>OZ026508.1:3058089-5810589 GCA_964019985.1 Aurelia sp. 4 Dawson et al 2005
TGGATAACTTTTATCATTTCTTTCAATGAAATGTCTGAATTGAAACTCTTAACAAGTCCATCAGACCTTTGCTTGTGAACTTTACTCATAATGTTTAGCCCTACATATTTCTCTGAATTTTTTCTCCAAATTTCGTATTTTCTTACCGAAATTTTATCAAAATCTCTCCCTTCAAATCTCTCCCTTATCAACAAATATAATACTCCATAATTTATCAGTTCTTAGTCGAATCTAAACTCCTGATAACTCTATCAGACCTTAATATACCTTTTAGCTATTCTACAAAAGAGCCTGGAGGATCGATCGTTATTTTTATACATTTTTATACACAAGGCTCGATCGAGTGGCGTTAGAGCTTCTATCACGATTGTGCACATTCGAAAGTTCTACAGAATGTGGCAAAATTTCGTTTCATTCTGATTCTCGTCAGAATACCTAAAAGGTCTATTGTGTATTTTCCCACCTTATATTTCTCTGAAAATCATATTTTCATGCAGAAATGTCATTTATATGTCTTTTTTTTATCAATGTCAAGTCTCTCCCTTATCAACAGTTATGATAATTCATCATTTATCACTCTTGAGTTCAATTTAAGTCCTTGATAACTCTATCAGACCTTTAATTGTGTATTTTCCCACCATATGTTCATGGTCACTTATTGAGATTAGACGATGTATTCAGTTTTGTGTATATAAACATGTAGTTGGTTTGTAAGAAGCAGGCTGTGCTGTATGAATGGCTAATCATTAAAACCCTATCTATAATTCATCATCTTGGTTTTAACCTGTACTTGTTCAAGATACGAATGGTTGATCAGTAACCCCCGTGAAGCATCAAGGACGCAAGCACAGAAGTGCAGTTGTTATGGGCAATCTATAGTATCCTGGGGGTCGACCCTGCAGAAATTACATAATTCATTATTTGGTTTTAGGCTGTACATGCTAGAGATAGGACCGACCCTGCAGACTGACGTCATTTCATTTCAGGCTGTATTTGTTCTGGGTGCAAAGACCACTACAGGATTTCTAATTAACTCCGCGGAAGCATCGATGCCGCAGGCACAGAACTGATTCGCTGTTGAAATATACACCACTGCACTTGATTCATCTATAATTTCGTGGGGTCGTCCTTGTGTACTTTCTGTAATCTATGAGTCGGTTGAAAACACTTGTTAGTTTAATGATCCAACTGTAAGCTGAGGATGCAAGGAAAGCCAAATTTTTGGCGCACCAATCAGGAAACAGCACTTACTTGTGAGCTTACTCTGATTGGTTAATTGAGAAAACTTCACCCAACTTAGGCTTTTGATGTAAATATATGGGAGTTTCTTTTCTTCTGCACATTAAGGTTATCGAGCAAACATTTAAGCATCTTTGAATTCATAGATGAAACAAACGTTTTCGTGCTCACGTGTCAGAAACCCAAATTTCGGAAGCGTTTGTATTCTCCTTTTAGATCGTGTATCATAAGTTATAGAAACGCTCAGGCGGAGTATCAAAACTGCGACGACTTTCATCAAGACAAACGCAAACGTAATACTGCTTTTGTTGCTAGAGGTACACAACTGCGCCTGCGTTAGTGATACTTTCAGGGGGGTCTACTAAACAACTTGCAGATTTTCTGCTCTTCGTACCACGAACAAGTAGAGCAGGTCTGCTTGTATGCTAATAAACCCCTTATAAAACTGTCTATGTACTTTCTATTATTGATGATATTAATATGGAAGGCATGCAGTTTATTTGTTGATATGTGCTGAGAAGAGAATTTGAAGTTTTATAAAGAGCAGATTTCACATTGGTTTGTTTGTTGGTTCCTGCTTTGTTTATTTTGCTAAAAATGCACTTTATTGGAGAGTATTGTAAGTCTCGCGCTCGTTTTTTCTCTTTGTGAGTTTAAGCAGATTTGTTGTTTAGTTCGGACATTAGGCCTAAATTGTTTCAATACTGTTCTTGGCAATTTGCTGGTTGTTCGTTCGTTCGTCCGAGGGCAGTTTAAATTGTAACAAAAAAGACACAAACTTTCAATCAGCTCCAAATTCATAAAATCTGTCACAAATATCAATATCAGTTCATTCACACTTCTCTAATACATCTCTTCGCAAATGGAGTTTAGTGTCTCTAGAGAGTTTGGATGGAGTGCAAAACACACCAGCTTTTAGTTAGATATTTTTTATCAGCTATAACTTCATGAAATCTGTCACCCACGTCAGTACCATTCATGTAGAATTAGTGATTTTCAAATATATCTTTGTGAATGCTTCTTTTTACAGGAGAGATTTAATGTCTCGAGAGCAATTGGAACAATAATAAGAGACACACAAAAGTTTTGATAACGACGTTTTTTCCTGAATATAATTGAACATATCGGCCTGTAAACTATATTGATGTGTTTTAACAGCTACTTTGAATTTTTCAGTTTTTGATCTTCAAATAATGGCACAACTGACAGTCACGGGACAACCTTTTGCGATCCTGTCACAGTTTTCGATCAATAAACTTACTACTCCAATTCTCATTGCGATGACACAACGCCCTCCAAAGTTCAGATTTCAGTTTCATGTGGCTATGCCTCATGTGGGTGGAGATTGGCTTCTTTATGTAGAAAGTGCGTCTGTCTTTACCTTATAAAGTACACTTGAAGAAGAAACCTTGACTTTATCGCTCATTTATTGACAAGCTGAATGAAACTGTTTAATATCAGTTCAAATATTAAGTCCTTTGAAAACAATTATCTTCGCATTAATTCAACAATGATTTAACTTCCCACTAATTATTAGCTCTTTCACAATCTTTATGTCATCAACTTCTTCTCATTTTATGTTTTGCAATCCTTGATTTAATTTTCATCGATTTCTGTTTGCCTTTTAAGGCCTATTCCTTTGGGTATCTTCTGACAGTGCTTGACTATAGATTCACATTCATGTGATGTGGGACACTAAGCTCCATTCATTAATACAGACAGACGCGCTTTGTTTCTTGATACAAATGTGATGTTTTAACGAAGCTGGGAGTTGTTTCAGACTTCCCAAGTTACAGGAATGTGCTCGTCCACATCTTGCAGGCCATGAGCATTTCAGTCTCTAAGTTTGGTTTTCTGGACTGTTTCTACGAAGCCATCAGTAGCACTCTGCCTACATTTGCAGTTTGCTTTCATTTGGTGATAATGTTTTGAGGTTTGAAGTTCTCCTAAAGTAAGGCCTTAAGCTTGAATGTCTTGCTGTTACTTAGGCCTGTTGTTACTTCTTCCTCGTGTATTTAACATTGACATGACCCTTCTAATATTAGTGACATGTTTATGACAGTGGCTCTAGACTTGGGTAGTTCCCTCTCACAATCTTGAAAGTTCCTGCATTCTGTTTCGTGTCAAACACTTACACTTCTACGCAAAAGAATTGAATTGGTGATTGTTATTGTTTGAGAAGACCAATCACTGACGTGCGAAATTGGCGCATGCCAATCGCGGCTGGAGGAATTTTAAAAGGAGAGGAAGTCTGTCTGTCTATACACCACTTTATGGCTTTAATTGATCTTGCGCAACCGGCATGCATTGCAGGCTTATTTATTGAGATGACCTAATGTGATGCCGCTAATGTTGGCTGCTTGTCTCGGCAACTCCAGATATGGTCATATTTCTCCCTAATTCCGTTGAACATTGGATTTTGATTCAATGAAATCCAAAAAATATATGATAACAACGTATGTCGGCTGTGTAAGGGCCTGTAATGTGAGCTGAAAGCGCGTTATGTGTCGTCGTTTTCAAGTATGCAAAATCTCCCGTGCAGCTCTTACATGAAGTTTGTCGCCTAGCACGTTCATTTAATATGACCATGCAGCACGTTCATACTATGTCTACATCTTTTTCACAACTCTATTGCTCTATTACATCAACCTCATGCCAATCATTACACCTTTGTATTGTCTAACCACAGGGGAATCACAGCTGCCAACATATGGTTGGAATTTTTAATTGGTTGATACAAACGGTTATTAAAGCTTCATGTGATTTATGATTCCAGGTCGCAGATTTTCGATATCACAATGAAGTGTTTTGAAGATACCAGCATTTTTGTGTTTCAGCTAGTTTGAAAGTTGTGACGTCATCAAATTGCTAAGTCTTAAACCAATTGTAGACCTTCACAAACTGTTGCTTTCTTAAATTTTACTGTCTGTTCTTGATTGATTCAGAGTTTACGATATTTCAATTTGTTTCGAGAAGATATCCACTGCACATTTATTGCCATGGGACTGAAAATCTTGGATATTTGTTTGAAAATTGATATCTTGTAACTCTTGAGAGAGATGAAACACTCATTTTGTATTGTTCTGTGTAAGGAAAGTCCTTAAGAGTTGATCAATGTTTTAGGGCCCTTTTCGGTCATTTTGCAACTATGGAATTTTTATAGAGTTGAATTTTACCAATACGCGAGAAAAATCACAAAAATGCTTTTGATCTTGCTGCTATAACTAGAATTTCAATCATTCAAATCTATGAACTATTCTTGTTGTTATGAATTTTCACAAATGGGAACTTTTTCTGGCTCACCCGGTAGAATATTTCTATGCTAATGTTACTGCCGTTGACATCTTGAGAGTCTTTCAAACAGGGATTGTTTTTGCCCATCCATCATTTTCTAACTACAGCTGCCTATTAACAGTTTCAAGCCGCTGTTCACCATCTGCGATGCAAGACATACGACCTCATAGCTCTGTCTTTCTGTTATGCACAGTAAACTTCATTAAAACAACATTTTCTCGTGAAAATTCTGCATGAATTTTTTACATGCAATTGAGACATTGTAAGGTAACAGCGTCATGCACGCGATGATGATATGTAGTTCTGCTGGGGAAGAGATTTTTATTGAAAACCCTAATTGTTTGAAGCTGAATTACACATGTGCAGATTACGCTTGCTGGAAATTTCATAGCTTCCCTGTGGCTTCCTATCTTGATGCAAGTGCAAGGAAAACTAAGGCCCCGTCCACACGTATACGTTTACGTTTTGTAAACGCATAGAATGATTTCCGTCCACACTGATCCACTGAGTGTTTTAGCCTGTCCACACGTAAACGCCAAAGCAATGGGAAATGAATGATGAGCATGAAATCTATGACGTCATCGTTTACAAAAGTATGCGTTTACGACCGTCCACATGAAAACGCAAAAACAGTGTTTTAAAAAAACTGCAAATGACTGGTGAATATGAAGTCTGTGACGTCACCGTTTACGAAAGTATGCATTTACGACCGTCCACACGGAGACGCGAAAACAGCGTTTTCAAAAGTATCCCCTTTGGAAAGCGTTTTCGAATGTATGCGTTTAGGATAACTTGAAACGCCGTTTACGTGTGGACGGAAGGTGTAAACGTATAGGAATGTATGCGTTTACAGACGTAAACGTATACGTGTGGACGGGGCCTAAACATTACTGCGTGAATGTAGCTTTCTTTTTCGTGTGCAATAGCTGTAGGGACTTTACAAACCTGACGACTTGACTGACTGCAACGTTTGAAATGAAATCACTTCTTCTACCGGGTGACCCAGAAAAATTTTCTTACTTTTGAACATACAGGACTACAGCACCAAGATTTTCTGAATGATAGCCGAGATGTTGAAATATTTTTTTTATTTTCCTCGTGTTTTTATTAATGCACTGAATGTAGGTGAATTCAACTTTGAGAAAATTTCTTTGTTGCGAAATTCCTTAAAATGGGCCTATCAAATCGTAAATCTCTCACACAAAACAATCAAGAAAGTACAGTTTTCACTGGTAAGAAATATCTTCTGCATTTTTATTTCTGTGGGATTTATAAGCTGCGGTATCGTTGGGAGGGGCTGCAGAATTTATGTACTCATGCAAGGGATAAAACGCCCTTTCGTAATATTGGTAATATTGTGTGCGAGGAGATTCCTCTCGATTTGATCTCGTGTTTATGCCACTTTTCGGGCATTTTGCAACAATCTCATGTCAGAGTGAGTTCGTTGCTCCTCCTCTGCTGTGGGATACAGGAAGCCGTTCTCCAATTTGATTGGCTATTTGAAAACAACAGCAAACATAAATTATTTCTCGAAACGTGCGTAATTATTCGAATATCATTAATTTAATCCTGTCACCAAGCAACAACCATTACAATTTTGCTTTGTTGTTTGGAATCGAGGCCACATAGTTTGCCTAGCAAACTGCAGATCTATAATGGCTGCTAATCTACCCACTATATGGGCAGATTTCGTCACAGTGTACCAGGGTGTCCATTCGGTTTCGTGATGAGCGTGTTACGTAAGAACCTCCTGGTAACAAGGTTGATTTCGCAATCAAGATAGTTTGTGAAGCCAATTTTACTTTCATTTTCACTGATAATTAAAACCTGAGAAGATCACAGAACTATTTCTGTCTTCGGCTTTGAAGAAGAACTTGGATCATTCCAATCCAGCATGTACTGTGGCCTACTGTTGGACCTGCAGATTCTCGAAATGGGAACTTTTCCAAGCCAGGCCAATCTCGGTATCTGCAAAGAAAATTTGCTTGCTTGGTCATGCTTGTTTGTCAAGTGTAAAGTTGAAATTACCAAGGGTTTTTGTTAGATATTTTGTGCATATCGAACATAGTTTGAACTCATTCCACCCCAAGGTCTGGATAAACAAACATTTTCCATTTCATTTCAAATGCTCTCTGTCCATTCATTTTCTGTCAATGTAATTGGCAGACATGTTGTGACTAAAAGTGTGTTCCCCTTATCACTTGATTTGAAAACCATTTCATTGGCACATCGTGAGAAAGGGGAACAATCTGAGAACGTTCTACTGTGGTTTTCACTTCATAATTAGTCACGGATAAACTGATAAAAGTAGGTGGCCTTCCACTGCTAAACATTGCATAAGGCTTTGTTGTTCTTGTCCAGTTTGTCTCTGTTGTTGGTTAGGCCGTAATTGTTTCATTTTAACCACCGTTTACAAATAACAAAACTAAACAACGCAGCACGAGTTTCGAGAATTCGAATTCAAATTTCCAAAGCGTACTAAAGCACGATTTAACTGAGAATGGCGTGGCAAAATTCAAAGAAGTAAATATAACTTCTTCTGATTTTTGGGGTTTATTGTGCGTTGGTGAGCAGTGTTAATTACAAACTATCCTAAGAATAGCAAGCTTTCTAAGAAAATATCGACTTTAGATTTCAGAATATTTGGTTTCATTTTCAATCCATATGATATCATGGCTTTTATCCTGTGCGACTTCAATCCTCTGACAGCAAGGCACTCTTGTTTACATATTGGAGACTCAAAGAATAAAAGAATAAGAATTCTAAAGTTTCGACACTTCAGATTTTGGTCAAAGAAACATTACGGTTGTGTTTGATTGGTATCAGTTCTAAAAGCGGTCGACACGGTAGACTATTATTTTGAGTTGATTGACTCCGAAATTCTCAAAACGGTAGGTCTGGTAGCTTGAGAAGACTGTCTTAAACTTCTGCTCCAAAAGGCCTGGCATATCTTGTTCTCGTTGGTGAATTCTCATTTTTACGATGGTGGATTCGAGCGTCTTGATTGGGGCTTATATTTCTGTCCTTGTGAACCCTACTGTTTTCTATATTGGGAAGGCTTGGAGCTACCAATGAAACACACCCTTGTTGCATAGCCTACTGGATAATTGTCCAAATGAAATAAGTAGGGTAAATTTGTGTTGACCTTCTTCAAAACCTTTAAAACTTTTAACATACCATTGAATCGTAATTCATCTTTTTTTCGTCAACAGCAGCAAAGGATGACGGGTAATCGTGTCAAACGTGAAGGATGACATGGATCAAGAGTTTCTACCTGAGGGCATTGACAATACTGCTTCAAATTACGTTGATCCTCTCAGGTAACTGTCACTTATTCGTAAATGTCATATTTGTCAAATTAAGGGTAATCATCATCGACAAAGAGTTTCGTCCCCGTTAAACGGATTTTTTCATTAAGCCCGACCTCCACTAGTACGAGAGCTTATTCTTGAGTAAATATAAATTTGGCTCATTTCCCAATCTAACCTTGCAATCCACACAGTTGCAAAATATCTATCGAAATGATCTTCCACAAGTAGACCTGTAAGTCACCGAAAATCCGACGAAAGCTGAACTTCTGACAAAGTGTATCCTTGGTGGGCGATCCACCCCCAGCCCCCCTCCCCAATGTCTTCGGCCCTGATTCTCTTCTTCTCTCTTTCAGATGAACAGGGCCGAGCGAAGCCGGTCATTCGCCAACCTCCAAATGACATAATCGTACAAACGAGCAACATCACAGTGTCATGCCTTGTGGATGGAGCTAAACCCTTGACGACATTTTGGCAGAAAAATGGAATTACTCTGGATTTAAAGAAATTACCGCACCTAACACAGTTACCGGATGGGCCTTTAATGATTACAGATGCAGAAAAAAAGAGGGACCAAGGACGGTATCGTTGCATCGTTAGCAACTCGGTCGGGAAAGTTATCAGCAGAGAGGCGGAAGTCATCTTTCCATGTAAGTGCTTAGTAATTTCATTTATGAAACCAGGATGGCAACAGAAGCTGCAACGTAATGTTGCTTTTGTTTCAGAACTTTGGATTCAAAAGATTCCTCGTTTTTCGTTCAAATTTGCTTCCCTTGAGAGACTCTGAAGTTGTCCTATTCAATGTCACAAGTTGAAAACCCCATTTCTGGCACTTCGTACCGACGACCTAGACCTCCATAATAGAACTTAGTCGTTTTAAATGTTTGTGTTTCGAAGGAAAAAATATGATTTTCATGCATCTTCGGGTTACAGGAGGCCTAAGTTTGGCCGTTTGGATGATTTATCAAAGGTAGCCTATATAAACAATTCTTGCTTTACGGAATATCGGATGACGTTCCTGCTGGCATTGCCATCTTGGTTTTCGTACATAGGCACTAGGCTGTTTTAGCAAGAAGACGCCAGCATTATTCTTTTGTTTGAGGCTGTAAATTACAAAGAGAAATCAACTTCAAAACTTTTGCAAGTCTCGAGAGACTTATTGTACGTTCTATTCTGAAAGTGGCAACCTGAAAAGTATATTTTTGAGGGCCGCCACTGCAAAAATAGGACGTCGAGAAGGGATGCAAAATGCAGTATGAACACATTCACAAATGATGGAAATGCGAGAATGCAAATTGTTCTCAGGGAATTTGTCTGTCGGTGAGTAGCTTTCCGAGAGGGAAAAGGCTGGAAAATTAGAATGCGCTAAAAGGATGACAAAGTAGCTGCGTCTTTAAAGACGTCCGCGTCTTGCTGCTAAAACAGCCTACTTTTAGCAGCAAGACGCGGACGTCTTTGAAAATGCAGCTACTTTTTTATGTTTAGAATATTCTGATTTTTCGGCCTTTTCCCTCCTAGAAAGCTGCTCACAGACCGCAGACAGATTAAGAAAAGTTTGCATTCTCGCATTTCCATCATTTGTGACCATGTCCACTTCTCATTTTGCTGCTTCTCTCGATGTCCTTTCTCCGCTTTTCAGGTTGTCAGTTTCAGAATATAACGTACAATAAGTATCTCGATATCGCAATGTTTTAAAGTTGATTTCACTTTGTAATTTACATCCTTGAACAAAAGAATTATGCTGGTATCTTTGTGACTGGCATCTTCTTGCTAAAACAACCCAATGATTGTGCCGTTTTGGGCATGGGAAGCAGAGGAACCAAAATATGGAGCAAACATTAATAACAGGCCGTTCTCTTTCCTGAAACATTTCAATGTTTATACCTGTTTTGCAGACGCTCATTCTAGCAGCCAGTTCTATTGACATCAAAAGATCAAGAATCTACTCAAGAATCTACTCAAGAATCATTCAGCCCATACAGTTATCATTGTTTGTTTGTAATTGAAAACTGCAGTCACCCACGAACGATATTTTGTGACCACAACTAAAATCAGACCAATGCAAAAATGAAAATTCTCTTTATTTATCTCTCCTGAAACAGATATGGATAAATTCTCAACGGATGACATAAAAACAATCTCAGCAAACGAAGGAGACCACATGTTTTTAGAATGCGATGCCCCTGATTCATTCCCTGATCGTCATATATACTGGACGAAACAGCACACTGACAAAGGCACTCGATCGAGCACGTTACAATCATCCGAAGACGCACATTATTCCACGAATGCTGATGGTAGTTTATACTTTGCATACACGAAACTAACAGATCAAGGGTTTTATGACTGCAATGTCGAGAATCACCACCTTGGGAGATATGAGAGGAGGACTGTGAAGGTTGTGGTTAAACCTGGTAAGTGAACGTTTTTATTTGATTCTATGCATGTGTCATGCTTCAGAAGAAGTTACTGTAACTCGTCAATCATCAGGAATAAGCCCAACCTCCTCTCGTCTCTAGGTTAAGCTCCCATATCGGTAGTAATTCTATCCAGTTTGCCCCCAACCCGCCAGCAAGGGTGAGTTTTTAAAAACAAAATGTTTAAAGGCAAAGAGACACCTGTAAGTGCACTGGATCAAATCAAAGTAAACAGAGAGTGCAAAACCTTATGAAAGGCTGCCCTGAAGATGTGGAATCTATTCTTGAAACTGCAAACTCGCTTTATCTTTATCAGACTTGAGGCCTTTGTTTCACCAAATTGCCCACAATCTCTCGAGGACAGTGGGAAACTTAATGCGAACTGACATGATGTTCCAAGAAATAACAGATTTGTTTGTTGGCAGCAGAGATTATTGTTTAGCCAATCCTTAAATGAATTTTTGGAACACTACTCATCTTAGCAAAATTTTAATCCGAAGCATTTGACATTTTGATTATTTTAAAGGAAAGAAATCTTATTAGTTGTAACTGAATCAAGCCAAGAAATGTTTGCCTTTGTCATTTCAAGGAGTAATTTTTCACCGCGAAACTTTACTCGAAATTCCAGAAAACCCATGACTTTCAGGACACTTTTTAGGTGAATCAGAAGGTAGCATTAATTTCTTTGCTTACCTTGAAATGCCATTAAACTCTCTTCCTTGCCATGAGCAGCCTTTCTCAGCCAAACTTCCTTGCCTTGAACTGAAGAGCTCCATCACATTTGATCGCTGCGTAGGCACATCAGTACGCTGGAGATAGGCCCAAACATTTTAAAAGCACATGCGATAGAGCTCTTCAGTTCAAGGCAAGGAAGTTTGACTGAGAAAGGCTGCTCATGGCAAGGAAGAGAATTTCATGGCATTTCAAGGTAAGCAAAGAAATTAATGCTACCTTCTGATTCACCTAAAAAGTGGCCTGACACTCATGGAATACCTTGTCATTAGATACCATAGCTTATAAAGCCACGATACAATTATCTAGATTCTTTGAAATTTTCAGACAGTAAACCATATTATGCCAGCTTCTTTTGTATGAGCAAGGCCTGATTTTGTAAAACAAAAACTGCAGTTCAAGCGATTTGACCATGAGCGATAGGACACCCGGGCAATTCACTTTAATTTGTAAGCTACAAACACGGTGCATTATTGCCCATGGAGAAATTGTTGGAAACTTCTGGAAGTTTGAAAGATCGTGCAGAAAGTGCTTACACACGATACCGGCACAGTTGGAAAGCGGCTAAAAATTTGATGGTTACAAATTGAGTGAATCTTTTATTCTTAGAGGGAACATCCCTGGAGTTATCAGTATTGAAATCTGTTTGCTCTACCAATAACCAGTCAAGAGTTTGACTCGAGAGCTTTTTGCCCCCTCCTCCTATCAAGTAGCACGTGTCAGAAAATCTAGCTATGTAAGGGTTAAGCCTCTTGATCGAATCCTAAACCCTTTTCCCTTCGTTTCAGTTGTGGTAGAGGAAAATAAGGCTCCAAGGATTTGGTTTGTCACAGCGAAAAAGGCTGTTCGAAATGAAAACTATGATCTTGAATGCATAGCATTTGGAAGGTAAGATTCAGTGTCATATTGCTCAAGCACTTAGTCTATGTACCGGTGTGCGTATTCCAGACAGCATAGTCTTCCTGACAGATATGTGATTTTAGTGATATATGCTATGTTTTTAATTCCATTGAATGGTACGGGTAGACTTCATAACGCTTGTATCCACTGCTTTTAATTGACAGGCTAATGCAAAACGACTAGCATCAAATAATGGAACTTAAGTCTTGGTCAAAAGGATCCAACATTTCATCCAACATTAACTTCAAAAGAAATTGTAAAGTTTGTTAATGTTGATGATTTCGTCCAATATTGCTAGCAAAGTCCATCGTCGTCATTCGTCTGCGCAGCGGCATTTCTAGAATGATTAAAAATACTCGTAGAACAACCAACAAATACGAATTGCTGATTCAGAATGCACACTACTGAAAGAGATTGAAAATGGTGCTCTGATGACGAAATATCAGCGTTTTAGAGCGCAATGCGCATGCCCACAAATGAAATGTTGGACGAAATGTTGGATCAAGTGGTCAAACGCATTCAACATTCCATCCAACATTTAAAAACTAAATTTGTTTTTGATCTCGATCAAACTTCATCCAACATCAATTTGCAAATATTTGATGATCCAACATAGGTGGTCAAACGCATCCAACAATTCATCCAACATTAGTTTTCAGCAAGTTTGATGAAATGTTGGATGCGTTTGACCAGGGCTTTATACGAGTTACAATTCAGTTTCCAAAAGTAGACGAAGGAAACATCAAAAGACAGCTTTAGATAAGGATGGCTTGTTGTTAAGCATAAAATGTTTTGAAATACGAACAAACATACAGCCTTCTGGCTATCTTTTACAGTCTCCTGTGTTTACATTCATGGTCTGGTAGGACAGTGAATTCAACAGTAGTTTGCGCAACCAAAGCATCCAAATCCAGCTTTTTAAGTTTCTTAGTTTTAAATATCCTTTTATCGAACGAAAAACATCCAATTTTGCAACACATATCTTGGTAACTCGGGGATCAGCTAACCGAACGATCAACAAAAATCGCAAGTAATGATTTTGTGTAAAGATTATATTTTCAGTGTTTAGAAGTGGCTTAATTGTCGTTGCTTAACAAAAATGGATGAAATTGGTGCTTTGTGAGAAATTCAAACCAATACTAATCATTGCTTCTGGTTATTTGCTGCAGTTCCTCTCAACTGTTTCTTTTAGTTTTTTTAGATAGTTTATTTCACAAATATTTTCTGTCATTTTCAGGCCTGTGCCCACAATAAAGATCCACAAAGTCAACTCTGACGTCAACTTGGGATCACGTGATGGAAACAAAAGGATTGTCCGATTTCGACCATTTTGGAAGTCCGATGAAGGAATGTATGTCTGTGAAGCAAGCAATCAGTTTGGACAGAAAGATTCTAGAACGTTCTATCTTGCTTCAGATGGTAAGTAGTTTTTAATATTCATTTTCTTGTTCTTCATTTTTTATTTCATTTCAGTTTTCATTACTTAATCAGGGTAGCCCTACCAGTCCATGGGTACCAGGATGCTCGATGAGTGATTTGAATTGCTGGCCTAAGCAACGAATGGCCTGAACTGCTTTCGTAGCGATCTGACTGCGTAGTTTTCTCAGTGTACTATTAAGATATAATGAGAACCTACTCGTGCTCTTCTCGGTCGTTTCCTTATCTCTCAAGTACCATCTGAATCGCAAGCCAACACAATCAGTACCACAGTTCGAGATGTCGTTTCGACAACGTTTTTGCGGCAACAGTTAAGCTTCACCCCTCCACAGGCTACCTTTCAAAAGCACTCGCCTGTTAAAAGATTCACCCACTTAGGATGAGCAAGCAATAGTTTCGGTGCGATTTGACAAAAAATTTTTGGCGTCATATTTCCCAAACTTGTGTACTGTTTTTTGGGACACCCGGCACATAAATTGAGGTTGCATGTAAAAATTTAGAGCAAACTTCACAGCTTTTACCTTACTTTATCTTGAATGCTGTTCACCTCCACAGTGAAACCAAACTGGCTGGTACAACCACAAGACACCTTATCCGACATTGGCGATTCCAAAACATTACATTGCATGGCTAATGGTCTCCCATCTGTCACTTACTTGTGGTATTTCAATGCGCAAAGACTTACAATTGAGAAAGAATATTCTATAGCTGGCGGAAACTTGACGATATCGCCTATAGAAAGGACTCATTCTGGAATGTATCAATGCAGTGCTAAAAATATACATGGAGCCTTAATATCGTCTGCTAGATTGCAGGTCATAGGTACGTGCAGTTTAGCTCTCAAAATTGGAGCCCAGCAACTTCAATTTAGGTATCCTCATTCTTCAATATATTACCCAACACCATAATACAGGAAACCGAAATGGCACGGCAAAACTGCAGGTAAAGTTATTTCCAAATGGATATATCATAGTTCGCTAATTTGTGGCTTAGTTTACCCAGTCTACAGGAAGGATTTTTATGATCGGTAGCATCATCAACTATTGGTTATCTCCGAAAATCGTCACATTAAAAAGATTATTTGTCTGTCTTTATGTTATAGCCGCGTGGTAGTCATGGTCTTTTTCTCGTCATGGTATTGTCCTTATACTGTGGTAAAGTAATTCGGAAGTGTTGTCTTGGGAATCTTGTTGTTGTAAATTTTTATCTTGGATAAAAAGTTTTTTTCACGTTGTGTTGAGTCACCCGGTCTACTTTTATATTTGTGCCACCCAGCGGCTATAGAACACTTGATCAAAGCAAAGCATGACCAAAATTTACAAATTTTGGAATCAAACCTAAATTCATTCATATATAAGAACCCTCCTTATAGCTCCCGTAAATACCAAAAATCTGTCAAAATTTTTTCTATGTTTTTTGAAGTTTTGGGGGTGTCTATATTTTGATGAAGCCGGCACTCCATAAGGAGAGACCAACAGAAAGCAGGCCTTTAACCTTTAACCTTGTAAAGCCCTTAACCTTTTATAGCCTCTGGCCCAATGTCTGCACTACTATTTGTTAAAACGGAAGGATAGCCAGGCATATCCTACTCCCAACTGTATCATCTTTGTAAATATGCTTTTGTTAGATTTTTCATATTTAGATTGTGCATATGAAATATTGCATAAAATCACAAATTTTATTGATTTTATTTCCTCAGAAATTCCAGCAGGATTTGGTCAAGGCAGCACAGCGCCATCAAACACACACGTCCTAATCGAAGGAATTGCAGAGATATCCTGCAACCCAACCGGATCTCCGAAGCCATCAGTACGGTGGAGGAATCTAAGAACTAATTCAGAAGTTGTTTCCCAAGGGAGATTCACTATCTTGCCTAATGGGAATTTGAGAATTAAAAGAGTGATGAAAACTGATCATGGCAAATATCAATGTATTGTAAGAAATGCTCTTGGATCTGCCAGCAAGGAAGCGGAGTTATTCGTTCGAGGTTAGTTTAAATCAGTGTTTGAATTCAGATTTAATTTGGGGTGTTTATGGGGTAGAATTGTGTTTGTGTAAGGTTAAAAGATTTGTTCCCCAACCAATCAGAATGGAAGATGATGAATAACGTCATTAGATTGCCTGATTTTTCTTCAATTTTTAAAACTTTCCGCCAAAGATAAACTAAAGCGCGTTTGACTGAACAGCTACAAGAATCGAAACCTCGAAGTAACGAGCGAATTGAGGAGATCTTTTGCTTCCCCAAACAAGCAAAATTTCATTTTTATGTAGGAGTTTTTTGCTGAAATAGCTCGAAGAAACATCCATCTAAGTACTGATAGCTTGTTTTACAGTAAGACACTCCAGGAAGACCGTTTTGTCCCGCGTTTTAGGATGGATGGTTTTGAGAAAAACATGCAGGTGATTTAGCCCTTGTCCGTTTCTGGAAGCGTAAGGACATGAGTCGTAGTTTGAGCGTCAATCAGTCCATCAATAGCGATAAGTACAAATATGCAATCAGTCCAGGGCGAAAAGGTGTAAGTCTACCTGCTCTGGGGGAAGTGTGACGCCCATTGTGCCGATTTTTACACAGTTGCATAGGATAGGTTTCACCTTTTTAAGTCGATTTGACAAGTAGTCGCTGATTTATGGTGCAAAGCAGTCAAAGAAATGGTTGCTTAAAAACAGCAGTTCCTGTGATCTACAAAAATGTCGAAATTAAGTAAATTTTGAAAAGAAAGATGCTTGTATTTTATGTGATTGACAAATAGACAACAATATATATTGTAATTAATATTGAATGATAGTGCAGCGTGGACCCGGGTGGCCGGGGTGAGTGGCAGAGTGGCTTATACAGCCTTCGTCAGGTAACTGAAGTCAAGCTCGATCGAGTAAGGCCAAACTCCGGATGGGTGACCTCGGAGGCCTGACCTCACAAACACCTCGTCGTCCTTCGGAGGGGACGTTAAATTAGGGGCCCCATGCCTGGATGCGGCATGCACAGTGGGCCTAAAAATGAGCTTTCAGTAGCTAGAAATCCTGACAAGCCCACTCAAAGCAAATTGAAAACAATAACAAGCGAACAAAACCCGTGACGCAATCTGGTTTTACAAATTTGCCATCAAATAGGAAGCTTGGAGATGCGGCCTCCGCAAATCACCCCCATTTGGCTACATCCCTGGCTGCCGCTAGATAGATGTTTAAATTTGTCATCCTTTTCGTGATTTTATTACTTAGAGAATTGAAAACCTTGTCTCTTATATTTCTCCGCAGCAAGTATCGCTATCACAAAGCCACCACGATCAACAATTGCAAAAGTAGGAACAAGCGTAAACCTTACATGTGGAGTAGAGACAGCCGATGTTCTAGAAGTCTTTTTCAAGTGGAAAAAGAACTTTGTAAAATTACCCGAAAGTAGTCGAGTATATACCCGAGGAAAAGGACCTCATACTTCAGTATTGCATTTAGATGACCTAAGGATGATTGATATGGGCATATATCAGTGCATTGCTATGACAACAGGAAAGGTTGGCTCAACTGACTCCGCAGAGGCGTATTTGACTGTTACAGGTAAGCATATACAGTGCTTCTTTCCCACTTTTTTCGCACTTTCCTATTGTATTGGTGGATCAAAAATGTTGCAGTTGGTTAAATTGTCGTGGAAAGGCCAATGTAAATGTGAAAAGTTTCACACGAAAATCCTTATTTTGCTTGCAAGCAGTTTCTGAAAATGCTGGAAAATAGGTTGACAATTTCTGATCAAATTTTGTCCGATTTTTTGGCTTACTTGATTTCTCGGTAGACTAACAACGCGATTGCTTGCATTCGTTCAGTGGTTTTAGTTTGTTCAACAGTCAGTTCAATGCAGAAAACTGAGACTCGTGTAGTCAGTCTGGTTTCTCGGAGAATACCTGATACAGTTGTCATTATTCGACCTACAGTTGAAGAGTGGGCAAAATTTGATCACAGATTGTTGTCCTTTTAAAATTTTATTAAGGCTTTTCAGAAACAGTTTACGAGAAATATCGTCCATGATAGCAAACTAAAAGAAGAAAGATTTGACATTATTTCATCATAATTTGATTTCAATTTTCCAATCACAATGAGTCGCCATGTCATTGGTCAAATTTGAACCATTTCAATGTCCTGATATTATCTGAAACGATGGCTGATAGGATAGGTCTGAAATCTTTCAAATCTTTGAAAAGGTAAATGTAGAATTGTGTCACAGTTTCCTATGAATTGGATGACTTGAGGGAAATTTTGTGTAATTTGCTGTAAATCTGCCGTGGCAATTTTGCGATATCTTGATTATTTTCAAAATGGTGGAAATCATATCATTTTTGTAAAAGTTTATCGAAAATTTTGAAAAAATCAAGATCATCGTAAATATTAAATTACTTGAGGAAAGTTGATACAATCTTCAAGGAAACCATAGTTTATGAAAGTCTACAGTATGGTGGCAAGCAAAAATCTGTAGCTCTTCTAGTAAAGGATTTAGAAATTTGATGACGACACAGCCTCAAAATCAGCAATAGCCGCCATTTTGAAACTAATCAATATATCAGAAAATTGGTACGGTAGATTTACAGCAAATTACGCAAAGTTCCTTTCTAGCACGCTAATTCATTGAAAAATGCGACGAAATTTTACACCCACCTTTTTAAAGATTTGAGCGTTATGCTGTGGCTGACACAAATTGTCATGAAAGTGATGCAAAACAGCAAGAGGAACGACACTAAAGCCTGGTTCTCATATATCGCAGACCATCGGCGTTGCTTCTTTTACAATATTTGCGATATACCGTGAAAGCTCTATTAAGCCCTATCTCTAATAAGCCCTCTCCCCTTGGCCGAAATCTCAAATAAGCCCCCCTTCTCTATTAAGCTCTCCCCTTCTTATGTCAGCTTCCAGAAATTACCAAAGATTTTCCATTTATTTGCTAAACAAGCTTGCGTCTTAGTTTTGATGGTGTTTGGGAGGATGAGTTTGTCGAATTTATGTATCTAACTCGTTAAATTGTATATTGAATCCACGAAATAAGTGAAAACAAAATAAGTTATAAGCTATCACATATATCCTTGTCATTTGATTTTGTGAATAACCCCCCTCCCTGATAAGCCCCCCCCTCTGGGGTGTCCAAAATTAAATAAGCCCCCCGGGAGCTTGATAGAGCTTATACGGTGTGATCCTTTAATGATTAAAGGCCGATTTCCACTTCATTCGGATTTCGGATTTCGCATCCGAATCTATTGTGGTCTTTTAATGATCGGCGAGCATCGCCGACCATCAACGAGGAACGAAAACAATTTTTGTTTCTTCCGATAAGAAGATTCAAATGAGAACACTATTGGCGACCATCTGTGATCATATCTGGGCTCCGAATTCTACTATCAAAACCGAGGCTGTCTGTTTACAAGGTCACATTGGGCACGGAGGACTGCAGATCATCGCAAACAAGCAGCATATCGGAACACTTGCATCGGTGATGATCACTGATGGTCGCTTATAGTTTGTGACTAGGTCTGCGACATCTGACTACCAGGCTTTACAACAATGGTTGGATGGATGAAGCAGTGAATCAATCATTCAATCAATCAATCAATCAATCAGTCAGTCAGTCAGTCAGTCAATCAATCACAAAAGGCCACATAAAGAGTAACCGTTCCGTGGATAATTACAATTAATGCGACAAAAATAAGCAGAAGATTTTTCAATTTGTTTTTTGACCAATATTGTTTGCTGGAAGAGTCGGGTAAGGTGAATCCTGTTTGATCATGCTAAGAAATGAATGGAAAAGCCATATTCAAGCGAACAAAATTCTATATGAAACCATAATAGATGAAACTTTTGTATAGCTTTACGAAGGAAACTTTAAAAAGGGAATTGATTAGTTACTTAATGATATTTTGAAATTTGGTCAACATAGACGAGAAAAAGAACGTGATATCAAGGAACAATAACAAACAGAGCATACGATGTTGACACAAATGCCAAATGAGCCAAAAAGAGTTTCCCTGTTTCAAAACTGCACCAATCGGAATGCATCGATTATGCTTGACAACTGAAAGATTAAAGTATTTTGCAGTCTCTCTCGTATTTTTTTTTGAGCACTTGAGATGTAGATGAAATTTGATTTGCGAAAATTTCATCTTTGCGGAATGCCAGGTCTAAAAACTTGATCAAATTATGACGAAACTTCCGGTGCAAAACAATAAAGAAAGTACAATTGTCTTGGATGAGAGATTTCGTTCTATAGACTTTTTCTTGAGTGTAAGATACTCAAGTTATCTTGGTGCTATGAACTTTGAAATCAGGAACTTTTTTCTGTCTCAACCGGTAGATGTCAGACTTACCTGACCAAACTACAGAAGCTGCTCCACTGATGGTTCAGGATCGCGAGATGTTTTTCTTTACATTGACCATGCTGTGTGGCCTAGCAAGGAAAATCTTCTGGCTCTCCTTGTCTATCAAAGTTAAGGAAGGATCCAAAGCCCTGGCCAAACAAATAGACATTGCTTCGTGAAAATTTATTACCTGCACGCAAAGAAACCATTCTTTTTACTCTTCACTCGAACATTCCGAAGGATTAAACATACTTTTACACACTGACGTTGTAGCAAAACATGTCCTGTTTTGTACGACTATAAAGAGATGTTCTTCGAGCTGCAAACAATGATGTTTCGCATAGCCAGGGCCTTTGATTCATATGCATGCGCTGCGCACAAGTACTCGTGATGTTATTGTCATCAGTCGTCGCTCAGGTTTGTATAGGGCGTTTTCTTTCTTATTCATATTCTCTCGTGAGCTTCAATATAGCCGTGAGAGCCCTGCCAACAGTAAGGAAGAGGGAAAGTTATTTCAGTGTACCAATATTGAAAAATTAGAAATTGACTCTTTGAGGTGGAATTTCTAGCATATTAGCGGACCTTTTTGAAATTTGAGAAAAAGTGAAACTGATCCTAGGCCATAAAAGTTCTAGAAGTTACAAGATTGAGGCAATTTTGCCCATGACAAGTTTATTCAATTCTTGGATTTTGGTGAATATTTTACTGACCCACCCAACTTATATTAAGTTAATGTTAATGATTTTTTGCTCATTCGATTGAAGAAAATTTTTATCAAAAAGAGATAAATTTATCATCAAATGATTTGTGAACAATGTTATTTTGTCGTGTCATCCAACAAACTACTTTTCCTGTCGTCCCTGTTGTTGGCATAAAATTTTTTCCTCGTTATTTAGTTATTTGTATTCTGCAGCCGGTTGATGACTTAACACACTCCCCTGATGATTCAACCATGTCTGTTTCGCAAACGACAGCGGCGATGTGGTCGTTGTGATTGTTGCCGATCACCTTACTCCTTGCCCCCGTCAGATATGATTGTGTTCATTGTTTCTTATTGTCCAGTACCAGACATCAGGGGAGCTATGTTATGTCTTAACCGTCTTTATCCTACTCCTTTTAGCCATGTCTGTCAGATGGGGGCCCCGTTCGGAGTTCTCAAAACAGTCTTAAACCGAAACTGTATATCTTTTTACCTCAATGTAGCTAGTTTCGCCTTGACGTAACGACTTGCGAGAAAGCTTCTTTCTGGCGTAACTTTCATTACGTTCTTGCGTTTACTTTGCGATGATTCGATGTAAGTGTTCGCTTTATTTCGCTGAATCTCTTACGCCGTTTTGTCGCAATATTTAGCGTAAAACTGCCTTTCAGTGATGTTCATAATCCTATTGATTCTTTGCCGTAATTTACAAACAAGTTTTGGGAGATACTGGTCTGCGCTTGTAAGGGACGCTTGGCCTACAAAATACACTGGTTTTCTCATCTTCCAACGATTAATCATACTAACAAATAACCGATAACTTTAGATAAGTAATTTGTTTGTATAACTTGCTCTTAAAAGAAACTTTGTTTCAGCTTAGATATATTTAGATGGACAAGCAGGAACAACGTTTGAAAAATGCCAGAGCATTGCAACAATGGACACAAAGGAGAGAAGGTTTATGTTTTTCAATCTGTCCTTGCCATTTTGGAAGCAAACATTGTTCCTCGATGACAAGACAAGCTTTCGACCCATAACTTATTTCCATGGACACAGTTAAGAGAATTCTTTCAATATGTCTGTCCAAGTTTTGGCATAATTCTTGACAAGGCGGTGTCAAATTGGACAATCTTAGAGGGTTAGAGGATTAACCCTTTCAAAGCTGTTGCAACCTCTATTAACTCAAAGAGTACAATAAATGATAGTTGGAAAGATGAAAATAGCACGAACGATTCAAAATTACACAGGCATATTCTTCAGAACCGATGACGTGGCTATGGATTTTGGGGGAAAGCAAAGTGAATTTTCAACCAGGGCTTTCTTTCTCCAAAACCTTTAGATTCAAACGTAGGTTTGCTCTCAGAGAGTTGCAAAGAGTGTAAAATGAGACGAAATTAGTTACTTGTAAAATGAGTTACTTTTAGATGAAATTTAGCTTGCTGCTCGATTCCATCATGTTTCATTACAAAAAAATCCTGACGTTGATTTGAAGACAATGTAAGCTTTTATCCATTTAGAACTCAGAAAACCATAACCATTAACTCCCATTAGTTTCATCCCAAAACCTCGTGTGCTGCTTTCTTGCTGCAGTATGGGTACTGTGTATGTTCCTTTCGACAAGTGGATGGAATTTGTCATTCATTTACGTACCCTGACTTTTTTATTAAAGGCACGAAACATGCATCTTACCACTATTCCCTTTGCCTCGAAACGGTTTTGTTTGTTGCATGCTTTGTTAACATGGACCTTTCATCGCATACAATCAACTAAATGTTTATTCATTCTCTGGAGCTACTTTCCTAATTCTTAGCTTGTTTCCTGTGACCTCTTCTCCCCTTTGCTCTTAACGGTTTTATTTTTGCGAACATTTTCAACAAACTAAACCCTGCATACTGAGTTGGAAATCCTACACATGCTTTCTTGAACTTAGGGAGCCTTTCATTCACCCACTGGAAATATTTTTTGGTAATCCAAAACAGAATTCCAGCGAATCTCTCTCTCCTTTACCTCTTGAACGCTTTCTTCTCCCAGACGCTGGTTTACATAACCAATTTTGCTCCCCGTCACTTCATTAGAAACAGCAAAAATCGGATCTAGAACTTTGCTGACGTGAACAAAACATTCCTTGCTGTGAAGCTGAATTCGAGTCGCAGTTATAAATCCATCCGATTTTTGACTGATCCCGCATATTGTCTTCAATGATCTAATTAAGTATGTCCGCCATCTTAGGCCAGTGTTTTGGGTTGCTGGAGATATTTAGTTCGTTAGCCTGGCAGCAGGGTTAATCTTTGGACTAGGATTAGTTCAAGATTTAATTTCAATTAATTTCAAATTAGGGGAAGTCTTTGGGCGTTTAGTTAGCATGAACTGGATAATTAGCAAATATTTTAAGACAGCCAATTTAATCTCTTGAGTGTTGTTTCAAAGATTCCTTGGAGAAAGTCTCGCCATGATACCTTACAGTTATAAAGCGTTTCAAAGTTAAGCTCTTGGCGTATCGTTGCTGAACCAGAATGTAGGATTTTACTTCAAAGTTAAACTCCCAAGCGGTTTATGGCAAGAAAAATCCATCTACTAAACTCAACTGATTGATAAAATTCGATTGGTACAACAATCTTTTCATTGTCTCTTTCCATTTCCTAGACAAGATATTTTCTTGGCAGTTGCTATGTTCTCGTTATATCTGGGTAAATTTCTTTCAGCTGTTATATTGTATTATATGCCCCGAGCTGAGTCGAAACGTCCGTTGGTAGTTACGACATTGCTAGACTCAGTGCTGCATTTGCTTCTCCTTTGCTGTGCTTCTTTTGACTGCATTATTTGTATTGGTTCATCTCCTGTTTTTTTTCATACTGAACTTGCATTTCAAATACCCTTTCAGCAAGGATCTGGTTTAATCTCTGACCAAAATCACAAGTGACTTCGTGTTATCTTAGAAATGATACAGTATGTTTGCTGCCCACATACATTCTCTCAGCCTCTGTTTATGCCGTTTTTAAACCTGATCATTCAGACTTCATGTCTCGGTTTTTGACCTACTGCAACGAAAGTTGGTCAAAATATAAGTTGGACTGTTTGAAATTGGGATATATATCTGACAGTTTTCCTTCTTTCCTGCCTTTTCCGTAAAACATGATCGAAGTTGGACATGTTTGTTGTGATTTGAAGTGTTTTGTTTGGCGTCAAAGTTCCTGGTCATGATCATCTCTTACATTAAAACCCCGCAAACACGAACATAGCACAATAAGAACCTGCAGACTGATTTTATGGAAACAGACACCCAAAGATAAGAGCCAAAAACAGACTGATCTATTTCAGTGTTCTTATGAGATGGTACACTTAGTTAAGACATTTCATTCCCTCAGAATAAACAAACTCCTAACTATTGATAACTGAATACCTCTAACAGTTTTAGGGATATGCAAATTGTTTTATCAAGCTGTACGATATGTTGCTTTGTCGACAACAAAATACCATACTCTCTAATATTCAAATACGGTCATTCTACCCTGAAATTTATTTAACACATACTGTATAGCTATGTATCCATCATAGTAACAAGTTTCCTTGCGATAAGAACCACACCTTGAAAGTGTTATAAATACCTCATTTACAAGAACGCAGTCAGTGTGTTTTTAGAATAGTATGTTCTTGTTTGCGGGGTTTTACTGTATTAAACGTTGCAACGATTTAAACTCCTTCTGTGAATCCCTGCTCCTCGTTAGTAACCTATTGTTGTCATCAGAAGTCACTGAAGTGTTATTAGATCTTGAGGAATTCGCAGGAATACGCGTTCCCTCGCACGTTCCCTCACATCTGCGGCTGCCTCAGCTCTCTGTTTGCTGCCCACGTCATCAAATTTGAATTTAAAGGCAAACATGTTTATCTTACATTGATTTTGCAAGTCTTGATAATTTGAATCATGCGTTTTCTCGCAGCCTTCTCGCGCATTCTCTCGTGTCCTTGCTTGTTTTAGCTCCTTGTCAACAAGTCACCTCGTAATTTCATTTAGGCCTATGAACAAACAGTTCTCTTTATGCTCAATTTCGCAGATCCCAGAGTTGCCTCTCTCGCACGCTTTTCGCGCGTTCCTTCGCATCCTCGGTTGTTTTAGTTCACTGTAAGCAATTCACCTCGAAATTACATTTGATCATCTAGATGAAAAATTTCACCATATAATCATGTTAGCCAGGCGCCCAGTAATACAAATCGCATCACTCCTTAATATATTCAACTCTAACTGCATAATATTAATCCAAACTGTCGTCCTTGCATTATACGCCTAGAATAGTTGCCATTGCTAGTAAATCCGAATTCTGCTAATTTTAACCTAAAACTGGATTTAAAACCACGGTGTATTACATACTTAATTCCGAGGTGATCCATTCAAGCCTTTTTATGGCAATGCCGCTCCTTAACCACTTAATCTTAGCCCATCGTTTTTTCAATTTCCTAAACAGTTTATCGTAATTGTGACATTACAAGCCTTGAGACATATAAGAGCAGTCCAGTTGGATCTACCATTGGAAGATTGCCCAGGGTTTAGTTTAGATGTGGGATCGCCCATCGGACTTTGATTTATCTGTGCTGATCAATTTTCAATTTCCTGAACAATGTATCGTAATTGTGACATTACATGCCTGGCCTTGCGACATCTTGTCGAGGGATTGAGCTGGATTGACCGCTGAGTGATTGCAATAAATTCAATCTCACATGTGGAATCGCACAGCAGATTTTACCATATCTGTGCCTATCAAAGCTTTGTTACAATTCTTAAAACTATTTCTTGCACTCTAGTTTTCTAAACAAGGTGTAGCGTAATTGCGAGACACCACATGCCTTCAGATATGTCGTGGGGAATTCGAATTGGCTTGACCGTTGAAAAATTTACCCTGGATATGTTTGTTTTCAATTTGTTTTGAGTGGGCTTGTCAGGATTTCTAGCTATTGAAAGCTAATTTAGGCCCACTGTGCATGCCGCATCCAGGCACGGGACCCTAGTTTAACGTCCCTTCCGAAGGACGGCGAGGTGAGTTGCGAGGTCAGGCCTCAGTGGTCATCCATCCGAAATCTGACCTCACTCGACCAAGCTTAACTTGGCCTAACTTCAGTCACCTGACGAAGACTGTATAAGCCACTCGGCCACTCACCCCGCAATACAGCGTCACATGTGGAATCGCCCGTCGGATTTTACTTAATTCGTGCCCATCGCTTCTTAGTTACTTCAACAATCGTAATTGTGACTCCACAGAACATGTCGAGAAAGGATGAACAATGAAACATTTTCTTGGATTCGCTTCGTAGATTCTTGAATCTAACCTAAACCACTTAATCTTAGCCCATCATTTTCTCAATTCATTATAACTGATTGTGGCTAGATGCCTTGGAAGATGCCACGGAGCAATCGAGATTTTTTGGAAGATTGGCTTCAGATCAGTTTGTTGAATTGTTCGAGATTGACACTTTGGATTTTGCTCATTGACCGTCCATTTCCTAGACAATGCTACGTTTAGGTAGTCCCTTTCGACTTTAGGCCTGGACCTGGTGTTAAAGATGTAGCGTGAATGGTAAATAGGCTTCTCTATAAATAGAACAAAGAGAATGCGCAAACACAGCATTGTTTCTTTCGCTATCGATTATTAACAACACGTGTGGGCCATCGATTTCAATTAGCTATATTTAGATTTTTCTGCTCTGTGCAAATGCAGGCTTTTAGCCTTGCACAAACCCTTTGAAAGGTCTTTAAAGGATAGGTCACGTGATGGAATTAACCTACTCTACTGTGCTTATCTTCGTCGCAGAAAACTGCCCTACCTGCCTTCAAAACACTTTGGTATGTGATTCAGCTGCTGGATAGTGCATGGTGTTCTAAGAAATAGTGGCCCGTTGTGTGGCTGCTGTGGAAGAGCTATGAGGTAGATTATCTCGGTTTTCACACAGTAGGAAAGGTAAGGCTTCAACTTAGAGTCTGAGGCCTTGTATGAGCCAATCTGAAATATTGTTGCTGATTTACGGTAGAAAAAGTGCAAAATAAGTGGTTGCCTCGAAAACAGCACTTCCATTGTTATGCAACAGTGTCAAAATAAAGAAAGTTTGCAAACAATGGGTTCAAGAGTCGCATCAAAACGTTTGCTAGATTTTTTAAATGGTTAGCAACTTAGCAGTGTTGTCTTTTCGTAAGAGAGCACTTTCTACCTTCTAAGCAATGTAGTGAAACTTTTGATAATTGACCAGAACCCTTTCTTTCAAAATCTATTTTATTTGACATTGCTTGTGAACAACAGAAGGGCTGTTTTTGAAGCGACCACTTATTTGGTATTTTATCTGCCATAAATCAGCAACCACTTTTCAGATTGCCTCAAAAAGGTCGCAAATTCTACGTTGAAGCCTGGCCTATGCAATGGTATAAAAACCGAGATAATTGAATCCATAGCTCCTTAGCTCCTTCACAGCACCCACACAAACAGGGCACAATTTTTTGGACACCCTGTAGAAGAGTGAAAAGTTTTTTACTGGCTGATTGTTTCTGTTGTCTCCGCTGCGTATTGTTCACTTCCATCTTGATCACCATACATCTTAACCAAACTGAATTGAATTTCCACTCCTTTAACAACCCTTAGCTCTTTTCTATCAGTGGGGATTTTCTGAGATGAACGAGGAGAAAGTGAATTTTTTATGCAGCAGTGCCCTACTTCTTTCTTACAGGAACTTTCATCTGCAGCACCTTAACTCAATCATCCAATTTTGCTTAGCTTGGACTTAAGCGAAAGTCATTAATGGACCCTCTTTAGGGCTTTGCCTCTAGGAGATAGAGCTTTGAGAGTTGCTTGTTGTATTGGACTGGAGCGATTCTAGCCTTGAGCAAGCCCTGTACCGTGGAGCTGTCATTCTCAATTTTGAAGCCTTCTCACAAGCGATAGTGATTCATAAAGGCAGTCATGGATCCATACAGCGGATTTTGTTACTACGTTGAATTACACTGCGAAGTGATCGATGTGTCCTCCATCCCCACCCCCTTCCCCCTCCGTAGATTGATGCCTGCAACAGGAGGAAATTTAGACTTGCTTGTTGTAAAAGGGCAATCTTAGATTTAGTCTCCCGGATCGAGGATTATGAATCCACAAGGCGGATTTCACTAAGATTTCGTTGCTACGTAGGATCACACTGCGGTTGTTTGTCAATTGTTCACAGCACATATCATCACGGGGAACTGTTTTCGAAATCATGAATATGATTACGGGTCTTTTTCGTGCAAATAACTCTCGCATTTGCTCACTTTTGCAGAAAACAAACACAAAGGATTTACTCATAAAATCGGCGTGTAAGCTCTTAAGGACCTTAACTTGTAAGAGCCTTTGCCGGATCGATTACTGAAGTGACAATCGAAAACTATTAACATGATGTCAAAGAAACACCGTTCTTTCCGCAGTTGATATTAAAAATGAGCGCTGGAGTTTGCTGTTTCCGTATTTTCACCAGAAGCTGTTTCTTCGATCTCCCTTTTTAATATTCATGGCTGAGAAATGATTGTTTAAATACAACTGTCGCTCGAATGGGAACCTGCTGGTGTCACTTGTGTGAAATTTTCGTCGATTTTAAATCGTTGAATTTTTGCTCGGAATTGGGACTTCTGAACTGATCGAATGCAAGGGGGATAAAGTTAGGAAGATACGATGTGAGTACACTAAATTTGATGCTGTGATGATTTGAAAGAAGGTCTTGTTTTTGTGGAGCTTGCCAGTTTTAAATCGGGCAAATTTTGTTCAGTTGTGGACTTCAGTTTCTTGAAAACAGGCGGAGAAAGTTAGGAAGAATTGGATGTATTGTGAGTACACGAAGCTTCTTGGTTATTTTTATGATTTGATTTTCTGATAATCGTTTCTAATCTAAAAGCGTTTCAAATAATTCTAATGCATTGAGTACAGTATTTCCTTGTGTTTGCTCATTGGTCTTTTTAACACAAGCCGACTAATGTTCACATTGCTTCGTTGAAATTCGAAAATTCTCAATACTAACCGACTTATATTTCATATTTCTCCACTTAGTATGAAGAATGTTTCTTTGTAATATTCAACTGATAACTTTACACTAATTGCTAATATAAATTATTCCTTCGCCGGGGTACAGAAAACTTTTAACACTAACCAATTAATATCATATATTGCATCGTTGGAATATGACAAGCGAGCGTTCTACTACGGACAGAAAACCAGTGCATTAATAAACCTAAACAAAGTGGCTAAAAGGGGCTAGGATGTAGCAGATTGTTATCTGTGTTTGTTTAAGACTACGCCATAATTGTCCGCTAATTAAAACCTTCTCTAAACACCCTAGGTTCCTCTGGCATAGAGCCTTCGATTGGGCACGGCCATTCTCCGCCTCCCATAGTCCGGACGACAGACGGTCCTCTACCATCTGACACTACATGGCAAAAGGGTAGGAATTTTGTAGCAATTTTATTACGTAATTGGATTAGATTAATCCGCTTTGTGATTACCACCAATCGTCGCTATTCTCCGCGCGATTAACAATGCGGCTACACCCCGGTCTATTGTTTGCGAAACAATAGATTCGTTCCGCGTTTTTCTCGCAGATTGCAAGGAAAGCAACGCGTTTAGGAAGTTGAGGCTTCACCTGGTGATACCCCGCGGTTTTCTTTCAAATTCTCAGGGAAGGCGGCGTGTATTTACGCGTTTTGGAACCCGCTACGCAGCTGGATTTTATCGTTCTGGAATTCGTGATTCAGCCTCTGGGGGACGTCCTGCAGTTTTACTTGAAAATGTCAACCGAAACACCTCGTATTTACGAGAATTGGAAATCGTAACATAGATTGATTATATCCTGAAGTTTTCTTTGAAATATGAGCTAAAACAAGTCGCATTTACGAGTACCGTAATTTTCGTTTGAAAAGTCAACGAAAAATGTAGTATTTGCGAATATTGGAAATTGTAAGCTTGGCAATATCCTGAAAATTTCGTTGAAAATATCAGCGAAAAAGGTTTTATTTACGAATTTTGAGAATCGTAAAGCAGCTTCTCGATATCTTGCACTATTTGTTGAAAATGTCATGGACACCACCGCGTACTTTGACCGTTTGTGTAGTCGCAAGGCGACATGGGGACCTCTGGCTTTGTTCTTTGAGGATATTTAGGAGTAGATCTCGAATCTTCGATTTTGCGCATTTAGGAAGTTGTCGCGTAAGCCAGCGATACCCTGCGGTTTAATTTGTATGCATCCATGAATCAAACAGTATGCGACAACTTTTTATAGCAACATATTTATCAATATTTCCTTACAAATGCTATGAATAGATTTCCTCGCTATTTACTAATGTTGACATCGTTTTTCGAAATATTTTCCTCATGTATGTTTGTCCGGTGACAAAGATAGAACAAAGATACCGCGCGAGAAGAAACACCTTTCCTATACAGTTTCTTGTCCTTTATAAACAATTTCATTTCGTTAAATATTGGTTTTCCGTCAATCATAGCATTTCTGGTTAACTTTAAAGTGAAAAATAGCATGAATTTAACCTCGCAATGTTCTATATTTCTCACGAGATGTCCCGCACAAGTATGCGGGCTACCTCTATATGTTACTTAAGTCACAAAGAAACCGCGCGTGAAAAAGCACATTTCCTATACAGTTTCCTGTCTATTATAAGCAATTTCATTTCACTAAGTGTCGGTTTCCTATTTGTCATAGCATTTCTGTTTATCATTGAGTTAAACAGCATGTATTTTACCACGAAATGAAGAGAATTTCACGAGACATCCCGCGTAATTTTCGCGAGCGGTTTCAAAACAGTAGGCATTGTCCGTTTGGTATTTATAAGACTGGATTGCGGCTTCGCGGATTTATAATCATCTGCAATGATTTTTTAAATCAAGAATGGGGTGTTGAATTTTAAAATGCCGTAAATCAAACGCGGTATATATTAGCGGGTGTAAGTACTGCGTGATGTTATGTTTGAGCGCGAATGGAAGCAGCAATTGTGGTTTTAAATTATTAATAAACGACTCTAAAAGGCAGATGTTTGTGATGAAAACATTCCTTTTTGCGCTCCTATAGTCACGGGTAAATTTCACTGTTAAATCACTGTTTACAGCGATGATCATAAACAATGTTATTGTTCTTATAGCGTCGATCTGCGTTTGTTTACAAAGTAAAGTTATTAATGACAGATGTCCGGATTCTTATAGCCTAAATAATCCGAGAAAGGATCGCTTTTAACATGCCCAGGAACGCTCTTTTTCCAGCAATCCGCTAATGTTTCTACAGCGCTCATCGGCGTTTGTTTACAAAGCAAAGTTATTAATGAAATATGTCCGGATTCTTATTGCTTGGCCAATCCGAAAATGGACCACTCTATCTGCAGCGATGCGACTGTTCAGAGTATTTGATGGAATATTCCCGGATACTTATAACCTGAAGAATCTGAAACAGGATCACTTTCAAAAGACCTATAAGCACTGTATACAGTGATCTGCTTCTGTTTCCGCAGCATTCTTTAGCGTTTGTTCGCAAGTACAGTTATCATTGAGATATATCTGTGTTCTTATTGCCTACATTAATCCGAAAGAGGATCACTTTCGGCAGATTACATCGGATCTCTGTGTTGAGCACGTCCGTCTGTTTTCGATCTACTGATTAATTTATCTATTTGATCCTGGTTTAGTAACCTAATCCAGGGTGTCAATGCATGGGGATTTGCTTTAAGTGCGCTAGGTCACCGCTGCAGACACTAGGATTTTGTTACTGTGAAAACGTTTGGACTTTGAAGGCCCTGCTTATATGAGTATGTCTTTATAAGATAAAGCAGGAGATCGCGCTATGAAGGTCGGTTGAGGCATTACTGACTAGGAGTTCTTCATAGGATCAAATTTATAGCTCAGCTTTTGTTAGGTTCAGCTTGTAAGAATCCGAGGTATTTTCTGCATTTTCGCGATAAAGGAGTTCTCTTTACATGCTGATCAAGGAATGATGACCTAGAGCTGTTTATGTGATAATACTAGCCTTCTGAACTCAGGTCAAATGATGAGGGTTCAAAGCAAAGTTTCACAGAGCTTTGGCGACAGAGAATCGGAAGTGTTTTCGCAGCTCTTGTCAGAGAACAGTTTGCTTGGCAACGCTAACACTACCCTTCAAACTTATTAGATTGTCAGATCTATTGCTCAAAAGCAACAAGGAAACACCAAGTTAAGAGTTCAAAGTATTGCAAAGAAGTTTTCGCTGTGTGGCAAACAGGGCCGTAGGAAGCAGCTACAGATTGGGGACTGAACCGATAAAGAACAATGCATCTAATTGGTAACTGTTACGTACCACCATTCTTTTCAAATTCATTAGCTGGGCTCGGAACCCCCCCCCCCCCCGGCTCCTGAGCTTCGTACGGGTCTGGTGCCACACCAAAAGACCAGGCCTAAGATTTGACATGTGCTTGTTCTGGACCGGATTTTAGAAGTTCGTTTCGTACGGTTTAAGAGCTCTTGTGAGCGTAAAAAAAAGTCTTCAAACTAACGCAAATTTTTGCTTTTTATTTTACATATTTTCGTCACCAATTTCCCCTAAAGAAATCAAATAGTACTGAGTGGGGTCCATCTTTCCCATGGACATTACACTGCACTGTCTGATTGCCGAAGCTCACAGAAAATATGCCACTGATTTAGGCCCTGACTTGGCTCTAATAGTCTTCGAAGAGTCTTGCATGTGAAAAAAAACAACTAAACGAGGTAGAACAACAACAACAACAACAATAACAATAACAACAAATATAGCAACAACTATGACTGTTATAGAGAGTTTACGAAACCAGGACGACGACGCCAGCCAGAACGTCATCTGATATTATGCAAAGAAAGTATTGTTTCCGTAAGCTACCTTTAATTGATCGTCCAAAAGGCCAAAATGAGGCCTCCTAATTTATTCTTTGAAGACAAACATTCAGAAAGACAGGGTTTTACTTCGGAGGCCTAGATCTACAGTACAGAACGCCAGAAACAGGATTTCCAAGTTGTGAAATTGAAAAGGACAACTTCAGAGACTCTTCAAGGGAAGCAAATCGGAACAGAAAACAAGAAATTTTTTAATCTAAAGTTCTGAAACAAAAGCAACATTGCGTTGCAGTTGCCGTTGCCGTCGATTTGCCGTCGTGGTTTCGTAAACTCTTTAGTAAAGATAGTAAAGCCTTTAGCTGAAACACTTTGCATATTAGGCCCTTTTTTGAAGCCAGGCTGTGACTTAAGCCTGGTTTTCATTAAATCGCAATTCATCGCCGATCTTTGTCTTACAGCATCGGCGATGATCGGCGATGTGGTAAGACAATGATCGGCGATGAATTACGATTTAATGAAAACCAGGCTAAGGTTAGGGTTAAGGTTCTGAAGCCCTTCCAACTTCTACGTAATGAGCTTCATTGGGATGTGAAGGTTCATTACTTGTAGTATTTAAATCCCCTGGCGACACTTACAGAGTTGAATCAACTTTTATTTGCATTTTTTCTTTGAAATATCCGTTACAAGTTATTACTTTCGTTATTAAAAATCTGAACACTCCCTTTTGCGTACCTTGAGGATCATATGTTAACAGCAAACCATTGTCCAAATATCAAATGTTTTTCTTTCATTCGAGCAGCAATTCCCAGTAATTAAAGTGCACTATTTTTAAGGAACTCATTTTAAAAAACAGAATGTAGAAGTGCCTGCTCAGAATTCAAAAGAATTGTTTACGAACTTGTACCAACATGATTCCACAGGAAATTTCTTTCTTTTTGCCATTTCCTTCACTCCTGCAATGAGCAAAACCAAGCATTAAAAAGTTATGAGAAAATAGTCATGTTTTCCAAATATCAAGTATGCTTTAAGCAGCTCATTTTTCACGCTGGCCTGCTCTTTCCTGTTTAATAAATCTGTTTAGTTCGGCAAATTTGAAGTGGGATTTTTCCAGATGTTGTTTTTGTTTATCCCGAATAGAGATGTACGCACAAGGACAGTTCTCATACTGATAGTTCTATAATCTATTTTGATGAAAAAGGACTTATGAGCAACTGGAATTCTAGTGTAATTCAATAAAATATATGTGTTGCGTGTGGTACTAGTATGTAAATTAAACGATAATACTGTAAATGAAAGATTTAATTACCAATGTAGCATAGATGTTAAAAACACGACGTTTCGAGCGTATACTCGTTATCAAGTGACTTGAGCTCGAAACGTCATGTTTTTAACATCTATGCTACATTGGTACTTAAATCTTTCATTTACAGTATTATCGTTTAACTGGAATTCTACCCAGTGTTACCAAGAAAACAAAGTAAACTTGACTTCAACAGAGATTTTCAAATGTTATACACTGTTAATTAAGCAAAAGCTTTATTAGATTACAGAAGAAACGCCACCCATATAGATCGTACGCTACTTTAGTGTACGAATTTCGACTGAAAGTTCCTCACTTGAATATTTATTGAAAAGTGTGCCCATTTTTTTATATCTTCAATATAAAAATTTACAATTTACAAATTACCTGCGACTAAGAACGATTTACAAGACAATACTACAAAACGATGGCAAGGGGAGCAAAAGACCATGACTACCCCAGGGCCATTCACATGAAGAATTTAAAGTGAATAGTGTGGCCATTTATCAGTTTCCAAAGGCCAAATTTATTCTAGGTCGAAACCAGAGACCAACCGATCTTACCTTCATTCAGAAGCAAAAGCGACTGTCAGTTTGTTTGTTTTTTTGTTTGTTTGTTTTCAATTTATTTTGAGTGGGCTTGTCAGGATTTCTAGCTACTGATAGCTAATTTAGGCCCACTGTGCATGCCGCATCCAAGCACGGGACCCCTAGTTTAACGTCCCTTCCGAAGGACGGCGAGGTGAGTTGCGAGGTCAGGCCTCAGTGATCACCTATCAGAAATCTGACCTCACTCGACCAAGCTTAACTTCAGTCACCTGACAAAGACTGTATAAGCCACTCGGCCACTCACCCCTGTTTTGCTCATGCAGAGCCTTTTGCTACTTTCTTGATTCCGTCTCGACTAATTGGAAATGTCGATTTAACTACGATATTGGTTTGTCTTCTCTGAAATGATCCTCAAAATGATGTTCGTCGTGGTCCTGATTTCGTTATGGATCAACGATCTGAAAATAAACACTGGCCTGGCTTGTCCTTTCGCAGTTTATCATGGACAGAAATTGCGCGCAAGGCCTCGCGATCAGCAAAGGGTCCTTTATTTCCCTATGTCTTGTCGAAAAACCTTACAGATGATTCCCTATAATCTTTCAACTTAAGTTACATTTATGAAGATTCTCCCATTTGTTTATCGTAATTTCCTTTCCTTTCTAGGAGTACCAGGCCGACCAACAGAAGTCACAACAAGTGACTTCAAAGACAGAAAAGTCCGCATTTCATGGACACTCGGGCGGGACAATTACAGCCCGGTCACAAAAGTACATATCCAATACCGGACACTATTTGAACCGGCAAAATGGAGACATATGGTTACAACAACCAACACAAAATCACGAGCGAGTGTCGTTGTCTCGCTATCACCGTGGGCCTCGTATCGGTTCAGAGTTATGTCTGAAAATGGAGTTGGCAACAGTACGCCCAGCAGTGAAACGTTTCCGTGGTTGAAGAGCGCCCCCGCAGGTACGTGCTGTGTCTTGCAATTTTGAGAAAATAGTGTTAGTGGAGGCATGTTGAGACATTCAAATTTACGAGTAGGCATTGAAGTTTTGGAGTAACATAAATTCTTTGGTGTAGTGCCTTCCTTGTTTTTGGATTATTCTGTATTTATTTTGAGTGCCAAAAAATGCTTGTTGACCAGATCTGTTGTTTGTCAACCTGTATTACGATGCTTTTTGCTGCATGTTGCGTAACTTCATGTTACGCTATTTTAGGGCGCGTTACCTCATGTTACCTTTTCTCGTGAAAAGTGCATATCTGTGAAGTACCCTAAATGCCATGAATTTTCAAAATTGGGAACTTTTTTCTGGCTCAGCCGGTATGCTATACTGTCAACGAGCATTGCGGACGCCTTTATTTTGAACTAAATTTTTGTTGGATGCTGCGGCCTTATTTTTAGCCAGGGCACTACGCTAACTGCGAGCAAAGTGAGCTGCCTTTCAGGAGGAGCGAGTACTTCAGCAACTGTGCCTCTAGGTAAGGTAGTAGCCATGAATAAAACTTAAGGTTGTATTATTGAATAGATATTTCGTTCAAAATGAAGGTGTCCACAGCACTCAATAATACTGTGTTGTTATGAATTCGATGCTATTCAGACTTTGCTAAAGTTTTTCTTTCTCTTTTTAGCTCCGTCGCGTTATCCAACAGGAATCAAGAGCATTGGAACAGGGCCAACAGAAATAAAAATATCTTGGAATGTGAGTTTTATTTTCTTTAATCTTGGTTATATGATATAACTGGATGTTTGAAGGTTACTTTTTGTTGGCTTTGGTGATGCGACCACACTAACTGCGGTAAACAATGGACACGTGTGTAAAACAATGGAGTTACAGATTTGTTAAGTTTGCCAACAGAGCCCCTTTAAAGGGAGCATAAAGACGAGCATGCTTTGCGCAAAATAAACGACTTGCTCTTCACTGCCTTCAGAATAGCTGACTGTACGAAATTCACAAAAAAAAACAAACGATGGCAAATGCTGATGGTTATCGTACTCCCTTTAATCTATGACATATATCTTGGGAAAGTCTTGCGTAGAAACATTATAACTCCTTTTTGAAAAATCAGCCCTCCCAGATTATTAAACCAACTGGAGAACAGCGACAAAAACCCCGAGTACATAAGAGTTTGATTTACATTAAGACGTGTCAGGCCTCCTTGGTTCAATATAGCTCAATGACAAGTAAAGCAACTTTGATATGAATTTTGCTGTTTTTGATGTCTAGTCAAAGTCAACTTGTAAGTGCCAGCCATAGTGGAGATCAGATGACGGAGTGCCCTTCCTCGCTGTGGCTATCACATAGGAATGTATCAATTTGTAGTTGTTTTGATGTCAGATGTATAGAAAATGGAATTTGTAAAACTAATGGGGGCAGCCTGAGAAAGTTGAAGAATCTACTGTAAAGTAAAATGGCTTCTGCCAACAAATACACCCTTGTTGTTTTTTTATCAAATCCTAATGACTCATTTTTCTTCAACAGCCACTGCCAAAAATGCACCAAAATGGACCAAACATATATTACAATGTGTTCCATCGAAAAAGTGGTGCGACATCAAAAATGAGAATTCAACAAGTGAAATTTGGTTCATCGTGGACTGTTAAGGGCACTGAATATTACGTGCAATATGAATTCAGCATACAGGCAGGGAACGATGTTGGTTTGGGCCCAATGAGTCCTATTGCTAGCGGATTCACAGGGGAACGAAGTGAGTTTTTTATGAATTTATACGATTTTTTATAGGGAGCCGATTTATGAGAAACTAGTGCCAAGATTGCAATATTTAAGAAACTCTAGCACTATGTCCGAGAAGTATTAAGAAACTTAAAAGCTAAATGCAAGGATATTAGGCAAATGCGTCATGGAATCTTTATTCTCGAGAAATGTAACTGACGTTATAATTCGAACAAAACAGAGCACAGTTTATTCTAATATGATGTTTTTAATGTGAAGAAACTTATCGGAAGCAGCATTGAAGACCACATGGATAGTTCATGCATGTAGAAAATAAGAAAAAAATTTAGAAATTTTTATCATTAAAATGCGAAAATTTTCATGTTGGATTAAAAAACTCGACTCGTAGTTTTGTGGCCTGATCCAAGTTTCTTATAAAAACGTGTCTCCGGCTTTTGTAACTTAATCCAAACAAAACAATATTAGCAGAGAAAAAGTGCAGCTAAGTCTAGTGATGCATGGCATAGGTATCAAGTCTTTTAAAACGTTGTACGATTTGTCTATAGACATTTTTCGAAATTTAGATGAGAGGGATTGAGGAGAGCGTGACCTATATTTCATATATTTTATATTTTAATGTTATTATATTTCTTATATTTTATATTATATAAGTTTTCATTTTTTGCATCTGCCTCTTATAGTATCTATACTCATATATTTTATATTTATATTATATATTCCATGTTTGAATCTTTTTAGGAGGGTAGCCCTTCGGCAGAAGCCGTTTTTTAAGGGGCCCTCCATTAACAACTTACATACAATAAATAATTAAAATAAGTCATCACTAAAATAAGAAACCATAATCTAAAAGCCTATTTACGATTATACAGTATATACAATAAACGAAGAAATTAACCCTTTACAGTTTTCTTAAAACCATTCAGAGAGGATGCTGTCTTTGACTCAGCAGAAAGGCTATTCCATATTTGAACTCCTCGGTACGAAAAGTATTTTTGCCCATTTGCTGACTTTTTCTTTGGCAACCTTAAATCAGTCTCGGTGTTCCGGATGTTGTGGGAGGAGCATGCTGAGTTTTTCGTGAAGAGATTACACAGGTATTATGGAGCCAAATCGTTGAGTGACTTGAAGACCATTATTTTAGACTCATTATCAATGAGTTCTGATAGCCTTCGCATTTCGGCTTGTTTTGCATCACCTTTCAAGAGCCACGTGATACTTGTCTGGATCGGTAAGTGTTAGCTCTGGATTATTGAGCCATCTGGTCATCCTTTCGACTATTAGTGACTTTATTCTGAGCCACTTTATTTCAGGTATCTGACCTCAGCTTTGAAGCGGCTCAGTTCAGGCCCAACCGATCAAGACGTCTTACTTGAAACTTGAATGAACACATGCAATAAAGTTGCTCAAAATACACTCACAAGTGGGTGGAAGGATGGGAAAATGCTTATACAATCCAGCGAACACTTACCATACTAATTCAATATCATGCAATTCTTGAAGGGTGCAAATAAATCGAAAATAAGTCGAGTCTGCAGGGAGATGCAACCGAGACGCAATCCATGCACTTATTACCGAGGCGGAGGGGATTCCCCCAATTTTCTACTGCTGCGAAGGCTGTCAGAATGGGTCGCGGTCTTCTCAGCCCCTTTCTCTGAATTCCGAAAAGATCAATTCATCTTTTATTTGATTTTGTGGCTTGAAAGAAGCCTCAGGCACTTTGCTGTTAAGGCAGCTCTCCATATCCAGCGTTTTGAGCGCGCGGGCGCTGCGACCAAATAGGAGCATGCGCATTTGATAAGATTTAGCGATCAATCTGATCGCGAGCGACCGATTTTAGGGCGCTTTGGGAGTAGGAACAAGTTCAACTCCCATCGCGGGCGTTTGTGATCGCCACCGCAGGAATCAATCTTGGTCCCAGCGCCCGCGCGCTCAAAACGCTGGATATGGAGAGTAGCCCTTAGTGTTCATTGGTAATCGTTGCAAATAAACAAGCCTTAAAAGCAAACAAATATGATATACCTAATTGTACTTCGAACAGAGCTTTGTCTCGCAAGACGTTTCGGGCACCCATTATGATGACATTTGGTTTCGGTCACTTGATAATAGGTTTAAAGCCCAAAACATCGTACAAAATAAAACTCTGTTCTTTGTACATTTATTTATACCATATTTCTTTGTTTTGGTGAAATGTTGGGGAGCACGTACACAAAGAAGTTTGAGCAAAGTCAAGAGCCTGTAAAAAAGTTAAGTTTTTTACTAATCAGTCAGACTCATGTTTTGATATTCATCGCCCTTCAGGACCCCTTGGAGTGCCAAAAGATCTCCAGGTTCAAATTACATCATCAAGGACAGCTGTGGCTTGGTGGCGAGGTGTCAAAACAGAACGTAAAGTTATGAGGGGAAAATTCCTTGGATACAAGGTAATAACAAAAACTAATCTTGGTTTCTTTTTTATGAAGCTGCGTATAAAGCAATTGCTGGTTTTTACAAGAATGGTAGACCAGGAGTTCCTCGCAGATATTTGGATGCAGATAATTCTATTCCAAGTGTTTCTTGTTTTCCGCAGTTTTTTTCTATCTTGAAACACCTTTTACAAAATGTATCGCAAGGGATGCCTGGACGAAACATGTTGTTGTGAGAGTTCAGTAAGTCTCATTTGTTCTTCTAGCTATCGAGATCAATAGGAAGAAACTCTCATCTCACACCAGATTTTGGCTAGGGAGAATTGGTATAGATCTGTATTATTCTACCATTACAGGTCCCTTCTTGAATTCTGATATGTGCAGAAAGTAATTGCCAGACTTTCAAATATCATTGTTTTCTTGCAGCTTTTCTTCTGGCGAGGCATCTGGCCTGAGAAAGGAAAGAACTCATATTTCAAAACAACAAGAGCCAACAAAACTCAAGTACAACTCGATCCTCATACATCATATCTGTTCCAAGTTGTTGCATATAACAGCGAAGGTGATGGTCCGGGAAGTAACATTGCTGGTCCGTATAAAACACCAGAAGACACTCCTGATGAGCCAACGACTATCACAATAAAGGACGTTGAAATGGGTCTTGCAAATATTACATGGACTGATCCGCTAAGACCGAATGGAAAAGTCATTGGGTATGCAATAAGATATAGGACCATTCCTGATGGTAAAGTTCATAGTTTGGAGATCGAAGGGCAAAGGACATGGGTCATGGTCCGTGATTTACTGCCGGCAGCTTTATATGAATTCTGTGTCGCAGCGAAAACAAAAGCTGGAACGGGAAGATTCAAGAAAAAGAGTTTTGATTTCACTTGGCGTAAGTTTCAAGTTTTTTCACATAAATAATTGAAATTGAAGGTGTAACTGTGAACATCATTTTCTTTATACAGCATTTTGTTATTCAAAGATTTTTCACAACTTTTTGCTGTTTTGTTTGCGAACTTTTCTCGCTGCAAGTAAAATATTGGAGAAATCTGGTACAGTTTTTCAGTTATTTTCGAAACGTTTTTGACCCGAAACATTTTGTATTTTTTGTCTGCACTGATTTTTGTTCCACTTTAAGTTAGCAAAGAAGAGCTAAAAATTGCTTATCAAAACTGACCGAAAAATTGTGACGTTTTCGGATCCACTTTTCCTAATACATAGTATTATGTTATGATATGGCGTTCGAAAATACGGCTCTTCGGAGCGGCACAGTGTAATTTTATTATTACTTGATTGCCCGCAAGAGGCATATTTTGGAAGCTGTATTGAACCAGCGTTGCCAGAGAACTCAGCAACAAAGGAGGGGTGTCTTGGGTAGGCCTAATCCACCAACATGGACAGCCAAAATTTAGCATATTATTCCGAGACTTCTTTGCTGTAAATTTTGAATACAAACTTGCAATCATACATGAAGAGAATGCGAATGTAGCTAGCATCGAAATGGCCAATTACAATGATGAACGGGATCCAGAAATACTTTAGCAAGTACACTAATGTAAACGATGTCTCTGAAAAGAATTCTACCATGTAATAATGTCCTTATTAAACCATCACTCGATCCATGCTGGAAAATATTTGGACCTTAGTTCCTTGTACCGACCTCACTATGTGCAGTCGGCACGTCGAACTGCGGTTCGAGTATTTTCCAGCATTGACCTCGTAATTGCTTTATAACCGCATTTATTACCTGACTGAAGTTTCAAAATGAGGCAATCCAGAACCCCGCATCTCCTATTGGTTATTCGCACGCTTCCCGCTGGTTTCCCGTAGCCTTGTGTAATACGATACAAGGACGCGCTTTGTCAACTGCTTTAGGCCTGTGAGATTCACCATATAACTCAAAAGATATAGCAGTTACAAAATGTGTTTGACTAAGGCCCCGTCCACACGTATCCGGATCTCTTTGAAAACGCATCTTTTTTCATCCGTATAAAAAGTTATCCGCGTCCACACGAGGAGCGTTTTCGAAATATCCCCGTCCACACGAAGACGCAGCTACCTTCAAACTACGCTGTTCGAGCTTCGATAAAAGAAAACAGACAAGCAACATGCCCTCGTGTGATCCCCAAAGATCCGTGCGCATGCTCTGGTACGTCGAAAATCGATGCTTTGACGTAAGCGTTTTCGAAAAGCTCCGTTTTCACCCGTCCACACAACAACATGAAAACGGTGTTTTGAAAAAGATCCACTCTGGAGAGCGTTTTCCAAAAGCTTCATTTTCGGTGACCGAAAACGCCGTCTCCGTGAGGACGCTAACCCAAAACGAATAAAAACAGATGCGTTTTCCAAAATATCCGGATGCGTGTGGACGGGTCCTAAATGATACGAGTCAAAATTAGAAGCTATCAGGTAATAAAACTCATAATAAGTGGTTTTGCCGTTATGCAAGAAATATAAAGCCCTCGGTCTGTACTTGTAAAACTCACGCTTTATATTTTCCTGCAAAACAAAAAACTAATTAGTATGCGCAAAATACACGTTCAGGATAGTGTGTTATGCGCATACGAATCACAGGACTGTGATTTTATTGACAAAGCTATCTGCTTTGTTTTTCAGTTCCTCTGGTAAAACCTGACGGTGTAAAAGTGACAGCAACTGGCCCAAGTACAATTGTGCTGACATGGAATGCCGTTAATGACCCTGGTGTTATTGGCTACAAGGTAAACATTGCGTAATATGTCAGAAGGAGTCTTAGAGACTGTTTATATGTCCCAGTTCCATGTTAAAAGAAAATTTCGCTTCGGTATCTAAAAAATTTTTTTAAAGGCATACAGAGAGGATACCTGCTTGTACTCCGCTGATAGGCCATTCCACAGTTAGCAACTCTCAGAGAATTGCCTCAGGCCATTTGCTAATTGGTTACTCCAAGTCGCGTCTGTTCCTTTATTACAAAGGCTATATGATAAACATTACAAAATTCGATTGAGAAGGTCACAGCGGCATTATGGAGCCAGTTCATTCAGGGACTTGGAGACCACCATTTTAAATTCACCAGTAACCAATTGTAACAATGGTACCCCTATTCAATACAAGCGTATTCCTTAGCATTTTATGCCCAAAATCAGCATATGGCTAAAATCTTTCACATTTTTAAAAAGTGAATGTGACGTTATTACATTTTCTTTTAAGTGAATGGCTTCAAAGGAACTCAAGGTACATGGCTGTGGATCTGCCGCGGAAATTGTTTAATATCTTGATTTTTCACAATGGTGGCATTTGAATGATCTTTGAAAGAATTCATGAAAGTCTCAAAAAAATAAAATCATCTTAAATTGCACATCACAGAAAAAGGATGATACAATCTTCGACAAAAAATATAAAAATATAGGGTCTGCATTATAGCAGCGCAAGCAGAAATTTGCACCCCTCATTGTCTAGGATTTAGAAATTTGATGACGTCACAGCCACAAACATAATAAATGCCGCCATTATGGAAATGGCAGATTTACAGGAAAGTACACCAAAATCCCTCCGAGCCAATTAATTCAAAGAAAAATTTCATGAGATTTTACACCCAACTTTTTTGTAGATTCGAGTTCTTAAATCTTGTTTCTGATCATGTTTATCTTGCTTTAGCTTTATCTTCGCTCAGAAGACAACACAACTAGCGAAAACATCAAAATTGATGGCATTAAAGCTGATAAACAAACACCAATTGGCAACCTTCGATCTGGAACAGTATATATGATTCAAATTGCTGCAATGAACCACTACGGGGCTGGACCGAAAACGAGACAGCTCAGAGTTAAAACAGACAGTGTACCAACCACTCCAGGTAAATCATCTTAGCTCGCTTGAACTGAATATCGTTTATATAGATTTGCTTTAGACTAGACTGATGACAATGAGTCTCTTGTTGCCCTGTGCTCTTTGACTTGATGATGTCGCTTCAGGCAATAGAGACTCATAGTATTACTATGAAAAACTTGGCCCTATTTAGGCCCAAACTTCGCAATTCCTAGCGTACCAATCAGATTGCGAGATTTGGCAGAGAACAATGATGTCGAATTCTCGATTCGAATGATGCAGTTGACTAGATTTTGAACAAAGTTACTACGGCAGGTGGCTGAAGTTTTCTCTGGTTTGTTTTGGTCTTAAAAACATGGAAAATGTAGCATTGAAAGACTCATTTTGGACTTACCGGGTAAAGTGAACTTCCTTCTTCAGACTAATACCAAGTTTCTTTGATGAAACGCCTGCTTAACGTGGTTTTTATCGCATTTTCTTTCCGAGGAGTGACCTTTGAACAGAGCTACGGCAGTCGTTCGATCCTGATTCGATCGATCGCATCATGATCGAATGCATGAGATAGGGCCTAGGGCCGAGTTTTTCATTGTTTCATGATGAGTCCCTCCTGAGCAAGGTTTACCGCAGGGATGCAAGAGACGTCATAAGTCTAGCTTTAGAGTGCGCTCACACGATGCCGGCACATTTTGAAAGCGGTGAAAAATGTGACAGATAGGCCTCCCGTTCACACGAAAAGGGCGCATTTTCGCCGGTAGTTTTTGAAAACGGTAGATTTTGAAAAGGGAAGTCTAGCCGGCACAATGTGAACGGCATCGTGTGAACACTCAAAAATGATGAAAATGGAAGTTTTTTCATCACTTCTAAAATGAGGCAAAATGACAAGGATGAAGTCTACCAAATGCAGTGAAAAAGGAGCCACATTTCGTACCTTTAAAAACCTGAGTAAATTTTGTAGGGTGAGAGCTACAACTGCAGGCTACGCAAAACATAACATACCGTAAGTTGGGTATCTGACATGATATGCAGCTATTTGATATCTTTAATGCTATTATTTTTGAACGGTTTTAAACAGCCTTTTTCCCTCTATGACACGTTGACATGTATGCCAAGTAGTGGGCCTCAATTAACAGCAATTTTGCTACCTTTATGAATCTGTAATCTTAAGACATGATGATGATGATGATGATGATGATGATGATGGTAATGATGATGATGATGATGATGATGATGATGATGATGATGATGATGATGATGATGATGATGATGATGATGATGATGATGATGATGATGATGATGATGATTATGATGATGATGATGATGATGATGATGATGATGATGATGATGATGATGATGACAATGCTAACTTATTATTCAAATCCGCGATCGAATCTCCACTTTAGATATTTTGTGAACGACGTGCTTGCCCTAAGAACGACCTGTACAGCGAAACGAGCCTTTGTAATTATCAGTAAAGTTCATGTGTATTTTTCGTAGTCGTATATTTAATTTTAGTTTAGTTACATGTTCTCTATGTTAATGACTGCGGAGTTGTCACGGTCTCTTGCACTCTGTGGTATTGTCCTCGTAGTTTAGTAAAGTAGCTCGTACGTTGTGTCTTAAGTAGTCCGTTTTGTAAAATTTTATTTTGAGTACAAAAGTAATAATGCTAACTCAGTTTGGTTGCTTTATAATTTTAGAATGTTTCCCTTCAGGTATCCCTACAACAACATCAACAACCAATTCTGAAGTCATCACAACAAAAGAGCAAGAAAATGACTCAAATGATCCTTCATCCAAAAAGAAACGAGCATCAACAGGCTCCTCGAACTCCAATGTAAGGACGTTCCAATTTCTATTCTGGACGCTCACGACTCTGATATTAATTTTGAGATAGCATTCATGGAAAGAATGGTGAATTCACTGTAAAACAATCCTGTTTATTGGACCAGAATGCAATAGATGTGGACCAGAATGCAGCAGGTGTTGCATTAATAGTGAGGTCAAGGGAAAATAGACCAGTCTCGCCCATTGCCAGCATACAAACACAGGGCGAAATGCAAAGGCCAAAATGATAACCTCTTGAGGTTAATATTTGCCATACGAAGGTCATTTGTGATCCATATGTGAATGTGACAGTATTACTATTACAGAGAACCCTGTGCAATAATTGGTGTCATGCAGAAATAATGTCTAAAGCTGCGAACTGATCCTTACAAAATGAAAATGACGAAAAATGAATGCGCTTCCTCGAACCAATAATGATTTTGGATTATGGAGCCGAAAGACAGATTCTTCGTGAGGTGATGTGATAAATTCAAAGCGGTATAACGGTTATAGAGAGTGGTTTATGGTGGAAATTTAACCTTGGTCGTGGTTACTGGAACGCGACTTTTTGTCATAAAAATCCACGCTGTTGTTAATTTTCATCGGAGGTGATTACTGGCTGTTTAAAGCATTCATTTAACTGAATATCCAAGGGAAACCCGATAATGGTCAATAGCTTGCACATTTCAGCTGTTGGATTAACCTGAATTGAACGATTTCTGATGCATAGTGAAGCTAATTACTAGCTGTTTGAAACACTTCAGAATGTCAGCCGAGCCATTGCACTACTTAACTACGATGCGTTCAAATACGGTCAAACATATCGATTTCAGCTATTGGATTAACCGGATTTTAACGACTTCTGGTACATTCAATTGGAATTATTTTTCAAAGATCGAATATCGCACTTTCAGATTAACTCTGACTTTTAGTTAACGAAACCTTACTTTTCTACTTGGATCTCAGCTACCAACTTTATCGGACAAAAACAGCGGTCTTTATTCGAGACTCGCAATTTAAGAAGCAAGTTTCAGTATTGCGGTTATGTACAACGGAAAGCTACATATAAGCTGGTCTTTTTCGGTCATCATCAACCTCATATTGTGATATTCATGTGCAGAAGGAACTTTTCAGTTTTGCTATGGTTTTACCGAACGAATTTGATTTGTAAAATGATATCACGCTCAAGTTATTTGGAATTTGTTTTGATTGAAAATTGATCCACCCTTGAAAGGCCCAGTGTATGCCAACAGGCTTGCTTAAAGAGCCAGTGGCACCCAGGGTCCTTCGCAAGCATTTGACAATTTTAGATTGTCTTAAAATCGAATTTGGCCTAGGCGAAAAATATGAATCAACACTGAGCATAGGTTTCAAATCTTTAAAAAGCTGGATGTAAAATTGTATGAGATATTTCTTTGAACTGAGCAGATTCAAATAAACTTGAACTATTTTACAGTAAATCTGCCGTTGGACTCTGCTAAAATCTTCAATATTTTCAGAATTACTGTGTTTTTCTTTTTTTTTGTATGAATTCAAGAAAATTTTCGAAAAAAACTTAAAACTATTGTAATTTCTAAACCTGCTGATGAAAGATCGAATAATTTTCAAGAAAACCATAATTTATGGATGCCTAAAATATGGTATCAAGAAAAACTCTTTCGCTTTTCTAGTTTGTGGTTTAGAAATTTTATGACGTCACATCGTAAAATGAGCTGAAATATAAAATAGGCTGTAATTTCGAAAAATAATCAAGATTTCTGAAAAGTCCAACGGTAGAGTCCTAGAAAAGTGGTTTAAGTTTCTTCCAAGACATTCAGGTTACAGAAAGAGGCCATAGAATTTTACACCCGCATTTTTTCGTAGATTTGAAGATTTAGAACCCATGCTTCAACACCGTTGTTCTTGAACTGGTGGAAAAGCCTGACTGCAGTAATTTTGCAGATTAAAAAAGGAAAAAAAAATAGAAAAAATACAAAACACCATTCACAACAGTGTAGTCTCTTGGATCATCAACAATTATAACAACCTCAGACTAATCCTTTAAAGAATATCATCTTTTTGCTCAAAGATTAGTGCGCCGTGTCTGCCTGACTTGCTGTTAGTTCTAGAAAGAGATGGAAATTTCTGAAACCGAAATTCTAGGAAGGCACTGCTAGCAAACGCACCGTTTTGTTGGTATGAAGAAGTCTTTAAAATCTTTTCGAAGTTTTTTTTAAAAGTAATTGCCCATGGTACGTCCAGGCTGCACCATAACGATGGCCTAGCCACCCTCCTCTCCTACTAGGAAAGAAACTCGCCATACCCGAACCGAATACCTCGACTTCGGATGTTATACTCATAACATATACTCGTCTGTCAGATCTTAGCATCTCCTTTCCCTCTATCGGAAACTTTTCATTGTGGAAAGAAGTATGAGAATGTGATCTTAGTTTCTGAAATGTCATTGAACCAGTCATCCCAAGAGAAGAAAGTACGAGATAGCGTATTGTTAGGAGGCAAATATTTCCTTTGCTGATTTCAGTTCTATCATTTTACATCTACATTCTGTGCAAAGAGAGATTTTTACTTTGATACACCGTACCCTCTATAGAATGAAAATTTGTATTAAATCTGATTGGTCGAAGATTTTTCACTGGATGTTAAGTAGTTGCAGTGTTCAACCCAACTGTGACTGAACACAGTCTCGCTCAAGTCACCGAATATTCCTTGTCTTTTTATGGTTGATGCTACCCCCTTTGAAAATCACAGTTTATATTCCATTTGATTGGTGAATGATTTTGCGCCGGATGTCAAAGAGTTCAAAACTAATAAAACCAAACCAGTTCGCAGGCTCCTTTAATTTATTAGAGATCCGTGTACATTTTTTATAAGTGTTATTTATTAGCATTTTAAATATGCTGTAATTTTTAATTGAAATGTAAAGTTAATGACCTTGGATCTTTAATGAATTTTAATCTGCATTTATACTGCGTTACCCTTCGATTTTGTGTAACCGTAATTGCACGGGATGCACCCCCAGATTTTCTATAAATACTACTGTTATGTACTTTTAGTTATTGGGTCGTGCAGGGGGTTTTGAAGGTTAAGTTATAGTAAACATTACTGTTATTTTAAGAAGGATATGTAACTGGCAAAGACATCATTCCCCTTCTTTGCATGTACAAAGAGAGAGTTATTAGGATCCAACTCCCGCTCCAATACGAAACATTGCTCTCGTTTGACAGAAAATGTTCCTTTAGCCTGCGTACAGAATTTACTTTCCAGTGCGAAAGAGAGCCAGAGCGGAACCCGTGGAAAGTAAAGTCTACACCGAGGCTAATATTCCTCATTCTGGTGACTCCTGGAAGTGCAGTACTAAACAATTTCAAGAAGACATTTAGAAATGATTTGGCGGTGATATTGGGTAACTTTCTTGGCCTTCGTTCTCCTTGTATCCCCTGGGGGTTCATGACTTGCGGATGGACGGGGGTCTGCCGCCCGGTTTTCAGAAAGGTACCCTCTTCTAATTACCGAAACTTGCTTTCATACCCACTTTTATGATGAATTTTGGTGGAAAACGGCCTATTTTTGGCCATTTTCGCCTATATCTGGATAACCCACCCATGTTTATGGAAAATCTGCCGAAAAAGGACCCTTGTTTAGAGAATTTCGGACCCAAAAACCCACCCATATGGGCGGCACATACCCGTACCCTCAGCATGTTATGTTACCCCCCCCCCCCGGGCTTGTATCTCTAAAAAGTTGCTTTCTAAGGCCTTGACCTATCATCTGACGGAGAGTGCCATTTTACCAGAAAAATTGGTACCAATAATTCCGCCACTTTTGAGGAATTTTGAATCGTAATCCGCATAAGTGAAATCTGGGCCATAATTTAGCATTATGAGACATTTCCTGTAATTCCTACGGATATATATGTAAACATTTCTCTCAGTTATAGGACCAATGATTCTGCAAAATGTTTGATACCCATGATTCAAAATCTTTTTTGAATTACCCAAAACATTGCACTTTCTTGCACCACCAACAGTCTGAAACACCCTCTCCCAACCCCTAGCCAGTCCTTATTTCTAGCCACCTTCGAAATAAGTAAACACCTTCAAAGCATCCCATGTTGCGCTTCTAATATCATTTAGAGATATCGAACTATAAGAATATACATATATCCTACATCAGGTGTAAAGAACAACGGTGTAATACGTAAATTTTAAAGCAATTTCAAATAATGATACGCAGTAGTCGCTTCAAATTGTCCTTTCTGTAATGTTTCTCCTTTCTTCAGAGGTTTGATTTAGACTGCATTCACACGATGCCCTTTGCTCTTTTCCAAAAATAGCATCAATATCAAAATATCGATTTTTGGCCATACAGGAAGGCCTTTGATTTTTCCAGGAATAGGATAAAGTCGAAAATACCGATTTTGGCCTAAAAGTAGGACTATACCCTTTGCTTTCTTCCAAAATTAGGTCCTTTTCAGAATACCGATTTTGGCCTTAAATTAACACTATACGGTGGCTTTCCTCAGAAAATAGGCCCTCCTCGAGAATACCGATTTTAGCCTGAAAGTAAGTAAAAAAATAGGCCCTTTTTGAGAATACCGATTTTGGCCTGAAAGTAAGGCTATACCCTTGCTTTTTTCAGAAAATAGCCCCTTGTTGAGCATACAGATTTTGGCCTGAAAGAAAGGCTATACTCTTGCTTTTTTCAGAAATCAGGCCCTTTTTGAGAATACCAATTTCGCCCTAACAGTAGGGCTATACCCTTGCTTTTTTCAGAAAATAGGCCCTTTTTGAGAATACCGATTTTGGCCTAAAAGTAAGGCTATACCCTTGCTATTTTTCAGAAAAAAGGGCCTTTTTGAGAATACCGATTTTGGCCTAAAAGTAGGGCTATACCCTTGCTTTTTTTCAGAAAATAGGCCCTTTTTGAGAATACCGATTTTGGCCTAAAAGTAAGGCTATACCCTTGCTTTTTTTCAGAAAATAGGCCCTTTTTGAGAATAGCTATTTTGGCCTAAAAGTAAGGCAAAAGCCTTGCCTTTTTTCAGAAAACAGGCCCTTTTTGAGAATACCGATTTTGGCCTAAAAGTAAGGCTATACCCTTACTTTTTTCAGAAAATAGGCCATTTTTTGAGAATACCGATTTTGGCCTAAAAGTAAGGCTATACCCTTGCTTTTTTTCAGAAAATAGGCCCTCTTTTGAGAATACCGATTTTGGCCTAAAAGTAAGGCCATACCCTTGCTTTTTTTTCAGAAATCAGGCCCTTTTTGAGAATACCGATTTTGGCCTAAAAGTAAGGCTATACCCTTACTTTTTTTCAGAAAATAGGCCCTTTTTGAGAATACCGATTTTGGCCTAAAAGTAAGGCTATACCCTTGCTTTTTTTCAGAAATCAGGCCCTTTTTGAGAATACCGATTTTGGCCTAAAAGTAAGGCTATACCCTTGCTCTTTTTTCAGAAAAGAGGCCCTTTTTGAGAATACCGATTTTGGCCTAAAAGTAAGGCTATACCCTTGCTTTTTTTCAGAAATCAGGCCCTTTTTGAGAATACCGATTTTGGCCTAAAAGTAAGGCTATACCCTTGCTTTTTTTCAGAAAAATAGGCCCTTTTTGAGAATAGCTATTTTGGCCTGAAAGTAAGGCAAAAGCCTTGCTTTTTTTCCAAAAAACAGGCCCTTTCTGAGAATACCGTTTTTGGCCTGAAAGTGAGGCTATACCCTTGCTTTTTTCAGAAAATAGCCCCTTGTTGAGCATACAGATTTTGGCCTGAAAGAAAGGCTATACCCTTGCTCTTTTTTCAGAAAATAGGCCATTGTTGAGAATACCGATTTTGGCCTAAAAGTAAGGCTATACCCTTCCTTTTTTCAGAAAATGGGCCCTTTTTGAGAATATCGATTTTGGCCTAAAAGTAGGGCTATACCCTTGCCTTTTTTCAGAAAACAGGCCCTTTTGAGAATACCGATTTTGGCCTAAAAGTAAGGCTATACCCTTACTTTTTTCAGAAAATAGGCCATTTTTTGAGAATACCGATTTTGGCCTAAAAGTAAGGCTATACCCTTGCTTTTTTTTCAGAAAATAGGCCCTCTTTTGAGAATACCGATTTTGGCCTAAAAGTAAGGCTATACCCTTACTTTTTTCAGAAAATAGGCCATTTTTTGAGAATACCGATTTTGGCCTAAAAGTAAGTCTATACCCTTGCTTTTTTTCAGAAATGAGGCCCTTTTTGAGAATACCGATTTTGGCCTAAAAGTAAGGCTATACCCTTGCTCTTTTTTCAGAAAATAGGCCATTGTTGAGAATACCGATTTTGGCCTAAAAGTAAGGCTATACCCTTGCTTTTTTTCAGAAAAATAGGCCCTTTTTGAGAATAGCTATTTTGGCCTGAAAGTAAGGCAAAAGCCTTGCTTTTTTTCCAAAAAACAGGCCCTTTATGAGAATACCGTTTTTGGCCTGAAAGTAAGGCTATACCCTTGCTTTTTTCAGAAAATTGTCCCTTTGTGGGAATACCGATTTTGGCCTAAAAGTAAGGCTATACCCTTGCTTTTTTCAGAAAATAGGCCCTTTTTGAGAATAGAGATTTTGGCCTAAAAGTAAGGCTATAACCTTGTTTTTTCATAAATTTGTCCCTTTGTGGGAATACCGATTTTGGCCTAAAAGTAAGGCTATACCCGGGGTTTTTTTTCAGAAAATAGGCCCTTTGGAATACCGATTTTGGCCTAAAAGTAAGGCTATACCCTTTGCATTTTTTGCTGAACTAGGATCAATTTGAATATAGTTACTTTTGGCCAGTAAGTAAGGCTATACCCTTAGATTTTTCCAAAAAGGCTTATCTCGAGAATATTCATTGTACCGAAGAGGAGGAACGACTATAAAAACAATCATGTTCATTTCATTTCATTTATAAGTGACAAATCCATTAATTTGGTACTTACAACAGTACAAAAAATTTCCCAGCTATGCGGCCAAATCATCCATAACAGATTTGCAATCGTTTGATTCATGGGCTTTCTTGCTTCCTTTTTGCCTCAAAATATCACCATTTATACAGATATATCCACAAAAGGGGATATCATTATCTGGAATTCATTTTTGGCCAAAAATATTTGGTCTTTCTTTTCATTTGGCGGATAAAGAATCAAGGTTGACAATGGGACAGCCAAAAATTTGCTTTTTTAATATAGGACATCTATTTAAAGAACTATTATCACTTAGGTACCTTGCAGGCATGTTCCAATTTCAGATTATCTGGACATCAAATATGGCCTAAACAGACAAAAATGGATGGACAGTGCGGCCCAGGAAGGGGTAGACCCATGTAGTAAATAACGGGAGTCAGACATATTTTTTGGTTTTGTGAAACGTTTATTATTTTGTTTCTTTCGGGCTACTATAAAAAATCTTCTGGATTTTCTTCAGAAGAGCCAGACGCCCGTCCAAGCGCTTTGGAGCCTAACATCAGGAAAATCAAGCTTTCTGACGGTTCAACCATTGCAATGTGGATCTGGACTTAAGACGATGGGTCCCTTTTATCTCTGCGGTAAGCCTTGCTCAACAGGGACTCATAATGAAACAGTGAAAAAAGTCCCTAGTTTCTGCGATCATCAATGGAATTATTGATGGAATCACGCCTTCGAATTTCAGTTCCGAGGGAGTGTTTTCAATTCTTCAATAGACCATTTCAACAATTAAAATCGGAGACTGGGGAGAGCGGTTTGTTCTGGTAAAGGGTGGATGTGAATGGCTGCCGCGGAGTGAGCCCGTTGAATTGAATAATGTAACCATGGCAATCGCTACTGCATAAAAACGAAGCAATGGAGCTGTCTTAGGATTTAGTTAAATAGCTGTCCATGCAAAATACAGAAAAACATGTAATTTACTTCAATTCGCAACTGATTTCCTTTTCAGCCTTTATTGCAGTGCTGCAAACAGCAATGCTTGCCTCGAGTTTAGGCCCTTTCCGCATAACGTGACGAAATGCAATATACATTTGAAATATTTAGGATAAGACGGCTTACTCTGACTTCGATCTTCAAGTGAATGGAATTCAACTGAAGTTTTTAACTTCGAATATCCTTGTTGAATTCGATTAAAACTGACACGAGGAAAAGTTCGAACATAGCTCGAATTTTCTTAATCTGACGGCTGAACATACCCCAGAACTGATATTTCAAAACTGAAATTCTAAAACAGTGCCGATGCTGTAGCGATCCTCGCCTCAGCTTGCAAAGCTCAATGTTTACATTGTATTCACTGCAACGGTCCAACTACGCGGCAGACATTTGCAAGAACTGCATCCGCCATTTACCAGAGCAAACCGCTCTCCCAAGTCTCCGACTTTAATTGTCGAAATGTTCTATTGAACCGAAAATTCTATCACATTGACACCGTAGCAATAGTAAGTCACAAATGTCGCAATTTGATTGGTACTAAAGGAATTGCGGAGTTTGGGCCTAAATAGGACCAAGTTTTTGAGAGTAACAGTTCGGTCTCTGTGGACCGAAGAGCCATCATCAAGTCAAGAGCACGGGGAAACAAGAGACTAATCGTCGTAAGTCTGATGTAGATCTGTATTTTCTGCGTAGGCCAAATTTGATTTCGGACAGTCTGAAATACACGATTGCGCTAAAGATGGTGGCGAGAAATTTTTACCAAGATGCATTGCGTTCGAATTGCGAATCTTTAACGATTCTATAGGTAACGATTCTATCGGCATTCGAATAAAAAATGCAATGAATCTTGCTAAAAAATTCTTCGCCCCCATCTTAAGTGTATCTGTTTATTGCAGGGGGCCCGCAAAGGACCCTGGGTGATGATGGCTCTTAAATCAAAATTCACATTCCTGTCTCTCCTTTCTGATATGCATATTGTGATTGCCCAGGTATGCCACCAAAACATCCATAACACATTTGCAAATCATCTGATTCATTGGCTTTGTTGTTTCCCGTTTTTCTCAAAGGGACATCATTTACACGGTCATACAATCGAGAAGGGACATTTTCATACATCGGGTTGATCTCCTCTCTGTGCCTTGGCAGAGCCTCGTTTACGAAAATGCGTGGTTGCATCTGCGATCTTTTCAACCTGAAAAACAATGAGAAACAACATACATTTATTATAAAAATTTTCGGACAATTGATTTTCGGACATTTAATTTTTGGAAAAAATTTTCGGACAAAATTCATCACAAATTTCGGACAAACCTTTGGGCATTTTCAAACAGGTGAATAAAATTTCGGACACATACGATTTGATAATCAGTAGGCAAATCAGAGAGCAGATGTAATAAAAATTCTTCACTCCATGTTTCAAAACGAAAACTAGCATGGTAATCAAGTGAAAAATACAAGCCTAATAGAGTACAAGGATTGCGACGATAATCGTATTTGAAAAAAACAGACAATTCCAAGGTTAAGACATTTCCAATGTGAGTTACGACAAATCCGATATTTAATAAGAAGAAATTTTATGATGTTGACTAGTCCATGACTAGATTGACGTTTCGAAGCAAATCTCCGTGCTCCATCATCAGAATTAAATGTTCAAAGCATGAGGCTATATTCATCCTCATAACAACGATGCACAGCTAAAAAAAAGTGTATGTTTATAGTCCCTACGTGTTAAGAAAGTGAAAGAGAAAGCCCGGGGGGGCGTAACTTGGGTTTCCAAGATACGGGGTTGTGCCATTCAAATCGTAAAAGTTCCACCTATAAATCCGGAGAAATTTCTGAAAATCATAGCCATAAATCCGGAAGTGCCAAAAAAGCTCACCAATATAAATGAATTCTTACAGAAAACTATACCCATAAATCCGGAAAATGCAAAAAATTGCTGAAAACCATACCCATAAATCCGGACTCAATCATGAAAAAGGTACCCTAAAAAATGGCACAACCCCGTACCATGGACAAGATAAGTTAACCCCCCCCCGGGGGCCCTAAGAGGATCATGCACCTAGAGGATCATGATCATCTTTAGAAAGGTGGGTGTAAAATTTTGTTAGATATTTCTTTCCATTAAGTCACTTGAAGGAAATTCAGAGGGCAGTAAATCTGTCATTGTAATCTTTCGATATCTTAGCTAGTTCCAAAATGATGGCATTTATTTTATGTTAGATCGTGCACAAAGACCCAACATACAGAAAGGACTCCAACTCTGAGTCTTTGTCTTTTAGGTTTTTGCACGACCGCTATGGAAAACTGGTTTTAGCTTTTGACTGATAGATCAACACTTCAGTTTTGAATTTCCCGATTTCTGGATCTAACAGAAGAGGGACTTCACCAAACCAAGCTTTCACAATGAAGTCAGCCTTTGACTGACTTGTTTTAACTCACCCAGTATACAATTACAGCAAATTGAAGAGTTTTGTATTGTCTCCATACCTGCATATCTTGACTAGAGCCACCACCAATAGAATGAAGAATATAAAAGCCAGACCAAAACCAATAACAGTCATATTGCCTTTAGATGTATTCATCAACCATGAAAATATTCCTTGATCGCCTTCTTTATTAACTGTAATACCCGGAATCGGTGTTCCACTTTTCATGATTGTTGACAAAATGATGCTTGCGGCATGACTTGGCGTTATCGAAGTTGTGCTAGCTATCGAGGCAGTAGATGATGGCAAAAAATTAGATGCACGCCCACGCGTGTTAAAATGCGTTCCTTCGATCGAATACGTTTTGTCATGTCGTGTAGGGTGCATTGTTGAGGAGTCCTCAAAGTAGTTTGTTTTTTGGACAGTTGCTAAGTTTGTTGATCGCGTTGGCGAAATTCTGATCATCACAGTTGTAGAGATCGATTTTTGCAAGGATGAATGTTGCAATGTAAAGGAAGATCGTATATTTTTAGTCAGTGAGGACTGCATCTCAATTGCTACGGTATTGCTTCGAATCGACGATGTCGAAACAGAAATATTGCACCACTGTCCAGTCCAATTTTTAACGCAAATTCGAGTACCATCATTGGCACAGGCATACCCTGCTTTATTGTCGATTCTTGGCACACAATGTGTCCGGCATCTCTGGCCATACCAACCAGATTTGCAGATTTTTGTCCCATTATGGGAACAGCTGTAATGGCCATTTGTATTGTCATCTTGTGGGACACAATTTATGAGACATTTTGGAAGGCCAAACCAACCCCTTCTGCAAATACGAGAACCATTTTTGGCACAACTGTAATGACCTTCAATGATTTCATTCTTTGGCACACACTGTGTTAAGCATTTTGGACCATACCAATTTGGTCTGCAGATTATAGTGCCATTGATCGAGCATGTGTAATGACCATGTTTGTTGTCACTCATTGGCACACACTGTATAGTGCATTTTGGTCCATACCAGTTATTTTGACAGATCCTAGCTCCAGTTTTGGAACATGAGTAATGCCCATCGACACTGTTATTTCTTGGCACACATCTATGCAAGCAATGTGTTCCATACCAGTTGCTTGCACAAATCCTTGTCCCGTTACTGGCACAAGTGTAGTGGCCATTGGTACTATCATTCTTGGGAACGCAATTGATGAGGCATTTTGGACCATACCAGTTTGGTATACAAACGCGTGCGCCATTTTTGGAACAAATGTAATATCCATCAACAATATCATTCTTTGGAACACATTTAGTCAAGCATTTTGGACCATACCAGTTTTGCTTGCAAATTAGGGTGCCATTTTTGGAACAAATGAAATGTCCGTCTCTGTCATTGTCTTTGGGAACACATTGATTAAGACATTTTGGTCCATACCAGTCTTGTCTGCATATTTTTGTTCCATTATTGGTGCAAGTGTAATGACCATTGATGCTGTCATTCTTTGGAACACAATTCGTCAAGCATTTCGGAAGATTAAACCATCCACTACGACATGTTGGTGCTCCTGAATTGTCACAAGTGAAGTGGCCGTTCATATCGTCGTCACTTTCTTTGCAGTAAGTTAGACAGTCTGTGCCATAGTAAAACTGATCACAGTAAACACGAACAGAAAATGACAAAGTTGATACTGGTGTGTTTGGTCTTGTTCCTCTCGATGATAACACCAGCAGATGTATTCCAGCATTTGGCGTAGCTGCGAATGGAACTTGAAATTGATGGATGTCAATAAGCTTATTTGTTCCAGAACGCACGTGGTTCCATACTTTCATGTAGTAGCCAAAATTCTACAAAATAATTTGAAAATTATGTTACTAGAGGAAAGCCTTGAATACAGGAACAGGAGTCTAGAGGAAAGCCTTGAATACAGGAACGAAATTTGGACATTCTGTAACAACCAAAGAGATCCAAAAAAATAAGACTTCAAAGGGATAACTCCGCAGCAACCAAGCTGGTCACTATCACCAAGTCGCTGGAATGAAACTAGCTTCTATCCAGGTCAAAAAATCACTTCAAAGTCTGGCCTAAAGAGCTTGAACAATACCAAGGAAACTTTTAGTACAAGAATTGAAAAAATGATGTTTTCCTGACCTACAAATTGCAAAATGCATACCATTCAGGCGGTAATCTTCCTCTGTGGGAAGAAGATAGATCCATCGCAATTGCGAGAACTCTAGGCCTCATCAACCGCTTTTTAATGCAACAACAACAACTGTCCAAATAGCGCCCCCTGATTGGTTGAAAAGTAAATTCTAGAAATTTGATTGGTGCATACGGAATCACTTCACGAAGGTCTAAATTGAGCCCACTTTAAGTGATTTCAGTAACTCCTAGACGTAGGGAAGCAATGGGTGAAAAGGCCAAAGTCTATTTTACCGCCCCTTTAAACCGGAGCAGATCTTTTATCGGGAGTAGTATTGCACAACAACGCGATCTGCAGTACGATCTCAAGGCGAGAAATATAAGATCCGTGAGGGGGGGGGGGGTGCTTCACCTAAATTAAATTTGTACGGGGATTGTGCCCACGATAAAATTTTTCTAACCGGCTCCAGAAATTGTGCCTTCAAATGATACCCGATTCCAGAAAAAATCAGTGAAAAGTATACTCCAAAAGACAAAAATTGGACTAAATAATAACATGATCTAACAAAATTTCCCTTTTTGACATGATTTGACAACCGGGTCCAAACATTGCCTTTTCTTTTGATACCCCGTTCTGCAAAAAAGTGACGAAAATTATACTCTAAAAACAGCACACTCCCGTCGGACCAATATACTCCTTACCACCCCCCCCCCACCGAATATAACATATCACAATCATTGGGGTTTTTAAGCCATCATAGGGAGGGGCGGGGCCAGCTCAGAAAAATTGGGATGGAAAAGGGATAGAATTGATGGCCAGAACCTATATCTAACGATTTTTATGTCGCTTTTGCTTATTAGGAATGACTACCGACCTGCGGAGAGTGAGGTGGAAATGTTCATCCCAGTCCACCCCGTGGCAGTTCACCCCAGTCCACCCCTTGATCATAGGCTTTATTTCATTTCATTTCATTTCTAATTCTTTATGCACGGTGGCCCTATCAATCTAAGACTGCTTTACAGGGGGCCGTTCTAAAAACTTACAAAATTAATATTGCATAGCTAAAATAACTTTAGTATAAGAGCTAAAACCTAAAATACATAATCACAAGTGCTAATACCTAAAACGTCAAACTAAAATACACATAATAGACAAAATCGGCTAAGGTTTGTTTATACCCATTTAAAGTCATGTGATCAATCTCTTGATAAAACATCTTTTGAATTCTCTAACATATTTCATGCCATGCAAAGTTGTGCCATGAGTACAAAAGTAGCAAAACAGTAAAACTTTCCATGGGCATGATCACATGACTTGAAATGGGTAAAGCAAACCTTAGCCGATTAGGTCTATCAAAAATAAAAAGAGGTAAATCAAAACTGGTGAATGGAAGGAAATATTAAATTCAAACAGTAAGCTGCAAGTGGTGTTTTAGTTTGCATAATTAAGCGAATTTACTTCATTTATATCCAACGAAAGTTGATTCCAAGTTTTAACGCCACGAAAAGATATCGCTTAAAGCGCCTATGAAGTGAAAAAACTCATAATGTTTTTTGAAGGAAATATATAATTCAGTCTTCGTTGATCATTTATTTGCAAAAAATGTTCTCTTTGGTGTGCGGGAAGGTTCTTTTTTCGACGTATGAAACTGCCAAGTTGCTGTGACAAACCGCGCTCTTTGTATGGGATCCGTGACGTCACATGGTTTGCACGATTTGAACAGTATCCGCACAGCCAAGCTTTCGCTTTTGGAACGAAGACGGCACGCGACGAAGTTTCAGTTTTCAATTCTGAAATAGCCATAGGGTGGCCGAAAAGGACCTCGATTTTTCACTCAGGGAACTAAGTGAAGACCAAAGCCTTTCAGAGGCTGACGAAATGAAAGTGAGAGTGAAAAGCAACTTACACCAGGCCATGTATCATTGTGAATGACAATAGTCTTTGGCAGCCCAGTATCAACTCTTCTAAAATCAACATCATTATTATAGATCGGATTTGCCTTCGTGTCATAATAATACCAGCAGCCATTTAAGTCAGAAGGCAGCAAGTTCGATGGCTTTATGCAGAGCTGGAAATATGTGTTGCACGTTGTGTAGGAACGACTCCCGCAAATAGTGCCGATCTGATATTCTTGGCTTCCATGATTTTGAAACTTCTTCAGCCCTACTTCCACCGTAACTCCACTGAAAACTTTTACCTGTAAGAAATACAGCGAATATCAACAGGACCGTCGGGAAGGGGCGGTAGGGGCCGTTAGCAGCCCGGGAAAATGAAGAATATACATCTGCTTTGCTTTCAAGTTTCCTTGAGGAAGTTCCTTCTTAACTTCGTCTTTGCTCTCGAAACACTGAAAACAAATGTTCTGTCAACAAACTCTGTTTTTAAAGGTGATCTGAATGGAAACTTTTTATTGAAGCAAATAGAAAGCGCTTTTGAATGCTGAAGGATATTGCAAATAATTGTTTGACAACTTGTTTCTCTTTCAAGTTTCCTGCAGGCTTAGACTTCCTGAACTCCCAGATAAAAGATCGATACACATGGTAATAAAAACGAAACTTTCGACGGAGAGAGCAATAAATTTTGAAGCTTCTTAGCTGATTATTTCAAATTTCGTGCAACTTTCTTTTTACACACCTTTAAAGCAAACATATCAAGTCTTCATATCAATTTCCTTACCCAAAAGAAGTAATTCACTTTCTTCTTTCATCCCTAAAGGTTTGCTTCCTAAGCTTTTTTCATTCCATAGTTTAAACGAGATTAAAAGTAAAACGAAATTATCAGTATATATGAAAGGCTCACAAAAACCTTCTATGATTATCCAAATCAGAGCAGACATCAATAAAAGAAATCTGAGTTTCTAATATGGTCTTTCTTAATCATAAATGCTGAATTTGTGTAAATCTACCACCACGTCAAAAACGTGTGATCCAGCAAACTGTGACTCACCTTTTGTCGTGCTTGTTGACGAGGTTTCTGTTCTGCTGCAAATTTGCATTGCACTTCCAAAAGGAAGAAAAAGCAAGGAATACTCACCACGAAAATACTGCTAATAACCATGATTTTCAACAAAATTTGATGTTCCATGTTTCTTCTGCACTTGAACTTTTGGGTATGCTTCACAAATCTGTGATAAAAATAGCTCATTCAGAATCAGACGTAGTAGGTGGATGACAGACAAGATGACACCAATCAAAAAAGGAGATGATCGCAATGTCATAGTCCTAGGGCAGATAAGACTGTGCCACGAATCTTCAGAAACGTTCTAGTGTCTGCAATTTCTAACAAAAAAACAAAGTAATTTGTTGATGTTTGAAAACTCCTTGAAACTTGAATATGCCTTCTAAAGGTAAATGAATAACCACAAAATCTTTGATAAACTGCATACATGTCTTCTTCTTCTTCGTCATATTCTTCTGATCTTATAAAACCTCATCCTGAAGTTATATTGAGAATCTCAATACTTCTAGCAATACACATTGTTCCTATACGAGTAAGTACGCATCCCTGCCAAAGCTGCACACCTTTGCAGGATTGCAAAATGCAATCTAACTGAGCAATTTCAAAGATTTTTTCTTTACTGTATCCACGTAAGTCTAACTTAGATTTAGATACTAAATTCAAATATCAGTGTGAAAATTTACGTGTTGCGAAAGCAACAAAAGATCATATAGGTTGTAAAGCTCTTTTTAGACCTAAGGAGAGCCTGGTCTGGTAACATTTTATGTCTTTTGAGATCAGAAACCAAAGACAAAAAACCAGACACAGCGACAACGTTAAAGAAATTGCAGGTGGCAGAGGTCTCACTGACTTGTACAGGCTGGTGCAGAACAGAAGATTATGGAGAGCCAAGGCGGTTTATCAACATGAACCACAGGGAGCCCCCTTAAAAAGTAGAGAAAACCAGACACAGAAAACCAGGAGCGAGTTATGGTTTTCGCTGCTTTTTAAGGGGGCTCCCTGTACATGAACTTCCCGTTAGATGATGATGATGATGATGATGATGATGATGATGATGATGATGATGATGATGATGATGATGATGATGATGATGATGATGATGATGATGATGATGATGATGATGATGATGATGATGATGATGGTGATGATGATGATGATGATGATAATGGTGATGATGATGGTGATGATGATGATGATGATGATGATGATGAGATTAGAAATAGATACGCGAATGAAGCAGGTAACTTTCAAATCAAGACTCAGTTGCCCCAGTTTTCAAATAATTGTATCTAACATACAGGGTGTCCCAAAAGGACTATGCGCCACTTGTGCTGCTACTGAAGAACAGCTCTGTAAAAAGCTGCCTCTCTTTCTATTTCGTCACATGGGACAGGTACAGTTATGACCTGGAGCCCCTTTCCCTTCATAAGCGCACGAGGCGAGAGGAGGGGGGCAGTAGCCCCCAAGCTTTGGAAAAAATGTCTAAAATCAGCCCCACTCAGTCAAATTTTGCCCTTAGTCGGGCAACAATATTAGTAAACAATGGGCTTTGTGTCGGGCAGCCCCTAGATTTTTCTTCCCGTACGCTTATGTTTCCATGTGCTCTTTGGCTTGGTGATGGCGCTTTGCCGTAGCCTGCGTACAGCCTCAACACTGCTACGCGTGTTGAGGCTGCACGCACAAGAGACGAGGGTCAAAATGAGTGGAACAGTAGGTTTTTTACTTACCAATGATACAAAACTGAATTAGCTATTGCAATAGTAGGCTGTAGCTTTGCATATCAATTTTTTCAACATTCAAAAGATGGTTACTAGTGTTGCTGACATTAAAAGTAACTATGTCAGTCAAATTAAACAAGATTCCTTTGATCAGTATAAAATGCTGATTTGCTTATTCAACGGCCATGACACGGTGAAACATCTCAATTTGATCGCCGATAACTAACTTAAAAACACCGAAGGACTGAAAAAAGACAACCGCAAAGAACGATCCTAAAACTTAGAGATTTGTGAGAGATTTGTATCTAGACCAAATGAAAAAGTAACACTGGGACGGAATCTTTAAGCTAAGCTAAGAAACCTCATTTTCGTATTGATTACAATCAACTAGACTTACAAAGGATTTATAAGAATAATTAGCTGTTGTCACCTTGTATTGATAGCTACCTCGCTTGTACGCTGAGAACTATTAACGAGTATTCTATAATTGAGAGAATAACAGACAATGAATCTTCTGAGAAGGGAGTAATAAGTAGAAACTAAAAGCGAATGAACGCGGGGGTGAAGCTAAAGAAAATTAGTAAGTGATGTTATCGAATTCGCTGACAAAATGGGCATTTCTCTACCCTGGGTACCAGCTTAATATTTTCTGAGACCGTCTGGTGGCTTGGGTGGCATTTCTTTAGTCTAACGGTTGAAAATGTAGGCAAATTTGCCGATGAAGTGAAGTTTCTAGGTAACCAAACGAAGATGAGTCTTTTGTATCCCTGCAGTAATTCTTGCTTACCAGGGAATCACAATAAAACAGTGAAATACCCCTAACATACCTTACTACCCCTAACATACCCCTAAAATACCCCAACTAACCCAAACTGACCCTAAAATCCCCTTCCCAGAACCCATGATGGCACATAGCGTGCCGGTTTTGAAAGCTGGTCCGCTAAAGTGCAGACTAGCCCCTAACCTTCCAATTTCCTTCTCCAAATTCAGAGTAATCCCCCCCCCCCAGAATCTTTCATGAAAGAAAGTTTGCGAAACGAGCAACTCTTAATTGTTTCAGAAGAGTAACTTTCAAACAGAATACATTTTTCATTGCTTTGAAGCCCGTCATTTTGTAAATTTCTTTTGTCATCGAAGGAAAAATCGGGCAAGTTGAGACGTACCTGATTCCCTATAAGGACATGCTGAAAGCAATTGACTTACAGCTTTCCATTCGTTTGAAAAAAATTCAGGCCCAAACCGTTTTTGGTGTTGTTGTTACTCCTCACTTTGGCCAGGATGTAGGTAAAGACTTTTTTTAGCATACCGGGTGATAAAAAGAAACTTCACGAATCAGCAAGGGTGTTAGGACACGGATGTTTTGATTGATTATCTATTTGCCTTGTTTTGATCCCTGTGTCTTGTTTTGTTGTCTTTTTTCTGTTCTGTTTCGTCTTCAACTGAGCGTGGTTAGGTCCAACCACTCTTAAGTTGTTCGAATGGAGCTCCTTTGCATTTCTTTGTCTTAGTGCGCCTTCGCACAAGAAAGGTTTCAAACCACAATGCCACAGGAATATCTTATCCTATTACCTTCATCAGAGAGGTCTGGCTGCTTTTGAGATGTTGCAAGGTTATTTTCAGTAATGATTACTCTTTGAAAAACTAAAATGAGAGAAAATTTCGAATCTTACTGTTCTTACACTTAGAATGAAATGATTTTCACCCATTTCCTGTCAACATTTTGTGAAAACGTAACGCAGAAATGAATTTGAAGTCGTCTGGCAAAAAAAGTTCTCATTCTAAGCCCTGAATAAAAAGAAAATGAACCGAATTAAATGTTAAATGAAGAAGATTAGACGTATTTGTGGAAAATTCGGGGCATTGGCTCAGATCAGCTCCGCCAAGTGGTCCCTGAACCATGAGTGATAGGACACTCAGTGTGTAGCAGTTTTAAATTTATATCAGAAGCGAGCAAAGAAACCTTTGTGTTTTGAACTTATTCTTATTTGGTATACAACCACCTCTCAATATTTCGTAATTCTGTAGTTTTTTGTAGTGAGCCACGTTAAGTGCAGATCCATCTTGATTGTAGAGCTTCAACGTTTAAAGCTTTTGGAGCTCTACAATTAAGGTGGATCTGCACTTAAGGTGGCTCACTATTGAAAATTTCAGAATTATGTAACAGTGGGTGGTGGTTGTATATCAAGTAAAAAAAGTTCGAAACACACAAAAAACATCAAGCAAGGGTGGCTATCTTCTGCTACACATGCTACGCATTGGGTGTCCTATCGCTCATGCCTGATCACCGCTAAAGCAAGAAGAAGAACGGTTTGATAGTACAGAGTAATTACGCGATTATGTAGAGCCTCATTGCCACATTCTGAACCGGGTCCTTTGGATTTGCTGGTCACCCTGCAGTTTTGGTGCGAGACCACCCCTGCTGGCAGTAGTCAGTTTAATCATAGTAACGGCTAGTTTACGGTATTCCTTCTTCGTTTCTGAGACGCAACAGGGGGGGGGGGGCTTTGGGGTGTACTAGAGCCCGTAAGCCTGGACCAAAATTAGCAAAAACTCGAAAGTGCACTTCTGAACAAAAACTTCAATTTTCATCGGTAATTTTAGATTTTTTTCAACGTTTCCGTTTCCACTGACTCTCTGCACCTCGTTGTAAGCATTGGAAAACTGGTTTTTCGATCTTAGTTGTCTACATCGACTGTATGAATTCGAAAACCCGAAGAATAGGAACTTTGAATGAAATACCCGTAACCCTAGCACAAAAAGTAGCCAAATCTGCGACCCGTGACAGATCTCAAAACTCGAAAACCCGTACACTAAATCCCGAAACCTGATGGTTGATATTGGCCAAACCCGCAACCCGTGAAACCCCAATTCCCCCACCAACAGTTTTTACTCCCACTTTCAAAAGCATTATCAGCTCCACAGAGCAATGCTAGTTGAGAATTGAAGTGGTCGGATACACAAGAAAGAAATCATGACCCTTTCTTTCTCATTATCTACCAAAATGTGGAGATAAAATTCATGAGTACTGGACCTTTAAAACATACCTTTTTCCTGCAGTGACATCTGCATTGAATGTTTACTGTTCTTTCGTTGCTTCGAAGTCTTTCCAGTGAGTCATTTCTGCTCAGAACATCCCTCTCTCAACTTGGGCTGCTGCTTGAAAATACCCTTCTTCGAGTTCAACTTCCCAAAGTCCAGCAAACAGCAGACAAATCTTTCGAAGTAAGTAACACCAAATTACCACAAATATATCCTTCTCTCTCAGGGTTCCTGCATGTGACCAGACTCAAAATAATATATTTCTCTGTCACGTGATAAAATTGACAATATTTGTATAATGAGGTTTGAGGTAGACCGGCCGTAACATGTAGAGATGATTAGGCTGCAGGATGCAAAGAAATTTTAACTCAGGGTGCACCAAAATCAAAGGCAGGGGAATTTTTAGTGGGTTGAATGTTAAGCAACATTTCAAAGTTCATAACGTAGAAATTTGTACCATTACATCGGATAAGCGTAGCGTACCTTAATCAAAGTAAGGGGAATTCTTAGAGGGCATGATCTTAAGCAACATTTCAAAGCTTGTTAGTTTTAAACAGAGAGCTGAAAACTGTATCGGATGCACGAAAACTTCTTTGTCCCTATTTGATGTTTAATAGAAAACGCCATGCGTTCTAATTCTAAAAATAAATTGTAGACATGGCCATATCTGCCTTTGGAAAGAATGGCCTGCGATGGCCTAAAAGGAATTTTACATGCTTAGCAGCAATTTTCGTGAGCAATTTTTCTATCTTGACTATTTCCAGAATTACAACGGTTTGCTTTCTTCGAAAGAGCTCTAAGAATATACTTCAAAAGGATTTAAACAACTGTATCTTTCAAATTGGGAAAGGAAATTGCTCGAAGAAAAGAAAACTGATGTTATGAAGGTCTATAGTATGGTGGTGACTAAGAGTCTGTCACTCTTCTTTGCTTAGGATTTATAAATTTGATGACGTCACACGCCCTGAAAAGCTAAAAAAGGAAAGAGAAAACTGTAGCTACTTTTCTTCCCATTCTCTTCTCCTTTCCTTCCCTTATCCTAAATGAGTCCTGAAAATAATCATTTCAGACTTTTAAGCTATTCTGCAAAATAGCCTGGATTGATCGAGCGTAGACCGATGAAAATCGTCTTAGTTTCGCTCCTTGATAGGCTGATAAGCGTAGTGGCCGGCATCCAATTCAATGAACGAAGCGGAAACTGGGACTGAGGTAGTTAGTCTAGATCGAGTGTTATGTTTATGCATTTTTATGCCAGAGGTTCGACTGAGTGGCGTTTGAGCTTCCATCACTGTTGTTCATATTCGAAAATTCAACAGAATGTCGCAAAATATCGTTCGATATCGTTGAAGCTGTGATAGGATCAGAAACGACAATTCAATTCAATAGAGCATGATCTAGACTTGAGTAATGAGTTCAAATGGCTCTATCTACAGAGGTCCAGCTCTGTTGCGCAATCATGCTCTGTTAGCGTCTGCCAAGAATAGCTATCTTTTACAACAATGACGTTCAAATCTGACAAATACCAACATTCGGATTAACTTTCACTCGAGTTTAGCCCGATGTGGATCAGCGAAACAGTTATCAACCAACCAACATTGAAATATGATAGATTTGTTGGGTTTTTCTGAAATAAATCTAGTCCATGTGATCACTAAATATATGGATGTGATGTCAAAATAATTTCACAACATGGCTCAAATACATGTGTTCTCAAAAATGTCAAAAGAAATCGAAGTCTTCGATCATCAGCCGACGTACTTTTTCAATGAAACATGGCTGGTTAGACAATGCAGTTGCGCTTCATTGCTACTGCTTTTGCTGGGGAAAATTATTTACTACTACGGAGGCGCCAGCACGAGGGACATGAGGAAGAAAGAAGAGAAACGACTCCGATACCTCATCCCAGAAGGAAATACGATTTCCTCCGTAGAACTACATAAACTGAAACATAACGGTGTCTTACTACCCATGAACAAACCTTACAAAAGTATAGATCAAGCACGGGGTAACCTCAATAGGTGCGTGACGGGGGTGTACAATCTGACGTCTGAAATCACACCCTAAATTTTACGCGTTTTCGCGAAACGATACCCCAAAATTTGCAGACCATTGACCCTGAAATTGTGATAATGTTCCAAAATCTAAGCACGTTAGTGAAACTTGATCAAAATCAATGCCCTAAAGAGTTATTTTTCTAAGAATCTATGACTACCTGTGACTTTACCAAAAATAATACCCCGAAATTTATTTCTGCTCGAAAAACGGCACCCAAAAAATGGTACATCCCGTACCGGCATAAATGGTAGTTACCCCCCCGCCCCATGGAAGATCAAGACATGATTGGGCAAGTTCAGGTCAAATAAAGCTTGGTTTTCAGAATAATAAATCACCAGGTAACACAAACTTAAGAAGAAAAATGATTACAAGGGACGAACAGCACTTCACTTCACAGCATGCAGATCAACTATACGTGCAGTGAAAAAAGAATATCAGGAGTTTTTTTATTCTCTCATTTCAGAGCAGGTCGGCAAATCACTGTATCTCAGGCCCCGTTCACAATGCTCCGTGTTAGTTAGCATCCGTTTTTGTTGCATGGAAGCTACCAGTTCACATTGCTCCGTTTTTGTACAAAAGCGGAGGGAAAAATATCCGTTTTGTCCGTTCATATTGATCCACCTGATAACAAGAACGCAGCAAAAAATGCCTGTTTTGTTCATTCATTGCTCCGTTTTCGTGAAACCTATTTTTGATTAATGGAGCGTTTTTAAAAACCTCAGTTGTCGTGGATATCCACTTTTGATAGCGTTTTCGAAAAAATGTTTTTGTGGCGTTTTTATGTGGACCAGTGTGAACACATTTTTAAAAAAAACGGAGGTCTTCCTCTCCGCTTTTGTACAAAAGCGGAGCAGTGTGAACTAGCCGCAGTAATCAGGCCTGATTGCATGGGGAAAAGAACCCACTTCGCTAGACAAAAAGTGTCCCGTTCCTATTCTGGATTAGGACTAATATGGACAAACGTCCCATTTCTGTTCAAGCTAGGGGAGACAAGCAACAACACGAAATCTCATGAGTTGATTTCTTGCATTCGTTCAATGTCTTCCATCCGATCTTTTGACTCATCTCGTGCAAGTCAGTTTGAAAGCATATCCAATATTCAATTAATCGTGGAAAGTTGAGACTCAAGTAGTAAGTCTGCATGACACGAGTCTACAATGCCCTCTGCCTTTAACCACAATGACTTGCTGAGGCAACAAAAATGGCTCATACATTGAACGTTGTTGCATACTCGACCGACGCACCTGGCGTTCCACATGCACGAGAATTCATAAACGTTAAAGGCAGTCTGTCACGTCTCGGATTGGCCGCGAAAAAGTCAGCTTTCAACACAACAGATTTCTTTGTGAATCTGTGTATTTGAAACAAAGGAGGGACAACCGTCTTGACATTCGACGGCCATAGAAAGTCAGAGGATTAGCAGCCATTGAAATTTCCTATTCTTTGTATTGTCCAAATCACACAATCAATTGCATGACAGACTGCCTTTAACTTCGTGTGAAGCATTGATTGACAGGTAAACAATGCATATTATCATAGCAAACAAAAGAATCGCTACTGTTAATTGGTCAACCTCTGGGCGAAAACAAAGAAGATTGGTTGGAATTCGCTAAACTATGTAGCTTCTTGTGACTCTTTGAGTCACTTCTCTAGGAATACGAATTAAAAACAGATTACTTAAACACTCTTTTTTACAAATTACTCATCAATGTTCATAATTTCAGCAATTCAAAATTATGCTCAGAAATTGGCATCCACATCTAAAAAATAATCCAAGGTGCCTTAAAAACGGCGACCAATTTGAAAAGCCATGATGGTGTGTGAAATTTATTAACCCTTTCACCCCCGCAAGGGCCATATGGCCCAAGAGTATTCATTGAGAACTGCGAATTTTGCAGGGGGTAAAGCATTTAGAATTTTGATTGATTTGAAAGGTTATGCACATTGCATTTATCTATAGCTTACTGAATCACTGATTATGATACCCCCTGGAAAACGACGATCGTAAAGTTTTTTAACTATAATCGATGAATAAGACTTTGTAGATCGCAGAAAGGCCAAACTAGTTTCTACGATCTTCGCACTACTTCTTTGAAGGCCAGAACTTCACATAATCAGAATTTAGAAAAACTTTGACTCCGGTGGGGGGACTTGACCTAAATTTGTACAGGGGTGCGCCCACGAATAAAAAATTTTTTACCCGACTCTTGAATAATTTTCCTATTCAAATGATAGCCGATTCTCGGCAAATCGGCCAAAAAGTATTCTCCAAATGTACTAGTTTAGGCTATTTTGAAAAATTGGGCCCACAGTTTAAGAGGAATATTATGAGTCCTAATGACAAAGCGACATAGCAAATAAAAGAACGCAGGGAAGCAAGGGACGAAAAGGCACAAATCATTTGGTCAAAGATGACATCAGCAAATAAAAAAAACACAAGGAAACAATGGACTAGATTCTAGATTTCATGATTTCTCAAACTGTTCGTAGTTTTAGAGCACCTTGTATGCATGCAATTATCTAATAATGATCGGGAACCAGCCCATTTGACCATAGGCCATAATATCTAATCAACATATGTACATGTAATAACTATCTACAGGAAGAAGACCTCAGGTGCAAATGGGAGCTGTGAAGGAAACGTCTTTAGCTGCCAGGGCGCGTGTAATGGTTTTGAATTAATGGCATCTTAAAGAACATCCTTCTCGTGCAAATGGGATAAATAGTATAAACACATTATTTTGACTACTACACAACAAGACTTTGTGCAGTGGTACAGTTCGTTTAGGATTTTTCCTCTGTGAATAGGGAAGCGGGAGAAAATCAAAAGAGTGAATGTATCTACCTACTGTGGGTCATTAAACAATCTATTTTAATAGGATCTACTGGGATGACATAGGACATAGGTAAAACAGTTTGGGGTGAAATGGGTACATACTGCCACATGATACTACACACAAATATTGGGTCATAGATGACTCTGAAAGGGAATCTAAGCAAATAAAGTGGCTCAAGGTGGCCAAATTCTAACCAATCACATTTCAATATTTCCCGAATATTTCCTGTTGAATTCATTTCGAAAAGTTACCCAAATATAGAGCGACACGTTCACGGTCTATTATCTTTTGGACAGCTATTCAATCAAAGGCTTATAGATGGTTAGATTCCCTTTAATATTTCAACCCTGTGCTGAAACAGATTTCGATTCACCCACTTATAGAAATTGTGCATTAGCATTACATATTTGTTTCATCTTTAGCGTACATCTTATTCGGAATACCATAAAGAGGGTTTTGGAACACCCCTATTACACTTTGATCATGTGTCATATTGGACATTTCACTGTAATTACGCCCGTCACCATCACCATCACCATCATCTATTGCATCTTTCTTAGTGTAAAATTTCTCCAATTTTGTTTTTCTCTTACTTTTCTCGTTCGATCCCTCTAGTTCGTCGATTGGTATTTTGTACAATGGATTGAAATGCGATTTCTCGAATCTAAGATACAAAAGGAAGTTAAACGAAAATAAGCCACCCTTGCGTATAGGCCACACCTTTGAGACAGAAATTATGAATACTAACGGGTGAGTCAAAAAAAGTTTAGGCGTTCGAAGGGCTGTGGAATAAAAGTATGTGACCGACATTCGAAACTGAAATGTTCATCTATCAGTCAAAGGTCAACTGAGATTAGAAAATTTTGTTTGGTAGTATCCCTCATCTTACAGACCCAGAAATTAGGAAAATGCTGGTAAAGGGCATGTTTGGGAACAACAATTCCACATTCCATTCTGGTCCATCATTTACCTTCTATTGAAATTTGAATTCAGCATCTCAAACTGGCAAAGTAAACTTTAATACCACATAAATCATGGACCTTGGAATTACAGTGGACGAAAACCTTACATGGAACGAGCAATATAAAAACCTCAAAGGTAAAATTAAAAATGCTCTCTCGTCCCTGCGGAAATTAAAGAACATACTACCGCAATCAAAATTGGATCAGGTGTACAAGGCACTGCTTGAGAGTCATCTGAGATACAGTGATGAACTATGGGGCAGTTTGTCAAACACAAAGCTTGATCATCTTCAGCGTCTGCAAACTAGAGCACGAACGCTAATAGAAGGCTCTAGATTAAAAGATGGGTGGAGATGCAATTGGCTTTCAGTCCAAAACTTGATAAAATTTGACAGGGCCGTGATGATCTATAAAATAATGAATGGCCTCTGCCCGGACAACTTAAGAGGGAGACTTGTTACCAGATCTCAAATATCTAGTTATCAAACAAGAAATCAGTTAGATATTGACACTCCAAGGCAGAACCTAGAATTCTCCAAAAACAGTTTTTTCTATTCTGGTGCAAAGACGTGGAATGAAATCCCATTAGAAATCAGAGCAAGTTCCACTATCACCCTATTCAAAAGGAAACTGAAGGAATTCCTACAAAATTAGCATCCTTCCCGAAGCACGATCCCTAGGAAGACCAGCAAAGTTGTAAGATTTTATATATATATGTAAATAGACATTTGTATAGTTTCTCCTTTTTTAGCTGATAGGGTTTTGTGTTAAAATATGATAAAATGAAAAATGAATGAATGAAATGAATGTGGAATCCTCGATTCCCATACAAATCCCTTACAAGCATTTTGATTGTTGTTGGTTCTTAAAGATGTTTGATTTTACCAAACAAAATTTTGTCATCTAAGTTAGCCTTTGAGTGATAGATTAACTCTTTAGTTTTGAATATCGGTCACATACTTTTTATTCCACAGCCCTCCAAACGCCGAAACTTTTTTTTAACTCACCCGGTACACTATAACAATAGTCAGGGAGTGCTGCGTAGTTGGGTTTACTTCGTCAAAATGTCTACGATTGTCGTTAACAGAAACTGCTGTAGGCAATGGCTTCATGTAAGAATCGTCGAAAGTCCAGAAATCATCAAACTCCAAAAACTGTCACAGTTGCGCGACAAATTGGTTGGTATGTTGCCTTTTAATTCCATCAGTTAACCATATACATGCGATGCTGTTTTTGCTTCGTTTCAGTAAGATCTTAACATCTTTTTTCCGAACTGGGCATGCGTTAATGTCGGTGGTGACCGCTAATAGATATCGCTAATTAAGGTGAAGAAGCAGTTTTCTAAAAACGTAAAAAACTTACAGATTTTCCAGCTTTACGTCTTCTGGGGATTCTTCAAGGTGCTCAAATGCTCTCTTTTTCGGCTTTCTGGCCAATTTTGGGCTTTTAGGTGACCTGTTTGGTAAAGATAAATCATTAAAGAAGATCCGGATGAATCTAAGGGTTCTCTCAGTTATTACAATTTTCCACAACCTTTCGTTTGTCTCTATTGAATCACAGGAAGCTCTTTTGCAAATCGTTTCACTTGATTTCAAACTTTCAGCTGAGACTGGCCGTTATATTTTATGAAAGAGTAATCATTGCAGATCCTTGGTATTGCCATAAAAAAATTTACACAGCATAGGTTACAAATCTTTGAAAAGTTAAAGTCTGGGCCATGAAAATTGCGAAAACAAAGGCAAACCAAGATACGAAACGTGCAAGAAATGTTGGATGAAACAGACCCTTGAAACCAATAAACGCAACAAAAACACCATGATCTGTAGAAAGAAGACTGCTAACTGCAGTAAAAAGAACAGCAACCAAAATTTAGAGAGAAAACAGTTCAACCCCGCAAGAAAGGAGAGAATTCTGATTTTTCTTATTTTGATCCTTGCATTGATTTTTTAATTTTAACCCTAGCATTTTTATCCATGGTAATCCACTCAATACCATGTATACTATTTTACAGCGAGCCATGCTAAAGACAAATCTAATAATAACTTTCTTTGAAAAAAGGAAAGAAAAATGAGATCAATTATAGTTTGGCTTTATACCGGGTGAGCCAGAAAAAAATTCCCACCTTTGAAAATTCATAGCTTCAAGATTACTTCACAGCTCTGAATGATTCAAATTCTAGTTGAAACCAAAAGATCGAAGTGTTTCTGTGATTTTTCTCACTGTCTTACCAGCACTAGAAATGTAGGTAAATTTAACTATTAAAAAATGGCCTAAAACATTGATCAACTGATAATGGACTCCTCTCACAGAAAAATAAAGAAAATTCAATTTCTCATGGATGAGAGCGATCCTCTGTACATTTATTGCCATGGTTTTAATGGTTTAAAACTGCCATGGCAAAAATTACCAAAATCAATGTTATAAAATTCTACCAAATATCTATTGCCATGGGATGTAGAATACTTAGTATTTGTTTGAAAATCTACATCTTGCAACTCTTTACAGAGGTGAAAGGCTCATTGCCAATTGTTCTGCGTGAGGACAATACTTACGATTTGTTCGATGTTTTAGGCCTATTTTCAGTCATTTTGCAACAATGGAATTTTTATAAAGTTGAATTTACCTATAACTCTAGTGCTGGTAAGATAGCAAGAAAAATCATAAAAATACTTCGATCTTTCGGCTTTTAAGCAAAATTTGAATCATTCAAATCTGTAATGTACTCTTTGTGCTACGAATTTCTAAAAGTGGGAACTTTTTTCTGGCTCACCCAGTACTTTCTTCGAAAAGTGCAGCGCGATTAGGTCACTCCAGACCTTAGCCCTCTGTAAGCAAACGATTAAAGATTATCATAACAAAAAAGATACCGGGTGAGTCAATAAAAGCGCGGTATTTGAAAAAATCCTGCTCCCTGAATAACAAAGCAATGAAATTGAAAACTGTCTAATTTTATCCCCGATATATCAAATTTGGTCCAGAAATTTACCCGGTTTTAATCGGCCATTCCTTCCCATCGAAATAGGAGATTTTCCGTTGAAAGCTCCTTTCGAAAACCTGCAAAAGCGAGCGAAAACAGCAAGCAAAATTTCCCTTTGTTCTCCCTCCTGACAATAATGACTCTTGAATGTGTTCATGCATTTTGTCCTCATGAGAGACTGGAATCCCCCTGAATGAGTTATTCACACTAGGGGGACGACTTTTCAACTCGTCAAAAAGAAAGCACGTGCTAAAGCGTGCTGAAAGTCATCGCTGTGAGGTTAACACATTAGGGACTTTTGCTTGCAATTTTAGCATGTTTTTTGAGGTTTCTCAAAGGGGCTCATTTTAGAAAATCGGTTACAGAATCTGAACGAAGTGACCGATTTTAGTCAAGAAAATTTCTAAAAATAATTGAACATGTTAGCTATTCAATCAGATATTGCAAAATATCACTGCTTATATGCTCAGGGAGCGGTAGCCTCTCAAACGCCGGGCGTGTTTTTGACTCACCCGGTAGTAGCTAAACTGTGAAAATGATTACCTGAGGTACATGATGACAGCGATAACCACACCAATCAGCATCAAGAAAGCAAATAATGAACCAAACAATACAGTTCTTCCTTCTTTTGTATCTATCAGCCATTTCTTTTGTGCTGATTGTTTAGCAGTGTTTGTTGATTTGTCAATTTTAGATTTATCTCCTTTATTATCAGGATCGAATTTTGTGTGCGGTTTGGTTGGCTTCGTCGGTTTTTCTGTGGTCTGCTTGGGTGGTACTTTGGAAGGTTTTCCTGTGGACTGCTTGGGCGGCAATTTTGAAGGTTTTCTTGTGGTCGGTTTGGGTAATGTTTTTTCTGTTGCTGGAACAGTCGTCGGTTCTGTATGTGTTGTTGTCGTTGTTGTTGATGCTCTTGTTGTTGTTGTTGTTGTTGTTGCTGTTACAGCAGGCAAAACAGCGCTCGTCGTAACAGTTCTCTCAACTAACTGAGTCGTCGTCAATTGCGCGGACATCGAACTTGATGTCGTCGTCGTAAATAAAATTCTCGAACTTTCAGCCTTACTTTTGCTTGGTAATACTAAAGTTGAAGTCGGGAGCAGATCAAATGCGATACTACTCGGTGAAAAAAAAGTCTGCACGACTGTCGTAGAGAGACGTTGCGTCGTCGAAGTTTTGATAATACTTTGTCGCATTGACATGAAGCTAGAATATTCCACAGGCGGCATAGATGACGAAACAATGATAGAACTAGTAAATTTTATGGAATTTAATCTTGTCGTCGGCAATGCTGTACTTGTCGAAAGAATCACACTTGACATGGTTATATTACAGTATTTACCAGTCCAATGATTGTTACATACCTTTGCACCAGTCTTTTTGTCACAAATGAAATTCCCCGTCGTATTTTGGCTCAAAAGACAATAAACTGTGCAATTCATGCCATAATAATTTTCTCCACATATTTTCTCTCCTTTGTCAGAGCAATTATAATATCCTCCTACTGTATCACTATTTTCTTTGCAATAATTATTACAATTAGGCCCATACCAATTTTTGTGGCAAGTTTTCCTGCCATCTTTGCTGCAGTTGTAATGTCCAATACTGTCATTATCACTCGGCATGCAGTAAGTCTTGCAATTATCACCATGCCAACCAAGATGGCAGACTTTCTGACCTAATTTATTGCATTGATAATATCCATTGATGCTGTCATTTTGTGGCTTGCAGTATGTTTTACATGATGGTGAAATGTACCAATCAGGGCGGCAGACATGAGATCCACTCGAATCACATGTATAATGACCGTTGCTATCATCATCATGTTGTTGGCATCCAATGTCACACCTCGCTCCGTAATAATGTAAATCGCAATATACATTCACTGAGAAATACAGTCTAGTCTTGGCACTTTTAGTTCTGTACCCGTAAATCGTATCATAATTTACGTTTGACGTTGTTCCATTGACAGCAGGAACAACTGCTATTGAATAACTATGTTTGTCAATCAGATCATCGGCCGTGGCAGTATCATCGTCCCATACTTCCATATAAAAGGCCATGTTCTGCAGGAAGGAAGAAAGAAGTTGAAAATTGAGGTCAGATCTGAAAGAGTGTTCTAGGCCTGTTTTCTAGTATTTTGCGACCAAGAAAATTTTGTCAAATCGTATTATTTTTCAAAATTTATACAAAGAAATTCTACATGCTACTTTATTAATCTAATTACTACACGACATGACAGAGAGGATACTGAGGGGAGCGAAACACAATCTCCATCCCATGGCCAAAACATAAAGACAAGCAACGTTAAATTACATACACTACGAACGAGCAAAAAGAAAAGCTAATGGATTCTGTCTGACATTAGATGACGGCTCAGCGTTGAGATGAAATTAAAGAAAGCCATGAGTGCAGCTCATTCTTGCTGCATAAAAAGCCGGACACCTGATGCGAAACAGAATATTTACAAGAATAACGCCCAAAACAATGTATCGGCATTTGCTGAACCGTACAAGCATGTATTATGCAGTCATTTGAATGCATTAGCCATCATTTTAATTTGCAAGTCTAGCCAAGATGTAAAAATAAGTTTACTGCGCAAAAATTGGTAATGTATTGTTCTACTTACAAATTACAATTAACAATACTTGCAAATATTTGCCGAACGCCTAGATATAATTTACAACAAGCGCAAGGATAGCACATAACTTCTTTTTCCCATAACACATAATAGCACATAGCACATAACTTCAATAAATTGGTAATGTATTGTTCTACTTACAAATTACAATTAACAATACTTGCAAATATTTGCCGAACGCCTAGATATAATTTACAACAAGTGCAAGGATAGCATATAACTTCTTTTTCCCGTTTCCTTTGTCACATCTTATCAACATACCGTTAATATTACTTCCTTAATTCATTTGTCAGTTCTTCTGTATTAGATTATTAACTCCACTAGTCCTAGGTAGATTAAGCTATGTATCTTATGACATTGTGTCGGTATCTATGAAGTGAAAATTGAACAAATTAAGTTATGCATGCAACGTATGCAGATTCACATGTAAGACGTTGATGTATTTTCAAACTAATATGTATTGCTTTTTTAATTTGAGAAGACTTTGTTTGTTTGTTCGTTTGTTTGTCTTGTTTTCAATTTGTTTTGAGTGGGCTTGTCAGGAATACCAGCTACTGAAAGCTAATTTAGGCCCACTGTGCATGCCGCATCCAGGCACAGGACCCCTAGTTTAACGTCCCTTCCGAAGGACGGAGGGTTGAGTTGCGAGGTCAGGCCTCAGTGATCACCCATCCGAAATCTGACCTCACTCGACCAAGCTTAACTTCAGTCACCTGACGAAGACTGTATAAGCCACTCGGCCATTCATCCCAGTGACTTACTCCGAAACGTTTTAATAAGTGTTTTTTGGAACATCAGGTGGCAATCGCAGTCTAAATCGGAGGCTAAGAACGACCACAAAAAAATCATGTTCTTTAGTAATTTCAGCCAATCATTTTCAAATATGACTTTGACCTGTGGAATTAAGGCAAATCCAGATGATATAATATAAATTGAGCCATTTGACAAATTCAAGGGATGAAATTAGTCAGATATAATTAGTTAGGAAGTAAATAATTCCACCTTTTCAAGGTAAGAGACGCGAAAGCGAAAGTCTTTTGTTGCTAGAGATTTTGCATTTCTGAGTTTAAAATCTTTTTCTGTGTACAAACTTTAGTATCGCAGCAAATTTTCACGTTCATACCTGTCTTCCTTTGGAAGTTATGGCGATTTAAAGGAATTGAATTCAAAGGAGCTTTGACCGTGAAATCAGATGTTTGGACAAATTTTTCTCCAAACTTTGACTTCACGATCAAAGCCCTTATGAGTTCAAATTAATCATAACGCCATAATTTCGAAACGAAGACAGATATGAGAGTGAAAATTTGCCTCTATGCTAACCTTTGTACGTAGAACACGAATTTGGACTCACAAATGCAATATCTCTAACAACAAAAGACTTCCGTTTTCGCACTTCTAACCTTGCAGAGGTGGATTGAGATGGAAATTTGGAAATTCTACCGGCATCGTGTAAACGGGATCTAAAACGGAAATGAATTTTAGTAAACTCAGATACATAATTTTGGGACAACCAGAATATTTTTAGTGCTCACACGCAAAACAATTTTAATCTCTTGCTGATGAAACAGAATTTGGTTCATTCAAAATCATCCAGTACTCTTGGTAAAAAACGTGGGAACTCTCTTCTGGCTTACCCAGTATTCCTTAAAAATTCTGTAGATAATAGTAAAGTATTCAACAACTTACCCCGTTCCACGGAGATGTACCAGTCAATCTGATCGGGTTAGGGATGCCAGGGACTTGCGTCGTAAAGTCAACGTTATCGCTGTCTACAGGACTGGTTTTCTTGTAGTAATCACAGTTATGCAAGTTGGACGGATTGCTGCTTGATAACCGCACACAAACTTTGAAATACGTCTCACAATCGCTTTTGACGACATGGCTGTCACAATAGTAGCCATCATCTAGTCTCGCATTGGGATTGTAGAACTGCAGGAAATTTATCTCAGCAGTGTAACCAGCTTTGCATAGATGCTAAAATAGAATACAAAAAATTACAACTTAACGTTTATGAAGGGTAAAACAAATTTTCTTTTACTTCATATTTGCTTATTAGATAATAGCCTTAATTGAACTAAAATGCATAAAGCAGTATAGATGTAGGAACCGGAGGGAACTGGGGGCACATGCCCCCAAGATTTTGCAATAAACAAAGTAGTGCCCTTTTAATTTTCAAAAAATACCCCTTTTTTCCAAAGGAAAAAGTGCACTCGAAGCGCCGTGCCTCCCTCAAGTTTGAGATGCTTCCTACATCCCTGTGCAGGAGTTGTATGATTGTGCTTGAAATCTTTTACTAACAGAAATGAGAAGAAACAAGAGCTTAATTCAAATTGATCTGGGGTGAAAACATTCATTATTGCTGGTGACGATATCACCGTTACCATCGGGCCTCCTGGGAGGCCACATTCGTTGAATCTGGCCTAAATTGCACATCAGTTTGCAACATAGATTATGCTTCGTCTACGACCTAAACTAAATTCTTGGACAAAATCTGGCCTTCTAAAATTTCATGAAATTTTTCTTCAGAAATACTTTTAAGATTCGAGAAATTTCTCTATGATGAAGTCTAATACTGCTTATTCATTCGTGTTTTGCAGAAGCGGTATAAAATTGCCACAGTCAGGACTAACCTAATTCGACTACTGTAAAAGCTCTTTCAGACCTTCCACAGGGGGGCTTCATAGAGAGGGGAGCTTCATAGAGAGGAGGCTCAATAGAGCTTTTACGGTATGGGAATATTGCATGTTATATCATCTGCAGATCAATAATCAATGATTATGTGAAACAAACGTTATTGTCTGACAGACAGTTGTTCTTCCATTGTTACGAACCAAATATATTGCTCCTTTGCTTACCTAGTTTGGCTACAATTTGGCCTCCTTCAGAAGTGAGTCTAGCTTCCTTCAGAAGTGAATCTGGCCTCCCCGGACCACTGGGTGCTGGCAACCCTCCAGATGGCAGCATTGATTCGGCTCAACAGGGCGCAAAGGAATCGTTTCATTTCACGAGCATAGGTTCTAAATCTTTAAATCGGCGAAAAAGGAGGCTGTAAATTTGTATGATCTATTTCTTGTAACTGAATGGCTTAAACGAAACTTTAACTACCTATCCATGATGTCACCGTTGAACATTTCAAAAATTTTGAATATTTTCTAAATTACGGCGTACTTTATATTTCAAGTCATTTGCGGATGTGACGTCACCAAATTTCCGAATAATAAACCACAAAAGTGACAGACTTTTGCTTGATACAATGTTGTATATAGACATTTGTAAACTATGGTTTTCTTGAAAATCATTTCATGTTTCATCAAAAACTTTAGACATTACGATAGTCTTTAACTTTTTTTGTAAATTTTCCTTGAATTTTCGAAAGAGAAGAAAAGCACTCTAATTCTGAAAATATCAAACGTTTCAGAGAAGTCCAACGGCAGAATCATAGCAAAATAGCTAAAGTTTCGTTGAAGCCATTCAGTTCGGTGAACTGGGTCATTGAATTTTACACCAAAACTTTTAAAGATTTGGAACCTATGATGATTAGAGGAACAAATTCACTGCCTCTCTGCAGTGTGAGTTCTAAAGCTTGATTCCCAGAAAGTATAAGATATCAATGTGCCCTTCACCGCAGTATTTCATTAGAAGGGTGTATCACTTTTGACAGACCCAACTTTAGCTTTAAACTATGGTTTTCTTGGAAAGCGCTTCATTTTGTGTCAAACAGTTTACAAAAGTACGATGTTTTAATTTTTTTCGAAAATTTTTCTTGACTTCTCAAAGAAAAAAGGAAAATACGCTAGTTTTGAAAATATTAAAGACTTGAAAGAAGTCAAACGGAATAATCACAGCAAACCAGCTGAAGTTTTGGAAGTCATTCATTGAAAAGAAATAGGCCATTGCATTTTACACCCACCACGGGCGTAGCCTCTAAGAATCTTTAAGTCGTTTAAGATCTTCCAGTGAATCAGGAAACTGGTGAGATCAAATAGCCCAAAGATATTCTTAGATTTGCAAACAATAAAATGATGTAACAACATAGACTCACGACATAGTTCCAGTTATCGCAGCAGCAACAGGCAACAACAACAACAACAACAACAACAACAACAACAACAACAACAACATAACCAAAACAAATTTTTTTTGCTCAAACTGGGACTTAGGGACCTTCATATAAAAATTAGAGACAGAAATGAATAGATTTATGTGTGCCCTTTGGAACACAGTTGCGGCGTAGTCTCAGAAGAGTGGCGGGCAACCCTCGACAGTTGGACATTGTGGTGAAGTTCATGGAAGCTAATTGGCCTAAAAAATACGGTTACTTGTGGTTCACAGTGAAAGGTTTATTGATTCTTGGATTGAGGAAACATTCATCTGGATACCTCTGGCTTTTGTTCATGGCTAGCATCACTTGAAAACTTGAATTTTGATGTGTTTTAGGGTTGGAGGTTCAAGCCGGCAACTTAGGCCCATTCGCCATTGCCTGGAGCACTGAACTGTTGCTATGGTTTCCACAATAGTCATGGTTTCGATGGGGAAAACTTCGTCCCAGTTTTCAATGTGAAAGTCCATTAGTCGTGGTTTGAGTGTCAATCAGCCCACCAGCGGCAATGACTACGAATATGCAATCAGTCTAGTAACAACATGCCACGCCAAAGACAGCAGCGAGGAACGTTTTCACTAAGATGTATCGTCCTTTCCTTGAATAGACCTTTTAGCTATTCAGTAAAACAACCTGGATCGAGCGTTATTCTTATACATTTTTATACACGAGATTCGATCGAGTGGCGTTAGAGCTTCTATCACTATTGTGGACATTCGAAAATTCTACAAAATTTAGCAAAGTATCGTTCGATTGAGATTCTTTTTCAGAATAGCTAAAAGGTCCATTGACCTTTTAGCTATTCTGAAAAGAATCAGAATCGAATGGTATTTTGCTCGAAATTTTGTCAAATCTTCGAATCTGCACAATGCTGATAGAGGCTCTAACACCACTCGATCGAACGTCGCGTATAAAAATGTATAAAAATAACGCTCGATCCAGTCTCTTTTGCAGAAAGACTTTTAGATGGAAGGCAGAGTATCTTGGTAAAAAGACAAAGAATAAGCAACTTACGATGCAGGCGAAGGCAATTAGGAGAGTAATCGTAACTGTCGTAATCATGGCTGCAATTTTCGTCAACTCGTTGATAATGTGACGAATCCCTGAAAGACCTGAAAATAGATAGACAAGGAACGTGATCCACACAACATTTCTAAATTTGATAAAAGTTTTGTATTGTGGCGCTATATAAATTGCGCATTATTATCATTAAAAGTAATATAAGTACATTTGATAGTAATTGTTACAGAATAAGGGGACATCACCTTCACTCGTTGTCTAAAAATCGTAATGGATATGAAGATTCTATTCATGGGCCTGGTTGCAACAATGCTGCAAATTAGGTTTGATCCGAAATTGCGAAGACTGTGGAAATTTATTCTTGCACGAATTATGAAACTCGAATCATCAAGTTACCAGAGCCAGACAAAGTCAAACATTCTCCTGAATGGATACTAATTTCGATGGCTAAGCCTTCCTCATACTCAAATCAAAAGAAATATAATTCTCAAGCTCTTCTGGATGTCTATAACTTGAAAATCTGTAAGCCAGTTGGTGTTGCCAAAATAACCAAAATTTTCCAACATTTCTTACAAAAATGACTAAGCCTTCCTCAAATATGATCTTAACAAGCAAAGCCTTTCCACAGCTCAATGCACTTTTTCTGAACTCTGCAAGTTGGAGTGGGGGAGCTTTGTATCAGACAACTTGGGACATCAGACACCATTCGGTACCAAATTGTTTTGTGAATTCTGTGTCAGACGAAAATATACATACCTAAAGCTTCTTCCGAGAACTTCACCAATGAAATCTGTGATGGAAATCAAAGTGTTTAAAACTTCAAGAGCAGAGAATTACGAGGGATATCACACAAAGAGCTGTCCTTGAGTTGTTCTCATCGATTCCAACATTTTCATGATGTTCTTTAAACGCAATTTCAATTTCATGGCAGAAGCATAATAGTAATAACATGGGTCGCAGGAAACGAAGTAATAGTTAAAAATGTAAACGCAAACATACCTGTGTCTTTATCGTGGCTTCTGCTGCCTTTCTTGGCTTTCCCTTGCTTCCCTGGCTCAGCTCAATTCATTGCTTCAAGTTCGTAGTAGCCTAATTCAGTTTCTTTGCAAAAGCGAGGCTACCCTCGTTCGCTTTTGCAGAGAAACTGAATTAGGCCACTACGAACTTGAAGCAATGAATTGGGCTGAGCCAGGGAAGCAAAGGAAAGCCAAGAAAGGCAGAAGAAGCCACGATAAAGACACAAGTATGTTTGCGTTTACAGTTTTAACTATTACTTTGTTTCCTGCAACCCATGGTAATAACAATAATAACAATAATAACAATAATAACAATAATAACAATAATAACAATAATAACAATAATAACAATAATAACAATAATAACAATAATAACAATAATAACAATAATAACAATAATAACAATTATAACGATAATAACAATAATAACAATAATAACTCATATTTTGACAGGACCTGTAATCCTAACTATTGACAATCGCTGCAGTTAAAATTAAAGTAAAAAGTAGAATGAAATGAAGATAGTTTAATGCACAGTTGAAAGGGTAAGAATTCATTAGAGACAAATACATTTTTCTTGGACATCTACAAAGACGTCGATAGATTTAGTTTCTTTCTGAATAGCAAGATGGATACTTCGTCGCGGGTTTTTGCCGGGTCGACTGAAAATGTAGCTCCCTGGTAAGTAAACGACTTTTGTCCAATTTCAGCGCGCATTGGTGGTAAAACAACACAAATACCATTGCCTCTTTTGTTTATTTCATGCTCACATCTTTTGAACTGACTATTCAGGTCTACGGGTGGTAGATCAGGCAATGATTTAAACACGTCAATGGCTACCTTTGTGTTTCGTGTTTTTCCAATACTCTCCCATGACGTTAGCTTTGCTCTTGGGTTGATAATTCTGGCTGCTCTGTTTTGTTTATATTGCAGCTTGCTCACTGTTCCTTGGGGCAGGGACAGTAGCAGTGGGTAGCAGTACAACAATAGCGGTCGTATCAATGTTTTATATGTTGATTCTGCTACATAAGGGCTGACATTTTTGCGAATGCATCGATTTACTGGGCAATAAATACACATACCTGGCGTTTGTTGAGAGAACTTGATTGTCACCAAAGAAACCTGAAATTGAAATCAAACTGACAGAGTTTAACAAAAGCAAATGGCGAGGGATATAGACCAAAAGCATCGTCTTTCGAAGAGGATACTTTAAAGGGAACAGACATCATATCTCGTAAGGCTAAAGAAACGCTCAAACATCGTTGTTTCTTTAGTTACGCAATGCAACGGCCCGTGTCGCACAACAGACTATATTTCTAACTTGGTGCGGGCAACGTCCATTCCTTTTGAAGACACTCAACAGTAGTCATGTTTTTAAAAGGGAGGTTTCAAGGGTTGCGGGTTTGGCTAATTTCAGCCCTCGGGTTTCGGGTTTTAACTCTTACGGACTTTTGGGTTTTGAGATGTGTAACGGGTGGCAGGTCTGGCCAGTTTTTATGCTCGGGTTTCGTGTATTTTATTTAAAACTCCCCATTTTTCGGGTTTTCAAAGTCATAAGGTCAATGAGATCGAGAAACTAGCTTTTGAACACAGATGCACAAAGAGTCAGTGAAAACGAAAATGCTGGAAATGATCAAAGATTGATGAAAACGACTAATGAAAATTGAAGATTTTTGTTCAGAAGTACAGTTTCGGGTTTTTGGTTTTATTGGCTTCCCGGTTTTTAGATGTTCTGGAAATTTTGGTCCCGGCTGCCAGGTTCTAGTATCCCCTAAGGCCCTAAGCCCCCCTCTTTACAGTGTCAAACACAAAGTCACACATACCCTGCGCTTCTTTAGGAGATTTGACTCTGATCAGCGAAATCTACAATAAAAATTAAGCAGTAAGAATCCAAACGCAGAAAATTTAAGAGTTATTGAAGAGCCGTTCTCCTCGATGAAACACTGCCATGACTTTGAAGAAACTCGACGTTAAAGCAATATCATACATACCTGGCGCTCCTTTCCAGATCCTCACAGTCCCCAACGAAATCTATAATTGAAACCAAATTGAAAGATTTCACATACAAAAAAACAGCGACGGAAATCAGTGTCTTTTTCTGCTTTTCTTGTGCTCGATTTCACTCTGCCTTTCATACTCTTGATGAAATCAAACTGTTAAAAGAAAATCTCAATGGTGTGCCAAGATTTCGAAGATCGCATTACAACATCTTGATCTGAAACGTCAATGGTGGCAGGAGGGTTTCTAACCACAACAAAGAATGGATAGGAAACTGAGTAGATCTTCAATTGTTATAAATGGTATAGTGTAGAACTGGACCGTTGGACCGTAGAACCTCTATCTTGCCAGGGTCCTTCAATTCAAAAGATAACTGAGACCGTAATACCAGAGGGTTTATACCAAGATGTCAACATGAAGGTAACCTTCCCTCTTCCATTCCATGAACTTCCGCTCGTTCAATCTGCGCTAGGAATCATGCAGCAAACCTTAAGGGTCCTAAAGGGCTCAGATGGCCCACAGTCCAGTTCTTACAACAAGCTGTTTTACATGACCCATTTGGCAAGATGAATGGATGACTATGATAGCAAAATAGCAGGATCTTATTTCGGCGGTGGGCAATGGGTTGTTGGTATAAGGAAATCAAACTTTGCATTACGAAATGGTAGAGAGGGGGGAAGTAGAAAGCTGAGAGATTCGAGAGTTTGTCCAAGAGAAGCAAAAAGCTCTAGTCCGGATTATCTTTTGCCCAATATCATTATTTACAGGGCCATTGTCAACTAGAGTCCTAAGAGGACATGTTGCAATTTCAGACATCTCAAAATCAAATCTTGCCTAGGGAGAAGTATGGATCGGCAAAGCACTGATTAAAAACAGTCAACGAAAGTCAAACCTTTTATCGGTTCAGCTGCGAAAGTGTCGATTCATAAATCCCCATCAGGCAAAACTTGATTTTTAGATCTGACGGCTGGTGTAATCTGCACGACGCAGGTTGCATAGTGCAAGTTGCAGGTTATGATTTGAGCAGATAAGAAAAATTCGATTTTACGTGACCTCTGGGTGGTCGGAAATGGTTTGTTAGCATAAGGAAATCAAAATTTTACATTACGAAATGATACCAAGATGGCGCCAGAAATCTTCCAACAGCACATGTACAAATGGGGAGGTAAGTCCGATATTTCTGGCTTAGAATATTGTCAAAAGTAATATTTTTGGGTCCAAATAAAATTGCAATAACGTTCATGGTATTTTCTGGCATAAAATATCGTTAAACTGATATTTCGGGTTCGCTGGAGTCGCTAGAGGCAATCCTGTCCTCTATTTGCATTTTATGTTCATGTACAGGTTTCTAAGAAAAAGTTGGAAAAATCTTTTCATGCAAAAAAGTTTTTCCCGTTTGGAGCTGTACGACTAAGGTGGCTCTGCACTTAAAGTGGCTCACTACCGACAAATTTCAAAAGTACGAGTCAGTGAAAGGTGGTTGTATACCAAGTAAAATAAGTTCAAAACACAAATAAACAATAAGTTAAAGTGGCTTGCTTCTGATATAAATTTTAAACTGCTACGTACTGGGTGTCCTATCGCTCATGCTTTTATTAGAGTACCGGAGCACCGGTATGGAATCCCGATACTCTCCTACGCAGAGGTTAGGTTCCCTCCCTAGTTCCGTTTTGCTTGCAATGCGATGATTGAGGAACCTCTGCATTGGAGAGTAGAATCCCGACAGAAAACTGGTTGTTGTTTTCACCACAGCGTAGAAACTGCGTAAAATGACGTCATCGAATGATATGAGATATGGAGGTATTTGAACGGATAAGCTTTTTGAAATGATAAATCAAGAGTTCGAGGCCCTAGGAAGAATATATCCAGTGTTGCCTAATTTTGGAATCTGTTGCAGGGAGCTAAGGGGGCTCAAAGTAACGAGTTTTCGCGCATGCGTGCGCAGTTTCTACCCCGTCGGTTTTCAAGACGGTCCTGCCACAATGCTACAATGCACTTGAAAGAAGCACCTAATGGACTAATGATTTACAGAATCTGAATTGCTTAAAGGAATTGAGTCCTTATAAATAGTTGAGTGTTAACGCTGTCCTCAATTTTCGCTGACAAACCGCTGACGGTCCTTTGTTATCGCACAATAATGCTGAAGTCATTAGGAGTCGAGACAAAAGACTTCTTAATCCTTGCATTATCCTGAGGAATTTCTTTGGTTTAATTTCAATAGGGATCAAGTGACGACTTTTGTTTCATGATTGAAAAGAAGTTGATATTGGTCATGAGAGCGCTATTTATACGGACTCAATGCCTTTAAAGGCAGTCTATCATGCATGTGATTGGATGATTTGGACAATACAAAGAATAGGAAATTTGAATGGCTGCTAATCCTCTGACTTTCTATGATCGTAGAAAGTCAAGACGATAAGCTCTCCTTTGTTTCAAATACACAGATTCAGAAAGAAATCTATTGTTTTGAGCTCTGACTTTGTCGCGGCTAATCAGAGACGTGACAGGCTGCCTTTCACATCTGCTCATCTCAACTCTCTGTCAGAGGCTCCTGGCTTCCCGACGCAGTGCTCGGACCCCTACTTCCAAGACGGTTCTTTGAAAGCCGTGACTCTCTATTATGTTTGAGGGTCTGCATTATGCAACTACAACTTTGCAACAAGTGTGCACAGATGTCTCAGTAACAATAGGTCCAAAATTGTCCAAGCTATGGTTTCCTACTTGGCAGGGATCCTTTTCACGCACAATAGTTAACAACCACAAAAGAAATTGATCTTATGGATGACAACAGATGAATGGGCGAAATGTAAGCATGTAACAGACTGCAAGATATCCTAAAACCTTGTGCCTTGGCTGCTAGGGTACTGCTATGGAGGAGCCCCAACTGTTATTGTGTCGTTTGAGCGTTTGAGATATTATTTGAGTCAATCTGACAAGTGGTTGCTGATCTATGGCGCAGAAAAGGCAAAAAGGCATATCTATGTTTCTTTGGCAGGCCAAAATTAACAAAATTTTGACGCACACGACTGCCTATCTTGGGTAACATAAAACGAGTTTTTCAGAGATCTTGTGTAGAACTGTCACTAACTCGGGGGGGGGGGTATCTTGACCTATCATCTGGCGGGGACGTGCCATGTTGCCCGAAAAATTGGTACCCATAAGTCCGTAAATTCTGGTGGATTTTAGGGTCATGATTCCGTAAATCGAATAAAAATCTGGGCCATAATTCCGGAAATTATGAAAAATCCCCTGAAAGGACACCCATAATTCCTTTAAATGTCTAAAAATTGTATGGCACGTCCCCATACCATGGAAAGTACTAAGTTACCCACCCCCCCCCCCCCCCGAGGTCACAAAGCAACGTTGAAACTAATTTCAGCCACACCTTTCTGTCATCAGGTTCATGAGTGTGTATGTAATAAGGGTTCTAATCTTTGAAAAAGTAAATGTAAAATTCCAGCACAATAATTTGCTTTTAAGTAAGTACTATGAATCAAAGGAACTTTGGGCACTTTGCTTGTTAATCTGCCATCGAAAATTTTTTATATATTGATTGATTTCGAAATGATGGCAGCTATTATGTTTTAGGCTGTGACGTCATCAACTTCTTAGAAAAAGGGAAGAGCGCCTTTTTTGCTTATATTGCCACCATTTTGCCACCATTGCTTATATATTGCCACCATTGCTTACATTGCCACCTTCACAAACCCTGATTTTCTTGAAGATTGTATTACTTTTTCCATCTTGATTTAAAATGTACCATGATTTAATTTTTTCACAATTTTTTATGAATCCCTTCAGTGAAAATAAAAGTGGTTCCATTTTCCACGGCGGATTCACACCACAAAGTACCCCAAATACCTGCAAAGACATTCAATTAAAAGAAAATGTAATAGAATCTTACACCCGCACTAAAGATTTGAACCCTATACATCGATACACATAGCAAGTACCGGATGAGTTAAAAAAGTTTACTCGTTTGGCGGGCTGTGAAATAAAAAGTATAGGGCCGATATTCAAAACTGAAATGTTAATCTACCAGTCAAAGGCTAACTTAGATGTGAAAATTTTACTTGTTAAAGTGCCACATCGTTAAGACCCAACAATTAAAAGAATGTCGGCATGGGGTCTGTATGGGAATCCAGAATTCAACATTCCATTCTGGTCCATGATTTATGAGGCATTGAAGTTTACATTGTCACGTTTAGAAATCATATTCTGACTTCAGTAGCAAGTAAATAATTCACCCGAATGGAATGAGGACTCCTCGTTCTCAAACATGCACTTTCCTAATTTCTGAGTCTTTATGACGAGTGGTATTACCAAACAAAATTTTCACATCTAAGTTAGCCTTTGAATGATAAATTAACACTTTAGCTTTGAATATCATCTGAATATTCTTTATTCCACAGCCCTTCAAACATGTAAACTTTTTTTTGATTCATCCAATACAATAACAAAAGCAGTAGTTATACTGACCTTCACAACAAATAAACATACCACTGCGGAAGCCCTCGAAGCTGTAATATCTCTTGTTGAAAAACGACTGCCTGCAAATTGCACCCGAATCCGACTTCAATGTCTCAAAGATAGCAAAACACGCAGATCATAGGCCTCGCGGGTGACCCTTTGTGCCAGCGTCTTCTATGCTCAGATTTCAGCCCTGCAGGTGCACCAACGTTACTGACATCGAACTTTTGTCCAGAATCCAGGTCGGCGACCTTCTCGAGAATGATCCAAGAAAAAGATACTAGAATAGGGAATGATATGCAACGCCTTGCGCAATATTGAAGTAGCTAAGCCCAAACTAACTTGTTTATGGCTGATCATAGGTTAAATGGCTGGAGATGGTGGCTAAGCTTGACTTGAACACCTTCCGTAAACAAGCTTCTGTTTATTCAATGCAAATTTCAAAGCTGGCCAATTTTGGTAGGGGTCATCGAGGTTGAAATAGGGTGAGCTAAAGGAAGCTGAGTTTGCTGACAGCAAAGGAAGTTAAGTTTGCTAAGCAGTAATCACTACACAGGATTCAGGTCACCGTCCTTCTGAAGACTTTGTCCAAGAAGAAAGGTGCTAGGATAAGGAATGATGTGCCTTAAACAATATTGCAGTAGCTAAGCTGAGCGAAGCGAAGGATAAAAGGCTGGGGATTATGGATAAGTTTGTGTTGAAAGACTTCAAAGCCAGTTGAGGCCAACTTTCCTAAAATGGCCTAACTTAATTTTTGACCATGTACATTATGAAATCTTCCATTGTAAATTTTCATATTTTTGAATTTGGAAAGCAACTTTTCATTAGCAAATTTTCCACTGAAATTTCTCGCCCAAACTTTCAAGCAGGACTTCATTATTTTCTACTGCAGCAAAGAAATATTTATCACCGTTTACAGTTACGAAACCCTTTCCTAGTTAGGCAAGTTGATGTTTTCTTTTCGGATTATGAATGGTCTAACAATATTGATTCACTCCGCTCGTGACCAAGCTTCAAGATAAACATTCTCAAATCCTTCCTGGAATATTGCAACATTTAAATCTCCCTACTACCACCTGGAAATATAATCCTAAAACCTTAAGGCAGCGGCCATTCCTTTGTACCAGGGCGAAGGATATTTTCACGCAACCAGGGGAATTTCATACCCCCATCTTGAACATGGGAAAAGTTTTCGTACCCAACCATCATTCAGCAAAAGGGTTTAGTACCCCATCAAGAAGTCTTTGTGCATAAAACAAAAACATAGATATATGAATTGATACCAAGTTGTCCTAGGCGATTTTCATACCGGTCAAATGATTCATCATGTCTGTTAACTTTTCTTTCAATCTTTCATCAATGACTTCATAATTTTTCGAGCAATATAGTTTCGTACCCCATAAAAATTGCTATTAAAATTTTCGTACCCCTAAGAAATAATGGAAAAGAGTTTGATACCCTTGCCAAACATTTTCCGCCCCGGTACCCAGGATTGAAAAGATGACCGCTCCCTAACGTTCGGACAGAAGCACCAATGCGGAATTAGCGATGAACAAGACATCACAAAAACCAAAATTGAACAAACAACAGCGTTCGTGGTTGACCTCGTTTTGCTTTTTTTTTGTTCCATTCATATTTCACAGTATTTCCTGAATTCGCAGTCTATTGATAGGGTTCAGTTTCCATTCAAAGCAGATCATGTCCAAATCTTAGCTAAGTGGTAGGAAGTCAGAAGTCAGGAGATACGCGAGCGGTTTGGAACGAGCGTCGTATGTTAGAAAGAAAATGTGATTAGGCAGAGAATGTGTGGGCATGTCGTGAGAGAGTATCAGCAGAAAGATAGCTGGGTTGTAAGGTGAAGTTGTGAAGTTAGGTTTAGGAAAATGAAATGGAGAAAACGTATTCGCCGTGCTTTTAAGTGCCGCCGCTTCGTTACATTAGCTTGTATTCCCATTCATTAGGGACATGGGAAGAGCCGCCAAAAGTTTCGATAAAATGGCGTCAGCAGATGGCCTAACATTAATTCTAGGTAGCCGTAGCTAACTTCCAACTGCAAACTAGTACAAACAAAAACTCGCCCGGAAAGAAGCTCTCCAAGAGAGATTACTTAACAGTCCGAAGAGACAAATTATTGGTTCTATATTTGGCTTTTCTGTTATCATTGGGAAGACTGGTGGAAGAAGTTAGCTATCTTTTGGATACAAAATGGCCTAGCCAGCAAAAATTTTCAAGTCAAGGAGTGGAAGACCAAATCATTTACAACCTGTTGCAGCTGTTGCAACCGAAGGCTTCCTGTCTTACAACAGTAGTAGTAACAATTTGTTCTGAGTGGCCTTGTCAGAATTGCTAGCTACTTAAAGCCAATTCAAGCCCAATATGAATGGCCTATGAATGCCATGCCGCATCCAGGCATGGGACCCCTGGCTTAACGTCCCTTTGAAGGACGGTGAGGTGAGTTGCGGAGTCAGGCATCCGAGGTCAGCCATCCGGAGTTTGACCTCACTCGGTCGAGCTTAATTTCAATTACCTGACGAAAACTGTATCAGCCGCTCGTCTACTCACCCCGCTTAAATGATAGGGTATTGGAGGGGAGGTATGGGGTATTTGAGGTAAAGAGGTTATGGGTATAGGAGAGAGGAGGAAGCGTGTAAAATAGCTATAATATATCTAATATCTCCATTTGAGGAGACTGCCATGGGGAAGCAAAGGATGCTTGAAAAATCGGGCCCCATTTGAAACGAAGAGCACATCAAAAGGTCAATTAAATGTTGGACACACTCTACGAAGAAAATACCTTCGAAAGGCCTTAATGTGCAGATTTAAGAGTCGTATTCTTTGCCGTCCATTTCTACAAATTTCCGAAGGTTAATAAATGTTGGATTAGCCTGTGGACATGTTTCAAGCTGATGAAACCAGGCTGCTGAGAGCACGCTTTACGGGTTTAAGGCCTCCAGATAATGCCTGTTCATTGGCTAATATTAACCTATCAATGGAAACCTAACTTCTTCCAGGAACCTCGACACTGAGTAATACAAATCTATCTGTTCCAAAATGGTGCCAAAGTCTGCTGTCGTAGCTTTTTGGCATGATCTGAGAATTCATTAATTTTCTTTTCATGTTTGAGGTTTAAAATACAAGATAATATTAGTATTTCGATTGAATCCGTGCTTAAAAGCGAATTAGATGGACTATCGACGGCCTAAGCATATGTCGAAACAACCCTATGAATGGATCAAGAGCTAATTCACCGTGCTTCCCAATGTAAATTCATGTATCTCAGGCGAGCTTGAGACCTAATTCTTCAAAGTCGGCTTTGCTGGGCATTGGGCAGCATAGACGCCAAACTTTTTAATTGGTATGAAAAAGTGTGTGGGAGAATCAATGGTCAATTTCTTTGAAACGATTGGCTTGAGAGAAAGTGCAGGATTATTTTGGGGGCACCCAATATGAAAAGGAAATTAGTTTATTTGCTATCACTCTGCCGTTGGACTTTTCAAAAATCTTGAATCTTTCTCGAAATTACGGCTTATTTTATATTTCAACTCATCCAAAGATGTGAAGAAATCAAATGTCTAAATCTTAAACAAGAAGAATAAAAGACTTTAGCTTGGCACCATATTGCTGAAACACATTAAAGTTAAAAGTCCTTCTTGAAAGCTATTCTGTGACTTTTCAAACATTTAGAAACTGCAACGGCTTTGAATTCTTTTTTCAAAGATTTATTTACGAAAGAACAAAGATACTCTTACCCCGAAAGACTGAAGATTTCACGAAAGTTCAACAGTAGAATCATAGCAGAATAGGGCATAATGGAATAACCAGACCCAGGACCAATAGGACATGACCCTGACGGACAAGACCGGGCAAGACCCCTAGGAATGCCTGCTCCTTTCCGCGGTGAGATTGTGATGACGGCGCAGAAGTTTCATTCCAAAACGAAGAAAAGCGAATACAATCATCGCTGAAAAGAAATAACTGAACTCTGGATACTACATCAGCTACATTGATCGGCTAATCAACAGACAAAATGCCAGTTGAAAGGAACGAAGACCCACGAAGACCCAAGCATGATCAAGTCTAGCAAGGCTCAGAAACCTACTTCAGTTTCCCAAGGAAACAAGATTCACATTTACATTCAAAAATGAGACTAAGATAACACACAATGCCAAAATCTAATACAAGCTAAAACTACTACAATCAACTGTCTTAGCTTTCTTCATTTTAGGACCTTACATTTCTACACCTCAGGGACCTTTCTAGGAACCAAGGAATAGGCTCAAATGTTTAAAAAGCAAGTAGCCCATTATCAATGTGCCCCATCAGTTATATGGAAACATACCAATGAATGGATATTCTGTTGGGGTCTGGCCCGTTAGGATCTAGTCTTACTGGCTCGGGGTCTGGTGTTTCCATAATGCAATAAAATAGCTATAGCTTTTAAGATTTTATAATCCATTGGACAATACATGATCAAGTCCTTGCGCAAGTCACTAGTATCGATGCGCTTAGCCCATTTACAAATTGTATATCCTCGTGGGCATGCAAAGAGTTTTCCTAGGTCAACTCTTTCTCAATGTATAAAGAAAGAATTTTTTTCCTTTCAGCTTTTAATCCTGCAAGCACTTATCGTTTCATACTTTCATGTGGTTTCTCAGAATTTTCGATTCTGCAACAGATGGAATGGAAATTTGCCAGTAGAATTTAGAAACGGCCATTTACAAGCAGAGTCAAGAACTGCGCAGCACTTCCTTGAAGTTTGAAGAAAGGTGGCAGTAAAGGACGAACGATAATTTTGCAGATAATAATAGTAATAAGAGTTATGGGACTGGAATTTTATAAGACCTAAAAGTCCTGCTATATGCTATCACGTGACAGCATCAAGAGACGGCTGGCCGTGGAGATGAACTTGAATGTTGAATAGAAAAACAGATGGAAAGTCAATGTGTCAAGAAATGTATAAATGTATTCTGTGCAGTGCCCTTCCCCTGTATCTTTCGAGGGTCAATGCAGCATAGCCTACAAAAGCATTAAACACAAATTTCAACTAGCAGTTGCCATAATGGCAACAAGATCATTTTACTGATCTTTAGTTGACATCAAGAAGACAATTGGGATTCTATACTTACCCAAAGAAAGCAATGCTAGGAGCATGCACACGGTGTAAGGGGTACAACAATCTCCTTCTAATATACATAACAATACTATGTAATAACTGATGTGTACCTTCATATTTGCTGTACGGATTTATTCATGTAATTCTATCATTTGCTTAAATTCAGACTGACTGTTGGTAAAGTTTTCTTGATGTAACCACTGCCGAGGCAAAAGCTCCTCGTCAGCTACCAAGCAAAGTCATACAGCTGAGAAGGAGCTATGTGTTAAAATAGTCTCCTCCTATACATAACAATACCATGCGATGACTGATTTATTCCTCTTTTGTGAGACTTTATTCATTCAATTTGATCGTTTATCAGCCTTCTTGGTGCAAACACTGCGGAAGCAACTGCTCCTCCCTAGCTACTAGATGGATTCAATAAAATATATGGTAAGACAATTTCCTATCTCCTTCTATACATGACAAATTATGCAATAATTGATTTATACCTTATAAATTTCGTCAGTGAGAATTTATTCACTCAATTGATCGTTTACTTTCAATTCAGGCTGACTACTACTGATCTTACTTGTTCCATTTTGTATAGTGGGCTTTTTTGGGACAGCTAACAAGTCTGTGAATTCTTTGAGTGCATCTTTTAATGCGAATCGAACATCAGATGAGTTACACGTGATACAGTCCAACAATGCTGGGTATATTGCAATTACTTCTTCCCACATGCTCTTGTCAACTGAAACGGACGCAAAGGAAATATGTATACCTGCCAATAGACCTTTTACTTCTTAAAAAAGAGGTTTGGATCGAGCGTCCAAATCTGGTTGTGAAGGAAAACAAAAGCATGACCCCCGGTTCTCAGAAGAACGATGCTAGTAGACTTATGACGATGAGTCCCTTGTATCCCTGCGGTAAACCTTGCTCAAGAGGGACTCATCATGAAACAATGAAAAACCCGGCCCTATCTCATGCATTCGATCATGATTCGATCGATCGAATCAGGATCCAACGACTGCCGTAGCTCTGTTCAACGGTCACACTTCGGAAAGAAAATGCGATAAAAACCACGTTAAGCAGGCGTTTCATCAAAGAAACTTGGTATAAATCTGAAGAAGGAAGTTTACTTTACCTGGTAAGTCCAAAATGAGTCTTTCAACGCAACATTTTCCATGTTTTTAAGACCAAAACAAACCAGAGAAAACTTCAGCCACCTGCCGTAGCAAATTTGTTCAAAATCTAGTCAACTGCATCATTCGAATCGAGAATTCGACATCATTGTTCTCTGCCAAATCTCGCAATCTGATTGGTACGTTAGGAATTGCAAAGTTTGGGCCTAAATAGGGCCAAGTTTTTCATAGTAATACTATGAGTCTCTATTGCCTGAAGCGACATCATAAAGTCAAAGAGCACAGGGCAACAAGAGACTCATCGTCGTCAGTCTACGATACTAGCTGTGGTAGGACGTTGCTTCGGATTTCAGAACACCTTTAAGAGTTAACACGGGAACTTTTACCTGCCTTCTAGCCCGTTTCTCAGCATATTCATAGTGTGAAAATCACATCTCAAAAGTGCGAGCATGTAAGGGTTTCATTTTGTGAGTTGCATATCGAAATTTGATGTTTTCAACCGTTGGTAATCAATTGAAAGAAAAGTCAGCTAACAATGAATAAAAATAGCAAGAAACATAGAAAAAAGACCAATAACATTTGCCTCTGTGTAAGCTGACCATTGGTAACTCACTTTGCATAAATTTGTCAATTTGTCGACTCTGAAAAATTGTTCTGAAATTCGAAGCAATTTCTTGCCACAGCTAGCAGTGTTTATACCGAGATAGGGTCTCATGCTTTTGTTTTCCTTGAAAAAATTACCAGATTTGGACGCTCGATCCAGAGCCCTTTTTGAGAAGTAAAAAAGTGCATTCAGGCACAGCAAATAAAATCAACAATAGCCTTGCTCAAAATTTGAAAAAATTTAGATCCCATATATTTATATTTCATCAAAAATCATTCATAACACAAAATATCATCATATTCTGTTTACCATAAGTCATCCTTCAGTCACTGATAGGGCAGCCTCTTAACTTCTCTTTCATCCAATTTTGAATTTCGAAGCTCTTCAGGAATTCGCTTCAAGAACAGCGATGAAACGAAATGCCAAGAAAAGGAAAAGGAAGATTAAAAGAGGCAATAAAAGACTTGAATGACAGTCAGCTAACAATGAATGAAAAGGCCTCGCCCTCCGCAGGAGCAAGAAAAGTTGCACTATTTGCTATAGTTCTCAAACATGATCTTACCTGCATCTGGCATAGTTTGATGCGCTCTCTTCAATGATGCCATTAATGTGCTGATAGCTTTAATTGCAAATGACATCTCGCCCATTCGTGCTCTGACAGAAAAGAATAAAGACATGAAAATATAGATGAATACAACAAATTTTCAGGAAAAAAATGGAATCGATAAATCATCTAAGCTAAATCAAATGCAAACCCTACGAGTGCAGTGACTCGCAAATAATGGTCTGGTTTTGGCAACCATCTTTTTCTTAAAAGGGTTATACAAGAGTTTGTAAATAAAGATAAAGATCAGCAGGCCATTAACATAAAATAGGCTGAAAACATCTGAAATTTGTAGCTCAGAATTGACTAATCCAACTGTATCATTATAATCGGTAATACGGTTCTGAATAGAGTTTTTCGTAGCATGTGTATTTCGAATCGCAATTAGATTAATTTGGATTTAGATATTACTCTATTTTGTAAGTTTATAATTGAAGCGTCTCTTGAAGGTCAACATTGTTGAAGGGCTGCCCTTCTTAAACATGTGAAATAACAAAATGAAATAATGATAAAAATAATATTGGCATAAAAAATCTGATTATGCTTGTGAATTCTATGGCGTTCATAAAGATAGGAAACATCTTCATTCTGCAAAGTATTTGCTGCTATTTTCCTGTATTTGAGAGAGAAATTCATGGATTTCCAAACAGTGATTTGTGGAAAGTTAGGCTGTAAAACATTTTTAAACACATTGGTCTCTATTCAATTGGTATCTTTTAGGATGTCTTTGATGCAGTATAGAATTTACCATAATCTTGTATCATTAGTCTACGCATAGATCCAAAAGAAGAAAGGTTTACGAAACAAAGAACAAAAGCTTGCTACGGCCGCCCAATTGATTATTCTGATCATCCTTTCAAATTAATTGTGCAACGCGTCTAAACAAAGGCTGCCTAAATAAACTTTCTAGGAATCGAGAAACCTCGTAGCAAGCTTTTGCCCTTTATTTTGTAAACCTATTCTTCTTTTGGCACAATTGGTCTATGCTCTGTATTTTAGAATTGTTTCAAAATGTTTCGGTCTTGGGGCTACTTTTTTGGGGGTTATCCCATTACGTGTTTAATTGACTAGCCGTACAACTTTACGAGATCATCGAGGCATTCATCGCAATCTGTCGATTCATCACTTTTGAAGCCTCGAGACTAAAGGGAGGCTAATTTTTTGAAAGCGGTTGAAATGTTGATATCCTATTGGTCGGTTTGAACATAGTCAACTATTGTTTGGAACTCTGCAATCTCATTGGTCGCGCCAGATTCACGGCGAGTTTGGACGGATCTTCAGATAGTAAGATTATCAGTCCCAATGGCAGCGGACTGCCATAATCCAATTCAATAAACAAAGCGAAAACTGGGATTGAAGTAGTTAATCTAACGTTAGCAGACGTTAGAGAAATAAGGCACACTTCCTAATTCAACACGCACAGGGTTATTCTCTAGCCACAAGAACACAACAGATTCGTACAAAAGCAGCAGTTCTAATCTGTGGAAATCGGACATCCCAGTTCCAAGAAATCACAAACTGGGCAATACTGTGCAATAAGTAAAGTTGTCTAACAGAATACAATTGAACATAAATCAAGAAATGACAAGACTGTCACTGCCAAGAAATTTTGCAGCTGTGGCTAGCGGGTGACAGCGGGTAATAAAGATAACAGTAAACCTGCAAAAGTAGTACTTTTGTATCAAACAGGGCCACTTAAACGGGACTGACTCGCTTGCACTACAAACAGTAGTCACAGATAAGTCATTGAGTAAACCTAAACCTAACCCATCCCTGGACCAAAGCAAATCTGCATGCTCTTTTCTGGGACGTCCGATTGATAGTTGACAAGGTACGTACTATGGGAGCGGTCATTCTTAACCCTGGATACCAAGACGGAGGATAATTGAGTACATTTAGAGAAATTTCATATCCCATCTCGAGCATAGAAAAAGTTTTTCGGACCCCATCATCTTTCAGCAAAATAGTTCAGGACCCCATCCAGAAGTCTTTGTGCATAAAAACATAGATATATGGACAGATATCAAATTGCCCGAGGCAATTTTCCTCGATTTTCATACTGGTCACGTGATTCATCATTTCCAAATGTCTCTTAACTTTTCTTTCAATCTTTGATCGATAACTTCATCCAAATTTTTTTCAAGCAAAATCGTTTTATACTCCATAAAACTTGCTCTTAGTATTTTCGTACCCCCACAAAATAATGGAAAAAAGTTTCATACCCCTGCCAAAAATCCGCCGCCCCAGTACGCAGGATTAAAAATGACCGCTTTCTAAAATAACCAATTTGGCAGTCAAGCGTGCTACCACAGAGCCATACCCGCTGAACTTAAACTTCAGATGAACTTCGAATTGTGGCAACTGCGAGGAAACTGATCATTTTCATATCGCTGTAATATGAGGTGCACCAATGCAAACTTATCATCTGTCAGTCTATCGAAGTGGTTTCTGCGCTATATTTATCTTTCAACGTTTCACAGTAGATATTTTGCAATATAGCTGAGGTCAATGTCATTTGAATCCAAGCTCAATTGCCTTGGTCTCTGTTAATAGGTATTATGAACTTGCATTCAGTAATAAAAATCTGATTTTAGGGCACGACCTTAACTTAGATCAGGGCACCAGCGCACTGCCGGGTGTCGCTGGAAGAAGTTCAGGGGTTTGAAAGACTGAAGACTTTTTGTCGCTTTGTTTAGCGTTATCCGTTTTACCACTCTCCAATGGTCCAACCAAGAGATCATAACCCTACTACACTATGATCTATGACGCAGGAAAGATAAAAGCAAATTAGAATTCCAGCTTGTGATAGATCTGCGACATGCATCTTGCCAAACTAGAATACTCTTGGATTGTAAAAAGAATTTGTCGACAGAGATTTACCTTGGCAATGGGAACTGGCCATTAAGGCGTTCATCTTCTGCGTACTTCGTCAGAACATCCTTGCATCGTTGAACAAGGGAACATAACGCAAGCTTGGAAATTGCACCGGATTCTAGATAAAAGAGAAAGTTTGAATTTAACGAGGGGCTGTCAATTTGTTTCCAAAAAACAGTATCTGTTTTTAGGAAAATCTTTTTCAAATGAGAACATCTGTATAAACCAGGATTTACCAATCGTATTTCGGTACACACCCCGGTAACGATCCAGCCGGACAGTAAAAATACAGCAAAATTATGAAATCATACCTTATCGATTGGAATTAGAAATATCAGGATGGGGAGGAAAAACTTCCACTATCATCTATTGGAATGTACATAACTTCTGACGGGGAAGCAAAAAGTTTCGCTGGGGAAAAACAGAAACAACGCGGGGAAATTTTTAACAAAACTTCGCGACGAAACAAATTTTCTTGACGGGCGATCCCTTTGCCTTGGCGGGACACCGTCTCAGCCACGGAGGAATAGTACCTGGTAAATAAACTCTTAGATTTAATAAATCTAACCTTCCATTTTCTCTAATTAATATAATCTACTGCATAAAAGGCTCAAAAGTTAGAACACCATCTTGTAGACCATCAAAATCTATGCATCATATTTCCTCCATGAATTTAGGGTTTACTATCATTTTAATTCTTTTCAAAATCTTTCATCACTTCTTTTAAAACTAATGAAAAATGCCGCCACTTTGAAAATATTAAAGGTATCAAAAATTTCAAAGGCAGATGTCTGCGATAGAAGGTGAAGGTGTTGTGGCGCCGTGGTGTAATCCCCTGACATTGCAACCAGAACAGTCAGGGGGAGTGGGTTCGAGTCCCGGTAGGGCCCCACCACTAGAGCGTCATGACAAGGGGTCGCGGACTCGATTAGGTCTGCTCTATTTCTGCGATCCCAGCGCTTGGCGCTGAAAAACGCAACTTCACTTCACTTCACCTTCATAGAATCTCGCATTAACCTCTCAAAAATCTAACAGATTAAAGTCCACCGCTATGGAGCGATTAATTAATGAAGTAAACGAGGAATGAGCTCTTCCTACACTTTGGCCCATCTACGGACGTCTGCAGATATTTTGTGTTACTTTGAACCCATAAATTCAGAAAGGTCGTAGATCTCGTCCTCGACTATACCAAAGTATTCGTAAATGCATCAATGTCGGATGATCCAAATAAGCCAAATACAGTAGCATATGGACTAGACACCATATCCTATACATGTCAAGAAGTATGGAACTCAATTCCCACAGAAATTACCTTAAGTCCAAACATAAACGTTTTTAAAGCAAGTATTAAAGATCTATCTACAATTTCTTGCTCATGCCGAATATGCAAACCATTTATAGGACAGATAGGCTATATAGAATAACAGGAAACTTCTATGGATTGATGTATTTAGTTATTTGTTTATTATTAGTTGCTATTATTTCATTTGGTTTCTTAGATAGTTGGTTTTAATTAGCTGTTGACATAGCTATCACGTGTTATTCACCAACTTAAAATAAAGTGAAGAAAAAAAAATTGCATGTAAACCGAGTGCCGGACTTTCTTAATCTCTTTATATGTCGTCTGCTCCTTGATAAGCCATGATTTACTTCACTGTAAATTCATGGAAATCTAGTGTTTAGTAAGTGCTGGCGTTTGAATCTCTGAATGGCGTCTAACCCGAGATCAAGCTAACTTAGGTAAAAAATCACCCAAGAGCCTGATCACAAGCTAAATGGCGTCTTAAAACATAGTTAGAGGAACGGAGGTCCTTTTTTCAATGTATGAACTAAAAAGCACCGTGCAACTACGAATGTATTTGGGTTCTACAGTTATGTTCCGAAAGCAAGAAAATCCTTGATACGGCGCAGTTTTAAAGGCAGTCCCTAAAAGATAGTTCTCCGTTTGTGAGCTGCTGTTGAGGAGATATTGAGTTCAATTTTCCATTTTGCACGCTAGCGTAAGCGTCAGCTTGGAGTTTCAGACATTGTTTGAGCCAGTCTGGCACGTGACTGCTGATTTATGGCGAAGAAAAGGCAAAATAGGCGGCTTCTTCAAAACAGCATTTTCCCTTGTCATCCGGCAATGCCAAATCGAGTCCATTTTAAAAGAAAGCATTATTACGTTGCATATATGAATTTTTTCAAAATTTTCAAGCCGGTAGAACGGGTTATTAGTTATCTGAAAGAAAACACTATCAGCCCTGTGATGAAAGCAGAAAAAATTTAAAGTAAACATTACTCTAGCACCCTTTCTTTAAAAAATTCGTTAACTTCGACCCCAGGGAGGGGGTACTTTACTGTTGAACGATAATGGACGTGGCACTTACATAAGTGGGTTCTCTCGTCTGAAATTTCCTACAAATAGGTCTGTCTTTAAACTTAGTTCTGATAGATGGGTAGCTTTTTCAGAATTTTTATCAGAACTGACGAAATTTTAATAGGCCTTGCATCCTCATAGCACAAAATTGATGCACATGGATCAGAAACTTCCTGAAATTCGAGGGAAAGGCTTCGGAATTTTTGAATATTCTGTCATACAAATGGGTTCTCTTTGTCAAAGTCCAGGTTCAGGTCGAATCACCGTCACAATGAAGTAACCCCCCCCCCCCACTGGGACTAAGGATGATTGATAAGGATGACTCACCATTAGTTTCCTTCTGAGAAACAAATGAATATTGCAGCAAAGTTTCGAAGCATGTTTTTGCAAATTCTTCTCGAACAGGAAATACCAGCGAATCTCCTAGCAAGAAATGAAAAACAACTATTTTGCGTCAATAAGCCAGAGAACATCCCTGTTCAAATAAAACCGACAATCATCTTGATAAATTCAATATCCCAAATTATTACCTGACTGAAGCTTCAAAACCGAGGCAATACAGAATCCCGCCACTCCTATTGGTTAATAGCACTTTCCCCCGGGTTTCCCGTAGCTTTGTATAATACGATACAAGGACGTGTTTTTGTCACCACAGCAACTGCTTTAGGCCTAGGCCTGTGAGATTTGTAGTGAACTCAAACGACATGATTGTAACAAAATGTGTTTAATGAAATGCGAGTCAAGATTAGAAGATGTCAGGTAATAAAACTCATACTAACCGGTTTTGTTGTTGTACAGGAAAATGTAAAGCCCTCGGTCTTAATGCACAGACCTCGCAAGCTCGGTCTGTACTTCTAAGACCTCGGGCTTTATATCTTCCTGTACAACACAAAACCGGTTAGTATGTGCATAATATCGAAAAATTTATCAATCACGTTTTGCTTCTTCAGAACAAATATAATCAAGAAAATCTTTGAAGTCCTTAATTATATCTACGAAACTAGCTATTAATATAATTAAGTGAGTGCAGCTCACTGCATCTTTATTCAGTGACTGCGTGCAACGCCTTAATAGACGATTGCGCTAAAGATGGCGGCGAGGAATTTTTTACCGAGATGCACTGTGTTCTTCAATTGAATTCCTATAGAATTGTTAAAGATTTGTAATTCGAACGCAATGCATCTCGGTAAAAAATTCCTCGCCGCCATCTTTAGCGCAATCCTCTGTTAGCAGTAGGACTTAATAAGCTGTAATTCTAGCTATTGTCTTGTTCTCGCCTACCACATAAATAAAGAAATGATGATGATGATGATGATGATGATGATGATGATGATGATGATGATGATGATGATGATGATGATGATGATGATGATGATGATGATGATGATGATGATGATGATGATGATGATGATGATGGTGGTGATGATGGCGATGACTATGGTGGAAGTCAGGAGCAGGCGGCCATTTGTCTTACTGACACAATTCATGTACTCTCTTGTTAGGCAATACACACAACCATGGCAATTAGGACAAGCATTAGACTTCTATCTACGCCCCTTGTTCCAATCTGAATCTTCTGAATCTTCTGAATCCAATCTGAATCTGAAGTTCTCTTTGAATGATAATGCTTTGGTCAACACAACAGACTCAAAATATCACCATGGGGCAGTCTGCTGGCAGAATTCAACCAATTCCATTTCTAAGCTCTAATGGACAGTGTCTGTACACTACTGACGTATGCTATGTTTCTGTCATCAACTGTGCGTTGAATGGGTTTTTCGCGGCATTTCTTAGCGCGGTGATCGCTAAGAATTGACCTAGGCAGGGTCACCTCTTCACTGCTTCGTTATGAGTCCTTGCTGAGCAAGGTTTACCCCCGGTTCACCACCGCGATACAAAGGAATTGGTAATTAGTTTCAACAGACTTGGGTAATAAAAGCGTTCTTCAAACGGGGGATTACATCTATGTAATGCCTAAATGATTTAAGTCTGTCTAAAATAAGATGTCACGTGAGATTAGCGAAAATGCAAAATTAATCGTGTACGTGCATAACACTTCAATTCCTCTTATTCGCGGATACTTTCACGTGAAATACAATTTGCGGTAGACTTTAGCCACAATTGCTGCATACGGCCGTGTTATTTACTTAATTACATAGCTATATGTTCATTTGTTTGCATGTTAATGACACTTACCGTCAAATGTTCCAGAGGCAGCAGAATGAATTGAACCCCGGTTTAATATCTTCATTAGCCGATCAATAAATTCTTTTGGAAGGACATTTGCGTGCTGTAAGATATCATCACGGATGAGTTTCACTATAGTTATGTCGAGCTGTTCATCGGCCTTGTGTTGATCAAACGTCTGACCTTCAGGTGGGGGACTAAGAAAGAAAACAGGATATAACGGATCTGTTTCATTGAGTATACCTTGCATGAGCCGTCTGTTAGTCGCCCTTTGTTGTCAGCATTTTCATGGCCCATGAAAATAGCGAGAGAAAGGCCAACCAAGGGACGACATGTGCAACGCAACCTGGATGAAAAAGACCCTTCAAGATTGTTAATTTCAAAAAATATATTTCAGTCAAAAGCAAAGCCATTGCTAGTAAACAATTAACATTCTACTGACCAAATTAGATAGCAAACAAAGAAAGTAACGCACATTTTAGCTGTTCTGCGAAAAAGTTCGATACAAACGACATTTTCATATATGTTCGGTTTGGGTCACATGATACCTAGTTACTTTGCGCATCGAATTGGTTTCAACCCATCTACATCAAAATCAAACTGTTTTCGTTGCAGTTACACGACGCGGGATTGCCATTGACGCAAGTTTGATTGCAGTTGAACGACATCGAATAACATTGCACTGTGACGTCTAAATCTATTGTCTTTGACAACTGCGAAGGCCACATGGAGTGAGGCTAAATGGAGTGGGATCACACTGGATTGATGCAGTTAAACGACTGGAATACGGGGTGGAGCGAATCGGATTCACTTTTACCTCACCTCCAGAGTGGAGTGGTTTCACTCCACGAAAACGCTCGAAAACGGAGTGGAGTGCTAACGGATTGCTTTAGCGTCGTCGTGTAACTACGCTCCAAAAAGCAATCCGGTGGGCGATGGCTCTTTCGCTGTGCAAAGTTAGCAGCATCTTCAATTCAAAAATATCCTTTCGACATCTAATACGGACAAGCACTGAGTTTGGTAATCAGTAACATTCGAAGCGTTCGTTTACCTGTTTGAAAATAAGAAATCTTCCACGGTGTCTGCAAGGTGCTGCCACAAAGACAGATACTTTGAAACTACAAAAAAGCAAGTAAAAATGTGACGAATATGCAAAGTCATGTTATTTATAAGAATGCAGGATTCGAAAAAAGATCATTGTTAGGTTTGAAATGGAAAATGTGAACATTCCAAAATTGGGAACCCTGTGAGAAATCCAGTCGTCAGTGGGAGACCCTGTAAACGATGGGGTAGCTTTATATGTGTTAGCAGTGACCTGTGAGCTACATGTGTTGCTATGAAACTACACTTACAATTTAAACCAAGATGGAAGAGGGGAAGGGGGGTAAAAGATAAGAAATCAAGTCTTACCTATATTTTCTGTCTTTAAATAAACAGTGAGTCCTATACGAATCATTTTCATCAAAGATTCAGCTGCCAGGTTCCATGTTGATTGAGAAGGACATGCATACTTCAACTTCAGAGGTAACCGTACGACCTGAAAGAAATTAGGATTGTCAGAAACTTTCACCATTCTGTCAGATGCAAATGTTCCGAGCTAATGTAAATATGTAAATGAGTTACGCTTCAAGGCGCAACGGGACTTTGCCATAACGTGGTATTTTGCAAAAAAATACAAGCGTTCATTAAACTGCAAGAGTTGAAATAGGTCACATTTTGATCTATGAACAATTGCTCTAACTATCAGCAAAGAAACTTTGCCATAACGTAGTCATTTGCAGAAAAATACAAGCGTTCATTACACTGTAAGAGTTGAAATAGGTCACATTTTGATCTATGAATAATTGCTCTAAATATCAGCAAAGAAACTTTGCCATAACGTGGTCTTTTTGCAAAAAAAATACAAGCGTTCATTAAAGTGTAAGAGTTGAAATAGGTCACATTTTGATCTATGAATAAATGCTCTAACTATCAGCAAAGAAACTTTGCCATAGCGTGGTCTTTTTGCAAAAGATACAAGCGTTCATTAAACTGCAAACGTTGAAATAGGTCACATTACAATCAATGAATGATTTCTCTAACTATCACTCAAAATGCGCATTACACCTTGAAGAACAGTTTATTTTAATGATACCATAATGTTCATAAGAATCAGAAATGCAGTGTCTCTAGAATTGCCTGTAAAACTTTTGGATTTACAACAGACACAAAGGGAAGTATAAAGACCTATTAAATACTGTATCTGAAAGATGGCTGCAAAATCTAACTTTCCAAAGCCAAAAGGAATATGTCAACTCCTTGCGCTATATTTGTGTACTGAATAAAGAACTGACATGGACTTTCCAATTGGCTAAGTTAAAATTTACAAGCAGCGTCACATTCTCTGAACTTCTATAAGTTGTTGAAAGTAGCAGGGGTGGAAAATATTTTAATTTCTGGGACCAAAACAAGTCCTGAAAAACGTCTACAAGAATCTCTTCAAAACAGTATCCACTTTCGACAGGTCACGATATGTAATGAATTGGACAAAATTTAAAGACTGATTATCAGTCTTGAAACAATGGACAATGATACTTGTTGGCCAAATTTTGTTGATTTTCCCGATGACCACTTTCATTATTTTAAACAACACCTTTTCATTAAATTCCTTTGTATGGTAATAGCCTATCAATAAAGAGAACCTTGAAGATTTTTACATAAAACTGACTTTCCATATTTTTGCTCATTTGTCTTTATCCCTCGTGAAAAATCTTTGGGACCATTGGTGCCATGGTCCGCTATCTTTTCCACCTCTGGATTGGTTACGAGTGAAACTGAACTTAAAGATTGGACTGACCTTGACAAATTCTTCCAAAACTTTGGCCTCTATCACTGCATCTTGATTGTGCGAAAACTCATACAGCTCAACAATTATCTTCAGACTTTCTTCTGAAAACGGAACATAATTCATGACTGCCCATCCCCCCTGTTTATCCTTTCTTGATCTATTCTCTTTCACTTTGGTCAACGTTGGTGCAGGATCAATTTTTGGAGGGCAACAACTGTACTCTACGAACTCCAGTAACATTTCAAATAAAACAGGATACATTGACTTTGCGCTTGTTTCTAATATTGATTTGCCATGAAGTGGAGCAATTGGTTCTCTTAATGTATTAACAGCGAAAATAACTATTTGTTGAAGCGATGATAGACAGTTCTCATTGAACGACGGGACCAAAAAAGGCGACGACGACGTATGTATTGGAATAGCAACTGCCCGGCGTAAAATCTCACACAATCTTTGTAAGTCCCCAATTCCGAATCGTTTATAGATCCGGCCTAACAGTGGCGGAAAAACACTAATTAACGCCGTTAAGAAGTCCTGCTTTGGGTACTTTGTTTCTGATCTGACAGTCCCGGTTTCGTCTTTAATTGCCCGGACAATATGCCCGGTTGACATGGAAATATTTCCGATGTTTAGCCAAACACGCCATGCTTGTGTCCATAAATCAAGGTCCTCTTCTGGAACTTCTAAAAATTTCATTTGTTTGATCTTAAGTGTCGACAAAATCGATTTTTTCCCTTTTGTAGTTTTTGGTTGTTTTTCTTCGACTTGCTCTGGAGCCTGATCATGAGCAACATCTTGGAAGCTTTTCAAACTGTTCAAAGCTACTTCAGAATTTCGACTCAAAGCTCCAGCCTCGATCATTTCAAGGAGGAGAGCCCAAGCTCGTGGGTACTCGTCGAGCTGTTTCAGTGTCTGTTTCCGAGTACTAAAGACTCTTGAAACACCAGCAAGAGTTAAAACACGGGTCTCTGCCCATTGCTTTTCAGCAGTGTCTCTTGAGTGGTGAATAAGGATGTTCCCTTGGTTGGATGTTGCATCACTTGGGGGTGGCACATCAGCAGCAGTAGAGGACATCGTCTTCACTTTATCAAGCAGTGGAAACAGCACCTAGGGGAGAGGAAATACTGTTGCGAGGATGCTTCCTGGTTCGGAAAATCTGCATCAAAGCTGATACGACATACAACTTATTCACTCAGAAAAAATGTTGATAAGTAAGCTAGCTTGAGAGTAATTTGAGGAAATTTCTCATCTACAGACAAAGCTGCTAAACTAAAATCTTACCTTCTAACGGACACATCAAATTTTCGAAGCCAACGTTAGTAACACTAATCACTAATTTGACAACGAGGGGGAAAATATTCGATGAGGCCTAATATTATAACATAGCCAATATAGCTGGCAAACCCTCAAAAAAAGTTTAGACGAGAAACGAACACAGAAATATACTTCCGAAAATTTGGAATCTCTAATCAATAACTTAAAATACAACTAAAATAAAGAAAAATACAACTTAAACTGTTGAAAAATGGCAGAAGCGATGCACTGACAGAGAAGTCGTTTCAAGTAAGATATAAATAAAACGTGTTTTGAACAGAAAAGCGAACGACAATTTAAGAGTAATAGGCTTGTTAGAATCGCTATAACTACAGTAAATCCCCGCATGTAAAAACCTACCAAATAAGAACCTAGAGGCTTGTTTTCCTAAATTATGTACCTTGCAATTAAGAACCTGTTTCAGTATGATGAAACATACGTTCTTACTTCAGGGGTATGCAAAGTTGATCTTTGATTGCTGTTACTAAGGTCATTGTGGTCCCAGTTGGCTTGGAAAGTTTTATTCTCCTCCCCAATTACTTATTAGGTCCATATAAACGCTTCCAAAACAAATAATAGGGCTGAACACCTTCGCGAGACTCTCAAGGGGACTACATGAGGCACCCTTGAAATAAGAACCTCCATACCTTGAAATTAGTTTTAGTACCTTAAGAAGTTCTTATTTCAAAGGTACTAAGACTAATGTCAAGGTATGGAGGTTCTTATTTCAAGGGTGCCTCATGTAGTCCCCTTGAGAGTCTCGCGAAGGTAAGAACCAATTTCAGCCTGGCTCTCAAAAAAGTACGTTCCTATACGCGGGGATTTATTGTATGCTCATACCTTCCACAAAACAGAATACCATGTGCCATTCTCAAGCAATCCCCCATGCGCACTGATAGTTGAAAACAGCGTCTGTCCCGCACTTTTACGAACAGCTGGCCGCGGGTCCACGCATAGATCACCAAGTTTGCTGAATAGGCACATCCACAGGGAGTCAAAAGGTTGGATTGACTTGTCTTGTAATTGCGGGATTAGGCTAGCGAGTATTCGCTTCTCTTCTTCGTCCTTTGAAATATCTTCCAGGCTTTCGTAAGCTTGTGCTAAATCAAGCTTTAGAGCAGTTCGGTTTTGATAGAAGAAGTCGGACAGATTCCACTATGAGAAACAAAAAAGTGAGTGTCAGACTTGAATTTACGAGTTTCGGGAAGAGTATAAACAGCAAATTTTTAGCTATAAGTGAAAAAAACATTTTCCTTTCTAGGAACCTTGGTGACAAATTTCTACAAAATTTTGTGTGGCAAAAATATATTCTCTCTTCCAATCCAATTTTCACCCACTGTCAATAAAATTTTCTGAGGACTTTCCTAAGAATAGCAGCCTTACCCTTACATTTCCTTGACATTTACATTTACAGATTTACATTTACAGATTTTTGCAATCAAATGAAATAGAAAAGCCATTTATCAAAGTGAGCTGACAGTTCTAATAAAAATCTTACTCCAAGTAAAACAAGCAAATTGGAGGAATTTTTTCTGTGAAACTTATTTTGCTCAGTTTCATTTCCACAGCTCATAGGATAATTTCATATTTGAGAGACATTCTTTGAAAGCTAATTATTTTTCTTGAAAACTTTCTGCGAAAATTCACAAGTTGTTGAAGCTGGTGACTAGAACTAAAAATTTGAACAAATATGATCGACAAATGATTTCTGAAAGACCTTCTCAACCAGTTTCCAACCAAAATCAACCTTCCCTTGACGAAATGCATGACCTAAATGTGTGACACAAGCATCCATGTATATGTTACTTTTACTAAGATGATGCAAAGATTATTCACGTAGATTGGTTCTTAGATAACTATTTGCACCTCAGCACACCCTGAAACCTTCCACAGATATATGAGAAGTAACAGCCCGTTAACAAAGCTTGAACGTATGACCAAATCGAAATTTTAGCCCTCATCGCCACTGCATACGGTGGTGCTTCCATGTAACGACACCTGTGGGTCTTCTGCAGAAAGGCGTCCACTATATGGCTGCATCATCTTTTTCAAACTGTATTTGGGACAAAATCATATGTCCGTTGTTCGGAGGTGTCCGTTGCATAGAGGTGTAAGTTAATGGAAGTGGCTCTACTGTGGCTCAAGAAGATAGTAAGGTTCTAAATGACTGAATTGTCACTTCGTCCTACGATGAAAAATCTTTTCTGGTAAGAGTGTTAAAGCAGACTATAATTCCTTACCAATAGGCCAATGGCCGTAAGGCTTATGTTTATCTCTTGAGGTTGCAATCCAAATTGTCCCACAACATCGATCAATATCTGAAGACACCAGCAAGGCATTATGGGTAGAAAATCTGTAACAACCAGTTGCAAGCTCTGGAATCCTTGTCGAATTATTGTTTCACTTGGGGAAAAAAGAGAAACACAAAATAAATGTTGGGGCTAGATATCTGCTCGAAAGCGAGAAAAATCACAAAAATACATCGATCTTTCGGCTTTTCACTAAAATGTGAGTCATTGAAATGCATTCCATTTCATTTTTCATTCTTTATTCACGGTAACCCCGTCGGCAAAGGCCGCTTTTCAGGAGGCAGTGAAAAAATTAAAAATCTACAGTTCACAAGTAAGATAATCTAAAACCGAAAAGAGATAATTAAATTACTACAAAGCTAAAGTAGAATTAAAATCAAACATAACTATCATACCATGAGTGGCAGGACACAATCAGACTGGACCAGAGCAAATCGGACCCCACGCCCACCCTGAAACACGACACTTCATTACAGCAACCTGTTCCATACTCTTGGTGCTATGAATTTTCAAAAGTGGGGACTTTTTCTGGCTCACTCGGTACTCTACGTGAAACAATTACGGTTTACAAAAAGATTGCTAAATTTTTTACGACTCACTTTTGTTGATTAGTAGCTAATCCAATGATATGCAGCATAAGAGGCCAAGCTTGTGATAACTGTGGTGCAACATCGTGCAACAGTTGTAAAACGCATTCATATTGTTGTTGTCGCACATCAGTGAATGATATTGTGGCCAGCTCTTGTAAAGGATTTAATATCAGCTGCTGTAGAGCCTGAAATACGAAGACATAGCATAGTGCTCAAATCTTTAAAAGGGTAGGTGTAAATTCTATGACATGTTTCCAGGGCCGCTGAGATGGGGGCTGGAGGGGCATTTTGCCCCAGGGCCTCAGGATCTAAGGGGCCTCATAATTGGAGAATTTTGACATTTGGACTGCAGGAAATGCTCTGAAATGCAATCTAAGTCAATCTAAAGGGGGCAATCGAAAAATTTTCTGCTCGCTGCGCTCGCAGGGGCCCTCAATTCACGGTTTTGCCCCTGGGCCTTGAAAAGCTCTCGGCGGCCCTGCATGTTTCTTTAAATGCTTGAAAGAAGCTTTGGGTAATTTGCTGTAAATCTGTCTTGCCAATTTTTTTATCTCGTGATTAGTTTCAAAGTGGCAGCATTTATCAATTTGAAGGCTGTGATGTCATCAAATTTCTAAATCCTAAACCAGAACAGCTACAGATCTCTGCTTGCCTCCATATTGTAGACCTTCATGAACTATGGCTTTTCTTGAAGATTGTATCAATTTTCCTCAAATAGTTTAAGATTTTTGATAATTGTAATTTTTTTCAAATGTTTCTGTTAAATTTTTGTAAATGATAAAAAAGCCGCCATTTTGAAGATGATCAAGATATCAGAAAATTGTCACGGCAGATTTACAGCAAATTACCTGAAGTTCCTTTCAAGTCATTCAGTATTAAAATGTGATACAATTTTACACCCACCTTTCAAAGAGTTGAAAGATTTGAGTCCTATAGCAGGTATATCAAAATACCTTCACAGTAAATCGGACACTGCATGATGATTTCATATCCTTGGCTAGACATCTGTCAGATTCTACAAAATGCCTGTCTTTAGTCAGTTAAAATTATTGGAGAAAGACCTCGTTTACTTGGTCTCGAACCCAAATGGGATTGGATCCAACTGATACGATCCACTTTCAGAGGGGCTTTTACACGGGATCAGATATAGAACTGCTCGCGTTTACAAGGAATCGAACCCAATTGGACCCTAGTGAGGTGTAAGTAGCGCTCCGGTATACCTTCGTCTCTTTTTTAATTGACTCTTTGGAAATTTTGCGCATTGATGCACTCTGTCTCATTGCTGATTGCTTCTTTCAGATTTCAACAAAGGCTGCTCAATTTCTTTGCATCACTTCCTGTGTGGATTCGTTCCCAGCAGTTTTTCAAAAATATTGTTCTCGTTATTGGGACTATTGTAATGCAATTATCTTCTTGTTCATCGATGTTTTTTTCTCTGTGACGCAAACTAATATTGCATTTTCCTGGCTCATGATTTCGAATTCTTTCTTTGCAATTAACAGCAAGAAAGTTTTCGAAACATTATCTAAACCGAGTACAAGAATTGCGACGATAATCATGTTGATATTCAAAAAAGACATTCCAAGTTTGACAATTCCAAGAATATTACGACATTTCCAGTTAAGACAGTCCGAATGTCGTAGTATTCTTGGAATTGTCAAACTTGGAATGTCTTTTTTGAATATCAACATGATTATCGTCGCAATTCTTGTACTCCATTTTTTGGTGAAGCTTCGATTTCCTGCCAATACTCCGATTTCAATTATCTAAACCTTGACTGTAAAAAGATGATTGCACTAAAGATGGCGACGAGGAATTTTTTTACCAAGATGCATTGTTTCGGAATATGAATCTTTAACGATTTCATAGGGATTCGATAAAAGAACGCAATGCATCTTGGTGAAAAATTCCTCGCCGCCATCTTTAGCGCAATCATCTATTTAGCGACCAGGACCTAAAGAAAACAATATTTGTTATTGATTTCGTATGCAACGACGGTCAAATTTTACTTCGAAAATAAAGCTTTGCGGACTGATCATGAACGAGTCCGAGAAGCCGTATTTCGAACGCCATAAAATCATTATCTACTTTTATTGAAAATTATCAAAGCATCTTCACTTACCAGATCTTTGCTGAGTGGACTTTCGAAGTTAAAAGTCATTGCAGATCTTACTAAACTCGTCAGAGCATCTGCACCCCATTCTCGGAGGCGAGTGTGTGGATGTTGCGATACCTGAGGAAAATTAAAGAACGTAAACATTGGAGAAACGTAAACTTGGCCATCCAAAATTAAAGTTAATACTTTAACAAGACTCTTAAATTTCACAACTGTAGTATTTTCAAACACTGCGTTATTTCAAAATTGCAAAATATCTTCACAAATGAAGTGAGCAATGCAAGTTATTACAGAAAATGCCACCAAACTTCATTGGAGATTCCTCAGAAAATGATAATATTTGAATCAATTTGACACATGCCATCTGAATGCAGAATCTATCCTTTTGTTTTGGCGCTTGTAGATTGGATGTCTTTTGTTTGAGGTCAAGCCAATCAGTAGCTCAGGTGTTGAAGTTCACGTGAGTCTCAAATGTCTTTTATTTTGTTCGGTATAAAAACAGCCCGGTCATGTCATTTGTCTGTTCTTCGCACGAACCAAACTGAAAAGCTTGGGACGAAACGCGTATTTGGTGTAACAACGTTGTTTATAACTGATAACTTGATTTTCTTGCAGGTTTAACAGCTTTCTCTCCAGTTACAGGTTTATCTTATATCATTGCTATTCTTTTACAGGAGTTGATAGTGGTTTTCTTACAAGATACAGGTTTCTTGTGTGTCCATGGTTTATTTAGAAGTGTCCGCTACTTAAGCCATTTTCGAATCTATCCTCTTTCCAAAGATATCCAGGTTTGGCATATTAGTTGAATCATCTACCACATAATAGACCTTTTAGTTTTTCTACAAAAGAGCCTGGATCGAGCGTTATTTTTATACAATTTTATACGCGAGGCTCGATCGAATAGCGGTAGAGGCTCTATCATTATTATGCACATTCGAAAATTCTTCACATTGCATCATAACATCGTTCGATACAGCTTCTTTCCCAGAAAAGCTAAAAGGACAATTGACGTCTTCGAAAGTATGGTCTTCTTCATATGCCAGAAAGTGGTAAGACATTTATGTAAATGAAAATCATTGTAAGAGCTTATTTTATCGTTCTTAATAACTGCATCTCAGTGCATCAAATTTGTAGTTTTCTTTGGGTCATCACCTCAAGTGGATCTAGGCCTGAAATGTTTTGACAAATCTGTTTCAGAACTTTGTATGTTAAAACATGTGCTGATTATGGTCTTACGGCTGGCTCAATTTAAATTGGGTATAATTTCAGTTTCATATAATTTAAATTCTCTACATACAATTTATGATTCTACAGTACATACAAATAACTAAACTACATAGATTGAATATATAATTTTACACAACAAAAAATACAATGTTACAATATACTAAATACAATATACAAGTACAAAGAGGAGCTAAATGATAAATTGCATGTAGGAGGAACTCTCTCAATAGGTAAACTAATCGAGGAGAGAGCCCGCCCCCCTCCTGTTCTGATATATTCATTAGATCAGGTAAATTCAATATAGTTCAAATAATTTGCATTTTCATTACTAAGTTGCAAAGTAGCATAGATTTAGATTTATCGGTCGACTTTGATCAAGAAGTAACTTTTCGGTTTTATTTTGAACAATGTTTTAGATCAGGCATTTCTGAGTTCCACAGGTAATGCATTCATTCCAAAGCTTGGCACCAAGATATCTAATAGACTTTAGACCATATTGGAGACTGTTTTTTCGAGACATATATAGGTCACCTTGACTTGACTGGTATACTCTAAAAATATCAACAAAATGATGAATAATTCCATTAATGTTACCAAAAAGCATGTTATCGGAAAGAAGATGCATTGTTCTTTCAAACAAAGTACGTTACATCTACTCAGACCTTACTACCTTTGTAATTCTAAATTATTTTCTTTTTCATTTAACAACAAAGACTTGCTACACAATACTGGAGCGTCATCCTAACAAAAAATAAAATACCAATTATCTGAATAATTACACAAAAATTACAAGGAGAATACTAACTAATATCTTTTTAACAAAGCGAATATGATAATAAAGAGAACAAATACGTAATTTTAAATCAATGGAGATAATACGGAAAGGTAGAAGGTAGCTGTTGGGGTCATGGTCAGTTGTGTAAACTGTTATTTCGAGACTCAAAGGCGTTTCTCGCGAATTTAGCAACTTCTTGCACCAGCTTTATATTCTCTGTTGAGAGGAGGTATATGCACTTTTGTTTCGGGCTCATTGCACTGAATGACTTGACTTCTTTTTAGGCAGATTAAAAACCTTTTTTGCGTTGAACGCCATAGGTTCGACAATCAACGAGGAAGTGAAGTTCATTTTCCACCTCTTGAGTGTTGCAAAGGCGACAATATCTCAACTCAGGAGGGGTGTCTCTTCTGCCTAACTCAATGCGCAAATTGTGGTTGCTATAGGGAAGTAAATCATGGCTTGGGTGCGTATCTATAAGTTACTCAGATCTTAATTTCTTGTTGTTAGGATGCATATATATCCACAATACTATGATCAAAATTCTTACCTCAAGCAAATGAGCACTCAGAGGTTTCCACAAAACCTTCAACCTTCCCATGTTGACCATTCCAGTCTCTTGCAATTTTGCGACTGGAAACAGGCATGGATCCTAAAAAGGAACATGGGAGTGAGTTTAGAGGACACCAAAGATGAGAATGGACAAGGATGAACCGAATAAGGGATGGAACATGTTCCACACGAACACTTAAACAGTCCGGTTTTGAGGGCAACGTATCTGACACTCTTTTCTACAGGAAATTAAAGATTCAAATTCTGTACATTAATCGCGAGGACAAAGTCAATTTTAGGAAAGAAGAAGAAGAATGAAGCTGTGGGCTTTGCGTACAGTGCATTCCTCGGTTCGGCTTTTATAGTTTTACACGTCTTGTTTTTAAAGGATGAGACTTCATGTGAATTTTGTAATTTTCGACTGATTTATTTGCGGATATTCTCCTAGAACTTTGAAATTAACTTTTTGGCTTGAATTAGCTTTTTTACAGCTATGTAAGTTGTGAGATTTAAACAAAATTAAGATGATGACGATGATGATGATGATGATGATGATGATGATGATGATGATGATGATGATGATGATGATGATTATGATGATGATGATGATGCTGATTAAGGTGATGGTGATGAAGATACCAATTTCCCAAGGCTCAAGGTTAAAATCAGAAGGGGTAGGGGTAACACCATAGTTTTGAATTGGTTGATGCCTCAAACGTACAGCAGATGAATTTCAAAATTCAATTTGAATAAAGACATTTCTCAACGACAAAATTCTCAGAAGAGGGACCCATCATGCGGATTTATAGCTCAGAAACGATATCAAGTTGTCACCTACCTTATTACCGGCAGCCTGTTCCATTTCTTCACTCGATAGTCGGCACAAGGCATTCACAAGGTGATGCAATGCTACATCATCAAGGTACCTGAAATAAAAATATCTTTTTATTAGCTCTTTCTTCTTAGCAAGATTACCACAGAGTTCAAATATCAACGAAGAACTGCTAACAATTGAGCAATGCAGGCACGGATCAGTGAGAAGTAAATGTGCACTTGCCTATATTCAAAAGCTGTTATTCAACCACTATTCTCAGCAGGTGTATCTCTTTGTTGCAGTTAGTTCCATAGAGACAAAGACATGCCGTGCAAAACATGTCCGTTGAACAGGCGCTTAAAAACTTGACACGAAAGCACGAGACCTTAAGCTGCGTTTTCTCATTTCCTTTATTGACAAAAAACCCATAAGGCAATACCGATAGTACTATAATGCCAAAGACTTCGAGCACAAGAAGCTCCATCTGTTCTATTTCTTGAAGCATGTTTCTTCAAGCTGCCCATATAAGGTCAGCGTTTGACGATATACCTGCCTTATTTGGAAAAAAAATTTCACTTCGGGAGAAGAAAGAAGAGCTTCTAGAATATATTTAGCTTAACACTAACTTCATATCGAATAAAGTATGTCAAGACTGTTGTTCCGAATATGTGTTTATACCCGCTGTACAAATAATCATGGCGATGAAACAGCGACCTTCGTGTCTCTTATTGTTAATATTCCTTGGTGATATTGTGTAATGTAGCCAATGAAATTAATTGAACTTTGCTTTTAAACTTAATGAGTTGGAACCACCGAACTACTTACTGCGTGCTTTCAAATAATCTTGATAACATTGCAGATAGGACAGGAAGCTCAGCCATCAGTGACTGTGACATCACCTATAAGTGAAGCGGACATTGGTTCAATAAAAGCGCACCCAATTTTGAAAATAATACTAAACAATCTCATGAAATAAAGCTTCATGGAGTAGTAATGACAATTCATAGTAATACAGTAAAACCCCACCAACAAGAACATAGCAAAATAAGAAGCTGCAGACTGATTTTGTGGAAAAAGACACCCAAAGGTAAGAACCAAAAGCAGATTGATTTACTTCTGGACCAAATGTTCTTATGAGATGGTACACTTGATTCTAAAAATTTCATTATATCAGTGCAAACAAACTTCCAATATTTTTTGTAGAGTCTCGATGTATTGCAAACAAATCATAGAAGTGGATTGTACACAGATTGATGTAAAATCCAGCAGAGCAACATAATTTTTGGGTTACACCCTTGTCGGAGTAGCCACTATAGGTAATTTCCAAGAATTTCCGCAGATTTTACTATGACGTCACAACAAAATAGCGCAAAAATTCAAAGGAGAAACATCAAAATTCAGAATGTACAACGAAAATTGACCTAAAGAGAGAGAAACTGGCAGAGCGCTAGGCTTCAATACTGCTACATCAAGAGAAGTTATTGGCAAAAGCATGGTCTTAAATTTTTTGGCAATGACTGCTATGTGTTGTGACATTTTGTGCCTGCGAGCTGCACTAGCATGTTCATGCCTATGATAAGTCCTATCTAGTTTAAATGGCTAGTAAAGAGTCCATACCAATGTGGGCAAATCATTTGCTTGTATTGCTTTCAATGATCCAGTGGATGAGAACTTCAATCCAAGAATTACTGTTAGTTGTTGCAGAGTACTGAGAACCATATACCATGCAGTGCCTAAAACATCCCCATGGCAATGAGCAAGGCTCAGGATAGCACGCATACACTGAATGTTTTTAGCTGTTAGCTAGAAATGAACACATAAATATGTTACTATTGAACAAGAGCTTTCAATACCATACACGGCTGTACAGTCTATTCACTTAACTCTTCAACCAAACCAAAAACTAGAAATATGGTTCATTACAAGCTTAAACCTGGCTTAAAAGATTCTTCCCGAAATAGATCTTACAGAGATATGCCCAATACCCAATTCATGCCCAAAAGTAATCAACAGACATGCACTAAGATCTGAAATACCAACAGTGTCCTAATATGTACGAAATCGGGGAGACATCTTGAGAAAAATTACAAAAATACCAGATCGTGCATTACTGATAGCTAACTCTCGCTAAATAGCCTCAAACAAACGGTTCTTCTTGCTAACATAGGCTGGAAAAACAAGCCTTTAAGAGCATACCCTTATATGCCACAGACAGAAAAACTACCTTCTAATATTTTCGGCTGGAGGTAGCCTGTGTACAGACTGAACAGATACTTATTTAACGTCTGCACGCAGGGTAAGCTGGAGACAGCATGCCTTAATATCTGTGTCTAAACAATACTAACAAAGCTCAAGCGTTTAAATTGTGTACCTCTCTGTTTCCAGGCGTTGCATTTGAATTATTTGTAAGTGACTGCGTGGATGATGAGTTGGACATGCCTCCATGCCCACCTGAATGACTAGCACCCCCGTCTGGTTTTGACGATGCTGAATTAACCGCACTATTTACATGATAATTCAGGGGGATTGCCGCTTTGCATAAACACGAAACGAAGGAATCTCTGTTGGTTGTGAAATCCAATTCTCCACTAACGCTTGCATACGTCTGGATACCCTTCAACACGTTTTCTGTAATATTTTCATCGACACTGAAACGTAAAAAAACAATATGTAATTAGATGGGTCCCTAACTTAAGTCTTTAAAGGGTAATTACCTTCAAGACTCATCATGGGCCGCAGGAAACGAAGTAATAGTTAGAAATGTAAACGCAAACATATATACCTGTGTCTTTATCGTGGTTTCTTCTGCCTTTCTTGGCCTTCCTTTGCTCCCCTGCCTCAGCTCAATTCATTGATCCAAGTCAATTCAAGTCTGTAACGGCCTAAAAACCGCAAACGAGGGCAGCCTCGCTTTTGCAGAGAAACTGAAATAGGCTATTACAGACTTGAATTGACTTGAATCAATGAATTGAGCTGAGGCAGGAAAAACAAAGGAAGGCCAAGAAAGGCAGAAGAAACCACGATAAAGACACAGGTATGTTTGCGTTTACATTTTTAACTATTACTTCATTTCCTGCGACCCATGGACTCAAAGAGTTATGCCCAAAGCGTCAAATGAAAATATTCAATGCCATATATTTTATGGACCATATGAACTGATGAAGAGTAATGCTCGAAACGTTGAAGATTATCTCTCGAGAACAAAGTCGTACATTTTTCAAAGGAATTAATCGATTGCAATAAACTAACGACATACTACACGCAAAACCAACATTTTTATTCATCTGCTAATTATTTTATCCATGATCAATGTCTTACAGTACATATCAAGAATCACAGCCGCACGTACAAACAACTGATGCAACATTTAAATTTTTAAACGGATACAAGAGCTCTCCCCAGCAAAGCTCGAACGGGACGGATGAGGGCTACCACATGAGGGCACGCGGTTTACCAGAGAATCAAACGTGCGATGCGATAGTAAGATTCACATGAAAACTTTTATTCAGTCACCTAAAAACAAAATAATTTACCTGGCTTCCAGCAGTAACTGTAGAGTCGATAGCATACTGTCCCATGAAGATGTCATCATTTCTTTCCACACCAGCAAGTCAGCTGAAAGGGATTGAAAAGCATCACTAAAGTTGAACAAGGTCCAAGAAACTCGCTCAAACTTATTGACGATGTTGCAAAACTATGTAGCCAATTCAACAATACGAATCTTTGCTCCAAAAAAAATTGATCGATAAAAACCACTAAATTTACAAACAAATAGACTAAAACAAATAGACTAAATTAGCTTTCAGTAGCTAGAAATCCTGACAAGCCCACTCAAAATAAATTGAAAACAAACAAACAAAACAAAAACAATGTGCAGACAAAACATCTGAATTTCCTACTCATCAAAACAGACACCAAGATGTTACAAAAATAGCGGAGGCTCACAACATGCAAATGATGAGGCTTCTGAGAAGAAAAAGCCACGTTCATTAACCATTTATCTTCGACGTTAGAAATAAGAACATGTGGAATTTTACAGAGGGTTCTGCAGCAATGTTGTAGAGTCTATTTTTCACTTTCTGAGACCCTCTGGCATACAATAATATAACCATTTTCTGCAAGAATAGAAATATTTTTTTTCAATTCAAAACATAAATATAACAATAGAGTTAGCAACACTACTTGGACTTTCAAACTGGTATCCCTTTCAGAGCGCTAAACTGGCTCACAGGATGAGAGGGCGAAGAAGAGAACTCTATACTGAATACCCAAATGAAAAAACCATAAGATACCTTCTCTCGTAGATTTCTCAACCTCTTCTCTGTCCCTCATTGCCTCAGATCCAATGCCTGTCCGGTCTCTGCTGTCAGGTCCGGGGTCTTTCCTGGAATCAATGAAACTTTTGCTTGGTCTCTTGTTTCCAAATGAATGAACAAGAATGTCGATTGCTCGTGCGATTTCCAACACACAAGACACTGAAATTGACATTGCGTAGGTTTCTGACACGTTGGCGATTTCACCTCTGAAATCTAGTTGCTCCAGACTACCAGAAATAAAAAACATCTTTATATTTTAGTCCTAATCTTCAAGCATAAAGACTTTCTCCTACAAATTCAGCATTAACAACATATATCAGTAAAATTCAAAATAAAAGGGTTAGGCCGTATAAAATAAAGTAGCAACACAGTAAAAGATATTTTAGATGTTTGGTTATTACTGGGCTTTCCGAAATATTTTCATTCCAACTCGCGACTTTGCAAAACCATTTGGGAGAACTATCAAGATAAACTTAATACAAAAGTATGGACTCAAAGAATAAAGGCACGATGCTAGATTTTACTGCTGTCAATTAGATAGTCTCTCGAAATCGAAGCTTAGTTTTGGATTTCTGAAGGCCACTTCGCATTACTTTGTCAGCTTCTTAAAGGGAATCGACAAGGAAAAAAAGCTGGCCAAGGGGCAAGATGAAAATATAATCAATTGTATTCAATAACTCTGACACATGCGGTTTCATTGTATGGCGAAGGAAAGTGGCTGCTTCTTCAGCCTACTTATCGCCACTTGTCCATATAGCTATGTCTATTCCCTTTAAACTGGCAAAGAAGCAAGGACGAAAAGAAATCGTTCTATAATCATTTCAGCTCTTGCTAATAGGGTAACAAATTCACAAATGAGCTCGTATACTAAGCTATGATTTAGGTGACCAATGAGGATGTCTAGCATTATGTTTCAACAATAAACGCAAAGAAAGTTAACCGTAGCCAAAAAAATCCTCATTTGGACAACTTACTATACAGGCTTTGAAATTCCACTGGCCGGAACATTATTCATTGGAACCCAGACCCCTTTATATGAGAAGCCAGGGACTTGAGCCTTCTCGAGTCCTGACGATCCGCTATGTAGTGGCATGCTGTGGCTGGTTGTTTGTTGTGGGGAGGTTGATAGCGAGCTAGCAGTCAGATTAGCAGCCTCTTTACTGAACATTGATTGAATGAATATCTCCAGCGCAAGGCAGATATCATGGAAGACTTTGGTTGAGTGTTCTTGTAAGTCGTAGAATTGGCAGAAAGACCTGGAGACAAGAGACATAGATTTAGACACAGCAATATCGGTTATTTTGAGTTACAAAATACTGTTGCACAAAGTCAACTTCTTGAATTAAGATTTCAAAATGTATCCCAAAGGAACAAGCTAACAATAATTGTTGAAATTCTCTAGCCACTGACCAATTGAGTAAGGCTTGCAACTCGAGGCTTTTCGCATTCAATTCTAGTCGTAGAACTTGAACCACATATTGGATAGTACTTTGGAGGGAAGATTGCAAGATCCTGAGAAAGCCCGCCGTTCGTCTTCGCTTGAGTGGGTAAATCAGGTAAAGAAATACGAAACATAGAACAAGATAAAAGCATAAACTTACTTGAGTAATTGAGGTTGTACGCATAAGGTGTGTAAAACTTCAAGTGCTAAGGCCCTTTGCCAAAATGGTTTGTCTGCATCTAAAAACTTTACCAACAATGATAAAAATATTTCACATTCTGTCACCTGGAACGAAAGAGATTGATGTCAGTTTCAACCAACGATCATGCGACCTGCTAACGATCATGCGAAAAAGTCGTTTGAAAAAATACTATTTAGCTGCTCAAAAACTGATACTCAAAGGCATGTTTGTGATTCCAAATCTACCAAATCTACTTAGATTCAACAGTTTTGTCTCTAATAAAATCGTTCTCTTACAGGAGCTAGCATTTTTCTTTCTACAGATAACAGTGTTTTTGTTGCGTTTATGGGTTTAGTACGATATGTACCTTATGCCAGGCTACCTTTTAAATCTAAAATATTGAATCTCGGTCCTTACAGAGGCATACAAGCTCCATTCCAAACTTGCACTTCCCTGCTGTAATATGACCCAACCAAATAGCCAGAATATCGATCCTGTATGTTCCACTAAAACTTACCAGCAGGGTGTAGAACTGTTTTATCAGAATAGATACTATTCTTAGCAGTCTCATCGAAACAGGAAAAACAGGTTTCTCAACCACAGTCGCTTGTCCAGTACCACCTTGCTTGAATTTGATGTTGGGAGAAAACAGCTTGATGATAAGGGGACAAACTCGTTCTTTAAGCAGATAACTGAATTCTGGATGCTGCAAAAACATAGAAAAAATGTCAAAAGTTGGGCATAAAACAGGATCTTGCTTATACAAGGGTAACTTCTGATTAAAGTAGCTATGAAAATCTTTCGCAGACAGAGTCTAAAAACGGGAAAGTTGCTAATCTTTTCCACCAGTAAATGATGTGTCATAGTAATGGTTTCGCGTAAGATGAGAAGAAAAAGAGATCTGACTAAACAGACAATAAGTTTGAATTTACAAATAAAGAAGATGATCCCGAAAAATTTGAAGTGTCCCCAAGAAGCGGACAGCAAAATCAACTCCAAAAGAGAATGTGGTGCCGTAATAAGACAATTCCTTGCATGTTCAATTCATTTCTCTTAGTGTAGCAAATATCTCTTTGGACATGGAAATTGTTGATGGAAGATATCATCAGTTCCAGGCTTTAAATGCATTATTATTAATTCCGAACGTATTGGGTAGTGGCAAAGGAGTGAATGGCTCTAAAATGGCTCTAACAAACATTTAAATAAGAGATACACGCTATCTGAATCTAGACGAAGCATTTGATCAAGCACATGTGAACGGCAATCTAGTGGATATTGTCTACCAGTGAATACTTGAAAAAATATTGTATTGGCTCTTTTACACAGGCCCTAAATAGCATTGATTTTCGTTAAGCGGCGTTATAAGGGCTGGCGAAAAAAAGGGCTGGCGTATTTTTCATACAGGACACTCAATTTTAGGTCTCAGAACTTAAATTAACTGCCTTTTATAAAAATTAGGACATCAATAGAGCAAATATGAATTGATTGCAAATGTAGTAGAAATCAACAGCACAGTGGTTTTCTTTCTATATCTAGATATGTAGAAAGCAATGAGACAGTTGTAACTGACTAACATGACAGCTTCTTTTCAAGAAAGCATGAAAAAATGATGCAGAACTTCGTAAAAATGTCTAATATCAATTTTTTCATTCCTTGCTCTTTGAGTGGTGTGAAACACGGCCCTAAGGGCGTAAGAGCAAATTTTGGGACAGGCAGAGTTAGGGCTGATGTAAAAACAGGCGGCGTTAGATTAGGGCTTAGCGCAAAAAAGCCGATAAGGGATCGTCTCCAAATATTCGTATCATATTCATACAGGGAATTCGTAGTATTATACGATATAGATACGATATTCAATAAGTCGCATACGAATTAATTCGTATCGTCACCTTTCAGAATTCGTGTAACTTCGTATGCAATTCGTATCAAATTCATATAAGCAATTCGTATACACAATTCGTATCAAAATCGTATCAAATTCGTATCATGATTCGTATCAAATTCGTATCATAATTGGTATAGAAATCAAACAATTCGTATACAATTCTTATCTCTTGTGCGGCTATACGAATTAAATCGTATAACACCTTTTCACGTATACGATTGAATTCGCATCAATTCGTATAAAAAGCTATACAATAAGTTGGAGACGATCCCTATGGTACCTGCAAGAAGGCATGAGGATAGTGCTTTAAAACTGATTCTAGTAGCTCCAATCCAAATGTTCGAGTCATTTCAGTGATTCCTTGTAGCCAATATGGGGAGTCACCACTTGTAACTTGGCACAAGTCCTGTTGGTAGAAACAGAGTAATCAGTTGTTGGCGGTAGGTAATGGAAAGACAATAAAGTGTATCATCAGTTGGAAGTATTGAATTAAACTGTACATAATGGATTCAAAGGTGAATGAAGGTGACATGTACTAGATGGGTCAAAAAAGTTTACACGCTTGGCAGGCTGTGAGATAAGTAAGCGGCCAATATTCTAAACTAAAATATCAACCTCTATCTGTCAAATCTGTCAAAGGCTAGGGAACAGTCATTATCAATGCCTGATAGAGAGCCACAAAATATTTAGAGAAGCCATCAAAAATCTCGGCCAATGAAGGGCCACTGAAAAACTGGAAATGTAAAAAGGGACCATGAAAACTTAACAAAGCTGATCTGAACTATCTGAAACGCAAGTCTTGCGTTTCACCCCCAAAGCATCATTATTGAATATATTTCGTAAATCTCCAGGTGCCACTATTTTATCTTGACATCATCTCTATGTTCTTTTTGCGTCACTTTTCACCAGCACATATGATTTGTTGCTCTGGAACATGTCATCAAATTTGATACAAAGAGGGGCCATCTAAAATTACTGCTAAACAATCGGGGGGCTCTTGAGTATCTTGTTGACGAAATGAAGGGGTTAGGAAAATTCTTTGTTATCAATAAAAATTTCTTTCAGCCCCCTACCCGGTATTGATAATGACAGGCCCCTAACTTGATGTGAGATTTTATTTGGCAAGATCATTCATCCTTAAGACCCACAATTAGATAAATACAGTAACTCTACAACTGATTTGCATGGGAATGATTTCATGTTTCATTCTGGTCCATGATTTACATGGCATAGACATTTAAATTGAATACAATGGTCTGTTTCAGAAATAGCATGTTAATTTCAAAAGCAAGTAAATCATAGACCAGAATTGAACGTGGAAGTCTCTTTTCAAAACAGGTCCATTACAGACATCTTTTTAATTTTGGGTAGTAAAGATGAGTGTATTAACCAAACAAAAGTTTTGCATCTAAGTTGTCCTTTGACTGATAGATTAATATTTAAGTTTTGAATATTGGCCACATACTTTGTATTCCACAACCTGCCAAAAGCCTAAACTATTTTTTAACCCACCCTATACATCTCAATATCAGTCCATCAAACAGGTAGGTTTTCCGACAACTAACCGAACAACTCCAAGTAGAGTTTCATCCTGAGTGTTGCGGCACAGGAGAACAAACAAGGTCCATTGTTTATTAGTTATTGTATTCACAGTTGAATGCCTTTATTCTTTATTGAAAGAACATATTGTTCACTGCGTACAGAACACAAAGGGCACATTAACGCATTGAACTAAGACGTTGCATGCCGCTGCCCGATTAAATTTGTTTTTGTACAGTAAGTTGTTTTTGAAAAGTTGTTTACGAACTACGAAGATGTCACTTACAGCAAGGATTCATTATAAGTATGTTTTCTTTGAGTTTATCATTTGTTTTTCCACTTATTCATTGGTAGGCAAGCGTTATTCACACTTTTTGTCTGTTTATTTTTATTGTAGCGCCGTGGTGTAATCCTCTGACATTGCAGCCAGAATAGTCAGGCGGAGTGGGTTCGAGTCCCGGTAGAGCCCCACCACTTGAGCGTCATGACAAGGGGTCGCGGACTCGATTAGGTCTGCTCTATTTCTGCGATCCCAGCGCTTGGCGCTGAAAAACGCAACTTCACCTTCACCTTCACCTTCACCTGTAGCGAAAACCGCATACTCATCGCATACTCATTGACATTCAGAGATTGTATCCATACCTTGCTAAATTAGCGGATGCAAAATATTGAGTTTGTGAGTATTCAAAGTACCATTTTTTATTGACACTTCTATGAGGTTTGGTGCCACCTCACTGAGGGTGACTTAGCGTGATAAACATCTTGAAAAGATTATATATTTATAATCACCTGAAATAAGAGATATGCATCTTGAGCTCTTGGATGTAAGGTTTTTGGACATTTATTGTGATACGACAAACCACTTTCCACAGGAGAATCTGGACAAGAAAGAAAGAAATGCAAACGTTTCAATTTATGATCTTCTCATAAGGGCAATGAGTGAACATTTCTGTTACTATCCAATTTCAAATGAAATGGATTATACAAAGGTGTTTGAATGTTTGTTGAAGTACATACTTCTAATGAATCTGCTTGTGGCCATTCAAGAACAAAGTCATTACTGAATACTTTTGTCTGACAATGGTAACAACAAAGAATCAGCACACAAGGAAACCAATTGTGAACACTACAAGCTTAACTTCAAAATAAACTGTACATTCATACATAGGCTTCGTTGTTTTAAATATTCTTGAACTGGTTGCAACTCAAGTGAATTGTCACTGCATTAGACTGTGGTTCCTTATTTCAATCTTCTATCTTCAGATAATGAATCAGATGGTAGAGAGAAACTTAGAGTCAAAGTGGAAGAAGGGCATCACCTTTGTTTTCAATATTCAAACAAGAATTGTATCTTTTTTTTCTTTGCACGACAAAATCCTTGAATGTTCTTGTTCATGGTAGTTTCAAGGGCAAAGAGCTCCTATTGCAATCCACTATGCTCCGGCCAACTGAAGTAATATTCAAAGGACACAGAATCAAGTAACAATATCAATATTCAAACTGTAATCTAATTATCAAAGTTGATTTTCAAAGAATCTTTGAATTCACAAGGTATGCTTCTTCCACTATGACTGCAAGCAAAAACTATCACCTTTTACGATTTTGTCCTCTTCAATCATTCTATCAAGAATGACAGAAATACTTTGTCTGATTGTTGCTGCTGCTGTGCTACTGATTGTTGTATCAAAACTGAAGTAGAGGTGAAAGCATATCACCACAGTCTGAAAAAAGAAATTTATGCTTCAACAACCAAATTTAAGTAGGCTTTTAGACCCAAAGAAATTTCCAAATAAAGATAAATCTAAAGGCTATGTTTGCACTGATTCATATGTCTCAATTAAGTTCAATCATTCCATGGGTATAGGGAGAGATAAATTTAGAGGCACTCCCTGATTTGGCTCCCTGATAAAGATATCTAATTGTTTACAAAATTTTGAATTTTACATAGTAACTTATGGCCAATTTTGTCAATTTTTGCAAATTTTTCCATCATTACGGGGCTGCAACCCCCTAGCCCCCTGTTTTATATGCATATGATTATCATTTAAAAGTTTCCTAAAATGGGGGTGCTCTCACCTAAATTGGTGTAGCTACCTACTGAAAGATTTCTTCCATAAGAATCTCCCTCACACATATGATCTCATCTTGCATCTTCCTTTCATCTATGTTTATAGCATATATACTGTACATCCTTCTTCTATAATTCACTATTTAGTTCTTGATTCTTACAAAAACTTGTAAGTTATTAAGTCTATGAATATTTGTACATAGCAGTGGATCTTAAAAAAATGAACAGAACTGACCTAAACTCAACTGGTGAGCAGAGCAGGATTCACTTACATCTGCTGCTTTGGTCATTTCAACAAAGAAAAAGGCCATCCACTCGTGCTTCAATTGTTTAATCATGATAGAAAAAATATTGGTTGAAGGCATTCAGATTTGAATGTATGTTTCCCATGTAATTTGAGATAAAAACTAAGGATGCAACTATTGTATATGTATCTAAAAGGTAACCTTTGCCAATGATTCTTTCTGGACAGCAGGTGATGTTGTCACCAAAATCAAAATTGTTTGCAAAACTCTTAACTCTTCAACTCCAGCATATGATAATTCCCATAACTGGTTTACAATACTTGGAGCATATCCCTACAAATTTTCGAAAAATAAATGTCAGCTTATTAGATTTCAGTCCTGGGTAAAATAGAAAAAATATTAGTTGAAGGCAGACAAATTTGAATGTATGTTTCAATTTGAGATTAAAACTAAGGATGAAACTTCTATTAGGATTTTTATGTTTCAAAACAATGAGCCTCTCACTCTTAAACACTTCCTGTCTTTATACCACAGACTTTTTCCCACTAAATTTTCCAGGCTATTGCCCACTAAATTTCACATGCTTAGCAAATTTGATATATACTGAAAACCTTTTAGTTCTTTGTTTTATCCACTTGTCTTGTGTATGATTTTCTAGTTACAATAATTCAAATGCATTATAATGGTAAAAGGGAAAGTTAAAATTGTCATAATTGAACAAGAGATAAATCAAGATAACAACATGATTTTCAAGAGCTTAAGATTGCAGGCCCTCAATATCCAAGAACTTACCACAGTGTATACTGTATAAAAACTGTATCAATTTTCACAGATTTAACACAAAAGTTATGTAAAAAGGCTTGAAAGCTTTATCAAATAAAGCATAAAAAATTCAAATCTTAAAGGGGTGAAAGATGACAAATCATTCTGGCCACAGAGAATGAAAAATATACATGTTTTTTTATAAGAAACTGGTTTATAAGAAACTAGTACTAAGATGGCCAAAATTTTAAGAAACTCTAGTACTATGTCTGAGAAGTACTAAGAAATTTATTAAACTTAAATGCATGGATATTATAGCAAATGGATCGTTGAGCCTTTATTCTTGAGCAATATTACATATCTAGTAAACATTTGTGTTTTCAACATAACAGAACACTGTTTATTCCTTGATCATGTTTTAAATGTCAAGAAACATATCTGGCGCAGGGTTAGCGACCATATTGATAATTCTGCATTCAAAAAAATAAGAAACCAATTAAGAAACTCTTAGTACTAAAATGGACAAAATTTCATGTGAAATTAAGAAACTTTTAGTACTATGGCCTGATCCAAGTTTCTTATAAAAAAAACGTGTACATGAAAATTTAAACTAGCAATATTTAGGATCATTATTAGTGTACAATCATAAAGAGAAGAGGTACAACAACTTGAGAGAGCAGGCATCAGTGTGATCTTTTGCGCATATCTTTGTTTCTCAGTCTGTTCTGCTGACTAGTTTCGCCCACTAGGGCATCTTCAGAGCAACTACTGACGATGCCCTAGTGTTGCTCTGACAATGCCCTAGTGGGTGAAACTAGTTAGCACTGGAAGAAAACTAATGCGCAAAAGATCAACTTGACGCCTGCTTTCTTATGTTGTTGCATCTTCTTCAATCGTACACTTTATAGCAATATTTAGGATATATACCTCTCCAATGGAACTGCTTGATGCCAGTCTTTGGATTGATGTAAGGGCAGTTGATGCAATTTTAGGTGTCTTTGTTCCACAGGCAAGTAACAATGGACGGAATATATCATTGCTTTCAGATAATACTGAAAAAAGGAGGTTATGGTCACATGGCAGTCAAATCAGATTTGGTACTATCATATGCTTCCTGAAATTAATTGCTTGTCATTTAGTTTCTGGTTTCTCGGGCTGCAGTCACATTGCACAAGCTTTTGAAAGCGGGTAAACGCTCATGCAGAAATCCTCCATACTAGTCCCTTACAGTGCTCAGATTGCAAAAATATTTTGCAATGTTAACCCCGTAAGGGATTAGTATGGTGGATTTCTGCATGAGCGTTTACGCGCTTTTTTAAAAGATTGTGCAATTTAAATGCAGCCTTAGGCTCTAATAAGAAAGTCAAAATCATACCATCTCTGCCACTGATCAAACTATGCAACTATTTTCCATAGCTTTCCATATGATTACATCATAGTACTAATTCATAATTATATCCTCATCTTTCTCCAACATTTCTAGGTGAACCTAGTTATCTTTATCATGGGAAACCTGGCTTATGGGTCATAATTTTCCACACGAAAAGGTGAACTGTAAACTTACCTTGATAGACATTGACATTTTGGCTTGAAATCATTCTTAGTCTGAGGATCCCTCCTTCGACAGCCTGAAACAAACAAAGGTGATCAGTTTTCAAGAAACTAATTCAAAAGCTAGAAATTATGCAAATTAAGAATCTATGGATGTAACCTGAAATTATATTTTTTTTGCTCCTCTTCTTGAAAGATCATTCATGGATATTCTTGGAAATTTTAAGGCAAAAAAAGGAAATGATATAGTGTCAAAACGAGAAATAAAAAACCTAAAGAAGAATGTGGTCTAAATTCTTGTTGCTTTTTGTTTGTTGGCTTGAAACAATTTCATGTGCTTTTGCTTGCTTCAAATCAACAGCTGAGCAAGTGAACAAAAGGATGTTGTAGCTTCAACTCCAGTGATAAGATGCCATCCATTTTTTCTAATTTTCCAATGATAACTTTCGTCAAATAATCCTCCCATAAATTATATATTTATATTTTAATATAATGTGTATATATATTTACACTATAAATATGGAAATTTGACAGTCTCATATTTTAAAACTTCAAGTTTTGAAGATCATGATACCTTTGAAAGTGTTCTGCAGAACCAAATATAATGACATGTTCTTATCATTTATGCACCAGAAATCAGTAACTTTTTTGCACAAAAAGGATTTCAGCATTTAACTTTATTGCCCTTTGATAATTTTTTTCATTCCAATTACCACATAATTGGGGGAAGTGAGAATAATCACAGGGTTGGAAATGGCTTCATATAACATTAATGGGGGAGCAGGAATGATCGGGGGTGGTTAGAAACATTGAAAATGTTGTTTTCTAAGTTAAATGAGGCTCTTCTTTATATTTTTTCAAAAAGGATGTCCACCATCATTTCAGTGCTTTCAAGAATTAATAAATGGGGGTTAGAATAATGGTGGGAGGTTGGAAATTTTTCAAAAGTTAATAAGCGAGGGGATGATTATTTGGTACTTTAGAGTCGGTGTGATTCCTAAACCCTTTGGTGCACAGCAAGCAAGCTTACTTTCCTTCCTTGTGAAAACAATCAATTTCTTATTGTAAAATAAAAAACAGTCCAAACTTTCTCTGGTGCATGCAGCATGAATTGACAATGTGCAGTATCAACAATGAATAAGAACCTCTTTCACAGCTGGAAATTTCTTCTTTGATTCATTATGTATCAGCTTAAAATCAGCCATCAAGGTTTCAATGAATTTCCTTGCTTGCAGTTCCTTATCCATCTTTGGCTTTCTTTCAACACTTCTTCAAAATCCAAAATGTGTTGCTTCAATGGTCACGTTACCAGTGGTTTACAACATTTCCTCTGCTTGGGTCTGGCAACTGATGTTGGCAAATTTTAGAGCAACCACAGAGGATATGTGGTGTTACCTTGGCACCAAAACTTAACCAAATGATGTCACTTCTTCTCAAAATCCTTGAATAAACTAACAAAACATCATGATTCCAACATGAAAACAACTTTCTTATCCTATGAACAACACACTTCGCAGTTTTAACACAACCTTTAATAGTTATTTGCTCTTAAATGACTTGCCTACTACAATTTCTAATCAACACCTCTAAACTCCAAGCAGCTAAACGCTGAACCTCGAAAGCATGCCTATCATCAAAAATCACTTTAAATAAAAAACACAAATTCAAGATTAGCCACACATGCTGATCTAAAATCCTGTAACCAACCCATTTAACAATACCAAACGCTATTTCGTAGTGTCTGTCAGCATTTCTGTTACAGTGAAGAAGAAGTGACTTCCCCCCAAACAGTCGGCACTCTCTGAATAATTTAGGCCATTATTGGCAACATCAACTTTCCTGTGTAAAATAATGCAAAGCAGATGGTGAATACTTTCAGTTCTCATTCCTTGGGCAAAACCATCCCTTTAAAAGCATAATCTTTATCCAAATCCTACATCAAACTTGTGTATTCGATGCAAATGGGGTCGAGTTCTCTGTGCTGCCGTTTTATTTTCCAGGCGCCATCTTTGATTTGTTGGTGATTGATTTCGACATGCGCAGAAGGTCGTCCCTTGACGGGACGTGGACAAAGAGACGTGCACCCCGGATGTTGGGGAGGGGAGGAGAAAATGTGAGTAATAACCCCCCTTAACTGCTGATCCCATTGAGTGTAGCAGCGAAAGCAGCTTCCTTCCACAAACTGCAGCAGTTGAATTTCCTGAAAACTTGGCATGTTAAAGCGCTGCAATATTCGACTGTCTGCAAATCAAATTTTCCCTAAGCTAAGTGGATTGTAAACTTGCTTGCAAGATTCACTAGTAAATTTTAGATGCCTATGGTCTCCTCTTTGGCCAAACATGATTTCATACAGTCTAAATTGCATCGTGCCCTTAAAGGATTCTGGGTGACAGGTGACAATATCAAACATTACCGAATATCAAAAGATTTTCGTAAAAGATTTAACGGGTTTGAAAGTTAACTTCACTCTGTGACATGAAATTTATGATATGTTGATAGTACAGATATGTGCCGCCCATGTGAGTGGATTTTTGGCCAAAATTATCTAGAAATGAGCTCATTTTTCGGCAAAGTTTCCTTAGACATGGATGTCGGTTTGGCTGAAATCAGGAAAAATAGCTAAAAACTGGTTATGTTCCACAAATTATCATCATAAAAGTGGGTACGAAGGCAAACTTTGGCAATCAGAAGTGGTTACTTATTGAAGTCCATCTCCAGGTCGTGTACCCTTCCCCCAGGAATTTATAAGTAGAATTCTGGGACAGGACGGGCCATTGGAAGCAAGATGATACCATTCATACCAACTCTCAATGTTTGATTTCAGATTAGAGTTGACTATTGGAGCATTTTTGCTCATGAGATTTAACCTGACGACCTTTGTGATCATTGCATAAACAAGATATGAGTTGTTTTTTACGTAAGTATATTAAACAATGAATATACAAAAAAATTTGCAACAGTACGGCCTAGAGCATATAAAACTAAACGTTTTTGGGCGTAGCCATTTATCACTCAAAAATGCATAGACGTAGGAACCGGGGGGCATTGGCGGCATGTGCCCCCCCCCCAAGATTTTGCAATAAACAAAGAATTGCCCTTTTTGCTTTAAAAAATGCCCCCTCTTTCTTAAGGAAAAAGTGCCCTCGAAGTGTCGTGCCCCCCAAGTTTGAGATGCTTCCTACGTCCCTGCATGGTCTCCTCTTCTGCAAGCTTTACTTAATTCTAGCCATAACTTTGCAACAGGAAAAAAATAGCAGCAAACAGCCCTTGTCACTTCTAATTTGCTTTCGGTACTCTGGCCAAAAATTTTTGGTTTTTGATTAACTAACGGCAAAGCAAGCAATGTTCTTGGGGAAACTATCCCAAGGCAGTTGTGGAAAACTATTTGCCTTCCTGCGAAGCAACTTCGAACCAAATACTTCCTTCCATTGTTTTATCGATTTTCTCTTGTGCCAGACATCAGTTTAATTATTTCACAACACATATCTCAGTTTTTTTGGCCATTCCGAGAGTCACTCCGAATAGCCTTCTGTTGTTTTTGGGTTTCAGGGAGCTAACAAGTTTATTGATTTACATGTTATTAGGCATTGCTTGTCTCTTTATTTATTTTCAATCTTTATTTTCACTTTCATCCTAATTTCTTTCCCCATTCCTATTCCATCATTCATTCCTCCTTTTCTCTCATTTTTCTTTCTTTTCCTTCCTTCGATTCCCTTCTCTGCCTGCCACAGAAACAAGCTAACAGCGACGCTGCTTCGCAGCTTCACGCACTTTCCCACCTCTGTCTCCAGGTCGGACAGTTCGTGTTTTCGCTGTGTTTGACATTAAAAATGCATCATCCAAACAAGAGCTGTCTTTCTTCTAACGTACAGAAACATACAAGTAAGATGTACAAAAATACAAAGAATGTAAATGAGCGCAGCTGAAAACAGCCTTGTGGTAAGAGCAAATACAGCAAATGAATTCTTTAAAATCCATCATCTTTCGGAAATTGAATATAAATATGACAGCTATGTCCATCTGCGTCAATAAATTTAACGCACCCCTTTACAAAGTTAAAATCGACGTCTTAATACATGAACAAAAATCAATATCTGCTACCTGAGCAATTGATTCTTCCTAGTGCCTGGGGTGGCAGCTAAAAACTGGCTTTAAATTTTCTATTGTATAAGTTTTCATTTCGTGGGTATCTGATTATGATTGCTCCTCCATTCTGAAAAAGTAAGTGTAACATAAACTTTCCACTCTATTTCATTCTTATTTGTAGAATAAATGACAAGCATTGACCATGACAAACGTAAACAAGTACATCTTACTTCTAAAGCTAAGCTAGACCAGATCAAATGTACATGAGCACGGAAGCCCGTGGATGAGCATGTACGATCTATGAATGAATGCATTCTTTTCTCGCAAGTGGAAGGAAATTGATCTTCATATGATTGCAACACCAGCGGACAATAGCGTATTGAGGGCTAAGTGTGCGAAACTGATGTCGTTCCTCCTCCCCGGACGCCAAAAGGGACTCTGTAATCAAGGCCGAGGAGCGGACCCATACTGGACCGGACGGAATGTGCTGCTCAACAGGGTTCTTCTTTTTGTGGTAAAAGTATGCGACAGGGTGTCTTTTTGAGACAAAAATTATGCAACACGGTATTTTAATGGACAAAAAGTTATGCGACAGGGCAAAATAGGAAAGCAAAATACTTAGAAGTCTCTTGGAACAATTATGAACACTTTTGGAAAATTTTTTGTGCGACAGGATATACATTTTGGGTATTTCTTATGCGACAGGGTGAAGGGTGCGGAGAGGTTTTCTACACACCCCCGCCAGATCCCTAGTCAAGTAACCATCCGGGTAACTAGTAACGATGTGACGAGTGATTGATACGTTGAAAGACTCATAAGAAACAGCGAAACGCCGAAACGCGAGGACAGCTCTGTAACATGTAAATCAAATCGTTCCGTTTTATTCATTTAAAGTACGCTAAAACTTACTAAGCGATTTATTATTTTTGTCCTGTGTCTACCGAAGATTCGCGGCATAAGAATGAAATCTCAAGGGAAGTTAAAGCGTAGACAAGACGATGCCATTGGAATATGACAACGTGCCTGTGCCTGCAAAATATGAATTTCAAAGTTCAAATTCTAATGTCCACTCTTCAAGAACCTGTCTGCATGCAGTTGTGCATCTCCTTACTTGGGCCGGCCAGAAAGCCTTGCTCCTGAATAGCAGATTGGCCCTCACCCAGTGTCTTATCTTCGAGAATCTTGTATGCTGCCATTTTGAAGACTTTATATTGAATTTTGATATTAGCTAGCATCTTTTGTAGCTATTCTACAAACTATAGCATCAGATAATGTTCCAATTTCCAGTTCTTCGCTAGTAATTTTGTATAGCTGAAAAGATAAATAGAAATTAAGATGTAACGAAAAGGGCTTTGGTACTTTTTAATCTACTTAACATAGAACAAATAAACATGCGAACTTTTCATAGAAACCCGTTGCTTTTCTATAAAATCCACCAATCAAATTGATTTAATTCCGAGGGGAAGCGGGAAACTCCTTTCCTGTAGTCTTTAAGGCTGGTTTCATAAGTCGCATTTCATCGGATTTTATCGTAATTTGTCGGATTTCTATAACTGGGATTGTCAAATCATATGAAAATCGAGAATCGTAATTCATTGCAATTCGTCCTATTTCATCGTAGAAAAAAAACTTTTTTGATTCGCTGGGATCAATTGCGGCGAATTGCGACGAATTAGGATGAATTCGGATACCTGGTTTTTCACATGATTTGGTTGGTTTTCATAAATCGGAATTAATGCTAATTGATCGTAGACCCGGAATTACGATGAAATGCGATGAAATGCGACATATGAAAAATGAAAACCAGCCTTTATACCACAAACGTTTATTGCAACTAACTTATGTTGAACTTTTCACAAGTACTTTATAAGCTCTATTAAGCCCCCGAATGGGGCTTATCTAATTTGGGATCTTCCAGAGGGGGCTTTACAGAGAAAGGGGCTTAATAGGGAGGGGGGCTTAATGGAGCTTTTACGGTAATCTTTCTTCTTGTTTTTCTTTAGTGTATTTCCTGGTAGTGTTTATGCTTTTTGTTATATGTTACGATGTGGTATTCACGGTAAGTTGCTCCTCATGTGATCGACCCTGTTGTGTTTTATTGCATCTTGTTTATCACGACAGTTGCATTGCATCAATGTATACTGTAAAGTAAGTAGTAAGATGTATTGTAAGAATTTTATTTGAACATAAAACAGGCCTGGAGCCACCTAACTCCAGGAAAACTTGGATCGAGCCGAATCATGTTTTCAAAAAATTTTTAATTTCCGGAGAGAATTTTTCACATTTTAGTGGTCAAATTAAGTCGAGGGTATCCCACAAGAAAACTAAGAATGTTCGAGATAACGTTGCAAAAATCATCAAAACGAAATTACTTGAAATTTCCCTTACTCAACGATCGATTTCTTTCCGAAGATCCGAGTTTTGCCACTGATCTTTGAAATTTCTTTCGCTCTTCGGCGAAAAGGATCAAATTATGTTTACGAATAAATAAGGTTTTGTTCAAATGAAAGTACTGTAACAGTATCTCGAAAATCTGATTTTGAAATTATTCCTTGCAAGCAATAACTTGCAAAAGTTTAATATACCCTTGGAGAGTTTCCAATGCGAAGCATCAGGCTGCAAATTCCGAAGGTAAGTAAGTTTTAACCAAAGGAGATAACTTTACACATAGCAGGCTGTTGACATGGAAAGTCTTGTAGTTGACAATATCTAATATCTTGATGATGTGTCAAATTCTGCTCGGATCTGGTTGAAGAATTCAACCTAAATTTTGAAAATTCAAGCTTTTACAGCTTTCAACAAGTTAAACTATATCCATAATATTTGGCAGTTCTAGCAAAGATGGAAAAGTACATCAAAGATTGCCTCCTAAATTAGTTTCAGAAACTTTTCAAAATCTGGCTAATTTTTAGACAAGCACAAACTCTAAGTTCAAATGTTGCAACCTTCCTTAACAAGTAAACCCTAGAGTAACGCAAACTTGTCAACAAAGATTACCATGGGGACTTTTGCAGCTTAATAGAGACAAAATTAATTGGATAATTACAATATTACTTGCTTAACTTACCTTTTTCAATTCCTCTTCAGAAGTGAAATTTGTTATTTCTTCAAGTTTGCAGGCAGTTCCTTCTATTGCATCAAAATATTTTTCAACCTACGATAAACAAGAATGTCAATATCATGTCTTTAGGTCACTTATGTGCTGATATTGCTATGATGTATTGCCATAGATATCAAATTTTCTGAATTTTGTTGTTGCTCTAAGATTTCAAACAGCCTTGAAAGGATTGTGATCAATGCAAGATTTACAAATACTGTGAAAAGTTTACCAAATTACACAAAAGTTGATCTTGCTCACAACACAAAATGTCATTTGCGACAATTGCAACAGTTTTGTGAGTTGCATGCAGCATGCATAGTGGGCCTAAACTGCCTTTAACTGGTGAGAAATCTTGTCAAGCCCACTAAAAACAATTGCTATTACTACTCACTACCCTTGAATGTAATGTCCAGCATTACTGAAATGATCAATCAAATTTAGGTCTGGAACTGGACATTTCAGTGAACAATTTTTTGAAAGAATGTTGCAGATTTACAGCTATTTGAAACATCTCATATCATCCCAACTACACTGTACCTTATCCTCTTCTTCCTTCTTAAATATGCAGGCCATCAACAATTCTCTATCATTATCTTGGATACCAAACAATTTTAGTGCACCTGAAATCTAAACATGAAAGCAAAATGTGAACGGGAAAGTAAAAAAATTATCACACGTTTGAAAATCACAACACAAATTCTGTTAAGCTTATTCATACCATTTTATATCCTGTAGACTTAATTTATTTGGATAATTTATTTTTCTCAGGAATCACTATTTGGCCAAAAATCACTTAACTTTACCCCCAAAGTAACCTGGGCGATAAGAGATGAGGTAGTAGTAGCTGCTGCTGCAATTTTCCTCCTTGTCTCCCTGTAAATTTCCTTGAAACTTCGTGGGTATAGGGGCACAAGGTGGAATAAAACTGCCATAGGAGTGACTAATCTCTTCAAACTCATACAAATTTGAAAAAAAACAGTCCCCTTAATTTCTGAGGGTATCTTTTTATCTTGACACTTTCCTTGCCAAGAAAGCAGAGCCATTACATAAGGGGTCATCAACAAACAATTTTCGTCCATTAGGGGGAGGGGGTCCAGTGTATATCTGTTAAAAATTTTACTTTTGTGACAAAAATTGAAATATATAAGTAATAATTCGTTGTCAATCCTTAAAGAATAACTAGTGGCAGTAAGTTTTTCAGCAGTACACAACTTAAGCTTGATGTTGCGATCTACACAAACATGCTGCGGTAGGCTTAGAGCCCAGCCTAAGACACATAATAAGCCTGTAATGAGAGTTCATGGGATGCCTCCGACAAGAGAAAATCTAGCGACAAATTTAGTGGTCCGCTAAGGAGGGGGAGGGGGTTGAGCCGTTAACGGCCCAATTCCGTTAACTGAGATGAAAATTATTCATTGATGACCTCTAACAGATTTTTACCACATAGTGGAGTCACAGTAATGGAGAAAATGTTATAAGTGATTATTCAAAATATATTAAGGAAAGCACTTACACTGGTTGTTGGAGACATTGTTAAGAGTATTTCTGTATGGACATTCTTGGTTTTCATTTTGCCAAGTTCTAACATCTGGGCAGCTTTATTTGCAGCTATTATGACAGGGAAAGAACCAGAAACCTGTGGAAGGTATGAGATTGTTCAAATCAGTACAGGTTTGTTTTGGTACAGAATCTCTTGGAGGCAAAAAGTTACAACAGGATCTGTGCCAAAATTCAACCAACTATGAGACTCATAATTAAGCATATTTGCCAAGCAAAAGATTCAGATTTTCAATATCTTCCGACTTCCATAACAGTGCTGCACAAACTACCTTAAACAGAATGAAGTGTAAACTTCTCTGTTTCAAAAATTACAGTACTGCAAGAAAATTTTGCTTTTATAGTACCTGTGAAATATAGAAAATAGCATGCCTGTACACACGTTCCAGTCAGGTGCTGAACTGTCAGAATGCATGTGCAGCTGCACTAAGTTCTGTCTGTACTATGGGGGGGGGGGCAAAAAATGGGCACATCACCTTTTATTCTATCTATGAGTTTTATGTTCCCACCTGCATTAATTCAAGTACCGGCCACACATGTTTAGTAAACACAAGTTCCAAATTCTTGCAGCGGTATTTAGGGGCATCAAAACCTAAAAACACTGAAATGGAATTTGATCGCTTTGGTTGTCCAGGTTTTTTCAAGCCTTGGCTTGGAAACTTAACAACAACAACAGCTCGATCAACTTACCAAGCTTGGTCTGAGAAGCGTTGCTAGCAAATCACCTTTGATTAGTTTCTCTTTAATTTCTGCCACATTTCTCACGTCTTTGTACAACTTCAGCTTTACTTTAAAGTTAGATTTGTCACCAAGATCGAAGATTTCTTGACTGGCCCTTGCATTTGATCCTGCAGCCATGTTTGTATGTCAGTCTCTATTTCAATGCAACATCGTAGAAACGAGGTCAATTGCGACGCAGAGTATCAGACCATCAAACCAATAAACCAAGCCTCCCAATCCCAGCAAAACTAGGGGGCTTCCCTTGTGCCTGTTCCCCCTGAAGGTTTTTTCCTTGGCTGTCAAAAATTGGGGTGGTGTACCTAACCTGCTATCATTTCCGTGTATTTTACTACAGGTTCATGGCAGGCATACTCCATAAACAGAAGTGGTTAGTTACAGTTCTTGCATTCAAAATTTGGAACCTGCTCCTTTAAAGGCATGAACTTCCCATACAAGTGGCTCAATTTCCCCTAAAACGATCAACTGGAAATAGGTATCATCCTGAAAAGTGAGTGGTAAGTTTCTGTCAGAAAGACCCTCAGCTCCTTGAAAATGAAATCATTGGACAAAGGCAGTTTTTCCTGGTGAGACTCTTTGAGGGAAAGAAGTGTGCCAAATTTCACTAAAATGGGTACCTGCCTGTCATTTTCTTCATTTCCCTTTCATCCTTCACTTTCTGTGTATATGTGCCATCCCCACATCCTTCTGTGCACCCTGAAGGCAATTGATTTCAATTTTCCATCAGGTATCAATAAAAGTAAAGAGGATGGATTAAAGAAAACAGTAGGCAAGCATGATTGGAAAGTTTGATAGGAGATTAATCCCCTGCCTATTTATTTGTCAACTGTGCAGCCATCTGCAAATTCGCATAAGGTAACACAGGCTCATAGGAAGCGGGGGCAGGTAGGGCTCAAGCCCCCAAATGATTTTGAAAACAATGGTCTACATCACACGCATTAATTGATTGCACTGTTCTCTATTGTTTTAAGAACAATTGACCCCCAATCAGCAGCTGCTTCCTGCAGGCCTGGGTAACTGCACCCAGTCTAAAATTTTATAGATATAAATTGACACGCACCCAGTCTAAAATTTCAAAGAAACATCAACACGGAAGTAGTGATCTTTCCAGGGGGGCACATTACTTGCGGATGGACCCATTTTAACTACTGCTTGCCAATTTCAGCAAAACCCACTCATTGTTAAGGATGCTGAAATGGACCCTTGTTTACAGAAGTGTGGAGCCCAAAACCCAATCATATGGGCGGCAAATAACCGTAATGTCATCATGTTATGTACCCCATGCTATAACTTCTGTTTAAGACTTTCTACCGTACATCTTCATTCATTTTCAAGGCAACCACTGTTTCATGTTATAGGCTGATGATGTCATTTTTGTTTGCAAAGAGAAAGAAAGTATACAAAATTGACTAACATAAAATGCCTTGAATATTAATATGAGTTTCAAAAGGATATTAATTGACAAACAGTTTCATGATTACATTTCTCTTTGGAAGCATAGATGCTATTTATCTACTTTAGCTTGTGTTCCTTACAACTGAAACCGTTCAAAAATAACATACGCATACTTCCATACGTTGTGTTTAGTAAGTTGCGCACAAAATGATGGCATCAGCTGATACATAAAATCAGTGGATAATAACTCAAAAGTGAAATGAGATATTGAAGGAAATAAAAGAGGGTTCCTTATTGAGCATGTGCTGTTCAATTGCAATGATGAAAATTTTTGCCTTAGGTCACCTTTAAAAAGACCTCATTCTAGCTGGATAAAAGCAGAGCTTCATGCTATATTCCTTGAAAAATTTTGACTCCATATCAGGAAAAGACTAGGCTGGTCTAAGAAAGAAAATTTTAGAATTTTTCACAAATTCACATCTCAAGAACTAAATGAAAGAAGTCAAGAACTTTCTCCTTTACAAGACAACTCAGATATAGTTAATGCTTGTATAATAATTAAAACCCATCATAGGTGAAACTTGATTACAAATTTTATAATGCTTAAACTAAACACTTTGCTAGTTACAAACTGAAGGTAGAATTTGACCATTGTAGAATCATGATTCTGCAATTTTGGAACTGGTAAACCAGACAATACTTCCTTTGGCTAAAAACTTTACGATGCTCCTGACAAAATTTCTACTTACTGAGTTACTCCAGTGTAGAACATTGCCCCACTATTCTGTTTTGCACAGAAAAATCATAAGTAATATGGTCACTGAATTGAAATTCGATCTTGTTGGCCTTATACAACTTCATGCAGTGTTCTGCATTGGTGCTTGAAAACAGAATGATTGTGGCAAATTTTTGCATATTAGTTTATAATTAGTTTATAATCATATTAGAACTGTTGCAAGAGATATTAAGTATTATCAATCTGCTAGCACCAAGCCCACATCTATTCCTTGCCAGGTCCAAACTTTAGGTGTTCTGCCAAAAACAGAATTTCAAAAACAGAATGGAAGACTTATTGTAATGGAAATATCAGGACAGATGGAAATGTCAGGAAATATTTAATAAAGCTAAGCACTGTATGAGAAAAAAAATGTTTATTTCTACTGAACTTCAGACAAGTCCTGCCTGCTAATTTTAGATCCAGGAAAACAAAGTTCAATGGGTTGCTAATTTTTAAAATTACAGAAAAAAGCAAATACTTTTAGCTACCAAGATTCCCTTTGGCATGATCAGCATAAATATGTAAAGAGAGGGAATGGTTTCTAACAAGTAGTGATTAAGATTCTTCTAAACCTTGCCTTGTATATTTGTATTTCTTCTAAATCATCAACTTAGAAATACGTCCAAATCTAAACTGGACTTAACAAATTGGCTACTACATATAATTACAATTTGGATATGCAAGAAACATGGAGGATCAGTATTGTTTTGAAGAAATATTTTTAGCAATTGAATGACAAGAAGCTCTAAATCCTAACGATAAACTACTGATAGTAGTTCAATAAACACTAAAAAAATCAAACTTCAACAAAACCGACAACAACAGATTTTGAGCTTTGGGGAGGGTGATTCTCCCACTATCTTATATCACAAATCCTCATGAGAAGTAAGAAAAAACCTTAATTATTACTGTTCTTTCATGGCTGTTTTCTTCACTATTCAAAGTATATAGAAATGGTCATATTGGATTGTCATGGCGCAGTTAAAAATCTATAGCAATACACATCTTCCCTTCTTCTTCTTTTTTACCTGTAATGCAGCTCTTGTGGCCATTTCAAATACTTCACGGACACCTTCCTTGGTTTTGGCAGAGCATTCAAGATACGCAAATGCTCCTATGGTGTCAGCCATAACTTTTCCTTGTTCAGGCTTGACTGGTTCTTGTTTCATACGTGACAGCTCCCTTCTAATGGCTTCATCATTTCTGATATCTTTCTTGTTACCAACAAGGATAATAGGAACATTGGGGCAAAAATGCTTCACTTCTGGGGTCCATTTTTCAGGAATATTATCTAATGAATCAGGCGCATCAATTGAGAAACACATGAGAATGACATCGGTGTCAGGGTATGACAATGGCCTCAACCTATCATAGTCCTCCTGTCCAGCTGTATCCCATAAAGCCAGTTCGACTTGCTTTCCATCAACCTCAATATCTGCAACATAATTTTCGAATACCGTTGGCACATAAACTTCAGGGAATTGGTCTTTTGAGAAAACAATCAAGAGACAGGTTTTACCACATGCACCATCACCAACTATCACTAACTTCTTCCTGATTGCAGCCATGCCTGTGGGATTGAAAATTTTATATTTTAGTAACATCCCAATAACATGGCGTAAAATCATAAAATGTGTTTACCAGAGTGAAGAACTGTCCAAACAACCCTATTAATTCCACGGCAGACAAAATTTGCATAATGACACAGTTGGTAAGAATGCTGAGAAGGGGACTGGTACCAGTCTGCCCAGACTCCTTCTATAAATAAGTACTGTATAAAATGCTTGACAGCTTCCAAAATTGCATCACTCATGCAAAATCACCACAAGGGACACACAACCAACAAATTTACCTGTGGGCTAACTAAAGGTCAATTTTCAATTCACCTCCCAAGGCTTAGTGTCCTTTGTAAGTTTAAACCGTTCCTTCTGCAATTTCTTGAAACAGGAATAGACCACTTCCACAATTACATCAATTCTTTTGAGATACTTCCATGAACATCACTTGCCTTGATTTGGATGTAAATATCAAAGTGTGCATTGCTCTTAGCAACGCATCAAATAGTTTTTTACTATTCTTTGCAACATAATGATATTATGTAGATTCCTTGCTGTACAGGGAATCACATCTCTTACATTGAATTTAATTGTGAAACTGGTCTTTTAATTGTGAAATTTAAGTGATATTCCTGACTGAGACCCTAGTTGGGATAAAATGCTAAGGCCAATGTTTCTCTCACCTACCATTGGAGAGCTTTTCATCAGCACTAAGTTGATGAATCTTGGGCATTACATACTTGTGTTTATTATATTTTCAACAGTATATACAGATCAAGTCCAAGCATGGCCATTTTTCAATCTTTGCAATGTTATTAAATCTTTGAACTCTGCACTTCATCATCATCATAAATGACTGATCAAAGAGTAGACTGCCAGCCCAGTTTGCATTCTTTGATCTTGGTGCGGGGAAGCTCATTCTAAAGTAAATTTTGGCGCACCTGAGGGTTGGGGTTTTTTGTAAATTTGATAAAAAAACTGCTACAGATGATGCTGTTACAGGGTTATGGTTAAGCTGCAGCTGGAGGTAGTTGAAATGGTGTGGGAAGATTCTTTTCCAAATTATCAGTAGGAAACTTCAAAACAATTTTATTCTTAGCAAACTGTTTGTATGCTTCATCACTTTTTAAATTTCAATCATGACAAAACATACGAACAGGGGAAATAGGGCCAGCAGGGTACATGAGGATCTAGCAGTCATGGGAAATTTCTTCCATGCAAGAAACAGAATTGGCAGTCATGTCAGCAGTTGCCTGAAACATTTCAACTTTGAAAAGTAAAGAATTCCCAAGTTGCAATAACCTTCTTGCTTGTAACAAAAAATACTAACCCCACAGGCTGATTTCCATCTTGAAATAACATCCGGAATGAAGGCCTGGCCTTGCAATGTGAGATGAGAAGTTCAACCCCAGAAATACCTTTGTCCACTTCCTTGCTAGACACCTTATGTCCCCTAAAAATTTTCCTAAGGTCTCTAGAACCTTCAAAACTTTGTCACTCATAAAAACAACGTGTGTCATAGTAACCATTCGAAAGTATCATTCCTATTTTCCGGACTACCGTTTCGTGTCAGTTCACGTCCGCCTCAAATCCGAGCATGACTTTCGGGGTTGGCCTAAATGAATTCACGAATTTTCTCAGCTACAAAAACATATATTCATCTCCAGTTTTCAAGCATGGATGGTTTAATTACATCAAGCATTAAATACAGCAAGATTTCATAATGCTAGGAGGTGTCGTTCAACATTATTTGACAGCGATTTCCAACGTCTTCTGCGAGTAGGAATCGAGCATACAGCAAGATTTCAAAATTTAGGAATCGAGTCTCAGAATCCCTGAGAGAAAGTAAAGCCAGCTATTTCCACAACTTTTTCCAAAAAAATAGCAATAACATGAAGCAGTTATGGTCAGGAATTAAATCAGTCATAAGTATTAGGCAGTCAAGTAATGTTAATGTTATAAGTAAGCTTAAGGATCCTAATGGCAATGTTACGTCAGATCCTGCCGTTATAGCAAATGTTTTTAATAAGTTTTTTGTTAATGTTTCTCATAATATCACCAAAAATATACCAAGATCTAAGAAGTCACCTGTAGATTTTATGGGAAGCAGAATTGGAAGCTCCTTTTTCACTGCACCCTCAATTCCTCTTGAGATATCTGACATAATCTCTCTCCTTAAAAGTGGAAAGTCTCTGGGACCAAATAGTATTCCTATGAAAATCTTGAAACTCCTTTCCCCACTTATATCATCTCCTCTTTCTCAAATCGTAAATGAATCTTTCCAGTCTGGAATCTTTCCAGACAAAATGAAGTTGGCCAAAGTTATACCACTTTTCAAGAAAGGCTGCCCACTTGCAGCTTCCAATTATAGACCTATTTCTCTTCTTTCTATTTTTAGCAAAATCATTGAAAAAGTTATGTACAAACATCTCTACAAATTTCTTGAAAAGCATGAAATATTATATACTTTACAATTTGGATTTCGTGCAAGTCATTCTATTGACCATGCTCTTGTTAGCTTAACAGAAGCCATAAAGAATTCGCTAGACAATAGGAAATTTGGCTGTGGAATTTTTATTGACTTGCAAAAGGCATTTGACACTGTGAATCATAATATTCTGTTGACAAAGCTTGAACATTATGGAATTAGAGGAACTGCCTTAGATTGGTTTAAGTCTTATCTCATGGATAGGAAACAGTATGTATCAGTAAATGGATCAAACTCTAGTTACCTCAATGTCACCTGTGGAGTCCCGCAGGGTTCAGTACTTGGTCCTCTCCTTTTCCTAATTTACATTAATGATTTACCTCAATCATCATCAAAACTAGTCTTCTATTTATTTGCTGATGATACAAATATTTATTTTGAAGCAGAAAACCTCAATCTTCTTCAACAAACAGTTAATAAAGAATTGAAAAAAGTTAAAATGTGGCTTGATGTTAATAAATTGTCTTTGAATATTGACAAAACCAGTTTCATCATTTTCAAGTCACCTCAGCATTTTTCCTCTGACAGTATCAATATCAAAATTGGAAACCGTCCTGTTAAAAAGACTTGCTATGTCAAATTTCTTGGAGTTCTTTTGGATGAAAATCTTTCATGGAAGTATCATCTGATTGAATTGTCTAAAAAACTGGCTAGAACTTGTGGTATGTTCTTCAAAATAAGACATTTTTTACCTATTGATGTTCTCATTTGTCTTTACAATTCTTTATTTTCACCCTTCTTACAATATGGAATTTTAGTTTGGGGTCTCACATATGAGACTTATATTAATCCAGTGTTTTTGTTACAGAAAAGGATTATAAGGGCAATGTCTTTTGAACACTTTACCTCACACTCGGCTCCTATCTTTCTTAACTTAAAAATCCTAAAGTTGCATGATCTTTTTCAGCTAAAGTTGCTGAGTTTTGTATATGAATCTGTTAATAAAATCTCCCCTGTTTGTTTTCATAATTTCTTCAAGTCTGTTGAATCTGTTCATCAATATGGTACAAGACAGGCTGGCAAGGATGATATTTTTCTGCCTCAGAAAAATACTAGTCAATATGGTCTCAGATCAGTACGTTACAATGGAGCAAAATGCTGGAATGACATTCCTGTAGAAATAAAAAGGTCGCCATCGGTCAAGATGTTTCGTCAAAAACTGAAAACTTTCCTGTTCGAGCATAACCATTGAATCAGATTATTGATAGTCAATATTTACCCATAGTTTCTTAAAATTTACCTGAAAAGAGGGGGTGCTCTCTCCTCGATTAGCTTAGCTATTGAGAGAGTTCCTCCTAAGAATTCCCCTTCATACAAATCCTCTGGTGTTATGTATCTTTATCCCTGTATATGTGTTATTGTCTTATTAATTTATATGTAGTTATTTATTGTTGTAAGTTTTTAATTTAGAGAGTTTTGTATGTAGTGGAATTTAAAATGAATGAACTGAACTGAACTGAACTGAGTAGGCTAGCCTGTATGGTTTGTCCTAAAATGGCGGACAACTTCATGACATGACCAAACCTGTGTGCTGAGCTGCGTAAAAATTCACGGAGAGTTTGTTAAAGGAAAGCAGTTCATCATACCTGTTATTCTTTAGTGTTGTCTGTTGCAAGAGTTTTTCTTCGTTTAATTCGTAGACATGAAAAATAAGATGGAAAACAAACAGAGTATTGCATCCAAACCACACCTCAATTTATAGGCTTGACTGAGAGAAGAACCAATGCTAAATTCCGTTCAGTGCTGCAAGTACGGCAGTTTTAAAGTAGCACCATACTCGGTTCTGATTGGTTTATATTACCTCTTCTTCTTATCTGATTGGTTAGAAATTTCAAGAGGAAGTACCACAATCATGCGTTATGTTAGGGCATAATCGGGGGCGTAAGTGCGGTCCCCCTGGTTTACATACAAACAAACACTGCTGACTATGCATCCTGAAATAAACAAAATTCTGAAACGTTTTCTCGCCTTTCGGTCTGTGGGGAAAACAAAGATTTTTCTGTTGTGAGTCAGGGATTTGTCACACAACTTCCAACCACTTTCGATTCGACAAGGACGTATTTGAATAGAAAAGGACTAGGGCGAGTCTCCCCAGACCTCTTCTATAAATAAGTGTATATAATCTGGATGGTCATCAGATTGCATCAGTGGTGAACACACGGCACGGCCAACAATAGCTGCGTGTGAAAGTATAAATGATGGTTGATTTCTAGATTCGAACATTTCGTCTTAGTTTGCAAGATTTGTTGCTGTCGGACTCAAATTCCTTAGGACCCCGACCAGATTTGGGATTCTGTCATCTATGCGGGTCTTGTTTCCAGGACATAAAAATTCTACAAGAAGAACAAAAACCTGTCTTTCTTTTGTGAGGAATTGATTGAAGAGAGCTTTCTTGCTGAGCAATTCTTAGGCATTAGTGTCTTTTCCGTTCCTTTTTTCCTTCAGAAAATCTATGATTCTTTGGAAGTGAAACCTTGGCGATTTTTGAAAATGGGCAAAAGGAGAAGCAGTCTTCAAAGAAGCAAGATCCCCTTGAAGAAACTAAATGACGTTTAAAGCTCGCTCATTCCAACTTCTGGTTTCCATCAAATATCAAATGCGTTTTTAAACCCCGGGGGTACTTGATTAGGGAAATGACGGGGTGTGTGAAAATCTCGCCACATCCACAACCCTGTTGCATCAAAAGTGGCCTGGGGCATAAAAATTTTGACAAAAGTACAAATGATCAATTTTGCTCCAGACTCGAAACAACGTCCTTGTTACAACAACAACAGCATTTATTGCAAACGAATTGATGCTCCTGCGCAAAAACGAACTTCTGCTGCAGTGATCGTGGAATGGAGTGAAACCATAGGGACGAGTGGATGGAGTCTAACCTTGGCGCATAATGTTTTTCTCAATTATAACACAGGTGGCGGAGAATGGTTCAGTAAAACTTGCACGATTAAGTAATACACAAATGTACTAAGATTTAATCATACCTGCCAGTTAACTGTGTCAAATTTCTCTTGAATCCTCTATTAGTTACAGAGACTCTGGTCTCCGCATCTCCGTGTTTTATTTAGGCCATAAATTGTGTTGTGTTGTTGCAGTTGTGTAATACCCAGTCCAATAAATTTTGTCAGGAAAGGACACTGCACTGTGTCGAATAATTTCTACAACAAACGGACATCTTTTTCAGCGGCTCATCCCGTCCACTCAAGCAGTGCCTCTCGCCCATCCCGTTCGCTCAGTGCCTCTCCCGGATCCCAAACCAAACGCATTCCGATCAAATCCTACAAATCCTAGAAAGCAGACAGCTAAATTCATATCGAAAAGGAACTGCATAAAACGGCATTTGTAACGATCATAGTTAGAAATCTGTAAGAAGGTCTCAAAAATTCACGGTTCCATGATATTTGATATCGGGGAAGAGGCAACATGGGTATTACTTGCAAATGTGCATTACATTAACGGCAGCATTTTCAACGTTTTTATCCAATTGCCAATTCGTCTGACAAGCTACAACATAGAGCAAGAAAGGTCGAAATTAAAACACAGTAAATCCCCGCTTATAAGAACGTACTATTTCGAGAGCAAGGCTGAAATTGGCTCATAATTCCAAGGTACTAAGGCTAATTTCAAGGTATAAAGGTTCTTATTTCAAGGGTGCCTCATGTAGTCCCCTTGAGAGTCTCACAAAGATTTTCAGCCGTATTATTTGTCTTCGAAGCGTTCTTATGGACCTAATAAGTAATTGGGGAGGAGAATAAAACTATCAAAACCAACTGGGACCAAAATTACCTTATTAACAGCAATCAAAGATTAACTTTGCAACCCCTGCAATAAGAACCTATGTTTCATCAGACTGAAACAGGTTCTTAATTGCAAGGTACATAACTTAGGAAAAACAGCCTCTAGGTTCCTTTTTAGGTAGGTTCCTACATGCGGGGATTTACTGTACGCTTATCTCCATCATGGTTTCAAATTAAAGCCATGGCTTCAACATCAAATGGATTTTGACAACCTCCATGTAAACCTCAACACAACATGGGGCTCAATCTTTAAAGAGGTGGGTGTAAAATTCTACCGGGCGAGTCAAATAAAAAACGCCCGGCGCTTGAAAGGCTACTGCTCCCTGAGTATAAAAGCAACGATATTCTGCAACACCTGGTTGAATAGCTAGCATGTTCAATTATCTTTAGAAATTTTTCAGGCTAGAATCAGTCACTATGCTCAGATTCTGTTTTAAGCAATGTTCTAAAATGAATCCCTTTGAGAAACCTTGGAAAAAGTGTTAAAATTACAAGCAAGAATCCCTAATATATATACCTCACACAGCGATGACTTTCAGCACGCTTTAGCACATGTTTTCCATTTGGTGGGTTGAAAAGTCTTCCCCCTAGTGTGAATAACTTATTCAGAGGGTAATTCCATTCGACCTTGAGGAAAAAATGCATGAACACAGCCAAGAGTCATTGTTGCTAGGAAGGAGAACAAAGGGAAATCATGCTTGGTGTTTTCACTCGTTTTTGCAGGTTTCCGAAAGGGACTTTCTGCAGAAAATCTCCTATTTCGACAGGAAAGAATGACCGAATAAATCCGGCTAAGTTACAGAACCTAATTGGACAAATCGGGGGATAAAACAAGACAGTTTTCAATAGCATTGCTTTGATATGCAGGGAACAGTATTTTTTCAAATGCCGGGATTTTTATTGACTCCCCCGGTAATACATTTTTCTTTGAATTAAAGAGCTTCAAAAGGCTCTGGGGTCGAGGTCGATACACTTTTTGCACCCAATTTTTAAACATTTGAAAGATCTGAGTCTTATGCTCCCAAACACGGGAGTACCTTGCCTCTTCTGCCCTATCAGAGGAGGCCTTTATAAGCAACCAGAAAAAAGCGAGCAAATTATTGCAAATAACTTCCGGAGAAGCAAGGAAAGTTGCAAAATTATATGAAACGATAACGTCAGGAATAATCCAGAGAGATTACGAGCTCGCAGTAGCAACACTACATAAGGACTAGTCAAGCAATTTCATCTTACAGTACCTAAATAAAAGTCATCAATTTATGAGTCATGATATTACAAACAGTTTCAGTTCAAAGTTCTCGAGACACACTTCCCAAACTGGACTACCATGAAACTCCAATATCTAATCAAACATGAATCAGATGGAAAGATGTGACAAGGAATTTATTTGAATACAATTTGGTCTCTAAATGCTTTACAATCTCATCCACCACATTGAACCCCTGATTCTGTTGTAGTCAGGCAATTGTTCGATTGGTCCTAAAAGAAAAATAATTGGGCTGAAATCAATAGGCTGAAAGAAACTTTGATCAGGCCATAGTAATAAAGTTTCTTAATTTCAAATGAAATTTTGTCCATTTTAGTACTAAAGTTTCTTAATTGGTTTCTTATTTTTGGGATGCATGAATTGCCAACGTGGTCGCTAACACTGCTGCAGAAATTTTTATTGATATTTAAACATCATACAGGAATAAACAGTGTTCTGTCATGATGAAAACACAAATGGTTAGTTGATACTGCAAAGGAATAAAGGTTCAACGATCTATTTGCTATAAATCCATGCTTTTAACTTTGAAAAGTTTCTTACTACTTCTACTTCTTACTACTTCTCAGAGTTTCTTAAAATTTCGGCATCTTAGTACTAGTTTCTTATAAACCAGTTTCTTATAAAAAAACGTGCAGCTTTAGAATGATACAACTCATTTTGCCCATCTAAATTCTGTTTGTGTCTAAGCTGATATTCTAACTGAACTGGAATTTGAAGGGACTGGGTATAGTATCCCCAGACCTCTTCTATAAATAAAGGAGTACAAATTCTCGATCAACATTAGATTGCACCAAAGCGCAGAATCACAACTTGTATGCGTGTTATACAATGTTTAATCGAAAATAAACCAATTAAGGGGGACTGGTCACGAAATGTAAACAAACTTCTTTGGAACGACGATTTTGCAGTATTTTTGTCAGGCCATATCACAGTGATTTCCCATTACTTTTCTCAAAATGAAAGTGTTATTTCGAAGATGGACTTTTGTACTTCATAGAGAAACAAACGAAATACTCATATGTTGTGCGATTGGAACGATATTGGTGGATTTTTAGAAGTAACTTTAGTGTGGATTCACCGATCTACCAAAATCTGTGCAGAAAACAAAGGCCACGTGTAGGCAACAATATAGATTCTCGAAATAACAGCTTTGTTCACGGTTACATGACCCTGCCCTTTAGTATTAATAATTGTGCTATAAAGAGAGTTTTGTTTCAAACAACGTTTCAGGTTTTGACAAGTTATCCGTCAACTCGTCAAGACAAGACTTAATAACGGGTTTAAGCCCGAAATGTCATTTGAACAAAAAACTCTCTCCTCTCTATAGCACAATTGCTTATAGTTAATTTAACTTCATTCACAGTCGAGAAGACCTCAGAGTTGTAGAACTTCAAGCAAATAACAAAATTGACACTTACCAATACCAACAACAGCAGGACATTTATCGTAAATATATTTAGTGGCTACTTCTTTGACTGCCTTCGCATCGATCATCTGAAATCAAATTGAATGATAATGAAACCTCAGTAACCTAACACCAAATTCTTTCCCAGTACAGCAGATACCAACGGGGTGAGTGGCCGAGTGTGGCTTAAACAGTTTTCGTCAGATAACTGAAGTTAACTGAAGTTATTATTACAAGTGCAAGCACAAGAAACAAAAACACCATTTCAAATGTGGCGAGAGAAGGAAAACGGTTGCATTAAGAATTACTGTAAGATGAATTATCTAGAGTTGGAGGTCAATTTACTTCATGGAGAGCTAACATTTTAAGAATTTATCGAATTTATCTCGGACTATTTTCATACCCCCTCCCCAAAATGTGCACTGTTTTCGTCCCCCCTTAAGGGGGTAAGATTTTAGCACCTCCTCCCAGATGTCTTAAATCCCCTCCCAAGCCCAAAACAGCAAACTCTTCCCAGTACAATAGGTACCCGTAGTTAAGAAACAGTCTTACAAGAAACCAAAATAACAGTTGGTACTAGCGAATACGAAAAACTGCCCCCATAATTCAACTTATTGCTTGAAAACAATAAAACATTATTTTGTCCACCTTCTTTAAAAAATTCAATACCCTGCCACATTCAATCACACCTTTCTTACTTCTTAAAACTGAGCCTTGGATCGCGCTTCCAAATCTGGTAAATTTGTGAAGAAAAAAAGCATGACCCCCGTTCTCGGTATAACGATGCTAGCTGTGGCAAGAAGTTACTTCGGATTTCAGAAACACTTTTCAGAGACTTTATTAGCAACAAATTTGCGTTAAGTGAGTTAGAACTGGTTCAGCTTACACAGAGGCAAATGTTACTGGTCTTTTCGCTTAATTGCTCATTATTTTCATTCTTTATTAAAGGCACACTGTCGTGGTTGTGATTGGCTAGTTGTGATGTTGAAATCAAAAACGAAGGCTTTTTAGTAATTACCAAGGCTCTGGCTTTTTAGTAATTACCAAGCATTTTTGCTCTCGGATCATACTTTGTTTCGAGAATGAAGGGAATCAGATCATTATCATCTTCGTGAATTTCACTGCACAATGATATTACTGAACCTTGCTTAATTCTTTTCTTCTTGGTTGTCTTGTTTATCCAATCAGTACCACGACAGTGTGCCTGTAACTGATTTTTCTATCCATCTATCTATCTACCAGTATGCTGAATGCCTTTTAAAAAGAACTAAAAAGAAGCGAAGAAGCTTTTTCTTTCAACTGAATAACATCGGTTGAAAACAGGTCAGTATAAATAAATTTCTTTTCCTCTTACTTTTAGAATGCTGAATGGAGATGTAAGATTTGTTAGCTTTGAGTATATTTGAAAGAGACAAATTGATACATACGCTAATACGCTTGTCTAGCTCTGGGAGTGGGATTCTTCTTCCATAAGTAAGCATTTGCCTGTAACAATAAATAACATCAGAAGTAAATCACATTTATCATTTACATATTGCAACATCATCTGAGAAGCAGCATCAGAAGCACTAGCTCTCTTATGCCTCTTCAACCCTCTCGTACCCAGAAAATCTTACAGTCAAAGCAGAAGAAGCGAGCCATGTAAATTCAAAGATTATTTGAAAATACATTTTCATGATCGGATGACTTTTCGAATATTACTTTGTTCTCTGCTTCCGTTCTATCCGAATCGTGCTTTGTTCTTTGCTTCCGCTCTGTTCGAATATTGCTTTCTTCTTTGTTTCCTTTCTATTCGAATATTGCTTCCGTTGGGCGGAGCATTTTGAGAATCACAGTAGGAGATCTTTCCATTGGAAACCACAATGAATCAGAATGTTCAGTGATTTCTTCATGCAAAGAAAACAAAATTCAATGAAGATGCGATTAAATATTCAATATTGAAACATAGGTGGTACGCTTCTTCCCCTTTGACTGTAATAGTTTGCAATAAAAACCTACATTTATGAGCCACAAATGTTAGAAATCTAAGCGTGAGGAGTCTGATCGAAAATTTCTGAGCTTTGTAAAAATGGCAGAAATATTGGGAAAGGATATTTCAAACTGCTAGATGCACGAAGCAAGTCATTCATACGGCTTTTGCAGAGCAAATGCCCTCCTAACTTCTTTAGTCTTGAATTTTAAGGCACGGAATTGAGAAGATGTGATAAAATAAGCTCAAAAATTAATAGTATAGCACGAAAAGACAAGTATCCTATTCCTATATATTAAGCACTACTGGTGTAATTTTCAAATCAACGAACAGTAGAGTAAATCCTCACGTATAAGAACCTTTTTGATAGCTAAGTTGAATACGTTCGGAACTCAGATTTGTTTCAGGGTATCATGGTTCTTAAAACATAGGTTTCAAATCTTTAAAAAGCTGGGTGTAAAATTCAATGACCTATTTCTTTGAACTGAACGGCTTCATAGAAACTTTAACTATTTTAAAGTAAATCTGCCGTTGGACTTTTCTCAAATCTTCAAGATTGTCAGAATTACAGAATTCAAGAAAATTTTCGAAAAAAGCTTAAAACTGTCGAGAAGCTTAAAATTTCTAAACCTCTTGACGAAAGATCAAATAATTTTCAAGAAAATCATAGTTTATGGATGCCTACAATATGGTATCAAGCAAAACTCTCTCACTCTTCTGATTGTGATTTAGAAATTTGATGAAGTCACATCATAAAATGAGCTGAAATATAAAAGAGGCCGTAATTTCGACAAATAATCGAGATTTCTGAAAAGTCCAACAGTAGAATCATAGAAAACAAGGCTAAAATTTCTTTCAAGTCATTCAGTTTAAAGAAATACGTCGTTGAATTTTACACCCGCCTTTTTTCGTAGATTTAAAGATTTGGAATCTATGTTTAGTTCTTATTCATACCGTCGGTTTTTGCAATTTCTATCAAAGGATAACCAAAGAAGTCATCCCCAAGAGATTTTAAATCCTTCATTTTTTTGGCAATGCTAGTATCGACTTTATATCGAATCTAAGCATAGAAATTGCAAGAAAGAAGCCCAAATTTTAACAGCCAATCAAAATTAGATTTATTGCTCTTGTAACAAGAACATATTAGTTTATCAAACTGAAACAGGTTCTTGATAAAAAGGTGCATAATTCGGAAAATACAGCCTGCAGGTTCTCATCTTTGTAGGTTCTTATACGCGGGATGTACTGTAATGTTCCTCTGAGAGCTAACAAATACATGCAAAGTAACTCCTTCCAAATATAAGTAACATGCTCAGGTAATAGTTTTTGGTGAAATACCTTCCAATGTCTTCACAAATTGGCGTTGAGCCTATAAGAAAGATAACAACTTAAAATCATCCATTCCAACAAAGCATAACAATCAATTTACTTCCGTGTGTCTCCTCAAAATTAGAATATCAATAACTTCAAAGCTATCAGCGAAAAGAAATTCTGGGAATTCCATAAGTTGCATATTTTGCGCTGCACCTCGATTCTATTTATTGATACTTTTTGAGCTAGAGCTTTTTCAAATGAATAACAACATTGACTAAAGATACAAACAAAGCTTTTAATGCTTCTGCGAAAACTCCAACTATTTATGTAAACGATAGCCTTGCTAAAGGCCAAACGTTTCTGACAAAAATCTCTCTGAAATGACTCAGTTTTCAAAGATAAAGTCTGCAAATCTTTAAGAAAAGGAATTTCGTTGAGCAAAATGGATATCTCCTTTCTGGGTATATCAATTTGGCCTGTTTTCGGCTGTACATTACATTGATTCCAATGAAATAATCGAAAAATTCTTACCATCTAATTGGAGCAGAAGATTTGTCTTCAATAACCTCTTCGCTCTTTCAACTTCTGCTTCTCTAACACTGCTGCAGATTCTCATCCTTAAAAATATTCAAAGTAAAACTCTACAAAATCAGCTTACGACAGCAGAAAATCAGTTGATTTTCAGAGATCCTACTTTGTTATTAACTGGTGAATAACGAAGAGGTACATTCCATTTTACGCGGGCTGCAAAACAGCATCAATAAAAGTTTCATTCCACAAAACACAAAAAACGATCCAGAAAGTAACCAAACGAACAGTTTGTTGCTTAAAGGGGCAGGTCACGTAACCGTAAACAAACCTGTCATCTCAAAAATCTATATTGTTGCCCTCACGTGGCCATTCTGTTCTGCATAGATTTTGGTGGATGGGGTGAATCCGCACAAAAGTTACTGCTAAAAATCCACCAATATCTCTGCAATTGTACAACATATGAGTGTTTTGTTTCTTTCTCTACGAAGTACAAGAGTTCATCTTCAAAATAGCACTTTCATTTTGAGAAAAGTAGTGGAAAATCACTGTTATATGGCCTAACGAAGATACTGCAAAATCGTCGTTTCCAAAGTTTATTTACATTACTTGACCCTGCCCCTTGAACAATAGGCCTAAAAGGTAATGCTTGACCTACGACTTGCCACCATGGATACACCGGTTCCTATTTGATCACCGAAGCTTAGCATGATTGGGGCAGGTTATTACCTGGATGGGTGACAACTTAGAAACACCCCGTATCGTAGGTACAGCACCTCACCAAGGCGTAACATTGGTACCTCGGTGATGAAGGCAATAAAAACATCAGAAGCACCAACTGTAAGCTGCACGCGGTGTAAAAAATACGTCCAAAGGGAGCAAAATGTGAATGAACTGCCCCCGCAGCAATGAGTCAGTCGCTGCGAGGGCAGCTCGTTTGGGTTAAATTGGGAGGAGAAATGTTGTTGCTGCTCTGCCATTCAGAATTTCATCTGTTGGTCTAAGCACACGTTTTTGCGACGAAATAAAACAAGCAAGGAAAGAAAAAACAAGAAATATTGGGCTTGATTTAGCTTGGTAACTGGTAGGTAAACCATATTACTACGTTGTTATTTCATGGGTACTTCGAAAATCACAACAATAGTGTCCCAATTGCCCATGATCTTACCATTCAGACTGAACATTGAACATCAAATCATCAATCTTCATTCTATCAGTGATCATGTACGTCCCAAACAGACCAGTATCCGTGTAACACGTGTTAAATGACATATAACTATGTGCGAGGTCATGTTTACTGACAATTTGTGCCAACGGACTGGCCATGTGTTTGGCACCACCCATTGATCTGTCCCAGTTACCAACCAACATGTTGGCTACCATAAGTGTGAAGTAATCAGGATGTGCCCATCCGCAGCCCTCTACAGCTATGGCGATGTGTGCAAATGGCATTTCATCATCACGGACACGAATTTCTGATCCGGTGTATCGGCATGGAGAGAGTCTTTCCTCTTCCGTGTAACTTGACCTTAGCCCTGAGAAGTTTGCTTCAGCCAATCTTACCTAGGAAGCAAATATGATATACGTATCGGCTATGATGCACGTAAAACAACTTGACTTCCTCTTGAGTACAGTAAGACCCTGAAGAACAAGTCAGAAGAACAAGACCCTGTAGTCTTATTCTATCATGAAACTGAATAAACAGGTTGAACCAATTTGTCAGGTTCTTTAATCACCCTTAACACAGGGAATGCTATCCCCTCGATTAGCTTAGCTATTGAGGGAGCTCCTCCTTAAGAAATTTCCCTACATACAATTCCAGTAATTAGTATTTTTTAGTAAATTGTTATTGCATTAGTGGTTAATTATGTTGGTTTAATTTTTCAAAATTGTTGTATTTAGTGTAATTATTTAGTTAAAATGTTATTGTATGCAGTGTAATTTTAAAATTATACGAACTGAACTGAATTAAAGACATTTTATTAAGAGCTTTTAATGGCGTTTTTATTTATCTATTTATGTATTTATTTATTCATTTATTTAGTAACAATTGCAATTAGGTTTTAAAAAGGCAGTTCGTATATCAAGTTTGTTACTTCAGACTTTCTGTTTCGAGTGGCTCTTTGAATCTTTTCATTGGATTATATGAAATTTTTGATTCTTTTACAAACTTCTGTTGTGAATAATACCTCATGAACTCAAGTGCTGAGAACTGACAGTAAAAATAGGTTTGAAGTTTGGATCTGAACAAAAGAGATTCCTGAAAGCCCTGAATAAAATAAGTACCATTTTAAGAACATGAACAGCCTCACTTGCCACTAAATACCCGATGTATAAGAACCTAGTCAGGCTGACTTGCAAAATGGTAGGTTCTTTCATGCGGATTTTTGCTGCAGCTCAAAAGAAAATTCCTATCAGAAAGCAAAGAATTGGCTAAAAATTCTTAAGAATTCTTTGATGTAGATGTTCACATGGTCTGTAATGTAAAACATATGAAGAGAATAAAATAATCTCTTATCTCTCAGAATATAATAAATTAATAACCAAAGCATCATGATCGATTCCTCCAGCAGCAGCCAAAACAATTCTTGGGGCGCTATAGTGTTTTCCAATATATTCTTGAAGGTCGTTTCTAGAGATTTTCTTCACGTTTTCAGTGGGTCCAAGGATAGTGTATCCCAAAGGAGTTCCTTGATAAGCAGTAGCATGGAGATGGTCGAATATCACTTCTTCTATTTGAGTTTCAACTTCCTGTTTCAAGAAGAAAAAAAATTCGTAGAGCAACTTATTCCTTGAGAGGCTACAAAATACACCAAAATCCAACTTAATGTGTTGTGAGCTTCTACTCTCGAGTACCAAATAAACGGGGGGGGTGAGAATAATCGGAGGGGGTTGGAAATGGTTCGATATAACAATAACCGGGGGTTGGAATAATAGGGGAGGGAGGTGCTTGGAGAAATAGAAAATAGCCCTTTTCTTAGGTAAGCACGTGTCTGTTATATATTTATGTGAACAGTGATGTTACTGATACATTTACTTTTGAAGTCTGGTTCTGTTGAATGCACTTCTTGAGACTTTTTCTTGCGTTTATTCAGAAATTATGTTTAATATCATTTCATTTGTCCAAAAATTAATAAAAGGGGGGGGGGTTGGAATAAGAGCGGGGGGGGTTGGAAAATTTTTCAAAAATTAATAAGCGGGGGGGGACGATTATTCGGTACTCGAGAGTAACTTAGCGATAGAAAAGAAGAAAACGAGCTTTTATGAGAAAACAGCAGAACCGGATTGTCAATTTTGAAAATGAGTCCGTTACTCTCAGATACTGACAATACAACTGACATCAAAATACCATGGGATCATTTTCTATATTTACAAACATTTTCAAGGTTTTCTTTGTCTTATTTCAAAGCTTTGAAGAATATATTTAGGTCAAGTTACCGGTGATACTAAAAAATTGGTAAACAGGATCATGGAATATCATAAAACGGACGAGTGCATCAGAAACTATGCTGGCAAGTTACTTATATTCGTGAAACTGTAGTCAAAGAATCCCTTTAAACGATTTCGTCAGTGCAAAACAGATTGAGAATCCTCTATTTCCCACTCAGGAAACAAAAAGGGTAAAGATTTCGGTACACCTGTTGCTCTCAAAACAACATAAAACATAACTGGGCCATACTTTCAAACTTAAGAAAAGGATAAAAGTTTTAATATTGGCAATAAAGATAGCTTTAAAAGAATACAACCAATTCGTGATCATTACCTGCATTTCTCGGAGTATAACACCTCTTTCTCTCTCGATCTGGCTTTCACCAAGAGTTGAATTTTGGATAATATCGGATAGGAGGTCGACAGCTGTAGGGAAAGAAAAACGATTTCAGCTCCTTCTCTGATAAATACGATCTTCTAAGTGTATTAACTACTATGAGGCTCAAAAATTTTCTTGGTTGTTAAAGCTTTCCTTCCGAAAGATTCATGGCAAAACTCGTTCTAATGTCTGCTAGAATCTAGTCCCGTTATAATCGGAACCGTAGACTTCCCCCAAGTGTGTCCGTTTTATTTGAGCCTACTCGGTCGCGCACCGAGATGGCTCGAATAAGACAACAAACGAGACTTGGAGCAAGCGTATCTGAATGGTTTCACTTCGTTGAAATTTATCTTTGACGCCGGAAAGCACGGTATTATAACGATACAAAAACACCTGGTCACACTGTGCACTTCCTTTTGTTGCAAAGTTGCCTGCGCTGTGTGGCTAATTCTTTTGCCGTAAAAGTAATCATCATGTGATTACCTTCGTAAGTCGTGATTGGTTCGTAATTCGTAATTCGTGATTCGTAATAACGCTGTTATTTAAGCAAATAACATCCTGTTTATCCCGTTGTTTTGGATACTACGGGTATCTACATGTTTTAGAAGACTATTGCCCAATGAACGAAACGTTGTAACAATGTTGTATGTGAACAGGAAGACCGGTCACATCAGCGTTGTAAGCCCGTTGTTTCGAATAACTGCAGCTAATGATGCTTACTCAATTTCTAATGTATCAAGGCTTAATACCAAATGTTGTAAGGTGCAATCACGGTTACTATTAAGGAGCCACTCTTAAACACATATTTGTTGCGGTTTGTAAACTTCACAGTCAACAAACAGCAAGTCATCTTTAAAATGAATTGGTAAACAACCTTTAGAAATTCGTATAGTATACACTGCTGTTAATTGGCTCTTGATTTATCAAATGATTTGAATATCATCAGAGGGCAATAGAAAACTTTTATTGACATTGTTATGGAAGTGTGGAGGAGAAAGAGCAGAAATCGTTAAACTGTGGATTGATTCTCCTCTGCGCTTTCCTTATAGCAGAGGAAATAGGAAATTTGATAGAGAGAAGCGAAGAAAATTTTCAGCAGCCATCTTCTTAGAAAGAAATGAATTTCTGAAAGCAATCTTAGTAGTGAATTCCCTGCGGCAAAGATACCTGACAATGCAGTTTCATTGCTATGAGTTGTTTTCGGAATCTTTCAAGTGATATGTGAATCTTTCGAGTGTTATGGAAGCTTTCGTACAATCAATCTTTAGCAGTATACCAGCATGAGTGATATGATTTTCTTGAAAGTGTATGTATAAATCATACCTTTTGGGAGATCAGATGTGAAACATTTAGCATAATAAACGGTCTGTTCCCTTGAAGTGTAAGCATTCAAATGAGCTCCCATATTTTCGACCTGAAAGAAAACCGATTCGTTCAAATTTGAAGCAACAAAAGCATTGGTTCCAAATCTTTAAATCTACAAAAAAGGCGGGTGTAAAATTCAATGATCTATTTCTTTAAACCGCATGACTTTAAAGAAACTTTGGCCACTTCTCTAGAAATTACAGCCTGTTTCATATTTCAGCTCTCTTTATGATGCTCCTTATGATGTGATGTCATCAAATTTCTAAATCACAAACCGGAAGAGTGAAAGAGTTTTGCTTCATACCACATTGCAAGCATCCATAAACTACGGTTTTCCTGAAAACTATTTGATCTTTCGTCAACATGTCTAGAAATTACCATAGTTCTTAAGACTCTTTTCGGAAAATATTCATTTTCTTCAAAAAAAAGAAGAAAAACACTGTAATTCTGAAAATATTGAAGATTTCAGAAAAGCTCAACGGCAGATTTACTGTAAATAGTTCGAAATTCTTTGAAGACATTCAGTTCAAAGAAATACGCCATAGAATTTGGCACCCAGCATTTTAAAGATTTGAAGCAACAGTTATTTGCACCTCTTCTAGCGATAAATTCTATCCTGTTTCTACCCAGCTTTTTTGGCTTGTGCCGCCCATGATCGTGAGCTATTTAAACGTCCTGATATTGTGGAAATTTTGCTGGATTGCACGGTTTCTTTTTAAGTTGACTAGACTGATCATTTAAGTCTCTTGTATCCCCGTACATAAACCTCGCTCAACAGAGACTCGTGATGAAACAGTGAACAAGATTTTCAGCCGAGGTCCATTCTCAGCTGTCCTTCAACAAGCCTACAACAGAGATTATTTGTGGTCTAAATAGGACCCTGCTGTAAATACAAAGAGGAAATGTGAAGATAGTACCAAGACCAAAAGTTACTTTTCCTATCCATAAATACAGTAGCCTTAAATAAACTTCAAATAAACAATGTTTCATTCTACATCAGCAAGCTCCTGCTATCTCAAGGTGAAGTGAAGGTAAAGTTGCCGCTTTTAGCACCAAGTGCTGGAATTTTTGAAGTAGCTAAGCGCTAATCGAGTGCGCGACCCCTTGTCATGACGCTCAAGTGGTAAGGCACTACTTGGCATCGAAGCCACTCCCCCTGGCTGTTCTGGCTGCAGAGTCAGAGGATTACACCACTGTGCCACAACACCTTCATAATCACAACACCTCAAAGTTTACTGTGTCAAAAGTCATTCATCATGACCTTCAAAGTCATTATACTTTCTGTTCTGTTCAGCAGCAATATGTCCTTTGCAAAACAACTTTCCCCAGAAGTAAGTCAATTTCTTAAGTAAGGGGATATTAGCTACAATTACGACATTTGGCAATTGTAAAACTGTCTCTTATTCTAAAAAGCGTAGTGCACAAAATCTGACTTTTGCATAGACCATGCTCATTCTAACTCTCTACATATATGACTTGAGATACAGGAATTTTTATCCAAGTTTGCAAAATTTTCAGGCGTGAAAACATAACATGTATTTGAGTACGAAAGTAAAATGTGCTTCCGCTGCAAAAAAAAGTTCGTTCTTGAGTAAAAAAAATTCATTTTCACATTACAGACATTGCACCTATTTAGGATCAAAACTACATTAAAACTTACTTTATTCTGTCTTTAGCACGGATCCGCATTCACAACTTTGCCAAGTTAGAGGGGAAAAGCTAAGCTACATTTCCTGCAATCATATTTCACTTGTTTGCTCAATTTTCAATGAGAAGGAGGGAACCCTGGTCAACAAAATGCCCAATCAATCATTTCACACAACTACTGGGGCAAAATATCTTTTGACATTGTTGACATTGACATTGCTTCTAAGCAATGAGTTGAAAGTAGATATATCATGGATCACCTCCTGCTTTTCTCTTCCTGTTTCATTTAAGGACTCTGTACTAACCAGCATCCTTTGCAAAATGAAGCCATACCACATTGCAGTTTGCTCAATCCCTTATTACAATTCTACAAATGTATTTCTGGGTTTCTATCTTATGAGCTAATCTAAGGCCCTTTTTATATGAGGAAAAACACCTCACCTGCCAGACAAGGGGCTGAGAGGTGAGGTGAATTTCAGCTACTGTTTATATCAGATTCTTCACCTAACCTGTCAGCCCCGGGGCTGAGAGGCGAGGCAGAGTAAAGTCTGTCTTCCATGAAATCAGAATGAACTGACCATTGAAAATCAACGAATAATTTCATTTCTCCTCACCATACTGGTGTTGTTTCGTTTATACAGACAAATTTCACCTCACCCAGGTGAGATCCCACCTCTGGTGAGGTGAGATTTCACTATACCAGTGGTGTTGCGCTTGAGATGTAAACCCGAAATGAAAATGCAAAGGATTCTATAGGAAGGTGGAATCTCACCTCTCAGCACCGGGTCTGGCAAGTGAGGTGTTTTTCCTCATATAAACAGGCCCTTATTTAAGCCTAATTATCCTAACTGTCTCAATGCCAAGTCTTCTTTCCTCTATAGCTTTCAGCAAGGAAAAATCTGTAGAGTCCAAACAACCAATTTTTAAAGGGCCTTAGAAACCTGTATACACAATGAAGTGTATTTTGCAGGTGTATTTTGCAGGTGTATTTTGCAGGTGTATTTTGCAGATGTATTTTGCAGGTGTATTTTGCAGGTGTATTTTGCAGATGTATTTCGCAGGTGTATTTTGCAGGTGTATTTTGCAGATGTATTTTGCAGGTGTATTTTGCAGGTGTATTTTGCAGGTGTATTTTGCAGGTGTATTTTGCAGGTGTATTTTGCAGGTGTATTTTGGAGGTGTATTTTGCAGGTGTATTTTGCAGGTGTATTTTGCAGGTGTATTTTGCAGGTGCATTTTGCAGGTGTATTTTGCAGGTGTATTTTGAGGGTGTTGTGGCACAGTGGCAGGGCTTAAAAACAAAGTAGTATGGTAGCAGTGATACCATGAAAGCAGCTGAAATGCTCAAACTTGCCAGGAAGGAAGGAGAAAAAAGGGAAAAGAAATGTAAGGAAAGGGAAAAGAAGGGAAATAAATGAAGGAAATTGAAGGAAAGGAAGGGAAAAAGAAGGAGAGATTCCAAAAGGGGGGGAAATAGGCAAGAAGAACAAATGTGTAAGTTGAAACAACATTGCTTAGCTTGCTACCAGGAAGGAGAAAATTTTTTGAGCCCTGCGCAGTTGCTTAATCCTCTGGCTTTTAAGCTGGAACAGTCAGGCGGAGTGGGTTTGATACCCGGTAGGACACCACCAAATCAGTGTCATGATGAGGGGTTGTGGACTTGATTTGCTCTATTTCTGCAATCCCAGCGCTTGGCACTGAAAAACGCAACTTCGCCTTCACCTCCACTTTGTTTTGCAAAGAATGCAGACACTGGTTACTGGGTAGTGCAAAGTTTTTAAGCATATAATGAAGTACATATAATGAAGTATAATGAACAAAACTCCTCACCTCTAGTTCTAAATCAATCTGGCTTCTTTTCTTTGTTCCCTGATGGAATAAGATAATTTCCTTATCCTCTACATTAGATACACCTCCTGATTCATATTTCAATTAAATTTGCAATCAAAATGAAATTGGACTATGTTTAGGAAACTGCAGCCAGAAAATAGATTTAATTGCAAGTGTCACAATGAACAGTTTCATTTTAGTTCTAAGGATGACCTGATAAAAAAGACTGAGCAAGTTGAAATTATTCAACAAATCCAAGTGGTATTAGTAGTGGCAAATCCATTTGTTAAAGACAAATCCAAGTAGAAAATATTGACATATCAACGTAAGTGACAAAATCCAGAAGTTAAGGGATCGTCTCCAAATTATCGTATCTGTTTTATACAACTTGGTACTGTAGTTTATACTAAATAATAAGGTACTAGGAGAAAACGGACGCAAAAAATCAGACAGATTTTTCAGCACACTGAGGCCTTTCAAGCTTATGCTATCATCAGAATGTGACTAACTGTGGAGCTGGAGTGTTTCTACGATTTATAAACTAAAAAGGGATTACCGACAGGAAATGTGAAATTATTAGTTCATTATAGCATGTCCTTTGTTGAAAAGTTTACTTTCGTATTCTAAAAGTGACTTAGGGTCGTGAAGTGTCATAAATACGTAAATTTTGAAGAAAGGTTCTGTAAGGTTTTTATTAGATTTTCCGCAGTTGTGTACATGTTTCGGGAAATTACAAGATGAAACTCCGCTTCGTGACTCTGAAATGTGATTGTTCATTCTTTGACGTAAGTTCGTTGTTTGGCCGATGTAGTTCATTTGACCATGACATAAATTGCATGACAGAAAATATACAACGTTTTTGCTATTGCAAGTAATTTCTAATTTGATGTCCCATGTCGTACCATTTGCAGTTTTGAAACTTTTTACTGGTTGCAGATATAAGCGGCATAATTTGCATTGTACTTTGTTGCATAATTTAATTCCGGGTTCTGGTTTTTCAATCGAGGAGATGGATGTAAATTTCGCATTCGTTAGAATCGAAGTAAGGTTTGGAGGTTGCTTTAATGCGAGGATTGGTTTGGTTCCATTAAATTTTCTTTTTGTTTCTGGATCTTGAATGCCTTTAAAAAGGTTCGAAATGGTCTTGATAACGTGGCTGTGATTTAAACTTGGGTAAAATGTCGTGACTAGTGGTATAAAATCTCTTTTTTTGTTAGGTGCAGGACCTTGTAATTTTGCTTTGTGGAATGCGTGTTCAATCAAAGAGTTGGGATAGTTGCAATTTAAAAGCCAGTTTTTTAATTCTTGCAAACGGAATTTAATCCTCTCTTCATCTGTAACGAAAACAACAATTCTTTTTGCTAGATTATATGGTATGGTGTCTTTAATGTGTCTTGGATGTGCACTTTGGAAATTAAGATAATCATGTGGATTTGTATCTTTATAAAAAATATCTGTTGTAACTTGTGTTCCATTTGAAAGGATCACTTCTACATCAAGGAAATTCAGCGATTCTGTATTTTTTGAAAGTTTTCCCTCTTCCATTGTAAACGTGATAGCAGGGTGGAGTTCGTTCAAGGCTGTTTTAAATTGTTCCGCATTTATATTTACAGGTAAAATTATAAAACCATCATCCATGTATCGAAGGTAATTATTTTGTATGTACAAACATAAATTTTCGTCGAAGTATTTTCGCAAGATTTTTGGGAAAAGTATCGCTTCCTCGAGGTAGCCCATTGTTAAACATGCATATGGTGGTGCAAACTTTGTTCCCATGGCTGTGCCTGATATTTGGGTGAACATTCTATCGTTAAACATGAAATTGTTGTTTGTAAGTACGATCTTAGCAGCTTCTAGTATGAAAGACGCGGGAAAACGATCTGGTACGAGATCGGGTCTTGCATTGATCCAATAAGCAATAGCCTCTAAACCGAGTGCGTGTGGAATGTTTGTGTATAAACTGACGACGTCGTAAGAGTATAATCTGCTTTCTTTTTCTAACGGTTCATAAGGAAGTTTGCGGAGGAAATCCCAGTCATCTTTAACATAAGTCGATAATGTCGAAACGAATGGTTTTAATAAAGTGTCAAGAAACTCACTTAATCTTTGTGTGGGTGAAACAGGACCTGCAACGATCGGCCTTCCTTTCAAGTTGTGGGGTGGTGACATTTCTATATATTCATCGTTTGATTTCGTAATGGTGTTAATAATTTCCTTGGATTTGTGAATTTTGGGTAAAACGTAAAAATTGCTGCTTTTCCACGCGAAATTTGTGATGAAGTCTTGTTCTTTGGATGTTAAAATATCTTTATACTTTTTAACGAAAGTTTTGATGTTTTTCATAACTAACTCATCTTGATTTATCGCAGTTTCCTTGTAATCGTTTCCATTGAGGTGGTCCTGCATGACGAGCTTATCTCTATAAAAAGACTTATCCATGATGACGAAATTACCACCTTTGTCGGCCCTTTTTATGACAATATCGTCTCTTTTTGCTAACTCTTGTAAAGCGATTCTTTCTTCGTTTGAAAGATTGTCTTTGGCAAAATGTTTTTCTGGTTCTAAGAGTTCGATAAAGTTGCAAATGGTGTTTATTTCTTTGTTACTTGTGTAAATTGGTCTATTTGATTTGTTTCTATGTAGTGAAACATCTTCACTTTCTTTATCTGCAAAAACTTCTCGTATTTTGATTTTACGAGTGAAATCCTTAATGTCTGATTTAAAGGGGTTATTTGGTTTGGTTACTGGGGTGAATTTTGGTCCTTTAGTTAGTAGTGAAACATGTCTGTGTGCCAAGGAGAAGGAAGAAAGGTTGATGATTTTGGCGGAAAATGTGGAGGAGGTCTTGGATATCCCAGGCCTTGGTAGTTTTTTGAAGCATTGTTGTAAGGTAATGTTGGAATCGTTGGAAACCTTGGCGTGGTGTTGAAGGAAAAGAATTATTTCTTTGGCTTTGCTGTTGCTGTTGTTGTGTTTGAAATTGTTGCGGACGCTGTTGATGTTGTTGCTGTGGAGCTTTTTGATATGGCTGTTTCGGTAGTGGTTGCTTGGGCCGAGTTGGTTTGGGGACTGCTGAGGCTTGGCTTTGTTCTGAATTTTTATCAACTGGTAATGACATGGAAGAATCTATTTGTTGCGATGCAGCTGAAGTAAGGATGGCTTTGTCTTTTGTAATGATTGATTTTTCGTCGTTGATCTTTTTGGCCCATTGTTTCATGACATTTTGTTGGTCGTGGTCGGTTTTCTCTTGCCAATTCTTCTCTAATTCATCAATGACTTCTTGGTCCTCCATCTTTGTTGTAAAAAACGTGTTTACATCTGAATCGATCTTATCTATTTTTTCTCTGTTGGTACGTGCTCGTAAATTGAGGACTTCGATTTCAGCTCTTACTCTCTGTATGGCAAGGTTGGAGTATATTTGTTTTATACAAATTGATACAAATTCAATCGTATGCATGACAGGTATTATACGATTTAATTTGTATAGCCGCACAAGAGATAAGAATTGTATACGAATTGTTTGATCTCTATACGAATTAAGATACGAATTTGATACGAATTAGATACGATTCTGATACGAATTGTGTATATGAATTGCTTATATGACTTTGATATGAACTGTGTTTACGAATTGCTTATATCAATTTGATACGAATTGCATACGAATCACATACAAATTGTATACGAATTTATACAAATTCTAAAAGGTGACGATACAAATTAATTCATATGCTGCTTATACAACATTGTATCAATATTCCCTATATGAATTTGATATGAATATTTGGAGATGATCCCTAAGACATGGTGATAAATTAATCAAGACATGATAAAATGAATTTGTTAACATGAGCATGACAATATTCAATTTTCAAACAGCAAAAAGATCTTCAAACCTTGAAAGCCATGTGCTCTAAGAAGTGCGCTACCCCATTATTCTTTTCATTTTCAAACCTACTGCCAGCATCAATCCACAACCCCACCTGAAAGAGAATGTATTGTTTATGATTTAACACACGCCATGTAAAGTTCCACACGGTAACAGCTCTATTAACCTCCCGACGGACTTATCCCATTTCCGACCTTCCAAAGGGAGGGGGCTAAATAGAGAAAGGGGCTTATTAGAGAGGGAGGCTTATTCATAAAATAAAGTAACAAAAATATATTTGGTAGCTTTTCAGTTCTTTTATCCCATAGTTTGAGGGATCATCATACAGTTTTATGGCTTAGATGCATAAATTTGACACAGTTCTTATCCCAATCATACTATAATTAACGTGCAAGGTTGTGTAGCTAAATAAATGAAAAATATTTGGTAAATTCTACCCCCCATAGACCCTATTCACTGTTTGAAAAATGATACTGAAAGAGCCACAATTCATTTGGAATACCTTGCAACTTGTGACATCAATTTCATGGCTTTGCAGTATGATTTTTCTAACAGCAAGTACATTTATTTGACTCAGGTACAAATGATGACAGTTAGATCACATAAGATCTTACCGTGCAAGTTGAAATCCCTGAATCTTCAGAAGCAACTTTCATTCCATTTGGTAAAACAGTGACTTTTGTTTCTGGAACATTGTAAAGTGACTGGAAAAGAGAAAGTCATATCAGATAAAATTATCCTTTTGAGCCTTAGGGAGCTACAGTATCATTTTTAAAGCTGGGTACAGGGGCAGAAGAAATTTTTATACAAATAGCAAAATTATGTTACCCCATTCACAAAGTTCAATGAAATTTGACACCCCATTTCAACATGGAAAAAATTTTATACCCCACTACTGAGCTATTTAGCTTGGATATATTACAAAAACTTATACACTAAGAAACACAATCTAGACATAAAATGAATCAAATTGGAACAATTGGAAGAATCATTGAAAAAGAGAATCTTCATATCACTTTTTCAAATAACTTCTTTCTTGTCTAATGAACATAGCAGAAACAGATGAAACTTTTGAGTGAAAGAATACATAATTCTTATTTCAGTCTAAAATATACTCCAAAAATTTCACAGCCCATCAGATATTTTATAATTGTTTCCGAAATATTTGATACCCCAATAAAACAAGACCAAGAAATTTGGTACCCCTCCAAAAATTCTTCCACCCCTGTACCCAACTCTAAAAATGACAGCTCCCTTACAAGAAAATGTAAGGCTCAAGGGCTTCTTGTGAGGATGTTTTGAGACCACATCGGTGGAAACAAATCTATATTGTCTGCCGCTTTAGAGGATCATAATTGATAAATGGCTTCCATGTAAAGTTTTAAAAATTAGAAATTCAGCCCTGAAATGAGAGGCATTCGATCGAGCCGAGCGCCTCCACACTTGCCTCAAAAAATTTTACTGGCTCGATTGTTTAAGCGCCTTGCAGATCAAAGGTGTTTATTTTAATGATCCATAATTACGATTTGTGAAATATATTTGAAATAAAATATTCAAACCAAATATTCCTTTTTACTTCTGTAAAACTACAATAAATTGTCTTTCCTTCCCTCCATTGACTCGCAAAATTTTCACTTGCTTCCAAAATAGCGTTCACCACATTGTCTACGCCATTACTAAGCTGCCTTCTATGTTAACTGCTATTACAATTTGCTTGCTCATCGCACATGTTGAGGCAAAAATAGCTGCAAGCTCTACCAGTCTGCTTATTCTGATTATATGGCAGAAGCATTGCTGTTCAACTCTTGGGAAAGGGCAATGGGATTGGCCACAAGTTAAAGTTATGAACAAAGAGTAGCAGATTACAAAACTTTGATGCAAACTTTGCAGGAGACATTCCAAGGCTTTTCCATTTTATTTGACATGCACAGCCCAGCTCAAACAGCAATGCTGGCCTTGGTTTTCTCTTGTGATTCTTTCTCAATGATTGATGTGATTTCAACTCAAAATTTTCAGACAAAACAGAAAACTGTAGCTTCTTTTTCCGGAATTTTCAATTTGGTTCCCCTTGTTTCCCACAATGACAAAAATAATCCAGGAGCTTGATCAAGCGCCTAAATGAATTGAGGAACTTGATAAACCAAGTACCTAACATTTGCTCATTTCAAGGCTTGTAGAAATAGAGTGTTTCTTATCTAATGAGGAGAAATGCAATTTGATAACTTTGTTGAAAAGTTTTAATTTTCTTTTGCAGAAGTGTCCATAGCTATTACTTTTACTTTACTAAATCAGTTAAGTCCTTGTGTTGATGAAAAGCAAATGGTTCATCCTTTGCCCTTTCAATTTAAAGGGCAAGTCCAGGTTTGTATGATCAATGATAAATACTGTACAAGATCATGCTGTTATGAGTAGTTTGTCAAAATTATGCATCAAATTAAACGATCTGCATGAAATGACAACATACTGTGCAAACAAAACAAGGCTGTCTTACTGTTTTCTCACCTCTTAATCATTGTAAGCATCTCTATTGTCTGCACTTTGAAAGAAAATTGCAACACAGAGATCAAATGTGGCCTCAATGATCAAAGCATTTTTTGGAACTGACAGGTGTTGGAAAGCTCAAAAATATGAAACAAAGGTAGGACTTTGTCTCAGAAGATGATAAATTGTCTTTCGTAGCATTACTCATAGCAATCAAGACTTGCCCTTTAATCCCCCCCATAAATGATTTATATACATTTTTCAATCAATTTATATGGCATCTATGCTGATAAATTTCATGGGACAGCTAGCTGATAGCTTGAGAAGTAGACTTTTGAAAAAGAGACAAAAATTTCCTAATTTTGTTTCGAATCTTAACCAAAGATCAAGTCATCAGACATAAATTTGCCTGTTCTACAATTTATCACGCTCTTTCAAAAGTTCAGTTCAGATTTCAAAATTATATTTTGTGTTTTAAAATTATATTACACAGTGTAAAAGTGGATACACTGTGGTGCTGCCAGCACATATAGTAATTCATTTGGCTTATAAGACTTGATGTGGCTGTAAATATTTCAAGCAAGGAAAAAACTTGAATATGGATACTACATACCTTTTCATAAGCAGACATAGATTCATTTCTCTTTATCAGTGCCTGTCAAAGATAATGAAAATAATCACTGAATGTTCATATAGCATGATACGATGAAGGAACCTCTTGTACCAGTCAGGGCAATATGGGGAAACCTGAATAAAAATGATATTGGAGGTACTGCTATTTTGTGAGGAAGGGAAACTTATGTAATTTCTTTACCAAATACAAGATTCCCACAGGCTTCCAAAATCAACTAGTATGAAACATTATAAACAAAATCATGCAAAAACACACAATTTCTATGTTACCAAGGCAACATCTTTCTCTTTGTTTTTCAAAACCTTGCCTTTTTGTGGTTGCCTATCCTGACTGTCTACCAGTCTGCATTCTTTGTAGTGCGTGGGGGAAGATCTTCCCAGCAACCACTTTGACTGTTTTTTTTCAGCCGCAGCTGCACCATAAAACTGAAATAACACCATATGTAGCAATTTCTTTATGAAATTTACAAAAATCCCAACCCTCAGATGCACCAAAATTTACTTCAGAAAGAGCTACCCCGCACCAAAATCAAAGAATGCAAACTGGACTGTCTGTCAAAGCTTTATTATTAAATTATATATCTCGATATTGTTGTGATCACATCATAAATAATTTGACAAATAATCATGAATTCTTCACGGTAGTCGATAAATGAATCTTCAACCATGGTGTCTAAGTATCATTTCTATGAGCACTTGAAAAGCTGGTAATATTGCTTGCATATCTTTATCTAGGTCATGGGCCTAAATTTTCACAGCCAGATGACCCTGTGTTTGTCCAGTTTTGATGCCACAAAAGTGACTCATTCAACTCAAAACTTTCAGCCTAGCTTTGAACTTTATCTTCAAATACTTTTAACATACCGTGCTCTGTAATGCTCGCACGTTTCTAGCGTTTCTGCTGACCAGCCGGACCAACGACGACGCCATCTTGTGAAATTCAACGAGAAAGAGGAGAATGGTTGCGAGCCTCGCTTGCAACATGAACTCCACCGCAGAGGCACCTTCTTGGGACGACCTTATGGTGAAATTTCTATATCGCCAATTTTCTTAGTTGAAAGACCTTGAAAGTTCTTGTTCACCCCCTCCCCGGGTACTTTACTTTAATTTGTAAGGTACATGTAACTTGCAAATGCAATTTACAAATTGCAATTTGTAATTTACAAATTTCAGTTTGTTATGCAATACCAACTATAAACAAACACATAGCGAATTACAATACCTATAAGGGAGCTGTCATTTTCAATGCTGGGGGCAGGGGTGGAAGAATTTTTAAGACAAATAGGAACTTTTTCTTACCCCATTTGCTAAATGTAATGAAATTTGCCGCCCCATTTCAAGGACGCCAAAAATTTCATAACCCATTATTGAGTGATTTATCTTAAGGTGGTTGTCTACCATTACAGGCCAATTTTTGACAAAAATAAAATTCAAGTTAAGAATATAGTCTGAAGACTGGAGAATATGTGGGTGAAAACCTTATTCCCGTGCTTTACTTCCTTTCCATGCTATTGGCAATTGTTTCAACTGAGGTATTGATACTTTTGCTTAGCAACGCCTTAGCAACCACTTTTGCTCTTTTTTCAAAAAAATATGTGCTTATTTTAGGGGCTATGAGAACCCCTGAATCACCAAGGTGCTTGAATTTAAGTTTATGTTTATTATTATGAATATGTCTCGTTCTGATGATGCTTGGTTTTGCCGGCAATTGAGGCTAGACAGCAGGTTCTCTGTCATTTTAGGCCATCTTGTTTGCTGTGAAACATTTCATTTGCAATCGTGAAGGAGTTTTGTTCAAATAATTATACAATCAAGGTTTTCTAAGCTTTAATGTTATGGGGAATAAAAAGAACAAGAACAGAGCATCTGCGAAGTCATTTCGTGGCAACCAATATGCATCTGGCAACAAAAAGAAGGGTCGAAAGCAGAAGCAAGAAGACCAAACTACACCTCATCGTCAGGAAAAAGGAAAGGCTGACGATGGTACTCCACTCTCAAGGAGTGCAAAAAAGATCAGATTAGAGGATGGAGACATAGAAGGAAACGATAATTTTTTCTTTCTGATGAATTTCTCGATTCTCAAATATGTTATTGAAGTAGTTTCCAAGCATTGTGCAACTTGCAGGGCAAAGAATCCCAATGTTGTTCTTCAGCATCTTGACAATGAAAGAATGGGCTTTTCCCAGAAATTCAAGATTTCTTGCAGCAGCTGTTTGTGGTGTATTAACACCTATACATCACCAAAGATAGAAAAAAATGATTCTCCTGGTCAAAACAGACACACTGTGAACACCTTAGCTACTATTGCTTTTCGGGAAATTGGTAAGGGGCATGAGGCAATGAAAATGTTTAATTCCTGTATGAATATGCCCCCGCCAATGGCAAAGAAAGCATTTGCCTCAATCTCTGATGATCTGTTTGGAGCTTATGAAGATGTTGCCAATAAGAGCATGGCTAGAGCTGCTGATGAGGTAAAGGAAGATAAGAGTGCTGAAATCAATGACTGTCAAGTTACAATTGATGGTACATGGCAGAAGAGAGGCTATGCATCATTGAATGGTGCTGTTATTGCTGCATCAAAAGAAGGAAAAGTGATAGATTTTCAAATTATGTCAAAGCATTGCATGGGTTGTAGGATTTGGAAGAGTAGAGAAGGCACCCCTGCATATGATGAATGGAAGCTAAACCACAAGTGCAGTATCAATCATAAAAAGTCTGCTGGTGCCATGGAGGCAGATGGTGCTGTGGCCATGTTTCAAAGATCAGTTGAGACACACAATCTTCGTTATCGCTGGTATATTGGGGATGGTGACACAGAAGCTTTTTCAAAAGTAAAGAATTCAAATCCTTATGGTGATATGGTTCCACAGAAACTTGAGTGTGTGGGACACGTACAGAAACGACTTGGCACCAGGCTACGTTTATTGTGAAACAACCACAGAGGGAAAGTATTAGAAGATGGAAAGAAGATTCTTGGAAAAGGAAGGCTAACTGACAAGGCCATCAATACCTTGCAGAATTATTATGGCATGGCCATCAGGCAAAATACCCATTCTCTTTTTAGTATGAAAAAGGCAGTGGGTGCAGTGCTATACCACTGTAGTGATATTACAAAGGAAGAGGTCCGCCACCAATTTTGTCCCAGAGAGCCAGAGGGCTGGTGCAAATGGCAATCAGACAAACTAAAGGGTACATCTCTGTACAAGAAAAAGCTGAATTTGCCAGTATGTATCAAAAGATTATTGGAGCCAATTTTCAGGGACCTTAGTGCTGATGAACTTTTAGGAAAATGCCTCCACGGCCAGACGCAAAATGCTAATGAGGCATTTAATGCAGTTTTATGGCAGAAATGCCCAAAGGAAATCTTCGTGGGCAGAGAGACATTGCAGCTTGCAACAAATTCAGCTGTTATTGCATATAATGATGGTTCTTTGAGACTTGGTGATGTTTACAAGAAGTTAGACATACCAGTTGGCAAATACTTTATGTTAGGCGCAACCCAGAGAGACAAGAAGCGCATTGATAGCAGTGACAAAAAGTCTTCTGAAATAGGCAAAAAGAGAAGGAAGATGTTGAGGGCCACCAAAAAGGGTTACATTGATGCTGAGAAGGAAGCAGAGGGAGGGGATTCATATTCTGCAGGCAGTTTTGCTTCAGAATAACACAAGAATGGAAACACAATTTTTAAACTCAGTTTTCTCAAAAATCAATTTTGGAGGTATTTTCAAATTTTGAACAAATACTGGTCAAAAACAACTTAAGATTTCACAGTGAGAGTTTCACATCATGTTAAGCATACATTTGGGCAGAGTAAGCACCAAAAAATATTTCAGAATTATGCATACCCATGTAATTATTCCAAAATTTATGTTTGCCGCAGCAACATTTTTTGTCAGTATCAACATTTACCTATGTACAGCTACCACCTTAAGAGATTTGTCAAAAGAAAAATTGGTGGATGCCATGCCTAAATCATTAGACATTGCCTCTCCATAGTTTTCAAGAGGTTATTTGAAACAGTCTAGCAACAGTATTTGTTTAAAGTTTGGAAGCTTTAAGTTAATTATGCTAATTTATGCGGAATTGCTCATGCATGAAATTCTGTATATATGAAATATGAGTGGCCAAGAAACAAAATATGTTACTAGAATTGCTCCCAAGATAGCAGATTTTAAGAAAATGACAAAAGTTTTTAATGGTAGACAACCACCTTAAATCTACATAGAAAACGTGAACCACTACGTAGCGCAATCTGAACGTAAAATAACGAAAACGTAAAGTAAGAAAATTCATAAACAAAGCGCCATCGCCAACTATTTCAAGTATCTTCTTCCTTGCCTGATGAACACATCAGTATAATATGGAATACTTATAAGAGATATTCATTTTCATTTCAGTCAGACATATGTTCCAAAAATTTCACAACCCATCAAATATTTTGTAGTTTTTGCCAAAATTTTTGATACCCCAATAAGACGAGGCAAAATAATTTGGCACCCCTCCAAAAATTCTTCCACCCCTGTACCCAGCTTTAAAAATGACCGCTCCCTAAAAACGTTACAGTATCAGAGACGGTGCCACCGGGAACCAAATACGATATCAACTCTTCGACATGGTTTCTTCTGTGCAGGATAAAACCTCGGGGGGTATCTCAACCTAATTTCTTATGGGGACGTGCCATTTTGCCCGAAAAATTGGTACCCATAATTCCGTAAATTCTGGTGGATTTTAAGGTCATAATTCCGTAAATCGAATGAAAATCTGGGCCATAATTCCGGAAATTACGAAAAATCCCCTAAAAAGGACACCCATAATTCCGTTAAGTGTCCAAAAATTGTGAAAATGCTACCCATAATTCCGTAACGGTTTCAAAAAAGTACCCCTAAAAATGGCACGTCCCCGTACCACGAAAAGTACTAAGTTTCCCCCCCCCCCGAGGATAAAACTAAGTTTTTGGGCACTCGTGCTGAGTGGTTGCAAGTTAAATCTCCCACCCTCCCGCATCTTTCACAATTTTCAGGCCTTTTCATGTTGGATCTTCTTTGTCTTGCAGATGCATAGATGGAAAAAGTTTTCTTCAACATGGACAGGGGGACTACTGTGGTGGAGGGTGGGTGGAGGGGGGAAATGCAGGTTTTCCTTCCAGCTCCGCCTTCGAGAGGGTGATTTACTTTTTTGTAGATGGGTTAGTTCCCTCAAAAGCCCAACTTGCCCTAATGACCTAATGATGAGGGGATGCAACCTTGTATTTGTTGTGTTGCCTTTGCAGAAGTACAGCCCTCGTGAAACCTTTTCCAGTGCCCTAAGTCCATCATCCCCAGCTCCCAGCTCCAATTCCCCGAAGGCAGATCAAGTGACGGCGTTGCTGGGCGTTGCATTTTGATTGACGTCATAGAAATGATTCACCCAGACCTCTTGTGTTCTAAAACAAAGGTTGGGTACGAAAATATTTTAATTTATTCGTGATTATTCACATATTTAATTTGGAGATCAGTGGGAGGGAGTGGCACTTGGTTCTTTGCTGCTGCAATCGTGGTCCAGGCCAGGCTGACGACTTTCTCGATCCTGCTTGTTGTAAATTTGTTGAAGCATCAAGGTATACCTCTTACATGTTTTTACAGCTTTATCTATAATCCTGCGCTGTTGATATCATTTTTACACGTCTTGAAATGATAATGCTAGCCACCCCTTCTCCCTGGCTACGAAAAAGGCCTGCTTGTATCGTCAGGCCAACGAAGACTGAGCATGAATCGCAGAAAATTTTGACATTCTTCAATCCTTCTTGTGGCGATTATAAAACATAGATCTTAACCTTTGATACACCGTTCTTACATCTGAGCCATTATCACAGTTTTGCGAGCGCTGCAAAGATAATTTTAGAAATCATTTCTTGTCGACTGCACACAAAGGCCCATCATGATCTAATCCAGGTCATTCCGGACTAGAAATAAAGATATAGCTTCAGTTGAAGACCTTGTCGATGCAATGCAAACCAAATTCCTTCAAAGCAGGTCGAAGGTCTACTATATTTTGATCAGTGACCAGAGTTGAAACAGACAACCATTCCTTTTCATTGCCAATTCCAAGCTCAAATTTCAAAACAACATGTGGCAACTCTCACCGATTAGAAAATGGTTTTACCAAGATGGTGGTTTTCTCTCGTGTTCGTTTTGGGAAGTAATTTGCAAATCAGGTTTGGTGGTTTGCATGCATTTTTGCACAAGCACTGTAAATAAGGATCTATTCAATTCTGCAGTATTAAAGCTAGCCAGACTCAAAATTTCATGTTGGGACAGCGTTAATATTTAATGTTGTCTTGTCTGGAATACTGTATGAGATTGAATCTGAAGTCTTTATGTAGTCAGACATTGCTGCCTTGCAGCCTTTCCAAGGAAGCTAAGGAGGGTTGGGAGTCATACCATGCCGTGTATTCATCTGTCTCACAAAATGCATGCCCGCAGCGCAGAATCAGAGGCAACACCTACTTGGGAGCCAGCTAATGCTCCGATGTGTTCATTAAATTCGACTAAAATATCTTCTTGTTTGCAAAAGTAATCCCTCATTGAAAGCCTTAGTAAACGTTTTTTGTTCCTAAGAGTTTTGGAGAAATAAAGCCAGCACTAGCAGCTTGGAAAGCGACAGAGAAAGGGAATCAGACACCCATGGCAGATCAAGCATTGCATGAAATTTTGAATCCCTGTTCAAACTGGTTTAGGAGCTGGGAACCATAAATGAAATGAATGGATAATTTTGAAGCTTCTTGTCATGAGGATGTTTACTTTAGAACCACATCATGGGGATTTGGGGCATTAGTTACACCCTTGGGGATTATTTCTGTCAGGAAATGGCTTCCTTTATTGTCAAGAGGCACTCACAAACAGGATTTTCTTGTCTCAGATCAGTGCTTGATCTTGTGGTTGCTATGAAAGGTTTACTTGAATGCTTTCCTTCCTGAACCCACATGTACAGCTACAGTGTCAGATTTGCTTTTCATCACAAGCTTGAGAGTTTTTCCTAACTTTTGAATACTGGGTGTGTTCAGATAATTTGATATCCTGTTTGCAAAGAGCACAGTGTGAAGGGGGAAGCCCTAGTGATTTTAACAGGTCAGAGCAGAGTTAATGGATTTCACTTTGTTGGCAGCAAGAAAGCCTGAGAATAAAAAGAAAACCTTGCTTTGAATTTATGTTTATAAACATGGTCTCCCAAGGCTAGTAATCTTTAAATCCAACAAAGTTGAGAATTCCATCTATTTCTGTACATTATTGTTTGGCAAAAGTTGTATTGATATGATATGGGTGGTTGTTGATTTAAGAAGTCTGGCAGTTTCTGATGTGGGTGTTGACAGAGTTTGCAAACGTGCAGGCCTAAGTTTGATTACTCAAACTCCCCAAGGAAGATTAACAAGAGTTATGTGGACAGGTCTTGCTTGAAAGTGGTGTCAAAGACCATGGAAGGGGCACTGAGTGGACCAGTCCACACTGATACTTTCTCAAAATTGCCATAAATAGAGCTAATGGTGCTCTCTTGAATTACTGTAGTTCGTTTGAATTTGCCCCAAATCTTTCAACCCTTTGCTGCTCTGTGCTTTTATCAGTAATGAAGACTTGATGATCTGCAATTACTTTTCCCACTGCAAAAGGTAGTGCTGAGATTTTTTTAGGGCAGGGAGAAAAAGGCAGAGTATGTTTAACTTTTATTATGTTCAAACTAGAAAGTTGCTGCAATCCAGCACAGGCAGCAGGCATCAGAATTGGTGAAGAAATGACAGAATGAAGCATATTGTAAAAATTAAATGATGTGCTAAAGATCGGGGAAGTTTTTACCAAGATGTGTTGGTATTCATTCAAATTCCTAAAGAATCATTAAGATTTGTAAAGGCAATGCAGCATCTTGGTAGAAGGTTCATTGCTGCCAATGGCGTCTGTTGCCCCATTGTCCACAGCACAAGGTTGCCTCAATACATGAAGCCTCATTAATTTTGTGTGAGCTCCCAGACACAGAATGTCTTTGTTCATTAGTTGCCTGCATCTTTACTGCATTCACAGGCACTGTGATCCCAAATATTTGCATGCAGGCAGCATGCACAGAATACTTTTAATCCCTGGTGGCATCTGCATACACCCCATGCATATGCCAATTTCTTTGTTTTATCATTGGTCTGTTAATGATTCTATCCACCACTGTATCTGTGGTGATCACTTCCAGTCTGGATTTTATTGAGATCTGTATTACATTTCAGATGAGATTTAAGTATGATATTAGAACAATGCAAAGCAACTTCTGCAAAACTGGTTAAGTTGTCTCTATTTTAACTACTGTCACATTGCATCACTTTAGATCCCCCAACTTGGACTTAGCCAGGCTTCTGGTAATAATCAGTCTTCTAGTCCAAATATATGTATTTGCACTTTGCTCCAACATAACCTGATCCTTTCAAATTGTTAAAATATCCTAGGTTTTATAACACTGGCAATTCCATCAATTGGTTTAACTTATCCAACTCCCACTCAAGAAAGAATTGACCTGGTTACCCATCCCATTTCTTGGTTGTCCTGGTAATCCATTCTTTTGTGGATCAGCTTACATTGTCATGGATATTTATCAGATATAAGGATGTGGAATTTGAATCATGGATTATCATATCTGCATATGTAAATATTTCAGTCCAGTGACCTTTCCCACCATTCAAAAAGTAGGGATTTCAAGAGATAGAAATTTAATGCCACCCATTCTTCAGATGCCAACAACAGTGCAAAATACATGACTTTATCAAAAGTCCCAGCTTCTGGGAAAATTTGGGAACATTTCAAGATTTTGCTCCAGCAGTTACTCCATAGCTATTTCTACCTGTGATTTTCAGCTCCCCAAAGTTGTCTGGGGTAGCTATTATTTTGTATTTTATATATATTTAGGGTGCAGCACTTGCTGAGGCATAAAGCAAAAATGCCATATAAGGTTAGCCTTATCATTACTATATAAAGCGCATCTGAATTATTCCCAGCCAATAATTCTGTTGCCGGCCTCGCATGCATCATTTGATCATGGGGATCAGTGCGGTTTCCCTTTGAAGCTCTTTGAAGATCAACTAAAGCAGTGACAGCGCCATAGGGGGACTGGGGGGAATCCGAGGAGAAATTGTAGGGGGAGGGGTGAGATTTCACAGAGTTACTTTTTAATATTTCATTGAATTGCCTGCTGTAGAAACTGCAACTTTACGTTGTGTAGGAACTTTTTGTATTGTTCCTTATCAAAAGTATCTCTAGAACAGGCTTAATGACTCAAATCTGAATGAGAAATAGAGACTAGTGTTTCATTACCACCGTATCTAGCAGACATAGCTTTTTTTGCAACATTGGCCTTCAGAGATCACAAGATCTTGACTGTCTCGCTGCTCCTTAATGTTGAGTTGCATTTGAACAGCGTTCCCCCGGCAGTAAACATGGGCGTTCCCTTTGGTAAAAGGGGCGTTTCCTAGCATAAAAAGGGTATGGCCTGAAAAAATTTTCCGGGGGCTTGGACCCCCGATCCCCCTTCATCCCCCCATTTCTTGGCGGCTGGCGCCACCACTGAACTAAAGTACAACCAAAAGAGAGTTAAAACGTTTTTTGATGCCATGTTGGCTCTATTTGCTTAATAGTAAAAGTTAAGGTCTCTTTCGAAAGAGGAAGAGAAGCGTAATATCCTTAGGCAGCATTTTCGAAGTTTAAGCTTACAGAAGGGGGTTGAAATCAAGCCCAAAAAAGGCAACTCTTAGCCCACACAGCCATGAAGGTTGAAAAATATGTGGCTGAAAAGCTCTATCTTAGCTGTAAGTGGCAAATTTGAGGTCAACCATTGTGTCCATATATCTGTTTTGCGGCACAAAGTAAGTTCGTTAAGTAAACAGCAATTTCTAATCTTATATGTAGCCAAAGGCTCCCAACCGACTTCACACCTTACCCCTTGGTCACTATACTTAGCAGCATATAGCAGGGTGCAGCCACAGACAGCGCTCTTACTACGGACCAGGTACCCATTTGTGCTCCTGGGTGCAGAGGCACAATTTGTGTTACCACCGTGCCCAAGGATGCTTTCCTCAAAGGTGGCCAGTGCTGGTATCGAACCCACAACCCTTAGGGCCTGATTACATGGGAGTTTTCACCATAGGGCTGAGATTTCAGCCCACCTAACCAAGGTGAAACTCCATCTCTTCTTTCTGGTCTAAGGCTTACAAGATTGCGTTTCCGATTACATGTGATATTTTCAGCCCTGGGTTGAAACTCACCATAGGACTGACATCGCTGCCCTCTTTGCTCTACCCAGGATGAAACTTTAATCTTTATTGTCACACGTAATTATCAGTTAATCCCTTTTGTTTTACATCAGATGCACTGACCTTATCAAAATATTGGACTGCTTTCTCAAGTGAAAATGCGATGTCACACGTGGCAGCAGATTTTAGCCCTGGGTTCAAACCTCCCATGTAATTGAAAATATTTTCACCTGGGGAAGGTGGGGCGAAATCCCAGCCCTATGGTGAAAACTCTCATGTAATCAGGCCCTTAGATGGTGAGCCTGACACCTTACCAGGAGGTCACCAAGGCCACAAATACACTTCTCCTTCAATCAGGCTCTTGTTTTCATGTGTAACGGAATTTTTTCCTTTTCATCTCACAGATGTCTACAAAGACAACAAAAATCACCATAACAAAGAGCACTGTCAAGGTTGTCAATGCCAGGGATGAGAAGGAATTCCCAAAAGCATCAAAAGTAGATGGCCGTTATGTGACACCATGGGAGACAGGAGAGAAGAAGGCACCTTCTGGCTGGAACAACTTCCAGTATGCTTTCACACCAGACTACAGCAAAGTTCCTGGAGAAGATGTAAGTCTGATTAAACCTTTTCACAAATAGTATATTGTGAAGTAAATAGTTTTTAGGTCAAGAAGGAGGTAGAGCGTAAACAAGGGAGATAGTAGATTAAGTTACTGAAACATCACTACTTTTGTGTCCTTTCCTTGAATGAGTGGCACAGTAGTTGTATTTGTTGCGTGTATGTTTGGTATGTATGTTTGATTTGTTGCGTGTATGTTGCGTGTATGTTTGCGTATTAATGTTTTATTTGATAAAGAAAGGTTTTGCATTGCTGTTGGTAACGCATCAAAGGTAGAACACTTGATAGCAAGCTGAAACGAATTCAACTTTCAGGGAACAGGTCTCTTGCTAAAGAAATCTGTTTTTATGCTTTCTCTGAGGTATATATCAATTCGTTTGACAGCTTTTGCTTCAAACATGAAACTTGGAGAGTGAAAATGCAGTATGCCTTTATCATTTAGATTTATAAAAAAGGGCATGCCCATTTCACTGAAAATATAGAAAAAGTTTACCTGTCTCCCCAACTGAGGGGTTGCCTTTAGAAATCTGAATTCATATTACAACAAAAATTTCATACTGTTGCTTTGCTTCATAGCAGCGATTATGAAGTCATCAGCTACATGCTTTCCATGATGGGACTCAATTAAAATGGACAAGATGCTTTAACTGCTGTCAAAATTCTTTTGCACTAACAAAATGTACAGAAAATGAAAGCTGTAGAATTAAGTTCCTTGGAGATATTCTTGGAAGAAATTTTGATAAAACAGGGATTTTTAAAACATCCAGTCCTTTTACCCCTTCCCCCAAAACTTTCAAGGGGCATTTTGCGTGAGAATCAATTTGTGTGCGTCCCCTTGCGTCCCCTTGTGTGCGTGCTTTCTGTGCACCATAAATGGATAACACAAGAAGATGGCATGGGATGGTTTCTGTTTCAGCCTGAAATCACATTGCAAGTTAAGAGTGTGTTTGTAATCTTATTTTGTAACAATTGTCTTCTTTTATCACAGAAATTGAATGAGGAACCATTGATGCAGACAGTCAAGGCTGATCCCAACCGCATTGAGAACTCTCCAGAGAATGGTATCAGAGTGACATGGCTGGGACATGCATCTGTCCTCTTCCAGTTAGATAATGTTAACATCCTCACCAACCCTAATTTCAGTTCAAGGGGTATCAGATATTACCATCCTGGTGGTGACTATCGTTACAGAAAGCCAGTCTATGAGGTACAACAACTTCCAAGAATTGACGCTGTTCTCATTAGCAACACTCACTTTGATCATCTTGATTTGCCCTCTGTCAGAGCTTTGAATGAGAGATTCGGTGAAATGCTTCTTTGGTATGTGCCAGCAGGACTTCAACCTTGGATGAGCAAGGCTGGATGTGTCAATGTTGTGGAGTTGGAATGGTGGAGAGAGGATGAGGTAGACTTCATTGACCAGTCAAGAGTTGATGATGATGAGGAGACAAAAGTGACCAAAGTCAAATTTGTTTTCTGCCCATCACAAAATCACCACACAAGGTCAACTGATGATGATAACGCAGTCTTATGGGGAAGTTGGGCAATTCTCACTCCAAGATACAAGTTGTTCTATGTTGGAGGAACTGGATACTGTGAAGTTTTCAAGTCTATTGGGCGCAAATATGGACCATTCCACATGGCTGCACTCCCTATTGGTGGGTATGAGCCTGAATGGAAGTTTGGCTTTGCTAATTGCACCCCAGAGGAAGCTGTAAAGATCCACCAAGATTTGTTGGCCATGTGCTCATTGGCAATTTCATGGGGTACCTTCAACTTCAGCAATGAGGTTGGTACATTTGTATATTGATACAGTGGTGCAAACAGCTGTTAGCTATCTCCAATTCCCTATCAGTGGTGGACACTTTGCTAAGTTTTGAGGGCCAAACAGTTCAAAAACATTGTTTTCTATGTATGAAAAGATGGTTTGATGTTTTTCACAATAGATACTGTAAGAGTCCTTTTTGGTAATGAAAACAAGAATCTCTTCAAAGTGTGTCAAACATTCTGCATTTGGAGCAGAACAGAGATGATACCAGGCAAGAAATACTCAGGGTCAAAAATTGTCAAAGTGGCAACAGCGAGTGAAGCAAGCAAAATCTTTACTGACCATACCTTTCTGATTGGCTCAAAATTCGACAAAACTCTCCAAAGACATGACTAGCAAGTTATGATAGTGCCAGCAGTGCATAGCAATTTTCAAAAATTCAAGCGCTGATAGGGGTCAGTGAATTTTGGGGGACCCCGGTTGCGCCATACCTGGAGCAGAAGGTGCAGAAGACCAGCACCAAATCCAAGTCTACCAAGAGTCTGTTCTTAAGAATTGGTACAAGGACCTAGTCACAACAGCGCCTTATCTTTGTATGTTGAATGGTCTGCTGCAAAGTATTATTGTTAACCAGGAGCCATTAGTGATAGCTGCCAAGTATTTCAAAAGAATCAAGTTGCAAAATCTCTCTTTCTTTCTGTCTGTCTGTCTTAGGGTTTGTAAAACTATGGCTGTCCTGCAATTCACTTTGCTCCAAATAACCTATTTTTATCACACAGTAACGAAAACATCTGAGGTGATGTCATCAAAACCTTGTTTCTTGTTTGTCTGACTTTGCTATCCTCTTGAGACTGTGGTTGGGGAGACGGGGGGAGTGATTTTGTGCTGCAGTGCCAAAAGAACTGAACTGACTGCAAGAACGAGGGGTTGCATGACAGGAGGGGAGCAAATACATCTTGTAATTTCAACAGAATGAGAAAGGCCTAATATTTTTATTACATTCCATATGCTGGTGCAGTTGCTTGCCATCACCCAAAAGGCCCCACTCACTTACTAATGTTATTGCAAGTCTCTATCAATAGTTTCGAATTCTTTCTCTTAGTACTACTTGGATCCCCCACACAAACTACAAGAGGAACTCAGGAAAAATGGTCTATCAGACATGCAATTCTTCCTTTTGAAACACGGAGAATCAAGGTTGATTGAAATCAAAGAAGCGAACGAGAGACAGGAGGAGCAAGGCGACGGAAATGAAGAACACCATGAGCATCACCATGACGACCAAGCGCCCCAAGAGGAACAAGACCAAGGACTCATTGATTACCTTGTAGACAAAATCGCAGGAGAAGAGGAACATCATGACTAAATTGTTAATTTTTGAGACACAGTGAGACAGTAAGGACTGGTGCACATTATTGGGGCAGTTAAAGGAGATTTGCACACGTTTTCACATGCTTAGAACTAGTTTCGTTTATTTTGCTAACAGTAATAATTGCATAAGAATTTTGGAATGATAATTTTCGAGAGGACAGGAATTTACTAATGATAAGAATTCAACATGTATTTTTTAGGCATACAATATTTGGGTTTTCTTTTCTATACATCTTGTTTATTTTTCTGAAGAACAGAGGGTTAATGCATTTTCATTTTTCTATTTAAGTAACTTGTAGAATGTGATACTTCGTGAAAAAGTTCTGTCTTTTTAGAGTGACTTTTCGTTCTCTTGCTTTTTCTTGGAGTCATCCTTTAATGCAGGGCGTCTATTCCTTACCTTTCGCACAAGTTCTCAAGGTAGACTGTGGTCATCCTTGGAGTCATCCTTGGAGTTTCTTGGAGTCATCCTTTAATGCAGGGCGTCTATTCCTTACCTTTCGCACAAGTTCTCAAGGTAGACTGTGGTCTCCCCTAACTGTAACTCTTAATGAAAAAATAAGAGGGCATCGACAAAAGACTGACGGATCGAAGCAAGCAACCGCTCTGCATGGTTTCAAGAAAACTGTTCAGAAACGGAACCTTTTGTCGTTAAATTTATTTCCTTTATTGTTTTCCTTGATTCACATTCCAGCACTTGGGCTGATAGACGTTTTACTTTATTTGAACCGCTCAAGCAGTTCAATTATTTCACTGCAGATCTACGGTTTCCGTTTCGGCCAAATTTGATTTTCGAACAGTTTGGAATTTACTTGCCCGCCAAGGGCAGTCTGTGTTCCAGTCCGATCCATCTCAGAATAGACCTTTTAGCTATTCTACAAAGAGCCTGGATCGAGCGATATTTTTATACAGTTTCATACACAAGGTTCGATAGAGTGGCGTTAGAGCTTCGATCGCAATTGTGCACATTCGAAAATTCTACAAATTGTAATGAAATATCGTTCGATCCACATTCGTTTTCAGAATAGCTAAAGGTCTATTGGGGTCTGGCACACAAGCTAGCAAAGGATCCCTAAGCGAGAACTCCTCTTTAAAACTGCAAAGAACATCGACAATTAAATCAGATTGACTTCAAGGTTCTGATCGGATCAGTTATTAACGTAAGTTTTCAAAAAGAAGAAAATGTAAAACCATCCATCAACGAATATGTCTGTAGTTGTTTCAGTGGTTGGCAAAGTGTCTTCTATTCCCTTTCTTCCAATCTTTATCATGATTTGATTTCTTTTATAACATTTTCTATCTCTTCTTTCGTGAACATCTTGAATTTTTCTGCCTCAGTGACTGTGCAAAGCTAAAACAAAATAACACTTTCGGAATTAAGACTGCGTTCACACTCACACGGTGCCGGCACATTCTGAAAACGGGGAAAATGTGACGGCTGCAAAATTTGAGCTAACGTTCACACGATCCCGGAACAATTTGAAAACGGTGGGAAATTAGACGGCAGTAACTCGTTGCAAGACTTTGATGCCTAAGAAGTGTACCTACACCCTAAGAATTGACCAGTCTCATTCCAAAAGCGTCTAAAAATGTTCTATTTTTCATCATTTTCAGGTGTTTACACGATGCCGTTTCTGAAATGTGCCGGTTAGAGTTCCGTTTTCAAAATCTACCGTTTTCAAAATCTGCCGGCAAAAATGTGCCGGCATCGTGTGAAGGCTGTCTAGGCCTATCTCAAATTTAATGTCTCGTGAAAATATCCGCGAATAAGAAAAAGCGTTTTGAATCGGTATTTTTGCGTTATCGCTAATCTCACCTAAGCTGACTACATGACGTTGTTACGCTTCTTGATAACATGATAATGGTTATGACCAAAAAAATTGGTTATGAGTTATGACCAGTAGAAGCATGCTGCCGTCATCCAACTATGTAATATAATAAATGAACGAATCAGAAACTGGAACCCAGGTACTTATTCTAGATTTCACGAAGCAACTGAATCAAGATAGATTGTAGTATGATCTTCAACGCTTTTCCCAGCGCAGTATTCTTGACGGCCTGCTACAATATTGCTGATTTCCAAGGCTTCTAAAGCCCCGTCCACACGTATACGTTTACGTTTTGTAAACGCATAGGATGTTTTCCGTCCACACTGATCCACTCATCATTTATGGAGCGTTTTAGCCTGTCCACACGTAAACGCCAAAACAATGGGAAATGAATGATGAGCATGAAATCTATGATGTCATCGTTTACAACAAAAGTATGCGTTTACGACCGTCCACATGAAAACGCAAAAATAGTGTTTTCAAAACAACTGCGAATGACTGGTGAATATGAAGTCTGTGACGTCACCGTTTACGAAAGTATGCGTTTAAGACCGTCCACACGGAGACGTGAAAACAGCGTTTTCAAAAGTATCCACTTTGGAAAGCGTTTTCGAATGTATGCGTTTAGGATAACTTGAAACGCCGTTTACGTGTGGACGCAAGGTGTAAACGTATAAGAATGTATGCGTTTACAGACGTAAACGTATACGTGTGGACGGGGCCTAACACTAAAACCCAGGTACTTTGGAGCTTTCCTATTCAAAGCCTGCAAAGTATTTTTGATCACTTCGATGAATGATTGTCAATAGAGACACGAGAAAGCTGAATCATTGGGCAGCTTGTGTTATATAACACATTCTTTGGACAGTGCTGGCTGCTGAGTGAAAGCTTCCTTCACAGCTGTTCTGCCGACAAAGCAGAGAAAATATGCAAAGCTGCGTGCGTCATTCAGAGATAAGAAGATCAAAGTTCGAAGCACACAGAGACTGTTTGCAAGCACTGCTTTTGGAGGGCAAATCTATGAAGTTTTTGGAGCATTCTAAAACAAGGAATACCTTTCTTAAAATAGCAGCAAAATTAGCGAACACCACTGATGAAGGTTTAACAAGATGTTGAAAACTCAATCCAACTAATACAGAAAACAATTGACTATTTTAAAGCACCTAGGCAACTCAAGGGTAGTAAGCAACTGGAGCCGCATTGAGTAGAGGGAACACCCTTGGTTAACATGCAAATAAAACAATGTGAGCACGCAAAGATATAAATCGTAGCCCTGAATTGTAGTGTAGTTGTAATGTTGTGTGTCTTCTTATTGGCCATGGGGAAAACATTATCTTTTCGCTCCCCATGGTATCGTCCCTGTTAGTGTAGTATAGTAATTAGAATTTGTATGGTAGAGAGTAATGGTCTTGTTGTAATAATTCATATCAATAAAAAATGTAAGCACGCAAAGACATAGAACTTAGAGTGATGAAACTAAAGAGATGCCAGTCGAGGTTTCTTTACTTGAAGGGCCCTGGTCAACATCGATGCTTTGCGGCCGTAGCGGTTTAGCTTCGTGCAGACTCAACTGGTTTCTTTTCAGAGAGCGCCTCTCTTCACGGAATCAGTAGAGTCTGAACGCAGGCTATGCGTGTTTTGATCCGGGCACCGCTGCGAGAATATTTCAATTCATACTTCAATCCTTGCTGGAAACCCTGGGGGTACTTAGCACATTTGCATGCGCATACGGGGGGTCATTCCGAGATATTTCCAGGCAACCTAAAACCGTCAGTTCAGCTTCACTGTGACCAAAAACATTTTAGCTCATTTTATGGCATTTTGTAGTTACGAATCTGTGCATGAACATGATACGTCATGAAACAATACAAAATGAAGGCCAGAGTTGCCTCTAAAGAACCAAGAAATATCAGTTTAACAATATGTGATTCCAAAAAATATCAGGAACATAGTTCCAGTTTTATTTGGGCTCAAAAATATCACTTTCTGCAATACTCTAACCCAGAAATGTCAGACTTACTCCCCCGTGCATGCACGTCCTGAGTGCCCCCGTCCCCTGGGGCTGGAAAATGTCGCGTAACTATTCTATCAAGCAACCTTCTCCAAGGAGAAAAGCCTACCTGACTTTGTAGCAAAGTAGCAAAGGCATGAGAACAGTTTTTTCAAGACCCGGGGCGTTCTTAGCCTTACATAAGTGAAGTGGACTTAGCGAGGGATCATGCCGTGGAAGGTATTACCAGTCCCTTTTGCAACGAGTATGCTTATTATGAATGAATTATTGAATGCTAACATCAGAAAATTGGTCCAAATCCAGTCCAATCCCTAGCGACGCCCCTGGGCGTGGTAGATCCATAAAAGCTAAGATTGAACCTTGCTCGTTGATCGTTCGCAACCCTGGATCAACCGAAATAGTGAAGGTTTAGAAACAAATATTCCCAACTGAAGGCAACGTTTGAACTGATTGCAGTGAGTTGCAGTAACGGCTGATTAAAACTTTCAGCTCAAACAGGTTAATCAATAGTGATGTAGTAAGTCTACATCGAGACTCGGCAGTGACCTTCGATCCTGTCCACTTCGTTAATGAAACAAATCACTTTCTCTCCAGCAAAATGCCGACTTTGCCACAGAAATAGAACGACTTTACCTTTAAACGAGGACCGAAAGGTTCTTACGGTACAAAGAGAATCAGATCAAACGTTTTGATAAAATTATGCATTCCAAGCCAAAGAGGCTGCGCGCAGGCTAGTTGCCTCCGTTGGTAGTAATTATGATAAATCTATGCAAGCCAGACACATTATCCCAATGATTATGCAAGGGTCACAGTGGCAATAAACAGAAAACCTTGGGTTTGTTGTTTATGCCCTCATTGGACCTTTGGACCGCAGAGTTCAAAGCGGTTACCCGAAATACGTCAAAGACCTGTTTGTTTGTAGCAGCACAGTTCTTTCATCCATGGTTGAGGAATCTGATTACGGTTGAAAAGTGTGAAACATGGCGTCAGATCGGCCTAACTGCCTAAACAAAACATTTGGTACTTAAATCTTCTATTTACAGTATTATCGTTTAATTTGCATCGTACCACACGCAACAAACATACTTTTATTGATCTAAACAAAACGTTTTTCTGTTGTATCGACCGCCAAGTGGAGCTGAAAATCTTTGATAAGGTCGAGGTAGACTTATGACGATGAGTCTCTTGTTTCCCTGTGCTCTTTGACTTGATGACAGTGCTTCAGTCAAGAGAGATTCATAATATTACTCTCAAAAACCAGGCCCTACTTAGGCCCAAACTTTGTAATTCCTAAAGTACCAATCAGATTGCGAGATTTGGCAAAGAACAATGCCGTCGCATTTTCAATTCGAATGATGTAGTTGACTAGGTTTTTAACGAAGTTGCTGCGACAGGTAGTTGCAGATTGCTCTGGATTGCTTTGGTCTTAAAAACATGGAAAATGTAGCATTGAAAGACTTATTTTGCACTTAGCTACTAGGTAAAGTGAACTTCCTTCTTCAGATTTATACCAAGTTACGTTGATTGTCTGTTTAACGTGGTTTTCATCGCATTTCTTTCCGAAGAGCGACCGTTGAACAGAGCTACGGCAGCCGTTCGATCATGATTCGCTCGATCGAATGCAGGAGATAGGGCCAAGTTTTTCACTGTTTCATTATGAGTCCATGTTGAGCAAGGTTTACCGCAGGGATGCAAGGGACTCATCGTCATAAGTCTAGGGTCGAGGCAGGGTCTTCATTGGGTGCTCTCGACTCTGGTGCACAAATAGGGAAACATATCGAAAACAAAAACAGGTAATAGAACAGGGAGCACCGAGACCTTTTAGCTTTTCTGAGCAAGAATCTGAATCGAACGATGTTTTGACGAATTTTGAAGAATGTTCAACGTACACAATAGTGAGAGGCTCTAACACCATTCGATTAGACCTGCTCCAAGTCTATTCCGTGGTATATCAGCACTCAGGAAAATAATTACCTCTGCGGGGGCGTAAAGTACGAAGAAGACGCTGTGAAGGAGAAGGAAGGCGATTCCTTCACAGCATCCTCTTCGTAGTTTACGCCCCCGCAGAGGTAATTATTTTCCTGGGTGCTGATATACCACGGTTAGACTAAGAGCAAGTCTACCATTTGGTCGAACGTCTTGCACAAAAATGTATAAAATAACGCTCGATCCAGGCTCTTTTGTAGAAAATTGAGGTGATAGAGTGCGTTGGGTGGTATATATACGGGTATTTAATTTATTGCTGTCAAGGGTGGGTTGGAATAGCCAATAGGAACGCATCTCTATCGAGAATGCAACAAAACCATTGCTCTGCACAGCGATCTCGATTTGAAGAGGAGGCTTGAAATTCTCCTCCAATTAAGATTTATCTGCTGAAAGCACAATAAAACGCTATCGTGGGATCACGTGATTGTTTTATGTCGTCTCACCCGTCCAAATGTATATCGTTTTCGGTTAAAACCATGAAACCAAGAAAAAGACATACCTCCACATTTGTTGAGTTAAGTTTCTCTTCCATGACTTGCTTGAGAATTGAAAGTGCCGAGATGCATGCCTCATTTAGTGTCATGGACTAGAAAGAAATTTGGTGAGATGTTTAAAGGGCCTTCCTCAAAACCCAACTCTTTGGCGTAATTTGCATAAAGCAGAAATTATCGTCATAACTTTACTAAAAATTTTTGTAACACTCGTTTGAATCATGGAATTCCAGCTATCCAAGATGAACTTCAAGTGTGAATCAGCTATTTTCAAACTTTCAATTCTACGAAAATAATTCAAGATTGTCCTTTTAGAGGGCAAAAACTATAAGAAATCTGACAACAGTTAACAAGTATGACATTTGAAATCGACTACTACCCTCCTGTGACAAGCTACAACCAGTTTTGAACTTGTGGCTTGTACTGCATTCACGGTGACACAATTAAACCAGTTTAAATTTCAACCAATCAAATGACTGCATTTGTTGGCTTGATCAATCAGAAGGCCTTATTCGAAAATCTGGTTTGATTTGAGCTGGTTTAGCTTGCAGTTCTAATAGGACATTACCCTGCCTTCCAAAACCGAGGTTCTGTTTGAACTGTTAACGTAACCAAACGCAGTCCAAATCATTTCGATGATGTTAAGGATAAACATTTTTGTTAAACGAAAGAAAGATTTACTGGCGGGGTGGCAAAAAGGCGATACAGTTTTGGAAATATATTGTTTTTCATCAAGAAATGTTTTCTTCCAGGTAAAGGACTATCTGGTTGATAAGCAACGAAACGGTTTGAGATTTCAAAAACACTGTGCACAACTGTTTCCTACAGAAAATAATCCATTGTCAAAGGGAAACGTTATTCTTTACACTGTTTTTACAGCCCGGGGCATCAAATCCACAACGCAAAGAACAGTGATTCAAAACAAGTTCTATATGAATACAACAAAATTTGCTGTGACTGGAATCAAAATCAGATCTGAGTATGACGTCAGAAATACTGAAAGTTTCAGAGGGAATAATGAGAATCTGGCAATGATGATACCAACTGAAATCATAAATCTTGGAGGCCCTGTACACATCACACGACACAACTGAGATAAATAATGGGTTTAAAGGAGCTGGATAAGGAACTGTCTGGGGAGCTTTTTGATTTGGCTGCTTTCTGCCGAGCTAATTTATTGCTACTGATCCATAAAAATTCAAAATAAATGTCTCATCGTGGAGATTGCACTATATTCTGATACAAATCAAACCTCCATATATGTAAGGATTGGTGCGAAGTAAATGGATTTCCAGCAAGTATTTTCATCGATCTTTCACCCAAAGATCAGCGTGTATCTAGATAAGGATCTTCCCTTTTGAATTTAGCAAATTACAAAGGAATTTCTCCTTTCAAAATGCGATATGTAACACTGTGCAACACGCATAAAAGTTTGTTTATTTGTGAAATCAAAAAAGCTTGTAAACTTCTTAAAAGTGATCTGAAGCGAAAATTTTTATTGATTCAAATTTATGGCACTGTCGAATGATGCCGACTCCTGTTTAAATTTCTTTGATATCTCTTTTCGTTTTCAAGTTATCCACTAATATTAAGTTTCAGTTGATGACGTCATTTTGTTTGCAAATAGCTAGGATGATGTACTGGAATATAGCTGTATTTAAGCTTTGAAAGGTTACAGTTGTCGGAGACATTTATGTTGAGCTGAATAAATGTAATAGAAATTATTTCATGGACTGATATGATGTTTAGAAAGGTATGCCAATTCAAGAAATGTTCTTGGAGTCGATTTCCTTCAGGAAATATAGTCAGCCTCGTACATTTTCATTACTTTTTGCAAACAAAATGACGTCATTAGCCAATCTTACAAAACAGTGTATAACTCGAAAATGAAACAAGGTATCACAAAATGGCAAACGACATTCTTTATCATTCAAAAGTGCTATCCATTTGCATCAATAAAAATTTTCCCTTCAGATCACCTTTAAGAATAATTGAGAAGATAATCCCGATGCCTTCCAGAGCAAGCTGCAGCAAAGAATGCTGGGCATCAAATCAATAGATCAATAGGAACAGAAGAAATTCATAAAAAATCAAACCAGATACACATACACAGATACACAGATGCAGCTCGTACACATCCAGGGCCACCGGAAGGGGGAGGGCAGGAGGGGCACTTTGCCCCACGACTTCAGGGTCCATGGGGCCTCATAATTGAAGACTTTTGACATTTTGACTGCAGGAAATGCTCTGGAATGCATTTTAAGCCAATAAAAAGGGAATGATCGAAAAAATTTCCGCTCGCTTCCCTCGCAAGGGAATCAATTCGCAGTTGTGCCCCTGGGCTCCAAAAACCTCTCAGCGGCCCAGTACTCATCACAAGTTACAACTGAGATAAAGGGACGAGGATTAAACAAGCTTGGAAACATGCAAAAGTTGCTCGAAAGAGATCCAGCAAAATAAGCTTTCAAATAATACTTGAAAAAACGAATGGCAAGCGAGAAAGCCAAAAGCAAATATGGATCATAAAATACACAACGACCTGAAGCCGCTAAACAAATCAGTTGATGAACTATCAGAGAATGGATATGAACGAAATAAACGGAAAAGAAAAGTGAGGAGGCGAACATTTTGAACAAGACTGAAACAGCCCATAAGAAGAATACATATAAAAAATAACCTGAATCAAGAGAAAGACTTGCACCTCTGCAGCAGAGGATTTGGCATGTTTTGACTTATTTACCTTGTGATATGTTTCTTGTAATGATGACTGAGCACCTTCTGATGCTGAGCCTGAAAAAGAAATTTATTAGAGATGATGCATACATCTCTTGCATACACATATACAGTCTCTAACAAACTTATGAAGTTTTCCAAACTTTTGTTACAGATCACGAAAATCCTGGAAAAGGTTACAAAGAGAAGACTGCACGCAGAATTAACAGATTTCTTTTCATTTTGGTTTCTGTCACCAATACTTCTTTCTAAAGGGAACTTCTGAAAAGAAAACCACATAGAGATGCAACAGTTTTATTGCAGTATTAGCGAGATACTTAAGAGGACCAACCACAACCTAACATTTTGGTCCTGCAGCAATCTGACTGGTTTTCCAAAGAGTTCGGTATACCCAGCCAATTTTGTATCAATTTTCTTTGATAATTTTGGCCGACTTTAGGGATCTTGGGGGACACGTCCCTCACTCCGCCTCCTTGTGGCGCCGCCATTGTTTTGAGCAGAGTCGACTTAATGGTAGTCTCAAACTGAAGCAAAAACTTGGGCTGACTGCAACTATGCCAACCCAAAAGAATGGTTATAAGTATGCTCATGCCAAGTTGAGAGTTATGGCAAAGACGTTACAATCCACCTCTAAGAATAATACACATTTCTGATTTTATCGAACTAAAGTCTTTTCAACAAGTGATCAAATTACTTTACCTATAGCTTTAGCTTCATATTGAAGGTAAGTTCCTGATGGATCCAAGTGAAATCTAAAAAAGAGAAAATGCATCTATTCATACAGGCGACACATGACTTTACCAATTGCCGCTCGAAAAAAACTGAGGGTAATTGGAGCGATTACAAGAAATAGTGCGGAACTGAGGCTTTCAGAATGTCGTATTTAAATAAATGAATTATTAACATAAATCAGTTCTAAAAGCTTGGAAGTTATTCAAATCATAAGAAAACTTTACGTATGAATAAGCTTGTGGCTTATTGTCTAAACTTATTGCCTCAGGAGTAACATCTTATAGTTTTCTTAGGCTAAAATGGTGACTTGCTTCAAGAGCTGCTTAGCGTTTTAATTATTTCATTCAGCTCCGACTGACTGACACTTGCTACCTGTCCTTTCCCCATTCACAATAAATATAAGATTTAAAGGGTGTCTCAGAAAATTGTTGGACGTTTCATTAATTACTAAAAAATAAAGATACGCTGAAGGTCAAGTGACCTTTTCCTGAGATTTTAAATTAATCTTGACACAAGGATCTTGTAAATCCACTAAAAGTTACACGCCTTTGAAGTTCAAGTTTGTGCGAAAGCTGAAACCAGAGGCCTCGAAATGGCAATTTTTGTAAAAATTCCACAGGCCATCGTTTCCATTATTTCTCAATTGTTTCAGGGCGAAACAATTGAGATTTGAACGGCTTTTCGATTATAGCTATCTTTCAAGCATATGGATGCTTTGAGGAAACAGATTCAGTCTCTCGTCGATTATGTTTGGAGCCACTGTTTTTGGACATATGCAATATTAAGCAAATTTTAACAATAATCACAAGGATCAAATTACTTTAGAAGTTCTATGTGGTTTGCTCTGATACCAACGGGAGGTATGAGCCTCGGTCTTCGAGCTGTTTGCATTACAAGTAATCAGGGGCTCTCTGGTTTCAGCTATGGCATACTTTTACCTTTGAAAGCTCGCAACTCAGTGAATTTTTCAACAGATTTGCAAGATTCTGGTCCCTAAAATTATGATACAGTAAACACCTACGTATAAGAACCTGCAATTTTGCAAGTCAGCCTGATTAGGTTCTTATATATTGAGTATTTAGTGGGAAATTAGGCTGTTCAGGTTCTTAAATTGGTTCTTATTTCATTCAGGCTTTCAGGTCTTTCTTTTGTTAAAATTGAAACTTCATCCCCATTATTTACTGTCAGTTCAGAGGCACCTGGGTTCATGAGGCCTCATTCATAGCGGCAGTCCGTGGAAGAATCAGAAATTTTACAGAATGCAATGAAAAGCTTTCAAATCATCTTCAGAGTTCTTTGCAATTTGAATATATCACAGTATTAGTCCATATAGGCTCGATTACAAAGCAGCTGGAGTTTTTGCATCTAATTTGGTGGTCTCTACGAATAAGAACTTATTTCAATTTTCAGGCTGAATTGGTTCTTATATATTGGGGGTCTAATTTCAGCGTATAGGTTCTTAATCACTAGGTTCTTAAACGCGGGTTTTTACCGTAATCTTAGGGACCCGGTCACTTTCCCATGAGCCTGTTCATGTTATCGTTAATTTTCAACATCAAAACAAATGTCGAATAATTTTATTGGTATAAGAACATATAAGATTCTGTGTAAGAACATAAGTGCAATTTCATGCAACCTTTTGCACATTACGACAAATAAATTTTTTCTCAAAGATACAAAAAATTTGTCAATTGCAGCTGGGAACAATGAAGTTGGAGAATACTTACAGTTGTGGTCCTTTTTCATCAATACCCCCAATCAATAATGCAACTCCAAATGGTCGACTCTGTCAAGATAAATTCCATAAAAGTATTTTTCACTCATATAATCAGTGACAGTGGTGAAAAAATATTTATCATTCTGTGAAGCGATCTCAAAGTACAATTCTTCCTTCTATCGTCTCTTATGCATGATTTCAAAGCATTTTTTAATCACTGCATAATGCAAAAATTTCCAATCAAAATTTGTATAAAAGATGTGAAGAGCAACCAATTTCAATTGACATCCTGAAAGGTAGATGGCGATTTTCTGGTCACATATTACGTTTATCTGATACTTTATCTGATATTTCACCAGCAGTAAAAGCGATGAAATTCTACTTCGAAGGATCAGAAAAAAGGTTCAGAGGCAGACCTCGAGAAACTCTCGTAACAACATTAAACAAAGGTATCACAAGAGCGAGATCAATGGAAAGGTCATTTCCAATACTAACTATCAAGAGCAAGGAAGATTTTGAACAGATAAGGTTGAAAGCTCAAGATCGCACAGCTTGGAGAAAAATTTCTGAAATAGTGTGCAGAGCTGCAGAAGCAGAAACCACATGAAACTTTCATGCTGTAACCGCGTAACTGCAATTATATATATATAATGCAAAAATGCAGTGAAAAACATATCCGAACATTGCCTTTGTCTTTGTAATGTTCTTCCTTTCTTGTTTTCCTCTTTACATTTTCAATCTTTAGTTTCTCTTTTCACCCTACCATTTCACCGTTCCATCTCCGTTCTTCCTCCTCTCCTCTCTTCCGTCCTCCATCTTCCCTTCATTTCTCCTTTTCTCCCGTTTTCATTTCTTCCTTTTTTCCTTTATTTGACTTGCTCTTTCTTCCCCTTTTCTTCTCCTTTTCGTCCTTCAAGGCGAAAAAGCTTCCTGCAAACATGGGCGCACGGGGAAGAAAAATTTGGGGGCTGCCCAATAAAAAATCTATTATCTAAGAAAATTTTTCGTGAACTAAAACGGATTTCTGCCCGATTATGGCTGATTTTTGAACATCCGATGTTGGGGGGTATAGCCCCCAACTCCCCTGTCTCCTATGCCTACAAATCTGCTTCGCGCCTTTCGGCACCTATTCCACTTCTAATCCATGACATAAAGTCGTAAAGTATATTAGTTACACAGAATTACAAAATACATTCTATGCCTTACATAAACGAAAAAATAAAATATGTAACAACGAACCATTCCTCCTTTAGACACATCCATTTTACCGAATGATAAAGCTAAGTTCGACAATGACTGTGTGATACTTTCTACAGACATTGATTCATTGTATGTAAACCAATGGTTCTGAAATGAAAAAGAACAATTTGTGAGTATTGGCAATGACGTTCCGACTGTACATTCACAAATAACAAAAGGGTCTGGTTCCACTTTATTTAAGCATAAGTCCTATGTCTTTGCTGCGAAGCAGCCACCTATTCCTGCACAGCGGTTTCGCTAGGCAGATCGATTCTCGATGCTTGTATGTTTTTTCTGTCTGTTTTCAACAATTTTGCTGTGACTTCGGTCAGCGGCTTTTGAAATGGCATCGGAATGGTTGGCATTCGTTTATTGGCAACAAAAGAACATTCACGTCACATCTCTGTTCTCCTATTGTTAATTGACTCAAAGCCAATATACCGATTTGTCATGCATCACAATTCAATGAGTGTAAACTGCGGAACCAGGGAATGGATCTGTGACTTGTGCAAACAATACAATGCAAAGCACTCACTGACAATCGTTATTTCTAGTTTAAATGAATACCTTGGAAAACGTTTATCTACTCATCTGTAATTCTATCGTTGGATTTTCCTGAAATAATGGATGTTTTTCGAACTTGCAGTCGATTTATAATTAACCCTTTTGAGGGTATGACGTCATTAAATTCTAAATCATAATCTAAATGGTGAAAGACTTTTGCTTGATACCATTTGGTAGCCACCCCCATAAACAATGGTTTTCTTGAAAATGGTAAATTACGATGGTTTTAAGATTTTTGCAAAATTATTCTGGAATTCTCAAAAATTAAAAAAAGGAAAGTCCAACAATAGAAGTACAGCAAAATAGAAAAGGTTGCTTTAAAGTCATTCAGCTCAAAGAAATAGGCCACAGAATTTTACACTGACATTTCTAAAGGTTTTGAACCTATACTCTTTTTTTTCAAACATCACCAGATTTTTAAACAGTAAGCTTCCATATATAAGAAATAGAAGCCTGCAATAAAGGGAATAATTTCCTTCATACAAAAGCAGAGACTGCCTGATATTTGTTCAACCGCTTATAAATTATAGAACATTGAAATGATTTTCATTGCAACGGTAACTCTGTTTTCCACCTTTCATATTTGATTTTAAGGTACCAAATGATATGAAATCATTTAGATCTTTCAACTTCAACCTTTAATTCTTTACACCCTTTTAAGTTTGGGATATCTAAAATACATTGAATTTACTATCTTTGAAAAAATTGCCAGAGAGAGAGAGAGAGAGAGAGAAGAGGCAAAATGAATATGACTTATATTTCAGCACACTTAGTCCTTCTGAACTTATGTTCTCTTCAGAGTGTGGCTAACATGTAACAGTATAGTACTACATTTGATATGATCCTAGAATTGTGATACTACTGGACAGAGGAAAGCATCCTAATTCAAAGGAAAGTTTACTGTACATAAACGAAAAGTGCCAATCTTGTTTACAATTGTATATTCTTGGATACAATTTCCTTGCACAAAACAATCTTGTTGTAGACATGTTGCGTGATATTTACTGTAAAATAAATATTTAGAATAAAATTAATCATACCTTGAACAGAGTATTATTTATTAATACATTAACATATATTAATGTAATATTTTGTATATTATTTATACATTATTTCTCATCTATTATATTATATTAATATTTATATTAATATCAATATAACATACTACTAATATAACATTTTTCAATACATTAAATGTATGACGTTTCAACAGCTCAAAATGTAATGTATTTAATATATACTCTGTTAATATATTAGATAATATATAATATTTAGTACTCTGTTCAAGATATGATTCATTTTATTCCAAATGTTTATTTTATACAATTTTCTTGCCTCATTAAAAGTTTTCAGTTTCCAGTCTGTAGGGCTTGCTGTGAGCATTGTATGAAGAAAATACGGTGTCTTCAGTTGCAGTCAAACTGCTGCAATCTTTCATTATTGATGATTGGAAGTTGCATTCTCTAAATTCTCATAATATCATACCTGTGATTCTACTCTTGCTTTATCAACCATTGTCCTTGAGTCAGCAATCAATCCACTCATTGCACATCCTGAAAACAGAGATAAACTTGGCTTCATATACAGTAAAACCCCGCCAACAAGAACATAGCAAAATATGAACCTACAGACTGACTTTGTGGAAAAAGACACCCAAAGATAAGAACCAAAAGCAGACTGATTTACTCCTGGACCAAAGTTCTTATGAGATAGTACACTTAATTAAGAAATTTCATTACATCAGTGTAAACAAATGAAAATTTCAATGAAAATTCAGCAAAACAATGCTTCCTAGATAAAAGGAAATGGAAATATGTACAATTCTGTTCCATTCATTGGTATACAACATTACTCACCTATCTTTGAGTCAATTTCATAAATCTTTTCTATACTGCTTGGTATAATGAGAGGTGAGGTAACTCTTCTTTCAACAGCAAGGACAACACCTTCTGAAGTCTGTATTCCAATGGCAGTTGATCCAAGCTGATGAAAATACACAATGACAGGTCAGTCATGAAATTGTTCTCACTTTTAAGATTCAAAGCATCAATGGATATGACTGAATCACAGTCTACTGCAAAGATCAACTCTTTTACATAAAATCTTTCCATTTTATTTGAATGCCATGCACCACAAGTGATGCTGGGATGAAAGACCAGAAACTTTGCATGCATACACAAAAATCGTACCTTTGAGCCCCCTAGCTCCCTGCAACAGATCCCAAAATTAGGCAACACTTGATATTTTGTTCCTGGGCCTTAACCTCTTGATTTATCATTCCAAAAAGCTTATCTGCCCACACACTTCCTTATCTCAGATTGCTCGATGATGTCATTTTATGCAGTTTCTGCTCTGTCTGCTGGGATGTATAAGATCAAAATGAAGAAGAATTTCAAGTACAGGACTTGTGTGAGCAAAGAAACTGAAAAGTTAGTTTAAATCTGTTCATTGTGTTTTTGGCATGAAATTTGTAAGCATTGATATATATCATGAAACTTTTCAAAATCATTTTCTTAGGTATCACTTGTCTAATTCTGATAGTAATTTTTTGTCCTCTTTTTTATATTTCAATTGCCTATCATTACTCCTTCAAATGAGCTACAAATTTTTCTATTTCTCAGCAATTATTGCATTTGCCGGCTGTGCATCCCATCCATGCCATACCATGAGCTGAAAAGGTATACTCCCCGAGGCAAATTTTTGTTGCCAATTTCCCACAGCCAGGTTCAATAGGACAAAAAGTTCTAAAATTGTTACCTTGATTGCCTCAATGGCATACTCTACTTGAAAAAGTCTTCCTTCAGGAGAGAACAGATTGACACTCCTATAAGGAATAAAAAGGGTTTTTTAAAACAGTCCATATTCATAAGACTCATAATAACTTTAATAAGTCTCCAATGCTTCCTATCCTATGCAGAGCAGGTCTTCTCTGGGTCACTTTGCCTAAAACAAGAACATCAAGTTATCTGCTTAGCAGAAAAATAAAAATGGGATGGGATGACATGATTGTATAGCAGTTGTGGCTAACTTTATATCATTTTCCTGTTTTGTGTTAAAATAGGTAGACACAGTTTTTCATTCCTCATGGTATTGTCTGAGTAGTAGGGTATAGTACCATGTAAATAGTGTAATTAATAATGTCATCTAACTCTTTAATGGAATATAAAATAATGTTGTCACCAAAATAGTACTATTGTTCCCTTCAGTTGTTTCACATTGTTTCCTTTTGTTGATTCACAAAAATTTTGTGGCTCGAACTGCAGCTGCAATTTAAAGTGCGTGTCTGAGAAATTGGCCTAAAAGGCAAACTTTCCAACCAGGACATCAGTGTTTACTTTTCTTCATTTATGAAATAAAGTGCAACGTGGATGCACCAACAATATTGTGCTTAGCACGTAGCTTAGCACCAGATTGCTTTGGCACCTAGACTGCAGACTATGGCAGCTTTCAAAATGTTGAATGTCTGTCCAGCATACTCATAAAATCAAATTTAAGTCTGGCAGTGAATCCCTTTTTTGCATCAGTTTCCAAAACCAAAAGCTCTTAAGAGAATAATGCTATAATTCTTCTTCAAACCAAAATTTTGAGAGTCTATTTCAAGCTGGGTTGCTCAGTCTGAACCACTTTATGGCATTTTATGCAATACTATCATCTCAAAATATATTTGAAAGTCATTCAATTAACCGTCAGCTCACTCAGCAAAAAAATTCAAATTCAATCATTCATCGAAATAATTGACAGTGTGACAGTAACCACATGCAGTATCAGGTTTTTTTCTTTGCAAAAAAGAAGCAGATATATCTACCTGTCATATTCAGTTCGAGTTAGAAACATTCTGCCTTTATTCTTGCTTTCTTTTCGTTGTCAGAAGATGACTTTCTGGCAGACTTCCTTTTTTTCCTGACTCTATGCTTTCTTCAAACTTAGGCCCGCCTTGCTGTTCAAAATGCAGTCTCATTCTGAGTTAGCACCTGCGAGAGGCCGTATGATATCGAGATTAGCTACTGACTCGAACACAAGCATCTTCCATAGAAAATAGCCAAAATTTATTTGGCGACTTTGATTATTTGCCAAATTTCATAGGTATCCTACCTTAAATACAAATTCAGAGTTTACCGAATCCGTTTTCAAAATTGGCACCAATCAAACATTTATTTCAATCCACCTTTTCAAGGTTAGAGGCGCGAAAGCGGAAGTCTTTTGTTGTTAGAGATATTGTATCTGTGAGTCCAAATTTCTGTTCTACTTACAAAGGTTAGCACAGAGGCAAATTTTCACTTTAATATCTGTCTTTGTTTCGAAATTATGGCATTATGAATAATTTGAACTCATAAAGGCTTTGACCGTGAAATCAAAGTTTGGACAAAAATTTGTCCAAACATCTGATTTCACGGTCAAAGCTCTTATGAATTCAAATTCTTTAAATCGCCATAACTACCAAACGAAGACAGATATGAAAGTGAAAATCTGCTGCCATGCTAAAGTTTGTACGCAGAAAAAGATTTTAGACTCAAAAATGCAAAATCTCTAACAACAAAAGACTTTCGCTTTCGCACCTCTTACCTTGAAAAGGTGGATTGAGCTGAACTGAATTGGGATTTAATATACGACTTGGTCACTTCATTTTTTCAATTTTCTATCCACATCTGGTAAGCAACGTGTCACGTCACATACTGTAAGACCAGAGAATTTGATATGTTCCTCGAAAAGAGACTACGGCCCCATCCACACATATACGTTAAAGTCTTTAAACGCACAAAAAACGCATACATTCGAAAACGCTTTCAAAAGCGTATACTTTTGAAAACGCCCTTTTCATGTCTTCGTGTGGATGCCCCGGTTCTCTATTTCTGCGACCCCAATACTTGATGCTAAAAACTGCGACTTATCCTTCACCTTCACCTGTAGTATGTTTAAAAATAGATTTTCAAACGCTTTTTACTACAGCCGCTGGTTTGAGAAACCACGTGTACCAGTTTCTTTACGCCCTTCAGAAGTTGCATCTCAACTGAAACAGCACTTTTGCTATGGGATGTGTGTGTGATACGAGTTTCGTGCGATTTAGAAGTCGATAAAATGTTGTAGGAAACCTTTTGGTCTATCTAATGAATAAGAAATGGCGAAACACATAAAATTCCATAAACATGACTGATGGAATGAGAAAGAAAAAGTCGAAAACTTCTAACGCAAAGGTATTGATCACGATGAATAATCTTTATGGTGCAGCTGTGAACTTTAAAAAAAACCTTTGAATCATTGATGAATCTCTCACCTCGTGTTTGCACCATAACCTGCATGATATGACAATAAAAACAACAACAACAGTTCAATGTTTAAGAAGACAGTTTTCAATTAATTTGTCTTTGTGTTCTGCAAACATTTTAGAAGTGGCGTCTATAGTTGATTATTTGGCATAAACGATGATCTAACTTGCTATAATTTTCAGTGTTGCTTATATCTTGGGTATTTCTGATGAAAATGTAAAATTTCATGTGTATTCCCATTAAAAAGCATCGACACATTGGCAAGACATGTGACCATGCGCGACCAGAAAATAGACAGCTGATAGGCCATCTGATTGGACCTCGCTTTCAAAATGCCTTCTCGGCGAACTGATAAAATAAGATGTGGCAAGCCCTCTCAAACTTTGTCTATCGTTCTTAGAGAAAGGTTACTTTCTTGAAATGGAATGAAAATGATATAGCCCTTTTGCCCTTTTTTGTCTGGACTGAGGCCCCGTCCACACTTATCCGGATCTTTTGGAAAACGCATCTTCTTTTATGCGTTTTGGGTTCGCGTCCACACGGAGACGCCGTTTTCGGTCACCGAAAATGAAGCTTTTCGAAAACGCTCTCCAGAGTGGATCTTTTTTAATACGCCGTTTCCCAGTTGTCGCGTGGACGGGTGAAAACGGAGCTTTTCGAAAACGCTGACGTAACAGCGTCATTCTAGCACCAATCAGAGCATGCGCTCGGTTCTTTGGGGATCACGGGAGGGCATGCTGCTTGTCTGTTTTCTTTGATCGAAGTTTGATTGTCGAATATCGTTATCTAATATCGAATTCTACTTTCGAATAGCGAATTTCGAATGTCACAGCGTTTTTTGAAAACGGTCCTCGTGTGGACGCGGATCTTTTTTTACACGGATAATAAAAGATGCGTTTTCAAAAAGATCCGGATACGTTTGGACGGGGCCTAAACTTGCTCAAATCTCATGGTTTCTCGACACAAATTCGGAAATTACCGAAATTAGCCTTCGTTGGGCCAAAACTGCCAAAAAGTATACTCTCGTCTTGACAAAAACTTGCCAAAAAGAGGTCCGAAAATGTATACCTTGAGAGCCCACATCCCCACGCCGACTCCTAAGAACCTAAAAATCACTACATGAGACCGTTGTCATCGCTATTAGACTACCAGACTGCTTCGGTTTGGTTTAAGTTTCCTAAGTTTCCTGTTGATGAGAGATTACTGGCATTCACCGAAATCAGTCTAGAAAACCACCCTAGCGTGAAATACCTCCTTGTTGGGGAGAAAAGATAGGCATTGTCCGAGGAAACTTGTATGTTCTCCCGTACAGTGGGTAAAGCTCGTGCGCAGTAGAGTTTTAGAGTTGGAATGCTCAGAGCTCCGGCCCCAAAACGCTTCCGACACAAGCTATTTCGTCTCCCTAACAACTCCTGATCACTAACAAATAGCTCATTTGAAATGATTATGTTTCTGTATTCGTATTATGCCACATTTCTTTCAGGTCGAACATGTCATTCTTGCTGTGACCAGTGTCAGACGACGCAGAAGATTCAGCAAATGTTTCCAATATTCCAACCACAAAATTCCACTACCGCAATGCCAAAGAAGCTACGCAGCCTCCAAAAGATAGAAAATAAAGAATATTGGTTTCCTTATGTTCAAACCAAGAAATTGCTTTCAGCGAGAAGAAATTGTATGCTATGATAACGAAGAAAACACTTCTGCTCCTGCCAACACTTCAATTGTATCCTACCTTCCACGTTAACAAGATACTGTAGCTTATTTTTGCTCAAAAACAGTTTGCCTCTGTCGGATCTCTATGCATTTCTTTGCTTTATCACTATTCGTATCTATATTTTCATATCAGCAATGTCGAGCATAATAAGAATAACCCTAGCAAATCCTAACTAATGTTTGAATGTCACAGAATACTATTACAAGTCTTTGTAAATTTATCATTTCTTTAGAATAACTTTTTCACGGTTTTATATACAAGAAACCCCAAACCGACCCCTATACATCAATTTTTAATTCGACGCCTGTTTAGATAAAAGGAAGAATGTTTCTGTTGGTCACTTTGGAATAAAGTGTTTTGATTTGTGGGGTAAACATTATGAAGTTACTGTGAGAAAATCTAGTTAGCGTTAAACGGGAGGAGTTCTTGCTTAGCTTCTGGCTGCTTTGGGGTGCTGTTTGAACTCAAACAGGGGCAGAAGGTATGTAGATAATTCAATAGATGTAGTGAGCATGAAAGTTCGTATGTAGCAACTTTATAGGTGGATAGAGAATTAGGGTGTGTTTGGTTGGTGCCTTTTCTGTAAACGGTATTTATATACTCGCAATTTGTGTTAAATTAACTTCAGAATTCTGAAAATGGTAGATCTGGTAGGCTTGAAGATGGCTTTTTGAACCTTCTGCTCCAAAGGGCAGAAGGTTTGGCAGGCGTTTGGATAGAGATACTCCTTTTGATTCATCCGAAACCTACAGTTTTTGAGACTTTGTGCGTGCTTGATAGAAGTTTTTGTCTCTACGAAATCCAATGTTTTCGGAATTAGGTAGGTTTAGAATCACCGATCAAACGCAAGCTTAATAAGGAAGGGTAAATCAGGTATGTGACTACCAAAGTACCCTGGGTGCCAGAGCCTCGCAGTAAAGAAAAGGGAGGGAGGAAGGGGAGAGAATAGAGAAGAGAAAGGAATCTTTTAAAGAACGTTCGCTCTCCCTCTTCATTTTTGTTTCTATTTCATTTCTCGTTCCCCGCATTTTCTAGGCTCTTGTACCCAGAGTGCTACCAATTAAATTGTCAGGGAAACCTTTCGAATGGCCTTAATTCACCAAAAGCAGAAATGGGAAGCGTCAAGACTTCTTCGTTTGGCATTAGGAAGTAAGGCCGATCTACACTTGACGATCTTTTCTACGATTGTTTTAAAGATCCGCAATAAAAAGCTGTTTTGATCGCCTTTCGCCTTGAATACGCTGTCCAAAACTTCCGCAATTTGAGCGAGGCTGGAGAAACCCTGCGATTTCATCATTGGTGAATATTCTCTGCAAAACAATTGTCAGATAAAAGTAGAAACCCCTTCTATTTTTCATACAGTGAATTTTGTCGATGCAGCGATCAGAGATGTTCTAAAATCTACTGCGCTTGGTTTTTGCAAAGGGAGGGAGCTTCTTCCACAATAAAGGGGTATGGGAATGTGCTTCCCGCAAAGTTATACTTTATGGAGCTTGGTCTGGCCAAAGATATGCTTCTTCTTGTCCATACTTCTTGGCAATTTTAGTCTGGGTATTGGTATGCTTTTTTGCAATTTTGGTCAAAGAGCCTAGAGAAGTAGAAAATTTGGCAATTTTGGTCTAGAAAACGCCAACTCATGGTACTTTAGTGGTAGAATCTAGTCTAGCCAAAGGTTTCATTTTCACAACAATTGGTCTAGCGAATGGTACCATTTTGAATCTGTGGGCGGTGGGCGGCACCCCTACTCGAAATTTAGCCAAGAACTCACCATCGGTTTTCGCATGATTCTATGTCGATCGTCCAGAAAATCGTCAAGCAGAAAGCGCCCTAAAGTAAAAGTTTCCAGACAACATTTATCTTCGCTATCTCAGATCTTTGCTGAAGATCAAAGGCTATCATCTGTGCCACAAAAATGGCGCAATAAACAGAAGAATCTTTGCCGATAAAAGTATCTGAAATGTAAACAGGGAGAACAAGTTAATGTCTTTCCGCGATTCATTTTATCTTTCGCATTTTTTTCACATTGACGGAGGTGTTCCTAGACCATAAAGCATTTTCTAGCATTGTAGGAGATTCTCGACACTTGCAGTTTTGGAAAGGGCAGGGGGGGCTGGGCCTATCCTTCCTCAGGCATGAGGAGCCAGAGACGCAACATGACTTTTCTCATCAAGGTAGCTTTCAACCAAAGAAATCAAAAATAGAAAATATGCAATTTGAAACGAGAAACATATCACATGTTAGAGCTTGTTCTCTTTGTGAATTGGATGTAAAAATTAAATGTGATTTAGACAAAGATAAAAGATGAGATTTATTGAGAGAAGAACAAATAGAAAATTCTAATGAATGTGTAACCTTTGCTTAGTTAGAAACAGTAGGCATCCTTGTTGTAAGTTTTGTATACCGATGAATGGAACAGAATTGTGCTTATTTCCTTTTATCTAGAAGACGTTATTTTGTCGAATTTTCATTGAAAGATCTTGAATGTATAAGACCTGCTTGTATTAAAGCAAGGCTTTTATTCAACAATTCATGATTGTTATTTGAGTTTTCCTAAAAAGTCATTCGAAGTTTTGAAAATTGAGTCAGAACCTGAAAACATCAGGGAAATGGAAAATCTAAAGTCAGATTGGCAGTTGTTGCTGTATTCTTTTCGAACTTAGGACAAGAACATTGCCATAGGCGTAGGAGACAGAGGGCTGGGGGGGGGGCTGCAGCCCTCCCGACTTTGGAAAAATTTGCAAAAATCAGCAATGATCGGGCAGAAAATCGGCCTAAAGTTGGGTAAAACTTACGTAAACAATGGATCTTCTATCGGGCTGCCCCCCTAAATTTTATTTCCCCCTACGCTTATGAACATTGCTAAGTCTCCCTAAATGCTGGGTATCCCCGACACCCATGGACTTTACTAAAAACAAAGTTAACAAGCCATTCTAGTGTGCCAAGGGCGACATGTTAAAATGAAAATTCAAAATTACTGGACGTGCCAAGAAATGCTTATGTGATATTTTGAAACTTTGTTGTGAAGGACTGAATCCCCTCTGCCTCCTACCTGTCCATGTCTGTGACCTTGAGTCCTAGAAATTTTGGAACATGTTCAGTCTTGTCAGATTTGAAAAGGACTAACCTTCAATGAGATTTAAGCGCTTTGAACCCGGTTCAAACCTCGTGATACTGGCAACATTCAAGTCTAAAATATCTGACTGTCATTTTCTATTTTGTTCGTGTAAATTGTCGAGGAATGACGTTCCCTTGGGAACTGGAAGGAAGGTAAGTCTGTTCAGAATATATATGTTAGTATCTTGACTGAACACATAGTCATGTCAGTGCCTCTTTCAAGAGACCACATATTTGTGTCACTACTTCATGGCATCACAAAAAACTAAGACGATTTATAAATGAATTACGAAAGGAAAAAGGACAAGACATGAAAAAAGAAGCAAAGAACACTACACTCTGTCTCAAACTAGATATCAGGTGAAAAATGTCCGCGAATGATAGCATAAAAGATATTTGCTGTGTTATTAAGTAATTTTGCGTTATCACAGATCTCACTTAATATATGATTTGAGTTGTTGTTGTTGCTCATTTATTTTGATTCGATATTTACATAGCTAACAATATATACAATATATACAAAGTTAACTAATATAAATCGATTGAAATTAAAACGTTTAAAAAAATCTATTGTTCAGTAAAAGTAAAACTATAGCAGGCACTACATTTGCATTCTGGGCCATTCCATTGCTTTATCATAAGTTTGAAGTTTTTCAAGTTTTCTGCAGATTTCATTTTGTTCGGTAAACCATTCCATATTTGAGGTCCAACGGACTCAAGACTGTTAGAACCGAAAGTTACTTGATTTGGTCTTATATGCTTTAAGTCATAAGGCTTCCTGGAGGAATAACGCGAAGATCTACGTTTAAAGAAATTTTTCATAAATGGTGGAATTAGATTATTCATCGTTTTGTAAATTTCAATGCAAAGAGTTCTTTGACGCGAGACTTGCACAGAAGCTAATAGAAGCTAATACAAGAAGTCATTTTTGAGGCTAATAAAAGCTTCTGCCAAATTCTAAAATATCTTATGTGGAGGTGTGAGCCAACAAGAGTCTTACGTTAGCAAATTTAAAGTGCGCCATGAAAATACTTTTAGCACAAGAATGTATCTCATTATTAAGGTGATTTTTTTGATGGGTTGTAAATAGTCTCTTTAATTTGTCAGTTTTTGTTTAGAAAATATTATGTTTTTAAATGAAAGCATGTGAAATATCATATCATTCACAAAAGGAGTGCCAAGTATAACTTCTACTACCAAGTGGGGACAGCAACCCGATTTGGTTCCTAAATTCGCTAGTTGTTTACCGATTTTTAACGACATAAGAGCACAACCATCATTACAAATCGTCCATGGAAGATAGCAGAGAAAAAACTTCCTTGTCGGTACGGAAGGACAGTGTGTACCACATTTCCAAATAGATCAAATTCGAAGTAATTAGTTTGGTCTGCGACGCAGGCTAAGTAAATGGTCAAGTCAATGAAAAGTTTAATACAAATTAAAAATGCGATCCTGAAACATTTCGAAATGAGATTCTATTTCCGGAGCACATGGTAGACTGGAAAGTTGACTAGTTTTCCTTCAAATTTTCCTTACCTAATGAAGGAATTGTATACTTTATCACAGTTTTAAACGAAAGAACAGCCTTTTTGGACACTTGTCTTTTCATGTCGTACTATCGTGACGTTTTGTTGTTGTTGTTAATTTAGAGACCACGCTTCGCTGAGCTAGTTATGTTGATTGACATTTTTGATGATTAACGACTTTATGATTGTAGGCGTAGTTAGAGCATGAGTTGACAGAGAGCGTTGTAGAGTTCGGTCGATAGTTCCAACATGCGATAGATTTGCCCCATGGTCCATATACGATAGAGATAGGATCGTTTTGCCTGAGATTCGAGAGTATTTACGACATAAATTGGCGCCCAACGTGGGGCGGAACGAACCTAAACACGAACGAAGAGATACATATTCGCGATACCATGGGCAAAGAAACTGACGAGAAACTACAACGATTGAAAGCGTCGAGAAAGGCACATCGAGGAAAGATAACACAGTATATCAACGAAGTTAACGATGTAATAGATGGAGGAACTTTATCGAACGAAGGCCAATTTACGATCAAGAATTTGAAAACACGATTGGAACAGAAGAAAGGAACTTTAGATATTATCGATAACGAAATCTTGGCAATATGCGACGTTACAACTATAGAGAAAGAAATAGACGAAAGCGAAGAAATCAACTACAAGATAACAGAAGCACTGAACAAGATGGAACACATTTTAACTCGAAATCAGAGACGAAACGAACGAGAGATGAGTCCAAACTCAAGCATGCATTCGACAGCAAGTACAACCAGAAGCCACGCCCGACTACCGAAATTAGATCTGCAAAAATACAACGGAGATTTGCTGAAATTTGCTGGATTTTGGGACAGATTTGAAACTGCGATTGACAGTAACGATGAAATCCCAACAATTGAGAAGTTCAATTATTTACAGTATTATCTGGAGGGGCCAGCAGCAAGGGTCATTGAAGGGTTGCAAATCACCGAGGCCAATTACGAAGAGGCAAAGCAAAGAATAAGGAAACGATTCGGCAGAAAACAATTGACGATTTCGACCATTACCGATGAGCTGATCAAGCTTAAACCATGCAGTGGCGACAAACCAGGACAACTGAGGTATTTATATGATAAGATCAGCATAAGTGTTAGAGGGCTCGAAAATATGGGACTATCTAGCGAAACACATGGAGCGACATGGATCCCAATTGTGATGGGAAAACTTCCGACCGACGTACGAGTGCAAGTATCACGATTGATATCCCGAGAAATTTGGTCAATGAATGAACTGTTGGAATTGCTGGAACGAGAAGTGGAAGCGAGAGAAATCGGAGAAGCAGCGAAAATTAGTGAAACGACAACGAGTCAAACGAGATCACATGTATCTAACCCGAACAATTGGAACCAAAACACGAGATCTACAGCCTCTGTGCTGTTTAATGAAAGCGAAAGAAGAAATTCGAATATCTGGTGCATTTATTGTAAAGGTGAACACTATTCAGCCTCATGCAGCAAAGTGGAGAATATTAATGAGCGAAAGCAGATTCTTAAAACACAAGGACGGTGCTTTTTGTGTCTACGACCAAATCACCGAGTACGAAATTGTAATTACACAACGAGAAATTGTCGACGATGCAACAAGCGACACCACCAATCGATTTGCGATGAGATAACGAAGTCTGATAACGAAACAAGAAGAGATGCGACTACGAGCAATGCGAGCAATACGAGAAACGAACCGAGACAGGCTTCGAGCGAAAACACAACGACGAGTGCTTCTGCATCATCACGAAATGAATCACGAAGAGTCTTACTGCAGACAGCGAAAACGATGGCATATAAGGAAGGAGAATCGACGGGAGTTCCTGTACGCATACTGTTTGATAATGGAAGTCAGCGAACATACATAACTGCAATTTGAGAAGAAAGCTGAATCTGAAACCGATGAAGAAAGAGACGGTTCATTTGAACACGTTTGGTGGCGAGAAATTCACGAAGAGTGTTTGCAGTTTAGTTAAGCTTAGCTTAAAAGGGGTTAGTGATGAGAAGGTTGAATTAACAGCCTTGAGTTTTCCCACCCTTTGCACAAATTTACCCGCGAGGGTAGATTTAACACAATACCCACATCTAGAAAACCTAGAGTTTGCCGACACCCTCAATTCAGAAAACGAAAATGAACCCGTAGACATTTTGATTGGATCCGACAGATACTGGGACTTGGTATCTGGAGACGTAATTAAGGGAACAGAAGGGCCCATAGCAGTAAAGAGCAAATTTGGTTGGCTTTTGTCAGGCCCTGTGAAAGCCCCCACTAATGATGAAGTAAACAACACAATATCGAATTTGTGCATAGAAGAACGTCCCCCCTTGGAAACCGAAAACGACATTTTGGCGAATGAATTAAAACGATTTTGGGATACCGAATCTTTGGGTATTTACGAAGAAAAAGAGAACAAAACACATCCGTTTTTGAAAGAAATCAGTCACGATGGTGAAAGATATGAAGTAGAGCTTCCCAGAAAAGGTTCAGAGCCTGAGCCCTTACCCGCTGACCTCGATCAAGCATTGAATAGGTTAAATTTGTTGTATTCACGTCTCGAAAGAGACAAAGAGGTTTTACAAGAGTATGATAAAATCATTGATGAGCAATTGAAGTTAGGCATAATTGAACTAGTGCCAGAAGCTGAACAAACAAGCGAATTCGTCGAGCAAAATGAGACACATTATCTTCCTCATTTTGGCGTAACGAGGAAAGACAGAGAAACAACTAAATTGAGAATTGTTTTCGATGGATCTGCAAAATCGCAGGAAAATGATTTATCGTTGAATGATTATCTTGAAAATGGACCTAACTTCATACCGCCCATTTTTGATGTGTTAGCCAAATTTCGATCGAAACCAATCGCCATGGTTGCAGATATTGAGAAAGCCTTTCTGCAAATTTCTATTGCCGAAAAGGACCGTGATGCCTTGCGGTTCCTATGGTACAAAGCTTCTGATGATGAAAAGGCTCCGAAATTGTTACATCTCAGGTTCCGGCGTTTAGTTTTCGGCTTAAAATCAAGTCCGAGCACTTTAGGCTACGTAATCAACGAGCATTTGAGCAAATTCGAAAACAGCAATCCCGATGTCGTTAAATTGCTGAAAAATCAATTATTTGTGGATGATTTGGCGGGCGGAGCAAATTCAGTCGAAGAAGCCTTTGAAATTTTCAAGTCTTCCAAAGAAATTATGAAACGTGGAGGTTTTAATCTAAGAAAGTGGAAATCGAATTCCCCCGATCTGATGAAATTGATTCAAAACGAAGAAACCAAATCGAAAACAGATTCTAAAACCGACGAAATAAGTATGCCAGTGAGAGAAGATGATGAATCGTTTGCGAAGAAAACTTTAGGCCCACAAACAGCAGATGAGGTAAATGACAAAGCGAAAGTTTTAGGCCTAAATTGGGACACGAAATCCGACGAATTTTATTTCGATTTTCAAGAACTGATCAAATTTGCGAATACGCTGCCCCCGACGAAAAGATCAGTGCTCAGTTTAACAGCCAAAATATTTGATCCTTTGGGATTTCTGACACCGGTCACTATCAAGTTGAAAGAAATGTTTCAGATTTTGTGCGTCGAAAATATTAATTGGAACGATGAACTTGAAGGTGACATGCGAAACAAATTCAATTCGATAATTTTTGATCTCCAAAGGCTTCAAGACGTGAAATTGCCTCGTTGTTTGTTTGAAACGAAAGCGGCCAAACCGACGGAGTTTGAAGTCCACGGCTTTTCAGATGCGAGCTCAACCGCTTATGCAGCTTGTGTGTATCTGCTCACAAGATACGATGATGGATCTGTTTGTGTCAATTTGATTGCCTCTAAATCGAGAGTTTCACCCATCAAAAAACAGACAATACCCAGATTAGAGCTTCTTGGTGCACTGATTTTGTCTAGACTCATGCAAAGTGTTTGTCAGTCATTAGAAAGCGCGATGAATGTCAAATTAAAGCGTTATTTCTGGGTCGATTCAAACGTCGTGCTCTGTTGGCTAAGAAATGACAGAATTTGGACAACTTATGTTCAAAACCGAGTAAACGAGATTCGAGCACAATCTTTAATTGAGGAATGGGGTTACTGTCCTGGAACGATGAATCCTGCAGATTTGCCCTCTCGAGGCATCAAATCGAATGAGTTAGTCAAAAGCAGTCTTTGGTGGACTGGACCCGAATTTTTGAAATCGAAACCAGAATTTTGGCCTAAACCTCCCTCGAACTCAAATTCACCAAAAATTGCATATGGGGAGGCCTTGAAACAACGCGATACCGAAACACATGCCCTTTCAGTCAATGAAAAGGAACATTCTGAAATTATTGCAATTGAAAGATTCAGTTCGAAAACGAAATTATTACGCACAATGGCCTGGGTACTTAGATTCATAGCGAAATTGAAAGCAAAAGTTTCGAAATCAAATTTGAATATTGAACACGAATCGGATACGCTTACTTCAAACGAAATAGAACACGCTGAGAAGACAATTTTGAAACAAGTTCAAAACGAATCTTTTGTAGAAGAAATCGAATATTTGAAAGAAAGAAAAGGTAAACCGCCTAAGCTCGTACACGATTTTGATTTATTTCTCGCTGATGAAGGGATATTACGATGCAAAACTCGCTTGCAAAATGCACCCGTAATTGATACAAGTAAACGACCGATTTTGCTGCCAAAAAGGCACCATTTTACGACTTTAGTTATTCGAGAAATACACGATTCTATTGCGCATAGTGGTGTACGCATGACCTTGTCAGTTGTTCGTGAACGTTACTGGATTCTGCGTGGAAGAGAAAGCGTAAAGCGAGTTGTTAGAAATTGCTTGTTATGCAAATGGTTCTCAGAAAGAGCGTTTGCAACAGCACCTTCGTTATCGTTACCAGAATTTAGAACTGACGAAGGACCCCCTTTTGTAAATATAGGATTGGATTTTGCTGGACCTTTATATATACGAGGTGCACAAGGAAATACGTCGAAAAGTTACATTTGTTTATTTACATGTGCATCAACACGCGCAGTACACCTCGAACTTACAGAAAGTTTAGATACTGAGTCATTTTTACGAGCATTTCGACGATTTACGGCTCGTAGAGGATTACCAAAATTGATTCTGAGCGATAATGCGAAAACTTTCAAATCTGCGAGTATCGAAATTCGAAAAATAGTCAGATCAAAGGCCGTTTTGAATTATTTAGCGAATCGAAATATCGAGTGGAGATTCATACCGGAGAGGGCGGCCTGGTTCGGCTCTATATACGAACGCATGGTTGGTTCTGTCAAGAAATGTTTGCGAAAAGTAATCGGCAGATCAATTCTTCGTTACGACGAGCTGAACACGTTATTGATTGAAGTAGAAGGCATAGTAAATTCAAGGCCTATTAGTTATGTTTACGACGATTCAGAAGGTGTTTCGTACGCTTTAACACCAGCACATTTGATATATGGTCGTCGAATTACGACAGTACCATCTGACACGCATTTCGAGATTGTTAGCACGAATCAGTCCTTAACACGAAGAGCGAAACATCATCGACGATTACTCGAAATGTTTACGAAGTTATGGAGAAGAGATTACTTGTTGAGTTTGCGAGAAAGAGTTACAAAGAATGATAAGTTGAGTTCAAAATCTCAAATCAAATGTGGAGATATCGTATTGTTGTTGAATGAAAAGACACGACGAGCTTTTTGGAGACTGGCGAGAGTCGAAGAAATTTTAGCGGGAAACGATGGAGTCGTACGTGTTGCAAAGATACGAGTGTTAAGCAATGACAATCGAGTTACAATATTGAGACGCAGTGTGAAGCATTTGATACCTTTGGAAGTTCCAAGCGATGATGATGTGCAGACAACAATAGCAAACAATGAAGATCAGGTGGAGAGGAAGCAGACTGCGAAGGAGAGTGAAGAACAGCAAGAGACGACAAGATCGAAGAGGACTGCAGCAATCATGGGAGAACTAGTAAGACGACTTCAACAAACGTGAGTTTATCTTTTACATTAATTTTCGTAGTTTTAGATGTTTGATCATAGGTATTTGATCAACCCGGGGGAGTATATCGTGACGTTTTGTTGTTGTTGTTAATTTAGAGACCACGCTTCGCTGAGCTAGTTATGTTGATTGACATTTTTGATGATTAACGACTTTATGATTGTAGGCGTAGTTAGAGCATGAGTTGACAGAGAGCGTTGTAGAGTTCGGTCGATAGTTCCAACATGCGATAGATTTGCCCCATGGTCCATATACGATAGAGATAGGATCGTTTTGCCTGAGATTCGAGAGTATTTACGACACGTACAAAAGACGAGAAATGTTTATATGTTCATTGAAAATTGAAAACATTTAGAATTACTGAGTATGTACGATACAAACCAATCAAGCACCAAGGAGAGGCACATGGTCTAGCCATATTAGGAGAGAAGCGATCTGATTGGACACCCCTAAACGCGGCGCATTTGGCCTAGTTAGTCTGTGTTTTAAAGCTGTATAGCTACGAGTCTCAGTCTGAAGCCATGACCACCCCTCAGTCCAATGTGGAAAATGAAACTCAGGTAATCAGTCTAATACCAACCTCAATTTGATACATTGAAAAGAGTCAATCCATGGAAGGATGTGCGCGGGGAAGAATCTTGAAGAAAGTCGATATGATCAATAAGAAAAAGCTCAGTTGGCAGCAAGCAAAAATCTGGGCTTTCCATGAGTTGTTAGACACCAGAGTTATGTTTCCGTGTATTCGCTCCTGCCGAGGAAACACAGGAAACATCATACATTCCTGCGGAGGAGATTTGAAGAATTTAAAGGAGCTTACTGCCTCGACGTCTTACGCTTGCCTCTCCACAGTGGCAAATAACTTTATCCTCCACAAAAGTCAAAGCGGCAGCAATATGGAGCACAGCAGCGGTGTTTAACTATTCATGGGCTGTCATGGATATTTACTAATTTAATGACATCAAAACATAAAAAATAGTAGAAATGTAAAGAGCTGTATTTGATTCCAAAAAAGGTTCTATTACATTTTGCTTTGAATTAAATTGCTTGGCAGAATCTTTGGGTAATTTGCAGCAAATCTGAGATGAACGTTTTTTATATCTTGATTAGTTTCAAAATGGCGGCATTTATTAATTTTGAGACTGTGGCATAATCAAATTTCTAAATCCTTAACCAGTACAGCTACAGATTTTTGCTTTCTTCCATATTCTCGAGGTTCATAAACAGTTGTTTTCTTGGAGATTGTATCAATTTTTGTCAAGTAGTTTAAGATTTACGATGATTTCAATTTTTTCAATATTTTCGATCAATTTTCACGAAATAACGAAGATGCTGCCATTTTGAAAATGATCAAGATATCAAAAAGTTGCACTGCAGATTTACAGCAAATTAACCAAAGTTAATTACCCAGAGTTAATTACCCAAAGTCATTCAGTAGATAGAAAAGATTATACAGTTTTACACCCACCTTGGTTGAGATTTGAAAGATATAAAGCCTGTGCTTTTACACGATGAAATTTGAAGTTTTGCAAAGATTCGATGCCTCACAGTTTTTTTTACTTACCCGATCAAACGAAAGCAAAACCAAAGATAATTCAAGGACGACATGATTGATTTCAGCCCCAAAGAACTCTCATGTTCAAGTTAAAATGTTCGCCTCACAGATAAGAATCTATCATTAAAATCTGTAATTGGTAGAAACATGAAGATCTTATACCACATAAACCCAGACACGTTTGACTCACCCGCGGTTAAAGTGAAAATCTCAAAACTATATAGTTTTCTGGTCTACCTATTGCCCTCTGTGTGAGAAATAGCAACCCCTGGAAATTTGTCTGCACTGTTGGAAACAATTTGTGGGTAAATTGCAAATTATTCTGTATGAATTTGATTACAGCGTAAGCGACCACAACACAGTGACATTCAGCATAAACAAGCTGGTCATCGATTGACGTATGAATGTCATTGATATTATGAATATGCTATTATTTCATTTCACATAACAATAAATGTCCTCCCCCGGGATTGAATTTAAAACAAAGATTTTACCTGCAGATATTATTTAATTCAAATGCTCTCACACTTATAATCGACAGGGGAATTCGAAAGAAGATAATTGTCTGCATGTCTCGTCAAGAAGAAGATTGAGATCGATTCTGTCTTGGTAAGTAAAGTTTGCTTTCTAGAAGCATTCTTAGCTGAAATGCAATGTCAAGCCTGAAGCCAAATTTCTTTGCAAGAAGAGCAATGCGATCGAAAATTCTTGTAGACTTAGCGTATATGCAACTAGCAACAGCTAATTGTTTTCGGCGTCTATTGAGGACAGGTACAGTTAGGGAAGACCCATGAATGAAGACTATTTCAGTGCTAGGTTTGATCAATTAATTTGAATTGGACTTCTAGCAATTGAATAAATAGTCCTTCTTGCAGAAGCTTGAAGAATACAGATAAGAAAATTTGATCGAAAATCAAAAAATGCCTTTGAACGCTATTGGCATGGACAATAGGCCATGTTCTAAAAGCAGAAGACTTTTGATTGAACAAATATGAAAATCAACTGTAATGTGAAGTAAGGCCGGCTTTTCTTGTTTCCTCCACTTCCCTTCTGCAATACTTTGTTGATATCCATCTTACTGAAGAAATGTAATAATTGCAACTTAAACTATTAAATCAAGGAGCTCAAACAATACTCTGTTTGCAATAAATACAGTCCCCTGCAATACATGTAATGAAGAAATTTTTCCAGCTCGTAAGACTTTTCGGTGATTGCAGGAAGGCAAACGACCTTCTTTCAAACAATCCCTAAAAGTCGGAGAAAGGTACTGAGCAAAAAGGATTTCTGAAGTTGCTTTGTTAATTTAGTACACGTTTTTCTAATGAGAAACTGAATGCTTACTGAAACATAAGGAATTAGCACTAGGATGTCATGGAGTAATATTAACAAACCGTTTATGATTTAAACATGATAGGACATTGTTTATTCCTATATGATGTTTTAAATCTCAGGAAACATATCTGCTGCAGTGTTAGAGACCAGAATGATCAATTTGTTCAAAACATAAGAAGCAAATTAAGCAACTTTAGTGCTAAAATCGACAAATTTCTTGTTAGATTAAGAAATTTTAGTACTATGGCCTGATCCTAGTTTCTTGTGAAAAACGGTGTAGTCTTGAGAAACCACATACTTTGGAAATGAACATTGGATAGCTTCAGGAGAGCTGGAGAGCTGGAGAGCTGGATTACTGGAGAGCGCGTGGCCGAGTGGTTAAGGTGACTGACTCGTAAACCAAAGGTCAGAACCGCCGAGGTTCGAATCCCGCACTGAACAGTTTGGTCGCTTTCTGTAACTCTAGCCCGGGTCGACCAGAGCCATGTGAGGGAAATCTGGTAGCTGCGGCGGGTAGCTGCGGCGGAATGATGGTAAAACATCCGTGGCCCCTGCTGGAAATAAGTCTCTCAGACTTTCGCAGGCTAGCCGCGTTAAATATGAATACCTACCTACCTACCTAGGCAAAATATTACATAAGACGTAGCCTAGTGATCTTGCTTGCTCTCTTAGGCCCTGTCCTGTTTATATGAGAAAATACACCTCAGCTGCCAGACCAGGGGCTGACTGGCGAGGAAAACTTCACCAACTGATTACATGAGATTTCTCACCCCACCTGTCAGCCTCTGACAGGAGAGAGGCGAGCTGGAGTGAAGTCTCTTTCCAGTGAAATGAGAACAAATCGACCAATGAAAATCAACGAATAATTTCAATTCAGCTCACCATACTGGTAAGACTGGTAATAATAGAAAACAAAAAAAGAAACAAAAAGAACATCAATATGATCAACATCGCAGTAAAAGATAGACATGTTAGGTTGGATAACCATTTTTTGAACGTCATTTAGGCAGTAGCGGATATAAGGGGCGGCAAGTGAGGACAAGGGCCCCCTCTCAAGAGGAAATTCTGTTTGACACTCCATTTCTAGCATGAACTTACCATGGGTGTCAGAGCCTCGCAGTTAGGTTAGGCTCTGGTACCCAAGGTAGCAGAAACTGCACCCCTGATAACGACACTAAACCCTTGCTTGAGTCTGATTCTCACACACTCGGAAAATTTTTTTTCATAGAAGAACAAAATCAATTTAGCAAAATTCAGTCAAAGATTTTCCTGTGCCTTCCACCCGCATCCCATTCTTTTTGTCCTTGGTGCCCTCTTTGCAATTTGCCCCTCCTTCAGGTTCAAGCCAGATCTGCCCCTGGATTTAGGTTGAGCAATTAGGTTTATGATTTCTTCAAAGGTCAGCCTGCGTGCAGACTTTCTAATGCGAAGGAGGCGGTAATGGGGCCTTCCTTCGCAGCGGAGGGTATATCCAGCACATGGGCTATTCAAAGTTTGGCAAGTGCAGAATATTCTCGAAGCCCTTCAATGTTAATGACTGGAAGTGGGGCATAAATCTTGCAAAATCTCTGACAGACAAATGTGTGACAAAGATGAGAAGCAGGCCGAAGCAGTTGAGCTGCAACACCTGTGTCTATTTTCCATTTTCATGTGAGAATGACGAAAGAGGCGTAGTCTTCCAGCTGATACGAACAATATCGCAAGATAGGCACCCACTTTGTAGCCATGTGTGCTAACCAATATGTTTATCAGAATTTCCTAAACATGAAATAGTTTGCATAGCAAAAATGGGGTTGATAATCCAACCAACTGATAAACACCTCTTTTGTAGAATAGTTAGCAAGATTTTACTTACGTTTGCGAAAGTCAGTAGTGGAAGATATACTGTGCTTTGAGTTTTGGTTTGAGCAATACACTCTCCGAAAGATGCTGTAAATTGACTTGGCTTTGACGAAAAGGTATGATTTCTAATTAATGCCATTCTTCTGTCAAGATTTAGCTCTAGTCTAGTGGAGAATTAATATATATAAGATTAGTGACCGAGCGATGTTTATACAATTTCATTCGAAATGTTAGAGTATGAGCAATAATGCAGCGTGTTTGTAGCTTGGAAATTAACGTTGGTACCTCGATATTACCATAGTTTTCTTGGTTTTTTCTCCGTTTGGCTCAAGCCTAACCAGTGCTAGAAATCAAAATCCAATGGCTCCCGCGCGTCTGAGCTGTTGGCTCCTATACAGCGCTTAACCTCATTTCAAACTGCCTCAAGTTGTAAGGGGAAGATTGAAATGAAGATGAACGCTGTGTAGGAACTACCTGTTCAGCCGGGCAGGAGTCATTTGAATTTGATTCTTAACACTGGTTAGGCTTCAGCTGGACTTGCTACAAGTCTCTCTCTTGTCATCACAAGACATAGAGCACAAAGAGGGAGAGAAGACAGGCGGAGAGAGGCAAGATATTTTCACAAAAACATGCAAAGATCTTCCCTGCACTCGTTCCTTCCATTTCCCTCACCCTTACATTCTACATCTTACGAAATGTGTTGAGAATAGAGAGAGACTTGTAGCAAGTCCAGGCATCAGTAGCCTGAGCACAGACTTTTCTTATGTTGCAGAGGAGGAGTAGGGGAAAAGAAGCTTTTCCCTTACTTCTCCTCCGCAACATAAGTAAAGTCTGTGCGCAGGCTAAGGCTTAAGCCGAAGAGAAAGCAACAAAGTAAAACAGTAATATCGAGGTAATAAACTTTAATTTCTTAGCTACAAACACGGTGCATAATTGCCCATGTTTAGAGAGCTTCTGTCAATTTTCAGACTAATGGAACAGCTATATGATCACTGCATCCAGATCCTTTGTAAAAGAGTTTGAAAGGTTTAGACATTTTTTATAGAAAGTTGGATCAAGCCATTGTAAAAGTTTCTTAATTGAACGTGAAATTTTTCCGTTTTAGCACTAAAAGTTTCTTAATCTGTTTCTTATTTCTGAACGTATGAATTATCAATGTGATCTGTAACACTGCTACAGACATGCTTCCTGGTATTTAAAACATCATATAGGAATAAACAGCATTCTGTTATGTTCAAAACATAAACAGTTAGTTAATATTAGCCATATTACTCAAGAACTAATGTTCAACAAAAATTTGCCATAATATTCATGTTTTTAACTTTTAAAAATTTCTTAATACTTCTCAGACATGTACAAGTCATGCCAGTTTCCTGCATTCTTTCACAAAAGCATGCAAATATCTTGTCATAAGATCGCATCGTCGCTTGTGTAGCGAAGTTCATAATTATTTGCTTTTACTTAATAGATTGTAACAAAAATTTGCTCACTTGGCCTGGACGTCGATGGAGCAGTGTTTGACACTGTCACACAGTAGAAAGCTGTCCGAAATTTTCGTTTGAGAAAAATTATGATAATTGGTAACATTTCTGCTTCTTAGCATGCTTTGGAATAATTTTGACAAAAAACATCGGTTGGCCAAGCCGACTTTGTTGTATGCTGGGTGCCAGAGACTCGCAGTAAATTTTCGTCCTATATTGTTATTACGGTTCTGGTACCTAAGGTAACTAAATTCTGGATTTGTTTTTACAAGTTTCTGATGATACGCCACGCCCAGCCTAGACTTACTACCTGAATGCCTTGTTTTCCTGAATGACCTGCTTTCCTGCCTTCTATGATTTGTGAACAAGGCACACAAGGGACAACAAGGGATCATATGTACCCATCTCGGTTGGTTGAACCCAAGAATAGATTGTAAGGGAGCAGACATTTTTAAAGCTGGGTACAGGGGTGGAAGAATTTTTGGAGGGGTGCCAAATTATTTTGCCTGGTCTAATTGGGGTATCAAAAATTTTGGCAAAAATCAAAAAATATATGATGGGTTGAGAAATTTTAATAATATATGTCTGACTGAAATGAAAATGCAGATCTCTTATAAAAACTCCATATGTTACTGATGTGTTCATCAGGTAAGGAAGAAGATACTTGAAATAGTTGGCGATGGTGCTTTGTTTATGACTTGTTTACTTTAAGTTTTGGTTTATTTTATGTTCAGGTTGCGCTACTTAGTGGTTCACCTTTTCCATGTAGATTTAAGGTAAATCACTCAATAATGGGGTATGAAATTTTTGGCGTCCTTGAAATGGGGTGGCAAATGTTATTACATTTAGCAAATGGGGTAAGAAAAAGTTCCTTTTTGTCTTAAAATTCTTCCACCCCTGTCCCCAGCATTAAAAATGACAGCTCCCTAAGGTAAAATTTGGACTATCAATCCAGGGATCCAGAGAATTCAGTTGATTCCAGCAAAATTCAATTCAGACTTATCACAAGCGTCTCCAGTTACTCTCGCTTATTAAATGAATTCTTAGTAGCTCGAAAAGAATTGAATGAAACAACAGCAATGGAAAGGCAGCAGTAGAGATATTTCTTAAATTCTGTCTCCACTCCCATAGATAAATTTACTGAATCTACAAGAGTCAGCCATACTCAAACTGTACTGTTGACACATTCTTAGATGCTAGGAGAAATTTTTTCCTGGATGATTCAATTTTCACGTTAAAGAGATCATTCTTTACAAATTTAGTTACCATCGTCAGTTGAATCAGCTTAACATTCTTTCGTGGTAAAACCAGACTGATTCTATTTCAGTGAACAAAACATCTCACAATAATGAAAAAGCTTTTAACAGCTTAACAGTTTGACTTTGGTCACTTTTGAAATAGAGTTCAAATGTTGAAGTTGAATTCAAGTAATTACCAAGGAAAGAGAATTTACCACACCCGCTTTTTCTTAAAGATAGGTCAAGGTCAAAGTTGTTAGTTAATCAACTCTTTGATATTTGCAAGATCAGTAGGGAAAGATAAGTATCATGTGCTTCAGTTGATCAAAAAATTGAATCAATTTCATCAATTTCTATTCACATGGATTTATAGGAGGCAGCTCCACCAGATCAGCTCTTACTTGGAAGCTCTTGGAGGAAGTTTTTAGATCTAGATGGGCGCTCCCTAACGTGAAGACGACTCCGGTTAGGATAAGGCACTTTCAGGCAACCTCATGTACAGGGCGGGCCTTTTTTCATTTTTGGGAAGGAACTGATAATTGATAAGTAACATAGTGCAATTTTTCATCAATATGATGAATTCTGAAAAGAGGTCTATGGTCAAGACTAAACCACTCCTGAACACGTCACCGTCGCACCTGTGTCACTGTCTGCACTGGTAAAAGCTAAAGTTTTTGTCCTAAAAATTCCTAAAGCATCGATTGACGAAATTGTTCTTGGTACTGACTCATATAGGCTTGGTATCGGTACCCCTATTTTTGGTACTATGTTCCACTATCTGTGCAAAATGTTGAACAAGGTACCGCACTCCTCTGGTACCATAGTGCCACTATATGCATACTACTACCCTGTCAACCTTCTTGTAACTGAATATGAATGATAATATTTTTTTCCGGAAAAGACCAACAACCGGCTCAAAATTCATCGAGTAGCTTCTGATAGCTGGAAGGTTGTAGTAGCCATAAATTTTTGCTTCTAGATTTAGCTTGCTACACTCAACATGAAACCAAACTTCGTCGCTGGAGCCTTCTAGGATAGAAGGTCATGGCAACGAGGTTCCATAAAACCGTATCCTAAAGATAGGAATCCTGCAGGGGGCCTAGGGCCTTCAGCTAACCCTATCTCCTGGAACTGCAGCAGTACCTACTAAAAAGATCGTGGTTGCTATTTCCAGCATACCATTGTCCTATCAATGAACGCCGCAAAGTCTTTAAGGAGATTGGAACGGTATTATTGTTAAAAATATCAAAGCCGTTATGAACGGCTGATGAGAAAATTAGTGATCCGTCCCACCACAGGATTTGATCTCGTCAGGCCTAAATCTCTAACATCTGTTAGCTGGTATTTGGTATACCAGTGTTTTAAGCTGAAATGGATGAAATGTGATCTTTTGCAATGCAAGATCAAATGCTACAAAGTTTAATTCCATGCTATGTGTGGCATTTGTGTTGTGGCTTTGGTTTCAGTAAACTCTTGCAAGTATTTGGCTCAGACATTTCATCTCTGGAATTACGACGAAGCCCAGACAGGACAGAAATAGTCAGGGGCGCAGAGAAGATTGCAAACGTGAAAAATTAGGCCCGATATCATATTAGGCCTCTTTCAAGCAAAGGGAGGTAGCAGACAAAATGGATGGCTCTGTGGTGGGTAGTCCTATAGCCTGTGTTCTACTTCTTGCTTGTTTTTCGGAACTAAGGTCTGGGACACAGGCTAGTGCGTCGAAAACAACGTTTCTGTAAAAACGCTATCAAGATTGTCTGAAAATGAACTTCTATGAAATTCTGGAGGAAACGTGAGATTTTTCTGCTAATTTTTGACCACATCTCGGCGCTACCTGGGTCACAGGCGACTCTGTCCCAAGCAAATTTTTGTAACATTTTGGTAGAGGAGCTGAAAAGCTTTTTGTCCCCATCCCCATATTATAAAAGACTATGGGGATGAGGCTCGGCCACCGGAGTTTCAGCTAAAAGTTAAAAATGTTCATGCAAAACAATTCATAATTTTTGGGAAGCATCCTCATTCTTACAGTGGCTACAGTCATGCTCTGTTTGATGTTTGAAGAAAAAGTTACAGTCAAAAGCAAAAGGATCTGGGCACCACTTATTTTTTGGCGCGTTTTCTGAAACAGCTACAACAACAACAAAAATCTTGATTGCGATTCAATGGCCTAATAATTTCGAAGAAACAGGGAGGACAAGAGGTTGAATGCAACTCTTCGTCACCATGAAACATGGTTGTGATGAAAGCTAGATGCACGAATATCAAAATGGCGATATCAAGGAAAGCTGTGACGATAAATGTGACGTCTGAAGTTGTTGGTAGTTCTCGCAAAGCTTACCAAAAAGTATGCTTTTAAAATTCCTAACGATAATACGAGATGGCCTAAAACGATGGGGTTCCTTCCTCTTTGTCTTGTCTTTATGTTTCTTAGTACTTTTTCATGATGCAAGATGATGCATTGGCATTTCAAGATCTGCAAAATTTAGTTTTGCTACCTTTGATTAATTTTTTTGTATCAATAATCAAAGTCATATTTTTGCTTACCTGAAAGTGAAACACACAAAAGCAATATACAATGGGAGATTCAAAACTGACAATGGACAAACCGAAGGATCGTTCTTGCACACCCAAGGTTTCAGGGAAAATCACCCTTTTTCCTATACTGGTTGCAAACTTTGCAAACAAAGAGACCTTTTTGCTACTGTACTGAAGGACATCTTTACACACTTGGTAGACTTGCTCCAAGTCTGTTTCGCTCCTTCATCAGTATCTTGCAGAGGAAATAATTTTATTGAGGAAATGCAAAGGAGCAAAGATTGAAAATGAGGTGGGACAAGAGGTAAGAAAGAACAGAAGGAGGAGAAGGCTTGAAGGAAAGAAATAGACTTGGAGTAAGTGTACACATATGGAAGAATTTTCAAAAGTGCAAAATTGTGAAAGAAGCTCTAATGCCACCCAAGATAGCAATTTTATTTCATATTGCATTAGCTCTCTGTTTACACAAGAAAGCACCAATTTGATCTGCTTCATGTTCTCTTTTTGGTTTCAAGGAAAATACTCTAAAAGTCACTAAAAAACCATTCTGATATCTTATGATCGGTCAAGTCTGCTATCAACCCAATTTTCAACCTCATTGTCAATTCTACAAGCCTCCCATTCATCTGGTGCAATTCACAATGGATGCAAAGTACAAATGGACACAGTGAAATGTCTACACATAAACAAAACCACAATCCAATTTGAAATGAAAACAGTATCTAGTAAGCAGAAAATTCTTGTGTTATATTACCACCCCCAATCTAGTATAAAATGAAAACAGTATTATGTAAATGGGGCTGGACTGTCAATTGTATTTTATCATCATTATATTTAGTTCCTTGCAGAAGCAATGAATCTAGTGAACAAAGAGGTCAAATAGCTACAGTGAAATTATGTGACCTCTATAACTGAAACAGGTGCAAGCACTTAAAAAACCTTAAGATTAATGGAATTCCCTAACATCCAATTGTAAAGATGGATTTAAAGTCTTTAATTGATTAATTGTTATGAAGACATGGCAAGTTATTATGGTTGATATGTTAATATTTAATTGAAATTTTGCAAACCATTGGTTGAATTAGTCACAGGGTTACCTATATCGCCTTGTCTGCTGAGATAGGACAGAGGGTTTCACATATCAAAAACCAGATTTCATTTGGGTATATTTCTTGAAGGATCGATCAATGTCCTTTTGGAAAAGAAAACTTTGATCAACCTGAATGATTTTATATGCTGAAAAATTTTGTCTGAGTTCTGTTAAAAATAGAAGGTCTGCACCTTGCCCTGACATAGGGGAAATAAACTATATAATAACTGTTTCCTTCAGGCAATACCAAAAATGTTAGCCCTCAGCCACTGTAGGAAACCTTGCAAGCCTGGTTTTGTACTGACAGCTTTGGCTTGATATTTTCTGGTACTAAACAGTTATGATAGGCTTCTGCCAAACACATAGAAAATCAGTTTTATTGTCTTCTGCAAAAGATAATGAAATTTGTAAACATCATCATTCTGGACCCACTTTGACACAAAGATTACTCATGCAAAAAAACTTCCAGTGTTGCTAGTCACTACCATTTTTGATGTCTTTTTTGAGGCCAGTTGTGATCTTTGGAACTTCGTATCTCTGACAGCAAATGTGCAGGTAGAATGAATCGTGGTGCAAAGCTCTCCGTCAAGATCCTGTTTATTGCCGAATGGACAGAAATGTTGAGTATGGTTTTATATTGACTGAGAAGGTTCTTCCATGGGGACGACAAACATATGTACAATTTAGAATTCCAGTGACCAGCCATAATATGTTGGGTACATCACTTTTGATAGGCCACGATGAATCTTACACTGGATAGATCTGTTAAACTACAGCGTAAATCCAAAATTGGACACACAGCTTTTTGCAAATTTCTGCCCTCTGTTTCTATAGCTATAAGCGAGTTTTCAAAATTTGCCGATTTCGAAAACAAGGAAACGTCAAATAAGGTCGATCAAATGCTTCAATGACTTGACATGAAATTGCTATTGAGTACACTGGTATGGGGATGGTATATAATTTGTCCATTATCATTGTGAATGGACAAAGACAAAACTTCTTCGTCGCGACTTATAGATTTAGAAATTGATAAGTTACACTCTTCTGCACGAGCGTTAGTTTAACGACTGGGCTGTTATGATGATCCAATGCTCCAACTAGGCAACCTCGTTCCCGGTGTGCTCTTACGTCATGTTCTGACCATGAAGCTGAACGAGCACTCTGGTACACTTCGATCAAAAATGGGCAGATTTGCAGCCATTATGGATATGGTATTTGCTAAGCAACAATAATTATGCAACCTCGATTCCAAGCATCAAAGCAACATTGTAATATTGTAATGGTTGCTATTCAGTGGCAAGATTATATTGTTGTTATTCGAATAGTTGGGAAGTTTTCGAGATTTAAGTCATTTTTGCTATTGTTCTTGAATAGCCAATCAAATTGCAGAACGGCCTCCGGTATTCCAGAGTAGAGGTAGAGGAACGAACTCAATCTGGGACGAGATTGCCAAACAGGTCTTCTTTCAGCCGTATCCATCCAAATAGGCAGGACCGGTACAGCCGTTCTTCTGACGTTTGTCCAAGTCTGAAACCAGGCAACGAAGTTTATCCATCCAAATCTCTGTACCACAGACTGACCGCTATCCAAACAGATGGACAGACATGAATGGAAGCAAACTGCTGTAGTATGCAATGTCTACTCAAGCGCATGATTACTGGCTCTAACTTGACTAAAAATCTATGCAAACAGTTTTTCATTGTATAGAGATTCCAAGCTCATTCTTTGCTTGCTGCAGATTTCCCCCTGCTAGAAAGAACTTACAGCAGCCGGCTTTGAGCCATTGCCTTTAAATTCTTTTGAAATCTCTGACTTGAATCTATAACTATTAACTTTACCGACTACAAAATCCGCTCAAAATTCAAGGCGGTAAAACTCCACCTCTTGGCCTTAGTTGCTATGATAATATGGATAATCAACTTTGCTATATGCAAAGTCCATGGCTTTAGGCGAAACCCCTCCCGTAATCATTGCCAATAAATTCTTTCTGATCTCATTACAGAAAATAATCATCCACATAAAGCCGGATTAACATGAGACGAACCAGGAATTCGTCTGGTGGGAATTCAGATGAGCATTTTGAGCATGCGCATGAAGAAAATGGAAATGAGGAGAATATGCCTACGCCCTTGAGAAAGGCTTCTGGAAAACGAAAGCCCAGGCCTCTCTCTGGTGACTTCGATTATGACGCAATCAATCGCCCATTGGCCAAATCACCTCGTTCAAAGACAGTGAGTTTTTTCAGTATTTGTTTGAGGAATCTTTTGGTGTGGGCAAACTTTAAGATAGGTTTCAAGACTATCACGATGATTTCGATAACTGAAAAGAAGTTTTCCGTTCTAAAATGACTATTGATTTAGTCAAAAGCCGTACGGCGAATCATCGGCTCATTTCAAAACATAATTGGTTTATTTTGAGATATGCTGTGAATTTTGGTTATTTAGAAGAGAAAAATAACTATAAGTATGGATGAAATTGTGCTCCGATCTCCATATCTGTCTTTCATATACATCTATTTACAATGGCATATACGATATCCTAGACAAAACTGTTGAACATCCAGCAGATAAGAAGTATGGGCTGGAAAGTTGTGCATGCAAGATTTGCTGTGACCGGTGTCTGGCGAAGTATTAGTACCTTTATCTGACGGGATTGTGACGTTTTGTATCACTCGACAGCTTAAAGCATGGTTGAAAGGATACAAGATGTTTATTCTTTAATGCAATCATACTTGCGTCTTTATCGTTGTTTCTTTCTGCTTTTCCTTGCTTCCTTTGCAGTCTTACGTCAGCTTAACGCATTGATTCAAGTTTGCATTGGCCTATTTCAGTTTCTCTGTAAAGGTAAGGCTGTCCTCGTTTTCGGTTTCGTGATTCATTTTTCTCGTTCCCTCGCCGCTGAATCACAAAACCGAAAACGAGGATAGCCTTACTTTAACTGAGAAACTGGATTAGGCCATTGCAAACTTGAATCAACGAGGTGAGCTGAGGTGGGGCTGCAAAGGAAGCAAGGAAAGGCAGAAATAAACAGCGATAGACACTGGTATGATTCTATTAAAGAAAAAACATCTTGTTTCCTTTTACCCATTCTTAATGATATTACTCCGACGAGTGCAAGTTCAGTAAACTATGAAATGGTAATGATAGATATTGACAACTCATGAAGATTTGTTTAGAATGTGATAGCCAGTGGCTCAAATGGCTTAGCTTTGTCTCATATCATAATACCCTTGAGAGCCACGATGGATTATCTAATCGCGTGCTTGCGTGAGGATGCATCAGAAAGAGGCTTACAGCAGGACGCAAAATAAGCAAATAGACGCAAATAGACTACAGCAGTAAAAGACAACCTTCATGACAAGATACAAGGCCAGTTCACGGGTTAACAGTCACTGCTCCGTATGTAATAGTCACTTTGGTACGGGTAGTGGACCTCTGCTGTGTTTTTTGTTGGTCCTAAAACGAACTCACCAAGCCCTTTGTCTGCGCGCCTGTACAAATTGCGCTTAAAAAGGTTGATTTGGCGACATATTTCCATAATACTCGCATATAAACCTATGTTTAGGACCAACATTGACCGAAAGCGTAGAAAGTTAGTGGTCTAGATTAGTAGCAAAATACCGGGAAGTATGCAGACTTGATTGCGCTCAACGATGTGAATTTAGCTTTCATCAATGGCTATTCACTCTCATAGTGTACCTCGATACCTAACTTGAACATGGATACCTTGTTTGCTGACGTTGGTGCCTCGAAATTAGACATATCAATCTAGGTAAATGACCAAGGCCTATTTGATGCCATGTAAGATGACTCCTTTGGTCATCTTTTCCTTGATATCTCCCCCATGCATCAAAAACAAGGAAAAGCCCGAGGCAAGCTCCCTTAAATATCCCATTAAACACCCAATGGAGACGAAAACTGAGGGTATTATTAATGACTCTCTGCCCTACCTCGAAGCCGCTTTTTCAGACAGGAGCTTGCCTTTCATAGATAACCATCTATGTCAGGAAAAGACATTTAAGGCTTTCAGTTTATGACATTCAAACATGATCTTCAAGATTAATTCCAGCCATGTCAATTCTTGACAGAAATAACTTCGGGAAATACTTTCGTGGCAAAGCGTTCCTATTTCTGGCCTAAGTCTAACCAGATTTGGTATCAGGAACGTATATTCGATGATCTGACAAAATAGTTCGCGCTCCACCCTACATTTTTGAAAAACTTTAGTTTCTCTGTCGGCAAGAAACCTTTCTTGTAACTAGTGCTGAAAGATTTATCGCCCAAGACCTCATTTAGCGCCATTTTCTAGTCTTCTTCAAGATCTATGATATCAAAATGACTGAGACTCGCCCGCAAATATCACAACCTCATTTTGATCACGATCTAGGATAATGGAATGGAAACTTATTCTAAGATACCGTAAAAGAACAAGAACAGATTTTGTAATACAATAGCAACAGTTGCTTCAATTCGCACCTCAATTCAAAGCAATTAGCGATTACAGACAAAAGACATTCTCTCAACCGGTAAATCAAAACAAACACAGCTGTAAAAGTTGCCCCGAAACCAGTAGGCCAAGCCCTCGCCTTCTGCAAGCGAAAGGTGGATTTTAAGAGAACTTATGTGCTTATAGAAAGGGGAGCTGAATAGAGCTTTGACGGAAGATGTGTTATGAGTAACTGGAAAAATTAAGGCTCACTATTTCCTTGTATTTGGTAAATAAGTGTAGAAAAATCAGCCTATAGTTTCTTATAATAAGTGAAACGGGCTGTTAATGTATCGCGAAAATTTGACTTTTTCATTGTATCCAACAAATAAAATGTGGGATACTGCTATGTGAGATTGCTCACTGTCATACACTGCAGTATTTTATCTTTTTTTTACCCTATGAATTATCATGAAGTATCTTCCATCTCTGGAGGCACATCTGTATTCGAGATGGTACACATATTTCATGGATAAAAGGCTAATCCATTATCATAGCAACGTCATCGAAATAGTTTGCTAAATCAAGGCTAAATCTCTCATAAAACACTCTCATCGAGTTTCAATTTTAACTCAGAATAAAGCCATGTATCATTTTACCGTGAAGCTAATATGTCAATGGCGTTTGGGTGGACCGTTTTTTGGAGAGTTTTAGCGGCCAATTTAGTGGTGAACAAAGGCTCTGCACTTGATAGAGCAATCAAACTAGTTGGTTGAAAGACCCAAGAAGCCGTTAGACTCGATTTGATTTTAAGACTGAACTTGAATGACCTCTTCGGGTGGAGAAGTTTTGGAGAGTGGACTAATCCAACTTGTTAGGCCAACTAGTCGTGGATGGCTTAGCGACCAATTCAATTCTGTGACGAACAGAGGGCTGGCTACTTGATAGAGCAATCAAACCAGTTGGTTGAAAGACCCAAGAAGCCGTAAGACTCGATTTTATTTTAAGACGGGTGGAGAATTTTTGGAGAGTGGACCAACCCAACTAGTTAGGCCAACTAGTCGTGGATGGCTTAGCGACCAATTCAATTCTGTGACGAACAGAGGGCTGGCTACTTGATAGAGCAATCAAACCAGTTGGTTGAAAGACCCAAGAAGCCGTAAGACTCGATTTTATTTTAAGACGGGTGGAGAAGTTTTGGAGAGTGGACCAACCCAACTAGTTAGGCCAACTAGTCATGGATGGCTTAGCGAACAATTCAATTCTGTGACGAACAGAGGGCTGGCTACTTGATAGAGCAATCAAACCAGTTGGTTGAAAGACCCAAGAAGCCGTAAGACTCATTTTGTTTTAAGACGGGTGGAGAAGTTTTGGAGAGTGGACCAACCCAACTAGTTAGGCCAACTAGTCGTGGATGGCTTAGCGAACAATTCAATTCTGTGACGAACAGAGGGTTGGCTACTTGATAGAGCAATCAAACCAGTTGGTTGAAAGACCCAAGAAGCCGTAAGACTCGATTTTATTTTAAGACGGGTGGAGAAGTTTTGGAGAGTGGACCAACCCAACTAGTTAGGCCAACTAGTCGTGGATGGCTTAGCGAACAATTCCATTCTGTGATGAAGAGAGGGCTGGCTACTTGATAGAGTAATTATGTCAATTGGTTAGAGAAACCAAAGAAAGTAATATTCAATCTGATTACAGAGCTCGTAAGACTGTCGGGTGGAGCGGATTTGGAGAATGGCAAACTGGTCTTGGAGGATTTCGCCACCAATTTGATCCATAAGTGAACAAAGGGCTGGCTACTTAATAGGGTGATGAGACCTATTGTCCAAAGATAACCCAAGAAGTTGATAGTCTGCTTAACTCGAAAGACTGTCGGATTGAGCAGTTTTGGGTTTGGAGAGTGGACCAACTAGTCTTGGAGGGTTTAGCGACCAATACAATCCTGTGATGAACAAACGGCTGTCCATTTGAATTAGCAATGTGTTATTGCTGAAATTAACAAGTGACTAACGGACTGAGGTTGAACGATACTTGGGTTGTGCAGTTTTGGAGAGCTTTAGCGACCAACGTAGTGGTGAACAACGAGGAGCTGTTTTCTTTGTGGAAAAATCAGGCTCAACTCAAATGATATTTTGATTGAGAAGCAATCAGTTATTGTTGAAAAGCCAAGAGACTAAAAACACTCGAAAGACCGAAGTCGAATGATATCTCCATTGAGATTTGGTTTTGCAGAGTTTAGCAACCACTCCCATTTCGGACAAAGACTGTCAACTTTGTCCAACCAGTTTGTGTTTAAAAACCAGCCAAGCTGATCACCCAAAAGCCTCTTATTTGTACTGATTATCTAGAGGCGTCATGATTAAGCCATTTAAGCATATCATGCTTTAAAATTGCTTTCTGCGGCTCACTCGACTCTGGCGTTGTTGGTGTCTTGGTGTCACAACATTGTGAGCGAGGGAACAGGGAGGCAGGATGTCGGTTCAAAATGATCGGCGGACGAGCTCTTCGTCGTCACGGAAAGATTCAACTGCTGTAAGTGTTGTTTTTTAAGCCTTTTTTTGTTCACACACGGTTCTCATTAAAACTATTCCATGCCTGTAAGTAGATGGCTTGGCAAATTGTGCCTGCAATCGAAACACTCTGAGTACAGTAAAGGTGGCTGCAAGATGACATAAATAGCTTGAAGCAATTCATGTTAGCAGCAACCAATGATGTTTGTGCCAGCGAAGCTCTTGTACTCGCATGTCTTAGCGAGGCTTGGTCTCAGACCTTCGCTGACTGTTTGAGATATCTTTTATTCTGCTTGTTTCCATCTCGTCAGGTTACCATTCCTGACAAACGCAGATTGTTATACCTACTCTAAGAAATTATGCCACCACCACCTACATCTGAACAAGGACTGAAACCTTTCTGAAAATTTTACATTCTAGTCTAAAATCTTTGACTTTGAGACCTCGATTACCCTGCTTGCAGTGTTATCATTTTTAGCACACATAGAAAATTAGTGCCATTCCCAAAAATTTGTTTTCCAGCCGGCTAAGGTCTTATGGGGAAAAAGGTCTTCTATCTGGCCATTGTGACTCGGTTGTTGAGACTTTATTTACGCTGCTTGTCTCTTTTCCAAATAACCTTAAGACAAATTAGATATCATTGCCGCACCTTATGATTTAGCGCCCTACAGATTTATGATGGAGTTTGATTTCGTAAGGTTCATTGTTGTGCTCCGATTATTGGTACGAACCCAACTTTCTGAAAAACAAATTTGTAAGAGATATTTGAGCACTTCAATTCACGTTATGTCAGACAGGGACATATGCTCCAAGCTGGGCAGTTTAGAGCTGCAAATGTTTATGAGCTGGGAGAGGCACCGATTAATTCCTCAGGCAGGCCCTGCCCTGAGATCAGATGAGACAACACAAATTTGTTCCTTACGATTTTGAAAACTATGATAATCTGGCCTGCCCCTAAAAATCGCACAGCTATCTTGTTGCTTTTGTAGTGCAAGTACTCTTTCGAGAATTGCAGATAGCAAGACAAATTACGATATATCATTTTAGCGACAGAGCAGAATCTGTGTTTGAATAATTAAGCTTTATGAAATGATATATCAACAGTTTAGGGCCCTAAAAGAAGAAAATATCAAGTGTTGCGTAATTTCGGGATCTGTCAAAGTGGGTGTGGCCAAAACGTTCTTTGCCAAAAAACTCTCTTGGAAAGAAATCAACCCTACCTGATTTAAAGTTTTTTTTATTTTCTTGCAGTCGAAGGGCTGGCTTGGCTATTAGCTTATGATTCGCCTGCAAAAACATTTTGAAAATAGCGCGAATGATTTTATTTTTGTTGGCCATCAAATTTGCCGAGAACTCCTTGCCAGATTTTGTTCAGCTATCAAGCTTTTTTTTCTATCAACATCAAAAAGATTAAAACACAAATTCGTTACATTCTACTGTGCCATCCAAAGCGGGGTTAGACACAAGGTCATCTTGTCCCCACTTTGGATGACACTTACAGTTCTAATACTTCTGCAAGACAAAAAAAGTAGAATCCAGGTAGCTTTGTACCAAATAATACAAAAACCCTAAAAATTTTAAACGTGAAATCCAATTAGGTGTCAAGCTTTCAAGCTTTCTTACATTGTTATGCTTCTTGCATTAATAGTGCTTCCCTGGGTACCAGACTCCCTATAATAATGCAACAATGACCGTTTCAGTGGCTGAGACATTAATAGGTGGAGCAAATTGAGTCCTTATCTAAGGCAGTTTGCCTTTCCTTGTCATTACACACATGCCAATTTGATGATAATTCAACGCTGTTAGCTACAGGATAAGAGTTGAAAAGTTCTATCAAAGTTATCTGCCATGTTATGTCGAATATTGTTCTCTTAGTTCGACCCATTTGCCAGTGATAAGCATTTGCCATTTGCACTAGTCACAACAAATCCACGAATGATCTGAAATCTGCTCGCAACGAAAAAGTAGGAAGTATAAACAGATGGGGAGATAACGCCATGAAACTTGCGAGAAAGAAGCCTATGAGATAGAAGTCATATTTCAGGAAACTTGAACTTTTTCTGACGGTAATTCAAGTTGTTCTTACTAGTCTCCTGCTTGCTGCTTTGTATTCCATATGAGCAAAAGACATGGAATATGCAATGTCAGCATTGTATATCCACAATTTGTGTTGTCAAGAGCGAGATAGACGTAGCAAAGCAAGTCCAGTCTCCTGCCAAAAGTTTCGCTGCTCGAATAAGAAAACAAGCAAAGGCGTGCTGTACTCAGGGTAGTGCATCCAGGATCTCATGTGGGAGGGGGCGGGGGAGGGTGCTGCTACTGCTAGTGAAGAACATACTGCCTAAATAACATTGAATAAAAAAGAGGCACAGCAAATACAGATGAATTGTTCTGGATCTCAAGGGAAAGCAGCAGTTTCTAGGCTTCCACTTGGCAAATCTTTATGTTAACTTTCTCCACTATTTGGAACATTTGATATCCTCTTTCCGAAAACCGCCTCAGCTCACAAAAGTCCGCCCCGATTTTATTGAAATATTTTGCCAGCAGATCGCGGTTTAATATTTCTTTCTGTTACCAAAATCCCCTTCACCACTAAAAGATTCATCTGCTTTAACTAATTGTTATCCCAGAAAAGACTATGAGCGGTTTTCACAATCAAAGCAAATGTCTCCAGCAAATCAGATCGTTTGGTCAAGAAAAATGTTTAATACCGACAGAATATGATAGATACTCATCTTGTGGGTAGAATTCTTCCACTTTGCTGATATTGCAAGCGCCAGTCTCTATTTGATTCTCCAAAAGCTTTTGAGGAGTTGCGACTCATAGAGCCATTGTCACCAAGGGTCTTTTGCCAACCCCGTTCCCAGGGTGTTCTTACATCAAACGCTGATCACGAAGCAGAATACGAACTCTATCTGGGGACGAGATTGGTCTTTTGCTGGCAAGCTGCGATTTAAGACTGACTGAAAATCAAATTTGGTCTTAGGAGAATGGCGGTTGAGTCAAATATAGTTCACGCGTTTGGAGCGCTTTGGAATAAAAAGTATGTGGCCGACACTCAAAACTAAAATACTGATCTGTCAGTGAAAGGCTAACGTAGATGTGAAAATTTTGTTGTGTAAAATCCGGGGGGGGGGGGTACTTGACTAGGGAAATAACGGGGGTGTGCGGCAAATCTCTCCACACCCTGTACCCTGTCGCATAAAAAATGGCCCAAAAGTATACCCTGTCGCATAAAAATTTTGCCAAAATCCATTGTTTCAAGAGAACTCTAAACAATGTCCTTCCACATGATACCCTGTCGCATAATTTTCTTATCAATTATAATACCCTGTCGCATAATTTTTATCAGAAAAGGACACCCTGTCGCATAATCTTTACCGTAAAACGGCACCCTGTTGAGCGGCACATCCCGTCAAGTCAAGTATGGGAGTACCCCCCCCCCCCGGGGTAAATCACTCATCTATAAGACCTAAAAATTACAAAACTGTCTGCAAGAAGCAAGTTTGGGAACGTAATTTCCACATTACATTCTGGTCCATTATTTACTTGCTATTGAAATTAAAATTCTATTACTGAAACTGACCATTGCGTTGAACTTAAATTTCAATGCCAACTAGATGATGGACCAGGATGGAATCCAAATGGAATTCTTGATTTCCACACAAACCCTTTACGGCAGGAATTTTTTAATTTTCGGCCCTTAAGCGGAGTACAAAGACCAGCAGCCTTTGCCATCGCTTGTTTTGTTTTTGTGAATTTCGTACAGTCAGTTATTCTGGAAGCTGTGGAGAGCAAGATGCTGACTTCACGATAAGCATGCTGGTCTCTGTGCTCCCTTAACGATGAGTGATTTTTCCAAACAAAATTTTCTCGTCTAAGTTTGCCGTTGACTGAAAGATTGACATTTTAGTTTTGTATTGGTCACATAGTTTTTATTCCACTGGCTGCCAAACATGTAACCTTCTTTTTGACTCATCCGGTACTTGGATCCAGATTACAGTAACAAGGGCAGATTTTGTAATACAATAGCATCAGTTGCGTTGGTTCCTACCTCAGATCAAAGTGATTAGCGAATGCAGACAAAAGAAATTCTCTCAACTAGTTATTCAAAACAAACATAGCTGAAAAATTGACCTGAAACCATTACGGCAAACTCTCGCCTGGTGCGGGCGAAGAGAGTTTTTTAAGAGAAGTTATATGTTCAGAACGAAGGAAGAAGTGTAAATCTAAAGTTCTGTATGGCGTATTTTGTTTATTCGATTCAGGAGCTGAGAAGTAACAGTTTATTTTAGAGAAATAGATATGCAAGAATCGTAATGAACACGTAAACAAAATCTGCCAGACAGAACTTTGGATTTACCGTTCTTCTTTCGTCTTATGCACATAACTTCTCCTTAATCCACCCTTCAACCGCACCAAGCGAGAGTTGGCCCTACTGATCTCGGACAACTTTTGCGGCTATGTTTGTTTTGAATTGCTGGTTGAAAGAATATCTCTTGTCTGCATTTGCTAATCGCTTTGAATTGAGACGTGAACTAAAGAAACTGATGCTATTGTTTTATAAAACCTGCCCTTCTTGATTGCAGTAATTGAACTGATGATAAAGTAAACTAAAATCGAGCTTTTCTGTCTGTTTAACTTTAATTATCCATTCAATTTGATTTTCAGACATGCCTTCAAAATGGGTGACAATGGATCTTTGAATACGCATAATTTCTGTTTTGGGACAGGAGCATTTACGAGACCAAATGGGAATCCTTTGAACTACTATAAGTAAAATGCTCCAACAAAGTCATTTTCCACTCTTTTGTCGACAACCAGCATCAGAGTTTTCTTGGTTGATTCAAGCAAGAATGATGAGCTGGGCTGTTGACAACACTCAACCAGATCTCTACATAGAACCGCCTCGTGAGGTTGCATCTGATCATGTTAAAGGGAGCACAAAGACCAGCATGCATTGTTCGAAGCAAGATCTTATTTCATCTTGTTCGAAGTCAGTGACTTGCTCTAAACAACTTCCAGAATAACTGACAGTATGAAATTCACAAAAACAAAAACAAAAGATGACATATGCTGCTGGTCTTTGTACTCCCTTCAAAGAATTGAAAGTCAATTTCGAGAGAGAAAGTCGGCAAATCAGTCTTAGTGAGTTCTAAAATTGTTTAAAGCACGACGGGTGAGCTAGGCTACGGGCACTATTTAACCAAATCTCTTTTTTAAATTTTTACAATATTTCCCTATTCGTTCGTGGGATGTAATCCCAAAAGTACTGATTACTCTACAGATCAAACTCAATCAATCATTGGACGATATGATCTTTCAACTTTCCACTATTTGGTCTGTGTTTTATATCATGTCTGGAATTATGAGGATGGTAGAGCCAAATTTCAGTTCATGAACCGGTCCATTGAAGGGTTGATACAGCCAAAATATCTTGGATGTCCACCTTAGTGCCCTAGGCCCATACAGAAAGCCGCTCATTTGTTGTTGATTTTTAAGTCTTCCTCGCCTCCTCTCCGCATCGAGGCTTACTGTGCTTGCACAGTTGATTAATTTCCTGTAGGAGATAATAAAGTTTTTGTGCAGTTATCAAGATCCAATCAAATCGCTCCATTGAAGGTCCGAAAAGCACTATTTTGAACACCGCGTAATGACAGCATTGATTAAAGACTTGTAACTGACCATATGCCCTTGCGGCCGGCTCCAGCTTCGACTGTCGTATGATATGAAAGTCTTTCTGGTCTTGCCCGTCAACCGGACTGGTTAACGGGATATTCTTGGCCCAGATTCCGTTGTTTTGCATTTATTCGGTGTACAAGGGATCATGGTTAGCGATGTCGATCTTTGAAAGAGCCGGCGTCGTTCAAGAGCTTACAGTCTAGGCCCATCAAAGAGTTGATGATAGCGTTGTTTAAGAACCCGGAGCTATCTATGATCCATTGCTGCCCCAGAGTCGAATCTCGAATGACAAGGAAAGCACTTCACAGTCCTTTACAAGGGAAACTGTCCCAGTTTTAAGTGTTTACAATAAGGTGTTTCATACTGTCTTCAAGTCGTTTTTCTCAAAAATTGTTTCATGTCAAAATTTTGAAGCTGCATGCAGACTATTCATGTCACAATAACTCCAATTTTTGTGATAAGACATTTGAGATATCCACAAAAGCAAAGTAGAATTTGGAAATTTGATCATCATTTGTGAAGGGCCAGATAAACTCAGAATTTACCAAACTAACAAAGAATATAAAGGAGAGACAAAAGATAGATAGAAGAGTTTGTGTACAGATAAAAAATATTTAGAAATGAAAAGAATTCCGACATTCTATCTATGGATACCTTGCTAGCTTTACATTCAGTTTGTTTACTCAAACAGACAAAAAAGTGATCAAGATAATTCAGCAGTTACAGAAACAATTTTTGAGTCAGTGAAATCTCCTGTTGAATCCAAGGCGGCCCAGCAAAAAGTGTCTGTCCTTTCAAGGCAGTTAGGCCAGGGTCTGGTTTTCTAACAGAGAGCACAGTGGCGTATGTAAACCTCTCCAGGAGGATTCTTTCACGATGTATCAAGAGATGGAATATGAAAGGAGGAGGTACTCCTCGACGGTATGCGATTATCTATTCATTTTGTTTTAGCTATTTCATGTTGACTTGGTTTGAGGCTAGGTAGAGTTCTTCGGCGGATTTACTTCGGTCGGCTGATGTGTACGGCGTAGCTATATTCATACTTTTCTATTTAGGTTGTGCTGACCAAGTTTTGAAGTTTGTTAGAATTCCTAGATGGATTTACTTCAGCTCATGTTTACGGAGTATTCATAGATTTCTATCTTTTTTAAGCTGCCATGGTCTTGAGCTAGGTTAGAATTCATTGGCGGATTTACTTTGGCTGATGTTTTGGGCGTATCCTTGTCGGTCCATTTTGTTTCGTAAATACGAGTAGTAATGGGTCACCCGACCGAAATGGGCCAGATGTAACGAAACTGATTCATCTGCAAATTAGATCACATCTCATGTTTTCTAATGGTGAATCGGTTTCACTTTGAAGTAGAATATGATGTATTAATTAGGAGGGTACAAACCTATTTTGCTCCTGATATCAGTAAACTAAAAATTGATGAACCGTTCCATCATTTGTCGAATGTATCGATTATCAAGTCGATTGGCTTATACTTTGTCAGACTAAGGGAGATTTTGCTACATCCTAACATCTCGAACTACCAGATTTGTTGTCCCTCTTACGCTGTAAAATTGCAGTTTTCGTCTTAGATATTTGTGATTTATGCTTTGCGATACTGAGTTGTGATGCCAATACAGGAATCCATACTCGAATCCGTACGTTGTAAATTATTTCATTTAAGCATGGCCCCCGGGCATCAAATTTGAGACACACGTTAGTTGTCGCAAGGGTAAGTTTTCACAGCCTCGTTTTCTATCAGTTGCCTTCATTGTTACTTTTACCCAGGGGGCACTCCATAACTTTCAGTACGGGGGGGGGTCTGTGCCAATATTTGGGGTCCGAAATTTTACGTTGAATCAATATTTGGGGTCTGTGAATTACAACATGGACAAAATTCATTATTTTGGGTCCAAAAATCTGGGAAAAGGAAGAATCGTGGATTTTGGTGCGGGTCTCTAAAATATTAGCCGCAATATTTGGAATAGCCAAAACATTAGGCATAATATTTGGGGGTCAGCAAAGAAATTGTGGAATTGTGGAAAGTTTGGGAGTACCCCTTGGGTATTTTAATGTTTTGCTGATATATTTGAAAGAAGTATATCAATGCGACTGTGAGAACTTGATCCTGTGATCACTAGCTCCACTCTCTCTCCTGTGCCTCGTGACGAAAAGCTCTGCAATTGCTCAGGGACTGAAAGCACTTGAACGTGACAAGGTTAATTTGAGTGTCGTCAGACTTTGGAATACGCTACCTTGGCGTTGTCTAAATCCAGATTAATTTTCGTTTTTTAATGGACGTTGAAAGGGTAATAAGTTTGTCATGAGGCATCTCCGTGAGAATTTTGTGACAAATGACGTAAGTGAGTTGTCAGTGAGGCACTGGGGGGCACTCACCACATTTGCATACGGGGGTCAACTCTGGCAACCCGAAATATCAGTTCAGCTTCATTGCGACCCAAAAATATCAGCTAATTTCATTCTTAAATACCAGCAAACGAACATAAAAATCCTGATGAAATGCAGACTTAGGCCAGGATTGCTTTTAAAGAGCCAAGAAATGCCCCTCAGTTTTACTCATGTAGGTTCCCGCGTGAAACCACGTTTCAATTTGAGGCCTCAGAAATTTTTTATTTAAAGAGACCTTTTCATGATCAGAGTCAAAGTTTCTTATACATAAGTTCCATCAAGTGAAACCAAGTCAAGGTATGTGACAGCACCGTGGGCACCGTGCATGCATGCATATTGAACTCTACTGGTAGTATTGTACAATACAAACTGTACGGTACAATATTTTGATATCAATAAACTGCTTTATGCATTTAGGATCAATAATTTACTGCAAAGCAAAGGAAATACCTTTTGGGGGCATTTCTTGGCATTTAGGAATATACTGTGACAAACCTAAAAATAAGAAACATCTTAATTTCAGACCTAGAATTGTTTCTTATAAAAGGAGCCTCTCGTGAAGAAAATGAAACCTGTTTTTATACAAGGGGGTTTCTTTATACGCGGGAACCTATTGTAGTACACGGTCAAATTCTTGGTTTCCTATATAAAGGTACGTGCATTCAATGATGGGGACCCCTTTACTTTTGGGGAATATGCTTCCTTGGCTTTATTCTTCAAATGACTTGATACTGATATAGTTTCACCTTTGTAGCAGTTTCAGTTTTTCGAAAATATGCTCGTGTGTGTCAATACACTTTACTATTCGAGGGGCATTTCACTCATTCCAAAAAAGTACGAGATTTTTTCAGAACAAAAGGATTTTGCGGATTTTTATGGATTTTACTTTAAAACAATGGAATTTTGCCAAAGATATACGAGATTTTTTTGGAGTTGAAATGAAAGGAAAGTGTTTCTTTTATGAATAACTTTCATTTCGTTTGAACATGTTTGAAAGAGGTCTGGAGCAAAGGCTACCTGCTTATTTCTAAATGCTGACACTTCTTTTTATGACGTAGAGATACACGCCTAATCCATAAATGTGTTTCATACGGAAATAACTGTCTCATTAAATCACAAATGAAAGACTCATTATTGTTACTTATCCAAAATTAATTGCATCCCTATTATTACAGGCAGTCAAATTTCATTGGATTGACGCCTCTATTTTTTCATGCCTTCCACCTTGAACCCTTGCGAAATTGTTTCCAAAGAGTGAAATAGATTGATTGCAGTGTACAAAACGATTTCAAGGCCATTAAGCAAAGTCAATGAGGAAATTACCATTCCTTTATGACGATTCACGATTCTCTTTGTAAAGAAAATGCATATATATATGCAAGACAGGCATTATTTTGTTTATCCAATGTTGTCTGGTCCCGAGAGAAGGAAGGTGTGTACTGGATGACGCCAAGGACAAGCAAGTCAGAAATAAATAGGCCCATTTAGGCAGATCTTTCTGTCAATTTTGAAAGTCAACAAACAGTGATCGACCAGTGATCGTGATTAGATTATAACAGAAATATGGAAAGGATGAATAGTCAGGTAATACATACATATCTTATAAATTCTGGGAACTTGTGTAAGCAAGTTCGTTGTTTGGTTAGAAATTCAGAGAGGATATTGTGGGTATAGTCTTTCCAAAAGACTATGGTATTGGAGATCAGTTCGAGAACAGAAGGATGCTGCTTTGTATCCTATATTCAGGGGAGATTCAGATTTATGTTTTTCTGTAGCAGATGTTGAACATCTTTTTGCAGAGTGATAGTGTGTAATATGAGGGCGTAACCACACGTATCAGCAGGGCCACCATCTATCACGTGCACGTCGAAAATTAACATCGGATCGATATGACTGAAATGTTTACAATTGTTTTTAGGTATATATAAATACAGAAGATTAAAATAACATATTTCAAAAATTAATTCAAATAGAATGTTTTCATATAAAAGAGTAAAATAATGTATTTAAAAATTTTCCCTTGGTTTACTGCACAATGTGACGATGTGGATTCGGAGAACTTTGAAATTTAGCTTGCCTTGGGTGGAGAATTCTGGCATGACAAGTCGCTTGCTGTGTTGGAATTCTTCACTGGTCGTGGTGGATGGAGTGTTACTGGTTTTAGAGTGAGTTTGCTGGTTATCCTTGCTGACATCTCTCCCATCTTCACATTTTGTAGTGGCCAATTTACAGCTTTCTTTATTTATTCGAGCAAAATGCTTTATGCGATGCTCAGGATTGGCGTTAAAGTTAAATATGCAGATCATGGCAAATCTTGTGCATTCGGAGATCAGATGACGAAGATTTCTTGGAACTTTTGGTGATCTGCAAGTATTTGCTAGTAGTCCAAAGTTAGTGCTGGACTTAAAGGAGCTAAATGAAGCGTACCTTGCATTGCAGACATTGCGAGAACTCCATGCCAAGTAGAAAGCACCCTCATGGTAGTGATCCGATCATCCAATTTATCAACAATTTTTATTCAAATATCAATCAATCAAGCAAACAATCGATTTGCCAGTCAGTTTGAGACCAAATGATATTTTGGTTGTGCATCCCCCTCCCGATGGGGCGGGGGTAACTACCATATATACATTTAGGGTGGTACGGGGATGTGCCATTTTTGGGGTCCTTTTTTTGGAGCAGAAAATTAATATTTTGGTATCGTTTTTGGTAAAATCGCACGTAGTCATATATTTGGGGTAGAGGGCGTTGATTTTGATGAAATTTCATATACTTTGTTAAACTTTTCGACTTTTTCCACAATTTAGAGTATATATTTTCAGTGGCCTGTAAATTTTGGGGTATCATTTTCGCGAAAATAAATAGATTTTTGGAAGTTATTTCAGGAGTCAAATGGCGCACCTCCGTCACCCGCCTATTGAAGTTACCCCCACCCCTCGGGCCATGCATTTTGAGGCACGCTTTGAAAAAATCGTTTTGTTTTCAGGGTGCATCTGGGATCTGATCCGTTTGATTTTGGTGACTTTATTTCTTATGGAAAAACCGACACTTTGGCTTACCCTTCGAACTTTTGTGACGTAAAACAGAAATTTCGAGAAATTCCATGTATTCAAACATTAATGTTACCAAATACTTATGGATAGCTGGATTTATTGCCAAATAATCCTTCAATACAGTGAGGTTTCATAGTTTCACTCTCGATGATCAACTACAGAAATTTATAAAACATTGGTGAATCATTTTATGCACCAACAGTAATGTCTTGTTCAATTCCTACCCAGACAGCCCCCCCCCCGGGCAGCCTGGGGTCAACAAAAAGTTCATGCACAAATGCCTGGGGGATGTAATCAGGCCAGGAATTGAGGGAGACACAACATAGTTGCCATTGCCAACAGTTACATTTCATTAACCTCGCATTCATCAACCGGAACCTCTTTTCTATACACCGGATTTCATGAGGATGCCAAAAGCTATAATTTCAAACATTAGTTTTCAGGAGGGCCAAAAAAATATTTGGGTGGGAAAATGCTGATATCAATGGAAGATTTATTGTTATCGAAATCACATTTTAAAGTTTAATAACACTCTTGTTTTTGAGAGGTTTTTTAGAAGGGCCTTTATTTTCGAGTGGATTATTGCTTCCTTTTTTGGTCAAATCTCAATGATTTCTTTATCCTGTCGATTGATTATGAAAGCATGCATCTTCCGCTGTGGTTTCGTTTTTGTTTCTTTCTTTCATTCAGTCGAAAGAGCCTCGGATTATAATCTTCATATTTGAAATTCTAGAGTGGGAAACTATCTGAAAATCTCTAACAAGGCCCCGGGGGCTTATGTGCTTTCAGACACTCCAGAGAGGGGCGGCGAGGGGGGCTTTATTGAGATAAATGACGGATATATAGCATCTGGTTTAAGAATAGAACGAAAGATTTCTGGGTCTTTTTTGTCCAACTGATTTGATAATTTCTTGAATCATCCAGTACAATAGAATCACTAAGGTTACTAAGGACCCTTACTTGAATTGCCTCATGTGCCTGTCATTTGTCTTTAATATACCCCGGATACCAGAGCCTAACAAAAATGAAAATAAATAAAGAAAAAGAGGGAAGAAAAAGGATTTTCTTATCTCCTTTTTCTTCTCTTTTTTCTTTTTTCTTTATCTATTTTTATTTTTGTTAGGCAATGGTACCCAGGGTATCTTTAATAGAGCAGGGGACTTTAGAGAGGGGATTATTCACAAAATTAGATGATAAGGACATAAATGATAGCTTTTCTTTCAGGTTTTTTCCCAATATTTTGTGGATTCTACATACATACTATATTCGAAATATTTTTATCCCTGTATATCAAAGTTAACATGCAAACTTTAGCCTGCGTCTTTTCAAGTGGTCTGGAAAACAGGCTAGCAACCTTGTGTAGCTAACGAAATTGATAGTATTTGGTAAATTCTGAAATTTCATGAAAGAGGGGCTTAATAATGAGGAGAAACTTATTTAGAATTTTAGTTCAGAAGGGAGGGGCTCATTAGAGAGGGGGGCTTAATAGAGCTTTTAGATGCATTAACGAAATTCTTCTAACTGTTTCTGGAGAATTTCAGGATTCATCTTGTTTTTTGAGCAACGATTTTTATTTTTGTCAGGAACAAATGTTCAAGTTTTATGGGCCATCCTTTTTTCTTCCAAATTTGCACTTAAAGACTGTGAGGATGATGTGGGAATGAAGAGTTGCTTACGAGGTTAGGAAATATATCAGAGAACTCTTTGGAATCAGTTGAAGTAACCATTCTCAAAATGTGGCCAGTCCCAAGAGTTTGAGTTTGCCAAGGCCATGGCCTAGACGAAGGCAGGATTTTGAGTTAAGGTGGAAAAACTGAATCTTTCGAGAATCCCAGAATCTGCAGGAAACAAATAAAGCGAAGGGGAGTGTCTTCTCACTTTGGGCACGATCAGATAACAGGTTGAGAAGAAAATATTCTATTATGGCTTTGGATGGTGAACAAAAGATCGTTTTGGTGATGATGGCAACGGTATTCGTATTTGAGAAAAGATCTTTGGAATTTTGAAGCCTTTTGATTTCATGTTGATAAGCTTTTTGACTTTGTAAAGATAGCAAATACAAAGAGATCAAGACAATAGGTGTTAACAAAATCACATCTCCTCCCCAGTTTCTCGCTTTTCCTCATGTATTGTACTTCTTTGATACCAATACACGAAATACCAAGTAACCAAACTCAATGAATTCCGAGATTACCAAAAGTCGAGAAACTTGCTCGACTACGTTTTTTATGTGAGAAACTTGGATCAGGCCATAGGACAAAAGTTCTCCTATTTTCAGATGCACGAATAATTTCGAGCATAATCGTATCGTCTCTAATTTTCGAAAGATTTGTTTCTTGACATTGAAAACATTAGAAGCAATGTTTTCTTCTTTTCAAAACATAACAAAATCTAAACTATTTATAAAACTATTTATTATTACTCAAGAATAAGGGTTCAGCAACATTTTCAACTCCAGAACCTGATGGGTATGCACTGTTTTTAATTAGAAAGTGCTTATAAGGAACTTAACCCTCAAATCCCCAAAAAGCTATGAGTGCTCACAAAATCTGATAATTTTAAGACGTTTGCAGTACTGGTCAGAATTTTTAGTTTATTATTTTTAGTTTATTTTTAGTTAGAAAAAAGTGTATCACTATACCAAAAGGTGTGCAAGATTTTTTAAAACGATAGGATTTTCAGGGCTTTTTATGGAATTTTCTTGAAAAAAGTATTTTTGCCAAAGATATACGAGATTCTTTTAAAGAATGAACACCTCTCGTCAGAACCCATTTGTATGGAGGGCTTTTTCCCAAAGATCTCATGCAGCCTTTTGGCAAAATCCGTTCTTTTCAAGAACATACCATCAAAAATCCGCAATTCTGAAAAAAATCTCATGGACTCGTACCCTTTTTCGAAGGTTTGAAATGCTTCTGGCATGTTTATGGTTGCATGGCAGTGACGCACATTTGCTGCACCACATAATGTCAAATATCGAGATCTTTTGAACACAACAATTGGTCTTAAAAGCTGTAATGTGATATTGTTCCTTGATCAAATTAGGCTGTGGTAAATGGGTGTGGTTGAAGGAGAGAAAAAATCACAGTATTTAAACTTCATGGAATGTCCATAATAATTGTTGATTCGTGGAATTTCGTTGTGACTATATTTTGGGATGTTGCTTTAGAGGAGAGGATGCTTCTCCTTGAGGGTGTGAATAACGTTTCAGAATTTTGCAGTGGGCCTGTTTGAAATTGTTGTCGTGCGAAAGGTTTGAGTTTTCCAGGGCTTGAGCAGACAATGTGTCATTTCAGACGAACTGCCAGACAGTTTATCCAGAAAAAACATTGTGTCGACTGTTTGTTTGTTTTAGAAAATTATGACGATCCGAAACATAGCATTGTCTGCATAAACATATCAATTGCAGGCACACATGGTATGGACATTCATCCTAGCAGGCTAATTGTCTCTCATAACAATAGATTTCTAAAGGGTCATTCCCCGGTCGAAAAGAAACATGGATTTTGTTGTGGACTATCAAAAACTTTGTTGACATCTGCACGCTAAAACGTAGCTGTATAAATAGTTTGTGAGTCAATGAAACTGCAAGAGTGTTTTCCATGTTGTTCAGTTGTTGAGTCATCATTTTGTTGATAAGGATAAAGGTTTTATGACGCAGTAAATACATCCTAAATTTGTAAGTCGTGAATCGAGAAATGCTCGAAGAGCAGTGAATCAGTTCCCGCCCAATGCCTTTTACGGTTGTGCTCTGTGAGGCGTGTTTACATTGAAAAATAGACATCCCCCTAACGGTGATTTCCTTTGATTGGGATACAAAGCAAATTCATGCAAATTCTACACACACCCAGGAAAACATGATTGTTCAAATAGATTTAATAATGAAACCCCCCAGACCAAAATAATGCAGAATTTTTAGGGTCTTAGGGGAACAGTCTGCTCTCAAAGCAGGTTGGAGAAAGAGGAGAGTTGCCTCATCGACAGTTTCTTGCTTGGGCTGTTCTTGAAAAGAATTGAAAAAAGTCGAGTTGTCAGGGTAATTTGTAGCTCAATTGGGCAGTGAGAGTGAAAACATGGATACAAGAGCACCAGAAGTAAGTATGCAAAGGGGTTGTATGAATGTTGAAAAGGTGTAAATACCTTGCAACCACCGACCACAACACTGAAGATTGTTTTAAATTATTTTGCAAAATATCGTAAAAGATGTTGACTAAATTTGTATTGTTTCGTAACCACCTCAGAGGGAGCAGGAAAGTGAATCAAATATGTTTTAATCTTTAAAAGATACCCCGTTATTTTGTTGATTGTTAGGACTTAACGTTTGAATAGGCTGCCATATGAATTCAATTACTGACACCCAGGGAGTGAAGCCCATTTAATTTTTTGCACATTATCTTGTATAATTTTTAGGCCTAAGATTTTACGTTGATTTCCTTACTGAGAAATCGACGAATTAATTCTAAACTTCAATCTTGTGTTTGAAATTTCGTTGGGGTGCGTTGGCCTTTATTTGTTTGGGGGAAATGGCCTCTTCCATTGCAACATTTCAAAATTGATACGATTGTGTGAAACTTTTTAGTCTAATCTTGCATCTAAAGGAAGAGCTTCATTTGGCTTTATATCCCATTTTGGATTCATGAAGCTCTCATCTTTCCATGTTTTTTAGCTTTGGAAGGTATTGATAAATTTTCATGAATCCATACATTATTCCCCAGTCCCCTTTTCAATCAAAGGCAGAGGATAAAATATGGGATGGGATTGACTCTGAAGAAATTAGTCATGATTCTTTTGTCAGCGGTTTTTCCAGTACCAAATTTTTGGCAGAAAAGCATCCTTGTTCGAAAACATCAAATCATCAATGGTTGCAAATTTAATGCTAGCAACCGTTTGAAAAGGAAGCCATTCAGCAACCCTTGCAAAGTCGAGAAAGCCATGTTGTTGCGTTGCGACTCATTGATGAAACCATAGTCATGAAACCCTTGCAATCATTTCGGTTCGATCAAAGGAAACCATTACAACGTCGTCGAAGGAAATCATTTTGAAGCCCTTGCAATGTCATAACAAAAGTTGGTGTAACATTTGTACAAAAGAGTAGGAAGGTGTGAAAAGGGCTCAGTTAAGATCGGTTAGATCAAAGGAAATTGTTTTCATACGCCTTTTGTTTGATTAGTCATTTCACACGTCTGTCATCAGTGACATAGCGGGGTTTGGTCCTGCGTAGCGACATTCCAGACAGCCAAGCCACAACCTCAGTTAGTTAGTGCACTTTGGCAGGCGGCCTATACTGAGACAGTTCTCGATCTATTTTTCAGCCCGATTACAGGATGCCGGACGATCCTACGGCTCCAGATGCAGAATGGAAGAAAATTCAACAAAATACCTTCACAAGATGGTGTAATGAACATTTGAAATGCGTGAATCAATACATTTACACTTTGGAGGGAGATCTTTGCGATGGTTTGAAATTAATCAGCTTGCTTCAAGTGCTTTCACACAAACGAATAGCAAGGTACAACAAGAAACCGACTTTTGCACCACAGAAAAGAGAAAATGTTGCTATTGCACTCAAATTTATAGAGACGGAAGACATCAAACTGGTTAATATTGGTAAGTTTGTGATACAAATGTTCGCGTTCAATCTCTCCAAAACAAAGCGAGCGAAAATGATAATTTTCCACCAGAAAAGCCAAACAACAACTCTTATTGCGCATTCAAGATCCCTCAGGACAATGTGAAGAAGTATATATAACAAAGATTCATACTAATTACAGCTTTAAGAATAGATAAGCCACAACTCCACTTTGGTTATTATTGAGAAATTATTTAGAAAAATCAGACACTAAAATCGTGTCGAGGTTTGGCCCAGTTGTCGAGTTCTCCATGCCAGTGGCGAGGCATGGGTGGGGCGTGTCAATTGATCTCAGAACCACTTCCTCAAGAATCATATCCGAGTTCTTGAGATCTTTAAATTCAGAAGAAATCACAGACAAACCTCAAATATAACCTTTTGGATTTGTGTTTAGTTGGTGGTAAAAGTCATAATTGCTCGATGAAACGGAAGGTCAGGATTTTCGTGAAGACCTAAAATGGCGTTTGGTTTTTGGTTCAGTTGGCAGGGGCAGATAAATTTTTGGGTAGGAATCCGAAGGCCCTGAGCTTTGCTCTTCCATGGAAGTTAGCCCGTGTCTTACCTGAGGTATCCGAGTTTGTTTTCAAATCTATTTTATAAACCAAAATTAAGATTTCAAACTTATTAGCTAGCATAAATATAGGACAAAAATTGGAAATTGATTTGCTGGTTGTCAACATGCATAAAATATAATTATAGCAAAAGAAAACATTTTCATTTCTGATTTGTGCATTATTGATGTGATATTTTACAAAGAGATTTAACAATTTTCCTTTTCAAATTTAAAACAAACATAATAGAATTCAAAGTCTATGTTTTTAAGATGTTTAATTTGATGATTTCAATTGGCAAAGCTGATTGTGACTTGTCTGGATAAATTGACAATGTTTGAAAGGCCAAAAAACATAGGGTTTTTCGGATGAAATGATGCCATCAAATTTAGATTGTGTAAAGGGCAAAACAGAATTAAATTTTTATGGATAGAAGTGCTGCCATCACCTAAGGTTGACTTATTAAAACTGGTATTTGAGGGTAAAATGGGTAACAGAAAACAAGTAAAAACTGTACAGTACAGAGATCAAAATTTAGTACATGGTACAGAAATCCATTTTCTCAGCTGCTCTCCTTTATCTTTTCCCAGTTAAGACTGTCTGATCCATTGCACACATTAAGGTGGTTCTCCTACCTAAGAAGTCTTGTTTAGAAAAATTTGCAGTCGTTCATGTGGCTCAAAAGAATCTGAGCATAATGTTCAGGATTCCTGTCATGTTAAGACTTGTGCAATGCCCAGGCTGTACCTATCCAATTATTGAACCTTGGGCAATAATGCACCATATTTGTAGCTTAGAAATTAAAGTTCATTACCTCAATATTAATGCTTTTGTTTGTTGTTTTCTCTTTGACCCAAGCATAACCAATGCTAGGAATCAAATTCAAATGGCTCCTGGGAATGAGGATCAACGCTGTATAGAAGCCAACTATTAAGACACCCAGCGGCCATTTAAATTGATTTGTAGCACTTGTTCAGCTTGAACTGAAGAGAAGACAACAAAGAAAAGCAGTAATGAGGTAATGAACTTTGATTTCTAATCTACAAACACAGTTCATTATTGCCCATGGTTGAGCAGGCCTTTTCCAAGCCTCTTTATAGCAGTTTGCTTTCAAGTCACACAGATAATTTCATGACACTAATTTGCAATGTCAAAGTTTAAATTTCTGCAGTGATATTGTACCAGAAACTCCTTCCTTATAGTATCAATTTTTTAATATCACAGTTAGTCACCACAGTTCTTGCATGATCAGTTTTTTTGCCACCCACAAACTATAACAGGCAGTTAATAACTGTTGAAAGTGTGCTTTAAAAGGGTCTATTTCCATGGAGGGGGGTATGCAACATGTTGACAGTGTGGGTATGTGCCACCCATATGGATGGGTTTTTGGGTCCAAAACTCTCTAAATAAGGATCCTTCTTACTCCAGATTTTCCATAACATGGGAAGGTTGACTGAAAATGTGCCAAAAATAGTTAAAATGTGTATTTTTCAGTCTAAATTCATCGTAAAAGTGGGTGCAAAGGCAAGTTTTGGTAATTAGAAGAGGGTACCTTTCTGAAAACCGTTTGGCACACCCCTGTTTTCAACCAGTTTGCTTGTGATCTGTTGCTTAGCTTTTGTTGTTGCTATTTTCATGGGCCATGAAGCTATTGATTCATTTAAAAAGCATCGTTTAGTCCAATCGTTTTGAAACAAAATGTCTTTGCTTTTACCAACAATGAGGTAGACTTACCCAAAGTCTAATTTCATCAGCTTTACTAAGCTGTCTGAATGTGAAAGACACAATTTTTGAGGGAGTAGACTTGGCATTAAAGTCTAACATTGAGGGGGTGATCACATCCCTTGCCCTTAGTCTCCTTGGCAGTGAAAGAACTGTTTATGTGGACAAGGCTTAAAACTTGATGTCATCAGTGATTCTTATATCAACATTGACATACAGTGTTGTACAAACAAAATGTTTGTGTATATCATCTTGATTGTATTGACCTAAGAATCAATGATGACATCAGGTTTTGACCTAAATTACAGATAAAAACTATACAGATAGTGAACTCTTTTATCTCATAATCCTAACAGGACAATATTGTCAGTGACACCCTTGTTTACAAGAACAAGACAGACCCCTTGTTTGCTAAAATAGAATCAGATCTTTCTCAGTACAAATCATGTTGATGTAAATAGATTTTCCATCTTTTGTTATTTGTGGGTTAGTTACCTTTTTTTGAGATATAAAGCTGTGAATAGAAGACAGTATGGGATCACATAAATAAAGCTATGCGAATAAAAGGCCTATAGGATTTAGATGATTTAGGTTTTTCTCATTGATTACATAACAGGATTGGTTGTCTGGCCTTACAGTTTTAGGTGTGGTAGCTGAAAGGTTCTCAACTGTGCTGTTTTCACCAGGGTTCCTTATTTCACAGTAACTCCTATATCTGTCAACAAATGAAGCCCATCTCATTAAGATTCTCTAGATGTTTTTGCTTTGCAGTTTCAGGTTTGTCTGGAAATTGTATCTTTGGGATTTTTGAAGTTATTTTGTGGTCAGTTCTTTTTAGTTTGAGAAACAGATGTAGAGGTCAGCCAGCTCTTGGGAAACCCCTGGTGTGTGATTCTATCAAGTGTTACTCTAGTTTCTGGGATCAACTTCGGTTTTTGTTTCTATTCTGATTCTTTGAAAATAGTATCTATTTTGTGGTAGAAATGGTGCTTCAGAAAGCATGATGTGTCCATGGCTTTCTTGTTTGTCCATGACTGCATTGTAGATTCTGATAGTTTAGATCTAGTGTGCTAAAGAACAGGGGCTTGTACTTGTTTGGGAGATGCACTACTGACCCTTTTTTGAAACATTGTGTTTCAGGTTTTTTGATAGCAAATCGATTTTTGGGCTCATACTGTCAGGCAAATCAATGCTATTTTTTTGCTCTCATTGTCAAAGGTCAGGCTAAGCTGCATGTGATTTAGAGTCCATTTCGGGAGGCTCGCAACTTTGGCCAGTTTGTATCCCCAAGAAGTAATAATTTGTAGCAGACAGCTTGTAGCAGGCTGTTCACCAGGCCCAGCAAATCAGATGGTTAACAGCCCAGGGGTGCACTTGACCAGATTTTGGTTGGGACATGCCATCCAAGCTTCAAAAACGTACCTATTCCTTTTACCAATTTTTCTAAAATGTATACCCAATCTTATACCAGTTTGAGAAAAGCCCCCTCTTTTTGATAGGGTGTGTACAGACCCAGGGGGGCACTTGTGAAAATTTTGATAGGGATGCTCGTGTCATTTTTTAGGGTTTGAAATTTAAGAAAATGCATTTTTTTGGGTTTAGCTAACTTGGCGTCATTGTTTTGGGGTTGATAAACTTGCCGTCATTTCTTTGGGCTTATTGAAACTTTGCGTCATTTTTTTTGGGTTACTGAGCGTTGTATTTACAAAGTTATCGTCTCCAAATTCAATATCAGTTTTACTATCTTGTGCAGAATTGTAAGGTGCAAATTTTCTCAATTTAACTTGTGGTACAAAAAGGATAGCTATGGGGGCTCGAGAGTAATTCCGTCATTTTTTTGGGTTTGAAAATTTTGGGCCTGTCATTTGTTTGGGTAGACAAAAATCTGTCCAAATGAGCATCCCTATCTTAGATTTTGTAGAGTGCCCCCTGGGTGTACAGAGGGGGTAAATGTCTGTCAAAGCCAGCTGGCATGATATGCTCCTTAGGGGGGTACATGACTTGGGGATGGACGGGGGCTGCCGCCCAGTTTTCAGAAAGGTACCCACCTCTGATTACTGAAACTTGCTGCTATACCCACTTGGTGATGAATTTTGGCGGAAAACCACCCATTCTTGAGTATTTTCGCCAATTTCTGGATAACCCACCCATGTTTAAGGAAAATCTGCCGAAAAAGAGACCCTTGTTTAGAGAATTTTGGGCCCAAAAACCCACCCATGTGGGTGGCACACACCCGTACCCTCAACATGTTATGTTACCCCCCCCCCCCCCGGGGGATTTACTTATTTCCATCATTGATATCTACATGCAGGCTAGGATAACAGACATTCTTTAGCTGCAAATATTTGAACACCCCCTTCTTAAATGTTTTGGATTAATTTAACAATTAACAATTCACAATCTACGGTTTCCAGTTTGGGTCATTGAAGTGTGCAGAAGTCAAAATCGCTTTGTAGCTAGAGCTAGCTCTTATGTAAGCTTAAACCATATGCTGTAGAAAACATTTTAAAAGTTATGTATATTGAATGTCATTTCAGTGTTTTTGAGTGGGAACATATCGTTGTTGCAAAATTCTTATATCGTAAGACAATTCAAGTAGGCCACTCCTTTTACCATGTCAAATTTTAGTTCATAAAAATTTGAAGTATCCCACAGCCGAGAATTTTCTATGCGAGGTCACTTTAATGTCAAGCCTTCCCCAGTTCCCAGACGTTACTACTGACTTTCTCTGCTATCTGCAGACTGGTATTAAACCAATTTTGAAAGGGACTTAATCCTTTAGGTGAAAAACCACAAGATTTTGTCAACTGACAGTGAAATGAGGTGGACAGAAAATTTATGTTGTGTTTTTAAGATGTCTTTTTGGTATTTTTGAATGTTAAATGCCTCCAGGCAGGGACTTGATTTGTTTGAGAGTTGTGTCAGGGAAGAAAGGGCCTGGGTTGCTAGCGAAAGCAGGCTGTGAAATAAAAGCCTGTTAGCTTAATGCAATAAGTTCCTTCATGGGTTTGATTTTCAAAATCAGTACTCCAATTTCAGGATTTCCATAAATGGTAACAGATTTGTCTTTTCAAGTGTCATCGAACATTTTATCAATTATTTCGTCGAGGGTAGCCACATTTTATCAATTATTTCGTCGAGGTAGTAGAGTAACGGTTGATTTGAGTACAACATCGCAGAATGTTGTTGTTGCAAAATCATTTCGCAACAGTTGAAGGAAGTTCACAACACTTGAAAGAGTGGATATGCGTACTTTTATGTGCTGGGTTAGGGACGAAACGAAAAGTCCGCAAGTCCTTGGTACCGTTTATCAAGAAGCCTTTATAAACGAGTACGGTCCGTCGCAAGCGAGAGTATACGAGACTATTACCGTAGAAAAGGTGTGGGAGCTTTGAGCATTGATAGTCGCAAATTAAATGGGAAAAAATTGTCACAAATGTCCCATATGCGTCATACTGGTAAGTCGTGCCCCCTGCCTCACTGCGTTCAGGTTGATAGGGATATGAAGTTGTTTTTTACATAGGCCAGTTATCCAGGTTAGAAACTGGTGTTGCAAGTGTCAAATTTTGGCTTTGATAACAATTTCGTTTCAATAATAAAATTGTTGGGCAACCGCAAATTTGCGTTCAAACGTGATTTCTTTGCTCTATATTCTTCTGTTCACTGTATCACCCTTTTGGCGTAAATTGGCTTGCAAGACGGAAACAGCAGCGCAGCGATTTGGACACTGGGACAGCGGAAATATTGTAACGCCGGTTAGGAAGTGCAAAGGCCGACCAGGATCCCTGGTCCCACTCATTGATTTGTCTGTTGGATGTCGGTGATTTTATAAGACTTGGATGTGTTTAACAATTTAGTGCTCGGTAGAGTGCTATTTTTGATCGCAAACAAGTAGGGTTCCTTTGGTTTTTTTTGTTTTTTTTTGTTTTTTTATCATCGAGGATCACCAGTGCCTTCGTGAACATTAGGTAGTATACTCAGATTCCTAGAAGTGAAATAGAAATAGGCAAAAATTTTCGTTGATACTATTTTTCAGCACACAAGTTTCTTTGTTTGTAAGTGATCTGAGAGTGGAATTTCTTACAAAGAGTTTTTTTTATAAAAGTACGTCTATTTTCTTTCCGTATTGATCCTTATGTGGCCGTTTTTGTGAGCAGTGTCAGAGGAAAATGTAAAGGCAATTATGCCATTGTTAAATGTAGGTGCGTAATTTACACCCCACAAAAGCTATTTAGATTATCTGAGTTGCAATTTTCTGTTGGCGACCATAGGCGAACTTGCGAATACCTGCAAAAAAGATTGATCGGATTCATCAATACCTCTATAAAACCTCTCCGTTGTGTCCCTGTGTCCATGGGTGTGGCTGCGGTTTCCATATAGTCGGATTTCTTTGAACAGGTTTACGATTTGATCAGGCTTGCAATGGGAGGAGAAAAGACTAAAATGTCTGATGCCTTAAGGCCCCAAAATCAGCTTAATGCATTTTAGTAGTCTGTCAGAGAGAGGCACAAACTGCACTACTGCAGTGCCGAGGAATGCCCAATTTATGATAGCGAAAAGTCATGCCATCTGATATATCGCATTGAAGTTCGTTTGTGTGTTTTCAATATGGTCTGAGTTGGCTTTTCAGGATTGCTAGCTACTGATAGCTAATTTAGGCCCACTGTGCATGTGGCACACAGGCATGGGACCCCTAGTGTAACGTCCCTCCCGAAGGACGACGAGGTTAGTTGTGAGGTCTGGCCTCCGAGTTCACCCATCAGGAGTTTGACTTCACTCGACTGATTAACTCCAATCACCTGACGAAGACTGCATAAGCCATTCGGCCACTCACACCGTGTATCAAGGCATGATCAAGGAGGCGTTTTAGAGTGGGGAACTGCAAAATCTTACGCCTCCTGCATCTTATGTTGAGGAGAATAGCCCCCTCCATTTAATGCTGTTTGTCATGAGCCGTAAAATGCTGCCTCACTCCAAAAATAAACTAGGTGGAGAGGAGTGGTGGGCCGAGAGCTGGGCATCTTAATGGAATTGCAGCGTGCCTGCAACGGACCCTGGGTGGCAATGGCTCTTTAAAGCAAGGTTTGGCAGTGGATGCCATCGTATTAGGGTCAATCAGATGTCTTCATTTACTTGATCAGACCTCCATGAAATGATTTTGTTTTTGCTGGGAAGATGAGATGGGCTTTGCCCGAGGAAACTTAAGCCTGGTTTCCATTAAATCGCAAAGTGTCGCAAAATGTCGCAAGTGTCGCAGAGTGTCGCAGAATTTTGGTTCTGCAACACTTTGCGACGAATGGAAACTGCTGTACTAATATACTGCGACACTCTGCGACACTCTGCGATCGGTGTCGCAGAGATAGAAAATTTTCTATCTCTGCGACACTCTGCGACACTTTGCGATCAATGGAAGCACTTGTCCTAATATTCTGCGACCAATTGCGATCCCAGAACAATAGAGTCATTTGACATCATTCAAGCTGTGCGCACGTGATGTTATTGTCATTGAATCATGGCACTAAAATTCTGCAACACTCTGCGACCAATGGAAACGTCCTGTCGCAGAGAGTTACAGAATGCAGCAAACCAAAATTCTGCGACACTCTGCGACACTTTGCGACACTCTACGATTTAATGGAAACCAGGCTTTATGTGTCCCCCCGTGCTGTAGGTTAAAGCCCATGCGCAGTAGGGTGTTAGGGTTGGAGTGCTCAGAGCTCCAACCCCATAACGCTACTGCGCACGAGCTTCAACTAATTGCACGGGGGCAGGCCGTCGAGAAGGGGCAGAAGGGGGGACTTGCCACAGAGTCTAAGGGGCCTCATAATTGAAGATTTTTGACGCTTTGACCGTAGGAAATGCTCTGAAATGCACTTTAAGCCAATCTAAAGGGCGTGATCCATGATCGAAAAAATTTTCTGCTCGCTTCGCTCGCAAGGGGCCTCATTTTGCAGGTTTGTGCCAGGGCCTCGAAAGATCTCGGCGGCCCTGTCTATACTACCATGACAGTTCTGAAAATATGTCTCGTTCAATTCCTGCCTTGACCATCCCCAATAGGACATCCCCGGTCATTTGCACATTAAAAATTTCCGCCCCCCGGGCATCTCACGGTCAATTTTTCCCTGGGCCCCGGGACATTTGACGATACTAAGTGCAGCCATTTCTTATTGTCAGGCCCCTGGCAATTCACTAAAAAATTTCCCCGGGCAATGGCACATGAAATTGTTTTGCTGTCCTGTTGGCTGCCCGGAGGGATGTTCAGGGTAGGAATTGAACGAGACATAACCTGGTTCAACGTAGCTCGTTACTGTGAGCGAAAACATTAAATTTCTGAAATGGTCCCTTGTTCAAATAAACGAAGGACTGATACATTTCAAGACCTGTCAAAATTCAGAAAATAAAAACAAAGCAAACAAACTGACATGTCATCATCTCTGAACAGTGGTGGCTATCGCTGTTATCACAACCAGTGATCACATTAGCGCGTCTATGCATGCTTCCTCTACCAAAAACATCAATGGACGTTACCAAATTTGTCGTGGAGACGAGATAGCCTGTGTCCGAAGAAACTTATGTGCCCCCCAGGGCTGCCGAGTGGAGGGGACAGGAGGGACAATTTGCCCCCAGGGCCGCGGGGTCTAAGGGACCTCATAATTGAAGATTTTTGACATTTGACTGTAGGAAATGCTGTGAAATGCGTTTTAAGGCAATCTAAAGGGCGTGATAAAAAAATTTTCTGCTGGCTTCGCTCGCAGGGGGCCTCGTATGGCAGTTTTGTTCCTGGGCCTCGAGCCTCGAAAAGCTTCCGGCGGCTCTGGTCTGAGTTTCTTATATAGTTGTTTCTTAAAGTCTGGCTTTACTGTATGTGGAACGACATTTTTTGAACGGGCCACTGTAAGGAGTCACAGCGGATTGCACGATTCTTCCTTTCTTCAGATTTTTGACCCCAAATATTGAATTTTGTCAATGTTGTTATTCACCGACCCTAAATTTTGATCTATATATGGTAAGATTTCAACCCCAGATATTGGCATGACCCCAACATTGAAAGTTAATAAGTACCCCCTGGGTGAAATCGTAGCGTCCCTGCAAAGGATCCTGGGTGAAAATAACACTTTTGAGTTCTTGCCGTTGATGCTCTCCTTCAATTTCTGTTGAATTTCATGTCTATTGTGAATCATTGTTTAATGCTGAATTTACGGTACGATGTTTGTTTTACTATTCTTTGAGCTTCTGAACAGCTTGCGTACAAAGGAAAGCCAACGAATGCCATAATCTGTAGAAACACACTTGAGAATTTGAAATTCTTAAAGTGTCTTGATCATTCAACTGAATTCGGGCATTTTTCAGTTAACCAATTGTAGCGGGTAGCGAGCTTAGCGTAGCACAGCATTGTGGATCCACATTTTGTGCTTAGGCCTTAGGCCATATTTGATTTCATTTAGTCTGTAATAGCAGCTTTCCCGCAAGGAACCCTGGGTGACAATTGCTCTTTAAGTCCTGTCGTCCTTTGCAGAGCTGTGATCATCCTTCCTCAAGGTTTTGTATTCATTTGACTTTCGGTCCCGTATTATTTTCCGAAGACATGTTTTCAAACGGCCTGCTCTCTTACTTTCAGATGCTGGCGATATTGTCAAGGGTAACCTCAAGCTGATTCTTGGTCTAATATGGACCTTGATTCTCAAATACCAAATCAGTATGCCTATGATGGACACTGATGATGAAGATGCCAAGAATATCACGCCGAAACAAGCTTTGATGGGATGGGTCAAGAGCAAATTGCCTCCAGAGGTATGACTTCTTTGTTTACTCGCGTTAGCTCTTTATGATTAGGCCATGACTAGACGATCTTTTGTGGCATGTGATGAGGCGATTTTCTGGGAAGTAAGAAAGCTTTGGAGCCCAGAACCCTATTTGTATGAAGCAAAGACGTAGTTCTGAACATTTTTTGCTCATTGATATAGAGTGGGAAATACTTTGTGGAAGCATCAATCCACTTACCACTGACGACTAAACCAGTGCAGAAACGACAACAACCTTGGTTTTCTTTAATCGAGGACCTATTATTCTGACCCTTAGACTCAACAACTGCACGTCCCTAAATCACAACAGTGCCACAAGCACATACACAAACGGTTACATGCATCTCAGAACCAAGCAGTCAACACTGCAATATTTACTGGTGTGTCAGTAGCATTTTGATACATTTCCTGGCAAATTTTTGAAACCATGATGCGCCTTCACTGGTTTCGTAGAAGACTCTGCAAATTCTTGTCGTTGTTATCGCTAAGGAATCTAATGTGCTTTGATAAGCATTTCACAGTATGTTTTATCTCATACGGAACTGCATGTAACATTGCAGCTTCTCTACATGTAAAGTCAGGAGGCTCAACCTTCTCACCAATAAAGCTAACAGTCTCTGAAGTCTGCCTCAACGCATTTGGAAAATTTTGCACCTCGTCATGTCAGGGTGGTGGTTATGACGTTGTCATGCTGTAAAGCCAAGAAATTTATGTGTGAGATTAGCTACAGGCTCAAAGAATGTTGCACGTCATTAGGAAGAGATATCAAATTATTGAATAATTTTGATTCGTTCTTATTCTAAAGGGCCAGGAAATTTGGCGTTTAACCAAATAGGCCACCAAGAAGTTTCCTTTTGGTTTGGTGGAAATCAGCAAAGCTTAGGCCATATACAAGCACTTTTGTAAGAAACTAAGAATTTGAGCCACTATAGAAATTTCGGCAATATTATCAGATTTTAGATATCAAATTTCTTTCGAGTTTCTTAAGCTCCCGCAAAAGTCTTCATTTTTCTTGCCTGTGCCCAGAACGTCTTTTGAAGACTTTCCAGTTTTTAAACATTACTCAAATACCTCTCTGGTAATTTGATACAGAACAGGTGAATACAGGATTCGTTTATATGTGATGAAAGATAATTTTTTTGCGTTGTATTTTCCTAGTACTGGAGTTTCTCTTTTGGCGATCCGAGAGTTGAGTTTCTTATAAGCTGGTTCATTGACAGATTTTGTATGTGGTAAAATACATTTTCCGAATGCTATTGTTTCCATATAAGAACCTCCTCTCCTAACAGAACACCTTGCTAAAATGAAGGCGTGCACACAGTCCCTCGATCGCTTGTGGTAAAATTATAAACGATTTCAGAGGGACCCCCTTGTAAGCGAACTTTCTACGTTGAAGCTGGAGCTTTCTACGTTGAAGCTGGCTCGTTCTTTGAAAATGTTAAAAAAAACTCAAGTTTTCTTTATTCTCATTGTTGCTTAGGTACAACCCCGTCTCAGTTGATTCTCCGATATGTTTTTCTATGTGAGAAGAAATAGCTGCTTTCCTACTGCGGGATTTCTTAATGTCAAGTCTTGAATAGTCTTCGTTGTATTTTCAGCAACTGCTTGTTTAATGATGTGGCATTGCTTTCCAGTTACAAGTGAAGAATTTCTCGTCTGATTGGAATGACGGTATTGCTCTTGCAAGCTTAGTTGATGCTTCAGCACCCGGCCTTTTCCCTGAATGGGAAGATCTCGACCCAAAAAACAAACTAGAGAATGCAACTGAAGCAATGAAGAGAGCTGAAGACTGGTTAGGTATTCCTCAGGTAAGCGTGTTTTTCTTTATTACAGTATGACATACACACAGGAGCTCGTGGTCCTATTTTGATGCTCAGAGATAGCCTGTTATTTGAAAGAACTGGACTATGTAACGGCAGTGGAATAAAATGATCGAAAATGATAGCAACTTTATGGGTCCGTAGACAAGAACATTTTTCTCATGCAATTACTGAAAGACAGGAGACTTAAAATTGTAGAAATCTTTTGCTTCAAGCTTCTTGAGTAAACTTCTGGTTGACGATAATAAGAATTAAAACGATCGTCAGTCAGTCTAAAGCTAGTTTGTATGTGAATATTTTTTGGTAAAATTTCATATCCTTCAGACCTGTTGGTAAGGAAAATGCTGAAGGGATTAGGACGGGAATGAGAATTCTTTGCTCGAGTCCCGTCCATGATTTACGAGCCATTGAGATCTAAATATTTCTGTTGAAACTAACAATAGATCGTTTAGCTATTCTGAAAAGAATCAGAATCAACCATATTTTGCTACGTTCTGTAGAATTTTCGAATGTGCAAAATAGTGATTAAAGCTCTAACGCCTCTCGATCGAACTTCATGTATAAGATTTATATAATCATCTCTCGATCTGGGCCCTTTTGTAGAATAGCCAGCAGGTCTATTGTCGGGAGTTCAAATTTCAGTTGAATCCATGAACGTCAGCAAGAGAATCGTTGACCAAAATCGAACTTGGAGTTTGCTTTTTAAGACCCCTTACCTTACCAGCATTTTCCTCTTTTCTTGATCGTAAAGATAAGTAATTTTAGCATAGGTTTCAAATCTTTAAAAAGCTGGGTGTAAAATTCTATGACCTATTTCTTTGAGCTGAACGGCTTCAAAGAAACTTGAACTATTTTACAGTAAATCTGCCGTTGGACTTTTCTGAAATCTTCAATATTTTCAGAATTACAGTGTTTTTCTTCTTTTTTAAGAATTCAAGAAAATTTTCCGAAAAAACTTAAAACTGACGTAATTTCTAAGCCTGTTGACAAAAGATCAAATACTTTTCAACAATACCATAGTTTATGGATGCCTACAATATGATATCAAGCAAAACTCTTTCACTCTTCTGGTTTGTGATTTAGAAATTTGATGACGTCACAGCATAAAATGGGCTGAAATATAAAGTAGGCTGTAATTTCAACAAATATTCATAATTTCTGAAAAGTCCAACGGTAGAATCGTAGAAAAGTGACTAAAGTTTCTTTCAAGTCGTTCAGTTAAAAGAAATAGGTCATTGCATTTTACACCCAGCTTTTTAAAGATTTGAAACCTATGCTGTAAAGATAAGTAATTTTATGAACCAAGATTTTCGCATCTAAGTTAGACCTTGACTGATACATTAACTTTTTACTTTTAAATATTTACAGGGTACTCTTCATTCCACAGTCCGCCAAACCCACCCAGCATATTTAAATGTCATTCTTGTAGGTCATTACCCCGGAAGAAATCACCAATCCAAACGTAGACGAACTCAGCGTCATGACATATGTGTCATACTTTCCCGAGGCTAAAGTCAAGCCAGGCGCACCAATCAAACAGAAGATGACAGACGCATCAAAATGTAGAGCGTGGGGACCTGGTATCGAACCAGAAGGTGTCATTGCTAACCAGGCAGCGGATTTCTTTGTTGAAGCAACTGGATCATCAAAAGGAAAAGTCAATGTTAGTGTGTTCGGACCTGGACGAAAACAAATCGATTGCGAACTCATTGATAACCATGATAATACATATTCCTGTCGATATGTTGCACCAAAACCAGGTATGACATTGTCCTATATCTTTACCATGCAACGGGTGAGTCAGTAAAGAAACTTACTGTTTGCTTGACCATTTCTCCCCAGACATCAGGGCAATCATATTGGTAATATATCATTTGATGGTGGACTTAAAATCCAATTCTTCGTATAGTCCACCATACTAAAATCGGCCGCTCTGTTCTGAATTTAGAAGGGGTTGTTTTTGAAAACGCCCCTTTAAGAAACCTTCAAAAACGTGCTGGAGTCATTGCTGTAAGGGCAGAAGTTTTTGGATAATTTGATCGCGATTTTAGGCCGTTCATGAAGATTTTTCCTCTGGGCTTTGCCACGAAAAATCCTCATGATTTCATGGCGACTGATGACGACGAGTCTCTTGTTGCCCTGTGCTCTTTGACTTGATGATGGCGCTTCAGGCAATAGAGACTCTTAGTATTACTCTGAAAAACTTGGCCCTATTTAGGCCAAAACTTAGGCCGCAAGTCTCTTGAGCAAGATTTACCGCAGGGATACAAGGGACTCATCGTCATAAGTCTAATAGTGAAGTGGTCAGTTATAGTCAGGTAAAATTTCGAATCTATTGAACATGTTCACAATTAATTACGTGATATATGTTAAAATGTTATTGTCTTGATGTCTGCAGATCAGTGGGGGTGCAAACTGTAGTTATTCTAATTGACTTACCGGTCAGATTCTGCAGTTTTTTACCAAGTATCCTAAAGTATGGGATAATTCAGAAATACACTATGACTTTTTAGACGTTTCGATTTCCATCTTCTTCGGTGTTACAAGAGAAGATCGAAGATTAAAACCTCTAAAAAGTCATAGTGTATCTCTGAATTATCTTTAAGTTTAGGTGACTTGGCTCTTGAATTATCTAAAATATTGGGAATTGGATTACGGATGTTGGAAAGACATACGGATGGGCATTTCTCAATTTTTTTTAGTTTGATTCTTATGCTCAAAGCTAACGTCTGGCACTGCAAGGTGGTACAAAGAAATGTGCATATTCATAGCTGTATATCCGTAGATTGACCATGGATCATAGAATTTCTCTTGAGAGTTTCCTATAAACACGCCAGATTTTTAGCATTTTAAAGATATATTGAAACAATGTGCACAGCCGTCCCCCAGTAGTGTACCGTATGAAAAATATTGATTTCCACTTGAAATTCGATAACGGGAAATATTATTCAACTGAATCACATGAAGGGAACAGAAGGAAAAGAAATGTTTATTCACAGACGGGAGAGATTGACTCATGAAAAGTTACAAAAAGTTTTATGCAAATTAGAAATGTGAGAAAGATTCCTCTCCAAAGTTTTACCCCATGAGGTAGGAAGCATACACACACACCAAGATGGAGGGAAATACTAATTGAGCTATGGTCCATTACGGTCTGTCTGGTTCGGTATTTTTAAATCACCACGTCAAATTTTTCTTTTCTAACCAGGTGTCTATGATGTACACATTCGAATCGGTGGCCATCACATTCCGTCCAGTCCATACAGAGTGAAAGTCGGATCAGACGTCGATGCCACTAAAGTCTACGCACGAGGTCCAGGTTTGGAGCCAAACGGAGTTGTCGTGAACCGACCTGCGAAGTTCGAAGTTGTGACGACAGGAGGAGGACATGGAGACGTACACATTGACATCATTGATCCAAAAGGAAACAAAAAGACAGAACTGCAGATTGAAGACATCGGAAATGGTATCTGGGCGTGTCAATACTTGCCGACTGTTGTTGGAAAATACGTGATTTGCATCAAATTTGGAGATGCAGAAATTGCCAAGAGTCCTTTCAGAGTTAATGTGAGCCATGCTGCAACCAAGGTCAAGATTTACGGACCAGGTGAGTTATTTCGGTGTTTATCTCGATCATAAGAGTCTTGAAATCACTGGAAGACAGAGATTCATCGTTTTTGAAGGAATTCATTGGCGACCTACATACAACCTTGCACTTCTTTTTCATTGATGTTGCTAGAGTGCTTAGGGTATTTGATTGGTAATTCCAATTTTACCAAAATTTGAACCGGTAGCTTTTTGCAGAAACGGAATCACATTTCCCAATGAAGCACAAATTCTTCAACGCAGTAGGTTACAGATTCATCCAGGCAAAAGCGAGGTTTCAAGTGGAAAAGTAAGAAGATGAGTCTAGTGCTTGGCAGCAAAGAGTAAATTTACTGACAACCGTTAGAACACGAGCAAATTTGCCTGTTTTCAAAGTTTCGCAAATGAAAACAAGAATCTCTCTGAAGTTTGCCAAACCTTCTGTCTTTGAAGCAGAAGGTTGAGCAAGCCTTCCAGACCTGCCAGACCTTCCGTTTTCGAAATTTGACAGTCGATCAAATACGAGTTCCAAGTCTACTATCTTATGAATTGACCAATCAAATACTCCAAAGTCAAGTCAAATTAACGGAAGTCAGAGATATGTGCTTCTCTTCTCAGTGTTAGTAAAACTAATCCCGCTCGATCGCTTTTGTTTTCATTGCGACAATATGCGCTAAATGGGAGGTCTACCATTTTTTTAATACAATTTTTCAATAATCTGCAACCTCAATTCGTTTTGTATCGCATTTGGAAGGTCAGTATGTTGGCAGTGTATGGATCTATCTCCGAACAGATATGTCAGTTCCGTGCCCCTTAAAGCCATAAATATGTATTTATAAATATATATATATATATATATATATATATATATATATATATATATATATATATATATATATACACACATATATATATATATATATATATATATATATATATATATATATATATATATATATATATATATATATATATATATATATATATATATATATATATATACTATATACTACTATATACTACTACTACTAAGGCTCTACTCTACTACTGTTCTACTACTTCTGCTATTCTGCTACTGTGAAAACAATCAAGGTGTCATAATTCTCCGAGGTATATCTGCTGTTGTGTAAAACCAATCATTATTCATTACAGGCCTGGAGCACGGACTCAAAACTGGCAAACCAGCCAAATTCACAGTCGACTGTGTTGAAGTTGGTCCAGGAAATCTTGACATCGAAATTGAAGGACCAGGAAGAGGAGATGTGGCTTGCGATGTTGAAGACAATGGAGATGGAACATACACCTGCACTTACAAGCCAGTGAAACCTGGAACGTACATTGTTAAAGTTCACTACGACAAGCAACCAGTGCCAAAGAGCCCAGTGAAGGTGACTGTATCATCAAGCGCTGATCTTAGCAAGATTAAGGCTTGGGGACCTGGTCTTGAGGGAGGTAAGTAAAAAGATATTACACACTTTTGAAGTTTTTCTTTTTTAGTGCTGAGCAGACCATCAAGCAATGTTTCCAACGTTTGTTTGTCTGTTACTCCGCTTGTTTTTCTTTTTTCAATGATCTTATGAAAACACAAGGTATGCAAAAGATTGAAGAACTATGCCCACTAGGAGATTGGAAATTGTATATCGTACCTATAGTTATAAACTTAAACATGAAGATTGAAGAAGAAATAACTAATACGAATATGAAGTTATTGTTACAAAGGGAGGATGTGTCGATATATTGGGGGTTGCAGCTGAAATCAAAAGCGTTTGGTTGTGTGAATGAAGTTTAGAGTAGCCTCTAGTAGTCCTTTGTTGAAGTCAGGTCGTTACCTTTAATTGCTATACAGAATGAGTGCAACTGTTGAAGAAGTGAAAAAGTCATTAGGAGGCAATGTTGCATAGAGGCCAGTGAGATGCTCGGGTCTAGGTGCCGCAACAACTATCGAAAATGTCTTTGCAGAATGTTATGACGAGGATTTTTGCTTCCTCCTTGGAGGTTTTTGAGACACAAAATGGCTTCATTTCCTTTTCAAAGAAAACGGCTTCCAATGAGAATTACATGCAAAAACAGACAGAACACTCTGGTACAGTGGAATACGAAGTTCATTATTTGTTCGGTTTTACTTAACTATTTTATGCACATATCATTGTCAATAATGGAGCAGTCAAGGCAGGATTTTGACGTAAATGTCTGAACATGAGGAAATATCGCAGGACAGTGGATTTATTGACCAGTGATGTGACCAAGCTGTTGACTGAATATCATAGGCCCTTTAAACTGTTCGTTTATTAATAGATAGATGTCCAGTCCTCAAAATCTGACTCCATACGTGCCGTTGCATATCATTGCGCCGATGACCCCAGCAAGTATTTCAAACGTTCTGTTTATATTTCAGGCATTGAAGGTGTGCCAGCCGAGTTCTACGTCGATGCCAAGGGAACCAAGCTGGACAGCCTGACGTTCGCAGTTGAAGGACCCGGAAAAGCACCGGTCGAAGTAGAAGAAACTGGACCACATCAAGTGACAGTCCGATACGTTGCGGAAGAGAAGGGTGAATACACTATCCATGTTATGTGTGAAGAGATGGATATTCCAACCAGTCCATTCAAGGTTAGAATCTCAGCGAAGGGAGACGCAAGCAAAGTGTACGCTGATGGCCCAGGATTGAAACCCGGCTGTATGACAGGTAAGAAAGAAAAACCTTTAACATTTATTGAACAAGCAGTCTTAAACGGTGACCCAAGGCTTTCAGATTATAATCCGGGCCGACGTGGTTCCGGAGGTGTTGTTCTGTGGCGTTAGGCAAGGTTAAGCGCACGATGCTGTTGGGGGTTGCTGAACCGGCCCATTAATCAGGAGGCTATGATTGAAAGCGCAAAAAGCATTTGTTGTAAAATGCTTTTTTACAACCCCATCGGAATTCAAACAGAGTGTTTATAACTTTCGTAAATTCGGATGTTTAGCAGTTATGGAGTGCAATGCTTTAAGTTCTTGTTGAGTGACAAGAAATAAGCGCTGAATGTCACGGGTAAATATTCTTTCCCACAAATTGCGATTTCTCCTCAACTCTTCCCTCTTTCTTCATTCTCTTCACAACGATCGTCCTCTTATCTTTTGACAAGCAAAAGTTGGTGTGATATGTTCAGAATTTGCCAGTCCCGAATTGCTCTGAAAATTATCCTCTTCATCGTGTGAACTAATGGGGAATTTAGATCAATGTTTACCACTGCTGAGTGCTTTTTGATTCACAAATATCGCTGCCAAAGTTAACCCTTTCACCCCCCGGAAGGGCCATATGGCCCAACAGTATTCATTGAGAACTGCACATTTTTCAGGGGGTAAAGCATTTGGAATTTCGGTTGAGTTGAAAGGTTATGCACATTGCATTCATCTATAGCTTACTGAATCACTGATTTTGATACCCCCTTCAAAACGACAATCTACATTAGGTTTTCCTGTTAAAGGTCAGATAAAGGCAAATGCGATTTTTTTTAAATTCATAATTTCAAACTATGGGGAATCCGATGGCAATAAAATTTTTTAGCTTTGCGATGCAAAAGGATAAGTTTGGGGGTCTTGAAAAAGGGCACTCCTTCAAAAAACCGCGTAATCATAGAGGCCTGGAACTAGCTAAGTCATGACGTGGAATGAGTCATAAGAAATCCATCACTTGAGAGGCCCAAGGCACTCGACGAAGTAACCGTGAAGAACACACGCCGCATGGCAGATACACATCGAACAATAAACAAAATAAATTTTGGATGGCGGCCAATAGCTTCTCTGATATTTCCAAAGATCGAGTATTGAGCTCCACACCCTCATAGTTTTCCCTCGATGCAGAAGAATGAATTGAACACAGTCAGACCAAGCTTCCTGTGTTCTGCTCTCCTCAAGTGGGACCGACTCTGAAATGGAAACATAAAAACATCATTTGAATTTGAATTATTTTGATGCAAATTAGCAATTTAATATTGATTGTCTTTAGCTGTGAATGGCTGGGTCAAACCATGGTATTGATCAAACATTTAACTATTGTGTTGTTTCAAAAGACTACGGAAAAACAAGCCTTGATCTCCCCAGGGTTGGGATTCTTCCTCCTCATTAGACCGACAAGAGCTTATCGAAGGTACATTTGCGTGGCTTCACGAATAGTCTGTAAATACAAAATATATTGTAAGAGGCACCACTGGCCACCTAAAAAGTTTGCAAAGAACCAAAGAGCTATCGAAGAAAAGGAAACATAAATGTGGAGAAAGAACTTGCCCTTACCTTATCCATGAATGTGATAACATGGCCTAGTCCTGATATGGCAAAATCCGATGTCATCATGTTCGAAGAGTGGGTGAGTGCATCATTCGATTTCAACTATAATTTCATGTTTAGCACGTCGAAGAGTTCTCAGAAAGGTGCTCTGGAAGCCAGCTAATGCACTTGTAGCAGCCAATGAATGTTTAAAGTCGTTAGGATTGAAATATCTTGTGCAGACCCCCAATGTTTTCGTTGTTGCAAGTCGTACGGGTTCCCTCAGTCCACAGCTCACTGCTGCGACAAGTCTGTCCGCGCCAAAGTTCGGAATATATATTCTTCTCTGCACACGCTGACGTGCTACGACGATAAACTACCTACTTTCTCGGCGTTTTTTGTTTGAGATAGTTGAAATAAATAGTCATTTCTAACTTTCGTGACTTGACAATTTGTGAGTGCAAACAGACTCCTCCATTCCCTCACAGCTTTGCAATGACTCGATCGACTCATTCCACGTCACGCCTCTGCTAGATCCAGGCTCTTTTGCTCGCGCGGTTTTTTTGGAAAATTTGACTGAAAAACGGAATTCGACAGGCGATTTCGATAAGTTCCAGAACTCATATCGAAATTTCGTTTGAAATTTTGAAATCTCCAGGCCGTAAATGATCGAGATCAATAAAAATGTCTTTTGCCTTTATCTGACCTTTAAGCTTAATTTTAGCCGGACGTGAAAGGGTTAAGACCCATTGCTAGCTTTGGTCATTTGCACGTCTAATGAAATCACTTCATTAAAACCCTGACCAGAAGCGACCTCGACTGTATGTCTGCAAGCAAAATGGTCAGCGATTGGTCGTTAAATTGTATGGAAATAAGTGTACTAAGAATTTTTATTTGAGAGGTCTTATTCTTTTGTAAGATGATTACTCAGCCGTCATGTTGAGAGCACGGTGGTAAATAGAAACTCATGCAAGTAATTCTTAAGTTATCAAGCGCTTAGTAACGAATTAGAGAGTGCAATGTTGTTTGCTAGTTGATAGAACATTGTGTGTGGAAGCGTGCAGAGTGGTGTGTTTGGTCCACTAACAAAGGGAAGAGTCGTGTGTTTTACATCCTGGAAAGAACGCAATCCGAGAATATCCAAGTATTCATTCCTTGTCGTTAGCAAAATGACTGTTTATTGTTTCGAATGTTTGTTTACTGTTCTTGTCGTTGTTTGTAAGTGGTTAATATTGATTATTTATGGTTGTTGCGTAGTCTTGCGTCAGACTTGTTGTTCAGGAGCCAGCTGTCTTCCCCTGAAAAACTTCGAACAACTATTGTCTGACTGATCCAATGTCAGGCTTCACATTGCGTCAAGGAATTGATATTAAATTGAATTGAATTGATATTAAATGTGTAACTGGTACGACTTCAGCGGCAAATCCTAAGCAATACTTTGCTTGATCCTTTAATTGCCTGAAATTCAACTTCAGATGTATTTTTTTGTATTCTTGTAACAAGTAACGGCGATAACAATACATACCACATATCACGGAGTTTGCTAGTTCCTTTCTACTCCGCGACCATTTCATCCACATATGCTAACGAAAAAAAAAGAAAGTTAACGTAGCTTGCAACCAAAAGCATCCTTAATATATCACACAATTACAAGCAAAAATGGGAAACAGACACATATATACAGAAGGGAATTGGAGGTATCTATTTTGGGATTCGACATCCGCGGGAAGATTGCATCTATGCTGTCTAAAGGAAAATAATTGCAAAGCAGCAAGGACATATTTTTGAACAGGAAATGTTGAATGCAGGCATGGACTAAACCTGAAAGAACGTGGCGTAAAACCTTGCTGGCAGGAGTTTCATTGTCGTTTTTTCAGGTCCTACTGCTCCTTTCAAGGCAAAAAATGTTCTGTTGATCTGAGTTCTTTTGTGTAATCTGTAGACGGCTGTCCCATGGACGAAAGATGGAATGGATGGATGGATGGATGGATGGATGGATGGATGGATGGATGGATGGATGGATGGATGGATGGATGGATGGATGGATGGATGGATGGATGGATGGATGGATGGATGGATGGATGGATGGATGGATGGATGGATGGATGGACGGACGGACGGACGAACGAATGAATGAATGAATGAATGAATGAATGAAGACGCTGCACGTCAATTACATCATAACTAATCTCGCTGAAAAATTGCCGCAAGAATACTGAACGATATATTATGAATCACTGCCCGCCTGCTTTTCTCTATGATGAATACCCAGCTATTTTAAGCAATGCAGCTGCATAGACCATCTCCTCCCATCCTTCTTGTACTGGTTTTATTTGATTGTTTTGGAGGGTATGGATGAACCAGCTTTAACAGCTAATTCCCGTAAATTCTCTGCCAAATCTTGGCATTGGATAGATGGATTTTCTTTTAATCGTATGCCTGTGGTTGGAACATTGTGTTTAGGTGCTTAGCGTAATCTTGTCGGGGATTTGTTCTAGTACGGGCTGTCATGCTAATATAGAGTGCTTGGCAGCAAAAGGTTAAATTTCGAGGGCTTATCTTTAATGGTGGTTTGTAAGCAGAGTCCTGACGTGGCTAATAGTTTGAAATGCATCGTCGTCATCATCATCATCATCATCATCATCATCATCATCATCATCATCCTCATCCTCATCCTTATCCTCATCCTCATCCTCATCCTCATCACCGCCACCGCCACCGCCACCACCACCGCCACCGCCACCACCACCGCCACCGCCACCGCCACCGCCACCGCCACCGCCACCGCCACCGCCACCGCCACCGCACATGCTGCGGCCAGGTATGAGACCCCAATTTTAATGTCCGGCAGGACTGGGAAGTGAGTTGTTTTGGCAGGCATCTTGAAGGTTGCCTATTAGAGTTTTGACTCATTCGACCAAACTCAACCTTAGTTACCTGACAGGAACTGTATAAGCTGCTCGGGCGCGCACACTCCTGCTGGTCTGAGATGCTTTGTCCAACGTTTATTTACTGTCTTAAGCAGAAGAGGGCATTCGATAGTTGAATCAGCTGCGACTGGGATATTGCAATGAAAACGTCGAGCTTGTGTCTAACCTTAAGACATGTCGCTTTGCCAAAGTGACGTTTTTGCTGATTGCGAAAAGTTTTCACGCCAATGGCAAACTTATTTTGCTGTGTTATGACTGATGATTTAGTTATTGGCAGAGCAGTTCTTTTCACTAGCTCCCCTTCAAATAGAATGACTAATTTTGTCAACGAAACAGGTTCTTCATTTGAGTTTATTTATAAACATATCACCAGTAAAAGCTAAGCTTCTTTATTGCAAATCTACAATGCTGGGTGAGTCAAACAAGCATCACTTCTTATGGTGGATTTCATTGGTAATTCCAAACATATAGAATTCTGAAAACAGAAAGGTGCATGGTCAAAGACGGTTGTTTATTTCCTGATAAAATACCAAAATGTTTTAAAGACTGTGGGTCTCAGATTCACCATAACGAAATTGAAAGTCGTTATTTGAAACGATAATTTATGCAAATTCGGCATAATGTCTTGCCGTTTGGAGGAGAAGGTTCAGAAGGCCTACCTTACCTACCTTGGGAATTTGCAATTTGGAAATTTCAGGGTCAATCAAACACGAATTCTGAGTCTACCAGTTCTGCCACTTTCAGAAGTGGTACCAATCAAACACACCCGTAGTTTGTCTTGCCCCAGATCATTGATTGATGATAGACTCATTGAGATTTGTACATTATTCATCATCGCAAATTTCTGTAAACGAGTATACAATTTTAACACATTGAGTATTACTATGCGCATACTAACTGGTTTTGTGTTGTACTGGAAAATATAAAGCCCGAGGTCTTCATATCTTCCTGTACAACGACAAAACTGGTAAGTATGAGTTTTATTACCTGATAGCTTCCAATTTTAACTCGTATCCTTTAGTTAAAAACATTACGTTGCTGTCTTGTGGTTTGAGTTTATTGTAAAGTTCACAAGCCCAAAGCAGTTGCTGTCGCGACAAAGACGCGTCCTTGTATCGTAGTATACAAGGCTACGGGAAATCTGTGGGAAATGTGCGATTAGCCAATAGAAGTGGCGGGATTCTGTATTGCCTCGTTTTTGAAACTTCAGTCAGGTAATGATACGTATGAACAGAGGGTTTTCAAAACTTCGCTGGTCTTTCTGTATGTTTATGCTTGTCCAGAATTGACTTTGTTTTGAACTCATTCTGAAAGTAGCCACCAGTTATTGTCATCTCTCAACTCATCTTTGTTCCATTTCTATCCATTGATTGATCCTGGATTGATGAATTGATTGATTTTCATTTACAATCGCGCTGTTGTGACAGGTGGTATTGTTCCCGGTTCCCATTGTTTTGATTGTCTTCCGAATTCTTATGTCAATCATGCTTGATTCATTAGTTGCGGTTAAATTCCTGGGAAATTTGTTGCCAGAGGAGAAATAGTAGCAGGGTTGACGAAATCTTATCAGTCTACGGTCGCTTGAGTTGCATGAAAAACGTCTGTTAACGTGGTTATGGTGTTAACGTGTTTATCGTGTTATCGTATCAAAAGACTTGTCTTATCGTGTCAGCGTGCTAAAGATCAAGATCTAATTTCATCACCTGTGGACTGAATGGTGTAGCACATAGTAAATTGAAATTATCTGTAGTGGTATCGAGTCGTGAGTAATCAGTTCCTTGCAAGCCAGCCAAATTTGCTTATCGAGGGAATCGGAAAAGGCGACCAGAACGTATGTTTCCGAATGTCCAGGACTATCACAAATGCATGATAAGGCAAGTTAGCAGTTGGCATTTTAAAGCAAAGGGAACAATGATCTCATCGTGAAATGGGTAATATTAGAGAAAGATGAGAGAGAAGTAACCTGTGACGTTATGCCAAGTCAGTTGAAGTTGTCTATACTGTAATCTTTTCGTTGCAAGGCAGGCAAATTGCTGATCGAGGGAATTGAGGCAAAGCGACTAGAAACACCTTTATCCAAAGATCTTGGACTATCGCCAGTCCACGGTAAAGGAGTTTGGAAAGTTTGCAGTTAAGGGGGGCAGTGATCTCATTCAGAAAGATGTGATATTAGTGTAAGATGAGAGAGAAACTTTTTTTCATTTGTGTATGTCTGTAGAGCAATGGCCATTGCGCCGCGAGATATCGTTTAAATGAAGGTTGCTCCGTTACAGAAAAGTCATGATATGGTAATGTTATCTGTATGTTTGTAATGGCACCTGGCCTAAATTCAGAGCGAACCTTGGTCCATGAAATGGCCGAGAAAAGGTTGAATGACCGTTTGAACGGTGGTAATATGAACTGTGGGCAATTGAATGGTGCCCCGTTGAGAACCCGAAAAGATCACGAGGCTGTATTAACCATATTCGATGTTGAGGTTCCTCCATTGACTTCTGTTGTATTGAAACCAGTGAGAGATAAAGGTATATATTCTTTTGATTATTATATTTACTAGCTGCATTGTGTTTACTGTTTGTACAAAGGCACATGGCTTAGCGTCCGACTGAATCATGTTGTTTCAGGTAGTTGCTCGGACAGGAAAATACCAGATACCTGCAAGCCGAAATTGCTCTTCATTTCCACACCCATACTCCTTCCAATCGTCAGTAGATGCTGCGTGGTAGTTGAATCTGTGTGAAGAAGCGAGGGCGGTATCACTCTTCCGAAAAGGCGTACGAGATTTTCAAAATATGATTTTTACGGATTTTTACTGGTTTTTGCGGATTTTTCTTTTTTATTCATATAAAAATTCTACAATAAATCTTGCAATCTACTATTCGTTACTTCTATACAACACTACAGGGACGATACCGTAAGGAGCGAAAGACCATGACTACCCCATGCCCAATTTGAAAGGGCACATGATTTTAAACTAAATGCAACAACACATCGAATGATTTGAATATCTAATGAATGCTATAACTAGATTCTGTCCCACTGCAGATGTAGGTCAGGGTTGCAGACTCTTTGCGAGCTCAACTCATTACATTTAATATTTCTTGAAAGTAAAAGGATTTTTGCCAAAGGTGTACGAGATTTTTAAAGAGTGGTACGCTTTTCGTAAATATGCGTGATTTGAGTGATTCAGTGTGTGCATTATCTTTAAGAGTGTTAGAATGTGAAGTGTATGAGACCGTTTACAGTGTGAGGATATTTTGATTGATTGTCAAGAAGAACATTTGAAACATAGAACCATGAAAGTTATTTACATCGTTGTTAGTTTACAGCGGTTATTACGAAGAATAGAGCATGGGCATCAAATTCTGTGTAAGGAAGGTCCGTAAAATTTGCTGAATGTTATAGGCCCCTTTTCAGTCTATTTGCAACCATTATTTTCAGAAATTACCAGTTTTGTACTGAAAATTTCAAACTTACGAATCAAATCAAAGGTGGTTGTGTACGAAGTAAAAACAAGTTAAAGACATAAAAAAACAATAAGTTAAGGTGGCTCGCTACTGACATGGAATTAAACTGCTGCACACCGGGTGTCCTATCGCCCATGCTTTTACTCCACATTCTGAAGGTCCAACATACAATTTTTACGAGTCAGATACGTAAATTCGACCCATTTTTATCCCATACCATGTCAAAATTTAACATGCAAGCTTGTTTAGCTAATAAGTGGAAAATCTTTGATAATTCCTGGAATTTGATACAAGATTCCTTTACTTGATTTGTGCAATCTTTCTTAAAGATTTGATGCCTATACTAAAAAATATTATATATTTTATTTGTTTACTTCTTCAGAACATTATATCTTGATAGTTAGAAATATCTTGAAATAGGTTATTTAGGTTACATTAGATTTATTTCAAAATTCAATACGAAAAACTTGTGATGTATCACTCACTGCCCACGTCTTAACCCCAGGAGAATGCGTGGCAGTCTCATATATTGGCAAAAGCATGGTCTTTCTGTATAGAGATAGTATGGAAGCATTTTAGTTCATGGAATCTCCCCAACAAAGTATGAAAAAAAATCTATACATCTTTCTGCATTACTGAAAATAGCATTGAGCTTACTTGGGGAGAAAAGTTTAGAGCTATTTTCACATATCACTACCCTGGGTACCAGACTCTCTCTAAAAGAATACTTTCTTTTACAGAGAGTCTGGTATCCAGGGTAACTATATCACGAAGAATTTGTAGATTTTATAGTTTATAGAAGATATCTTATTCAGCTAGTCATGATGGGTATCTCGGCGCTCTTTCTTTTCAAGTCATGCATGCGGCATTTTTGTTCAACTAGATTAGATCATTTCTAGTCAATCAAACGACAATATGACAAGTAAATCAAATTACTAGTTAAATAGCGTAGAGGTTTCGAAGACGTTTCGAGTAAGTTATCGCTATCAGGAGAAATATGCATAAAGGCATGAACATCTTGCTCTTGACTAGCAATAGTGAATAGTAAATGTCCCGCCCTCGCCTGCAGTTGTTTGTAAGTCTTCACGGATATGGCTTAAGGACAAGTTTAAGTAACTTAAATGCATTTTGTATATTATTGGCCTAGCCCAATAAATTTCAGGGCGTTGTAGAATCACATCATCTGTGCAACTTCGACTTATGTTCAGCATGACCTTTGGTCTCGAAACTGAAACTAAGTAAAATCAAACTCGCATTTATTTCTTCTTATCTTTTCATCTGTCAGTCTTAACAGCACAAAATTCGAAGTGTTTAACGCTGTCCGCCATTTTGTCAACCTCGTGATCACAGCCTATTTTACAATGAGATAAAAATTGGTTTTACCACAAAGACCAAAAATAAAACAGGAAAAGCTTAAATATTGAGATGCTGTAACCGTATATCTTTTAGCTACGCGCAGAGTACTTGTAAACCTCGCTTCGGTGCGGGGCAATGACAGGTACGTGCTCGCAACTTGGCATTTTTGCACCTACGGTATCTCATGGTACTTTAATCATTTGTTTATCATATTGTCGTTATATTGTCGTATTGACGACATGACGTCATGCGTCAGAGATATTTTATCTAGTCAGGAATCCCCAATACAATAAGTTGAGCGTACATGCTATTAGTTTGATGGTAGCTAGCACGGATTTTGTCCATGATTTGCGCGCAAAATATTGCTGTTTTTTTATCATGTAAAATTTGATTCCATGCCAAAAAGAGACGTTTATTCCGCCTGCTTGATTGTTCTTACTTCTTCCTTTGCATAAACCATTTAGACCAAAAATGGCAGAGATCTTGCATGCATATGAACACCAAATTCGTTCGAGATTCAAGACAAAAATGTGGCTTAAAGAATGACTACTCCATGACAGACACTCAGTTAAAGTCATTGGGCCAACCAGACTTTTCAAATCTGGCTTATGGTGCTTATTGATCTGCAGAAGCATCTTTTTTATCCATATATAAACTTTACAATACATGCTACATGTACATTCCACTATACTTTCTAATTACTATGCAACGATACACCACTACAGAGACGGGACCACAAGGAGCCAGAGACAATAGCTACTCTTTGGCCATGAACATAAACACGTTCAAATAGATAAAAATCGAATAAACTAAAATTATATATTGGGATCTGTTCCATATTTGATGTGAGGCCAGAAGCATAGGCGCATGATGCTGAACGATAGGAGCCCCGGCCGAGAGAACAACAACAACAGCAACTGCTGCTGCCATATATCCCCATCAACAGGCCCCACCGCTCTTCATATTGCACATATGCTGTCAGGTCAAAGTTGGTTCAAGTTATCATTGGTCAGAAATACTGTCGATTTGCGGATCGTATTTGTGAAGAGTCTTTTCGTATAACTAACGAGAAAAAACACCGATCCAGAACATAGTCTAACAAAAACCTTCAGCCGTTTATTAGTACTCTAACTCCAGTATTATTGACCCACTACCTACAACATGGCAGCGGTGTGCTTCTCCTTGACAGTAATGCTGACAATTATTGTACTGCTATTTGTCTCGAAAAGGATGTGGAAGTGTTTGAAGTATAGTTACGTAAAGTTTGATGATATTTTAGAATGTCAAGTAGCATTTGTATTTGATGGCTTGTGAAATATATTCAACTTTAAATTTGTTATTTTTAGGCCGCCCAGCAGAATTCACAATATTTACTCACAAAGCAAATGGTGCAGGAAAAGTCGAAGTTGTGTGCACTGATGAAGATGGAAACCCAGCAGAGGTTAAGATGAAGGACAACAAAGATGGGACGTATTCAGTGTCATATATGCCAGTAAGACCTGGAACCTACACCATCACCATCAAATTTGCATCTTCTGATATTCCAAAGAGCCCGTACAAGGTGAGGACAGTGTTCAAGATTTGCACAGTTCAAAATAGGGGCTCCTTTTCAATCATCACCGACACTCGTTTCCAGAAATCTGTTTCATTTTTCCTTTTAAAAATGTTTATTCTGGATACAATTTAATTTAAATATGAATTAAGTAATTGCTTTCAAATTATCCCAGCAAACCGTCCAAACCGTCTAACCGTCCACTTATTTTACATAATATCATAAATACCACTAGTATTCAGGAACGTTTCTCTCTCTTAGATTCCATTCAAGATTTACATGATGCCGAACCTGGCTAGTTCTCTTTGGTTAATTTGTATGGCCACCCGCTGTCTGAATGAAATGCCACTTTCAAATTACAGTATTGCTTGTAAAGGCAAAACTTTGGAGATACACACGCACAACACTTCTGTGCACCCTCTCCCAGTTGTTAGGTCAATTGTATGTTCAAACCTGCGTTTGACATCGTAATCAATTAATTCCTGATAAAATCGACTTTGTACTTAAGAGAATATATAACTTTGTCATTCACCAACTTTGTTATTCATCTGCGTATGATATGCTATTCATCCCAAGGTGTCTGTCCAGAAGGTACCACTGTTACGCTATTGCAATTTCTCGGTACCTTTCCTTCAAATATGCGATCAGTTCCTGTTTTGTGTTGACAGTTATCAGCAACTTTAGATAAGCTGCACTTCAAGGCCCCTCTCTCCAATCCAAGCACCTTCTGTTGTCTCATTCGTTACTCATCCTGCCTGTGATGTATCCAGGTGAATGTAGTTTTGTAAACGTTTGGAAGCGTCTTTTAGTTTTGTGGGTCGGTTTATTGTTTCGCCCTCTTGTTATTCACATCACAACCATTGCTACAGGCCTAACCGCGTAGTTATTTGTAACCCCCGTCTATCCTTTCAGGTCGAGATAAAGCCATTCTGTGACCCAAGTAAAGTCAGGGTAACTGGAGCAGGTTTGAAAGGGGGTAAAGCAAACAAGCCAGCAAACTTTGATATCGATGCGAGCAAGGCTGGAGACGGAGCAATTGGCCTAACCATCGAAGGACCAGTTGAAGCAGACATCAAATGTGATGACCACGGTGATGGAACATGCAGTGTTGAGTATCTGCCAGTGGAAGACGGAGAGTACACCATCAATGTTTTGTTTGCTGATCAACATGTGCCAGGATCTCCATTCAAGGCTATTGTATCATCCGACTTTGATGCGTCTAAGGTAGCTTGGTCGTTGATTGCAGTTCGCAGCATCTTTATTTTATATTTGTTGTTCTTTCGTATGTGTATCAGCATACGGCTCAAATCTTTAGAAAGGTGGGTGTAAAATTGAATCAAATTTTTCTGTGAATTCCTGTGCTTTAAAGGAACTTTGAGTAATTTGCTGTAAATCTGCGGTGGCAATTTTTTGATACATTGATTATTTTCAAAATGGCGGCATTTTGACTTATTTTGCAAAAATTCATAGAAAATTTTGAAGAAATTAAAATCATCGTAAATCTTAAATTAATCGAGAGAAATTGATACAATCTTCAAGATAACCATAGTTTATGAAGGTCTACAACATGGTTGCAAGCAGAAATCTGTTGCTCTTCTGGCTAAGGATTTAGAAATTTGATGACGTCACAGCCTCACAATTAATAAATGCCACCATTTTGAAAGTAGTCAAGGTATCAAGAAATTGCCACGGCAAATTTATTGCGAATTACCTGAAGTTCCTTTCAAGAACTTTAATTCAAAGAAAAATGTAATAGAATTTTACACCCACCTTTTTAAAAGATTTGAGCTCTATGCTATGTGTATCAATGTGCAGACGTATTGTATTATTTGTATAATGTTGACAAAATTTTAATGACCCTAGCAAGTTATCCACACACTGATATAACAGTTAGTGAAAATGAGAAGGCCTATAATTTTACGTTTCTTTCCAGCGCAAGGAGCTCTGTCCTTTTCACATAGATGTCATTAGCAATTTCACCGTTTAGGTCTTCTAGGATGTGGAAATTAAACCTCTTGAAACAGTAATTTTTGCAGAACTGTTACTGGAGAACAGTTGGATGTACAACATAAACGAAAGGATTATGCTGGCACGTTTCTTATTTACTTGTCGTTTTCAAAACATTGTGCAGTACAAGAGGCACAACGAACTGTTCTTACAGTCCGAAGTTTAGAAGAATCCTGAATGGAAAGTGTCAAATTTGCTTGCAGTTCCTTTTCATCGGATTCTTTCCTGTTTCAGGTAAAAGCCACAGGCCCTGGCCTCGAACCAGGCTGCAAAGCCGGACGACGTCTCCCAATCACCGTCGATAGTCGCAAAGCAGGAAAGGCTGGACTCAATGTTGTTGTTGAAGACGAGGTTGGAAATCCTGTGGATGTTGAAATGGATGAGCTTGAACCTGGTCTTCATGAAGTATTCTACAAACCAAAGTCACCAGGTAAGAAGATTGCGATCTTGATGATATAATAGCGAGTTTACGAAACCACGACGGCAACGCCAACTGCAACGCAATGTTGCTCTTGTTTCAGAGCTTTATATCAAACCAAATGTTGAACAATGACTATTTAATTCAAATTCAATTAAGCTTTAATTTGATAAAGCTCTCCTATGTAAAAATACATACCCGATAAGTTTTGTATTACAAAGTGTTTGAAACACACAATTTTTCCCATCAAAATTATTTTTAAGAAGCCAAATTTAAATTTTCAGGCGCAGGCTGATTAGTTTCTTAATATGTATACTAGTTTGGTAGGTATTAAGATATGGCCTTATTTGATGCAAAATAGAACGAAAAATATTCGGGCTTTAATGTTTCAGATAAGGAGACTTTTTATAAGGAAGATACTAAGTTGCAGATGTCAAGAGCAAGGCTTGAGCTACAAGATGTGACCGTTTGGTCCCTTTGTACTTTTTCAAATGTTTCTCCCGAGGCAGTGAACTCTCGCCCTTTACTCAGGTACCCACACAATCAAGATCACATTCGGCGGAAAGCCAATTCCCAAGAGTCCATTCAAAGTCAAGATTGAACCCGCTGCAGATGCTAGCAAAGTCAAGGTATCCGGACCTGGTATCGAACCAACAGGAATCCGGGCTGAGGAGCCAACATACTTTGAGATCGATGCATCCGAAGCTGGAGAAGGAAACGTTGATGTTAGCATTGAACCGGACAGTCGTAGAATGCCAAAGGTCGATGAGATTGAAGTCAAGGAAGGAGACAAACCGAACACCTACATTGTCACTTATGTACCACCAAAGAAAGGCAATTATACGATCGATGTGAAATTCGGAGGGGATGATGTACCAAAGAGTCCATTCAAAATCGGAGTTGAACCAGGAATTGATCCCAACTTGTGCAAAGCATATGGGCCAGGATTGGAGGAAGCTATTGTAGGACAAGAAGCTCCTTTCACTGTCGAATGCCCAACTGAAGCAGGTATGCCCCCTGTAGAATTCTTATCTCGTATGAATTTAGTAAGTTGGGTTGTTTGATGCTCATTTATAGCACTCAATGTTAAATTTGTAGTGATATACTGAGCCCAGCCCGTTCGTTTCCAAGTCATGAAGAGTGAAATCCTTGTTAGAAAGTGCTTGGGAGGTACTTTAGTTTCAGCACATAGTGCTCAAAGTCTGTCTCCAATTAGAAAAGAGATATGTCCGGTTGGAAGTAGAATTATGACCTGGAGTTACTTGTTCCCCTGTACTCCTTTTACTTGACGATGGTGCTTCGGTCAACAGAAACTCATAACATTACTCTGAAAAGCAGAATTTATTTTGGCTCGATAGAGCCGAAACTGCGCACGCATGCGCGAAAACTCGTAACTTTGGGCCCCCCCCTGGCTCCCTGCAACAGATTCCGAAATTCGGCAACACTTGATATTTTGTTCCCTAGGCCTTGAACCCTTGATTTATCATTTCAAAAAGCTTATCTATTCAAACACTTCCTTATCTCACTTTGCTCGATGACGTCATATTACGCAGTCTCTGCTCTGTCTTTTGGCTCAAACTCTGAGCGTCGTAGAGTACCTATAAGATTGCGAGATTTGTGAATTACAGTGGTTACGGCAAATTTGATGGAATTTTCGATTCGATTAAAAAAGTGACAACATTCCCTGGCGATTGGAGATTACAAGCCGAAGTTCCATCATAATTTGATTGATGAAGGCAAAACATAGGGTCAGCTTTTTCACTGTTTCATTATGAGTTTCTGTTGAGCAAGGTTACCGTAAGGAAACAAGGGACTCACCGTCATAAGTCTAGATTGGAAGTGCAACTTTGCTAGACAGCGTAGAATGAGGCTCAAGTCGATAATGTGAAAATTGTGCAAATAATAAAAAGTAAAGTGTTTGCATTAATGTTTTTGCGTTACAGTAAGGCCCCACATTTAAGAAACGGCGTACAAGAAACTTTTAGGCTACTGAAAAATGATCAGCCCCCCTGCCTGTAAGAAAGTCTTGAGGCTCAAACCCAAAATATAGTTTCTTGTATTTTGATTAACATTAATTGCTGTTCTGATAGAGTGAGAGCATTACACTTTATACATGATTCATTGAGAAATTGTTAGCGAGATGTTTTGGATTTAACAGATTTTTGCCTAAATTTTAATTCATGTCCTTGAAAATCATTGTTGGCATACATATATGGGTGAATATGGATGATATACCCATAGACGGTCCCATTTTAGTTTAACTTATTTGCCTGGTACTTCGACGAAATTAAATTAGAAACTTAAGAAACTTGAGCCTAAAACATGAGAAGTATCAGAGATATAAGAAACATTTTAGGCTGCGCTGTGAAAAAGTAGTTTCTTAAATGCGAGGCCTTACTGTATCGCAAATCGTACCTGACATCAAATTTGAGACAAAATTAAATTTTCTTGTATGATGTTCCTTATATTTTAAGTTTACTTGCAAAGTTTCTGGAAATATCTATGTCTTACAAGGAGTATTGAAGATTGTGCAGTAAATTGTGTACGTACTGAATTGTCTTTGCGTGGTCTTTTCTTGCAATGCTAGAAATTTCTCAGAGATCTTTTCATCGTTTCATATATGGAAAAGCGACATTTGTTTTGCTTCGCCATAGGACCAGGAAAATTGACAGCAACAGTCGAGAACCCTGATGGTTCCCAAACCGATGTTTTGATAACAGACAATGGAGATGACACATACACGATTACATGGACACCAATGATGGTCGGAAAACACAAGGTCACTGTCAAGTTCGGTGGAAAAGACATTCCTGGATCGCCATTTACTGTCAACGCTTTGATGAAGGTGATCTATTTGATCTTCCTATATATACTCCGGGCCCAAAAAAGTATTTTTCTTGCTGGTAGCAAGCCAAGCACCTTCATTTCTTTTTAAACACTTTCTTTGTCTTTCCCAGTATACCAGCCCATTCTGTCCCTTTGCCTTTTTCTACGTCCTTCTTTCCCTTTCCTCCCTTCCTTTCTTTCCCTCCGTATCCCCTTCTTTCCGTTTCTTTCTCCTTTTTCCTTTCCTCCTTCCTGGGAAATTTGAGCATTTCAGCTACCTTCCTGGTAGCGCCGCTTCCACGCTACTTAATTTTTTTGAGCCCTTTATATACTCTATCGTCAGTTCTTCATCGCTGTATACCTTGCTTCTGGAATAGTTCCCCCGTTTTACTCACAGACATCATATGTAGTTCCACTGGAGTTGTATGGTGCAAAGCATGCGTTTTTTTGAAATATCTTGCAAGTGCTTAGAAGCCTGCATAGGCTTTAACCCTTTCACCCCCGGAAGGGCCATATGGCCCAACAGTATTCGTTCAGAACTGCAAAATTTTCAAGGGGTAAAGCATTTGGAATTTTGATTGATTTGAAAGGCTATGCACATTCCATTTATCTATTACTTACTGAATCACTGATTATGATACCCCCTGGAAAACGACAATCGACATTAGGTTTTCCTGTTAAGCTTGATTTTAGCCGGGCGTGAAAGGGTTAAAACGGGCATTAGGAGCTCAGTAATGCGAGGGATACATCGAGGTTGTATGCATGTCATGTGTCTCTGATGTCATGGTGCATGTCATGTGTCTCTGATGTCATGGTGCATGTCATGTGTCTCTGATGTCTCCGTAGATTTGAGCCGGATTCATAAATAGTTTTCAGGTAAGTTTTGAAGGAGGCAGTAACCTAAAAGTACTTTTCCTTCTTCGTTTGCAAAAATTGTAGCACAAATAAACATCAAGCAAGGGGATTCTGTCAGTGTTTCATATTCAAGTAACCGTTAGTTTTGAATCATTTATTTACACTTATAGGGAGATGCAAGCAAAGTCAAGCTCTCTGGCCCAGGACTCGAAAAGGCAGTTGTCCACAAGCCAAACGAATTCGTCATCAACACAAAAGATGCAGGAGCAGGAAACCTCAGCCTCGCAATCGAAGGACCAGCCGAGGCCAAGATCACATGCAAGGACAACAACGATGGTACATGCACAGTGAGTTATGTTCCAATTGAACCAGGAGATCATGAAATTAATGTTCGATTCGCTGATGAACATGTGCCAGGCAGCCCATTCATTGTGCCAGCTTTCCTGCCTGTTGATGCTAGCAAGGTTAAAGTCACAGGAGATGGTGTCAAGAAAAATGTCGATGCAAGCTTCCCACAAGAATTTGTCGTCGATGCTTCAAAGGCAGGAGAAGCACCACTTGAAGTTGAGATTACAGGACCGGATAGAAAACCAAGGAAACCAGAGATTGAAGACAACAAAGATGGAACGTACACTGTGAAATATGTGCCAGACGTTGAAGGTACTTATTAATTTTTTTCCAAACCAACTTTGTGAGTTTTGCATTTTGCCAATTCTCGTGATCGTGAACAGCTTAGAGGAATGCATATCCAAGTCTCATGTAGAGGGATTTCTCACCAGGGCTAAAAGACAAAGGAAGCGGAAATGCTCAAATTTCCCGGGAAGGAAAGAACTGAAAAGAAACACGGAACGAAATAAAAGGCAAGAGAAAAAGGAAAGAAAAGAAAAGGAAGAAAAAAGGAAAGGGGCACGGAAAATTGGAGGGAAAGGATGTGGGACAGAATTGAGCAGTATATAAGGAAAGGTGAAGAAAGTACGTTAGAAAAAACGAAGGTGCTTAGCTTGCTACCAGGAAGGAGAACGGTTTTTAGCATCACAGAACGATTTACCAGACAGGAAGGGTATCGTTGCAGGCTTTTGCGTGATTACTTTTAAACATAGACGATTAAGTATCAGGCTGTTGAGAAACCGGCACGCATTGCAGCCATGTTGTTTTAATATTGTCTTATTCGATGCTGCATGAAAAGAAATCTATTACTTAGCTCAAAAGGCGGCAGCACGCCACTACAGCTCCATTTGCGTTCATGTTTCTCCTATATTGGACTTGCCTTGAATGAAAGAAATCCATGAGAAACGAAGCAAACGATCGCAATTCATGCAGGTTGCACTGGAGACTTTTAAGGCATGTAATATTTAATGGAATTGTTTTCATCATTTTCAAGTTGAATAGTTATTCCTATCAATTAAATAGTGGATAGAAATGCATGGAAATTTGCAAATGCAATGTTGCCTCCAGGGAAAGGTTCATTTAAACACAAGGAGGTTCCAGGTGCTTTGACGTATTCCTATTTTAGTTTTCCATAAAAGGCGTAGACTTGCTGCAAGTCAGTCTCGTTTGTTATCTTCTTCGGGCCTTCTCGGTCGGCAGTGACCTGCGAAAGTGGAGTGAGCGGAACGGGCGGCGCTTTCGCTCGCTCCAATTTCGTGTGACCGAGTAGGCTCGAATAAGATATAACGGATAAGACTTGGGCAGTTCTATACAAGGCAACATGAGTATCACAATCAAGCTGAAAACAATGCTTTTTCCACATTCGGCTTTACTAAACAACCAGTAGCCAGATTGATAACTTCTGACAGGCGGATTATTCATGTAATTTCACACACTGAATCGACCACTTGTTTCTGATTGTTAAATTACTTGTACTTTGGTAGTAAGTGGCTTTAGCTTGTGGCAATTTACGGCATTGTCCATATGAATTCAGCCACCTTGGCGTAATATACTGAAAGACAATTACTAATTTAATTGTTTGTCTGGATTCCCGCTGAAAGTGGGGTCCGAAAACAACTTTCTAGTAGCAATACGCTTTGGGATTGCATACTTGTTGAATCATATTTAGCTGAGGTTATAAAATGGCCTAAAGTTCGTTTACATCTGCAAACAGACCTACACTATGCGTAAAACTCAAGTTAAATCAGTGAGCTCCTCAAGGACTAATTCTGATGGAAGAACCAGTATTTCCTCCTCAACAAGACAATCATCGCAAGTCACAAGAAGTAGCGTTTCGACAAAATCCAGCAGTGTCAAATCTACAAACAATAATGTCGCTACTAGAAGCATTAGCGCAACAACGAGAACTGGTTATGTTGCGAGCAAAAGTGGTTACACGAGTAATAGGACTGGCAGTCCTGTAACTAAAAGTTTTACTGAAACCAGAAGTAGTAGTGCTGTATCGAAGACTGTTACGGCATCGACGAGAAGTGGAAGTGCGACGCCCACCATTACTCAAGTCAGCAAAGGTAGCGCAGACCCGATCTTTGCTAATGCTCTGTATGCACCCGTTGTCTAATGCTTTTAAAGCATCGTTTGCTAGTTGTTTGGAACGACGAATGAACAGTTTATGACAAGTTTGCAATTTGATATTTTGTCCAGACTCTTATTTCTTCTTCTTGTCTCCCAGGTCGCTACACAATTGGTGTGAAATATGGTGGAGACACTGTTCCACAAGCACCGTTCCGAGTCAATGCAAACCCAACCGGAAATGCAAATAAATGCAAAGTTACCGGACCTGGAGTCAAGAACCCATCAGTTGGAAAGCCTACAGAATTTGAAGTTGATGCTACCAAAGCTGGCAAAGGTAGCAATATTTTGTTTTCTGGTTTCACAATCGTGTCAAAATTTATCTGTATGCTGATAGCACAGCTCAGTCAGCTAAGCCCTGTCTTTTTTAGATTTGCTTTAAAATCGATTCCATGTGTACGGTTGGCTAGACTAAAATCATTTTTTGTAGTAGAATCTAATTTTTTGGACGTTAATGCACGCTATGTTGATTTTAAGGAAGTAATGCATGGCAGTCTTGAAGCCTGAGAAAGGTTGTGTATAAATATGAAACACAGGTAGAAGTAACGCAAGTGGAAGTAAGATATTGTCCGTTGAAATTCTTTTCGCAAACTTTTGGGAAAAATCATTGACTAATAAAGCTTGAAATGACAGAAAGTAAAATAAATCATTGAAGCGAAATAGAGAAGATAAATTTTGACTGTTTTCCCTATTGGTGCAAGTTTGTTATCATCACCGTTCCTAACTGAAAGATGACTATTACTAGATATGTTTTAAACCCAACTGAAACCCACTGCTGAATGATAACTTTTGATGATTAATAGTTTCATTGATTTAAGATTTTTTCGAGTTGTGCCACTTAGCTACCCTGTGCATTCTATTTCTCATCACTTGCGATAAAGGGCTGTACCCGATGTATTAAAGTCCTGGCCGTTTTTCTTGATTGATTAAACAGGAATTTATGTTTATTCTCTGAAAGTATTGCCACACGTAATTCTCAATGCATATTTATATATCATTGCACTGAATAATTCTTTATGTTTTCATTTCCTAGGCAAAGTCAACCCGAAAGTCCGCAACCCAATTGGAGACGAGCTTCCATGCGAGGTTAAAGAAGTTGATGATAATGTCTACGCATGCTCATGGACACCAGAAGAAGCAGGACCACATGAGGTTGACGTAAACTTTGGCGGTCAACCAGTGAAGGGTTCACCATTCAAAGCAAATGCTGTTGAAGGACCAGATACCAGTCCTATCAATACTGATGACCTTGCTAACCAACTTGCGGAAGAACCAGTCGTTGATTTGCCTGTTGAGTCATTCTTGGACTGCTCTGAACTCGAGCCAGGTAAGGGCTGGTATATTATACGATGCATGTTTTTTAATGCAGAACATTTTGTAGGCGAATAAGTGAAAGTTTGCTTTCCTGACCCCTGAAAATTATACCAGTGAGTCAAAAACAAGTTAGAATGTTTGGTGAGCTATGGAATAGCAAATTATTTGGCCGATATTCAAAACTAAAGTGTTAGTCTATCAGTCATAGGGTAACTTAAAAGTGAAAAATTCTTTTGTTGAAGTAGTTTGTCTTTTAGACCCAGATATTGTAAAAATACTAATTTCATTTAATTCAAATGGTTAAGGAGGGTAGCCCTTCAATTATCCTGATCTTCAAGGGGGCCTCCATTGCAAAACTTTCAAACTTAATACATAATCTTATCCTAAACTAATCTAATACAGTTTGAGCTCTACCATGTTACTACAAAGCCTTATAATCTGAAATCATTATTTAAAATAAACGAAAATTTATATGCAAACAAATCATTGACAGCTAGCTTTCCCTATATGCATTGTTTAAAACGGTTTAAGGAGGATGCCAGCTTACACTCAGCTGAGAGGCCATTCCAAGACTTGGCACGTCTATACGAAAAGCATTTTTGTCCACTTTTAGAGTTTTTCTGTGGTAATCTTACGTCAGTTGATGTATTCCTAAGTTTCTTAGAGGTTAGCTGGGAGGTTTTTGTGAAAAGATTACATATATTTTGTGGAGCCAGTTCTTGAAGGGATTTGAAGACGATGACATTACATTAGGGTTTCTTCTAATAAAGAGTTTCTTTGTATAAGTATGAGGATTTCACATTCGATTTTGGTCGACGATTTACTCGCCATTGGTATTGAAGCATTATTTCTAAACACAGACAGTTGTAATGCATTTACTTATGCCCCATTCACACTGCAAGTTAAACCAGCTCAAATTAAACCAGCTTTTCGAACAAGGCCTTCTGATTGGTCAATCCAGCAAATCCAGTCATTTGATTGGTTGAAATTTAAACTGGTTTAGATAAAGCTGGTTTAACTGTGTCAGTGAGAATGCAGTATTATATAGATTGCTGTAAATAAAATCCAGACTTTGAAGAATAAGATGATGTTTTGCAGTCTTGCTAATGTGCAGCCTACCAACTCATCTCTTCCTTTTAAGCAGGAAAATTGGAAGGTCTTGTCACAACACCATCTGGCAAACAAGACAGAGTCAATGTTAGTGACAATGGAGATGGAACATATGATATTGAATACACACCTAAAGAACTTGGTACTTACAATCTTGATGTCACATTTGATAGTGTACCAGTACCAGGAAGTCCATTCAAGTTCAAGGTTGTCAAGCCCGGTCCACGAAAAGTCAAAGTACATGGTCCAGGTAGGGTGAAGTTTGTCTTCTGGATGCATTTTATTCTGTTCAGAACATGATGAACCTATAACGTAAAAGAGCGAAGCTGTAAGAATTGATAATTTTTTCTGGCCTTGTTTGTTATTCTGTCTTTTATGGCTTTTTTAGGTACACTATAGTTTTGTATCGGCATATAGAAATGTCAAACACTGTTAGGTGAATCTTGCCTGTCGTTTCATGTCGATGTTTGGTTGTGCCATTTGATTGGCGCCAAGTGAAATTGAAACCTTCCAGGAAGCGATGATTGTTTGAAAGAACGCACGCTACAGTTGACTTGCAGAAGGCAAAGTCAACAGACATTAGTAACCTTCAGACGTCTCCTACCAATATACATCAGAACATCAAATTTCCATTTATTTCAGTCATTGTATATATATACAGTAAAAGCACTAGTCATTGTATATATATACAGTAAAAGCACTAGTAAGCCCTACTCTCTGTTAAGCCCCCCTCTCTGTTAAGCCCTCCCTCTGGAAGGTCCGAAATTAAATAAGCCCCCCCGGGGGCTTAATAGAGCTTTTACGGCATATAAATTTATACGTAGAACGAGGATAAAGACGACAATCATGTTCATGTTTTTATTATGCGATTAATTATGTGACATATCTAGTGGTAAATAATGTAGGCCAAAGGCCTGAAAAATTCGACTCAAATCATTTATTAATCATTTTCAGAACGTTTCGAATCAACCATGATTCATTATCAACCCATGAAGCCTAGAGTAAACAAGTTATTTATAATCAACATGTATTATCAAGATAGATGCAAAACACTTTAACTTGTGTAAGTTAATTATCAAAGGAGAAAGACACCGAGAAAGAATGTACCCTGGGGAAAAACTAGAAAAGACAGAGTGGAATTGACGACTGTTGGGAATTCAATGATGGCCGATCTCGTGCTATTAGTAAACTCTCAAAAATTAGTAAGTCAAACTCCCTTGAGGCCCTAGCTATGATGCTAAAAATAAATTTATACCCTTTTCTCAGCGAGCCATCAATTTCCGCGCAGGATTTTTCTCAACTCAAAGTTGATAAAGGTACAAGTGAACTATTTTTTATATTTTCTGTATATTTTCAGTATAGATCACAGTTTAGAAGAGTTTACTATTACTTTGAATCCGTTCTTTATTGTGCAACCATTTCAAATTCTAGGGCTCAAGAAAGGTTACGTCAACAAGCCAAATGCATTTATCATCGATACAAAAGGTGCAGGACCAGGAAACTTGTCACTTGCTGTTGAAGGACCAAGCAAAGTTGATGTTGAATGTGTTGATAATGGCGATGGAACATGTACTGCTACTTACATACCAAAGGAACCAGGTAGGTGGACTCAAAATATCATTGTCTTACGTATTTGATGGTGCAGTTTTCTGATACAGGAAACACTCTCGTATTTATATTTTGTATTTTTAACGTTGGAATTAATTAGCTTTATTACTTTTAGCTATATTTTTACTATAATCCAACGATAAAGAAGTTAATAATAATAAAAATAATAGGAACCTTTTGGATTAAGAACCTACGGTCTGAAAATTTCAAGTTAGACCCTAGACTTCTTGTATGAGTGAGGGGTGGGTGGTAGCGATTACTAGGACTCAACGTAATAAATCTAGTTAGACCCCTGTTTCTTGGACTTGCAGCAAGTGTCGTTCTTGATCAATAAAGAAACGAGAGGGAGGAGGAGAAAAAAAGAAGGGAAAGGAGGAGGGGAATGAGACTTGTGAACAACGTGCTCCGAAACTTGGGCTCTATAGTCATATATACTTAATTTTGATTGGCTCTTCCCAAGAAAGAAAGCTGCTTGTCAAGACCTTGAGTGGTGCACTCATCAGACAATGGAACCTCGTTTTCGGAACACATAGTTCACAGGTCTCGCTCTCCTTTCCCTTCGCTTTTTCTTCTTCCTCTTTGTGGAATATCAGATGACGTTGTGGCTGGCGTTGCCGTCCTCGTTTCGTAAAGTCTTTGCTACCTTTTTAACTCCGCTAAAAGTGATCTTTGTCTCGGTTATGACCAGCAGGGATGAATTTCCATGTTATTTTCCAAGTAAATGCAGAGCATGATACTTAGTTATGTGATACTCAATCATTTGTTATCTTCAACAGGAACGTATGACATATTCATCAGTTTCGCGAACGAGGATATCCCTGGTGCACCATTGAAAGTTCCAGTCGTTGCAGAAGAACCCATGCTTGAAGTTGGAAAAGAGGCAGAGCTGAACATGGCTCCTGATGACGTCAACGTCCCAAGAGATTTGCCAAACATCAGCGGCGTCTTGTCATCACCTCATGAAGAGGACAAGCCAGTTGATTTGAAGGAAGGACCAAGCAAGTCATTGACTGCCAATTTCACTCCAGTCGAAGCAGGCAAGAATGATCTGCATCTGAAGAAACGTGGAAAAGAACTCCCAGGATCACCAGTTCCTCTGCTCGTCAGAGACAAACCTGAAGTTGGAAAGCCATGCAAGATTCCTTTCGATATGCCTGATGTTGATCGCAAGAAGGATGCCAAGAGACTCAAAGGAACATTGGTACGTCCAACTGGAAAGAGAGAACCACTGGATGTTGATGTTGCAAGAGATGGAACAATCTCTGTTACATTCACACCAGAAGAGCCCGGCAAGCATATCATCAGCATAAAGAAAGGTAAGAAGCACGTTGAAGACAGTCCATATGTTATCATGGTGCCAGGAGAGGAGGAGGTTGCTCCAAGTGCGATCGTCGGTAGCCCATGTGACGTCAACCTTGACCTACCTGATGTGAAACTGCCTGATGACCTCAAAGATCTGACAGCCACGGTTGAGAGGCCAAATGGAGAGGAAGAACCATGTGCGGTATCAGCCAACCCAGACAATACTTTGGCGATTTCTTTCACACCTCATGAACCAGGTCTTCACAAGCTCCATGTCAAGAAGAGAAGACGACCAGTCAAAGGTAGCCCATTCCATGTGATGGTTGAAGAAGCGCCGAAAGCAGTCAAGAACCCAACTGTAGGCAGCCCATGTGATGTGAACCTGAGGTTACCTGATGTCAGCCTACCTGACGATTTACCTCATTTGACGTCAGAGCTTGAGAGACCAACTGGCAAGAAGGAGCCGATCGATTTGAAGCTGAACCCTGATAACACATTGTCGATCAGTTTCATCCCAACAGAGCCAGGACTGCATCTTATCCACATCAAGAAAAGACGAAGGCCAATCAAAGACAGTCCCATCAAAGTCATGGTTGATGAAGCACCAGGAGAGAAGCCACCAACTGTCGGAAACCCTTGTGATGTCAATCTTGAGCTTCCTGATTTGATTCTGCCCGACGATCTCCCAGAGCTCAGTGCCGTTTTGGAACGACCAACTTTGAAGAGAGAGAAAGTGCCTGTCAAGGCCAATCCAGACAACACCCTGGCCGTGTCATTCACTCCAACAGAACCAGGACTGCACCAAATCCACATCAAGAAGTCGAAGAAACCAGTCAAAGGGAGTCCCTTCAAGATTATGGTAGAGGAATCTGTGCCGGCAGAAAAACAACCGACCGTTGGCAACCCATGTGATATCAACATGGAACTGCCAAGTTTGAAGCTGCCTGATGATCTGAAAAAGCTCAAGGCTACATTGACACGACCAAATGGCAAGAAAGAGCCACTTGAGTTATCATCTAATCCTGACAACACTCTTGGAATGCACTTTGTGCCTGAGCAACCAGGAAAGCATGTCATCGACATATTGAAAGACAGGCGTCCTGTTGAAGGAACTCCAATTGAGATCATGGTCGTTGAGGAGGATGAACCGAAGAAAGAGCCTCGTGTAGGTGATGAATGCGCTCTCGATCTCGATATTCCAGGATTGAACTTACCCGATGACCTCAGTCGCTTAGCAGCAACATTAAAGAGACCATCAAAGACTAGGGAGGAGCCTATTGATATTGAAGTCACTCCACAGAAGACACTCAGCGTCAAGTTTGTGCCAAAAGAAACCGGAGAGCATCTTATCAGCATTAAGAAGGACAGACGACATGTTCAAGGCAGTCCTTTCACTGTTGATGTAGTTGGAGAGCCAGTTTCTGAAGATATTGTCCCCATGACTGAAGAAACAGCGGAATCTGCCCCAGACTTCCCTGACTTCCCTGAAGATATGGCTCCAAAACCATCAGTCGGAAGCCCTCATGATGCCAACCTTAAGGTACCAGGTATCAATATACCAGAAGACCTGCCATACCTCAGCGCAGTCCTTGCCAGACCGAATGGAGAACGTGAACCTCTTGACGTTAGTGAAGGTCCAGATGAAACCCTTGCTGTTTCGTTCACACCCAAGGAATCTGGAGAGCATCTGTTGCACATCAAGAAGAACCGAAGAGAGGTGAGAAAGATTCTCAGTACGATAATGTGACTTCACTCGCATCTTACATAAAACTTGGCCGTGAACTTTGTTGCAGGGTTTCTTAACTTCTTACCCAATTCCTCTTGTCAGTATTTCGTGTAGAATTTCTTACTTTTCAAAAGTAAGAAATTCTACACGATGAAAATTAACATAATTTATCATCATTCATCATTCATTTGAGCCCATACAGTTGCAAAAAGAAGGACACAATCTTTGTCAAAAACAACGAAAAGTGTATTGTTCCAGTAGTTTTGAAATTCTGACGGTCAACATTGATCAGAGAGCATACTTTCATTTCAACAATTTCTTTATCGCTGAAAGGCGATGACTGAGCTAAGGAAAACATTGCTTCTTACCATTTTGATAGTTTAAAAGGGGATCCTACATCTTATTAAAACAACAGAATACACGTTTTTATAAGAAACTAGGATCAGGCCATAGAGTACCAGAAGTTTCTCAGTTTGACATAAAATTTTGTCCATTTTAGTTCTAAAAGTTCCTTGATTGGTTTATTATTTTTTGATTACAGATTTATCAATGTGGTCGCCAACACTAGTGCAGATATGTTTCTTGAAATTTAAAACATCATATAGAAATAAACAATATTCTGTTATGTTGAAAACACAAATGGTTAGTCAATATTGTTCAAGAATAAAGGCTAACGATATCTTTGCTATAATATCCATGCTTTTGACTTTTAAAAGTTTCTTAATACTTCTCAGACATATTACTAGAGTTTCTTAAAATTTTGGCCATCTTGATACTAGTTTCTTATCAACCATTTTCTTATAAAAAACGTGTGAGTGGATTGAAGTGAGCTACACATTCATAGTTATGTGAAGTCCCTTGGAAGCCAATGTACGGGAATTTTTCATATGAGATAAAGATTGCCTCACCCAATACATTTGCTTCCGCCCCATTGTAGTTTATTACGATCTCTTCCCCCCTCCCTTCCTAGGTGCAAGGCAGCCCTTTCATCATTCTCGTAGAAGGAGTTGAACCCAAAAAGGCTCCAGCAGTCGGAAGCCCATGCGACGTAAACCTCGTCCTCCCCGACATCTCGTTGCCAAGAGATTTGCCATACCTCAAGGCAACATTGACGCGACCAACAGGAAAGAAGGAACCACTAGAGCTGGGCATCGGACCAGACAACTCTTTGTCAATGAATTTCACTCCGACTGAAACCGGCAAACATGTTATTGACATTTCCAAGAATGGAAAACCAATCAAGCAGAGTCCAATTACGATCCTTGTGGAGGAGGAAGAAAAACCAAAGGTATTGTTTTTGTTAGATAATTACTTTATCCTTTTAAGGCTTTTTGTCCATGTAAGTACAGCCGCGTAAACACCCAGTCGAAATATGCTGACATGATGCCCCAAACTGCACACTGTGATTGGTAGAAAATTTAGTGATCACATGCAAACTGAAACTTGAATTTCTCAACGAGGCTGCCTGCTGTGGTTCATATATACCCCCATTCACACTTGCAAGTAAAGCCAGTTTAAGCTAAACCTGGTTATGGAATGGAGCCTTCTGATTGGACAATTCAACGAATCGAGTGCGTTTGATTGGTTGAAATCAAACTGGTTTCACACAGATAAAGCCTGCTTCAGATAAAACCAGTTGAAATCACACTGGTTTCACACAGATAAATCAAACAGATAAAGCTGGTTTAGCTGTGTCAGTGTGAATGGGTACATATATCGGCTCTGACAGCGCAACTACAAATAACTCATCAGTCTGCATGTATTAAACGTGGCTATCTCATGAGCTCATTTGCCAAAGAGACCACATGAAATATCACGTGAACGTTGCAAAGGCGTCGTACTTACATAAACATATCACCATTAAGCTTACTGGGCGCTTTGTTGCAACAAAGATAGACTTAAGCTGGATCGAACGATATTTTTATACAATGTATTGTGCAGAAATCAGTCAAATTTTGGAAACTGCACAACAGTGGTGGAAGCTGTAATGCCAGCAAGTCTTTTAGATAAATGTTTTGCGGGGTCTAAATTTGCAATCATCACAGCTTTGATATCTAATTTGTCTATCATTATATGGCTCAAGAGCAGTGGCGGACCCTTGGGAGCGATGGGGTGTGGTCGCCCCCCATGTTGGCTGGAACAAAGATCTTTTGCTTGAAAACAGTATAAGTAAATATATAATGCTTTTTAAGTGACATGATAGCTTCGCCCCTAATATTTGGCAAAATTTCCGTCATTGTTGAAAAATGTCAGGATGTCAGCTTTACAGAAAGGTTTAGGTTTCAGAAAAGATGAGGCGATTTGAGGTTTTGAAGAACAAATTTCACATTCTTTTAGTGGACTCCATCAAATACACAGAGAAAGCAAAACATTATGGTAGGATACATTGAAGGCATTCAATCTATTCTTGAGGCTGTCAAATTATTTTGTCGTGAACAAAACTGTTTCACAAAATTCTTTTTTCACAAAATTCACCCATCAAAGAGCAATGCCAAAATGAGCAGATAATTTACACTGTCTTGTTTACTGTCAGGTCCCAACGGTAGGAAGCCCATGTGATGTCAACCTTGATATCGAAGGACTTGATCTCCCACGTGACTTGAAATACCTCACAGCATCTCTCAAGAGACCAAATGGAAAAGAAGAGCCATTGGATATCAAATGCAATGATGACAATACACTCAACCTCACTTTCACACCAAACGAACCAGGAGAGCATTACATCTACGTGAAGAAGGACCGTAGAAATGTCAACGGATCTCCATTCCTTGTCATGGTCGAAATGGCCCCAGAGCCGGACAGAGCCCCAACTGTTGGCAGTCCTTGTGACGTCGCTGTTGAATTGCCGGACCTGCGCATTCCGGAAGATCTCAAATACCTGAAATGCACATTGGAAAGACCGGATGGAAAAACGGAACCATTGGAGCCCAAAGCTGGTCCAGATAATACCTTGTCTGTGAACTTTGTTCCCGAGCAACCTGGAAAACATTTGATTAACATTAAGAAGGACCGCCGACACGTAAAAGGCAGTCCAATTGAAGTTATGGTGAAGGATGCCAAACCAAGAAAGCCCGGCCAACCATGTGCTATTGGTCTTGAAATTCCCGGAATCAGGATCCCTGATGACTTACCAGACTTGAAAGCTACTGTCACAAATCCATCCGGCAAAGAAGAACCGGCAGAGTTAAAAGCCGGACCAAACAACAGGACAATCGTTGTATCATTTATGCCTAAAGAAGTTGGCAAGCATTTGTTAAATATCAAGAAACGCGGAAGGCACGTGCAGAATAGTCCATATGAAGTTATTGTCAAACCAGAGGATCTACCTGTAACGAAACCAGATGCTTCGAAGGTCAAAGTTAGGGGTGATGGTATGTATCTGTTCATGGTATTTTATGGTTTATGGTACACAAAAATCATCAAAACATCAAGTTTTGGATTCACTATTGAACTCTCTGCCCTTCGGAGCAAAAGGTTCAAAAGGCCTGTACTTAATGTGCCATTTTGAAGGTGAAGTAAAGGTGAAGTTGCGATTTTTAGCAGCAAGCGTGGGATCGAAGAAGTAGATCAGGACTAGTCGATTCCTCGACCCCTTATCATGACGTTCAAATGATGGGTCCTCACCGGGTATCTAACTAATTCCGCCTAACTGTTCCGGCTGCAAAGTCAGAGTATTACACCACTGTACCACAACACCTTCGATTTTGAGAATTTTGTCGTCAATCTAACACCGATTCCGCCTCTACCAATCAAGCACATCCTCAAAAACAAATCTTATATTTCTTATATTCTTGATTCCAGGACTAAAAGGTGGACCAGTAAACACAACACTGGACTTCCTTGTCGACACACGTGATGCCGGATATGGTGGACTAGGTCTTTCAGTAGAAGGCCCATCGAAGGTCGAAATCAACTGTGTAGATAACGAGGTAAGGATCAAAAGTTTTGCTTGCACCCTGTGGAATGCCTTATGGCCATACAGAACCAATGTTACGTGAAATATTCGAGGAGGTAAAGCAAAGCAAAGTTTTCTTCATTTTAAACAAAAATCCGTTTAAATCCATCGGTCCGTTTAAAATCAAGATTCAGTCAGAGGTAAAAGATGTGATTTTCTGTACAGCAAGAAATCTACATCATATCATTATGTTGCAAAACACGTACAAAACTATTTAATGCGTTGCTAAGAGCAATGCACGATCTTGAGATTTAGATCCACATTATATGGAGACAAGTGATGTTCATTATGGAGACAAGTGGTGTTCAAGTGATGTGAGTGAAGGATATCTCAAAAGAATTGACGTCGTTGTGAAAGTTGTTTATTTGCAACTTTGCTTCCCGCAACAGTTGAAGTTTTCTAATTCGCAACTTTAATCCAAGTAACGTTTCATCGACAAATTCCGTTTCGTTCTGCACCCATCCTTTACTGCATCTTATGCTGCAGCTTTTCATAAGCACATTTTTCATACACAATTCAAGCTTTTGAGATTCAAACAAACAAACAAATTTAACATTTAAAATGTCTCAGAATCGCAACTTGTAGTTGCTGCAAGTTAAGAAGTTTACCCATTCGCAACGTTTTCTTTCTGCCATGATTTGTCACAGAAAGGAAGATTTTATCATGATTTTAAGCGAACCAAATTCTGATAAGTATCGTTCCTTTTAGGACGGAACATGCACAGTTGACTTCACACCAGACGAACCAGGCACATACAATGTCAATGTAACATATGCCGATGAACACATCCCAGGCAGTCCATTCAAATGCGTAGTCACAGGAGACAAAGCACCTCGCAGAGGACGGCGACCAGTAGAAGAAGACATCACAGCGGTGGAGCAGAACCAAGATGAAAGCTCACCAGACACATACAGCGATATCCTTGCATTCCCAAGTACGAAAGCACCCAAAGACTTCCTCATCAAATTCACTGGCTCTGGCGAACTGAAAGCAACAGTAACTAGGCCATCAGGAGTGGAAGACCCAGCTGATGTCATTGAAGCAGGAAGAGACCAATACACGATTAGATTCATCCCACGAGAAACCGGCGAACACAAAGTCAATGTAAAACACCGAGGAAATCACATTCTGGGATCACCATTCAAGGTTTATGTTGATGCCCCATCTGGAGGTGCTAAAGCATGCAGAGCATTTGGACCTGGCCTTGATAAGGCTGTCGCCGGTGAACCCTGCAAATTCACAGTCAACACACGAGATGCAGGACCAGGAGGCTTGGCAGTTGCCGTGGAAGGACCAGCCAAAGCAGACATCCAGTGCCATGATAACGGCGATGGTACATGCGACATCACTTGGTATCCAGTTGAACCAGGAGAGTACACTGTTCATATCAGATTCGCAGATGAGCCAATCGCAGATAGCCCCTTCACAGTTCATGTCATGGCGCCTGGAGATGGTGCTGCAATGAGCATGGCTAAATTCAAGGAGCAAGTGCTCAGAGTTGGGCAGCAAGCAAGCTTCGCCGTTCGCATGAAGGGCAAAGATGGTAAATTGACCGCATCTGTTGTCTCACCTTCAGGAGCCGAACTTGATTGCTCTGTTGTTGAAATCGAAAAGGAGAACTTCGCAGTCAGGTTTGTGCCGAAAGAACTTGCTGAACACAGAGTGAATGTTTTCTTGGATGGTCATCATATTCCAGGCAGTCCATTCAAGGTGAAGGTAGGAGGTGTAGATGGAGACCCAAGCAAAGTGCGTGCATATGGTCCAGGTCTACGAGCTGGTGTAGCAAATATCGAATCAGAGTTCACTGTGAATGCACTCGAAGCTGGCTCAGGCGCACTTGCGCTATCAATAGACGGACCTGCAAAGGTGAAGATGAACTGCGTGGAGCAGGACGATGGAACATACAAAGTCACTTACAGACCAACGATCCCCGGCAGCTATGAAATCAGTATTCGATTCGCCGGACAACACATCCCTGGAAGCGCCTACAAAGTACTGATCGCTGCTTCAGAAGATGCGATTGACGCCGCCAACATCCCAGACGCCAGCAAATGTACATCACGAGGTGCTGGACTACGTCATGCAAACGTAAATGAGGCAGCCTCCTTCACAGTCAACGCAAGTCAAGCAGGACGAGGAATGATCATGGTTGGTGTTGAGGGACCTGTGATTCCCGCGCAGCAAATTCTCGTCAAACACACTGGGAACAACATCTACTCAGTTGAATACATTCTCGAACAAAAAGGCGACTATGTTTTGCGAGTTCTGTGGGGTGGATTCGACATTCCTGGATCACCCTTCCACATAACTGTCTAGACATTTGGGACATTTTCAATTAATTCGTAAAGTAGCCCGATTTTTTACAATTTGATGAGAACAGGACACTTGTTTTGAGCCCTAATTTTTCGATGTATGTTTGAATCTAGTTCATTCCTTTTCTTAATTTATACCCAACATAGCTGAGCCTAGCTTTAAGACGAATTTGCGTTAGTTTTTTTTCTTTTGTGTATGATGTAGTATTGTCAGTGTCCATTCTGTGATCCGTGTTTTTAAGCCATGAGGTAGCAATTTCCCCTTGAGTCATTCTGCTAGGCTAAATAGAGTCCCTCGACGAGTAAAATAGCCACAGTGACAGGGAACTTACAGCCAAGTAAGTCTCTATGCAGCTCTTGCAAGGTCGTCCCTAACTAAGAAAATATAGCTTATCGTGTTGGGAGTCCCAGGGACTGTTCTAGAGCTGGCATTTATAGGTCACAAATAGTATGTTTGCAAATATCAGCCTTGAATACATTTAGAAATAGCGTTGTCAAACAGTTTTCTATCAAGCAAATCAGCTACTGTTCATCCTGTAAGCGAAAGTTTGGTGGTCCGTGTCTTCGAAGTAATTCGCTTGAGGCCCCGTAACTCATAGGTCACTTTCGGCCATCATTACACGTCACAGAAGCCCGAATTTCGGTATTTGTCACCCAATGTAATATAAGGTTTTCTCATTAAGAGTCCAAACTCGATGTCTTTACACCGGACAGCGTCCAAAGATCAGACCGTTTAACGATTAGAGGCTGCTCTTGAATGACTGAAATATCGTCGTTGTGGCAAGACACTTACACCCCAGAATTCAAGTTTTTAAATAACTGAATACATGAAATGAATTCAACTAAATTTTGATTCCTTGTGGTAATTCATAACCAGCAACCCCGAAGACGGTAGATCACAATTGTTTCTTTTTGCACGCCATTATTTATTTAAAGATTTTCTTATTAATAATGACTTTATTATCAATATCTATTGCACTTGCTATTTTTGCTTGATACGCAATTTAGAGATTTTTAACGCGACTCAACCTGTTACGTAATAGCATGTCACGTGATTCTGTCACGTGATCATGTCACACAGTAGTTGTCATGGCTATGGATAATTGGTGTACATAGATGACAGAATTTTGTAACTTTTCGCTAATTCTCGTGAACAAGTAGAATATTCAGTTATACGAAGTTTATTTCGTGCTTTCCCTTCTGCGATTTCTTGTCCGCCTGAAAGGTGATCCCGAAGGTGATCTGAAGCGAAAATGTTTATTGATGCAAATGAATAGCACTTTTGAATGATAACGAATGTCGCTTATAATTTTGTGATACCTTGTTTCATTTTCGAGTTATACACTATTTATATGATTGGCTGATGACGTCATTTTGTTTGCAAAAAGTAAAGAAAGTGTACGAGGCTGACTATGTTTCCAAAAGGAAATTGGTTCCAAGAACATGCCGTTCTAAACATCATATCAAAGCATATCAGTCCATGAGACAATTTTTATTACATTTATTCAGCTAAACTTAGATGTCTCTTGCAACTATGACCTTTCAAAGATCAGATATATACAGTGTCCCACAACTGCCACGGCAAAGTTGTTGGCCATCGTAGATGCAGCTATATTTCAATATTTCATAACAGTTATTTGCAAATAAAATGACATCATCAACTGAAATTTAACATAATGACATGATCAAAGGTCTTAGTTGCAAACCAGAGGTGCGACAGAATCGCGAAAGTTTAGGAATTACTACTGATTCAACTTTTTCAATACAGTTGTGTCCTGCATATAAGAAACAACATTTTCAATTTGAGGTCTGATGTGTTTCTTAAAAAATGAGATAGAACATCATATGCTATCAATGAAGTACACAAACACGAGTTTTTATGATTGTCATATAAAACATACCATTTTCATTTGTATTTGTAAATCTTCACTACCAAGAAAGATTGCATGTATTCTAGGAAGGGGCTTATTGCTTCATTTGCATAGCTGAATTTGTCATGTTTTTCAAATTTCTAATTCATACATAGTTTTTTGAAAAAGAAACGAGTCTTTTTCAGACTTGCACAAGTTTCTTCTAAGAGAGGATATCATTTTGAAAAGCAAGGTCTGGTGTTCCTTAAATTAATGTTTTCTTATGTGCGGGACACTACTGTACTGTGCATGAATTCTTCATCTTGAAAGAAACCCGGTAGCTAACTTCGAAGACAATCAGGGAATGAAAAAACTCAGTAGTAGAGTTAAATGAAAGTAGTTGAAACCTCTGCAGGCATTCAAACGTCGTTCTTAGAGATTTTTGTTAAATTGAGACGAAGACAAAAAGATCCTGGGAACGAGGTTGAGGCGCTGCAGTACAAAGAAGTGTTTGACAGCCATTCAAACAAGTTTACTAAAGAGTTTGAAATGCCAGAAATATGACAAATATGATTTTTGGAATGGTCTAACCAGAAATACGAGATCTTCAAATTTCAATTCTTACAAAGTTAGACCTTTCAACACAGACAATATCGAAACCAGACTTTATCCTCCTCTACAGTGGCATTTTCTGTGAAATTGATCGTCCCGCAAAAAAGGAATAGATCGAAACTTTTTGGAAGAGTTTAGTGAGCCTAAACTAGACAGTCAAGATGCTGGGATTCTTCAGAGAGGAGAGCGAAGTGACGTAGCCACAACCAAGTGGTAAGGAGGAGTCAAGTCGACTGGTTTCAACCCATCTCAACTGGTTAATGGAATGCTGTAGCTAAGGCAGCTCCATCTGTAGGGAAGCAATGATTTATAGCTGAAACTATCAAGTTCTGTAGAGTTCAGAGCGTGGAAAGGTCAAAGAGACCGTTGTAATGTTCAGAAGAACTGAACTGACAAAGTTCAAGAAAACGTTTGCTTTTACAAGGAGGTTTAACAAACGCGGTATGAGAATCTTTATTTTTCTAAAGTATGCTTAAGTTGACTCTCATTTCATCTCGTGTTTATCATTGTTGAAATTGTTTCTTTTTATGCAATCTTTATTAAAAGGACTGCTTTGCACTGGGCTCCAGAACCCCCTTGATGTTGTTCAAGCTCTAGAGCTGATGTAAAAGACTGCAACACTTCTATTCATATGAAATGTCGATATATTTGCAGCATGCCGTGAGTTCACAGAATACTAATTTCTCATCTCGATGCAACGGAGATCATCTCCGGATGCAACAACAAAATTCAGAAGACGGCATTATCTAGTCACCGTTAAATTAGAAGTTATGGCTGTGAGATTCATTTCATTTTTTTTCACAGAGCTTTCGGTTTTTACCCCTCCTGTCAAAATTGTTTCAAATTTCTGGAGAATAGAAGATTGATATTTGATGCCTTTCTTGAGCTTGCTTCTTATTCGTTGTTGAAGGCACTGGAGCTCTTAGAATGAAAAGCCTAAAAGACAAGCTGCTTGTGAATTTTCTCAGTTCATTTGTTCGTCTTTCAAACAATTCTTGTCTCACTTCAGAAGGTACAAAGTTCTACATTTTGGTGTCTTGGGCCGAGTAATGGGTCAAGTGAGTGGTACATAATATTCAAGGTGAAGCAATTTGATATTTTCATATTTTGAGATCCTTTAGTTGACATCACGAAATCTTTGGTAATTTTATGAGCCCACGGTATATCAAATGTGGCGTTTGAGAATCAACCATAAGATCACAGTAAAACCATTGGAAAACAATGTACATCTACATTTTCAATGTTATTTGAACTATGGTATATCCCACGGTATAGAGTTTTTTCTTCCTTTTCGAAGATTGCTGGAAGTGGACACGATTTTCGCTTAGATTAGGACACCGTTTGTGGGAAAATTTCTCTCCCTTGTCGGAATTTTTGTGATTTAACTGACTCGTTTCAGAGGATTTTGAGGAGAAAGGCATAAAAACATGAATTAATTAGTGTTAGAACATAAATTCCAACAGAAATCATTGAACTTATTGCATATTTTTTGCATATATTCACCAAGTGCTCTATATATTCACAATTTCAAGGATGGATTGCGAAATGTGACCAAATTTGAGTTACTGAGGGGTAGATCGATCATATAATACATAAATTTAACATATGTTCCTGCAACTGTTGTTGTTGCTATTGTTGTCGATGGATTTATCGTCGGAAAATTTTGGTTCTTCGCTCCCTAGGCAGTTATGGCTGGTATCAGCCCTGAAATGGCTGTTAAAACTATTCAGCCGCCAGAGGAGTCAGGAAGTACAGGGAAGTTTTCTATCCTCAAGCATTCCATTCCTGTTCCTTCCAAGTTGTTGTATTAGAACGCATTTTGAGGCTAGTTGTTCAGATTTATTCCTGAAAGGAATGTCTGTTGAAAGACAAACCAAATGGGACTGTCCTTTTCTCTTTGGTCTGTGACGCAGGCTATGACAATCCTAATACCTAAAACCTGTCATAGCGATTGCAAGAAAAGTGATTATTTCGAATGCTATTCTTCGGATGCCATTGGAGAGGATGTAAGAAGTCTAGAATTGCAAACAGGGTCAAGACATGGAAAGGATAAGGAAAGCCTCTTTGTGTTCAATATTTCAGCTTTTGTTTATGTAGAAATAAATCTAAGATCGCTTTGTTTTCTTTATTGTTTTATGAACATCTTTGGCATCCGAGGAATAATAATTCTAACAACTGGAAAACAACAGCAAAACAACGACACTCCAAGGCACTTTAGATTTGTAAACAATTTGACTGAGTTTCTCGTGGAGAGTCGGTGAGAATTTTCATTATCGAACTTTGGTTTATGAATCTTCAATGTTCGCATAAGCTTCTTTCAATTATTTGGCAGTGGATTGTTTGTTTTATATATCTAATGAAGCGTATACTCTTTTTAAGGAATTTAGTTTGAATATGCCGGGATGAATTTATTCTTGTCTGATACAGCATCTGTTTCGAAGCGAAAGTTACCCAAGGTGTGTTCAGGTTTGGTTTGAAGAATACGTTAAATTAATCGAGTTCTTAAGCCTTAATAATCTTTGACAGAGTTTGAATAAAACGGAGACAGTCTTCATAAAGTATCTCATCAAAAGATTTTATGTGTGGAATTTTTATTGATTCATTCTTTTGTCGATCCATACAGATCATACGAGCGAGGCAAGGCAACAAACAGATGGAAAGTTTGAACAGCAATGAAGACAGTTTCCCATCGACACAATTCCAACTGGATCTGAGAAGTGGTATGTATGATAAACAGATTTTGTCCGAAAATTCCAAATTTCATCTCTCCCAGCTGATCGAAGTTATCAAAGAACTAAAACAGCCAAACCGTCAAGTTAAACTTTCATTGCCATTGGCCTGAAAACCTTACAACCCAAGTTCCCAACCAAACAGATATCCGCAGACTTTTTCTGGTTTAGTTTACATGTTTGTGGCCACCGTAATTTACTCATGTCATACGACCCAAAAAAGGGAAAGGTTGGTTTAGCTTCAAACGAAACGAAACGAGGGTTTGTCCAAAGGATACATCACTCGTTCTCAAGAGCAAACGAAATTAAAATCATTAGGATTTTTAGGGACATTTTAGGAATTTTTCCTAACTTTTCCAGAGGAGTAAAATTGAGTGCTGCCATGGTGCTGCTATAAGGGTATGAGGGTTTTAGAGAGAGGTGTAGCCCTCAGATTTAGTTTGCTTGCCACAATTCTCTCTCCTCTCACTCTCAGCACGAGTTTTTGTCCCCCTTTCCTTTCTGCATTTTGTCTTTTGCGTCTTTTGTGTGTTTGCTGGCAGACAAGAGGGATGACATGCAGCAAGTGCAAGGGTAGTCGTTCCCTTTTTTAGAATCATTAGAACTACTAAACCGATTGGAACAATATTGTTTCTTTCGTTTGTTTTCCTTTTTAGAATCAAGATGGGAAAATTTAAAGAATTTGGAACATTTCAGTCCCAAAAATTTCGTGAAAATCTCGTACGCTTTCTCAGTGAAATGCCCAGAATAACAAAATTGTTTTGTAAAAATATTCGTCTAGGTTGGTCATAGAAGAAACTACCAGTACCACTACCACTTCCCCTTTTACATCTGGATATAAACAATTTCTGGAAATTCTTTTGGTGGTAGTCATAAGTCGAGGTTTTATGATCTTGTAATGCATAAAGAACTTTTATAGAACACAGTGTGGTCGGGTCGTTATTTGTACTGTGTTGTTGGACAAGATTTATCTCGCTATATTCGATACAATCTTAATAGCTCTCGTAAATTTTATTTCTCTGCTCAAAGATATTTATGCTTCCACCAGACTTATGCCGATGAATCCTTGTATCCCTGCGGTAACCCTTGCTCAACAGTGACTCATAACGAAACAGTGAAAAAGCTGACCCTATTTTCTGCATTCATCGATGGAATTATGATAGAATCACGGCTTCGAATCTCAAATCCCGTGGCAATGTCTTCATTTCTTCAATCGAATCGAAAATTATGTCACATTTGTGGTAACAATAGTAATTCGTAATTCATGAATCTCGCAAAGCCATCATCAAGTCAAAGGAGCAAAGGAAAACAGGTCATAAGTCTACACGGCTACATCAGCTATAAGCTTTTGAGCTTTCGAGCTGGATATTCCAAGAAACATAAAAATATGTTGAAGTGAACAATTTGAAGCTTAGATCAGGTCGTAATCAGATTTAACAGACTCTCTGAAAATAAAGGTGCCATGCTCTCTAAAAATAAAGAGAGTTTTTTGAGAGAGTCTGGTACCCAGGGTTAGCCCATAGCAACCGTACTTTTATACACTTAGTAAAAAAGGAATATTGTTTGTTTTCCTTTGTAGAATCAAGTTGGAAAAAGTTAAAGGAATTGTGTTCTGCATATTCATCATAATTCTCACAATGTACACCAGTCACCTTACTCCAAATAGTAAGTTTATTCTTATTAACAACGTCAGTGCTGTTGAAATGGGCTACGGAGGAGAGGTGTGGGGAGAGCATCCGGCAGGGCCTACTTCGTAAATTGCTGAAAATTTCAGCCACTTATTGTGGCAAATTCACCTGGTTCCGTTGAAAGCTGAAACCAGTAGATATGTTAGAGTTTTAGGTAAAACTCGTTTTCATATTTATCATGTAATCTCAGGAAATGAGAAATGCTGTTTCTATTATGATTGCTTTAGCCCTTAATCTTTTCCATTGTACCAGAGAGCCCAGAGCCAAAAAATCGATATCAAAAGAAGAAAGACTGAGGGAAAGGAAAAGGCCCCTCCCTAACTCTTTCCATTCCCCTGCTACATTATGTTAATAAACCGGGTTTACTCAGAAAATGGTGTTTGCCCGTTAGTCCTAAAATGCAATTTGGCAAGCGACGTGCCACGATATCTGTCACTCACGTGTTAGGCAACAACCATCCAGGCCAGTATTTGAATAGAAGTTGGGTCTCGTCAATTTGTTCCTAACACTGATTCAATTTTGTTGAACTCTGTTAGATCTTCTCCCTACAAGAGAATAGGTAGTTTAGTTTGTTACAATATTGGCTTCATTACAGCTACCTACATTAACAACTTTTGCATGCAAATCGACAGGCGAGTTATTCACAAAATTTCTTGTAGCCCTTACCCCCTACCCTTCTTCATCAAAAATCAATTCATTTTCATACATTGAAGATCCCTTCCTGAAGATTTTTTTCGAAGACATCTCATTCGCCATTTGAAGAGTTGACTCGATCCTCGGTTACATGCAGTTAATACGATACTAAAGCATTATTTTGGAGGTGCTGTGGTGCAGTGGTTTCATCCTCTGACTTTGCAGCCAGAACAGTCCGGTGGAGCTGGTTTGAAACCCGGTTGGGTTTTTTTCATTTATTCTAATTTAACATTGTAAATATTCTTTTTTATTTTAGTAGTATTGTAATTAGGTTTTTTCCACGGCCCCCTGAAAAGCAGCCACTCTTGGTTGATGGGGCCACCGTGTATAAAAAAATTTAAAATGAAATGAAAAAATGGGCCCCACCACTTGAGCGTCATGACAAAGGGTCGCGGACTGGATTAGCGCTTAGCTACTCCTGCGATTCCAGCGCTTGGCGCTAAGAACTGCAACTTCACCTTCACCTTCGCCTTCACCGTGTTGGTGAAATCGCTAAACATCTTTCTTACAGGTTCAAATCATGATTTGGCTTCCTCTCTGTCGTCATTGTCGGCGAATGAAGAATCTTCCATTTACGGGCAGCCAAATCCGTTCAGAGTCAAAGCAAAAGGCAAAGGTTTGTACGCAATAAGAAAAGTAAGAGGGATCTGTCATAAAGAATGGAACAGAAGGGGGCGGAAGGGATTTCAAAATTTGCCGTTAAATTATGTAGCCCAATGCAAGAAACAAGAACTGTTTACTAAGCCCCTAAATGCCTGCAAAAATAATTTGATAACCCCTGGGTTTCGAAATTTAGAAACTTCTATATTGTACAGTTCAATTTTCTTCTTCTGCATCATGCTGTCAATACCGACTTTATGCTACCTCCCGTATAAAGTTTTAAGAAAGTAGGGAAGAGTTTGAAGATAACATTATATTAGAATTGAGATGGAGGAATTGCTTATGATCAAGAGAGCAGTAAAAATGATGCTGGATCTCTTTAAAACAATTGTAAAATATTGTAAACAAATACCTTCATGGCCCATGCTTATCACTTGAAATATTTTGCTAGCCCAACATTTTTCATCCATTAGTTTTGCTGACCCTGCCAAATCCCTTCCGCCCCCCTCTGTTCCATACTTTATGACAACTCCCTAAGAGAAGTCTGAGTTGACCGGTCCAGTTTTCAAAGAATTTTGACAACATCAGGTATAGGATAGTTTCCAAATCTGTAAAGATCGTTGCAGTTTGAAATGACATTACCTGGGCTGGGTCCTAGGTACTCGTTGGATTGAATGGCTTGAAAAACTTTGGTTTGATATGGTGCTGCCTTTGGACCTCTTCGAAATCACATCTTTATTTGAACTTTGTTGATGACCTAAAGTCATCAAAATCATAAACCATAAGAGTGAAAGAGTTATGCTTGATGCCATGTAATATGGAAGACATACTTATAGTATGGATTTCTTGAAAGTTGTTTGGAAGCTACGATGGTTGTGACTTTATTTCTTTGTTATTTCGTACTAAATTCTCGTTGGATTCTTAAAGAGAAGAAAGTCATCCCATTCTGAAAATAGGTAGGATTCCCAAACATTCTAGGAGTAGAGTTAGCTACTCAATTTCTAGAGTTAGCTACTAAACAAAGACCTACAGTCTCTTAAGTCATGGCTGGATGAGAACAAGTTATCTCTTAACGTTGCTAAAACACAAAGTATTTTGGTAGGTAGTAGGGACAAAATTAGAGCGGTTGAGCAACCTGACAACCAAAAACCATTCCTCCATATTGGAGACGAAGCAATCTCTATCATAACCAGCACAAAATATTTGGGTGTCCAGGTCGACCAATTTCTTAACTGGGATGAGCATTTAGTCACTATAACAAAAAAGGTTTCCCGCGGTCTAGGAATGCAGATACCTCCCTTTAGTGACTGTACAAGCGATGTACAAAAGCCTTGTTGAGCCGCACTTCCGATACTGCTGTCCCGTGTGGGGGGGGGGCTGCTGGTATTACAGCTCTACAGACGCTACAGAAATTACAAAACCGGGCAGCGAGGATAGTTACAAACAGTCCTTATGACGCCCATTCCCAACCTTTAATACAAAAACTTGGGTGGCCTACTATTCAGGAGCTAATTGAGTCAGAAACTGGAAAGGTTGTTTACAAGGCTCTCCACAATGAGGCCCCCGATTACTTAAAAGGGCTATTTCATAGGCTGCCTGATACTCAAAGTAGGATGTTACGCAATTCCAATACTGATCTACGCATTCCTCTGTTCAAAACATGTTCAAAACGTCTTCAGGACAGAAAAGCTTCGAATTTAGAGGAGCACGTGTTTAGAACAACCTTAGCAATGAGGCAAAACAAGCAAGCACATTTTTGGCTTTCAAGCACAAATTATGAATATCAGTCCTTTTTATGACGCCACTTTGGATGGATGTAACCGTTTCTGTTCAAATTTTAATTTTCTTTTCCATTAACGTATTATTAGGGTCTTTCTATTTATCTATTTATTTGCTTATGTAACTTTTGTAATTAGGTTTTTAACAGGGCAGCTTGTAAATCAATTGTTATTGTAGACTTTACCCTGTATAAAGAATTCAAAATGAAATGAAATGAAATGAATGAAATTTGAGCTCGGAGGGGTTACCTAAGTCTCCTTGGTACGGGGTTGTGCCATTCAGAAGGCCAGAGTACCACCCATAAATCCGGAAAAATTTCTGAAAAGCATACCCAAAAATACGAGAAAAGCTAAAAAAGCATAGCAATAAATTCGGAGAAAGTGAAATAGTTGAAATAGGTACAGTGTACCCTCATATGATTTTGTACCAGAAATAATACCCATGATTCTGAAAGTCATACCCATAAATCCGGATTGTGTGACCTTTGCTATTTGACCTATAATTCATGACTTCTTAGTGACAAGTTACATCCTTTATCCTCTAGGCCTGGAAGGTGGGCAAACCAACCAACCTAGTTTCTTTACTTTGGACGCAAGGAAAGCAGGGTATGGTGACTTCGATATTCTAATCAAAGGGCCTTCACAAGCGGATATCGTTTACCACGACCAAGATGACGACACCCTATATACCGTTGAATACCGGGTATCGTTGCCGGGTGACTATTCTATTGAAATCAAATATGACAATAGACACATTCCCGGTAGTCCCTTCGCTGCTAAAGTGACCCGTAATGCATCCGATGTCTCAAGTGTAGGAAGCGATAAAATAGTGCCGAAAGAAAGTGCACCTAGCCCGTTGGTTAATGGTGAAGTCGAAAACCATGCCGAGAATCTTAAACCAAAGTCTAATGGCACTATTCTTAGTTTCCAGGGCTATGTCACAAGCCCCTCTGGTGACATATTCACCGCCGCTTTAATGCGTAAAAGTGATGGGACATTCGCAGTGCAGTTTCCAAGAAATGAGCCGGGGACGTATTTGGTTAATGTGGTGAATCCGGTTACAGGAAAATGCATATCTGGGTGTCCGTTCAAAGTTCGAGTAGAAGCACAAGCGTCAGAAGATCCAAAGGTTTACGGATCCGGTTTAGAGCATTGCCAGGTTGGTGAAACCGGAATGTTTACGGTAAAAGGAACTCAAAATTTTGCTTTCTCAGACTTAGCGATTGCGTTTGAAGGAAATCATTTGTCAAATGTTAAAGTATTTAAGAATTTCTACGATTCCGCTGATTTTCTTTATGTACCGAACAGAGCAGGGAAATACCGGATCCACATCAACTACAGGGGACAGTCAATTACTGGAAGTCCATACCGGCTCACAGTGAAGAACAAAAAACGATCAAAAGAGATTTTGGACAATGCTGATCCTGGTTCAGTTCATTTATTAGTCTGGATTGGAATGGAGCTTGGATCAACTGTGAAAACAGAGGTGATAACACCTTCTGGGACCCCTCTTCCACACTCGTTTTCAAACAGAGGCAGCAACGTTCTTGAATTGCGATTCTTCCCAAATGCCAATGGCGCACATATTGTGAAAATCGAGACAGATCCGACCTCAGGAGATACTGAAGACTTTGTGATTATGGTGCAAACTGTAACAACAGAAGGCCAACCATTCCCGGAACTGAATAATTCCAGTGTACTCGAAACAACCGTTGACAAACCGGGTAAAGTGGTCATTGATATTCCTACCGGTATACCGAAGTATCTAACGGTTCAGTTCAGTGGTCCGGGTCAGATTGACTCGCAACGAATCGAAGGTCACAATGAGCAGATACAAGTGTACTACAAGGCCAGAATCCCCGGAAAGTACCTCGTTTCGGTGAATTATGAAGGAACGCCGGTTCGAGGCAGCCCGTTTCAAATTTGCGTCTTGGATGAGAATGGGAATCAGCTGAAAGACGGGGCTAATGATGTCGAGTTTTGCTCATGTTATGGGAAAGGTCTCCAAGAAGCAAAAGCAGGCGAAATAAGTAACTTTATTGTCGACGCTTGCAATGGTGGACCCGGTTCATTGATGGTCGGATTTGACGATCCGGACGTAATTGCTACCGAAGTGGTCTCCAAGCATATGGGTAATTGTGTTTATGATGTACAATATTGTATAGAAAAGAAAGGACGATATGACTTGACAGTAATGTGGGGTGGCAAACATGTACCTGGTAGCCCCTTCAGGGTTCATGTCACGTAGAATTCAACAGTATATATTTGAGTTTTGTCTCTGAATCAATTCATATAATAACGTGGTAATTGCAACCTAGACTTATGACGATGAGTCCCTTGTATCCCTGCGACCCTGGATACAATAGGGTTAAAATCTCAGCCTATCGTATAAGCGTCACGTCGAATCTTCAGACCTTATACCCAATCAAAATATTTCTCCTCTTTCCAATGAAATCATCTAAGTGGTATAGTGGATCCTTGAAGCCAACAAAATTCTAAGTTGCTTTCAGAAGGAAGAAATGTTACAGATTTTTTTTACAAATTACTCCTTTGCTCAACTTACTGCGCATGAAAACTCTCGTATGGAAGTTTTTTGACGTGTAGCCCTGAGGGGTTGGGGGGGGGGCTCTTCCAAAGTAAAGGTAGCCTGTAGATGGACCGCGCTGAATGGTATACTTTTTCGGACGTCTAGTCTTGCCAAAGCTATACTTAAATGCATTATCATTATTATTATTATTATCATTATTATTATTATTATTATTATCATTATTTTTATTATTATTATTATTATCATTATTATTATTATTATCATTAATATTATTATTATTATTATGAAATTCTTTAAAGTTGGTTTACAAAAATAGCTTTAATTTAAGAACTAATAAAGACTAACTATTTACAAAAACAAAATAAATTACAGTTCGTCAAACAGCCAACGTAATACTTAAAATACCCTATTTGCTCCATAATATGCTACCACGATTTGCAATTTTGCCCCAGCCATAGTCAAGTCAATGGTATCATATTTGACAATATTGGTCCAGGGAACGAGTCATGTTTTCAGGTACAGTAGTCAACAGAGCCTTTGAAGTAGGAATTTCATCCCGTAAGCCTATTTTTGTTGATAACAAACTAGTAAATGGAAGATCGTCGACATATAGTTATTCCCAAGTTCTTGGCAAGGGTACCATTCGCGAGAAAGTAGTTTAAGCAACAAAATGACTGTATCACTTTGGACATGCTTGCGGTATAACCCCCCCCCCCTCGCCACCAATGAATATTTCAGCCGTTAGCACTTATAAGCCTGGTTTCCATATAATCGCAAGGAGTCGCAGAGAGTCGCAATGAGTCGCAGAGAGTCACAAGGAGTCGCAAGGAGTTGCAATTATTGTGACTTGTGAACGTGGTTCCCATATGATCGCAAAGGATCGCAAAGAATCCCAACTGTCTAACTTCACTGTCATCAAATTTCAAACCAAAATTGTGATCACGGAAATGAGATTATCCCCCAAAACAATAGAGTTGTTATCGCAAGGAGTTGCAAAAGTTGTGAACAGTGGTTTCCATTAATCGCAATGGATCGCAACAAGTCGCAGTGAGTCGCAGAGATAGAAAATTTTCCATCTCTGCGACTGCCTGCGACAGCGATCGCAACGAGTCGCAAGGAGTCGCAAACAAAGTTTTAGCCGGTTTCCATATGATCGCAGAGAGTCGCAAGCAAACTTGATCACTTTTATTGCAACTCGCTGCGATTCCTTGCGACTCCTTGCAATCATATGGAAACCTACTTGTGTTTAGGTTTAGGTCGCCAAGTAACCGTCAGTGAATACATTTCCAAATTTTTGTTCAATTTGTCTCAAGAATTGATACTAATTTTAAAGAATCATTATGCAGTTTAAAAATATGATATCTAGGTTAGGCCTATATGAATTATTAATTGTCACAGCAAAATGTAGCGAACGCACAATGATGCACTTTCCGTTGCTTGTCTTTGTGGGGGGGGGGGCATCAGTTTTTTATGAGAGACTTAGACCAGGGGCTGCTAGCAAGTTACTGGGTTTTAGTATATTTTTGCTGTAGTATATTCTTCAAACAAGTATCTGGCTGTTAGCAGAAATCACACACAAACAAAACATTTGTTAGACTTACTCCAGTAGGCTGCATTCACATTGCACAATTATTTGAAAGCGAGTAAACGCGCGTGCAGAAATCCGCCATACTTATCTGGAGGGCCCTTGAAAATCAACTTGTTGAAGGGCAACCCTCCTTAAATGTGTTAAATGGAATGAAATCTCTTACAGTGTTCAGATTCCAAAATATTTTTGCAATCTGAACACTGTAAGGGATTAGCATGGAGGATTTCCGCACGAGCGTTTACGCGCTTTCAAAAGATTGTGCAATGTGAATGCAGCCTAAGAAGGCAAGGCTACTGTATCATTATCAACACGCTTTCAAGTGACTTGACAAGCGGAATTTTTGTGTTATCCGTAAGGGACAGTGCAATGTTTATTCTATAACATGGTTGGTGCAAAACATAACGGGGCAACTAGGCCTACTTTTTTGAGCTTGCACACAACTGGGTCAAAACATTTAATCAAGTAATATGAACGGGCTTGAACGGGGCAGTAACTTTTTATGAGCTCAAGATAGGATGAACTACGCTAAATAGAAGATGGCTCACCTTGAGGAAAAAATTGCGAATCATGCAAGTTGAGAAATGCATGCAAAGATGTGCATAAATGATTCATTTCCTTGTTAGTTTCTTTACAAGAAAGATTCATCAGTCATTGACAACGAATTTTATAGAGATGAACTGCCCTTCTTATGGTCTTTTTGGCTTAATTCATAAGTGGTACTATAGTACTATACAATATGTGTTGTTCATGAATACGATAACTTTGGCAATGATTTCTCGTGGTGAGCAGATTTTATTTGCAACAATTCCACTGGCCTTGTAACATCATGAATTTTGTGCTGTCCCTAAGCAGTCATTTACAAAGATGCTATCTTTAACATCTTTCTGATCGTTTGATTTAAATGTCTTCATTCAAAGATGTCTTTTCTGCTTGTTTTTCGTGTGACAGCCTACTGCTGCCTGTGGCTGTTGTGTCCACGTCCACTGTGCTGTTTAAACACCAGAACGAAATCATCAGACTAGTAACAACACTTTCTGGAAATTAAAAACAAGACTAAGCACATTACTTACCACTAAAAATCAGGATAGTCAAAGAACATCTTTTTGTCACGTTACTATTTATGAAGTTTTCACCATCAAAACACGAAAGAGAAAATTAATGATGAAATGGCGTCAGCATAAGCCAGCATATGTTTTCGCGCCTTTCAGTTTAGTGCTAGATCCAGGCCTCTCTTTTATTTCCTTTTGCTTGCTTGCACTTTGCTTTGCACAACAGTTATTAGGAAACAGTAGCGAGCAACAGGAAACAATAGAAGAATTTCTGGGCATAATACCTTAAAATACAATATTCGAGACTCTGAAAGTAAGCAGAAAAATTCCCTGTGCTTTGAAATGTTGAGAATCAGACATTTGCAGGTGCACTGAACGTCTGTTAGAAATTACTGCTATGGGATAGCCTTTGGCTGCTCCTCGTTTCTTACTAAAAATTATTTTGGCATCTGAAAATGAAAGACAATGATGTATAAAAGTTAATCTAAGTTATTGAAAAAATGCAACATGATCTAATGTAACACAAAATTTGGACTGAGAAGGAAAGTTAATTTCTGCGACGCAAAATTTGTTGGTCAAGAACGATGCGCCTGGTCAGCGGTTTTTATTTTCGCGCTATTTGCACGGCAGCCTCCTTTTCGCAGAGGCAATAAATTTAAATTTGTGGAAGAGGAAGGAGAGCCGCCATTGCTGGAAAGAAGAAAAAGCTGGTTTACTCTGGGTAAGTATGTGACAAGGCTACGGATGCATTTAGGCAGAGACGTAGGAATAGGGGGCACTGGGAGCACGTGCCCCCAAGATTTTGCAATAATCGAAGAAGTGTCGACGCATGCATAAGGAAGAAAGTAGTTGGGTCACACTCGTTTATACAACAGACAAAATCGGCATAGGTTTGTTTACACCTATTTCAAGTCATGTGATCAACCTTGTGATGAAACTTCTTTTGATTTCTCAAATAAATTTTGTGCCATGCTAGCCTCTCCTCACCACACATGCAAATTTGTGATTTGTGCCAATGCTTAATAGAGCTTTTAGGGTAATGTTCAAAAATGGACACATGCACTCTCAGCCTCAGTCTATTCCCACGGGTCAAAGCCCAGAGGCAGGGCTAAGTGAGTTTAATAGACCAGATCATGGGATAGGACATCAAGCAGCAATGCCAAGAAAGACCTAATGCTTAATAAAAAGAAACGCTAATGAGAGAGAATGCTCAATTTTGAAACTTAATGAAGTTGCTAATTAGGTCAAGTTCATGCCTCAGGTTAAAGTTGTTCTTCTATCAGTGAAAACATCATGGCCATATGTCAGTCTTATGATGTCAAATCTATCTAACATGAAAAAAGCCAACCAACATCAAATTTTTCTATAGGATCACAGGAAACTTCTGTTTTGCATATTGCGCTTTCTGCACAGTTTCTTCATTTCAGTGCTAATTAGCACAGATAAATGGTTAATCAATGGCCCTAATTGGCTAGGGTTTGTTTTACCCATTTCAAGTCATGTGACCATACTCTTCTTGGGTAGTTTCCATATTTATTGTGCTTTAAAGGGAGTGTGCAACTGTGTGCAATGATAAATAGGCTTCTCTATAAATAGAACAAAGAAAATACGCAGACACAGCATTGTATTTTTAGCTATGGATTATTAACAACACGTGTGGGCCATCGATTTCAATGGGCTATTTTTAGATTTTTCTGCTCTTTGCAAATGCAGGCTTTCAGTCTTGCACAAACCCTTTAAGCCCTATCTCTAATAAGCCCCCTCTCTAATAAGCCCCTCCGCTCTTAATCAAAATATGAAATTGAAATAAGCCTCCCTCTCTATCAAGCCCCCCCCACACTGATGCAAAGTTCTGGAATTTACCAAACATTTCTATTTACTTAGCGACAAAATCTTGCATGTTAATTTTGAAAGGGTTTTGGATAAAAACTGTGTTGAATTTATGTATTTGAGTCATAAAATTGTATGTTGATTCAGCAAAATATGGGATAAAAGAACTGAAAAGTTACCAAATATATCCTGGTCACTTGATTTTGTGAAGAAGCCTTCCCTCTCTATTAAGCCCCCTCTGGAAGGTCCAAAATTAAATAAGCCCCTGGGGGGGCTTAATAGAGCTTTTATGATATGTTAATTTACGCGTGACTTCATTCTACACCCATGAAGGGCAAAGAAAATTTCAAGTCATGTGAAATTAGAAATTTAACAAAAGAAACAAAATCCAAAGCAAGTTAACTAGAACTAGTTTCTTGCACGCTGTTGGTGCAGCCTGTTCGAGAAGTTTGTCCGCTAGAATTTAGATTTACATTAGAGGGGTTTGATTGGGACAAAGTCAAAAGTGCTTTTGGTAAATTGCTTCCATGCAAGGAAAGGCACACAGGGGTCGAAGAAATGGACAAAGAACAGTTCCTTTGCAAGTTCTAATTACCTTTCTGTTTCATTATTGGCCAGCGCAAGTTTCATGTTGGTATACAATTTGTACAACCCTCCAAATGTATGAGAATAATAACCCAACCATCAAAAAATTGATTCCCTTTCATGAAGCTGAATGCAGAAAACAAAATGAACATATTCTGCAGTTTTATTTTTGGTCAGTAACACTTATGATTATTTCTGTCTCTTTCATCCAAGGAGTCTAAATTAGGTTAGGTCTAATTAATTGACTTATACTAAAAGCATTGTTGGTAGATTTACACAGTGTCAACAAATTGACATCGTGGATTATTCTCGGTCTGCAGGCTTCATGAAAGAAAATTCTTATTCTTTACCAACGCAAATTAATCTGGCAGGCAAATTTCAGAATGCAAAATTTGCGATTTTGCTCAATCATAGCTGAAGATGGAACTTGTAATCATCCGAAAGAATCTTAATGTTTTCTTAAAGAAACAGTGTCCCCAAAGTGTCATTCCCCCAATTTTGAGAGGTTATTCCAGTTACTATCCTTACCCCCCATGGAAGAAAAAATGCGGGGTTATGCCAACATCATACCTTCAGGTATCGGCTGCTGACATCATTTCGTCTGCATATTATTAGGATTCTAGATGGAAACATAGAGGCATCTGATCTTTGAAAGATTACAGGTGTAGGAGACATTTCAGCTGAACAGAATGTAATAAACATGGTCTCGTTGATTGATATGGCATTTAGAAAGGGCATTTCAATTAAAGAAACGTTCTTTGAGTTGATTTCCATTATGAAGGATAGTGAACCTTGTATACACGTTTTTTATAAGAAACTGGTTTATAAGAAACTAGTACTAACATGGCCAAAATTTTAAGAAACTCTAGTACTATGTCTGAGAAGTACCAAGAAACTTTTCAAAGTTAAAGCGTAGAAAATATATCAATGAACCTTTATTCTTGAGCAATATTAATCAACCATCTGTGTTTTTATCATGACAGAACGCTGTTTATGCTGATATGATGTTTTAAATATCAAGAAACATATCTGCAGCAGTGTTTAGCAACCAGATTGACAATTCATGCATTCAAATAATTGAGAAACCAATTAAGGAACTTTTGGTACAAAAATTGACAAAATTTCATGATGAATTGAAACTTTTGGTACTATGGCCTGAACATAGTTTCTTATGAAAAAACGTGTATTTTCTTGGCTTTTTGCAAAGAAAATGATGTCATCAGCCAACCACTCAAATTAGTGCATAACGTGAAAGTGAAACAAGGTATCAAAAATTTTTTAATGATATTCTTCATCATTTAACAGTGCTATACATCTGCATCAACAAAAATCTTCACTTCAAACCACCTTTAACAAGCTATTTTCCTTGCAGCTGTCACTTCAAAAGAAAAATTGTCAGGTTTGCCAGGTACAGCAAAGAAAATGTGGATAAGAAGAGGTACTGTAGAGGCCTCACAGGAAGAGCAAAAGTTGTCTGCTGTGGCATCTGCCACAAACACAGGAAGCCACAACTGGAAAGCCTTTTGGCTCCTTTGAAGTGGACCAAGGAAAAGAGCCATACATGTCGCTGCACTATCGAGGCTGCAGTTTATTGCTCACAAAGCAAGTAGTTGCTCTCTAAAAATAAACCTTTCAGGTATGTTAAATGAGACATTTTTGGTCTTTGGAAGTGGACTGAGAAGTGGATCCTGGAATTGGAAACTGAGTGAAAACAAAGCTGTTTCTCTGAATTCAGACCTAAGAAAGCATAAGCGTATGGGAAGAAAAAATCTAGGGGGCGGCCCAACACAAAGCCCATTGTTTGCCAGCATTTTGGCCCAACTAAGGGCAAAAATTTACCCGAAAGAGGCTGATTTTTGAAAACTTCTTCACAGTTGGGGGGGCTACCACCCCCCCATCCTCCCACCTTGTACACTTATGTAAGAAAGCCTCACTCTTTCCTTGCCTCCTTTCTTCCATTTTACTTTTCATGTTCTTCTTTCCGGTGTTCTGTTACCAAATCACAGAGGAAGTTGTTATTGAAAAATGTAGATAAAAGAGAAATAATTTTTTAAAAAAGAGTCAACTGAATTCAACCAGGTTTATATTGTACCATGTACTGGTTGTTTTCCTTCAAGAATTTTAAAAGTTTTGATTCAAAATCTCCTTGAATCTCAACTTCACCCGGCTTTGTCAGACCCCCAGTTCCAAACTTTGTTTTCAAAATTTGTAGAAGATGTTTACTGTTCCCCTTCACCTGCCTGATAACTGTCACTTTCTTCCCCTTTGCTCTCTTTTCTAAGTAAATTGGGTATCCTCCTTTTTTGGTTCTCATTATTTTAAAGTCATCTGTAGAAGCTGCACTTGCACCTCCTTTTTGAGTTGCAGTAGAGCTAGATGGTTTGTCTCCCGAGCTAGAAGTCTCATTGGCTGGCTCATCAGCCATTGCTAAACCTTGCAACTTTCCACTCCTTTTTTCTGAATCTTCCTTGGCACCAATGCGACTGTGAACTTCCTCTGGTAAACCAGAATTTTCCACTTCGAGAGGGTCTGAACCATCCTGGGCCCTAGCACCAGCCTGACGAGGTTGTGCTGCCCACAGTGGTGATGGTGTGGCCTCATCTTCGTTCAAACACACTGCAGACTTCTTAGGCCCTCGTGGCTTTGCGTCTTTGATGAATAATGCAAGGGTTAGATCTGGTGGTCTCCCCTCGCCTTCTTCTTTCTTCTCTTTACTGGCTTTAGCCGACTTCTTTGGCATGCCTGTGTGGATTTCCAGTAAAGTTTGTCTCTATATTTTATAGTGTTTTGAAAGTGCTCCATCATGACCTGGCCTCTGTGTCACGATAGCCTCTCCAATCAGTGATTGGCGATTAGCGATTAGCGATTGAGGTGAATTGACTTAGGACACCCTGGAAAGTATCAATTTTCTTTGTCAGGAAAAAATGGAAAAGTTTGACCACTTGCTGTCACTAAGATTTTAATTTTTCTTTAGAAAATAGTGGGAAAATGCTTAGGAAAATGCTTGCTTGCATCATATTTTATCTTGCTTGCATGTAACTAAAACGAAAAAGAAAGTTTCAAAAACAACTGCTCTGACAGATAGAATTATACAAAAAATGTAAAATGAGGCGAAAAGGTAAATGGCAAGCATAGGAATTCAGATACGACACGTAGCTACAAAAAAGGGAGAAATGTTTGATTTCACCAGAAAAATAGGGGCTAATGCTCCGTCTCGTCATCTTTTTTGCCATCTGCTAGGTCAGGTTATAATACCAAACGTATTTTGTCATGGGAAACGCTTCATAAGAAATTCAGTTCTCCAATCACTAAGGAATTATGAAACTCCACTAAAAAGGTAAAATTTACATAGCAGCTATTTATGTCAGTCAAGGAATGCCTGAACATATTTTACTTTGTTTTTATATGTTTAAACACCAGACAGGCTTAAAAAATTTCGTTTTGAAATGTCAAAAGTTGCAGGGATGTAGGAAGCGTCTCAGACTTGGAGGAGCACGACACCTCGAGGGCACTTTTTTCTTAAGAAAAAGGGGACACTTTCTAAAAATAAAAAGGGTACTTCTTTGTTTATTGCAAAATCTTGGGGGGCACTTGCCCCCAATGCCCCCTGGTTCCTACGTCTATGACAAGTGGCCTTTGTTTCACTTGATTTGCTCACCGTTGCTCTCCTGTTTAGATGGACATCTGGCTACACTGCTGGAAACGCTACCAAGTACCTTTTCAAACATGCTGGTTTACAAATAGAGTTAAAACCTGAAACGACTATCGGGCCCCTGAGAGCGATTTTCCCAGTAAGGAATCACTCCCCCAGTACGCCCCTAAGCATAGGAAGTGAAAATAAAACTCGTAAGAAACTTGTAAGAAAGTCTGAGCTCCCAAATTCTAACAGTTTTAAGAAACTTTCATTTCCGACCTTACGTGTAATGTAATTTCTTATCAACTGATTTTCTTTCCACAACGTCACGGGGAAAATGTTAGTTACACCATTTCTGCAAACATCTGTATAAGATCTCAGACCTTCAGGGAGAGTCTCACCCTACCCAAAACTTATCTCAATAACAAAGTGCTACTTAAACCTCGACACCTGGACTCACCAAACCAAGGAGAACCTTTGATTGAAGTCTTGAAACAATTTCATGCTTGAAAGAACCTACAGTGGGGACTCTGGAGGGCGTCGGAAACGGCAGAAATTTCCGCCTTCCGCTGACCTGGCAGGCAAGGTGAAACGGTTTCCACCAACTGTGGTATCATATCGTATGTGTACCTTTTTGTAAGTGTTTATTTAGTTGTCGATTTAATTGTACATCTTTATGTGTTGGCCTGGCCATGGGTTAGACATTGTCTTTTGCTCCTCGTGGTATCGTCCTCGTACTGTTCCAAGTTAGATTATAGTAGAATATAGCATGTACTGTAAAATTTTTATATTGATTAAAAAAGAACCTGCAGAAACGTGTTTTGATAAACCAAGAATTTCGGCCATTCTAAAAGTTTTTTAAATTCCCAGATTTTAGGAACATAGAATTGGTGATGAGTTTCTTTGAGGCTCCTTCATAAACGTTGGAGCCGGGGGCACTGGAGACACATATGAATACCCCCAAAAATTTGCAGTAGACAAAGAAGTGCCCTTTTTATTCTTAGAAAATCCCGTTTTTGTAAAGGAAAAAGTGCCCTCGAAGCGTAGTGCCCCCAAGTTTGACATGCTGCATACGTCCTTGGGCTCCATAGTAATATACGCGTTCAGTACCTGTGCCCTCATAGCTCGGTGGGTGCAATTCAGTAGTAGAAGGTACGCCACCCTCGTCCATGCTATTTTATGGAATGCCCTTTTGTCTGCCTTTCTAGTTGATGAAAGGATCCTTATCAAGGAGAGCTTATGAAGGAAGCCCAGCATAGGGCTCAAATCATCCACATCTTCAAAAAGGTGGGGTGTAAAATTGTATCAAATCTTTCTATCAATTGAATGACTTCAATGGAACTTTGGGCAATTTGCTGTAAATTTGCCGTGGCAATTTTTTGATATCTTGATTATTTTCAAAATGGCTGCCTTTTGAATATTCTTGCAAATATTCATCAAAAATTCTGAAGAAATTAAAATCATTGTAAATCTTCAACTACTTGAGAATAATTGATACAATATTCAAGAAAACCATAGTTTGTTGTGAAGGTCTACAATACGGTTTCAAGCAGAAATTTGTTGCTCTTCTGGTTAATGATTTGGACATTTGATGACGTCACAGCCTCAAAATTATCAAAGTCGCCATTTTGAAACTAATCAAGATGTAAAAGAATGCCACGACAGGTTTACTGCAAATTGCCCAAGGTTCCTTTCAAACATTTCAATTCAATGAGAAATTTAACAGAATTTTACACCCACCTTTTTAAAGATTTGAGCTCTATGCTAGGAAGCCCCCTTTTAAAGGAGTAACACTAAGCTTTGAAGAGATTTGTTAAGTAAATTTACTGGTCCTAAGAGAAAGGTAAATTTCATTATATTCTAGGATGTCGGGTTCATAAGCATTTAAGCGTTCTTTTGAAAATTTACTGAAGAAACTTATCCCTTCTTTGAGATTCTAGGTCCTAGGATTTTGTTTAAAATATACCCCTTTCTCAGTGAAATCATGGATGAGCGTGGTGTCATATTTTCATTGACGTTGCACCCATCGGGCCTCATGGACATTCAAAAACAAAATTTTTTGAGCGTCTCCAAATTTTTCTTCACTCAACAGTACCTTCCGAGTAAAGTGACACTACAGAAAACAAGAGTAGATAAAGTATATCTTTGCATAGGATTCCTTTTATTAAGATATATTGTTTCTTTAGCTGTACTTTCTCAGTGCTTAAGTTTCATAATTGTTTGGTGATCCGAGAGTTGAGTGTCTTATCAGCAGTTTCTTGCAGAGAAATGTGTGTATTAGAACCAAAACCCCTCAGAAAATGAAGTTTTGAAGGAAACTTTTGTGAAATCTGTGAAAGCTAGTTATGTAGAAAGATGTTCCAAAATGCTAGGCTCACAGAGCATATCATTTACAGATCTCTAAGGATTGTGCTCCCGATACCACGTTTTAAAAGTTTTGTACCCCAAGATAAAGAAGCTAAAATATTTGTTGTTCTTTATATGCAGGCCTCCTTGAATGATAACATGAGCCTTGGCAAGGAACAATTGTGGTGAGCAGTGTCCTCTCACCCGTGCTAATTGTGTTGGGCTCCATCAGTAGACAGATAAGAGACCCCCTGGTTTCCCGCGCAAAACTACGATTTTCCGCTCGGTATCTTTGGAATTCAAAGAATGCTGGGTGCGGCTATTGAGCTTTTATTGCAGTAGTCACGAGACATACACAAGCCGAAAGTGAAACCGTATTTCGAGTGGCCTCTTGCCTTGGCGGTCCCGGCGGTCTCATTGACCAAGCTTATAATATTATGCAGAAAATATGGAACACTGTTGATTGAAAATCAGTTGAAATAGAACTCAGAATTCCCAGAGGCACATTCGTCGGTGTGTCCGGCATTTTTTATAAACTTCAGTCGCTGGGAGAACCGAGAAATTGAAACACTTTCGAAACAATTGTCTCTAAAATTCGGGTGCCCATCCCATGCCGAAAAGTCGATGTGAAAATTCAGCATACCGATCTATCGAATCCGAACTGAAGACTTTTGTTGACTCCAATGTTCTGAACGAATTTTTTTATTCTCATCTCCCATCTTTTTGAGTCAAAATATTTTTTTCTTGTGTCTCGACGAAAAGTCTTTACCTGAAGACAACTTCCAGTATCCAACTGAAAATTGACCCACAGACGTTGGAGCCGCTCGGGGGCACAAGGGGCACCGGGTCCTTCAAAGTTTCTCTCCAGTGCCTCATTTAGCCTGAAAGTGGCTTTTTCCCAGCCTTTTTCTCAGGCAAGTTTGAAAGTTGCCTTCCAGTTCTATAAGGTTGCTCTTTAGCTGTCTCTCTCCAAGTGGCCCTGAATTAATGACATCACTCCTTGCGACAATGAAACTTTAGGCCTACCTACTTCTTGCTCGTTTCACTCATTGGCCTGGTTTGTTCTTATTGCAAAAGAGTTTACTGCAAAGCATGGTTTGTTAAACCACCTCAAAATAGCCTGGATAAAACTCGATAAAACGATTGACAAAGTTCCTGACTGCGTCAAAGCTCGCCGAAAATAAGCACGTCCCGAAAACTGCCCGAAAACCTGACGTATTTTCCAAATCTGCTACGTTGACAATAAATGTTTCGGATCCTTGCCGAAAATGAGCATGTTCCGAAAACTAACGCTCGAAATCCGTTACGATAAACACTACAGATCCTTTGTTAGTCCAAGAGATGAATTTCTCGATTTTTGAATCGTTTTACCGAATAAAGAACCAGTTTCAAAGTCCTCGTCGTTAATTATCTACTTAATGACGCAACTGAGCTGGATTAAATCCGAGAAATATGCATTGAAGTGAATGAAGTCGCCGATTCCACGTGAGAACGTCATGCTCGGAGGCAGCGACGTTGCGTAGGCGATTTTGAATGACGTGATCAACCAAGTGGATAGTGAGAATTCTGTAGGTCAAAGGAGATTAGCCAATCACATTATGCAAAGAATTAGTCACAGCCAATCAGAGTTGAGCAATCTTCAATGAAAGTGGCTCAATGGGCCATGGTCAATATTTTAGTTTACACAATTTCTCGTAAATATACGAAAAACGTGGACCCGTAGTTGTGCAGTGTGGTAAAGAGAGTAAAAGGGCTACATTGTTTGAGGAGCATAACAAATCTGCTAAGTTTGCCTTTTACGCAAAGTGGACATTCGTGTGTGCCTAAGGAGTAAGCCGTATTTGCCAAGTGGGACTAGAGTGTACTAGTGGTTCAAATTGCTGCTCGTTTAGAACATCATAATGGAACTTTTGCCAAGCACTTCGTTCCCGGTTCTGCACGTGGAGCAATTCTAAGATGTCGTGTGACTCGGGTATCAGCTTGAGTCCAGAGTCTCTGAAGACCGAGCAGTCATTTTCAAGTGAGAGAGATGGAGAATTTCCAAAGAGTTCCATCAGAACGGAAGTCTCCACTCAAGAGGGCCACCATTCATCAGTAGAAATTGATAGTACAGAAGAGGGTGCAACCCCCGTCGAGGAAAAGAGAGGGAGATCACCAGTGGATTTTGAGGTAAGCGCGCGACCTTGTACCATAATCTTCCATTATAATCTTTAATTATTAAAGTTTATTGAGGCTTAGTTAAAGGTATTTAACGAAAACACATGACAGAGGCAAAATAAAACTCTGTCTCTAATTTTAACCTGCTTTTAACGCTGTATACTGCTCCTCGCCACACTTCAAGAAATCCTAGAGAGCTTGACTTTGAGAGGAAGATATAAGTATTAGAGAGAGAGAGAGAGAGAGAGAGAGAGGGAGAGGGAGAGAGAGAGGGAGGGAGAGATATTGGGGCTGGTTGGTAGGGTTCCCCTAAAAATATAACCAATTACATAATTTATGGCATAAAATGATATTGTGTGGTGGAGAGCAAGCGTCGAACAATACAGATATTGCACAACCGGAAGGTTACGTAGAGTGTAAGGGTGGAAGATGTGAAAATTGGAGACAAAATATGCAAAAATTGGAGACAAGACATCGTGGCTGGTCAGAGCTTCCCTGAAGATATAACCAACAAAGTACCCAAGGACGTATAACTAAAAAACTGTTAAACGAAACACACATACTGGAGGATTGAGGCTAAACAATTTGCGTACCCCTATTCATATAACCATTTATGTTCGTCCTTTTGCTGATGATACCATGCCCTGCATTTATTTTCATCTATTCCAAGTGCATCACGCACAATGATTTACAACGGCAGTAAAAGTAGCATTAAAAAGTATTAACTGAAGTAAGAAACAAAACAAGGTGAAAGAAATAAAGAAAAATTTTCAATTTAAGAAGCTTACGTGGACTTAAAATCTTTAATCCTGCAGGGTTTGAAATTAATGTCATTCCACTGTCTCAAAATTTGTTAGGATATTTGAGTGTTAAACCAATGGAGTCTCCAAAAACCGTTCACACAGAGGCCCCCTTTCCTTTGTGGACAGCGTAACATGGTATGGTAGAAAACGCAGCATTCTCAGTCAAAATTGGGTTTTTAGAGTACCTCACCCTAAATTTCTTCACGTAAACTTTTGATAGAATCCTTTAATTTTGCGGGAAATTCTTGAAATTGAAAATCACGAAATGATCCCTCAGTTAGTCAAGAACATCTCTGGTACGCCTCTTTGAGGAGTGAGCAGGAACGCCAAACTGTACATTATTTTAGGGGTCAAAACTACAGGGTGAATGGTAAAACAATGTAAATAGCAAATTTAGGCCATTTTAGAAAGGGCAGGAGGGACGGTTGCCTCTTGCGGCCCCTCTCCCTATCTTCCCTGGAGCGAGTTATCTTGCTCTTCCATCTGATGACCACCAAAGGATTTTTTGATGTTGTTTAATCCCCTATCCCCCTTTAGCCACTCTTCCTCAGCAGAGGCATATCATGATTCCAACCATAAGTGATTTTAGCACTCAAAGGAAAACCCTCTAGCTTCACTATCATATGAATAATATAATATAATGTTTGGTCGATGAGTCAGTCAGACATTTCATATCGTAAACCGGCTCTCAGTCAGACTTCAAGGGATTCGATCACATGGCCAGACTGTGAGTTCCTCTCAGGACACTCCCATTTTTCTAACAGGCTATCCACCAGTTTGTAGAATCTTGAAATTTTATCAAATCCCCTAACCCACAGCACAGTAGACGTGCAAGTATGACAGCATAACCGTCGATAGTTCGCAAAACTCGGAAATCAATCGTGTAAGATCTTGTTGCCAAATTATTGCAAAGGACAGAAAAGGATTTGCTCCAAGAAAACTTTTGGGAAATTTCCCATAGTCGCGAAGAGACCTTTCTTGATATCAATATCTTTTTCAGGATGACAGGGTTTTTCATATTTTTGCTTGTTTTGACGTTATGACTTCATCAGATTGCAAAATAGTGAACTATAATGCTATCCTGCAAATTATGCACCCAGTATATACCAAACTTGGGATACATCACTTAAATTAATATGTACTTATCATCTTAGTCTATGAACATGTTTTAGTTTATGTATATTCTTAGCTGTTGTTGTTCTGTTAGTTGGTATCAATTAGCTGATTGTATCTATTTATGATTAAGCTAGATTATGTATCCAACGATAAATAAAGTATCAAAAAAAAAAAAAATAAATAAAAGCTACAAACTTTTGCTTTTTACCATCTTGTAGACCTTCAAAAATTGAACTTTTCTTGTCTTGGTCGTACTGTATTGATTTTCCTCAATGTGAAATTGAGGTTATATTGGTGAAATTGAGGTTAAAATGGTGAAATTGAAATTAAGCGTTATGGTGAAATACAGTGTTTCTAGCTTCCAGTTGAATTGATGTGATAACTATCTTTTATTACCCCCCCCCCAATGACGTGACAGCATAAATTGGAGTGTCTCACTTGTGATATCCACCCCATTATGTTTGCCCCCAACGGCCAACGCCTATGTTACCCAGGTTTGAATTTGAGTCAGTTTGGTTACCCTCTTGTAAGTCCTTTTCACCCCCAAAAGTGAATCGACCTCATGCAGACCTCAGAATCGACCTCAGGCTACATTGAGATTTCCTGCTGTTCCTCTTTCCAACCCTCCATTCCATTGCAAATGCACGTTCCCCGCAGGGCATGACCAGATTTCTGCTCTCTTCCAAATTTACTTTTCACTTTTCAGTGTGAAATTCCATGGCCGCTTTTCGGCAATCAAGAGGAAGATTAGCAGGAAAGCCAATCGTGAGGATTTGGTAGTTTCTTCCTGAAACCGTCTAGCCAAGCGAAAATTTATCAATGAGGAACCACAGGAAATGCAACTGGAGCTGTGTGACGGACTTTGATATCTGCGCGCCCAGTTTTTGTGACTTCCAAGAAATAAGCAAGAATTTTTTCGTTTTGACACTCCTCCCATCGATATTCCATTAGCATACTGCCATCAGCTACTTGGTAGAAGACCCATTCCTAGGAACGCCGGAGAGGGGGGCGCGGAGGGTCAAGCGCCCCTCCTGCCCTTGCCTAAGACGGGCAAAGGGGGCAAGAGTGCCCTTTTAATGGAACAATAAATTTCTTTTACAACGTTCAATTCAAGCTGTGAATGTAACCCTTCAGTTGAATAATCATTGCAACTTGCATCGGTCATACCCAAATGTGCAAAAGAGAACGTCACTAACATCAGTTAGAATATTCTTGAAAGGATTTTAAGCCAATCAAAAGGGTGTGGCCGCAAAAACATTTCCTGGGGAGCACCCCAGATCCACCTAATTTTAGGTTCGCTTCCCTCGTCATCGGTCTAGAGTGCCCTTGCGCTCCCTTTCGACCCCCTTGCCCTACCATCGCTCCGGCGTCCCTGCCCATTCCAGGTTGGATATTTGTACTGCAAGTCAAAGCATATCTTGTTCATCACAAGCCAAAACCTCATTTGCCCAACTGCTATTTCATATCCCTCTCTCTGGGGACCTTTCCCGAGCATCAAGGCCCCCTTTCAGTGCCTCTTTGATCCTCCCACCTTTCGTGCCTGTTTTGTTCAGTAAGGAGGGGACAAGGGAGTCGGGGACTCGCTCGAAAAACACATATCATCAGCCAGCATAACTGCAAAGGCAATGATATATCAATAGGAAAATGAAGAATTAGGCCATTCTTGAGGGGACGAAGTCGGAATGGCTCTGTTGCAGCGCTCTTGACTACTAACCTCAGTAATCTTAGGGCTGGTTGTTCGACTTCCCTATAAAGTAGAATGAAAAAAGATGCCAAATATCTGTAATTCCAGGGCAAAGGATTTATGAGGTGATTGGCAAAAAATTGTCAAAAAATGGGTAATTTTCCGCCTAAATTCATCATAAAAGTGGGTATGACGGCAACTGTTGGTAACTAGAAGAGGATAGCTTCCTGAAAACCGGGCGGCAGACCCCCGTCCATCCACAAGTCATGTACCCCCCCCCCCCGGGAGTTGGATGCTTGGTTCAAAGACAACAGAGAGAAAGAATTTAGGCCATTTTCGAAGAGAGGATGAAGGATGCGATATCTCCCCGCTCAAGAAAAGGGTTTCTGCTAAAGCGTAAGGGTTTCTGCTAAAGCGTAAGGGTTTCTGCTAAAGCGTTTCTTTGGACACACAGTGCACACCACCCGGACCGTCCAGTAACGTTGAAGCTCTTTCAGTTTTCATTTTTCACATCTCAGTCCTCATGAAAGACTGCCATCATCATCATCATAATCTAAAAAATTGACACACACCTCCAGTTGAGGTACGTGATACTAACTAAAAAGAAAAATAATACACTTTATGGGACTCCATGCGCCACCAGTGGCAAAACGAGAGCCCCATTTAAACATAAGAAAAATTACAATTGATTTCCTGAATCGAAAGAGTAAAATTACAACATAACATAACGGCAGCAAGCAGATTGAAACTGCAACAATGGAATTAAGACCAAACCACACACATTGATTTCTTGTTTGCGTTCTTGGCATTAGGTCAGGGTCACTGCATCACTTTCGGCATTTGACATATTCATAACACACTTGTCACCTCCCTATGTCATTCATTTCCTGTCACTAAGCGAAATCACACTCTCTTAATTTCTTGGAATTGTGCACGAACGAGCAAAGTCAATATTTTACAAAAGGCCGACCTGGCTATGGCTGAAGTCCAAAGGGATATTGCAAAATTTATCATATTACGTGGCCGGTGGAGAAGAAAAAATGTTGCAAATAAATCTCCTTGCCCCGTATAAACTCGTTGCAAAAAATACAATTGCGCAGTCACCTTTGCCTCAAAAAATATGCATCTGCCCCGTATTCACGAACAACAGATGTTGTATAGTACTGAAGTGCCACCGATGAATTGGCCTAAGGAAAAGCAGTTCACCTCCATAAGAGTATTTGTCAATGACTGATGCATCCACCTTGCAAGAAACTAACAAGGAAATTTGGTGTCATTTATACACATGTTTGCATGCATTTTTCAACTTACATGATTCACAATTTCGTCCTTAAAGTGAGCTATCTTAAATTTAAAAGTTCATCCTATCTTGAGCTCATAGAAATTAACTGCCCCATTCAAGCCCGTTCATATTTGCTTCCTAAAAAGTGTTGACCCAGTCGTTTTCAAACTAAAAAAGTAGTTGCGCTGTTACGTTTTGCACCGGCCATGTTATAAAATAAACTTTTCATTGTCCCTAAAGCTAAAATTTGGGACCGTCTGAAATCAAAGTTGGTATAAATGAAAACTATTGTATCCACACTGCAATCTTTGAACTTATAAAAATGTTTTACTTCAGTTGAATTGATTCCTGCACCTCTGTCTAAGTGCCCCGGTGCATTCTACCCCGGTGATTTCCTCGGTGAAGAAATTGGAGCAAAATCAGTCCTCGGACGAGCTGTGAATCTCCCCGGTATAAAGCGCCTCATAAGTGAAACCTCGGCTGTACATAGGCAAGCCTCGTTGGAGAATAGAGAAATCATTTCTATGTTGAAATAGTTCCCCATCAACAATTATGCCGTCCTCGTTACATAATCGGAGCTCCCCGGTGAAAATCTTACGATATTTTTCGGTTACTAGGACCGACCCCGGTTAACATCTGACCTCTCACCGGGGCACTTAGACAAGAGTGTTTTCATCGCTTCGACTTACACACTGTGGATCAAAAGTTTCCTTTTTGCCAAAGTTTGATTTCTTTCAGAGAGTCTGTGCCAGCAAAAGACCCTGGGTGACAAAGGCTCCTTAATGATGCATCAGATGAAGAGTTTCATTGTATATAACGTAGGACTGCGAGGCGTATGATCTTCGTTCCAGGTAACGGTGCTACTTCTACCTCAGGTACACGCATTAATAGACCTAATCGGCTAAGGTTTGTTTTACCCATTTCAAGTCATATGATCATACACATGGGAAGTTTTGGTATTATGCTACTTTTTACACTCATGGCACAACTTTGCATGACATGAAATATGTTAGAGAATTCAAAAGATGTTTTATCAAGAGATTGATCACATGACTTGAAATGGGTATAAACAAACCTTAGCCGATTCTGTCTATTTAAAGAATTTTCATCACTGCACAAAACAGTATTAAGGGTGTGTCAAAAGGGTGTGGCAATTGGTTTGGTCAAGTCCCTTGAGGACAGAGACTGTATAAATGTAAGATCTTTTCTGTACCAGACAGCATAATTATTCATTGATTGCCGAGCACCATTATCTGGCTGTATAGCGAGATGCCTGAGATAAGAGATGCATAAATCTAGGGGGTCCAGGGGCATGCTCCCCTGGAAAATTTTTGTAAATATGACCTCTAGGATGGCTAGAATCACTTGGTCCTCCTTATTCCAAGGCAGTTTGGCAAGTAGCTGACTTCCCAAAATTTGATCATTCCCTTTGATCCAATCTCTCACTACTTTTTCAAGTTCAACTCTCTTCCAAGCTGGACTATGAAGATGTGAATCAGATTCAATAAAAGAAGCAAAATTCCAGTTAAATTAAAAGGCCTGCCAAGCAGACTTTCATTGAAAAGTAGTATTCATGTTTCTTTCTCCTAAAATATCAAGAACAGAAAAGTTGAACAAAAATGTGAAAAAATCGTCACTGCACAAAATTCAATTCATCACTGCACATTTTCGATTCATCACTTCACAAATTGGTTATCACTGCACCTTAATTAACCCTTGCTCAGGTATTATCCCCCTCGTCCCTCAAACCATTGAGGACACAAACTGTACTAATTTTCCGATCTGTTTTGTTTTTCTCTCAAGGAAGTCACTATAGTATTTGACTGGATAGCTTGGATAGCTTTAAAATATTTTCTCTTTTTGGCTAGAAGGGATATGCATCTTTTTACTCACAGTTTGTTTTCCCATCCAGAAGTGCTGTTGCTTATATTGAGGCATTCTGTATTTAGGCCATCTGCCATTACTGGCAGAATCGTGTAAAAGTTGCAAATTTGGACCTCTATACCGTATCCGTACAACATTGGATCAGGGATCAGCCTCCTGTTTACACACTGCCCTAGCCTGAGGAAAGGTAAAGTCTGCACGCAGGCTAACACTGTGCCTGTTAATCCAGCGGATCAAAACTGTACCCGTAAACTGTCAGTATGGTCTTGGTCCTGTTTCAGTATGTGTGAAATTATGAGTCGCAGTTACAGCGTTCTACAGGTCTAGCAATGGCGAGGTGTAGTCAGTCTATACGCACATAGGAAATAGGCCTCTGCCATTGTAGAGTGGAAGGTGGGAAACACACCACCTGCCTGCATATATCGTTACCATTTCGTTGAATGTCTGAATGATTTTTTGTGTTTTTAACAAAACCAAACGAAATGCATACGTTGAACGAGCCTTTCGACTCTGCTAATAGAAATGCTAAATTAAGTTCTGTTGTAAGTTCACCTTCCCCTATTGAAAATGTTGTCATCTGCGTGGCCTAATTTTTGTGCTCCCAATTCCAACCTCCGCTTTGCGTCATGTTGCGTTTAGTTTACATTGCAAATATTGTAGAATTAATTTGGCTGTCTTCGTCAGTCTTCACGTTTCTAAAGAGGCTACAAATAGTGTTAGTCCCGACCATGAGGCTCCGTACTCTTTTTCATTGTCAACGCCTCCACACATGAGTGGCTTGTTATCGCAAACATGATTCGCACTCCAAACGACATGATCCGACATGGCCTAAAAGAGACAAACGTCTTGAAACGCAGGCCTTGTAAATCCTTTGATCTGTTTGTTTCCCTCGTATCCCTGTGGCAAGCGCTGCTCAACATGGTCTCATAATCAAACAGCGAACAAAATGGCATTTTTTGGATAGCTATAGCTACCTCCTGTCACAAATGGAATACAGGTAAAGTCTAGCTTCACAGCCTAACTAAATTATGACGAATTATGGACTTTTTAAGACGAGAACAGTTTTCACTGTCCATAGAAGCTCCATGAAATATGTCGAACGGCAAGGCCTAAATAGGATCAAGTTTTTCAGGGAAGCATTTGAAACCTTTTAAGGGGACGAAGGCCTTACTTGAGCAACTTCAACAAAAATGATAGTGGAAAACAATAAACATAGGTTTTTTCTTGCTGTCTAACGACATTAGGGTCGTTGCAAGCCGTAAAGGCCCCCCTGAAGTTAGTACATGGAAATAGTTTCTGAAAAATATACCCTACCATTAATGAATGAACATCATCTTGATAAAACTCTGTCCACAACCTGGCGACGCCTTCTGTTTAGTACTTTATTCAATCATTCAGTTTCCCTACATTCTCTCCCCTTCCCCTCTAGTCGAGCTCGTTAGTTGATGAACTAATTCACAGCCTAGGCCAGCGAGCGGTTTTACCTCCACTGTTTGCTCATTTCCCTGTTATATTGCAACTTATATTTATTGTATGAAGACTTAAGCTTGCTCGTGCTCCTCGCTGCAGCTGCCATCCGTGTAGCCCATCATCCTGTGCTCCCTGTTCGCAGTCAAAACTTTGTTCAGCGCTCTATGCAAAATTCTAGGAGGCTAAACTCGTTATCATTATTCTTTACATTGGTCGTGGCCCCCCGGGGGGTACTCAAAAATTTTTCTGTACGGGGACGTGCCGCTGAACAGGGTATCATTTTCAGGATTCCGACTCCAGGACAGGGCGTCATGTCTGTAAAAGTCGGCACCATGACAGGGTCCATATTTGTCATGTTTGACTTTGAAAGGTCGTGTTATCGTCGTACTCAAGCAAAAATCCTTCAATATCAGGCAAAATGCCTTTCAACCACTTTGAACAGTGGCCAGAAACGCATTTCTCCGCTCCTTAGTATCTATCTAGTACGGTCAACAGTTTCCCTTTTCATAGCCACGTGTCTTCATCATTCCAGATTTTGAAGAGTGCGCCACTATTTTGGTCCATGTTTTAGCATCGAGTGGTCCTCCTTATTGCACTTCCAGTGAGTGCCCATCAGTTGCAATGCAACCTTATTGAATTATGCATTATAAATATTGGCACAGAGCGCCTTGCTGACCTGTACAATACCAGCGGTGATTACAAGGCCCCATCTCACGGGTCCACAACAAATAACTAATTCTATGGCGTACATTTTTCATCACGCAAATACATTAGTCATTCATTTATCAAATAAGCTTTAAATGCAAAGAGCATTTCTATGGTGCAGGGAAATATTTGGAATTTCTTCCCTCCGTGCGAATCCAAATTTCCGCTATTTACCCGACCGCTTTTGTTCCGGGAAAATCGGCAGGCGTCACACGTGAGGTTGAGGGCGGCTACCCAGCCTTCCTGTCGCTTGAAGCCATGTTTATGTCCGTCCCAGGCCCCCCACGTACAGTAAAGCACTCGATCTCTTTGTGATTCATTGAATTAATGTTGTCACCACAAGGGGTATATTGGTTTGGTCAAGGAACAACCTACGAAATGTAATCAATCTACTACTGCGAGCAGATCAGGCCAATAATAGAGATGGTATGGTTAAGGTATGAGGCCTAAAACTTTCACTTCTAAAATGATTCATCACTTCTCAACTACTTTATCGTCATCGTCGTCGTCATCATCATCATCGTCATCATCATCATCATCATCATCATCATCATCATCATCATCATCATCATCATCATCATCATCATCATCATCATCATCATCATCATCATCATCATCATCATCATCACACGCATATGGTGCAGCCTCTTTTTGAGGATTATTAAGCCTAAATACAAGAAAATGCACCTTCTTAGCGACATGCACTTCAATTCAAATGTGGGCCTAAGCAAAACAGAGTCGGACATAACTCGAAACGAAGAGCAAAAAATTAAGGACAAAAGGTTGTATGCTGATCGTTTCTACTCGAAGTGACCAACAGCTACGCAGACTGGATAACTAGGCAGCATATCCACCTTTTCAAGGTAAGAGGTGCGAAAGCGGAAGTCTTTTGTTGTTAGAGATTTTGCATTTTTGAGTCTAAAGTCTTGTTCTGGGTACAAACTTTAGTATAGCAGCAGATTTTCACTTTCATATCTGTCTTCGTTTGGAAGTTATGGCGATTTAAAGAATTTGAATTCATAAGAGCTTTGACCGTGAAATCAGATGTTTCGACAAATTTTTGTCCAAACTTTGATTTCACGGTCAAAGCCCTTATGAGTTCAAATTATTCATAATGCCATAATTTCGAAACAAAGACAGATAGGAAAGTGAAAATTTGCCCCTACACTAACCTTTGTATGTAGAACAGAAATTTGGACTCACAGATACAATATCTCTAACAACAAAAGACTTCTGCTTTCACGCCTCTAACCTTGAAAAGGTGGATTGGTAAGAAATTCCGCAATTTTTGCCTTCCTTTCCCAAAAAATCGGTGCATCATCGCCCATGTTTAGACTTGTACCTTACACTTAAGGTACCATTTCTATCCAAACCCTCCTTTAACTAAGTGATAGTTCGTACCACTGTGGAAGGCCATGCTGTAGGTCTTAATGACCTTACGTTAAATGTTATTTGAGAATAACGATATTATATTTTGGACAGGAAAGCTTACAAGTATCATGAAATTGACTTGGGACTTTTAATCTCAATGGTGTGATTTCGCAATTAGACAATCTTCTCACACATTGACAGGAGGGTGGAGTTGGTAAACAGACCTGGCAGGAGACTTTTCCTATCTTACATTTCTTATGCAAAAAGGTTTGACAAAAAGCCATCGTAACCATAGATGCTTAGGACTTGGGGTGGGGATTTAAAGTTAAAGCACAGGGGCTGAGTCCTTCGAAGTTTCCTACGCAGCGTTTACTTCAAGGCTTCGCAAATCCTTCGCAGTTTCCTACGCAGCAACTATTCCACACAATTTATATTTTAGTTTGCCAGTTATTTATGGCTCCTTGCTCGTTGTGGTTAAAGGTTAACTATTTGAATATGTCGCTGTTGTTGTCCTTCAGATCATTCGACCACTGGTGATGTCAGGAACTTGCAATTTGAATATAGTCAGATTCAATATAGGAAGATTTCGTCAGCGAAATTTTGATCATGATCCTTTTCATCACATGGTAAATCACAATGTGGTCCCCAGTGCGAGTTCGCTGCTCTCCCTTAGACTCGTGGACTTGCTACAAGTCTCTCTCGCGGAAAAACAGAGACTTGTAGCAAGTCCATTAGACTCGTTACATAAGTCCCTCCGAGGGGCAAATCACTACTGAAATAGGCGTACGAGATTAATAATCACTAGTGATTGTTTTGTGATTAATTTGATTTTTTGGTAATTTAAGTGATTAATGTGTGATTATTCTAGAATAAATCACACATTCCAAAATGTTCGCAAATAAGCTCGAAGCTACTGTGCTACAAAAGTTGTATGATAGGGCAAGACAGAGCAAGATTGATAAGCCAAATGATGAAATATTACGGTACGCTGTTTCATGTTTCATGAATCAACTTGTTACACAAGAACGAGGCATTCCTTTTTGCTCCATCGCAGGGGACTCTTGCGCTGTTGTGCTGTTCATGTTTTCGAGCTTGTGTTTGCGTATCTAGCAATCTGTTCACATAAATTTGGGAAATGGTGACAGGGACAATCTAATCCTTTCATTTCATATAAAAGAGAACAAAAAGCATGGTTAAAAATTCAAAATTTGTGATAAATATGACAGGTGATTTTTCATGATTAACGTGATTTTTGTGTGATTAATTTGTGATTAGATGTGATTATTTTTTAGAGCGTACGAGATTTTAAGCAGTGATTTGCCCCTCGAGTCCCTTTAACTTTCGCTTGTTGTTGTTGTTTGTCTGCAAGGGGAACCCTGGCCAGACTCTGTTAGAGAGAGTCTGGTACCTAGGGTAGCAAGGGGGGAGCGAAAAAGAGACTTTTGGAATGACTCTAGCTCGTCCTAATTCCTGGTTGCGAGTTTGGCCGGTTTTTGTGCTCGGGTCTCCGGTATTTCATTAATGAATTGTGTCATTTGGGTCTTCGAAATCATTACCCTGGGTACCAGAGCCAAAAGAATAAAAGAAAAAAGTAAAGAAGGAAAGAAAGAAACATTTTTCTTCCTTCTCTCTCCTCTTCTTCCCAATTTTCCTTTTATTTTTAATTTTGAGGCTCTGGTACCCAGGATAAGAGATCATACGATCCTTGAGATTGAAAATCGAGTTTCCGAATGTTTGAAACGATGCACTTAGTGAAAACGAAAATGCCGGAAATTATCACAAAGATTGACGCACGAAGATTGACGAAAACAGGCTGTCGAGATTGAAGATTTTCGCTCAGAAGTGCAGTTTCGAGCTTTGGCTTTTTTGCTTCCGAATTTTCGGATTTTGGCAAATTTTGGTCCAGATTTGCGGGTTCTAGTATCCCCAGATCCCCCTCCTAAAGATTATGCACGTATCCTCGAGTACCGAATAAACGGAGGGTGAGAATAATCGGGGGGTTTGGAAATGGTTCGATATAGCAATAATTGGGGGGTTGGAATAATCGGGGGGATGCCTGGAGAAATAGAAAATAGTCATTTCCTTAGGTAAACAGGTATCTTTTATGTATTTATTTATGTGAAGGGTGATTTTACTGATACATTTACTTTTCAACTCTGGTTTTGTCCAAAAATTAATAAAAGGGGGGTTGGAATAAGAGCCCGGGGGGTTGGAAAATTTTTCAAAAATTAATAAACGGGGGGGGGGACAATTATTCGGTACTCGAGATTACATGTCAAAACTATCAAATACAAAAGGCAAATTTTAGCCTTTCATCTGCAGCTCTTAGACATAGCTATCATCCTCGGCAACTAACTTTTAAAGATTTGTAACTGGAACGCAATGCGTCTTGGTCAGAAATTCCTAGTGGCCATCCTAATCGTATATTAAAGATTCTTTGCAACGCAAAATGCAAGAGTGATAAAGAATCATGCTAGATTCGGTCCCGACGCCATCTTTAGCAAAGTCATCGATATACCCGATATGAGACATCCTGTTTCAAAACGAGATTTAAACCACAAAGAGGTCGAAAAGCTTGCTGGCTGGCTGTTTTGACGGGCTTGAAAGAATAATGACACAAGCTCTGATGCCACTTGTTCGAACCTTGCGTATATAAATGCAAGAAAATATCGCTCGACCCAGGCTGTTTTATAGAATAGCTAAAAGTTCTTTTGTTCCCTCCGATACATTCCAGATTGCTGATTGTCGATATTTTCAATCATTCAGGTACCCTCGAGTGACAGCACACAAACAGTTGAACCACCACCAAGGCGACGTCGAGGCAGGCCTAAAGGTGCGAAGAACAAGAATCCAAAGGTATCAATGTGACTTAACGAAACGATGACTAAATGCTAAAAATATTTCAAGTATTGGGTGTCCCAAAAAGAATTGAACAGATTTGATCTGGTCAAGCAATGAGAATTTTGCTGTGATCATTGGCCAATCATTCTTTAAACGTTTCTTGATAGCTGACTTGAAGACTGACGTTGGTGTTTCGAGAATTATAACTAGACTGATTGCATATTCGTAGTTATCGCTATTGATAGACGGATATACGCTCCAACTACTACTCATGGACTTTCACATTAACATTGCGACGAAGTTTTTCCCTGTCGATTTCATAACTAGATATGGAAACCATAGCAATACTGTACGAACTCCAGGCGGATAGGCCGAAGTTGCCGGCTCGAGCCTCCAATTCTAAAACGCCTCGAAGTTCAAGTGTACAATGCTATTAGCCATGAACAAAGGCCGCAAGTATTTTCCTTGATCCAAGAATTTACAAACCTTTACTGTAAACCAGGATTTTCTCATTTTTAAGGCCAATTCGTTTCCACGAACTGCACCGCAGCAATGAGAACGTTGAACTGTCGAGGATGGCTTCTGTCGCTTCTGAGACTATACCTTAGCCTCGTTCAGAGCGCACACGTAAACGTATTCTTTTCCGTCTCAAATTTTTATGTGAAATTCTATAAGTCCCAATTTGAGCAAAAATAACAGACCCTTGTTGTTGTTGTCATTGTTGTTGTTGTTGTTGCTGTTGTTGTTGTTGTTGCGATAGCTGGGACTATGTTGTGAGTCTATATTGAGGCGTCGATTTCTAAGGTTCAAATTTACTGTCACCTCAATTTGTTAAAGAATTTGCTTAGAGACGTCAAAGCTCTGGATTGAGGTGGACACTATTTGAGCCTTCAAGATAACTATTTCTGCTCTCAAAAGCACCAGTGTCATGATGAGTTAAAGGTTAACTATGGAGAAACATTTGAGATTGATTGGCCTCTGATTAACGCTAAATTCACACATCACCAGACCCAACTAAACCTGTCCACGTATCTTTTTATAAGAAGCTGTTAATAATAAAATCAACTCTCAGATCAATCAATTAATCAATCAATCAATCAATCAATAACAAAATTAACAGTGTTATGGTACATTTAAGAAACTCGTAAGAAACTTCGAGCACTCGAAATCTGAGAATTTTAAGAAACTTTCAGCGCTGGCTAAAACTCTTCATTTCTTATGTAAATTTTTGTGGGACATCTTCGTAGTAGTCGCCTATTGCAACGCATAAATAGGTTTGAGACCATTTCTTGGGGAGTTTGTCATACCTTCAACTTTAAAGTTGAGTACCGTAGAAGCTCTATTAGAAGGCTTATTTAAGTTTTGACACTTAAGTTCTGACAGTTTCAATTCCTGTTGCAACCCCCCCCCCCAATACATGGACATATCTTTTCTTTGTAAATGTAGCTTTAGATTTATATTAGTTTTGTTTAGATTTATATTTATATGTTAAATGGCCACAGGGTTGCTACGTATTTCCGTTCTCCTTGTGGCATCGTTTTTTTTTTGTAATCTTTTGTAGTAGTTGTGTAATTATGTAGTTTCGTAGTTGCAGTTGTTTTGCTGTTGTATTTTTATAAGATTATATAAAAAAGTTTTGACACTCCAGATGGGGGTCTTAGTAGAGAGGGGGGCTATAAGTTCTTTTACTCCATATTTTACGGGTTCAACATACAATTTTACGAACCGAATGCATAAATTCGGCACAGTTTTGTCACAAACCACACCAACTGCAGATGTAAGCTTATTTATCAAAATACAGTTGGAAAATCTTTGTTAATTTCAGGAATTTGATATAAGTGGAGAAGGGCTGAACACAGAGGGGGCTTGTTTGAAATTTTGGCTCAGAGGGGATGGGCTAGGGCCTGTTTATACGAGCCCGGGTTGGCTCCAACCCGTCAGCCTCCCTCCAGTCAAATTTCTTCAAGTGTTTACACAAACTCAATGGCCAGCCCGGTCAACCCGCCTAGGCGGGTAACATCATGAAAACGAAAGGCAACCAAAGAGGCAACTTGCCACGTGATAACTTATGCAACTCACAGGGCTGCCCCGGGCTGGCTTTTTTTTACTGTAAACAGCAGTTTTTGCTAAGACATTACAAAATGTTTCTTATCAAGGGAATATGGGCGTGATTAAGAAATTTTTTCAGAGCTAACAAGATCAAAATTCAAAACGCAAAATAATTGCAAATTTCGATTCACGGAGTTTACTGACGTCAGATGTTCATGCTAAATTGTCAGGCATTTCCTTTCCACTTTAAAAATTATTTTATGTTGGAAACTATTCATGATTTTGGTAAAAAAGATTAAGCACAAGAAGACCAATATTTTCATCCTATTGAGTTCAGAAAGATGAACCAAATGAAAAGTTATGATGCTTCGAAAACAGAAAGCAGATAGAAGAAAGCAGTTGTGCCTAAATATTTATTGAAGAGAAACTGTGGCTTTGTTAGCAACGGTTTCAGTAGGCCAAAGTTTATAATCTCCTCTCTTGGCGGTAAAATAGTTCCTGTGAGAGCATTTATAAGTCGCTGCAGAGATATTTTCGCTTTGGATGACTGTAGGGACTTGGTCTGTCGTGGCCTCGTCTTTGACTCGAGGCTCTTCATGTTTGAGCCTGATACGCGTCATGACGCCTGTCAAAAATTTTGGCAAACAGAGCAAAGCTTACACTAGAGAATGCCCAGAGTAAACCATAATGGGACGAGAGAGAAAGGAAAAGAAGGCCTTATACAAAATGACTGGGGAATCACATTGTCCACGTTTCTATTTCTGCAAGATGATGGCTGAGAAGGGGCCTAGGCATGGTCATAATTTTCGTTGTTTCATTATGATTCCCCGTTGAGCAAGATGCACCTCAGGGATAGAAGGGACTTAGATAACGAGTCTAGATATTATGCTCTTCTTGTCCTTGGCCAACCAATAACCCACGAGGAAGACAGAAAACCAAATGGCTTGATGTAATGAAAAAACAACTGCATGAAATTGATACTCAATGGGATGAAGTTCCTCAACTAGCAAGAAATAGAAGGACCTGCGACAACGTCGTAACAAGCTGGAAGAAAAAGTTGAATACTGACCACTCAGTGTCAACAGTCTAGTAGTAGTAGTACTTGTTGTTGTCCTTGGGCTATCTCGTAAATATATCGTCTGCCTCTGCGTCGTTTGTTTGCATGGAAGTAACACCATAGCTAGAGGGTGAAATGTTTGCAAAGTACATGGAAGTTCTTTTAGAAATGGGCCTAAACCTTCAAGGAAGCCAGTCTCCTTTGACATTTTAATGTAATGACAGTAAATCCTGAGATGGATGTGATGGAGACGGATAACGAAAAGACCAGTTTGGAAGCTTTTGTTGATTTGTTATTAAGTAAAATCTAAGCTAAATATTCAGTTTAGTACTGGTGCCATCTACAGTGGGAAAAGACATGCGGTCACCTTGTTCCCACTGCAGGTAATTGAACTTCCTGCAGAAAGCGAATCAAAATTTCCGTTAATGTATCATCTGGAAACTGTTTGAATGACCGTTACAGAAGAATCACCAAACAATGGCGTAATTCTGCCAAAACATTTACGCGTACCGAGGTCAGCAAGGAGAAAGGATTTGTATCTTGTTACTTTCAGCAGAATAAACATTAGTTATTAAATCTTGCCCAGATTCCATTCTTTTTTGACAGAAAAATGGAAGATTACGATCTCCACGTGTCCATTTGTTCGAACACCGGGCTTGAAAAACTCGTGATTTTAAGGAAATGAATCGCTAACCATCGAAGGGGCATATTTTGATCAATCGAAGTCAAGCAGAAAACACAGATGAAAGGTTCCAACCGCTTTAAACCATTGCTTGCATATTTCATTGCCAAAATAGGACATAACCTTGAAAAAGTCATGATTTTGTGGACAAGAATCGCTAGCCTTGGTAGAGGCAAATTTTGGTTGATTAAAATCAGGAAAACCCAGGTTAAAGATTTCACCCCCTCGAAACCATTGCTTACATAATGTTGAAAATTCCCAAGAGGATTGCAGCCCTCTTAGATGGCACTAGAGTCCACAACCAAATTGTGAAGTGCTGAGAGCTGGCAAGACCCCTCCCGATTCTGAAACAGACAGCTTGATAGTTGGCGAAGGCGAAGTTGCGTTTTTCAGCGCCAAGCGCTGGGATCGCAGAAGTAGAGCAGGCCTAATCGAGTCCGCGACCTTTTTTCCTGACGCTCAAGTGGTTTGGTCCTACCGGGTATCAAACCCACTCCACCCGACTGTTCTGGCTTCAAAGTCAGAGGCTTACACCACTGCGCCACAACACCTTCAACGCCCATTGGGGTCCGTTGGTCCGTGCCAATATTTGAGGTCCGTGCTAACTTTCAATACGGGGGGGGGGTGTCCGTGCAAATATTTGGGGTCCGAAAATTTACATTGAATCAATATTTGGGGTCTGTGAATTACAGCATGGACAAAAATTCAATATTTGGGGTCCACAAATCTGAAGAAAGGAGGAATCGTGGAATTTGTCTCGCATTGACTTCACATGGAATGCAGTGTGACCCTGAAGTTGCGAATCATGAAATAAATGTTTTGGTGTTAGTGAAAACTTAGAAAGGTCAAGAAGCTCAAAACTGAAATCATTAAAAAACATTATAGGGGTCCCAGAAATAGATAACAATATTTGGGGTCCCCAAAACATTAGGCTTAATATTTAGGGGTCAGCAAAGAAATAGTGGAAGTTCTAGAGTTTACCAAATATTTCCATTGGACGAGGAAACAAAAATTTCCTCAGGGAAGCAACAGAAACAAGGTGGGGAGCGAGGGGCACTTCTCTCATTGGACAAAACGTACGAAATTTTGTCCGAAAAAGGATTTATACGGATTTTCGATGGATCTTTCTTGAAAACAAAAGGATTTTTACCAAGGGTGTACGAGATTTTCGGGAGTTCGGCGGGGAGAGTGCTGAAAACTCAAACTTGGCGGGGAAACGCACTTACCTAGCCTGAGATCAGGCTCACTCGCAAAGAAATTTAAAGTAAAAAGCACTTTCCTGGCGGGTCATCCTTTTGCCTTGGCCGGGCAGGTAGGCAGATAGGTAGGTAATCATATTTAACGTGGCTAGCCTGCGAAAGTCTGAGAGAGACTTGTTTCCAGCAGGGGCCACGGATGTTTTACCATCAACCCGCCGCAACTACCAGATTTCCCTCACAAAGCTCAGGTCGACCCGGGCTAGAGTTACGGCCAGCGACCAAATTGTCCAGCGTGGGATTTGAACCTCGGCCGCTCTGAGACCGTTGGTTTACGATTCTGTCGCCTTAAACCACTCGGCCACACGCTCTTTTACAGGTAATTCTATTGCAACAGCGTTTCAGCGGGGTCGTTACTGGGGTATGGAATTTAAGATCCAACTTTGGAATTTAAGATTTATTTTGATGATAGTAGTATCAATAATGGTAACATTGAACTATGAATGGATGGTAACAGCAGTGATCAGTATGATGATGATGATAATAATAATAATCATCATTATTTTGTAGGAAGTAGTATCAAGGATCTGGAAGTCTGTAAGATATTGGAACACATTGCCTCAATTCAATTGTTCTTTTGTCGCAATTGTGGCATTTTGTTTTGAATAAAATTGAACTGAATCAAACTGAAAAAGTTGCTTACCTTATGAAAACAATTTTCAGTCCTTGTTGTACCAGAAACTGACGACATTGCACAGATACATATACCCCCGTTTCGATGCAAGGAATCCCCTTGCATTCTCGGGTTTTTGAATAAATAATTTGAAGAGCCAAGGTGGTTAATCTTGGTTTTGTGTGATTATAGAAGACAGATGAAAATCTTAACACGATAGAAACATGATAGTCAAGTCAGGCCATGGTTAGGCAGTCGCATAAAAGATTTTAAATATGCATCCAAGAATACCCCAATCTTCTCGACTTATCACTACCTAGCTCGTTGTTTTCGTTCTATTACCTTCAAATTCAGGTATTACCTTCAAATTCAAGGACATTCTGATAAGGGAAGTACTGATGGTTTTGAATTCATTGAAAACATCAAAGTCAGCAGGGCCGGACGACCTACCCACAAGGCTAATAAAAGACGGATCAGAGCAAATTGCCGCACCCCTTTGCTTTCTGGCAAACCTAAGTCTGCAAAGTGGCGTATTTCCAAATAGTGAAAAATGTGCCAGAGTGATACCTATTTACAAGTCTGGAGAAAAATCAAATTTCGATAATTATAGGCCAATCTCGGTACTTAATGTGCTGTCGAAAGTCTTAGAAAAAATTGTGCATAAACAGCTTTCCGAATACCTCGAAACCAACAAACTGCTGTCTGACGCCCAATATGGCTTTCGAGGAGGCAGATCGACGCAAGACGCTGTTACCCTGTTCCTTGATCATATTCGAAGTAACATGGATGCAAGTCGCTGCACAGGAACGTTGTACATGGATTTACGCAAAGCCTTTGACACTGTCCACCACGGTAACTTGCTGACAAAATTACCTCATTATGGCATAAAGAACTTAGAGCTTGCTTGGTTAGAAGATTACCTTTTTAACAGGACTGAGTATGTTTGCTATGATGGTGTGAGGTCACAAACTGAGCACATTACGTATGGAGTCCCCCAGGGATCAATACTGGGCCCACTCTTGTTCGTAATCTTGATCAATGATCTAAACCTTGTAATGAATAAATGCAAAATCCTGATGTACGCCGACGATACAGTAATATTCTATTCGGATAAATCAGCAAAAGCTGTTGAGGATGTCATAAACCATGAAGCAAACCTCGTTGGGAAATGGTTCACGGACAACAATTTGATAATGAATCTAAAGAAAGGCAAAACTGAATTCGTCATGTATGGAACAAGTCAAAAATTGTCAAGGCAACAATCATGCCATATTGAAATTGGAGGTGCTGAAATCAACCAAAGTAGCAGTTATGAATATCTTGGTGTCACCCTTGACCATCATCTGACATTGCAAGAACAAAATAATAAAATCTACAAGAAAGCCTCAAGTCGCTTGAAACTGCTGCAGCGGATTCGACCTAATATTAGCCCACATGTAGCTGAGAAGATATACAACGTAATGATAAGGCCTGTCCTTTTATATTGCTATCCAGTGTACATAAGCTTGGGTGATACCGCCAAATCTAAATTGCAATCAATACAAGACAGGGCCCAAAGAATTGTGGCCAGAGATAGCAGCATAACCCTGAAATGGGACAGCCTCGAACAAACGCGAAAGAAACGTATCTCAATTGATGTTTTCAAGTCAGTCAATGGAATCTGCACGGAATCGCTGAAGAACATCTTCACAAGATTTGATCATGGCAAAAACACACGTGGAAATGGATCTCTCCTTATACTTCCAAAAGTGAGATGTGAATCAGGAAGAAAAACTTTTGCTTTTCAAGGAGCGTCAATATACAATGGCCTACCAAGTGACGTCAGAAATGAAAAGTACTTTGTCAATTTTAAAAGGAAAATAAACACACTTTGTTTTTAAATTCAGAACCTGATTGTTAGTAAGTTTTTTACAGTTTTTACTCGATCTCTTGTAAGTTTGATCTTTTTACTTTAAAATTTTTAGTTTCAACAGGACCCTTGTTGATAGCAGTAACATCTTTACTGAAAAGGTTATCCTGTATAAATATGGTATATTATTATTATTATTATTATTATTATTATTATTATTATTATTATTATTATTATTATTATTATTATTATTATTATTATTATTATTATTATTATTATTATTATTGTTCCAAACTATATTGACTGGAACTTTCCTTTTCGGTCAACCTTTGGACTCGCTGCAAATTGTGCAAGTTAGGTCTGTCATCGCACGAGGTACATAATCATCTGTGGGGGCGAAAGCCCATAAGAGGACGCTGTGAGGGAGACCAATCCTTGGCATATACCCAGTGGCGCCGCCAGGATATTTTATTGGAGGGGCAAAACGGGACGGGGTCTGGGGCGGAGCCCCAGAAAATTTTTCTTGGACCACGCCCTCTACCTTGGGTATAGATGCGACCAACGCCCTTTTCATTGCCTGAATAAAGATTAAATGAGTCTGTTAAACAATACGAGTAGGGTACCACACTGTCCACAATTAGAAAATGACGTCCAACCGGCGACCGAGCGTCCAACCTTTGGATCCCCAAATATTTCAGCGACCAATTTACCACACGCCACTCTGTCATGAAATTTGCCATACAGCTGCGGTGTACTCTCAGATTCAGAAATATGAAGTATACATGGTTTGTGAAAAAGAGGGTATCGGGATGGGGAGAAACTTCAAAGCTCGGTAAATACTGAGGCCACTGACGGGGTCTGGGGGCAAAGCCCCCAGGAAAATTTTTTTAGATATAAACTCTTTACTTTGGCCTGGAACACTTCTACCTATCACATTTCAGCCTGTGCTGCATTGGAGTTGCTGATCACTTCGCAACAGTTATTTGAATCAGCATCTCCAGTAAAATTTTTAAACATGATATTTTTTTGCTTAGAATGCCTATCCTACATGCAAAATTACGAAGACCAAATGGGAAACCTTTACAATTTTGTGACCATTTTCAATGGATCACCTCCGCAGGAATATTTTTGCGTACACACACTCTTCTTTCTCCTAGAACGATCCCTAACGGTCCTCACAATCCAACTTCCAAGGCCTCAAAAATGTAAGTCTTGGACAATGTCATGATAGTTTGTCTACAGAACTTCTCTAGGAGTCAACTTATGCTATGGCTTAGAAGAAGTCTCCCGTCACTTTCCAGTATTTCGGCGAAAGATTCTTACCATGCACCACCTACGCAACTACCAAACTTCTATCTCCTCGTTCGTGAAAAAGATCGAGACTTACGTCCTCCATAAGCTATGCTGATCTATGTGCTGATGAGGTATGCAAACTTGGAGCGTACGTAGAACGGGAGCCTGGGGGCCTCACCACGAGAAAAAAATTCGAGTCAATGCCGTACAGATCGTGGGAAAATGCAATTGACGTGGCAAGATTGTAGAATCCTTTTGCTCGTACACATCATAATTGCCAAGATCATCGGCCTTACCCCCTCCCCCCCGCAATTTTTACGCCGGAATTAGAAAAATTAGAAAAATGGTCCTGGAGAACATTGGAGGGGCGGCCGCCCCCCCTTGCCCCCCCTTCCCGGCGCTTCTGCATATACCCCTGCGGGGGTCATCTTGCTCTCCGCACTGACAGATGAGGTCGAAGGCAAGTCCATTCAAACTGCGACTCACAACGAAAACTCTACAATTTTGATTTTAGATTTTATTGGAGAAACTAAAGCTGAGTCTCAATTATTTTGCAAAACAGTCTTGCAACTTAGTTCAAGAAATATTTGGCATTCGCACAAACACAACGAAGGAACTGGATCATCACTGTTGTCAGATATACATTTAATTAAAAGTTGGGACAATTTTTAGAGTGTTTTTTGGTCTCAAGTCCGACAACTATTTTGTGCCCCAGCTGGTGCTTGGAGATGTTTTGAATCACAACGTGTAAAACGCTTTCAGAATTTGCAAATTGTTTGCCCAGGTCTTTCTAACAGTGTTGGCATGTGGTGCATGAGTCTTAGTTGATTATTGGTTGATGGTTTTGTTGTGGTGATACCCGCGAAGTAAAGGGCTCATGTCACAAGTCTAGTTTCCGTTGGCTTCTAATTAAAAATTCTTTGCAAAGGCACGAATTACTTGCCCCCAATTCTTGAACAATTTATGCACGAGTCCTTGCTGAACATTGGTATGTTTTGATGTCGTTGTTCCTTTGTAGAAGTTTATTGAAGCGAAGCTCTCGTGTCCTAAGTGTAGGGACAGCCTGACCTCCTGGCAACGTCAAGTGCTCTGTAAACTCTCTTCCACTGTTATTTGCCCAATTGCAGGATTATCTTGGGCGTCAACCCGTTGCTATTTACCAGTGTGTTGAGGTTGCACACAGGCTACCTGTGATTTAATGGGATCAAAGCCCCGTCCCAAAGATTATAGACTTGAAACTCATGACTGGATGTCAGAAGTCACCTTCGCAGCAGGTGTTGCGAATTATACGATGAGTTCAGACCAGAGTCGTGCAGGCCCAAGGGAGCGTACTCAGATACATTTAGGGTAAGAGTGCTCAAGTTGGGGTTACTACTTCGAGGTATGTTTTCAGATTCTCTCGTTTTCAAATTGGCTGGCAAACATATGATATGCCATTTTCGTGTGAACGGAAAAGTTTACAGCAAAGGCCAAAAATTTCGCACGAATTAATTTCGGACAATTATTGCAGGACAAAAATTGTCGTACGCTTTTCCTCGGAAATTCGGACCTTTTTCCAGAAATTTCTGAGGACCCAGCACTATAGATCTTCGATTCCTCTAAATCTCGTGTAGACGGCTATCTGCTACAGTTTGGGTATGGATTCATTTGGATCCAATCTCGTGTAAACGGGGCTTTTCTGTACCATACTCATTGAATGAATTTAATTAACCTCAAGCTAATATCACAAAAAATTCTCGTTCTAGCCGAAGCCACCACCAAAACCAAAAAGACCCAAAGGCAGACCCAGAAAAAATGTAAGTAGTTAACGTTTATATTCATGCATTCATACATACAGACAAGCATACATTTCATGCCTTCTTCCTCAGGAAATTCATGAACATTCTTCTTCTTAACCTGTACTGGGTGAGTTAGGAAAATTGGTGTTTGAAAGAATACTGCTCCCTGAATATCAAAACAAAAAGTTGAAAATATCGTTTTTCATTGCCGATATATTCAATTAGATTCAGTAATTCACCTGGCTTCTTTCGGTCACTCCATTTGTAAATCATGGATTAGAATCGAACATGGAATAGACCATTTAGCTATTCTGAAAAAGAATCTCAGTCGAACGATACTTTGCTACATTTTGTAGAATTTTCGAATATGCACAATGGTGATAGTAGCTCTCACGCCACTCAATCGAATCTCGTGTATAAAAATGTATAAAAATAACGCTCGATCCAGGCTCTTTTGCTGAATAGCTAAAAGGTCTATTCTTGTCCCAATGCAAACCCTTTACCTGCATTTCCTTTATTTCTGGGTCTAAAACAGGAGTGGTTTTACTAAACAAAATTATCACATCTACTTTATCGTCTGATTGATAGATTGATACTTTAGTCATCTGCCATGTACTTTTTATTTCCAGGGGGGACCCCTTATTAGAAGGTGACGTGGAGTCGAACACTTTTAGTGTTGGCGAAGCGTTGTCTAATATACCATTGGGTACGCTATTTGTTTCATAATCAGTACAGTAGTGTCCCGCATATAAGAAACAACATTTTCAATTTGAGGTCTGATGTGTTTCTTATAAAGTGAGATATAAACTTCCAATCGGGGTTAAGTTTCTTAAGTTTCTTATCAGAAAAATTATGTACTATCAATGAACTAATCATGATTGTCGTATCAAACACACTATTTTGCTTCGCATTTGTAAATTTCACTGCCAAGAAAAGCTACAATTAGTCAAGGAAGGTGCTTTTTGCTTCATTTGTATGCAAAAGTATTGCATTCATTTGAATAGTTACAGTTTGATTCAGCTGCGAAGCTAAATTTATCATGTTTTTCAAATTTTTAATATATACATAGTTTTTGAATAAGAAAGATACATTTTTCAGACCTGGACCAGTTTCTTATAAAATGGGGTATAATTTTGAAAATCAAGGTCTGGTATTTCTTAAATTCATGTTTCTTATATGCGGGACACTACTGTATATTTTTAGGGTTGCTGACGCGAAATGTGTCAAGGTTAGTGCTAAGCTGAGATTTTCACCAAATTATTGCAGTGCAGTTGCCGAAAAAGCTGTGAAACCTCCAGTTTTTAATGAACATGAAGCAATAAGTACATTTTTGGGGTCTGGAAATGTCCTAAAATTATCGGGTGAGACAGAAAAACTTCCCACATATGAAAATTCATAACATCAAGAGTACATTATGGATTTTAATGATTCAAATTCCCTTCAAATTCTAGTTAAAAGCCAAACGATCGATGAATTTTGTGATTTTGTTCGCTGTCTCAAGAGATTTAGAAATATAGGTAAAGTCAGCTTTACAAAAATTTCATGGTTGCAAAATGACGGAAAAATGGCCTAAAACATTGATCAAATCATAATGGACTACTCTCACAGATAAATCAGGAAAGAGAAGCAGTTCATGGGTGAGAGATGTCCACTGTGCAGTTTTTCCCATGGGATTGTAAAGCTTTTGTATTTGTTTGATATTTGATGTCCTATAACTCTTGAGAGAGGTGATACTCCCATGGCGTGTTGTTCTAGTAAGGAGAGTCTACACAATTTGATAGATGTTTTGGGCCCTTTTTCCGTCATTTTGCAACCATGAAACTTTGATCAAGTTGAATTTACGTATACTGTTAGTGCTGGTAAAACAGCGAGAAAAATCACAAAATACTTCGATTTTTCGACTTTTAACTGGAATTTGAATAATTCAAATCTTTCCAGCGCACAAAGTGCTATGAATTTTCAAAAGTGGGAACTTTTTTCCAGCTCACTCGGTAGAATATTTTTGGATATTCAAAAGCATGCTGTGTCTGACCCCCCCCCCCGTCACATACCAAAAGAAGTTAGTTCAAATCTTTAAAAGGGTGAATTTTATTGTATTTCTCTTTGAATTAAAGTGCTGGAAAGGAACTTTAAGATTTACGATAATCTTAATCTTTTCAAAGTTTTGGATGAATGTTTGCAGAAATACCGGATGAGCCAGGAAAAAGTTTCTATTTTCGAAAATTCATAGCATCAAGAGGACTCCACAATTTTGCATGAATCAAATTTGAGTTAAAAGCCGGAAGATCGAAATATTTTTGTGATATTTCTCGTGTTCTTAAGAGCACCGGAAATATGGGTAAATTCAGCTCTGCAAAAATTTCATTATTGCAAAATGACTGAAAAATGGCCTAAAACGTTGATCAAATCATAAAGGGCTCCTCGCCAAGAACAATAAAGAAAATGCGATTTTTCATGGTTGAGAGGTATCCAATGCACATTTACTGCCATGGGATCGAAAATCATTAGTATCTGTTTGAAAGTCGATGTCTTCTAACTCTCGTGAGAGGTGAAACGCTCATTACGTATTGTTCTGTGAGAGGAGAGTCCTTACAATTTGATCAATGTTTTAGGCCTTTTTTCAGGCAATTTGCAACCATGAATTGTTTACAAAGTTGAATCTACCAATGCTTCTATATGTGATAAGAGAGCGAGAAAAAATACTTTGATCTGTTGGCTGTTGATTGGTCTTTGAATCATTCAAATATGTGAAGTACTCCTGGTGCTATGAATTTTCAAAAGTGGGAACTTTTTTATATATATTCTTAATCTCGCACATATTTGCTGTTGTTCTTCGTCGAATTGCGGTGTTCCTGCTCTCAAACTTATTAACGAATTATCACTGCAAGCATCCTCGGATCCGACGAACGACATTGGTATCGTGTCCTTTTCTTCTTCGATTAACTTTTTTCTGGCTCACCCTGCAGTCAAAATGTGGCCATTTTGAAAATAATCTATATATAAAAAAACTGCCGTGTTGCCACGGGAGATATATGGCCAAATATGCCTGGTCAAACTGATCAAACATTTCACAAAGCATTTATCAAAATTATTATTTTGATTTTTTTCTTCATGTTGTGAGTTAGTGGTCAAACAGAAAAAACATGTCACTAAAAGTTTCACCAACATTTGGATTGAAACTTGTGATCAGAAGGTGCCAGTGCGGTCAACGAGACGCTGCGGAGTCTTTACAAAGGCTTATTACCTGACTGGAGTTTCAAAAACGAGGCAATACAGAATCCCGCCATTCCTATTGGCTAATCACAAATTTCCCGCGGGTTTCCCGTAGCTTTATATAATACGATACAAGGACGCGTTTTTGTCACCACAGCAACTGCTTTAGGCCTAGGCCTGTGAGATTTGCAGTGAACTCAAACAACATGATTGTAACAAAATGTGTTTGATGAAATGCGAGTCAAGATTAGAAGATGTCAGGTAATAAAACCCATACTAACCGGTTTTGTCGTTGTACAGGAAAATCTAAAGCCCTCGGTCTTAATGCACAGACCTCGCAAGCTCGGTCTGTACTTCTAAGACCTCGGGCTTTATATTTTTCTGTACAACACAAAACCGGTTAGTATGCGCATAATATTGATGAAAACAAAAGAGAATGTTTGGCGAAATGTTTGTTGGAGTGGTCAAACAGATCCAACATTTCACACAACAACGAAACACAAAATTTTTTTGGACCCAGATCAAACTTCGTCCAACACTGCTAAACAAATGTTATGAGACCAAACAAGGTGGCCAAACAAGGTGACCAAACAAGCCCAACAGTTCATCAAACATTTGTTTTTTAAATGTTAGGTGAAATATTTGATCTGTTTGATCGGGGCTTTATCTCTTAAAAATCGACCCATTCGCTGTTGCTTTTCGTCGTTTTGCTGTATTTTTCTACCAACACATTTATTGATTCTACATCTCGTTCATTTCAGAGCAATTTGCCAGTCAAGCTACTTACCCATGTACCAAGAACAAGGCAGCATGCATTCGTCAAAATCGAACCAGTGTCGGATAAACCGCCGGACGATATTTTCGAAGACTGTGGCTAAGAGTCATGTATCATAAAAACATTGGTGTTTGTAAAGTATCAAATTGCCTTATGCAGGCAAGGAAATTGGTGACGGAACAGCAATGGTTTTGCTGACGAGTGACTTCGAGAAAGTATCCCTGGGGTACCCCTTATTTGATGGGTGAGTCTGATATGCCTGTGAGGCGCCTTTTCTGCGGAAAAAATTGTTAAAAAGATAATGCAAAATTTTGAAACGATTTCTTAATTCTCGACTGCGCCGATGATGCGATCTTTACAGACGAGGAGGAGAGAAAGAGAATCCGGTCCCAGCATTCTCTGACAGTTGTTATTATTGGTATTAGACTGCGTTTACAGAATGCTGGCACATTTTTTAAGCGGTAAAAAAAGTGACAGATAGACCTCCCTTTGACAACGAAAGGCACATTCATTGCTGTTAGCTTTTGAAAATGGAACTCCAAGCGGCACATCTTCAGAACGGCATCGTGTGAACACTCGAAAATGATGAAGACGGAACATGTTTCAATGCTTTCAAAATGCGGCTGAACGAGGTGTAGGTCTGCACACGCTTGCGCGAAAACTCGTTATTTTTAGCTCCCCTAGCTATTCAAACATTTCCTTATCTCAGATTGCTCGATGACGTCACTGTGTGTCATTTCTGCTTTGTCTGGTTAATGTATATATTCGTTGCATTGACTTTGCTTGTCGAGTTCTAAGACACATTAGCCTGTGTGCAGACTCTATTACTATCTGCTCGCAGGCTAAGACACATAAACTTGATCGTGATTTTTAAAACTCAAGAAACAACTGTTTGCAGTCGAAGTTAACAATAAATGTTTGAGATTAGACTGTTGTCCTTGCAGTAACAACAACAGCAAATGATTCCGTGATTCAAAAGACGAGCAGAGGGCATTAAAATTTTTGCATATTTATTGCTCAAATGTAAACAGTTACTTCTCAGCTCCTGAGTCAAATAGACGAAAATCCCCCAAACAGAACTATGGATTTACTCTTCTTCTTTCTTCTTAAGCACATAACTTCTCTTTAAAACGTCTCTTCGCCCGCACCAAGGGAGAGTTTGCTGTATTGGTTTCAGAAAAGGGGAGCTTTGCGGCAGTGTTTGTTTTGAATTGCTGGTTGAGAGAATTTCTTTTGTCTGCATTCTCAAATCGCTTTGAATTGAGATGTGAACCAAAGCAACTGTATCTATTGTATTACAAAATCTGCCTTTGTTTGCAGTAACATCATTTGTCTGTAAAGTTCATGTAGTAGCATTTTCCTGTGTTTTGTTTAGCCATTGTGTATGGCCTTCTATATTGTTGTGTTAAAGACCAATGGTCATCCATGTTCCTTCGAATGACAAGCAAGAAAAAAAAGGTTTCCTTCTTGGTTTTAAGCTATAGTTACAACAGAGATTTTGTTATTATATTTTCATACAGGGTGTTCGAGAAAAAAATCAACCTACTTTCATTCGAGATCTTTCATGAAATAAGGACATTTTGAATCAATTTGAGGCATACCATCTGAAAGTGCAATCTATCTTCTTTGCAATGATATTCAGGTTTGGTGGATTAATTGAATTGTTCGTTGTTTAACTGACGTTTTCGTAAGTATGGCCAATCTTAGATGTTGAAAAGTAATAGGGCATTTCCACAGACGAAAATCCACGTTTGTCAGAGCATGTTCTATCGTTATCTACAAATGCATCTCATGAGGACGAAATTTTCTTTTTCCCTCCTCGAGGTATCACCTCAAGTGCTTCTGGGCCTTAAACATTTGGACAAATTCTTTTATAAGTTTTACTGGAAAAGGGGGCTGATTTTGCTTTTGCCATGTTGCATTTGAAAGTGAGCATACGTTTGAAAAATGTCAATTTAATAATAGATACAGTAAAACTCCGCAAACAAAATAAGAACCTGCAGACTGATCTTGTGAAAAAGACACCCAAAGATAAGAACCAAAAGCATACTGATTTACTCCAATGTTCTTATGATATGGTACTTAAGAGTAATTAAGAAATTTCATCATATCAGTGTAAACAACTCCCAACTATTGATAACTGAACACCTCTAACAGTTTTCAGGGATATGCAAATTGTTTTATCAAGCTGTATGATATAAATTGCTTTGTTAACAACACAATACTATACCCCCTAATATTCAAATGCAGTCATTGTCTCAAGTTTATTCAACACATCGCTATAGCTATGTATTCGTCCTAGTAATAAGTGCGCGTGCGATAAGAGCCACACCTGGAAAATGTCATAAGTACCTCATTTATAAGAACCTAGTCAGTCTGTTTTTAGAAAAATATGTTCTTGTTTGCGGGGTTTCAGTGTAATTTATCCAAGCTGCATATTATAATGAAGAGGGATTGTGCTCAAGTTTTGTCAAGAGATCTTAAATTATAGTTAGGTTGTTACTTTTTCTAAAATACCCTGTAAAACCTAGGGCAGAAATAGATCAAACGAACCAGGGAGGTATAGCTCCTTGATACGAACGTCGAAGTTAGACGCCTGAACAACCTCGTTCCCAGGATGTTCTTACGTCATACGCTAACCACGAGGCCAAATGAACACCCTGGTACACTTCGATCAAATCTGCCCAGAAAATGGGCAGATTTGCACCCATTATGGATTTACAGTTTGCTAGGCGACGCCAAGCGACGGAAAATGCACGTTTCTGTGGTGCTATTTCTGTAATATATATATATATATCAAGATACTAAAAACACACACGAGGGCATTATTTCAACTTTTTTAAAGGTATTCGTGCAATAATCTGGGGTTAGCAACTGTGTTTAATGTGAATATAAGCACGGTTTGTTTTGGGCAAAAATGGGCCTAAGTTGAAAATTAGAGAGACTTTCACCGCAGCTTCTTAAATGAAATTGGCTCGTTATCCTTCGAATTTCGGAAATAAATTGCAAATGATGGTCGAAATAGGTAAAGAATATGGTTTCGGGTCGAATTTTTACATGCCGCGGCCGTTTACCCCCACGCAAAACGGAGTTACCGCGTAAAGTGGCGAACAGCCAATCAGATTGCAGAACGGCCTCTTTTATCCCAGAGTAGAGGTAGAGCAACAAAGTCACTCTGGGGACGAGATTGACGCCTGAAAGGATCATGGAAGACAATGGGCCTTAAGGATAGTTCTGTTATGACATGTAAAATATACTTTTGAAGTAGATACGATATTGATGTGAATGATAGATTGGTAAGTAAGTAAATTAACTGGACAGTATCATCTTGAGTTCGTTTGTTGCGTGTGTTCTGTTTGGCTCACATCCTGTGTGAAAATAGTTTGACTTCAGCACAATGCTCGGATTCAAATAAAAATAATAGACCATTTGTAGAAAAGGCTCCGAGGACCGCAGTGCCGGCGCCAGCTTTGAAAAATCCGAAAGAAATGGGAGGTTTGACGTAATTTTCCGTCTAAAGTTATACTCAATGACTCAATAGACCTTTTAGCTATTCTGAAAACGAATGTGGATCGAACGATATTTCAGTACAATTTGTAGAATTTTCGAATGTGCACAATTGCGATCGAAGCTCTAACGCCACTCTATCGAACCTCGCGTATAAAATTGTATAAAAATATCGCTCGATCCAGGCTCTTTTGTAGAATAGCTAGAAGGTCTATTAATGTTATAACAATCTTGCCAACTTTCGGGAACTGGGAGGGGGCAAGTCCCCAGTCCCTCCGTGGAGCCGCCACCGCAGAGGAGAGTAATATTTTTCTTGTAAATGGCTGACATAATTCTAATAAATGGCTGCTAAATGTCTTGCGGATAGACGGCGGTCTGTCGCCCGGCTTTCAAAAAGGTTCTCTCTTTTAATTACCGAAAGTTGCTGTCATACCCACTTTTATGATGAAGTTTGGCGGAAAATGGCCCCATGGCCCATTTCTGGCTATTTTTCGCCAATTCCTGGATAACCCACCGATGTTTATGGAAAATCTGCCGAAAAGGGACCCTTGTTTGGAGAATTTCGACCCAAAAACCCCAGCTATATGTGCGGCACATACCAGTACCCTCAAAATCTCATGTATCCCCCAGGGCGTTGCCAAGTAAATTTCAGTTATTGTTCCAGAAAACACAGGAAAATCATTGTTTTGATCCACTGATCACTGATCTGCTTTGATCGCGCAACATTTTATTATGGCCTCGCTTGGAGCTAATGACGCAATTGATACAACCACAACAAAGATGGTGCATATTTTACATTCAAACCGAGAAGTGAGCTGAGGGATTTCTTCACAGGTCATTAAATTCTTCCTTATTGCGACTGTAAAAATTCGTACAATGTGGTAAGTTTGTTATATTTATCCGTAGTGGATAGTATCAACTGATTTTAAATGAATCTTTTGTGCAAGCTATCGTTTGTGTGAACGAATCTGAGCTGAAACCTGTGGATGTTTGTTTTTGTAAATCCTGTCAGGGCCTATCACATCAGTCTCATCTGTCGGCGAAAATGAAACTCGACTGGCCTAGAATGGTCCTGGTCCTTAACGAACGAGGATAAAGTCATTGCAGATACTGGGGTTTTTTACAATACTAGATTCTATTCTAGATGGTGTGCCGTTCTTATTGGTTTTGATCGTAACTCAAAATTGAATTTTGAGTAAAGATCTTAACAACAATGATCTGCTGATAATTCTTTCTTGGTGTTGTTTTCGCCAAGTCAAAAACAAGGAAGTGCAATGACATTGGCATATAAGTTCTAGTGCTGTGATATATATGAATCTAAATTTTCGTTGATGAAAAATTTAGAAAAAGTAGCAAAAGTCCTCCGAAATCTTTTTTGTCCAAAAACTATTATCTAATAAACTGTTCCATAGCCTTATAACTTTTATATAGCCTTATCTAGGCATAATATCCTCTGACATTTGCATGATATTGAATTATGATTTCACCAGAAATTAGGACTTCATTACAATGATTTGACCCAAATTTTTTTATTCATATAAAATTTTTGCAATAAGTCTTACATTCTAGTATACATTGCTACCATACAACACAACAGGGACGATACCATTGGGAGCGAAAGACCATGACTACCCCAAGGCCAGTAAATTTTTGTGCATTGGTAAACTTCACTTACCAGTAAACTTCAAACCCAATTTTTGTGTTCTCTTTCAGGGCTACAAAATTGTTACTGCACTGTTCCTGATGGCAAGTGGCAATAAATATGACAGGAAGTCACAACAAAGGACACATATTTCATATTAATGTAAAGAATATGGAACCATCCACAAAAACACATGCACCATCCAGGATGGTCACCTTTACAACAATTATACATTCAACAAATGCATCCACTTTAAGTCATAGTGACAAATTTAATTATCCCATCTTTGTGGTGATTCCTGTTGCTGCTGCAATAGTACTTGTTTTGTTGATAATTTTCTTGGTAAGTTGAGTCAGTTTTTTTACAGTGCAAGCAAAAACTACTTGATGTCACTAGAAACCCTTTTGTGCATTGGGTTGCAGGGGCTGACAGTTTGTGGTTTTCTAGCCATTTTTGGAATGGTTGAACAGTTTTTTTTGGGTAAGAATGACATGGTTCCTCTCTTTCTCAGTCATGAAAGATGGTTCCAGAAAGTCAAATTATCACAAGATTAAAGATGAAAGCTATGTCCAGTACAATATGATTAATTTTAATTTACTTTTTTTAAATTTTAATTTAATTTATCAATAATTTTAATTTAAAGTACAATATAACTAAATTATTCAATTTTGTAAATATTCTGCTATTTTTCACCATTTTCAGTGATGGAAGGCCCTGTCCACGTGTTTGTAAACCCATAGATTGTTTTCCCTCCACACTGATCCACTAATCGTTTATGGAGCGTTTTAGGCCGTCCACACGTAAACGCCAAAACAATCAAAAATGAATGATGAGCATGAAGTCTTTGACCGCATCGTTTACAAAATTATGCATTTACAACCCTCCAAATGAAAACAGGATAACAGTGTTTTCAAAAAAACTGCAAATGACTGGTGAATATGAAGTCTGTGATGTCACCATTTACGAAAGTATGCGTTTATGACCGTCCACACGGAGACGCGAAAACAGCGTTTTCAAAAGTATCCACTTTGGAAAGTGTTTTTGATTGTATGTGTTTAGGATAACTTAAGACGCTGTTTACGTGTGGACGCAAGGTGTAAACGTATAAGAATGTATGCATTTACAGACGTAAACGTATACATTTGGATGGGGCCTAAGGCACTGGAATTAGAGCTTTCCCTTTTTTGGGTCATAAAAAAGATAATGAGGCAGTTGTCTGCAGCACACAACTTGGTGGTTCATTCAACAATTGGAAAGATGTTATGATGGTTTTAACTGAATTTTGAGGTAGTTTTACAGTTTTTCTGAAATATTTTGGCATTTTTACAGTTTTCAGTGACCCCCTATGACCCCAACCTTTTTCAAACAGGAATCATGCAGCAATTAAGCTAGCAGGGGTAAAACCCCTCTACTTTTTTCTAGAAAATGTGCTGGAATTTTAGGGATTACAAAACTGTTGCCGGTGAGGTTGAAAAATGCACTTTTTCTGGAGAAACTTTTGTCCTCAGGACAGTTGATGAGGGTTAGTCAGATGAACCTTACAGTTCGGATTCAAAATCTTGACAGCTGACAACAGGCTTTGGTCTACTTGAACCAATTAATCATGTTTTAAAAGGGTAATACCTGTAAAATGCTCTCTTCTAAAATTTACCATCAACTTCAAGTATACAAATGTAGCCTATGGGATTCAACTTCTCAACAGCAAATCATTGCTATATACCAATATGTGAGTTGAAAGAGATTTCTTTAAGCATTTGGAAGGCTGTTGATTAAAAGGTGTATAACTGATATTCAGAAATGAACTGTTAATCTATCAGTCAAGACTAACTTAGACGAGGAAATTTTGCTTGGTAAGATCACTCATTGTTAAGGCCAAGAAATTAGGAAAAAACCTGAAAGTAGTTTGTATGGGAATCAGGAATTCCACATTCCATTCTGGTCCATGATTTATTTGACACTGAAGTTCAGATTCATTGCATTGTCACTTTCACAAATGAATTTTTATTTCAATAGCATGTAAATCATAGACTGTAAATGGAGTGTGGAATCTTTGTTCCCAAAAAACCCTTTCCCACATTTTCCTAATTTCTGGATCTATTGGATGAGTGACATTACCGAACAAAGTTTTCACATCTAAGTTAGCATCTAAGTTGTGGCTGTAAGGGAACTGTCATTAGCTCCAAACAAGGCGATGAAATTCTCCCAAAATAGGCCAGTCTGTGGAATAGTGTTTTAAAATGAATAGAGATAAATTTGAAACGAATGTTTTATATGAAAAGGCAGCTTATTATGTAGATATTACGATAAATATAACCAACCTTTTATCAATTTTTTTTAGATATTTTTGATCAGAAGGAAATTAAGGTGAGCAAGAACTGTTTATTTTGAGGATTGTTTGTCTTGCAAAAACATATGTCAAGAGAGTTTGAAAATTCATATTTAACTTTTCCTAAAAAGGTAAGAACACAGTTGAGTTAATATTGAAATATTCCTGGACGTTTATTGCAAAATTTAAGATATCATTGATGCCAAAAAGTATGTTTAAAATTTCTTGATTAGCAAACAAATCTCGAGGGGTGTGTCATTGTTTTGAAATTTCGTTTTCCTTTCTTTTGCAGGAAAAGACAACTAAGGCAAGATCTTGTACCTCATTATGGATATGATCCAAGCGAGGCTGATGTTTTCGATGGTTATACGCAATATACAGAAGGACTTGGTAGTGTTGAAAGACTCGTCCCAGATGAGATTCATTCAAAGGTAATATCAGCTACTACACGTGCCAAAATTCATTTATCTATTTGGACCTCCAATGAAATAATGAGCCACTCTGTTTCCAAAAAGGACAGATTTTGTAAGACAACAGCATCAGTTGCTTTTGTTGACACTTAAATGCAAAGAGATTTGTGATAGCAGACAAAGAAAATTCTCTCAAACAAGTAATTCAAAACAAGCAACACCGCAAGGCTGCTCTGTAGCCTAGGTTGCTTGCACGCTTGTTGTACATTCTTGAAATGGTTTTTAAGCGCAAACATGAGCGTGTGTCGAAAGAAGGAGGAAAAATCTAAACATTTACAGTGGGCATTTTTTTTCGGAGTTCAGAAGCTGAGCAGTAAGTTCTTTGGGTAGGCTTGCCAGGATACCAGAACAAATACTCGAGCTCCCAGTAGGCCAGAGTTTCGATTTAACAGTTTAACAGAACTGGGACCGGAAGTCGCAGTTTGTTACGTGAATTGCATTGTTACAGCAAGATCGAGAAAATATTCGTGTTTTTTGCACTGGCATGCTGTGTAACTGAACGTAAAAAGAATAATCGTTGAATCGTTTTCAAGAAATTATCGTTTTCTCAGTTCATAATCGCATCTGTTCGAATCTTTTCATGTTTGCTACTGTGATATTAAGCGCAGATTTCGTAGGACAATAGCATCAAATGAATAACAAAGTTGGTTTTACGTGCACAGTGAATCCCCGCGTATAAGAACCTACTTTTTTGAGAGCCAGGCTGAAATTGGTTCTTATTTAAAAGATACTAACATTAATTTCAAGGTATTTCAAGGTAATTTCTTATGGACATGATAAGTAATTGGGGAGGATAATAAATCTTTCAAATGCAACTGGGACCACAATGACCTTGATAACAGCAATCAAATATCAACTTTGCAACCTCTGCAATAAGAACCTATGTTTCATCAGACTGAAACAGGTTCTTAATTGCAAGGTACGTAATTTAGGAAAAACAGCCTCTAGGTTCTTATTTTGGGTTCTTATATGCGGGGATTTACTGTACTATATCATTAGTTTATTGCAATCAATTAATCCTTTTAGTAAGTACGATTTTGTACATAAGAGATCATTTTCACCACGTTTCGAGCATTGCTCTTCATTAGCCTCACTACCATAAGGACCCTCAAGTTACGCTCATCTCATTGAGTTGAATTGTTGTTGTTGTTATCGCTCCACTGAGGGCCTTATGGACATAGAGCTGTAAAAACGGCAAAAAATTTCATCGGCGACAGGATTCTGTCGCCCCGTTGTCTACCGATCAGCATGTGACTTAGAGCAAGGCGGTTTTTGTTATTGTGGCAAGAATGATCCTTTACCGAAGTACTGATACCAAATTTGATGGTACAGCAGCTCTAGAAAACTGATTTTTATGGCATTTTAGACCCAGTGGTTGTGAGGAAAAAGTAGCAGATGATTTAGGCCCATAGCTACATTCTAAAAAAGAATGCGAATCGAACGACAGATTGATACATTTTGTAGAATCTTCGAATTTACACAATAGTGACAGAAACTCCAGCATTCTTCAGTCGAAGTTTTTGTGGAGCAGCGGAAAGTTTTCAAATAGAATCAGTACGGAACTTCACCGTTTCGGCAAGCGTTTGGGAATAAGTCGTAGTTGTAGCGATATCAGTTCAGCCAAAAGCGAAACTACGACATGTAATCAAGTCTAGCTCTGCATCGGGTGTTTCAATTTTCGTATTCATGACACCCAGTGAAGAGTAATCCTCGAAACGTTGCAAAAATTATCTCTTAAAGGCACACTGTCATGTCGTTGATTGGGTAAACAAGACAATCAAGAAGAAAAGAATTAGACAAGGTTCAGTAACTTCGCTGTACAGTGAAATTCACGAAGATGATAATGATCTGATTCCCTTTATTCGCAAAACAAAGTATGATCCAAGAGTATAAAGGCTTGATGATTACTCAAAGGCCATAGCTTTGTTGTCAATTTCAACATCACAAATAACCCCCATACAACTAGCCACGCCAGAGTGCCTTCAAGTACAAAGTCGTATTTTTTTAAAGAATTAATCAGCATCAGTTGCTGTTGACAGACACAGTAATTTAATAGATTAGCAATAGACGATTACGCTAAAGATGGCGGCAAGGAACTTTTCACCAAGATGCATTGCATTCTAATTACGAATCCTCATCGAATCTGTAGGAATTCGATTAAAGAACGCAGTGCATCTTGGTAAAAAGTTCCTCCCCACCATCTTTAGCGTAATCGTCTATTGAAGACAAAGGAAATTCCCTCACCCAGTTATTCGAAACTAACAATGCCGCAAAAGTGGCCTTGAAACTAGTATCGCCTTTTGGACGCGAAGATGGTTTTTATAAGAAAATGCTTTCATGAGTTTGTAATGAAAGAAGAAGGATAAATTTGAAGACGTGCCTGGTGGATTTTATTTTATTTGATTTAGAAGCCGAGCAGAAACTTTGATTTAAAGCCGAGACCATTTCAAAACGAGGTTTTTTGCTTCGAAAAATAAAGGAAAATACTTTGCAACATGATTTATTGCCATTAGCAACGGAGATTATCTACCTGTCATACATTTAACTCAAACACAAAGTCATTCATTTTCTAAAGTAAGCTTCAGTAAACTTAAACTTCAGGAAACTTTGTCAGATCAAGTAAACTTTATGTTGAATGTCCCAAAAAAGTTTCGTCCGTGTTCGGTCAATTTTTGCCTAGGAAATATAAGAGTCCAATTGTGCGATTCTGTGTGTAATTTGCACATTGTTTTACAGTAAAAACCCGCACATAAGAACCTAAGATTTTGAACTCAGCCTGTTTAGGTTCTTATACTATGAGGTACATCCCACAATCAGGATGTAGGTTCTTAACATGGGTCCAAAAAATGCAAGAAAATAAAGGATAGTTGAAGGTTTAGCACTGAAAACATAATGGCAATATTACAAGGAACGCAAAGCTCTACGTTAAAAAACATACTCCTTTGGTCCTTTGGGCTGAATTTACTCATCTCCTGGCCCATCCACAGTCATCAGACAACCAGTTTTTTCTAAAAGCCTGGTGAAGAATTCCTTGTCTTCCCTTAGGTCCCGCCATGTTTCACCAGTCCATTTAGTCATCAACAGTCTTCTCACCCTAGCTGAATTTATTTCCCATTGAATGAAAGAATGAATTTTGCACCCTTTATTAAGAACCTGGTTAGAATATGAGGCTTAAATGGTTCTTATTTATTGGGTATAAAATATACCATTTCAGGCTGTAGGTTCTTAGTAAATGAAGGTTCTTATGTGCGGGTTTTTACTGTACTTCATCTTGGACTTTGTTGAAATTACTTTCAAGATCAAAATAATGTCATTCTATGGTGTGCTTAATTAGTAATCCAAAACTTGGGAAATTCTGAAAACAGTAGACTTTGCAGAGACGGAATTATATAGCACAGGTCTTCCAAGTCTTCAGAATTGCGTAAAAGGGTGGGTGTTAAATTCTTCGATCTTTTTCTTCGAACTTTAGCTACCTATACATAATTCTACCGTTGGACTTTTAAGAAATTTTGACTTGTTTTCGAAATCATATTTGCTGAATTTCCATAAATTTTCCATAATCCTGTTTTTCAACAAATAGCTTTCTTTTTTGTAGATACCAAGTCCAGATAGCACAGAAAAATCGGATATATCATTGGAGTTTGCCAACGCGACAGATTTTGGAGGAAATCCTAATGGAACATCTACACCAAACAGTAATCTTGTCAAGAGTGTTTCGATTTAACAAAATTAATAACAGGTATGGTTAACTTATTTTTTGAATGTCGTTATGCCCATACTAGACTGATGAAAATCGTCGTAGTCTCGCTCCTTGATAGGCTGATAATCGCTACAGCTACAACTCATAATCAAGCTAATCAAAAGTTCGGCCAGAAATTGATGAACCTCACTTTGACGCTGGAAGTCATGAGCTTGGGCCCATACTACTCGATCACAAACTCACCAATTCTAAAACGCCTGAAATTCGTATTTCATTGAGGTTGTAAAGAAAACCAAACCAACCTGAGGCAAGATGAGTACTTCTTCTATGCAGTGCTTGAAGGTACCTTCACTTTGACATGGGAAACCTGCTTTTCAAGGCCAAATTAGTCTTAGCGCTTCATCACAGCAATCGACAGCAACCCTTTCACGTTTCATCACTTTTGAAGCCTCGAGACTAAAGGGAGGCTAATTCACGGAAATATGTTGAAATGTCGATACTCAATTGGTCAGTATGGACATAGTCAACTATTGTTTGGAACTCTACAATCTCATCGGTAGCTTTTCAGTTCTTTTATCCCATATTTTGCGGAATCAACATACATTTTTACGGCTCAAATACGTAGATTAGACACCGTTTTTATCCCAAACCATACTAAGATCAAAGATAATTGCTAAAATTAACATGAAAGGTTATGTATTCAAATAAATGGAAAATTATTTGGTAAATTCTTGACTTTTGTGTAAGTGGGGGCCTTAATAGAGAGGGGGCTTATTTCAAATTTTGACTCAGAGGGGAGGGGCTTAATAGAGAAGGGAGCTTAATAGAGCTTTAAAGGTAAATTGATTCACTTTCTGTTTTTCTTTATCATAAATAGACCATTTCGACAATTAAAAAAGGAGACTAGGGAGAGCGGTTTGTTCTGGTAAATGGCGGATGCAGTTCTGGTAAATGGCTGCCGCGGAGTGAGTCCGTTGAAGTGAATAATGTAAACATGACAATCGCTACTGCATAAAAACGCAGCAATGGAGCTGTCTTAGGATTTAGTCAAATAGCTTTCTATGTAAAATACAGACAAACGTGTAATTTACCTCGATTCGCAACTGATTTCCTTTTCAGCCTTTATTTCAGTGATGCAAACAGCAATGCTTGCTTCGAGTTTAAGCCCTTTCTGTATAACTTGACGAAATACATGATGCATTTGAAGTATTTGGAATAAGACAGCTTACTCTGAATTCGATTTTCAAGTGCATGGAATTCAACTGAAGTTTTTAACTTCGAATATCCTTGTTGGATTCGATTAAAGTTGAAGCGAGAAAAAGTTCGAACATAGTTCGAATTTTCTTGATCTGACGGTTGAAGATACGTCAAAACTGATATTTTAAAACTGAAATTTCTAAAACAGCGCCGATGTTTTAGCGATCTTCGCCTCAGCTTGCAAAACTCAATGTTTACATTATATTCACTTCAACGGCCTAAATACGCGGCAGCCATTTACAAGAATTGCATCCGCCATTTACCAGAACAAACCGCTCTCCCCAGTCTCCGATTTTAATTGTCGAAATGGTCTATTGTAATTTTAATTTCATGGTGAAAATATACATACACACATACATAGAAAAATTCGTCACTCAATTTGAGCACAGTTTGACATAACCTTCTGTTTGAAGAAGTCTATTAACCGTGTGGAAGTAGCAGTGAAAGTTATCGTTGATTATTTCTACTTATCAAAAGTGTTCTGAAATCTTTAGAAACTTCTTGCTACGGCAAGCATCCTACCACTAATGGGGGTCATGCTTAAGTTTCCTTCACAAATGTACCAGATTTTGACGCTTGATGCAAACCTCTTTTTTAAGAAAGTTTCTTTTTCAAGCACTTTCGATGTAACCGGGGGGGGGGGTACCTAAGTACCTTTCATTTCATGGTACGAGGACGTGCCATTTTTTTAGTGGGTACTTTTTCAAACCGTTACGGAATTATGGATATCATTTTCACAATTTTTAGACATTTAACGAAATTATGGCTGTCCTTTCCAGTGGATTTTTCATAATTCGGCCCAGATTTTCATTCAATTTTCGGAATTATGGTTCTAAAATCAACCAGAATTTACAGAATTATGGGTAGCAATTTTTCGGACAAAATGGCACCTCCCCTTCAGATGATAGGTTGAGATACCCCTCCCCCCCCCCCGAGGATGTAGGACTTAGTTTTAAACTGATTCCAATCAATTATTTTGACACTGTCGACAAATATCTTTGAATTTTTTTTCAGGACTTCAACTTCTTCATATTGTACATAATGACACATATATGCCCTTCAAATTTGAGCACGTTGCCACACATAGGGTGAGCTGGCTTGGAGAACAAAACGTTGAAACTCGTCAGATAAAGACCTTTACCATCAGGAATCAGGATTTCACAAATGCACAACATCCTTTGGTAACTGTATGGATGTTTTCCCTGTCCTCTTGTTTCATGAGATCAAATTTAACTGGAGGCGCAGGATGTCCCAAAAATTATGCCCCGTTTGTGTGGCTACTGTGGAGGAGCTGTAGATGAAGTTATCTCTATTTTTACACAGTTGCATAGGTCATAGGTCAAACTTCAACTTAGAATTTGAGACCATGTATGAGTCAATCTGACAAGTGGTTTCTGATTATGGCAGAGAAATGGGAAAGTACGCGGTTGCTTCAAAAACAACACTTATGTTGTTCTCCAGCAGCAATGACAAAATTAGGTAAGGCTTGAAAGAATGCGTTCTAACGTCGTATAAAAATGTTTGCTGAATTCTTCAAAGGGCCAGCAGTGTTTTCTATTCATAAGCTAGCACTTTCTACCTCTTGAAGCTTGACTTATGCAACTGTGTAAAATCGAGATAATTGAATCTAGGGGTCATCGGCAAATAATTTTCGTCAATGTTAACGGAATTGGGCCGTTAAGGGCTCGACCCGCCCCTCCCTCCTTCTTAACGGACCACTAAATTTATCGCTAGATTTTCTCTTGTCGCGGATGTCCCACAAACTCTCGTTACAGGCCTATTATGTGTCTTGGGTTGGAGCCTAAGCCTACCGTAACTTCTTCGTGCTGATCGCAACATCGAAGTTAAGTAGTGCAGCGCCGAAAAAAATTTACTGTAATATTACTTATTTCAATTTTTGTCACAAAAGTAAAATTTTTAACGGATTTGAGCTGGACCCCCTCCCCCCTAACGGTCAAATTCCGTTAACTGTGACGAAAATTGTTTGTCAATGACCCCCTACAGCACCTCCACATCAGCCACAGAAACGGGGAGTAATTTTTTGCGACACCCCTGTAGATGTGGAATTTCAGCCTTCTTGATTTGCTCGATCCTTTAGTTGTAGATAGAGACATACCGACCGGTTGAGCCAGAAAAGTGTTTCCACTTTCGAAGATTCATAGTAGACTGACGATGAGTCTCTTGTTGCCCTGTGCTCTTTGACTTGATGATAGAGTTCAGGCAATAGAGCAAGGTTTACCACAGGGATACAAGGGACTCATCGTCATAAGTCTAGATTCATAGCACCAGGAGTACTTTGTATACCGCTAACCAGAGCTGCCAAAAGTATTGGAGCCCGGGAACTAGGTTCCAAGAAAATTTTCAGCTTTACCAGAAAATTCTTCAATAAAAGTTTTTTCCACACAAGGAGATGACTGTTTCTCTATTTCTGCGAAAAAGAGAAAAATTTTGTGACTCTTTTATTGTACTGATCATAATCCAGGGTAAAATAATAGGCCTTGCAAACATCAACATGTATAAGGATTCTTAAGATTTTTCAAGAATAGACCTTTTAGCTATTCTGAAAAGAATCTCAATCGAACGATACTTTGCCACATTTTGTAGAATTTCGAATGTGCACAATATTGATAGAAGCTCTAACGCCACTCGATCGAATCTCGTGTATAAAAATGTATAAAAATAACGCTCGATCCAGGCTCTTTTGCTGAATAGCTAAAAGGTCTATTCTTAACTCAAGTACATGAGGAGAAGATGATTTTGGTTTTCCAGTTTGGTTGGAATATTCATAGACCTTTTAGCTATTCTGAAAAGAATCAGAATCGAACGGTATTTTGCAACATTTGTCGAATTTTCGAATCTGTACAAGACTAATAGAATAGCCATAACGCCACTCGATCGAATGTCGTGTATAAAAATGTATAAACATGACGCTCGATCCAGTCTCTTTTGCAGAATAGCTAAAAGGTCTATTGGACCTTTCCAGCACGTCATGGCCAGCAAAGTCATTTGCGTAGCATCAAGTGACGCCACAGAAAATTTTCCCCATTTGCCAGGTTCCCAGAAAGGAAAATTTTTTTTGCAGCTCTGCCGTTAATGCAAAGTTTTCTGGAAAATAAGGGTTTCTTCCGAGTTGCATGTTTGCCCGAAGTGAATATGCACCTTCGTGAGCGAAGAGACAGACGGCAAAATACAAACTATAATGTCAAAAAGTGTGAGCGTTGGAATAATCACAAAACTCAAAACTCAATTGAAGTTGAATTTTTCATTTTTGATTTGTTGCATGAATCGTCAAATTGCATTATGGGACATTGATCATTTTATCAATGGCTTTCGATTAACAAAATTCTGAAGTTATGAATTTCTGAAGTTATTAGTTACCTGGTTTTGAGGCATGCTATGAAATTATATAGAATTTCAAGCTGAATGTTTGATCATGCCACAGACTGATAGATTGATGTTGTGTTCATGTGCAGATTGAGAGTTATGTAAAATCGTGGACAAGATTGGCGATTCCTCTTAAAGCCCATGGCTCAAAATATGGAATTCAACATCATTTTCATTACTTTTAAAAGCAACTTAGTCGTCGATTTACTAAAAACAAGGTAATTTCAAAGGCAAATAACATCAACAAATTTTGTTGACTTTTGAAAAGTCACAATTTTCATCGTGACTCAACCAACACATTTTGCGTATTACCTGCTTGTTTAACTAGCAGCTGGTAAACGTAATTGAATGAGGTACTCTTAAAGAATTTAGTATAATATATAATTAACTGTAGATATGTGTTTTTATCAAATGGAGTCATTTTGTGTAGAATGCTTTGTAGAGTTTGTGTTGGAAAATATAATTAGAATATGTTACTAACCCAAAACGTTGCTAATTTTTTACGTACTTAGTCTCCGCAACGGAATTTATCGTAAAGCCAAAGATCCTTTCAATTAATTGGGTCTATCGATTTCTCCGGTTCAAGACTCGCAATCCCGGGGGTAGCTTCTATATATCCCGGGGGTAGCTTCTATATATAGAGCAGCGGGTACGTGCCAACTAGACTTATGACGATGAGTCCCTTGTATCCCTGCGGTAAACCTTGCTCAAGAAGGTCTCATAATGAAACAATGAAAAACACTTGGCCCTATTTTCTTCAATCATCAATGGAATTATGATGGAATCAAGGCTTCGAATCTCAATCCGTGGGAGTGTTTTCAATTCTTCAATCGAATCGAAAATTCTATCACATTTACACCGTAACAATAGCAATTCACAAATCTCCCAATCTGATTGGTGCTGTAGGAATCGCGAAGTTTGGGCCTAGATAGAACCAGGGTTTTCAGAGTAATGTTATGAGTCTCTGTTGACTGAGGCGCCATCATCAAGTCAAAGAGCACAGGGAAACAAGAGACTCATCGCCATAAGTCTACGTGCCATAAGGATGGGTCTTGAACCTTGAAAATCCCTTGATATGGGTCTCAAAATGTAACTGTTCCACTAGAGTTGGGTAGCCTTTTGAATTGTAACAAAGAAGTTGTTGATTGTTTTTCGTTAACGTTGGATTTTTGTCGTGTTAGTGCTCAAGCTTGGTAGGTGGTAACGCAATCTTCATAATTCTACGTTTATTAGAGTGAATTGAAAGATGATTTCTAGGTAGTTCAACAGGTTTCTTCCCCTCAAAACCCTCAAAAATGGGTATAAAAATCGAACGAGAATCTTTAGCGTGGGTCCTTTCCCAAAATATGGGGCGGCACGTCCCTGCCATACCAAAGCTTGAGTTACCATCTTGGGCTCGCAATACATGCCGCAGTTCCGCTCTGTGACTGAGCATGAGCAATAATGCACCGTGTTTGTAGCTTAGAAGTTAAAGTTCATTACCTCGATATTTTTGCTTTCCTTTGTTCTTTTCTCTTGGGCCCAAGCCGAATCAGTGCTAGAAATCAAATTCAAATGGCTCCTACGCATCTGAACAGTAAGCTCGTACACAGCATTCATCCACGTGTCAAACTTCCTTTACAATATTAAAGGAACGTTGACACAAGGATACAAGCTGTGTACGAGCTAACAGTCAGATGTGCAGGAGCCATTTGAATTTAATTTCTAGCACTGAATGTTAAGGTTTGAGCCAAAGAGAAAATAACAAAGAAAAAAAGTAATATGGAGGAAGTCAACTGTGATCTCTGAGCTACAACAAGGTTTTACGGCGGACTGTGCTGATACTGCTACACAGCTACTGTCACTGAACGTCAATGAAACGACAACAACAGCATCAAGTCAGTGGGATGAGCGATAGGTCGAGGGTCTTTGTGGAGTAAAGGCAGTCAGGTTCCTTGAAGGCTGTCTGTTCGAAGCTGTGCCCAGGGCACAGGAAGCATCCTAAACCTGGGGGCACTACACTTCGTGGGCCGCTTTTTACCAAGTCAAAGCACCCAAATGGCATTTCCTGAAATAAAAAGAGCACTTCTTCGTTAAGATTACAAGGTCTTTTGAGCAAGTGCTCCCCAGTGGCCCAGTATCCCCAGTTCCTACGTCTCCCACCCAGTGCCCCCAGTTTCTGTGTCGCTCGTAAGATGGCTGTCAAATGCTTCTTGCTTGTCAATATCTCGATATCTAAGACTTGTTGGGGAGACGAGATAGGCTGTGTCCGAAGAAACATATGTTTCCTCACCACATGCAGTGGGTTAAATCTCATGTGCAGTAGCGTTATGGGGTTGGAGCTCTGAGCAACCCCATAACCTAAACCCTAAAATGCTAGTGCACATGAGCTTTAACCCACTGCACGGGGGACATATAAGTTTCTTTGGACAAAGCCCATCTCGTCTTCCCAACAAGTGACACAAATATTCGTTGTTCAGTTCAGTGCAGTTTCGATTTCTTTACATCGCGCTGACTGGCCAATTCACTCACAGAAAAGATAACGTCTAACATTGTTATCTGATGTATGCAGCAAGGCTTCAGAAAAAGCCTGGTCCAAACGATCAATCTCTGTGAGATTTTATCCTTATGACTAATGTTGTATAATGGAAGGATGTTTATATATTCCCTTTACGTTTCCGACGGGCTTCAACAATTAGGCCTACGAACTATTTAATACCTTTTCGCTTTCGTATTTAGGATTCTAGTTAGCTGATCATTGTGGACTCCTCTGAGCATGGGAAATGTGGACACAATTTGGGTGTTGATCGTGTCCACAATACCTGGCCTAAATTATGTTTAATGATTAAATGTATTTCGTTACCTTGCTTGTCTTCAATTCACTGTTTATTTTCTCGTTCTTGTCTGGGAGCACAGCAGGCTGCTATCAACGGTTCTGCATGGGCCTAATGTCAGGGTTGCCAGATGTCCAAAATGGTTGGCGGCCAAAATTGCTACGGTTGGCGGCCAAATTCGGCCAATCAAACAAAATGGTAAAAATAGCCAATTTTCGGCCAACTGTGTCCAGTAAAAGCGTAGTTGGGAACAGCTTTCTGTGCTAGGATAACTTTTACGCCTTCATCTTTGAAACATTTTCTTGTGTTTTACCATTTTTTGTCATTTTTACACTGGCAATCTTGAGATCTTCAATATGAATTAGAGCATCAGTTGTCGAAAAAAGTGTTTTCCTTTGTTTATTGGAGGTTAAAGGACGAATGACGGAGATATAAGGAGACTTAAATCAGGGGCCTGGGCAATCTAAAAATAGTCTATTGTATTCCATTGTATTTGATGATCTCGATAGATTATCAAAACAACTGGACAAATGATGGCAGGAGCCCGTCTTTTGTTCTATTTTTAAACTAGAAGCTATATATCCGTCGTTTGTCTTTAACCCACTTACGGCCAAAATTCGGCCAACTTTTGCGTTTTCGGCCAAATCAGTCTTTGACGGCCAAAGGTTTCAAGAAACAACCAGAATCGAGAAATTTGGCCGTCAAATCGGCCAAATGGCAACCCTGCCTAATGTTTTGAACTGCATTGCGATTCGAAAGCCGTAACCTGAGAACTAGTTCCCAGATCAACGCGGCCCTCGAACGACTCATTTGCTGGATCAAATGAGTCTTCAACGCTACATTTTCCATGTTTTTAAGACCAAAACAAACCAGAGAAAACTTCATGCAATTGCCGTAGCAACTTTGTTCAAAATCTAGTCAGTCAACTGTATCATTCGAATTGAGAATTTGACTTCATTGTTCTCTGCCAAATCTTGCAATCTGATTGGTATTGGAGGAATTATGAGTTTGGGCCTAAATAGGGCCAACTTTTTCAGAGTAATACTATGAGTCTCTATCGCCTGAAGCGCCATCATCAAGTTAAAGAGCACAGGGAAACAAGAGACTCATCGTCATCAGTCTAATCCCTACCTTACCATCCCACTCCTCTTCGGCAGCCTGGGGGTGAACAAAAATTTCAAGCACATTTGCGTGGGGACCGGGAATTTTGTATGTGCAAGTGCCCGGGGGTGTGTCCTAGGGGTATAGTGAAGGCTGGACCATTGTTCAATGGGCTGGACTTGCGACAGTCTAGAAAGACTTGTCGCAAGTCCAGGGGTGGCGCCAGAAATCTTCCGATGGAGGGGCTAGAGCTTCCGATAGGGAGGCTGAAATGGCTAAAAAATTCAGTTTTCAGCCATTACATCATTTTCCCCAATTTCCTCGGACAGAAAACCAAAGTTTCCTTCAACAGGGGAAGGAAAGTTTCAAAGTTTCCTTCTGTAGCCTTTAGCCCTCCCCTGACACCACCACTGCACAAGTCCAGGTGAAGGCAAGAATTGAACGATTTAAGCTACACAGTTATCATAAAATTCCACCACGTTTGTCATTTTCTACCCTGGGGTAGTGATTTTCCACAAAACAAATTCCTGCAACAGGAATTTAAACGACGTTTTCACTGTTTACCGCTGTAGACTGTATACACGATTTTAATTAAGTAGCCTCGTTTTGGAAATTTGTGAAAATCTCTTCCTATTGTTAATATGAACATTTCGAGCCCAGATTCGGATTTAGCACCCAAACATTAGTCTTATTTCATGTTTTCAAACAGCTGGCATTTGTGATGTTGATTTTATGACAAAGTAGAGTTCAAAATTTTTATAAGGTATTTGACCGTAAAAAATCGTTCGGGGTGCAACTTTACACCCCGAGTCCTTTTCACGGTCAAATCCCTTACGGCTTTCCAAACTTTACGTCGCCATGAAGTTAACACTACGACCGCTAGAAACATGAAAACTTGTGGTTAGACTAAAGTTTGGGTGCTAAATCCGAATCTGGCCTCCAAAATTTCATCTGAAATAATTTTGAATAATTTCCAAAACGAGGCTGTTAATTAAAGTGGTGTATGTATTACACTCGTAATACGGATGCAATGTTATAATAATCCAATGTTACGATATTGTATGATATAGTCTTGTTTGTTAATGTTATGTTGATACGCTTATTGTTGCTTCGTTTGTCTTGTTTAATTTCATTCAGTAGCTGTTTAAAGTATAAAAAATTTGTACTAGGCTATTGTTTGAAAATGAAAAATGAAAAAAAATGAAAAAAATGAAATGTTGTATTGAAGAACAGATTTGGCACCTTCAAAGCATCCAATCGTATAGTTTTGCTCTGGTTTGATCATTTTGATTTGTTTGAAGGTGCTAAGAGGTGTGAAATCTTTTCCCTTGAAAAGTAAATCGCTTTTTGATGTTATTGAGCTGAATATTTCGTTTTGTAAAATTCAGCTTCTCTCGGCCAATCGAGTGTTGTGCTCCAAACTTTGGTGGTTTCGTTTGGTTTCGTTTGACTTATGCACCGCTGTGGAGGACTGGTTCGACCTGCAACAAAGGGCGGGTAAATAATTGAACCAGAGTTGTCACATGACCTCGTTTGTCATGTTGACATGTGACTTAAGGTGACGCATGCGCAATTCATTGTCTTGGCTGGCAACCCAACGAATGCATTGGGATAATGGCGACCATGATGAAGGAAGGGAAGTTGACGATATCTTATTATTTCGCTTATTGTATATCTCCTGGATAGAGCATAATGAAGAGACCAAGACAGAATGAAAGCTAAATGATCAAGGTTTACTATGAAATTATTTATTACATTGTGCGGCAAAGAGAAGTAACGCTAAAGCTGTGTTTTTCTGGCATTATTTCACTGGTGAAAACATAACATTATCGGACATAGTAGCCGAGTTAGGCAGGACAATTGAAAGAGTTATTGAAAATTAAAGTTTGCCAAATAAGTGATACTGGGTGAAGAAATATCCACAAGGTATGTTGATGTTTAATTTTTGATTGTGAATCATCTTGAAGTGTAAATATAATCAACTTTTGAGAAGTGCTTTTCAGTATGGACTCTCGCTATTCGCTATCGGACATAACTGAGTTAGGGAAACGATTCCGAGGGGTTATTGAATGTGCTAAAACTAGAACTCATGAGAAGTGATAATGAATGAAGAGATATCTACGAGGTATGTTGATGTATAATTTGTAGTTATCAATTGTCTTTGAGCGTAAGAAATCCATTTTTGAGGAGGTGTGTTTCAATAATGGCTTTCGCCATTGAATACCAAAACACTATCGGACAGTGGTGAGTTTGGCATACTTTTGACGAGTTAAAAGTTGGAAGAAACACTTATAGGAAGTGAAAATGAATGAGAAAATATTTGTGAGACCTTTTGAAACAAAGTTATTCATGTTCATTGTTGTTCGAGATTATGATAAACAATTTTTGAGTGGGTTGTTTCAAGATGGACTTTCCCACATTCTCACCACCTCATTTCGAAGGTGAGCTTCGAAATTCACTGAGATTTATTTATTCGCCTCTCAACTCAAAATATTAGCTATTATCTATTCATATTACTGAATGTTACTCAGCTTCTTATAGTAGAACGTAATGAAATTGTTTCCTGGTACAGATTGATCATTTTATCTGGGAAATGAAGAGTTTTTGGTATCAGTTTCATGCACGTACATGTGTTGTGTGTGGAGGGGATGGCGCGATTTTGAATCGATTCTGAGGCGTTCGAATTGACGAAATGTTCTTGAAAGCTTCCTAAAGCACTCTTTATGCCCCTTATATTTGCATGCTTTCAATGATGAATTCATATGGAGCAATTTTAGCGATATAACCAACTGCTGAAGTGATTTGGCTCCCTATATATCTCGTATCTGGAGTGACCCTTTTTTGGTTGTTTGAAGTCGAATATGACTTGAACGTTTCAAGAGGTTCATTCTGGAAGTTTGAAGCGGCTTCCTGTTAATTGACTTCAACTTTCTTCAAAGTGAAGAAAATTGATCAGATACTACTGATTATTCTCATAAAAAAGCCGAAAACCTACCAGGACGAGGCTTAGGCCCGTTTAGGCCTTTCATCACAAGGCATTCCAATACAACGGCGGATGAACGTTTGGGCGGGCGTCGTGTCATCCATTTTGAGATAGGTAATCTACGCACTGTTGTCAGGTAATCGGTGGTTAGGAATTGTTTTTCATATTCAAAGTCATTGAAATGGTTGTTTGTACAATTCTGAAGAAAATTATGTGCAGAAATAGACATTGGATACCTGGAAAATGCTAGATTGAACCGCCATACCTTTCACTCTAAATTTTTTGGGAAATTGTAAATGCGAAGAAAGTGAAGATCAATCATTTCGATTTAAAGCTTGCACCTCAGAAAGCTTCTAGTAAACTTATTCACAAACAACAAACTGAATTTGAAAATTATTATCGTTTGGTACTCAATGATAGCTATGCACAGTACAAGATACTACAGTTTCCTTATTTTGTATACCCTGAAATTTCCTCTATTTCCTAAAGAACTAATTCCGAAAAATGCTAGTTGAATTCATTCTGTCTGCCTTCCTTGAGCAGGAAAAGTGTTGTGAGGTTCTATTGTATTTGATAAAATGGCTGACCTTCTCAGCCATTGACTTGGCCTAATTCTTACCAGCTAAAGGTCATACACGCTTTTACTGTAGAAAGAACATGCAGATTTAGGCAAAGGGCGACTTTCCAGCTAATACCTCTGGAAAACTTCAAGAAATTTGGTCGCAACGTAGAGGGAAGAAACTTTGGCGGGAAGAGACTTAACGCGTTTTTGGCTGAAATTCGCCAACGTTCATTCTGCTAAATTTACAATAACGCGGATTTCACTGTAGTAAATACGGTGAAATTCGTGAAAGTTTACTCCTGCCAAATTGCCGAAACTATAGGAGCCAGATCTTTATGTAATCCGCTTTTGATATTCTTCGTTTTGTTATTTTTTTGCCACAGTTTATTATCAACACAATCTGCCGCAGTTTATCCTCGCGAAACTTTTTCATTTTGGCGGACTCGCGAAAATTAACTCACTCGCAAAAGTTTCTCCCGCGAAAGTTTCATTTATTGTTGATAAGACTCCTTGAAACTTGAGAAGACATGCACTAATGCTTGAGAAATCCCGTGAATTGTTTGCACATCAAGATCTTAATAAACCCCAAATATGTTGTGCGATGGTAACCACAGCATAAATATTTCATATTTGGGGGTGAGGCGTTGGATGTACCCTAATTCATATCATTTAAGGGCGATAAAAGATACCACAGATGACTTCACTTAAATTCGTATTTGACCAGAGCCAATTAGGAAGGATGCAGAACTGGAAGGAAGTCGTTACCTTGTCAAATTAGGGGGCCACGATGTCGTTATGTACCAGTTTTCTTCATGATCAGTGATATGTTGTAGCACTTTCAAAGACCTGATTTGGTCATTTTGGAAGTTCAAGCTACACAGCCTAAAGAACGATTACTTTCGGAAAACTGTTAGGGTTTGCTTTATATTTTGTGGACTGAAGCCGTTTGCATGTTTGTTTTGAACTCGTCAGGTTATTTTAGGAGCCTCTGTTGTTACATTCTTAATGACAACGAGAGATCCACCCACCTTTCCCGATAGCAAAAGAATAACTTGCATTCCTGCTTTTGGCTTTGTTTGCAAATTTCCAGCACATTCACATTGGCAGAGCTGGCCTCTTCTTTACAATGACTGTACCCCTTCACGGTTTAAGAGTTCTTCTCTGCATTGCTCATGCATGGCTTGCGGTTGAACGACGCTGCCCGACGCTGCAACTTTATTTGGGCAAACTCAAATCTTATTTGGGCAGTAGCAGTGAAAACTGTCGAGAACAATTCAGAGGAACGTTGAGATAACGAGTATTTTGAAGAGATGCGTCGTTTTAATTCAATTTCCGGAGAAATTTCGCAATAAATTTTCTTACTGCGTCCAGGAGCCATATACCGCAGCGAGGCTTTTCTTCCCATTCACGTAGGCCATAGATCATGTTAAAACAATCAAACAATAAGAAGATAGAAGCCATCAGTTCAATGGAAGCCATTAGCAAAAACGTTACGGAAAGGACTTCCTTGTTTATTGATATTCTGGACCGACCATAGCGCCCCCTTGCCTCTTTCCCCTGTCCTTGAAGTGCACGCCTGAATGACTTTTGCAAATATGCCTGCGTTTGTTTGGTCAACTTGTGTAAATCTTAGCCTATGTTTGTTGATGTTTTACAACAGAAGTGGAGAAAACACAGGTTGTCATGATATGAATCTGAAAACACTTCCCAGCGTCTCCTCCCTCCCAGGCTCGTGTCCCAGAATTACACTGTCAACACCCATCAGATTGTTGGTTTATTTTGGAATTCGGATCCCGTATTTGTCATTTGTTGGCACTTTCCATCACAAGGTGATAAAATGCAGGTTATTTTGAGCGGAGGACTACAGAATTGCTTATCCACATCTGTAAATGTTTCCCCATGGAACAACACATGCATCGCTGTCTTGAAGTCTCAGCTGTATATGCTTGAATGACTGACCAAATATGCAACGGTTTTCTGTTGCTAATCTGATTTCTTATCTGCCCTACTGCGACTCAGCAGCGGAGGAATAAGGTTGGTGTGAACAAAGAACTGCAAAAATTTGTTGCGATTGGTTCCCGAACACACCTCCCTTTCCCGCTTCCTTCCCAGGCCCCCTGTTCCTGCATTGCTCAGTAAACACTCGTCACATGGTTGATTTTAGCTTTTGTAAACTTGATCTCATCTTTGCTCGTGCTGTGCCTGAAAAGCCGAGAAAAATGCAGGTTGTTGTGAGCATAGCACTGCACAATACACCACTTTAATTAAGCAGCCTCGTTTTGGAAATTTGTCAAAGTCTCTTCCTATTGTTCATGTGAAAATTTTGAACGCCGATTCGGATTTAGCACCCAAACTTTAGTCTTGTTACATGTTTTTAAACTGCTAGCAATTATGATGTTGATTTTATAACTATGTAAAGTTGAAAGATTTACAAGGGATTGGACCATGAAAATTCGTTCGGGGTGAAACTTTTCACCCCGAGTCATTTTTCACGGTCAAATCCCTCATAGATTTTCAAACATTAAATCGTCATAAAATTAAAGCGATGACCGCTGGCAGCAAGAAAACTTGTGATCAGACTAAAGTTTGGGTATTAAATCTGAATTTGGCCTCTAAAAGTTCATAGGACAGAACCTTGAATAATTTCCAAAACGAGGCTGTTAATTAAAGTGGTGTATTATGTACATTTGCTCCCGTGAAAAGTGAGCCCAAGCGATTATTCTCGATTAAGGTGGGGGCTTGGGGGGTACTGGAACCCGCAAACTCAGACCGAAATTAGCAAAAACCTGAAATCCCGCATTTCTGTTTTCACCGACCCCTGCGCCTCGTTTTAAGCATTCGAAAGCTAGTTCAATCTCAGTTAACTGCATGGACTGTATGACTTCGAAAACCCGGCCAAATAGGAATTTTGAGTCAAATACCCGAACCCCGAGCATTAAAATTGACCAAACCCGCAACCCGCAAACAATTTCTCGATATAACTGCATCTGAAATGAACTTCATGGATTAAATCATAAATAACTTTATCACGCATTTCTATGAATCTTAAATATTGATCTTTTATGGACCGAAATAACGAATCCAGGCTTGGTTGGTCTGCAGTTTCATCATTGTTGTTTTGTGATTGTTGCTGTTGTTATTATTGTTGTGCTCTGTCAACTTTAGCCTTCTCTCTCATTGCTTAATTTTCATGTGCACTTTGTAGCAAGTGAACATCTTTACTTTGTTGTGACTTGTTTCCTGAATCATATAAGAGAGACTTCACAATCTTGTTTTCAAAAATTCACGAGAAACGGGTGTTATACATGAAGATCGTTATGGAACCCTTACGAAACTCGACAGAAATTCCGAGTAGTCAATCTGTGATAGTCAATCTGTCAATCTGTGATTTCTGTGATCTATATTGTTGCCAACACTTGGCCATTGTGCTCTGCTCAGATTTTGGTGGATTGGGTGAATCCACAATAAAGCTACTTCTAAAAATCAACCAATATCTCTGTGATCGTACAACATACGAGTGTTTCGTGTTGTTTCTCTCCTAAGCTCAAGAGTCCATCTTCAAAATAGCACCTTTTGGTGTTGTTGTTGGTGGTGGTGGTGGTGGTGGTGGTGGTGGTGGTGGTGGTGGTGGTGGTGGTGTTGGTGGTGGTCGTGGTCGTGGTGGTGTTGGTGGTGGTCGTGGTCCTGGTGGTGGTGGTCGTGGTCATGGTGGTGGTGGTCGTGGTTGTGGTGGTGGTCGTGGTTGTGGTGGTGGTAGTGGTGATAGTTGTGGTGGTGGTGGTGGTCCTAGTGGTCATGGTGGTGGTGGTGGTGGTGGTGGTGGTTGTGATGGTCATGGTGGTGCTGGTGGGGGTGGTCATCCTGGTTGTCATCGTCGTGGTTGTGGTCGTGGTCATGGTCATTGTTGTGGTTGTTGTCCTGGTCATGGTCATAGTCGTGGTCGTGGTGGTCGTGATGATGATGATGATGATGATGATGATCATGATCATGATCATGATCATGATAATGATCATGATGATAATGATGATGATGATGATAATGATTATGATCATAATGATCATGATGATCATGATCATGATGATGATGATCATGATGATGATGATCATTATCATCATCATCATCATCATCATCATCATCATCATCATCATCAACATCATCATGATGTTCATGATCATGGGAGCACATTACTGGAATTTATAAACGTAGCGTTGCAGCCACATTCCATAGAAATGTGTTGAATGCATTGATGTCATCGCATAACCATTGATTTAGCAAGGCAACGTTTGACTTTAGCCTAAATAATTTAGAGCGGCTAAACATGAATAGAGCGGTGATATCGTGAAGAATTTCTCCAAGCCACGTTTCTGCTTCTATGAAATTGGGTGGACGGCAGAGATAACAGCGAGAAGTGGTTGATAAAAGTTGCGATTTTGAAGTTGGTCCATTAAAAATATGTCCGTAATAACTTATTAATGAGCTGTACTTTATCGTGTGCTTGTTCTGATTGTAGAAATGGTTTTGCGAAATGCCACCGGCTGATTTATTCGCGACCTTGAGATCAATCGCACTGGTGAAAGGTCCTTGCGAAATCTTTGATCGTCTATGGCCTTGACCAACTGTTTTTGTGAATCTCAAATGCAAGCGATCTGATTTAGATTCAACATTTGGGCACAAAGCTGACAGTATGTTTCGCGAATTTTATTTTCGCGAAAGGAGGCTCGCTTTCTATATTTCGCGCTCTATGTGACGAATTTTTGTCTTAATTTCGCGAATACAGTTGTACCAGACGTCAAACTTAACACACATGTTAGCGCTATATAGTATGTCCTCATTTACGCGTATTTTTACAGGAAACAAACAAGTTAAGACAAAGTTTCTTAAAATTATCAGACCTTGGGTGTTCAGAGTTTCTTATGACTTTCTTACGAGCTCACCAAACATCTTCATTTTAGTTGCTTCTGTCCTGTGATTATTTCAAAACTAATTTTTTTAAATCTCTCCAAAATTTTTACATTATACTCAAGTTCATTCCGAGGAACGTGGTGCTAGAAAAAATAAAAATATACTGGAAATATGCCAAGGAATCCATTTACCGTACTTATGTGTGCTTGAATAATTCTTCTCGTCAGTAGAGCTTTTAATTTTTACCATTCTGAGTACCGAGTTTCTTATTAGCCCTTCCTTACAAGAAACACATGTGTAGGGCTAAGATTTCATGATAGACCAGGCACCTGTCCCTACTACGTTGTGTGTTATGAGAGTGTTTCCAACTTGTTGCTGGCCGACTGCTAGTGACATGGAGCAGATAAAAGTAAGGATTTTGGTCAAATTTCAACTAAAATAATTTACATTAACTGGATTTGTCCTCACATCAGCAAACATGGTTTGACCGAAATCTGTTCTATTCTTGTCCCAAAGATGATGCTTGTCGCATCCATTTTATTGAACAATTGTTATTTGTTTTGCCTTGTGACTTCGAGGGGAGAAATCCTCTTTGATTATTTCTTTTAGCATCGATTTTAGCAAGTAAGGTGCTTGATTGAAATGTAGTCCATTACATTGCTTTTCTGATATGAAATGAGAACGATTTGAACGTTTTCCGTACACGTATTCTTTTAGAATTAGAAACTAAGAATTTGGGCTAGCACTGGAAGTTTCTTAAAATTATCAGATTTGAGTACTCAGAGTTTCTTACGAGTTTCTTAAAGGTTCCATAACTACAACTATCTTCTTGTCCACTACCTGGTACATCAGAAACTTTTCAAAATAATGTTTTTGAAGCATTTCCAATGTTTAAACTATACTCAAGTACCTTTCAAGTAAAATCATACAAGAAACAAGTGGAATTAAAGTATAAAAAATATATAAAGTAAATAAAGTGAAAATAAAGTAAAAATATGTTAAGGATTCCTAGTAGTTTCTTAAGTTATATTTTCCCAGTACTGGAGTTTCTTGATTTTTTGGCGATCTGAGAGTTGAGTTTCTTATAACCAGTTTGTTATAAAAAATACGTGTACAATATCATTGGACCCACGAGAGGAAGCACGTACAGTGTTTGGTCGATCGTTGCAAGTGAGTTTATGACTAGTCACAATACTCTTGAAATGGCAAAGATGTATCTCGCTCAAAAACCCATAGATATGTCAGCTGGGCAAATCCGCGAATTAAAACCATCTACAAGTTATGCATTAATAATTTTGCTTTATCACAAATGTGACCAAATGCGTATTCAACAAAGGTGTCAAAAGTTGCTTCTTTAAAAAGAACCTGTTGTTCGAAGCCAAAACTTTCGAACAGGATTGGGCTGCTCTTTGCCCATCCCGTGAATAATGTGCGGTTTTTTAGCTTCTTATTCAGTAAAACCTCAGATCCTTGAAAGTCAGCCGACAAGTTACCACAAATTCACCTTCGTGAATTTAATGTTTGGGATAAGGTGATCCTGTGGCTTTTTCTTTTGTGAATGCAGCTTCGGAGCTAAGGAGTTCCTTAATCCACTATTGTGAGTTGTTTTGATGATGTGTCGAAACTGAGACCAAAGTAAAATGGCAGCTTGGGTAGTTGTTGTTGATGCTTGTTCCACGTTAGTGACTCCTTTGTTGAGCATTAAACCCAGGGGGGGGGGATAACTTAAGTTTTCGTTGTACGGGCTTTTGCCGTATTTAGGGTACCTTTTTATCACAATGTCCGGAGTTATGGGTATATTTCACAACAATTTTTACATTTTCCGGATTTATGGGTATATTTCACAACAATTTTACATTTTCCGGATTTATGGGTATGGTTTTTTGTCTATTGGTAGCAGCTACGAGATATAGCGATGTCTGTACCTGTTCCATACTTTTTGTTTTTCTGTTTTTTCTCTGTTCTTTCATGATGGCATTGTGCTGTGGTTTATAGCAAAGTGCCGTACATTTACCAAAATTGTCTATATGAAAACAATGGGTTACTTATTCTAAATTTCATTCACAAAACGGGTCGGCTTGGATAACTTTAAACTTTTGTTTTACGCCACACAGCCACTATTTACGTTTTCCCTATTTCTTTTGTAAGGGCTGATTTCCAGTCAGTGGAATTTTCCGAGCGAGCGGAAATTCTATTGTTCGCGGGAGAAAATGTCGCTCTGAAATTGAATAGATAGTTACGGCTGAGCAACTTTTCATTGTCAAAAATTCCACCCGCTTGGAAAATTCCGCTGGGAAGTCTGTTTCACATTTGATGTTAAGCACAAAAAGAGTCAACGAAATTCTTTCTCCAAATTGCTATTATTTCTGACCAATGATATCGTTAACTCAACCCTAACCTGACAGCATACGTTTGCCATCAGGCGTCTATGCTGGCCTGACATCCAATGTGGAACAGATTCCATTATGTGTTAGTATCTAATCTTAATTTACTAACTGTTTTTTGCATGTCTTTATGTTAATGGCCACAAGGTAGTCATTGTCTCTTGCTCCTTGTGGTCTTGTCCCTGTAGTGTTGTATTGTTGTGGAGTAATTAGCAAGTATAGTAGAACGTAGATGTAGCATGTATTGTAATTTTTATATGGATATAAAAAAATGGTTTACAAGCAAGGAAAGCATATAAAACAGAAGTAGCTTTTTGGTCTACATTCTGAGAAATTTGTTAGTTTTTTAATTGGATGTGCTGTAGTTATGTAGTTGACTCAAACATTTCCAAAATAATTGAAAACAAATATGTATGTACATATTTCATGTTTGAGAAACCACAGGTGGCATCAAATATTAAAAAAATTGTAAAAAAAATTGTAAAAGATTGCTCCCTCGCGTTTTATTTCTTGCTGTATTACTGATATTCCTTCCCTGACCATACTTGTAAATGTTGCTTTTAAAGAATAGGCCTATTGGTCCCAGTTTCAAAAAACGTTTGCAAGCATGGTCAGGGAAAGAATACCAGTGATACAACAAGAAATACAGCGTGAGTGAGCAATCTTTTACAATTTTTTACAATTTCTTTAGTATTTGATGCCACTTGTGGTTTATGTTTACCTTATAGCACTGGAAATGATTCATAAAGTTTTGTTTGAAGTGTTTGCCAAGGACATAAAGAGTAAAGATGAAGATTGTTATGGAAGTTGTAAGAAATTTGCAAGAAACACTGAGTACTCAAAATATGATAATTTGAGGAAGTTCAGCAGAGATGGCACCAGGGAAGAAATGTTGGGGGGGGGCAAAAATTTTCAAAAGTACTGACAGTGAGCAAAGCAAGCAAAATTTTTATGGACCAAACCTTTCTGATTGGCTCAAAATTTGAAAAAACTCTCTAGAAACATGACAAGCAAGATATGGCAGTGCCAACAGTGCACAGTAATTTTCAAAAATTCAAGTGCCAGTGGGGGCTCCAACCCCCAAACTCCCCCAGTCACACCATCCCCTAGGAAGGGATGCCAAAAAACTGCCACTAAAATCGTTTTTGGTTTGACCTCTCTCAGTAGCTTGCTTGCTTCATTAATTTACTTATTCTTCTCATGAACCAAACTGATAGGTGTATGACATATTCATTGTTGGTAATTCAATGTTTTTCTTGTTGCAGTTACTATTGTTTTACTTCAGTTTTTCTTTCTGTTTTCTCTCTAAGTTAAAAAGTTTATTTTGGTTGTTGCTGTTCTTTTACAGGAGTCAACAGTTTCTTTCTACAGATACAACAGTATTTTGTTGTGTTTACAGTTTTAGTACAGTATGTCCACTATTCAAGGCTAGTTTCAAATCATGATTTTTAATTTCTGTTTTAGTGATGATTGGTGTTTGATTTGGAGGACTGACGTAAACTGTTTAGACCTGGTAACAATGTGGCATTGGACAATTGCATAGATGCCTGTTCCAAGGCCATTACAGCTGATGATGAATAGTTTGAAAAGTGCTGAATTGATTAGAGAATTGAAGGCAGAAACTGAAAAGCTTGTGGAGAAAAACAGGTAAGAGAAGAAATTATACAAGGCTGAATATATTTCCAAAAGGAAATGGTCTCCAAGAACTTTTCTTCAATCAATACACATGCCTTTCTAAACATCAGATTTATTCTGCTCAACTTAAATGTCTCCTGCAACTGTAGGCTTTTAAAATCAGATTTATACAGTTATATTTCAATATATTATCATATTAATTTGCCAAACAAAATATTATGTCATCAACTGAAACTTACTATTAGTTGGTAACTTAAAAACAAAATGAGATGATTTTTGAACAGGATTCAGTATTTTTCATTCAAACATGCCATTCATTTGCATCAATAAAAATTTTCGCTTCAGATCAGCTTTAAAGGGTCTATCAACAGAATTCTTACTTGGTTTGTATCTCAATTCACCACGCAAATACTTTCAAAATGACAAAACCGCTACCACATGCTTGATCATGATAAGCTTCATGCACTCAAATTTGAGCAATATTTGGTCAAGAAAGTTATCAAATTTTGATGTGTTACTTTGAAATTTGGAGCAAAATGGCCAAACACCATACCTACATTGAAGTATGTTAGTTTGTCTGTCAGAGTTCCCTCATTTCCATCTTTTGCAGTCCATGTTTTGTAAGGTACAACGTGGAGCCAGATAGACGTTTTATCAAAGGCAGAGCATTCTTTGGCTGTGCAGAAGAGTTACACCATGTACATTTTTTTAATTTACCTATTGTTTTGTCATTGTTGTTGATGTTGCTCCATCCCATCGATATTTAAGGCAATGTACAGGTTTTCCAGAATGACATTTGATTGGTATTTTGGAATTTTTGATTTAGCTGAAAATGTGCTGTTGAGGGAAGATATCAGTGCCTTAAAAGAGGCCCTTAGAGTGAGTGACCGGAGCAACATGGGGCAGTCTCTGCAGGCCTTTGAGTTTGATGTGTGCAGTCACACTGGCACATACAAGCAGATGGGCTACGTGTTCACTTTGGCGCACACGCAAAATTATCTTTTAGTGCGCTTACCCAAGTTCCTTTGAGTTTGGCGGGATTTCATTCTTGTAAGCAAATTTGAAACTATGTACACTGGTTTGTCAATAATGCCTACTTTATGCATCTGTTCATGTTTCAAAGCATACAAAACATCAGCATTTTTCACACTATGCCAGCATGCGCAATCACACGGGCAAAATGATATGGATGCAAAAAGCTGCATGCATACCATATTTCTCACTAAAAGGACTGTCTCTAAATGGGACAAAGAATATCTTTACATGCCATTGTTCTTTTGACTTAACATTATTTGGGCATATGTCACATTAGCACATATAAGGCTATTTTAAAACATGTGAGGTGTCATCTTTCAACTTGGGTTGTTAACTTTAGATGTTGTAATAGAAAGCAAAACATGGAGACAGGTGAACACTTTGAGCCATGATTATCCAACATCAACTTGAATCTTTTTGTAAAAGAAATGGAAAATGCTTATTTCACTCTTACAGTTCCAATAGTACAGTAGTTACTTGCATACAAAAATTTAAGATGCACATACCCTGCTTTTGGAAATAATACCCCATTTTATAGGAACAGGTACAGGTATGAAAAAGGTTATTTCTTATGTAAAAGAAAACAAGAATGAACTAAGCAGAAGGCACACTCCGAAAAGAAAATTTGTAAATTCAAATAAAAAATGATATGATTAATATCACAATGACAGAGCAGACACTACTCATTCATGCACGAAAACTCGTATCTTTGAGCCCTCCTAGCTCCATGTAACAATGCCCAAAATTAAGCAACACATAATATTTCCGGCCTTGTGCCGTCGACTCTTGATTTATTATTTCAAAAAACTTATCTATCAAAACACGTCCTTATCTCAGATTGCTTGGTGACGTCATTTTACACAGTTTCTGCTCTATCTATCACAATTATAAAGTCTGTGTTTGAGTAGCTGAAAGAGAGTCCATGATTTGTTTAATAAGAAACTTTGCCCTGACTTGAAGTTGATCTCATCATATAAGTAACGATGTCAGACCTGAAACTGAAAATGTTTGTTGTTTCTTATATGTAGGACACTATTGTATGGCATATGTTGAAACTGAAAACCACATACAGTAGTTTCAGTTTATTCATGGCTTTAATTATGTCCGTAATTTTGTCTGCTTTGCTTTTCATGAACATTTAATCCCTTTTTGATCCTTATTTTTGTTTCATTTCAGCATGGTGATTAAGCCAGAAGAAAATGGCATTGGATTGGTTAATTTAGACAATAGCTATTGTTTTGAAGCAAAAGAGAATCACCTGACACCATTGAGAAGGAATGTAATTCCATATCCTGTAAGTTGAGGATAAATTTTCTCAGGTCTCATATTTCGTCCATTCAAGTTATGAGATTATGTGTCATTTGAAGACTGCAGGTTTAATTATATAGGGCAGGGTAGAGAGTAAAGTTTTCCAACAAATGGTCTCTTGGGGGGACTCCGCCCCCAGCCCCCCATTGGCTTCAGCCCTGACCAGTCCATAATCGCAATCTTGAATGATACTAAGCAGGCAAATTTTGTTTGATTTATTGGCTGACCAATTTCAGACTTGTAAACAACATCTGTTTTCATCCAATTCGTAGGTCTAGTAACAGCCTAAATTTATTTGAGAGGCTAAATCAATTGACAATGCCCATCAATGGACAGAACCTCCAAGATTTGACAACACAATTGAGTGGCCATTTTTTCACTTTTCTGCATTTATCCATTTTCCTTTCTCATTTTCATTCCTTCAAGAAACCTGTGGAAGTTTCTGGCCCCATTGGTGCCACAGTGCGTCATTTTTCCATCCTTGATTGCTTGTGACTGAATTTGAATTTAGTGTGTTATTCTGTCCTATCCATGAGGCATTTGGACAAGCCGTGAAAAACAGACTGTCTTGACACTGTCTCTGCAGTGAGGATTAAAAGTTGATAACTTAATACCTCAATGAGTTTTGAAATCCAAGCAAGAAACGAGATATCTAGGTAGATTAATTGTGTGAGCTTTGATGTCGACAAAAGCATCTGGTCAAATCCATAAATCCTCTCCCAGAACATGATTCCTTTTATATTCTGTCCCCTCATTTTCACTTGACTACCTCATGTTCATAGCATAGTTCATAGTTTGATAACCAATGAGGCATGTGTGTAACCATAGTATTAATTCATGCCAAAATATTGACAGAAACTGAAGTCATATATTTGCTGAAGTTATCTTCTGGTACTGCTGGCTAACCTGAAAAAACCATTTTATGCCTGCCTAAACGTAGATGGCTCAGTTGTTGGTAATGGTGCTTGGAGAGTGGAAATGTTGGTCATAGAGGCCATGGAGAGTAAATAGTGAGTTTACGAAATGACGACGACAACGGCAACTGCAACGCAATGTTGCTTTTGTTTCAGAACTTTAGATTCAATAGATTCCTTGTTTTTCGTTCGAATTTGCGTCCCCTGAGAGACTCTGAAGTTGCTCTTTTCAATTTCACAGCTTGGAAGGCCTTTTTCTGGCGCTCTGTACTGTGGATCTAATTGTTGCCCACCGTTCACGATATTGCTTCGATTATTTTAGAAATGGCCTTTATCAGAGGTTTTTATCAGAGGTTTTGTTCTTTTTATCATCAGTTAAAATGAAGAGAAAAAGCAAAGGGAAAGGACGCAAAGTCATCTGGTCCCTACTGGATATGGTCCTTACAATTCAACAAATGTTTAACAAGAAAATAAACTTTGTCACGTGTTGTAAAACTAATGAACTTTGTCACGTCAAGTAATTTTATTGTGAAAAGAAGAAAAAAAAATTTAAACGGTTCTTGAGGACTAAGTACGTCGAAGTAAGTTATCAGCTAACATCCAAAGTGGGACAAATTTATTCAAATTTTATTAGCAAATAAAAGGTGGGAAAAGAGGTGGAAAAATGGACTATCAGAGGTGTAAGCAGTATCGGAACCTGTAACAAGGTTCCAGTTTGGTTATGAATATTCAAAGAGAGTTTCACAGATGTAACAGATGTTACAGTTGTAACAACGTTCCAGTTTGGTTATGAATATTCAAAGAGAGTTTTCCCTTACCCACGTTTTTGCATGTTTTTTTTTTTGCCTTTTTTGGTACCCATTGTTACTGCCCTATTTAATGGCTGTTTACGCCCTATTTCACACGCTGACGATGGACCTTGGAATTGGTCCGAAACGTACGTTTTAGCTAATTATAGCTAATTATGGCTTAGCCGCTTACTCAAAACATGGATTTGTCATAACTTTATTCTTGATCACATGGACTTGCCGTATAATGTCAAATCTTTAAAAATGGAAAACAGAGAAATTGAAAATTGAAAATTGACTTGCTGAGAATACAAATATGATTTTTTTTGTCGTCGTGCTTGCCCTCCGTTTTATTGTGAGACTGCGATTTCCAACTGAGGTTCCAGTTTCACAGAAATTTTTGAGCCAATAACCATGTTCGCAAGACTAATTATATATTGCCGAACTTGACAGAATGAAATTAGTTGCTTTTCCAGAAAAGTGTTTAGTTTCCCCTGTCCTTCCTAACTTGACATAGTTGTTTAACGGTTTGTAAATTTCACTGACAACTTCGTGGAAGATTATATTTGTCCTTTGAAATTCTTGGGAAAGCATACCGAGATACATAGAGTGGCTGGAACTGACTTTCACAGAAGTTTATCGCACACAACGCATTGTAAAGAAATGGAAGCATGAGAGGCTCTTTAAATGTTACCCCTTGCAAAGTTTTGGTGAAGGTGAAGGTGAAGGTGAAGTTGCGTTTTTCAGCGCCAAGCGCTGGGATCGCAGAAATAGAGCAGACCTAATCGAGTCCGTGACCCCTTGTCATGACGCTCAAGTGGTGGGGCTCTGCCGGGGCTCGAACCCACTCCGCCTGACTATTCTGGTTGCAATGTCAGAGGATTATACCACGGCGCCACAACACCTACAAAAAGTTTTGCTGACAATCTTGAGGTAACTAATCTAGGTTTCCAGAGACGGAAAGATTCTTTCCACCACTGGCCTTTATTATCTTTAATTAATATCTTTGATGATTTAATGACATCTACAGTCCTATTTGTTATGCCTTCCTTGGGATCAAGTAAAAAATCTTTTCTCACTGTCATAGGAACTGGTTTCTATGTAAGTTTTGCAAAACCAGGCCTGTCATGAATTTTTAGAGCAAATGGGTAAAAGAAAGTGCTCCTTACAATTTGTGGATTAGCTGTTTTTTAGCATGATTGATATAGTGAAAGTGAGATGTTTCAAGAAGTTATGAGCCAGCTGAGAGTGTGTGACAAGAGAAATGTGTTGCTTGACCACAGACAGTTACGTTCAGGGGAGATGTTGGCGAGAGGGAGCCCAGCCACTGATCACATCAGAGAGCAGGCCTATATACTTCTTTTTTGATTTCAAAGTCCAACTTTGTAATCTAAGTGAGGACTCCAGGTTAGTAAGTAGGTAAGAAAGAAGGAAAATAAGAAAGTCACGCGCGTTAATGCAATACATTAACGTTTTATCTTTGCGCCTTGGGACGGAGGATGATGTCTCCTATGGGGGTATACACGTGCCTAGCTGGGTTATGGATCAATTTGTGACATTTTGCCCGGGTTATGGGTAAGGTTTTTTTAATTTTGCCGTAGTCCTAGGTCTGCTTGACGAAGATTTGCCTTATTCATGGGTAAATGTAAGCAGGCAGCGGGATCAGCAAGGTTGTTGAGATCTGGATTTGCGATTATTTGCATAAGAACTGTATGAATATGTTTTATGTTTAGGACCACAATTATGGACAACAGCCACCATTGACTCCACCTGAACAACACAGTCCTGATCCAAATGAACAAACTGATACTGGTAACGAGGATGAAGATGAGGAAGGTGTAACAAGATGCATATGGTATGTTTCTCTTTCACGTAATTCTTGAGAAGTTGGAACAACCCTTCAGGGAGCAAGAAAGTGTAGCTTAGGGGGCAAAGAGGTGTAGTTGCCATCAAGCAAGGGCAAATCAATCCAAAAATAGCATACGAGATGTTGGGATTTAAAATCTCTCAGATTGCTCAGAGACTTTTAAGATTTTTTCAGGACTTTCACAAATTTTTGGGATTTCTAAGACTTTTTTCAGCTTCTTAGACTTTCAATATTGTCGAACATTTTCAAGATTTGGCAAGATTTCTCAGGATTGAAGTGATTTATAAGATAGTCAAAGCATGATCAGTTGAGGCTGCACGCTAGATTTACGACGATGGGTCTCTTGTTCCCTGTCGTCTTTGACTTGATGATGGCGCTTTGGTCGACAGAGACTCACAATATTACCCTGAAAAACTTGGCCCTATTTCGGCCCAAACTCCGCGATTCCTTGAGTACCAATCAGATCGCGAGATTTGTGAATTACTGTTGTTGTGGTATAAATGTGATAGAATTTTTTATTCGATTGACGGATTGAAAACACTCCCACGGGATTGAGATTCGAAGCCTTGATTCCATCATAATTCCATTGATGATTGCAGAAGATAGGGTCAGCTTTTTCACTGTTTCGTTATGGGTCCTGCTGAGCAAGGTTTACTGCAAGGGTACAAAAGACTCATCGTCACAAGTCTAGCTGCTGCTGCGAAGTATGAACTTCTTTCCGCATATTGATGTGATCAGAGTCACACAGATATATATACAATTTTTGGGCTGCTTTGTGGAATGATGGAGTCAAGAGGTATTTTGAAATTTAGAAAGGTAATTTTGATGATTAATTACTATTTCTTTATTCCAGTGGTTTTGATCATGATGATGGCTACATGATTTGCTGCGATCGTTGTGGGTAAGTTTTGCTGCAAGAATTATACCTCTAAAACTATGATAAAGAAGTAACCCAGAAACTTTTAGTTCTGCAGTACATTCGAAACCCGCATAAAGGAACCTGTTGTATAAGAAATTTGAGGCTGAAATTTTACTTTTAAAACCCCTAAATAAGAACCCCCCCAGAGGCTGAAACTGGGAGAAGTTCTTACATTGTAGGTTTCATTCCTTCAGAATTCCCCAGCATTTTCAAACTTCTTGACATTCTGATCAGAATTCCTCAGTACTACAAATGACTATCAGATTTTTAAACAAGAATTTTGTGCTTTAAAAACTGTATATAGGGTGTGGGAAATTCGTACTGTAACCTTTTAAAAAACCTTGCAGGCTGGAATTTACAATAGCAGCCATTAATTGAGAACCTATTTAGGCTGCCCAAAGAAGACCTAGGTTCGTTTATGCGGTTTTGCACTGTAGAGCATGGTTTCGTAGTTTGCAGATCATGATTTTCTGATTTCCTTCAGGCAGTATAAAAGATTATTACAGAAATGAAATTAAAGAGGAACTACACAAGAAAATGGCCAATCTACAGTGATTTCTTTATACAATGTATTACTGGTTATTTCAACAGTGCCTTTGTTAGTTCCCTTGGTTTAATCTCGTAGGTCTTGGCAACATATTGACTGCATGGGAATTAAGTCTGACAGTGTCCCAGAAAGTTATCTATGTGATCGCTGTGACCCAAGGTTTGTTTCACTAGACCATTGCGCTATAGATGGCGGGGAGGAACTTTTTACCAAGATGCGCTGAGATGAACTCGTATAGATTCGTTGAAGATTCGTAATTAGAATGCAATGTATCTTGGTAGAAAGTTCCTCGCCGCCATCTTCAGCGTAATCGTTTCTTGTTACACTTCTTTTGATGCCATGGTCCTTTGCTTTTTACGTGTTTCCGACAAATAATCCTGACTTATACAAAAAGATCGCTTAGAAACAAAAAGTTATCTCGTTTTATATTTTGTATATTTTAGATATTTTGTATCTTGAAGGTGAAGGTGAAGTTGCGGTTTTTAGCGCCAAGCGCTGGGATCGCAGAAGCAGCTAAGCGCTAATCAAGCCCGCGACCCCTTGTCATGGCGCTTAAGTGGTGGGTGGGTCCCTATCGTGTCTCGAACCCACTCCGCCTGACTGTTCTGGCTGCAAAGTCAGAGGATTCCACCACTGCGCCACAGCACCTATCATGACATGTTTTATTGACTCCTGGAGTCCATTTCATTTCATTTCATTTCATATATTTAAGGAGGGTAGCCTTTCGGCAAAAGCCGTTTTTCAAGGGGCCCTCCGATAAAAACATTAATCACAAAAATACCAAATAAACTACCCTAGGCTAATTACAATGAAATGTCCATGGTGTAGCTGATAATTCCTGTCCGGCGTCCAGCGTGCAGATCTTTTTGTCATGGTGCAAGGGGTTGTTTTTAGGGGTGATGGAAATTGCAGTAGAAATGGTGATCAAATGGTAAATGACATTTATCTGGCTGTAATAAATCATATCATAGTGACGTCAACTGCCGCAATAAGCAATAGAAAAACAAAGGAAACACATTCTTGCCAATATTTATGAGGGCTGTTTGGACTTTTCATCGACTATTGACTGGGGTTACACATCCATGAGTCCCCCCAAGGGCTCATTGATTGCATCCAGTCCTTGTCGATAGGAGCCTCTTGACCATGTATGTCGTTGGCTCACTGAGTATAAGGTACTCGGTAGAGTCTATTTTATTGTCGCATATTTCGTGTCTCTCGTCTCGGGTGGTCACATTTCCGTTGGTTGTGCTTTGCCATAACCGTGGTTTGGGAGGAGTTTGGGTCGATATTTGGTAAAAATGGGAAACCGCAATTTTCAAAGAAGACATACGTCAGAAGGGGTATGACATTTAACGGTAATGAATCCATACAAGTGGTTTTTTGCAACAACAGCTGTTCGAATGAAGGAAACAGACATTCTGTAAAACGAGAGACAGATTAAGAAGGCTTTTCTTTCTGTCTTTGAAGTTTCATGATTCTTCGGTCTCTTCAAGCAATCGAGAAAGAGAAATCAGAATCTCCTATCTTCCCTTCCTCTCTCGTTGATGCAGATCTTAACTTGCCATTGACTGACATTTACAAATTTTACTGCTTGCAAGAATTTATCTTTGACTGCTGCTACTCCACTTCCTAACCAACTATTTGCATACTTCATAGCAGTTTAACAGTACTATGATTAGGAATTCAGCACTGTGCCTCACCATGTGGGTCCCTATTGTTTTTTGCTTTCATTTTCATTTCATTTTATCAATATTCATACACGATACACCTGCCAGCTAAGCTATCAACAATATTTGGTTAGAAAGAGTAAAAATGGTAACAGAAATAAGTATCTCTGCTCTACCAAGGGGTCATGTTTGGGTCCTGTCAAAGGTTTAAAAGATACTCTCAGAAACCTGTTTTAAAACGAGCGATTGATTCTTTTACTCGAATGTTTTCGGGGATATGATTCCAGTTTTTGACACCAGAAAAGCAGAAACTTCGCTTTGCATATTCTAGCCTAACTTTGGGAATTTGCAGATCTCTACAATTTCTGGCTTTATACTCTGAAACTATGGATCTTTCCGTGAACTTATGGCGAAGATTTCGGGACAGAGGTCATGCAAGATTTTATATAACATGACTCCTTGGTCAAAGGAGGTCAAAGACTTTAAAGTGAGCCATTTGCAAGTCCATCTGTCCTTATATTTGGCATCCGCTATTAGCTTCTTTGCCGATGTCTGTAATCGTTGTAGTTGGGATAGTTTGGTGTTGGACAGAGCACTCCAAACAATGCTGCCATAGCGAAGATGGCATTTAAAGAGAACTTTGCAGACTTGATCAAGTTTACTTTACGGAAGGGTGTTTTTCAGAGTTCAAGTCCCTTATCATCTTGTTTTTGATGGTTTTGTAACGCTATCTCCAATTAAGGCCTTCGTCGATGTTTATCCCTAAGTATTTTATCTTGTCAACCCTGCTTTGTAGGCAGTTGGATGCTGAACGAGCAAGAGCTATTCAACAGAAGAAGAAAGATGCTGTTTCAGGTTCGTGTCTTCTTGAATAAGAGTTTATTATTTAAAGGCTGAGATACGCGGTGAAATATTTCTGTCAAACAGAATTATATATCGTTTGTTCAACTTTATTTCATTCGTTGTTTTTGTTCTGACATTCACTGAATAATATTATTCAAATATATCTGTTTTTCCCAGCCAATTTGAAAATCTGTTTTCACTATGGAGCAGTGTGAACGCAAGGCGGAGGCCAATAAGTTTTGCTCCGTCTAAGCAATTTGAACTTTTTCTCAGCGATCAAGAGAAGCATATCGGTTTCTTTACATTTGTCTTTGAATTGCATGGCTTGAAAGGAACATAGCCCTCTTTGCTGTAAACCTGCCATTGGATTTCTGTGATATCTGAATTAGTTGTAGAACGGTGGCATTTTTTCTGAGGCCTGAATGCGTGACGTCATAAGATTTCTAGCATTTTTCCTGAGGCCTGAAGATGTGACGTAATAAGATTCCTAGATCTGGAGCCAGAAGAGCGACAGATTTCTGCATATCACTATTTTGTAGAGTTCCGCAAATGGTGGATCTCTTGAAGCTGCACCATATTGATTTAAGATTTGCGATGATTTTAATTGTTTCGAAACTTCCATGAAGGGACCTTTTAGCTATTCTGAAACGGATCTTAATCGAACGATATTTCGCTACGTTCTGCAGAATTTTCAAATGTGCACAATTGTGATTGAAGCTCTAACGCCACTCGATCGAACCTTGCTTTGAAAAGTGTATGAAAATAACGCTCGATCCAGGCTCCTTTGTAGAATAGCTAAAAGGTCTATTGTTTCAAAGTAGTATAAACACAGCCATTTTGAAAATAATCAAGATAGCTATAACCAGAGCATGAAAACTCACCTGGCTATGCAGGAAATTTTCATTCCATGATGTCCTGCAGGAAATTTATCAAGACAAGCTCTGTTTTGTGTTGCGCCATGTCCCAGTTGTCGAAATAAAAGAACTAACTTACAGAGTCAAGCTTGCAACTAATATATCGCAAGTAAAATTTTTATTTATATAGTAGGCAGGAAATGCAATAACCTGGGACTGGATTTTCCTCACGCTTGTCAGAAATCAGAAATGGTTTGTTAAATGGGGTTCTAGCTCCATCACTCCAAGCTCCATACAACTTGTGCAATTTTACACATCATTGCACAGCTGTCTTTGGTTCCCAACTTATTTTAAGAAAGCTGGCTGTTTTAAAATTCACATTGTTCCAGGAAATTTAAGTATGATCACCTGCCCGGTCGCAGGAAGGAAATATTTTTTCATGCCCTGGCTCTAATAAATTCCACACGGCAGATTTAAAGCAAAGAAGTACACTTAGCTTCTTTCAAGTAGATAACTCAGTTCAATGAAAATTGTAACAGAATTTTACGCCCACCATTTTAAAGATTTGAAAGATTTTGAGCCCCATGTTTTTAAAGAAACATGAAAATGTGTGTTTGAGAGAACTCTTTTACGGTTTTTCTCAGCTGTAGAACATGGTTTGAATGTTTAAACATTCAAAGACTTGTTTCTTTGTCAAAAGGCGTTACTTATCCATGTCACGACCCCATATCTTTTATCTAGCTATTTACCTTGACAGCTGGGTATTGGTTATCTATAGAAACCATCCGACATCTACCTGGACAATCTTTGATTGCAACAGAGGCCTTCTTTTATTGAATTGCAAAACAGCTTTTTTGGAATCTCAAGGTATTTTGAAATCTGATGTCAGTGCACCAGAATTATTTCTTGTTACGAGCCTCAGGTTTAATCTCAAGAGCGTGGTAATCCTGGCTTCCATAAGATCTCAAGGATCACTAGTGACGCAAGAATGGCACAAATCTGTGAGCAGCCATTTTCTGCGATCCTTGCATGATTATGGTTTCCAAGTATCGCAACGATCGCACATTTTCTACAAAATGATAGGATGTTGAAATGGAAATTGGTTCAAATTTTTTTCTCCATATCTCGCGCTTGATAAGTGCGATCGACGAAAGGAAAACGATTTTCGAGGGCTAACATAATCTGCTTCACGATCGGGATAACATCTGAATCTTTGCAAATGTTTGATTTTCGCGGAATGTTACTTTAACATCACGAACACAGTTTCCTACTATTTTTGCTTTTCAGCGATGACTCATACATGCTGCAGATGACAGTACTGTCCCTACAAGGATACTGAAATCCGGGTGACTGCATCTTCCCAAGAGGATAACGTGTGCTAAAGCGTGCTGAAGTCATTGCTGTAAGGGCAGAACTCTTTGGACAATTTTCACATGACTTGATTTCGTTTTAAGGTTTCTTGAAGGGACTTAAGAAAATCCCTGATAATTTCGGAAAAAAGTAGGCAGTTCTAATCAGGTAAATTTCAGAATCTGTTTGAACATGTTCACTGTTATTTGGCGGTACTGTTGCTTTGTTAACAGGGGAGCAATGGCGTTGGCAAGGGCACTGCTTTTATGAACTCACCTGGCTTTCGCCATGCTGACTTTTATTTTCATTCTTAAATCTAAAAGTCTTTTCTTACGAACAGATGATGATGGTGATGATGATACGGACACTGAGGAGGAGACAGGACAAACATACACTGCAGTGTCAAATACTCCCACGAGAATTACGTTAACTGCAACTGCTGTTATCAAGAAGAAAGGCAAAAATCGAATCAAAAGTGCGGTAAGAGATTAGATTCCATTTTCTATTATCAACTTGGTACTGTTGCTTATACTGAGTAAAAAGGTACTAGGAGAAAGCGGACGCAAAAAAAGCAGACAGATTTTGCGGCACACTGAGGCCTTTCAAACTTATGTTATCATCAGAGTGATAAGATAATATCTGATGATAACATAAGTTTGAAAGGCCTCAGTGTGCTGAAAAATCTGTCTGTTTTTTTTGCGTCCGCTTTCTTCTCTTATCAGATGTGCAAAAGATCATTTGCGTGTCTTCTTTAGTAAGTAGGTGAAAGACATCCGGTACAGTACCCAGAAAGAAAGTCTCCGAGGAGTACAGCGCAACATCACTGAAATATATCATCAAGTAATTGAGCCTTTTGTTTTATTTGAAAATGATCACCACAAATCTTCAGCTTACCCAATAAGAGAATTTCCATTGGTCATGTTCTTGTTTTTCTCGATGCACGATATATTTGATGTGATCACGTTCAGGTGAGCGTATCAAGGAAATGGTTCCGTTGACTGCAGAGTTTTCAATTCATCAGCAGTCAACATAGGGCTCGAATCTTTACAAAACTTATAAGTGAATGTGTAACGTGTAATTGCCAAATTCTTAACGGAATAGATCGAAGGGAGCTCTTGGAAGTTCACCATAATTCCAGAAAGAGCATTAACGATGTTTTCATTATTTCCAGAGTTACAACATTTTTAAACATGCTAATTTTGAAGTTGTAACGTCGTCATGTTGCTAAATTGTAAATCATAAATGCTACAGATTTTGGCTTGCTACCATCTTGCAGATCTCCAGAAACTTAATACTTTTTGTATTGGTCATTTTGACTTCCCTCAATTAATCTGCAATTTCTGGTGCTTCTAATCTTTGTCAAAGCTTCCGAGACTTCGTATGGTGCATCACGCTGTGATTCCAGGAATGTTGATAATATCAAAAAATGCTTTTCTGGATTTATGGCAAACGACCAAAAATTACTTTTGTTCTAGTCAGTCGAAAGAATTGGCATGCCATTTTACACATTTGATTTTAAAGTCTTACTACGATAAGAGCCCTCAGCTTCGGCATTCAGTGAATTCCATTTAGGATTTCCGGACTATTATTTGAATTTGTTATTTTTGTTAAAATTCATAAAAAGATTTCAGCAACAATTTGCCACGGAAGAGAAAACAGCTTAAATTTTGCTCAAGGATATTTGTGGAAAGTGATTTTTGAGCTGTCGCATGTTCAGAATCAGTTTCTATTTGGGGTGTGTTTGATTGGTACTAATTCTGAAAACGGTAGACTTGGAAGACTCGGAGTTTGTGTTTGATTGACTCACCAGTTCCGAAAACGGCAGGTTTGGGAGGTTTTGCAGACCTGCTGAAACTTCTGCTCCAAAAGGCAGAAGGTTTGGCAGACTTTGGAGAGATTCTCAATTTCATTTGCAGAACTCTGAGAACAAGGCAACTTTGCTTGCGATGCTACGGTAATCGGCAACTTTACTCTTTGTTGCCAAGCACCAGACTCGTCTTCGTGTTTTTCAACTGGAAACCTCGTCTTCGCCCAATCTGACGCCTGGTGCTCTGAAGAACTTTTGTGTTTGATTGGGAACTGTGTCTCCGTCTCTGCGAAGTCTGCCGTTTTCAGAATTGGATAGGTTTGGAATTACCAATCAAAAACACTCTTGATAAAAATCTTTATGTTACTGACCGTTTTATAACTTGATAATTTCAGAACTCAGAAGGACAACCGAAAAATCGAAAGAAAGTCAATAGAAAAAGGCAAAGAACCTCGACCGGACAATGTATGTATCTTGTACAAAGTTGGGGGCAAGGCTGGGGTTGGTATTATTAATGATCAGATGCAAGATTATACTGTTATGAAGACAGAGCAGAAATTGCGCACGCATGCGCGAAAACTCGTAACTTTGAGCCCCCCCTAGCTCCCTGCAACAGATCTCGAAATTTGGCAACACTTAATATTTTCTTCCTATGGGCTTTCAACTGTTGACTTATCATTTCAAAAAGCTCATCTTTTCAAACATTTCCTTATCTCAAATTGGTCAATGACATCATTTTATACACAGCCTCTGCTCTGTCTGTTATGAATGGTTCCTTACGGCTTGATCAAGTGTTTTATTCCATTTCTCAGGCTTTTCGCAAATTTAGAATTTTTGTAATTCAATTACCGATGTCTTAAAGGACAAGTCCGGGGTTGGTATAATTGTTGATTATTCAAGAGATTACACTGTTGTGAATGGTATGAAGTACTTTCTATCAATTGTTTTCTCTTATCTGCTAAGAAGTGCGAAATGACGTCATTTTTTATGATGTCACTTCACGTTGACCTGAACGAGGCTGCCAAATGTGTTGATATTATACCACACACATTGCTAGCCTCCTTCTCGAGCCTTCGCACACTCGTACAAAATACAAAATGGCGACGATATATGGCCTAACTTAGGAAGATTATTCGTCAAATTTATGAAAGTCGGAGGCACGAAAACTTGGAAAGAACTCACGACTGGTGTTCAGCAGTTTGTAAGGTTGCTTTTTAACAAAAATTTTATCAACCCCGGACTTGTCCTTTAGGTACTCATAAGAAATCAAAACGTGAGAAAATTCACAAAAATAGTTTGACCTTTTGGCGTTTAGCTAAAATTTTAATCATTCACATCCGTGTACTGGGTCAATCGGTAATTATTAATGCACTGATATGTTACTTTCTATGTTTTAGTAAATGAATCAACACTTCGCTTCGATAGCAACTCAGTTGATAGCCATATTGGGTAATTATACACTTTCATAATTGGTCTTTCTCTGAAAGGGGCAGGGTCACGTAATGTAAACGAACTTTTTTCGAAACGACGATTTTGCAGTGTTTTTGATAAGCCATATCAAAGTGATTTTCCACTATGTTTCTCAAATGAAGGTGTTATTTTGAAGATGGACTCTTGTACTTTGTAGAGAAACAAACGAAGCACTCATATGTTGTACTATTGCATAGATCTGGGTGGATTTTTAGAAGTAACTTTAGTGTGGATTCACCCCATCCACCAAAATCTGTGCAGAGCAGGAGCACAATGACCACGTGTCGGCAACAATATATAGATTCTACAGATAACAGGTTTGTTTACGGTTACGTGACCCTTAAAAGGTGATCTGAAGCGAAAATTTTTATTGATGCAAATGAATGGCACCTTTGATTGAACAAGAATCTCCTTTATGATTTGGTGATACCTCGTTTCATGATCGAATTATCCACTATTTTGTATGATTGGCTGATGACGTCATTATGTTTGCACAAAGTGTTCGAGGCTGACTATGTTTCCAAAAGAAAATTTAGTCAAAAAAGTTTTCTTCTGTTGAAGGCTGGGCACTTTCCCTGAGAGTATTCGTCACTTCGTAATTTTAATTGAAATTGGGCCATTTGACACAAATCAAAAGATGTCAAAATTTCCGTTACAGATTTGCAGCAACGTACCCTTAGCTTCTCTCTCTCCAGCTATTCAGTGAAAAGAAAAATGTAACAGAAATGTACACCCAACTTTTTAAAGATTCGAAACATTTGAGCCCTATGCTATTTCATTGTCATTTCATTTTTAATTAATTTCATTTCATTTTTAATTATTCATCCAGGGTAATACATTCAGTTTGTGTTTCAGAAAACTGTTTTACAATGTGCCCTGCTTAAACAAAGAGATAAAATCTAACCCTAATTACAGGATGTATGTATAATATAAACTCTACAATAATATCAAAGGAAAACAAATCTCAATTTGAAGGGAAAAGAAAAAGAAATATATTGGAGCTATAATGGAGTCTTACTTTTTGCTAAATTCCATAACTTGCATTTGCATATCCGTGGATGCCACTCCTGTGAAGATCCCTTTTGATTCACACGTGCATCCTTTTCTCTTGTGTTTCAAAACCATGGTATACGGTACATCCAGTTTGTTATAATGAAGTCTCACTATGCACACGGTTTTCCTTCTGGGCACGCCTTGACATGTAAATGTGATTTCTCTGGTTCTCGACACCGATCTCTGGGTTCCGTATTCATACTCATAAGATGCAGTGACTTCCACGGACACTTTGCCTTCAGCGACAAATGGAATTCCAGTTTTGAACTCTGTGCCTACTGTGACTGATGCACCAACGGTGTGGGTGAACGACTGTGTCTCCGTGACTGTTTTGGATACAGTGAATTCGATTATTGAGATCCCTGTGGCATTTCTGTTGTCCAATTCTTTACGTCCAATTGCTTCTGGTGAGAGCTGCGTGATTTGTGCTTGATCAGTTTGATAGGTTATATCGTAGAACTCCCAGTTATTGTCACAGCAAGTGTTGCAGTCACAGGGGCAATCAGGTAGAAGTTTACTGTCAAACAAATTACCCCAGCCCACTGCAGCATCATGAATTTTAGCCTTGTTGCTATTTTTCTCAAAGAACCAAGTTTTTCTTTCTTTCAGGAAGTAAGTGTCACCAGTATTGCTATGTACAGCGGCGTCAATGTTTCCCTCTAATTTATCCCAATCCTGCTTTATACTGAGAGGTCTTGAGAAATCTTTGTCATTCCATCTCCAATAATAGCCCCCTTTGAAAAGATAAAGGCTCCCTCCCATCGTTGCTGCTGCGTCAACGTTACATGGAACACCAAATCTAATGATGGAGTGAGGCCCATCACTTCTACCCTTTCCGTGATACCTCCAATATTGACATCCCTTAAAGAAGAAGTTTGTACCTTTGTAAGTTGTTGCTGCATCCAAGTCATTTGGGATCCCACCCCAGTCTTGTGCGATGGCTGCAATTTGCTCCACTTGCCTCTTTCCTTCATTCCATCTGCCATATTTATTTCCTTTGAAAAGATATATCTTCTTGTTCCCAACCGATTTTACAGCTGCGTCTATAGAACATGGTCCACGGAGGCCTTCCACGCTATTGAAAGCGATCGTGAATGCATATCCCAGGATGATACATGGTAGCACCAACATCTAGGAATAAGCAAAATCATGGAAGGGTCATCGACAAACAATTTTCGTCACAGTTAAGGGAATGGTGCCTTTAACTGCTTAACCCCCCTTTCCCCTACTTAATGGACCACTAAATTCATCGCTAGATTTTTTTCTTGTCATGGGCCTCTCACAAACTCTCTTTATAGGCCTATATGTGTCTTGTGTTGTGGCCTAGGCCTCTATGATGACTTCGTCTAGATTGCGACGTTAAATTTAGTAGGTAGTTCGTGGCCGCACAATTTACCCCTATGAGTTACGGCTGATTTCCAGTCTGTGCAGTTTTCCGAGTGGGAGGAAATTCTATTGTTTGCGAGAGAAATTGTCGCTCTGAGGTTGAATAGATAGTTTGATTTGATAGATTGATTTTATAAATCGTATCTTCTTTATACAGGGTTTAATTACAGCCTAAATACATAGTGATTTCCAAACTACCCTGTTAAAATAAATGCAATAAACTTAATATTTCTAATCATAACAATTTTTACATGCAAGAATAAAGGTAGAACAGGAAAAAAACTATGTATTGACGAATTAAGCGAGAAGATTACTTGCTGTTTTTACAAGCAGCTTTGAATGGACTCAAAGTGGGTGTTGTCTTAACTTGAGTGCTAAGGTTGTTCAAAGTTACGGCTGATAAATCTTTTCCTGTCTAAATTCCGCCCGCTTCGAAAATTCCGCTGACCGGAAATTGGCCTTATGTTTAAAGATTGATAATAAAATATTACTTATTTCGATTTTCGTAAAATTTTAGCGTATTAGAGCTGGTCCCCTCCCCTTAACGGCCCCATTCCGTTAACTGTATAGAAAATTGTTTGTCGATTACCCCTAAATATGTGGGTTACCGGGTGGTGTCCCAAAATAGTGCTCCCGTTTGAAAAATCACCATAATTCGATTATCAAACTTGTCACAAAAATTTCTATTTGCTCTGTTTGCCCAATCATCAGAATACAATTAAAGGTAATAAGATGTTTGTTTTCGGTTCTTAAGGGTATGAAGCAACGCATTGAAAAACCTCATTCTAAGCTATATACTCTTCCAGAAGCAGGATCGTCTTAGAAGTTATATCTTGAGATTTGCAACGGTCTCAATACAGCAACTTGAAAGGAAACTATTTGCTTTGATAAAGGAAGTCCTTGACATATTTTTATTTCATGTTCACTTAAGGATCATGGATAATAATTTTCGTCACAGTTAACGGAACTGGGTTGTTAACGGCTCGACCCCCCTCCCCCCTTCTTAACGGACCACTAAATTCATCGCTAGATTTTCTCTTGTGGTGGGCGTCCCATGAAATCTCGTTACAGGTATCTGTCTTGGCTTGCGGCCTAAGCCTACCGCAGCTTCTTCGTGCAGATCAAAATCAAGTAGTGCACAGCCGAAAAATTTACTGCTACAAGTTATTCTTTAAGGATTGATAACGAAATATTACTTACTTCAATTTTTGTCACAAAAGTAAAATTTTTAACGGATTTGAGCTTCACCCCCTCCCCCCCTAAAGGCCCAATTCCGATAACTGTGACGAAAATTGTTTGTCGATGACCTAAACAAACTTTCAGCACTGGCCCAAATTCTTGGTTCCATCTGACGAAAGGACTACGTGTAATAGGTGCAAACAAATTTTGTGTTGTCACACCAACATAAATCATAGCTCTTAAAGAAAGAAATAAAAATTCTTCTTCCATAACCACGACTTACCTTCAGAAGGATTTGTTGTGCAGGTCTGCTTCGTTCGTGTTATCTCCTGCAACTTGCTCTGCAACTCGTTGCAAATGTTATCTGTTTGATGTCACTTTCTCTCCCGTTATTTATACATTCAGTGGTACAAAGGTCCGTCGGTTCATACTGAGAATGTTGTTATGATACGTCACATCAAAGATATTCGTGTTGCTGGTTTGGCATTGGCACGCAGGCGAATGCTGTTTTTGACGACAATTGCATGGAGAATAAATTTACACTCGATCATAATTTGGCCCTGACTAGGCCAGGGAGCAACCCCCACACAAAGATAGTGCATGTTGTAAAAACCGGACCGTAACATCCTATGACCAATGAGACCCCTAGGATCGTTTAGTACTGAAGATGAAAAGAACTTTTAAATCAATAATAATCAGGAGAGACAAACAATAGTGCAATCTCATCAAACTATCAAACAGGAGATGGCATATTATAAGCTTCCCTCCCTCCATCCTGCGAAATTCTGCTCGTTCAAACCAACGCCAGGACACCAGCAATAATGCAGAGAGTTTTCTGAAAAGTACAACCGGAGACACTGAAAACAGTACTTTTATGCAGAATAACTCTTTATATGATTCCTTGCGTTGGATTGAACGAATGGAAGTTTGTGGGATGGAAGAGGGGAAGCTTGAAATATGCAACCCCCTGTCTGACAACTTGATAATAACCCTCTTGTGTTGACGGTCCTTTCCATCTTTAGTACTGAAGGGTCCTAAGGATCTCAGAGGTCCCAGGGTCCCAAGGTCTGGTTTTTACAAGATGCCCCAAAAATAGTTCATAACGAGCTTTGTTTGCTGAAGTTGAGACGGAACCAGCCAGCAGCTCTACGTCCATGTTTACATGTTCATCAATATGGTTTACAAAGCGCATATCTTTTACAACCTTGGTGAAACATTGAAACAACGTAAGAGCGTCAAAAATAATCCTTTACGACTGTTGTTTACTTATGTTGATTACGTCTACAAAAACAAAGCTACGACGTCAAAAAGTCACGTCAATGCTGATGACGTTTATTTATGGGAAGAAACTATCGCGGAAAGCAACTTTCACATCTGTCTCGTTTTTTATTGCAATCCGCAAAAGTTTATTTGTTTCATGCATAGACATGGTTCATGTAAAGTTTATATCGTGCCAAGAAAAGGGTGATGGGGAAACCGTAAAAGTTTGATAGGTCTCCCTCTCTAATAAGCCCCTCCCCTCTGAGTCAAAATTTGAAATAAGCCCCCTCTCTGTAAATCCCCCTCCCAATTATACAAAATTCTTGAATTTGCCAAATTTTTTTCCGTTCAATTAGCTACACAACCTTGCATGTTAATTTCGGCATGGTTTGGGATAAAAACTGCGTCGAATTTATGTATTTGGGCAGTAAAATTGTATGTTGATTTCGCAAAATATGGGATAAAAGAACTGAAAAGCTACCAAATATATCCTTGTCACATAATTTTGTGAATAAGCCCCTCTCTAATAAGCCCCATTGTTTTAAGCCCCCCTCTGGAAGATCCGAAATTAAATAAGCCCCCCCCCCGGGGCTTAATAGAGCGTCACGGTAACTGTTATCGAATGAAGAGGGGGGTTTCCTAAGTGTGTGATAATTTGACCTGAACTGGATGTAAACAACGTTATTGGGTGTGGGACGATGAGCCCCTTGTTTCCCTGTGGACAAGGAAACGAGGTACTTCAGGTCACAAGTCTAAAAGAACGTTTGCTGAAATTGTTATTGATACATTTTATTTATTCGAAATTAACAGTAACAAAAATTTCAATCTGTTTCTGTAGAGTGGTTGGAAAATTTTACTTTTTTAACCCACCCGGTATATATTTTGATTGTCTCTGTTAGATCATATTCACACTGCACAGCAAATTTCTCTGATTCTCAAAATGAGAAATGAAATACAAGTTTCAAGAACAAAAGAAACAAGCACATTTATGCTGGTCCATGTGTCAGGCAAAAGAATCTTGGCAAGAATTCTTGATTAGAATGTTTTTACTTGATTTGTAATTGTTTGCTTAAAACAAATCGTCCGTGTGGTAAGCAAAATATTATTTGCAAGAATTCTTAATTAGAATATTTTTACTTGGTTGGTGAGATTTCTCAAAATGAGCAGATTCAAATTAGTAGGGAACAATAAGTATTCTCAAGTTATCTTGCTATTCTTGAAATAAGTAATAGATGCGAAGCACCGTAAAATTCTTCTGCTACAGCTTCGCTTCAGATTTCATTTGTTATCAAAAGCTTTGCAGAATTTATTGTGGCTGTCAAATGACATCATTGAAGTTTACCATTCTTATTTGTGTTGAATTTCATGCCAAGAGTATTTTTGCTTCTTTCTGGCAGTAGCAGTGTTTTAGGAAGCATTTTCGCATTTTTGCAAGACGCAGATACTTTGTCACTAATGAATTCTTAAGAATCCTGTTTCAAGAAAATATTTCTCATTCATGATGTTTCACGACTCACTTGGCTTGAAAAAAGAAAAACAGTCGCAAATTTATTCTTCTTGAGAATCAGAAATTTGCTGTGTGTACTAGTGCGGTTTTATCACCTGCAAAGTTGTTACGGTTCACGAGCGTTTATATTGCTCCTGAGTAGGATTTTTTTATTGCTGGACGGAACGAAAGTGTTCCTGAATAGTAAGAACGGACTGATGCTACGGATGCATAGTTAAACTAGTGCTGTGTAACGAAGTCTTGCTGTCCACAAAACGTACCTTCTGATGTAATTTCTTTTAATTATTCTTGCAGGTTTGAGAATTTTAAAGAGATTGAGGAGAATATTTATGACGAGGCTGTACAAAATCTACGATTTCAGAATACTGAGGTTTGTTATTTTTGTAGTATTTTCATTCTCATGTATAGTACACTACTGGACAAAATTATCCGGCCACTCTGCGTTAACCTTAACAATGCATGTTTACTAGAATCCAGTTTAACTGATATGACCATTTTGTCACTGTCCATTGATGTAGGTCAGTTTTTCATGTAAGTTCTGAAAGTCGAGGTTGTATTGCAAACTTCATGATGACGTCACGTTGACGTCTCAAGGAAACTTGGAAATATTAGCAGCCAGTTGCAGTGTCTGCCCTTGTGAACATTTTACAAAGCTCTTATTCACACCATTCGATGTACATTTTTCACCTCTTTAACATATCCCAAATGTGCTAAAATGCACGGGGAGAAAAAGTTTCAGAGGAAGTTTAATAACAATCAGCCCTTATTAAGAGGGAAACTTCAATCTCGTATGATACATCCATAGCTTGACCAAATCTGGCAGAAAAGTACGATTTCAGAATCTACTCACCAAGTAGACTTATGCTTTTCGTCCCTTGTTCCCCTGCGTTCTTTGATTTGCTGATATCACTTTGTCATAAGGGATTCCAAATATTACTCTTTAAAAATGGGCCACGTTTTTTATGTATTCCAATAAGATTTTACGATAAACAAACAAAGGCTACAATATACCACGAGGAGCATGGAAATACATAGCAACCCTATGACAATAACATTTAACATAGATATTCAAATTAGTTTTGCATTTAAACATTACAAATAACATATTGCAAATAGCAAATCAAATATAACAATTATATACAAATAATTCCAACACAAAAGATCACAAAAAATAAATGTACGAAAGAACAAATTACACAAGAGAGGAGATAACAAACTTAAGAACTTATTGAAACCGTTCAGAGGCCTGAATGTATTTTAACGTTGCCTCAAGGATTTTTTTATTTAAATAGAAGGATAAATTTTTGTGGCCATGCAGGAGGATTTTGAGTAAATTTTCATTTGAAAGATTTGTTAATCCATGGGGTCGCAATATCGCATGTACGCTGTTGAGAAGATCACGTCTGTCTTCACCATAAGCATGGCAGAGCAGCAAAAAGTGTTCTGTATCCTCAATACCATCATTTGCCATGTTTTCAAAATGACCTAAACACGCGAGGGTTCTCGTACACTCAACGAATTGCCTTAGCATCTGGTCTGAAGAACTTGAACATTAAAAAGCAAACTTTTAGTACCTAGAATGATGTTGTCTTGACCTTTTCCAGAACGCACCGGAGTTCGTCGTACAAGAAACGAAGAAAGTTTATACAGTCTCTCAAGTGCTGGAAAATCGAAAGGTAGGATCATATTTACGATGCGTTCGCACGCCACCGGCACAGTTTGAAAACGGTAAAAATTGTCACGGATAGGCCTCCCTGTCACCTTTAAAGGGCACACACATTTATTTGCCGCCGGCACAATTTAAAGACGGAATTCTGTCCCCAAAAATCTGAAAGGACGTCGACTCAAGGGTACAGGTAGTAAACTCTTAAGAAACTTGTAAGCAGCTCTGATGACTAAAAATCTTTTAATTTTGAGAAACTTTCAGCACTGGCTCAGATTCTTAGTTCTGATAAAAATATACGTGTGGCATATTTTGCTGTTACTGCGGCTGCGGCTACTAAGACAACAGCAACAAACAATTCTTTTGAAACAAGAAATAGGTGGTTACAGGAATTCAACCCTTTAAACGAAAGAAGCAATGAGTTTTGGGTTTATTTCAATATATTTAATGACCTGAAATTCTGTTGAATTCTTTTCAGGGTTTGATAGCAATTGAAGAAATTGAAATGGGACAACGAATTGCTGAGTACAAGGTAAGATTCATTGATTTTCCACTTGAAACATTGCTTTTTATAGTCAAGTTGCCTATGTCCATATTTTTGCAGGTGTAGTAGACCTTTCTAAAGACAGAACATTTCAGCCATAATTTCAAAGAATGGTAGTCATTGTTTTTGAGGATTTTAAGAGTTTTCCTCCTGCACTTCTTACCAATAGACATCGAAGTTTATCCAACTGTCAGCGATGTTTTGATTGTTCATCTGCTTTGGATCTTTTTCCTTTGGGGCTTAAAGCATTTTCTATTTGCGGAGACCGTCCTCAGAAAGATCCATAGTTTCTTCGGGGAATCGTTAGTTGTGCCTTCGCTCCGGACGATGTTTTGCATCCTAAGCCCTAGGCAAATGGCCTTGACTGTCAACTATGTACTTTTGATGATTGATCAAACCATTCCGTCTCTGTCTTTCCAGGGAAAGGTTTTACTCCAGTCAACTTACGAAGAATCGAATCCATTTTTCAAAAGGTAATTATGTTGCTAATTATGGGACTTTTTAAAGCTTGCAAGATGTAAGAAGATTTCCCATCTAGAAGTCACGAAAAACTTGCGACGAGAGCTGATTTTCAGTAATGTATCTGACAAAAAGTTTGTGAAGTATTTTCGAGAATTTCCTAACGTTGTGCAAAAAGGAAGTATTTGTACTGCAAGAAATTGGCTTTTAATTGCAAGTAAAGATTTCGACTATTTTATGATTTCTCAAGGAATTACCGCTTTTATACGACCAATACAATTTCACATCACGTACCCAAAAGCAATGAACTAAAAGCTGATTGCAGGCTAAAACTCCATAAGGCTTATCTGTTAAATTTGTACAGTTTTTGGATACTGACAAGACTAGATTATTCACACTGTACTTCTCTTTGGTTTTAGAGCATGCCCATTTCTGTTACACTACAACCGAATCGATCAGCTAGGACTGGTGGTTGATGCGAGGACGATTGGAAACGAAGCACGATACGTCAGGAGATCATGTGATCCGAATGCAGAGGTAAGGAAAATATAGGCAAATTACGGTAAAAATATATACTTACCCTGGTTAACCATATTTTACCTTAGTTTGCTTTAACTAACCCAACTTTCCCTTGGTAAACGTACCTTCCCCTCAGCCTGGTGTATCCTTTCTAACCCCCCAACCCTTTTTCAGCCGAAACCCCTTAAATCAATCGTATTTCACTAGGGGTTAAGAATAGCTTTGTATTTTCCGTTATCCTGCTGCCTAGCGCGATCTACAGATCTAAATTTCGTCCCAAGACTGATGTCAGATGCAATCAGTGACATAGCTAAAGTACTAAAGCATCATTTTGTATTCATTAATTGTAAGTTACTTATTAAGTTTTTAGAGTATTTAAATGCATGGCCCCCTGTAAAACAGCTTCTCTTTAATGGAGGGGCTACCATGCCTAAAAAATTGAGAAAAAAAATGGAAAAAAATGAAATTTGTTACTTTTTATCAGCTGACTTTGACCCACTTGACATCAACGCCGCAGCATGATTTAAATCAAAAGACCTAGAATTTCTTCTGAATCCTGATTTGAATCTGAATTTGGATCTCAATCTGAATATTCCTCTTACTTTTTAGGTTATCCATGTAGTTACTGATGGAAAATTGCATATATTCATCAGTTGCAGAAAACAGTTATCCGCAGGATCTGAGATAACTATTCCATTTGACTTCGCCTTGGACACGTATTCAGGATATGTTGAATGTGCATGCAATGAACCAACTTGCTTAGCAGCAAAGCATAATCAGAAAATTTTACCCCAAGGTGGGAGAAAGAGGGCGAAATTCACTTCGACAACGAATCAGGATTCATCTACGAGGAACTCAGCGTCGGAAAATCAGGTATTTTTCGTTTACAGTAAATCCCCGCATATAAGAACCTGCCAAAATAAGAACCTGGAAGCTGTTTTTCCTAATTATGCACCTTGCAATTAAGAACCTTTTTCAGTTTGATGAAACATAGGTTCTTATTGCAAGGGTAGCAAAGTTGATTTTTGATTGCTGTTATTAAGCTCATTTTGGTCCCACTTGGCTTTAAAGTTTGATTCTCTTTCCCTATTTGTTATTGTTAAAGTTTGATTCTCCTCCCCACTCTCAACTAAATAATAGGGCTCAACATCATTTTCAGACTCTGAAAGGGCCCACATGAGGCACCCTTCCAATAAGATCCTTTGTACCTTGAAATTAGTCTTAGTACCTTTGAAACAGGAACCTACTTCAGCCTGGCTCTCAAAAAGTAGGTTCTTATATGCGGGGATTTGCTGTATCCAGCTTACAGACCTCAGCATCAAAAGTGCATCAAAACCCAGGAGGGGGGGGGGGGGTACTTAGTATATTTGTCCGACGGGGATGTGCCGTTTTTCAGGGTATCGTTTTCGCGCATTTTTTCTAGAACAGGGTATCAAAAGAAGGCAAATTTTCTGGAGCAGGTTGTCAAAACATGTCGAAAGACGAAATTTTGTCACAACGGGTTATTATTTAGTCAAATTTTTGTGTTTTTGAGTTTACTTATCACAGATTTTTTCTAGAGCAGGGTATCATTTGAAGGCAAAAATTCTGGAGCAGCGTGAAAAAATTTTTTTCGTGGGCACATCCCCGTACAAATTTAGGTCAAATACCCCCCCCCCCCGGGTCATGTTTGCTTGTCAATGCTGTCAGCACCATTGAGGATGTCCTAACCCATTTTGGTGGACTCTGAAGGCTTGACTCCATTTGGAAGCTACTCGCCAACGTGCGTTTGGACCAGACTCGGGTTTGTATGATGGTTTATGAAATAAAAGATTCTAGTGTTAGAATGGTGTATCGTGCTTTATTCCGCCATTTTTTCGTCGTTACCTTGCAACATTGCATATTAAAGTAAGTGATTTGTGCGTATTGACGTCAGTACGTTCGAGGATTTCTCCCAGATCTTTGTTGCTCGACAAGAAATTCTGATTTAAGCAAATCTGGCGAGACTTCATATGTGCACAACAGTAAGCAAAGCTCCCCCCCCCCCCCCGCTGCTTAGTCACACTTCTTGAGTAAAGATGATTCCTCCCTGACTCTTTCTTAGAACAGCTGAAAGGTTTGTTTGAGATGTCGTCTTGGCGTAGATGCCTGTTTTACCCTAAACATATTTGATTACTTTTTTTAGGGTGAAACAGATTCAGATGACAATGAATTGGATGTGGGCCGACCTATGAGTCGAAGAAAGAAATTATCGAGAGAAGAGCGAAAATTGCAAGCGTATCTAAAACAAATTGAGAAAATGGAAAAGAAGGAGAAGAAAGTCAAAGATCCAAAAGCCAGTCAAAGGTAGATTTCTGTGACTGTTCATATTCTCTATATTATAGAGCTCAAAGAAATGAAGTGAAAAGGTAGCGACACTTCGAGGACGGTAAATGAAATGCTCAAATTTCCCGAGGAGATAGAAGGGAAAAAAGAAAGGGAAATTGAAGGAAGGAAAAGAGAGGAAAGAAATTATTGTAAGGACGTGAAGGAAAGAGAAAGAAATAAGGACAGAAAAGAAATGAAATGGAAATTGATAGTATATTAGGAAAGAGGAAGAAGAGCACTTAAAAGAAACGAAGGTGGTTAGCTTACTACTGCTATGGGTCTATCTGCTTTCATGTGATCAGTCTGTTTTCATGTGATCAGTTGTTTCAGCTACAGGTTACAATGTTATCCACTATTTCTATCTTGAAAGTTCCACGTTTTCATGTTCTTTCTGTTGATCCCCGTAAAAACTCATTATTTCACTGAATCCCTTGGCCCAAGATTATTGCTGTGTTTTACTTGAGATAATCCTGATACTTTTCATGCGATCTCTTTGTTTTCAAGTCTCGTGGTAGCCAATAAGAGCATAGGTCCCAAATCTTTAAATCTACGAAAAAAGGCGGGTGTAAAATTCAATGACCTATTTCTTTAAACTAAGTGACTCGAAAGAAACTTTAGCCATTTTCCCATGATTCTACCGTTGGACTTTTCAAAATCTTGAATATTTGTCGAGATTATAGCCTATTATATATTTCAGCTCATTTTATGATGTGACGTCATCAAATTTCTAAATCACAAACCAGAAGAATGAAAGAGTTTTGCTTGGTACCATATTGTAGGCATCCATAAACTGTTTTTCTTCAAAATTATTTGATCTTTCGTCACGAGGTTTAGAAATTATGATACTTTTAAGTTTTTTTCGAAAATTTTCTTGAATTCTTAAGAAAGAAGAAAACATTATAATTCTGAAAATATTGAGGATTTCAGAAAAGTCCAACGGCAAATTTACTGTAAATTGTTCAAGTTTCTTTGAAACCATTCAGTTCAAAGAAACAGATCATTGAATTTTACACCCAGCTTTTTAAAGATTTGAAACCTATGCTGCCAATAAGGTTTATTTTCACTATGAATTCCATTCCTACCCTCACTTTATCAGTTGTCTTGTAATACCACGAGAGACGGTCATCAAATCCTTTTGTTTTCTTTGCTACGCGAAATTACGCCTGGTTGGCTTAAAGAAAAAGGGCGCTAATCCCCATGACCGAACGATACTTCCGAGGCTATATCATGTGTGCAGTTTGAATAATAGCCAATCAGATTGGCGTAAGCTGTAATCATAAGTCAGCAGTTTTTGCAAATTAGGTATACGCGGTCTATTTACCCTGACTCAGTGCCTATAAATAACTGTCCTTTAACTGTCCTTGTCAATTACCTGTCCATTTTTTTTCGTTGCAGGCACGGACCAGGTTCAGATTCGGCCCAATCCCAAACTGTAACCCATGGAAGGTAATTATTTTGCTTTCAATTTTTTCTGAAAAGTTGAGAAATCGAGACATTGTTGAGTTATTCTAACTACGTTGCTTCGACGTCCGACCACTAAACAGCTCTGCTAAGAGTTAATTGCGTGATTTAGCATTCTAGGTACTTTCAGATATTCTTTTTCGCGTGTCGAGCAATTCATTTTATCATGCAGTGAATATCAGCAGATGATAGCAAGTATTTTAGGGACATTTGTACCACAACTTCGTGCAAGCATTTTTGGGCACATCTTTTATTTACCTTTAGGCCGACTATTTCATTCGAAAATATGGTTTCTCAGAGTCCTGCAGCTCCTACCAATGCAGCCCCTGTTCCAAGGTGAGGTCTCAGGATTTCTTTTTTAGACATTTTGTTTGTTCGGATGAATTTTTTTTTCTGTGAGTAAGGGTTAGCATCTTAGGCCTCGTCCACACGTATCCGGATATTTTTGAAAACGCATCTTTTTCTATCCATATAATAAAATATCCGCGTCCACACGAGGAGCGTTTTCGAAAATATCCCCGTCCACACGAAGACGCTGCTGCATTCAAACTCCACTGTTCTAAATTTGACAAAAGAAAACAAACAATCAAAATGCCCTTGCGTGATCCCCAAAGATCCGTGCGCATGCTCTGAAACGTCGTAAATCGATTCTGTGACGTCAGCGTTTTCGAAAAGCTCCGTTTTCACCCGTCCACACGACAACATGAAAACGGCGTTTTCAAAAAGATCCACTCTGGAGAGCGTTTTCGAAAAGCTTCGTTTTTGGTGACCGAAAACGCCGTCTCCGTGTTGACGCGAACCCAAAACGGATAAAAAAAGATGCGTTTTCCAAAAGATCCGGATACGTGTGGACGGGGCCTTAATCTTCTACTGCAGGATCTCTCATAGAAATTCTGTGACAAAGCAAGTTGCTGTTGAAACTCCAAATAACCCGATATGATGATGTTAATAGACCTTTTTAGTTCTAAAAGGAGAACTTTTTCTGGTCAATTTGTGAGGGAAGACAAAAGCATGACCCCCATTCTCGATACAACGCTGGCAAGAAATTACTTTGGAAGTCAAGTAGCCCGCTGAGACCAAAGTATGTGAAAGAAAGTTCGCCTTAGAGTACTCGGCTTTTGCATATGGCCAATATTAATGTATAGGTGCAAAGCGTGGACTATCAACAAGGAGACTGAAAATTGATTTCAAGTGGCTGAGATGTGGTTTCTTCGCCAAATGCTTAGAATCTCACATGTATAGAAATCACATTTGCCGTAACGATAGACGATTACGCTAAATAGGGCGGGAAGGAACTCGTTACCGTGATGCTTTGCCTCACATTGAATTTCGATCGATTCCATTGGCTGATTTGTTCAATGCTGCAAAGGATCTTGGTAAAAAATTCCTCGACGCCAACTTTAGCTCAGTCTCCTGTAGTAATTCACAAATCTCGCAATCTGATTGTTACTTTGGGAAGCTCAGAGTTAGAGCCAAAATAGGGTCAGGTTTCTCAGAGTAATGGTATGAGTCTCTGTTTACTAAAGCGCCGTCATCAAGTCAAAGAGCACAGGGAGAAAAGGGATTCCAGGTCATCAGTCTACTTCTATCACTGCTTTTCATAGGCGAAAATTCTACAAAATTATTAAGAGATCGTTCGAAACGGGTTCCTTTTTAGAATCGCTTAACGGTTTTTTGCGCAAGTAGGCCGTCTGTCTCAGACCAGCTGCCAAGGAGCGTCCTCCATCCTGGTGGAGCAGCAGTGGTTTTTTAGATTGCGTTAACAAGATGCCGGCAGATTTTGAAAATGGTGAAAAATGTAACGGTAGCAAACTTTGTCCTAGTGTTCACACGATGCCTGCACGATTTTTAGCTTCATTTTGAAAGCGTTGAAAAAATGTTCTGTTTTCATGATTTTTGAGTGTGCTCACGATGCCCTTTTCAAAATGTGCTGGTAAGAATTGTGTTTTGGGAATCTGCCGTTTTTAACATCTGCCGGCAAAAATATGACGTTTTCGTGTGAACAGGAGATCAATCCGTCATATTTGTCACCGTCTTCAAAATGTGCCGGCATCGTATGAATGCATTTATCTGAGAACTTTAGATTGATATGTAGCTTGACTGGATATCTCCTCCCAACGGTCACCCACCCTCCGCAGTCTGGATTCACAGCTGTGTATGATGGGATAGTTTAGTATAGAATCATGTTTCCTAGGGAAACGGCTTAGTCAGAAATATCTCCAGTTTCTGCGACTTGTTTACATTTTCCATCGTATTATTGTTTGCATCACTGGTCCGCAAACAGGTGGCAGGTCAGTTATTCTAATTCGGGAGAATCTTTGCTTGTGGACTGATCGAGTTATCGTTCAGCATATTTGCATAACGAAGAGATTCTATGGCATAACAATAGAGTTCATTAGCATTATAGAGATAGTATTTACATAACAATGGCTTCTGTTACTTTCATTATAGGCGCATTGCTTCGTGTACACCAGGATCTGGAAAGAAAAGACTCAGCGTCAATAAAAAGTGAGTAATTTTTCCTTACTTTCATTCATTATTAATCGCCTACAAGTCATAGATTTATTGACTTTGGCAACCCCCTGAATGATGCTATTGCCCAATTATCGACAATATGGGCTGTCACATTATCAGGAGGTTTCATATTTCACAACACATCTTAAATTTAGTTATTGATGGAAGATACCTCCGTCTGCGATTCTGTCTGTATTATGCAGCAGATTCTTTCTTCAGTAAGCATCTTGGGGTGTATTACAAGTCTCAGTTTTGTGATCTTTCTTGCGTGGTCACCATGGAGCTGTTTATTGCTTGCCAATTTGGGGAGGGAGCTGCGTGGCTAGATTCAAGGTGTATTGTAATTTTCTGCCTAGGTAAATGATCAATGCTTTCCTGGTGTAGTTTGATGTGACTTTACGTAGCCTCCGTTACTGCTGTTGAATTGTATCGGGGAGAAAAATGGTTTATGTATGGCAAAAGATGTAGTATAGCAGGATGTTCCTGTCCTTTGCTTACATTTGTTTTTGATACATAAGTTTTGTTTATGTTCGCAAAGGAGCTGTTAGTAATGGGTTTAAATATGATGGTTAGGCCAGATATTGATTCATTACTTTGCTTTGGTTACCCAAGACATTTGTATTGATACTATCGTTTTGATTGTATCACGAGACTACTGGAGTCGTAAATACTTGCAAAAGTTTGTAAGAGTATTTTAGTAGGGCCTAGATGCTGACCAAGCTGAAAGACAGAACTTTTTCTTGTAATTGTGATATTGGTTATGTTGTTGTGGTCATGCATTGGACGGTGTGCAGAGAAGGGCTGGCTTTAGTTGAGTTTTGTTAGGAGCTGAACCTTGAATTAAGATTTGTTTTCAGACATTGGTTCACAGTGAATGTAACTTAGACAGACTTGACACGATGCCGGCACATTTTGAAAACGGTGAAAAATGTGACGGATAGGCCTCCCGTTTACATGAAAACGGCACATTTTTTGCCGGCAGACTTTGAAGCGGTAGATTTTGAAAACGGAACTACAACCAGCACATTTTGGAAACAGCGTGGTTTGGACACTCGAAAATGATGAAAATAGAATATTTTTCGATACTTTTGGAACGCGGCTGATCGATTCTTAGAGTGCAGGTACATTTCTTTGGCATCAAAGTCTTGCAAAAAGTTCTTTACCATCAGATTTCCTACTGTTTTCAAATTGTTCCGGCATCGTGTGGACGCTAGTTCAAATTTTGCTACCGTCACATTTTCACCGGTTTCAAAATATGCCGGCATCGTGTAAACGCAGCTTCAGGCAAACTCTCAACCTATGGCGATCTTGGATAGTGAATGTTTAATAACCTCCTATTTGAAGATTTCCACACAATTAAGAAAATATGGCGGGTTGTTGAGCATTTTGCTTTCGCTTCATCAGAAATCTGTTGTTTGAAAGTTTGTAACTTCAAGGCAGCCTATGACTCGGAAACAACACTCCAGTTTGGAAATGAATCTCCTTTTGGTTTAAGAAGTATTTAGGAGTTGAAACGTTTCAAATCAGTTTCAGTATCACCAGAATGACATTCATTTTTACTGAAAAACATAATCGAATCTTTCACTCATTGACATTTCGAGCAGGTTCTGCTGATGATGGCTGTCAAATAAGAATCCGACATTACCTTGATGAAAGATCAGTTGTTTTATCAAACTTTTCTCTTCTGTTTGAGAGGATATCGTATCACCTCGGCCAATACAAACCCCATATAATCTTCCTTCAAGAGTGAAAATTGTTTTAACTTAAAAGTAAAGTTAGATAGCTGTTATGCAAAGACAATCAAAGTTTTTTCACGCAATTCTTTTGACTTTTGGTGATAAATTAGATTAAAAGATGGTGAATAGTTTTGCTGCATTTTCAGACAAGAAGGCGTGCTTGACTCAATCGCTCAGTTGGGCCTCAGAGAGTCCTTTCCATTTTCTTGTCTGTCCGCTGCGCCTATGAATGAATGAACTATCAATTCTCGATTTTGCTGTAGAGAAGCTGTGCTTACAGGTATAAAATATGTAAACACAACGCGTGAGATTTGTCGATTGAGCACATTTTGAAAGAGACATGCATGCAAACTGTTCACGAACGTGCCTGTTTTGAAGGATAAGTACAGTGTATTTGGGATTAGTATTGCGAGATCTGGATTATTTTTGGGTATCTTGCTAGTGGAGGACGTGAAAGGTTTTGTGAAATGAAGTTATTTTTGAAGATTGAAGGTATTTTGGTAGCATCAGTGTTGCTTGGAGTGTGTCTTCGAGAGAAGAAGGTTTCATGAATTTGGAATTGATATTACGAAATATGTCTTATCTCGGGAACGATTGATCGAGAAACGCTTGCAAACATAGCACATGACAAGATTTATTGATGGGAAGCAAATAATGTGGTTGAAATATTGTTCATGGAGGTAAATTTGTAGCATCCATATAGGTTGGAGTGTGTCTTGGAGAGAAGAAGATTTCAAGAATTCCCTCGCGGATTTGGAAATGGCGTACATTATGTTTTAAGGACGATTATTTGAGAAATTTTTGCGAGCAGAACACAAGAAAGGGCATGTTCACACGGAGCAATGGGAGTTAGTTTCTGAGATTCGCCTTGGAAGTATTTGAGAGAAAAAATATTTTGAAAAATTTGCGGACAGTACTCCTGTTATATTTTTTGGGAATGTTTATTTGGAAGATCTTTGCCGGATGGAGGCGGGATTTTGTGTGGGGCAATTGGATTGCTTTTGGAAGAATTAATAGTCGTGAAATAATTTGTCGTAACTACTGAAGCCTGGATTGATTGAAAAGATTTATTGTCGAGATTGATAAACTGGAAACATTTGTGAAGAACAATCTGGGAAAACTTCATTAAGATGTTTGTAGACATTGTCTGATTGATTTTTTGGAAGACATTTTTGTGTTGTCAGCGGAACTTTACATTGTCATGTACTTTCATAGCATTGGAAACCTATGGAGAAAAATAAAGATCAGCTCGTTTGAATAAGTTTATTTGAAGCAATTTAGAGGAAGAGAGGATATCAGACTAAAAATTTTCGTACTTGTATTTGGACGTCGATTTATCGTCGACATACTTTTGAAAGCTGATGTTTTCGTTGTATTTTTACAGCTGGGAATATTCAAAGCTATTTTGGTGATTTGCGAGCAGGGATAGTCAAGGACAGGTCTTCTCCGTTTCGAGAGTTTGACATGTAACGTTATTACAAAATTCAAGATCGTAAATGCTGTTATGGAAACGTTGTCAAGTGATGTCGAAGTTAACATGTAGTTTCTCCGCGCTATGCAAAGTCACACTGTGCAGCAAACAGATGATCGTTTATTTTTGATTCCTTGACGGACTTGGAAGTGAATTTTCTGATCTTTTCCCAACCATAGTTTCTTATAAAATAGCTCCAGAAATTTCGCGTTGGTTTCACAGTAAAGTGAGCTTGAATGGTCAGTGTTTTTGTGGTCAGGGAAGGGCTCCTTACTCAAAATATGGTCAAAAACGTTTCATTTGAGACAATGAGAAAGCTGCTAACCTTGATTTGTATCGAATTATATCTTTTGAATGTTCTTGTTGTTGCTGGTAAAACTGCGTTGATGATTTGAAAGTTCATTTGAGATTATGGACGGTTTATGTTGACATTATTTCATCAGTGAGGAAAATCTATCGCTTTTGATGTGGAAGTTTTCGGGATCTTTACGCATGGGAGCACATTTCAGTTTTTCACGAAATTTTGACGAGTTACGTAATAGTTTCCGCGTAGGAGGTTTCCCGATGTTTTTGTTATTCGTTTGATAAGCTACGGGAGATAATGCGGCTAGCTGGCTGAAAAAATATGCTGACGATTCGAAACATTTATCGTGGAAACTTGCACATTTGTGATCATTGTGTTACGAATTACGTCGCGAATTGCACATGCCTTGATTGAAAAATTTGGATAGATGTTTTTGTTTGCTCACAAGTAATGTTTGAAGACGGACTGAATGTGTATTTGTCTTGGAAATTCGATTAATCAGATTGAGAAGTTACGAACATAGCTATCGGCTGTTAATATTTTGAATGGTAACAAATTCAGCTGCCGAAATATTTTCGACGTTGAGATTTTTACGAAAGCAGATCTTCTCCTTGGGATTATGACAGCTGTCAAGGCGGAATTCATGATCGTAATCTCGCGGCCATTTTGTATCAGTTCTTCCAAGCGTCGCTTTTTATGTACATAGAGAGAACTGTGAAAAAGTTGCAAGAAAATGATATATGCAGAGAAAAGTAAATACATCGGACTTAATGCAGAGGAAAGATATTTTTACAGCTAGCCCGAGTCCGAGGAGAAATTTCAGTTTGTGAAGACGTAATCTGACAACGAACTCGATGAAACAGCTTGTTTCCCATATTTGGAAGGAAATGTGTGGTCTTGGAAAGAAACTTGTCTTTCGAGAGATAATTGTTTTACAGAAGAAATAGTTTTATTGCTAGCCTGAAGCCTTCTGGGTTGAAATAGATGAAGACTTACACAAAAAAGGATTCGAGGAAACGAATTGTTTGCCATCTTTGCAAGGAAATTTGTGTTTATCAGAAGAACTTTTTCCCTCTGACAAAATTGTTTTTGAAGAAGGAAGACAGTTTTATACGCCAGTCTCAGTCCCTGCATGAAACGAATTTTCTGTCATATTCAGAACGTTGTCGTGATATGAAACTTCTCCCTTGCGAAAAAGTCATTATCAATGATTGAAGGGAACTAGAAAAGATTCCTTTTCAAGGAACACCGGAAAGTTTTGTTGACATTTGATGCAAGAAATGTTGCCAGACAATTTTCATGCTGTAGGAAGTCATTTTGAACACCAAATTGAACCAGTAAATATCGAAACCGATCAAAGCAGATCTGAAGGATTTTCAAAATGCAAATGTTCCTTGTCGATACTCAGAACAATAAAACGATGAGCGATAAGCGATAAGCGATCAAACGATGAGCGAATTGTCACAAATGTGGATAGATTATAATGCATGATGGGAAAGAATCGGACAACAGAAGAGAGTCAAAATGAACTTAATGCTTATAAGCTGGTAATGGTGATCTAGCTGTTTGGTGGGGACTTCAGATTTAAATTTTTGTCTTCGTTATGCCTGTCAGTCGCAGAAGAGCAAGGTTAGGCCTTTTGCTGATAAGCTCAGCCTTCATTATTGCGTATTTCTAAACACGTTTTTAGCTCGTAACTTATAAACAATATTTAATCAAAAAATCCATGCCCTAGCAACCTTTATCGTTTGACGTTTCATTTCTATGGTAGCACACTCACAAGACAATCTATAATGTATACATCGTTACTAGGATACTTTCGACCCATACTGGTTTCTGTTTACCTCAGCTGAACAATTATTTAAAGAAACAAAACCGTGTTCTATTTAATCATATTGCAAAAGAAAACCGGTAAAATCGATGTTTGTTTGCTTTCCTTAAGACAAAAATTTTTAGTGGTTGATAAAGTTGCTCTCAGTTTCCAAAAATATGAAGAGTTGCTGTTTGTTTGCTGAGAGACCGACTAACCGTTAGGGGACTCCAAAGTTATTGTAACAGCAGTGATGTATTTGCAAGGTTTGATCACATGGACTAAATCTGTATCTGTATCTGTATCTGTATCTGTATCTGTATTTTACTGAGCTCTAACTTACTAATGAGTAAATATGCTACGCTAAGGGTAATTGTTGTGGATTCCTGATTTCCACTGAACGCTTCTATTCATGCGAAGCTGTCTCGAGCATAATTACGAAATTGATTTACAGCTTAATGATGAAGCTAGCACATGCCGGGGGGGGGGGGTTGGAAGAACATTTGCTACTAGGCATATATCGCTAAAATCAATCATATATTCGCAATAAAGGCCTGATTGTAGTTAGGATCTAAACACCATGGTCATCTGTTTAGACTTATTCCTCTTCATCCTTTGCTTCCCTGCGTTCTTTGATTTGTTGATATCACTTAGTCAAAAAGGACTCATATCATTCCTAGTACAAATTGCTAGTTAAGAAGTCCTAGTGAGGAAGAAGAAGAGTGGTTCCTTAATTACCAAGCAAATTGCTGGAATTTAGTTTGCAACCAAAAAGGAGACGCCATTCAAACAGTTAAATGTTGTTACGCACAAAAATGGTAGCTGCGATGAATCCATTTCGTTTCTACAATGTTGGGAAAGGAATATATTTTGCGATTAGTAAGTCAGGAAAGCATCGATCGTATCAAAAGTTTCCTTTTCACTATCCAGGCTCTTTACACCAGGTTATGAAGTAATTTTGAAGTGTAAGAGAACTCCCGCTAGTTTTTAGGCCATTTTGAAATAGTGTGCCCATTATTTCTTTTAATTATGCAATGGGTCCCATTTGAACACTCGATATCAACAAATCAAAGAACGCGGGGAAGCTAGGGGCGAAAAGGCGCAAGTCTTTGATATGCGTACAGTATAGGCCGGGTGCACGTGAAGATGATAAGAAGTGAATTCTTGAGCTATGTGAAGACCGTAAAGTTGCATAAACAAGAATTCTTATGCTGGGAAGCCATGTTACTGCGTGCAAGGCCTGTACTGGAGCCTTCTTGTTTCAGGGAATCCCGGAGGAGCTGGGAGGCCCGTCAGTACAAAAATATGCCAAACTTAATCCCAACGTTTCCTCTGGAGAGTAATGTAGATTTAGCCTTCGTTTGCGACGTTTGTTTCTTGTTTCCATGGCATTATTGCCTTCGTTTCCTTCCTACCTGTAAATCTTATCTCGAAAGTGATTCTGCTTTCATTGTCCAGGCAGGCCAGAGCAGATTATTTGCCTCGTTAAAAAAACCTTCATTCTTTCAGAACAGAGTGATCGATTTCAGCCTAGTAATTTTTAAGATGGATTTGAAGATGTCGACCATTTAATGATTTATTTCTCAATTTTATCGTCTTCATGTGCGGGGAGCACTGGCCTTTCAAACAGAGAATGTTTTTCTGGTCACCCAGTGGGATATAAATGTGAAAGACCTTTCACGGGCTGTAAGAAACGTTAAATTTTGAAAGAGATTTATGTATGACACACTTTTTTGTTACAAGAAACTGCTTATAAGAAATGCAACTCTCAGATCGCCAAAAACTTAAGAAACTAAAGTACTGGGAAAATATAACTTAAGAAACTACTCATTTTTATAAAGGAATCCTTAGCATATTTTTCTTTATTTCCACTTGTTTCGTGTATCATATTACCTGTAACGTACTTGAGTATAGTCTAAACACTGGAAAAGCTTCAAAAAACCTTGTTTTGAAAAGTTCTTGATGTGCAAGGTACTGGACATGAAGATTGTAAGGAAACACGTAAAGGTCCGGTTAAACGATCCAACATCTCACCCTGTTTTCAGATGTTGGGTCAATTGTTGGATCGTTTGACCGGAGCTTAAGAAACTTTGAGAACTCAAAATCTAATAATTTTAAGAAAGCACTGGCCCAAATTCTCAGTTTCTTATAAAAAGAAATACGTGTATCGCTTGATTTAGATCCGATTGCAGAATACACGTATTTTTTATAAGGATCTAAGAAGTTAGGCAAGTATTGAAAGTTTCTTGAAATTGTCAGATTCGAGTTCTCAGATTTTCTTACGTGTTTCTTAAAGGTTCCATAACAGTCTTCATGTACGCTACCTGATCCCTCAAGAACATTCCAAAACAAGGTTTTTGAAGCCTTTCCAATGTTTGGACTATACTCAAGTACCTTACAAGTAATGCGATATAAGAAACAAGTTGGAATAAAGTAAAAGTATGTTAAGGATTCTTTTATAAAAATAAATAGTTTCTTAAGTTATATTTTCCCAGCGCTGGTTTTCCTAGATTTTTGGTGTTCTGAGAGCTGAGATTCTCATAAGCAGTTTGTTGTAAGAAGTACCTTTAGCTTTTAGCTGAAAAGTCTTCGTAGATCACACAGCAACTTGTGTTAAATAAGCGAAGCTAGACTAGTAATTGCTTTTGCATCATGTCCTAATTTGTATTACATCTTAGCTGGGTGAGTGACCAAGTGGCTTAAACAGTCTTCGTCAGGTGACTGAAGTTAAGCTCGGTCAAGTGAGGTCAAACTCCGGATGGGTGACCTCGGAGGCCTGACCTCGCAACTCATCTCGCCGTCCTTCGGAAGGGACGTTAAACTAGGGGTTCCATGCCTGGATGCGGGATGCACAGTGGGCCTAAATTAGCTTTCAGTAGCTAGAAATCCTGACAAGCCCACTCAAAACAAACAAATAAATAGCTCCCATGAAAGAAAAGCTCTTTAGACAAAGTCTTTCAGGAATCTTGATCTCTTTTTAGGCGTCCACGTGTTTCAAGCTGCTCATCTGATCCCTTGTCTCCTGAAATCACAAGCTGCACTGTTACAACAACACCAGTGACTCCTTCACAGGAGTATGTTATACACACCCATACACCAGATCACAATGGTTTTTACAAGCAAAAAGGGAGGAAAGATAGGGTAAGTTTTTTACTGTTTTTTAGTGCTGAGTCTCCTTGTTTCAGAGATCGAGGGATTCCTTAGAAAACCGCATAAAAGAACCTATTTTTACAAGAACCTTGAGGCTGAAATTCAATATTTTAAACCCCTGAATAAGAACCTCTCAGAGGCTGAAACTAGGGGAGGTTCTTATATAACAGATTTCATGGTCTTGACATTCTAATCAGCATTCTTCAGCGGTACAAAAGACTATAAGATAATAATTCTAACTTTAAAATGTTTTCAAGAATTCGCAAGGAATTCCCAAAAAGTCTTTAGATTTCTTGCGCTGAAAACAGTATCAATGAATGATAGGTGAGTGCTGTATATAAGAAGCTCTTTAAGAACCTTGCAGGCTGGAATTTAGAAGAACAGGCACTTAATTAAAACCTATTCAGGCTGCCTAAGAAGACCTAGGTTCATTTATGCGGGTTTCTACTGTAATTTTTCTTTCCTGGCTCTTAAGAATAAGGAAGTTGAAGTATTGAATTTGCTGTTTATGACCAAGCACTGTTAAAACTCCAATCTGCAATGTAATGTAAGACTGCGTTCACACGATGCCGGCAGATTTGGAAGACGGTGAGAAATGTGACGGATAGGCCTCCCGTTCCTAATTCAGAAATGTATGTGAAGGATTTCCTCTGTCTAAACAAATCGAAATTTTCCTAGTACTATCGGAGTTTCGATGTAGTTTTTGGCGATCTGAGAGTTGAGTTACTTGTAAACACTGTCTTTTAAAGTATCTGTAATTTGTTTAAATCTGTCTTAACGTTTGATGTCTCCTTGTGGTTAGAGTGTTCACTTACCCATGTCGTTAATTTGATATTGTGTTGAGTGTGAAACGCATAGTGCTTCAGAATGATCTGATGCACTATAGCGCATCGATAATATGGTGACGCACGATAGTGCACCAGAGCGATGACGCATTAGATAATTGATCCCATTAGCGGTCCGCTTTGTTGCGAAACGGATAAGCGCACCAGGCCATGCAGAGACGCATGCCATGCAGAAACGCATATTACACCGGCAGATTTCGAAAACGGTAGATTTTGAAAACGGAACCCTAACCGGCATAAATTTGAAACAGCATCGTGTGAATACTCGACAGTGATGTAAACAGAGCATTTTTCGACGTTTTTGGATCGAGACTGGTTGATTCTTAGGGTGTAGGTACTTTTCTTTGGCATCAAAGTCCTGCAACGACTTTTTACCATCAAATTTCCTACCGTTTTCAAATTGTGCCGGCATCGTGTGAACGCTAGCTCAAACTTTGCTACCATGACTTTTTTCATCGTTTTAAAAATGTACCGGCATCTTGTGAACGCAGTCTAAGTATTGTTCTGCTTATTGAAGGTATGTGATTCAAATAACAAGCTGATGAGCTAAATTTGGTAGGGTGTTTTGGGGTAAAATGGGTAATGGCGATTGCTGGAAAACAGTATACCTGGAACCGATAAATCAACATTCACTATATCAAGGAGGGTAGTTCAAGCAGTTCTAGCAAAAGGAAAACTCTGAACAAAGATTTATCGTAAATTGATCAAAATTTTTCTCCCTACTCCTTTTGCCCCAGACTTACCCATTTTACTCCAGTAGACCCCACTGATTATTTATTAGCAACAGCTGCTACATTTGATGCCCACGCAGATTTCGGTGTTTGTTTAAGGCATTCGTATGCAACTGCCGTCGAATGAATTTTCCGATGCCGGGAGGCTTACCGAGTGGAAAGGGGCCCCCTAGAGCTGGCATAATGCAGTACTGCTTAGAAGAGACCGAAGGGATTAGGAAGTATATATGATTGACACGAGCCAAGGCATATCACAGCTCGATAGTGATTTTGTATCTCAGATTGCGCCAATCATCGATTTCAGTTAACAGAAATGTTGAAGAAAGGGTTGAAGTCAAGACAATGTACTGTAACTGTTATTTTGGATGAGCACATGAGCTCACCAAAATATTGTGACAATCATTACATGGCGTGCCCTCTCTACCGGAACGTGGACCATTGGACTGCATGATTATTGGACCATTTGACCAACATGCCTTATTACGCAGCACTTATTGAACGTTGTTATTGTTAGATTGATATAGTTACCCTCTCTTTTTCAGGACAATCTCTCGTTGTCCGTTAATGTTGACAAATCAGCGCCAGTATTCAGAGATGCATGTCGCAAATTACGGAGAGATTACCTGGATTCTACTGCTGACAGCCCAACGCCGCCCTCAACCCCTGGCCAATTGAGCCCCGCTTCGAGTCATTCTCAGGCTAGTCTGTTAGTCGAGACTTGCAGTAATTTGGCATCGCCATCCGGCCAGTCTTTGTCATCTTTTGAGCGACGACATATGCTGAACGGCTTACTTCAGATAGCTGATGAGAATGATGAGAACAATTCGTGTGCAGGCAGCCCGCATAGTATGACTGTCACAAGTAATGGACTTGTTACGTCTGAGGAAGTTATGGGGGATATTGTGGCCCTGGTTGGAGTGCAGCATGCCCCAGCTGGGAGAATAGCAAGCAGGAGACCGTCAAGAGAATGCTCCTATTTTGGGTCTTTGAAAAAGGTGAGATTTTTTCTTCTCGGTGATGTTTTAATTGGAATATATTGAAAGCTACAGCTCTTGATAAATCTTCGTTTAATGTTCCGAGAGAGTATCCCTCATTTTAGAGAAGACGTACATTAGAATGATAAAAGTTATTTAACCTGAAAGACCACCATCCGAAATAAAAACAAAAAATATATTATAAAAACACAACTGTTTTTTAAAGACGTTCGATTAAAAAATCTTCGTCGATGATAAAAGCTATTAACTATAGCAAATCTACCATATTTGGTCGTGCGATCAAAACCCCTTTTTAAGGAGTAAAAGGTCTATTGTCAGTTTCAGAAATAGAATAGTTCAGCATTGGTGATTGCATTGGGATTGAAATGGTAACACTGATTAACGCGATCGTGTCACTGGAAAGTTCTTATTTCATCATAAAAGAAGAAGGTTATCTTGATCCCTCTTCCTAGAAATCACCCTTCTAATCCCTTTTTAATATGTCATTTCTTGTAGAGATGGCTCGTGCAATATGACAGACGTACTCCCATCGATATGCGACATATGAATGGTGTTGCACCTATGACACTTACTAATCTCATGAACGACTTCAGTATTCAGAAAAGAGCCGAACACATTGCATCTTGTGTCTTCAAAACACCGAAAAGTAAGTTGAATTCTTTTCATGGAGAAGGTTATCAGAAACTCTCTTTGTATATCATTCCCGCTAAATTAAGCGATGAATTTCTGCTGGCTCACTATTTTTTTACTTTCTAATAAAGGTTGCAAGGCATGTTATGAGCTACACTAGTCTAGACTTGCTCCAAGTCTATTCCGTGGTAAATATATGTTCCTCAGTGATGATGTATCACGGAATAGACTTGGTGCATCCCCTGCTGTTTCTGTATAGTTGAAATTTCCCGTTGAATTGAATTCATTTTCTGACGCCATTAGGGTGTGCGAGCCAGCGATTGAAAGCCTGTTCTTAGTCACGTGCAGATTCCGCAAAAACACAGAACTATATTCAATAACCAAGCTATTGTCTTGTGAAGTACTTCATGTGGTTTTACTTCATCCCAATTGCAGAATGACGTCGTCGGAGGGCAAAATGGCTTCGCAAGACTATAGGTTGTTTATTGACCTACGAAAATAGTTTTATATTTTTGCCGAACCTGCACGTGACTAAGAACAGGCTTTCATTCGCTGGTTCGCAGACCCTACTGGCGTCAGAGAATGAAGTCAATTCAACGGGAAATTTCAACTCAACGGAAACAGTAGGGGGTGCACGCAGGCAAAATGAAATCTGAAGGAAGACGTAGCTTTGCGGTAGTCCTTCTTGACTTGTTTAATTGTCAGCATGACTCTTTGATGCTAGCAATGTTATTGCCAGGTCCCGCTCTCTTTTCTAGCTCTTCCTACAGCAGACTTGATATGACACAAAATATTTGGTCACATCAGTGTGTCACTTAGTCCATTCATATACGACTGATATTGCCAGTAACATACCTTTGAATACACGTCCAAACAAATTTCATTCTTAATTGCTTCACATAGGTTTCATTCCTCTGAAGAAACGTAGACTAAGAGAGGCTATGGTTAATGCGGAAAAGGAAGCAATGGAAGCACCAAAGGAACAAAATTCTGATGAGCTCGTAAATGGTGGCGATTCCCTGCACACTTACAGCAAGTTGGATGTTTTATCGAGTGATGACAAATCGATGGAATTGCATCAGAAAGTTTCCGAAAATATCGAAATTGGTGTATCGAGCCCTGCAGAAGTTGTCAAAGAAATTTCTGAAGATTTGAAGGATCTCACCGTTAGTAATGGGAACTCAGTGGTCGATCAAAGCTCAGGACCTAATGCAACTGCATGTTTGTTTCCTACGCAAACAGCAGTCAGCAAGACAACCTTGCAGGAAAGCAAAATCGATTTGCCGAAAACTGAACTAGATCAGAATGGACCTCCTCTAAATGCCGACATTAGAAAAACTGAACTGGATCAAAAAGGATCTAACTCTAATGTTGAGATAACAAATTTTGTTGACAATCATGGAGATTTAACTTCATCACGGAAGGAAGATAAATTGGAGGATATTAACTTTAGTATCAATAACATTGTGGCATCTGTTGGCCTACAAAATGCTGCTAATTTTACGCAAAATGTAACTAGTGATGCCCATATAGCTGCAAACTTTGGTAGAATAGATGTAGTTTTGCCCGAATTGAGGTCAAAAATTGAGTCACATGATACTACCGCATTGTCACATGACAGAACAACAGCTTCATTATTGGCTGGAATAATAAATGACAAGGCAGCGAATTCTTCGCAGTTAAACAACGGTATCGAATTAAATACGAAAATTCGACAGGACGAACCGAGAATAATCCGTGATATCGAGCTGCCTACAGGACAACTAGACGCAAGACAGACGGAACCTTTGCATAATATTTACGCAGGCGATCATCTACATACTGTTATTGATAACGCTCCTGGAACGACCAGGCCTACAATTTATGCGTCGGAAACGAACGTTGAGAAATCGATCGCGAGAACTACCGAGGTTTCTTTACCGACTTCTTTAACGAACGAACCATTGATTAAACCGTTGTCAATTGTACGAGATCCTCGGCTGAGCTCGTCATCGTCAAGAAGCAGTCGGGATAGTTTAGATAGTAGTGTTTTCATGAGATCAGATTCGGTGAGTTCTGTGGAAGATAGCTCATCACAAAGACAGGACTTGGATCGAAGGATAACGAATGACAAACTAGAAGGGACTCCGAACACTAAGAAAAAGGTAAGTGAAGCTGCATTTACTTGTAGACCTACAGTAAATCCTCGCATATTAGAACCTACTTTTTTGAGAGCCAGGCTGGAGTAGGTTCTTATTTCAAAGGTACTAAGACAAATTTCAAGGTATGAGGGTTCTTATTTGAAGGGTACTCAATGTAGGCACTTTCAGAGTCTTTCAAAGTTTGTCATTCCTTTTCTTTGTTTTGGCATCAATATGAACCTAATACCTAATTGGGGATGAGAATCAACCTTTAAAAGCCAAGCGAGACTAGCATGAGCTTAATAACAGGAATCAAAGATCAAGTTTCCTATCCCTGCAAAAAGAACCTATGTTTCATCAAAGTGAAACAGGTACTTAATTGTAAGGTACATAATTTAGGAAAGACAGCCTCCAGGGTCTTATTCTGGTAGGTTCTTATATGCGGGGATTTGCTGTAGTGTCCCGCATGTAAGAATCGATTTTTTCAATTTGAGGTCTGATTTGTTTCTTATAAAATGAGATATAAAGTTCATATCAGGGTAGAGTTTCTTAAGTTTCTTATTAGAAAAATTATGTACTATCGATGAACTACTGAGACACAAGCTCCATTTTCATATAAACTACACTATTTTGATTTGTATATATTCGTAAATCTTCACCACCAAGAAAAGCTACAATTATTCCAGGAAAGTGCTTTTTGCATCATTTGCATGTAAAATTTTTGTTTTCATTTGAATGTGTACTGTCGGATTTAACTGCAAAACTGAATTTGTTATGCTTTTCAAATTTTTATACATAGGTTTTGAATAAGAAACAGGCCTTTTTCAGACCTGCACCAGTTTCTTATACGAGGGGGTATTATTTGAAAAATCAGGGTCTGGTGTTTCTTAAATTCATGTTTCTTATAAGCGGGACACTACTGTAAATAGATAAATGCCAGTCCAAATGTTACGTGTGAAGTTTAGAGATGAATTTTAAGGTAATACTTCGTTTTGAAAAGTTTTCTGGGAAAGTTAAAATGTAGTGGGCCTCAAGGGCACGCCAGCCGTCATATTTGCAACATTATTTTCATCAAAGCCAAATAGCTTTTCAAGTGGTCATCTACTTTTCATTGAATTACTTTCTCTCGATAGTAATCAGCAGATAAATAACTCAAATCCTTGACTGGCGCATGAACTTGATTTTGTTAAAGCCGCTTGGGCACATCGATTTGATCTCAACAAATTGATGCTAATCGATAAGGTCGCGCTTTGGGTGCTGCCTTGCAGGCTGGTGGTACTCTTTTCCTTATTCACCCTATAGTTTTTGTTTCTTTCCATGTTATTACCATTGGGCTGTCATAGTTTATCGCTCACTCGGTGTTTTTCATAGAGTAATTGGTAGGTAATGTGATAAGTAATTTGTGTTTTAAGATTTTCAGTGGAATGAGATAAGATGAATAATAAAGTCATTGCCATTCACCTAAACCTGATCGTGAATTCATGCATTGACTGTTTCGTTGTCTTTTTTGTCTGATGCTTCAGAGCTGCACAAAATCAGATCGTGTCAAAATGTAATTCGACACTTCATAGGAATCAGGACTCTTTCGGATCCAGTAAACTTGTAAGCAGGACAAATGGACCTGTTGAAGCAGTCAAGGACTCCACAAGGACAGGGAACAATTTTTCCTTTTATCAACATCCAAATTTCTAATGTTGACAAAAGCTATTATTCCTAATCATATAGATCAAATTTTTCATAATACAGTCAAGGTGATGGACTGAGCACTAAGATCTTTATTTTCCTTAGATGTCGTTACGAGAGTACAGAAACAGGAAACGAACCAAACCATCCACAAACACAACAACAACAACAGCGTTGCCTGTCACTACAACACTTCAAGAGGCTGTGATTTCAAAACCTCCAATACAGCCCCCGTCAGTGCTGTTCACCGATACAGACTCGTTGTTGAAGCCACGCACTATGTCAATATCGAATGCATTCGTACCCCCTTCTGCTAAAGAAACAACATCCACAACATCCACTGTTCATCCTGTGTCCATGACAACTGTATCAAGCCTTCCAGAAAGTGCACCTTCGAATGGACCGATGTTTGAGCCTGTCAGCCCGAGTGAGGATTTTGAAGCAGAAGGCACAGCCGTAGAACAAAATCCAAGTATGTTAGTTTCCGTACTTTAGTTTAATCCATAAATTTACGCCTCATTGTGAGAAACTACGTTGTTCGCAGCTAAATGTTTTAATCTTCAACTGCAATGCATACACCTTACATTGAGAAGTCATCCGGCAAAAAGCGCCGATACGAGTTAGTAAAGTCAGACTTCAGGGTGAATCTGAAACCAGAGATTTTGAAAAAGGGCGTAGCAATGATTAATGCCACAGACATTTCGTAAAGGAATGTGTCAAGTTTGCTTTTCGTTTTTACTCTTGAAAATAATAATACTTTGAAATTTTTCAATTATCCTTGAAATTAATTAAGATACTGCATCCCCATACCCCTATCAAAGAATTTGACAGAGTGATTTCATTCATTTTGTAGTGCCTTATATTCAAAATTCAAGTTATGAAGTGAAACGTAATCATTTGACGTCATTGACGGGAAGCTTTCATCTGCATCAAAAACCTGTCAGTATCGAAGGTATATTTTCAAACAGTTATGTCTATCATTTTGCTTCTTTTGCGTTTTGTAGAAGGGGTAAAGGAACACTGAAAAGTCGCCCCAAGCCCTTGAATGTTTTGGCGTTATACCCGAATCCCTTGTTCCTGTACCTCTTTGATTTGTATGATTTAGTATTTAAAATGAGAACTTTAAAACTGGTGTAATGAAGGGGCTTTTAAGGAATTCTTTGTCAACTGGTTACCATGACAGTATGCCATGTTTGAACTTGCTCTGTATCAAAATTTCATCAGTTGACCAAGTTCTATATGTGTGCCAAGTCTCGTGCTGGTATCCTAAAGTGCATGATTTTCACTTTTTCCCTAAACTATAGAGTGATAGGACTCAAACGATTACTCGAAAAAGAGCTTATCCTACTTAGGCAGGGCTGTGCGTTTCTATCGCACAAATCAGGTTCAGGTTCCGGGTGTTCCAAAAACAAAATATTCTTGTCTAAAAAATCACCAAAACCTTATTGAAGGCTGATCTTCAAACTTCTTTCTCGGCAAGTACTGTAAAAGCTTTATTTAGTCCCCCCCTCGCTCTATTACTCCCTACTCTCTAATAAGCCCCTCCTCTCTAAACCAGAATTTTAATCAAGCCCCCACTGTATTAAGCCTCCAGCCCATTTATGTCAAGTGCCCGCCCGAGACTAACGAAGATTGTCCATTTGTTTAGCTAAGCAAGCTTATATGGTAATGTTTATATGGTGTGGGATAAAACTGCGCCGATTTTGTATTGACTCGTAAAAGTATACTTTGAATCCGCAAAAATGACGTTAAAGAACTGAAAAGCTATCATTTTTCTCCTGTTCCTCTGATTTTATGGATGAGCCCCGGGGGGGGGGGGTACATGACTTGCGGATGGACGGGGGTCTGCCGCCCGGTTTTCAAAAAGGTACCCTCTTCTAATTACCGAAACTTGCTTTCATACCCACTTTTGTGATGAATTTTGGCGGAAAACGGCCCATTTTTGGCTATTTTTCGCCAATTTCTGGATAACCCACCCATGTTTATGGAAAACCTGCCGAAAAAGGGACCCTTGTTTAGAGAATTTTGGACCCAAAAACCCACCCATATGGGCAGCATATACCCGTACCCTTAACATGTTATGTTACCCCCCCCCGGGGGGATAAGCTCCCCTCTCTAACAACCCCGCTCTCTAATAATCCCTCCCACTTTCAAGACCACCTCTGGAGTGTCCGAAATTAAATAAGCCTTCCGGGGTGTTCGTAAATTTTTTTCGGTAGGTCAGAGACCAAATTATATTCATTTTATGCTCATTTAATCTTTCTACTACTTGATACTCCATCTGAATAATTGTAATCCAACAAAATAAAGGCTAAGATAAATGTATATCTAAGATCGTACTTTTCTACCAGGAGGTCACGTTTCAGGGGGTCTGCGATGTCTTGTTGGCCCAAAAAAAGTTTCTAACCTTCTTTTTGAAAAGTGCAGCAGATTCCACATATCTAATATAATTTGGGATATCATTCCACACCTTTGCACCTTTGTACGAAAAGTTCTTTCTAGTTATCTCTAGTCTAGGTCTTGGTACCTGCATGTCATTCGCTCTCCTTGTCTCAAATTTTGAAACCTGAGATCTTATTGCGAACTTTTTCTTAAGGATTTTTGGACATTGCTCATTGAGAATTTTATGCACCATCATCGCGTGGTCAATCTTAATTAATTCATTTAGACTTAATGTAAATATTGCAGATGGCATTCTGTTTTGAAAGGTGCAGATTGGATCAGAGAAATTGCTCTATCATGTAACTTTTGCAAGTTATATTCCGTGCATGGCTGATCTTTCGATTGGTTTTTGAATTAGTAAATCAAGCTGGTTTTGAAGCATGCTGCTAAAAGCACTGATAGTTACCGGATTAATTTCTTTTTTCTTTTATATGCAACTCCTTGCTTGGTCATGAATGTGAGACAGAAACTCAAACTATTGTCGTTGACTTGAAGGATGATGAAATATCTCAAGATAATTGCTCTTAGGGAAGAATTGCCATGTTGCTTTTAGCGTAACCATTTTAAGTGCTGAAAACGAACATTTTATCACCTTTTCATTTTCAGGAAAAATGGCCAAAATCAGAACTTTCCACAGAGCCGGGCAGGAATCAAACCACCGATCTCCTGCTTTCCGGGCAAACGTCTTGCCATCGGACCACCGTGGCTCGCTAGCTGTGTAACATGAAATGTAGCTGTGTAAGCTGCTTGAAAAAGGCGGAAGCCGAAGGCAGCCCATAAGGTGCTAAAAAATCGAAGAGGTTAGACTTGCCACGGTGGTCAAATGGTGAAGACGCTTGCCCGGAAAATAGGAGGTCCGTGGTACGATTCCCGGCTGTTTACTTTTCCTTTTCTTTCGATTTCTCCTGCGCAGCAGTAAAGTCTGCGCGCAGGCTATGGCTGCTCGCCAGCTGTTGAATATAATCATCTTTGGACATACTTAGGGTCATTGAGAAAAGGGAATCTCGAAGAAACTTTTTTGATGGGCTGGATAATCGAATTGTGGCAATTTTTGAACTGGGAGTACCGTTTTGGGACATCTACAGTCAATCTTTGTTTGTTTGCTTTGCAGTTTCGACGACCGATGCAATGGAGATAGCAGATGACGATTCACCGTTGGTTAGTAAAATTCCGGTTGGGCTACCAAATGTGGATCCGCTTCAAAATGCGGATTTGAAGAAATCAAATGCGTACAACTCATCCCCACAGCAAAACAGACAGGTAACCAAACAAGATTTTACTACCTTTAGGTCGAGTTTTGCAAGAGATTGCTGGTAGTAGCGGTAGAGACCTTTCTCAGATCAAAAATATTCTTCTCTTCTTCATGTGAGCTGCTTTTTGCTGCTTTTACGGTCAGTCAAATTCTTCCGGTTTCTAGCTTCGGCTAATATCTGTCCAATACTACAGCCATCTAGCTCTTTCCCTTTTCCCATCTACTTGACGTTGAAATGGCCAAGCGTTTTAATCTGCTCTTTCCGCATTACATCGCCAAAGAAACGTAATTGTTATCTAGGAAAAAGGATTAATTGTTTTGTAATGAATAAGAACAGAACTACTGCTTAGGTTTCCTAACAAGGATTCAAAAATCTTTTTCGGTGATATCAGATTTATTAACTGTCCTTGAAACATCTGGGAACCTACCTTAAAAGGGGTTTAGGTGTTACCTGAACCCTAGGATTTAGCGAATGCCAAAATTTTTCTTATGTCAAAACAGTCCGTGATACAAATTCTCAATGTTTGCTGTCATAAGGTTCAGATGGAATTTTCCAATAAACCTTTTAGCTGTTCTGAAAACGAATTTGGATCGAACGATATTTCATTACATTTTGTAGAATTTTTTGAATGTGCACAATTGCGATCCATCTCTAGCGCCACTCAATCGAGCCTCGTGTATAAAATTGTGTAAAAATAACGCTCGATCCAGGCTCTTTTATAGAATAGCTAAAAGATCTTTTCTGATTTTGATTATTTTGGGAAACTGCGTTCAAGGAAAGTGAGAGAAGAAAAATGAACTCAGCTGCATTCTCTTTCGTTTTTCATTTCGAACAAAACACAACTTCATGAATTAAAGGAGCAAATTATACATCCAATCATAATTTTTTCTCATACCTACAAGTAAGCTTGTACGTTCTCAAAGTTCCTTCGAATGTCTGTATGATTAATTTAAGGATAACGCAACGTAATAATCTTTAAAATGTTACTATTTTCGGTTTAATTGCTAAAATATCTCGAAATTGATACGAAATCCTAACCATCAAAACAAATGATCATTTTACAGGTTTGTGGTCCTGCAATTCAGGATTGAAAAGAAGGGTCTATGGTCCGTGGTCTTGACACATCCGGAATGGCTTGGTTGAGACTAAACCATTATAAACCACAATTATCGAGGAAAACAGGCTATTTACAGTCTAAGAGTCAAAATAGTGCTTAAATATTTACTTGCTTTAAAAATTTGGTTTAGGATCTAATTATGGTTGATACTAGTTCCAATCTGAACCGAAATGTTCTGGGTGTGCCGTCGGTCCAACTAGTAAACAAAATCGGCTTAAGGTTGTTTTCAAGCAGTGTGATCAATTTCTTGATTTCTGTTATGTGTTTCGTACCATGCAAAGCTGTTACATACGTGCAAAAAGTAACAAGTACTAAGATTTCCAAGGGGTATGGTCACATGACTTGAAATGGATAGCACAAACCTTAGCCGATAGTTGTGTCTAGCATTATTAATTTCTGACATGATTCCTGTCGAATGAAAGGTATGACATGTTTCTCAGATATGCTTATTGTCGTCATCCTTGTTTAAATCTTTCGATTCTTTCAAATAGGCAACTCGTAAACCGAGATGACCACGTTTCTTTCCGGCTATGATTGGCTCTGAGTATTATTTCTTTTAATATAATTAAAAGAGTTCTAAAACGGTGAATTCGTCATTACAGACAACTGCCTTGAAAATAGATAGAAACAACACTTAATGAGGTGTATTTTTGCATTTTAGGTTGAGACTTCGACATATCATGAGCAACAACGAATTCGAACGACAACTCAAGCGGGACGAAACAGCACGACCATAACCCAGAATTATAAACAAACTCAACACATATACCCACAGCAATTTCGAGGGTAGACTCCTTTATTTTTATTCAGTTTTTATTTGTGACTAGCGTACCGAAGTAGGGCAGTGGCGTATGCTTTTGGTAGTGTTATTAGGTATCCCCAGCTGATATTGCTAAGGCCAACACAATCGTTTTTGGAACGTGCCCATCGTGTTCTGCGGTTTTCTTCACCAAAGCCACCAAAAAGTAATCTTCCAAAATCTATTTTTATCCGAGAAATCGTAACAGGTATGAATGTTTGATTTTTCCTGTGTGAAGTACAAGATTAGTCCTCAAACTAACGCTTTCGTATTCAAGAGAGATGTAAACTCTTTGTAATATCGCCTTCCGAAAACTGCAAAGTTGCCATTTCGACAAACCTTGGAGTTAGTCCTTTGTTTACATGAAATATGTTAAATAAACTATATAGCCTAGAGCTTGAGTTACTGAACGTTTCGGGCTTGACCCTTCGTCAGTAGTAACGAGAAAAAGTTCGTAAAAACTAAAGAAGCAGAGAAAGAACATTGGTTATTATAATCCACACGCACAAACAAACACTTTATATCAAGTCTTTTGTTTCCTTGTACTCTTTTCGTGGATGATGGCGCTTGGGTCAACAGAGGCTCATAGCGTGAACTCTGAAAATGTAACCCCATTTAGGCCCAGACACTGAGTTTCCCAGAGTACCAATCAGATTGCAAGATTTGTGAATTACTATGGTTGCGGCAAATATGATAAAACTTTTGATTCAATCGAGGACCTGAAGACATCCGGACGAGATTCGAGGCCGTGAATGCAGAAACTGGAGTCATCTTTTCACTGTTTCATCATGAGTCCCAATTGAGCAAGGTTTACCGCAGGGACATAAGGGCTTCATCATCATAAATGAAGGACTAACCTTGTCAGAAGCATAAATCAGAAGAACAATGACGATTGCTTGTAAGCAAGAGAAGTTCAAGCTAAGCAAAGCTAATCTAAGGAAAACGAGATGCTCACAAATTCTTTCCCATATTACAAGAAGTTCCTTATGAACTTAAACATCTATTTTCGTAGCTACTTCTTCACATCATATTATCGTCACATTGCCGGTAACCAAACGTTTAAGTGCACCCTCCTACTTCTTGCATTTGTCTTCATATTACTCATAGCCCATGGCTTATCGCAAATAGTTCTTGGAAGTTTGAAATAGAAGACGGCTGCCTCTGTTTAAATGTCACAGCCTACCTCGAATATTCCATAGCAACGAGGTCATACTGTAATTATCCCTGCCTGGAATCTTGTAAGAAAATCAAGGTGGCAAAAGTTCATATCCATCCGTCTACTGTTATTGTAAATTAATGTCGTCTCTTAGTAGTCCCTTTCGCTTGCATGATGATTCAGTTACCCACCAAGATTTTGGGCTATCCTTTGTAAAATCGGTCTGTTTTGTTTACATTGAGGGGTTGGTTACTCAACTATTTAAATCCCTTTGTCTGCAGTTACTAATCGCGTTGTACTGAGATGCCAGTCAAAGGCAACCGATGCCGTTGTTATAAAGACTGCCGTTGTTAAGCCTGGTTTCCATATGATCGCAAGGATGGCTGGTGACGCAAGGATCACGATCCATGTGTCAAAGGGCTACCGACTGAGCATGAATTTCAGCGATCGAAGCCTCTCTTTCAAAAGATATTTCTTTGTTATTAATTGGATTTTACCGCCAAAGCTCGTAGAAATGTGTTATCACTGTGATAAATGGAAACTGTATGCCCAACTACATGACACAAGGATCACTTTGTTGCTGGTAACAAATTTGTGCGATCCTTGCGTCAACAGCGATGCTTGCGATCTCATGGAAACCAGGCTTTAGATCATAGACCTACCACTTCTTTTGCCTCGTGGCAAACGCCCCTTTGCGGTCTGTCATTTCAAACTTCCGGATACTTACATTGCTATTGTTGGTTGTACACAAATCTTCACCGCACATCAGTTACCGAACATGGTCATAAGTTGTAAATAGAAGTAGGGCGTATGTTCGTAGGTCTTTAGTAATAAGACTTATAAATAAAGATGGCTGTAATACGAAGTATCAGAAGATACGCCTGAACTCTTTGTTTGTCCTTTGTTGCGTTTTGCTTCCTGTTTCAAATTTCATGCATCAAGTATGATCAAAACGTGCAATACCCTTGCCTGACATCTTAGGCTGCGTTTAAATTGCGCAATCTTTTGTAAGCGCTTAAATGCTAGTGTAGATCTCCGCCATACTAATCCCTTAGAGTGTTCAGATTGCAAAATATTTGCATGTGGAAAGAAGCTTGCTCAAGCGAGAAAGCTTGTTGGCTAGCAAGCAGATTACTAACACGCGTGTGCAAGCGAGATGCATTTTGAACTTTATATTTCAGAAGTAGAAAAATGACCTGCTATATGGGATCTAATCCGAACGGGGAAATCCAAACAGAAGCGCGTGTACGCAAGCAAAGGCATGCATTGTCACAAAATACTTTCAGAGTCACTTGAATGCATTTTGGAAAATTTCTAACCCCCTTAAATGCTAAATTTCTAGCTTCCTTTTAAGGCTAAATTTCTAGCTTCTATGACGCTAACATTCTACAAAGAGTAGTAAAATTGCTTACAAACTAAGACAAGAAAGATACTTTGCGGTTTGCTTCACTAAAACGCTATCGAAAATATGTAAACAAATGATTTGTGGAACAAGATTTTAAAATAGCCTTAAATAACGAACTCATCATACAAAACCCATTGACGCAACAAAAACACCGTAATTTGTAAAAAGAAGACTGTTTACTCCTGTAAAAGAAACAAACAACCTGTAGTTACTTTATTCGTATTCATTCAACTTTTGTAATCCAATGCTTTTATTTTCACTCGTGCAAAGGCTCACAACCAAACGGATTCTAAGCTGGGACTAAAATATTACGAAAAATCTGAAGAAACATCGAAGGTCTCCTATTCTTGAAACGTCGAAAGAAAAGTCGAACGTCGCTTCGCTTCGAAAAGTCGAACTTTGAACTAATCAGCCAATCGAACGCTAAAATAGGCACGTGAGTTGACCATGTCAAGAAATTAGCGATCTGATTGGTCGTGCCGTAAGCGCGGCGGACTTGGCCTAATTTAGTCCATGCTTTGAGGCTGTCTTGTCATAAGTCTCATTTTAAAGCTTTAGCAATCATCTAATTCAATGTGTAAAACTGAGACTCGTGTGATTAGTCTTGATCAAATGCACAGGCAGACCGAAACGCATATCACACCCGAACTAAACAACCGAACTAAATGAAATCTTTTAAAATCTGAAAAACAGACTAAGATTTAAATACAGAAAATCTAAAAATAGTAACATTCAAAGTTACAAAATATGTTGTAAAATGTATGAAGGAGGAAATAAAAATTGATCAGACGATCATAAATCTTAACTTTTTCAAGGGTCTTCCCAAATGTAAAATCATTGGTGGCTCCTTGTTTTGGGGCGATCTATTCCGCCCAGAGCAGCTCCTTTTACACTACTGGCACAGAATTTTAAAGAAAACGGCAAGAAAAGGGAAACTAACCGAGGAACAAGTGCATGAGGATAAAGCCTGGTTTTCATTAAATCGTAATTGATCGCCTATAATTGTCTTGCAGCATCGGCGATGCTCTAAAACAATTATCGGCGATGAATTACGAGTTAATGAAAACCAGGCCTTAGGACGGGAGCATGTTATTTGAAAGCCATGAAATTGAGGAACGATGGATCAAGTATATATGGGCGAACTTAACCATGTAGAATGAGATGCAAAACCTGAAGTAGCAAATGGTGATGGTCATGTAATGCTTAGTTCAGAAGTGAAACGTGCTTAGAGAACTTAAGAAATGATAAAGCAAGTGGAATAGATGAAATTTCAAGTGAAATGCTAAAAGTATTTGATGAAGTAAGAAAAAAGTCATCTAGAAGTTACGAAGTCTTATATATAAAAGTGAACACATACCAGATAGTGTAAATGATTCATGATTATAAAAACATTCCAGAAAATAAAATGCTACCAAATGCTCACGACATCGTACTATTAGTTTCATGCGCCATGTCCTGAAAGTTTCAATCAAAATAATCACCTACAGAAATAAATAATAATAATAGTAATAATGAACTCAAAGAGTCGGGTTAAAATGTGAATATGAAAATCCCTGCATATAAGGACCTACTAAAATAAGAACCTTAGGGCAGTTTTTCCTAAATTTTGCACCTTGCAGTTAAGAACCTGTTTCAGTTTGATGAAACATAGGTTCTTATTGCAGGGGTAGCAAAGTTGATTTTTGATTGTTGTTATGTAGCTCATTTTCTCCCCAACTGGCTGTTAAAGTTCGATTCTCCTCCCCAATTAGTTATCAGGTCATTAAAAGCTCTTCCAAAAAATAATGGGGCTGAAGATCTTTTGTGAGGCTCTAAAAGAGCTTACACAAGGCACCCTTCAAATAAGAATCTCTATGCCTTGAAATTAGTGTTAGTGCCTTTGAATAAGAACTATTTCAGCGTCTCTCTCAAAAAAGTAGGTTCTTATATGCGGGAATTAACTGTAGTAATAATAAACTCAAAGAGTCAGGTTGAAATGTGATTTTGAAAATCTTTACGGTCAGAATTTAAAGATTCTTATCCACAATAATCCCTCATCGCCGTCAATAATTTTTACACTATTCTTAACAACTCAGTTTACCTTATTTGATTTAACAAGATCTTACAACCGTTGTTCCATTAGCATACCACTTTGTTTCTCACACTGTATGTTTAGACTAAATACAATCGATCCACGAATCGAGAAATATTTACCTGGTCTATAGCTGACCTATACTCTTTATACCTCTCCAATGATGTTACCCAGCTCCGATGGACTAACATTTCCGCCAGTGATAAATGCTACAACTTTCTTGCCTTCAATATCCGGGACTTTATTTGATAAGACTGCAGCAACCGCTGCTGCACCTGATGGCTCGACAACTAGACCCATGCCGTAAAGCAGTTTAACTGTCCTGAAATTGAAAAATGGATGGACATAAAAATTCTGATACAACTGAGGTCACTAGCCTGGAGCCACTTTTCGCATGTAACATCTCAAAGTAATTTAGGACCATGAGAAGCAAAACCTTATCAAGCAGCACCATGATGGTCCTTCCTTTCGATATGACCGCACCTTGCAATTTTCTTTGGCCTGGAATTACAGAGGGTTGGCAACTCTCCTCTCTCTTAGAAGCAGGTTTGACAGGATGGGGACTCAAACAAGCACTGCCGAGCAGCGTTCCACGGGATCGGTTTCATTTGGAACCGTACCAATGGGTACGTTGGGCTTTGCGTTTATACGGGATCCGCTTGAACCGTTCAAAACAAAACTGCTAACCATACCCAAATGGGTCCACTTACGAAGTCAATCCCGTTTGGAACTGTTCTCAGAAGTGTCTTGTTTGAAAGGATGGAATGGTTCCAAATAGGAACGGCTAGTAAATGACTCTGAAATCTTCAACGATGGAATTCAAAGAATGTCTGTCTGCTGACTTCTTTCTTTTGAAAATATTCATGATTTAATTAAGTCCTAGGAACCTGTTAGGAACCCATGTCAACACGGTACGTTTAATGCGAACAGGTTCCATATGGAACGATTCAAGAGTTCCCATGTGAAAACTGCCTTAAAGGAGTTTCCCTAGCGTAAATCAAACAGTGTTTGCTCTTATTGTCAGGGTTTAGGGCTCGAAGTGCAATTAAAACGGACTGTACTTACCTGTAAATTTCACTCTCCGTTATGTTGATGACTCCATCTCCAAAGGCCCTGAACACTTGAAATGGTATCTTTCCTGAAAGGGCAAAAGTTTGCGTTTAGGAAGTTTGCAAGTAAAGACTTTGTTTATTGATTGTCTATTGACAAGGCTCTTACCAAGCAAGGTGCCACCTACAAAGGTCGTAAATTCTCACGTAGTTTTTGTGGACCAATTTTAGTGAAAAATCCAAAAGTTCTGTTCTTTGGTAAAAAGGCCAAAGGCTGGATTAAATTCACATCGTTTGGAGGAAACAAAACCTCCACAGGCTCGCACAAATGTTTTAAATGGAAAACAATTTACAATTATCAAACACTTAAATTTTACCTGTGTACGGAGCACAAATGCCATGGCAAACTGTCTTTCCAGGGTCTTCAGTCATTTTGGCAACTTTGTCATCATACAAACTATCAAACATTGTACATGCTTGAAATGAAAATAGAAAATAGTTGATTTTGATGATCCGTCTGTGGCAACCTGAACATTTACGTGGTTTTCAGGAGTGCACATTTACATAGCCTCCTACCTACTGGATTGTCAAAAATCCACTTATGATCGCTTAGGGGCATCTGGCCGTTAACTTATCGACCCCCTCCCCCTCTTAATGGGCTGATGTATTCTATTCTGTACTCCTGATGACGCAAGTTTCCAGTCATCTCCCTTTATCACTGGCCTAAAACTGACCGCTCATCAGACTACAACAGATTTTGAAGCAACGGCAGCAACAGCTTACAAAGATCATTGAATGCGGCTTCTGAAATTGAGAATAAACATAAATTTTCTTGATCAGGATTCCTTAAGTTCCAACAAATGATTACTTAACAGATTTGCATGAAATCCCCTCTCCCCTTAGCGACCCAATGCCGCTTAGCGATCACAAGTGGATTTTAGGAGGACCCGAATGAATTCTCAGAGAATATTTCACATTCCTTTCTCAAGAATTTTTGCTCAAGAAAATGTACTGCAGCATTTCACACGGCTCAAGATTTCTTTTCAAAATATGAAGAAGTTTCGCAAATTCTTAAGAAGCCTTGATAATTCTTGTAATGTTAACGTGTAGGACTTTACTGTATCATTTTGCATACTTACAAATTTCATGTTCCACTGCATAGACCTTTGTTGTTGCGTTACCAGACAACCTAACTGCAGCGGTAACACCAGCCACGAATCCTCCTCCTCCACAGCAGACAAGAATGATATCAACATCAGGTTCCTGCTCAAGAAGTTCTAGTCCAGCGCTGTGGAAAAACATGAAAGGCTCATAATGTTATGACCATCTACACTCATTCTTGGTACATCGCAAAATTTATCCACTTTTGCAGGTCATCGTAAATTGCACACTTTACCGATTTCGAACATTTACTGCAGAGCCATGGAGGAAATTGGGGGTCCACCTCCCCCCACTCTTCCAAACAATGGTTTCTAAGAATATTGGTCTCTCATGAGGGGTTAGGCAGATCAAGAATTTTTGCAATGATATATAATCAAACGATCTAATAGATATTCTGAACAAAACTGCAAAGTTAGCTTAAATGCTGTTGTCTCTATTTCTGCTGGGTCTAAATGGGTGGTCATGCAAAATTTTCCTGAGGATAAGTCCCAGACCCCCTAACTTCTCAAGTGCTGACTCCAATGCTGAATTACTGTATAACTTGATCTTTAGTGAAAAGCCTAAAACAGGTTATTGCAATCTTTTTTTTTTGTTTTCTAATTTTCAAGCAAAGTTCTCCAAAATTTTCGTGTTTGGAAACACCATGAAAATAATGAAGAAGTAGATCAAATTTCCTAGACTTGGCATGAATGGACGAAGAAAAAACATTTTTTGCGGTGATTTGGGAGACTGACTGTGTAGTCTGCTGCATTACATAACGTTAGATCTTATCATAAGGTTGCATCAGCAGAGACTTGGAGAAAGAATGTTACAAAATGAAAAGCTACCGCTGAAAGGTTCCAAACTCAGGTTGTGTGCGTGAACGTAGCAAAAAGCCTCAACGCAATATGTTGATACAGAGAATGTTCAATCGATGTTGGCAAGTATTGAAAAAAACGGTGAAAAATTCCGGGGGGGGGGGTACTTGGCCTACGAACATACGGGGACGTGCAGCTGGAAAATCTAAAATGCTACCCTGTCCCGGAGTCAAATTCCCGAAAATGATACCCTGTCCCGGAGTAAAATTTTCTTAAACAATACCCTGTGCTTTAGTTTCTTTGGACAAAGTTGTGCTCTGCAAGGAAATTTGTACAAAATCTATCGAAAATTGTGGAAATATTGCCATCCAAGCGATTTGCATCCCATTCGCAATCGCAGAGTGCAAATGGCCTAAAATGACTTTTCGGTAGCCTGCGCGCAGACTTTTCGGAGTCAAAAATAAAAAATATGGACTCTATCATGGAGCCGATTTGTACAAAAATGATACCCTGTCTTGGAGTCTAAATCCTGAAAATGATACCCTGTCTTGGAGTCTAAATCCTGAAAATGATACCCTGTCTTGGAGTCTAAATCCTGAAAATGATACCCTGATCAGTGGCACGTCCCAGTACGGAAAAATATATGAGTACCTCCCCCGGGGAAAAATTCAACGGACAGAACTCCAGTTCACACGAAAACAGCACATTTTTTGCCGACAGATTTTTGAAAACGGTAGGCTTTGACAACGGAACTCTAACCGGTAAAGATTTGAAACATCATCGCGTGAACACTACCCTGGATCAGAGCATTTTTTAGAATTTGAAAAAAAATTAAAAATTTTAGAATTTTCTTTTATTTTTTTCATTTCAGATAGATTTTTTCAAAAAAATCCTAAAAATACTCTGAACCACGGTATGTGATTGAACACTTGAAAATGATGAAAACATAGGTCTTTCGATGCTTTTGGAATAACACTGATCGATTCTTTCAGCTGTAAAATGGAACGGAACAGAACGATTTATCCCTCGTGTGAATACTCATTTGGACCGTTCCCTTCCACTTTGCAGACTTCCATGCAATTTATATATGAGGTAATTCTGAAAACTCTAAAAAAAATCGGGTATTTTACGCATAAAAGTGGGAAAACTCAGTGATGAGCTTAGAAAATGTTTATCTCAAGGGAGGAAGGTATTAATACTATCGAGCGATCTATTGTCGTGAGAACAACCCTTAACAATTTCCGCTCCGTTCCGTTCCGTTCTGGTCCGTTCCGCTCTCTGTGAACCGAGCCTGAGAAGCCATTTTAAACTTTATGAAATTTTGTTATCGAAACTGGCAATTTCTCCTTGCTCTAACCCGATTCTATACATATTTAAAAAATTTCAGTTCAATCAGATCAAATTTTTCAGCAAATTTTCCAAAATAAGAAACCCAATAACATAAAATGGGAATGTGGATTGTAAAAAGATTTAGAAAAAGACTAATTGCAGGCAAAGATGTGGTGTTTCTATATTTTGATTCAAATGCACTTGAATGCATCTATACCCTGATAAAAGTTAAACACCCAATCAAAAATGTTGATCTTCACCTTGGAAGTTCAAAAGCACAGAAAAGTCCCAATGATTAACACCATTGAGAATGACATTGCATTGTCCGTTTTGCTGTGCAAAAATACCTTTTTCAATGCAAAATGACTTGGGGAGGTTCCACGAAAAGTGAATTATAACCCCAGGGGGTCACTCAGCACATGCACATACAGGGAGGTAAGTCTGATAATTGTTGTTCAGAATATTGCCAAAAGCAATAGTTCTTGGTCAAAATAAAACTGAAACCATTTTCATAATATTATTTGACACCAAACATTGTTATACTGATATTTCTGGGTTTGCTGGTGAAGGTGAAGGTGAAGTTGCGTTTTTCAGCGCCAAGCGCTGGGATCGCAGAAATAGAGCAGACCTAATCGAGTCCACGACCCCTTGTCATGACGCTCAAGTGGTGGGGCTCTACCGGGACTCGAACCCACTCCGCCTGACTATTCTGGCGGCAATGTCAGAGGATTACACCACGGCGCCACAACACCTTGCTGGAGGCAATCCTGACTTCTATTTGCATTGTTTCTGGATATTTTGTGTTCATGTACAGGTCTCTGAGTACGTAATGGGTCGATATTTTATGGTTGCAATGAAGCTGAAGTGACATTTTAGGGTTGCCTGAAAATTCCCTCCCCCCGTATGTGTATGTACTGAGTGCCCCCTGGAATTATAACTGTTACAATTCATTTCCATGGACCCTCCCCAAGTCATTTTCATGTTTTAAAAAATTTTTCTGTTCTGCTCAATTACAACAAGTAAATGAAAATAATCACCTCCCATGACCTATCAGCACATGGCAATCATCAAAAGGGTGCAGAAAAGCGCTGTTCCTTGCTTTCTTGTCATGATCAACACCAAGCATCAGTTGGTCTTGAGGAAGCTGACAGTTGACAGATACACCATATGCCTGTATGAATTAGTCAAACTCCGAGATCAGAACTAGGAAAATTTAGAGTATACTGCCCAATGACAATTGAACACATACTGTATATAGAAAAGAATATTCAGGTTTTTGAAATAATATTTTGTTATGTGATAAAAATTCTAAAAAAAGTTTGGAACTGTTCAAGCATCTGAAGTTGCCAGTTTAAGCCTAATTTGAAGATTTCTTCAAGGGCTTTCTTGAGAAAAACCCTTGCAATTTCAGAATTGAAGATCAGCCATTTCCACGGTATAGTTAAACCTTAGTTAAGTCTAGTAAATATCATTGCCTTGATATCCAGAAGCAGCACCCTTTGTTCTTACTCATTTGAAAAAATATGGGAACCTATCCATGACTGATAGAATTCTTCACATTGCAAAATTCCAAATTTGCCTGCTCTGGAAATTCCACCCTACTATATTCCCCAGCACCAGATTGGTGCCACAAGGGGGTTTAGCAATCAATCATAAAAAAGGTCATTCATACCTCAATTCTCTTTTTTCTCCTTAGAGGAACAGTTTTTGGCATGTAGACCTTTGCATTTTGTGCAATCCCAAGTTCCTTTGCAAGATAGGCAAAAGATGTTCCATAATTCCCAGCTGATATTGTAACTAGATTTTGCTTTCTAACGTCAGTGAACTGTGAAAATTGATATGAAGCACCTCTCATCTTGAAAGATCCTAACGAAGAACATAAAATTGACAAATTCAAGTGACCATAGCTGTGGAATGAAGGGTGCTCTACCTTTCTCCCTGAAACAAAATTTTTGTGGATGGAGTTTGGATATTTTGAAAAAAAATCACTGATTCAAACAATGTTTTACAGCAATCTATGCACAATTAAAGGGATGCACAATTAAAGGGATGCACAATTAAAGGGAATAGACATAGCTATATCTCGTAGCTGCTATAAATAGGCCAAAGAAACGCCCACAAATCCTTTGTTTCTTTAGCCAAACAATGAAACCGGATGCGTCAAGACCGCCAAGTACAATAGATTATATTTTTGACCTGGCCCAGGCCAGCTTTTAACCATGTTGATACCCTTTAATTTCAATGATTCATTGAAATTAATTGTGCATAGATTGCTGTAAAAGCCTGCAGAGTGAAACAGTTTTTGGGTCACTTTCCTTGTCAGCAGAACCACTATAACTGCCAAGAATTTCTATAGACTTCATTGTGATGTTAATAGCTAAATGAAACTAAAATTGAAAAAGCAAACATCTAAATTTGGAATCTACATGAGAATTAACCCAACGATCTCTAAGAGCGTAAACTACAAATGCAGAAAAGCAGCAGGATTTGATCTTGTTATGCCATGAAACGTTATTGACAAAAATGTGGTCTTAAATTAAAGGCCCCAAAATATAGACTTATGACGATAAGTCTCTTGTTTCCCCGGGCTCTCTGACTTGATGATGGCGCTTCAGTCAGCAGAGACTCTTGTCATTCCTACAGTACCAATAAGATTGCGAGCTTTGTGAATTACTATTGTTACTGTGTAGATAAGATAGAATTTTCAATTCAATTGAAGAATTGAAATCACTCCCATGGGATTGAGATTCAAAGCCATGATTCTATCATGATTCCATTGATGATTGAAGAAAATAGGGCCAAGCTTTTCACTGTTTCATTATGAGTCCCTCTTGAGTAAGGTTTACCTTAGAGATACAAGGGACTCATCATCACAAGTCTACCCAAAATACAGTTGAACTGAAAAATAGATTAGCCAAAGTGTATCTCTGAAAAAAGATACACGGCTTATCATTTTATATTCTTTGATTTTTGTGAAAAGATTGCTCCCTTTACTTTTTGCATCTCATTTGCAAGGTAGACTCAAGGTTGATTCAAGGCTTAGGTAGATTCAATGTAGATTCAAGGCTTAAAGTGAGAAACTTTACCACTAAACTGCATGTTTTCTAGTTTCATTCCAAAACTCTTCACTAGCCTCATTGCGTTCTTTTCACCTGACCCAAAAATTGTTGTTCCATCAATAATAGGAGTTCTACGAATATAGCCATTATCAGATATTAGTTTGTAAGCTTTTGTTATCTCTTCTATTGTTATAACATTTTGAAGATCCTCTGGTAAGCTTGTGTAATCACCAATTCTCTTGATCAAATTCCTGTTAAGAGAAAAAGACGACTAAAAGTATATTGCATCAGAACTTCCTAACAAATCAGCAGTGATGGATCTAAGGGGGCAACTGGGGGCAAATGTGCCCCCACAGGCAGGAAACTCAGCTCTGTTTCCCTTTTTAACAAGAAGTGTGCCCCTTATCATGACACTAAGACACTCTTCTTTAACTGTCTTAATAAGAATGCAGGCAAACATACAAGTTATAATGTTATTTAGGAGAAATACCAATGAATTTTCTCAATCAGAAGTCCAAAAAAGCTCACACACCTTTGGTGCCCTTACTTTCAGTCATATTTTGGGCGCCTTCCCTCAACCTTGGGCTGAATACCCCCATGCAAAGCACTGCTACCAAGATAATAGCTTTGGATAAATGATACTGTAAATACTTTGGAAAATCTTTCCACAAAAACCAAATCTGAAAAATTACAACACCACATCAATGTGTACCTCTCATAAGAATGCAGGGCCTTTCAGGGTCCATTCATATATAAAACGGCAAATATCAAATATATTTGAAATATCACAGATCATGAAAATTGAAAGTGAACTAGACTGCAAATATCATTGAATGAAAGGGCAAATATAACACTGGGATCTGGATTCTATAATCAGGCACTGATGACTTTCAAATCCTGGCAAGGGGAGTTTCAGACGACGGCAGAAACCATCAGCTGATTTAGGCCATTTCTTGCGTGTGCAATGCATGCATTGTCTAATGTTCTCAACTTACCATCCACAAGTGGCCCATGTTGGCTTCTTTATTTCAGTTACTTTATCTATTTCTATCTTTTCATCATCAATATCCAGTTTTTCCACGGCGATCGCTTCTGCATCCATGACAAAAATATGTGTTTGATTTTCACGACCGTAAACAACCTGCACGTGTACGTAGTGGAAGGATAAGACAAGACAGGAATCAAATGTTTTCGTTGGTGGCCCTCGTGGCCCATGGCCGAAAACCTCCGAAGCCTCATTTTCACGGACCAATCAGACAGCGAATAAGCGAAGAAGGCAAAAGAAACTTGTGAAGATTTTCAGGTTTTACCTACCAAAAGGTACAAAACTCCTGATGTAAAATTCGCCAAAATTAACGTTAAAATAAGTTAGTTAAAAAGAAGAAGACTAATTAAAAGCGTATGATATCAACTAAAAATAAGAGTTCTTGTGACTATGGTTAAAACATTTAATTCTAAAACACCCCTAACGAAAATTTCAGGGATAGCATTAAAAGGTCAGTGCGACCTTGTTTCCAAAATGGTCCCCCTAAAGGTGTCAAAGAAGAAAAGTTTTCATAGAAGAAACAAAAATTTTGAAGATACTAAAATATTGCTAATTGGTACCTTTGAGGACTTGCAAATACCGAATCGGGTGTTCAAAGAGGGTGTATGGTGAAGATTACTTGCTGCTGTTATAAGCAGCTTTGAATCGACTCAAAGTGGGTGCTGTCTTGACTTCTGCACTAAGGTTGCTCCATAATCATTGCCCTCCTGTGTAAGCAAAGCACCAGAACCGTAGACTTCTGGAAATTCTATTGCATTCCATCCATTGCATTGCATTCCAGTATTCCAGTATTCCAGTATATTAGTATTCAAATGTCACTTATGGAACGCCATTTGCACAAAAATGACATGATATAGGATTATGTTACATAAACTAGAATCATGTGCACATAGACTAGGATTATGTACATAAACTATAATTATGTCGACATAATATAGGTTTATGTACATAATGTTAGTTTGTGTGCACATAGTATAGGTTTATGTACATAATCCTAGTTTATGTCGACATAATAAGGGTTCGAGCATATATTGATAGTTAGAGTCTTTGTTTTGGAACAACACATCCGGCAGTCTGCAACTTTTTTTTAAATAACTTTATTCGTCTATTTGTTTCACTTCGAATAAAGCTAGGTGTAAAAGTTTATGCGAGTCGGTTCATCGACCTGACGGACAAACAAGTTTTCTTAGAGTGGGATCCCTGCATTTGCTGGTCCTTCGACTGAAACTTCAAGGCCGCTTTGTCCTGAGTCTTCATGACCCTGAAAGACAAACAAGTTTTCGTAGAATGGGATGTCTCCTTTGGCTGGCTCTTCGACTGAAACTCCAGGGCTACCTGGTCCTGAGTCTTCATGACCCTGAACGACAAACAAGTTTTCGTAGAATGGAATGTCTCCATTGGCTGGCTCTTCGACTGAAACTCCAGGGCTACCTGGTCCTGAGTCTTCATGACCCTGAACGACAAACAAGTTTTCGTAGAATGGGATGTCTCCTTTGGCTGGTTCTTCGACTGAAACTCCAGGGCTCCCTGGTCCTGAGTCTTCATGACCATGAACAACAAACAAGTTTTCGTAGAATGGGATGTCTGCTTTGGCTGGTCCTTCGACTGAAAAATCAAAGCCGGTTAGTCCAGCATCTGGTATGTTTACTGAGGATTCATAGGGTTTACCAGCGACAGTAGCCTTATTACCAAAGCCTGGTCCGAGTGTTTTGCATGCTTTCATGCCACCAGACGGACCATCCATATCAGCATGGGTTGGTGATCCTAAAGTGAGAAATCGATCATATTCGCAATGAAGCATCTAAGACATTTTAGAAAATATCGTAGACTTTTCAGCAAATGGTGGTCGTGCGCACGCTCCTACGTCTCTCAGGTCTTACGTCCGTAATGCTTGACTTGATACAGCAAAACCACGCAAACAAGAACATAGCAAAATAGGAGCCTGCAGACTGGTTTGTGGAAAAAGAAACCCAAAGATAAGGACCAAAACAGACTGATTCACTTCAATGTTCTTACGAGATGGTACACTTAGTTAAGACATTTCATCATTTAAACAAACTTCCAACTATTGATAACTGAACACCTTTAACAGTTTTCAAGGATATGCAAAATGTTTTATGAAGCTGTATGATATAAGTTGCTTTTTCAACACCAAAATACCATACCCTCTAATATTTCAATGCAGTCATACCACCCTCAGGTTTATTAAACGCATACTGTATAGCTATACATACATTCTTCATAGTCAGAAGTGTCAAGTGTCCTTGCGATAAGAACCACGCCCTGAAAATGTCATAAGTACCTCATTCATAAGAACGTAGTCAGTCTGTTTTTCAGAAAACAACGTTCTTGCTTGCGGGGCTTTACTGAAGACTCACAACATAGTCCCAGATATCGCAACAACAACAACAATAATAACAACAAGAAATCTTTTATTTTTGCTCAATCTGCAGGTGAAAAAACTGCTGGCGATTTAGGCCATGTCCGTTTCTGGAAGCGCAAAGTCATGAGGCGTAGTTTGAGCGTCCATCAGTCTATCAATAGTGATAACTACGAATATGCAATCAGTCTACTTTTACTGTACCATGAGATACAACCAAAAAAGATGCTGACCAACAGCATTAAGGCATCAAGGGAGAAGCTTCAGAAGGGGTTTCACCTTGATGATCGCGCTTCGGTCAACAGAGCCTCATCATATTACTCTGGAGAACCTGACCCTATTTGGCCAATACAACAAAGAAATTTGGAGTAGAATTCTATTGAGACGAGATTTTCAATTTCTTTTCTATGAATTTTCATTACAATAAAAATTCAGCCTCGATCCTGTGCTTTGAATTAAACAACAGATAAATGGTATTGCATGAACCAATCCGGTTCATCATATATGCTCTTTAAGTACCACTCAGATTTGTTTTAATTGTTTATTTGATTCAGAAGCCGACCAGAAGAGCAAGGACAGATTTGGTAAGACAATAGCATCAGTTGCTTTTGTTGACGCCTAAAGTCTAGGAGATTTGCGATTCCAGACGAAGGAAATTCTGAAACACAGGTAGCTATCTCGCTTGTTGTGCATTCCACAAATGGTTTATTAAGAGCAAACATGAGTGTATATTGAAAGAAGGAGGATATATCTAAACATCTACTGCGGGCATTTCACTTTTGTTGTTCAGAAGCTGAGAAGTAAATGCTTTGATCTCACCCTAAAAATACTGGAATTGAATCGCCTCCAAATCGGTTCCTATACCAAACAAATAAAATGCCCGTGGTAGATATTTAGATATATCCTCCTTCTTTCAATATACGCTCAAGTTTGCTCTTAAAAACCGTTTCTGGATTGCACAACAATCGAGATAGCTACCTGGGTTTCAGAGAAACTTTGTGGCTTTGTTTGTTTTGAATTTCTGCTTGAGAGAATTTCCTTTGTCTGCAATCGCAAATCTCTTTGAATTTAGGTGTCAACAAAAGCAACTGATGCTACTGTCTTACAAAATCTGTCCTTGTTGATAAGAAGGTATTATAATTCTAAGGTATTTTGGTTTTAAAAGAAACATTTAGCACACAGCTCCTGAATCAAATAAACAAAATCCGTGAGACAGACTTTTAGATTTACCATCCTTCTTTCGTTATAAGCACATAGCTTCCCTTAAAACCATCTTATGCTTGGACAAGGCGAGAGTTTGCCCTACTGGCTTTGTGGCTACTTTCGCGGCCTTGTTTGTTTTGATTTACCGGTTGAGAGAGCTTTTTTGTCTGCAGTCGCCAATCCCTTTTAATTGAGGTGTCAATTAAGGCAATTTTTGTTATTATCTTACAAAATCTGTCCTTGTTCATAGATGCCTACCTCCATGTCATGCCATAGATGCCTACCTTCAGGATTTCTATTTGATGTTCCCCCTCTCTTTGAATGAATTGTTGAATCTGTTGTCATGTTATGGTATTGAGCATCATCTACATCATCTGTTTCAAATGTGATTCCTGTTCGGAAAAACTCTCCTGCTGGCTGAGGAAGTTGCATGCAAGAGAATAGCTCGACCATCGACTGCAAGATTTTTCCGTGATTTATGCTGAGTGTAATATCCTTCTCCAAGTGTTTTTCTTCCATGAACTGAATTGTATCTTTGATTTTCTCTGCTTCTAGCAGACATTGTTTCTGTATGGTATACAAATTACTGATATGTGAAGCAACCTGAAGATCGTTTCCTCTTGCTTTATCTATCAACGATACTAAGGAATTGATACGAGAACCAAAAGTATCACTTTTAGTAGCTATTTCTGGCAACAGCATGTCCTCTTTTTGTTCCGCAAAGACTTTTCTGCATGATATCTTGGCTCGGTCGAACAGGCATGTCATGAAACGTTGCATTTTTAACTGCTGCTTTTGTAGCATTTCAAGAACCTCTTTTTCGTCATTTGCAAACTTCTCAAAGACCTCCTGGGCTTTTTCTCCTAAAGTTTTACGACTGGCTTTGTTCTTAGCATGGAATGATTTCAGATGAAAACTCACAGCCATCGCATCTTTTATCGCAGCCTTTATGGTTTTTGTGATATGGCTATGGTGCTTTGTTATGAAGCAATCCATGCAAATTGGGTCCTTGCACATTGTGCAGAAGTAGTCCAATGATAAATCATGTTCTTTGCAGCGATAGCCGTCTGAACCATGACAATCACTGATGCGAACAATGAAATGCTTTGATTTGACTGTATCTTTTTCCTGACTGTTGGCCATACAGTTTGTTTCTGACATGCTGCTTAGGCATGTCTTGCAATACTTTGTCTCGCATCTAAGAAACGATAAGTCAAGAGAATATCAATTTCAAGTAATGAAAAGAAAACATGAATATCAACATTGGCTGGGAGCGTGCATCATCAAAGGTAGCCTGCGCACTGACTTTATTGCTGTTGCAGAGGAGAAAAGGAAAATCTTTGCGCAGGCTACGGCAAGTACAAACCATGGTCACCATGAACAAACATAGGCTGATGTGCTTAGTGCAAAGACAAGAGGTTAATCAGGAAAGGGAGGCATCCAAAAAGCTATAGTCATGGTGTGCCTCCGACAATGGATAGCGTTGGCCGCTAAAGATGGCGGACAGGAATTTTTTACTATGAAGCTTTGCATCACATTGAATTTCGATCGATTTGATTGGCTCATTTCTTCGATGCCGCAATGAATCATGGTAAAAAAATTCCTCGACGCCGTATTTAGCGCAATCGTCTATTCTATTGCTGCCATGAAGTTCATGGAAGCTAACTGGACTTAAAATGAGGAACCCCTGGTTTATATGAAAGGTTTATTGACTAAACATTCATCTGAATACTTGTGACTTATGTTCATGGCTAACATCATTGAAAACTTAAATTCTGAGGTGATTTAGCATCGGAGGTTCGAGCCGGCAATTTAGGCCCATCTGCCATTACCTGGAGCACTGAACTTCCAGACTGGTCATAATTTCGATGGTGGAAAACTTCGTCCCAGTATTCGTGAGTCGCAATTTGAGGGTCCATCAGTCTATCAACAATGATAACTATGAATATGCAATCTGTCTAAAATATCATTCCATCGACATCATTTTATAGAATAGCTAGATGTCTATGAGATAGTCAAAGGACTCTTAAGATTATGCCATGTCAGGCCTTTGGAGATAAGGGTCCTAGAGCCTGGAGGGTATCATACACTGTAAAATCATAAAAACATCCGAGAAACTTGTGCTCTTTTTGCCTTTTCAATGTCATCTCCTAGTCTGGTTAACCCATGTGTCTGTATTGCCTTAACAACGCGGTGGCTGCCTTTTCTTACTGAAGACAAGAACGATTGGAAACGGCCAGAAACATCGCATAGTTAGCGAAATTCAAGCGTAGTTTGCTGGCAGTTGTATGCTTAAGTTCCAATTTCTAAAGGAGGGGGTGGGGGGGGGGGTTACTCTATGCTACTGCATTGATGATGGATCAGGCAGGTGTGCAGAGAATAGCACTTGCACACTAGAGAATTTCAATGGACTTTTCAAAAAAGACAATAGACAACAAAAGAAATGTCTTCTTGCACACCGAAGATTGTGGAAATCTCGTCAAAAAGTGTCATACTCTGCCGACTGGGGATCGCGTACCTTGAACACACAAACGTTGCAAGATCTTTGCAATAACATTGATCGCTCTGAAGGCTCGTTGGATGCGGAGCTGGATGTCCCTTGTTCTCGTAATGTAAGTCTAGTACTTGAGTGACGACGTGGCTCGTCCTTAGATTGCTAATGGACTTCAATCCGCAATGTGTTTTTCCGCACGTTGGGCATTCGATTCCATGATTGTTGATCCACAGTTTCTTAGGACACAAAACATCGTTTTCTTTGAGTATTGCCCCGAGCAAATCGGCTAAACATTGCTTGCAAAATGAGTGATCACAAATTAGGGTCTTAGGAGACATCAAAGGATTCATGCAAATGGTGCATGTTACTAAACTTTCGAATGTCTCTAGGGCTTTCTCTGTCAGATCGCTAGTCGACGCCATCTTGATGCTTTTGCTTCCTTGTTCCACTTCTCGATGAGTTCGCGGAAGAATGGACATGACATTGTTCCCAGCCTTCTCGCGTATCTTTGGTCAAACGTCGACAGTTCTGGCGCAGTCTAGGAATGCAAGGCATGGGAACAGGGGAGAGGGGAGGGTAAAGGCACGTGCCCCACATGATTTTTGGTATAAAACCAAAAAGTCCTCTTTACTGCAGGCCCTTTTCAAGACTGATATGGACAGAATGTTGTCTTGTATTTTGTTATCCTTTACTATGCGATTTTGTAAAATTTGATTTAGGGGAAAATGACATCTATATGGCCAAAATTTCATGTCTCCTGTATCTTGTGTGGTGTGTTCTAACCCCGATCTAACTGATAATGGTCTTTTAACGAACAGTGATTGTCTCTTCAATTAGTTTGAACAAGCTCAGCCAAAGGGCTTAAGGGCAACTTTTCTGTAGCTTCTCAACAAGTGTTTCTTAGATAAAATAAGACTAAAGCGCTGCTTACCTACTGTATAAAGTCGTTGAGCAAGTGGATCTTTTTTCATCTGCTTCTCCTTCTCTTGTTCTCCTCGATATGAAATATTTCGAAAGACAATTCGAAGCAAAGCAAAGCAAGACCTGCCATTAAATGCTGCAATGTCTCCAGCCTCTGATTGGCTAATAAAAACTAGGTACTGGATAGAGGCCACAGAGAAAAGATCCATCGAAGGCTTCATCAACGATTTTTTGTATGCAACAACAATAACTGTCTGAAAAGTGCCTCCTGATAGGTTGAAAGCTAAATTCTAGCAATTTGATTGGTGAATGTGGAATCACTCTACGCTGGCCTAAATTGAGTCCACTTTTCAATTACAATATTATGAGTCCCTGTTGACCAAGTGATATCAGCAAATCAAAGAATGCAGGGAAACAAGGAGCGACAAGGCACAAGTCTAATTCAAAGCCACAAGTTCGATTAAAACTGTAGCTTGTTTAAACGATTTGTAAAGAAGTATTTAGTTAGAGGTATTTATATAGAAGTATATAGCAGGTTTTGCTTGATAAAAGGAACGATTTGTTTAAAATGTAGGGTTTTATAATTGTCAATGGATATCTTCCCCATGATAGTATCATTTATCCTTGGAAGCTTATTGTCATTAAAATGTATTTTAAGTTTTGGTTGGCGATAATTAGCTAAAATCATGGACATAAATTATGAGACAAATTAATCTTTTCCGATATTTTCTCCTGTTGAGCATCCTTTCTCCCAGCTCCCCCTTAATCAATGTTGAAGACTCCAAGAACCTTCCTTGACGCGTCACCAACATTGAATAAAGGGGAGCGGGATCTTCAATAGTCAAATCATAGGTTTTGGATTTGTCTCAAATTATTTTGTCCATGATTGTCTGACTGAAAAATACAAAATACCACAATATTAAATCATCATAGTTTTTCAGGAAAAGTTTGGCTTCCTTTCAGATGGTATTTTGTATTTTTCATTCACACAATAATGGACAAAATAGTATGAGACAAATCCAAACCTAAGATGTGACTATTGAAGATCCCCCTCTCCCCCTTCAATGTTGGTGGCGCATCAACGAAGGTTCTTGGAGTCTTCAACATTGATTGAGAGGGAACGTGGGGGGGGGGAAGGATCCCGAAAGGATGCTCAACAGGTGACCACCGGGTCAGCCAGAAAAAGTTCCCACTTTTGAAAATTCATAGTAGCAAGAGTATTTCACAGATTTGAATGCTTCTGATTCTAGTTAATCTAGGTATCTTTTTTTTTTGTTCTCGCTGACGCGCACAGAATAATGATGGAAATGCAACTTCTCAAGGGTGAGAGATATTCTCCGCACATTAATTGCCATGGGATGGAAATCTTCCGTATTGGTTTGAAGATCAATGTCTTTTATTACTCTTGAGTGAGGTGAGACGCCAATTGCCTATGGCTCGGTGTGAATAGAGTCCTTACGATTTGATCAATGTTTTAGGTATGTATGCAATGTACAAAATGGATTAACATGTTCCAAACCTTACTCTTTAACAAAGATGAGTTAGACATTAACACAAATATCAATCCAGACGACGAAGTCGATACCATGTTGACGGAAAAAATCACCTTGCACGAGCTAAATAATGCAGTAAAAAAGCTCAAAACTGGTAAAGCATCTGGACTAGACCAACTTTTAAACGAGATGTTATCTACCTCTGTGAACTTATATCCAAAAATTTTCATAAATTTGTTTAACAGTTTATTAGAAAACGGGATATTTCCTTCAGGATGGACTAAAAGTATGACAGTACCACTGCATAAAAAGGGAGATAAATCATCAGAAACAAACTATAGAGGAATTGCTTTATCATCCTGCCTAGGGAAATTATTTAACATGATAATTAACAACAGAATAAGTAAACATATCTTTACACATAACATAATTAAGCCAGAACAACTCGGCTTCGTTCCAGGAAATAGAACATCTGATAATCTTATGATTATACACTCCCTGATCAACCTCTATTGTAACAAAAACGGCAAAAAATTATATGTGGCCTTTATAGACTTCGAGAAAGCTTTTGATAGTATATCTAGAAAATTGATGTTACAAAAATTATACAAACTAGGTATAAGGGGCAACATTTATAAGGTTATTGAAAATATGTACAAAAACGATGAAACTTGCATAAAAATTGGAGACAAAATAACACACTTCTTTGATGTTAACAGAGGAGTGAAACAAGGATGCATTCTAAGCCCAAACATTTTCAATACTTTTCTGAGCGATCTTCCCGAAATCTTTCGAAAACCTTCAAGTGAACCTGCGAAAATAGGAGATACTACCATTGGATCGTTATTCTGGGCAGATGATATCATAATCATATCTGAATCAAAATCAGGTTTACAGCGATCTTTGAACGATCTAAGCAATTATTGTCACGAAAATAAATTAAAGGTGAACACAAAAAAGACAAAATGCATGGTCATGAATAAAGGAGGCAAATTCCTACAGAGTAACACATTTCACTTCAAAGATCAAAAACTAGAAACCGTAAAAACTGTTAACTACCTTGGCTTTTTAATAACCCCAAATCTAAATATTAAGGAATTGCTAAATGATCTGTATAAACGTGGCCTAAAAGCATACTTTAAACTTAAAAGTTGTTTAGATGACCTATTTAGACGTAATATCACTCTTACCATTAAACTATTTGATAGTCTAGTCAAACCAATACTTCTGTATGGGGCAGATTTTTGGGGTTGCCTCAAACATGGATTTAGTGACATGAATCCGATTGAAAAATTGAACATAAGACTTTGCAAACACTTATTAGGGGTGAAAAGATCAGTTTCAAATAACGCTTGTAGATGTGAACTAGGTAGACTCCAACTTTATATTACTGGATTCAAATCAACTGTCAAAAATTGGATACGTATCCTCAAAAACGATTCCAATTCACTTCTGCGTAGTGTTTACAACAGCAATATTATTATGAACCTCAACTGGACCACCACATTTAGCAATATTCTAAGTAAACATGGCTTAGGATACTTATGGTTATTACCATCAAACAATATTAACAACCAGGCTACAATGCCTATGAACACTGTAAATATTATTCACCAACGTATTATTGATTGTAGCTATCAAAACACCTTAACAAGTGTAAAAAACCAACCAAAAATGCGCACATATTGTCTATTTAAAGATAATGTAAAAATGGAATCATACCTAATGCACGAAACAAACATCATAACGCGAACCATCGTTAGCAAATTTAGGTTATCAGATCATCGCTTAGAAATCGAAATTGGGCGTTACTTTAGACCACCTAAAAAACCAGAAGAACGAATATGTACCTTTTGTAATACTATGGAGGATGAAATATATTGTCTAATGACATGTAACTTGAACAGTGAGGAAAGGAAAGAACTATTTGATGAAATATCATCAGCGAAACCAGTATTCAACTGTTTGGACACAAAGAGCAAATTTATATACCTGATGAATGAAACAAATACACAACTAAATCATGCCATTAATAAATTTATTGAAAACTGCTTAAAATCATCATATGGAGCGAAACAGACATATGAACCTGCAAACACCTAACATGACAGTATTTTGATTATGACTATACTTTCGCCTGATGCTGCATTTCGTTGTTCTTTTTTTTTGTATTGTTGTTAATGATATTCTGTTCTGTTTTATTTATCTACCCGTCAATAGCTGTATTAAGTATACATTTAAAACCATGTACTAGGCTTTTGATTGGGAATGAAATCTGAAATCTGAATCTGAATATGCACTTCAATTCACATGTGGGCCTAAGCAAAACCATATATACCGGCGCCTCAGATTTACAGGCTCGCGCTACGGTGATCTCTCAAGAAATTTGCAATTCCGGACAAAGGAAATTCCCTCAAGCAGAAATTTAAAACAAACGAAGGCGCAAAGTTTCTCTGAAACCCAGGTAGCTATCTCGCTTTTTGTGCATCCCACGAATGGTTTTTAAGAGCTAACATGAGCACATATTGAAAGAAGGAGCATATATCTAAACAACTACCGCTGGCTTCTCATTTTTGCTGCTCAGAAGCTGAGAATTAAGTGCCTTGTTTGCACCCAAAAGATATGAAAATTGAATCGCCTCCGAATCGGTTCCTATACCAAATAAGCAAAATGCCCGTGGTAGATATCTAGATATATCCTCCTTCTTTCAATATACGCTCATGTTTGCTCTTAAAAACCATTTCTGGAATGCACAACAAGCGAGATAGCTACCTGGGTTTCAGAGAAACTCTACGCCTTTGTTTGTTTTGAATTTCCGCTTGAGAGAATTTCCTTTGTCTGCAATCGCAAATCTCTTTGAATTTAGGTGTCAGTAAAAACAACTGATGCCATTGTCTTACAAAATCTGTCCTTGTTCCTTGCAAGTCGGAAATTTCTATCTGATTCCAAGTATTTGTTTGAAACTTGAGATAAATTTCAAACTCCAGCCCCTTTCCAACTTCACTGCAATTTTTCCTTGGTCAGTCGCAGTCGCTGTGCTTTCAAGTTGGTGGTTATTCTTTTCTTCGAGTCAGCCAATAAAAACCCTTCCAACTGTTAGGCCGGCCAATGATAACCCATTCATTCTTTCTTTCCACCAATCAAATAAAATCGTAGCATGTGACTGCCATTGTTTTAAAAACTGCCTAATTAGCAAGGTATGCGCTCAAATCTCAAATTCACTCAGCTACATACAGATTAGTAAGCGTCCTTCGGCCGCAAAACTAGAAATATCAATACGACTCTTTGTAACATGTATGTGGTCATCAAAGTCAACGATTCTTGTAAATATTTTTTCAAGGAAGATAAATTGTCATAAAAATGCACTGCAGAGATTTCTAGCAATAATAGATTTTTAAGGCACAAAATTCTTACGGGCCCCTTCGAGGCCCGAACCCTGGACCTATCATTCCCTTTACCCCGTCTTGACGACCGTGCCCCCCTCGAGATACTTACCTTGAGGATCTTTATTTGGTGTTTCCACTGCCTTAGCATCATTTGTTGAATCACTTGTCATGTTATGGTATTGAACATCATCCGTGTCATAGTCTTCAAATGTGATTCCTTTTGGGAAAATCTTCCCTACTGATGGAGGGTCCAAAGTAATGTAAAAGAACAGCTCCACCATCAAGTGGAAAATTTTGCCTTGATTTATCCTGAGCGGAATACTAAGTTCCAACATTGACAAGAGTCGTTCTTCTTTCTTTGCTAACTGAATTGCTGCTTCGATTTCCTCTGCTCTTTGCTGACATTGCATTAGTGCAGTATGCAAATTACTGATGTTTGAAGCAACTTGAAGATCGTTTTCTTTTGGGTTATCTATCAACGATACTAAGGAATCGATACGAGAGTCAGAAGTATCACTATCGGTAGCTTCTAGCAAGAGTATGTCCGCTTTGTATTTCGCAAAGACTTTTGTGCACGATACCTTGGCTCTGTCGAAGAGGCATGTCATAATACTTTGCATTTTTATGTGCTGCTTTTGCAGCATTTCAAGAACCTCTTTTTCGTTATTTGCAACCTTCTCAAAAACTTCCTGGGCTTTTTCTCTTGCAGGTATGTTACTGGCTTCGTTCATAGCATGTAATGATTTTAGTTGAAAACACATATCCATTGTATCTTTTGTCGCAGCCTTCATGGTTATTGTCATGTGGCTATAATGCTTTGTTATGAAGCAATCCATGCAAATTGGATCCTTGCACATTGTGCAGAAGAAGTCCAATGATAAATCATGTTCTTTGCAGCGATAGCCGTCTGAACCATGACAATCACCGATGCGGACAATGAAATGCTTTGACTTGACTGTATCTTTTTCCTGACTGTTGGGCATACAGTTTGTTTCTGACATGTTGCTTAGGCATGTCTTGCAATACTTTCTCTCGCATCTAAGAAACGATAAGTCAAGAAAATATAAATCTCAGCTAATGTAGCAAACTAGCCCTGCCTCACTCCTACCCACATCTCATTGAGTTGAATTTTTTCTGTTGTTGTCGCTTCCACTGAGGGCCTTATTTCCATAGAGCTGTGAAAGCGGTAAGAAATGTCACTCTGCGATGAGTTCCCCGTTGCAATTTTTGCTGTTTCCCCGTTGAAATTTTTTTTGTTTCTCCGCCAAAAATCATACAAATTGGATGGTAGAGAATGGCCTAAAATTTCATTTCCCCGTCATGATATTTCTAACCCCTCAGTTAGAATATGTACCCCACGCTGAAAAGTATGTTTATTAACCCTATTTTGGTTGGGGGAGGGGTAAATTCCCCCGTGGTAGATTTTTTAAATAACTCTGTCACGAAAATTTTTATACTCATGAAACTTCTTGACTTTTTGCAACTACTTATTGTCCAACTTCTTAAACAGTTTCATTGAAATATTTCGAAAATGAGGGGGCAAGAGACAATTTTCTGGGACTGACCCTGGAAAAATCGCAAATTCCCAAATCTCAATTATTGCGAAAGAAGGAGCAGAAGTGGAATATTTTGCAAACTTCTTTTGTAATGTAGTGTTATTTGATGCATTCTATCACAATTATCATGTTTGGATGGAAATTTGTGCTCCAAATATAATTTAATCGCGATTATTTTCCTGATTTTGGCCAATTTGCCGCTTTTCTTGACCACACAAAAGTAAATGCTGACGTGCGCAAAAATGATGGCTAATCTTAGGTTTATGTTTATAGAAAGTACATGCCTTAGGCTATTAGCACACCAAACTTGGTTCCTCTACCTATTACCAGTCAAGAAGTAGGCAGGGGGATTTTTGCCCCTCCCCCAAAATAGGCCTATCAAATAGCCCAATCACTATAGGGTTAATTTCCTGCCATATTTTCAATGTCCGGCGAGGTCGTTACTGGGGTGTGATAGGTGTGCATAACTGCCCCTTTTCGCTTCTTTAATGTAATCTCTTAGTCTTGCTCATTGCTTAACCATTTGACAGTTAGATTTTGTCACTCAAGACAAGAACAATAGACCTTTTAGCTATTCTACAAAAGAGCCTGGATCGAGCGATATTTTTATACAATTTTATACACGAGGTTCAAAAGAGTGGCGTTAGAGCTTCGATCGCAATTGTGCACATTCGAAAATTCTACAAATTGTAATGAAATATCGTTTGATACACATTCGTTTTCAGAATAGCTAAAAGGTCTATTTTTCGGCACTGCAAGAAACTTCACATGGTAAACAAAGTTCGAGCCTATTTACTGGCAGCTGTCGTATGCCTAAATTCCAATTTTAAAGGAAAGGGGCATTGCTCGATGTTAATTTGCATTGGTAATATCAAGATATCATAAAGAACTTATGGAATCAAGTACCTTGAACACGCGAACATTGCAAGATCTTCGCAACAACATCGTTCGCTCTGAAGGCTTGTTCGATGTTCCTTGTTCTTGTGATAATAGTCTAAAACTTGAGTGATTAATTGGTTGGTCCTGAGACCGCTGATGGACTTCAATCCACAGTGTGTTTTTCTGCAAGTTGGACATTCAATCGCATGGTCGATCCAAAGTTTCTCAGGAGACAAAGTATCGTTTTCTTTGATTCTTGTCCCGAGAATATCTGCTAAACATTGCTTGCAAAATGAGTGATCACAAATCAGGGTCTTTGGAAACATCAAAGGATCCATGCAAACAGGGCAGGTTACTAAACGCTCCATTGCTTCTTTGCTTTTCTCTGTCAGGTCACCATTCGACGCCATCTTTGATACTTTTGCTTCCTTGTTCCACTCTCGATGAATTCGCGGAAGAATGAACTTGACATTGTTTTTCTTCGTAGCGTCCTCTTCGTGGTTTACGCCCCCGCAGAAGTAACTATGTTCCTTATACCCCATTCACACTGCAAAGTAGATTACTTTAAACCAGTTTAATTTAACCTAGATCTAACCTGGTTTTTATAAAACCAGTTTAGTTCCAGAAACTTCGTTCACATCACCAAGTTAGTAGAACGGTTTTGTTACCTTGACAACGGCTTCCTCAGACAGGTTTCTTTTGTTTACAATCTCGCAAAATGGCTGACACCGCTGTGGCAAAGAATTTTTCAGGCCATTTAAAACGAAAAAAGATGTTTGCAAAGCTGCTGCTCTACAAACGGAGGCGAAATTTAGCAGCAGCAATTTACTTCAGATCTGTGGTGGATATTTCGAGAAGTCTAATTCCGCCCGACACTCAATCAACAGAACTCCTCTATACCGTTGTATCTTTTTTAATCTCACTGGACTTTCTTATTTGGTTTAACTTCAATGGACTTTCCTTATTTAGATAGATATCGTATGATTGATAATTTATTATGCATTTTCTCTAGAATAGTTATCACTATAAAAACCTCACACGTGTAACTTTGATTTAGCTGAAGATGAGACAAGCTCGTCTCGAAACGTCCTGAACATGTCTTAATTAATTAATTTTTTTGCTAATGGAAATGTCGTCTTAACCAACTGGAAATGTCGATTTAACTACGTTTGTCTTTTCTGAAATGACTCTCAAAATGATGTTCGTCGTGGTCCTAATGTTACGAAGTCTAATTCCAATGGAACGGTCCCGCTGGACAAAATTCAGGTCTCAGGCATTCTGGTATGAAACGGTGAACAATAACTGGCAGAAAGATGACTGGATCACAAACTTTAGAATGTCCAGTGAAGCTTTCGCAAATATTTGTGTCGAATTGGCTCCATTCGTCAAAAAGCAGTCAAGCAATTTCAGAGAGCCGATTCCTGTTCCTTTGAGAGTCGCCGTGGCAGTATACTTTCTTTGTTGCTCTGCAGAATATAGGACCATAAGCAATTTGTTTGGTGTTGGTCTCTCAACGGTGTGCACCCTTATTCATGAAGTTTGTGCAGCAATATCCTTACATCTTCTGCCACACTACATTCAGTTTCCATCGGTGCAAGAAATTCCAAAAATCATGAACGGGTTTCTTGACCACAGTCCTTTCCCCCAAGTTATTGGAGCCATAGACGGGTGCCATGTAAACATAATGCAGCCAAATGAGAACGGAGAAGACTACATCAACAGACATGATGTTCCCTCCATAATTCTGCAAGCTGTCGTTGATGATTCATACCTTTTTCGAGATATCTTCGTTGGATGGTCAGGGAAGTCGCATGATTCAAGGGTATTCAAGAATTCTCCTTTGTTTCAAGGACTATGCAAAGGGTTACTGAAACCTGAACAAAATTCAACAACAATCAATGGTGTGGATGTGCCTCCCCTAATTCTTGGGGATTCAGCATATCCTCTTCAAAACTGGTTGTTGAAGCCATTCTCACATGCATCCTACTTGACTCCACAGCAAATTCATTATAACAACTGCCTTAGCATGTCAAGAGTTGTTGTTGAGAATGCATTCGGACGACTGAAAGCAAGGTTTCGCTGCATAGCAAAGAGATTGGACCTTCTCCTTGACAACTGTCTCTACGCTATCACTGCATGCTGCATCCTTCACAACTACTGTGAACTGTCCAATCAGCCTTTTGATGAAAGATGGCTTCACGATTTCCAGGTAGACCATTTCGGAATGGTGTCGCAGGCTGGCAGTCTTCGTCAAGATCAGAATGCGTCTGCCATCAGAAATGCGATAGTCGACTACCTATTTGAAAATGCTCATTGAAGAACACGAGATTATATTTAGCCATTGTTGTTCCCTGGGTTGTAACGTCTTGAATGACCGTCTGTTCAACACATGTTAACGTGCAAATGTGACACGGGGGTTATATTTCATTGAAATTTTAGGATTTCCATTATCAAAATAGCTAGTTTCTTTAAATTCCTCAGTTATAGTACCGGAGTTTCTTAATTTTATGAGGAACCACTAAATTAAACTGTAGGGTCAATTTTCCAGAATTTGAAATCCGGCTTCTTGAATAAAAAATAGGAAATTTTTTTCATTTACAACTTCAATTCTCAAACAGAAATTTTTTGACACTGCAGTATTTATCATGTGTTTTGAAGTTGTTTTGAGTGTGAGTTCCGTTTATACTTCTTTTGAGATATTGAGGGATATCCTGGAAGCCACATGAATGAAAATGAATTTGCTTCCTTTATAGAGCATAAAAATTCAAGAAATCCACCAGAAACTTTTGGCAGTGAAAACAATCTAAAATTTGAAAAACTAGTTACCGAACCTTAGGGACCAAGTCATTAATAATGTTGGATGGTGGGCTGGAAGACATTTAGAGGGGCCACCAAAATTTTTGTACAGGGGAGCCACTTAAAGTCTTAAGTCTGAAAAAGGGTGCCATGAAAACTACGAAGCTAATTTGAGCTATCTGAAACTTGTTCCTTCCATGATCTTTGTAGAGCCTTACGTAAAGCTGCATCATATTATCATGAATCTTTAGGAACCACTTTTTTCTCTTGAAATAGTTTCTACATTGTCCTTGCGTCACTTGTTATGGGAAAATATGATATGTTACTCAAAAATTTGTCATCAAGTTTAATAGAGAGTGGGCCACCAAAAATCATAGCTAAAAGACCAGGAGTCCTTGAAAACTTTAGTGACGAAATGGAGGGGTTATGAAAAATTTTCATTATCAATAAAAACTCGAATAAAAATAGCTTCTGTCCCCTACCCGGCATTAATTATCAATGATCCCTAAGTTTCATATGAAAATATGTATCAAACAAGGATAGAAAATAGGAACCCAATAGCAACATCGTCCCCAGGGCCTAAGGAAAACTTGTTCGTCTCCGTCTTAGTGGTCTCAATGTGACAGAAAGCCCTGGGTTGGAAGAAGAGAGCATATTTTTCCTAGTAAATTTTGGCCATTGCAAATTCTGCTCAGAGAAGAGCGGTGGCCATCGTTATTCTAACTTCGTCCCATCATTTGCTAAAATGTCGCTAAAAAATATCCGCCAGGATTTTTGATAAAACATATAGGATAAAACAGAAAACGATTTGAGCCAGCATTTCATTCCTAAGGGCTCCACTACTTTCAGTTCATGCCTTACAAACAATAACCCATGTTCTAAGAGAGTTACAGTGATAATTCATTTATCTTGTGTATATTGAATGATATAGCAACGTAGCAATGTAAATATATCGATATATATATCTGTATGCTATGGATTTTCTGAATTATTTCGCAATTTCCAGCATAGTTTCTGTAAAGGCAAGGATAATTTTTGCAAATCTATTATTCAGACGTCAATAATACACGTATCTTTTCTATTAGAACTAAGAATTTGAGCCAGTCGTGAATGTTTCTTATACGCAGTTAAAGCTGGACCGGGTCAACATAGAAATATACATAGTGTGCTATTCTTTGTGCGGTTTCATTGTACACGTGTAGGCGTTTCTTTAGCCCATTTATTAGCTGCTCGTCGATGAAGCTACTTCGATTCGCTTGGTCATCAAATTTTGTCGCAAATGAATACTTGACTTCATGACAATGCATTCAGTGGTAAAAAAACAATCAGGCATCAAAGTTCCCTGACATCTTGAAATGATTTATGAACCACAGCCCCAAAGCCTATGAATGCTCTAGTTTTATTCTTGAACCCTTTACCCCCTGAATTGTCACCACTTCAGAAACCATCGCGAGTCGTTTACATAAACATTCAATTTTCAAGCACATGATCCACAATAATAGGATTCGATTTCCAAACATAGGGACAAATGTATCATTTTTGATATTATTAGAATTTTCATGGAAAGACAGACAAATCAAATGATTGTCTGGCTCACTTGGATAGCGAGCCACGAGCTATAAGTGAGAGAGATGTCAAATGCAATTACCGCCGGTTATTGTTCGGTCTGATCACGGAGAAACAACAAATTTCACTGGGTGAAAACTGTGAGTAGTACGAAATCAATGTTTCCTTTCTGTTTGTCACAGTTTGTTGCAGCATGGTTGATTTTACAGTTTGTACATTTTTGAACTACAAAAGGCATTTAATTTCAAATGCGCTTGGGCAAACCATGAAAATGAAGAAACCATATGAAACAACTGAACATTAGAACTATCTATGAAACGAAGACCAGTCCCTTGAAATCATTTTATGCAAGATCTTCATGAAGAACCACTTCAGTTTCCTGCTGATCCCTGAGTCTCTTGATGTCTTTTTCATTTCTGACCAAGGTGTTTGGAAGCTTTCTGATTTTCATAATATCTTCTGCCTTTATATCCAGCTCTTTGCAAAGGATATCTTTCAGTTCAACCATGGAACAATTCTGTTGGACTTCAACCTCAATAAAATCTATATCTCCAGCCAGCCTGACTTTCAATACCCTTTCGTCGTCCATATTCTTCTTCGTAGCTTCATCTTCTCTTTGAAGTATTTGACTCAAAAATTGCGTGTCATTTTCCTGTTGTTGCCTGATAAATTCATTCAGAGACTGTTGCAAAGTTTCAACCATAGACTGCGTTGTATTTCGCTTTCTTTTCTTATTTGTTTTGCTAAAATATAGCTCCTTACAAACTTGCTTTCCAGAGCTCATATTTTGCTTATCTTCCTCGGGAGTGGTTGTGGAAGACGAAGGAATGGTTTCCGTTTCGTATGTTAAACCTGGATAAGGTGCAAGGGAAGGTGATTGTCCTCCTGTAGGCTGAGCAAATTGGTCTGAAAACATTTCTTCCTCGTTGGCATGCAGACTTACTGAAGGAACAGCAGTGTTTTCATCAAAGCTTTCACAAAGTGTGCTTATCTTAGGCCTAAGCTCAGATTCCGAACGAGCAAAACTGGAGGAAAAAGGCAACGAACTTATAAGGCTGCTAGGCATTACGGTAGGTTTATCTCCTAAAATGGTATCGAGTGTGTCGAAGCAAGGTGGTTTCTTTGTCCTTTGCATTCCTGTTTGCCGTTTGTTGTCGATAAATTTCTTGTAAGCGACCGTCAAAGTTTTTATTCTTGTTTGGCGCACTGGTCTCCGTCTCTATCTTCGTAGCCTTCCGCCCTTACGGCGACGGCAATTTCTTCCCAAATAGGTTTTTTTCTCGTACACGACTTGATTCTCTCTTGCATGTTTGGTTGGCCCCATTTTTCCAGCAGCACCTCAGTTTCCTTTGGCTCCCAAGATCGTGATCTATTTTGCCCTTTAGCTGTGGAGCAGCTTTCCGCCATTTTGAATCCTTCAAACTCCGAAGTTAAACCAGGTTAAAAGGTGGGTTAAATAAAACTAGTTTAAACTAATCCAAGTCAGATTTAATCCAGTTTCTGCTATGTGTGAACGGGAATTAAGCTAACCTGGTTTAATTTAAGCTACTTTAAACCCGGTTTAACGGTCAGTGTGAATGGGGTATTAGTGCTGATATATCTCGGAATAAACTTGGAGCAAGTCTAAATGTCGACAGATCTTGCGCAGTGTAATGCGTAGGAACGGGGGAGAGGGGAAGGTAAAGGTTTGTGTACCACATAATTTTTGGTACATATCTGGGTATCCATGCTTGGATGCCGGTTAAAATACCACACGGTTTCATGGAGATGTACATCTGAACATTCAAAATCAAGACGAGAGCATTCCAAATTTCCCAGCACCCATGCTTATAAATTTGAGATAAACATAAGCCAGCCCCATTGAACAATGGCCAGCCCCCGTCCACTCTTGGGTTCAGTTCCAGGCTTCCAGAAGCCGCTGCTGTGCTGTGCAGTTGCAGTACTGACCAATGCTGACATCTCATCAAGCCGACGCCTCGCGGACTTAGATTGGGATTTTCATCGAATCTGCACACAGTTCCCATCAAACTTTCCTGTTAAGTTAACCTCCAGATTATCACAGTATGGCCCCATCTGCTGCTGTAAAGAAATTCGTCGATGATTCCATCACAAACAACAAAGTTATGGTCTTCTCAAAGACATATTGTCCATACTGCACAATGGCCAAGGAAGCTCTGAACGATGTTGGCGCGAAATATAAAGTTGAAGAGATAGAAAACCGCTCCGACTGTGGCGAAATTCAAGATTATCTCCTTAGCATCACTAAGTCTAGAACGGTAAGTTGAGGTAATGGGTAATTTTGGTATATTTTAAGAGGTTGACAAAGTTTCACTTGCAACTTTGGCCGCGGTCAAAAAGTCAAAGTCATAACCTCTTTCGATCATAGGGTCGTATGTCCAGTTTGCGGACAGAATTATTCAACTTTACAGTCTGGCAAATTTGTAGTGAACTGGAATGGAAAGAGACAACAAAACAAAGAAGAGTCAAGAAATCAGTTTTGAAGAAATTGATAAAATTTTATCCAAATGTTCTGATAGCAAAAGTTTGAAACTGCTTTTGTTGTGATTCAAGGCATCTATGTGATTTCAAAGTCTTTGAAATAGACCACTTGCACAAGGGCTTCTTACAGATTATTAGCAGTGTCTCTCCCAGGGGAGTTGACCTTCAATGATGTGAGTCCACCAAAAGATGTTTTACCCAGCTACAGAATTGTCCTCCAGGCAGCAGCCAATTCTAGGAAAAATTGGTAAAACCAGTGATAGCACCTGATCCTGAAGAATTCAAAAGACTTAGGAGTTTTAGAATCTGGGGGGGGGCATGTCACCCAGTCCCCCGTGGCATGGCTGTTGGGAATCATTTACTCAAAAACATAAGAGCTGAGTGGAGCAGCAACCTATTACAAAATATTCCCTTTGACAACCAGCTCCAGGAATATTGCCTTATTTTGATATCCAGTGTTGAAATGAAGCAGTGAAGATTGTACCCAGGAAACGGCACCTCCCTGTTGGATAAACAGAAGAAACGGCTCATAAGAAACTCAATCAGATCCCTAGAAAAGTAAGAAAATTGGAGCTCTTCAGCAAACTGGGTGAGGCAGAAAAAAGTTCCCACTTTTGAAATTTCATAACACCAAGACTGCTTGACAGATTTTAATCATTCAAATTCTAGTTAAAAGCCAAAAGATCAATCATGATTTTTCTCGCTGTTCTGCCAGCACTACAAATATATGTAAATTCAACTTCACAAAACTTTCATGGTTGCAAAATGACTGAAAAATGGCCCAAAACATCAATCAATGCATAAATGACTTCTCACATAGAATAATGAAGGAAATGTAGCTTCTCATGGGAGAGAGATATCCTCTGTACATTAATTGCCATGGGATTGAAAAATCTTTCGTATTTTTTGAAAATTGATGTCTTACAACTCTTGAGGGAGGTGAAATGCCCATGGCCTATTGTTCGGTGTTAATAGAATCCTTATCATCAATGTTTTAGGCCCTTCTTCCATCAATTTGCAACCATGAAATTTTTATAAAGTTGAATTTATCAATACTTCTAGTGCTGGTAGGACAGCAAGAAAAATCACAAAAATACTTTGATCTTTCGACTTTAAACTAGAATTTGAATGATTCAAATTCGTGTGGTAGTCTTGGTGTTATGAATTTTCAAAAGTGAGAACTTCGTTCTGGCTCACCCAGTATTTTTCCTTTGTAGTCACTTAATTTGATAATAATCATTAAGCTGTTTACAAAAGATAATCATGTACGATGTATATAACATAAACTGGTTGATGTTATTTCTTTCACCTTACAGAATATTAGTTCTTAAAAGTTCAGTTCCTTCTTGCTCAATTCAATTTACTTTTCCAGTGAATTTTAGTGAAAAATTTAGAGAGAATGGCAGGGTTTGTGCTGCCTTGCCTCTTTATTAGAAATAGGCAAATATCAGGCTAATTTTAGAAGTATATACTTGGAGCATTTTCATCAAAGTTTGACCCACTGTTGCTGGCCAGGTCCAACAATTTGTAGATTCCAATTCCAATGGACATGCTCTGATGAAATTTATGATGATTTTCAATTGCACTCCATTGCACACCTGACATGCACTAGGAACGCAATTGGTCACACAGGTACCAAAATATTCCTAGTAAGGCCTGCAAGAGGACACTTGCAGATTGTTATGGAACTAATAAGAAACTCTTAGTAAGTGCTGAAAATTATTGAATTATCTTCTTTACTCACTAGGTTCCTCAAGTGTTTATTGCTGGAAAGTACATTGGAGGGGGAACAGAAACCAAGCAATCTAAGCAAAATGGTACATTGAAGAAAATGTTAGCAGAAGCAGGTGCTCTTTAGACTAATATATTGTGATTGAATGACAACTTTGTAGCTTTGAGGTCAATGATCTGATTGATTTTGCAACTTTACAGTATGTAAACAAATGATAAGTGGTACAAAATTTTAATATGGCCTTAGGTAATGGACACATCATCTGAATAAACCATGGATACACAATAAACTTGTATCCTGGAAGAAAATACAATCAACTCCTGTAAAGAACAGCAATAACATAAGATAAACCTGTATCAGGAGAGAAAGCTGTTAAATCTGCAAGAAAATCAAGTAATCAGTTGTTGATAAGTGATTACTTGATTTTCTTGCAGGTTTAACATCTTTCTCTCCACTTACAGGTTTATCTTATATTATTGCTGTTCTTTTACAGGAGTTTATAGTGTTTTCTTACAGGATACAAGGTTATTGTGCGTCCATGGTTTTATTCAGATGAGTCTGCTACTTAAGGCTACCTTACAGTATATGCAATCTTTAGTTATGAGCTAAACATTTTAAATTAGAATATCACAGCAATTAATGCACGTCCACTCTGATTCAAAACTGCACATCTTGCATTTGAAGCAGTCATAAAATAGTAATTTATCAAACTACAATTAGAATGTTAAACAGATACTATTTTTGCAAGGCAAAGGGTTAAAGTGCAGTGTTTCAAGTCTTTCTTGTGGGGTCTGCCTCCATGGGTTTGAATCTTGTTGTCGGAGTTATGTTTATAACAACATACCAACAGCCAACAAAGTTGCTAAAGCTTGCAAAGTCAGTAATTAAGTTAGTAAAAATTTAGCCCTTAAAAAAATTTACAATAGTCAAAAAAGAAACGTAGATAGCAGGGCTAAAAAACGAAGTAGCGTGGTAGTGGCACTACCAGAAAGGTATAGTCACGGAGGGTAACTTTCACGCATTTTTTAAAAACTTTGCAAATACAGCTTAACATGTCTTTCTGGAAACAATCCAAATATGTCTGAGGGAAGTTTGCATCAAGTGCTAGTAAATCAATGGTAATTAAATCAAAAATGATAATTGCCTTTAATTAGATAATGATTAATTGGATGGGCTAAAGTTAGCCTACATTTCTGGGTAACTTTCACGCACTGTGGGCTAACTTTGAAGGACACCCAGTCTCTGCCTTTAAATGCGAAATTAATGCAGTAACCACCAGTCTTACCAAAGAAAAGTTGCTTTGAAGCAATTACCTACTGAACTAGCATTATAAAATGGAACACGGGTGAAAAATCTTTTCATGAGACGCTGTTCACAGCAAAATTGAAAACAGCGAGATTCAACCCTGAATTGGAAGAGATACTGAAATCATCTGTATGAAAAAATCAGTTTGCAATTACCAAAATATATATCAACTATTGGTAAGTGATATCTACTGTAAAAATAATGTTTTTGCTCTTCATCGGACACTGTTCACAGCAAAATGGGATGAAATCAAATCCCTGTTTCAAATAATAATTCATGAAATAAGCTTCAGCAATACATATGCAATCCAAAAGTTAGTTCAGTTTGATATCTTTCCAGTTCTGCTTAAAGTTTTTCAAAATGAGAAATTTAGCTGCTAAAAAAGAGAGGAACCGGGGGTAATGCAATTCAATTTTATTCAAATTTAAACATGGTAAAAACTGTCTACATATTCTACCCACCAATACCCATTAAGACCCTACGCTTCTTTTCTTGACCGCACCAATAGGGTCATATGATTCAAACACGGCAGTACTCCCAGTTTCTTGTTTTGGATGCATGCACCAAAGTTAGCCGACTTGGTCACAGAGTGAAGCCTAACTTTCACACACCCTGTTTTCAAAACAATTGAAAGGTCCAGACGAAAATGGCTTTAGGAGGTCAAAGGTGAAGTATTGAGAGACAAATCAAATACCAAACATTCTTAGATAAGCACTCAAGAAGGAAATAACAAGAAAGTTAAATGAATTTGTTGAAAAGATCTTATTACAACAATTCAGCAAACAATTTTTCAAATTGGTGTTACTAAGAAACCGGAGATAGCATCGCTATGAACAATACATCAAAATGATGCTGAGATGATGCTGTTTAGGTCAGAAACCTGGCTGACTGCAAGGATTGCTGCACCAGGGCAGGAACAGGCTGCGTTAAAGTTACCCGACAATCTCTGATGCGCGAAGATTACCCGCCATGACTATAGTTGAAATGCTCAAATTTCCCAGGAAGGAAGAGGGGAAAAAGGAAAAAGCAGGCCTTGAAATGAGCAAATGTTTGGTACTTGGTCGATCAAGCTCCTCAATTCATTTAGGCGCTTGATCAAGCTCCTAGGTTATATCTGTCTTTGTGGGAAACCAGGAAAAGTTGTGGACAAATGAGCTGTTCTGTCTGAAAATTTTCAGTTAAAATCACTTAAGTCATTGAAAAAGAATCAAACAAAATAAAGCAAGGCCAGCATTGGCGTTTGAGCTGGGCTGCATGTTGAATGAGATCAAACAGCCTTGGAATGGCTCCTGCAAAGTTTGCACCAAACTTTTGTAACCTGCTGCGCTTCATTGATAAGTTTAACTTCTGGCCAACCACACTGCCCTTTCCTAAGAGTTTAACAGCAATGATTCTGCCATATAGTTGGCACGGTTTACAAGCAAAGCTTGCAGCTATTTTTGCTTCATTGTGTGCCCTGTGTAAATCGCAAATCACAGTTATAGAACATTAAAAGAAACACCTTGGATCTACAAGGCACTTGAACAATCGAGCCAGTAGAATTTTCGAGGCGAGTGTGGAGGCGCTTGGGTTCGATCGAGCGCCTCTCATTTCAGGGCCTGGGAAAAAGAAACAAAGAAGGGGAAAATAAGGGAAAGAAAGCAATGGAGGAAGGAGAAAGGAAGAAGGAGAGAAAGCGAAAGGGGCAGAATGAGGTGGTATATTGGGAAAGAAGAAGAAAGCTTGCAAAAAGAAATGAAGGTGCTTGGCTTACTATCAGGAAGACAATTATTTTTTGGGACATGGTAGATAAATAACTAAATAGGATATATATTTACAATGCAATTTACATAGAAATTTTGATAAATGCAAGTTAAAAACACCCCAATTTTAAGTGGCAGGAATAGCATTAAAAGATTGAGTCAACCTTATTTTCATAATGGTCCCCTCCCTTTAAAGGTGGTTGCAAAAATAATATATAATAGTAAAACATTAAATTTTACATACTTTTTGATACAGCATAATTTAATAAGTCTAAGTCATGAATGTGAGAGAGGATGCTTAGTTTTAGTAGAATACGTTATATGCCTTTTTCCTCTCTCTGTATATTTTGGAAAAAGTTGTCCTTGATCTTATGCTTGAATGAGTTAATGCTATTTGTAGATAGTACCATACAGGTGTATGCAGTGAAGGAACTGTAGACTGCAGTGAAGGAACACAGTGAGGTAGCTTGGAGGGCACATCCCAAAATGCCACAGGCCCATGTCAGCTTTATACCTACCCACAACCCCAGCCTGTATTGCTGGTGCCAGCTGGTGCATGGTGCTTGGTGCTTACTTGGTTGTTCGTGAAGTTGTTTGTCTGAGACATGGAAAAATCTCCACATTGCACTCGGAAGAAAGTCTGTTCCCAAACAGGTTGTCCAAAAATTACAATTAACCCTAAAATCTCTAACATAGAAAATCTCCCAATATCTACTTCAAACTGAATGTTAGTCCTTCTGATAACAAATTCTTTCATGGTGTCTTGGTTAATCAAACTCCTGATATAACAAGCTTTTTCTTGTGCTTAACTTTTGCCATGAAATTTCCCATAGGAATGAAACTAGTTCCACACTCATTGCATACTTTCTTTAAAATGTGCAATTCTCTGAAAGTATTTTCTGGTAATGTCCTTAGGCTCTACTAAATTGTAGCAAATTTTCGCCATATTGATTCTTTAACTTGGAAACAAAACGAGACAAAAATCCTCGACAAATTTATCCAGGAGCCACGTTTTTGCCAATTAAAGTCCTTATCAAATACTCGAAGTTTGCTTGCAAAATGTTTGAGTTTCATGTCTAATTGAAAGGGTACACTTGTGCATTCTTGAAAGTTTTCGCTACGAAAATACTGGATGTTTGCGCAAGGATTGCAGTCAGCTGACTCTGAAGAGCATTTCATTCATTTTGAGATTTTTATGGTTTGTATAGCTGGCTGGAAGACGTTGTTTTATGATGTTGAGGTACTCGAAGTTGTACATGGATACTTACATATAAAGATAACCAGTTCAAGTTCTGACTAGCAGTCGTCGAGGAAAGTTTAAGGTTCGTATCTTGTTTCTGTTCTAAAATTTCTTCAATGATAGTCAAATTTGCGTCAAATAATTCGTTAAATTTTGCAAAATTAAATCGTATCTGAAACATGAATCTCTTGAGATCAGAAATGATGATTATAGAAATGACGCTAAGCTTCGAAAAGGTGTATTTGAAAGTCAATTTATGTTTGCGAAAATTTAGCGTGCGGTTTCTACAAAATGATAAAGTACAAGAACAAAACGGACGTAAGAAGCAGACAGATTTTTCAGCACACTGAGGCCTTTCAAACTTACATTATAATCATAGTGTGACTTTACTGTGGAGCTGGAGTGTTCTTGCAATATGAAATGAAAAGAGGTTGTTATAACTTTACTTCGTAGATGGCTAAAGTCAGTTTTTAGCGCGCAGGGGCCTACTGACTAAGTAGAATGCCCCCCGGGGATGTATCAAAAAAGGCGTATGAGATCTTTAAACAAGAGGTGTTTAAGGGATTTTTTTACGGACTTTTCTTGAAGCAAAAGGATTTTTTGCCAAGTTTTATGATTTCTTTATAGAATTATACGTCCCTTTAAACATCTTCTCTGTAGCTTTCCTCTGCATGAATTTATATCCAGTTCTGCCTTAGAACTGTCAAATGATTTGTAGCTTCAGCCATAACTTCAGCTTGAAGGATGGAACTGTCAAAATTAGGCCTTTCCTTGGAAATGTCAAATAATTTAAGATAAGAGTCTCCGAATCTTCTGTAAGCCTTGAATCTTGCGAAGCCATTCCTGGATATTAAATTGTGATTTTGTACATGCAAGAAATGATTTACCACCAAAATTGATTTCCATGAATTGTATGCACTGTAAGACTATTTGTTTTCAGACTTCAACACCGTCAGTTATGGGCACAAAGATTTTGCTCTTCATTCTACAAGGTATGTTAATGTTACCAAATTCGCAGCAAATGTACATTGGAAATAAACTTGATAGAATCGACAATCTATTAACGTTTGTGGTATATTTTCGGATAGTATCTGTCCAGCTTCATTTCTGTTTTTATGAAAAAGTTTCCTGTTTTTCAAATGAAAACGAACCCAAGTGTTTATTTTGTTACTTTTGTGTCACTGTTGATCAAGCATTCCTTCTTTTACCTCCGTTACATTCTTAAGACTAAAGTGATCTTATACGAAAATTTTTATGGATGCAAATGGACGGCACTGTTGAGTGATACAGAACCCAGTTTATATTTCTTTGGTATCTCATTTCGTTCTCGAGTTATCCATGTCATTAATCTTTATCTGATAACGTCATTTTGTTTACAAATTACTTCGATGATATTTTGAAATATAGCTGTATCTGATATTTGAAAGGTTACAGTTGCAGGAGACAATTAAGTTAAGCTGAATAAATGTAATAGAAATTATCCCATGGACTGATATAATGTTTGCAAAGGCATGCCAATTGAAGAAAAGTTCTTCGAGTCCGTTCCTTTCAGAAACATAGTCAGCCTTTTATAATTTCTTTAGTTTTTGTAAGCAGAATGAAGTCATCAGCCAATCATACAAAATAGTAGATGGACTTGCTACGAGTCTCATCCTCTGATCTCTCGAAGCGTGTGAAATCAGAAGATGAGACTCGTAGCAAGTCCAAATTGTAGATAACTCGAAAAGGAAGCAATATATCTCAAAATTATTAACAGCATTATGTGTCATTCAAATGTGCTATTCATTTGCATCTATTAAAATTTTGACTTTATATATCCTGTAAGACCATCCTTAAGAACGAATATTTGCTAAAACGAGAGCGTAGCTACATCTCATTAATATTTACTGATTCGCATGAATTAAAAAGAGGTTCACTAGTTAGTAAGAATTTTATCATAAATATTTTTTTCCTTTCTAGGCCTGCTCCTAAGCTGTCTGGCCTTGGAGGATGAAGGTGAGTTGTCTTTGATGCCATATGTCATTTTCACGTTACATCTGTCAATGATAATCTGCCAATAGATCTCTCCAGGCCCGGGGGTACTTGACAAGGGAGTTGACGTGAGTGTGTGGAATTCCCTCCCACACCCTGCATCCATTCGCAAATAAAATCCTGCAAGAATATTCCCTGTCGCATAACAATTTTGCCAAAACTATATATGTGTGATCCATTATTTCAAAAACACTCAAAAAATCTCCTTTCCACATGGCACCCAATCGCATAATTTTCTTATCAATGACAATACCCTGTCACACAATTTTTATCAGAGAAGGACACCCTGTCGCTTAATTTTTGCCACGAAAGGACACCATGTTGAAAGGCGCATCCCGGCAAGTCAAGTATGGAGTGTCCTATGGTCTCAAGGATACTAGAATTAAGGCTTAACTGGTCCCCTGTTCCCATTCAGCTGTCGTGAATTCCCAGTTCCTGTCCGCGTTCCCGTATCCTCATCTTGGCTTTGGAAATGTTTTCTCTTGTTTTATTGACCATGATATTTTTATGCAATCTTTTCTTTTCCTCCTTTTTAATATCTTTTATTTGTTTCGCATTTCTGAATAGTTCTTTTTTCATTGCAGTACAAGGCGATGGGCCCTTCAAGGAACCTCTTGAGCCTGGTAAGGAACTTTCACTGGTACAATAAAGTGGAAAATAGACCTTTCACCTATTCTACAGAAGTGCAGCATAGCTCTCATTCGCAAGAGCACGCGCAGACTTTCAATGGTATCATCACATTGGTAGGCAACGGCACACCAGCAAGCTCAGTCCCCTGTTTCTACTATGTGAAATAACGGCTTAAAAATTAAGAAAATCACGCGAGCAATGACCTTCGGGAAAGCGTTGCAAAAGAACGCACCACGTGCTTGCAATCTGCTTGCAATTCATTAAATTTAAATTCGAACGCAGGCCCCTTGGTCAGCGGTCAGATAGAATGAGAGTTATACCCAAAAGAGTCTGGATCGAGCGATATTCAATGTTTTTTTCGTTCTGAGTGGCATTGGAGCTTCTATCACAGTTCTGCACATTCGAAAACTCTACAAAATTTATCAGAGTACCGTTTGATCCAGATCCTTTCTTAGAATAGCTAAAGTGTTTATTCTTTCTCTGAAACTTTGGCAATCAGAATGGCGATTCTTTTTGCTTAACACGTACCTCACTACGAACGTTTCTGTACTTACATGCTTCCGAAACTTTCAGCTTCCATTGCTGGAAAACATCTGAATCTGAACCTACAATGCACTCTTTGTTGAAACCATTAGGTTATTGCACTCACTTTAGCCCTATTTCGGTTGAGGGGGGAGACTAATTTGTGCACCCCCCTAGTAGATTTTTTCATAACTCTGTCAGAAGAAATTTTATAGCCATGAAACTTCTTGACTTGTTGCAACTATCTATTATACAGCTTCTTAGAAAGTTTCATTGAAATGTTAAAAAAGATGAGGGGGTGGGAGACAATTTTGTGGGATTGAGCGTTGAAAGATTGCAAATTCGCAAATCTCAATAATCGCGAAAAAAGTAGCAGAATTTGAATACTTCGGAAATTTCTTTTTAATGTAGCGTTTGATGTTTAATGTAGTGGTATAATAATTATCATGTTTGGATGAAAATTGTGCTCAAGTTTCAATTTAATAAGATTTCCCAGATTTTGGCCAATCTCCCCCCCCCCCAACCAAACTAGTGCGTATCAGGTAGCCCAACCACTATAGGGTTAATTTACTTGATTAAAAACAGATTCAACGTAAAGTGCCGGGTGAATCAAAAAGATTTTTACGTGTTGACGGGTTGTGATAGAAGAAATATGAGGCTAATATGCAAAATTGAAATGTATACCTATCAGTCAAAGGCTAGCTTAGAAGAGAACATCTTGTCTGGTAAAATCCCTCATCATTTAGACACAGGAATTAGGCAAATGCTGGAAAAGAGCATATTTGGGAACGAGGATTCCACATTCCATTATGGTTCATGATTTACTTGCTATCGAAATGAAAGTTCTATTTCTTAAACTGACATTGTAAACTTCAATGCCACATAAATTATGGACCAGAATGGAACGTGGAATTCCCGATTCCCATGCAAACCCCTTACAGACATTTTCTAATGTTTGTTCTTTACTATCATTCGGGAAATTTCAAGCAGTTTTTTATCATGGCTGCGTTTTATGAAGGGAGGTGATGTTTAGCAAAATCTTCGCGGGCTTCTTATGGCTTCTTCACCTATTCGCTGTCTTATTTGTACGTGAGGCTTTGGCCGTTTTAGCCAAAGGGCACCACCTAAATCGCGGAAAACATTTGATTCCTATCTTTTGCCCTGGGCGCAGATTCTTCATCGGTGTTTTTAATTTCCTGGAAAGTGGTCTCCATAAAAATGTTCGATCACTATTCTTCGCTCGTGAATTTTAGCTATCTAAACGAATGAGTGACAGAACATTGTTTCTTTCTCAGCTGATTGCCATTCACTTATTCGTGTCACTTCGGATCACTGACAAACTTCTTGGCGACAGAACCGACACGAAAAATCTAATGGAAATGAATGTTTGAGACTTAAAGATGTATGATGTTATCTGACAAAATGTTCTCCTCCAAGTTAGCCTTTGACTGACAGATCAACATTTTATTTTTGAATTTCTTTTATTTTTGAATATCGGTCACATACATTTTAATCCATAGCCCACCAAACACGTTAATTTTTTCAGCTCACCCGGTAGTACAATGTTGTTTGCAAGAATGCATTTTCGCGTCATCTTTATTTTATTTTGTGATATTTTGCATACATTGTTTTTTGTTTGTTTCAGGAATGGGCGAGACCTTCTCAATTGACGCCAATAAAGAACTTGCAGGGTAACTGAAAATTTTCAGCATTCATTGCGTTTCTGTTTTAAAAAAGAAATTTTCCTTAAACTCAGATCTGTGAAACACATTTCAAGATTTTGCAATATCATTTTCCAGATGTCAGCGTCTTCGAAATTTTGAACGAGGTAAGACCGGCAAAATTTGAATTAACGAGGGAGTAACTGACTTCACTGGAGGAGGTATCCTAACTTTAGGGAAACTTTGAGGTTTAGATCACCGTCTTAATTTCAACTTATTTATGGATTGGTAATCTTGCTTTAGGTTCAAAGTAATCAAAGCTGTTCCAAAGAATCCAGATCAGCTTGGTTTCTTGAAGTTGTTACTGCAGCAAAATAACAAGATGTTTAACGTGAGTACTTGACTATTCATTTTGTCTCAGAATCACATAAATAAACAAAGCAGGTCAAAAAATAAAAGTAAGTCCTTCCGTCATCTGGGACCATGTCAGCCAATCAGGTCACTTCACATCGTTGGAAGATTTCTTAGTATTGGTTAGAGTTAACAATGACTTAGATTTACCGTAAAAGCGCTATTAAGCCCCCCTTCTTTAATAAGCCCCTCCCCTCTGAGTAAAAATTTGAAATAAGCCCCTCGCTCTCTTTTAAGCCCCTCCCCACTTATACAAATTCTAGAATTTACCAAATATTTTCCATTTATTTAACTACACAACCTTGCATATTTATTTTAGTATGGTTTGGGATAAACACTGTGTCGAATTATGTATTTGAACCGTAAAGTTGTGTGTGTATTCAGCAAAATATGGGATAAAGGATGTAAAAAGGGAAATTGTTTCAAATTTTTCAAATTGTTCTTTCCGAAACTTTTCTCATTTTCTTCTGTATTTACATTCTTAGATTGACTTTTGGAAAGCACCCAAGGACATTGGTTCCGGAGTGGACATGATGGTATCCCCAAAGGACTTTGCAAAAATTTCCAAATATTTTGATGATTATGGAATGGAATATTCCACAATGGTTGAAGATGTTGAAAGTGCCGTCGAAAAAGAGAATGAAAAACATAGTGGAACAATGTTCAGCACTTATTCTGGGTTCGATTATGGCAGATATCACAATCTTCGCGAGGTACTTTCATTGATTTTTGCAACTTCTCCGACTTCTTCATCCTTCCATCTAGCAGTCGATGAAAGCCCTTGCCAAACTAAAAAAAATTATTTGCCTAGCAACAAGAAACTTGTGCCCGTTGGGCCAAACCTGCAAACATTTACTGGCAAACTTTTTACTTTGCCTAGAGGAAAATGATTTGAACTTTTTACAAAACTGTCTCTTTAAATTTGCTTTTCGAGCTATGGCCTTGATGTGATCGAGCAGTATTTCCTGGGAAGCAAGTCTTAACTATTTGTTGAGTTTCGTATGGAAACACGTTAATGTTCTTCCTCTACTATGTGAAGTTTCATCTAACAGAAAAAATCAAGCCTTTTCAGCCTTTTAGATGCTTTTGTATGCCATCTTTGAGCATTTTCTTTGCGGGCTAAAGGAGGTTGAATATCGCCGCTGTTTCGTATACAAATCTCCAATGAAAATGATCTCAAAATTTTAATCAAAAGTTTTGAATTTTAATGGAGTTAGTTCTAATATTCTCATATAATAGGCAACACCACAAGGGCATGATGAAGGTAGCCTGTCTTTTCTGTTACACTCAGCAGATGCAATTTTTTACTTATCAGCGGTATGAATTTTTTACAGATTACAAGTGAGATGAACAGCTTAGCAAGTCGTTATTCAAATGCTCAAGTTTTTAGTGTTGGTAGAAGTTACCAGGGAAGGGATATGCAAGCAATCAAGGTAATCTCCTTTTTCATTCCTCCCGTATTTTGTCCCAATTTTGTTTTTATCGCATTCATTAGGAAAGAACAGACCAAAACGGTAGATTTCGAAAACGGAACTCTAACCGGCACATTTTGGAAACATGTAAACACCTGAAAATGATGAGAAATAGAACATTTTTAGACGCTTTTGGAACGAGACTGGTCGATTCTTAGGGTGTAGGTACACTTCTTTGGCATCTAAGTCTTGTAACGAATTTTTGCCGTCTAACTTCTTCCCGTTTGCAAATTGTTCCGGTATCGTGTGAACGCTAGCTCAGATTTTGCAGCCGTCACATTTTTCACCGTTTTCAAAATGTGCCGGCATCGTGTGAACGCAGTCTTATTTACATAAAGATTACATTAGCACCTGTTTTCCAGTCTAAATTTCGAGCTCGATTGCTAAGTTTGGCCTTGGTAGGATTTCTTGAGCTCTAGATATTAACATCTTGGCTTTCTGTTGACCAGTTAGGATATGTTTTTATTCAAAACAAACTTCTGGTTGTGGAGTATAGAAAGAATATACAATGAATCTTGTATTAATTATACAACTTTTGCCCTGTTTCTAGATTATGGGAAAAAGAAAGGCCAACAAGAAAATGTTCTTTTTCAATTGTGCCATTCATGCCAGAGAATGGATCACTGCCGCTTCATGCATCTACATGATCAACGAGGTGAGAATGATACACACTGACATGCCTTGCAATGTGCCTTGAAATTTGCTGTCTCCCTGCTGGGTGACTAATCAGTTGATGCCTTTGATAAATTTTCGAAAAATGATTCTGACGAAATTTCGCAGGGAGAAATTTTTTAGGCTTTTAATTTCCATAACTTTCATCAAAAACAAAACTTTATACTCATCAGGTAAACATTGCCACAGCAGTTTCTTGAACGAAAATCTAGAGCAAGCTCTAGGAAAATCTTTTGGATAACGAATTTTCCTATCTTCTGTTATATGTTGCATTTCATGATTCAAGGAGGGATTCTTTGATAACAGGTGAATTTCAAGAGGTCCTCCACTTAAGAAATTCCAATTGATGTGTGTTCAAATTAAAAAGAAATACTGAGACTTCTGTATTACGTATGAATTACAATCTTTCTGAAGGAAGCTTCCGGTTTGAATAACTAAAGGCATTGAGTCCGTATAAATAGCATTATCATCACCAATATCAACTTCTTTTCAATCATGAAACAATTGTCATTTGATCCCTATTGAAATTAAACCAAAGAAATTCCTTAGGATAATGCAAGGATTAAGAAGTTTTTGGTCTCCACTGCTTGTGACTTCAGCACTTTTATGCGATAACAAAGAGCCGTCAGCGATTTTGTCAGCAAAAATTTAGGAAAGCGTTAACACTCAAGTATTCATATGGACTCGATTCCTTTAAGGAAAATAAACGTGATAAACTATCCACAATCAAAGAAAGTGAAACTTTTTGACATCGATATGATTTCTCGTTTTCCATAGATGTTAACAAAATACGGAAAGGATCCATCAGTAACTGCAATGCTTGACAAGATGGACTTTGTGGTCATGCCAGTATTAAATGTCGATGGTTATTCCTACACATGGTACGGAGGTAGAGCTAGAATGTGGCGCAAAACTAGGAGCAGAGGATACAGATGTTATGGAGCAGACCCTAACCGAAACTGGGATCATAAATGGGGAGGTATATGATTGCTCACTGATGTTTTCTTGAAACTGCTGCTAGGAAATCCAGGTCTGGCAAAAACTTTGAATTCTTCAGGCCTCAATGATAGACTGACGTCTTGAATATAGAAGTATCTTTAAGGTGACTCTGCAACACGCTCTGATGAGCACGGAAAGCCGGTTTTCAAAAATCCTCCTCTCTAGAAACTTGTTAATTGCTCTGCAACCTATTGGGTTATCGAAATTCTATACAAAGTATAGGATTGCTCATACTCTTGTCAATCGAAAGACTTGTTTAACAAAACTGTTTGTTTTCACGGCTTTCGAGAAGGCTATGTAAAATATTTGTTATTTAGGTTATTTAGGCCATTTTTGTCATTTAGCGATCAATTTTTGAATCTTTGAATAGATTTTATTTCTCTTATAAGGTATACATAAAGAGCGCTAGGATCTGGTTTAGGCCTAAGATTATTTGCTCGCATTTGCTGATTCATAGCCCAAAAATCAACTTACCAATAATGATACGACAATACCAAACTTTGATCTTGCCAGAATGGGCTACTTAAGGGACAGTGCAAAATATATTATATTGCATGGCCGGTGGAGAAGAAAATTCCTGCAGAAATCTGCTTGCCCCGTATGAAATTATTGCAAAAAAGCCAGCTGCCCCATCACCCTTTCCTTAAAAAGTGCATCTGCCCCGCATTCATGAACAACAGATGTTTATGAATTAAAATATGTTTAGGAAATTGCAGCCAGAATATAGATCTTATTGCAAGTGTCACGACGAACAGTTTCATTTTATTAAACCTCAGGATGACATTATAGGTGCTGTATAGTGCCACTGATGGATTAGCCAAAGACAAGAAGAAAAGCAATGCTTGTCTTTATGGGCATTTTCCAATGAAAGATTGACTTTTAAGATGAAGGGATATGAATGATGAATTCTTCTTGCACGAAACTGACAAAGGAAATTTTGCTCCATTTATACACATCTTTGCAAGCATTTCTGAACTTGTATGATTCATAGTTTTTTCCTCAAAAAGAGCTATTTTATATTTCAAAGTTCATCTTGAACTCATAAAATGTTACTGCTCCGTTCATATTTGCTCAATTAAAAGTGTTCATCCAGTTGTGTGCAACCTCAAAAAAGGTATTTGCCCCGCTACGTTTTGGACCGGCCATGCTACAGAATTAACTTTTGCACTTTCACAAAAGTATTTTGGGCGGTTTGACGAACGCTCTTTACGCCAAAGTGTTTCAAACTTGTATCCAAGTTTGAGGCACCTGTTATTAATACAATGGAGAATATTTTGGAATTTTTTATCGTTAAAGGAGTTGGAACATCGAGTTCAGAATGCGCAGACACATATCGTGGCAGAAGTGCTTTCTCAGAAATTGAAGTTAGAAACGTTGCAAACTATTTGTCTCGAAACAAAAACAATCTCGCTGGTTACATGGATATCCATGCTTACAGTCAATTGTGGATGACCCCTTGGGGATACACAAGGCGCTACCCAAGAGACTATTCTGAAATGGTATGCTTTTGTTCATGTCTTTTTCACAGGCAGCAGTACAGTGTGTCAAAAAAATTGTGCCTTCAGAATCAGAAGATGTTTTTTTTGGGGGGGGGGTTGTGATGTAATTTTTCCTGTTAAAGTATACCCAACCAATTTATGTCTTTTTGTTCGAGAACTTTTGCCGACTCATGGAATCTTGGGGGGACAAGTCTCCCCAATTCCCCTGTTGCGCCGCCATTATGTTCGATAGAGCGTCTGGTTTAAAAGTAGAACCAAAGACGTTCGGGTGCCTTGAGAGCCTTTGGATCATAACTTTGCAAATTTGATGAAAGTTTGGTCCATAATTCTGTAATTACGTAACAATTGCAACTTTCCCATGCTTATGCCAACTAATCTCCAGAACAACGTCCATGATTCCATGATACGCCTAAAGATGATACCCATGTAGTGAACACCCGTGTATAGGAACCTATAATTTGGGAATAAGCCTGTGTTGTCGTACAATTAAAACAATGGATTGGCTCTGCTAAATGGTGGTCTAGTTTTGACTCTACTCTTATATTGTATGCTTATTCCATATCTTTTCTCGACAGATGAGAGTTGCCAATATTGCCGTCAGAGCACTGAGAAAGATGTATGGTACATATTACAAAGCAGGAACTTCATCTAACATCATTTGTAAGTTGAGATTAGCTTTTCTGTATATAAATACGGTCAGATTTATGTGTAAGGTGCTCCCATTCCTACAAGATGAGTAAGAAGAAAGAATCCCCGTTAGAAGGGCTACTCGAAGGGGGTAACTCCTATCGGGGCTTCAACTTGGTAAACTCAGATCTGTCTTGTCTTTCACATGATATTTGGCAGGAACACAGAAACATAACAGAACAATCGTTGTGGTATGGTTACATGATGAATTAACTCGAGTTGATATTACAGCTATTGCATTGCTAAGGAGTTGAAAAATTGTCTATTACAGTAAATCCCTGCGTATAAGAACCTACTTTTTGAGCGCCAGGCTGAAATTGGTTCTTATTTCAAAGGTACTAAGACTAATTTCAAGGTATAGAAGTTATTATGTGAAGGGTGCCTCATGTAGTTCCCATAGAGTCTCAAAGATGTTCAGACCTATTATTTGTTTTGAAGCATTCTCTTTGGACCTAATAAGTATATAATTGGGGAGGAGAATAAAACTTTCAAAGCCAACTGGGACCACAATGACCTTAATAACATCAATCAAAGATCAACTTTGCAACCCCTACAACAAGAACATATTTTTCATCAAAGTGAAACAGGTTCTTAATGGCAAGGTACATGATTTAGGAGATACAGCCTCTAGGTTCTTATTTTGGCAGGTTCTTAGATGCGGGGATTTGTTGTAGTTTCTTTATTTGTGAAAATATCTACCTAGATTTATATACTGAAGCTACCCGAGGACCCAAAAAGAACTTCACGTACTACCGTGTGAGCAAGAAAAAAGTTCCAACATTTAAAGATTCGTAGCACCAAGAGTATGTCACAGATTTGAATGATTCCAATTCCAGTTGAAAGCCGAAATATCGAAGTAATTTTGTGATTTTTCACGCTGTCTTACCAGCAGAAGAAGTATCGGTACTTTTAACTTTATAAAAATTTCATGGTTGCAATATGACTAAAAAGGGACTAAAACATTTATCAAATTATAAGGAGTATCCTTAAACAGAACAATACGCAATGGGTGTGTCACTTCTATGAAGAGTTATACAACATCAATTTTCAAACAAATACTAAAGATTTTTAGTCCCTTGGCAATAATAAAGCAGTGGATAGCTCTCACCCATGAACAATTGCATTTCTTTATTGATCAGTGCAGGGAGTCGTTTATGATTGATCAATGTTCTAGGCCGTTTTTCAGTCATTTTGCAACCATCAAATTTGTGTATAGTTGAATTGACCTATATATCTAGTGCTCGTAAGACAACGAGAAAAATCAAAAAAATTCTTGTATCTTTCGGTCTTAACAAAGATTTGAATTATTCAAATCTGTTAAGTACACTCGGTGCCATGAATTTTCAAAAGTAGGAACTTTTTCTTTGGCTCACCTGGTAGATTATGGCTAGTTCTCTGAAGTTGAGAGCTATTGCCATATGCTTTGTATCAATGTTTAGGTGAAATGTTTGGTTATCTTTTGATATACTGCATGGTCACTTTAAACTATAATTGCCTTCCGAAAATCCTTATTGAAAGAAAATTCGTGCATGTGAAATAATCGCTCTCCTCTTACTCTCGAGTACCGAATAATCGTCCCCCCCGCTTAATAATTTTTGAAAAATTTTCCAGCCCCCCCCGCTCTTATTCCAACCCCCCTCCCTTTTATTAATTTTTGGAAAAATGAAATGATATTAGACAATTTCTGTATAAACGCAAGAAAAGGTCTCAAGAAGTGCATTCAACAGGACCAGAGTTCAAATGTATATGTACCATTTTGATATATTTGAAAAAAGTCGAATTCCACATTTGCTTAGTAAACTTTTGCTTAGTAAATTTAGTAACCAACCAGTAACATCACTATGCACATAGATATATAACAGATACGTGTTTACCTAAGAAAAGGGCTATTTTCTATTTCTCCAAGCACCCCACCCCCGATTATTCCAGCCCCCCAATTATTTTTATATCAAACCATTTCCAACCCCCGATTATTCTCACCCCCCCCGTTTATTCTCATCCCCCCGTTTATTCGGTACTCGAGAGTACAGTCAAGAGCTCGTGAAAACTCATCGAAGCGAAGAGATGATTTTTTTCGTAAAGGGAAATTTGTTGTTTTGCAAGTGATTGACCTCTGTCCCTGATGCAAATTTCGTGGTTCTAAGCAAATGTGGAATTCGACTTTTTTCAAATATATCAAAATGGTCTGGAAAAGGAGAGAATAGACCAGAAATGAATGAGTTCACATATTTTTAAAGCTTTTTTTCGGATGGAAGGCATTTAAATAACCAATCAGCATCTCAAGCGATAGTTGAGCCTTTCAGCTACATTTTGATACCTTGTTTGTGTTCATTACATTTGATTTAAGGAAGCTAGGCGTGATGTTACTCGTAAAGTTTTTTGCGTCACCTGGTAGATATATGAAAGAGCTCGTGTCAAAGTTGAAGTCTCACTTCTTGTCCTCGTTTAGATGCTACGAGTGGAGGCAGTGATGACTGGACATATGGCAAGCTTGGCCTCGTTTACTCCTACGCTCTTGAGCTACGAGATAGAGGAAGATATGGTTTCTTGCTTCCTGCCAATCAAATCATTCCAACAGCGAGAGAAACCTTTGCTGCTATCAAGGCTATGGCTGCAGCTATGAAGATCTAGATAACGATATTGGTTACAGAATGTATAGCTAGCTGGATTCTATGTCTGGTATAGAACACATATCTATAGATTCTATATTGGTTATAAATCCTTGCTCACAATCTTGAACTCTAGAATCACCATTTAGCAGGAAATCTGTAGTAGGAAGCAAATGGTAGTTCCTATCATTCTGCAGAATTTGTTGTCATTTTTTTTCGTTAGGATCTGGTCTTCAACATCTGCAATGCAACGTAGGGTTTCGTTTACGACGAGGATGTAAGGGAACGAAAGCCCCGTTTACGACGAACTTCTCCTGCAATAGGTTGTACACGATTTCCTCTGAAGTAGTTCATCAAGATCTCTTTAACTCTTCTTCTTATAGACAAATTGAAATAACAGTAAAGAAGCGGGTTCGAAAGACTGTTCAGAAACGTTACAGTATTTGCGACACGGTTTACGATCAGAAGTGCGTAAATCTGCGATGGTTTCGCTCTCCATAGCAGATATTTTATGACAAACATCGGCAGATACATTAGACATAGCATTATAATTAGCAAGGCAAATGTTTTTGTTGTGTTTTTGCGTTGTCTATCGCTTTGATTTGATGCGGTGTTACGGCCAAGTGGTCCTCTTTGGATTACGCGTCTTTCTCGCATCTGCACTGTATACATGATGATGCTATACGAGACGATAAACGTTACGACGGCGAATCCAACAGTTAGGCCGAACGCTAATTGCGCCAATTTGTTGTCGATAACACCAACGACGAAAAGTGAACAGAAACAAATCCCTTGCAGCCAAATGAACGCAACAACTCCGATAAATATCTTGGGTTTTCCGTGGATTTTGTACCAAAACGGCGCCACTGATGCGAATAGCCTATCAACACTCATTCCGCCGGCGGTTACCAGGGATACGCCACAAACGACGTAACCGAAAAAATTGAAGATAAGGAACGCCGTGTCGTTAAATTTGCCGCACAAATCTAAAATCACGTGTACAATAAACATCGGCTGCACGACCATCCCCGTTAAAAGATCAGTCGCCGCTAAGCTGCATATCAAAATTCGTGATGGTGATTTTCGATTTTGAATATGAATGTTTAATATTATTCCATTCGTTATTACCGATAATATTCCTGAAACAATATTAATCACAATCGCCATGATTGATATTGCAAAGTGAATATCCTCCTCCTCAGGCGATATTGTGATATTTTTGAGAGCGTCTTCTCCAAGAAGGATGCTATCTCCCATGTTGTGGTTATTGTTGGTTGTTGTTGTTGTTGGTTGTTGTTGTTGTTGGTTGGTTGGTTGGTTTGTTGCTGTTGTTGGTTGGTTGCTGTTGATGGTTAGTTGGTTGCTCCAAAGCAATGGCAAAATATCATTTGATTTAAGGGCAAATATACGCGTTTCTTTTCAAACTTCTTTCACAGGTAAAGATGATATGTGCAAATAAGCTCATGGCTTTATAGCGTGATTCCCTCTCCACAAATATTGTTACTGACAAAGTATGGTGGTCTGCTTGAATTTGGTTGTGACGATCACATTTTAGGAAAGGACTATTATTGACAAGACATATACCAATATGTATCGCTCAGAACGTATTCTATCTTTATTTCCTTGCTGAGCTCTCGAAAGTTGTCTTGAATATTGGGCTTACAAGGCAACACAATAAAACCAACACCTGAATGTTTTATCTAACAGTTATATGTTCTTTTGTAAACATAGTGATATGTGAATCTTCGATTGCAATTTCCTTGCTACCATTTCTTCAGTCGGATGTACAGCTCTTCGTAAAATTTCATGTAGTCTTGAAGAAGATTTGTTTACCCCAGTGGAACTTTGATACAAGCCCCAAGTGTTGTAAGGCCCTCGACTTTGTATATCTTCTGGCAGTCTTTGACAATAACTCGTCGCAGTATATTATCAATAATGTTATTTTCTAGTCCCCAAGGAAATTAAATATCAGCGCAGGAATCAAAAGTAGTACAGTATGTGAAAGATTAAATGCCTTTCCAGACTCTGCATACGTAGAAACAGTAGCTCTTCTTTGGAGCAACTCCTTCTTATCAACAGTATTGTTTACTTAAATCTCTTCGATTTATTCCCAAAGGAAATTGACACCTTCAAAGTTTATCACAGCAACGCAGTTTCTTGGATACCAGCCTATCATTACTGTACAACTTTGGTAAGTTTTCTTTGTCATTCTTCTTTACTAGAAGTCTTTGTTGTTTACTTGCAAGTCATTGTCTGTAGTAAATTTAATTAGCAATTATTATGAAGTAATTCCCTTCAAAGTGTTTGCTGTACTTTCAACTTGTATCGAAAGACTTTATTTTCTCTAAGGTTCCGTTAAACTGCTAACTCTCGAAAAGGAACTGTGTGAAAGTTCTTCACCTGACAATATTTGCTGGGCTTCGAAGTTGCTTCGCAAGAATCTCCCTCGATCTCTCTCGCTCTCGTTCAGCGTTCCGTTGAAGTGCTCTCGTTTCTGCTATACTTTCGAGCACGCTCTACTTTGCTCCAAGAAAGCTTTTGCCAGCAGTTATTTTCCTCAGAATGTTTTGTTGTACTTTGCAGTTCTTTCGAATAGTTTCTATCCTCTTAGCCAACTGTTAACATTCTTTGAAATCTGTTGACTTGCTTTTTCGTTCTCAGCTTCTTCCGACCATGTTCTACTTTACTCCAAGAATGCTGTTCCGTGTAGTCCTTCACCCCACGACAATTTTTTTTGCGCTTTGCAGTACTTTCGCAAAATGTCTCGCTTTTAATGGTCTGTTGAAATGTTTTTAAAAACTGTTAAACAGCTCTTTCGCTTCCAGCCAATCTTTCCAACTTTCGAATCTTCTACACTAATCTTCTAACTGGTGTATTTACTCAAGATTGCTGTTTTCAACTTTGTCTGCAAATAATTTAACATCCAATGATCAATCCATTATTCCAACCTTTTATTTACACATTAATGAGATCCTAAACGTTGCTTGTAGACTTACAGCTTGCGCGAAAATCTGACATGAACTGTTGAAGTTGTGCTCACCTAAGATTGAGTCACCACCGGGGAGCCACTTGCTACAGTGTCTTCTCCTGTGTCTTCTCTGAATTCCTTATAGCATCCAACTGCGTGCGAATACCTGTCTTTTTGATGTGGACTGGTTTCTTGCAGATTTTCACCGTCTGAAAGGTGTAAACTTTGTTTTTTAATCTATCCTTTTAATATCGCACTATCAATCTTTTCGTGTCTGCTTTTATTAGTTAGTCAGCGAAATAGTTCCTTGTAAGTGTATGCTTTCTGCGAGGTGTCTTTTTGTGCTGTTCTTGACCGGTCTTTGCATGTGATTGCATTTCGCTTTTTCCCTACCTTTAGATACAGAAGAGTTTTTGTAAAGTTTATACCATCTGAAATATCTTTAGCTATTCTCATTCTAGCTCTCTGGTATCACTCTCGCCTTCGCTTTGTGCCACCTCGCTTGCCTGTCCCGTTTCTCTCATAGATTTGTGCCGTCTGTAAGCTGCTCGATATAATGTCTGCTGATTGTTAACTGAATACAATATGATTGAAGTGACTAATTGTTTACAGCTATCTCCAACGTTTTACCCGCTATGAGAATTTATTTAAAAAAATATTCTTTTGTCCACACTCCAAGTAGCTCCTTGACTTAGTTATGATTAATTCACTTTCTTTGAATGATGCGACATAAAACCTTTGTCCTTTATTTACTATTGTTTACGTTTCCAACCTGAATCCTGTCCTGGAATTTCTTTTAAAAGATGTTTGTGCACTCGAGGTATCTTGCTAGCATCCCGCGAGCACTCGTATATCAGTTTGTACGTCTGTAAATTATTACGTCTGTACCTCACTCCTATGTTTACTGATTTTGCAGTCCTGGAATCTGTCTTCAAAGAGGTTTTCCTTTGTCTTCACACAAGGTATCTCATTAGCATTCCACGAGCATTCGTGTAAATTCGTGTACCAATTTGGATACCTCTAAATTATTCACAAATTATTCATATTTGCATACCCAGAGTGACGCTGCGTAAAACTGCTCTCTTTCGTGTTTACTTCTGTCTCTAAATTCTATCCCCTGCCCAGTTGCTGTCCAAATGGTATTTCTTTTGCTCTGCTGTTGGTATTTCTTTTGCTAAGATACATCTCATAATATTCATTTACATCAGGACCGCTGCTTTATCTGGTGTTTACTTCTTTCTCTAAACAAATTGTATCGGCTGTGTTCCTCAAGGCTTATCTGAGACACATCTTGTAAACATTCATTTACCAATTTTGGTGTCTAAAAATTTACTCTCTCCGAGGGTAGAACTTGCTTCTCGCATTCATCCCATGCAAATGAATACCCGCTGCCTTGATCCCGAATTTATCTGAAATTTATGTTGAATTTATCTTTCCTCTAATCATCCTATCGTAATCTTGATATCCTACTGCCATCTCTGATTGATTTTATTGCATGTGAAATTGGCACCCTGTAGATAATTGATACGCATTCAATAAACATGGATGCACTCGATTTCCTAAATACTAAATATAACTAGCAATATGATTCAGTTCTTGTTGATTTGTCTTCACGATTTCTTAATACCTCAGTTAGATGACATCTTGATCTTTGTTGTTTTGTTGCTTCAGGAAATTTAGTTTCGCACATAGTAAGGGCAAATTTTGTAACACAATAGAATCAGTTGCTTTGGTTCACACCTCAGTTAGAAGCGATTAGCGTATGCTGACAAAAGAAGTTCTCTCAACCAGTAATTGAAAACAAAAATAGCCGCAAATTTGCCCTGAAACCAGTAGCGCAAACTCTCACCTGGTGCGGGCGAAGGGTGGTTTTTGATAGAAGTTATGTCGAAAGAAGAAGGGGAAAGTTCTGTCTGGCCGATTTTGTCTACTTGATTCAGAAGCCGAGCAGAATGTACAACAATTCTTGCATATTTAGTGCTCAAATGTCAACAGTTACAGCTCTGCCTCTGGGTCAAATAAACAAAATGCGCAAGACAGAACTTTAGATGTAACCTTCTTTCGTTATCAGCACATAACTTGTCTTGAAAACCATCCTTCGCCTGCACCAGGGGAGAGTTTGCCCTACTGAATCCAGGGCAACTTTGCGGCTATGTTTCTTTTGAATTACTGGTTGAGAGAATTTCTTTTGTCTGAAATCGCTAATCGCTTTGAATTGAGGTGTGAACCAAATCAACTGATGCTATTGTATTACAAAATCTGCCCTTTTTCGCAAAAAGCATTCAAGAGGACATTCGATTTCCAAAGTACTAAATATGATTTTATTGACCTTTTCCTAGCCAGAAAAAAGCTTGGATGGAGTGTGCCAATCTGGTAAATTGTTTCAAGGAGAACGAAAACGTGACCTCCGTTCTCAGTTGGAACACTGCTAGCTGTAGCCATTTTCCGGACAGTTCATGCCTGAGTACTTTGCGCAAAGTGAATTAGCTGTGGTTCAGTTCATACACAGGTAAGTCTTACTGGTCTTTTGAAGTATTATTGGTCTCTTTAATTTATCGGATTTGTCACACGGATTTGTCACATGGATTTGTCGTAATTTACTTGGATTTGAAATGAAATAATAAAAATGAACATGATTATCGTCGCAATTCTTGCTCTTCGTTGTCTTTTGAAGTCCTTTTTGTTGTTTAACATTTCTCTACCGGGTGAGTAAAAAGAAAAATTGTTTGCCTCTCATTCTCTATTTATGCTTAGGTCTTGCGTCAATTGTCTTTGAAATTATTCTCTTGTAGATCAACAAGCCTTTCAAAATTACAAAAAGAGTCTCACAGGAATATATGGACTCCAGAAATGTAGCGAGTTCGGTACATAAGCCCCTAGAGTTTATCCTGTCTCGAAAAGTTTCATCCTGTGTGTACAAAGTATTTGAATCTCGTTGGTCTGGTAGTTATTCCTTTGCATGGCAAGCTTTTCTGCTGCAATTTCTTTTTAGATATATGTAGTTTCTCTTCAATGTTGCCCTGCTACTTCGACACATGTCATCTCTTCTTGCCAAGCAACCATTTCACGTTCTTCAGGCATGTAATTGTTGGATTTGGTGGAGGCTTTCTTGACTGATTTACAGCGATGATTTATTGGCGTAAATCTTAAGGCACATATTTGCAGTTTTGTCTGATGAGATAATTCCTTCCGTCTACTTTTATTTTATCATTTTATCTTGTGTATTGTAAATTTTTATGGTTTTCTTTGTTCTTTGTACAGGGCAGCTTGTAAAGCAATTTATGCACATATAGTTGACAGCTTTACCCTGTTTAGATGAATAAAAATGAAATGAAATGAATGAAATGAAAGATTTGTAAGCCGGTCGATGATTGATAAGGACCATTTGTATCCCTCTACAAATTTAATCGCTAGTTTTTTTCAATCAAGATTAAAAAACTACAATATATAATGTTATATTACACTGTGCCATCCATAGTGAAAAAAGACGTAAAGTCACCGGGTCTTCACTATGGATGGCACTTACAAATCAAATTGATTTTCTATACAAAAAACAAAGAACAAAACCACGAAACCAAGACACAATACGCACCAGCAACAACAAAACAACTGAGCCAAGGCAGATTACTGGTCAAAGAATTTTGAAATTAGAGCTATTCAACTCGTAGCTGTACAACGAGAGAAAAGTTGCTAGTTGCTAGGTTCCAGGAAATTTTTTATATCAACTGAAGTCAGATCTTTTGCTTGTAGAAACTATGTTCATAGTCTTGGGAATCAGACTTGACATATTAAGGTAAGAGTGGTGCTGGATGACTTCTGAATATTTGGGAAGCGATCAAAGTATATTTTTACTGAGTGGTTAATTTGCGTTAGCATTGAAGGAAAAAGAAGAAAGCAGAAAATATTCTTGGAGAAATTTCTTGATAATAAACAGCAAAATATTTCTTTGAAGTACAGCATTGATTAGCCTGCGTTCCAGACAACAAACTGTTAATGATTTGCAGCCAAGCATAGTTACTGTTGCAGTTTCTCTGCAGCAAGACTTATTCGTTTCCATAGATGAAAAGATTTTCTCGGCCTAGATTTAAGATGGAAATGAAAACAGATGCATAGAAGATTTGAATGGATGAAGTTACTAGAATTCAAAACGTTAGAGCGCCATTTCCGAGCTCAAAGTGGAAAGAAGCTCCAAATTGATTTTCAGCTTTGCCAGTTGCTATACAGAGTGTTGTAGAAAAAACTCAATGCAACTTCATTCGAGATTCTTAAGGAAATGATAAAATTTGAGTCAATTTGACATATACCATATGGAAGCACCATCTATATTCTTTCCAATGATATCCAAGTTGTGTAGATTAATTAAATTTTCTTTATTGAATTGATGTTTTCATACATATGCTTAAATTTAGATGCCTGCAAGTGATAAAGCATTTGCATAAACGAAAATCCATTTTCATGAGGTGGAAAAAGTGCGTCAAGATGCGAAGGTTTCTTATTAGAAATAAGAAACATCATACTTTCAAATGGCACACATAACATCTACTCAAATTTTATCAATTTTCAAAGATTTTCAATAAACGTAAGGTTGTGTTTTTGAAACACCCTGCAGCTGCATATCTAGTTTTTGGATGAACTACATTCATGCTAATTCATTTTGTAATTCCTAGAACTGCCAAGCCTGACATTTTTGTGCAAAAATATCTACTCTGGACGATATGAGCAACAGAGCAATTATAAGGTGAGAATATAGATATCGTCATTTTATTTCTTGTTAGTAAGCAAATGTTTTTGCTTTGTCAGTAGCCCAATTTTTCTATTTCCTGATCACACTCACAATCTGTTATTGTCCTATCCATGCAACTTTGTAGATACGCGTTTTTTATAAGAAACTGGTTTTTAAGAAACTAGTACTAACATGGCCAAGGTTTTAAGAAACTCTAGTACTGTGTCTGAGAAGTACTATGAAACTTTTTAAAGTTAAAAGCATGGATATCATAGCAAATAGATCGTTGAACCTGCGTTCTTGAGCAGTATTAACTAACTATATGTGTTTTCAACATGACAGAATTTTCTTTCGATGTTCGAGGGATAGAAGACATTCGATGTTTCTTCAGATTTTTCGTGATATCTTAGTCCTTGTTTAGAATCCATTTAGTCGTGAGTCCTTGTATGAGGAAATTAAGACATCAGATTAAGAACGTTGAACGAATACAAGGAATCGTGTGATCAGTCTACTCCAGTGCTACTCTATTCGAACTTCACTAAGTTCACTTTTAAGAGCAAATTATTTTCTAAACAAGTGTTAATAATTGCAGCAGTTCATAAATCAACTTCAAGAGAAGTCTTTGTTTGCTAAGTAAATGTCTTGTCTGCATGTCTTCAATGAGTCAGGATTTTGAAGATAGCAAATCCTGAGCAAGAGAATGTGTTGTTGATATTTCATGGTTCATTGCGATTCTCGAGGATGTAATTTATGTTTGTGATTTATGTTTCTTTGCAAGTGTTTTTACTTGGCCAGTCAATAAAAAACCATGCGTTTGAAAAAATACTGCTTTCCTCAATATCAAGGCAATAATATTGAAAACTATCTTTTGTTGTTCCCGATATGTGCAATTAGGTTCATTAATTTACCCGCCTTTCATTGGCCATTCCTTCTCATGCACACTTTGAAAATGACATCGTTTTAACTATTGAAAATGATGAAAACAGAACATTTTTAGACGCTTTTGGAACGAGACTGATCGATTCTTAGGATATATGTACATTTCTTTGGCATCAAAGTTTTGCAACGAGTTTTTTACCGTCAATTTTCCTACCGTTTTCAAATTGTTCCGGCATCATACGAACGGTAGTTCAAATTTCACTGCCGTCACATTTTTCATCGCTTTCAACATGTGCCGGCATGGTGTGAACGCTATCTTAGTTGCATCTTCATGTATGTGCTGTCCATGGCATCTTTCGTCCGTTCTATGACAAAAAAATTTGTTCCTCTCAGGTGTTAAAAATCAGTTATAAATCAAACCAATTTGTTAATCCATAAATAATCGATTTCCTCCCTAGGGATCCAAAGAACATCTTCATGCTCTCACTGTGATTTGATGATTTAAATGGGCCTAACAGATGTTTATGTTTCATTGCAACGAAGTTAGATGTCCTGCCGTTTCGAATGGCTTGCCAAGGGAGATCGAATAAGTCGCCTCATGAGATTAAACAGGTAAGCAGACCTAGATTGCTTTGATTTGTGGATCTTGCTTGCCGTGTGAATGAATTTGATTTACATTCGAGACCTTACAAGTGGTTTTGTTAATTAGCTTATCACCTGCAATTGCATTCAGAATCCAAAGAAAAGGGCTGGCATACCGGGTGATCCAGAAAATTTTCCACTTTTAAAATCATAGCATCAAGACTATTGGATAGATTGGAATGAATCATTATTTGCTTAACTGTCAAGAGATCAAAATATTTTTGTGATTATTATCGTCTTCTTACGAGCTCTGGAAATATTTGTAAGTTCAACTTTACAATAAATTAATGGCTACAAAATGACTGGAAAATGCCTAAGATACTTGACCATATCATGAAGGAATCATCACACAGAACAATAAAGATACTACTATTTCTCGTGAGTGAGAGATATTCTCTGCACATTTATTGCCATGGGATTGAAAATCTTTGGCATTTTTGTGAAAATATCTGTCCTAAACTCTTGAGAGTGGTGAAGCTCCCATTGTGTATCGTTCTTGGTGAGGAGAGTCTTTACGATTTGATCCAATGTTTCAGGCTCTTTTTCAGTCATTTTGCAGCCATGAAATTTTGTAGAGTTGAATTTACCTATATTTCAAGTGCTCGTAAAAAGGTGAGAAAGATCTCAAAAATACTTCGGTCTTTCGGCTTCTTGCTAGAACACACCACTTCGATTAACAGCCTTGTTTTGGAAATTATTCAAACTTCTTTCATATGAAATTTTGGAGGCCAAATTCGGATTTAGCTTTCAAACTTTAGTCTGACCACACCTTTTCATGTTGCTAACAGTCTTGGTGTTAAGTTTATGGCAACGCAAAGTTTGGAAATCTGTAAGGGATTTGACCGTGAAAATGACTGGGGGTGTAAAGTTTCACCCCGAAGGATTTTTGACGGGCAAATCCATTATAAATCTTTGAACTTTACATTGTCATAAAATCAACATCACAAATGCCAGCAGGTTAAAAACATGTAACTAGACGAATGTTTGGATGCTAAATCGGAATCTGGGCTCGAAATTTTCACAAGAACAATAGGAAGGAACTTTTGACAAATTTCCAAAACGAGGCTGCTTAATCGAAGTGGCTTATTGGAATCATTCAGATCCGTGAAGTACACTTGGTTCTATAAATTTTTGAAAATGGAACTTATTTCTGGCTCACCCGGTGTAGACCAAAGAAAAATCGCTTCTTCAAAATGCGTGCGAGGGTTTTTGGTAGATGATTATTTCAACGCAGGCGATCATAATGTTTTGGGTTTACTGTTTATTTTCATTTGATATTGAATGCTTTGAGAGATATGAAATCTGTTCAAGGGCATTCTGACGATATGGAAGTGTCCTAAGCTAAGCATTTGATGGTCCTAAATTTAGTTAAAATAGGGTATCACGATAAACAAGATGGCTGAAGTGTTGATTACCTCGATTGGTTGAGCAAGTTGATGGTGTGGTGTTTCTCTGCTTCTTCTTCTCCGTTCTCTTCGTTGCAAAACAGCTTATAACCCACAGCAAGAAGGGTGCGACCGCCATTTTGCAGTCTCACTCGACACGTGTAAATTATACAGGGTGTCCCAGAAAAATTGTGCCCCGTTTGCCTGAAGATTGCGACAAAACAACAAAAGATTCTCACTAACCTTTTCCATGATGTTGCTCTTCAGATGTTCAATTAAAGTTTGCCACTGTCCCCGTGAAAATCCGTTGAAAAATGATGGAGCTATGACTTTCAGAAGAACTAATTTGCCTGTTGACTGAATCCAGCGGTCGGCCATTTTATCTTACCATTTTGCAAAGATAAACAGCTTCATGGATGAACTGAAATAGCAGCTTCTAATGTCAGCTCTCACGAAAATTCCAATAATCATCAGAGAGTTCAACTATTTTGTACCCCACGATCTTTGATGGAATACAAAAATGAAGATAAGAATTCCCAAGGCAGTAAAACATCAAAGGTTTCGACAAAAATATATTTCAAATTAAATTTGTCGCCTTCCCTATGTAGATTTCTTCCTTAATTTGTTACAAGCAATTGTTGATTTACTACCGAAGACAATGAACTAAAAGAAACAAGAGAGGCAAAAGATTTTGAACTGATCAATAAACTAAATAATTGGTTCAGACACTCCTCACACCTGCAAACAAAACGTGACTATATGTTTGTCATTACCGTTACGTTGTTTATTATCTTGGGGCCCTTGTCTTCGTTTTGACATTCAATCAAGGGTCGTGGGGTACGAAATAGCTGAACTCTCTGATGATTACTGAAACTTTCGCGAGAGCTATGAAATTGGAAGTTACTGTTTCAGCTCATCCATGAAGCTGTTTACCGTTGCAAAATAGTAAAACAAAATGGCCGACCGCTGGTTTCAGTCATCAGGTAAATTTGGCCTTCTAAACGTCATAGCTCCATCATTTTTTAACGGATTTTCACGGGGACAGTGGCAAACTTTAATTGAACATCTGAAGAGCAACATCAAGTAAAAGTATGGTGAGGACCTTTTGCCGCTTTGTCGCAATCTTCAGGCAAACGGGGCACAAATTTTCTGGGACACCCTGTATATCATTCGAAAGAGCTTAGTGAGCGGAAATTGATTCTCGCAAGAGTTGTAAAATTTTGTTCATTTAAGGGGCTTTAGTCCCATGGGAATATTAGGAAGTTTTCTGTTTTGCAAAGTTTTCATACCTCTTATACGTCGTTCAAAAGCGCAGGTCTTTATAAACAGTAATGTGAAGTTAGATTTTGCATAAATGGATTCTTTTGACCGTCTCCTGTCATAGAAAACACTGTGGTCAGTTTTTTGCTCCTATACTTTCTTCATAAAATTTGGCAGAAAGATCCATGACCATGGGCTACTTCGGAGGTCGCTGTTTTATAAGGAACAAATTTTTCCGTATTCTGCTTGCAGATTCCTAATCAGAAGACATCACAGTTTCATTAGAGACCAAATTTTTTTTGCAAGACAAATAAACAACAAATTGCCAAAAATTCCCAAGGGACTAAATCCCCCTAAAGTAAGCAAGATTTATAACTCTTGTAAGAATCAAGTTCCGCTCCCTTAACTCTTTCAAATTATATCTAGTTTGCATTATTCTGGAAAATAATGGTAGTCCTATGGCCAAAAAGCATTTAACTCCACATAGTTTATGGTTATACTTTAGGTGTTAATTAAAAGTACTAGAACCAACTGTAACATTATCTGTCCTTTTTATCGACTAACTGGTTGATTTATGGATCAAAATACATTTTTCTGACTTATGAGCTTTTTACATAATCAAAACATTAGATTACGAATGACTCATTTTGGGTTTGTGAGGATATTTAAGATTTAAGAAAGGGCGTAACTATTAATAGACTCACTTTTCCTTCTAACGCGAAGCCGCAATTATTCTATAAAGAGCCAAAAAGCTGCAGTTTATCTATCTGACTCATTAATGGGTTAAATGTAGACAAAATAACATTTAACCAAAGTTGAAATAGCACGAATTCTATGTTTTAATCCGGCGCCAGGCGTTCGGAGGGAATCACCTTTAAGAGCATCTTTTATCAACATTTTCAAAATCAAATATTACTCATTGTCCCAAAAAATGTACCATCGCCCTGGTCCGACCACCTTTCAGAAAACGAAGACTCTTCGCCAGTTCAACGAAGTTTTGGAGAGTAACTCACGTTAAAGATAATGTGTCCATTTGTTCAATGGTCCATGTAAGTACAGCTGCGTATACACATTGTCAAAATATGCTGACAAGACGCTGACGAAGAAAGCTCAAGCAGCAAACTGTGATTGGTAGAATTTAACTGATCACATATGCAAACTCAAAGTCTAATTTCATAGCGAGGCTGCCTGCTGTGGTTCAGCTGTGGAAAGCAACCGCAACTAAGTCATCACTTTGCTTGAATAAGAACTGGCTATCGCTAAAATTTGTTTGCTTCAGTGATCACAGGAAATTTCACGTGAAATTGCCATGCCCCCCGCAAAGCTGCTGCAGTTACATGGACACATTACCTTTAGATAGGCTTCTCAACTCGTGCTACAAACCTCACAGTGACATTTACAGCATCTGTTACCTTGTCGTCATGCTGGAACCACAGAAATACGGACAGGTCTGGAGCGCCAAAAATTAGGCCGTAGCGCCCTGGTCAGATCGCGCCAGAAAAACAATAGTTTTAACATATTAAAATATTTTCAAGGCCTTCGTCAGTCCACCAAAGTATTTTTCCTCTCCCAGAAGACCAGAAAATTACATGAAAAATTCTAATTTCGTTAAAAATGATTTCAAATGGTGTTAAATTCAGTCCCGCTTTTAACTCTCATTATTGAGCATCTCTCTGTCACCTTCAACCGATGCATGAATAGTCTACAGAACTAACAGATTTTACGGTGGACACATCTGGGCATTATGTCTGTTACAGTTACAGTGCTCTTCCAAGATGAGCCGTATTTCATTTTTATTTCATTTCATTTTCAAACTTTTAAGGAGGGTAGCCCTTCATCAATATCAATGATGATTTTCAAGGGGCCCTCCACTATCAAATTTACAAATTAAAATATAATAGAAAAAAGATTAAACTAACTTAATTACAATTTTCATAAAATACTAATAAAACCCTATGATCTAAAATAAATATTAACAATAAAATGAAATCCAAATACATATTTACACCTACTGTTTGTCGGGTTTTTTGAATTTATTAATAGTGGATGCCTGCTTACGCTCGGCTGAGAGGCCATTCCAAGATTTAGCACCTCTAAAAGAGAAATATTTCTGCCCATTTGTTGAATTTTTCTTTGGTATCCTTAGATCAGTTGCCGAATTCCTAAGATTACGCGTGGTTAACTGGGATGTCTTTGTGAATAGGTTGCGCATGTATGGTGGAGCAAGGCCGTGAAGGGATTTGAAGACCATGATATTAGACTCACTATTGATTAGCTCATCTATGGTCTTCCAGCCAAGTCTTTTTACAACGATTTGTGTGCGATTCTTGAGATATCTTTTGATATGAAACCAAAAAAGTTGGAGGAAACAGTCCTGAAGCCTTTTCTACGTTGACAGAAAAACATTGAAAAACGGCGAAAAATAGACATGGTATGTACACTAGAAACAATAGTGGTCTGATCAGGGCGATTGCACTCTACTCCTGTTTAGAAAATTACCAAATGCAATTATCGAAGCTTTGATAAAATTTTCATTTTGACTTGTTTTATATCAACCTTTCTACATCAACCAACTTTTCAATCAGCAGTGGTCTGATCAGGGCGATAGCACTCTACTTCTATTTAGGAAATGACCAAAGGAATCATCGAAGCTTTGATAATTTTTTTCACCCACATTTCTAATGACTTGAGCTCCATGCTCGAATATTCTCAAAACCCGTATTTTGCGTGCACAAGAGGACAGTTTGCCCCACTGGTTGCACTGCAACTTTTAGAGCTTTGCTTGTTTTGAGTTCTGGTTAAGAGAATTTCCCTTCGCTAATCGCTTTGATTTCAATGTCAATCAAAAGGAACTGCCATGCCATTATCTTACAGAGGCCTCATCCACTCGTATCGGGATATTTTGTAAATGCATCTTTTCTATCCGTTTTGGGTTAGCCTCCAAACAGAGACGACTTTTCGATCATCAAAAACGAAGCTTTTCGAAAACGTTCTCCAGAGTGGATCTTCATGAAAACGCCGTTTTCGTGTAGCCTTGTGGACGGGGAAAATGGAGCTTTTCGAAAATGCTGATGTCACAGCGTCGATTTACTATGTATTAAAGCATGCGCACGGATCTTTGGGGATCACGCTAGGGCATTTTGCTCCCGGGGGGATACTGGACCAGGTTTTGGACGGGGACGTGCCGTCGAGGTTTCAAAAACATTCCCGTTCCTTATACCAATTTTTTCCAAAATATATACCCGACCTTATACCAATTTTTCAAAAATACATACCCGACCTTATACCAATTGCTGCGAAAATTGCAAAAATCGACACCATTCCTTATACCAAAATCGTGAAAATCGACACCGTTCCTTATAACAACATCGTGAAAATCGATACCCTTTCCGATGGCACGTCCCCGTACCCAGAATATGTATAGCACCCCCCCCCCCGGGATTTTGCTTGTCTATTTTCTTTTATCGAAGTGCGAACATCGAAGTTTGCATGTAGCAGCGTCATCGTGTGGACGGGGATATTTTCGAAAACGCTCCTCATGTGGACGCGGATATTTTTTACACGGACAGGAAAGATGCGTTTTCAAATATATCCGGGTACGTGTGGATGAGGCCAGAATCAGCCCTGTTTTTGCAGCTCTTTAGCAAGCTTCAGTTACTAGGTTGGTAGTGAATGAAAAGTAGAATTGTTTACAAATATTATGTTATTTTTATTTTTAGTATTGCTAGCTATGGAAATATAGAGGAAGAAACATTTTGATCCAATTACCGTTGCCAAAACACATTAAATTGTTTTTATTTCAGTTACATTTTGTAAAGTAGGGGACGTCCTCTCTCTCGAGTCAGGCTGTTAGACTTGCAACCTGTGGGGTTTGTGGTAACTAGGTGGTAACAAGTCGGTAGCGAGGCGTTAACTTTGACTTGTATCCTTGCTGTTTAACACCTGGGCAACGGATCCTAGCAAACAAGCCATATCAGTTGCACTGCCCAAAAGCACTGGCTTTTGCTGGTAGTGTATTGTCCTATGGCGAAGTTGTAATGTTACAAAAAAACGAAATGAGAAAAAAGATTTTTCCCGTGACCTTTTTTCGGTTCTTTCATCTCCAACCTAAAATCTTCTTCTAGACAGACTCCAAGCATTTATCGTTATTTTTTATCGTGTGTAACATTTATGTAAAATTTTATGTAGTTTGACTTTTTTGAAAATGCCATGGGGTAGTCTTAGTCTTTGCTCCTCATGGTATATTTCTTGTTATAGTGTTAAGTCATTAGTAAGTAGTCATCTAAATTATGTATTGTAAAATCTTTAATAGAGTATGCAAAAAAGGTTGTAATTCTCACTATGGTTTTAGAGGCTAGAAGCCCAAGCCTTATCATACACCATTACAATACTGTCTTCGCAATCAAGATGTCGTTTGGCGAATGAAGACAAGAACAGAAAATATTCAATATAGCTTCTATCCTCACCGCTTATCTGCATGGAATAAACTTGATCCTAAAATTAGGCTTGCACTGTCGTCGGTTCCTATTTTGCAGAAGAAAGCTCTCAATATTCTGATCCCCTGCAAAATTCTTTTTCCATATTCAAGACCTTTGTCATGTTTACCTCACTGCTTTCAATTGAGGGTTGGTTTCGGCAAACTGAACTTCCACAAATTCGAGCATTATCTTAGGGATACTGTAAACCCATAGTACCCTGTGAGCGATGGCATCGAAGATACGGAGGACTTTCTGTTGCCCCGCCCTTATTTTGAACTACCACGAAGAGATCTTCTCGCTGGAGTTTTAGCTCCATATATCAATAATTCAAATAAGGCTCTAATGCACGTTTTACTTTGTAGTTATAAGAACCTTCCTAATGACCTCAATAAAAGCATACTTCTTTTAAATTTAATTAGATTTGTCCACCAAACTGAAATTGGTCGACTCGATTAGAAACTATGAAACTCGGTTACTAGTTCCACAACCACCATAGCAGATATTCTTTTTTCAGTTCTGGGTATAGTTTGGTTTTTCTTATTTCTTTTGTCTCGTATCCATTAGTATTTTTAGCTCTTATGTCATGGCCGCAGGGTAGACATAGCTTTTTGATCCTTGCGGTTATCGTTTTAGTGGGTAGTATAGGTGAGCAATTTTGTAAGCAGAGAAATTAGTAGAGTAATGTTGCAAGCAGTATAACTGTCGGTACCCCCATGTTTCAAAATTTCTGGTTTGTGTTTCCTTGCATCTGCTTTCTTTTCGACCAATGTCTTTGCCAGTAATAACAGACCCTTCCTTTTGTTTAAATTGTTGTCCCTTTCTAGTAAGCTCATTTGTATTTGTTTGGAAGCAATGATTTGTGAAACACCGGACAAGTAATACTCTCACGTAATGCGTAAGTTGTGAAAGTTAAGACCTTATCCAAATAGCCCTTCAAATCTGTTATATCTAACCTTAAATGTTACTGCAAAACAACTCCCTGTTCAAATTTCAGCATCCCATATGTATTTCTGGACTCATGTTATCAAAAAGCGCAGCCCCATTGCAATTTCAGAACCCGTGATGACGACTTCCCTCACTAGACTGATGACGATGAGTCTCTTGTTGCCCTGTGCTCTTTGACTTGAAGATGGCGCTTCAGGCAATAGAGACTCATAGTATTACTCTGAAAAACTTGGCCCTGTTTAGGCCCAAACTTCGCAATTCCTCCAGTGCCAATCACATTGCGAGATTTGGCAGAGAACAATGATGTCGAATTCTTCATTCGAATGATGCAGTTTACTAGATTTTGAACAAAGTTGCTACGGCAGGTGGCTGAAATTTTCCCTGGTTTGTTTTGGTTTTAAAACCATGGAAAATGTAGCGTTGAAAGACTCATTTTAGACTTAACAGGTAAAGTGAACTTCCTTCTTCAGATTTATACCAAGTTGCTTTGATAAACGCCTGCTTAACGTGTTTTTCAAGGCATTTTCTTTCCGAGGAGTGACCGTTGAACAGTCGTTCGATCCTGATTCGATGGATCGAATCATGATCGAATGCATGAGATAGAGCCGAGTTTTTCACTGTTTCATTATGAGTCTCTCTTGAGCAAGGTTTACCGCAGGGATACAAGGGACTCATCGTCATAAGTCTATTCCCTTACTATGCTTGTTGTTTGTCTTATGTTTCTTTGTAGTTGTGTTTTTATACTCTTAGATTATCCGTGTTCTTTTTCTTTAGGAGTCTTTAATGGTGGGTTCTTTGTGACTTATTGTTATAAGTGTAGCTTTATGGTCTTTTCGTTCGTTTGTTTTATGTTTTATGTTAATTGCCATTTATTTAGACGTAGTTTTTCGCTCCTATTGGTATTGTCTTAGTAGTAGGGTATTGTATCATGTAAGTAGTGTAGTCAGTAATATGTTTGTAACTTTTTGATTGAATTTAAAAAAGACTGCCGGGTGTCCCAAAATGATATATTATCGTTTGATCACTTATATGTGCAGAACCAATGTTTATCTGATTCCCGAAAACTAATAAATTGTATTCGAGGATGTTGGTTGTGATTTTACGACGATTTTTTCGTGTGGAAAAGAAGATCGATAAATCTGCTCAGATTCAAGCGTTAAATTAGCCTCACTACCGTAAGGACCCTCAAGTTACGCTCATCTCATTGAGTTGAATTGTTGTTGTTGTTATCGCTCCACTGAGGGCCTTATGGACATAGAGCTGTAAAAACGGCAAAAAATTTCAATCGGCGACAGGATTCTGTCGCCTCGTCGTCTACCGATCAGCATGTGGCTTAGAGCAAGGTGGTTTTTGCTTTTGTGGCAAGAATGATCCTTTACCGAAGTACTGATACGTAATTTGATGGTACTGCAGCTCTAGAAAACTGATTTTTAAGGCATTTAGACCCAGTGGTTGTGAGGAAAAAGTAGGAGATGATTTAGGCCCACAGCTACATTCTAAAAAAGAATGCGAATCGAACGACAGATTGATACATTTTGTAGAATGTTCGAATGTACACAATAGTGGTAGAAACTCCAACACTGCTCAATCGAACTCATTCGTGGAGCAGCGGAAAGGTTTCAAATAGAATCAGTACGAAACTTTACCGTTTATGCAAGCTTTTGGGAATAAGTCGTAGTTGTAGCGATATCAGTTCAGCCAAAAGCGAAACTACGACATGTAATCAAGTCTAGCGTTAAATGGCATGAGAAAGAAACGGGTATGAAATATTCAATAGTAACATCACCCCGGGGGGGGGGGGGTAACTTAACTTGTCTATGGTACGGGGTTGTGCCATTTTTTAGGGTACCTTTTTCATGATAGTTTCCGGATTTATGGGTATGGTTTTCGATAATTTGTTGCATCTTCCGGATTTATGGGTATGCTTTTGAGAAAGTTTTCCGGATTTATGGATGGTACTTTTACCATTTGAATGGCACAACCCCGTATCTTGGAAACTCAAGTTACTCCCCCGGGAACATCACACATCTCCGAGACCCAAAAATTAGAAAAATGATGTAAGGTGTTTGCATTAGAATCGAAAATTCCATGTTCCATTCTGGTCCATGATTTATCTGGCATAAAGGTTCACATTGCAACTCTCAGAAATAGAATTTTAATTTCAAAAGCAAATAAATTATGGACCAGAATGGAATAAGGAATCTTTGTCCTCAAACATGCTCTTTGCCAGCATTTTCCAAATTTCTGGGTCTAAATGATGAGTGAATTTGCCAAACAAACTTTTCCCTTCTAAGTTAGCCCTTGGCTGATAGATTTACATCTTAATTTTGAATGACGGTCATACACTTTTTATTCCATAGCCCGCCAAAAGCGTAAACTTCCTTTCACTCACCCGGTAGAAAAATTTCCAAATAGCCACAAGTCCTCTTTGATACGAGGTCAACAATCGTTTCCACAGGAGGCTGCTCAGTTTTTTTACCTTTTGCCGCTCTTTTCAAGCAGGGCTGTAAATCATTTGTATCATACAGTGATAGGAGGGAAAATAAACAGTTGTAAAGTCTATTTATGTATTAAAATAATAATTTTGATAGTGAGACCAATTAATTCTCTGTATGAAGTGTTGCTCCTAATGGCAAAATTTGTAAGCATATCCCGAGTCTTGCTTGAATGGAATGAATCGTAGACCCGGGGGGTAACATAACATGTTGAGGGTACGTGCATGTGCCGCCTATATTGGTGGGTTTTTGGGTCCAAGATTCTCTAGACAAGGGTACCTTTTTCGGTAGATTTTCCTTAAACATTGGCGGGTTTTCCAGAATTGAGCAAAAAATTGTCAAAAATGGGTAGTTTTCCGCCAAAATTCATTATAAAAGTGAGTATGACGGCAACTGTCTGTGATTAGAAGAGGGTAGCTTCTGAAAACCGGGCGGCAGACCCCCGTTTATCCGCAAGTCATGTAACCCCCCGGGGGTCGTAGATAGGTCCACTGGTCGTAGTTTCTACTGGGTGTACCCATGATAATATAGGTGTTCGAACAATTACTTCGAAAAAACCTGCGATTCAAAAATTTTTATTGTCAGTTTTTCTTATAAATGAGATCTCAACTTAGATTTTGCTACCTTGCATGTTCAAATCGGGAATCGAGAAGTTTGATATAAGCACAGAAGTTGAGATGGCAATCATCAGTGTTTCTTTGCAGTATCAGGCAGTTATAAAAAACTAGAGTTTCTTATTTCAAATTCAAAACCAGTTGCAAGATTAGCTATGTCTTCGTCTTGGAAAACAATTTGGTTCCTTATCTACTTGCCAAGAAAAGAAATTTGAAGGTAGGCCTTGTGGCCAAATTTTAGTGATTTGTCAAGCTGCAGAACATTTTATTGGGATATCCGGGTAGTGTGCTATGATCCTACCGGGTGAGCCAGAAATATGTTCCCACTTTTGAAAATTTATTGCACTATGAGTACTAGACTCAAGACGATGAGTCCCTTATATTTGCAGTAAAATTTACCTTGCGTGACAGGGACTCATAATGAAACAGTGAAAATGATGACTCTGTTTCTATATTCATCAATCGAACTATGATGGAATCACTGCCTCGAATCTCGAAGGAAAACTTGTCCATTGTGAAAACTTATTGAGGCAAAAAGCCGGGGGGGGGGTACTCTCAATGTGGCCTGACAGGGGGTCCAGTCGATTTGAGGGTTTTACTGAATGGCTACCAAATGACGCTATTTGTCAACCAAATACTACCAATTGGAGATATTCTTAGATTCCTAGCCACTTATTATGTTTCAACCCGGTACGCTCCTCCGGACGCCAATTTAGTCATTACAGCATTAATCATAAATGAATTTTGAAAGTTTTCTTGCTTTGTTCTATCGGTTTTGCAATAAAACATTATGAAAAACCGTAGAAAATTTCATTACTAAATACTACCAAATGATCCAGTTTCAAGTTCGTGAACTACCATTGGAGGGTTTTTGTAAAAAGATACTGCCATTTGAGGGTATTTTCAAAATCTTTGCTTTGACCCTCTTTAGCCCTGACTGGACCCCCCTGTCAGGCCACAATGGGAGTACCCCCCGGGGGCAAAAAGGTACTAATTGGAAACTGTTGGCCGATGTTTCCCTTGTTTTATTCCCCTGATATTCTCCCTAGAACTTTGCAAATAACAAAAAAGTAACTGCACCCTGCCAAACCGATCAAACCACCTTGCGCTAAGGACTCCTCTAGGACTGATATACTCCGTCAAATGTTTTCTCCTTCCTAAATGATTCGTGACAAACTAGTTGTTTTAGCCATGATGGCCCATGTGCTTGAAGCTATATTTTTTATGAAAATCCATCATTTTCGACATTTTCTAGTTATTTAGGAAGTTGCACCTGCGGGGAAGAGGTCAATTCTATGAATAAGTTAGTTTTTGACATTACAAGGGTGATGTAGGTTTGCATTTGGAAGCAGTTCTATTGAAGACAACGAAATATATCGGAAATTATTCATGAGGGTGAGGTGTTTTTGAAGCTTAAGTTCTATTTTTGATGTTCACAAATAATTGAAAAATGTTGCTTCTCGTGAATGCATGGTAGTGGGTGGATTGTCAGATTTAACCAGGTTTTCGCATGTGGTTATTTTTCCTTGCATGAATCTAGAATTCTCTAAAGCGAATCCTTTTCTTATGTCAATTATTGAGAAGCTTCATTCATTCATTTTCTTTCCATTGGTGTGCTTTTAGTTTCACACATTAAACCTTCTACAGCGTATCTCATGAAAATTATTCAACGTTTTATTAAATACTAAAAATTAACAACATGCTGAATGGGCACTTAGTCAAGTAAACCTTTTCCTGATAATTTAATTTAACTTTTGGCACAAGAATCTTGCAAATCTGCTAAAATGCATGGAGTTACAAGCCTTTGAAGTTCAAGTTTGTACGAAAGCTGAAACCAGAGGCCTCTAAATAGCGTTTTTTGTTAAAGTTCCATTGGCCATATTTTCTGTTATTTTTGCTTCGGTTGCTTCGGGGCAAACCAAATTGGATTTGAACAGGTTTCCCATAACCTAGCTATCAAGCGTATGGATGCTTTGAGAAAAAGATTCAGTCTCTAGGCCGGTTTCCACTTGAGCGAAATCTTCAGCAAATTCGTCAGCGATTGGAATTTCTTTTGTTCTTTCCGGGTGTAGGCGAATTCGTCAGCGAAACATGAAAGCTGAAAGGAGGACAGCTTCCCAGCGAATTCGCGAAGCGAAGAACCAGTGACAGAGAAGCTGGAATCATCTTTTGTTTCAGCTGTCCAACAAGAGCACACTACATTTTTTACGCCAAGTCATTTCACCAAATTCGCTGCGAATTCCTCCGAGTGGAGACACGCTTAGCGAATTCGCTGACCCAATCGCTGACGAATTCGCTGATGATTTCGCTCAAGTGGAAACCGGCCTTCTCGTCGATTATGATTTGAACTGCTGTTTTTGTATACAAGCAATGTTAAGCAATTTTTCCTAATGATTTTAAGGATTAGATTACTTTTATAAGCATCATGTGGTTTGCTCTGAAATAATCGAGAGGTATGACATTGGATACATTAAAAGTCGAAAACTTTCGAACACTCAAACTTTCGGACAAAATTTTGTCCGAAAGTTTATTTGTCTGAAATGTGGCGATGTCCGAAAGTTTTAAATTCATTGAAAATAGAAAAAACACAAAGAGACGTAACATAAAACGTTAATAAATCAATGTTTTACCAGTAGTGCTTAGGTTTCTTGAATTTTTTTATCTAAAAGTTTGCTTCATTGAAGAGTTTCTTAAATAAAGTTCACGTATGGCAGCACCTTCTAATTTGGTTTACAGCTGGTGTTATCATTGTTCAATCTAACGAAAATTACATTCAAATGTCCTTGTTGATGTGATGATCAGCATGTACCTACTGTAAATTGATATTCATGATGGAATCATAATTATCTTTAACATATGTTTTGGTATGATGCTTGTTTTTTGATGTCGTGTTTGTCCGAAATTCCGGAAAAAGCGTCCGAAAGTTTTTTGTCCGAAGTTTTTTGCCGAAAGTTTTCCGTCCGAAAGTTCTCGATTTTAATGTAACCTTCTTTTACCTCGATCTTCAAGCGTTTTTGCATTACAGGAAATCTAGGGGTCGCTGGTTTCAGCTGTCGCATATTATTGATCTTTGAAAGCTCGCAACTAGTGAATTTTCAACGGTTTGAAAACGGCATGAAAAAGTGTCGTTTTGGCCTGCCGTTTACACGATGTCGGCAGAATTTTATACTTATTCCATAGACAATAACAACTGACGTCAATAATCAATCAAGATAGATAAAACAACTGCGACAATAGGGACAATAGAGAGGAGTAAAAATATTAGCCTCGTGGCAAAAGCGACATAAAATTCTGCCGGCAAAGTGCGTTTACACCGTGGTTACACGATGCCGGCAGAATTTGAAAACGGCAGAATTACAAACTTTGCTTTTTTGCTAACCGAAACAAATTCTGCCGGCATCGTGTAAACTGGAGGCCAAAACGGCACGTTTTTATGCCGTTTTCAAATTCTACCGGTGGTATCGTGTAAACGGGGTCTTAATGTCAAGCAGAGGCCTTCAGATAGATTTTGCATCAAACCTCCGAAAAATGGAGAACAGCATCACTTTGCACGTGCCAGCAGTATGACTTTTACTTCTCTTAATACATACGTGCTAGAAGCCTGGCGTTCCATTACGCACACACCACCGTTTACAAAATGCGGGCTTCTGTCGGGTGGGCGTATACAGTATTCGAATAGCGCATTCAGGTGCAGTTTGTTCAATTAAAGGAAACATTTGAAAGTTGTTCACAAAATAGCAAGCTGCCAAAGTGTGAAGCATATTTTGATGGTCTATAAATGTGTACAAGATCTCTCTTTAAATATAGATCGCTAAGACAATGTTCGCACTCATAACAGCTGTCTTTGTATAGAGCCCATGCGGACTGGCCTTCGCGTATTGTCCGTACAGAGGCAAAGCGTGGCGAGTGTATTATCTTCCCTTGAGACCACATTGAGCGTACGCGGTCTATTCTATGGAACATGGAATGGTGGAGCGTCATATTTGGAGTTCGTGCTATGGATCTAGGAACTGGGATCCAGGGAGTTGGAACTATATCTTTTTATCGAATTCCCTTTTGATAATGTTAGCAGGGCTGGCCCTATTATCTGAAGTCGGCGATTTAAGTCAAGACCCCTTTGCCAATAGAGGGCTGGCCCTGTTTGCAGGGGTAAGATTTTAACATTTTTGCATGCAATCACCAGGCTGGACAGGAGATATTCATTGATTTTTATGTTAACTTGATGAAATTAGCTCGTAATTTTGGTTTCCTTTTCGCATGGCCCAGAAAAAAAGTAACGTGTTTCTACTTGATTACATGGTATGAATGAATGAAAATGAACAATTAAATGAATAAATAAATGAATGGACGAACGAATAAATGAACGAATGAATAAACGAATGAGTGAATGAATGAATGGAAACATGGCTTGTTTCCCAAAAATTTTCCTGCACAAACACCAAGCCGCCTAGTTGCCATTGATTTGCCTTTCCCACAAGCACTACCTGGCACCCCGGGGAGCCCGGGAATGAATTTATCCAAGTAATCACGCGCTGTTTCATCCAGCCCTGTTAGCAGGCCCAGCCCTATGCTCTCCTACGCAGAGGTTTCCTTATTAGTATCCCTCTGCTATCCGTAATGATTTGCAGTGCAAAATGATTGAGGAGCCTCTGCATTGGAGAGTAGGCCAGCCTTGAAATTTCATGTTATTGTCATAACACAGTTTGGGCACCAAAGTCATTCACAGTGGGAAAAGACATAATGTCATCAGGTTCTCATTGCGAATGGTGGTGACAATTTTACAAAATGCAACTTTCATACTACCCTGGGTACCAGAGTCTGGTACCCAGGGTACCTGCATACAAGGAAAGCAAAAAATCGAATCTGTGTTAAGGTTTTAGGTAAAATATAGGCAAACTTTCATCCATGCCGTTTGCATTCAAAAGTCAACATTTGCGAGAAACTTTTTAAATATTGGATGAATAACATGCATAGTTTTGAGAGACTGTTGCATAGTGTTGCATAGTGTTGCATAGTGTTGCATGCACAGTTTTGAGTTGAGGGACGTTTTTCCAGCCACGTTTTTCTATACATTTATTTATACACAGTGTTGAGTTGAGGGACGAGGGACGTTGAGAAACATGCACAGTGTTGAGTTGAGGGACGTTTTTCCAGCCACGTTTTTCTATACATTCATTTATGACCAAAATCGCGCTGTCAAGTTTGTGGTCTTAAAGTAGAAATCGAAATGAAATGAAAAGTTTTATTTACTTTAGGTAGGCAACTTGTTTTCGGCCACACTGTTTATCAAAATCTGTCCATTTCGATAGTTTTCTTAAACAGTGCTCCCGCTGAGAAAAATCACTTTGTGATGAATAATTTCTGTGATTTTGACAGTGCATGTGCTTTGAAACTTCCCGTTAGAAATCAGTCTTCATAAATACTGCGAAAGATGCTATGAATTATTCATAAGGGATTGCGTTTAAAAAGCCAGCAATATTCTCAAGAGCGAGATTGTTTGCGTTGGGCAACGGGGCTATTGTGATGGAATTTTAGTCGAAATCTTTTGGATGTAAAGTCCATAGCATGAATCGAAAACATTGTCGGAAAGAGGTTTGGAAGAACGTTTGTACTGTTACTTAAAATCAACCAATCAAGAATCTAGCCAGAGCTCTCGAGGGCGCCTCAGGTTGTCTGTTCAACGCTAAACTCTATTTTGTAAATTTTTATCGTAGCCCTGGATCCAGAGGTCCATGGTTCTTGCATTCCGGTGAATAAACAATATCTTTTGAAGTCAACCTTTTGTCCATTTGAAGTTCGTCAACAAAGCGAGGAACGGGGATTCCCGTGTAAAGCACTCGTTCAACTTATGCCGAAGGTACAAGACAAAGTGAAACGCGTTATGGAGGAAAGTCAAGTTATGTGTAATAGTGGAAGTGAGTTTGTGGATAAAAGACACGTAAAGAGATTATGAAATGGAGAACTTGATCAAATCGCACGGAGTTTTGTTACAACAACTTATTTTCACGTATATTCTCGTGACATCGGGTGAGTTTTTATCTGCATAAAAAAGCAAGTCTTTTATTTATGATTCCGCCCATATCTACAGATCCATGTTGGTTAAAATTGTTTACCCAAGGTGGAAACCCTTCTTCGTTTAATTTGTTTGAATTTCTAATAAATAGCAGATCATGAAGGCACACTGTGGTTAACTGCAAGAGCGAATCAAAATAAGAGATCTTAACCTCTCCACAGTTGGGAGAAAATTAAGGCTCGAATGAGAATCTCGAGTAATTGTAGGATTCAGTTATCTATCAGGTTTTTTGTCGATCATTTCTGGTAAAGTAAATTGAGCTTTAATTGTTACCGTTATGTTAAGCGAAGTAAGGCAATAACTCGTTTCGAACTTAAGGGAGTATTTTTAGCTCGTCTTACAGTCAAAGAACCTAATTTTAAACATCTGAAAAATTGACTTTTTAACTGTGACGTTGAATTCGAATTTTTGGCGAAACTTCCCCGTAAGTTATTTGTCCGATTTGTACTTAACACAAGTTTGAAGTCCACAACTATTCAATTTTCAGTGCGTAAAAGCAAGTCACATTGTGAAAGGGGTAATCGTCGAAAACTTCGAATACAAGGAAATTCGAACGTGACTTGTAAGATTGAATTAGCTTATGAAAGACTTTCGAAGCATTGAATGTTTCTAATTCGTCAAGTCGTGACCGTTTGAAATTTTCCTGAATAAAAGTTCAGCTTTTGACTAAACGAATCATTGAAAGTTTTGTATTTTTTGCAACAAATTTGCGTCGTCGAGAAATAATCATCACCTAAGAACTGAACGTAAAGAAGACCATTTGGGGAGGGCGAAGGGGAGGGGGAGGGGATGAGGAAGGGGGTGATTCGTCGATTTATTTTATATCTTTACTTCCTTACGGCACAGGAATGCATAATTGCTTTTGATAGGGAATGGGCACTCTTGAAGAAGATTGTTCTGTGAGGGAGTATCTGATCTATTTAGTTTTCCAAGTTCGCATGAAAATGCGTTGAATGAACTTGCCATGTTTCACTTGTCACTTGACTGCAAAGGAATGCGTCGAAAACAATTTGGTTTTGATGGAAGATAAATTCTTTCAAAGATGTTGCTCTGTCACTTGGTAAACATATTACGGTTTGAAGAAGCATTTGAATTCTGACGTCGAATTTCGCTTGAAAATAGCTCGAATGAATTTGCCTTATTTGTGTGCCATTTGGCTGTAATGGAATGTGTTGGAAAATCATACTGTTGCTTGTAATGGAGAATAGATTATTTCAAGAAAGTTGCTCTTTGATTTGGTAAACTTGTGGGTTTGGTTGTTTTGAAGAAATTTGTCAAATTTTGTTTGAACCGTCGTCGAATTTCATTTGAAAGTTACTCGAATAAATTCAATTTGTTGGCGTATCGCTGAGAAGTAAAGCTATGTGATAAAGCATGTTTTTATTTAATGGGGACTCGATTCTTTTGAAAATAGGTACCCCATAATTAAGTAGTTTTGAGAGCTTTCGAATTTTGCCTAGAATCACCGTCAATTTCGCTTGAAATCATCTTAAATGAACAGATGCCACCTGTAAGAATCCCCTCAAGTTTTGTGAAAGAATTTGAATTATCTTTGAAGCTTTTTAGAATCAATTAAAAACAAGTTTAAAAGTCTGAGCGTAAACCCGTATTATCGTGTACTTAGCGTGGAAAACCTTCTTACAGAAGCCTTTGACCAGATAAGTTTGTAACAGGTTTAATCGCTTTGAATTTGGTAAAAGCGTAGTAGTATTTCGATCAATGTTTATTTGATGGCTTGTTTTTTGGTTGACGTCGTCGTTAGAGTTTAGCATTGCAACTAAATGAGCCAAGGTTATAAAAAGCTGAGCCTGCAGAAGTTCATGAATTCATTGTGGCTTGCAGATAGGACTGTTACAGTTGGAGAGATGATGGAAGCCATTTAGAGCTTGGAAAACATCTAAAACTTTGATGAAAAAGGTGGTCAACGTTGAACTATGAGAGATGTCGAGCTTCGTATAGTGAAGAGTCGAAACCTTGCGGAGGATCTTAAAAATTCTTTCGACCTCTTTGGCAATTGACTTCAAACAGTAGCAATAAAGAGTAAGGATTGGAGAACAGAATCTTTCAGGCAAGGGTCCAATCCAGCATAACTCTTTGGAAAGCTCGATATTTGTTTATAAGAGTGCTCAGTGTACATTTTGCTCCATAATTCGATGTCATCTAAAAGAAGGTCACAAACTCGTACCTTTCGCAAAAGCCGGCAAAATGATCATATGAAATTTTATTTGTACATAGCAAAAGAAAAAAATAAACAATGAATGTAAACAAAGAGATTTCCTTTCAAGCAGTGAACCGAATGACGTCACATCATTCATAACATTCCTTCGAATCTCTCTTGTACGTCACAACTCAGTCACTTCCGTCGAATGCTTGTACGATTTTTGCTGAAGCGATCAGTCGATGTTACAATTATGCCTCTACAATATCAGTGTATCAATCCTGCCTTTCAATAGTTTGACGAGTAAAATCGTATGACATTTTTAGGTCTTTCTGCTTTGTAGGCTCGACTAATGCGAAGAGGTCCTGCACTGAAAGCTTACAGCGAAAAGGACAGATAGACAAATAATTCAGAAAGTGCTAGCCCAGTTGTCGGATGCGCTGAGAGCGTCCGGTTCATTCATAAGAAAGAACTAAAGTTTACTCTACCATAAATATGACTTTGAGGCTAGATATCCTATGATTTTCACGGAAAAATATCTTGCGCAGTTAAAAGGAAAGAACTGAGAAGCACTTTAGTATATTTCCTCATGCCTCCGATATGCAGAGAGCGTTTGGTTCATTTTCAAGGAAGAGCGACATTTCCAAGACCAATGGATTGAAAATGGAAATGTCTTAATAGTCGAGGTTTTTGGATACTTCTGGAAAATGAGGTATAAATTTCAAGATAATGCAAAGTTAACAGTTTTGCTGAATTAGTTTTCCGGCAGTGTGCAAAGAACCTTTGTCCGATGCGCTGAGAGTGTCCGGTTCACGTTTAAGAAACAAAAACATTTTCTAGGCTAAAACACATGACTTTTAGCTGAGACAGCTTTTGATTTTCACTAAAAACCTTAACACTGCCTTAGATAATGGAAAAATACTAGGGACTTTTGATGGTTCCTTATGTGTCCGATGTTCAGAGAGCGTCCTGTTCACTTACAAGAAACAACAACATTTCCTAGACTAAGGGAAAAAACTGTGAGCTTAGTTGTTATTCATACTTCTATAGAAATGAAGCCACAGCGACCCTTTGCTCTTCAACTTAATAGCTGTTTAGATTCTTGTGTGCGGCGCACGAGACAACGGCCATATTGACATAGATAAGGTAATAAGACCTTGCTGTGCAGGAAAGACCAACACAAAACCTCTTTCCACAGCGGTGGTCGAGTTAACCAACACTGAGTGATATCCAGTTCAGATAAAAAATCGAATTGAAAGTGTCTTGATATTCAAGTTTCATGGATACTTTTGAAGAATAAGATACACGTCTTTTTTTATAAGAAACTTGGATCAGGCCATAGTACTAAAAGTTTCTTAATTGCACATGAATTTTTGTCCATTTTAGTACTAAAAGTTTCTTAATTGGTTTCTTATTTTTCTGAATGCAGAATTATCAGTGTGGTTGCTAACACTGCGGCAGATATGATTCTTGACATTTAAAACATCATAACGGAATAAACAGTGTTCTGCTATGTCGAAAACACAAATGTTTAGCTAATATTGCTCAAAAAGAAAGGTTCAACGATCTATTTGCTATTATATCCATGCTTTTAACTTTGAAAAGTTTCTTAGTACTTCTTAGGCATAGTACTAGAGTTTCTTAAAGTTTTGGCCATCTTAGTACTAGTTTCTTATAAACCAGTTTCTTATAAAAAAAACGTGTATAAGTTTCAAGATAATGGAGCTTTTAATGCTTGTCAAAGCTTCAGATACGCGTATTTTTTCACAACAAACTAAGAATTGGGGCCAGTACTGAACGTTTCTCAAAATTACCAGATTTTGAGTAATCAGAGTTATTTACGAGTTAGGTACCATAACAATCTTCATGTTCACTTGCTGTACTCTCCTGAACTTTTCAAAACAATGTTTTTGACAGCTCTCCGATGCTTAGCCATCATTCAAGTACATCCCGAGAAATATGATACAAGAAACAAGTGAAATTTAGTAAAACATGTTAAAGATTCCTTTGTTAGAAATGAATATTTTCTCAAGTTATGCTTTCTTAGTACTGGAGTCTCTTAATTTTTTGGTGATCTCAGAGTTGAGTTTCTTATAAGCAGTTTCTTTAAAAAAATACGTGTACTTTAAAATAAACACGATATTAAAAGTGTTTTCTCTGGATAATGGCAACTTACGCTAAGCTTCCCTAGATCAATATAGTGCAAAGAATGGGGCAACAATATTTGGTTAGCTTACACTTTAGCGGATACAATTTCAAAATTTCTCCGCGCTTGAGTTTTTTACTGATTTTTTTGATGGAAAAATGCTTCAGTACAGTACTGAGATCAAAACATACCTACTGAACTGCGGGAGCTTGGGGGCGGCAGCCCCAAAATTTGGTAACCAAGAGGCTATTTTAATTGCCAGTTTCGTTGCAGTTTTAGGCTCTAGATAGGTCATGTTGATGCTCTGAAGCAAGTGCAAATTGGTCAAATCACGTTCGAATTTTGCATTATCCAATAAGATTATAGGATTTCTATCACTATTGTTTAGAAAGCCAATCAGCAATTAGTTGTAACAATACAATTCAATTCAGCCTTTGTATTCCTTGACAGCTGTGTCCACGAAAATGCATTTGTCCCCGACATTTTACACATTTCATTTGACATTTTTGCAAAAATTCGAGCCCAATCCTCTAAGCATGGGCAGTTTGGACACTGTTGTTGTGATTTCCGAACTACCCATGATATAGCAAAGTAATGCGATGATTTACTTACCAGTTACCAAGCCAAACCAAGCTAAATATTGTTTGTTTATTTGTGTATTTGCTATGTCGTTGCAAAAACGTGGACTTAGGCCCAGAGATCGGGCTCTGAATGTCAGCAACAACAGCATTCCGCGGCCCCCGCAGCGACGAGTACTTGAGTAAATTTTGTCACTTGATCCCTGCTCTTCCCTGGCTCGTCGCAGCGGGGGGCGTTTCGTATGGGTTAGTTTGGGAGGCGGAATGTTGTTGCTACTCTGCCATTCAGAATACGATCTTATCCGAATCCGACGGATTCATAGATGGCAGAAGAGTACAGGGTAGACCTCGGAGAATGTGGATAGACGGCATAAAAGAGTGGAAAAATATCAAGGAATATGGATAATTGAAAAGGAAATAACAAAAGAGAGCAGCGGAGATCCATGATAGGCCACCTTCGGACTTACGAGGAAGCTACTTACATAGATAGACTATTAGTCCCTATTGGTTAGCTGATATCAATATTCAGCTCAAGTCAAAGAGGCCCCCCATATTTGTACGTGAAGCGTTATTAGGCTAATTTAGGCGTGTGATTTCGTGATTTTATTATTTTCGACTCGTGAATTCGTGATCGAGGACTCCGTCGTGCAGCATGATTTGCAAAAAATTTGGCCGTTATTTCGTGAAATGGACATTTAAACCACGTGATTGCGCCTTGAACTCTTACAAGAAATGCCGTTTTCCGACGTTGTGAAGGATATAGTCTCAAAAATTTTCCGGGGGCAAGCCCCCGGACCCCCAGTTACCTAGTTGACTTGCAGCCTTAGCTGCAAAACTTTTAAAATGCATGTTAATTATCCCCCTTTCAGGGTAAACGGAGACAGGTTGGTCTCAAAGAAACAGTTTTCTTCGATAGTGACACTATCATTCAACATGGTCAGCTAATACATTATAAGTTTTGGTTGCTAATACATTATAACTCTCAGTTCTAATTACATTATAAGTTTTTGCGCGTTCGCTGTGGGGCATGGAAACGCATCGCGGCAGTGAAGTACCTATCTACCGACCTAATAAGAAACTCGAGGAATTTTGACCTCGAGGTGTGGCACCGGGGAAGCTGGGCTCCAGTAACCACAGAACCAGGAGGGAAATGGGCCTCCAGCCTGCTTCCGGAGGGAATTGGGCCTCCATGGCAGGGGTTCAAACAACGCAAAAATCCCCATGGGTCGCATAAAGGGAATTGGGCCTCATGCGACCTACTGCGCGCCAGTGCAGCAAGGAACCCTATTTGCGGAGGAAATGGGCTCCGACTTGAAACACTGAAAGTGATGCGGAGGAGATGGGCTCCGACACGAAACATATAGGCAAACAAGTGTGGAGGAGTTAGGCTCCAATTTCTCATAAGAGAATAACATTTTTTACTGTTTAGCCTTTCTTGAGTTTGTGTTTTGAAGTGGTTTTATGCTAAAAGGCACTTCACTGCTACGCGAGTTGGGCGTTTCTGGATCAATTGATGAAGCAAAGCACACATGCAATCTACTTACAATGCTACAGGAAAATTTACAATGATGAAAGGTGGATAATACATCAAGTAGAAATAATACTACGTATAAACTACCATTAAATAGCAATGATGAATGACATGCCAAGATTGACTCGACTGTAAACCCAATATTTCCTATTGCAAGTGCTAAGGGAGTAGGGTGGGAAAACAAAATTTTGTTGTCCTGAGCTGTTCTGATATTTGATCAAAGAGGAACAGACCAGCCACATCAACGTCCATATGTGTAAGAGTCACGTGGAAGTTTGTAATTATTGCCAGCATCTGATTGGTGGAAAGCAGTCGCACCATCGCCAGGGAGGTTTGATTGCCCGCCTAAAATTGCTTACGCAATGAGTTTCCAGATATTGCAGCTCATAAAGAATTGTAATTGCTATAGTTATATGGCAGAATAGGGAGTAGGTCATTGCTAGGGGTGTAATTGTTCCATCGGTTTATTGCACAGATAGCCTGTGATAAGGATTCCTCACTTGAATGAAGATGCCGCCTTTGATTAATTTCCTACAACAGCAGGGATTCTAATTTCCATTCTAAATAGAAATTTGCGGATTGGATTCGAATCCTTCCAGTGAAATAATTAATAGCAGTAAAAGTTATACTTTTACTAAACATTAATTATCCCCCTTTCAGGGTAAACGGAGACAGGTTGGTCTCAAAGAAACAGTTTTCTTCGATAGTGACACTATCATTCAACATGGTCAGCTAATACATTATAAGTTTTGGTTGCTAATACATTATAACTCTCAGTTCTAATTACATTATAAGTTTTTGCGCGTTCGCTGTGGGGCATGGAAACGCATCGCGGCAGTGAAGTACCTATCTACCGACCTAATAAGAAACTCGAGGAATTTTGACCTCGAGGTGTGGCACCGGGGAAGCTGGGCTCCAGTAACCACAGAACCAGGAGGGAAATGGGCCTCCAGCCTGCTTCCGGAGGGAATTGGGCCTCCATGGCAGGGGTTCAAACAACGCAAAAATCCCCATGGGTCGCATAAAGGGAATTGGGCCTCATGCGACCTACTGCGCGCCAGTGCAGCAAGGAACCCTATTTGCGGAGGAAATGGGCTCCGACTTGAAACACTGAAAGTGATGCGGAGGAGATGGGCTCCGACACGAAACATATAGGCAAACAAGTGTGGAGGAGTTAGGCTCCAATTTCTCATAAGAGAATAACATTTTTTACTGTTTAGCCTTTCTTGAGTTTGTGTTTTGAAGTGGTTTTATGCTAAAAGGCACTTCACCGCCACAAATTGCGTCGCAATTCCCCACAAACGAAAAGATAAGGCGTGGCTGCAGTATAGACGTAATGAAAATATAAGTTGTGTGATAAAGAATAATCTTAGCACATGGCAACAGTGCTGTCGGAAGGTAGCATTTAGAAGCTAAACATCAGAGTTGTTATGGCAGCATGTGGTTTTTCGTGGTAGCCTGTTGGACGATGTGTTGTAACAACTGCGGCAAGACCTTAGTAATTGCAGGAGTTAAGTAAATCGTATTACCAAGCGCGAGTAAAGGTGAACCCGTTGGTTTCTTACGAGATATCTATATATTCACTTTTTTTTTGTTTTTTGTGCATGACCTTTAAAACCAGTAAACAGTTTGCAAAGGAAATGCTGCTGCATACTCTTTTGAATTGAAGCATAGACCGAATAGCCTTGTGCCAAATGTGGCCATAGGCAAAGCTCTGTCATGATATGAAAGTCAACGGGACAAATGGAACAATGCTCTCTGCAGCTTCTCCAACAAAAGTTTTGCCGATTAAGTAACAAATGAGGTCAGTGAACATGTCCCAATTTGTATGATAATGGAAGTGACTGGATGGCTGGAATGTAGTAGACTTATTGAATGAAGTTTGTAAATATCAACCACTGGTAAATATATTGCTTTTTCTCTCATTCCCTTAATGATAAACTTCAGAAAAAACGCCAACGTGGAAGTATCCTCGCCCTAAAAACAAGTAACGATGCAATGCATCATCACTTTTCCAAGCTTTGTTTGTGAGACTAATCGATCGATCAGTTATGTTAAATAACAATGCTCAATTGGACCACATGTGACAGGTTACCAGCAAAGCTACACTGAAAATTTTTAACCCCCACTTTGCACTTTGTAATCTGCAATTCACGATGGTACTGATTGGAAAATGGACCGATATCACTCAATATTTTGTATCTCAGTAGAACAAAGGATTTTTCTACCTCAAATCACCTGAGCAGAAGTGAAAGTGAGACCTTTTTTTTTGTCCATAGTCACAACAGCTTCACAAATTTGCACTATGATGCCGTTTCAGCCTAGCAGTAAACTTGCAGAGACATGAGTTGCAAAGTACCTTCAATACAAGCACGCTCGTGAATCACCCTAAGGGTCACTTTGATTTGTATGTTGAACACGCATTGCTCTGCTTAAGTCTTGCTTACTCCGCCACCTGGTGGTTACCATACTTGTCATGAGATACTGTTCTTGCTAAAGATGGCATAGACTGTGTGGGACCCTGAGTAACACATCATCGTTCAACCGTAAAATATTGCCTTTAAATGCGACAAATAGATCAGAGTAAAAACAAAACCGTTGCATGGAACCATTCGACAAATTACGAAGCCCACCGACAGGCGCAATAAACACATTGACCAGAGTCTGATGCCAAACAAAAATGCTGCCGGTAACAATGGGAAATTTTATTGAAGGGTCCATAGACAGACTGATGGCCTAATACAAGATCAACATAAATTTTTTGTCAACATCCTGTCTTCAGACGAAGCTAGAATCAAGGTCAGATACCTTGGACGGCCCTTGTATACTGAAAAGATTTAAATCTAAATTCGAAAACTGACATAAATCTGACGGCTGAAAGCGAAAGCCTCCAGATAGGAATATTTCTTGTTGAGTTCACCATGGAAGCAAGCCCAATTACAAAGACCGCCAAATGTTTTCGTGGTACTTTCAGGACCAAAGTATGCTGACTCTATTCTCAGGATACCCTACCAAATGCCCTACAATAGATCCTGCAGAAGTGAACTTTGAAAAACTTCATAACCTCAACGAGTGTTCTGATAACAATTGTTCATAAAGCCGACTGCGCGGCAAAGTCCTGTGGCGGAGGAAAATCGTAGAAAATTGTTCGATGTACCTTCTTCATGCAGGCTGACATGGCAGACCTCAGATGTCGGTCACGATTGCATTCCTGACATACCATCATGTATTTTGGGCCTTGGAACATTTCCTCATTCCTGAGTTCATGTATTTGAACAGGCTTAGTGAAGATGTATCCACTCTGCAAGGAAAAAACTAGACAGAGAGTAAAGCTATTCAACCAAACGTTTATGTCTGCTAGGAAACAAGATTTTTTTTCAATATGGGCCGAAGAAGGCATAATATTATTTGAAGGGAGAATGGGACATCGGTATCACAAGACCGGAGCAAAGTTAGTTTTATGATTGCGATTTCCAAGTGTTTGGCTAAGAACAGAGGAAATATCTTGTCATTCACATACAATGCTTATGGCCTTACGATTACTGGGCAGCAAAGTCGCAAAAGTCAGGAGCGGTTTGGGAGTCTCAAAAGAAAGAAGGTGCAGACGTTGCAGTAATGTGAAATATCACAACTCAAAGATATACTTAACTCGTGACCATTTTCAACGACGTCGTGACGGTCGTCTTGTCGCCTTCCAACACAGAGAAATGACGATGTTCCCACTCGCTTGTAGGCCTTGAGCCTTTAACTGTCTTCCATGTCTGTCAATTTACGCTTCAGGCTAGTCCAGTAAGTATTCGTCCAGCATCCTGGCCAGTTTGATGGGCTAAGTTTCCCTCTTTGAAACGCATGCAAACTCCCTCTTTTCTTGCCTTTGTTCGGTTGTTGTGTTTGGGTCTTATGATGTCTCTTCGTCGTCGACTTTGCTGCCAACCGGGAACCGCCTAGCAAAACACACCTACAGCTGAAGATCTTTGTAGTTCTTGTCAAAATTAGATTTGCTCTCTGCATCTAATAGACGTGATGGAGCAGGGTTACTTGGCATCGTACGCAAAAATCCAAAGGGCTTCTGTCAGTTGACTGGTTTGAGATGGCGGTCAAAAACAAAATTTTGTTGTCCTGAGCTGTTCTGATATTTGATCAAAGAGGAACAGACCAGCCACATCAACGTCCATATGTGTAAGAGTCACGTGGAAGTTTGTAATTATTGCCAGCATCTGATTGGTGGAAAGCAGTCGCACCATCGCCAGGGAGGTTTGATTGCCCGCCTAAAATTGCTTACGCAATGAGTTTCCAGATATTGCAGCTCATAAAGAATTGTAATTGCTATAGTTATATGGCAGAATAGGGAGTAGGTCATTGCTAGGGGTGTAATTGTTCCATCGGTTTATTGCACAGATAGCCTGTGATAAGGATTCCTCACTTGAATGAAGATGCCGCCTTTGATTAATTTCCTACAACAGCAGGGATTCTAATTTCCATTCTAAATAGAAATTTGCGGATTGGATTCGAATCCTTCCAGTGAAATAATTAATAGCAGTAAAAGTTATACTTTTACTAAACAATAAAAACAATCTGCGCGCCCTGGTGTGTTGGAGCTGGAGCATTCTTAAAATTTCTGCAACGTGATCGTGAAAATTCTGTTTTGTAGTCCGTGATGGCGTGAAAAATGCAAAATCAGCACGTGAATCCGTTATTCAGGGGTACTATGGGGGGGCCTCGTCAAAGAATGCAGGGAAACAAGGAACGAACAGGCACAAGTCTATTTCGAAAGGCCAATGGAAGGGTCCTTTCGGAATGCAAAAAGAAGCATTCCCGGAACAGTATAGTTTGATTTGGAATCTATGTGAGATAATTTTACACAATTATTAATCAGTTAATTCGTACAAAACCTTGGTTGCCAAAGAATTTGTTAAGAAGATAGGCAACAAATTCCTGGGTTGATAGACTTGGAGATCAAGACTTGTGGTTGCGTTTAGTGGATATCCGTTGTAATGTAAAGTGCCTGAGTGCCAAAGACGTTATCGAGGCGGAAGGCGAAGCAAACATGTAAGAGATGTTTACTTGTGATAAGGAAATGTAAATGAAATTGTTTGAATCGTCACACTTTTTGGATACTCTTGGTTTGGAGTAAACCAGAGCTTCATAATTCCACATTAAGTCAAACCAGTGACCCAAAGCGACCGTCGCGTCCATTGAAACATTTTGCTTTCTTGTAACGAATAAATGCAGTGTAAAAAATTTACTCTTTTAGGATGAGTAAAAAAACTTACTTTTGATAGGTTGCTGTTCACTGGTTATTAAAGAAATTATGCTGGCAATCCAACGCTATTTTGATAGCAGACATGTTAAATTAGATTTTAAGATTTGCCAGACTAAAATCGGCCGCTCCATTGCGAATTTATGAGGGATCGTATCGAGAAACTCCTCTAAGAAACCTTAAAACATGGCCTGAAAATGCTTTAGCGCACGTTAGTTGAAACATGAGAAGTTGAAAGTGCCATTTCAAGGAGAATGCTAAGGCCCCGTTCACACGGGAACGCAATCGTTCCGTTCCATATCGTTCCGTTCCGAAAAGTGGAACGCTCAGGGGTTGCGTTCACACGGGAACACTTGAAATGACATCGTTCCGTTCCAAAAAGTGGAACGATGAAAAAAGTGATACGAAAAGTGGAACGATACGCAATCGTTCCGTTCCGTTCCCGTGTGAACAGGCAATGAGGTCAAAACTGGTCCAAAAAACGGAACGATAAGATTTGTTTCCCTAAGCGCATGCGTGGACGTAGTTGTTACTGAGAAAAATGGCAAGGACTGAAGAAAAAACTGTGGAACGGAACGATTGCGTTCCCGTGTGAACAGAAACAAAAACCGATGCGCAATCGTTCCGTTCCCGTGTGAACAGTCTATTTTTGCGTTCCAGAAACTGGAACGAAGATGGAACGGAACGATAGCGTTCCCGTGTGAACGGGGCCTAACACTCCCAATTCTCATTACGGTACGGAAGTGAATGATACGAAATGTGATCATCATTTTCAGCCGCTTTTGAAGGTTTTCGGAAGGGGCCTTCCTTTCAAAAAACCTATTCTAATTTCAAAATGGATTGGTCGATTTCAGTCGAGTGAATTTCAAAATCTAATGTAACATGTCCGTTTTTGAGTGGTGTGCTTGCGAATATCGTTGCCTTGATATCCGAAGAAAAGTAGCCTTTCAAACAAGGATTGTTTTTTCACTCTCCTGATCTTAGTCTGTCTTTCACAGCGAGAGGTTGCATTGAACCTGAAGGTCGTTTTAGGTCACTGTTTGATGTCATGTGCAGATGTGAGACTTCGGATGGTTTTCTTAATCGAAAACCGAAATCCTTTAACAAGATTAATCGCCATGTTGGCTTTTTGTTTGCTTCACTTTTGCTGATCTTTGATAAAGATGTTTATGAAACGATTTGTAAGAGGGATTACTTTGTACTGAACAGCAAAATCCGCAAAGCCGACGATAACATTGTGTCAATTTGGGCAGGCAAGCATTTGTCCAGTTAAGTTCAGTGCCTTTAATTTATAAATTCTGCTACATGCAAATTCACAACTAAAAATTTATCACTCAAACTTGACCAACAAAAGCTTCATAAAATTGATGAAATAAAATTCTACTAAATAAAACATTTCATTGTTCTGTAATTTTGAAATTTTTCGGTAGTAAGCCACGTTAAGTGCAGAGCCACCTTTTACGATTAAGGTGGCTCTGCACTAAAGATGCCTCGCTACCGAAAAATTTCAGAATTACAGAACAGTGAAAGGTGGTTGTATACCAAGTAAAAATAAGTTCAAAACACACAAAAAATAATTGAGGTGACTCGCCTCTGATATGAATTTCAAACTGCTACTTACTGGGTGTCCCATCGCTCATGGTTGATGGAGAACAAATACAGTTTAACTTGACAACGGTAGGCAGTTACCGAATATGCTTTTTTGAATAAGGCAGGAGTGCTGTAGATATTTGACAGATTTCAAGCCATATTGCAAGGTATTTGGACTCTTTAGAAAAATTGGACAGTCTCACATGAAGAAATAGTATAGGGTTTTATGTGGCCATCGAAATCAGCAACCTTTATGCCACTTTCCTCAAGCTCTAGGGAGGACACTGACTTTATGCCGTTTCATGATATCCCATTGACAAGTCTTTCATCTTTTCCAAAGGAGTCGGGAGGCATAGGAAGAAAAGAGGGATGCCTGATTTGAGCCCAAAGTATTCTTTCCCATTGATGAAAATCTTGCTTCCGACTTTACCCTTACTGCCTAAAAGTCATGTGCGCTCTTCCAATCCTAAATGGTGTCCTTGTCACTGTTGGATCCATCAGTGTTAGTATTCCTATGCTTGGCTTTAGTCCCTGTCTTGATTTCGCCGTTGCAACTTTTCTGTTCGTTCTTAGGCAGTTTTCTAACATTTGCCCCCAAAAGTAGATTAGGTCCTTGGCTCTGAAGCCTGCACAGATTTGTAGTTGAAAATGCTAGATAAAGAACTTATCACCGGCCCTGGAACTATTTATTCATGACAACAGGGTCTTTGCCTTTAGTTAACTTTCCTTATTAACGTATGATATCTGTGTGATTTAAGATTTCTTTCCTTGTCTTTACGATTACTTTCCTTTGAAAGTAAGCCCGTAATCAACCTTCTACGCAGTTTGCTAGTCATTACTTGTAAACACTTCGTAAACTCTCCCTTTTAAATCGTACAAATTCCACAAAGAAATCGAAGCCTGCCCGGCTCGAGGCTGGCTTTCAGAGAGAACGTTATATTTATCAAGCAACGTGGCGCTTATACAACAATAATGCCTAGTGATTAAACAATATTATTCGAAAAGAACATAGAAGAGGAAAAGCCATAAGTGACAAATCCATGTTAGGCCATTAAACCAAACAAATGATTCAAAGATATTGCTGTACAATTGCCGCATTCGATGCTGTGGTAGCTGTGCCGAGTTCTTGCAAAAGTTATGTTCCTACATTTGTGACTCACGGAGTTAGTATAAGAAGAGAGGGGAAATTTTATGCCATGGTCTGCCTGACAGTTGTGGCTGCAGAGTCAGAGCATTACACCACTGCGTTATAATACCTTCAATGCGACGCAGGCAGTTCGGTTTGCCGAGGCAGCCAACCGGGACAACTTTTCTTATGATTTATTGTGGCTACGTTGCCAACTTTGCAACTTGAAACATGGCCCAGGACATCGCAATCAAAAGTTTGATAAGTAATTGTCACCGCAGACCAGGAACTCATTTAAAAGTCGAAGGGTCAATTGAAGATGGTAGACCATCTCTTATCAGTTGCAAGAGGCCACCTAGGCCTTAACCATACCTTTGTTTCTTATCTTACCTTACATTTTCATTCCATCAGGCCTAACCGCGAGCAGTAATTAATGTAGTAAATGATGAATGTTTTTGCTAACGAACTTGGTTGTTGATTGGAGAAATGTATACAAGGATGGCTAAAAGTCCGTTGAAATGAAATCTGTAGCCATCTACTGTACATATGGATTGGATATCAAATTTTCTTGGCCTGCAAAGAATTCTGAAGGTGCTCTATCATCTACCTACCTAAAAATAGAGTTTAAAAGATAAGATAAATAAGTATTTTGGCAGTGTGACATGAAGAGCTTAAATCAGGGTAAATTTACGACACAATGGTGTAATTCTCTCTGACTTTTCAACCAGAGCAATCAGGCCGACGGGGTTCAAGCCCACTTTTAGCTCCATCACTTGAGTGACATGATAAAGAGGTCACAGACTTGATTTGGTCGTCGCTACTTCGATCCTAGCACTTGGCGCTAAAAATCGTAGCTTCACCTTCACTGTTCGAAAATGGTTATACTATATGTAAGTCAAGCGTTGAAAAAAGCCTCCCTGCCATGGCTCTGTAGACATGGTCGTTTAGCTGGTGTCGTTGGATCGCACGAGGAGTCGTTTCTGAACATTGTGTTGCGAATGCAGAAAGCTGAAGCCCATTTCCCCCCGAATTGCCAAATTGAGCAATTTTCAAGCTTCAGGATGGAGCCAGGGATCCTTGATTCCAAAATCGTTAGTCCACATCCTTTGTTTTGGAAATTCGACATTTGTTGGCCCATGCAGGAAGCTAGGGCGAGGTAGGGTTCATCAACTCAAGTAACATGCGATTTTGCTTATTGCAGTCATTTTCAGGACGAATCCTTGCTTTGAAGCCCCGTTTACACGGGATCGGATCCAAGTGGGATCGGATCCATTTGGATCTGATCCACTTTCTGAAGGGCGTTAACCCGGGATCGGATCTAGAACGGTTGGCGTTTACACGGGATCGGATCCATTTGGATTTTATGAGCTCTTAGCAGCACTTTAGTAAACCTTTGGTCTTATTTTAATCAGATCCTTTGAAATTTTGCACTTTAGTAGACTCTGTCTCATCTCTGATCCCCCCGTTTGAAATGTAAACAAAAGCTTTCAGTTTAATCGTGTTACTCCCTATCCGTACCAGTTTAGATCCGATCCCACCCGTTTACACGAGACCTTTTTGGGATCGGATCCATTCGGGATCACTTTCGAAAGTGATCCCGCTTGGGTACAGATAGCAGATCCAAATGGGTTCGGATCCGTCGAGTCCCGTGTAAACGCAAGGCCTATCCGTTACAGTTTGAGTATGGATCCATTTGGATCCGATCTCGTGTAAACGGGGCCTAAGAATTCTCAAATTGCGGGCAAGTTTTGTTATGAAATTCATCTCAATCATGGGAAACAAACAGTGCGGCAGGTGCGCAAATAATTAAGTGATATTCAGAAGGAGATTGCATGCCTTGACACGCAAACTAAGTTAGTCATTTCTTGTCAGCCTTACAGGTGGCTGTACTCTTATTGTGGCTTAGCATATGAATTCAAGACGAAAATGAGAACATTATAGAAGGATTGTTTACGTAAATCATTGAATTTTCACTGAATAGTTATGTTCATTAATGAATTGACTGATTTATTTATGAATTGGAACTGAGCAGGGTCAATGAGTAACTACAGCTACAAAAGTAAACAGTTTGTCGATGAAAACTAGTGCAGATTCCCGCTGTTACGTCACGAATTGCATGAAGAACCAGTGTCCCAAAATGGCCAAACCTTTCTCCGAATACCAATTTCGTTAGTTCAACCTTCCTTATCAATCAAGTGAAAGAAACTCTGTTTTTTGAACTCCTTGTGACCTATGGGGTCATCACACAAGACGCCGAATTTTTGTTTGTTTGTTGTTGTTGTTGTTGTTGTTTTTGTTTTTGTTGTTGTCGTTGTTATCAGTTGAAGAAGGAAGAGGTAAGGTAGTAGGGGGAGCAAAACAGAAAAACAAGGGATTTTTGATGTTTCTATGCGCTTTTAAAACCCTAAAATTGGTAGACTGGTTGCATTTACCAAGATATTCTTTTGAAATTGTTTAACCCTCCTCAACCGCGCTATTCATAAGGAAGACCTACCTCTGGCTCATAGCTCTTGAGCCGTAGCTTTTCTGGATTCTGGAAGCTCAGGTGAGTACTCAGAGGTATGGCAACAGTCTTAATGCTGCAGGCTCAAATCAGTTTTACAGCTGCCTAGATTTCCAGCCTGCGTTGAGGAATAATGTTGCTTGCTTGCCTGCCCTATTCCTTGCTCCCTTTCTTTCTTGCAAACATGATACATTTATGCATTCCTTTACGCAACTCAGCACTCTACTTTCTTACATCGTTTTTACTTAGAATGATTTAACAAAGCTTCGTATCCAAAATAAGCCCACGAATTAAACAAACATGTGAGCTTTTAAACTCTCTGAGAGCTTTTGCAAGGAGTCTTTAGTTGAAGCGGATACTACAACGGTGCATTTTGAATGCACACAGTATGCCAAAATGCAGTTGCATTCTAAGGCATTCCCATACAGCCGGGTTTTTAAATGCCAACTCATCAGTTATACATTTCAGTGAAAGCTTCTATCTAAAGCTGAGGTGGGTCTTTCTCTAAAGATTTCCCTGTTTTAGTAGCTCGTCTCTTATATAATTTAAATTCAAGGTAAACAAACGCAAAATAAAGTTTGATACAAATTTACTTGGCACGTGCGACAAGATATCAAAATGATGCTCAAAATGCAGTCAATAAAGTGCAGGTGTGAAAGATACGAACCTTTCTAGCATATAATCGTTCTCAAATCAATTTCAAATCAAGGGCGGCGCCACGGGGTGGACTGGGGTGGACATGTCCACCCCACTTATGTCCACTCCACTTTCCTCAGGTCGGTATTTATTCCTATGCAAAAACGATACAAGAAACGTTAGGTATACCTTCTGGCAATCAATTTTACCTCTTGTCCACCCCACTTTTTCAGGGCTGGGCCGCCCCTGTTTAAAACAAGGTGATGATTCGATTTTTAGTGCCAAGCGCTGGGATCCCTGAAGTTGAGAAGACCTAATCGATTCTAATTCGAGGAACAACGTCCTTTGGAGTTGAGTCAATTGCTTACCTTGGAAATAAACTATGGCAGATTTTACTGCAAGAAATAAAACAGTCAAACAGCCTTCCCATCTTCAAAAACAAATTAGATGTTGGAATGGTGGAAAATGCAGCTGTAGGCTTTGCAAAGTGTATATCCCGAAAGTTGAGTTTCTATCAGGATAGATTTTTTGAACATTTTTGTCCTGTAATATCTGTTAATAGTTTTATTGTAAATATGTAAGTTAGCTATTCTCTTTTTTTCCTAGCCTACTTTAGATAGATGATTAATAATGATAATGATAATAGTAATTCTGGGGCCCCTTGTCATGACGCTCGAATGGTAGGGCTGTAACTGGGATCGAACTCTGTCCGCCTAATTATTCTGGCTGCAGAGTCAGAGGATTACGCCACTGTGCCACAACACCTTAAAAACAACTTAAGACCATATACTAATAGTATAATACCATTGGCTTGCGTTTACGGTATAAGCGTAAAGTGGGTCGCTCGCACTTGTCGCGTTCATTATACATAGTTCGCTGCAGTTGATATTCAGAATCTTGACTTCCCGTACAAGTATTTCAATAATGCACCAATTTGTTGCACCAATTTGACCCAGAGTCCCACTGTCCCTTACCGCGATACCGCAAAGATGCGTGAAAAATCCGCACCATGAAATAACTAAGCTCTTTCCCGCTACAGAATCACTACTGCCGACAGATGGGGATTCCCTGGCTTTAAGATAAAAAGTACAAGCTTATCTATGAGATCTCGGGTCATTTCTCGTAATTCGCCTAATGTTTTCTATCGCATAAGATGAATAAACGATAGAAATGAATCTTTTCGAGTACACGTGTCGCAAGCGTTTCTTTATCTTCGCATTAGCTTTTAATTAGGGAGATTAGCACTCATGATCCATCGCCTTTTGTGGCCATTTGAATCGAGCAAGTGTGCTAGGCCCATTGATTTTTTCTACAGCACGAGTCGGGGCATAATAAACTGCGCTGCTTTTGACTGTGTTATTATCTTTTATTTTTTATTCGATCTTTGCTTGCTGTAAACAAGCCGTCCATTTGTAAACTTTTTCATGTCAAAGTACGTGGCTTTTGGTTAGTGAAAACAGCATTCTCTGGTTTGTTTCCCTTAGGCTGGTCTGATTTAATGGAAGAAAGCAAACCGACGTGAAAGCTGCCACATTATCTAGCTTACTTTGTTTTAAGAGGATATGATAGTATTACCGGGGTGGACTATTGTGTTTGATTTTGGATCAGTGAATAAGTCAATGAAAAGTAAAATGAATGAGTGAATGAATGAATTAATGAATGAAAAGGTAAGAGAATTAATAAATGAATGGATGTCTGAATGAGCAACCGAACGAAAGAACGAACGAACGAAGAGAAGAACGAAGGATTAAATCTATGAATCATTGAATGAATGAATCAATGAATGAATCCATGGTGTTCCGCAAGGCTGTGTGCTAGGCCCACTCATGTTGAATGACTTTGAATGAGTTTCTTTTGTTGCAAACAAGAGAGGTAAAATACGGCAAGCAGGTGATTCCAGCATTACTTGCAGTCCCGGACATCCTAATGGTTAGCAAAATCGTATAAACTCCACAAAAACTTTTGTGCTCTACAAGATTCTGTTTTAGGCACGCCCATGTTGAATAGCTTAAAATAATTTTCTTTTGCCGCAGACGAGAGAGGTGGTATACGGGTAGCAGATGAGGAGTCCGGCATTACTACCAGTCCCGAACAACCAAATGGTCACTTTCAATAGTATGAACCCCATGAAAATATTTGTGTTAGGCCTGCTCATGTTGAATAACTGCAAACAATTTTCTTTTACAGCAAGCAAAAGAGGTGGAATACGGCTAACAGATGAATCCGGTGTTATTACGAGTCCCGGATACCCGAATGGTTACCCTAATAGTATTGCATTTATCTGGCTTATCAACACTACGATATCAAAATACGTCGAGCTTACGTTTCTCGATTTTGACGTCGAGCCGTACAAAGACTGTGGAGTCGACTATGTGAAAATAAGAAACAAAAAACCTGAAAAGAATGGAAATTTTGAAGATGTTCCACAGATTGGTAAGTTCAGACCATTTTGGAGATTTCTTGATAGGGCTTTCTCCAGACAAGCCCTCATAATTTTACAACGTAGTGGCCAGTCTCATTCAGGCAAATTTCTATATAATAGAGCATGTTCACTTCTGGGTGATTTTCTCCCCGATATTTTTTCTTGCTATCCGAGAAGCAGTTGCCTTTCAGACGGGGATTATCATTTTTTATTTACCTGGTGGAAAAATACCATGACTCGAAGAACGTTTTGAGGGAAAGGGGACGTTTGGTGAAAGTTTTTAATGTGACACTATCATACAAACATTTTAGAGGAGATCAGACGAGAAAAGAAGAAACATTGCGCAGCTATTGGCTTATTTCAAATTAGAATGTAGTCTATGCAGGGTTCACAGAAATAGATCAACAAGTAAATAAAGTAAGATGCCAGCAATTTGATGCAAATCGAAATAAGCACAATGTTTCAAGCATAGCCCGTTGTCAAGATTCTGAATTCAGAGGGGTGGCTCAAGATTCTGAATGGAGGCTTGATAACCAGATAACGGGCTGTACTCGAAAAATCGCGCTTGTTTCAATTTGCATCAAACTGCATATATTTCACTTGATTCACTCGTTTATCTTTGTACGATACGCAACGAAAAGATTTTTTGATCATTTCACGGAATAGGTCTGTAAAACCAAAAATAAGATTATGTTGATATTCCAAAGTTCTCTCGTTTTGATTTAATTCCAGAACTTCAATGCGTTGGTTTTAAGATACTGTCTGCCGCAAATGTTCAACAGTAACAATCCCTTCAATGAATTTATCATTGAGATAGAAGAGGCACGCTTTAGTTTAGGAAACCATAATCGAATTGTAAAATTGTGCGAACATTGCAACTTTTCAGGACCACCCAGTGATATAGTCTGTCTCGAGATTCTTGTCAAAGTTTGGTTTCACTCAGAAAAATCAGAAAGTAAAATCTGGACAAAATATATACTGATGCAATTAGTTTTTTGTTTTTCAACTTGTTTTGAGTGGGCTTGTCAAGATTTCTACCTACTGAAAGCTAATTTAGGCCCACTGTGCATGCCACATCTTGGCATGGGACCCCTAGTTTAACGTCCCTTCCGAAGGACGACTAGGTGAGGTGTGAGGTCAGGCCTCCGAGGTCACCCATCCGGATTTTGACCTCACTCGACCGAGCTTAACTTCAGTTACCTGACGAAAACTTTTAAGCCACCCGGCCACTGACCCCGTTAATATCTGTAACAATTTCTGCACCAATTTCTGCACCAATTTCTGTGACAATGTCTGGTTAAAATTTTAGCCAACGATTTGATTATTTTGCCGCGAATTTTCTCACAGACAAACCATTCCTCTAGACATTACGCTTTCACAGGTCTAGACGAACTACAACGTTCCCTGTGTTTGAAACAAAACACAGCAGCATCGAAATCTTAGCAAGGTGCATTATATGTCTGTGTCAAGTCCGTCGCTTAGCAGTTTCTGCATATATACTACAGAGCTCTGTAGAATCCCGCTATTTGGAGCCTAAGATTTTCATTAATTATTTCCAACATTTGCAGAGTCAATGAAAACTTCGTTTCTAGGTAGTTTGAATTCTCGTTATATCACAGTTGGATGCAAATGTTCGTTCAATGAAATTTACTTCATATGGCAGTTCGGGATAGCGGGATATTTTAATCTAGGAAACTATACTTTGTAGGGTGAAATTCTAAATTTTCTCGAATTGTGGGATGGAAACGATCAGAAGCGTAAATGTCGGGACAACATTTTTTCTGCAGTACAAAATTGTCTGAATTTTCCCAGCAGGCAAAGAAAGTATTATCAAGATTTTAAAACGTGCAGTTGCAACTAAAACTCTGTTCTTTAGTTTGTGGGGAGACTGAATATTTTCTGTTGGATGTCGACCAATTTGTCTTCTGCAGGTTAGGGTTAGGGTTAGGGTTATTGTCTGAGATCAAAATAAAACAGGTGCTTGAGGCAGGCAAAAATTTGAAAATTTATCGGGTGAGTCAACAAAAAGTTTATGCGTTTGGCGGGCTGTGGAATAAAAAATATGAAGTCAATATTCAAAACTGAAATGTTTATCTATCAGTCAAAGGCTAAGTTAGCTGAGAAAATTTCGTTTCGTAAACTCACTCATCATTTAGACCCAGAAATTTGGAAAATGCCGGTAAACGGCAAATTGGGAACGAGGATTCCACATTCCATTCTGATCCATGATTCGTTTGCTGTTGAAAAGGAAATACTATTTCTTAAAATGACAATGTAAACTTCATGGACCGGAATGGAACGTAGAATTCTGGATTCCCATACAAACCCCTTACAAAAATATTCTAATTGTTGGGTCATAAAGATATGTGATTTTATGATTTAACCAAACAAAATTTTCTCATCTAAATTAGCCTTTGCTTGATAGATTACCACTTTCGTTTTGAAGATTGGTCACATACTTTTGATTCCATAGCCCGCCAAACGCGTAAACTTTTTTTGAATCACCCGATAGGAGTGAAAATTCGTTACTGACATGAAAAGTTTAAACGCCACCTCTGTTTACCTACTGGGAACAGTAAGTTATAGGGGCAGGGTCGCGTAATGTAAACAAACTTCTTTCGAAACGACGATTGTGCAGTATTATTGATAGGCCATATCACAGTGATTTTTCCACTAATTTGCTCTAAATGAAAGTGTTGTTTTGAAGACGGACTGTCGTACTTTGTTGAGAAACAAACGAAAAACTCTTGTGTTTTACGATTGCAGAGATATTGATGGAATTTTAGAAGTAATTTTAGTGCGGATTCACCTCATCCACCAAAATCTGTGTAGAACACAATGGCCATGTGTAAGCAACAATATAAATTCTAGAGATAACAGGTTTGTTTGTGGTTACATGACCCTGCCCCTTTAATGTTGTTCGAGTTTTTAAAGTTTTCAAATTTGATTAACTCATAACTGTAAATCTAAGTGAAGAAGGTAAAAATTTAGCTCTGTACCTTAGAAGTAACAGTAATATAATGTCTCATTTACTCAAGGAATTCTTTTGGCTAAAGTTAAAAAGCGAGCGTAATTCGTATTATTATTAAAATCCATAATTGTAAGAATGCTTGTCGTACGTGCCCTTTCAACTTATCTTTGAAATTATAAATGATTTTACAATAAATTATTCAGTTTTGATATCTTAAATGAAAGCAAAATAAAATGAAAATTATGCATGTAGATATGAAGCAAAAATAACTAAAAGGATAATATTGTCAAAACGACTGAATACTCTACATTTGACAATATTTCAAGCAGTGAAAATTTAGGCCAGTCCTGAAAGTTTCGTCGTTTCTAAATTTTTTCTGAAAGTTATCAGATTTTCAGTGCTCAGAGTTTCTTACCAACGTATCGAGGGTTCCGTAATGATCTTCATGTCTACTACCTGTGTCCTTTTGAGCATTTCAAGGCAAAGGTTTTGAAGCCTTTTCAATGCACTGGAGTTTCTTTATTTGTTGGCGATGGGAGATGAGTATGAGTTGCTTATATGCAGTTACTTATAAAAAGTGCCATATGTGTAGCAGTAATAGAGAGCAGCATTGGATAGCAAAAAACACTTTTTTCGCACACTCGTCAGTTTGGTAACACGTATTTTTTTTAAGAAACTGCTTATAGAAACTCAACTCTCAAAGCGCCAAACAATTAAGAAATTCTAGTTCTGGAAAAAGACAACTTAAGAAACTATTTACTTCGATAAAAAAATCTTTAACATATTTTGCTCTATTCTTACTTGTCTCCTGTATGACATTCTCGAAAGGTTATTTGAGTTGTACTTAGATATTAGAAAGGCTTCAAACAGCCCATTTTTTCAAATGTTCACGAGGCCGCCACAGGAAGAGAACATTTAGGGCCTGTTCATATGGAGGCGAGCCAGCCCGCTTATCGGGCTGGCGCTCTTTGCCGAGATCTCACCTCATCCCTAATTCCAATACAAAACTTGATTTCTGTTCATATGGCTAGGCGGGCTGGCCCGCTTAGCGAGATCCCACTGATGTAGTGGCGAGATCTCGGTAGACGGTATGAAAATTTCCCCATATGAACACTCCATCCCGGCTACCAAGGGCGGGCATATCCCACTGAGGACGATGGTCCTACCTTTGTCCAAAAACCGGTAGTTCACGAAAAAAATTTTCACCATCTTTGTCCCAAAAACTGGTCTTTTTGATGACACATTTACGTTGTTATTTTTCTTCGACCTGATGGACGATTTATTAACTTGCGATGTTTTTCCCGAAAACTGGTAGTTTTGGCCAAATACCTTTCCTCGAAGACAGTGGTACCCGTATCCTTGAAGGCACAAGTGTCCCCAAACCGGTTTTTCTTGCTCACCAAAATTCCATATCATTCGCAGCGAAACAAGTGTTTATCCTGAATTCATCACTACCGCCGTAATTGTATCTATGGAGAAGCAGTGTCTCACAAAACTGGTAGTTTTCAAGCGGCAATTCCGAGGTGGTCCCTAGGTTCTAAGAAAGTTGTTGTTATTTCTCCTGGTTTGTCCCAAAACAGGTCTTTTTATCTTCATTTGACGGACAAAGGTAGGACCACTTTGGTGCAAAGAATTGAATTCCTGGTCTTTTTTGTAAATTTTCGTGGACAAAGGTAGAACCGCTTATGTAGAAATTAGAAATACTAGTTTTCTCAGCTTAAATTAGGCGGACAAAGGTGGAACCAGCTTACATGTAAGCTTTAGGATTTTGACTAGGTAGGAGGTGAGAAAACTTGATTTTTGTGAGAAATTAGTGGACAAGGATGACTGACTTTAGTATTTGACCTTTGTCCCAAAAACCGGTTGTTTTAGGGAGGAGAGTCATCCTGTGTCATAAAAGAGGCGGTTATTTTTCCAATTCCTTCGGACAAACATAGGGTCAAATATTTTACAGTACTTGCCTGCCCCTGGGCCACCGAGACGAAAATTTCGCTATTGCTCATGCGCTGCGTCTCCAAACAATGGGCACGTGTCTCATTTTTGACACGTGTCAAATTTCTGTCTCGGCAAGCGGGCTGGAATTTCTGCATATGAACACAAGATGAAAACTGTCTCACCTACCGGGCCAGCCCGGGAAGCAGGCTGGCCCGCCTCTATATGAACGGGCCCTTAGATCGGTAATTTGTAAGAAAATCTGAGTACTCAAGATCTGATAGTTTAAGAAACTTTCAGCGCTGTCCCAGATTGTTCTTTCGACATCTTGCTCTTTTATAATTCGAAAATCTTCTCAAGTTTATGGACAAATATGCGAGTGCCCATCAAATTTGATTGAAAATAATTGGCAATATTACAAACAGTAACCAAGTCGGTTTCTTTGCATTTAAGTTTTTTTTCGTTCCAAACAAATATGAAATCACACTGAACGGAAATTTGGATCGTAAACTTAAACCCTTTCCTGAAAGTATTTGTAAATTTATTACACAAAAGTAGCCTCTATAAATATTCTTCAATTGTTCCATTTATATTATTTTCGTTGGATGTATAATTTCTTAAATGCTGATCCTTTGAGCAGTTGATTAATGTGTAAGATCTGAAATTCTGCCAGATTGGATTCAGTGAAAAGCTTCGGGAAACTTGAATAAAAGGTTAATTGATACTGTAAAAACAAGATGGTTAAATACTATTTATAGATTTCCGTTTTGAACTTCTGTTGGAGCGAGATTTAATCCGAGGATAGCCATAGGCAATAATGCACCGTGTTTGTAGCTTAGAAATTAAAATTCATTACCTCGATATTAATACTTTTCTTTTTGTTTTCTCCTCGGCCCAAGCGTAACTAGCACTAGAAATCAAGTTCAAATGACTCCTGCGCATCTGACAGTTAGCTCCTATACAGCATTCGTCCTCTTCAAACTTCCTCAGTTTGAAATGAGGCTGAATGCTGTTTAGGAGCTAACAGCTCAGACGCCTCTAGGAGCCATTTGAATTTGATTTCTAGCGCTAGTTTGGCTTAGGCCGAAGAAAAAGCAAAACAGAAAAGCATTGATATCGAGACAAAGGCTCACAGTTTGAGTCTTTTGTTCTTTGGGTCTTTCTGCATGGCCCTAACGACTCAAAAGACCAAAGCCTGATTCACACTACACGTTTTTTTATAAGAGACTGGTTTATAAGAAACTAGTACTAAGGTGGCCAAAATTTTAAGATACTCCAGTACTATGTCTGAGAAGTACTAAGAAACTTTTCAAAGTTAGAAGCATAAATATTATGGCAAATAGATCGTTGAACCCTTATTCTTGAGCAATTTTATCTAACCATTTGTGTTTTCAACATAACAGAACACTGTTTATTCCTTTGTGATGTTTTAAATGTCAAGAAACATATCTGCCACAGTTTTGGTGACCACATTGCTAATTCTGCATCCAAAAAATAAGAAAGCAATTAAGAAACTTTTAGTAGTACTAAAATGGACAAAATTTCATGCGAAATTAAGAAACTTTTAGTACTATGGCCTGATTCAAGTTTCTTATAAAAACGTGTAGGTCGTTTGGGTCTTTAACGTCGTGCAGAAAGATCCAACAGGCGAAGGACTCAAACTCTGAGTCTTTGTCTTTTTGGCCTTTTTTGCACGACCCTGACGACCCAAGCGACCAAATATAGTGTGAATCAGGCTCTAGTGTGAGCTTAGACTTGCCCAAGTCTATTTCGTCATCTGTAATAAGTCTGCCTGAAACAGTGCCCCAAGTCTATTTCGCTTTTCCCTTTCCTAATATTCCCTTTCCCAATTATTTCCATTGACGAAATAGACTTGGGGCAAGTCTAGTGTGAGCTAAGCTTTATTCGTGTTGTTTTTATTTGATTCTTGAATATAATATGTCCAGGAATTATCAAAATACTGACCTATTTTCAATAAACATTTTACAGACTTGACACACGCCTAAATCAGAGCTGAATGCTTACCGTAACAACTCTATTTTAGCAACGCATATCATTCATGAAATTTTTTAAAAAATTGATACCCACAAAAATCTGTCCAAAAGGTTGCTATGATAAACTCTATTTCTAGTAACGCTTACTTTTGGGTGGCAGAAATTTTATCTTTTCTTTCAAGTCGCAATTCATTACGAAAATACCTTTTCAAATTTTATTGTACGAGAAACAGTTACTTTATGGATTTATTTTATTTCCGGCTGCGTTGGAAAAATATTTGTCATATAAATTAGTTGTTGATGCCAATATTCCCCACCTCTTATTGTGGACATCGTTATATACGGAACAGTATAATGTACCGTGCGCAAAAGATGGAACGCTGGGGGAGTTGCAAAATTTGTCGTGTTCCACGGCTCTTTTGCATGCTTTTCAGAGCTCCAGAGGCTCAATCTCCCAAAATATGAGAATCCACAATGGGAATTATTTGGGCTCCAGGGCTGCAGCGACGCCCTTTTGGGGCCTCAAGGTTGTTTACGCCCACTTCGGGTAAAGTGACTCGGGAAATCATTTCTTTAGCTGCTGATGCAGTTACCCGCATCAAGCTTGTTCTTAAAGGCACCCCCCGTCTTAGTGCCTCGGTGAGAGGCAGGGTCCTGGTGGCCGAAAAGTATGGTCAAGTTTTCACCGAGGAGCTTCAGTAGACGATTGCCCTCAAAATGGCAGCGATGAATTTTTACCAAGATGCACTGCTTTCGAATTAAATATCTTTAGCCATTCTATGGGAATTCGATTAAAGAACGCAATGCATCTTGGTGAAAAGTTCCTTGCTGCTATATTGAGCGTAGTCGTCTTTTTGCTTGTCCTTTGAACCTGTCCCTTAAAATATTGCCACTTTATCAGAAACTAATTAGTCTAAAAATTTAGAATTTCTAACAGTTGGAAGACAACTAAACTTCCTTCAACCCCAATAAATCTATAAACTCTAAAATTATTAAAGTGTAGGAGATCCTAAACTTCTAAATGTTAGATATTAGATATTTTAAACTTCGTTGTCCATTTCATTCCCCAAGTCCAAATCATAAAATCCCATCTATGATTTTAAACCTAATTTCCTTTGCTTTCCCCATAGATTTAAACTCAAAAGATTCTTCGATTGAATTTCAAACTAAAGGTAAATTTAAACTTTAAACTTTAAACTTTAAACTTTAGTTGAGATAATGACTTAGATTTTGAGACCTCGCATACCCAAATCGGGTTTGCATTTGCAGAGTCATTCATTTTAACAGGCAAAGTTTCTGAGGCAGCCTAAGAAAGACGCTTATCGAATTATGCTGTTAGTTAGTTGTTTGCGTAGTTTGGAGGTAATTTTGAGTCAGACCAATCTTTGGAAATGTCTACTCTTGAAGTTATTTGATCAGTTAAACCATTATATTGATTTGAGAAATGGGGAAATTTTAACACAACTTTAGAAGCCTCTGTTTGAAAATCTTTTTGATTGTGACATGGCTGGAGAACAACAGAAGACCTATTTTTGAAGCAACCACCTATTTTGCCTTGATTTGCAATAAAACACCAAATACTTGTCGGATCGACTCAAACAAGGCCTCAAACGGTAAGCTGAAGTCTGACCTATGCAACCGTGTAAAATCGAGACAATCGAAGCTACAGTTTCTCCAGAACTGTCACAAAAACAGGAGACACATGTTTAGACACCGTGTAGACGTTAAGACTTCATTTTGTTTAAATTTATTTGTATAGGACTTCATCCAGCATTAGCATAGGTTTCAAATCTTTAAAAAGCTGGATGTAAAATTCTATGACCTATTTCTTTGAACTGAACGGCTTCAAAGAAACTTGAACTTCAAAGAAATTTTACAGTAAATCTGCCGTTAGACTTTTTTGAAACCTTCAATATTTTCAGAATTACAGTGTTTCTCTTCTTTTTTAAGAATTCAAGAAAATTTGTGGAAAAAGCTTAAAACTATCTTAATTTCTAAACCTGTTAACGAAAAACCAGATAGTTTTCAAGAAAATATCAGTTCTTGAATGCCTACAATATGGTTTCAAGCAAAACTCTTTCACTTTTCTGGTTTGCGATTCAGAAATTTGATGACGTTATATCATAAATGAGATGAAATGTAAAATAGGCTGCGATTTCGACAAATATTCAAGATTTCTGAAAAGTTCAACGGTAGAATGATAGCTAAATGGTGAAAGTTTCTTGCAAGTCATTCAATTAAAAAAAGGTCATTGAATTTTACACCCGCCATTTTACACCGATTTAATGATTTGGAACCTATCCTTTCAGCATTACTTATGATTGTCATTATGTTTTACAGGACCCTTCTGCAATCTTAACAAACCACCGAGGATTGTTACATCGAGTAGTAACCTGATGGCTATTGTTTTCATAACTGATTCTTCAGTATCGCGTCGTGGATTCAAAGCCACGTATCGATCACTAACTAAGCAAGGTATGTATCAATTGATCAATGATTTACGATTTCAATCAGTCTACGGGGTGTGCCAAGAAATTGTGACTCATTTATGTGGCTGCTGAGGAGGAGCTTTGCGTTCTGCTGTCTTGTTATTGATACAATTGTACATGTAAAGCTTCTATGTAAAGCTCAAAACCTTGTTTTAGCCAATCAGACACGCAGTTGCTGATTCATGGCACATGAAAGTAAACAAACGATGAATTCAAAAACGGCATTTTATTTAGACAATTTGGTGGAAAACGCAGTTTAATTATGAAACGAATGATGAGGCAAGCGACGATAATCATTGTTTTAAACTTTATATTAATAGACATTCCATGTTATTTTGACAAATCCAGTATAAGATAAATCCAGTTGTTAAGACATTTCCAGTTGAGAATTTTATTTGTTCTCCAAACATTTAAAATAACGTAAATTTTGAAAGACATCGTTCTAGATTTGCATTAGAGTCTTTTTGTATATGAAAGTGGCTCAGTATATTCGTACTCAAGACAAGAGACCCTTATTAAACGAAGGATAAATTCCAACAAAGCAACAGAGCCTCGTCCCCATGGCCTTTTGTTATAGTGTCTCTGTCCCAATATGACAAAAAGGCCTTGGAACGAGGTTGCTTTTTTGTGCCATCTACTAGATTTTTACATTAATGGAGAGCAAAGAAAGTACTGTTTTGAAATAGTAACTATTTGACGTTCGTGTTCCATAAATAAGACACCACTTTTATCAAATTCTAGCTGGTGAGTCGAAAAAAAGGTTACCCGTTTGGCGGGCTATGAAATAAAAGGTTGTTCACCTATATTCAAAATTTAAATGTTCATCTATCAGTCAAAGGCTAACCTAGGTAAGAAAATTTTGTTTGGTAAAATCACTCATCATTTAGACCCAGAAATTAGGAAAATGCTGGTAAACGCTAAGTTTGGGAACGAGAATCCACAGTCTCTTTTAGAATGATCGTTGTTTCTTTTCTCATTATCAAGTTTCTAGTCAGATTGTTTTTCGCACCTAACGTTGCATCATCCTCAAGACATTTGGCTGTTTTAGCAAGAAGACACGAGTCAAGAAGACGCCAGCATAATTCTTTTGTTCGAGGATGTAAATTATAAAGTGAAATTAACTTAAAAGCTTTTGAGAGTCTCGAGATACTTATTGTACGTTCTATTTCTGAAATTGACAATCTGAAAAGTATACTTTTGAAGGCCGCACTGTAAAACATAGGACGTCGAGAAGGGAAGCAAAGTGCAATAAGAGCACATTCACAAATGATGGAAGTGCGAGAACGCAAAATATTTTTAGGGTATTTGTCTTTCTGGGACTAACTTTCTGGGAGGGAAAAGGCTGGAAAATTAGACTGCTCCAAAACATTATATAAATAAGTAGCTGCGCTTTCAAAGGCGTCAGCGTCTTACTGCTAAAAGAGCCTATTGACTTATTGACCTCTTCATTGCTTATATCCTAGCTTGTGGAGAAATCAAAACGGAGAGTCACGGCACCATTTTGACGCCTGGGTTTCCACTCCGTTATCCAACCGAAGGCGAATGTTTATGGGTGATAAATGTAGAAGCTGGAAAATACATCAGACTGGAATTTACTACTATTGATCTGGAGTTTAATGCAAAATTATGCATGGATGAGTTATTTGTATGGGATGGAAAAGAAGAGTCGTCCAGCATATTGATGAGGTAATTTCGACAACCTTGTACTATGTAACCCAAAAAACGTTACAGGGTAGGTTACGCCTGGCTTTCAGAAAATATATGCTGAAAACACAAACAAGATATCAGCATGTTGCTGCCGGGCTAAGCTGTCTCTTGAGATTTTGCTTGCTCAGTTTGAGATATGACTGCACTCTGAGACCAATTTCATTCATTTTTCGTACTTTGCCCTCCTTTTCTAGTCAAAGTTTTAGAAAATGTGAAGAAAGCCAAATTCTAAATTTGCATCGGAGCACAAAATTTGAATGAGCAACAGCGTGAAACGTTTCTACAAAACAACAAATTTCCACTGATGATGTCAAATCCATCGCTACGTTGAGTTTTCGCAGGATCGTGACTGGAAAATGATGGCGATTATTTCACTCAAACTGAGGACTCTTGTATTTGAAATTTTCTTTGAATGCAGGTTTTCGGATGGCAATCATAACTTGAAGTTACCATGCAGCATTTCCCAAGATAGCTAAGCCTTTCAAACAAATGGCGATACCGTGCATTTTGCTATATCTTTTGAGCTCATAAAGTTAGGTACAATCCTTGCCAAAACAACTTGAAAAAAAACTTCATTTTGCTGCTTTTTCGTCTGCTTGACGATACAAAATATATCGCTGGAAACTTCACCTCTTGCTTTTTTCCGCGCCCCCTGCCCCCCTGAACAATGTTGGTCCAAGAATATGATCACCAGACTTGAAGGAAAGCGATTCGGCTGCTTGCTTGTGCCCTAACCCACTGCGTAATCGCACAAGAAACCAACATTGTAACGGGGAAGGGCAAGAGAAGTGGGAAAATATGCGATTTTTTTTCAAGAGTTTTGGCAAAGATTGTAGGATTAAACTCGCGGAGCTTGTTTTGCCGTCACCCGATGCTTTTTCTCCATGCACTAGGGATGTTTAAAAAATTGTTAGTTTACACATGCCTAATGACGTGCTGTATGCCTCATTTGGTAATATCTGTCTCCGCTGTTTGGTACTTTCTTTCTCTGCTGTTTCTAACATAATTCTATTTTTCCTTAGGGGATGCCGCTTGCGCCCTCGAGTATTGTATTCAAGCTCAAATCATATGCGAATCAAATTCAGGTCAAGGGGATATCATCAAAAACGGGGATTCAAAGCTTTGTATACAACTACGACAACCAAAGGTATCTTTCTCTGTCGATTAAGGTTTTTTAATTTTTCATTACGTCCAAGGCTAAACAATCAGATTTTACTGTAACTGCCTAAATTGATGTTTGAAAGTGAGGGAGGATTTTGTAACAAAACACTAATTGCTTTTCGTTGACCTAGGCCCCGTTTATACTTATATGAAGATGAGTCTCTTGTTTCCCTGTGTGCTTTGACTTGATGATGGCGCTTCAGTCAACAGAGACTCATAATATTGCTCTGAAATACCTGGCTCTATTTAGGCCGAAACTTTGCGATTCCTACAGTACCAATCAGATTGCAAGATTTGTGAATTGCTATTGTTACGGTGTAAATGTGATAGAAGTTTCGATTTGATTGAAGAATTGAAGATACTCCAACGGGATTGAGACTCGAAGCCGTGATTCCATCATAATTCCATTTGTGATTGAAGAAAATAGGGCCTGGTTTTTCTCTGCTTCATTATGAGTCCCTCTTGAGCATGTTGTACCTCAGGGATACAAGGGACTCATTGTCATAAGTCTAGGCCCTGTTAACATGAGAATGCAATCGTTCCGTTCAATATCGTTCTGCTCCGAAAAGTTGAACGCTCAGAGGTTGCGTTCACATAGGGACCTTCAAATAGCATTGTTCCGTTCCAAAAGTGGAACGATGAAATCTGTGATTCGAAAGTGGAACGATACGCAATCCATTCCATTCCATTCCGTTCCGTTCCGTTCCCGTTTGAGCAGGCAAAGAGGTGTATAACTGGTCCAAAACACGGAACGGTAAGGTTTGTTTCCTAAGTGCATGCGTGAGTGTTGTTGTTGTGGGAAAGAATGGAAAAAAACTGAAGACACATCTGTGGAACGGAATGATTGTGTTCCTATGTGAACAGCAACAAAAACCAATATTTAATCTTACCGCTCCCGTGTGAACGATCTCTTTTAAGATGGAACGGAACTACTGCATTTCTGTATTAACTGGGCCTTTCTGGCTGGCTAGAACAAGAGCCATATGCACTCTGCAGCAGTAAACAGAGCAATTTATATGATAGGTTAGTCAACATGCAAGTAAAAACAAGCAAAACTGCACAACATTTGTTGACATGTAGGTTGCTTAGGGAGCTGCTCTGCAAGTGAAAAGATTAGCTGAGCATATGATATAAGATCCTGTCGAAGATAAACAAATGTATGTAAGAATCTACCGCAGTCTTTCTTTATTCCTTTCAGTTCTCAAATTTTCTGTTCACAATCTAAACTTCTATCGAGATTGAGATGCACAAATTTCAGTTCTTTTTTTGCGAGGATAATTTCAAATGTTTTGCTTATATTACTGCTTTTCCTTAAGGATGCGGAGGAGAATTTCATCTGCAAAACGGTACATTCGATTCTCCACATTTCAACATAGAAGCTGGTTATACATACCCAGCATACAGCGATTGTTTATGGGTTGTGACAGCACCAGAAGGCAATGTTATTTCATTCAAGTTCATTTCATTTGATGTATTTGCTGGCAGCACTGGCTACTGTGATGAAGATTATGTTCAAGTGTTTGATGGATCAAATACTAGGACAAAACTTCTTGGTAAGTCTGCTATGTTTTCCTGTTGCTAGTGTATTTCCTTGATTAAGTACCCCCTTGATCAAGTCATGATCAAATACTGCTAAAAGAACCCTAGCTTAAAGACTTTTGCGTTAGACTCACGATATAGTCCTAGTTATCGCAACATCAGCAATTACAACAACAGCAACGATGACAACAACAACAACAACAACAACATTCATTTTTTGCTCATATTGGGATTATGGATATCGTATAGATTGAGACAGAAATGCGCAGATTCATCTATGCACTCTAAAACGAGGCTTGGGTGAAGTTTCAGAAGTGGGGCGAGCAACCTTCGACAGCTGGAATTGGATCCTTATGATTTTACTCGATTGTTTTGCTCATCAAAGAATCTCAAAAAATGAATTTTCCTAACATTCAATGCTCGAGAAACCCTTGCTTGTAAAGGTGAAAAGTCAAGTGATAGAGGTATGCTCCGTCCCTTCAATGTTTTACATCGTGAGTGTGAAGGTTAGACTGATGACGATGAGTCCCTTGTATCCCTGCGGTAAACCTTGCTCAAGAGGGACTCATAATGAAACAGTGCAAAACTTGGCCCTATTTTCTTCAATCATCAATGGAATTATGAAAGAATCACGGCTTCGAATCTCCATCCAGTGGGAGTGTTTTCAATTTCAATTCTTCAATCGAATCGAAAATTCTTTCACTTTTGCACCTTAACAATATTAATTCACAAATCTCGGAATCTGATTGGTACTGGAGGAATTGCGAAGTTTAGGCCTAAATAGGGCCAAGTTTTTCAGAGTATTGCTATGAGTCTTTATTGCCTGAAGCTCCATCATCAAGTCAAAGAGCACAGGGCAACAAGAGACTCATTGTCGTCAGTCTATGTGAAGGTTTACAACCGCTTCTTAGTGTCACAAGTTAGTATTCGGCCTTTTTTGCGCAGTATACTTTTTCTTCGAAAATCAAGCAAAATCGTGCTTTTTACTGGGAAAGCAGACAAATATGATTTTTCTTGGGTCCCTTTATGAAGTTCAGGCTTCGCACTGTTGGAATTTAGTTGAAAAAGAATTCCTGTGGATTTTGAGGTGCAGGTTTAGCGATTTTGTTGATGAACAGTTTTAGCTCTGTCTTGGATGATATTTCAGGTTTTCTGTCATACACGAAAATAATTATAGAAAGTTAATGCTCGCAGACGCAGAAATGAAACAAATACTAAAATGTAAGTTGAGCATCGTAGAATAGATTTATTTTAAAATTTTTATCAAATAACATGCACTTTTGCCAAAATTACTGCTCAAATTGGGAAACTTTTTTTTGGAACACCCGGTTTATTTATAAATATATATGACGAAAACTGTTTTTTTGAATTTGTATGGGTTTTGCTGAAACTCTTGCTGCATTTAGCAGTTGCCATCTGTTCTAAAATATCTGAAAATGGAGTTACTGAGTGTCTTCTGGAATATCGTGTAGAGAGTATCCGTATCATTTGCTCTGAAAAGGCCAAAAAGCTTCCGAATGCATCAATTTGATGATTCTTCTGATTCATCTGCAGGAAAATATTGCAACATTGAAAAACCAAACGTTGTGACGTCATCTGGTAATTCACTGTCAATGCGCTTCGTCAGTAATGCAAAAAGGCATGGCAAAGGTTTTAAGATCCAATACAGAAGACATTCTACATGTAAGACTACTTTCTCTCTTTCAGCAAAAATTTCCCCAAGTTTAGTATTATAGTACAAAAGTGCAGTTTAGGCCATGCCTAGATTGTAGTCCTAGGCAAATATATGGAGATCGGACCTTCTGAGCACCAGAGATGGTATTATATTAATCTTTATTACCTGACTGAAGATTCAAAAACGAGGCAGTACAGAATCCCGCCACTCCTATTGGTTAATTCCACGTTTCCCGCGGGTTTCCCGTAACCCTGTATCATACGATACAAGGACGCGTTTTTGTCGCCATAGCAAATTCTTCAGGCCTGTGAGATTTACGATTACCTCAGACGGCATGACAGAAACAAAGTGTGTTTGACGAAAGGATACAAGTCAAAATTAGAAACTGTTAGGTAATAAAACTCATACTAACCGATTTTGTTGTTGTACAGGAAAATATAAGCCCTCGGTCTTAAAGGCAGTCTGTCACGTATCTGATTGGCCGCTACAATCAGAGATCAACACAACGGATTTCTTTGTGAAGCTGTGCATTTGAAACCAAGGAGGGCTAATCTTCTTGACTTTTTATGGCCGTAGAAAGTCAGAGGATCATCTGCCATTCAAATTTCCTATTCTTTGTATTGTCATTATCACCCAATCAAATATGTGACATACTGCCTTTAATGCACAGACCTCGCAAGCTCGGTCTGTACTTGTAAGACCTCAGGTTTTATATTTTCCTGTACAACACCGATTGACATGCGCATAAGACTGATGACATGAGTCTAAGTTTTGCTCAGTTGAGCTCAATTGTTACTTAGGACCTGTTTATATGAGGAAAAACACCTCACTTGTCAGACCCGGGACTGAGAGGTGAGATTCCGGCCTCTCATAGAATCCTTTGTATTTTCATATCGCGTTTACATGACGAACGCAACACCACCGGTATAGTGAAATCTCACCTCACTAGAGGTGGGATCTCACCTGGGTGAGGTGAAATTTACCTTGGCTCTCAGCCCCGGGTCTGGCAGGTGAGGTGTTTTTCCTCATATAAAAAGGGCCTTACTGTCATAGTCATTCCGCTAGAACGTAGTTGAAATGGAATGGGCGTTGTAGGGGTGTTGTGAGCTAGGAATGGAGTGAAAGTAAGGACTCATTACAGTAGCCAGACTAACTCCTTCCTTGTGCAGTAAGAAATGGACTTTATGAACGCGTCTTTAGAATACGGATGAATTTAACCATCAACCAACTAAAGCTTTTTTTTATTTATTTATTTTATTTTATTTATTTATTTTATAATATTTATACAGGTTAAGGGTTCATACATATATATGTTTTTCAACCTGACCTGTTTTAAAAGATAAAAATAAGCACTAATACTAATAACAAAGGAAATTTACTAACCTAACCTAATTTACAATTTACTAACCTAACCTAATTCACAATTTACAATTTATATAACTAAGGCTAAAAAAGAGAACGTAAAGATAAAATAAGAGTTGTCCCCGACTATAGATGATCTTTGAAGATTTTCAGGGAGGGGGCCAATTTAGTAGCTCTTTCTAGACTGTTCCACAGTTTTGCACCTCGATAAGAAAAGGCCTTTTGGCCATTGATCGTTTTTAGCAGCGGTATCTTAAGATCAGTTTCTGATGAACGCAGAAACCGTTCTCTATCATCCGAACATTTTGCGAATAATTTTCTCAAGTAGTCTGGTGCAAGCGAATTTAAAGACTTGTAAGTTAGCGTGGCTGTCTCCTTTCTTACAAGATTACTGATAGTTGACCATCCAAGATTCTGAATTATCGGAGTAGCAGACGCATCGTATGGGCTGCCAGTTACAATTCTGGCAGCTCTATTTTGGATTTTTTGCAAGACGTCAAGCTTTGATTCACTACAGCAGCCCCAAACGGAACAACAGTAGCTCAAATGGGGCTCAACAATCCCTCTATACATTTTGATGAGTACGTCAGATGGAAGATATTTCTTAGAATACTTAATAAGTCCAAGGGCTCGATTAGCCTTGGTCTTGATGGTATCGATATGCTTGTCCCAGTTGAGTTTACTGTCTATCTGAACACCTAAGTATCTTGTGTTGGTAATCATTTCAATGTCCTGATCACCTATAGAAAAAGATGGTGGAGCATCAGGCTGGCTTTCGATCTTACGGATGTTTGGACCAGAGCCTATAATAAGTGATTGCGTTTTCACAACATTTCGTTATTATTAAGGGGCTGAGTATTAAGTGCTTGAATTTCATAAGCAGATATGTGAGAATTCCATCTTTTGTTCTCTTTCCAGCTTGTGGGAGTAGCCTTGGGATGGAAGACGGCCGTATTTCAAGTTACCGGATATCATCGTCGTCCTTCCTGAGAGAAAGTCCGCACTTTAGACCGGATTCTGCGAGACTGAATGGTGCTTATGCATGGTGTAGTCAGGTATGTCTGCTCCGTAGCAACAATGCCGGGGGGGAGGGTCTCCCTTGAAGAGAAACAACGGGGACGTGCCTGACAGATAAAAAAATGTTACGACCCTTTTCACGGAACAAACGTTTGAAAACAATACCTGTCCTAGATGAGGCTATTCTCTTTATTAAGTTAGTTTAATATTTTTGTCACATCAAATTCGACCTGTCATGGAAAAAATAGTTGTGAGAATAAAAACACCAAAGACGTAGCCCTTCCCTGGAATTTTCAGCTGAAAAGGGGGGCTCCATTCGTAGGCACATCCTCGCCTGCTCATTGTTTGAAGTAGCTCTCCCAGAAAAATGATGAAAGACTGATTTTTTACCATTTGAAATATCTTTAATCCTTCAGAACCTTATTCACTCTTTCATCAGCCGAGTATTCCATGAATGTAAACGTCTTTGAGATTAATTAGAATTTTGAATCTTTGATAAAAATTCTAAAATCACAACATTAAAATATTTAAGAGCAGTAAAAAATTTAACTGTAGCAAGATTTGAGCTGGCGCTCACACGATGCCGGAACAATTTGAAGAAAACGGTAGGGAATTTGACGGTAAAAACTGGTTGCAAGACTTTGATGCCAAGAAAATGGACCTACACCCTAAGAATCGATCAGTCTCGTTTCAAAAACGTCGACAAATGTTCTGCCCTCATAATTTTCGAATGTTCACGCGATGCCGTTTCCAAAATGTGCCGGTTAGAGTTCTGTATTGAAAACATACTGTCTTTGAAATCTGCCAGCAAAACATGTGCCGTTTTCGTGTGAAGAGGAGGCCTATCCGTCACATGTGCCATCGTTTTCAAAATGTGCCGGCATCGCGTGAAGGCAGTTTGATTCTCCCGCATTCTTGTTAGCCAACGCGTAGGCCCGTTATTCAAAAGAAGAAAGGGTCTACAAAACAATGAGTGAAAGCTTGCTACAGCAACTCGAGTAATCATTTTTAATCATTCTAATCCGCTATTCAAATAATGTGTGAAACGCGTCTCAATAAAGGCTGCATAAATTAAGTTCTAGAAATCAGGAACTCGCTGTAGCAAGCTTTTGCTCATTGTTTCGTAGACTCTTTCTTCTTTTAAATAACCGGTCTATGCGTAGGCTACATTCTTGTACGTTATTTCATTACTACTTACCGTTTTCTTTGCAGCCACAGGTAAACAATAGAGCTGGAGAATACATACACGTCGATTTAAGGGTGCCCACAAAACTAACTGGCGTTGCTACACAAGTACGATCTCTTCAATCTGTAATCTTTCAATTAAACTTTTCATGCGACTAGTACTGAAGGTAGACTTGCGACGATGAGTCTCGTGTATCCATGCTGTAAACTTTGCTCAATAAGGGACTCATAATGAAACAATGAAAAGCTGACCCTATTTTCTGCATTCATCAGTCGAATTGTGATTGAATCACGGTCCCAAATCTCGAATCACGGCCTCGAATCTCCAATCTTATCCGAATATTGCCAGTTCTTCAATTGAATCGAAAATTCTATCGTATTTGCTGTGGCTATAGTAATTCACAAATCTCGCTACATGATTGGTTTTCTAGGAATCTCAGAGTTTGGGTGTACATAGGGTCAGGTTTTCAGAGTAATATCATGAGTCTCTGTTGACCGAAGCGCCATCATCAGGGCAAAGGGCATGGGGAAACAAGGGACTTCAGGTCATAAGTCTACAGTGGATGCAGTGGTGATTGAGGTTGTTGCTAGGGCTTGACAATGGGCCACCCGATCAGAAATGGAAGAACTTCAAGCCTACTGATTGTTCAAATAAAACTATTCACGTTAACAAGGACAGATTTTGTAATACAATGGCAACAGTTGCTTTAGTCATGGTTAATGGAAGGGGACACCTTAATTCAAAGCAATTAGGGACTGCAGACAAAGGAGATTCTCTCAACCAGTAAATCAAAACAAACATGGTCGCAAAAGTTACCCTGATACCAGTAGAGCAAACTCGCGCCTTGTGCAAGCGAAAGGTGGTTTTTAAGAGAAGTTATGCGCTTATAACGAAAGAATGAAAGTGGACCTGAAGTTCTATCTCGCGGATTTTATTTATTTGATTCAGAAGCCGAACGGAAGGCATTATAATTATCAGGTATTTTGGGCTTAAATGAAATAATTACCACACAGCTCCTGATTCAAGAGTTTGCCGAGGAATCCCTCTCAAGAAGCTTCCAAAACTGCATAAAATCAAAATCAAATTTCTCGCATATCTATGCCTCATATCAATGACTCTTGCATGCTCTAGCACGTTTATCCCTTTGGAAGGATGAAAATGTCATCCCTTGGGCCAAATTAATATTACTCCAGATGATTTCTTCTTCGCAAGAGGATAAAAAATGTGCTGAACTCATTGAGAAACGTGTAAAGAATCTTGGTCGTTGTTTTGAGCCTGTTTTAAAGACTTCCTGGAAGCGCTTTCTGGAGGAAATTCCTCATAATGCCAAAACGGAGTGGCCGACTTCAGTCAGGTGAATTTTGAAGTCGATGTATGTTTCCCAGTTTCATCATGGTGATTTTTAGGGAACAGTGATTTTTATAACGGGGAGTCTTTTTAGTGTCTCTTCCGGTATGGTCTAAGTTGAAAATACGCTAATTTTCTCAATGTTTTCAACTTTCTTCTTCTTGCAATTCAGGGTCTCATCATGACAGACACAAAACAATCTTACTACATCACTAAATACAAAATTCTGTACAGCAACAACGATGGAAGATATTTCAAAACATACAGAGATCCATCTACAAAAGATTCAAAATATACACCTATGGTTGGTACAGATTTCACCATTATTATCTTTTAACACGAGTTTTAAATGAATTTATTGTATGTTGTTTAGTCTGTGAAGCAATCTCGTATCCAGAGTGAGTTCGTTGCTCTACCTCTACTCTAGGATACAAGAGGCCGTTCGGCAATCTGATTGGCTGTTCGCTATTTTGGCCTTTAACTCCGGTTTGCGTGGGATAAACGATCTCAGCATGTGAAAATTCGTTGTAAAACCACAGTCTTTACCTTTTCCGGCCATCATTTGCAATTCATTTCCAAAATTCGAAGAATAATGAGCCATTGTATTTTTTGAAGCTGCGGTGAAAGTTTCCCGAATTCGCAACTTAGGCCCATTTTCGCTCCAAACAAACCGAGCTCATTTTCACGTTAAACACACTTACCGACCCCAGATTATTGTTTGAATACCTTCAAAAAGGTTCAGATAAGGTCCTCAAAGTGTTTGTTTTCGATTTTTCCATTCATCTTCTGCAGAATTAGTGCCAGAACAACGGCTATCCCCCGTCGGTCGGCGTTGCCTAGCCAACGGTGAAATCCATAATGGGCTCCAAATTTGCCCATTTTCTGGGCAAATGTGATCGAAGTGTACCAGGGTGTTCATTCGGCTTCGTGATCAGCGTATGACGTAGGAACACCCTGGGAACGAGGTTGTCTGCGAAGGTCCTTCAATGGGAAGATAGCATCGTTTTATTGCTCCGTCGCTCTGTCGTGGTCGCTCTGTACTCTCCCCATTGAAGGACCTTAACCGACCGAACAACATACAATAACTTTATTTGAATAAATATGTGCGTTTGAACTTTGGAGTGGAAAGCGACTATCAGCAGACTGCAAATGCTAAATCGACAATGGAGAATATCGAAACAGAACTGACAAAAGTAGGCCGGACACTTTTGATTCTTGACAACAATGAATAATCTTTTTTTTTATCGAGATTAAAAAAACTACAATATATAAAGTTATATTACACTGTGCCATCCATAGTGAAAAAAGACGTAAAGTCACCGGGTCTTCACTATGAATGGCACTTACAAATCAATTAATTTTCTATACAAAAACAGAAAAACAAAACCACGAAACCAAGATACAATACGCACAAACGACAACAAAACAACAGAGCCAAGGCAGATTACTGGTCAAAGAAATTAGAGCTATTCAACTGGTAGCTGATGAATAATCTAACAACGCCTTCCACCTTTTCCAATGTCCATGATATGTTGTATTGTAGATCTGTGATTTGAATTCACTAGGATCTTTTCAACTCTTCAGATATTCACTGGAAATAAAGATGGAACAGGAATTCAAAGAAATGATCTCAAGCAGCCAATTGTTGCAAAAATGTTTCGAATCTTTCCACTTGGGTACATGCATGGGAAAAAGCGAACAATCTGCACGAGAATTGAATTATATGGATGCAAATTTGATTTTGGTAAGCTTATTTTCACGTAATGGACTTGTGAAAATGGCTGGGTATCTCTTGTCAAAGACTGGTGTATAGCAAAAGTCTGATTTCATTCGTTAACTAAAAATTGCTTTTCCTAAGCTAGTCGTAGTATAGGGAAAAGTGTTAATGTTTCTTTGATGTATGTGGGTTGTGGCTGACTCAATGCTAACTTCATATCTAGTAAATTCTAATTTCTAGCTTTCTTTTCTGAGGTTTTTTACTCCGTTAGTTTAAAATTTCATTATCCACTAGGGTTTCAGAAATCAACGAAGCAAAATAATTTCAAGGAACGACCTTTCAGGGACAAGTTTCCTTTGAAATATTGCGAGAAAATGAGCAAAATGCCTTGTTTGTAAGGTTCTGTACAAAATCTCAGTTATGTTGATAGGACTGAAATATTTGCTTATTATTGGCTCCCTGCCGTTCAGCTTTCTCTAAATGTACAACTTTACAAATTGCGCCTTGATGGCCTTGATAGCCTTGTTGGAGCATATTTTAGCCAAATGCAAGATTTTTTAAGGGTCTAGCTCAGTAAAATAAATAAAACAATTTCTTAACATATGGCGTTATCTCAACCTTTGTTTAAATAGGCGATGGCAGTTTGGTACAGTCCTTAGATGGGCATATCTTCTACGAGGGAGCAGCGAACAGCCCGAAAACAAGCCATTGGGTAATTTCGACATCAAGTATTTACATCAACTCCGCAGTCTATATGATGCCTTTATACTTCAAAATTGATTGTGACAAAGCCACGTTAACGATCTCTGATGGTAGGCAGAACAAAAGCTATTGTGGAAATAATCAGCCGCCAGCTTATCAAGTTTATTCGGGAAATAACCAGCTTTGGGTAACTCTTCAGAAGAAAAGTGCTGATCTGACTGGGCAGGGGTTTGGATTGGAATACTTCACAGAAAATCTTGGTGAGTATGTTTCTATTTTTGACGGATGAAGGTTTTACAGGAAATTTGTGTATCATTCCATGTCATGTGTTTTTTGGAAGTTCAAGTCAAGGGAAATATCATTCATAAGTTCATAAGCGTACAAGGCGGGGGGCCGGGGGGGGGCGGTAGCCCCCCCCCCAACTTTGGAGAAATTTTCAAAAATCAGTCACTTTCGGGCAGATTTTTGCCTTTAGTCGGGCAAAAATGCTGGCAAACAATGGGCTTTGTGTCGGGCCGCCCCCTAGATTTTTTCTTCCCGTACGCTTATGATATCATTCCCAAGAAATCGCACATGCCGTTGGCTAAAAGCTATTTGGTTTCAAGAAAATCCTCAAGAGCTCCAAAATGCTTATGTTTCAAAGGACAAGTCAGGGGTTGATAAAATTATTGTTAAAAAGCAACCTTACCAACTGCTGAACACCAATCGTGAGTTCTTTCCATGTTTTGATGCCTCCAACTTTCATAAGTTTGTTTATGAATCTTCGTAAGTTAGGCCAAATATTGTGGCCGGTTTGTATTTTGTAGCAGTGTGCGAAGGCGCGATAAGGAGGCTAGCAATGTGAATGGTATAATGCATCAATACATTTGGCAGCCTCGTTCAGGTCAACCTGAACTGACGTCATGACGCACTTCTTAGCAGATTGAGATATGTAGTTTCGCAGATAAAAAGAGAAAAAAAGTTGGAAAAAGTACTCCACACCATTCGCAACAGTGTAATATCTTGAATGATCAGCAATTATACCAACCCCGGACTTTTCCTTTAAAATCTCGTATCGTTTATTCGGAAGAGTGATAGAGTTCGCAGTCAAATCATTTTCTACTGGGTGATTCAAAAAAGTTTACGCGTTTAGCGGGCCGTGGAATAAAAAGTATATGACCAATATTTAAAACTGCAATGTTGATATATCAGTCAAAGGCTATAGCTTAGATGAGAAAATTTTGTTGTAGTAGCCAATTTATGTATACATATTCTCATTCTCTAAGGTTCTGGAAGGATCTTTCGTTCATCTCGAGGCTTCGTGCGAGGAATGCGACTTCGGCGCACTTTGGAGGAGAAAGTGTTTAATACAACGAAGAGCACGTGGATTGTTGTTTTACCATCTCATCGACGTGTTGTTGCAAAATTTACGAGGTTAAGAATTGGGAAATTTGAAAATGGCAAATGTGATGAGTTCGTTGAAATAAAGGAAGGACCTTTTGGTGAGTGTTGAGTTTTTTGATCTTGAAGTATTGATAGACTTTGTAAGAATAACCATGGGTTGTGGGAAAATTAGAAGTTCCTGTAAAGAATAAGAACTGTCAGGCCTACCTTGTGTGTTCTCTGTTTTTCCATCCTCTCCGTTGTCCCGTCGATTTAGCATCATGAGCTCCTTCTCACAGGCCAAACTGAGGCTGTGCTCTCGTGCTCTTGAAAACAAGACAGAAGACTATTTAGGCCATTTTACTTGTTGGACCAGCCAAGATGAGGATGATGCTAAATCGATGGGACAACGGAGAGGATGTAAAAACAGAGAACACACAAGGTAGGCCTGACAGTTCTTATTCTTTACAGGAACTTCTAATTTTCCCACAACCCATGGAATAACACATGTCATTCTCTGATCACTTGTTGGAAAAAAGCACTGCTACCCAATCGTAGACACAGGAAAAGTTTTCAGTTCATCAGCAAGAAGCCCCATTTTGGAACCTATTTTTGATAAATAAGCCCCCCCTTCAAATGAGTTCCCATTTGGGGGTATTTGAATTCTACGAAAAGAAACTTTTCACACGTGTGTAAATATTCTTGATATCATAGTTGTCTTTATTTTATTTCAATATCACTTTATAAGATATCACTCCCTCCCGAGGGGGGAGGAACTTGACTAGGGAAGTTACTGGGGTCTGTGTAGAACCTCTCTCACACTGAACCCTGTCGAATAAAAGGTGCCTAAAAAGTATACCCTGTCATATAAAATTTTGCCAAAAGTTTGCAAGACCAATTTTTCCAAGAGAACTCTTAAAAATATCCTTCCACATGATACCCTGTCGCATAATTTTCTAATAAATTGTGATACCCTGTTGCATAATTTTCTCATAAATTGTGATACCCTGTTGCATAATTTTCTCATGAATTTTGATACTCTGTTGCATCATTTTCGTTAGAAAAGGACATCCTGTCGCATAATTTTGATCGTAAAAGGACACTTCTACGGACATTTTCTCCCCCCGGGCATCTCCTGTGAGTTCTAGTTGAAAACTGAGCTGTTTCGTCTACTTTCTTCATATCTTTACCAGCTAGAGTAAAGATTCAATAACCGTTGGAATTATCATTTATGGTCACAGAGTGTACTATGGTGGTCGTTCTGGAGAAAATTGTTGCTAGCCGTCCTTCGGTTTCATATTTATATCTCCTCTCTTTACCATCATTCCCAGTTCAAATACTTAATGCTGGAATCTTAAGGCTATTATGGTTTCTTTTAGGATCATCCCCGAGTTACGGCAATTTTTGTCGAGGAATGCCAACAAAGGCCGTTGTTACCAAAGGAAATATCATGAGAGTGGAGCTGCATTCGAAACTCAATCCCGAGAGAACAAGAAGAGCTATTGTTTCTCCTGTTGTTACTTTTGAGATTGTTTACACGAGCCTGCAAGAAAGTAAACATTCAAGTAAGCTTAGATTTATATTTGTTTGTTTGACAATTGTACCAAACCACTCAGAGGTGGAAAAAGTATCGGAACCCAGGAACGTAGTTCCCAGAAACTTTTTGGGCTTAATTTTTCAAGACAGTTTTCAAGAAAAATAGTAAGGCTTAAAAGTAGATCTCTCAAATATGAAATTATACTATGAGCTGTGAAGGTAATAAGTGAGCAAAACTGGTTTCACAGAAAATATTCCTCCAGCTTCCTTGTTTTACTTGGAGTAAAATGTATATTAGATTTGTCAGCTCACATTGATCAGTGGCTTTTATATTTCATAGATTGCAAAATCTGTTCTCATGTCAATAACAAGGACAGATTTTGTAAGACAATAGCAGCAGTTCCTTTTATTGACACCTAAATTCAAAGAGATTTGCGATTGCAGACAAAGGAAATTCCGTCAAGCGCAAATTCAAAACAAACGAAGGTGCAAAGTTTCTCTGAAACCCAGGTAGCTATCTCGCTTGTTGTGCATTCCAGAAATGGTTTTTAAGAGCTAACATGAGCGAATATTGAAAGAAGGAACATATTTCTAAACATCTACCGCGGGCATTTTATTTTTGCTGTTCAGAAGCTGAGAAGTAAGTGCTTTGACGAGAATTGAATCGCCTCCAAATCGGTTCCTATACCAAACAAGTAAAATGCCCTTGGTAGGTATCTAGATATATTCTTCTTCTTTCAATATATGCTCATGTTTGCTCTAAAAAACCATTTCTGGAATGCACAACAAGCGAGATAGCTACCTGGGTTTCAGAAAAACTTTGCGCCTTCGTTTGTTTCGAATTTCCGCTTGAGGGAATTTCTTTTGTCTGCAATCGCAAATCTATTTGAATTTAGGTGTCGATAAAAGCAACTGATGCTATTGTCTTACAAAATCTGTCCTTCTTCATGTCAAGTGAATGTAAGGGTAAGGATGCTATTCTTAGGAAAGTCCTCAGAAAATTTTATTGACAGTGGGTGAAATTTGATTTGAGAAGAGAATAGATTTTACCACAGGAAATTTTGCAGAAATTTTTCAACTATAAACCCAGGTTCTCGGAGAAGAAAAAATTTTGTCTACCTCTGAAATCACTATCAAAAACCAACAAAGATTTCTAAAGCTTTCACCATGCCACCTTTCTCCCATCGTCAAAGTTTCGTTTCTCTATACGAGGTGAAAACAATCACATAATTAGGACTGGTTTGTAATACAATAGCATTAGTTGCTTCAACTGACACTTCAATTCAAAGCGATTTGTGACTGTATACTAAAGAAATTCTCTCAACCAGTAAATCAAAACAGAGACGGCCGCAAACGTTCCCGAAACCAGAAGGACAAACTATCGTCGTGCGCAAGCAAAAGGTAGCTTTTAACAGAAGTTATGTGTTTATAACGAAAGAAGGAGAGTAAGACTGCGTTCACACGGTGCCGGCACATTTTGAAAACGGTGAAAAATGTGGCAGATAGCACTCCCGTTCACACGAAAACGGCACATTTTTTTCCGGCAGATTTCGAAAACGGTAGATTTTGAAAACGGAACCCTAACCGGCATGAATTTGAAACAGCATCATGTGAACACTCGACAATTATGTAAACAGAACATTCTCAACGCTTTTGGATCGAGACTGGTCGATTCTTAGGCTGTAGATACTTTTCTTTGGCATCAAAGTCCTGCAACGACTTCTTACCATCAAATTTCCCAGCGTTTTCAAATTGTGCCGGTGTCGTGTGAACGCTAGCTCAAATTTTGCTACCGTCACTTTTTCACCGTTTTCAAAATGTGCTGGCAGTCTAATTCTAAAGCTCAGTCTCGCAGATTTGTTATTTGATTTAGAAGCCGAGCAGAATGCACAACAATCCTCGGCTATTTTAGGTTTGAATGAAGCAATTACCACACAGCTCCTGAATAAAAAAAACCTAATCTGCGAGACAGAAGTCCATATTCACCCTCCATCTTTCGTTATAAGAGCATAACTTCTGTTAAAGAACCACCTTTTGCTTGCACTAGGCGAGAGTTTGCCCTACTGGTTTCGGGGCAACTTCTGTAATCGTATTTGTTTTGTTTTACTTGTTGAGAGAATTTCCTTAGTCTGCAGTCACTCATCACTTTGAATTGAGGTGTCAATATGAAAGCAGCCAATGCTATTGTATTACAAAATCATTCTTTGTTGCCCTGTTAATCAAAGACTGGGTTCACACGATGCCGGTACATTTTGAAAACGGTGAGAAATGTGACGGCAGCAAAATTTGAGCTAGCGTTCACACGATAGCGGAACAATTTGAAAACGGTAAAAATTAGAGGGTAAAAACTCGTTGCAAGACTTTGATGCCAAAGAAGTGTACCTACACCCTAAGAATCAACCAGTCTCGTTCCTAAAGCGTCTAAAAGTGTTCTATTTTTCATCATTTTCAGGTGTTTACACGATGCCGTTTCCAAAATGTGCCGTTTTCAAAATCTGCCGGCAAAAAATGTGCCGTTTTCATGTGAACGGGAGATCCGTCGAATTTTTCATCGTTTTCAAAATGTGCCGGCATCGTGTGAACGCAGTCTAATTAAGTCTTCAAATCATTAAATCATATCTTTTAGTCATTGATGACAAACTTTGTCAATGCAAATCATTGTGAGAGTTTTCAACTTCATATCTTAGGCTCAGCAATGGTAGGCCTAATGGCTGACGAGTCACCACAGAGAACGAGGCCAAAGTCAAAAGGAGGCACAAGAGGATGTCATAGCGGAAATAGCAGACTATATGCATTCGTAATTGCAGTTCTGATAACACTCAAAGGTATCCTATTACCAACGTAGTGCATGCTTCTTTGAAACTGTGTGCCTCACACGGAGAATGCTGCATCGTAGTGCAGAAAGAACAGATTCCCGCGATTCAGCACAAAATCACACGAGCTATGCACTCAACACTAAAAGGCTGTCAATGTAGGAAATAATCGAAACTGCTCAAGAAGACTTGGCATATCATCTCAGCCGTGACCTTTGCTACATCCGAAAGACCTTTGGCCTCTGCTACGTTGCTACATTTTGCTGACCTTCGGCCTTCGACCTCCCTTCTATTTAATTGCTAGTGACTTAACTCCAAAGAAGACAAGTTCAGAAGACAAGTTGGCAACAGGATGAAAAGCGAATCGTTTAAATGCTGATTAAGCTGCTGTTTCCCTACCCTTGAGGTCAAGCTCTGGCACACAGATGGCGTCTCTATGGATTTCTTGCAGCAATGGAGTAATTTCGTTCTCTTGAAGCTCGCCTATTATGTTGTATACAGTCAAACTCTCCGTAAATGCAATCTTGGGCAATGCTAGCGTTGGGCCGTTTTAACTTGGGTGCCAGATCCACATGTAACCCAAGAGAACTGCTTTTTTAGACATTATAAAGACTACTCGTATGGTCGTGCAGAACATTTTCGCGTCAAAATTTTCCTGAGACGTCTATACCGTAGGTTGTTTGGGAACTGGGTTGCATCCCTGAAAAGGATCTCTCTTGTAAATTTGCAAATTCAAGACACTGCATCTATTTCTTGTAAATCAAATTTTCCTCATCCCAAGACAGAGTGCTTTACTTATTTTCTGGATTGCATCAAATGTTCAGTCAGTATGATATGATTGGCCTCTCCGCCCTGCTAGGTTATGAAACACCCAGGATATCGTTTTGGAAAGTTCACTCAGTATTTTCGAGAGATTTTACTGGGTGGCCAACAAAGAAAAGTTAAGTTGTACTGTTCACTCCTCTCCATTGAAAATTGTACGACAATAGGGCGAAAATGCATTTATGTACCTAAAATCTTTTTGCTACCTGTTTACATCGTCATGCATAATATATCGCGCACTAATCAACTCCATGTGCTGATATGTGTATTTGGCTTCAATATCATACCCAGTCCATGTGCCTTTCCCTCTTCCGAGCTGGCTATCGAAAGTTTAATTTGGCGTGGTATTCCTGAAAAATTTACTAGTAGCTTTGAAACTGTTGCTCAGCAACTGGAAATGTTATTGAAGGCACCTTGCGTTTTGGCTAGATATCTTCCCAAACTGGCTTTAATATCTTCTGCTTTAGCGAGAGTTGATTGTATTTAAAAATTTTAATTACGGAATAAGTTTGTCGAGGAATCGATGAAAATAACAAGTTGTACATTTGCATTGGGTGGACAGATAGTAATGATAAACATATAAGGTTTTATATAATAACAAAAACTCATAAAAGAGAATCAAATATTCGGTATTATGTCAATCAAGTATAAATTATTGTTATTATCATTGTTATTATTATCATTATCAATGTCATTATTATGAGCAATGTTTTAGAAATTATTTTGACAGCACATGTTGCAACGCAAGGGGTCCAGGCAGGCGAGCAACTAGGATATTTCAAGGGCAGGGTTCTGTGGTAGAAATTGGGCATAAAGATATTGGATTTCCAATTGAGACTTTCAGGGCAATCGCATGATATGTGAACATTTTCCTATGTTTTCAAGGAAGTCAAATAATAATCTAGGGGTAAAGGGTAAACTACTATCTGCCAATGGGCTAGTTTTCTGAAGATAATGATAACATAATCAACTTTGAGTGAACAAATTCAGTCAACAGCTAACGTAAAAAGACATCTATCTGGTTTAAGTCTGTACTGACGTTGACTATTTAAACAAAACGTTCAACAATCTAATCGACTGGCCTGATGAGAATAGGGCAAAATTACCTTTCTTGCAAAAAGGGCAGGGGTTGTAACCCCCACAACCCCACCCTTAGATGCGCCCCTGCCAGGAGTGTTAGTAAAGATCATAGTTTTGGTTTCTTTGGTTTCCAGTGATCTGGATTTTGAAAAGCAACAGCTGTGTAATTTGATACAGATTACATCATCTTTTCAGTCGGCCTGCTATTGTTGCTGCAGAAAAATCTTTTCTTCTGTGAGAGCCCTTATCTGTTGCTTTTCATGGTCCGGATCACATGAAATCAAAGAAGCCAAAACTAGGGTCTTTACGAACACTCTTTGACCCCTGAGGTTACAGAAGTTGAAGAAAGGATCGAGCAACTGGAAGCAGATACCTCAAATCCTTATAGGTCGTCAAGTGTTCCCTGGAGACATTCGATTTGATGGTGAATAACCTCGTCCCCCTGGGTGAGCTCGGCTGCATGATCAGCTTATGACGTAAGAACATTCAGGGAACGAAGTTGGTAATCTAATGGTTCCAGCTGTTGAAGAAGCGTAGAGGAATTGGGCGTTTTTATTTTTTCCAATGCTCTGCCTGTATATTTCCCGGGAGCACAAAATAGAAAAGCACAGTTCGGTTTGTCCAATTATTGGATAAAAGTCGATCTGAGAACAGATATGTGCTTGAAAATTTTAATGAGGTCTGAGAGAGGAATTCCGCTGCTAGCCCGCAGTTTCAAGAAGAGAGTTCGCGATACATTTCCCAAAGTTAAGGAGCACTGTGGATTATTAGCTCTAAAATTGTTTTAGCTAAAGGATCCGATATGGGCATCTCCAAATACCTTCGTGGTAATTTCATGACCCCAGATTCAGATCGTACAGGGTGTTCCAAAAAACATGTGCGCCATTTGATTGCCTGCTGTGGAGCTCATGAAATCCATTAAGACGAAATATGTTCCTTGCCAAAGACGTTCTGGTTGATATTCTACAGCTATTGGTCATTAATTTCTCTCAGATGTGCCTCTTTATATAACTGTAAAGTTTAAAGGCACACTTTCGTGGTGCTGATTGGGTAAACAACACAACCAAGAAGAAAAGAATTAAGCAAGGTCCAGTAATTTCGCTGTACAGTGAAAATCACGAAGATGATGATGATCTGATTCCCTGTATTCTTGAAACAAAGTATGATCCAAGAGCTAAAGCTCCAAAAAACAAAAAGAAAGGTAGTTACTCCAAGGCCAGAGGTTTGTTCTTGATTTCAAATAATCACTAGCCAATCAAAACCACGATATTGTGCGTTTAAGTCCATTTGATGCTAAATTACAAATTATGACTAAAGAACGGAGACAAACTCATCTGGTTTTAAACACCTAGTAATTTTGACATTCTTTCTCCGTAACTCAGTTGAAGTCTCTTCTGTCCACAGATCAGAAAACAGGTCAGTTGGATCTAGGGCTCCTTCGCAGCAGCCCCTCAAAAGGCCCATATGTTTTGGAACACCCTGTGCCCACAAACACTGCTCCAAAATCTTGCTTGGGCTTCTGTTATGCAACCCAGTGCAACTCCTTCTCTCATCTGTTTCCAGATACAAATCCTCTTAACGATTTATAACTGTTGTGATCAAGACAATATTGTCACTTTGAGAAAGATTATTTATTTTAATGTATCATAACTTATTTGAAATAGTTTCATCACAATTTAAGTAAAGTGCAAGTATGGATAGTAAATGACGCATCAGTCAACTGAAGAATACAGACGATCCCATCTTGTGGCAGAAGTAACGTTCTACTCTTTTGTCGCTAGACTCTTTCCCTGAAGCCTCATATCTGCAGGACATTTTTGATACAAAAAGCAGTCCTATTAAAAGAAAGTCGATCTCGCTTGATAAGGATGTCAAAGATACAAGTATCTCTTATAAGTAACAAAGAATTAGACTTGCGGTAAGTCTATTCCGTGGAAAATCAGCACTAAGGAAAATAGTTACCTCTGCGGGGGCGTAAAATACGAAAAGGACGCTGCGAAGGAAAAGCGAAGGAGAAGGAAACGGAATATTCCGGAAAAAACGGAATATTCCGTTTCCTTCTCCTTCGCTTTTCCCTCGCAGCGTCCTCTTCGTTGTTTACGCCCCCGCAGAAGTAACTATGTTCCTTACTGCTGATATACCGCGAAATAATATCACAAAAAAAATGTTTTAGAACTTTTCCTATGTTTAGACATTACTCAAGTACTTCCCGAGTAATTGAGACGGAAAACAAGCGAAAATAAAGTAAAACTGTGCCAAGGGTTTACCTTTTTAGAATAACTAGTATCTTAAGTTCTCCCAATACTGGAGTTTCATAATTCTTTGGATGTATGAGTGTCCGAGGCAGTTCCTCACAAAATATAAGTGTATCACTGATACAGGCAGAAGAAATTTGAAAGAAAATACAGGAATCAAGAAAAAAATGTTTAATTACTTTGTGCTCCATTAATTCCACTATTTCAGAATTTTTACCTTTTATACACAAATGACAAAGTAAGTCGAATTAGGTAATAAATATCAGTTTACCATAGTGCCTGCACATGGGTCGTTTGCCGACTGTAACATTGATTATAGAACTATGCGATTCAGTGGCGGATTTAGGGAGAGGGGACCAATGGGGACTACTGCCCCTCCCTGAACGATAAATACTCAGCTTGGCGCCCCCTTTCGGCGAGAATTGTGCCCCTCTTTGTTTCGATCAGGATATGGGGAAAACATACAAATCAAGATGTTAGCTATTTAATAGGAGAACCAATGAATTTTCTCAATCAGGAGTTCCAAAATTTTTTTGCCCCCTTCGGTGCGCTTACGTTATTCTGTACTTTAGCCCGGGGGTACACTTGACCAGATTTTGGTCGGGGACGTACCATCGAGGCTTCAAACACATACCCGTCCCTTCTACCAAGTTTTTGAAAAGTATACCCGACCTTATACCAATTTTCAAAAAAGTATATCCGACCTTATATTTCATACAAAAATTTTGAAAATCGGTACCGTTCCTTAAACCAAAAGTGTGAAAATTGATACCGTTCTTTATACCAATATCTGGAAAAAATATACCCTTCCCGATGGCACGTCCCCGTACCCAAATCATATTTAGTACACACCCACGGGTACTTTAGGCGCCCTCTCTGCAGAGTGCCTCTCTTTCAATTTCGAGATGGATCCACCCCGGACGAGAGTCACTAAAAAAAGTGCTTTGCTTCAAGGAGCTTGACTAACAAACAAGGGTTTTAGCCATAAAGCATACAAGACTCAGAACAAAATTCTCAAAGAACGAAGATGAAATTTGACTTTCACCCACGCCCATTTTGTTTATCCACCATGTTGTTGTTGTTGTTGTTGTTGATGATGATGATGATGAGGATGATGATGATGATGATGATGATGATGATGATGATGATGATGATGATGAAGATGATGATGATGATGATGATGATGATGAGGATGATGATGATGATGAGGATGATGATGATGATTATGAGGATGATGATGATGATGAGGATGATGATGATGATGATGACGAAGATGATGATGATTATTACTATTATACTACACTGATTTTTGTGAAAATGATATCCTTGGCTAGACTAAATTCTACATCAAAAGTGCCATGACTAGGCGTTTCCTAGACAAAAATTGTCAAATTTTCGCCTTCTTTAGACCAAAATCATCAACATTTTGGGTTTCCATACAGGAATTACCAAAATTTAACTTTTCTTCGACTAAAATTGGCAAAGAGCATACCCTTGCCCATACTAACATTGCCAGGAAGTATTTGGCCAGACCATGGGTTTAGGGAAAGGTGGAAGTTCTCAGGCACTCTCCCAATTGAAGGAGCTAACAGATCGAAAACAAGAGGCTAATGAAAACCATATGGCGATGCGATCGGCAGTCAGGAAAGCGAATGGCAACCGACTGAAAATGCTAAATCGACAGAATAATGGAAAGGATGGATCAACAAGCACAGAAAGGTAGGCCTGATAGTTCCGATTCTTTACAACGATAATTAATCTAATGAGAACTTCCACGTTTTTCAAAACCAATGGCCAGACTAAAGGTCCGAAAAGGCATACCCATTGCTGGCCGCACATTCCCAGGTACCTTTAATGTGGAAGAACAACCCTCCCCCCCCATTCATTTTGCATTACATTGCTTTAACGAATCTTTGGCCTTTGCCCTTTGGCACGATGCTTGAAGGGTTTCACTTCCTCCTTCGCATCAACAACAGTCATTTTTCGATTCAGGGCTGGCACCAGAGTAGTGCTATGAGGCTACAGTGCCTCTATCTGAAACATCTTGCTTCCCAGTTGGAGAAAATCACCGACTATTGTCGGGTTGAATTTCGTAAAGTGACGAGCCTCGTATATCTTAATTTCTACTCCCTGCTTGCGAAAGACTTCTGGTGCAACTCCTGGCTTTATTCTAAGAATTACGAGTTATATATCGGATGCCATACAGTCCACGCAATACCTGGTGAAGAAAAAATAGTTTTCCAGTGCACTGCCCCCGTCTCATCTTTGCTAGAGTTCCCTAATGTAACTTTACCAAGGTTTAACTTCTTGCCCAATATTTTATGTCTTCCACTCACAACACAAGTGACGTCACAGTCCATGAAGTTCTCTTTGGGTACTTTGAATTTGCATTCGCCATTCACTTCAATTAGATGTTGGTTTGCGTACGTCTGTAGGGACTTTGCGAGCGATGTTTTCTTGCCAATTCGACTGCCAAACTTCTTCAAGTAGCATTTTAATGTAATGCCTGCAAGAAATAGAATTAGTGGTAAGCAAAATGCTCTGGAGAGAAATTGTCATCAACGGTCCTTGGCAAAGGGCTCAAATCATTCAAATCTTTAAATATTGTAGGTGGGTGGGAAATTGCACCGAAATTGTATCACATTTCCTTATGAACTGAATGACTTGAAAAGGAACTTTGAATAATTTGCTGAAAATCTGCCGTGGCAACTTTTTGGTATCATGATTATTTTCAAACTAGCAGCACTTTGATTATTTTTGTAAATTCATCGAGCATTTTGAAAAAATTTAAATCCCCATGAATCGTAAATTACTTGAGGAAAATTGATCTAATCTTCAAGAAATCTACTGTTTTTGAAGGTCTAAAATATGGTGGCGAGCAGAAGTTTGTAACTCTTCTGGTTATAGATTTAGATTTTTGATGACGTCACAGTCTTGAAATGAATAAATGCCGCCATGTTGACGCATGAGCTATAGGACACGAACTGAGTCGATCGGGCCTAAGCTGGGGTACTCTCGTAGTGATTTGGCCGACGTAGTTAATTCAGTTTGCAATTAATATGTAATGATGTAATGAATAATTATTTTTGTTCTTCTCTGTCGTATCCTAACCTTGCTATTCCTGCCAAATACAGCAAGTAACGGAGCTCGATTCCCCTTCCATATGTAAAACGGTTTGCAAACTGTGTTTTCGCGCCTAGCGTAATTTTGTACATGGTTTTGAAAAGGTGGGTGCGGAGGCGCGAAAACACATTTTCCAAACCGTCGACAGGAAGGTCGCCAAGGTTTGTCATGGAAGGGGAATCGAGCTCCGTTACTTGCTGTAGTTGGCAGGAATTGCAAAGTTAGGATACGACAGAGAAGAACAATTAAGTAAGTATTCATTACATCATTACATATCAATTGCAAACTGAATTAACTACGTCGGCCAAATCACTACGAGAGTATCCCCAGCTTAGGCCCGATCGACTCAGTTTGTGTCCTATAGCTCATGGTTGAAGCGAACCAAGATGTCAGAAAAACTTGCCACGTCCAATTGACAGCAAATTGCGCAAAGCTTCTTTCACGAACTTCAACTGAAAGTATAATGGGATAGTATTTTACACCGAGTCTTTGAAAGATTGCAGGCCTATGCTGTTGTACTCCAAAAGTCAGAAGATGTATGGACTTGCTACACGTCTCTCTCGAGGCAAAACGGGAGAAGGACTTGTAATACTTGGTAGTATGGATCGTTGGCTGGACAGGATTCTGTCCAGTCGGCATCCTTTCACAAAAAACCAATATCCAATCATATGCTTAGAAAGGTCAATTATACAACAGAGCTAGGCTCTGCGATGTTCTTTGACACTGGCCGTCTCAAGCTTCGATGAAAAAGTTGATAACAACCCCGTCATTTTGAAAATGGAAGCAAGGCTCGATAGCTCATGAATATTAATGAGCATGCCAAGTATTACGAGTCGCTCTCGCTTTTTGTCTTTCTCTTGTTTTTTCTGCGAGAGAGACTTGTAGAAAGTCCAGAAGATGTACCATTCAAGTCCTACGTCAACGATTTCTTTGCATAGACAGATGGCCTATTCGTAGTTATCGCTATTGATAGACTGAATAAATAAAAAATGTTATTGCTGTTGTCATTGTTGTTGTTGTTGTCATTGTTGTTACTGTTGTTGTTGTTGTTGTTGTTGTTACGATAACTAGGACTATATCGTGAGTCCACTCTTTGCATTGAAAAATACAAAATAGTGAATAACCTAATCCACAATTTAAGGAAAAATTCTTCAGATTTAGACCATGAACGATAGGACACCCAGTGTGTAGCACTTTGAATTCATATCAATAGCGAGCCACCTCAAATTATTGTTTTTTTGTGTCTTGTACTTGTTTTTACTTCGTACACGACCACCTTTCAATGTTTCGTAATTTCAAAATTTTCAGTAGTGAGCCACCTTAAGTGACTGAAAATTTCAAAATTACGAAACATTGAAAGGTGGTTGTGTACAAAGTAAAAATAAGTTCAAGACACAAAAAAACAATAAGTTAAGGTGGCTCGTTACTGATATAAATTTAAACTGCTACACACTGGGTGTCATGTCGCTCATGTTTAGACCTGTGCACTATTCTTCCAGAAATCCTTATGACTTAAAACATACAACACCAAATCAAGTAATTTTTGGTTCAAGCAGTCATGGGTCCGTTGGGCCTCAAATGCAGAATGGTTCACCAAATAAAACGAAAAAACCTGAAAAGCTTCAAACGTTTGATAAAGCAGTGGAAAGGCCCAGAATGTAAATACAGCACCCGAAGTATTTATAATCATAATCAACAGTAAGTTTTGTAAACATTTTAATATCAAAACATCGAAATCAATGGGAAAACAAATAGTCCATAACAAAGGAAAAAGCGTGAGAAGATTAGAACTTACCTGACATATTCTCCAGGGACATGCTTGTTGGCACTTTAACCATTTTTGCCATAACATGTAGAGTTCCTGATTCGTTGTATATGAGTTGAACGAGCAAATCACCGAATTCACTCTAGAAATTACAAGGGAAATTACCAAAAGTTTGGAAAAAATTTTCAATTTTCAAATGATCACACAATTATCAAATTTTCCAATTACGATAATTGAAATTCAATATAGGTATGAAGCTACCTAAATATGATTTGTCATATAACACAGAATCTCCTCAAAACACTGGCCCAAAACATCAGTGACCACACACATTAAAGTGAAAATTTACGGACGGAAGTGCAAAAGTGACCATTCTTCCAAAATGCTAATGATTTCAAAGCATCGCCTCCTATGTTTCAGTTGATGACTTTTTGCGAAACACTAGACCATTCTTTAAGTTCCGTGATTAGTAAAACTTTTGGAGGCACTATCGAAAGCAAGACATCGCTCAAGTACTTCCCGAGTAATATGATACAGCAAACAAGTGAAAATAAACTTTCCTTTTTCAAAAAATGAATAGTTTCCTAAGTGGATTTTGCCAGTACTGAAGTTTCTTGATTTTTGGCGATCTGAGAGTTCAGAGGTCAGTTCTGGGGCCACAAATTTAGAATCTGGAATCGTCTGCCAGATAACATAAAATCAGCAGAAAATCTGGTCCACTAATCAGAGCTGGGATGGGGCCACCTGCGGATGCAATGTATCCCTTCAAAATTAACCCTGCAGATTATTTCCTCAAAATATCTATTAATTGTTTTTTATCCATTTTTCTATGTTATTGAAATAGACTAGCTGCTTTTGTAGCTTGTAATTTTTTCGATTTAGAATTGAAGACGCACACGCGCAGTTTCTTGTGATCGTTTCCTATCAAAAATACGCGGGCGGGGGGGGGGCAAAAATATTCTAAGTATTTCCTTAATCAAAATTTTTAATCTAATAGCTATACGGTACCCAATTAAAATTGTTGCCAGGCTTAATAATAATGAATATCTTCTTCTCCTCTCATGGCTGCCCCGTCCGTTTTAAGGCGAGGATCAAACAACAAACTATCTGGTGCCGTGACCCAGTTATAATTCAAGAAAAAGGAATACGAAAGGCCCTTACCTGCATTGAAGCAGCCTTGATATTCAATGTAACATCCGTTAAGACTTGACTGTAAATTTCTCTACATAACAGAGGCATCCTTGCTTCACCGTATATCACATCCTTAGCCGCTCTATCCGTGTAATGAATAAGAAATAACGCGGTCTTTGATTCAAAATCGCGATTCATAGGTCGAGATGTAAACACGAATTTCTCTTCAAATACAGGATTTGTTGTAACTTCGCACTGCTTCGTTGTGAATATCGATTCTCGTTCTGGCAGCAGAACGATGCTGGCGTAGATGCCAGTAATATCTGGCCGATTAATTTGCAGTTTATTCATTCTATTCAAAAATATGTCTAACTTTTTACGGGACTTGTCTTCGTACTGCAAAGCTATTTGTATCTTTCCGAGATTGCCGATTCCCATAGTTTTCTGCCGAGAAATGTTGTAAAGTTCAGGACGAATACTTGCTTGGATATCCTCAGTGCTCATAAATACTTTATCGTTTTCCTGGCCATTGTCTTCCTCATCGGATGAATTAACAGCCGAGTACTGCCGAGATGGTGCGAGTTTTCTACTAGATATCGGAGTAAAGTTCGCTGGTAATGATACAGTAGACGAAGTAAATCTTCGGTTTCCACCTGGTGAACGCGATTTATGAGATCCTACCGACGACTGTCGGCTACGTGAATCACCATCGTTGGCGCTAACATTATTAACCCTCAATTCAGGCTGGATAGAGCTCGAGTAGAAACTGCCGGGAATCGTAAAACCGTCGTCGGAGGCCGATAAAAATACCGGTGGGAACCGAGCAAGTGCTGAAACAGTCGATGCTTCCTTTCGCCTCTCAGCAAGCTTCGAATAAGGAACGACTGGTTTGTCTCCAGGCGATTTGCTAGTACTAAAGAGTCCTCCTGTGTTGTTGTTGTCAGCCTCCTCTGCAGGGCAGCATCTCGTACAAAAGTCTCGTATTCGTTTATAATATCTTGCGATAAGGAGGGTGATAACGGTCGCAAAGAATAAAGCGCCTAAGGATATTGAAATTGCAAGTAATATTTCTTCTTTAATTTTATCTGTTGGCTGTCCCATGTTGATTGAATTTCTAAAATGAAATTAGAGGGAATCAAATTAAATCTTAAGCAGATGAAAATTTATTAGCCATCGGAGGGCACAAGACGAATAGCGACTGACTTGCAATGGAGTAAACTAGCACTTTCTGTGTTCCAAAACTGCTTTGAAAAATCACTAAACCCTGAATATATTGCTGGTCTATCAAGTTCTTCGAACACAGCAAGTGTCCGCCTATGAGAAACTCAAAATAAAAATCTGGCAGTAAAGTTCATACTTATCAGAAAATTAAGAAAAACAGCGTGATTGATTTCACATATGTCTCATATGACTCTCTGGAATGCTTTCTTCTATCGAAAACTGTTTTCAAAGTCGGAAACTAGATAAAAACACAACAATATGCTACATAGTTTAGAATATCCCAAACTAAGGAAGGTATAAAGCATCCGACTTAAATATAGTAAAATCCCACTTATAAGAACCTACGATTTTGTAAGTCTGCCTGGTTTCTTAATGAATACAATCGATTGGTTCTAAAAGAACCGTAGCCTTACTTGACAAATTCAGCCTGTAGGTTCACTTAGTGTCACAGAACTTGCTCAGGCTCTGCCAATCGCTGATTCTACCAGATGTCTTTACAGTAGAGACTTCAAGTTCAATGAGATCACAACAATTGACGTTTATCAAAATATCCTCATGAAATCAACCTCCGACTAATACACGTTCTGCTGTTTCCATACACGATTCTTAGTAACTCAACACTCGTTCTAGGCAATCCTTCATCTACAATCTTACAATCCTGCAATCATACAATCTCAAACTATCCTACCCTTACACTGCTTGTCCTCATTTTTATACTCCAGTTTGTCTATTGTTCCTTCTAACCAATAAGATTAGTACTCAGGAAAGGATGTGTTTGTTACCTATGCAACAGCATTTTTCCCACAGTGACCCTCTAAATATATCTCAAAATACGTAATAAATCACTCTTATTTAAGGTTAAATGATGCTCTCCAATTAGCAAGGTTCTATAGCTTCCTGTGTTCCTAATAAGTAAACAAGGTTGTTACGCAAATGCGGCTTATTTCAATGAGCACAATCATCCGACCACATATCAGTCTTTGTATTCTAACAACTTCCATATAATACCCAAAAGAAACTTGCGTCATTGCATTCTAAATCCATAAATGCTCTCTTTCCTATTCTGCTCTGATTCATTAATCTGCTGTCTGTTGTTACAACTACAGCGCACATAGGGATTTTCCCGACATACTCCCCCCTTTGACTCATATATGAGTCAAACCTATCTGGGTGCGCTGGTCTGAGTCCGCAATAATCTTTCTGTCATTTCTCACTTCCAGAGATTTCAAACTTTGCTCAGGTATCCACTCAGATCTCTTCTTTCTCATTTCCCATTCTTTTGTCCTAAATACTTTTAAATGAGAAATGTTGGCAAAATTGCTCTTACCAGATCCTTTTGTTTCCTTTGTTTGTCTCTTTGAATTCTGCCTCTTTGGTTTGATCTTTCTTGTTGTCTCTTCTTGCTTCATTGTCACTAAATGCACTTGAGGATATGGATTTGGCTGTGTTATTCCTATTGGGCCTGCAATCACCCATCCGAGTAATGTCTTGATAGCAACTGGCTCATCAATTCCTCCTCTTCTCACTTCTCCTTCCTGAAATCTAAAAAGAACATCAGCCCCCAAAAGAATATCAATCCCCAAAGTTTCCTTAAATTTGTCAACATCTGAAAAGTATAAATCCTTAAGATGAGCATAATCATACTTAACTCTCTCTATATGTATATTAGCAATATCAGAAATATGATCTACTACACATGCTTCTATTCTCACTGTCTTTCCTCCATTAAAAGTAGGTGTTAAGGTAATTTCAACAATATCTCTTTCTTCCACATTGGCCTCACTAGCTCCAAATGTCAAAATCCCTGATCTTTCTTTCCTAATGGGTTTTAAATCTAATTCTCTTGCGACCCTGGATGTCACAAACGTCCTATGACTTCCTGAATCGAAGAGCACTCTAACCCTGGCATTCACTTTCCCATCTACTAGCGCTTGTGCGGTCTGCAGGGCAACCCTCCCCCCATTTCCAAAACTCTCTACGCAAGAGCTGACATTGACGGTCCTAAAAGGTGGTGCAGTTGGCCTAAGAGTGCTACCCTGTCCTACTGAGACTTCTGCTGACGTTTCCTTGTCACATATTGAATTATGATGCTTACCTCCGCAATCTTTACAAAATACACTACTTCTACATTCGAATGAACGGTGTCCTTTCTGCAAACAAATAAAACAGCGTCCATACTTCATGATCAAGTTCTTCCTTTCTTTAATGTTTGTTATCCCTTGGCATTCAATTTCTTCATGCTCCTTCAGGCAATATGCACATCTATGTTTCTTGTTGGTATTTCTCGCAAGCAATGTTGTGGTTAGGCCCATTCCTGCCTCGTCTTGGCCTGGGTTTCTTTCATATGGCCTCGGTTTCGATTCGTCTGCTGCAAATAGCGGGACGAACTCCTCTCGAATTTCTAACTCTTTTGTGAAAGCAAGTAGCATTTCCTCCATTGACCATCTCTCGTGATTTTCTTCCCCTCTGATCATATACAATCGAAAATTGTTCGGAATCTTTTCTAAAACTACCGGAACAATGATGGTTGAGTAGTCTCTTTCGTTCACTCCAAGTGCTTGCAATCCTCGGTAATGTGTCTCAACCAAATCGTGGAGTTCGCGCAATCTTCCTACGTCATGTTCGCTGTATACTGGTGGGGCATTGGCAATTTTATTGATGTGCGATCTCCTTATGAGCTCAGGTCTTGCGAATCTCTTGACCAAAAGTTCCTTAGCATGATGATAATTTCTTTCGCTCAGCTCGAATCCACTGATCACTGTTTGTGCAGGCTCTTCTAAGTAGTAACGCAAATACGAAAACTTGTCGATCATGGACAGCTCCTCATTCTCATCTATAGCACTGCGAAAACTGTCCCAAAATTCTTGCCAGTCTTGTGGCTTTCCAGTAAACTTTTTCAATTCAAGTTTTGGAAGTTTCGCTCTAGCCTTTTTACCGGTTGGTATCTCTACATGTTGATGAACATTTTCTTGCTCTGCACTCGTATATTCTTCGATTAAAATCAACGCTAAATTGACTCGCTCCTGAAATTTTCCGACTTCTTCTGTTTCTTTCGCACATACATTCGCTTCTTCACTGTCACTCAACAAAACCAAAATTTCATCATCCATTTTATTTACAGTTTCCATTCTCCCATTTATTTGCATTCCAAGTTGCTTCATTTTTCTAACGCCGACTTGTCTAGCTTTGGTTTCATCTTCGATGTTCGCGACCAGTTTCAGAACGTATTCTCTATGTACAGTACGGAGTTTCTTCTTTTTCAAAATTCCTTCCATTTCTCGTAATTTCTCTACAAATAAATAATCCGGCTGCTCGGTGGACCATGTGTCACAGAACTTGCTCAGGCTCTGCCAATCGCTGATTCTACCAGATGTCTTTACAGTAGAGACTTCAAGTTCAATGAGATCACAACAATTGACGTTTATCAAAATATCCTCATGAAATCAACCTCCGACTAATACACGTTCTGCTGTTTCCATACACGATTCTTAGTAACTCAACACTCGTTCTAGGCAATCCTTCATCTACAATCTTACAATCCTGCAATCATACAATCTCAAACTATCCTACCCTTACACTGCTTGTCCTCATTTTTATACTCCAGTTTGTCTATTGTTCCTTCTAACCAATAAGATTAGTACTCAGGAAAGGATGTGTTTGTTACCTATGCAACAGCATTTTTCCCACAGTGACCCTCTAAATATATCTCAAAATACGTAATAAATCACTCTTATTTAAGGTTAAATGATGCTCTCCAATTAGCAAGGTTCTATAGCTTCCTGTGTTCCTAATAAGTAAACAAGGTTGTTACGCAAATGCGGCTTATTTCAATGAGCACAATCATCCGACCACATATCAGTCTTTGTATTCTAACAACTTCCATATAATACCCAAAAGAAACTTGCGTCATTGCATTCTAAATCCATAAATGCTCTCTTTCCTATTCTGCTCTGATTCATTAATCTGCTGTCTGTTGTTACAACTACAGCGCACATAGGGATTTTCCCGACACTTAGGTTCTTACGTTCTAGGTTTCTACTGTATCCAAAACATATGTCAGTTTATGTGTAATAGTATGGAATATTAGAAATATTCTCACTTCATTCTAGGTTTCTACTGTATCCAAAGCATGATATGTCAGTTTATGTGTAAAAGTATGGAATATAAGAAATATTCTCACTTCATTCTAGGTTTTTACTGTATCCAAAACATGATATGTCAGTTTATGTGTAATAGTATGGAAAACTAGAGATATTCTCACTTGCGAATAAAAGTTGTTTCATATCTTCATCAATAAAAGAAACTGGAAAAATAAAGGCAGTCTACCGCCTGTGCCAGAAAAAAGTTCCCACTTGTGAAAATTCATAGCATCGAGAGTACTTCACAGATGTAAATGATTCAAGGTCTAGTTAAAAGCCAAAAGATCATAGTGATTCTGTGATTCTTCTCGCTATCATGAGCACTAGAAACATAGGTAAATTCAACTTTACAAAAATTTCATGATTGCAAAATGACTGAAAACGGGCCGCAAACATTGATCAAATCATAAAGGACTCTGCATACACCACACAGATCAATAAAGAAAATACCATCGTTCATGGGTGAGAGATAACCACTGCAAATTTATTGCCATGGGACTATTAGTGTTTGCTTGAAAAACTGACGTCTTATAACTACTGAGAGACGTGAAATGCCCTTTCTGTATTGTTCTGTGTAGAGAGAGTCCTAAAATTTGATCAATGTGTTAGGCCCTTTTCAGTCACTTTACAGCCATGAAATTTTTATTAAGTTAAATGTAATATTTATCAAGTTAAATTTATTGATGCCTCAAGTGCTGGTAAGACAGCGAGAAGAATCACAAAATACTTCGATTTTTAACTAGAACTTGAATTATTCAAATCTGTAAAGTATTGCTGGTGATATGGATTTTCAAAAGTTGGGACTCCCTTCAGGCCTATTCGGTAGCTACTTAGACACAAGAAATTTCTCCATGTCTTTGATCAAAAAGCGCACAAATGGGAGACGATTAACTTGTTGCTAAAATTAATAACTAACAGCTTGAATATCAGACGTGTTTGGCGTCTTGACTTTAAGTCATGTGACATTAAACCAGTTACACCTGGCAGATTATTACACAAGATTATCGGGTGGGTATGTTTCAAATGTGGTCCAAAAAATGTGATCCAGATCAACTTCACAGGCACCATCTTGGCCCAGGGGCAAGTCACTCTTTCGAAAAAATCGTACGTGAATTTTCAAAACTGACCGACCTGAAAGGATTTATATAGATCCCTTTCGAAAACAAAAGGATTTTGCCGAAGGTGTGCGAGATTTCGTGGGAGTGAAATGTCCTTCGATCTTGGCTGTATCTTAGCTCTGGTAGTGAAACATATTGTTTATCAGCATAGTCATAAGAGATATGACCATGTTATCAGTTATTAGCTCCTTCCCCCAAAATTGGTGGAACCAATAATTCAATTTGAGGGCAACCCAGTATCGTACGAGATGGCACTGGTAACAAAGACTCCCCCGGTCATACCCCTCTTTAATCTCTGGAGAACAATTTGGGGGTGCCAAGGCATGACGCTGCAATCTGTAAGAGGGGTCCTCTTTTCTACGCCTTGTCGAGACTGAAGCTTTAAACAACACTTGTTACATTTGTATCATTACATTTCATAACGTAAACATCTCGTTGGAAACAAAGCAAACAGAATTTTGATCAGTAATTTTGTTCGAAAATGCAGTAACGAAACTTTTGTTTTTGATACCAAAAGGTTGAGAAATCTTTAAAGAAGGTGGGCCTTATTTTCATTGATAGAATAACAGAAGACAGTGAAAAACATCTGTTGCTACAGTATGACAGTGGAAGAATGCATAGCGTGGTCGAAGTTGAAATGTAACAGATTTCCTCTTTGTGTTTGTTACATCTTGCGTGGTTAGTCGTGGGTTTATGTTTTCGTACGGTTAACGCACGGGCTGTGGAACACATGTTAAGACCAAGCTGATGAGAACCTTTGACACTCAGTGCCAAAAAAACTAATAGGAAATATAACTTGAGGAACTGTTTATTTCAATAAATGAAATACTTTTCATGTAACTCACTTTCACTTGCTTCCTAGATCATATTACTCTGAGGGAACTTGAATAAAGTCTACGCATTTAAGCAAGTTTTAAGCATGGGTAGCGAAAATGTAAACTGTTAGGAATCTTTAAGAAACTGTTGAGAAAATCTACGTACTCAAATCTGCTAATTCTAAGAAACTTCCAGTACTGGCCCTAGCCCTGGCCCCATTTCTCGTACCCTGGGTACCAATTTCCTTTCATTCAAATTTTGAGGCTCTGGTACCCAGGGTACATTTCTCATAAAGCAGGTGTCATTCGACAATCATTGAGCAAGCTACATTTTGTGGACTACATTTTGACAAGCAGCAATTTAAATCATGGTTATTGTAAGCAAAACAACAACCAACGTGCCCGGGACACTTATTCGCAAATCTGAAAGCCCGGGGGGGTACTTGACTAAGGAGGTGACGGGGGCGGGAGTGTGCGGCAAACCTCTCCACACCCTGTACCCTGTCGCATAAAAAATGGCCCAAAAGTATACCCTGTCGCATAAAAATTTTGCCAAAATCCATTGTTTCAAGAGAAATCTAAAAGGCATCCTTCCACACGATACCCTGTCGCATACTTTTCTTACCAACTGTGATACCTTGTCGCATAATTTTTATCAGGAAAGGACACCCTGTCGCATAATTTTTACCGTAAAAGGACACCTTGTTGAGCGGCACATCCCGTCTAGTCCAGTATGGAAGTACCCCCCCCCCCCCGGGTCTGAAAGGTCGCACAACTTGAGAGTCTTCTTGTCAACATCGTCATTCTGGTTCGTTGTCATAAGTTCTTAGGGGAAACTTGAATTTTTGAATTCTTTATGTGGTTGTCCTGGTTTCCGGGTGTGATCAAATAGTTTCGTAGCGTGCACGCAAAGGAATTGGCCCGAATTGGCCTACAAATTTTTATACTCACCAAAACTGTCTCTCCTCTCCAGATAAACCCAGAAATCCGCTTGAAAATCTAGCTTCGTCTGCAATCTGTTCTCTCGAGTCTCCAAATTAAAAATCAACTGGTTGCGTCTTTTGACAGCATGCTAAAAACAACACAGCATATTTCAGACCTCTGGTGCTCTTTTGTCATTTCATGTGACATATTTCACAACAGATTTCTTTGTATTTATCATGCTCTGTCGAATTAGAGCATGTCCCACATTTGACCACATTTGCTAACCACTCGCAAACTCAAAGAACATTTCGATCGCAGTGAAGGCATTTGGTCTGCGAAATACTTTGTTTGCGAAGGCGTAAATTCAAGATACATTTGAAAACAATTAGAATTGTGAAAGGGTGTTTAGTCCATTGCAGTAACGCAGCTCTTTGTATTTGACCTTTATTTTGTCAACAATCAGATCAAAGAGACAGATTTGATGACTGCTCAACCGCTAAGTCCTTTTGTATAACATTTATCAAAACAATGAGTGGGAAATCGCCTACACAATGAGCATGGGCGACCGGACATCACTCATTGTATCGACAGCTGAGTTCAAATTTGTGCCCAGTGAACCTGGGGTGGGAACTTCCATGTAAGGAGCAACCAGTGCGGTAGGAAGCATCTGAGATTTGCGCGGGGGGGGGGGGTGCAGGACACTTCAAGAGCACTTTTTCCTTACGTTAAAGGGGCATTTCGTGAAAATAAACAGGATAGGGTACTTCTTGGTTTATTCCAAAATCTTGGGGGTTACGTGCCCCCAGGTTCCTAAGTTTGAAATAGTAATGAAATCCTCAAACTGCAACTTTCCATCAGAAATTGGCAGCCCTAGCTCTCTGAACTGCAGGACAAGCCTTGTTAGTGGGGTTTTTGCTTTGCACTTTTCGTTTGATTTGAAGATTCGTTGGTGGGGAGTCCGTCATCATAATTGCTATCATTCTTTCTGAGGGTACAATTGAGAACAAAAATTTTCCAAAGAAGTCCACAATCCAGCAACAAGGTTTAACCTACTAGCCAGCTATCAGGAATCTTTCGCCTCCTTTTCTATTGTGGTTTGGACTTTTTTCCTTGCTTGTATTTCTAGAACGAAACTGTTGAAATGTCCTATATTGGTGACTGCTTCCTTGAAGGCTTCGTTGTCGCTTGCGAAGGCAAGTCACTCTGTTCACTCCGAACGAGGAGTGTATATTTTTTCAAAAAAGAACGTACGAGATTTTAGCCAAAGACGCACTAGAGTTTTACAGATTGATACGCCCCTCGACTCCAAAAAATCCTACTAAAGTTTGGGATCTAATAAATCTTGAGGTGGTTTTCAGATTTTCAAGATTTCTTTAAATTTTTGGTGTCTTTGAAGATTTTTAGAACCCTTCGAGTTCATTAAAGCATTAAACTGTAAGAGATCTTGGGAGTGATTTAGTTTGTTCTTTGGAGCAATGCAAAAACTGCAAACTACAACACATCAGTAGTGTAACTAAGATTTTCGAAAGTGTTGGTGTCTTTGAAGATTTTTAGAATCCTCCGAACTTCAAACTAAAACATAAAATTAGTATCTTAATTAAGATTTCTAAAGTGTTTACAAAATTCTAAATATTGCAGCCCTCAATCAGTTGTCAAGATGCAAACTTTAAAATTTGTTTCAAGTATTGTCTGGGAAAAACAGTTTGCAATTCATTTAGTGTCAACCATCTTGAGTCTTTGTTGAATTCTGGAAAGCCATCCTTACTTTGTTGCAGTATAGCTTTGTAGAAGAACACCTTCAGAAAGAAAACGAGCAAATCGTGAGTAGGTAAAATGAATAAAGGGGCTTCCCAAGGCCGTCAAGAAAGAACCAGCTCTGGCACTGGAGTGATCTATGGGGATGGAACTTTGGAGGGGGGGGGGGTGGTTTGGCGGCGCAGCCCCAAGAAACTTTTTGTGACCATGCCCTTCGGTTTTCCGGAAAACCAAGGAAACGCCCCTTTTAAAGGGAGTTCAAAGACCAGGAGCCTTTGCCATCGGCCATCGTTGTTTTTCTTATGAATTTCCTACAGCCAGTTATCCTGTAAGCTGGAGAGCTAGGTGGTGACTTTCCGCAACGCATGCTGGTCTTTGTACTCCCTTTAAGACTATATTCTTTAAGACTATTTAAAGGGAGTACAAAGACCAGCATGCTTTGTATGAAGTCAGCATCTTGCTCTCCACAGCTTTCAGAAGAACTGACTGTACGAAATTCACAAAAACAAAACAAGCGATGGCAAAGGCTGCTGGTCTTTGCACTCCCTTTAAGACTTTAAGACCATACAAATGATTCTTATATATGATTCTAATATGATTATTTTTAATGATTTTACTGTAAGATTTTACTTTTCATTTCTTTTCGTTTGACTTTAGGAAAAGGACTCTAGTGATAACAGTGTATTTTTGCACTGATAGATAATCCTATATAAAACTTCGATTTATTATTCTTATTAGTATCATTATTCATTCTAACAAATTGCTTGAAAATCCAATGTGAAGGTTTTATAAAAATTTTATTTATGAATCGAGGACATTGTTTTATGTTAGTGAAGACCAGTTCACACCAGGTCGTTGCAATCGATTGAGGTTCCAAAGGGAACGAACGATTCGAAGGCCACAAAGATTGAATGTGAACGTAAACGAAATGGTTATTGCTGCAATAAATTTCAACAAAGTAGATGCTATTTTTCAAAGACGACTTCAGATGGTCATCGGACTTGATCTCTAAACTGTTAGATGGTAAACGGACTTGATTTGATCTTCAATTCGAGACTTTTTCATTATGATTCATACATATTCTGAAAAAAGTATTTTTCCTCTTGCAGAGCACACAGTAATAAATCTCTTGAGGGCACACAACCATTCGCTTCTTCAAGCTAAAAGAAGACTAGCAAAGAATTTCTACATAAGATTTATTTATGAAATGTTTAAACGAGTTCCTGAAAATCTAGGTCTATGACATTAGATGAATTATACGCTAAATCTGGATTATAGGAAAGAATATCCACAGTTACGAGATATCAGTACACGTTTTTTTACAAGACAGCGGTTTATAAGAAACTAGTACAAAAATTGCCAATATCTTAGAAACTGTAGTGCAATGTCTGAGAAGCATATACCGTTGAACCTTCATTCTTGAGCAATATCAACTAACCTTTCGTTCTTTCAGCATAACAGCACACTGTTTATTCCTATATAATGTTTTAAATGTCAAGAAACATATCTCCGGCAGTGTTATCTACCACACTGATAATTCTACATTCAAAAACAAGAAACCAATTAAGAAACTTTCAGAACTAAAATGGACAAAATTTCATGGTAAATTAAGAAACTTTTAGCACTATGGACGGATCCTAGTTTCTCATAAAAAAACGTGTAATTCTTATCAAAGGTGTCACGAATAATTTCTTTCAGAATCCTCTTCAACAGATAATCCTTAACTTCATATAGACATTGATGTTGATCTTTGACTAATTAGGGATCTATCAAAACAGAAATAATTTCCAAATCACCTTTTTGCCCTGGACATCACTTTCTTCTCTGAATTTCGAGTCAACCTCTTCAGTGTAAACGCCAGAGGGTGCATTGCTTAGCACAAGAGCTGTGACGTCATTTTCAGATTGAGACTTGATTAACCTTTCAGCCGCCTGTTTGAAAAAAGAGAATCGTTTCGTTGGACATGAAAACTATGGTTTCTTTGGGTGTGTTTGATTGGTAATTCCAAACCTGCCAAATTTTGAAAGCGGTAGACTTCACAAGGATGGAAACACAGTTCTCAATCAAACACAAAATTCTTCAAAACAGCAGGTTTCAGATTTATCCTGGCAAAGACAAGGTTTCCAGTTGAAGAACACGAAGATGAGTCTGGTCCTTGGCAACTAAAAGTGAATTTCTAGATTACCGTAGCAACGCGAGCAAAATCGCTTCGTTTTCAGAGTTCTGCAAATGAAATCAAAAATGTCTCCAAAGCCTGCCAAACCTTCTACCTTTAGGAGCAGAAGGTTCAGCAGGCCTGCCAAACCTGCCAGACCAGCCGTTTTTGGAACTGGAGAGTCAATCAAAATTCCGAGTCTTCCAAGTCCACCGTTTTCTGAATTGGTACCAATCAAACACACCCTTTGTAACGTACTGTGGATAGCATTTGTCTATTTACCGGGTGTCGTGTCCAAAAAAAGGTTTCCCTATTTGCACTGTTAGTTCAGTAAACGTTTGTGCTATTTGACAAAAATTATAAAAGAAATCCCCAATATAATAATGGGGATACCCAATATAATAATTTTCCTGATAAACGGAATACCTGAACAGCTCAAGAAAATACTGAAAACGGTTTATCAATAAAATCGTTAAACTGGTACCTCAAAATCCACGGAAATTCTACTTTAACTGAATTCCAACAGTTAGAGCTTAAGGTTCATAAAGAGAGCTTCTCAATGGTTTCAACGAAATTTTGCCTCCTAGTGCCATCTCTAACCTCTCAAATGAATTGTTAGTTGAATTCATTCTGTATGGCAATGAAAGGTTACCACCTGACGTTAATAAACGACTCATAGAGGCTACCCTGAAATTCATTCATGCAACCAAGCGCCTTTAAATTCCTGTTGCAACGCCTCCCCCAATACATGGTCATATCTCTCCTTTGTAAATGTAGCTTAATATATTGGTTTTGTTTAGATTTATATTTATATGTTAAATGGCCACAGGGTTGCTACGTATTTCCGTTCTCCTTGTGGCATCTTTTTTTTGTAATCTTTTGCAGTTGTGTAATTATGTAACTGTGTAGTTGTTTAGCCGTTGTATTTTTATGAGATTATAGAAAAAAAGGGAGCCATGAAAAATAACGTTTGTTCGTTTGGCCCGTAAAAAGCACGATTTTACTTGATGCTCGAAGAAAAAGTATGCAACATGAGACATTAAGGTCCCGTGGTCCGCACTTTAGCATGATTCCAAATCTGAATACCAATTTGTGAAATTGACAAGCGATTCTATGCCTTCTCACCTGTGATGTAAAACATGGAAGAAATGGAACATATCTCCATTGCTAGGCTTTTCACCTTTTCAAGGGTTTCTCTAGACTGCTACACATTCTCTGTAAAAAGTTGATGAGCCAAAAGAATCGGAAAAGATTACAGTATATGGATCAAAGTTGGTATTTACGTGAGTAATTGCTCCTTTACAGAGTTCAAAACAAGACAATGGTTATAAGCTTACTAGCTGCAACTTTATTCCTTCCATGAGCAGAAAAGAATTTATCTGCAGCAGCATAACAGATGAAAGCTGTGCCGGTACAGTGGAAAAGTGGTCTGAATCTGCCCCTGAATAGAGAATGCATATCTCGCTTTCTTATATTACTTTCTCATCATGGAAAATGTCTTGTATGTATGTTATAAAACACTTTTTGTAGAGAATATTATCACTTCAAACTAAAGTTGTTCTTTGTAGCTGCTTTGAAAGTAAAATCCTTTAGAAGTCATGCCAAAAAATTATCGTGAACATTAAGAATTCAGACCTGCTTAAGTGTTTCTCCTTCCACAATTTCAGTCTCTGGAAGTAACCATTTATCCTCTTGCTGCACAATCAAATGCAGATTGTGATCCAGCAACCGTTCCAAAGAACCTGTCATGTTATTTGCATCAGCTTCTGTCCTTCGATCAGCAAGTTTGAGTTGTTCAAGTTCTTCAGAGACTTCAGCTTCTTCGTCCTAAACATGCAGACACATGATCAGAAAAAGCTAAACTTAAAAATACACTTTTGCCCATACTTTGCAATCAGTTTGCATTGATTATGCTTATCATCCCTTTGGAGTTTGCAAGTTTGTATGGAGTTTGGACAAATTTGCGAGACCACAAGACACTCCAACAAACCTGTTGCAAACTAGTGGGCAAATTTGAACTCTTTACCAATAAATCACAAACTCCCATATATACTGTACCAGAATCATACTCCAAATGAACTTGGTTGAAGCTTTACACAAATTTGCTGCAAACAGGGCATTAGCATGTGGTATTCTCTTTGGAGCACAGAAAGTCCCCTCCCTTATATGATAATTTAAGGGGACTATATTTTCCCAAGAGGAGAAAAATAGATGAATGTATATTGTGTACTTATTTCATTTTGCTAGGTTTTCACAGGTTTTCAAATGGGGGATTCTGCAGAAGATCTCCTATGTCAATGGGAAAGAAAGGCTGACTAAAGCCAGGTCCCAAGCTTCTGAACCTAACTGGACATATCAAACCAGCTTTAATATCATTGCTTTAAATTTTGGGAGCAGCATTACAGTATGTAAAATGCCAGGCCGGCCTTTTTTATTAACTCAACTTGTAGAATTACAATCGACAAAAAAAAGAAACAAATTTCAACTTATTTACCTCTATTTTACCAAACTCTTGTTCAAATTCTAGCCGCTTCTGCTCTTCAGCCTCTGTTGGTTTCTTTTTTGTTGATTTTGATCCTTTGGCCATCTTAATCTTCTTAGCTTCATGTTCTGAAAGGCAGCTTTGCTCAAATTCCAAAGCATTCTGGTATGCTGCAAACTTTTGCTCAAGTTCATTGAATTCTTTGGAAATTACTGGCTTCCTTTCCAATAATACTGCCACACAGATTTTCCAAGGTTTTCTGTAGTATGGTGTCTCTGTAGCTAAGTTATGAGCTTGAGCTAAACATCTTGCCCTGATACCTGTGGGAGAAATTATTGTTGACAATTCATGTGTCTGAGCAAGAAGTTGTGGCGGGGTTTGTAATCCACTGACTTTGCAGGCAGAACAGTCAGGTGGACAGGGTTCAAATACTGCAACACAGATTTTCCAAGGTCTTCTGTAGTATGGTGTCTCTGTAGCTAAGTTATAGCTTGAGCTAAACATCTTGCCCTGATATATGTGGGAGAAATTATTGTTAATTCATTAATGTTCTGAACAAGGTGTTGTGGTGCCATATTGTAATCCACTGGCTTTGGTGGCAGAACAGTCAGGCGGACAGGGTTCAAATCCCATCAGAACCTCTTGAGCATCATGACAAGGGATCATGGACTTGATTAGCATTTAGCTTTTTCTGTGACCCTAGCACTTGGCACTGAAAACGGCAACTTCACCTTTAGAATATGACTTTGGCCATTCTGCAATGTAGTGGGATATCTTACAATGGACTTCAGACCAATAATATAGAGCATATAGTAGCCTTTGGCTGTGTGCAGACTGAAAGGCCATCGTAGATAATCTTTCTCTCTGCCAATGAATTCAGCCATTCAGTTTCTTCAAACATCTGTTTAACAAAAAACCACTGGATACTCTGTACTTCTGCTGAAAAAGCAACACCCTCCTGTGCCACAGGCTGTGGGCTGACTTTCTTACGCCGATTGGGAAGGTGAAAATAAAAGATGAATGAACAAAGTAAACTTTTCTTTTGTTTAACTTACCTATAGTCGCACTGTTGGCGATAGCTTTACAAAACAAGAATCTTCTCGAAGCTAGGCCACCGAGTTCCGCCATTACTACCAGGGTGTTAAAAGGGTGTAGAAAGCAATGATCTCTTTTTCGTATCCTTAAAAGAGGCAATTTCATTCAATTCAATTGCGGAAGTCAAGCAACGGTAAACCTCTCTTCTGCAAATCAAAAGGGGTTGACCAAACAGCAACTTTTGGGTGACCAAACAAAGCTCAAAAGGTGTGCCTGACTTGCAGCATCATGTCGCATCAAACTGGCATCAAAGGTATGCATTTACCCTTCAAATCTTTGCCGTATTTCTTGATTGTAACATGCCATTGCAAGACAAGAAAAAACCAGTTTTTGATGAGGTTGTACCTCGGCAGGATATGATGCCTCCTTACGTTGCCATCAGTGTCTTTGCCAGGTCTTGCCCCAGACAACAACAACTTTTTCTATGGTTGTGATTGCAAAGTGCCGACTTAGGTAGGACCCAATTAAGTATTTATCCGGCCAGCCCCTCAATACAGGGCTCAGATTGGAAAGTTTGCAGAATGTGCGGGGATCTCTCTCCTACATCCAAATGTAGCGCGGCTGTATTTGTGTCGCTAAACAATAGTTCTATTGTTTCCTTTTGTTGTTTACAAAAATTTCGCAGTTTGAACGGCGGCAGAAATTTAAAGTGCGCGGCAGAGAAATCGGCCGTGCAAGGCAAACTTTCCAGTCTGGTACAGGGCTGCCATTTGGCCGATTTAAGGGGCAAATTTCTTGATTCTTCAAAGCACATAGTTCCTATCGTTTCAATTGTTTTATCAGCACACTGTCCGGCGCATAAAATTTAGGTCTCCAGATTGGTTGTGAGAGGATGTCAAAAGGCATTAACATCTTCTAAATTTGCCGCAGGAACATATATTGATAGACAGAGCAGAAACTGTGCATACATGCACCAAAAGTTGTAACTTTGAGTTACCCTAGATCCCTGTAACAGATCCCAAAATTTGGCAACACTTGGTTTTGCTCCTTGGGCCTTAAACTCTCGATTTATCGTTTCAAAAAGCTTATCTATTCAAACACTGCCTGATCTTAAGTTGCTTGACAACGTCATTTTATGAAGTTTCTGCTCTGTCATATTGATATAAAGTTTTGCCTGATTATTTCTGGGGGCTTGCTCCTCCAAAGTCCCACTTTTAATCTACAGGCTGATGCATGATTGTCCATCTGAAATTAGAATTAACTTCAAAGTGTGGGAAATGTTACAACGGGATATGCCAAAATGCAAAGCCAATTTTGTGAAACAAACTGAAGTGCAATTTTTTTACAGTAAATCTTGAAATTTTCTTTTATAGCCAGTGAAAATTTAGCAAAGTTCTTTGCCAGTGCTAAAGATGGAAGTGTTAGAAGCATGAAAATCATCATCAAGGATGGTATGAACTGTTTCCAAATTCTTTCATCAAATAGATATTTGATGTTTGAATGAAACTAGCTTGTGAAGAGGCCCAAATTACAGTATTTTCCTTTTTTTGATATGTAAGCAAAGTAAAGAATGAGAAGTTTAAAGGAAGGAGGCCTGCAAACATTTTGAAAATATTTTATGCTTGACAAAATCTTTTCAGGCACATCCAGATTTGGATGTGCATATTCTGATTCTCTAAAGAAGGGCAAAGACATTTGTACTGCAAGCACTAAGAAATAATTATTGTTAAGTTCACATTAGCCATTTTAGATTCCTATTGTGATAACCACATGTATCTCAAAAATTGCTGTTTTCAATAGTGTGATAAAAAATCTTGTTTCATAATTCCTCAGGGAAAAAATTACCTTTGATAGTGAAAGACTTACAGTAGTTGTTTTGATTACATTGATAATGAAGATTAGCCATTCAGGGCATTCAGTGCAAAATCAGGTGGCCATTCAAATGTTTTGGAACAGCTTTTCTTTACGCCCACCTTTTTCTCCAGAGCTGGACTTTGGACTAAAATAAATGATCTTAATTCTATAGTTTGCATTTACTCAAATATCACAATCATTTTTAATGTTTCAGAGCAGTTGGAACTTGGTGAATCAAAACCACCAAAAGGTTCATATGAAGATGGTATCCTTTCAACCTGAAGTGGTTGGTTTACAGTAACTGTAAAACCGTTATAACTGTTATGTGACACACCCTGTTTTGGTTGGAGAGGGCAGAAAACACGTTTCGTAAATTTTGGTTGCTGGCAAGCAGAGCAACCCAAGTTGGTTTGCTAATAGCTCTCTGAAAATGTGATATTAAACCGCATGTAATCTAAAGTTTGGGAACAATGTTGTTTCTATCAAAATTTTCCCTTATGTGGTCAATGAAATTGGTAAAATTAGCCAAATTGAGACAAAATGCAAAAAGCCTTGCATGGAGCATGATTTCTACACCAGCTAAACTGGTATGGTATGCTCCTTTCTTTGTAAAGTAGTTTAGTTTAATTTTGTGTAATAGATAACCAAAGGCGATTAACTCAGTTAAGAAAGTATTAAAAGTTACAGTACTTGATTTTGACATTGTTGGAAACAAGAAAAGTGCACTTTTTGAAGCAACAGCGTATTTTGCTTTCCTGTGCCAAAATCAGCAATGACATATTGGTTCACATTTAATAAGTTGTGATATATGCTATGAATTTTAAAAATGGAAATGGAAGTTACAGCTTGTCCACAGTTATTACGCAAACAGGGCACAATTTTTGGGACATCCATGTAATATGCCTGCTTTTAGGATGAATCTGATAATTATTGCAGCATTATCCTCAAAATATTCCAAAAGAGTCGATGAGTTGCAATATCTCTATTTCTTTCTTTCTGTCTGTCTTTCTTTCAGTTTGTGGCAATATGGCCATCCTGCAATTCACTTTGCTCTAAAACGGGCTCGAAATATATTTTTCTTCCTGGTTGCTTCATTTCATTTTACACACTTTCTTCTTCTTTCCCAATATTCCACCCAGTTCTGTCCCTTTGCCTTCTCTCTTTCTTTCTATCCCCTTCCTCCCTTCCCTTCTTTCTCTTCTTCTCCCCTTCCTTACATTTCTTTTTCCTTTTTTCCCTGCTTTCTTCCTGGGAAATTTGAGCATTTCAGCTACCTTCCTGGTAGCGTTGCTACCATGCTACTTCGTTTTTTTGAGCACTGGCCCTAAACAACCTATTTTCATCACACAATAGTGAAAACATCAGAGATGGTGTCATCAAAGCCATATTACATAATTGTTAATGCATGTTTGTCTGATTCCATTATGGTCTTGAGATAGTGCGCAGGGGGCCAGAGAGTCATTTTATAATGTGATGTGAAAGAACTGAGCTGACCGAAAGAATGAGGGGTTGCATGACAGGAGGGGGGAAGCAAATGCTTCTTGTATTGTCAACAGAATGAAAAAGGTCTTTATTACTTTCATTACTGCAAAGCAGCTACCTATTCCTGTGCAGTGGTTTCGCTAGGCATGATCAATTCTTGATGCTTGTATGTTTTTCTGTCTGTTTTCAACAATTTTGCAAAGTGACTTTGGTCAGCGGCTTTTGAAAGGCATCGGAATGGTTGGAATTCACTTTCATTGGCAACCAAAGAATATGTACTGTAGGTCACATCTCTGTTCTCCTGTTGTTGATTGACTCAAAGCCAATATACCGATTTGTCATGCATTGCAATTCAATGAAGTGTATTCTGCAGAACCAGGGAGTGGACCTGTGCAAACAATACAATGCGCAACACTCACTGACAATTGTTATTTCTAGTACTATCCAAATGTTGGTAGTTGGTGCTGTTTATTCCCATTTCCCAAAACACCACACTCACTAACTAGTGTGAATTTCTGATTACCTAATGCAAACTGTTCCTTAACAATATTTAGATTATGATGACTGTGTGCTGCCATTTCTTGTGGACAAAGAACCCTCATATGTACTATTTAGAATGGACACCAAGAACAATCAAGGATATCAATGGTTGTTTATTGCATATTCACCAGACTTTGCAAAGGTAATGTAAATTCATTTGAAAATCTAAAGAGCCTATACTCCGCAAGCTCCTTTGCAGTCTCACAATGAGTTTTACATTGTATTAAATCATCGTCACCTGGCATAGACTTAAAACGATGAGATAGACCTTGTTCGATAGGGACTCATAATGAAACAGTGCAAAAAGCTGACCCTATCTTTTCCCTTCAACAATCGAATTATGATGGAATCACAGCTTCGAATCTCGAATCCAATGGGAACGTTATCAGTTCTTCAATCGAATCGAAAATTCTATCAGATTTGCCGTAACAAATGTTAATTCACAAATCCCCCAATCTCATTGGTACTCTAGGAAGCTCAGAGTTTGGGCCTAAATAGGGTCGGGTTTTCCAGAGTAATTTTAACGGGTCTCTGTCGACCGAAGCGCCATCTTCAGGGCAGAGAGCACCGGTAAGCTAGGGACTTCAGGTCATAAGTCTAGGATTACATTATTTTTCAGTCATTAAATGAGTGCGTTGCAATGCAATCGCTTTTGAACTTAAGCAGTGGATTTTTCCGAAAATGGAAGACTTTTTAACTCTTCTACACCAGAAGCTGGATCAACGTTCTATTTGTACATTTTATGCACATAGCTTCTGTCACTATTTTGCATATTTGAGAGTTCTACAAAATGGACCAAAAAATCGTTAATAGCTAAAAGGTCGATTAAAGCCTTAAGAGAGCTTTGTTCCTTGTAGTTATTTATATTCCCTCGTATTTGTTCTGCTGTTCTGAAAATTAGCCTTCCTGAAACTTTGAGAACAATGAGCTCAAATATATCTATGGCGTAGAGTACCTTTAGGTGTTATGAACACTTGACGGAAAAAATTCAATTGCAAGCTTAGTTCAAGACAAATTTGACCACACTTGGTATTAGCAATTATGTCTAAGCATGCTCTAATCTTTCATCACTACATTCTATTTCTCAAGCGTTGGTTGTTGATAAGCGTGACAAAAAATTGTGCCACGGTTGTGTTAGGCATTGTAGAACACTTTTTTACATACACAATCTAAAAATTGCAATTTAACAAAACATATTTTAAAGAACGATACCATTGGGAGCATGATGGGCATGGCCACTCTAAACGATCTTTAACAAAAAGCCGATACAGATGCTAAAGGCTATACCAAAGTTCTGGTCTCTTCATAGGAAGAAACAGATCGCAGAGATTTGATAGCACTTTTGCTGGATCAAAATTTAAAGTTGACAGGTTTTGGTATAGTCTTTAGTAACATAGATATATTTACAATACATTTATGATGACATAACAACAAGATTAAAGATTAATAGAGAAGGATGAGATAAAAGATTAATGTCCCTAGGTTAATGAACACTGCCAGGTATTACGGAACAAGTCACTTCGATTGTTTGTTAACGGGCCTCTATGAAACATTTCAAGAAGATGGCGGCCAGAAATTATGTTTATCGGGTGTCCTTCGTTATCAGATATACGGAGTACACAAAATGCTGAAGCAGCCAGACAATTTTTCTTTGTTTATTTCAGGTAAGGGACAAGATGATGTATGCAGGAACAAGAGCGACCTTAAAGATGGAATTTGGCAATGGACATATAAACGATGAAATTTTTGCCACCGTACCGGTAGGCCATTTGATTGATTTCCCAAATCTTTATAATGATTGGTATAAAATTGTGTCAGCAATTTCATTGAATTGAATGACTTGAAAGAAACTGTATCCTTGGATCCATACTCATCCGCTGGTGCTTTCTGTCATTTTGCGGTGTTCTTACCAACAAATCTATTGATCATTCACCATCGCAAGCATCTCTTGCCTGCACTGGGTTTTCGTGCAGGCTAAGGCATCTCCGGATCCGAGAAGCGACGTTGATATCGTGGCTTTTCTTCTTCGATTTATATTTCTCGAATGCTGGATTCAAACAGTTTTTTAATTTCCAGGCAGATGCAACACTTGCTGGCTATCGAAAGCACATCGAATCAAAGAATGCTGACAAACCTCTTTCTTTTGCTGAGATGGAGCTTGAGGAAATAAAGCGAAAGGAGGTTAGTCAATTTTTGGTTTTTACATTTGATTTGGGGGTGGGATGCAATAAAATGATTCTAAGAAATCTACTTACCGTAAAAGTGCTATCTTGCTCCTCTTCTTACTGAGCTCACCTCGTATGTAGTTGGCTCCTCACTTCTAAGCTATGATATCTTCATTCAAACATCGTTCCTCAGTTCAGTTAATTTTGAGAATATGTAAGATTCAGATTCTTGTAAAATCAAGAAACTATGCAAGATATTCTTGTTACGATAATCGGGCTCTGCTTTAAGAAAACATACTACAAAGATCAGAGCCAAGTTTCTTATATGTAACGAGTGTAGACAACTACGCTACCACTTCTTTTACAATCAGAATATTTTGGGTGCAAAAAGTGAAGTGAAATTGCGTTTTTCAGCGCCAAGCGCTGGGATGGCAGAAATAGAGCAGGCCTAATCGAGTCCAGGACCCATTGTCATGACGCTCAAGTGGAGGGGTCCTACCAGGTATCGAACCCACTCCGCCTAACTCTTCTGACTTCAAAGTCAGAGGATTACACTACCGCGCCACAACACCTTCAAGTCTGCCCGTCTTACTCAACCGATATAAGGAATATGAGGAATTATTTCTTTTACACGAACAGCAACAACATCATGGTGTTTCTACAAAACACGCGACACTACCTGGTATAAATTTCCCCGTGGAGGATGATGCATTAGCAAAATTGGAGCAAATCAAAGCCAAAGAAATTTCTTACGTTCAGTTGGTAAGTAGATATTTATGCCTTCTAATTCCAACATGATTTTAATTTATTTTGTGGAACTGTATTAGATGAAGGTGAAGTACAGGGTTTCACAATTTTTAAACTCTTTCATGGCAAAATTTTGCGTTCAAAGCAATCTACAATATCGTGTCTACTTTTTTTAGCAAATTGATATTGAAAAAGAAGAAATTTTATTGGCAAAAGCAGAAGATGATCTGGCAGTTGAAAATCTCAAAACATGTGTACCTACAGATTATCCCCGTTATCATTTATACGTTTTCAAACATACACACGAAGGAGACTACATGGAATCAATAGGTAGGAATTAGACTAACTACGAAATTTCATCTCTTTCATTCCGTATTAGGCTGAATTGATTCTGTTGTGTTGCTGCAAGGACTTTATTTGGCAATGATTGTGACGATAGATGAGAGGCCCGAGGGGGGGAGGGGAGAGGTACTTAGTATATCTGTAAACGGGGATGTGCCGTTTTTCAGGGTATCGTTTTCACCTATTTTGTCTGGAACGGTTATCGATAGAGGGCAATTTATCTAGAGCCGGCTGTCAATACGTGTCAAAAGGGCAAATTTTGTCAGATCTGGTTGTCGTTTAGTCCAATTTTTATGTTTTGTTGTATACTTGTGACCCATTTTTTCAAGGATTGTATATCATTGAAGGTACAAATTCTGGAGCCGGGTAAAATTTTTTTATGGACTCCCCTCCTTGCAAATTAAGGTCTAGTACCGCCCCCCGTTTCCTCCGGGATGAGAGGCCTGGTCGAGTCAGCGAATTGTACCTGAGTTGCTAACATGGTGAATTAATTCATTACTGCTTGATTGATTGATTGATTGATCGATTGATTGATTGATTGATTGATTGGCTGAGTGATTGATTGATTTATTTCTTGATAAATTGATCAATCGATTTGACATGTGAAATTAATTTTCATTTATTTCAGTGTTCGTTTATTCGATGCCTGGATATTCAGTGTCAGTGAAAGAACGCATGTTATACTCTTCTTGCAAAGCATCTCTTATCGCCCTCTGTGAACAATATTTAGACATGACTATTGACAAAAAGGTAAGATCATTACATCCACTCCAAATTCTTTCTGGGATCATGGGCAATAATGCGCCGTTGTTGTAGCTTGGAAATTTAAGTTGTTGCCTCGATATTACCATAGTTTTCTCCGTTGTTCTCCCTTTGGCTTGAGCCTAACCAGTGCTAGAAATCAAATTCAAATTACTCCCGCGCGTCTGAACTGTTAGCTCCTACACAGCGTTCATCCTCATTTCAAAATGCCTGGGGAAGTTTGAAATGAGGATGAACGCTGTGTACTAACTAACTGTTCAGACGCGGAGGAGCCATTTGAATTAGATTCCTAGCACTGGTTAGGCTTCAGCCGAAGAGAGAGCAACAAAGTAAAAGAGTAACATCGAGGTACTAAACTTTGATTTCGTAGCTACAAACACAATGTATTATTGCCCTATTCCCCATGCTGGGATAAACCTCTGACCCTCGTTTACTTTGGATGGGCCTCAGGAAGAGGCTGGTTAGATTTATAGGCTGACTCTTCTGGAGAAAGTCCGAAAGGCTTTCACTGATAGTATCCTGGGCAATGCGACCAAAAGTTGGCTAAAACATTTGATTCCTTTCTTGCCCTTGCTTCGAAAATGCTGCTTTTGTGGGCCGATGAAGAACCAGTCAAAGTTTTTTTTTCGCTCCGAAGACCGTATTTCGAGTGCCATATAGTAATCTTTCTTTTTTCAAGCTTCAAGTACAGCTGCCTGCATATACGAATTTTAAGATTTTCCGCTGTAGGTTGAAATATCAGATGGAGGCGAACTAACAGAAGAATATCTACAAGATGAATTACATCCGAAGAAAATTCTTCATCGTCCTAAATTCTCGAAGCCAAAGCCTCCTCCTGGTCGTGGTGCCAAAAGAATAACAAAACCAAATGACGGGGAAGGCAAATCGGAAGACTAGAGCACAAATTAAACTTGTATTTCATAGGTTTAATCGTATTAATTTGTTTTGTAATTCATAAATCGGTTGCAGTTTTGCGAACGCAATGTCATTGAACAAAGCAGTACTACTAGGGGTATGTAATAGCAATTTCGATATTAAAATAATTTTGCCTTCCAAATGTAGTATTTCAAAGTTATTTTTTTTTTCATTTCGTTTCACAAGGTGAAATTGATGTTCTATTCAAGTAGTCCCAAAGGAATAAAATTCGAACGAAGTCTGCACATCTATTCATAGTCTGTTGATTATTGTTTTCATATTTACCAAGTATTTTGTGAGCTCAGACATAGGAGCCATGCTTCTTTTCGGTCCATTCATAGATTCTAACAATTCTTCTTGGAGCATTAAAAATTGCAGTGAAACAGGAAACTAAGATGTCTTAACATACATTTCAAAGAAACCAGTGGATTCGCAATATTGCAACGCAAGCTAATTTTTACTTGATTATTGTTCATAAAAATTGATAATTGCGCCAATGTATATCTTGTTTCAATATTTCCAGTCTGATTTGTTGTATCATATTTGTTTTTCTCGTCGTTAGCTTTACCAAATTCAGATTCTGGAGACCATAATGATTCATTTTGCGATAACTCTCTAATGTTTACAGTTTTTTTTACCAGTGATGCGTGAATAGACGGGTTTGCTAAAGATGGCAGCTAGGAAGTTTTTACCAAGATGCTTTGCATTCTGATTACAAATCCTTATCGGCCCTTATCAACTCTTTAGGAAATCGATTAAAGAACTCAATGAATCTTGGTATGAAATTCTCTACCGCCATCTTTAAAGGGTCTGTTTCATCCAGCATTCCTTGCACGTGTCGTCTTTTGGTTGGCCTTTGTTTGTCGCCATTTTCATGGGTCATGAAAATGGCGACAAAAAAGGCAAACCAAAAGACGACACGTGCAAGGAATGCTGGATGAAACAGACCCTTTAACGTAATCATGATTGTAAATTGCTTCTCACCCCGAGAGGTGGTCCACAAGCCAGATACAACCCAAGCAGGATACTTGCTTATTGCAATTTCATTTGGTTGAAACTGGTCTCCAAACTTGTGATTACCAAAATTCAATTTCCTTTTGTTTCAGTCATCCTGTTTGTTCAATAGGACAGGCTGCTCCGAGCTGCTCAAGTTTCGAGCGAGATCCTAATAGTCGAGGATGCCCTGTGATCGAGGGAGGGGTGATAAACTTTGGGAAGTAATTTTCTGCAATCAACACTTCCCATTTTAACCAATTTTATCCCAATCAACACACCCCCATCCTACCCATTTTTCCCCAGCAGCCCCTATATTTGCTTTACTCCAAATTATTGATTGATCGTTTCATCCAACAAAAGCTCAAGGACTCTCCGTAGTCCCAAAAATTTCTAATAAAGGCACGCTCTGCCCCCAGCGAACCGCCCCAAACTGGTGCATATCAGCTAGCGATATGAAAACGCGGTCCCTTTCAAAAGTCGCCTCCGCAGCGTCGTTCTGTGATGCTGTGGCAGAAAACAACAGCAGCAACAAACACATTACACATTCTTTGACAAGATGGCCGACGAACAGGATGTGTTTATGATGGCATCGGAGACGAGCAGATGATAAGAAGTGAGATTCGGAGACGATGGCACTGTTTGGAGGAGCTGGTCGAAATTATGTTGTTGTCAGTAACATTTCGAAGCAGATGAATGTTGTTGACAGAATTAGGTAAGTAAGGATATCCAAACACAGTTGATGAGAAACGCAAATTGCATTGCAGCCAGGTTGAATCTCTGTGCTGCTCTGCGCTCAGCAATCTTGAAACTTATCTTTGCCTTAAGGCCTTATCAGTGATCGTGGCGGTGAAATTATCAGTGAAATCTATTCAGAAGCCAAGGCATTTGGCCTTTATTTTTCCCACTCGCTTGGAGGAATGCAAAGTTAGTATCAAAATTAGGTGTCAAAAAAATCGAATGTTACAACAGTGACTGACAACGGTCTAAGTTTTTTGTTTCTTGACAACGCGATTCCTTTTATTTTTTTTCATTGTTTTTAATTTGATTATTTTTCACTTATACGAAGACTAATAACCAAATAGCTGCTAAACTTTGACTCAAACTGAGCCTCTCCTATCCTTGGAATAAAAAAATCAAGCCAAGCAAAAACATCCAATGCTGCTTGATCGAGTCCTGAGTGGAATATGGGTATGCTGTACACCACATGTACACCAATTTCTTTTGTCTTTTTGTTATTTCTATTGTTTAGACTGAGTCTGTTCACTACTTTAATGTGGTTTAAGGGGCCATCAACTTTCGATTTTCGCATTTTTTAACGGCAATTGGCCGTTAAGGGGGGAGGGGGTCTTACCCTAGGCCGTTAAGAAAATGCAAAATCGTACTTAAATCTCCGCAAGGGATTTTTTGAAAAGCGTAGATAAAATCCTTTACAAATAATGTATAGAGTGCAGAATAAAACAGTTGTACTATGCCTCCCGATATGGCGTATCTTCGGTTGAAGTCTGGCGTGTTCCTCAAGACATCCATTTGCTGCTCTCCAAGTCTTAGCGAGGCAAAAAATTTAGGCCGATTGGAGGCAGTTTTGGTAGAAGGCCGTTAACTGGGAGGGGGGAGGGGGTCCTGATCCTAGCGGCCAAATGCCGTTAAGAAATACGAAAATCAAAAGTCGATCACCCCTAACATATGCCAATTCCAGTCTGGCCTTGCATTGAATGTCTATTTGGTTGAAAAAATCAGACTCTTGCATTTGCAAAGACCATTGTATGACTATTGTAGACCATATCCTTGAGATTTTCACATTGTGTTAACATATGTTTGGGATGTCTGAATATATTATTTAAAATGGTCTCTTTCTCTTGTAGTTCATATCTCCGGGGTGCAGCAGAATGCTACCTCATAGGCACCAAAGAAATGTCTTATGCAAGACTTGCAGTGTACAGATTTGCTGATGAGGAACATGCAGCTAACATTGTGCAAAGGTCAGTGATACTTGGAAAAGTTTTTTGAGACTCATATGTTTAAGGATTTTCAGGGCTTATAGCCCATCCTGATACTATAAGGTGGCACATCTCTACATACATACATACATACATACATACATACATACATACATACATACATACATACATACATACATACATACATACATACATACATACATACATACATACATACATACATACATACATACATACATACATACATACATACATACATACATACATACATACATACATACATACATACATACATACATACATACATACATACATACATACATACATACATACATACATACATACATACATACATACATACATACATACATACATACATACATACATACATACATACATACATACATACATACATACATACATACATACATACATACATACATACATACATACATACATACATACATACATACATACATACATACATACATACATACATACATACATACATACATACATACATTTTTATTTGTTTAGGCAGGCCAGAAATGGGCAGCTAAACGCTGATGTGGGCCTGCCATCTAACTAAACTTAATACAATTGATACATAATAGTTAAAATCCAAAAGTTTTTAAAAGGTTCGCAAAAGAAATATCCCACTAATAATATACAGTACAGGCCATTCGTAACTTAACACTCACGAAATTCGTAAGAAGTCGTGCGATGTCGCACGAAATCGTACGACGTCGTGCGAATGAAAGCGAGTTTCGTAATGCGAAGTCGCACAGGAAATCATGCAATCTCATACGAATGAAAGCGAATTCGTAATGCGACGTCGCATACGAAATCACGCAACCTCATAGGAATGTCAAAGTTATTCGCATACGAAGATTGAAAGGTTATTTGCAAGGGGGAATTTAGTTACTGACAACTTCATCGAAACTTCAGAATGATAGTAACTCATACGTCATTTCAACGTAGGCATCTGTTATTCTCCGTTATTGTTTACTTACGATAAGGTTTTACAATCGATAAAGTTTTCGATGTGCCCGTCGAGTCTCTCAGCGCTTCTATTTGTTTCACTGTCAAGCACTTTGTTGGTAGTCTTTTCAGGGAATATTATGAATGAAGTTTCTTTTACTGTTGTTGATGTTTATACACTGAATTGAAGTCTTCCAGGATTTCGATTATTAGAAGCTTTTCCCAGTTCTTTCGTGAAATAGTCACTGCGTGTATGGGAACTTCCCGAATACGATAGTATCGAAAGATGAATGTGGCAGAGGGTGTTTGATGAGATGAAAAAGTGGTAGAGGGTGTTATCCTCATGAGTATCAATCATATTTAGAAGAACCCCCAACATTCTGCAGTATCTTCGGCAAGAGAAGTATATCTTGGGAATACAGTGGACATTTTTAGATCCATTCTCGCGGCCTAACCACACCTGTAACCGCTCTAATTTCTCCAGAATAGCAGATGATTTGGCACCTGGCTCTTCCTCCTGGAGGCAGTGGCGGAGCCACGAGAGGGGAAGAATGGGGTGTCCGGACCCTCCTACTTTTCCAGAACATAGGTCCTGAGATTCGCACAAAAACGCGATAAAAGCATAAAATTAGTCTCACAGGAGGGGTAAGTCAGATGTAATTAAAAGCTCTGATCAATATTCTTGGCAAATATGGACCTTAAATTTTGCAAAAAGGGCGTTGCCTGCGTTTTCTACGAATCTGAAGGACGTACCCATGCAAAACTTTTCTGGGGCTACGCCGCCGTCTGCTGGAGACCTTGGTTGCGTTGGCACGGCAGATTGGTATTTGCTTTCCTAGTTCAGTAAACGCCTCGCAAAGTTCAGTCACCGCTGAGTTGTTGAAGTTGATAACAATCCTATTAGCGGGAAACTTGCTTGACAACCAAGACAGGGTGCAAGTCCGTCCGAAACCCTTGAAAGAAGTCGAACCAGTAGAGGTTGAAATTTGAAAAGCGAAAGAGATAAAAGAATCCAACTCTAAAGCTCCATCTCACTTGGTTCTCGATCAGGAAACTGTCCGTCCCCAAGCCCTCTTCGAAGTGTGATGAATTGTGAAATTAAGTTTCTTCGGTTTTGCGTGTTTCCTGATTGCCCGCTTCAAGTGGGGCCATATCATCTCAATCGGATTAAGGTCTTGAGTAGGTGACAATAATGAGTAATAAAAATTAAGTTCATAATCATAAACGATATCCAAAAGTGATTTCACTAGTGTCACATTGCATTTCATTTGGGACTTTATCAAATATTGTAAAACCTTAGAACAAGATCAGAAGAGTGAAAAGTGAAACCAGAGTCACTAACCGCGTTTGTAGTGGGGGAGGATATGGTTCCTGTCAAAAGCGCCCAATGTTACCATGTTAAAAAAGCGTACAAGAAAGCAGCAAATTGAACATTGGAAGTCTGAACATTACAAAATTTCGCCTTGGTACTTCATGGATACTTCCTTAAAAAAAGTTTAACTATATGACCTTTTTCATTTACAATTTTTTTACAATGAAAGATATATCATCACCTTTATCATTATCAATGATTCAGCGTTGGTCACATGCAAGGTCACATGTAATGTATTTGAACTCATATTTTGTTTGAATGTATGTATTGTTTATAAGAACTAAGGATTTGTGCCACCACTAAAAAGTTTCTTAATATTGTCAGATTTGGTGCACTCGAATTTTCCTACGAGTTCCCTACAGGGAGCTTTGGGGGTACTAGAACCCGCAAACCCAGGCCAAAATTGGGAAAAACTCGAAAATCCGCAAGCAAAAAGGCCAAAAGCCGAAACTGCTTTTCTGAACAAAATCTTCAATTTTCAACAGTAGTTTTCGATTATTTTAAACATTTCCGTTTTCTTCAAAGACTCTCGGGGCCTTATTGTAAGCATTCGAAAGCTGTTTTTCCGATCTCAATTGGCTACATGGACTGTATCGATTCGAAAACCGGAAAAAATAGGAATCTTGAATGAAATACCCGAAACCTGAGGCCAAAAATTGGCCAAACTCGCAACCCGTGTCACATTTCAAAACTCGAAAACCTGTACGATTTAAACGTAAATTCCGAAACCCAAGAGTTAAAATTGGCCAAACCCGCAACCCGTGAAACCCCAAAACCCCCCACCTAAAGGTAACAGTCTTTGTATTCATTTCCTGTGCCCTCGTGAACATTTCAAAACAATGTTTTTTTAAGCTGTTCAATATTTAGACATTGCTCAAGTATCTTACGAGTAATGATGCAGGAAACAGGTGAAAATAGAGTGAAACTGAATATCAAACTTTTTGCGAAGCAAGTCCCAGAGCTCTATCCCGCTTAGTTAATTGCCTTCCTCCATTTTAGTGTCGATACAACCACAGTGATGTAAGTTTAGAGTGGATTTCGACCACCTCAGGAATGATCCTGAATTAGGCCAGTTTCCTTAAATATTTCATAGAAACCTTGACGACTAATTGTAACTCCGTTCTCTGCCTCGAACTGTCATTTAAAGTAAATGTTTCTGAACTTTGTTCTCACAGCCTTTGCTTTGTGATTTCGTACGAAAAAAACGTCTTGTTTTAGTCGACGATTTCGTACGAAAGAAACGTTCCATTTGCGATTCACTGTCGCGCTTTCGCTCCACGATTTCGTACGAAAGAATGTTGTTCTGTTCTTTCGTACGAAATGGTACGGCTTCGCACGAAATCGTACGACGTCGTGCGACATCGCGCGACTTCTTCGGTGCGAAAATGATGTTAAGTTACGAATGGCCTGTACAGTATGAAGTCCTCCTTCTTGTTTGTATTAAAAACTGTCCCCTTACTAAACGATATACGATTTATTGTCCTTCCATTCTTTATATTGTTCTTAAATATCTCCTTACTTGCTGACAACTTAACACCATCGCGCAGTGCGTTCCACAACGCTGGCCCTCTAAATGCTAGAGTGTCTCTGTCTATCTCTTTTAAAGGTCTTATAACTTCAAAATTACTTGTTGATCATCTACTCCTACGTGGTTTAAATAAATTCAGCAACCTAGGGTCAGTGTTGTTCTTGTAAATATCAAACATAAAGATGCGAGTCTTCGATTATACAAATACTTAAGAGGCTTCCAGTTTGTCTTGTTCAATGAATCTTGTGTATGTGTCCCTCTTGGAATACGGTGAATAATTCTGGCTGCTCTAGCATGAAGCTCTTCGAGACAATTAATCTGTTGCTCTATGTATGGAAGCCCCCCCCCCTCAAGCCTGTAGCCAAATGATTGCGAATACTGTAACTTATACACATTTTATTTTGTAGATTTGATCAGAAGTTTTTATTTGGAAATATGCTGACATTCCATGCAATTGAAGGCAGTCGTGTTCATGAGTTTCTTCCATATGTTACAGATGATCCATATCGTTCAGGTAATACGCATTCTCACAGAGAAGTTTGGGACAGTCCAGATGACTATCATTGGACCAGCTGGAGAAATCGTTAGTGAAATTTTTCTACTTGTACTTTTTTCAATTAAAATTGTTTGATGCAGTTCAACTGTTATCTCATTTAAAGGGCACATTTCATGTACATTGTATGTGATACAGATATGTTTAAAGGGCACATTGTATTTGATTAATTCATTCAATGCAATTCTCTTTATTGTTTATTACAGTGCAAGGCACAGGGTCACATCAAGGACACATTTTCAATCCATGGAGCTGAAATAAATAGTTGGGAAACAATCGAGCTCTTTCAACCAATAGCTAATGTGGCATAACATGTTCTTTAAGGGAGCAGGGTATACAGTTCTATGGGTGCAGTTTGATAGCAAATGGTACACCATGCTTGTCCATGCTAAAATTATGCCTACCCATACCAAGTTATGAGAACTTTTCATCATTTCACTGCATACCACTTACTGAAATTAATGCACTCCCATAACAAAAAGTTGAGCTGTCAAGAAGCTTGCACAAGCTTGAAAGGAGTGTGATTTTGGCTTGAGGGAGCTTAAAACGAGTGTGTTGACACAATTTTGGCCAGTTTGCATGTAATGATTAGAGATTGATCAAGCTTGATGGTAATCACATGCTACAGTCATTCTCAAACATACTAGAATGAAGCTTGATCGAGTTTGCCTACCAGTTCATAAGATACATGCTTCAAGCTAGTGCAAGCATTGCTGAGTTCTTACTTGAATCAAGCTCTAGTCAATCAAACATACCCAGATCATATTCAGAACGAGTTGATATCAAGCTTGAAGCATGCTCCAAACATACTAAATGTTTTGCTAAGGGCAATTCATTCAAATGCCTTTTGTTTTTACGTCTTTCAGCCTCATGCCATATTCTTACAAAAGTTCAGCTAAAATAGAATTGGTCCTCAACTTGAATGATGCAAAATGTGCAGGATCTGGTATTTATGTGATCAATTTCTGGATTAACAATATATCTTGGCTTTATGATGCTAAATTCAGTTCAACTCAATTTTATTCACGGAAATACAACATAATACAAGGCTATTAGTATAAAGTGTACCCTATACCGCCCAGGAGAAGCATAGCTTATCAAGTCTGAGTCGTTAGATAAAATAGCAAAATATGACTAAAATCCTAATGGAAATAGTGCTAGTACAATGTAACAATTTCAAAAGGTGTCATAGAAAATAGAGTATAGACAGGCTGAACAATGTAGGTTATAACTGAATGGTATATTGGCAGTCATAATCTAAGTTAAGTCAGCAAGTCAGCATTAGTTTATCATATTTTGTTTAACATGTTTTGTAAATGTTTTTGCACCCTTACCCTAATCCTAACCCTACCCCTGTTCAAAGCTTAAATTGATTTCAGTGCCCAATACTAAATGTTCTTGAGAGCATAGGTTTCAAATCTTTAAAAAGCTTAGTGTAAAATTCAATGATCTATTTCTTTGAACTGAACGGCTTCAAAGAAACTTGAACTATTTTACAGTAAATCTGCCGTTGGACTTTTCTGAAATCTTCAATATTTTCAGAATTACAGTGTTTTTCTTCCTTTTTAAAAATTCAAGAAAATTTCGGGGCAAAACTTAAAACTATCGTAATTTCTAAACCTCTTGACGAAATATCAAATCATTTTCAAGAAAGCCACAGTTTATGGATGCCTACAATATGGTATCAAGCAAAACTCTTTCACTCTATTGGTTTGCGATTTACAAATTTGATGACGTCGCAACATAAAATGACCTGAAATATAGAATAGGCTGTAATTTCGAAAAATATTCAAGATTTCTGAAAAGTCCAACGGTAGAATCATAGAAAAATGGCTAAAGTTTCTTTCAAGTCATCCAGTTTAAGGAAATAGATCATTGAATTTTACACCCGCCTTTTTTCATAGATTTAAAGATTTGGAACATATACTGTTCTTGAGTCCGTTCGACAGGCAACAGAAAATTTAATTATATGTAGGGTTCTGACCTGATTTGATTTTACACTGGCTAGCTAGCATTTGCACAGTTGCATGGCTCCCTGTAAAACAGTGCATAGATATTGAGTGGATTACCATGGATGAAAAGCTAAATGTATGAAAAATAAAATGAATCGTTATTGTCAATTTCGTGTGAATGCTAGTTAAAATTCTTAGTATCAACAAATTTGCCCCTTTGTGCTAGCATCAAGTTAGCCTACACGTAGACCCGTGATTTAGAAGAAGAAAGGGTCTACGAAACAATGAGCAAATTTACTTGATTTTATGCAGCCTTTGTTGAGATGTGTTTCACACATTATTTGAATAGCGGATTAGGATAAACAAAGATAATTACTCAAGTGGCCGTAGCAAGCTTTCATTTGTTGTTTCGTAGACCATTTCTTCTTTTGAATAACGGGTCTACTTGAATGCTAGCATCAAGTGAGTGTAGTCTGAATCTTTATTCTCGTCTAATTTCAGGATTAACTCCGTTGGTACAAAGTAGTATCAGTCACATGCCACAGGAATTGATGCTGATCCCCTGCTCGCCCATAAGATCCCCTCCATATGATCATTTGAATAAATGCTTCAGTCTATCTGGCACAATGTTACAGTCACAACAGTATCAATGCCATGGAGGGCAAACTGCCTCTGCAAGTTCCACTAGTCAAAGCAGACAACAAAGTGGCAAGAAGTTGCAAACAAGTGTAAGTGAAACTAAGATTGAAACCCTGTCTAATGCCCCATTCACACTGCAAGCTAAACCAGCTTAAATTAAACCAGGCTTTCGATTATGACCTTCTGATTGGTCAATCCAACAAATCCAGTCATTTGATGGGCTGAAATTTAAACTGGTTTAGATAAAGCTGGTTTAATTGTGTCAGTGTGAATGCAATCTAAAATGACTGCACAAGACAGTTAAAGGCAATCAAAGTCAGTTGACAAGGTTTAATCATTATGATCGTCATTGTCATCATCAGCACTTGTTTTTAAAGTCAGTAATACACAGCTACGTAAAAAAGCAAATATTCGAGCCAGCAAATTAACCACACTGTTACAGGAAAATGTATTCAAGGAAAAAAGTCAGTAAAATTACAAGTTCTTACCAAGATTACAAAGTTCATAGTAAAAATTGTGTAAAACTGTGTCGAGAAAGATACTCGAGGAAGATACTGCTTGCAAAGACTGCAATAGTTATTGTTAATTAAGATTTTTGTTAAGATTCATTGTAAGAGCCATTCATACTGGAGACTAGATGACCTTGTGTCTTTTCCCGCTATGATTGGCTCAGATTATTGTATTGTGGTTGTTTTCTATTGAATATATCTAAGAAGTCTGCAGTCGCAGCCTTCGTTGCTCCAATGTTTGATTTTATTCTTAAATTGATCCACGCATTTTGAATCTTTGATTTCATGTGGAAGAAAGTGCCAAATACCTTGCCCTCCATACCGGATTGTTTCAGTACCATGATTAATTGTATGTGCCATATGGGAATAATATGTCTCAAATAATAAGTGATTTTTCTTTGCTGGAAAATATCGTCTTTAAAACTGGAGTTTAGTAGTGCATTCACACTGACACAGTTAAACCAGCTTTATCTAAACCAGTTTAAATTTCAACCAATCAAATGACTGGATTTTTTGGATTGACCAATCAGAATGCCGTATTCGAAAACCTGGTTTAGTTTAAACTGGTTTAACTTGCAGTGTGAATGGGGCATAGGTTATTGGTAGCTTTTGAATGTTTTTGTCCTCGGCAATTGCACAAGTTTCTGATGAATTGCTACAGAACTGTCTTTTCTGATAAGGCTACGATATGAGACTGGAACTATAGTCTCTATACGCAGCTCATGAAGCTTTCTTATTTTGTTGATATGTTATTCATCTTTCCACTAAAGGGAAACAACGTGGAAAGGACTACGAGCAAGAAACAGCCTGACGTTGGGAAACAAAATAAAGATGATAAAGCGAGAAGCTCTTCGTCTGGTGTCAGTCCTGGAAAGAGTTTATCAGGAAGCTCAAGTGTAAGTTCCAAGAAAATTGCTAAGAAGTCGACATCTACACCGGAAAAAGGGACTACTAAGGCAGATTTCAATGATACAGCAAAAAATTGTGCTATAAAGTCAAGCTCTGCTCACAAGAAAGACGTTGTTGACGTTAGCAATACAACTGTAAAGGAAGAAACAAGCTCGAATACTCCAACCGGGAAGGAGTTGAAGTCAAGCACTGTAATCGAGGCAAGTGCAGAAGAGTCCAAGTCTTCTCTCACATTGGAAAATGTTAAAGCAAGTAGTACGCCATGTAATGGTGCAGCACAATCGGTTTCTTCAACTCAAGAAGAGACTTTCATGTCGAGTAATGCAACTGAGAAAGTCAGGGAAAAGTCAAATTCTGCTCCTGAAATGGAAACTGTTAAAACTAATAATAATATATTTCACAAGGGTAAACAAGAATTGACTTCTTCGACCGTGAAAGAGACTTGTAAATCTAGCAAAAGAATAGAGCATCAAAAAGAAAAGACGAGTATCTTATCCCAAAAAGAAAATAAAACTTTAGCACTTACAAATCTTTATGAAGAGACATCATTATCGAAGAAGTCAGCTGTTGCGGGGACAGAACAAACAAATATTCAAGCCGAGAAAGAGAACACACATTCAAGCCCTGAGTCCGTAATAGGGAACGATCTATCGATCAAAAAAACTGATAAAGGATCATTAACCACGTCGAACGTGCCAAACAAATTGCTGAAAACTTCCAGCACTGCCATTGATAAGACACCTACCAAAGCATGCTCTGCTGCCGTAAAAGAGACTTCTATAATAAACGATACAACAGAGAAAGTTACAGAAATGTCGACAATCCTACTTAAGGAAGGGGTTGAAAATTCAAGTCCTGCACCGGAGGTGACAAAGCCTTGCCCTTTTTCTGTGAAAGATACTGCTTCAGCAAGTAGCTCAGCAAATACACAATGTTCCGCATTGGGGAAAGCAACTGAAAATACGAAATCATGCAGTGCACACAGTCCAGTGATCGGTGCAATCTACCAAAATTACTAGAAATAGATTTGGCAACCGAATTTACTTCCAATAAACTTGACAACAGTGAAAAGACTTCAGATATAGATCACCCAAGAAACGGTATTAAACCTGGAGTAACTACGAGGAGAATCTCCAGAGTTGGAACAGGAGTAGAGAAGCTAAAATTGCCTTGCTGTAATCCAGGTCCTGTAAAATCGATATATGATAAACGGAAGAAAGAACTGAAGAGTGCAGGAACGAGATCACGTGATCGATTTGCGGCATTTAAAAATGATACTTTTAGCAAAGTTAGTGATAATAAGGTTGTTACTAGATCTGTCCAAGACATTGTTGATCGTCATGCAGACACCTCAAGTGCTCCTGATAATTCGAGAAAAGAAGGGATAGTGACAGAAGCAAGAAAAGATTCCAGAGGAAGTAGGGCAGTTGTCGATACCGATAGACATGTCACACAAGTTAATTCGGCATCAAATGGACCACTTACGAAATCAGGTAATGTAGAAAGCACTAAATTGGTGAACGAGGCTGCAAGATTGAGTAAGCTACCAAGTAAAGGAACACCAAGAGCTAATGATAGTTCTTCAGAGCCGCCTGTCATTTCACCCAGTCAAATCAAGGGAACAGGATTCAGCCCAAAAGGAAATATGCCAACCCAATATACTAAAACTGCTACTTTTCCAATAAAATCAGCTTTCAGAGAAAGACCTAAACGAACTCTGCAAGATAAGCCAAATAATGTAACACAAGGAAACAGACTTACCTCTGTGCCTATCTCGTCAAAAGCCAACTCAACTGATGCAAAAAGCAAATCAAAAGAAACTGCTGTTTCAGTTGAGGCTCCAGTCTCCATTGCAACACCAGTTGTCAGCTCAACAGCACCAACAGCATCTTTTACATTAACCGCAACAGCAACAACAATAACCACTCTGCCAACCACAACAACAGCGGCCACAACTATCGTGACAGACACAACACCTACAACACCCAAATGCATAGAATCGCCAAAAAAGAGAGTGAAAACAGAAGCGGATCATTCCACACTTGCAAAAGAGGCTAGCCTCATAACCACAGCAACTGCTGTTAGCTCAACAGCAGCAGCGCTAATCGTAAAAGCAGCAGTCACAACTGTGACAGCTAAATTGACAATAGCAGCAACAAACTTTACAGAGCCGTTTAGCAAGAGCGTGAAAGTCTCAGCAAGTGGATATAGGGAGCCAATGGCAACAAGGTCTTTACGGAAATCTCTTACTGCAGAATGCAAGCCTGAAAGTTTTCCGACTCAATCTACAGCCAACAAACCAGCATCTGACGAAACCAAGAACACGGGGAAGGACAAGGAAAATGATGCAGAATCAAATTCTACCCAGCCCAAGCCACCTAACAGTGGAATGAATAAGCCTCCAGTAAGGCATTGCACAACAGGAGCAAACTTTAGAAGACCGACTTCGTCAGTGAAAAGCAGTAAAGGAGCTAGCATGGGGTCTGTTTCTAATTCTAGCCAACTGAAAATTGTATCCAGTTTGTCAGAGAAAAGTTCCGTGGCAAGCTCTAGCCAGCCCAGATCAGCATTGCAGAGCGCGAATCCAGATACTCAAACCAGTAAACGGCCAGTTCACAATGGCACAACCGGAGCAAACTTTAGACGAAAAGGGGGGCCTGTTTTTAATCCTAACCAACCAAAGACTTTGCAAAAAGATTCTAATGCTACTGAAAAGAACACTGTGAACAACTGTAACCTTTTGAAATCAACATCGCAGAGTTTAGCTTGTCCTCAAAATAGTGAATCAGGTAAACGGGTAGTTAGACATCGCACAAGCGGAGCAAATTTTAAACGTCAAGGAGGGCCTGTTTCTGGTTTGAGCCAAAAGACGACTTTGCAAAAAGATTCTAATGCCACCGAAAAGAACACTGTGAAAAACTATAACCTTTTGAAATCAACACCGCAGAGACTGAGTAGTCCTCAGAATAGTGAAATGAGTAAGCCACCAGTTAGGCATCGCACAGCTGGAGCGGATTTTAGACCTAAAGGAGGGCCAGTGTCTAGTTCTAGCCAAGTGAAGTCTCTACCAAAAGGTTCTAATGCTACCGAAAAGAACACTGCGACAACTTTTAACGTTTCAGAATCGTCATCGCCGAATTTAGCTCCCCAGAACTGTGAAACGAGTAAAAGTACAGTTAGACATTGCACAACCGGACCAAACTTTAGACAGTTGACTGATTCAATGAAAAACGATTCCCAAGGAACTGGTACTCCTGTATCTGATTCCAAGGCTTCTGAAAAGCGCTCTGTGCCAGAATTCTCATGTGCGACGAACAATGCACCTATAGAGACATCTAACGAAATTGCTGGTACAGCTTCAAGTGATGATTCTGGTACCAACTCTGGTGCGGTTGTAAGTCAAAGTTCTGGAACAAAATCGCGCTCAGACAAGTTAGCCATGACTAATGATGAAAACTTCAAGTCACAAAATGATGACGCGGTTAAAGAAGGAGGTGAAATTCTGGCAAGCTTCAGCAAAGAATCATTACAAAGTGAAAAATTGAGTTCAGAAAGGCTGGCAAATTTATCTGAGGAAACCAAGGCATCTAATGGGAGTCTACAGGACTCAAGCTCAACATTAAAGAACTTATCGCATGCTAACTCAGATATCAAAGTAGATGAAGCTGAGTCGAATTTACTATCCAGTGAAACTGAAATCGTACGTCAGACAGAGTATGAAATGAGGCCTGGTGGCAGATGCTCCTCGCCAGAATTTACAGCAAATATTGTGGGGATTAACTCTGCAGGAAGTGCGGGAAAAATATCTGTTTCTGATCCTCACTCTTCAGTTAGAGATGGTTCAAACGAAAGAGATACTGATGTATCAACCAATGAGGCGATGGTTGTTCAGAGTTCTTCCCTCATTCATGGAGCTGTTGCATTATCCCCGGCTCCTGGTAGCAATCCCATCAAAAGGAAAAGATGCGAAAAAGAAACATCTGCTAGAAATTTAAACATTTCAAGAGAGTTATCTAACGAGAAGAGTGACAATGAGACTTTGATGGGTAGCGGCTCTAAAACTTTGAAAGTGCTCCTCAAGACACAGAGCAACGAAAAAGACACTGCAGCAAGCAGTTCTAAATACTCTAAAGTCCTTCCAGTCATGAAAAGTAACGAGAGCGAAACTTGCTTTCACAGTGGTAAAACATGGAGCGAGTTGTTGCAAAATTCATATGACTTGACAGGTGGTCCACCGGAAGCACCGGGTGCTTACTCTACCATTGCAGAATCTTTGACATCAGCTGGAAGCCATGCCACATTTGGTCTTGGGGGTGCTTGGGAGAAAAGAGGGAAAACAAGAAAGAAATATCCAGTGAATGATGGAAAGCTCCGTGGAATTGGTTTAGATAATTTGCGAAAAGAGACAGATTGTAAAAATTCAAAGTATTTCTGGTCATCACCAGATTTTTGGGCAGACTTGCAGAAAGATCATACAGCCTCCCACAGCAAGGCAAGAAGATCGCGAGAAAATAGTTCTTGTGGAAGCAGTAACACTGTCTTATCACCTGCGTTAGATGCCAGTGGGTCAGAACAAAACGTTACTGTTTCCTCAATAGCTGAGAAGGAGAAGGTGTCGTTTGGCTTCAATACAAGCGAGATTAGCCCACCTGATGCGCAAAATAGCAACGAGAGTACGAAGAAAAGAAAACGCACGGTTTTGGGAGTTGAAAGTAGCCCACAAACGTTCATCAATATAAGCCATGCTGAAACGAAAATTCAAAGACTCCACGATTACGAGTTCCCTGGGAAACAAAATGCGATCGAACCCCATATCGAGGAGCACAATGCTGGAGGTTCTAGTAATTACCAACCTCTTGGATTCGTTCACGAAAGTTTGGCAAAAAGTGTTGGACACTGCGGAGAAAATATTGAGGTCCCTACTGAGTGTGGTTTTGGATGTCAGATACCGGGGGATAGGAGGTATGATTTTTTGTTTCATTGTATTTTCGCTTCCAGTTGATTTTGCATGGTCTCCATGGTTGCCTGGTAAATGAACAGTCCTGGAGCAAGTTTAGCGTAAGGCTCATCAAGAATCCCTGAGAGGGAGGGGTGCCGGACACCGACCCTCCAGATTTCTCGAGAAATTTACCTGAATTTGCCACTTTAAAATCGAAAATTTTCTGACGGAAAAAGTTCTGAAAAAGAACTTCCGACAAAAAACTTTTGAACACTTTTTCGGGAATTTCGGAGAAAATGCTTTCAGACTAACGCGATACCAAAGTACAAGCATGATACCACAGATATATGTTGAAACTAATTGTAATTCTGTCATAGATAACAACTTACGTACATGATCATCATCACATCTATAAGTACATTTGAATTAACTTCTTGTCAGATTGAACATTTGTAAAACTAGCTGTGAACCACATTAAAAAGGTGCTGCCATACATGAAACTCTTCAAGGAACCAAACTTTCAGACGATAGCAAACCAATGATTAATTAACTTTCTATATTACGTTTATTTATGCTTTTTATTTTCAATAAATTTAAAACTTTCAGACGAAAAAACTTTTGGACATCACCACACTTCGGAAAATTAGGCTTGCGGACAAATTTCTGTCCCAAAGTTTGATCGTCTGAAAGTTTTCGATTTTAGTGTATTTCGTTTTTATTTTTGATTTCATTTGATTTCAATTTCTCTAGGCACTGTGGCCATGTCAGTCTAAGGATGATTCACTGTTGGCCGTGCTAATGCATTAAAGGGCCAGGGTCACGTAACCGTAAACAAGCCTGTTATCTCTAGAATCTATATTGTTGTCCACATGTGGCCATTGTGTTCTGCACAGATTTTAGTGGATGGGGTGAATCCATACTAAAAGTTACTTCTAAAGATCCACCAATATCTCTTCAATCGCACAACATATGAGTGTTTCGTTTGCTTCTCTACGAAGGACAAGAGTCCATCTTCAAAATAACACGTTCATTTTGAGAAAAGTGGTGCAAAATCGCTTTGATATGGCCCATCAAAAATGCTGCAAAATCGTCGTTTCGAAAGAAGTTTGTTTACATTACGTGACCCTGCCCCTTTAAGTAATTAAATCTAAAGGAAAACGATATAGAATTAAATAATCTTAATTCCAAAATTATCTAATAAACGAATTAAAGTAATACTAACTATAGCATTTCAGATAGAATCAGCTTTCGCTGTTGACATTACTGATAGGTTTTTGGATTTTTCATGAGTTTTAGATTATTTGACTTTAACACAAAGATGGTTCCACAGTTTAGCACCCTTGCATCTTTTTCCGAAAGCCGATTTGCGACGAGGAACGGCCAAATCTGTTTTGGTATTATGAAGTTTGCAGACAGCCTGAAGAACATGTTCATGCTGCCTTCCCCCAACTTTGCAGCTCCCCTGAATTCGCCCAATCCAGCGTCCCCGTAGCTCATTCAGTTTGATACAGCCTTCTGTCCTTTGTTTTAGGAGCAATGATGGATGGGCCGTCAATGCTGGAAAACTAAATGGAAACAATTTTACTGTCCCCAAAATGGTAAACAATCGAGCGATAATGCCACAGGTGGAAAATAAAAAGCCAGATTGGACTATCAATATGAAAATTCGCGACCTGCAAAAGGTATCTTTGTTGATTTGTTAATTTTTGCTTTTGTTTCTTTTGTTGACAAAATGGCTCACATAAAAACTCACCCAGCTTTGCAACTCACATTATAAGCATCGGGATTTCTTTTTTGTATAGGGTTCCCTGTAGAGTTGAGGCTCTAAGGTAAACCAGAAACTATGTAGAGTTAAACGGTTTTTGGCCATACATAGAATTATGATTATTTTCCAAAGTAATGCAAATAGATATCACTTGAAAGAGTTTCGCTAGCAGAATTTTGCAACTATGAAATGTTTGTAAAGTTATATGTACCGATACTCCTAGTGCCGGTATGACACCGAGAAAAATCAGAAAAATACTTCAATCCAGGGGGAGAGAGGGGGAGCAGGGGGCACTTTGCCCCAGGGCCTCAGGGTCTAACGGGCCTCATAATTGGAGAATTTTGACATTTTGACTGCAGGAAATGCTCTGAAATACATTTTAAGCCAATCTAAAGGGGGCGATCGAAAAATTTTCTGCTCTCTTTGCTCGCAAGGGGCCTTTTTTTATTTTTCAATTTATTTAACGTTGGCTAACAATATACAAATAGCACAAGATGCTAATTTAGGCCAACTACAATTATAAATTAAAAAAGAAATTAACTGTATCCTAAATTTTCTACTAAATCAAATGTACCCTAAATTTTCCACATATCGCTTGCATAGTCTGCAGTCACAACTAACCGTGTACGTTTTGATTTTTCTTTTAAACACTGGCCTTGATTCACAGTTTTGCCCCTGGGCCTCGAGAAGCTCTCGGCGGCCCTGCTTCAATCTTTCAGCTTTTAACTCAAATTTGAATCATTCAAATCTGTGAAGTATTCTTTTGGTGGTACAAATTTTCAAAAGGGGGAACTTTTTTCAGGTCACCCGGTATTTGAATTTCAATTTTCTTATTTCATCAGCAATTTGCTAAAGATTCCAGGACGATCTCGACTGTATTGAAACTTGCTGCGAGGTTAGTAAATATTACTTTAATAATGATAATTTTAATTACTTAGAAAATAACTTTTGCTAATGTCTTGTTTAAGCAAGTGTGAAATATTAAGGAATTGAATACCGCATGGCTTCCAAATGAGCGTCGGTATGAAGGTTCTTTAACTGGCTCTTTCTTCCATGAAGGTGCACTTAGACACGAGAATAGAAGAGAGCTTGATTTGAATGACCAATCTGGAAGAAGATACTCTCGAGTACCGAATAATTGTACCCCCCCCCCCCACTTATTAATTTTTGAAAATTTTTTTCCAACCCCCCCTCCCCCGCTTTTATTCCAACCCCCCTTTTATTATTTTTTGGAAAAATGAAATGATAGTAAACATGATTTCTGAACAAATGTAGGAAAAAGTCTCACGAAATTCATGCAATAGAACCGGAGTTTGCAGGTAAAAGTATTACTAACATTACTGTTCACATGAATATATTAAAGATACGCGTTTAGCTAAGTAAATGACTATTTTCAATTTATAAAACACCCGTCCCCCGATTGTTGCAGCCCCCCGATTATTGTTATATCGAACCATTTCTAGCCTCCCGATTATTATCACCCCCCCCCCCGTTTATTCGGTACTCGAGGGTAGGCCAAGCTCAATTGATTGATAGAATTAGGAGCAAGACGACAACATTTTGCATACCGTGCAATCATGCATATGACATATTTACGACAAAGTCATTTCGAGAAAGTCATTTTTTCAACGTTTCGAATTGTCCACTATTCATTTTCAACACATGAAACTAAGAGTAAACAAAATATTTTAAATCAACTTTCCTTTATCAAGATAGAAGAATAAACATTTATGAGTCATGTAAGTTCAACTGAAATGATACTGAAATGGAAAAACAATGAAAGAAAAAGAAAGAAAACAAAATGAAGACAAGAGGACTAAATATTTAAGCAAAGCATGGGTATCCTGAAACCCTTGCAGAAATAAGAGATGCTTTTTTATTTCATTTTAAGCTTTCGTTCTCCTCCCCAGGAAACTTCCAGATCAAGAGGAGCGCCTTGGCAGTGCTTTGAAAGATATTCTCAAAGAAATGAGTGATGAAATTGCGATAAAATGCAACAAGCTTTTGCGATTTGAATACACAAAGAGAAAACGAGAGAAGGTCAAATTTGCAAAGAAATCACAGAAAGGGATGGCAAAAAGTCGAGTTTTCAAGGCAGCAAAGAACAAAAATACCAAGTAAATTTTCAGAAATTTATTTTCATAATTTTGTTGAATATTTTGTTGAAGTTGTTCATGTTCAGTTATTTCACAGTCAATAGAAAATTTTTTATTGGCTATGGTTATTCGATACGGTAGTTTGAATTTGTTTTTGGAGTAGGTAAAAGGATAAAAGGATAGATTTTGTAACATCAAATAGCATCAGTTGATTTTTGTTAACACGCCATTTCAACTTGATGAGCGATCGCGGACAAAAGGAATTCTCTTGAGTGAAGGATTTTTTTCAGATTCCTATAAAGTATTGGACTTGCTACAAGTCTCTCTCTTGTCATCACAAGACATAGAACAGAAAGAGGGAAAAAAGACAGGCAGAGAGAGGGAGACTTGTAGGACTAGAAAACTGAAAGCGGGATCTTTTGTTCACAGACAGACGGTGGACAAGATTCTGTCCGCCGGCAAATCCCTTGATGTAGACAAAAAGCCAATCAAATGAGCGACACGTGTTGCTGCATAACGACGATTAAATCTAATTATCTGCTTCTTTGTGTTACTGTCTCGATTTCTATTTCCTAATCTAACATGTCTCTCGCACCTTCCGTTACCCTCGCCCTCACATTCTACATCTTACGATATGTGCTGAGAATAGAGAGAGACTCGTAGCAAGTCCAATAAAGTATCGCAATAAATCTTACATCCTTCTATACTTTTCTATTTACTATACCGGGTGCGTCAAAATGTTTGTGCGTTTGGAGAACTGTGGAATAACAAGTATTCAGCCGATATTCGAGACTAGAATGTTAATCTATCAGTCGAAGGCCAACTTAGATGTGAGAATTTCGTTTGCTAATATCACTCATCTTATAGATCCAAAAAATTAAGAAAATGCCGGGAAGGGGTTTGTATGGGAACCAAGATTCCACATTCCATTTTGGTCCATGATTCGCTTGCTATTGAAACTGAAATTTATTTCTGAAACTGACAATGGCATTAAATTTGACTTTCAATGCTAAATCATGGACCAGAATAGAACGTGGAGTTTCCGATTCCCATACAAACTCCTTATAGGAATTTTTCTACTTTTTGTGTCTTCAAGATGAGTGATTTTGCGAAGAAAATTTTCTTTTATAAGCTAGCTTTTGACTGATAGGTTTATATCTACTTTTAAATGTCGGTGTCATAGCTTTATTCCGTAGTCCGCCCAACGCGGAAACTTTTTTGACAGACCCTGTATAAAGACACGCAACGTTAAACTAAAAACTGCCACACTTCGAAAGCATAGGGCTCGATTCTTTCAAATCTTTAAAGATTAGAAAGGTGGGTGTAAAACTGCACCAAATTTTTCCACTAATTGAATGACTTCAAAGAAATTTTAGGCAATTTGCTGTAATCTGCCATGGCAATTTTATGATATCGTGATTACTTTCAAAATGGCAGCATTTTGATAATTTTTGCAAAAATTCATGGAATATTTTGAACAGAATTAAAGTCATTGTAATCTTAAATTACTGAAGGAAAGTTGATACAATCTTCTATAAAACCATAGTTTATGAAAGTCTACAGTATGGTGGCAAGCAGAAATCTGTAGCTCCTCTGGTTTAGGTGTTAGAAATTTGATGCCGCCATTTTGAAACCAACCAAAATGTATCAAAATTGCTACAGCAAATTTACATTAACTTACCCAAAGTTCCTTTCAAGCACTTTAATTTGAAGAAAAATGTAATGGAATTTTAAAAACAGTCACTTTTAAAGATTTGAGATAAATGCTTGAAAAATTCTCGTTCCCAAGGTCATTTACCAGCATTTTCCTAATTTCTTTGTCTAATACTGCATTCACACTGGCACAGTTAAACCAGAATTATCTAAACCAGTTTAAGTTTCAAATGACTGGATTTGTTGGATTGACCAATCAGAAGACCGTAGTCAGAAACCTGGTTTAGTTTAAGCTGGTATAACTTGCAGTGTGAATGGGGCATAAAACACAAGTAATATAACCAAACAAAATTTTCTCGTCGAAGTTGGCCTTAGCTTGATAGGTTAACATTTCAGTTTTGAATCTTGGTTGCACAATTTTTATTCCTCTGTCCGCCAGACTTTTTAACGGATTCTAATCACCCTCTATGTACTTATGAAATCTCTCAGAAGTACCTTTTCGCGTGCACAGCGAGTAAGTTGGTAGATAGGCGTCCGGGCATCTTTTGCGGCTTCGTTTGCCTTGATTTTCTGCTGGAGAGAATTCCTTTGCCTGTGATCGCAAATCTCCTTGACATAACGTGCCAATCAACAGTAATTGATGCAGACAGAGCAGAAACTGCATAAAGTGACGTCATCAAGAAATTTGAGATAAGGAAGTGTCTGAATGTATAAGCTTTCTGAAATGATATTTCAAGAGTTTAAGGCCCAAGAAACAAAATATTAAGTGTTAACGAATTTTGGGATCTGTTGCAGGGAGCTAGGGAGGTTCAAAGTTGAAGATTTTCGCGTATGCGTGTGCAGTTTCTGCTCTATCGTTGATGCAAGGGTTACAAATTCTGCCCTCCTCTTCAGCAGCTGCTATTCACAAGTTTTGTTGAATTTCCACAAGAGTGCTTTTTAAAGTTCGAATTATTTTCATACCTTATTTTTATAATTATTCATTCATGGTTGTTTTATCTATTTTCATACAAACGCACAAAAAGGAATTGTTATGTTATCATACAGAGTTAAGTTTTGTATCTACATCCAGAGTTGTATCATCTTTATTGATGTACAGTAAATCCCCGCATATAATAACCTACCAAAATAAGAACCGAGAGGCTGTTTATCCTAAATTATGCGCCTTGCAATTAATTATTATTATTATTATCATTAAATTCTTTAAAGTTGGTGTTTACAATAGCTTATAAACAATAGCTAATTCAAACCAACTATCTACAAAGGAAAAATTTACAATAATGTAACGAAAACAAGTATATTTACATCGATTTACTGTTCGCGGGAGGATCTCTAGAGGTATTTAATCTAACAACAGTTTTTCCATGTGCAATTTTCACCCTTCCATTCTTTTATCGATCTTTTGAAACATACAACAGATGGCGAGTTTTTTTATAGTGTCAGGCAGGCTGTTTCAGAGCATGCTACCTCTAAAGGTCAATGAACTGGTTCCATAAGTTGTCGTTTTGGCTTGCGGTAGCATCAAAATTGAACCTGATCTCAGATTATACGTAAGCTCCTTTCGCTGGAAAATATTCCACATGAAGGAAGGATTTTCACACAATAAACACATATATATTTCCTGTTAAGAACCTGTTTCAGTTTGATGAAAGATAGGTTCTTATTGCAGGGGTAGCAAAGCTGATTTTTGATTGTTGTTATGAAGTTCACTTTGGTCCCTGTTGGATGTTAAAGGGTTTTTGAAAGGCTATAAGCCTGCATTTGCACAGAGCAGAAAAATCTAAATATAGCTAATTGAAATCGATGGCCCACACGTGTTGTTAATAATCGATAGCTAAAGAAAGAATGCTGTGTTTGCGCATTTTCTTTGTTCTATTTATAGAGAAGCCTATTTACCATTGCACACTCCCTTTAAACTTTGATTCTCCTCCCTACTTAGTTATTAGGTCGATAAAGACCCTTCCAAAAGATAATGGAGCTGAATATCTTTTGTAAGGGCCACACAAGGCACCTGTATGCCTTGAAATTAGTGTTAGTGCCTTTGAAATATTTCAACGTCTTTCTCCATCTTTCTCCAAATATTTCAACATTTTCTGAAATATTTCAACGTCATAAGTAGGTTTTTATATGCGGGGATTAATTGTAATATTTTGATAAATCGTAAAGCTTCTTATAAAGCTTCTTGATATATATCTAACAAACATAGGCACTTGCTTTAACGTTTTGCTCATGCTTTATCAGAAATCAATCATTTGTTGTAGTGAGAGCGAAACGGTAAAGCAAATGTCTGCGGGGTGGTGTCCCAAAAAAGTGTAAGCGTTTGAACAGTTCCTGCGAAGGAGCCTTAGTTTCAAAATATCTTCTTTCAGGGTATAGGATAGGTGACATCTTAACTTAGATTTTGGGACCTTGCATGTTCAAATCAGATTTGCATTCGCTGAGTAATTCACCTAAAAAGGCAAAATTTTCGAGGCAACCTGAAACAGATGGTCATTGAAGTATGCTGCTACTTCTTCTTCGAGTGCCTTGCATGGATCGCGCTTTGGCAGTCACGAATGACCATAAAGAACAGTTTCTAGCAGCATAAAGTATGTCACGTGTTGAGACAGATGGGGGTGTTTAGTGCAAGTTTAATAGTTTCTTTAATATTGTCCATGTACATTTATTCTTTTCCTTCCTCTGCTACGTTTCCCCGGCAAGCGACCTCGCAGTATGAGGCATTCATTCATTCATTCATGCTGCTACAATCTTCACGTAATTTGACGGTATTTTGAGTCGAATCAATCATTAAAATTTATATTCTTAAGAATTTCGTGAACAATTAAACTACTATATCAATAGAGAAAATGTATGGAGAAGATGCATTTACACTTCAATCCTTTAACTGTTGACAGCGCAACTTTGAAAGTGTTGTGGCGCTGTTTTGTAATCCACTGACGTTGCAGCCAGTACAGTCAGGCGGACGGGGTTCAAATCCCACCAGCACCTTTGAGCGTCATGACAAGGGGTCGCGGACTCGATTAGCGCTTAGCTATTTCTGTGATCCCAGCGCTTGGCGCTGAAAACCGCAACTTCACCTTCACTTTCTAGGACTTAAGTGACAGGAACCGGGTCAAGTAGTGTCTTCTAATACCAAAGGATCTGCCTCACGCAGGTTTCGATCCTGTTGTGATTGCTCAATCATATTTCGCTTTTGAAAAAGTGAAGAGTAAAGATCACTTCCATTGCTCAAAAACTTTCATGAAATTGATCATACTTTTCAAGAACAAAGATCTCAAAATTAAATGTCGAAATCTCCAAATTCTTCTGATATGAAAGTCTAAGAAAAAAATTCAGATAGTTGTTTAAGTATTTTCCTTTTCGCAGCTTGTTGATAAAATATCTTGCTTGAAATAGGTTAAACTTGCTCAAAGTTAACTAGATTTTAACCAAACATCTATACCGAGTGCTTCGATCAAAAGTATCTTCTGCAAGGAATTTAGTCAAAAGATTCTCGAAGCTTTTGATTTTAATCAAGACGAAACATCGAGGAAAAATTAATTCCAAAAAATAACTCTCCGAAACTTTGGGATTTGATGTATTGAAGGGGGCCTCTGCAACCGGCATGCTTTGTGGTATTTCCTTTTTTATGGTTTGTTTGTTGTCACCGTTTTCATGGACCATGAAAGTGGCAGCCAACAAAGACATGGTACGTGGAAGATAGCTGGTTGCCGTGCCCTTTAACCCTATTTTGGTTGGGGAGGGGGCAAATTTGCCCCCCCTAGTAGATTTTGTTTAATAGCTCTGCTAGGAAGATATTTATAGCCATGAAACTTCTTGACTTTTTGCAACTACTTATTGTACAACTTCTCAAAAAGTTTCATTAAAATATTTTGAAAAATGAGGGGGCGGGAGACAATTTTCTGGGACTGACCCTAGAAAAATCGCAAATTCTCAAATCTCAATTATCGCGAAAAAAGGAACGTAAGTTGAATATTTTGCAAATTTCTTGTGTAGTGTTATTTGATGCATTCTATCACAATTATCATGTTTGGGTGGAAATTGTGCTCCAAATTTAATTTTATCGCGATTTTCCTGATTTTAGTCAATTTTGCCGCTTTTCTTGACCACACAAAGGAAAATGCAGACGTGAGCAAAAATGGGGGCCAATCTTAGGTTAATTTTTACATTTTCAGAAAGTACATGCCTGAGACTATTAGCACACAAAATTTGGTCACTCTACCTATTACCAGTCAAGAGTTAGGTAGGGGGCTTTTTTGCCCCCCCCCCCTAACCAAAATAGGACTATCAAATAGCCCAGCCACTATAGGGTTAAATGAGAAACAGGCAATATCAAAGAGCTGAATCTTTTGTTTACAAAATTCAGTCTTGCAGTAAATTGGCAGCAGCATCGGCAATGTTTATTTCGGAGCAAGATCTCGAATGTTACTCACAATGAGGAAACGGCCAAAGCATCCGAATCTAAACGCTAAGGGATTCACAGAAAAATAGCAGAGTTTGCAAACACGATATGGAAAAAATATTGTGAAAACGTTAAACTTTCAATGATGATTTAATCTCATGCAATAACTATGAAATTTAAGCAATAATTATACCAAATTCTCTCCTTCAGTTTAGAAAGATCTGCATCTCTGCATATATTGATAAGATTATGCATCGTTAAGAGCGAGAAACAAAGCTGTGTCGTAGTTCACAAGAACGACGGTTATATGAAGCTAGGCCTAAACTCTACTACTACGATTGGTGATCACAGATAACCTTTGGAGAGAAGTCTGTCGCAAATCAGATGTCACGTGAAAATTCCCATGAATAAATAGAAATGAAGAATTTACGTGAGCAATTTTGCGTAATCGCAAATCTATCATCACGTACAATTTGAGACGGGCTTTAAAAGTAAACGTTTCAGTGATATTAAGTTAACTGAATTGCTATTCTTGAGTTGAAGTCGCTAAAAATTTACGTTTTGAATTCCCAAAGCAGGACTCCATTTGTCCAAACATTTTGTAAATAATCATCTTTGTACCGCCAGACATTTTTCGGAGAATTTCGGAGAATTTTACCTTGAAAAAGGTTCTTGTAAAAGAAAGCTAATTTCGCGTTATTTTACCCGAGGTGCGTATCACTTTTTAAGGATCTCTATCATCTTTAGCAAAGGCTCTTTCCTGGCTGCGGTCACATTAGGTGCTTTATCCCTTTGCCTTCTTTCGAAGCAACGGGCTTACAACGTTGTCATATGTGACCGATCTTCTTGTTCACATACAACGCTGTTACGACGTTTCGTTCCTTGGGCAAGAGTCTGTTACTGCATTCACACTTACACGGTTAAACCAGTTTTATCTAAACCAGCTAAAATTTCAACCAATCAAAGGACTGGATTTGTTGGACTGACCAATTAGAAAGCCCCATTTGATAACCTGGTTTAGTTGAAACTGGTTCAAAGGCACACTGTCGTGGTGTTGATTGGGTAAACAACAAAACCAAGAAGAACAGAATTAGGCAAGGTCCAGCTGAAATTCACGAAGATGATAATGATCTGATTCCCTTTATTCTCGAAACAAAGTTTGATCCGAGAGCATAAAGGCTTGGTAATTACTCAAAGGCCAGAGTTTTGTTATTGACATCAACATCATCACTAGCCAATCACAACCACGACAGTTTACCTTTAACTTGCAGTATGAATGGGGCATTTGAAAAATTATGTTATCCAAAACAACAGGATAAAGAAGGTGCTGAAACAAGGACAAATTTTGTAATACAAAGCAACAGTTGCTTTAATTGACACCTCAATTCAAAGCAATTAGTGAATGCGGACAGAAGAAATTCTCTCAACCAGTAAGTCAAAACAAACACGGCCGCAATAGTTTCATCAAACCAGTAGGGCAAACTCTCGCCTTGTGCAAGCGACAGGTGGTTTTTAAGAAAAGCTGTGTGCTTATGGCGAAAGAAGAAGGGTAAATCTAACGTTCTGTGTCTCGCGGACTTTGTTCATTTCATTCAGAAGCCGAGTAGAAGGCATTACAATGCTCGGGTATCTAGGGCTTAAATGCAACAATTACCACACATCTCCTGAATCAAATAAACAAAATTCGCGAGACACAACTTTAGATTTAACCTTTTTCATTCGTTATAAGCAAAAAAATTCTCTTGAAAACCACCTGCCACTTGCACAAGGCGAGAGGTTGTTCTATTTGTTCCGTAGCAACTTTTACGGTCGTGTTTGTTTTGATTTACCAGTTGAGAGAATGTCCTTTATCTGCAGTTATTAATCGCTTTGAAATGAGGTGTCAAATGAAGCAGCTGTTGCTATTTTATTACAAAATCTGTCCTTATTAGGTGCTGACCTAAATTACAGCGTTGTTTAAGCAAAATAAATCAATAATTATTTACCAAGGTAATCACATCACATCACAGTTACTTTCGCACGAAAATAATTAGCCACAACACAGGCAGCTTTGCAAAAGAAGTTACGGGCACAGTGTGACCGAGTGTCTTTGTATCTTGATAATGCCGTACTTTCTGATGTTAAAGATAACATTAGATTGTAATGGGATTCGATTCTAGTGTGACCGCAGCCAATGTTTCCTCTTGACTATGATTTAATCACAAAAATTACATCTAGTGGTCTTTTAATAATTCTGTGTCTACATTACAATTTCTGGTTCTGGATAAGAAACTGAGATGGATTTATGAGGAAGAACTCTCGCTCCATTTATATAAAGTTCATCTTTGATCTGCACGTCTTCTCCAAGAACTGTGACTCCTTCCATTCGAACCTGGGGACAACAGAAGTTTCAATTTCAGGTTTCAGTTTCATTTTATTCAAATTCATCACACACAATTTATGCTAACAATACAAAAAAACTCAATTACAAAGATTGAAAGTAATGTCACTGCAAAAATTCATAAAGCAGTTCCTTGCAGGTGGAAGTCAATCAAAAACATTGGGTAAATTTCACATAGACTTATCACAGATGACGAAATAGACTTGGGACAAGTCTATTGCATGGTTAATCTCCAGTATTTCGCGATGCCAAAACAGACAAAAATAGACAATTGGCGATCGCAATTAAATGTATTTGTAGAAAAACATTAAAGTGATCTGTTAACTTACCCATCTTCCAACAACGGATTTCCATCCAATAATTGACGACTGAATCCAGCAATGAGATTGTATTTTGGCATCTTTCATCACAACACATCTCGATAAACATGCGCCTGAAATATAAGTTTCACCTTATGCGTTAAAGGCAGTCTTTCGCGTATCTGAATGGACCAACAGTCGGAGTTCAACACAAAGGACTTCTTTGTGAATCTGTGTTTGAAACAAAAGGAGGGCTAATCGTCTTGACTTCCTATGAATTGTGCCTATCCCCCATCAAATGCATGACAGACTGCCGTTAAATTCAAACGAAACAAATTTATATGATGGCTTAACCAAGAGTGGTATAAAAGCATTATGAAAAGCAAAAAGAAAAGTAGTTATGTGTTAGCAGTTAGTGTAACCTTTGTCTCTCAAGTCGTTACGTGTTGTGCTATGTTCGTGCTTTTCAGTTTGATGCTGCCATTTGGTGGATGAGTTTTTCGCTCCAAATGGCATTGTTCTTATAGTAGGGTATAGTATTTTGTAAGTAATGTTATTAGGTAATATTTCTTGAAAGTTTTTACGTGAAATATATAAAAAAGCAACCCCCAAGACAGAATACCTTTTGAAAAGCCCGTGAATGCAGGACTCAGGAGAAATTCATGTCGTATCAAGTACAAGAAAAATTCGTCAATTGGGTAAACATTACTACAATCAAGGTTATCAGAAGCACTGACCGGAAAATAAAGGCCGTTCCAACGTCTTTTCTGTTTAGATGGTTTAATTTTGCCAAAACTCCACTGAACTGCTTCAAAATAGAATCACTCAAAATATACCAAATGAAATGCCCAATTGTTGAGGTATGGTGCCGTTAGTAAAACCGAGTGTTGGTCTGTTTTCTGTTTGTTACCTTTCATACAACCAATATTTTCCATTTGTAAATTCCTACTTTTTCTCAAACTTATCACACCACATACTAGCAATACTTGGTAGGTGAAGTATGTGGCTGTTCTGGAGCCATCTATGAATGCATTATACGGTTTACCGAGGAATCCAACTTTTAAAAAGAATACAAACAAAATGTGCCGCCATGTCTCACCTGTTTCGATAGTAACATCTGGCCCTATAACAACGTTGGGTCCAATTTGTACATCATCTGCTATTTTGGCTGATGGATCCTAGAAAGGAATTGGAATTTTGAAAATGCTTTAATAATATTATCAGTCGTCTTAGGAGCACTGAATACAATAATTGCTAATCAACCGATGGCTGCTTCGTTGGTGGTTCATCTTTACGCGGCATTTCACAAATGAGATCAACAACTTCCCCACTTTCTCCTAGTTATCGTGTAAAACAGAGAGTTTAACAAATTTGGTTTAGATTTCTGCAACTGCGTCTGCAGGCTTCACACGCAGCTTGCTTGTTAGAAAATAGCTCTTAATTTCGATATCAAAGGCCACATTTAAGAGAGGATAAAACTGTGAATATCCTTTTGACTTTGGCTCCTCAGTAAGGCCTTTCAGAAATTAATTCGAAAATTCCCTAGGATAGCACACGCCTTTTCAGCGGTGATTATCTTGTTTAATCATTTGGATGGTGGAGGAAACGTGTTTTTTCTCCTTGGGCGGGGGGGGGGGGGGTACTTCATTCTTAAGTGATACTGGACGCGCTGCTCATATGGGTGGGTTTTTCACCTGAAAAAATTCATCTGATGTCCACCCCAGTCCACCCCGTGGCGCCACCCTTGTACAAGCGAAGGTAGCTTACGTCATACTGAAGAATATCGAGCTTTGATGACTTTGAAAATAAACTGACTTGTCTCGACCTTTTTCACTTACAAATGAACAAGGATTAAGGTCCTTTCGATCATGAATTGCTATTTTACTCGAATTCCTCTCTGGCCCGTATGCAAATCTTGAAAAAATACTTAACACTTACCACTAAGACATTTCCTCGAACCCCTGGACCTTGATAAAGCAATTCAGGAGACTTCGCTTTTATTCCATTTAAGTGTAGGACCATCCCAGATAAAAAGTCTTTTGGCTGTCCAACATCCATCCAGTAACCTGATAATCATAAACATGATTATAATCATCATAGACTGATTTATAGTTTAAATTCATAGAGAGGAATCAACTAGTCAAACGCAACCAGATTGGATTTATGAAAAATAGCCAAACTTCAGACCATATGTTCGTTTTAAAAACGCTGTAGATAAGTTTGTCAAATATAGGAAAGAGCGATTGTATGTTGCTTTCGTGGATTTTAAAAAAGCATATGATACTATAAATAGGGGGAAATTATTCCAAAAACTGAAGCAAGCTCATCAATCAAATACTGTGTAAAGATGTCCAATGGATATACTGACCCAATAAAAAGCTTTAAAGGGCTAAAACAGGGATGTGTATTAAGTCCCATTCTTTTCAACATTTTCATAGATGATATTGAATCTATTTTCACTGAAAACTGTGATCCAGTAAGACTCTCAGACAAAGATCTCAATCACCTTTTGTATGCTGACGACCTTATACTCGTATCTAAATCCCCGGAGGGACTTCAGAACTGTCTTAACCATTTAGACGAGTTGCCAATTATGGGACCTTAACGTCAACATCGCCAAAAGTAAAACCATGATTTTTAACTCATCTGGAAGAGTGCTCCAAAACCACCCATTTCTGTATCGTAAAAAGGAACTGGAACTAGTTCAAAGCTTTACATATCTTGGTATTACTTTTTCATCAAGTGCCTCTTTTAAGAAAGCCTACAAACGCTAGGAGACAAGGCTTGTACAGCAATGTATCCCCTTGTTGATGCCATATTCAAGTTCAATCTAACAGCACCAAAAGCTCTGGACCTATTTGAAAAACTTGTGCAACCCATCCTTCTTTACGGCAGCGAGGTCTGGGCATCTTTTTCTTCCCTTCAACTCAACTTCATCTCCAAAAACTCAGATGCACTTCTAAGATATTCCTTAGAATCACCAGTTAATAGACCAAAGCTGAAATTCTGTTAAGCAAATCCTGGGCCTGAAACGAAACTCCTCTTCTCTAGCTGTCTATGGAGAACTGGGTATTATACCCACTGCCCTCTTTGCTATCATTCCTACCATCAAATTCTGGCATAGAGTCTCCCACCTAAATGACGATCTCCTCGTGAAAAAGGCGTTCACTGAGTCAAAGTCCATCCCAAGCAACATATTTAATTGGATCAGTTCGGTCAAATGGGCACTAGAAGCTATAGGACTTTCTACCCTTTGGAACAACCCTTCATCTCTCAGTCCTGACCAGGTTAACAAAGTAGTCAAGGATAAGGTTTTCAAAAGCTTTCAAAGTTTTTGAAAGTCAGAGCTAACTTCTGCACATCAAGGCTCTCTATGGCACAGCAAACTGCGAACGTACAAAACTTTCAAGTCTCAACTGAAATTAGAAAAGTACTTATCAGTTAGTATGAACTTTGAATACCGTAAAACCTTGTGCAAATTCAGATGCCGTGACCATACATTATTGATTGAGACTGGAAGACACAGAGGGCTTGATGTCAATGACCGTATTTGTAAAAACTGTTCCCTTGGCCTCATTGAAGATGAGGTACATTTTCTCCTTGTATGCCCGGCCTATAGCGTTCCTAGATCGGATCTTTTATCACACGCCTCGGTCGAACCCCTTACAACGAATTTGCAATTCCAGAAGATAATGAGCTCTAATGATAATGCCACAATAGCCGCCCTAGCATCGTACCTTGTTCAAGCCAACCAGATAAGGGAAATTCTAGCCACAGAACACTAGTATGCTGAATCTGCACCTGGATGATCACATATCTATATTTACATTTTTTTCTCTTTCAATTTATTCATATATTACCGTTCATGTTCCTTATGTTTCCGTTGATTATAGTTTAGTTGTTCTTAAAGTCTAATTTAGTTTATTTTAGTTTAGTTTTACTAATAGCTGCCATACATAACTTTATGTAGTGCTGTATAGAAATAATGATGATGATGATATAGTTGGTTTATTTGTAGTTAAAAACAACTAATTAACACTAACTATCTACAATATACAATATACAATGTGACAAAATACGTAAAAACCCTGAATTAAGTGCAAATGTAGCACGTGCAGTTGTTGTCATCCCAACTTGAGAATTAAAGTGTCTTTACGGGGTACTACTACTTTCTCATAATGAAAAATTTGGAATTTTTAAGCAACTCTTAGCGTATGCTAACCTTTTAATTCCATTGCATATAGTTCACCATCTTGTGCCATAAATGGGAATACTTCTTTTTCAATCGATGTTGGTTTAGGCTAAAACAAAAATTCAGATAACACGGCTTATCAACAAATCATAATCCCACATACCACGCAAGAAGCAACTTTCCAAGACCAGACTCTTGAGGTTCACCAAAAGTATGATGGACCTTCCATTTATCCATCTTTAGGGCCTGTTTATATGAGGAAAAACACCTCACCTGCCAGACCTGGGGCTGAGAGGCGAGATTCCACCTTCCAATAGAATCCTTTGTATTTTCATTTCGCGTTTACATGACAAACGCAACACCACCGGTATAGTGAAGTCCCGCCTCACCAGAGGTGGAATCTCACCTGGGTGAGGTGAAATTTTTCCATATAAACGAAACACCACCGGTATGGTGAGGTGAAATGAAATTTTTGGTTGATTCTCATTGGTCAGTTCATTCTGATTTCACGGAAGAGAGACTTTACTCCACGTCACCTCTCAGCCCCGGGGCTGACAGGTGAGGTGAAAAATCTCATGTTAACAGTGACTGAAATTTACCTCGCTTGTCAGCCCCGGGTCTGGCAGGTGAGGTGTTTTTCCCCATATAAACAGGGCCTTAATCTTGTACCAAAAGCAGCACTATTTTTCTTGTTTCTTCAACAAATGCACGAAGTATAACATGACCTTTTTAAGGGACATGAGAGTAGAGATAACAAAGGTACTTTGCATCCCATAACCCCAAAAGGAGAACCTATTTCCAGGGAAAATAACCACATAGGGGTAGGAGACAGGTGGACTTGTCCACATCTCACGTTCTTTTATCAGTCGACTGAGATGAAAATCCGGAAAGTAAATAGCACTGCCGGGGAATAGAGAAGGAGTTGCGGAGGAGAGGGAGAGAGGAACCTTCCCCTCTCCTTGTCCTTCTCCGTTTCCTTCTCAATTCCCCTGCAGCATTTTTCATCTCATTTGTCTGATGAAAAGAAAGTGAGACTTGGACAAGTCCAGGAGACAGGAGGCTGCAGCCCTCCCTTTGAAGAAAATTTGCAAAAGTCAGCCATTATCAGGCAGAAAATCGGCCTAAAGTTGGGCAAAATTTTCGCAAACAATAGATCTTTTATCAGAAAGCCCCCTAAATTTTATCCCCCCTACGCTTATGGGTATCCATTCAAAAAACTCAAATGAAGTTACCTGTATCCTATCGAGAATTTTAGACGTAAAGATGTACATTCCAGCATTGATTTTATTTGATACGAATTCCTTCGGTTTCTCCACGAATCTTTGTATCTTTCCTGAATTTGCATCATATACCACTACACCATATTTTGATGGTTCATCCACTTTTGTAACCTAACGGTGGGGAAATTATGTGCTAATTCTTTCAACAATGTGAGACAGACATTTGATTTGGGGCTGAGCAATATAACCATAGTTTATGGTACAACAGTATACTAATGTCTAATGTGCAGTAGTGGACACTTTGCCAAACTATTGTTTAGGTAAAAAGCATTTAATTGTTGTTCCTATTGTTTTCAAATCATGTCAATCATTGGTAGGTAGGTAGGAAATCATATTTAACGTCGCTAGCCTGCGAAAGTCTGAGAGACTCATTTCCAGCAGGGGCATGGATGTTTTACCATCAACCCACCGCAGCCAATGGCCGAAGCTACCAGATTTCCCTCACATGGCTCTGGTCGACCCAGACTAGAGTTACGGACAGTGACCAAACTGTCCAGTGTGGGATTCAAACCTCAGCCACTCTGACCTTTGGTTTACGAGTCAGTTGCCTTAACCACTCAGCCACATGCTCTCTATCACAGCAAATTTTACCAATTAAATGCTGATAAGTTTCAAATTGCTTATTTTGTAATATACTTTTTGTCATTGCCCTATACCAGTTGAGTCAAAGAAGGTGTGGTATTAAAGGGCTACTGCTCCCTGAGTGTACAAGCAATTATTATTGATTATTGCTTAATCAAATTATGGCCAAGGAATTAGTTTATTTCACTTGACATTGATTGATCTTAATCATACTGTTATATCTTTGGACTGTCAAATCGTCATCCTTGAAAATGGACAAATACAGTAGAAAGGATATACTGAAATAATACATTATGATATTCTTATAACTACCTGTGATAGTAGTACTGTCATTCTTTTTGTCATTATTCTTGCCCTCCAATTTATTGTAAGCCTTTAATTTCCACACGGTGTTCTTTTGTAATGATATCAGTATCAGTCAATGAATTAGACATTGGAAAAGATGATTTCAAGTACTGTCTGTTTCTTACCACAAGTGTTCCTTCTTTTCCATGACTTTTATGGAATTTCAGCATTTCCTCAAATGGGTATTCACATGTGATATCACTGTTCAAAACAAAGAAAGGTTCATTTCCTTCTGCTAGCAAATCTCTTGCCAGTCCAAGTGGTCCAGCTAAAAAATAACAGAAAATATCAAATGGTTTTCTCGGGAGGACTTCATCTGTTTTTCTGTGATGACTTCTTACATATTTAAGCAAAACATGAAATCTAGCTTCTTTGATTTTTGGAAAAAATGGGTCTCATATCTAGAGCAAAGAACTTTTAATTAAGAGTTCTTGGAGATTAAAATGTGAAGTAGCCTTCAAAGTATGCAACAAAAAAGCATCCCTACCTGTGCCAAGTGGTTCTTTTTCATGAGACATTGTGATTGTTATTTTGAGCTAGGAAGAAGAATGGTATACTGTAACTGTGTGTAACTCACAATGCAAAAGATTTTGATTATCTTCATTTGCTAATATTTTCAAATGACAAATATGAGCTATTAAAAATCTTTGCATAATTGTCCTCACCCTTTTCTCTTCCTTCTTCAATTCATTTTCCAACATCTCTGATAAATAACTAACAGCTAAAATTACATGGCTGACTCCAACCTGAAATCAAAGTGATTTACTGTTAGTTAATTTGTTAGACAAGATCAAGCAGTCAAGCATGCATCCTTCCTATGTTTATTCAAGCAAATGGTTTAGGGTTGACTTGGACCTTCAAGATAAATTTATTTTGAAACCTTGGCTGCTTCAAACTGCCAGTGGGCATGAAGATGTTGTACAGGTTGGAAAACATGTGTGATTTTCAAACTAAGAAGCCAAACTTGGATGTTGTGGCACAGTGGTGTAATCCTCTGAATTTGTAGCCAGGGCTCCACCACTTGAGTGTCATGACAAGGGGGTATGTACTCCATTAGGTCAGACTCTATTTCTGTGATCCCAGTGCTGGTGCCAAAAAAGCAACTTCACCTTCAGGCCAATGGTGCAAGGCTGCACAGGTTGTAGGCAATTTCAAGGAGAATCTTACAAACTGGATAATGTTAGAGGTGTTAGAGGCATTTTTCATCAATGAGTGATTTCGTCAGTTGCCCCACATGCACTACTTTGATTCATGTGAGAATACTGATAGTCAATAGTCTCAATAAATAAGAGTGGTGTTTCCTTAAGGTGGTGTTAGTAGACACTACAATGCAAAAAAGGCAACGGTTTAGGGTACTTTTCCAGTGGTTTTCTAATTTACTGAGCATAACTGAACAACAAATACTGAAAAAAACCTCGAAAATCTTTAGATTCAAAATCGTATATTTTCATTGACAGTAGATAATTATGATACGAAAGCCCCCCCCCCTTTTTCCATGTTACAATTATGGTGCTGAAAAAGTTAAAAAAGTTAAACGAAACATTTTTATCAGAGGGTACTTTGGTCTCGACCCAACCCCACCTGGTCAATCTGAGGATAGGGAGGGATATGACCTCTGCCTCTTCTGGCCTACTACGGCTTGCCATGGCACGAGAGATTATTGTTCAAATGAAAAGTATTTACTTCAAGATGAAAGTACGCATCGACAGATCTTCGATTACAGCAAATAACTGATGTTAAAAAAATCAGTTCATCTTACTTTTGCAAGAGCTTCAACCTGATGCAATAACATTGCTTTGTTGCAGAACTCCACCAGTGGCTTCGGTTTGGAAAGAGTTAACGGTCGCAATCTGGTACCATAACCACCAACCAAAATTAAAGCCTTCATATTTGAGGTTGAACTGTCAAACTTGGCTCTAGAAACGTTATCTCAGCACTTTGGAGCTATGATTTGATCTTCTTGTTAAAACAAAACAGAGTTTACCAGACACAACTTTCTCTCGATACGTGGAACATGTGCTATCCTATTGTTTTAGCCTCCTTCTGCGATAAAATTAGGGAATCACCATAGCTGCTTGATGACAAATTTTTTCTCACATGGCAACCACGGGAATCTCCATCTCAATTGATTGTCCCCTTCTGATAACATTTATCTTTCATCAAGGATCTCTTTGTTATAATTTTCTTTCATTTGATTTGGAATGAATGGGCAATTGAACAAACATTTCGTTTCTCCTCCACAGTGAACCAGATTGAAAAACATGGTAAAAACTGCAAGAAAAGAATATGTTTTCAAACAGTTGAAACAGATTCATTTTATAATTTTATGTCCTTGAAATTCATTGGCATATCTTGGAAGCATTCAGTTCGTCTGTCAGAATTTTCTAGGAATTGGCAACTGAAGATCGCTGAAGATTCTGGAATAAAATGTCTGCTCAAAAGACTATGCTCAGACAAAAAGATTTGCTTTTTGACTTTCTGACACTAATAAGGGACCCTGCCTCGGAAGATTTAAGAATACCAGTTTTCAGAGTTCTTTTCAACCATTTTACACTGGTCTTGCGCCGGGGTCTTGCGATGAACTGCCAGCCAAGAAATGACACCAAAGCCCCCAAAGCCAATAATATATCAGAGAAACATTACTACTATAGCTGAATTTGGGTCTGTTAGTTAACATACAAGGGGTGAAAAAGGTTCTTTGAAAATTTATTGAGAGGCTTTGGCAGATTTCAACTTTTCAGTGTAACTTTCGCCACAAAATCAACGCAACGAAATTGGATATGAAATGACGTGCTCGTCCCAGACCCTGATAGAGCACAAGATTAGCGCAGTATTTTCCTTTCGTCTCCTTTCTGAACGTACGGGAACTCATGGCGATGGTTCGATGGTGAAAGTCCCGGAACAGGAAGAAAATTGGAGCGAATTTCGAATGGAAAACAGAGCGCCGGTTCTTGAACACAGCTATGGATCCCAACTTGACATCAGGAGTGATGAATCTGAAAAAGAGGAACATGTTTCGCGACAGATCACGACAATCCACGATTATGGCGAGCCATTTTCATGGAAGACAGCATGGAATAAAGGCCTAGTTGACTTAGAGCACCACCATAGGGAGGACGAAAGCCATGCCTCCCCTGGCATTCATGATAAAGACTTAGACCTAGACTCTAGGCTGGAGAAAGACGATCATGAACCACACAGAATGGAAGGGATTGTCGACAGGCATTTTCTTGGGGACTCCCTAACATTCACCTCTGGTGTTAGGCCAGATGTCGCTACAAAATCATGGGAACTAGAGAGTGCACAGCCCCTAATGTCGTCGGGGCAGTCACGCACTCATACTCTCCCCAGGACTAGATCCCTGCCTGAAATTAGGATCCCAGATGACTATGATAGTGTTTTAGATGATAAAAGAGAGACCAGTAGTTTACGAGATAATGTTATTACATTTGTCAGTGCTGCTGAACTTCACAATGGGTCCCTAAAAGGTGGTCTGATAACTGGAAACCATCAAGTAGGGCTAGAGGGCTCATCTGACTACATAGAACACTACAATGAGACGTCTAATGACAGTAGAGACTCCGCGAGAGATAAATTGCAAGATACAATAAGCATTAGTACTGTTGGGCATCCTTATGCCCTGATGATAGATGGTGGAAACTGTGGAAACCTTGATCATAATGATAGTGGACAAATCGCAAACCATGGCACAAGGAAGAGAACCAGCCAGAGTTCTCATGGTATGTTTGAATTGAAAAACATCACATGCAAGAAAAGTTTTGTCCAGTCTGCACAACAGAGCATGGCAACTGCACACACCATATTTTGCACAAAATTTCAATCTGCAATAGTTTGGGTACAGAGACATGCCAATTGGTAGCGCCAGCTCTGAAAAATCCGGGAGCAATGGGGGTGGGACTTTGACATATTTCAGTCTAAAAGCCCAATGAATTTAATGCCATTTCATTTTCTTTGACAAGTTTTGCCCACTTTTGGGATTCATGGAGGACAAGTCCCTCCTCCCCAATCCCTCTGTGGCGCCAGCATTTCACATGCCGTGGTATTGCTTTTCATGATTTTGGTATAAGGAACAATCCATTTTCACAATTTGGGCATAAAATGAGTGTGCCTTTTTTAAATAAAGAGGGTATATTATGGAGCTTGGATGGCACATCCCTGATCAATATCTGGTAAACTGCACCCCCTTGGTTCGCTACAACTTTTAAAACAATGAATCACAGACTTTGGATACCCATGGACACCTTTGCTTTGTTTGTTTGCATGCTTGAGATCTTGTCAAGAACTGCCAAACTCTGCAACCCGGGGCCTTGTTTACATTCCTGAAGGAGTCAATTTGATACCTGGATTTCACCCCTGTGCCTTCCCTCAAGGAAAAGTTCAGTATACAACAAACTTGTGCATGCTTGAAAGGAGCATGATTTTGGCTTGAAGGAGCTTGAAATGAGCATGTTGACACAATATTGGCCAGTTTGCATGTATAATTAGAGCTTGCTCAAGCTTGACAATAATCACATGCTAAAGTAATTTCAAACATACTGCAATTAAGCTTGATTGAGTTTGCCTTCCAGTCCAAGAGATACATGCTTAAAGGTACCACAAGCGGTGCGAAATTCTTACTCAAATCAAGCTCTCAAACATACCTAAATCATACTCAAAGCAAGTCAGTATCAAGCTTGAAGCATGCTCCAAACATAATAAACATTTTGCTAAGGGTTCCTGGTAGTTTGCTTTTGTTTGTTCTCAGTGGTTGAATTCCCCACCTTTGCTTGCAATCCTCATCAAATGACCCGGTCTTGCAGCCTTAAAATCTAGATATGGCCAAGATGTAGTATTTCATGTATGTTCAAACCCTGCTTCCAGGACCATATACATGACCTAGGGGTAGCTGGGCGAGTGGCCGAGTGGCTTATACAGTCTTCGTCAGGTGACTGAAGTTAAGCTTGGTCGAGTGAGGTCAGATTTTGAATGGGTGACCACTGAGGCCTGACCCTCGCAACTCACCTCGCCGTCCTTCAGAAGGGACGTTAAACTAGGGGTGCCGTGCCTGGATGCGGCATGCACAGTGGGCCTAAATTAGCTTTCACTAGCTAGAAATCCTGACAAGCCCACTCAAAACAAATTGAAAACAAAGCTGCTAGAGGAAGAGGTTATATCCAAGTTTCGGTTTGATTTGTTTGTATTTTTAGGTGGATGACAATATGCAGAGTACTCTTGGGTGCCTAATACAAGGGGGGGTCTTAATAAATGGGGTCTTAATAAATGGGGGGGTCAGAAATTCACAAAAACCAGTTTTTACGTTATCTACTGGAGACAAGTGCATTTTACGAGTACACTGCAATGACTTCTTTCTCAAAAGAAAACATTTGAATTAGTTGACGAGTACACTGCAATGGTTTATCTTTTGAACAAGATTTCATATAAAAATCACATTGAGCTTTGGGCATTGTTTTGCCAAAATTAATAAACGGGGGGGGGTCTTAATAAGGGCCATGGGGGTTGATAAAATTTTTGAAAATTGATAAGCGTCCCCCCTTGTATTAGGCACCTGAGAGTAGGGAACAGGATGTGGGTTTGTGGTGTTCCAATAAAGATCCTTATGTAATTTAACTTCCTTGAGTGTGTTATTGGTCAAGTCTTACAGTAAATCAGTTTATTACCTGAATTTCATGTTCACAGAAAAGAGAAAACTGGACAATCCTGGCAAGAAGCCTGCAAAGACACGACGCTGTAGGGCAAAAGCTGCCAAAGCAGATAATTTGATGCCAGAAATTGAAGCAAATGCAAACTTGTTAGGCAGTACTACCATGATTATAGATCAACCTTCTCAGGTATGTTATGATCCTTAGCAAATTATCTGAGCTTCTGGTTTGAACTTTTTTTTTGGTATGATTTGGGCATGATTGAAACACATGAGAGACAAAGTGTAATGCAAATAAAAGAAATTTTTCACTACTTGCGCTAGCTTGTGGAATGCATTCTTGAAACTGACTCAGGGAGCACACGCTATAAAGGGGCTGAAAACAAGCAATTATCTTATCATAAACTCATTTCTAAGTTAATGCAGCTGATGAAGCTTGATGCTCTAATCATACTCTCAAACTGGCCAAAATCAGGTAAGGACTACTCATTTTGAACTTCTATGAAGCCAAAAGTATGCCTCTGTCAAGCTTGTGTTTACATAAGCAATTGCTAATTTTGTGAAGTAATTTTGTAATTTTGTTTAAATCAATATTCATTGATTTAAAGAGATTTGAATTGGAAGTAATGGGGGAGAAGATTAGAACAGGTGTATACTGGAAGTTTTTTATGAAAGAAGGAAGGCAGGTAGGTAGGTATTTATATTTAACGTGGCTAGCCCGCGAAAGTCTGAGAGACTTATTTCCAGCAGGGGCCACGGATGTTTTACCATCAGTCCGCCGCAGCTACCCGCCACAGCTACCAGATTTCCCTCACATGGCTCTGGTCGACCCGGGCTAGTGTTACGGACAGCGACCAAACTGTCCAGCGTGGGATTTGAACCTGCGGCCGTTCTGACCTTTGGCTTACGAGTCAGACGCCTTAACCACTCGGCCACACGCTCACTCAATTCGATGGAAGGAAATACATTCATGACAAAGAGTTGGAAAGGAATGGAATGGAAGTATTTAATGAAAGAAGAATCACTTTATTTCTTGCAATTAAGCAATAGCCTTAGTCAACAAGAAACAATACAAATGTTAAAATTTAAAATCATTAGATTATAAACTTATTCAGAATTCTTGTAAATTGTAAAAATTTGTTATAAATTGTATTTTACAAACCGTAAGCAAAGGATTTTGATTAAAGATGTGCTGTCAAATGAATTCGATGTCAAGTATGGTGTGCCACAGGGAAGCTGTGCAGGGCCAGTGATTTTTCTATCTTATCTGTCATCGTTATATGATCTTATTGCCCAGTATGATGTCAATGTAGGGGGATTTGCAGATGATAATCAACTCTATATATCTTTCAAGCCCAACAGTGAAAGTGAAGCTGAGGCATTAAATGAAATCACTAATTGAATTGCTGCTGTAAGAAAATGGATGCTACAACATAAACTAAAAATCAATGATGACAAAACTGAGCTCATCATTATTGGTGGCAGTAAACAGTTGCCAAAAGTTTCATTAGACAGCATACAAGTAGGTGAATGTACTGTTTCTCCAGTACAGAAAGTAAGGAACCTTGGTGTCATCTTTGATGAAAACTTATCAATGAAAGATCATGTCAGCAATGTCTGTAAAAAAGGATTCTACCAACTGTATAGACTACGGCAAGTCAGGAAATACTTCAACCGTAACACCTTTGAAGGTTTAGTTCACGCTTTTGTGACATCACATATTGACTATGGAAATGCCATGTTATTTGGACTGCCTAATGTCACAATGAAAAAACTAGAGAGACTCCAAAACACAGCAGCTAGATTGATTTTAAACAAGAGTCGGAGAGATAGTGCCACAGAAATGTTGAAAGAATTACACTGATTACCTGTCAGGCATAGGATCTTGTACAAACTTTCATTACTGGTGTTTAAATGCATGAACAATATTGGACCAGCTTATTTAAAGGAATTATTGATTAGTAAAAAAGCTCCAAGAACTCTTCGATCAACAGAGTTATCCCTACTTGGTATTCCAAGAGTTAAAACTGAGACTTTCGGGAAGAGATCATTTGAATACGCTGCACCTCACACATGGAACTCTCTGCCTCTCCATATCAGACAATCTAAGGACATAACTACTTTTAAGAAGGCATTAAAAACTCATTTTTTTGAACAAGCATTCAAGTTTTAAGTATCTTTTTTTTTTTTTCATTGTAAGGACTTTAATTTTTAGAAACATTTTGTAATTCTAAGTTGTTTTGATTATTTTTGATTTGATGTAATGCTTTACTTGTATCTATAAATTGTATGCGCCACAGAGTATTTTAAAAATATAGGGGCGCATTATAAAATCAATTATGTATTATTATAAATTGATGAGATTTAATCCATACTGGAGTGAGTCAAAAAAGGCCCAACGCTTGAATGACCACTGCTCTCCGAGTACATAAGCAATGATATTTTCCTATACCTGATTGACTAGCTAACATGTTCAATTATTTTTAGAATTCTCTCTGGCTGAGATCGGTCACTCTACTCAGATTTTACACGGATCTTCTGAAAAAAGTCCCTTTGAGATACCTTGAAAATGTGCTAAAATTAGAAGCAACTTTTCCTAATATGTTTCCCTCCAATGACTTGAGAACACTTTAGCACGTGCTATCCTCTTGGGGGTTGAAAAAGGCTTCCCTCTTCTAGAATGAATAACTTATTCAGGGAGATTTCAATGTCCCAAGAGGACAAAATACACGAACACATCACAGTGTCATTATTGATAGGAAGGGGAACAAAGGGAAACCTCGCTTGTTGTTATTCTCTCGTTTTTGCCGGTTTTCGAATGGGGTTTTCTTCAGAAAATCTCCCATTTCGAGGGGAAGAAAGGACCGATTAAAACCGGGTAAATTACTGAACCTAATTCGACATATCAGGAATAAAAGAAACAAGACGGTTTTGAATATCATTGCCTTGATATTCTGGGAGCAGCAATTTTTCAAAGGCCAGACCTTTTTATTGATTCACTCGGTCACTGCGTAGAATTCCTTTTTTTATAAGAAACTTGGATCAGGCCATAGTACTAAAAGTTTCTTAATTTCACGTGAAATTTTGTCCAGTTTAGTATAAAAAGTTCCTTAATTGATTTTAAATGCAGAATTATCAATGTGGTCGCTAACACTGCGGCAGATACGTTTCTTGACACTTGAAACATCATAAAGGAATAGACAGTGTTCTGTAATGGTTAAAACACAAATGGTTAGATGATATTGCTCAAGAATAAAGGTTCAAGGTTCTATTTGCTATAATATCCATGCTTTTAATTTTGAAAAGTTTCTTAGTACTTCTCAGGCATAGTACTAGAGCTTCTTAAAAGTTTGGCCATCTTATTGCTAGGTTCTTATAAACCAGATTCTTATGAAAAAGAATGTGTATTGTCTTTTGCCCAGATAAGAGGTTTATACACTGTGCAGATATCACCAGCAGATCCAGGGATTCAAACAGTTATTCAACAGCAAACTGTCACATCAGTGCAACAGCAGCCAATGACATTTCAACATGTGCCTCCTGTTGATGTACAATTAGAGGTACCTTAAGCAGAATTATGCCTTTTTTCGCAAAATTTATAGAAGGTCGGATGTACTTTTTGGAAAAAATTGGTATAAGGAACGGGTATGTTTTTGAAGTTTGGAAGGCATATCCCCGATCAAACTCTGGTCAAGTGCACCCCGGAATAAACCGGCGAATGCTACATCAGACATTGTGATCTGTGGAAAAAGACTGTCATCTCATGTTAAAGAATGATAACCAAATTAACCTGTAACTAGGGAGAAAACTGTTTAATCTGGTTTAATCATGCAACAGAAACAGGAGACCAGGTAATAGCTGTAATAACGACCAACGTGGAACAGCCTTAAAAACGCATTTCGTCGCACACTCGTCAATTTGATTTGCGTAAAGAACAAAATAACGATACAAATGAGCTGATTAGACGAAAACAGAAAATTTTAGCAATTTTGTAGGTGGTTTAGTGCGAAATTCGTTGTAGAGAAAATGGGCATGGGGTGCATCTTGTCTTTTTAGTGCTGATCTATTGGTGGCTTTGGTTGATAAATTAAATCTGCCTTTCTTTATGTCTTTCGTCTATCATTACAGAAAACAGTTTCTGATAAAGATGATCCAACTAATCAACAATGGTTTACTGGGAAAGATGAAAAGAGTCCTATGCATATCACAGGTTTGTAAACCAAGTAGAAGACAGCGAAAACGACCAAGTGGCCAAGGGGTGTGGCTACTGGTGGTTGAAATAGACCTGCAACAAAGTTTTCCAAAATGCTCCGCATGTAGTGTTCAATTTCGGACCCATATAGCTCGTCATACTCAAATATGAATAGCTATCATGTTGAACGTGTATAGTGTTTTGAACAATGAAGTAGAGCATAATCGTTGTCATAATCTTTCTATGCAATGTGCTGCGTTCTTTTGTGAGCACTGGTCATTCCGTGGTTCAAGGTTCTATCATACGATATAGAACCAACTGAACAGTAGCTAAATCGAAATAAACAACGGCTCACATTACTTTCCTTTAGGTTCTTTTGAACACGACATACGGACAGCTTTATGTCACAGGACTTACATGACATTTTGGCGGCCTCATTGCGTAGAATATTTATAAGATGATAATTGAGCAAGCGTTATACCATGACAATTGTTTTGTTTCACACGAACCTCTCTGATTTTGATTTCGTTTTTGCCATAGGCCTAGGAGACAAAGGGCTTGGGGGGCTGCAGCCTCCCAATGTGGAACATTGTGCAAAAATTGGTCTTAATCGGGCAGAAATCGGTCTTAGGTCTGCAAAAATTTTCATAAACAGTGGAATTTAATCTTGTAGTCCCCCAAATTTATCACCCCTATGCCCATGCATTCTAAACCGAACGTCATTAGATGTGGATGCAAGGATGAATAAAGAATGAAAGAATGAAAATCTTCGACTTTGACAACACGTTTAATTATCTTTTATCTGCTTCTTCGCAGGAGCTAAATGGAAGCAAGGAATGTGGAGCAAAGAAGAAGTGGTGATTCTAAAGAGTAATATCGAATCTTATTGCAAGGTACTTAAAAAAATTTCAAAATTTCGAAAATTCAAATCTTCAACGATCCCAAATTCTCAAATATCTTAAAAGTCTTTGAAAGATGTTAGAAATCCAAAGAGACCTGAAAGTAAATCTCCCCCAAAAAGTGATACACAAATTCTCAAAAAGATCTTTTGACAATTTTTTTCGAAATTGCTGCAATTTTTGATTCGTAGCAAGGTGTCAAAAAATCTTGCACATGCCGTAAATCTTTAAAAACCTCAAAAATGAAAGTTCTAAAACTTTCCAAACTCTGAGAAATCTCAGAATCTTTGAAAAAGAAATCTTTGAAATCTTTGAAAATCTCAGAGAAAGTCTAAAAATATTTGAGAAATCTGAAAGATTATTTGATGCCAAATTTTCGCATGTGATTTCAGAGTGATTTACCTTTCGGTGTATGTCCCTCGTGCGGGTTATATCGACGTATTTTTTCATTGTTCGTATTCGTGACATAGGAAATTTTCAAGTCCAACTTTATACCTTATCCTTGAAAAATACTGTTGAAAAATGCATTGCTGCAATGCATTGATGTTAAGCAAGAATTTACAGCTTGCTTTCATACAAATAAACTCTCGCTGGATGATCAATGGGATGTATGAAAAGTCTTGTTTTTAGATGTAGATTTATAGACTTCAATTTCTTTGCAGGAGCAAGGCGTTGAAGACCCATGTCGGTTGATCTTTTCAACTCCGAAGGATGAAAGAAAAAAATTTTACAAATCGATTGGTAAGGACCTGATAAATTTTGGTAATACGTGACTCCTTGGCGCCATCTAATTTTTACACTCCCCTATGGGGGTATTGTTACGGTTGGTATCAATTGTAGTGAAATGGTCAGATCTTTTCGAAGTTACCTTACAAGAGACAGCAAATTTATGTTCCAAAATGAAACATTTTTGGACGCTAAACTATTTCAGGTGAGCCCAAATGTTGGCCAGTTTCAAAAGGCCTATCACGTGGAAAACAAAGTACTAGGAATCGAAATGATACTGCATTCACACTGACACTGTTAAACCAGCTTTATGTAAACCTGGTTTAATTTAAGCTGGTTTAAGTTGCTGTGTGAATGGGGCATGAGATTTTGATGATAAAAATTCCCACTTTCTAAAATTCATAGCTCCAACAGCATTTCGCAGATTTGAATGATTCCAATCCTAGTTAAAAGGCGAAAGACTGAAGTATATTTGTGATTTTTCCTTTTTCATTTTATCATTTTGGCAAATTTTACTCTGTGGTAGGCTTGAATTAGCATTTATTTTAGAGCTACCTATGTATATGCCCACTTTAAATAAATTGATAATAATAATAATTAATCATTATTATTCTTGGTGCTGAAGAAGATTTTTATGGAAACGTCCGAATTTTAACAGTTGTGTTTTCTTTTTATTTTTTCTGTTATTTATTGATGGTGGTTCCGTTTATTATAATAACAATAATAGTTATAGTAGTTATATAGTAGTTAGTATATAATAGTTAGTTATTATTATTATTATTATTATTATTATTATTATTATTATTATTATTATTATTATTATTATTATTATTATTATTATTATTATTATTATTATTATTATTATTATTATTATTATTATTATTATTATTATTATTATTATTATTATTATTATTATTATTATTATTATCATATATTAGACTAGTTTATTCAATTGATTTGCAATAAATGTACAACGACAATAATAGCAACAAATAACCAGTACAAAATGAAAACGACTTCGAAAAAAGAACGATTTGAAAAAGGCTAAAAAACAATGTAAACGCTTGAAAACAGAACAATATTGCTATGGATACAAAGAGAGACAGAGGAATAATCTGCCTCCCCCCAGTCCGTAATGAAATCGTTCCGTTTTCAAGCGTCTACACTGAAACAGCTCTTTCCTTTTTCAAATAGCGCAAATTTCAGATTCAAAGTCATTAATTCGTTGCCGGTACGAAAACGTTTTCATTTGAAAACGACAGTTTTAACTTGGCCTTTTGGTTGAATAACTTTATTATTGTTGCACCAATTGCAGTTTCGTATATTTCACAATAGATTTCCCGCATGAATGATGGATTCATATCTTCTCATGTTCTGTTTATCTCTTTTTCAGCCAAAGGAATTTCACGTCCATTATTTGCAATTTATCGAAAGACCTTGAGATTGTATGACAGCAAGAATTTTATTGGAAAGTACTCAAAAGACGAGGTGACAAAACTGGAAGAACTGCATGCCAAGTATGGTAATGATTGGTCAACGATAGGCAATTGTATGGGACGAAGTGCTGCCTCTGTGAAAGATCGATGTCGGTTGTTGAGGAAAAATAAAAAGACTGGTGAGTATGCAGGGTTGTTACAGCGTGTTCTATTGTACACCTAAAGCTGAATTCACGTTTTAGATGAGAAGGTTTTGCGCAAAGCAATCCAGTGCGCTGTGTTGTTGTAGAAACTGTGGAACATGGTGACGAAATGTCGAGATTTTATTTCTTTGGCTCTATTTGAATCTTAGTGGTACTGTTCAGCGATGGCCTCTTGAGGTTTCTGAAGGTTCTAATATGGAAAACTTGGTTTTATCAATCTTTATCTCTTTATTGGGTTGGCACAATGTTTTGTCAACGGCCTTTGAGTTCTCATGGCTCATCAAATAAATCATTAGTTATTTTCGGAATGCGCCAAGAGTGACACGTTGATTGAGCCCAAACTGAATTCAGCTAACGATCAGGTTGAAAAAAGAACACTTCGGCTCCTCATTGAAAATTGTTTTCATATGACTTCAAAGGAAGGAAGCATCAAAGTATAGCATGAAAATTCGGAATCTACTTGAAACATTAATTCAGGAAACCTACGAATAACAAAGTAGGCAGAGCATTTGCTCATAGCATGTCATACCAAAAACCCCTTATCATCTCAGGCTGCGTATATGAACAAGGCTACGTATATAAATTGGTAAATGCTCCTTTGAAATTTTAATGCTGAATGCCCGAACAGATATTCAAACATATTTTTGTTTCATCATTTTTAAATCAGTAGATAAAATTTCTTGTTTTGGGGTTCAAGGGTTTCATTTATTTTTCAAATGAAATGCTGATTAAATGGATGAAAAATGGAACCGACGTTCCTTTAAAATGGAATCAGTTACTTTGTTTTAATTTCAGGACGATGGACTGAAGAGGAAGAGAACATATTATCACAATGCGTGAGAGAACAAACCAATACCAAAGAGGGTGAGCCAGTAACCACTGGGGTTGTTTGGTCAACCATTGCTGAGAAGCTTGGCAACAGAACAGAGAAACAATGTAGGTCAAAGTGGTAGGTAATCCAAGAAAAATATTTCATGATCAGTTTTGTCGCAAGATGTTTATGCTTGGTAAGAACTTCAACAGAGTCCAGAAAAAGATCAAACCTTCCTCTGGTACCAATTTTGTAAGCTAAAACTTCCTCATTACAACCACATCAAAATGAGCCGACTTCTTGAACAAATCTCGTTGTTTATTGCCCTAGAATTTATAAACCAGTTGCTGCTGCTGAAATCACCAATTGTTTCTTAGATTTCTTGGTAAAGACTACTAAACCTTCCTCAAATATGACATCAACAAGAAATCCTTCCTCCGGCTCACAGCCGTGGAACCGTCACTTTTTCTGGGCTCTGAACTTCAATGTACCGGGTGAGTCAATAAAAACGCCCGGCGTTTGAAAAAATCTTGATCTCTCAATATCAAAGCAATGATGTTGAAAACTGTCTTGTTTTATCCCCGATATGCCAAATTAGATTCAGTAACTTACCCGGCTTTAATCGGTCATTCTTTCTCGTTGAAATAGGAGATTTTCTGCAGAAAGCCCCTTTCAAAAACCTCAAAAAACTAACGAAAACAGCAAGCAGAATTTCCCTTTGTTCTCCTTCCTAGCAATAATGACTCTTGGGTATGCTCATGCATTTTGTCCCCATGGGAGAATGGAATCCCCCTGAATAAGTTATTAACACTAGGGGGAAGACTTTTCAACCCGCCAAAACCAAAGCACGTGCAAAAGCGTGCTGAAAGTCATCGCTGTGAGGTAAACACATTAGGGACTTTTGCTTGTAATTTTAGCACCATATTCAAGGTTTCTCAAAGGGATTCATTTTGGAGAATTGCCCACAGAATCTGAACGGAGTGACCGATTTTAGCCAGGAAAATTTCTAAAAATAATTGAAGATGTTAGCTATTCAATTAAATATTGCAAAATATCATTGCTTATATATTCAGGGAGCAGTAGCCTTTCAAATGCTGGGCGTTTTTTTTACTCTCCCAGTAGAGTCTTAGAACGCACTTGTTTTAAGATATTTTAATTTTGCGCGTGTTCATTGAATATGCACTTCTATCACATATCTCTTTCTGTGAATCATGCAAATCATTCCTGCAGGCTAAATTATTTGAATTGGAAAGAAATTGGTGGAAAAGAATGGACCAAAAATGACGAAATTGAATTGATCGAGAGGTACTTTGATGTATGATAATTTTTCTGAGCCATTAGAATTTGCCATGCTGAAAAAAGAAAGGTTTTTGTGGTCTTTTGCCTTGTCCAATTACAAAATCAAGCGAGACATGCTTGCTTCAGATTTTCTGGTAGAGCTTGGTAATGACTTTCCGGTAAATGTTGGTGCTCTGAAATCCTTCATTGTTCTAAACATTTAGCTAAACTCTGGACAAACTTAGTCAAAAATTAGTGGTCAGTTGGGGCATATCTGAGGCCTTTAAACCATAACTGCTTCATCTACTACAGTGGAAACCCACATAAAAAGAACCTATTTTTATAAGAACCTTGCGGCTGAAATTCAATCCTTTTAAGCCCCCTAAATCCACCTTTTCAAGATAAGAGGTACGAAAACGGAAGTCTTTTGTTGTTTGAGATTTCGCATTTTTGAGGCTAAAATCTTGTTCTGCGTACAAAGTTTAGCATAGTAGCAAATTTTTACTTTCATAGCTGTCTTCGTTTGGAAGTTACGATAATATAAAGAATTAGAAATCATATGGGCTTTGACCGTGAAATCAGACGTTTGGACAAAATTTGTCCAAACATCTGATTTCACGGTCAAAGCCCTTGTAACATTAAACTCTTAAAAATCGCCGTAATTTCTAAACGATGGCAGATATGAGAGTAAAAATTTGCTTCTATGCTAAACTTTGTACGCAGAGCAAGATTTTAGCCTCAAAAATGCAACAACTCAAACAACAAAAGACTTCCGCTTTCGCACCTCTTATCTTGAAAAGGTGGATTAGAACCCTCCAGGGCTGAAGCTTGGAAAGGTTCTCATATGGTTAGTTTAGGTGTTCAGAATTTCCCAGAATTTTCAAGAATTCTTACATTTTGATCAGAATTCTTCATTAGTACAAAAGACTGCATGATTTTTAAACAACAACTCTAACCAAAAGCTGTTCTCATGAAATAAAAAAAATTCTTCCGAATTCTCATGCTGAAAACAGCATTAATGTGTGAAAGGTGTGTACTGTATATATATGAGATCCTTTTTACGAGCCTTGCAGTCTGGAATTTAGAGTGACAGCCATTTAATTAAGAACCGTAATTCAGGCAGCCAAGAAAATCTTTGGTTCTTTTATGTGGGTTTCTACTGTAATCGATTGCTTTTAAGTCGTGCTCTCATGTTTTACAAACATTGATCAACAAATTGACTCTCTTTGATAGGCAAAATTGCGGTATTTCAGAAAACCTTTGGGATTTTGAGAAATCTTTTTATTACCCGAAAAGTCTTGGCTACACTCTTGGTTAAATTGAGCTCGAAGCAATGCTAGTTATTGGTTAGAAGAAGACAGTAAATTCTTTAATCCTGCAGTATCATATTTCATGTACTTTTTATGGCCTGCTTCATTTAAAAACTTGTTTTCTATTGCAGGATATCACGACTCAACATTGAAGATGAGAGCGAACTGAATTGGGTCAAATTAGCAGATCAGTGGCCCAGGTACTAAGCATTAAGGGTTGCAATTCGAAGAACAGGGCCAGGTTTTATAAAGCCTGGTTTCCATGTAATCACAAGGAGTCGCAGAGGGCCGCAATGAGTCACAAGAAGTTCCAATTATTGTGATTTGAAAAGTGGTTTCAATATGATCGCAAATGATCGAAAAGGACCCAAACTAACTCCACTTTCATCAAATTTCAACCAAAATTTGGATAACGGAGATGACATTAGCCCCCGAAACAATAAAGTTGTTATCGCAAGGAATTGCAAAAGTTGTGAACAGTGGGTTCCATTAATCGCAATGGATCACAACGAGTCGCAGTGAGTCACAGAGATTGAAGATTTTCTATCTCTGCGACTGCTTGCGACAGTGATTGCAAGGAGTCGCAAACAGATTTTTTAGCCGGTTTCCATATGATCGCAGAGAGTCGCAAGCAAATTTAATCACTTTTATTGCGACTCGCTGTGATTCCTTGCGACTCCTTGCGATTATATGAAAACCAGGCGTAACAATACCAGGTCTTCCAAAACCCTCTGAACATTTGCCTAAGCTTGACAGCTAGTTTCAGAAGTTAATGCGAAATTTTAGGTTTCGAGGCATCTTTAGCCATCCTATGTGCCCTTATTTGTAGCCTTCCTCATCGATTGTAGAAATCTTTTTATGTACAGTCGCTGATCGCTTCGTAGTGATCTATCAATGAAAGAAAATGGTAACCTTTGTACGAGACCCCATTGCCCATGAACATAAGCTGAGGAAATAGATGCTGATTGTTGCTAAATTAGCCTTTGTTCATTCATTTTCACTTTGTTCTCATTTTCATTTACTGAGCTGTTGGGGAAGGGGAGTAGCCCTTCAATCAACATGTCGATTTTCAAGGGGCCCTACCATAAAGTATCATTGAATCTAAATTACGAAAAAAAAATGATCAGCGTTAAAAGCTGTAACTAAACCTATTTGAAAATCTAAAACCTGTCTACGATATATATATAGTCTGCATTGAATAGAAATGAAGAAGAAAAGAAAAAAGAACGAAGAAAGATAACAGAAAAAAGACAAAACCAGGGGCAGTGGATGTCTCTAGTCTCCCTGTGGTGTATTCGTCTTCGTAGTGCGGCCGTTTTCCATGAACCATGAATAGAACTCTCTGGTTTTGGACAATTCGTTGGAAAGTGCAGTTTGATAATGAAGCGGAGGACTGTCAATGAAATGAAGTCAGGGGTGGAAAATATTTTTCTCTTTCCGGGACCGCAATCAGAAATTGAAACATTTTCTGTGGCCATACAAGACATAAAGGCAACTGCTCATTAAAAAACTGACTTCTTGGTATTTTAAGCATGAAGGTATGATTTTCAGAGATGAAATTTTCGATATCAATGGAATAAAGTCCATAATATGGCTCAAGAGGAATCAGTTTATCCATAGTATGCAAGTTTATGATTATTGAACATAGCTATAATGAAAATATAATTGAACAGGTATCATATCATTACAAGTGTCAAAATTCCACAATTTGTGCAATTCCTCCTCATTAATCAAAGTGTTTTAGAAAATTTGTTACATTGGAACTGATCTTCTCAGAAATTCCTAAGAATTCTCAGGCAAGAAAAACCGGGTGCTATTGGCTAAACAGTATCTGTTGCAGCACATATTGGATAATGTGATTCACTAATCATTGCTATTTCATTCACTGATATACTTTGTCTCACTCTTTCATGTTTTTTAATTTTTCTTTCTAGAATGTTAGCATATTACTTTGCACATTCTTAGGTGTGATCTGTTTCTTTCTGGGAGCCAAAATATTTTCTGGGACCAATGGTCCCATGGTGCGATACTTTTTCCACCCCTGAATGAAGTATACAATGATTGTCGTCGGTTGCCTCATCCTCCAACTCTCTATTTACTTTGCTTTACTGTGGACCCAGTTAAATTTGTTTCCCTTTTGTTTATAGTGCTCGTTCACCGCAGTGGTTAAGAGGCAAATGGTGGGCATTGAAGAAACGTGTACCTGACTTCAAGACACTAGATTTCCGAGGTAAGACCGTCATTGCTTAGAAGTACGAAGTAATGCTTATAAAATTATTTAAGCACTTACAAAAGATTGTGCAATGTGAACGCAGCCTGAGGTACTTGTAAAATATTTGGGTGCACCTCTCCTGATCAGAGTACACTAAAGATAATGGCTTGGAATAAGGCTTTTCAAGATTTTTTGCAAAATATTAGCATGACCTGGATACAGTCGCTATAAATAATAAAACGTCTTTGTGTTTGATTTAACTGAAGAGAAACAGTTTTGAAGCTTCGTAGCAAAACCAAATTTTGCTGATTTTTCAAACCCTGATACTTTCTCTACACACTCTTCGTATATCTGTTCTTATCTTTTAGAAATTCTCAACTATTTACACACAACGTACATCGATGCACTTCGAGTAAAGATCGACCGACAGACAGTTGCCTTGGCATCTACTTTTTCAAATTCTGTGTCACTCCACAATGCAGAAAGATTTCCAAATGATGTTGCGATGGCTAGTTTAGCAACGAGCACCCCGCAAGATACTGCCGGTATGGAAGCATAGTCCGTTAAGTTCTATAGTGGTTAGGTTATCTGATACGTCATATTTTGGTTGGGGGGGGGCAAACCCCCCCCCCCCCACCTAACTCTTGACTGATAATAGGCAAGGAAACCAAAGTTAATATGCTAATAGCCTCAGGCATGTACTTTCTGAAGATGTCAAAAATACCGTAAAATTAAACATCAATTTTGCTCTCGTCGGTGTTTTCCTTTGTCTGGTCAGGAAAAGCGGCGAAATTGGCCAAAATCATGAAATCGCTATAAAATTTAGTTTGGAATACAATTTTCATCCAAACATGATAATTATGATAGAATACATCAAATAGCACTACACTACAAAAAATTAGCATAATGCTGTAATTTTGCTCCTTTTTCTCGCGATAATTTAAATGTGAGAATTTGCAATTTTGCCAGTGTCAGTCACAGAAAATTATCTCCCTCCATCTCATTTGTTAAAACATTTCAATGAAAATTTCTGAGAAGTTGCAAAAAGTCAAAAGAAGTTACACAATAGATAGCTGCAAAAAGTCAAGAAGTTTCATGACCATAAAGCCTCTCCTGACAGAGTTATTTAAATTCAGGATGTCAGACTTCGTCTCAAAACTTGCAATGGTCAACGGTGCTTTGCTTACAGAGGGACACAATTATGGAACAACCTTAGCGCTGAAGTCAAGAAAGCACCCACCTTGATTCGATTGAAATCTGCTTATAAAAACAGCAAGTAATCTTCTCGTTTAACTTGTTAATGCATAGTTTTTTCCTTTTCTGCCTTTTTTTCTGCCTTCCTTTTCTTGCTTGTAAAATTGTTATGATTAAAATTGTTAAGTTTATTGTATTTATTTTAACAGAGCAGTTTGGAATTCAGTTTTATTTTAAGCAGTAATTAAACCCTGTATAAATAAAATCAAATCAATCAACCAATCAATCAATCAATCAATCAATCAATCAATCAGAAAATACGCAACAGAGCTCGAAGAGAAATTGAAAGAAGTGATCAGATTTGAATAGCTGTAATGCATACCATCTGAAAGCAGAATATATTATCCGTCCATAGGTGTACAGTTAAGGTGCATTAAAGGAATTAGTTATCACTTCATTTACATTTTGATAAGCACTACCTATCTTAGATGCAGGAAAGTGGTAGGACGCTTTCATAGGGGAAAATGGTCGCCTTTGGAGCTTTTTTTTAATCAATTTGTCTCATGGGAGAAAATAATTTTGCTTCCTACCAAGGGGCATCATCCTATCCACTTCTTGGACTGATGAACTGTATTCGCGAAATTTGTTTGATTGTTAAGTGCTTTCCTGCTATTTTAACTTTTGTTCCCCGTCACCAAAATGATTTACAGAGGCCTACTTTTCTTTATTTTTCAGATCCAGATGCATTAGCTACCAGCCAAGCCAATTCTCTCATAAACACTTCAACAATCGACCTAGCCGCTCTCCATGGTTACCAACTACAGCTACAGTTAGCCTCGCTTTCACCTCATCAGCTACTAATACCAGTTAGTTCCAGTGGCCTCACTTCCAACCTCTCAGACCATTTCATCATCCCTGTGAACATGACACCGGCGATTATTACGTCATCAGCTGACCAGCCGGGGTTCATTGTTCAGAATGTTACCACGGCAACAGAAGATGATGACGTCATTGATAGTCAGCAAGGAGTTGAGTTAACACAAGCAGTTGTACAGACAGATATGAGTATACCGGTTCCAGCAGGGGAAATATCACAAGAAAGCCTGGCTACTGCTAACATAGAAGGTAAAAAGGTTCACGAGTAGATTTGCATACGAAGTCAATCCAAAATGTGTTATTCCAAGTTTCTACAAAGGAAATGTCACAAGAAGGACAGATCTTGCGATAAGGGATCTTCTCCAAATTATCGTATAGCTTTTACACGAATTGATACGAATTCAATCGTGTACGTGAAAAGGTGTTATACGATTTAATTCGTATAGCCGCATAAGAGATGAGAATTGTATACGAATTGTTTGATTTCTATACGAATTATGATACGAATTTGAGACGAATTTGATACGATTTTGATACGAATTGTGGATACGAATTGCTTATTCGATTGTGTTACGACTTGTATTTACGAATGGCTTATTCGAATTTGATACGAATTGCATACGAGTCACATACGAATTGTATACGAATTTATACGAATCCTAAAAGGTGACGATACGAATCAATTCGTACGCGGCTTATAGAATATCGTATCAATATCGTATAATACTACGAATTCCCTATACGAATATGATACGAATATTTGGAGACGATCCCTAACTCACTTGTTTTTTGTTAAATCACCAATCCAAAGTAATTGGAAATTGCACACAACTAGATCTTTACGGACGACTATTCCTGCTACCGTTAATATTGCACAAATAGTGACGAGAATTGCGTTGTCTGCTATTCAGCTTCTGAAATGAATGAATAGGCCTTTGAATGAAAAAGATTTAGTTTATTTTACGCTTGTTGCAACCCCCAGGGTGCCACTACATGTCTACTTATTTGGCAAGAGCTGAAGAAACTTTGAGAAAGTCTGAATGATGTCTTTTTTCTTCGTAGCTATAAGTGCTGGTATGGTAGTTGCACTGGAAGAATCAACACTGAACAGCTCATCAACAACAGTGACTGCAGAGGAAACTCAACAGACTTTTAGTGACTCGATTGGCGCTTTAGACCCTGAACATAGTGCAGTAAGGGTAATTAAAGTTGACCAAATAGAAAACCATGATCTAGGAAGCCCGTTGTGATATTGTGTGCCAGCAACTAATATTAAAGTTCGCACTCGATCATGCTTTAGACCTGGAACATATCAGTGCGGACCTGGCACATATCAGTGCGGTAAAAGTAATCAAAGTCAACCAGATAGAAACTTGATTTCGGAAGCCCGTTTTGATAAAATTTTCATTTAATTTCAAATTATTGAAACACAAAAATCCCTTCTGCAATAGAAATTAACAAAAGAAAAAAACCTAGTTACAGTAATACATTATAATATATACATATACATATGTATTTTTATAATGGGTTATAGGAAACCGATATCAGGGTGTTTCAGCAGCAAGACCCGGACGTCTTTGAAAACACAGGTACTTGCAAGTTTTTTGGCGCATCCAAACCTTCCAGGCCAGGCATTTCCTTTTTAGAAAGCTGCTCATTGACAGGCAAATCCTTAAGATTGGTTTGCATTCTCGCATTTCCATCGCTTATGAGTATGCACACACAGTATTTAGCTTTGCTTCTCGACGTTCTTTTGCTGAGGGGCGGCCTTCAAAAGTACTCTGTTCAGGTTGTCAATGTCAGAATAGAACGTATGCAAAGTTTCTCGGGACTTGCAAAATTTTGAAGTTGACTTTGCTTTCTAATTTATTTCTTCATACAAAGGAATATGCTGGCATCTTTTCACTGACGTCTTGCTAAAATAGCCCATTATGTTTCGACAATGAAATGCTGTTGAAAGTCGAATTCAGACTTCGACAAGACTGTTGAAGGTCGAAATCGATCGTTGCTGCTGAACACGAACACAATGCGGTAATAAAAGTCGACCGAACTGAAAGTCATTGTCCTGGAAGCCCGTTACAACTATGGGTATTTTCAAGAGGAAGCAACTGCAGTCGTGTTTCATGTTAGTTTTGCAGCTAAGATGAAATGTTGCATCCAACGTTCTAAAATGATGTATTGGCATTTGCCGATTTGTTCACTCGAGAGTTGTGAGTCTATTGCTATGAAGTACTAATCAATTCGTTGCAGAAAGACCAAGTTAGACCAAGAATCTATTGTCACTAAAATCTATCATGTCATTGTGGAGTTATACGTGGTGTAGACAGAGCAGAAACTGCGTAAAATGACGTCATCAATCAATCTGAGATAAGGAAGTGTTTGAATAGATAAGCTTTTTGAACTGATAAATCAAGAGTTTTAGGTCCTAGGAAGAAAATATCAAGTGTTGCCTAATTTCGGGATCTGTTGCAGGGAGCTAGGAAGGCTCAAAGTTACGAGTTTTCTCGCATGCGTGCGCAGTTTCTGCTTTGTCCGTGGTGTACAGATGTGCCAAAGTTCAGTTGAACCGTGAATCGTATTTCTGTTTTGATGGAGTCAATGTGATTTCCGTTTCTTATATACGGGACACTACTGTATTTGAATACAAAGTGGTAGCTTGTAAATAATGATGAATTAAGTTTTTGGGTTGATAATTGTTGTCTGTGTTTCTGTCACATCTCTTCATATCATTCAAATATCATTGACAAGAAAGTTTATTCGCTTTCCAGTTCTTTGTCTTTGTTTGTTGTGCAGACAAGATTCATTCTTGGACAAACTTTCTTAAAGTCTTTGGTGATTTTTATGAGACTTATTCCCATTTTTCCACGTTACTCGTGACCCCAAGCTGACCCATTACCCTTATAAACCCTATTGATTTTTAGAATCGAGATGTTTTGGGATCAAGAATGTTGTCAGTTTCAGGGTTTTTGTAAAAAATTAAATCGATTTAAAGATTTTTTATAAAGCAAAGAAGCAATTCATTTGAACATCTTTTGATTCCTTTAACATATTTTGCGCCATGAAAACTTATGTCACGAATGCAAAAAGGAGCACAATACCCCAGCAGGGTCTTCCTGTATCTATTTGTGTCTTCTTGTAAAATCCAAAAACTTCAAACAGACCCCTAAACTCTGATTTTACACATGACAAAGATGAAGCCTTAGGGCAAGTACAATTTCGTCATCTGTAATAAGTCTACCTGAAAGCTATAAAAGAAACATTTGTTGCTTTTCCCTTTCCTAATGTTCTCTTTCCCAATCTTCTTTATTCACGAAGTAGACTTTGGGCAAGTCTACACTGAAATAAAATGTTGCGCAAGGAGTATTTTCCGTTGCATTCGAAATACTTCCACTTACAGGTACATTTTGAGACCCATATTTCGGGATTTTAAGGTTGAAAACCCATCTAACCGGCACGTAACCGGTCCTCTGCATATGGAGTGTGTGTGTGTGTGTGTGTGTGTGTGTGTTGGGACCATTCCATTGTTTTATCAAATCCTTAAAATTTTTCAAATTTTCTGCTGACCTTATTCTGTCTGGTAATCCGTTCCATATCTGTGGCGCAATAGACGTCAGGCTATTGGAACAAATGTTGTTTGGTTTGGTCTAACGTGAGCTAAGTTATTTGGATTTCTTAATGAATAATTCGAAGACCGTAATCTAAAAATGCTCTGCATAAAAGGTGGGTTTAACTGTTTCACTGTTTTGAATATCTCTATGCAAAGAATTCTTTGGCGAGCAACAAGCATCGTGCATTTATCTGACTTCAAGAGTAAGTCATTATACGAATTGATATGATCATTGTAGAGAAATCTTAGTGCACGTTCTTGTAACTGTTCAATTTTCTGTAATGATTTTGCTGATGAAAAATACCACACAAGGGGACAGTAGTTAAAATTAGAGTATACAAAGCTCTGAACAACAATCTTTTTCTCCTTGAAGTCAATGAAATTTTCTAATCTTTTAAGAACATTTAATTGTGTTGCAGCTTTTTTGCAAAGATTTGAAATATGTGGGTCAAAATCAAGTCTATAGTCCAACGTAACGCCTGAAAGTTTAACGGTCTCCTCAGATTTGATCATCTTGCCATTAATGTTAATTTGCTCCCCACTAGTATTCGTTTGATTTTTCTTGAGCAATATAGCATGGAATTTTTCAGGGTTGGCAATCATTTCATTGTTTTCTAGCCATGATAAAGCCACTCCTGTTTCTTTTTCCAAAGTTTTTACAAGATCCGGCATGGTTTCAGAAAGATAAGCAAGTGTATTGTCATCAGCATAATTATGGGGCGTTGCCTGCTTCATGAAAAGAAATAAGTCATTTATGTAAAAATTGAAAAGGATGGGTCCCAATACAGAGCCCTGGGGTACACCAGATATAACCTCTTGAAAAGAACTATAAGTATTATTCATCCGCACACATTTTTTTCGTCTTTTAAGATAAGAATAGATAAGGACTAGTGCATCTTCATCAAATCCATATGCATGTAATTTGGCAATAAGCAAGTCATGTGGGATACAGTCGAAAGCTTTAGAAAGATCCATAAGGATCGCACCTACGAGATAGTTGTTATCTAATTTAGATCTCCAATCTTCTATTAGACGTATCAGGACGTGTTGGGTTCCATATTTTTGTCTGTAGGCCGCAATAAAGACAGAAAGCGTTTTGTCTAAATGTTGAATGAGTTGCTGCTTTAAGAGTTACCACTCCAGCTCTTTCCATTATTCCAGGGTCTTTAAATCCCCGATTTCGCATTTTTCAAAACTATTCCAAAACCAAAACGAGGCATGGCTATGTCGCCATAACAACGCAATTGTACATTGTACAAGCTCAAAATCCTGGCAAAGTCGCGGCAAGATGATTTGAAAAGAACAGAAATAATACCCAAAGAATTCGGTAATGACAACTTATATTTTTGATGATACATTAAAAGGAATAGTGTGAAGAAACATATATCTGATATTTTTGTCATAGAAAGGTCCATCGTCCATCTTTGTGTAGGCTTACGTCGTTTTGCTCCTGACTGAGGATGAGATAAAAACAATGGGCCTAGGACCTCCAGGCCTACAAGAACTTTTTTTACATCAAAATGGCCATAGATTACGGTCTGTGCATTTGATAAAGTACTTCAAACCGGAGAACAATGATGAGCCCAATGTAAAAGCTACGTTAAAAGCCATTACAGGGCGTGCTGAATAGGCAAAATCGAAGCTTTCGTAGACGTAGTGAAACGTAAGTCTGTGAATGGGACGGCCGTGCGTTAAGACGGTCCCTATTTGCCTTGGCTTGGGGCTTTTTTAATTTTAGAGACTCCGGTCCGGACCTTAAAAAGGTGGCTGGGTGGGATGGGGGCTTCGAAATCAAGAGATTCACGCAACGGGAGATTCACAAATGTGAAGGTGAAGGTGAAGTTGCGTTTTTCAGCGCCAAGCGCTGGGATCGCAGAAATAGAGCAGACCTAATCGAGTCCGCGACCCCTTGTCATGACGCTCTAGCGGTGGGGTCCTACCGGGACTCGAACCCACTCCGCCTGACTGTTCTGGCTGCAATGTCAGAGGATTACACCACGGCGCCACAACACCTTCAAATGTTATTTGTCTCGAAAATTTTGGATTTGTTGTTGTGGCTTTCAACTCATGTCACTGAGGTAAAATATTTTCACTCTGGTCTGCCGTCACAATTCACATTAGCTTGTGCGAGTTCTATGATTAGTATGAAGATTATAGTGTCTACTTGGCCTTGGGGGGGGGGTAAAATGGTTAGTGTTGATTTAGTGTTGATTGCTGGAAGCCAGTACACCCAGTGCTCTGCTCAACATCAACATTTGTACTGTGTCAAGGAGGGGGCTTTGTGCAGTTCTAGCAAGATCAATAATACCTTGAAAGACCACTTTGGCAAAATTTGTTCAGATTTTTCATGCTACCCATTTTCCCCCAAACCTACCAATTTTACCCCAGTAGCCCTTAGTAACTGTATCTCTTTTGTAAAGCAAAGAAATCATTATTTGCCTGGTCAATCAACTTAATCAGAAGGCTAATAACAACCAATTTGTCACACAACTATGTTGTTATTTTTGGAGTTTCATGATTTTGGTACTTGGAGCATGTCCCTGAGTAGACAATTTTCTACATGAAACTTAGATCAAGCCATTTTACTGAAAGTCCCTTGATTCAACATGAAAGTTGAATGCACAAATTGACATACAGTCGCTAATGTTTCTGGAGATATGTTCCTTGATTTTCAAAAAATCACACGGGAATACACAGTTTTCAGTTATTATGTTCAAAACATAGATAGCTAGTTGGTATTACTCAAGAAAAATGTTTCAAGGATGTATTTGCCAAAACATACTTGAATTTGAGTTTTAAACGTTGCTCACACTTTCTTAGACATGTAGAGTTGCTTAAGAACTTTTCCCATCTTGCTGTAGTACTACTGTAGTTTCTTTCAAACCAGTAGACTGACTACATAACTCCTTGTATTTGTTCAACATTTTTGATGTTGATGTTTCTTTTTTCACTAATACAAGGACTCACAACCAAACACATTCTAAGTAGGGACTAGGATCTCTCAAAAATTTAAAAAAACATCAAACATTTTCTTTCCTTAGGACATCAAAAGAAAAGTTGAACGTCACTTTTAACCTCACTTTGAAGGTCACTATGAATGTTGCTTTGCTTTGAAAAGTCAAGCATTTGAGTTAATCAGCCAATCTAACACTATATATATGCCCATGGATTGACCGTATTAAGAAATTAGCAATCTGATTGGTTCCACCATAAACACATTGGCTTGAATTAGTCCCCATTTTGAAGCTGCATTGTCATGGGTCTCAGTTTGAGGCCATAATCGTCAAATTCAGTGCAAAAACTGAGACTCATGTAGTCAGTCTAATAAACCACAGTTTCTTAATGAAAATTTATATTGCTCTATTGCCAGTACTGCTGTATAAATAACTATTGTACTACTGTATGAATAACTCTACATTTAATTTGTTGCTGTTCATGTTTAGATGCATCAATGCCAAAGAAGGTCACATTAAAAGAGGAGCATGATGGTGATCCTGAAGTAACAAGGGAAGAAAGTCAGTTTGTAGAAGGAAAATCAGAATGGCTTAAAAATGACCTCATGTATCTAGTGCAGTCTCCACTAGAGGTTCAGTTGAGGACAATTTTAGGAGCAAAAATTGCTGATTCATTTTTAAATCCAACCATCAAAGATAAAAGGAAAGTTAGGCTTGATGGGAGATTTCATATACCCAAGAAACCAGGTTATGTTTTTTGTTTCTACCTCTGGTATAGTCCTTTGAAACATCCAATGAATTCTTAGGAGTTCTAAGTTATCAGTGAGAATTTTCAGCAGCCTGTTGTACATAGTACTGAGAAACTTGCAAATCATGATAGTTGTTACAGAATTTATTTGCACTCCCTGGGGGAGTACTTCATTGTTAAATGATAATTGACATGCTGCTCAGATGGGTGAGTTTTTTATCTGAAATTCTGACATATACAGTATGGGTCCATCTTAACCTTTCTGGTTGATGGGTATTTTTCATAGATTTAACATCATTACATGACCCATTTAAAGTTTTATCAGTTGTGATACTCGTTGTAATACAATTCAATATCCAAAAAGGGCATATCCCTATATTCAAATGAGAGTATTTCTATGTTTAAAATGGGTATTTCCCAAAGTTCTAAAGGGCGTGGTCCCAAAAAATTTTCGTGGCGTCTGGCTCTGCTGCTGGTCACAGCAAAGTACCCCTTTTGGGTTTGCACTTATCCTTGATCATTTTACCTTGAGTTTACCCACTTTGTTCCCATAGACCCAGCTAATTTTTGTTTGACCTTTCATATAAACAAGGAATATTATTTACTGATAAGATACTTCTCTGTCTTTTACATGTAGGCTCTATTGATGCTCATGGACTATGGAACATTCTCAGGACATATTCAAATAACAAATTGTCAAAGGAGGAAAGGAAAATTTCCAATGAAAGCAGGGTAAGCCTAACTCATTCATTCATTCATTCATCCATTCATTCATTCTTTCAATTCAATTTTTTTCCCAAAATACAAGTTAGGTAAAATGTGATATAAATCTATTTATAAAGAAATTCTTGTATTCTCTGTGATTGAATTAAAGTGTCGCTTAACCAACTTGAGCCACCAGTGGCGGAGTAAAATTGTAACTAAAAATGCAATAAAAATCTCTTGGTATACCCTTTTACCCCTCCCTTCCTGTCGGAAAATTTTGGACTTTTACCCCCTCACTATTTTTGTCTGGCTCTGAGCAACTAAATTAAAGGTTGAAAGAAAGAAAAAAAGGGGTAAATATTAGGTACAATGTACTATTAGTACCAATGCTGTACAATGATACCATTGTATGTCTGATGTAGACTTGCAATGTGATTCCATTCGTTCTTGAAAGTTTACTTTCTCAACCATCCAATTCAATGAGTGATGCTGAGACATATGTAATGAGGATAAGCCTGATGTGCTCTTTACTACCTTTTGGTCTACTGTGTACAGTAGCTTGTCTACAGTTGTTTGTCCTACCATGCAGGACTGCCCAACAGTCCGAATGATTTGAATCTGCTGGGTGAGCCAGAAAGAAGTCATCTTCTTTAAAAATTCAAAGCACTAAGAGTGCTTCATAGATTTGAATGATTCAAATTAGAGTTAAAAGCTGAAGGATTGAAGTGCTGGGAGGGGGGTACATGACTTGCAGATGGACGGGGGTCTGCCACCCGGTTTTCTGAAAGCTACCCTCTTCTAATTACCATCAAGTTGCCGTCATACCCACTTTTATGATGAATTTTGGCGAAAAAATACCTATTGTTGACAATTTTTTGCCAGTTTCTGGAAAACCCATCCATGTTTAAGGAAAATCTGCCTGCAAAGGGACCCTTGTTTGGAGAATTTTGGACCAACAACTCACCCATATGGGCGGCACGTACTCGTACCCTCGACATGTTATGTTACCCCCCCCCCTGAGGGGGTACCTGACCTAAATTTGTTCGGGGATGTGCCCACGAAATAAAATTTTTTCACCCTGCTCCAGAATTTTTACCTTCAAATGATACCCTGTTCTAGAAAAAATCGGTAAAAACTATACTCAAAAACACAAAAATTTGACTAAATAATAACCCCTTGTAACAAAATTTCCTCTTTTGACATGTTCTGACAACCTGCTCCAGAAAATTTGCCTTCTTTTGATACCCTGTTCTAGAAAAAATGGGCGAAAACGATACCCTGAAAAACGGCACATCCCCGTCGGACAAATATACTAAGTAACCCCCCGGCCCCCCCCCCCACCCGGGATTGAATTACTTTTGTGAATTTTTTCGATGTCATACCGGCACCAGAAGTATCCAAAAATTTAGCCCCGTAGCATATTCCCAGATGCAAAATGGATGAAAAAGAGGCTAAAACATTGATGGTAAAGATTCTCTTTACACAGAACAATATGCAATGGGCATTTCACCTCTCTCACACGTTTTAAGGTATCTGTTTTCAAGCAATTACCCAAGATTTTCAATCCCATGGCAACGAATGTGCAGTGGATATCTCTCACCCATGAGGAATGGCAATTTCTTTATTTTTCTTCGTGAGCAGTCCATTATAATTTGCCCAATGTTTTAGGCCCTTTTTCAATCATTTTGCAAGCATAAAGCTTTTGGGAAGTTGAATTTACCTACATTTCCAGCGCTAGCAAGATGGCGGGAAAAATCACAAAAGTAGTGCGATCTTTTGGCTTTTAACTAGAATTTGAATCATTCACATCCGTGAAAACTTTTGATGCTATGAATTTTTAGGAGTGGGAACTTTTTCTGGCTCATCCGGTATAAAATGATTTGAAAGATTGGTTATTTACGTGGTTGGTTGGATAAGGGTGCGGCGGCCATTTTTAATCCTTGGTACCAGGACGGAGGATTTTTTGGCAGGCAGGGGCATGAAACTTTTTTCCATTATTTTGTGGGGTACGAAGATTTTTAGAGCAATTTTATGTTGTACAAAAACAGGGCCGATACCAGCCATGACTGTGTAGGGGGGCGAAAAACCAAAATTTTCCGACGAAAAAACCATTCACAACAATAGCAACAACAACAGTTGTAGGAACGTACGTTTAATTTATGCATTATATGACAGATCTAGGTCCTCGGTAACTAAAATTTGGCCACATTTCGCAATCCAACGTTGAAATCAACACAATTAGTCAATATCAATCAAAAATATGCAATAAAGTCAATAATTTCTGCTGGAATCTATCTCTTAACACTAATAAATTAATGTTTTATGCATTATTTCTCCTCAAAATCCTCCAGAATTAGCCATTTAAATCACTAAAATTTCCGACAAGAGAGTAAAATTTTCCGACAAATGGTCTCCTGGGGGCCCCCATTGGCTTCGGCCCTGTACAAAACTATTTTGTTTGAAATTATTTTGGATGAAGTCATCGAGTCATCGATCAGAGATTGAAGGGAAAGTTAACAGACATCTGGAAATCATGAATCACTTTACCAGTATGCACGTCGCTTGGGACAAGTTTTTCAACGACCTAAATCTTTGGGTTCGAAGAACGAACAAATTTTATCCAGGTTTCCAAGTCTCAGACTTGTTTATATCTGGAATTACTTGGTAACAAGCTACCTACACTCAAAGTTTAATGCCGTATTAATTGTATGTTGTTCGTTTATGTTTTTCGTTCCCTCGTTGTTTCTTTGCGTAAAGTTTCTTGTTTTGTCCTCGTTTTGTTTCATGTAACCAAGGGGTAGTCGTGTAATCTCGCTCCTCTTGGAATTGTCCCTGTAGTGTCGTAGAGTCATAATTAGAAAGTAAAGTAGAACGTAACTAATATTGTAAATTTTTTATCTGAATGTAAAAAAAAACAACTTTTTGTCCGTCCATATGCGTATGTTCTTTGGACAAAGACTTCTGAATGGGGGTACCAAGCCATTTTGCTGAAAGATGATGGGGTACGAAAACTTTTTCTATGTTCTCGATGGAGTATGAAATTGTGTCTAGTTGTGCAAAATTATCCTCTTCCCTGGTACCCAGGATTAAAAATGACCGTTCCCTAACGTTGACTCCGTACATTGTGTGCTATATCCACTGTCGTTTCTGTTCAAGTCAGTAAAAGTTTATTTCTTTCAACAGAGTTACAGCACCAGGCATTTCACAGAAAACAAGGCACTGCGACAAATACAATTCAGTAGACACAGGACAGAACTGATGCACCGAATTTCTCAAATGAACAGAGCCAAAACCAAAGAGTTTTTGAATGATTTCTTTTTGCCTTCTTTTGACGAAGACTTTTCCGATGTTGTTGCAAAAGGAAGCGAGGTCAGTATGTAACTTTGATTACTTATAGTCAAAGCTTCAATATTGGAAATTTTAGAGCTTTTGAAGCTGACGTAATGTACTGTAGAAGAAGTCTTTGCAAAGGAAATTTGCATTATCGCAAATCTCCGTCCGGTGACATGAATTGAGACGGACTTCAGAAGGGCATTTCTTCACTATATTACCCCCATGGTCTTGGCTGCAAACCTAGTAATAAATCAGATATATGGGTGGGTTTAGGGCTGGGAATCCTCTAAAGAAGAGCCTTTTTTCGGCAGATTTGCCTTAAACACGGTTGGTTTTGGCTGAAATTAGCACAGAGAAGCTTAAGATGGATCGTGTTCCGCCGAAATTCGTAATAAAAGTTGGTAAAAAGAAGAGGTTGGCTTTCTGAAAACCGGGCGTCAGACCCCCGTGCACGTGCACCTACAAGTTGTGCAACCCCAGCTCGCGCTCCCATGCCTAAACCTGACTCTAAGCCTTTTTATTTTCGTTCTTAGGTCATACCAACGCCAGTGCTGACATTAAAAGTACCATCGAAAGAAACATTAGAGAGGCTTGAAGCTAAAGATTCAACCAACCTAGCAACCAGCAAACCATCGAGTATACGGTTTGTTAGTGAGGATGAATGCCGCTGTGACGGCAAGTTTCGAGATCGTATGGAGGAGATGGGCGTGACAATGAAAACAGGGATTTCAATGGTCGACGTAAATCATAACCGTAGCAATCCTCATTCCGTCAAGGGAAGCGCGAAAAGCCACACAAACGAAGTGCTGAGAACTGGAAATCCAGATATAGTTATTACCAGTGGTATGTATTACCCGACGACAATGCGAGACAGCAAGGAAACTCTTGATAAACAAGAGAGTGTATTGTGGGAGCCTCTGACAATGGAAGCCCTTATTCAGAATAAAAAGGGTATGTTTGTAGATGGATTATAAATTTTTAAATGATAGCAGGCTTTTTATTAAAATGATCTATAAGTGTAATTAATATCTGTGTCATTGATACAACTGGAGTGCTGTTGTGTATATATTCATATAGAATTGCTGAAATGATATTTCAACCTCTGGAGATAATGTGCTAAATTTCACATTGATATGGTACTTCCATGTAAATGCAATAACTTTACTTTACATTTGAATTTCCACGTGGCAGTATTGAAATCTAAGGTCACTTAATATATTTTTGTCTACGCGAACTGATCTCCGTTATCGATACAACTAGAGTTTTGTTTTCGTTTATTCATATATGTTATGCGTGTAATTTTACAGGAATTGAGTTCATTTAAAAATTTTTGAACGTTAATGCTGTTCTGAATTTTCGCTGACAAACCGCTGACGACCCTTTTGTCATCGCACAATAGTGCTGAAGTCGTTGGCAGTGGAGACCAAAGACTTCCTTATCCTTGCATCTATCGACAGGTTTTTCTTTGGTTTCATTCCAGTCCCGAGAGCACCATTTATATGGACTCAATACCTTTAAGCTTTGTGCTTAAAGACAAATGACGAGATATACGGCAACTTAAAATACGGCCGTAGAAAGTCAAGGCGATTAGTCCTCCTTTGTTTCAAACACACAGATTCGCAAAGAAATCCGTTGTGTTGAGCTCTGATTGTATCAGCCAATCAGATACGTGACAGACTGCCTTTAAATTTTGCAATCATATAGCACTTACACTACAAAACAATAACTTTACGTGTTATATTTTAATAGTCCAATTGGCAGTATTGAAACCCAAAATCGCTTAATTTCAGCTTATGTTTGCCTGAACAGATTGTTTTGCTATTGATACAACAAAATTTCTTTTATGCCTGTACCGGGCGATTCAAAAAAAGTTCACCCGTTTGGAGAGCATAGGTTTCAGATCTTTTAAAAGCTAGATGTAAAATTCTATGGCCTATTTCTTTGAACTGAACGGCTTCAATGAAACTTGCAGTATTTTACAGTAAATCTGCCGTCGGACTTTTTTGAAATCTTCAATATTTTTCAGAATTACAGTGTTTTTCTTCTTTCTTAAGAGTTTTCGAAAAAAACTGAAAACTATCGTAAGCTCTAAACCTATTGACGAAAGATCAAATGATTTTCAAGAAAAATATATATAGTTTATGGATGCCTACAAGAGAGTATCAAGCAAAACTCTTTCACTCTTCTGGTTTGTGATTTAGAAATTAGATGACGTCACACCATAAAATGAGCTGAAGTATAAAATGGGCTGTAATTTCGACAAATATTCAAGATTTTTGAAAAGTCCAACGGTAGAATCATAGAAGAGTGGCTAAAGTTTCTTTCAAGTCATTCAGTTTAAAGAAATTCGTCGTTGAATTTTACACCCGCCTTTTTTCGTAGATTTAAAGATTTGGAACCTATGCTCGTTTGGAGGGCTTTGGAACAAAAAGTATATTGCCGATATTGAAAAATGAATTGTCACTCTAGACTGATTACATGTCGTAGTTGCGCTCCTTGATAAACAGAAAATCGCTATAACTACGACTCATGATCAAGCTATTCGAAAGGTCGGCCAGTTGAGGCTAATTGACGCCAGCGTCGTAATGATAATTCCGGTTCCGTAGTGGAATACACATAAAGCGGGTCTTCATTCTCGGCAACTTATCGAACATATCTTTTGATTTGTGTTGTTGTTCTTTCCTTGACAGATAACTCCCTAGTGCTCCCGTCTCTTCATTACTTTCTTTCATGCTAAGAAAACAGAATCATTTTGTGGAATCGACTTTTCGTATAACATAAGTCGCAACGCTGATCCTCTCTCGACGAATCAGATTACAAGTAGAAGGTCCTGCGATCTGATTCGTCGCGCTATTTTTGCGGCGATTTTGGCTGGATTTTCAGTTAGTTGATTATCAGGCCCAGATGAAGCGCAGTGGCAGCATCCAATTCAATGAAGGAAGCGGAAACTGGGACTGATGTAGTTAGTCTAATGTCACTCTATCAGTCAATGGCTAACTTAGATGATAAAATTTTGTTTGGTACAATCACTTATCTATACTATCCAAACATTGTCCCCACCAGCCAAATGGTTGCCACAGACCTGACCTGCCTTAACAAAAAGAATCCACCCTGAGAAATGTCTGTAAAGAGCATGTTTGGGAACAGTGATTCCACATTTCATTCTGGTCCGTGATTTGCTTGTAAATGAGATTGAAATTCTATTTCTGAAACTGAGAATTATCTTGAATTTAAATTTCAGTGCCAAACAAATCATGGACCAGAACGGAACGTGGAATTCTCACTTCCCATACAGTAAAAACCCGCGTATAAGAACCTAGTGATTAAGAGCCTACTGGCTGAAATTCTGAAATTTAGACCCCCAATACATAAGAACCAATTCAGCCTGAAAATTGAAATAGGTTCTCATTCATAGATATCACCAAATTAGATACAAAAACTCCAGCTGCTTTGTCATCGAGGCTATATGGACTGATACTGTAATGTGTGCAAATTGCAAAGAACTCTAAAGATGCTTTGAAAGCTTTTCATTGCATTCTGTAAAATTTCTGATTCTTCCATGGACTGCCGTTATGAATGAGGCCTCATGAACCCAGATGCCTTTGAACTGACAGTAAATTAATGGTCTCAAACTGAACAAAAGAAATACCTGAAAACCCTGAATGAAATAAGAACCAATTTAAGAACCTGACAAGCCTAATTTCCCACTAAATATTCAATATATAAGAACCTAATCAGGCTGACTTGCAAAATTGCAGGTTCTTATACGCGGGTTTTTACTGTACATACATCTTGGACACATTTTTTTAATTTTTGGGTCTTACGAAGGTTAAGAACGACGACAAAGAAACTTTTCAACCGCTTTCAGCACATTATTGAAATTTTCCAACTTGTCTATTTTCAAAGACGACAAATACATGTGATAGTTAATTGAGACATATCCATGCGATGATTAGTTACGACAAATTCATAGGCCAAATCCAAGTGGCTAAGCGATAATTCAACCAGTACGAATGTTTTGGACCAATTCCAAGGTCCATCATCAGCGTGTAAAATAGGGCGTGAACAGCTATGAAATAGGGCAGTAACATAGAGTGCCAAGAAAGACAAGGAGAGCGCGTGGCCGAGTGGTTAAGGCGTCTGACTCGTACACCAAAGGTCAGAACGGCCGTAGGTTCAAATCCCACGCTGGGCAGTTTGGTCCCTGTCCGTAACTCTTGCCCGGGTCGACCAGAGCCATGTGAGGGAAATCTGGTAGCTGTGGCGGGTAGCTGCAGCGGACTGATGGTAAAACATCCGTGGCCCCTGCTGGAAAAATAAGTCTCTCAGACTTTCAAGGGCAAGCCACGTAAAATATAAATACCTACCTACAAAAAACGTGCAAAAACAATGAGTGCCCGAAACAAGGGGAAGCATAAAAACAGCAACAGCGAGTAAACAACTAACTAAGAATAGCGCGTGATCTTAACGATGAGTGATTTTACCAAACAAAATTTTCTCACCTAAGTTAACCTACCCCATTCACACTGCAAGTTAATCCAGCTTAATGGTCAATCCAAGAAATCCAATCATTTGATATGCCCCTAAGCTTTAATGGTTTATGCCCTATTCACACTGCAAATTGAACCAGCTTAAACTAAACTAAACCAGGTTTTCAAATAAGGTCTTCTGATTGGTCAATCCAACAAATCCAGTCATTTGATTGATTGAAATTTAAACTGGTTCAGATAAAGCTGGTTTAACTGTGTCAGTATGAATGCAATATTAATTGTTCAGTGTGAATACAGCATTTGACTGATCCAGTAAAAACCCGCTTAAGAACCTACAATTTAGCAAGACAGCCTGATTAGGTTCTTATATATTGAGTCTTTCGTGGGAAATTAGGCTGTTCAGGTTCTTAAATTGGTTCTTATTTTATGTATGGCTTTCAGGTATTTCTTTGTTTAGATTGTAGACTTGCTCCAAGTCTATTCCGAGATATATCAGCACTAAGGATCGTGGTTTACGCCCCCGCAGAAGTAACTATGTTCCTTAGTGCTGATATATCTCGGAACAGACTTGGAGCAAGTCTATTTAGTGTCAGTTGTTCCGAGGCACCTGGGTTCACGAGGCCTCATTCATAACGGCAGTCCATGGAAAAATCAGAAATTTTACAGAATGCAATGAAAAGCTTTGAAAGCATCTATAGAGTTCTTTGCAATTTGCACATATGACAGTATCAGTCCATATAGGCTCGGTGACAAAGCATCTAAGGAGTTTTTGTATCTAATTTGGTGATATCTATGAATAAGAACCTATTTCAATTTTCAGGCTGAATTACTTCTTATATATTGGGCGTCTAAATTTAAGAATTTCAGCATGTAGGTTTTTAATCACTAGGTTCTTATACATGGGTTTTTACTGTAGATTAACATTGTAGTTTTGAATATCGCGGCCACATACTTTTTATTCCACAGCCCGCCGAACACGTAAACTTTTTTGACTCACCCGGTTATAGGATACGCATGATGTTATTTCAAGCTCTTCGCCTAATTTTATCGTTTTTCCACTATATTTTGAAATGTCTTCATAGTGGTACTGAAATTTAAATTCATGTAATCATAGCTCTTTTCTGCCAGAAGATATGTGTGCTGTCTCTGTATAACTAGAGCGTTGTTTATATACACGTATGCGTAAAACGTTTCATTCAAACTCGAAAGTTACGTCCAGGAGCTGACAGTGAAATCTAAAATCCACATTGATAGAATCGATCAAGCAGTCAGTGGTGGCACCACGGGGGCATGGGGCTGGGGTGGCTTGTCCCCCCAAATCCCAAAATTTGACAAAAATTGTCAAGGAAAAATGGCATAAAGTTAGTTGGGTATACTTTTCGATTGAAAAATTAAGTCAAAATCTCCCCTCCATTTCGTTAAGATTTTTCAGGGCTGGCGCCGCCTCTGATCAAATTAGGTTTTCCTTTGATATACCCGCATATGTATTCCGTGTAATGCTATCTTGACCTCTGTACTGCTACGTTCGTGAAATAGACCAAATTTGATTTTCAGATGCTGTTAAATCTCTCAAAAGCCCACCAGACCGAGGATGAATTGCTTCATTGAGACATAGTCAATTGGTTGATCGTTTCCTCTGGCACTAGAGTGCTTTCTTGATGATAGAATTTTCTTACATTTTCTGAGGCCCTGCAAAGGACCCGGGGTGGGAAATGGCTCTTTTAGGGTGAAAATTCGTACGTTGATAAATAATTTGTCTTTTTCGGTACGAATTCAACTCAAACAAATATAAATATTTGTTTGAGTTGAATTCCTACCTAAAGGAAAAATTATTTACCAAAGTATGAAGTCAAATATCACTTCGTCGACGAAATTCCCACTTGCGTCAGAGCTTGCATGATACAAAGATAACACCTTTTAAAAGCATGACAAAGGATCCCTGCTCGCCCTGCTTGGCAAACATTTCTTGTAGCCAATTGTAAATGAATAATTTTTCGGTCTCGTGAAGTTTAGATGCGTAAATATCGTATACATTATTGATTACGTCGTCGCCAACTGTTTGTATATCTACGAAATATTTTCTGTTTAACTATGAATATTATATTAAGTTGCGGCATAACAAATTACATTTCCTAGCTTTTAGTTACCACTAGGGAACATTGTCACCCAACGGCCTTTGCGGGCATGCTGCAATCTCGAACTAGCTGAAAATCAGATCTGAAACCAGCTGAAACGAAAAATGTTGAGGATACACGATAGCAGGGTCACCGAAAAGGGGGGCGGCAGGGGCAATTTGTCTCTCAGTTTAAAGGGCCTAATGATTGAAGATCTTTAACATTTTGACTGCAGGAACTGCTCTGAAATGCATCTTAAGCCAATCAATAAATTTTCTGCTCGCAGGGGCAATTTTGCACGATAGGGTCCCCTTATCCCACCATTCCACACTGATTTGTCAGCAGTTGCCACTTCCCGTAGAACAGAATGCTCAAATCCCGATCCTACTGTCCTTGTCTATCCCTATCCCGCAAACCAAAACCGTACGAGCGGTATTCCGCTCGACCAAACTGGCCGTTCCTGCATCTCACCCACATCTCACCAAACCCCATTGTGCACCGTCAATGAGGGTCCACACTGGAGACTGATAGAAAAATTTGATTTTTAGTTAACTTTTCTGTCATTTCATTCAACTTTTGCAGTGTGGATTTTCGCTTAGGCCAAATTTCCGCCTAGGCTGATTTGATTGCCAGACAGTCCAAGGGTTTAGCTCAGCACGCCCGTAAAGGACCCAGGGTGACAAAAAGTACGACACCCTTCTCCAAGACCTCTCGAAGAGCGCACCGAACAAGGAGGAAACAGAATCAGCAAGTCTACACAAACACTATTATTTGTTAAATCCCCCACTAGAGAACACTCATTTCGAATAAGCCCCATGCTTACTAAATGCTAAAAGATAAGTCCCTCAGGATTTTCGATGATCTACAGAAAAAGTGAAAAGACCCTTGAAATTTTCTCCCGAAATCGCGGAGGACTATTGCCCCAACCCCTTTCCCACATGTTCCCCACTGTTGGGGTCTGGGGACGAGCATTCTATCCGGGCCTAGCGATTGTTTTCAAATGAAGCAAAGAGAATGGGAGCAAAGCTGAGAAAGGAATAACGGAGAGAATTGCTGCAGAAAAGTAGACAAAAACATCAGGTGTTCATCATATATCGTCAGAAGATTTAATGCAGGTAGCAAGAAGAAGGTTACTGTGCTCGAACTGGTTTATGATCTGGCTTGAATTGTTGCTGTCAGATGTTTAAAGATAACCTACAGCGAGACCTGGCTTGTGGCCTAAGTTCAGACCAAGCAAATTGATCGCCGTGAGTCAGTGAGATTCAGCGGACGTTTGACTTTCTTTCCAGGCGAGCTGAAGCTGTTAGGAACCATCAGTAGACGACTAAAGACTGTGAAATAACCCTTGTTCATTTATGAGTCGATACAAGTGATTTTTACGCAAAGATCTCGATTCTACAGTAGCTGCTAACCAGCCTACCGTTATTCGACAAGCTGTACACACAACAATACAATGGGAGACTTAGCCCAACCTCACTAATTCGCGCGATACTTGAACATCAAAACAATGGACCCCATAAACAAATAGCCAAACCTGCTAAAGAAGAATTTTAAGCAAGGATTCTCAGGAGAAAAGAAACAAGAAGGAAATGTCAAAGTCAAAAATCTTCCTACCAGAGAGCCTCGACCTGCACTTACTCCCGGAAATCAGCGCCAAGTCGCCTTCGCATGCAAAAGCAAATATTTGAACACGATTTTAGCTTTCGTGGAACCGTTTTGAACATCTCGGCATGATGTCTGAAGAGGCAGCAAGGTTCTCTCCTAATCATGTTACAGGCCATGGTAAAAAGGTGGACAGAACACCATCAGTGAAGGGAAGACCAAGACATTCATCTGTGTCAAAAAATGTAAGTTGAGATGAGATGAATGATTTTGATGACAGATGATTTATTTTGAGCTGTCAAAGTGTGGAAAGCTTGCTCCCTCCAAAATGAGGGTGCTGTCACAGGAAATTGTGAGGGATCTTGGGAAGAAATGAGCCATTTACCGTGCAAGATTTTGCTTCAAAGTATCTTTAGAATCACTGCTCAAAATAATTGTTTGCCATATTATATTGTTGACATAGGCCTATACACACACACTCTTTTTGTAAGACATTTAAGGTCCAGGGCTTGTAGGTGTCTTCTTATGGCTGGTAGGTATTTTCTATTTTAAGGTTTCTGACATGTTTCTTATAATTGTGATGCTGTGTAGCGTTACTTAATTTTTGTTTGAAGGTCACCTAGTAGTAATGATTGCACTGAAAAGATGTCAAAAACAGATTGTTGCTATTAATGAACAGTGTCAACAAATTTTGAATGCAAATTGTAAAAGTTTCTTAGCTTTTAAATTTCAGGTCGGGGTAGTTTCTTTAAGTTTCAAAACAATTCAGCTTACCATTTCTAATGAGCTGATTTTTAGTGATTGTACAGTATATATACTGTATATAACAGGTCTTTAGGTATTTTAAGACTGTTGACTTTTGGCTCAGCACTCTTTACTGGCATTGAGCTGTTAAAAGGAAAGGAGTTTGTACCCAACATCTCCCTTCACAATTTTTTGGAAAGCTGTATGTCTATTTGGCTCTGTAAACATTAAAGATTTAAAGAAAAATGGTAATCTTTATGTTTACTTCACAGAGTGAGTCTGCACGTTTTGTAGGAGGCTTTTGATTGGGGACCCTGGTCTTGATGTCCCAAGTTTGTTAGGGAAAAAATACCAAAATCAGTGGCCTCTAACACCATTTTCTTCCGCTAGAATTCTGCAGGAAGTGTTAAAGCATACATGGAAGAGACCATTAATCATGATCTTTGTGCATTGCCCAACTAGAAATAGCACCTCATATTTCAGCTTGGGCAGAGGTCCAGGCCACTTCCACGCACTCTTTAGTTGGACTTATTCATTGACTGAACTTTCACAGACTGCGCCTCAAAAACTTTGACCTGCCATTCCATTTAGCAGATATTTCAGCACATCATTTGACCTGGAAAATGTTTTCTTGAAAAGATGTTATGTCTAGCCCAAATGACATGTGGTTTAAAGACTATTTTTTCAAAGCAATCCGGAACTGCATAAATTTTACTCTTCATCCTATTTTTGTCAGGTGAGTCAGAGAGAATGTAGAGCATTTGACGGACTGTGACATCACATTTAGCCACCTGATTGTTGTGAACTAAATTTTTCCATGCCACCAAAAGTCTAAGTTAGATCATAAACCTTTCCCCATTGAAATCAGTCATTTAATGCATTTGGTAAAAAAGATGTTCTTTGTAGAAGCTTGTATGGGAGTATTGCAAACTGCTGAAATCAGCCAAGCCCCCTCTGAGTTTTATCCTGGGAAAAGTGACAGATGCACAGGGTATTATCATAGGAGAATCAAATAATCAGGAGATGCTGTAGTATTTTCTCCCCTTGGATATCTTATAATAACTTCCTCTGGGTGGAGACTATGTTTGAAAAACATTTATGATGTGTGCTTCATTGTCTTGCCAAGAGGTCTCTTTCAAGCAAATCAACTCCCTATCAATCGTAATGGAACGTCATGCAGGCAAGGCAACGCTTTTCCTTAAAACCTGGTTCACATTGGGTCTTTTGAGTCTTTAGAGTCATGCAGAAAGATTCAAAAAGCAAATGAGTTAAACTCTAAGTCTTTGTGTGTTGGGTCTTTCTGCACAACCATAATGAGCCAAATGACCTAGTGTGAACTAGGCTTTGATAATACCATACTGTATGTGCCTGCAACTCCAGCAAGACTAAATGCTGACGGAGCTTGGTTCTTAAAGATTTCATCAGTTTGCAAGACTTTGATACAAAGTCTTACAAAGAAAATCTTTTTGACAAATGCATCATGTAACCTATTTTGATGGGGAAAGGTTTATGATCTAGTGAGTTAGGTTCTTGGCTGCATGGAAAATTTACTTCACGATGCTTGCACTGCAGACTGGCTTTACATTAAGTCTCTGCCTTCTTTTCAGTTTCAAGGTCTTCAGAAAGATGATCTTGTTAACTTACTGTGCGTATTAGAAGCAGAAGTCCAAGCCAGAGATGTCATTATCAGCTCTATTTTGGTAAGCTATATATTTTCTGCAGTGTCTGCTGCCACTTTACAGTACAAAGAGACATTCACTCCTTATAAGGAATCTTTTGAATGCTGATTTTCAATCACAATAGTGTCTTCTTTCTCCCATACATCTTATCATGTACTAAATGAGTGGAAATTTAATCTTTGGAAATGTTAAGAGATGACTGATTTGTGGATGGATGTTTCTCTTGTCAGTATGAACTCATGTAGTGAACGGGCACAATCTATTCAAGATTTCTTAGCTTTTGAGCCTTTTCATGCCAACCCTTTTCCCCCAAAATGCTACTCAAATCTTGTTTAAGAAGCCCATTTTAAACACCTTTGAGATTTGCCAAAAAGTCTCATTCCAGTAAGCATCCCATTTATTTATTAAGTACACCAGTTTTCACACATTTCTCGCTAAATGATGGGCACATTGATTATAGTAATCCCAACACATCTTGGAAGCAAATTAGCAACACATTTCTTCCAAAAATATGTGCAAACTTGAGGCTTGCAGGGAAATTTTTGAGACTATGGATTAGTATTGTTACACATTTCTGTTGATGTAATATTATCACAGGGGCATCAGTTTAAATATTGTTCGTAATTGTCATTTAGTACTTCTCGATATTGTTATTTTTGATATTTTCACTATTTCTCGATACTGTTGTCTTTTTTGCTTCTGAAGAGCCGCAAATACTTTGACCAATGCGAAGGAGAGCAGAAAATGCGAAGGAAGTGAGGGAGAGAAAAATGGAGGAGGAGCGAGATAAGAGAGAAGGAAGAAAAGGACAAGGGACGAAACAGTGCGCATGCTGAGATTTTTGTGAAGGCTTTTGCGATGCTTCCTGACGTCCGATTTTCATAAACAATGGCTTGTTCGTCGCGTAAATTCTCGAATTTTCGTATCAGCATAAGATTTTGGCATCGTTATTAATACCTTGGATGTCATCATCCTTCCAGTTCTTTTGCTGATGTATTCCGCACTCACCCTGGACAGACCGCTGATCCTCGCCTATTGTTTTGATCTTCGGCTGTTGGTTTCGGGGTCGGTATGAAGTGTGCCATTCAAGCACGCTGCATAAAGAGGCTGCCAAACCGAGCCTGAACAGCTTGCAACAGCAGTTTTTAGACACAGCTATGTCTGGACACAATGTTCTCCTGCTTGGAAAAGTGGGAACTGGCAAAACACACGCATTGAAAACTGTCATAGGCCTGCTAGAGAATTGTAAAAATGTCGAAGTGGTAGGTCCCGGGAATATCCTCGCTTCTTTTCAAGGATTAGCTTTCCAAGTTCACTCAAAGACAAAACATTTTCGATTCCGAATTCTGCTTCATACAGTTGTCATATTTCATCTACAGGGATGCAGTTTTCGTCGTTTTTAGCTTCATTGACAGCAGCCTGAAATTACAACGACAAAAGCTCAATTAGGCCTACTGCTGTTTCGCTATAATAAAAAGTGCCTTGAAACATATTTCATATCGAGTTCCAAAAAAAGAACGAGTGCAAATAAGATACAGTATTAACTTACTACAGAGCAGCCCTTGAATGCTGATTGTTTTCCTTCTCCCTCGTTTGATTTGCTTCACACAAAACCCCCGCCATTATCCGCCATTATTCACACAACGTGGACAACAAGATATGACACATTGCGAGCGCCGAAAATTGTAACGAGAAAAGCTGTCCAAGGTCAGTGCGGAATACATTATCTCAGCATGCGTGCTGTTTCGTCCCTTGTCCTTTTCTTCCTTCTCTCTTATCTCGCTCCTCCTCCGCTTTTCTCTCCCTCACTTCCTTCGCATTTTCTGCTCTCCTTCGCATTGGTCAAAGTATTCGCGGCTCTTCAGAAGCAAGAAAGACAACAGTATTGAGCAAAAGTGAAAATATTCAAAATAACAATATCGAGAAATACTAAATAATAACTAAGAATATTTAAACTGATGCCCTTGTGATATTATGTAGTGGTAAATTCCTTTTCTTAAATTCATAGAGAGGAGAAATTGGTAGCTCTTTGCCCCTGTCACATTTGCTTGGAGATAGTCAGCATGCAAGTGTTGTGAAAGTGCAAGAATTACCAACAAATGAAGAAGATGAGGAAGTCTGGCTTGGAGAACCAACAGCACACCTAAATCATGTTGTTGCTTATCACCAACTTGTTCGAGAGCAGATGCAGGCAATGTTACAGGACCAACACAAAACTGTGAGTTTTTGTTTACTCTTGCTCTCCAGTATTGCACCAGAAAGTTAGTTGAATGCTGACAGAATTCATTTCGGATAGCCACTAAACACTCTGTTCAAAGTATGGTACCAATAGTAGGTAATGTATATATAGTATATAACTGATAGATAGATGGACACCTGCACTGTAACAACAGTGTTGTCCAAACCAAACAGGGTCTGGAGTAAGTGTTACATTCTATAAACATCTATTACAAGTTTGAATGGATTTTACACACATTGCTAAAATTTCCAGTCTTTGAAAGTGACTATGGACTTGTTTGGATTTCTCTGTTATCATTAAGGATTGCAACCTGTAATCTGGCAACTAACTTTCAAAATATCATTTATTTACTGTTTTCGTTGTACATGAATAGGCTTGTCAATCATTGCTTGATTTAAGTTGTTTGTATGGACTTATATTTCAAGAATAGGCCTCTCCCATGATTCAAGTTTTAGGAAAACATATTCATTAATAAAATTGTCAATACGTCTACAGTTAATTTGATAAAAACAAAAATAGTGCTAAGCAAAAATCTGCTGGTGAGAATTATTAAGATTTTACACTGGAAAATGTAGAAACAAATTTTACATGACGTGCGTTAGAAAAACCATAAAAATCAAGTTCTGACTAATGTGGTATATGTTATCTGATTTTTTGCATGTTGATAAATGGAAACAAATTCAATGCATAACTTGTTGAGGCCCATGTGTTTCTGATACCAACCACCAGCAATTAGGTTTGACAAATTTGCCAGTATCTATATAGTCATTATACTGTACATGTATTTCCAGTTTACTTTAATTACACAGCTGCTTAGTCCTATAATAAGATAAACTAGCCAGCTTTCTTGAACATTTTTTTGGCCAGAAGGCCAAAAACCTCAAATAACTCAAATTTTTAGCCTTTTAATTCCTGGCATTATGGCTCCAAGAATGTCTTCAGTTATCTCTTTTACATTTAACTGCAAATCCAAATAAGTTCAAGGTTTAAATGCATTATAAATAGCCAATGTTGTAAGTTCCAATTAACATAGCAGGAGTAGAGGGAATTATTTGATGCGTTTATTATCAATGTTAGCAAAGAAAATATTCAAAGCCTTGTCAAATGTTGTTAGCGGTGAATTTGATTTAGGCCATATTGTAACCTATAAGAATTCCCTCAAATCAAACAAAATATTTTCCTGTCTCAAGTTTTCATTGTGCCAGCACCTCTTAGGGGACCAGTGTGGAAATAAGGTCTGCGGGTTGAGTGGCTTATACAGTTTTCGTCAGGTGACTGAAGTTAAGCTCCATCAAGTAAGGTCAGGCTCAGGATTGGTGACCTTGGAGGCCTGAACTTGCAACTCACCCTTGCCGTCCTTCAGAAGGGATGTTAAACCAGGGTCCCATGTTTCACCTTGGCATGCATAGTGGTTTATAGTAGCTAGAAATCCTGATAGGTCCACTCAAAATAAATTGAAAACAAAGACCCTTTAATGCTATCCCAGCCACTGTAAGTAGGAGGTTTTCCTTTATGTTTTCAACAATACAATATACATTGTATTATGTCTATTCTTTTTATATTTCTATAACTTGTAATTATTTTATTGTTGCAAGCAATATAAACAAAATCACATTAGAGTTTTTGCTGAATCTTTTATAAGGTTAGCAGTATTTCTGTTCATAAGAGAGTACTTTCTACCTTTTGAAAAGTTGCATGAAAATTTTGATACAATGTCAGAACCCTTCCTTTGAAAACTTGCTTTATTTTGACATTTTTGGAGAACAACAGAAGTGCTGTGCTGTTTTTGAAGCAACAACTAATTTTGCCTTTTCTCTGCCATAAATCAGCAACCACTTGCCAGATTGACTCATATAAGGTCTCAAACTCCAAGTTGAAGCTTGACCGATGCAACTTTGTAAAATTAGAGATATTTGAAGCTACAGCTCCTCCACAGTAGCCACACAAGCGGGGTGAAATTTTTCGGGACACCTTGTATATTTCTAGTGCTTTTGAGACAGCACTAGAAAATCGCCGGGCAAATCACAAAAAATACTCCGATCTTTCGGCTTTTAACTAGAATTTGAATAATTCAAATCTGCAAAGTAGTCTTAGTGCTATGGATTTTCAAAAGTGGGAAATTTTTCTAGCTCACTCGGTAGGCTAATGATGGAATACCCAGATTTCTTACGCACAGGCCTTGTATACCGTTGATTTGCTTTAAGATTTTATCTTTGAATATCGGCCACATACTTTCTATTCCACAGCCTGCCAAATAGGCTGATTGTATGTTCGTAGTTATCGCTATTAGGCTGTTTTAGCAAGAAGACGCGAGTCATGAAGACGCCAGCATAATTCTTTTGTTCGAGGATGTAAATTACAAAGGGAAATCAGCTTCGAGGCTTTTGCGAGTCTCAAGAGACTTCGCGTACGTTCTATTTCTGAAACCATGGTCTTCTGAAACTGACAACTTGAAAAGTATACTTTTGAAGGCCGCGCTGCAAAAATAGGACGCCGAGAAGGGGAAGCAAATGCAATATGAGCACATTCACAGATGATGGAAATGCAAGAATGCAAACTGTTCTTAGGGAATTCGTCTGTCTGTAAACAGCTTTCCGAGAAGGAAAAGGCTGGAAAATTTGAATGCTCTGAAAACAGAAAATGTAGCCGTTTTTTCAAAGACGTCCGCGTCTTGCTGCTAAAACAGCCTATTGATGGACTGATGGGCGCTCACACTACGACCCATGGACTTTGGCATAACTTGATTTGGAAGCCATAGCAACACTGTACGAACTCCAGGCATTGGTGGATGGGCCTAAGTTGCCAGCTCGAACCTCCAATGTTGAAACAGTTCAGAGTTCAAGTTTTCAGTGATATTAGCCATGAACAAAGCCACAAGTACCCAAACGAATGTTTCCTCAATCCAAGAATCAACAATTCTTTCACTGTGAATCAAGGGTTCCTAATTTTGAAGGCCATTTAGCTTCCATGAACTTAACCGCAGCTTTGAGAACTTCCAACTGTCGAGGGTCACATGCCTCGCTTCTGAGACTACACTGCAGCCTCGCTCCAGAGGGCACACTTAAACGTGTTCATCTCCGTCTCAAAATTTTACATCAAAGTCCACAAGGCCCAGATTAAGCAAAAATAAAAAATGTCGTTGTTGTTGTTATTACTGTCGTTGTTGTTGCAATATCTGGGACTATGTCGTTAGGCTACCCTCCAAATGGGTCACCTTTTTTGACTTACCAGGTATAGGATGTGCCTTTTGCAGCTAATCAGAAATGACTTTTTCATCAACAGATACTGCGTCAACTAGAAGACGAACGACAAATCCATGCTATAGATACAGCACAGGGTGACCAAGTCACTTATATGTTAGAAAAAGATAGAGAAAGACTCACGAATGAGGTACAGCGTATGTTTGTTTTCTTTTTATTTTAATAAAGGCTTTTAGTGGCTGTCATGTCAAACCTTCACAGTGAAGCAGAGGTGCAAATTGTAGCGCAGGGGTGTTCCTTGTTCTTTCCTTGTTCTAATTTTTTTTCACTTCATAGTTGGTTTTCACCACGTAAAGATGTTTTGCTCGGGATTTCCACCTCTCAAATGGACGGTTGTTTATTGTTGGTTGAGTGAACACGTTTACTGGAAACGTGAATTGTCCACATAAAATTTTTGGAGTACCTTGATTTTGTTCCAAAGCATCCTGACTGAAATGTGCCGTTTTTTATTCAATGTTACGAAAGCGAGGTACCAAAGACTATACTTAAAAAATACTGGACTATACAGGGTGTCTCAAAAAATTGTTCGACGTTTGATTGAATATTGAAAAATAATGATAACTTGTACAGGCTCATGGGAAGATAACCCTGTCCCTGAGATTATCAAAGAATTTTAGAGACCAGAATCATACAGCTCGGTTGAAAATTCACTGAGTTGCGAGCTTTCAAAGATAAAAAATATGCGGCAGCTGAAGCCAGAGACCTCCAGATTGGTTGTAATGCAAAAAAGCTTGAAGAAGGAAAGAGAAGAAGGTTATACAAAGTCATACCTCTCATTAATATCAGAGCAAACCAAAAAGGACTTTTAAAGTAATTTATCCTTACAATCATTGTCAAAATTTGATTAACATTGCATGTGTTCAAAAACAGTGGTTCCAAACATAATGGGCGAGAGACTGAATCTGTTTCCTCAAAGCATCCATATACTTGAAAGTTAGGTTATCAAAAACATGTTCAAATCCCAATTGATTTGCCCTGAAACAATTGAGAAATAACTGAAGCGATAGCCTATGGGATTTTACAAAAATCGCCATTTCGAGGCCCCTGGTTTCAACTTTCGCACAAACTTGAACTTCAAAGGCTTATAACTCCATGAATTTTTAGCGGATTTGCAAGATTCTTGTGTCAGAAATTTATTTAAAATCTCAGGAAAAGGGTTATTTGACCGAGTAATAATAATAATAATAAAATGTACATTTTTAGAGCGCGCATACAAATAACAAGTTATCTATCTATGGCGCTTTACAATGACAAAAGTTTATAACGGGTTTAAAATTTAGATAAGTAATAAGAAGTCCTCTGCTTTTTAAAATCTTAAAAACGGCTAAAATGAATGTTTATGAAATGAGTCATGAGAAGATTTGTTTAACTAAAAGCAATTTTAAAGAAATAGGTTTTCAAATTTTTCTTAAAAATATCCAAATTTGGAGATGTTTTAACATTGTTAGGCAGCATGTTCCAAAGTCGAGGAGCACAGACTGAGAAGGCTCTGTCTCCATAATACTTTAATTTTGAGCGTTGTTCTTGCAGGTTGATGCCATTTGCTGATCGTAATGAATAGTTTGATTTCTTCAGCTCGAGTAAATCACTAATATAAGTTGGTGCTTCGTCGTGTAATGATTTAAAAACCATGGTCAAAACTTTGAATACAATTCTGTATTTAATAGGCAACCAATGCAATTTCTTTAATCCAGGAGATATATGCTCGAATTTTGAAAGGCCAAGGATGACCCTGGCAGCAGAATTCTGGACGTTCTGCAGTGGCCTTAGAGTGGAATCCGGAAGGCCAATCAACAGTGCGTTACAATAATCCAAGTGTGATAACACCAAGGCATTTACAAGCCTGACGAGGGAATCATGGGTCAGATACTTGCGAATCTTCTTTATGTTATATAATCTTAGAGACGCTATCCGACACTTTTCTGATATGTGTTTTTTCATGGTAAGAGTGCTGTCGAACCAGACACCCAAATATTTGACATGAGAGGAGATTTCAACCGGATCATTTCCAACTCTGATTGATTCAACCTGTAATTGTTCTATGGTATGACTTGATCCAAAAGCAATAAACTCTGTTTTCTCTTGGTTCATCTTCAGGCGATTTTCTACCATCCATACACCGACTTTTTCAAGACATAATTCAATGTTAGCAAGTGTGAGTGCTACTGACTCTTTGTCAGTAGATGATGTTGAATACAGCGCATGATCATCTGCGTAACCCATCACAGAAATATTATTGTCAATGACATTTGATAAGGTACTTGCATATACTGAGTACAAGATGGGACCAGCACATGATCCTTGTGGTACTCCGAATCTCAATTCCGATTTGTCTGATAGAACATTATCTATCTTAACCCGTTGACTTCTAGACTCTAAGTAGGAATTAAACCATTTCAAAGCTGTACCTGTTACTCCAAAGTTTGACTCAAGGACTTTCATTAAGATTGAATGATCAACAGTATCAAAAGCTGCAGACAGATCTATAGATGCAAAAAGTGACACTTTGTGGTTATCCGCTGCAATGAGCAAGTCATTTTGCACTTTGACAAGGGCAGTTTCAGTACTATAATGTTCTCTATAAGCTGATTGGTAACTAGGAAGTAAATTATGCTCTTTTAAGTGAGGTATGAAACCAGACAGTGCGGCTTTTTCAGTAACTTTAGACAAAAATTGTAAGTTGCTGACTGGTCTGTAGTTTTTGTTGATCAACTCTAAAGATAATTTCTTCAGAAGAGGTATCAGTATTGCCTCTTTCCAATTACTTGGGAAAGTTCCATTTGCAAGAGTATCCATTCAGCGGATCATTATTTTCTAGTATTTAATCAAACGTCGAACAATTTCTTGAGACACCGTATATAGCAAGGAAAATTACCGTTGAAGCAAGAACCCATGACTTTCCTAAGAAGCGTTATTACATAAAACACTAAACCATTTTACAAACAAATACAAACATACGAAAATGGAAACAGAAAGAAAAGGGCAGTTGCAGTGAGCTACAATTGAACAATGAAATACTATTAAATGCGAATACATGTTAGGATTTGTTTCACATTGGAAGTCAGGCAAGCACAGGTGACAATGCTTAACCGTAGCGGCCCCGGCTGACAGAACGCCACCGGCAACCACTGTCACCGCTATCGCCACTGTGCTGTCGCAATATTACGGATTTGAATTTTTGACTTTGATAAATGTGCTGTTTTGAGGTCTTATGTCGTAACAACGAAATACACCACTATAATTAACAGCCTCGTTTTGGAAATTATTCAAGATTCTGTCATATGAAATGTTAGAGGCCAAATTCGGATTTAGCAGCCAAACTTTAGTCTGACGACAAGTTTTCATGTTGCTAGCGGCCATCGTGTTAATTTTATGACGATTTAAAGTTCGAAAATCTATAAGGGATTTGACCGTGAAAAATGACTCTGGGTGTAAAGTTTCACCCCGAACGATTTTCACGGTCAAACCCCTTATAAATCTTTGAACTTTACATTGTTATAAAAACAACATCACAATTGTTAGCAGTTAAAGAACACGTAACAAGACTAAAGTTTGGGTGCTAAATCCGAATCTGTGCTCAAATTTTTCATATGAACAATAGGAAGAGATCTTGACAAATTTCCAAAACGAGGCTGCTTAATTAAAGTGGTGTATTGAAGGTTTTTTATGATTCTAGATCGAGTTTCAACAAACGAAGCTGTCAAAGGCAGAGAGGGAAAGAGACAAATATATGCTTGTCTTAGAGAAAGAGCGTGAAGAAAAACAAAGCGAATTTAACTTACTTCTGAACGACTGTAAAATGTTTGCAAAACAGTTGATAGAACAAGCTCTCAAAGAGGAGCAATTACAAAAAGAAGTAGAACAAGAGAAGCGAAAAAATCGAGTGCTCTCTGAACTCATGGTCGAAGAACAAAAACGATTCAAAGAGAAATTAAAAATGGTAGACGAGGAACGGACAGAAAATAACGTCATAGATCGAGAAAAAATTGAATTAGAGGAAAAGCTTATTGAGTCAGAAAAACGATCGAAAGAGGCACATCAACGTTATATCCAAGAATCTCATCTCGTTAAAAAATTACAGCTCGAAGTTAAGCAATTAAGATTATTGTGTACTTCCGAAGATTCATTCGAATCGACCGAAAATAGTGACGAACTTGTTTACGACGAGCCAATTGTTTCAGCACCCGGTGAAACGGCGAAAATCGTACAACCGAATAAGGTCATTATTGACGATAAAACAGGGGCACAACATGTGGATGATGAGCCAGAGAAATTCGCGCGTGTCATAGAGGAGCAGAAATTCGGTGCCAAGACAGCTTCTCATGTAAAAATCGCGAAAGGGACCGCATCACCGCAGCAAATCCGGAGCAGTAATCAAGGAACAGTTTCGAGACGGCCGCAAGCAAGTAGTCAAACTACACCAACAAAAGTAGCAGTTAATCAAACAACACCAACGAAACAACCGCACGGTGTAAATCAACCACCGCACGGAGTAAATCAAATACCACACGGGGCAGATCAAACCTCTCCCGCGAAAGTTCCACATGGAGTTAATCAAAGTTCGTCGCCGCAGCTCCCACACGGAACTAGTGTTAATGCATCGACTAAACATCCGCACAGCCCAGTTGCACATTCTAAGTTGCAGCACGGAACAAGTCCGACTGCTTCACCTAAATTACCACGAACAGTGAACCAAATCAGGTCTCCTCAGTTGGCGCATGCTGTGAATGATGAGGCGAAGAATAAAAAAATACCTCCTCCAACACCTCCGCGTGTATCATCCATTACAGCAAAGAGTGTCCCCGTTTTACCCTCAGACGTAGATTCAAATTTCGATTTAAATTCTGGTAATTTCATACGGAGTCATTCGGTTGGTGCTGCATCTGTAGAAGCTGTTGGGAAGTTTGAAAGGCGGCAGACTATGAGTGGATCACCAGGTATGTGAAATCTTTGCTTCTCCGATCCTTCCTATGGTGCGTGTGTGCCCGAAAATTCACATATTTGATGCTCACTACAGTAAAAACCCGCAAACAGTACGTTTCATACTTTGCTAAAAACAGACTGAATGTGTTCTTATGAATGTAGTGCTCTTCCTACATTTCACTTTTCGTTTCATTTTAAATAATTTAGACTCAACATTCCTTTCAGCTATATCAAATATCACAAAAGAAAGCTTTATCAATTAATATCATATACATAAAGAAAATACTGAAGGTTAATGGTATTGCTAACCTTCCAGGGAGTCCTGTTTTAATTGTCTCTCAGCCAATCACGTGTGTTTTAGTTGCTTTTTGAACTGGCACTAGGTAGGAAGCGCCCTGATACTTATAGGGATTCCTTTTCCAGACCTCAAGAGCTGAAAAGGAAAGCCTTTTATTGGCATACTCCAGACTGTACATCGGAATCTGAAGATCCCTGCAGAATTCAGAATGAGGTTCTTATATCAAAGGCTTTTATCACTGCGATGCCAGCGAAGCGATACAACCTCGGGTGAGCGGGGTGAGTGGCCGAGTGGCTTATACAGTCTTCGTCAGGTGACTGAAGTTAAGCTTGGCCGAGTGAGGTTAGATTTCGGATGGGTGACCACTGAAGCCTGACCTGGCAACTCACCTCGCCGTCCTTCGGAAGGGACGTTAAACTAGGGGTCCCGTGCCTGGATGCGGCATGCACAGTGGGCCTAAATTAGCTTTCAGTAGCTAGAAATCCTGACAAGCCCACTCAAAACAAATTGAAAACAAACAAACAAACATGCATTGGATGAACTTAGGGGAGGCATGATTGCATTATAAATGATGAGGGAAATAGTAACGTGTTGTGGCTAAAATGAATTACATCATACAAAGTGACCAAACGATTTGGTTATCCGTTAAAAACTGTGCTGAAGTGTCAACTGTAGACTTGCTCCAAGTATTTTCCGTTGTATATCAGCACTAAGGAATATAGTTACGAAGTCGATCCCATTTGGAACCGTACCCAGGAGGATCTCGTGTAAACGGGTGGAACGGTTCCAAACGGGAGCGGCCAGAAAATGACAATGCTATTCATTCTTTAAGCACTTAACTAAACAAAAGACGTCTTAAACGATGGAATTAAAAAAAAGAATTTTCGTCTTTGTTTCGAAAAAACAAAAGACATGCCGACGTCTTTGTTCTGAAAAGCTTTTACGATTTAACAAAGCCCTTGGAACTTTTTGGAACCGAGTAAACGCGATAAAGTGGGAAAAGTTCCAAGCAGTTCCAATCAGTTGCATACGGAACGGTTCCAGAAGGTCCCATGTAAACGCTTTTTCAAATTCCTTTTATTTTCTGATTAATTTACATGTTTCTAAGAATATTGTGATTAGGTTAAGTGTTTAGCAAGTCAGCATGTAAAACAGCAGCCTTTTTACAGATGGCTTATATTCCAGGGTAAATATTTATAAAATTTATCATTTCATTATAGAGGGAAGCATTTCGAAACAACGATCAAAACGGATCATGACAGAGCTGAGCAGTGTGAACGGGGCCTAATAAACATCTCCCTACATACATTTTACTGTTAAATTTTACTTTACAGCTTACGTCATAAGCATCATCTCACCAGCACGTTTACTGGAAAGAACTAAATATCTTATTTCACAGTATTCTAATCCATTAATTCTTCAGTTTTTCACAGTAAATTTGTTTTAATTTTCAAACAAGGTTTATCGTTTAACAATTATTTCAAATTTTATCACCTAAGTTTTGCAAATCAAAATTCATTAATTTTCATTTTTAAATCTTCAATATTGAAAAATTTTGATTTCTGTTATTAAATTTATCAATTAAATTAATGTAATATCATTCATATTGTAGGCTCATCTGCACGAAGCACACGTAAAGTAAGCAAGAACATATCCACAGTGTAACACGATAACCACGAGACACGCTTAACGCAGAACATGCTAACCGGAAGTACGCTAACTATTGGAGAATGTTAACTCTAGTTCATGGCTCGCATACACACAAACCATGGGTATTCAATAAAGATTAGAGTTAATAGTAGTTATTACTACCGGATGAGCCAGATAAAAGTTCCCACTATTGAAAATTCGTAGCACCAAGAGTGCTTCACAGCACAGATTTGAATGATTCAAAGTTTCCTTGCTGTCTTACCAGCATTAGAAGCATAGGTAAAAATTCAGCCTTTTAAAAATACCATTGATCAAATTGTAAGGACTCTCCATACGTAGAGCAATACGCAATAGGCATTTCATCTCTCTCAAGAGTTATAAGACATTGATTTTGAAACAAATGCTAAAGATTTTCAATCCCTTGGCAATAAATGTGCAGAAGATATCTCACCCGTTAGGAATTGCATTTTCTATACGAGGAGTCTGAATGATTGGATAAATGTTTTATGCCCGTTTTCATGAGCGCGTGGCCGAGTGGTTAAGGCGTCTGACTGTAAACCAAAGGTCAGAGCGGCCGTAGATTCAAATCCCATGCTGGACAGTTTGGTCGCTGTCCGTAACTCTAGCCCGGGTCGACCAGAGCCATGTGAGGGAAATCTGGTGGCTGTGGCGGGTAGCTGCAGCGGACTGATGGTAAAACATCCGTGGCCCCTGCTGGAAATAAGTCTCTCAGACTTTCGCGGGCTAGCCACTGTAAATATAAATACCTACCTACCTACCTTCAGTCATTTTGCAACCATGAAATTTTTGTAACATTGAATTTACCTATATTTCTAGTGCTTGGAGAAAAGTTTCTAGTACACGGAGAAAAATACTTCGATCTTTTGGCTTTTAACCAAATTTGAATCATTCAAATTTGATTCTTCTTTGATTCAAATTTGATCTTTTGGCTTTCAACCAAAATTTGAATCATTCAAATCTGTGTAGTACCGTTGGTGCCATAAATTTTCAAAAGTTGGACCTTTTTTTCTGGCTCACCCGGTTGTGTTACGTGAGTAACCAAAGATTATATGAAGTTTAAAGATGTAAAAGTTATTTCAAAACAGCCAATGATCCATGTAACGTTTGCTTAAAAAATTTGCTAAAACGTGCTCGTATCTTAAAAAATCATATTTGAAAACATCAAGCTTCATATGGAAGAGGCCGTCGACATTCGAAGGGGCATTTAGCTGCCAACTTGAGACTCCGTGCCTTCCTTACTGCTTAGCAACCTTTGCAGAAGGCAAGTCATAAAACACTTGGGCCTAGCCTACCGATGGCTTGCTGATTCTTACTAAGTGGTCTCAATATGTATTGAAAATAAAGCTGTTGACATGCAAGAATGACAAGGATATAGACAATGCTTACATTACTTTTATGGTGAACAAAAATCACTGTGAATTCTGAATTAAAGGTTTTGCGACCACATTTTCTTCCTCTCTTAGAGGCCCAAAACATCACCCTCTCCCCCACTTAACAGTCAAAGGCCACTAAAAGTACGAAAGTCAAATGTCTACGGCCCTCAATGTATTTAAACGTTATTTGCTCAGCGTATTTAAACGCTGATCAACAAGAGCTGGTAGCTCAACGATTCTATAACTTGTTGCAAAGAACAAGGTACCAAAAGATAAGTTCGATATGGGATATTTGAACACAGCATTGCAACCCCCAGGCCTGGTGGAAGCCAAACATTGGTACGGGGATGTCCAGCTTTTGGATAGTGTTAGAGAATATTCCCCATTCTTGGATGTGATTTTTTCCTTTCTTCAATTTCCCCATTTTGGGGTACAAAGGTGGCTTAGTTCACTTTTTGTAATGTCTTGGCAGTATTTTGTTGTGAGCAGTCCAGTCGTCAAATCAAAGAATGAGTAGAACTTCGAAATATAGTTATTTTATCGAATCTGCACGACTTTCCAGCCTTGGATCAAATTATTCACCCTCCCCATTTTTAGAGTAAATCTGACACTCCAGCCTCATTGTTGGGTATGGATTTACTTGTCACCTCCTTGCACCCCTGTCCTCATGTTTGGGTGCAGCCAGGCCTGGGAAAAACCTGCAAAAAAAGCTGTGAATTTAGAACCTCAAGGCTGATTTTTGGCAAATCAAGCATCTAGGTAGAAGCCACATCAGCCTGCTACGGAAAATCATGGGTTCGTTTCATGCTGGTTTTAGACTTGCTCTTAGTCTATTTCATGGTTTATCAGCGCTAAGGAATATAATTACCTGTGCGAGGGCGTAGCTACGATATATATTTATGTATGTTAAATTTGCCACAAATTAAAATATTTACAATGGTTGAAAATGTAATATACAGACTAGATACAATACAATTTACATAACAAATCTAATAAAAACGATTTAAAAATACCCCCAATTATAGTGGCAGGGATAGCATTAAAAGATCGAGTGATCTTATTTCCATAATTGTCCCCTTAGAGGTGGTTGTAAATAATAAGAAACAAATAAAATTTTCTGTCTTTTATATATAGCATAAATTATTAAGGCCAAATCATATGAATGTGAGAGAGGACACATGGTTTCAGTAGAACACATATATGTTGTTTTCCTCTCTCTGTATATTTTGGAATCTTGTGCTTAAACGAATTGATATTACTTGTTGATTTTAAATCAGTCGATAGGCTATTCCATATTTTAGGTCCAAAGTAGGACAGACACTTTTTGCCAGTGTTACTTTTGCGAAATGGAAGGTTTAATTTAAACTTAGACCTTCGTGTCACTAGGTTTTGGTCAATTGGCTGGAATATTTCATCAGCATGAGCTGGAGCCGTTCCTTTGAAAAACGTCATTATGTTTACGCATGTATGTTGATCGATGAGTCCTCTACATGGCTTACGCCACCGCAGTGTTCATTATATTCCTTAACGCTGATAAACCAGTATCTTCACTGTTCAACGAGACGTGGTCGAACCAAGATCACTTTTCTTGGAATTGATAGTGAAAAGCTGGTCCTCAAGAAGGCAATGTAAAGTAAACTTGTGTGGTAAAAGACTTGACAATAATACTAAACAGGTAACAGCCCCATGAAACTTACTTACAAAATTTAATTTCAGGGTTTAGGTTCTCCTTAAATTCATAGGTTCTGGTTTAAAAATGAGCACCACTGGTTCATAGGTACTTTTTCCCAGTTGGCATTTACCACACAGGAAGGTCGCTCTTATATTACCGTAAGGAGGTATTCCCGTGATGGTCTGACGACGACAAAATTACATCATGGTAATAGACAAAACTGACCAACGGCCACTTTAGCATCTACTATAACGTGTTGTAAAAACGAGGTTGATACGAGCCCACAATTCTCTGCTGGCGGTAGAAGAAGTTGGGCCTAGAGGAGGAGTCATGAATTCATTGATTGAGATTGATTGATTGATTGATTGATTGATTGATTGCTAATACTTCATTGAAATTAGGATCTGGAGAAGCCCAGGTACAGGGGAAGGGAATGTAAGAAAATTTTTGCTTTAACAGTTAAATGTGATAAATTTCATTGTGAAAGCTAATGAAAATGATTGATTAACTTTGCCACAATGTTGATAGCTTTTCTTTTTCAATGAGCTTCTCTAGCTAACTTACAATTACAATGTATGTAACAACATAAACCAATCGAAAAGATGCCTCCTTTTAAAGTACTAACCACACAAAAGGAGATGTTCAATTAAGGCCTACTGACGGGACGAATCATTCTTATCTTGTTATGCCAAGCTCGACTTGTTTAAAGGCCACGTTTGCGATTTACTGGTAAAACTTTGGATCGATTCGTAACAAAAGTGTAACGAATCAGCCCCCGTTTACACTGTTCCTACTAATCAGTAACTTTGTTGCTCGTGTGTAAAACCAAGGGTGTTAGGACACAGAGGTTTTTGATTGATTATTCATTTTTGTTGTTTTGATCCTTGTGTCTTATTTTCTTGTCTTGTTTTATATTCTGTTTCGTCTTCAGCTGACGTGTGCAACTGAATGTTGGTTTAGGCCCAATCGCTCTCAAGTTGTTCGGATATAACTCCGTTGTAGTTCTGTGTCTTATCGCACCTACGCAAAAGAAAGGTTTCAAAGCGCAAGGGAGTGATATTTGAACAATTTGAGAGCGGTTGGGCCTAAACGTTTTTTTAGTTGCACACATCAGTTAAAGATGAAACATAGCAGAAAAAGAGACAAGAAAACAAACGACACAACGTTCAAAACAAAGTAAATGAATAATCAATCAAAGCATCTTTGTTCAAACACCCTTGGTAAACGTGACTTTGTTCTAGAGCAGTGGAAACGCTGTTGAACCGTAACAACTTTTGTTGGTGACCAAAACTGTATTGGTACGGTGCCAACTTGGACTAAGATTTAAATATAAATAATGCAAATAGCCTTGAATGTTACGATAAAACCAACTTGGACTAAGTCTGAGTTCCATTCAATGATATTACTTTATGCCCCAGGCTCTTGTGACTTTTCTGTCCATGATAACAAAATGTAATTGTGGATTACCAAAGTCCCTCCTTCTCTCCGTTCCCTTCTCCTCCACGGCACCATAGTCGTCCCTTGTGTTTCTACCCCCTTTGTGATTTGTAAACATTAAACCCGGAGTTGAAGTTACTTTTAAAGCGTTGTTGATACTTTTCTTATTTAGTTAGTAGCTAGACTGATTACATCATTTTAGTTATCGTTGTTGATAGTCCTATTGGACGGTTTAACTGCGACTCATAATAATGCTGGGTGAGTCAAAAAATTTATAACGTTTGGTGAGCAGTAGAGTAAATGTTACGTTGCTGATGGCCAAAACTAAAATGTTAATCTATAAGTTAAATGCTAATTTAGATATGAAAAATTTTTTGGTATATCACTCAACCTTTAGATTCTGATGTTTAGCAAAAGGCCGGAATAGGGTTTAGATGGGAGCGAGAGTTCCACGTGGCTTTATGGTCCATGATTTACGTTCTATTGAAATAAAATTCTATACAATTGTCTGTTTCAGAAATGAAATCTGAATTTCATTGGCAAATAAATCATGGACCAGACTGGAACGTGGAATTCCTCGTTTCCATACAAATACAGTACCAGCATTTTTCTAATGTCTGGGTCTAGATGATTATTGCCCCATACCAAACAAAACTCCATGTTAAACTTAGCATTTGACTGATAGATTAACAGTTTAGATAGGAATATCGGCCGCACATATATGATTTCTTAGCTCTCCAACGCATGAACTTCTTTTCACTTACACACACAGAAACTGGACCAACGTTGTGACCCTTACACAGTCATGTATCTGTATAGTAATGGTGGATGGCCTAAGTAAAGCCCCGGTGACAAAATGTTTCTGACGTTGAAAGATGGAAACACAAACTGACCAGACAGGTTAATGTTGCTTTGAGCCATACAGAAAATTTTTTTCTGTTATTTAGTTAAGCTTTGTGCAATATTTGCCATGAATGAAAGCGAAACTGCTCCCAGAATCAGTCCAGATTTTGGTATGTAAATTATGAGTCCTTGTTTGAGCAATGGCGGAAGGGGGCGGGGATAGTTAAGATAGTAGTAACGATAGCTAGGACAAACATCACAAGTCTTCTAAGTAGCTATGGACGCTATGGAAAGATACTAATATTAGTAGATTTTATTTTAGAGTACATAGTATATAGTATATAAGTTGTAATTCTTTCATCTTTATTTATTTCAAGAGGTTTATCCCAAAATTTTATCATAACTGGAAGCAGGAAAACTCTACACTTACAGGTCTAACTAATGTGTTTTTCCTGTTTTTACATGCCTATCGAATTTGGCTCTTTCTTATTCATGTGGGTACTTCTTTGGTAAATTCTGCCCTTTAGTTTTTAAATGACAGGTTCTTATTTGCGAGTTTTTACTGCAATTTGTACGTAGTCTCTAAAGTGCCTTACTAAACTGGGTGGACCCTGATAGAGTATTCTTTTTGATAGGCAATGATACAAGATGCATTTAACTCCGTCTCGAATTGGGTGTCACTTGAGATTTGCAGTAACGCAGAATTCCTTTGCAAAGCACTTCTGTTATCTTTAGGCAGTTGTAGGTGACATCTAATTCGAGACGGACCGCAGGTTGATTCTCACTATAAAGTTGGAAAGTTTCTTATTTTACACAACGTGGAAATCGAATCCTGACACTGGTCACGTCAACAGAGGGCTCAAGTCTTTAGAAAGGTAGCTGTAAAACTGTACGATATTTTCTGTGAATTTGATAACTTCAAAGGAACTTTGGCAACGCGACGCACGCGACGCAACACGTGCACTCATAGTAATAATAATAATAATAATAATAATAATAATAATAATAATAATAATAATAATAATAATAATAATAATAATAATAATGATGATGATGATGATAATAAACTATTTATTTACAGTTGGTAGTCTACATGTGTAGTTCACATCAAAGATGTGCACCAATTAATACCAACTATTTACGGAATCTATAAAAATAGCTTCAATACAACCAAACTCTTAAATCTATTTACAAACTCTGCAGGTACATGTCCTTCCATTCCACTCTCTTAGTTTTCTTTCGAATGACAGGGCACGCTCTCAGCTCTTTACCACATCAGGTATGCCATTCCAAAGATAGCTACCTCTGTATGAAATAGAGTTTGCCCCATAAGTTATCGTTTGGAATTTCGGTATTCGTAGGAGATCCTTGTTGCGAAGGTTGTAATTTACTTCCTTCCTCTCAAATAATTCCCACATAAATGCAGGATTAATTTGATGCAGGGACTTGAAAACCTCCAGCAGTAACTTTTCAAGATTTTGTAGATGAACCGTTTTTTTCACCTGATCTGGCCAAAAGTTCTTCGAAATTGGAGTTGAAGTCATTATACAACATACGAAGTGCTCTCTTATGGATTCTGTTGATCTCTTTATTGGCAGCTTTCCCGCAGAACATCCAAATCAGGGGGCAATATCCAAAGTTTGACATGATAAAGGAATTGTATAGAAGCTTGGCCTGTTCAATGGTAATGAAGTTTGCAACCCTAGAGAAAGCGCTCACCTTCCTGCTTGCTTTGGCACATACAACCTTAACATGGTTGTCAAAACTCAGTTTAGAATCAATCAGTTTTACTCAGGCGTGGTAAAAGTTCATTGAAACCTTCAGACTTACAAATTTCTGAAAACACGCTGCATCTTATTCCTTAGCCTGATGCTTAGTTCAGGGAGGGAAATTTTCAGTCTGTTGGCTGTGTTTATGGCTGCTCTTTACCGCATAAGCACATAGATAGATTAACCAGCAAGCGGTCGCGTTTGTTTCTTGCTAATAGGAAGGCTCGTGAGACCGAAATATGGATGCAACCTGTAATGATTAAGCACTTTTTAAATACTGTTCTCCAATTCTTTGCTTTCAGGGCGACTTTCTGTGCTAGTGGCTGTTGCAACTGGTTACGGTTGGGAATACACGAATGGTAAGGGTTTCTATTACATAGATTTTTGTTTTCCTTTGTTTTCGAAGTCTTTTCACAGTATTGGTAAAGCTTTCGCCGGGGGGGGGGGGGGATGTGGGGTACATGACTTGCGGATGGACGGGAGTCTGCCACCCGGTTTTGAAAAAGCTACCCGATTCTATTTACCGAATGTTGCCGTCATGCCCACGTTTATGATAGATTTTGGCTGAAAACTACCTATTTTTGACAATTTTTTACCAATTTCCGGAAAGCTCACCTATATTGAAGAAGAATCTATCGAAAAAGGGACCCTTGTTTAGAGATTTTTGGACCTAAAAACCCACCCAAATGGGCGGCACATACCCGTGCCCTCAACATGTTATGTTACCCCCGGGGCTTTCGCACCTGGTTTGTCGGAAAAATATTCAGCTATTTGAAAGCCTGTAGGTTTCAAACAATTCACAGGAACATATAAAAACTGATGAAATTTGTGTACTTATACACAGCAATTTAGTCGTTCAATTTGGTCGACTAACCTCACTGCACTAGGACCCTAGGACCCTTAAGTTACGCTCATTTCATTGAGTTAAATCAATGTTGTTGTTGTCGCTCCATTACAGTTGTAGCGTTATCGGTTCAGGCAAAAAGCGAAACTACGACATGTCTAGTCTAACTTTCGACTGATTGTTGAAATATATATTTTTTATAGATGATGGTCTGATACAGTCGAACAGTGTGAGTGACATACTTGGTGAAATGACACTGTTTCCGGATAGTGACTGGCCGACGATAACGGAAAATGCAAAGAAAATGTTCTTGGAGAAAGCTCCAGCAAGAATTTCAAAGGATTTAGATGTCCATGGTCCAGGTTAGTTGTTTATGTTACGACACAGTGTATTTTGTTGTGATAGGTTATGCAAGTGTCTGTTATGCTATCATTCGTTGCGTCTTGTGTTACGTTGTTCAGCGTTATGTTACGTTGAGTTAAACTGTGTTATTTCTGCTTGCTGTGTTACGGAACACCATACCTTGAGTTACGTTACGTTACGTCTCATTGCATTTTGCTATATTGCGATGTTATGTTTTTCTATGTAATACGATTTTATGTTTCGTTGATGTCATGTTGCTATGTTATATTGCTATTTTATGTTTCTTTTGTTGTGTTGTGTTGTGTTGCGTTACGTTATGTTTTGCGTTGCGTTGCATTACGTTACGTTATGTTATGTTATGTTATGCTATGTTGTGTTATGTTATGTTATGTTATGCTATGTTGTGTTGTGTTATGTTATGTTATGTTATGCTAGGTCAGGTTATGTTTTGTTTCACTTTGCCATGTTTTGTGATGTTTAGTTATGTTTTTATTGTGTTGTGATATCCTTTACTGTTTCATATTAAATTACATTTTCGTACTCAAATCAATGCCACTTTTGTACACAGGCTTGTCACGAAACAGTATCCTTCGATTTGAACTCGGAGCTATTGCCTGGACGGCCACTGGTTTTCCTTCTGGAATCACGCCGTGGAGTGAAGCTTCTAGAAACGAAGACGGGGAAAGGATGCGCTTGAAAGTCCGGCTGAGAGGTAATGTTTCTCCCCCTGAATTGCTTTGTTTATGATTGAAATCCAAGCTACGTGTGAATGTACTGAAGGTCTGAGAATCTATTATTCACCATATGTATTTACCTCAATTTCATGCGAAACAGGATTAATGCCGTGCTAAATTTCATTTTCTCGCTTTTGACGGTAATTCATCAAAAGGAGTTTATATTTTGTTTCAGAAAATAATGATAATTAGATTATTTTTCTTTTTATTAACGTTTTCTTAAGTATGGCTATTTCAGACGGACGTTGACTGACATACAAAAAGGTAAACAAATGATTGGTGCTACAAAGCTTTAAAATGACTGACTCATCATGATAAACCCATAGACGTCATGAAACATCGTAATTTAAAGAAAGAAGACTGTTTAAGGACAAGTCCGGGATTGACAAAATTATTGTTAAAAGGCAACCTTGCCAATTGCTGAACACGAGTCGTGAGATCTATCCAAGTTTTCATCTCTCGAACTTTCATAAATTCGACGATTAATCTTCGTAAGTTAGGCCAAATATTGTCACCATTTTGTATTTTGTACGAGTGTTGGAAGGCGCGATAAGGAGGCTAGCAAGGTGGGTGGTATAATTAAAAACACATTTGGCAGCCTCGTTCAGGTCAACGTGAAGTGACGTCATATGAAATGACGTCATTCGCACTTCTTGGCAGATTGAAATATGTAGTTTCGCAGATTAAAAGAGAAAAAACATTTGAAAAAAGTACTACACACCATTCACAATAGTGTACTCTCTGTGGAATAATCAACAATTATACCAACCCCGGACTTTTCCTTTAACTCCTGTACAAAGAACATCAACCGTATAAGGCAGTAACTAGAGAGAAAATGGTTGAAACCTGCAAGGACAAACGGATTAATGTGTTATCTGACAAGAAAGAAGGAAGTTAGTAACTCACCAGTAACAAAGATCAACGTTGAATAACCAACGTAATTTGATCTTTTTCCTAAAAATGAATCGCCTTTAGATTTGTTTTCGTTTTCTTTTTAGACGAGACTGCAACAAGTTTTGATTCAGTGGCCTTCTCAACAGCTGTACCTATTGGTTCACTACAAGAATACTGCAGATTGGTAAGTGTTTAAATTTTTATCTGGCCTCATTGGCTTTCTATCTGCTACCGCAATGCTGTCGCAATCATTGCAGACTATTCTCTCTTAAAGGAGCAGGGTCTTGTAACCGTAAACAAGCCTGTTATCTCTAGAATCTTTATTGTTGCCCAGTCGTGGCCATTGTGTTCTGCTCAGATTTTGGTGGATGGGGTGAATCCACAAGAACGTTACTTCCAGAAATCCACCAATATCTCTGCAATCGTACAACATATGAGAGTTTCGTTTGTTTCCCTACGAAGTACAAGAGTCCTTCTTCAAAATAACAATTTAATTTTGAGAAAAGAAGTGGACAATCAGTGTGATATGGCCGATCAAAAATACTGAAAATTGTCGTTTCGAAAGAAGTTTGTTTACATTAAGTGACCCTGCCCCTTTAAAGTATAACCAAAAACTATGTAGAGTTAATTGGTTTTTGGCCACAGAAATGCCATTATTTTCGAAAATAATGCAAACTACTGTAGATATCATTCGCAAGGGCTTTACGAGCAGAACTTGATTCTTAGAAGAGTTGTAAAATTTGGTTCATTTAAGGGGCATTAGTCCCATGGGAATTTTAAGGAAATTTCTCATTTCACAGATTTTTCGTAGCTCTTATACATCATTCAAGAGCTCAGGTCTTCGGAAACAGTAATATGAAGTTAGATTTTGCATTCAAGTGACAATTCTTTATCGACATTCTTTGTCTTTCTACAGATCAAAAAGTACAGAAACGTTTTGTTCCTGACCGATGATTTACTGGAAGCAAAGCATTTCATTTCCTGTTTCTCAAATTGGTTAAAGGTAGATCATCTGCGCTGCAATGTATATTGAAAATAATGATATCTACATTTTCAAACTATCGTGATACCAGTTATTTACATTAATACCAAACATTTCAGACGTTACTATTTTTGGACAGTTAGAGAGCATGGAGCTCAAATCTTTTAAAAAGGTGGGTGTAAAATTCTATTACATTTCTCTTTGAATTAAAGTTCTTGAAAGGAACTTCAGGTAATTCGCAATAAATTTGCCGTGGCAATTTCTTCATACCTTGACTACTTTCAAAATGGTGGCATTTATTAATTTTGAGGCTGTGACGTCATCAAATTTCCAAATCCTTAACCAGAAGAGCAACAGATTTCTGCTTGCAACCATGTTGTAGACCTTCATAAACTATGGTTATCTTGAAGATTGTATCAATTTCTCTCAATTTAAGATTTACCATGATTTTAATTTCTTCAAAATTGTCGATGAATTTTTGCAAAATAAGTCAGAATGCCGCCATTTTGAAAATAATCAATGTATCAAAAAATTGCCACGGTCGATTTACAGCAAATTACCCAAAGTTCCTTTCAAGCACATGAATTCAAAGAAAAATGTGATACAATTGTACACCCACCTTTTTAAAGATTTGAAAGATTTGAGCCGTATGCTCAGTTAGAGCGTCCGAAAATAATGGCTTCTGAAATCGTCTGTTCTCCGAAATTCATACTGTCCTGAATTTTGGGAACATACCGGGTGAGTCAGTAAAAATGCTCGGTGTTTGAAAAAATCCAGCTCCTTGAATATCAAAGCAATGATATTTAAAACTGTCTTGTTTTATCCCTGATATGTCAAATTAGGTTCAGGAATTTACCCGGCTTTAATCGGTCATTCCTTCCCGTCGAAATAGGAGATTTTCTGCAGAAAGCCCCTTTCGAAAATCTGCAAAATCGAGCGAAAACAGCAAGCAAATTTTCCTTTGTTCACCTTCCTAGCAATGATGACTCTTTGATGTGCTCATGCATTTTGTCCTAATGGGAGAATGGAATCCCCCTGAATAAGCTATTCACACTAGAGGGAAGACTTTTGAACCCACCAAAACCAAAGCACGTGCTAAAGCGTGCTGAAAGTCATCGCTGTAAGGTTAACACATTAGCAATTCTTGCTTGTAATTTTTTAGCACTTTTTTTAATGGTTTCTCAAAGGGATTCATTTTTAGCACATTGCTTACAGAATCTGAACGTAGTGACCGATTCTAGCCTGGAAAATTTCTAAAAATAATTGAACATGTTAGCTATTCAATCAGGTATTGCAGAATATCGTTGCTTTTATACTCAGGGAGCAGTAGCCTTTCGAGTGCCGGGCGTTCTCTTTTTTGACTCACCGGGTACAAAATCACGTCACTGTCAGAAAACGGAGTGTCTTGCTTACAAAATAGTGGTGGGATGATTGTGAAAGCATGTGAAATGGCTATCATCAATCCCATTGAGCATAGAAATTCCTAATGAGTACAACTTTGAAAATTTATGACTTCTTATTTCATAAATTAAGTAAGATATACACTGTCATAAACAGTATTTAATAATTTTCAAATATGCCATATGAGATAAAATAAGAATGAGTTTTGTTTTTATCCGAACTTTTTCTAGAAATGTTCGTGATAGAACGCCCAAAAATTTGTTGTCCGGAAGTATTTTCTCTGAAATGTTTGGCGCTTAACGTACCAACGGGGGAAGGGGGTCATGATGATCGCCTATGTCTCTTTATGATTCTTAGATTTCTACCCTTCCGTGTCCCATTCAGCGTGATTCCTTCTTCGAACAGCCAGATATATTCATACGCGAGCCATTGCCATTTCAGTGATTCAGAATGACTGAAAACATATACTTAATAAACAACTTTATCAGAGACCTTCACTGTAATCTCTGTACCATGGTCACTTTTTCTCGTTTGTCGTGCTGCTATTTTCACCCTGGAGCGGCGCTGAGGGGTATTCAAGGTGTTCACTGAATACTTATTTTATTGGTAAAATCTCTTCCACGTCATGGGCGCAAATGAGAAAAGGAAGCTGATCGTGAACTTATTTTCACAGATTATCGATGAAACAAGAGGGAAGACGAATTTCGTTGCAAGTGTTGAAGAGAATGAAATCTGTAGTCCACAGGAATTAACCAGAATTCTTATAGACAATGGTGAGTTGTTTGATTTGTCATTGCGCCAGGGGAGGGGGCGGGGAGCGCCGAAAGCATAGAAGTTTCTTTTTTTATTCGACTAAGTCCGACGATGATATGGCTAACTATATCATTCACAACAGAAGAAGACATAATCTGTTCTCACTGTGAATGATGCTAAAAATTTTACAATATAATACTTTCTTAATCTAAAGTAAATAAGGGAAAAAAGTAACATACCGGAAAATTAAGGAAAATTTGTGATCGCGCCAGTGTAAGTACCTTGACTTCGCTTAACCCTACTTTATCACTGATAAATTTGGATTATCAGGTTTTCGTGATTTTCGCCTGCCATAGACGTCACCGTCTCAAACTTTGGAATGGCTTCTGGTTTAGGGCTGTATTACCAAAGCTGAACAATGACTTTGTTGATGCATGCACGATTCAAACATGATGCAAGCACGATGCATACACGATACATGCACGGTACAGACACGATTAATACACGATGTATCCACGATTCACACACGATACATGCACGATACAGATACGATTCATACACAATGCATACAAGATTCGTATATGATAAATGCACGATGCAGCCACGATTCATACACGACACATGCACGATGCATACGCGATCCATACTCGATACATGCACGATCCATACACGATCCATACACGATTCATACACGATGTATGCATGATGCAGACACGATTCATGCACGATGCATACACGATTCATAGACGATACATGCACGATACAGACACGATACAGGCACGATTCATACACCATGCGTACACCATTGATGATAAATCGATGTTGATGATTTGATGTATTAAAGTAAATCGACAGGGTTAAAAGGAAACTTAGTTAGGGGGACTGGGTAATCTTAATATAACCTATTGTATTTGATGTTTTCGATGTATGAAATCAAAGGACGATAAGTGGCGCCTGCGGTTCTTTTAAGCTATGTTTAGATTATGTCGCTATATCTCCGTTCATTTACTTTAATGTAATGGTAACGTGAATGATATGAAGCGACTTGAAGGGTCATGAATTCAACAACACAATTCGATGTATTGCTGGACGATGAGTCAAAGATTTCAAGAAATAACTACGTGAATTGAAATGATTGAATGATGTTTTGAAATGATGGATCAATCATTTTATGAATTTTGTCATTTGTAAATAAGTATACCCCCATACGGGGAGGCAAGTTCAATGTCTATTGATCAGAAATTGCCAAACGTGATATTTATGGGTCCAAACTAACGAAAATCATGAATATGATAATTGGTTTCATTTTACACTTTTTTCATATTTTGCATGTGTCAAACTCGCTCGTACTATTTTCCTGAGTTTTTAATGATTTATCTCTTTTCTTAGGTGCAATGGTCATTGGTCAGAGAGAAAAACCAAAAATTTCCACTATAGTCCTAATTGATGTTGACTTTGTAATAAGTCGGAGGTTCTCATCGGACATCTTCTCATGGCTTGGAAAACGTGGAATTGAAGAACCCTTCTTCCTTGCAAATGGATTCGGAATCAATGGTCAATTGCATTATTTACAAAATGACGTCATAGTGCTGGCTTATGCTACAAGGTCAAGGTAAGATCAGATATTCCTCTCTCATAAGGAACTTTCCATAAAAGCTCTATTAAGGCTCTCTAATAAACCTCTCTAATAAGCCCCTCCGCTCTGTGTCGAAATTTGAAGTAGGGCCCCCTCTCTATTAAGCCTCTCTTTATTTGAAATAGGCCCCCCCCACTTATACAAAATTCTAGAATTTACCAAATATTTTCCATTTATTTAGTTACACCACCTTGCAAGTTAATTTAGTATGGTTTGGGATAAAAACTGTGTCGAATTTATGTATTTGAGCCATAAAATTGTATGTTTATTCTGTAAAATATGGGATAAAAAACTGAAAAACTACCAAATATATCCTTGTCACTTGATTTTTTTTAATAAGCCCCCTCTCTATTAAGCCCCCCCCCCTCTGGAAGGTCCAAAATTAAATAAGCCCCCAGGGGTTTAATAGAGCTTTTACGGTGTATGGATTATTTTTACAAGAAACCCCTATACGAATAAACCAATCTCTCAGACTGAATAAAAATTGAGCGTCTGTAAAAAGGCACTATTAGATAAATAGCTTTTGTTTAGTTACGCGAATCCAAAATATGTTTTCTTTTGTTTCGTTTACTGTATTAAAGCATGTATAGAAAATGGTTTTGTTTTGTATTGTCTTTATTCCTTTACTATGTTTTGTTTTGAAATTACAAATGCTTTTCTAGACGTCTTGAGAATTCTTGAGAATTCGTAGGCAGGAAAACAGCATAGGTATCCGCATGGCCCGTACTTTCAATTAGGAATACTCATTCCTATCGATGTCACTGTTCTGTAAACGAAGTGACGGCTGTGAATTTAATTGGATATAATCCAGACCCGTCGGAAGCGGGGGGGGGGGATCTCAGCCCCCCCCCCAATAATCTGCTGAAGTTTGTTGATTGTGTAAGTGAAAAAAGCTGTGAATGCCAAGGTCATTAGGATGAAGATTCGAGCTCGTATGTATTCGAGGAAACTACAAGAATCTATCAAAAATGTGATATCTTTTGATGTCATACAAGTCAAAAAAATTTTCAAAATTTTCCTGGAGAGACTTTCATTAGTCATGATCCTTTGCTTCCATCAATGGCAGATTTTCCAAAAATGGGGCATTTTCCAACAATCTAAAGGGCATGGTGCTATAAAATTTTTCCAGGGGCAAGCCGCAGGACCCCCTTTTTCCTCGCTTGGGTGACACCTCGTTTCAGCCCCCCTCCAAGATGAATTTCGTTCCGACCGGCCTGTAATCAATCTAATGATTTCTCTTGCAGCTTGAACCACATTAGTCAAGGAATGCATCGATATTTTAAGATCATCGACCTGCCTTCAACCATGCCTTATCTGCTACAAAGATGGCTACGACAAAAAGCAGCAAAGTCTCGTGAATCCCATTTGGGCCTAAGGTAAGCAACCTACTGCAGGTTTGTAAACTGAAAGGGGTAAGGTCACAAAACCGTAAACAAACCTGTTATCTCTAGAATCTATATCATTGCCTACACGTGGTCATTGTATTCTGCACTGAATTTTGTGGATGGGGTGAATCCACACTAAAGTTGCTTCTAGAAATCCACCAATATCTCTGCAATCGTACAATATATAAGTGTTTCGTTTGTTTCTCTACCAAGTACGAGAGTCCATCTTCGAAATAGCACTTTCATTTTGAGAAGAGTAGTGGAAACTCACAGTGATGTCCTATCAAAAATGCTGCGAAATTGTTGTTTGGAAAGAAGTTTGTTTACATTACGTGACCCTGCCCCTTGAAGGTGTCGTTGCTAACGTTGCTTCATTTGCAACAATGGCAGATTTTGCAACAAAAAAGCATTGCCTGTTTTTATTGACACCGCCATTCAAAGAGTGCAAACAAAGAAGATTCTATCAACCAGTAATTCAAAGCAAATAAAAGCCGTTTTTGTTTTGTTTTGTTTTGTCATCTGATTTCAATTCAAGTTTACTGTAGCTTCTATTGAAACTAAGCTAAATCGAATTCGTAGCGAGATAATAAAAGTTTTCCTTAAACCAGTACTGCAAACTATCGTCTTTTGCACACGAAATGCCGTTTTAGGAGAAGGCATAAGTTTAATATCTAAAAAAAGAAGGATGAATCTAAAGATCTGCTTAGCGAATTCGGTTTATTTAATTCAAGAGCTGAGCAGTAATTGTTTGATTTACGCTGTAAATATGTGATAATTGCAATATCTTGTGCTCGGATTAGAAGCCAAATTCGCTAGGCAGAAGCAGCGATAATTTGAAAGAAGCGACGTTTCGAGCATAGAAGCCTATACCCGAAACGTCGCTTCTTTCAATTCGCATCAAAGTGCTTATTTTTTACGTTATGCACTTGTTTATCTAACTGAAAACATCTGTCTACGCCGGATTGGCCTCTTACTTTTCTCGTTGACTTGTAAAGATTATTGTCGTCGTGAACCTAAAGGATTCAACTCCTCTCCTCTTTTGTATTCTCATATGAGTCATTTCTTATTGTCTTCACAGAGAAGTGGAGAATTGGATATCGTGGATAAGTGATGTGTACAAAAGAACAAGAGTGGATTTAGAGAAGCTGGACGTCAAATTAGACATGCCAGGTTTCCATTTTAAGATAATACTTAATTCTTTCACAACATGTAGGGACTGGGTTACTTAACTGCAAGCAAGCCTCTCTCGAAACGGTAACTTTGCAATTTTTGCTAGGTCATACCACAGGCCTCATTAATGTGGATAAGCGTGCGAATGACTCTCGCAGGCAAAAACTATATTTACACTTTAGTTCTTGGCACCATTGCTGTATTCACAACTCTTTGACTGCAGGCACTTTTATCGTAGGCTTTTGCTCACATGCATAGAGTATTTTTTATGAAGCCTGCTTTACCACACAAGTTTGTTACGCGATGCCATTTTTGTCATTCTAAAGTTGCGAGTGGAACCAATTTTTTTGATGGCAATTTCTTGTTTTTTCCCTCCTTGAATTAGTGAACCTAATTGGACGTACTGGTAATAAAACAATATAATTTTCAATGTCATTACTATGATATTCAGGGAGAAAAATTTTTTCAAACGTCGGGAATTTTTTTATTCACTCGGTAGTTTGTCTAATCTTTTTATTCTCATCGTAGATATTGGGTTATTTCTCTCAGCGCCCATTGATGAACTCAAAAACATACGAAGGTAATTTGCTTCCTATTTTTAAAGTTCCTCTTTCGAGAGTTATTTCACGTTTCGACCCCAAAAAGGAGGGGCTCGCTCGAAGGAAATGGTACTTCTTCAAGCTTAAGAAGGTTGAATAGGCATGAACTCTCAGGTCAGGGATCAGACGTGCGAGGTTAACTCTTTCGAAGAAGCTGTCATGTCCATTAGAAATGAGAAAAGTGGGGAAATCAGCATAGGTTTCAAATCTTTGAGAAGCTGGGTGTAAACTTCTATGACCTATTCATTTGAACTGAACGGCTTCAAAGGAACTTTAATTGTTTTACAGTAAATCTGCCGTTGGACTTTTCTGAAACTTTCGATATTTTCAGAGTTACAGTGTTTTTCTTCTTTTTTAGAAATGCAAGAAAATTTTCGAAAGAAACTTGGAACTACCATAATTTCTAAACCTGTTGATCAAAGATCAAATATTTTTCAAGAAAACCATAATTCATGGATGCCTGCAATATGGTATCAAGCAAAACCCTTTCACTCTTCTGGTTTATGATTTAGAAATTTGATGACGTTATATCATAAAATGAGCTGAAAAATAAAATAGGCTGCAATTTCGACAAATATTCAAGATTTCTGAAAATTCCAACGGTAGAATTATAGAAAATCAGCAAAGTTTCTCCAAAGTCATTCAGTTGAAAGAAATAGGTCATTGAATTTTACCCCCGCCTTTTTACACCGATTTAAAGATTTGGAGCCTATGCTGGGGAAATCTAGCTTAAATCTTAAACGAGGAATTTCCGAGGACTCAAAATTAGAAATCTCTAGTTTCTACTTTAGATAAATCCTTCGTTTCAAATAGTGAAACTAGGAGTGTAAATTTCCTTATTGGAAATCAGAGGGAAATAACACACTGCCAGTTTCCAATGGGGAAACTTTACGTGAAAGAGAAACCCGAAAATTATCTTCTTGATACTGTTGGGAAATGTGGGCATTTCATCTTGTTGGAAATTGTGTGAAACGAGCCCATTTCTTGCCGTGCGTCTCTGCGGCTGGGAGCCTTTCTTCACTGAAAATGTAGGAGGATGGCAAATATTTGTTTTCTGCAGTTGTCTGTTATCAGCCCGGCGCAAACAGAAAAAGCAGTGGTGTTTAAGTTTAACAAACCATTTGTGGATGGCTAAAATATTGGTATCAAGCAAAAGTCTTTTAGTTAAGCAGGATAAGAAATCTGATGACGTCAAATCCTCAAAATGTTTTCAAATATAATATGCAGTTATTTCGAAAAAATGTTAAAGAACAGCCCCCAGTAACGACCCCTCTGAAACATTGCCCCGCCCAAGGTTGAAGGATAACCCGCCAAGAAAACTCGTTTCCCCGCTAACTTTTGAGTTTAAACATTTTCTCCGCCTTGTTTTTTTGTTACCCCGTCAAAATTATGCAAGTTCCATCATAGAAGGTAGAAAATATTTCCCCGTCATATTTCTAATCCCCGCTGAAAATGTATGTTTTCACAACTTCCCCACTGTATTTTCAAGGTCCGTTGGGGTCTTTACTGTTATAGATTTCTTAACAATCCAGCGGTACAAGTATAGACAAGTGGCTAAAGTTCCTTCAAAAGAAATTGGTCACAGAAGTTTAATCGGATCTTTTTTTGCTTAAAGACTTGGAACTTATGCGCCCATAAATATTTATTGTACTTCTTGGATACTTTCCATCTGTAAGTGTTTTTGATAGATATAATCGCTGTCTTCGGGATGAGCTGTTTTTATCCATCAATATTTAATTCAACTGCTAACTTATACCCTCGAAAATGTCTATTGCTGCGATGTGATCTCCAATGCCCTAGAGTTCTCCTTTTATGAATAACACAGCCTCTGTTGATCGCAACACAATGCTCAGGACATCCCTGGATGCTTGCCAAGTTATCTTTGAATCCAGATGGGTGATAAGTTTGTAGTAGGGGCGTTTTTGTCCAAATATCGTATCAAATATTGTTAGGGCTCTATTTAGCCCCCTCTCTGTAAGGCCCCCTCTTTGATAGTCCCCTCCCTCCCAAGCGAAAATTCAAAATAAGCCCTCCTTTCTTTTAAGATCCCTCTTTTAACAAATTCCAGAGGTTACCATACATTTTCCTTTGCTTTGGTTGAACAAGGATGCATGCTACTAATGTTATTATGCATTAGATAAAACTTGTGTGGAACTTGTGTATTTTACTCGAAAAATCTTATGTTGATTCCGCAAAATATGGAGTAAAAGAACGAGAAACCAATTATTTATATCCTCGTCAAGCTTGAATCTGAAGAATTGTATCGAGAATAAACCACGATGGCAGGCTGTGCGTCGGATCTTCCTTGAGCGAAAGATGCTTGCAGCGAAGGACGAGTGAAAATATTAGAAGGCAGGAACACCACACTACGACGCAAAATAAGTAACGACTATTATTTGGATTAAATATCGATTATGTATACAGTATTGTATATAAGAGCTGATATTTCGCCTCGGCATACGAGGCTTCCTCAGAGCTAAACTCATAGAGGACGCTGCGAAGAGAAAAGCGAAGGAGAAGGAAACGGAATATTCCGTATTCCTAGTAAAGAAACTTTCATAAGTTGGAGAAAACGCGAAGTTTTTAGAATCAACTTTTGCGAATCGGCTAAACTAAGAAATTTCGCGGGATTAAACTTTCGCTAATTAGGTTTCTTATCAAATTTTGTAATGACTCTAAAGAGCTCTTCGGTGACTCTTCTGAATCTTCCACACCTATATGCTTGTTTTTACGTGAGCAAAATTTAAGAACGAAAAATTTACTCCCACCAGCGTGTTTTCATCAACGTGCCGCGTTTCGACTGCCCTCTGAACGCGTGGTGCTCTGCAGAGGGCTGCTTAGTTTCACCTTTGTTCCCCTGCGTTAACACAGTCCTCTACGGAGCAACATTCATTTCATTTTCATTTCAAATGGAGTTATGAAATTCAAACCTGAAATCAAAACCATTCGCAGTTAGTTAGCTAATTCTGATGTACCAATTAATATGTTCTGTCCAATCACGGTTTCTCTTTGCTTTGCAGTTGGGCTGAGAGTCTCTGGCTAAATCATTTCCAACCACAAGTCGAAAGCTCTGTGGAAGAGCAAGTTGCGGCGGCAAGCAATAATCAACAAGAACTTCTGATACAAGTGGCTTTGAAAGCCTTCTTGGAAGGAGCTTTTCTACCAGGTTGCCCATGCAGACTTGAAGTTTAAATGCTTGAGGTGAATTGGTGATGATCAGTAAGATTGAATGATTGCATAATAGGGTACCTATCACCCATGAAATCCTGTGAATTCTCCTGTCTGGAAGAGAGCATTTTCATCATTCGTTTGATCATGTTTGAAATGGAATGGTTTGTGAAATTTACTGAAAATGCATGAAGCTGTGAAATACGAGACTGACACCGACTCTAATTTTATGGGACATGAACCCGTTCCATTTCATAAGTTACAATTTGGCGCATGTTTCTTCACATAAATGATTGTTATTTCTAGAAGTACCCGGACGAGTGCAAACTTTTAAATTCAGTAATTGTATGGATCGTATTATGGATATTTTCCTCGAAAGGACGTGCTCAAGAAAACTGCGCTGTATGTAATATGCGTCCATATTTTGGGACTCCAGAGCTCCAGAGTGTCCTTGTCGCCGTTAAAAATATTGCTGAGCTTAGCAGTATTGTGGTCATGCTCTAGCAGCATTACATGATTCTTTGTGCTGCTACTCTAATCTTGTATCCCTTAACTTCCATTATTGCATTGCTAAAGTACTGGAAATTGGAGCTAATTAGCATATTTTGGTGAAACATTCTGTCAATGGGAATACAAAGACCAGTAGCCTTTGCAATCGTTTGCTTGTGTTTTGTGAATTTCGCACAGTCAGTTATTCTGGAAGCTGTGGAGAGCAAGTCGATGACTTTGCACAAAACATGCTGCCCTTTGTACTCTCTTGAATTGCAGGTTATCCTAGCCTCAGAGAACTGCTAAAAATCGACATTATAGCCTTTAGATTATTGCCTAACTGTTTCGTAAACGTAGATGTAACAAGGGTGTTAGGGCTCGGATGTTTTGATTGGTTATTTGTTTACCTTGTCTTGATCCTTGCGTCTTGTTTTGTTGTCTTGTTTTCTGTTCTGCTTCGTCGTCAACTGAGCGTGGTTAGGCCCAACCGTTCTCAAGTTGTTCGAATAGAGCTCCCTTGTATTTCTGTGTCTTAGTACGCCTTCGCACAAGAATGATTTTTAAAACCGCAAAACCAAAAGAAAAATCGTTTCTTTTGAAAAAAAGATTTTCCTGTGGCTTTTGGTTTTAAAAACCTTTTTTGTGCGAAGGCGCACTAAGACACAGAAATACAAGGGAGCTCTATTCGAACAACTTGAGAGCGGTTGGGCCTGACCACGCGCAGTTGAAGACGAAACAGAACAGAAAACAAGACAGCAAAACAAGACACAAGGATCAAAACGAGGTAAATAAATAATCAATCAAAACATCCTTGTCCGAGCACCCTTGAATGAAACAACGAAAGTATTCTTCTAATCGGAGCCAATTTTCCTGCAGATTTGAAATTTTTTCTGTAGAATTATGTATGTTTGTCGAGCACAATTTCTACATACGTTTTGCACAAATAAAATTTTAGATGATGCACTATTTTAGCCGTAAATATCTCCAAAATTTAGTATGCTGTTAGTATCTGGAATTTGCTCGCCAAGATCAAAGACATTGGATATGAGAATTTTGATGTTTTATTGGTTGCCTTTATAAATCTGTAATGACATGATTGGAAGTTATATTAACAGGCGCGAGGATACTGTCTTCGTCGACAAGATAGATTGATTATTCGGTTGGTCGTTGAAGACCATACAAATTGGCCAAATTTGCCGACAGATTTGCCTTGGAAAAGCCAGAAGCAAACCCCATTGGTAACTTCCTGTATTTTAAAGTGAACTCACGAATTCCATCCTTTTAAAAGATTAAAATCAATGAGACTTTCTGATTTTACGCAAAGTGACATTGTTTGAATCATCTGCTCCCCATGTTGAGCGCCTGACATTCGAAAGTACACGCAGTTTAGTATCAGTCAGCATAGCTCTCATTCGCTTCAACCGCTGACCCAAGGGCAACCTTACGCCATTGCCTACTGACATCCCTTAAGATCTTCGCGCATGCTCATGCGAATGAGAGCTATGCTGTATCTGTCATCATTGTAATCTTTGGGATTTTTCCTTCTTATTTGTTCCAGACGATTTCAAATTGTCTTCACTGCAGGTGGTGCCGAGAAAAGCCCGTCGCTAAATTTACATGCAAAAAGCAACTGACGCAACTGTTCGTCTTCTTGTTCGCTTTTCGTTCATAACTTGATAATTCAGAAATATACTACGAATTTGCCCCGGGGGGGGGTACTTGACCTAAATTTGTACGGGGATGTGCCCGCGAAATAAAATTTTTCACCCTGCTCCAGAATTTATGCCTTCAAATGATACCCTGTTCTAGAAAATATCGGTAAAAAGTATACTCAAAAACACAAAAATTTGTATTTAGGGTTACTTAGTATATTTGTCCGATGGGGATGTGCCGTTTTTCAGGGTATCGTTTTCGCCTATTTTTTCTAGAACAGGATATCAAAAGAAGGCAAATTTTCTGGAGCAGGTTGTCAAAACATGCCAAAAGAAGAAATTTTGTTACAACGGGTTATTGTTTCGTCAAATTTGTTTGTTTTTGAGCATACTTTTTACCGATTTTTTCTAGAACAGGGTATCATTTGAAGGCAAAGATTCTGGACCAGGGTGAAAAAATTTTATTTCGTGGGCACATCCCCGTACAAATTTAGGTCAAGTACCCCCCCGGGGATATTTGTAAATAAAGTACTACGTTTCCTTCCCTTCACACCTGTTTGAGACCCAAAACAGTAATGCCGGATTTTGAGAACCCAATTCCCAAGAAATAACTGTGCAACTGATTGACCCAAAGAGGTAAGCTCTGCCAAAATTTTAGACCCAAAAATGTAGACCTTAGCACCGCTTTTTTAGGTATACCTGAGAACTCCCCCGAGGATTCATTCAACCATTTTCTAGTCCAAGAAGGGATACGTTTGGGCTACTCCGGGCGGGGAGTACATGACTTGGGGATGGACGTGGGTCTGCTGCCCGGTTTCCATAAATCTATCTTCTAATCATCTAATTGTTGGCAGAAAGCTACCCATTTTTGACAATTTTTTGCCAATTTCTGGAAAACCCACCCATGTTGAAGGAAAATTTGCCGAAAAAGGCATCCTTGTTTAGAGAATTTTGGACTCCAAAACCCATCCATAAGGGTGGCACGTACCTGTACCCTCAACATGTTATGTTACCCTCCCCCTGGGGCTGCTTAGTTTGAAGGACTAAACTTCAAATAGCACAATCATCTCTGATTAACTCGGCATTAATCTCATTATGTACTTCTAATTTTAAATAGCAAGAGCACAAGAAAATATAGCACGATGATTAACAAAACATTTAAAGGTAATACAACTGAATAAATACAGTGATAATCTTCAACCAAAAGAGTTACAAACTGAAGTCTGGCTCACATTCGACATGAAGTGAGATGGTGACAAAGCAAAATCCTGCAAATGGTTATATCAGCCACTTTCACCATGAGCGATAGGACACCCAGTGTGTAGCAGTTTGAAATTTTTGTGTTTTGGACTGTTTTTACTTGGTATACAACCACCTTTCACTGTTTCGTAATTTTGAAATTTTTCCGTTGTGACCCACCTTAAGTGCAGAGCAAAAGCTTTAAGATTTAAGGGGGCTCATTACCGAAGAATTTCAAAATTGCAAAAAAAGTTGGTTGTATACCAAGTAAAAATAAGTTCAAAACACAAGAAAACATTAGTTACGGTGACTCGCTTCTGATATAATTTGCAAACTGCTACACACTGGGTGTCCTATCGCTCATGCTTTCACCTGCTCTCTAATGTGACGCAGACTCTGGCAGGTTGTAATCCTTATGACTGCGTACAACAAATGCAGCCAAGAACAAATATAATTTTCCTACACAGAAGATGGTAAAATTAGGGTTTATGTTGTCAAATATGGAGCCATAGATGAGGATGTTACGCCAGAGGGCTCCAACACCATCCAATCTGAAGTTTTCCCTGGTTGCAAAGTCAGGATTACACCATTACAAAGTCAGGACTGAAGGACCCCCCCCTCTTCCAAATCCCAAACATCAGCAAAAATTGTCAAAGAAAAATAGCATAAAGTTAGTGAGTTAGTTGGGGGGGGGGTATAACCTTAAGATTGAATAATAAAGTCAAAATCCCCCTTCAGATTTTTTAGAGCTGGTGCCACCACTGGTCTTAACTTGTGGAAAGGTGGAATGGGCAAAAGTCAACAGGAAAATTGTGTCTGCAGCCGCAGCACCAGCTCCAAAAAATTTGAAAGATGTGGATAGGGGGTTCTGACATGATTTTTCAGCCTGAATGTCGTCGTCGTCAGGTGCCTTCTGCTCTCAGCAGGTTGGCTGTCATGGATGCCCAGTCTTCCCTATGCTGTGCCTTCCTTATGGCTTCTGCATAGTTCATTCCAGTCCATTCCTTGATGTTACTGAACCACGTAAATCTTGGCCTGCCTCTTTCTCTTTTCCCATTGAACTTCCCTTCTAGTAGAAGCCTTTGCATTCCTTCTCCTCTTATCAGGTGTCCAAAATAAACACATTTCCTCTGCTTTATTGTATTCATCAGCGACCGTCTCGTATTCATCTTTTGTAATACATATTCATTTGTTCTGTGTTCGGTGTACGATATTTTTAGAATCTTCCTGTATATCCACATTTCAAAGGCCTCAATTTTTCCAATCATTGCTCTTGTTAATGTCCATGTTTCTGCACCATACAGTAAAGTTGACCAGATATAACACTTAACTAGCCGCTTCTTTGTTTCGACCTTTATACTTCTTGATGTTAGCATCTTTGACATGTTATAGAATGCATTTCTAGCTATTTCTATCCTTCTTTTAATTTCAGTCTCATTCTTGCCATCTTCTGTCACCATATGCCCTAAATAGACCATATTTGCTGTTTGCTTAATTTCTGCTCCGTCTAGCGTGATGTTTGCTCTTGGTACAGGACTCATTTTACTCACGACCATTGATTTTGTTTTTTCAACGTTCATTTCCATCCCATATGGCTTTCCTTTGTCATTGACTGCATTTATCAATTCCTGTAGATCTGCCGCAGATTCAGCTATTAGAGCTGTATCATCTGCGTATCTTAAATTGTTAATATTTACGCCGCCTACCATAACTCCTTGCATATCTTCCACTTCTCTAAATATCTGCTCAGTATATAAATTGAATAGGCTTGGTGATAATATGCAGCCCTGTCGTACTCCTTTCTTTATTTTGAATTCCGATGTAACTCTACTACCTGTTCTTACTACTGCTGTCTGTTCCCAGTATAATTTAGTTATTATCTGTAAATCCTTGTCATCAATACCTATCTCCTGTAGACATTCGATCATTTTTGTGTGTTTTACTCGATCAAATGCTTTCGTATAGTCTATGAAGCAAATATATACATTTTTTTGTACCTCTAATGATCGTTCACATATTGTTCTAAGATTAAATATCCCTTCTCTAGTTCCAGTTCCTGATTTGAATCCACTCTGCAATCTACTTACTTCTCGATCAATTTTGTTTACTATTCTTAGTTGTATCATTTTTAGCAGCAATTTAGTTACATGACTCATTAAGCTTATTGTTCTGTGTTCTGCGCAATTCTGTGTTTTAGGCTTTTTAGGAAGAGTTATGAATACTGACTGTTTCATTTCTGAAGGGATCAGTCCGTTGTTGTAAATTGTATTGCAAAGGCTAGTTATTATGTCAGTATTTTCTTCGTCTAATGCTTTTAATATTTCCGCTGGTATGTCATCTGGTCCTGTTGCTTTGCCGTTCTTCATTGATCTTATTGCCTTTTCTACTTCTTCTTTTAAAATGTTTTCCCCACTGTTTACTTCAAAACGTGGCATAGGTTCTCTCTCATCATCATATAATTCAGTGACATATTCATAGCCTGAATGTACATTCAACTAAATTTTTCTTTGACAATCTTTGTTGACTTTTTGAATTTCTAGGAGATATCCCAAGTCCCCCTGTGGCACCACCATTTATTGTGTGCAGTTTAAATGAGTAGAGTACAATTTGAACCAATTGCTAAGTAATTTCTATATGCTCTGTAGTATGAGAATCTTGGCATGGTGGTCCTTATGAGCTTAAAGTAAAAGATTCTCAGACTGAACCTTTTTTCTGCACATGCAGGGAACCATCACAGCCAACCTTCTGTGCACATGCCCTGCCTTAAAGACATATTTCCCCTCATGGTGTTAAATTCACTTTTCAAGGAAATAGGCATTGGTGGTGTACATATGGTTTTGGGTATGGTTTTCCTGGCTAAGATTCTTTGAGAAAATTTTTGATTTCTTAAGAAGCTTTTGTTCAAGGAAAGCTACATTTTTTGCATGGCCCAATATTCTCATGATATCAAAATATAAGAAGTTGGTTGCCTATTCTCAAAGAATTCTGGTAATGATAATGTGCATAAGGCATGACTGCACATAGGAGTAGCCTCTAAAAGGGCCAAATTAAACACCTGAACACCCATAGATTGCTAGATATACAACAGTCTATTTTTAACTACCTAGAGTCCTTGCTCTCATACCAGCTAAAAAATGTGTTCAAATATTTTTACTACCCGTAGTAGCTTAAAACACAGCATAATTATTAAGTACATAAACTGTGAAAATAATGGTCTCCGTTACAAAAAATAACCTGGTACTAAGTGCAACTGTTTGCTATCAAAATACTCAATAACTATATACAAGATGTTAAAACTTTTACCCAAAGTTTGCAAATAACTGCTTTGCAGCCCACCCACACCATATGTGAAGTCAAATTAACTGTAAGATGCCAAAGAGGTTTTAGACAAAATCATTTTTAACACTAGAAATTCTTTGCAATTTCTTTTAGAGCAACCATAAAGTAGGCATAAAATCAGTTGTGTGATTTTTGAGAGATCTTTACCTTGCTGTAAGTAGTCTTTATAAATTTGGTGTCAATTGATTACAGAAGAAGCCTCTGGTACCCCAGGCATAAAGTCCACTTTTATCAAATAATATTTTCCAACAACTATTGTAGTCAACGGGGCAGAGTCTTGTAACCATAACAAACCCCTCTTGAAATAATGATTTGTGCGGTTTTGGTTGGCGAAATCACACATATTGTCTTCCCTACTTTTTCAAAGTGAGAAGTATTATTTTGAAGGTGGCTTGCTTTTAAAGATGGCAGGGACAGTGGACTCCTCAAAGTAACTTTATTGTGGAGTCATCCCATCCACCAAAAAGTGCAGAAAACAATGGACACAGGCCTGAAACAAGACAAGTTTCTCAACAGTTATATAGTCTCAACCCAACACCAATAAAATGCTTTCTTCCTTCATTTTGGCCCATTCCCGTATTAATATTACATCTGAGACCAACTTTTATGGGATATTTCCAAAATGAGTCCATAAACACCTCTATAACAACCCAGAGTCTGTGCATTGTTCATAGTGCTGAAGTAGATCTCAAATTTTTCCATGGTCGCAAAATCGCAACATTGTCTTCTCCTGTGTCATCATCTTCATCATAATCATGGTCTTTTTCATCCAATTCAACTTCTGGATTTGGGGGTGATGGGGATCTATTCCATGTCGGCTGCCAATCATTCATTTCACTCAGCATGTGCCCCTCTTGGATGGCAGCATCTGTTTCCAAGATCCCCTCTTGCTGCTCACGGCGAAAATGATATTTGACATGCATGAAATTGTAGCGTCTGCCAATCCTAAATCCACACATTACACGCTTGATGTTTTCTCTGAAGCCTTCATAGCAGAAAAGGTAAACCAAGGGGTTGATGAAACATTTGATGCATATGACCAAGTAGAAGATATCATACAGATAGCATTGATGATCATTGTCAAGTGTTTCACCCCCATCCAGCAGAAACCATAAACGTGAAAACATGTATGGTAGAAATACCATGAAGAATGCAAAAGTTACTGCTAGCAGCAGCGTGAGCTTGCGTTGGTTGCGTGCACGCTCGATTAACGAGACATCAGCTTCCAAATCTGTTTGCTGGATTTCTTCTTCAGTGTGCAATTCCACGCCAACTTGCACGAACATTATCGTGAAAATAAAGATTGGGATGATCACTTGAATTATGAAAATCACGACATCATAAAGCACGAAACTCGTGTAGGTACCCATTTCTAAGTGGCAATGTCCATGGCTTGCGTGTACCCCGACTATGACTGGAAATGCGGGGACAGCAGCAAGGAAAATGTCCATTCCAAACAGAGCAAAAAACCTCAACTTTCGATACTGCTCGGATGTGTTATAAAAGACTCTTCGATAAAAACTGTGGACAGTGAAAAGCAGAACGTAGATGGACAAAACGATTGAGATTTCATGCATGAGCTCGATGAATCGGCAAGCACTGTCAGATGAAAATGACAACATTCGTGATATTTCCAAGAAGTAAATCAGGGGAAGGAATATGGACGCTATGAAATCAAATCCTGCCAAACCAACGAGGAATAAATCTGTTGAACTCAGCTCTTGATAACTTCTTGTTGTAACGGCCACAAATGTCAGATTCCCAAGAACGCCACTGATGAAGAACAAGAAGGATATGACTTGAAAGACGCTCCTCAAAGCCGGGCCTAAGCAGACACCTTCGACTTCATTGTCAAATACGCCCATCTTGCAAGACGCAGTATCGTTGCCAAAACACAACATCTTCGCTGTTGTTTCGATCTATTCAACCTTGAGATTCATTGCCAGTCAAGCAAGATGACTTGTGAGTTTATCCCGGCTTCAGAGACGGTCTTTACCAAAGAGGATATTCATCTTTCGGCAAGTTTAATTTGTTTTACGTAAGTAACTGCAGCAATGTAATGACCTCAAGGGAACAATAGAAGTTCGCTCATGCTTAAACCACAATCACAACAATAGCCACATACCCCTCAGCCACTGACCGCCACTCAAACAGTGCAGTAGAAACCTGCATAAAAGAACCTACTTTTACAAGAACCTTGAGGCTGAAGTTTTTCAAACCCCTGAAATAAGAACCTCTCAGAAGCTGACACTTGGGGAGGTTCTTATATAACAGGTTTCATGTCTTCAGAATTTCTCAGGATTTTCAAGAATCCTTGGCATTCAGATCAGAATTCTTTAGTGGTACAAAAGACTAGGGTATTCAGATTTTTTGTTCAGAATTCTTCAGATTTTTAACAATAACTCTAACCTAAAAATGTTAGTTCTCAAGAATTCTCCAGAAATTCTCAAAAAGTCTTCAGATTTCTTGTGCTGAAAACAGTATCAATGTGTGCAATGTGAGTACCACACCCAAGAACCCTTTAAGAACCTTGCAGGCTCGAATTTAGAATATGCATGTATGTGTATGTATTCTTTCTTTGATGTAAATTACAGGACTAAGCTAACAGCTTTTTTTCAGCCTGGTTTACAAATTAAAATTGAAAAATGAAAAAAAATGTTATGATTCATATACAGGTAGAATAAAGATTATTAAAAGTTATACAATCATAAATTTACAAATATTTAAAATTATGGGTCATGCTGTTCCTAAATACTTTTCAGTAACTTCATTATGAAATCGTCCAACCGTATTCAAAGTTTTCAGCAGATACAATGCTCATTTAATAACAGCCATTTAATTAAGAACCTATTCAGGCTGCCCTAAAAAACCTAGGTTCTTCTATGCGGGTTTCTACGGGGTTTCTACTGTACCTCTTGGGATAGAATTAAGAAACTCCAGCACGAGTTTACTTTATTCTCACTTGTTTCCGGAATCATATTGCTCAGAAACTACTTGAGTAATGTCCAAACATTGGAAAGGCTTCAAAAACCATTTTGAAATTTTTAGGAAGGCACAGATTTTTGAGAAACTTCCAGTACTGGTCCAAACGACAGAGCAGAATCAGCGCGTGCATGCGCGAAAACTCGTAACTTTGACCTCCATAGCTCCTCGTACAGATCTCAAAAATTGACATTAAACTCTTGATTTATTTATTTCAAACAATTTATCTATCCAAACACGTCCTTATCTCAAATTGCTCGATGACGTCATTTTACACAGTTTCTGCTCTGTCTATGTGTACACGTAAGAATTTTATAAGAAACTGCTAAACTCAACTCTCAGATCGCCAAAAAATTAAGAAACTTCAATGTTGGTAAAACATGAGGTAAGAAATTATTTATTTTCATAAAGGGAATCCTAACTTTATTTTCATTGTTTCTCGTATCATATTACTCGGAAGGTACTTGAGTAATATCTAAACATTGGAAAGGCTTCAAAAAACCTTGTTTTGACATGTTCTTGACGGGCCAAGTGGTGAATATGGATGGGGAACTCGTAAGAAATTTTGAGTATTTAGAATCCGATAATTTTAAGAAATTTTCAGTACTGGCCCAAATTCTTAGTATCTTACTTACGCAGTGCACAAAACTATGTGAGGACATAAAGCATTGACGGATACACTGGATACCAATACCAGAACCCTATATTGAGAGCACAGCACGAAATAATCAAAGGGCAGCAAAGTAGGCATTGGCCACTACACCAAATGTACAGAGCACAGCTCAAAATAATAAAAACACATAACAGATAGTTGAAAACACACAACAATCATATAAGAGCACGGAACAGTACAGTACTTTGAGCACATAATGCAGCGATAGCGTTCCAGGCATGGCTGCCAAAAAAATCAGATTTGCCACACACCCGGGTCAATTCCCTAGTAAGTTATGAAGCACTGCAAGGATTTGGCCCCAGCTAGTGAATAGTTCTACAAAAGATAGAGTCCAGTTCTTTTTGGAAAAAGACTGTACATTTCAAGAAAACTATCTTTTGCCATTGATTGTAGAAAAACACACTGATGACCTATGCAGGAAAGAACAGTGAGGCCGCAGGAACGACAATTTAGTGGCCAAAGGCGCAACGGTAACGGCAAAATTGCTCTACGTCATAGGATTAATGGCGGACTGAAACGAAATGAGCCAACAAAGCCAATATTGTTGCCTTACTTTCAGAATGGTTGTGTTGTGTCTCACGGAGACAGCAGATCACAAACAAGAAAATTCATAAGTTTCCATCTTGCAAGGAAGATATGGCCCAAAAATTTTTGGAGAATCAGTTAGCCCAAAGGATGCACTCAGTACTTGTATATACGGGGGGGGGGTAAGTCCAATATTTTGGGTCAGAACATTGCCAATGAGCATAGATAATAGAACTATTATCTATGCCGATGAGTGATATTTTTGTGTCCAAATAAAACAGGAATCATGATAGTCATGATACTTTTTGGCATCAAATTGAGTCAAAACGATATTTTTGAGTTCTTCAGGGGCAATTCCGACACAATTAGCATCTTTTCGGAATATTTCATGTCCCTCCACAGTTTTCAGAGTATAAAATAAGCATGTATTTTTGGATCGTAGTGAAGCTAAACTGATATTTTCGGGTTGCCTGAAAACTCCTCGGACTGACCCCCCCCCCAATTATGCCCGCGTAAGGCCCTAGAAATTTTTAGATAATAATTACAAGACAAAATGGCAAACATGTCGTTGCACGTGGGGGTCATCAGGGTTTGCGGAACTGCGGAATTTGAAGAAAATTCGTCGCGGAATACGGAATTTTTGCAACTTCTTTGCGGAACGACGGAAGTCTCTGTTCCCATTGGACGCGGATTTTCTCGAAAATGATAAGCGGAATGCGGGATTGTTATGAATTTTCATGGATTTGTGGATCTTTCATCTGTTGTCTTGTAGAAAAATGTCGTGGTCACATCTCTGTTTTTCTAGCCAGCTTTATGAGGAATGAAAATAACTTCCAAGCTTTGCATAAGAATTTTAACTGCAGCTCTCCTCCTCTTTCCACCTGGATGGATGAAAATGTCTAACAATACTACTTTGTGCCATAATTGATAGCAAAGTGGCGGGACGCGGAATTTTGGCTAAAAATAAGCGGAATGGTGGATTTTAACTGAAAATCGCGCGAAACGGCGGATTTCTACCCCCTCCCCCTTGATGACCCCCACTTGCACCATTCATCTTGAGTACTAAGGGAGGGGTCATTTCTATTTTGGGTACCAGGACTGAGGATTCTTGGCAGGGGTATGAAACTTTTTCCATTATTTTCTGGGGGGGGGTACGAAACCTTGAACAGCAACTTTCATGGGGTACGAAGCTATTTTGCTTGAAAAATTTTGGACGAAGTCTTCACAGAAAGGTTAACAAAGATCTGGAAATGACGAATCACTTGACTGCAATGAACATTGCATGGGACAACTTGGCATCTATTCATTTGTCTATGGTTTATGCAAAAAACTTTCCTCGATGGGGTACCGAGCCATCTTGCTGAAAGATGGCCTGCCCGGGGGGGGGGGTACTCCCATACTTGACTTGACGTGCCGCTCAACAGGGTGTCCTTTTACGGTAAAAATTATGCGACAGGGTGTCCTTTTCTGATAAAAATTATGCGACAGGGTATTACAATTGATAAGAAAATTATGTGACAGAGTATCATGTGGAAGGATGCCTTTTAGAGTACTCTTGAAACAATGGATTTTGGCAAAATTTTTATGCGACAGGGTACACTTTTGGGCGATTTTTTATGCGATAGGGTACAGGGTGTGGAGAGATTTGCCGCACACTCCCGTCACTTTCCTAGTCAAGTACCCCCCCCCCGGGATGGCCAGGCACAAAAATTTTCTCCATTTTCAAGACGGGGCATGAAAATTTCTCTAATCGAGTGAGATTTCATCCGCCATGGTACCTAGGATTGAAAATAACCGCACCCTAAAATCAACCGTTCTTTGGAAAATGGAACTAATCGAGAACCGTTCTTCCCATGATGGGTCAAGCGAGTGGCAGTTCACTCTCGAAATCTCATAAACTCATACCAAAAATACTTTCGTTTTCTAGATAAATCAGCACTATATGTAAAAATCCTTTCATTTTGAAAAATTCTCGTGACGCTTTTCAATTGAGTGAATTGCCCCTTACTTTTGACTTCCTTATCGGCTCCCTTATAATGATCTTCATATTTCCTTGATATGCCCTCTTGGACATATCGTTAAAAAACCTACAGTCAGTTACAAAATTGTTGAGCCCCCCCAGGTTTTTTAGTTTTAGCCCCTGTCCCCCCTAGTCAATGTTGCAGTACCACAGAAAGTTGCCGAGTCACGTGTCTCATCTCGATCAGGTACTTTTATCAGAACAACATTGATATGGGGAAAAGGGGGGACGGAAATGTCATTTTTTCAACGTGGCTTAACCCTATCTCACATGGGTGATTTGAAACGGTCAATGCCTGGGGGTGGAATCCACCCCCCTGTTTATCTCTGTTGTTGCTTGAGATATGGCAGCCAAATTTGGCACAAGGGTTGTCGATTATGTAAACAATGAATTTGTGAAACAATGGTTTAATTAGCGTTGTTGTTGTTGTTGCTAGAGAATAATTAACATTATGACATCATATGACGTCATAAAAATGAAAGTGTGTTAAAAAGTCGTAAAACTTTATTTTTCGTAAAGAAATGAAATATATAGATCAAAATAGATGTAAATTCATACTTTACACTTAATTGGACCTATTGAATAGGATTAGAAGAGATACAAATTATATTTTTCACAGATTGTGGCACAACAACTTGGTTACCATGGAGACAAGGCTAAAAATAGAACACCAAAATTGTTTCAGTTTCATTGCTGTATGATAGAAAGCTAAACTTGCTAAATCTCAGAGGCATTCAACAAACGCGGAAAAACTTATAAATGAAAATGTACGAGGGGGGGATGGAATCCACCCCCCAGGTGAGATAGGGTTAACAATTTCCAAAGTTATTGTAGCGTAGACCAATTATTCAAAAGAAGAGAGGGTCTACGCAGCAATGAGAAAAAGCTTCCTACAGTCTTCCAGATTTCTAAATGTTATTTTACGCAGCCTTTGTTGAGATGCATTTCACACATTATTTGAATAGCGTATTAGAATAATTAAAGATAATTACTCGCGTGGTAGTAGATAGCTTTCACTCATTGTTTTTTAGACCCATTCTTCTTTTGAATAACGGGTCTATTCGTGGACATCCTGCTTTCAAAGACACTAACTTTTCACCAGAAAAAGGGCTACAGGCTTACCACTTTTGTTTAATTTGACTGATTCTGAGAATTGCTATTTCTGCCAGAAGGTGAGGCTATAGGCTTACCTTTTTTGCTTAAATAGACTGATTTTGGGAATTCTTCTTCTCCGGCAAAAGGCAAAACCATAGGCTTACCTTTTTTGCATAATTTGACTGATTTTGTGAATTCTTCTTCTCCGCCAGAGGGTAAGGATATAGGCTTACCTTTTGTGCTTACAGTGACTGATTTTGAGAAATCTTCTTATTCGCCAGAAGGTAAGGCTATAGGCTTACCTTTTGTGCTTAAATAGACTGATTTTGAGAATTCTTCTTCTCCGCCAAAATGTAAGGCTATAGGCTTACCTTTTTTGCTTAAATAGACTGATTTTGAACATGCTTCTTTTCCCCCCAAATGTAAAGCTATAGGCTTACCTTTTTTGCTTAAATAGACTGATTTTAGAATTCTTCTTTTCTATCAAAATGTAAGGCTATAGGCTTACCTTTTTTGTTTAAATAGACTGATTTTGAGCATGATTCTTTTCCGCCAGAGGGTAAGGCTATAGGCTTTCCTTTTTTGCTTAAATTGACTGATTTTGGGAATTCTTCTTCTCCGGGAGAGGGTAAGACTATAGGCTTCCTTTTTTGCTTAAATGGACTGATTTTGGGAATTCTTCTTCTCCGCAAGAGTGTAAGGCTATAGGCTTACCTTTTGTGCTTAAATAGACTGAATTTGAGAATGCTTCTTTTCTGCCAAAATATAAGGCTATAGGCTTACCTTTATCTCTTCAATTGACTGATTTTGATAATTCTTCACTTCCGCCAGAGGGTAAGGCTATAGGCTAACCTTTTTGCTTAAATTGACTGATTTTAAGCATGCTTCTTTTCCGCCAAATGTAAGGCTATAGGCTTGCCTTTTTTTCTTAACTAGACTGACTATGAGCATGCTTCCTTTTCCCCAAAATGTAAAGCTATAGGCTTACCTGTTTTGCTTAAATAGACTGATTTGAGCATGCTTCTTTTCTGCCAGAGGGTAGGGCTATACGCTTTCCTTTTTTGCTTAAATTGACTGATTTTGGGAATTCTTCTTCTCCGCCAGAGGGTAAGGCTATAGGCTTACCTTTTGTGCTTACAGTGACTGATTTTGAGCATGCTTCAATTCCGGCAAAATGTAAAGCTATAGGCTTACCTTTTCTGCTTAAATAGACTGATTTTGAGAATGCTTCATTTCCACTTTGATTTTGTGAATTCTTCTTCTCCGACAGAGGGTAAGGCTATAGGCTTACCTTTTTTGCTTAAATTGACTGATTTTGAGCATGCTTCTTTTCCGCCAAAATATAAGGCTATAGGCTTACCTTTTTTGCGTAAATAGACTGATTTTGAGAATTCTTCTTCTCCGGCAGAAGGTAAGACTATAGCCGTACCTTTTTTACATTATTTGACTGATTTTGTGAATTCTTCTTCTCCGCCAAAGGGTAAGGCTATAGGCTTACCTTTTGTGCTTACAGTGACTGATTTTGAGAATGCTTCAATTCCGGCAAAATGTAAAGCTATAGGCTTACCTTTTCTGCTTAAAATAGACTGATTCTGAGAATGCTTCTTTTCCACTTTGATTTTGGGAATTCTTCTTCTCCGGCAGAAGGTAAGACTATAGTCTTACCTTTTTTACATTATTTGACTGATTTTGTGAATTCTTCTTCTCTGCCAGAGGGTAAGGCCATAGGCTTTCCTTTTTGCTTAAATTGACTGATTTTGAGAATTCTTCTTTTCTGCCAAAATGTAAGGCTATAGGCTTACCTTTGTCTCTTAAATTGACTGATTTTGATAATTCTTTATTTCCGCCAGAGGGTAAGGCTATAGGCTTACCTATTTTTATTAATCTGACTGATTTTGAGAATGCTTCCTTTCCGCCAAAATGTAAAGCTATACGCTTACCTTTTGTGTTTAAAAAGACTGATTTTGAGAATGCTTCTTTTCTGCCAGAGGGCAGGGCTGTAGGCTTACGTATTTTGCTTAAATAGACTGATTTTAGAATTCTTCTTTTCTGCCAAAATGTAAGGCTATAGGCTTACGTATTTTGCTTAAATAGACTGATTTTAGAATTCTTCTTTTCTGGCAAAATGTAGGGCTATACGCTTACCTTTTTTGTTTAAATAGACTGATTTTGAGCATGCTTCTTTTCTGCCAGAGGGTAAGGCTATAGGCTTTCCTTTTTTGCCTAAATTGACTGATTATGGGGATTCTTCTTCTGCGGGAGAAGGTAAGATTATGGTCTTCCTTTTTTTTCCTAAATGGACTGATTTTGGGAATTCTTCTTCTCCGCCAGGGTGTAAGGCTATAGGCTTACCTTTTGTGCTTAAATAGACTGAATTTGAGACTGCTTCTTTTCTGCCAAAATGTAAGGCCATAGGCTTACCTTTTTGATTAAACAGATTGATTTTGAGGATGCTTCTTTTACTCCAAAATGTAAGGTTATGGGCCTACCTTCTTGCTTAAATTGACTGATTTTGAGAATACTTCTTCTCCGCCAAAATGTAAGGCGATAGGCTCACCTATATCTCTTAAATTGACTGCTTTTCATAATTCTTCATTTCCGCGAGAGGGTAAGGCTATAGGCTTACCTATTTTCCAGGCTTTGACAGATTTTCATAATTCTTCATTTTCGTTAGTGGGTAAGGCTATAGGCCTACCTTTTTGCTTAAATAGACTGATTTTAGAATTCTTCTTTTCTGCCAAAATGTAAGGCCATAGCCTTACCTTTTTTGTTTAAATAGACTGATTTCAGCATGCTTCTTTTCTGCCAGAGGGTAAGGCTATACGCCTTCCTTTTTTGCTTAAATTGACTGATTTTTGGAATTCTTCTTCTCCGGCAGAAGGTAAGACTACAGTCTTACCTTTTTTACATAATTTGACTGATTTTGTGAATTCTTCTTCTCTGCCAGAGGGTAAGGCTATAGGCTTACCTTTTGTGCTTAAATAGACTGAATTTGAGGATGCTTCTTTTACTCCAAAATGAAAAGCTATAGGCTTTCCTTTTTGCTTAAATTAACTGATTTTGAGCATGCTTCCCTTCCACCAAAATGTAAAGCTATAGGCTTACCTTTTGTGTTTAAAAAGACTGATTTTGAGCATATTTCTTTTCTGCCAGAGGGTAAGGCTATAGGCTTACCTTTTTTGCTTAAATTGACTGATTTTGAGCATGCTTCTTTTCTGCCAAAATGTAAGGCTATAGGCTTACCTTTTTTGCTTAAATAGACTGATTTTGAGCATGCTTCCTTTCCCCCAAAATGTAAAGCTATAGGCTTACCTTTTTTGCTTAAATCGACGGATTTTAGAATTCTTATTTTCTGCCAAAATGTAAGGCTATAGGCTTACCTTTTTTGCTTAAATCGACGGATTTTAGAATTCTTATTTTCTGCCAAAATGTAAGGCTATAGGCTTACCTTTTTTGTTTAAATAGACTGATTTTGAGCATGCTTCTTTTCTGCCAGACGGTAAGGCTATAGGCTTTCCTTTTCTGCTTGAATTTACTGATTTTGGGAATTCTTTCTCTCCAGTAGAAGGTAAGACTATAGGCTTACCTTTTTTGCATAATTTGACTGATTTTGTGAATTCTTCTTCTCCGCCAGAGGGTAAGGCTATACGCTTACCTTTTTTGCTTACAGTGACTGATTTTGAGCATGCTTCCTTTCCCCCAAAATGTAAAGCTATAGGCTTACCTTTTTTGCTTAAATCGACGGATTTTAGAATTCTTATTTTCTGCCAAAATGTAAGGCTATAGGCTTACCTTTTTTGTTTAAATAGACTGATTTTGAGCATGCTTCTTTTCTGCCAGACGGTAAGGCTATAGGCTTTCCTTTTCTGCTTGAATTTACTGATTTTGGGAATTCTTCTTCTCCAGTAGAAGGTAAGACTATAGTCTTACCTTTTTTACATAATTTGACTGATTTTGTGAATTCTTCTTCTCTGCCAGAGGGTAAGGCTATAGGCTTACCTTTTTGTGCTTAAATAGACTGAATTTGAGAATGCTTCTTTTCTGCCAAAATGTAAGGCTATAGGCTTACCCTTTGTGCTTAAATAGAGTGATTTTTTAGCATGCTTCTTTTCCGCAAAAATGTAAGGCTATATGGGTACCTTTTTTGCTGAAATAGAGTGATTTTGTGCATGCTTCTTTTTCGCCAAAATGTAAGGCTATAGGCTTACCTTTTTTATTTAATTACACTGATTTTGAGCATGCTTCTTTTCTGCCAGAGGGTATGGCTATAGGCTTTCCTTTTCTGCTTAAATTGACTGATTTTGGGAATTCTTCTTCTCCGGCAGAGGGTAAGACTATAGGCTTACCTTTTGTGCTTACAGTGGCTGATTTTGAGCATACTTCAATTCCGGTAAAATGTAAAGCTCTAGGCTTACCTTTTTGGCGTAAATATACTGATTTTGAGCATGCTTCTTTTCTGCTAGAGGGTAAGGCTGTAGGCTTACCTTTTTTGCTTAAATTGATTGATTTTGGGAATTCTTCTTCTCCGGAAGAAGGTAAGCCTTTTTTGCATAGGCTTACCTTTTTTGCATAATTTGACTGATTTTGCGAATTCTTCTTCTCTGCCAGAGGGTAAGGATATAGGCTTACCTTTTGTGCTTACAGTGACTGATTTTGAGAAATCTTCTTATTCCCCAGAATGTAAGGCTATAGGCTTATCTTTTGTGCTTCAATAGAGTGATTTTGAGAATGCTTCTTTTCTGCCAAAATTTAAGGCTATAGGCTTACCTTTTTGCTGTAATATACTGATTTTGAGCTACTTCTTTTCCGTCAAAATGGAAGGCTATAGGCTTACTTTTTTTGCTTGAATAGACTGATTTTGAGAATTCTTCTTCTCCGGCAGAAGGTAAGACTATAGTCTTACCTTTTTTATATTATTTGACTGATTTTGTGAATTCTTCTTCTCCGCCAAAGGGTAAGGCTATAGGCTTACCTTTTGTGCTTACAGTGACTGATTTTGAGAATGCTTCAATTCCGGCAAAACGTAAAGCTATAGGCTTACCTTTTTTGCTTAAATTGACTGATTTTGAGCATGCTTCTTTTCCGCCAAAATGTAAGGCTATAGGCTTACCTTTTTGCTTAAATTGACTGATTTTGAGCATGCTTCTTTTCCGCCAAAATATAAGGCTATAGGCTTACCTTTTTGGCGTAATTAGACTGATTTTGAGCATGCTTCTTGTCTGCCAGAGGGTAAGGCTGTAGGCTTTCCCTTTTTGCTTAAATTGACTGATTTTGGGAAGTCTTCTGCTCCGAAAGAAGGTAAGACTTTTTTTGCATAGGCTTACCTTTTTTGCATAATTTGACTGATTTTGCGAATTCTTCTTCTCTGCCAGAGGGTAAGGATATAGGCTTACCTTTTGTGCTTACAGTGACTGATTTTTAGAAATCTTCTTATTCGCCAGAAGGTAAGGCTATAGGCTTATCTTTTGTGCTTCAATAGATTGATTTTGAGGATGCTTCTTTTACTCCAAAATTAAAGGCTGTAGGCTTTCCATTTTGCTTAAATTAACTGATTTTGAGCATGCTTCCTTTCCACCAAAATGTAAAGCTATAGGCTTACCTTTTGTGTTTAAAAAGACTGATTTTGAGCATATTTCTTTTCTGCCAGAGGGTAAGGCTATAGGCTTACCTTTTTTGCTTAAATTGACTGATTTTGAGCATGCTTCTTTTCTGCCAGACGGTAAGGCTATAGGCGTACCTTTTTGCATAATTTGACTGATTTTGTGAATTCTTCTTCTCCGGCAGAGGGTAAGACTATAGGCTTACCTTTTGTGCTTACAGTGACTGATTTTTAGAAATCTTCTTATTCGCCAGAGGGTAAGGCTATACGCTTACCTTTTGTGCTTACAGTGACTGATTTTGAGCATGCTTCTTTTCCGCCAAAATGTAAAGCTATAGGCTTACCTTTTGTGCTTAAATAGACTGAATTTGAGAATGCTTCTTTTTCGCCAAAATGTAAGGCTATAGGCTTACCTTTTTTATTTAAATAGACTGATTTTGAGCATGCTTCTTTTCTGCCAGAGGGTATGGCTATAGGCTTTCCTTTTCTGCTTAAATTGACTGATTTTGGGAATTCTTCTTCTCCGGCAGAGGGTAAGACTATAGGCGTACCTTTTTTGCATAATTTGACTGATTTTGTGAATTCTTCTTCTCCGCCAGAGGGTAAGGCTATACGCTTACCCTTTGTGCTTACAGTGACTGATTTTGAGTATGCTTCTTTTCCGCCAAAATTTAAAGCTACAGGCTTACCTTTTTTGCTTAAATAGACTGAATTGGAGAATGCTTCTTTTCTGCCAAAATGTAAGGCTATAGGCTTACCTTTTGTGCTGAAATAGACTGATTTTGAGCATTCTTCTTTTCTGCCAAAATGTAAGGCTATAGGCTTACCTTTTGTGCTGAAATAGACTGATTTTGAGCATTCTTCTTTTCTGCCAAAATGTAAGGCTTTAGGCTTACCTTTTTTGCTTAAATAGAGTGATTTTGTGCATGCTTCTTTTTCGCCAAAATGTAAGGCTATTGGCTTACCTTTTTTGCTTAAATAGAGTGATTTTGTGCATGCTTCTTTTTCGCCAAAATGTAAGGCTATAGGCTTACCTTTTTTGCTTAAATAGAGTGATTTTGTGCATGCTTCTTAAGGCTATAGGCTTACCTTTTTTGCTTAAATAGAGTGATTTTGTGCATGCTTCTTAAGGCTATAGGCTTACCTTTTTTGCTTAAATAGACTGATTTTGAGCATGCTTCTTTTCCGCCAAAATGTAAGGCTATAGGGTTACCTTTTTTGCTTAAATAGACTGATTTTGAGAATGTTTCTTTTACTCCAAAATGTAAGGCTATAGGCGTACCTTTTTGCAAAAATTGACTGATTTTGATAATCCTTCTTTTCCGTCAGAGGATAAGGGTATAGGCGTACCTTTTTTGCCTAAATAGACTGATTTTGAGCATGCTTCCTTTCCCCCAAAATGTAAAGCTATAGGCTTACCTTTTTTGCTTAAATCGACGGATTTTAGAATTCTTATTTTCTGCCAAAATGTAAGGCTATAGGCTTACCTTTTTTGTTTAAATAGACTGATTTTGAGCATGCTTCTTTTCTGCCAGACGGTAAGGCTATAGGCTTTCCTTTTCTGCTTAAATTTACTGATTTTGGGAATTCTTCTTCTCCGGTAGAAGGTAAGATTATAGGCTTACCTTTTTTGCATAATTTGACTGATTTTGTGAATTCTTCTTTTCTGCCAAAATGTAAGGCTATATGCTTACCTTTTTTCCTTCATTTGAGTAATTTTTTTGGAATGCTTTTTTTCCGCCAGAAAGTAAGATTACAGACTTACCATTTTCGTTAAAAAATCCTAATACTCATTTTCCACCAAGAAATGGACTATAAGCATACCTTTACCGCCTAATATGACTCCTTTTGGGAATGGTTATTTTTAGGCGGAAAGTAACGCTATAGGCTTACCTTTTTCGCTAAAAAGCCTGCTTTAAAGACTACTTATTTTCCACCATGAAAAGGACTATAAGCATACCTTTACCGCCTAATATGACTCCTTTTGGGAATGGTTATTTTTAGGCGGAAAGTAACGCTATAGGCTTACCTTTTTCACTAAAAAGCCTGCTTTAAAGACTACTTATTTTCCACCATGAAAAGGAGTATATGCTGACGTTTACTTCGTAATTTGACTAATTTTCAGAATGCTTATTTTCAGCCAGAAACTAAGAATATAGGCTTACCTTTATCGCTAAAAGCCTGCTTTACAAAATACTCATTTTCCTTCATGAAAAAGATTATAAGCTTGCCTTTTCTGCATAAGTAGACTGATTTGGAGAATGCTTATTTCCACCAGAAAAGAAGGCTACAGGCTTACTTTTTTCGCTAAAAATGCTTAAAAAACTCTTATTTTCCATCATAGAAAGGACTACAGGCTTACCTTTTCTGCCTAATTTTACTGATTTTAGAATGTTTTTCCTCCCGGCAGAAACTAAGACTATAGGCTTACCTCTTTCGCAAAAAAATCCTGCTTTATAAAATGCTAATTCTCCTCCAAGAAAAGGACTAATAAGCTTACCTTTTTCTTAATTTGGGTGTAATCTACACCACAAAATAAGGCTATACGCTTACCTTTTTCCCTAAAAATTCCAGTTTTAGCAGTATTTAATCTCCTCTATGAAAAATATTATCTGCTTACTTTTTCTACCGATTTTGACTGATTTTGAGAATGCTTCTCTTCCGGCAGAAAGTAAGGCTATATGCTGACCTTTTTCGCTAAATGAACTATATATAAGCTTACCTTTTTATTGCCTGATTTGACTGCTTTTGAGAATGGTTATTTTCAGCCAGAAAGTAAGGCTATAGGCTTAACTTTTTCGATAAAAAAGCCTTCTTTAAAAAATATTAATTTTTCGGCATGAAAGGGACTATAAGCTAACCTTTACTGCCTAATTTGACTGCTTTTGAGAATGGTTGTCTTCAGCCAGAACGTAAGGCTATAGGCTTACCCTTTTCGATCAAAAAGCCTTCTTTAAAAAATACTAATTTTTCGGCATGAAAGGGACTATAAGCTAACCTTTACTGCCTAATTTGACTGCATTTGAGAATGGTTATTTTCAGCCAGAAAGTAAGGCTATAGGCTTACCTTTTCGATAAAAAACCTGCTTTTTAAAGAATACTCATTTTCCAAAATGAAATGGACTATAAGCTAACCTTTACTGCCTAATTTGACTGCTTTTGAGAATGGTTGTCTTCAGCCAGAACGTAAGGCTATAGGCTTACCCTTTTCGATAAAAAAGCCTTCTTTAAAAAATACTAATTTTTCGGCATGAAAGGGACTATAAGCTAACCTTTACTGCCTAATTTGACTGCTTTTGAGAATGGTTATTTTCAGCCAGAAAGTAAGGCTACAGGCTTACCTTTTCGATAAAAAACCTGCTTTTTAAAGAATACTCATTTTCCAAAATGAAATGGACTATAAGCTAACCTTTACTGCCTAATTTGACTGCTTTTGAGAATGGTTGTCTTCAGCCAGAACGTAAGGCTATAGGCTTACCTTTTTCGATAAAAAAGCCTTCTTTAAAAAATACTAATTTTTCGGCATGAAAGGGACTATAAGCTAACCTTTACTGCCTAATTTGACTGCATTTGAGATGGTTATTTTCAGCCAGAAAGTAAGGCTATAGGCTTACCTTTTCAATAAAAAAACCTGCTTTTTAAAGAATACTCATTTTCCAAAATGAAATGGACTATAAGCTTACCTTTACTGCCTAATTTGACTGATTTTGAGAATGCTTCTTTTCCGCCTGAAAGTAGGGCTAGAAGCTTACCTCTTATGCTAAGAAATGCTGCTTTTAAGAATACTCATTTTCAAACATGAAAATGACTATAAGCTTACCTTTTATACCTAAATTGACTAAATTTGAGAATGCTTCTTTTCCACCAAAAAATAAGGCTATAGGCTTACCTCTTATGCTAAGAAATCCTGCTTTTAAGAATACTTATATTTCTCAATGAAAAGGACTATAAGCGTACCTTTTCGGCCTAATTTGATTGATTTTGAGAATTCCTATATTCCACCAGAAAGTAAGTCTATCAACTTACTTTTTTTATTAAAAAATCCTGTTTTTAAGAATACTCATATTCCGCTGTGAAAAGGACTATAAGCTTACCTTCTCTGCCTAATTTGACTGATTTGAGAATGCTTATTTTTGGGCAGAATTTTTGGCTATGTGCTTACCTTTTTTACTAAAAAATCCTGTTTTTAAGCACACTCATTTTCACGATGAAAATTACTATAAGCTTACTTTTAATGCTTAAATTGACTGATTTTGAGAAAGCTTATTTTCCACCAGAAAGTAACGCCATAGGTTTACCTTTCTCACTAAAAATCTTGCTTTAAAGAATACTCATTTTCACGATGAAAATCACTTTAAGCTTACCCTTTATGTTTAAATGGACTAAACTTGACAATGCTTCTTTTCTGCCAAAAAATAAGGCTATAGGCTTACCTTTTATTCTTAATATGACTGAGTTTTGAGAATGATTATTGTCCCAACGACAGTAAAGCTATAGAATCCGACCTTTTGCTAAGAAATCATGATTTTATAAATATTCACTTTTTCATCATGAAAAAGGCTATATGATTACCTAATACGCTTAAATTGACTGATTTTGAGAATGCATATGTTCCACCAGAAAGTAAGACTACAGGCTTACCTTTCTCACTGAAAAAACTTTTGTACTAAAGAATACTTATTTTCCACCATGAAAAGGATCATAAGCTTACATTTTTTGCTTCATTTGACTAAATTTGAGAATGCTTCTTTTCTGCCTAAACATAAGTCTATCAGCGTACCTCTTATGCTAAGAAATCCTGCTTTTAAGAATACTCATAATTCTCAATGAAAAGGACTATAAGCTTACCTTTTCGGCCTAATTTGATTGATTTTGAGAATTCTTATATTCCACCAGAAAGTAAGTCTATCAGCTTACTTTTTTTACTAAAAAATCCTGTTTTTAAGAATACTCATTTTCACGATGAAAATTACTATGAGCTTACCTTTTATGCTTAAATTGACTGATTTTGAGGATGCTTCTTTTCCGCAAGAAAATAAGGTTTTTTGGCTTCCCTTTGTTGCTAAAAATTCTACTTTAAAGCTAACTCATTTTCCACCACAAAAAGGACCATAAGCTTATCTTTTCTGCTTAATTCGACTAAATTTGAGAATGCTTCTTTTCCGCCAAAAATAAGGCTATAGGCTTACGTTCTCTGTATAATTTGACTGATTTTGAGAAAGCTTATTTTCCACCAGAAAGTAACGCCATAGGTTTACCTTTCTCACTAAAAATCTTGCTTTGAAGTATACTCATTTTCCACCATGAAAAGGACTATAAGGTTGCCTTTTTTGGATAATTTGACTCCTTCTGAAAATGATTATTTTCCGGCAGAAATTAAGGCTAGATGCTTATGATTTCGCTAAAGAGTTTCTGCATTGAAGAATACTCATTTGACACCATAACAAAGGCCTAAGACTTACACTTTTCGCTTACTTGGACTCATTAGAGAATGTTTACTTTCCCTTTTTAGGCTTACATTTTCCTCTACGATTGACTGATTTTTGAAAGGGAGGGTTGGATGTTTCGTCCAGGGAGTGCCGAAGGGGGCACTCCCTGGTTTCATCCACAAATAAAGGTATCGGTCGTCGTGACACATCCCGAGGCTTCCAAGGTTCTATAGTGATGGGCATGACCAGATAAGGTGAGTGTGTACTACAGTATGTATACACCGTTCCACGAAAGATTCCCATGTATTCATTCATTGGGTGGAAATTTTACTCACCCAATAACGGGAACCGTGCGTACTAAATGTGTATGCATCGTTCCCGTTACTGCAATAATGACAAAATTTTTCCATGATCCCTAAAACGTGGCAAATTTGCTACCACGCAGGGCCACAGCCAATGGGGGGGGGGACGCAGTGCCCCCAGGAGACCATTTGTCGGAAAATGTTGCTCTCTTGTCGGGTTTTTTGTGATTTGAATGACCAGTTTTGGAGGATTTTGGCAAGAACTAATGTATAAAAACATGCATTTATTAGTGCTAAGACATAGATTCAACAGAAATTACTGAATTTATGGCAACTTTTTGATTGATATTCACTAACTGCGTTGATTTCAAGGTTGGATTGCGAAATGTGGCCAAATTTTAATTACTTAGGAGTTAGATCGGTCAAATAATGCACAAATTACAATTGTTTTTGTTGCTGTTGTTGTTGATGGTTTTATCGTCGGAAAATTTTGGTTTTTCGCCCCCTAGGTAGTCATGGCAGGTATCGACCCTGCTACTAGGAAGTGCAGTCGTAAATAACAGGGATAAAAACGACTCCCAAAAATTCAAGAAAGTAGTATCATTTCCTGCAGACCCTGTCTTATCACTTTCTAGGACTGCAATGTAATTATTGATCACATGTCTATGTGTTTTTGAAAACATTGTGTGATCAAAACGAAATTTGAGTTTGTTTCGCCTCTTTGTACATACAGACTGAGATTCGCTGCTGTGAGGAAAATCGTCAGTTTTTAACAATGTTTGAAATGTTTCATTTGGGAAAGAAAAGCAAGCAAAACCGCACAAAACCCTTTATTCAATAGACAATTTGCCTCCCACCAAATCCCATGAAGGAATTTAAACGCACAAGCAAATTACAGTAAGGCAATTTCAAACAATCGGGGATGCAGATCGAAATTTCCTCCAAAAGGCGAAGTGTCTCAAGAGTTTTGTCCGCGATTGTGTGTTGTAACTCTAGTGACATTCAAGGTATTTTTAAAAAATTGAGAATTTTTACACTGCTTCACAGCAGAATTTGCTTGCTGTTTACATGGCTGAGTAAAGGCTGGTAACGAATGAACGAGTTTGTTTTTAGGAGCAATTTTTGCCCATCATCCTTGCACGTACTTTGCACGGTATCCACAAAAAAGCCTGGATCGAGCGTTATTCTCATACATTTTTCTACACGAGGTTCGATCGAGTGGCGTTAGAGCTTCTATCACCATTGTGCACATTCGAAAATTCTACAGAATGTAGCAAATCTCGTTCGATTCTGATTCTCGTCAGAATAGCTTAAAGATCTATTGGTTCCTCTCCCTTAAAATCTTTGAAAAGATATAAACAGCAAATTCTACAAAGATATGTTGCAACTTCGATGAGATTTTCTTTCAACATTAAGTTCGAAGGAAACGTTGCAATTCAAGATATTTCTACAAAAACCAAAAATTCTTGCCCTGCTTCACAGTTGAGTACTATCAATTTGCTTGTTGTTTACACAGCTGAGTAACGGCTGGTGACGAATGAATGAATTTGCTTCGGTAAGTAATTTTTGCCCAATGTTCTTGCATATAAATAACTGGCTCCTTTTAGTACCCTTAAGAGAAAACGCTGAAATTTAATATATTTTCTAAAAAGTGAAAATTCTTGCCCTTCTTGTACATGAATGACTGGCTCCTTTTAGTATCCTTTGGAAATTCAAGATGTTTTCTAGAAAGGGGAAATTCTTGCCCTGCTTCACAGAGGAGTGCTATCAATTTGCTTGTTGTTTACACGGCTGAGTAACGGCTGGTAACAAATGAATAAGTTTGTTCTATAAGTAATTTTGCCTACTGTTCTTGTACATGAATAACTGGGTCCTTTTAGCATTCTTAAAAGCACGTAAACGGAGAATTTAACCAAAAACTCGAAGATTACAGCAAAGTTGACAGAGGCCATAAGATGACGTATGCTACTGGAATCATTCTCTTTTTGTGCATTGTACAGTATGTGCAGTTTACGAATGGAGTGCTATCAAAGGAGATGATGAGTAATTAACATTATCATTATCAACATTACCATTTTTATCAATTCTGTATTCAAAATATAGCTTGATAAGAAAAGCCTATCAAAAGGTCCTATTCGAATTTCAGTACAGGGTGTCGCAAAAAGTTGTTTGACGTTTGATTAAATACTAAAAAATAACAATAGGCTGAATGGACACTCGGTCAAGTGACCCTTTTCCTGAGATTTTCAATTAATCTTTGGCACAAGAATCTTGCAAATCCGCTAGAAATTCATGGAGTTACAAGCCTTTGAAATGAAAGTTTTGCGATGACTGAAACCAGAGGCCTAGAAATGGCATTTTTGGTGAAAATCTTATCGACCAGCTTTTCTGCTAGTCTCAATTGTTTCAGGGTGAACCAAATGGGATTTGAGCAGGTCTTCGATAACCTAACTTTCAAGTTTATGGATCCTTTGAGGAAACACATTCAGTCTCTCGTAGATTATGTTTTGAACCGCTGTTTTTGGACATAAGCAAAGTTAAGCAAATGTTGACAATGGAAGTCCTATTTGGTTTGCTCTGATATCAACGAGAGGTATGGTATTAGACAAGCTTCTTTTACCTCGGTCTTTGAGGTCCTTTGCATTACAGGTAATCTGGGGGTCTCTGGTTTCAGCTATTGCATATTTTTGATCTTTGAAAGCTTGCAGCTCAGTGAGTTTCAACCGATTTGCGAGATTCTGGTCTCTCAAATCATTTCATAATCTTAGGGGCATGGTAACGTTTCCAGGAGTCTGTTCATATTATAGTTATTTTTCAATTTTAATCAAACGTCGAACAATATTCTTGAGACATCAAAGGTTAATGTGCTGGAAAAATTTTCAAGATCAGTCAACCCAAAGCGAAGATATTGATTTTTAAAGTGGGGCCTAAATCAGATCTTCGTTTACAAGACCAAAAGAGATATTGCACTGTTTTGACAGGGAATTAAAATTCCTTGTACCTAGTCTCAGACTTCACGGACCTTTTTCATTAATGATATTTTCCAGGGAAATTTATTACTAAAAGAGTGTACCAACTTCAAAAGCTATTTTGTACCCTTGCGTTTGAGGTAATAAAATCTGACTTACATCAGCAGGAAGTGCAGATCCTAAGCTTTTAATGTGTGTCTGGAATTTTTCAAATTCCTTCTCCCTTTGAAACTACATGCTGTCAAAGATTAGCAAATGATTTTTCTGCCCTCCCAAAGTTGTATTTGGCTATAAAAGACGGACCAGGACACATACAAAAAATTTGGGATACTCTTTTCAAGCTCCAAGTCTGTCTCAGCGATGTGCAAAATTTTGAGCCATTCGATTGGCGCAAAGGGTACAAAATAGCTTTTTCGTACCTGTACCTCGTGGATTTGTGAGTCTTGAGAAAAATGGATTTTACTCAAAGGCACTCGTAAAGTACACATCGGGATCACATAAACCACACTAATCCGGATCAAGATATTTAGGCTTAAAATCAATTACATACAAGAACGCGCGATGCTATTCCACACAAACCACAAGGATTTAGAGATTATCGGCTTAACAGGTCAAACATTTAGGTATGGATTTTGAAGACCGCAAACAAAAACTTTGATTAAAAAATTATGGAAACTTTCGTTTACATAAAGTTTCTTCCATTTCAAAGACTTCTGTTAGCTTCAAACAAGGCATCATTGCGTGCCTTGAAAGTTCGGCTAACAGAATATGACGAAATAGCAAAATGGATATTTTCACCCAGAAAACGTTTACTGTAACCTTAAAGCAACTTTGCAAGGCTTTATTTGTTAAAATTGTTGAAAGATTTAAAAATTATGAATTCTTTTAGGGACAAATGGCTTCAAAATACCATTTTGGCCTTTAAAATGCTTGAATTGAGGCTTAGCAGACTTAAAAGACAAATAAATGGCATACCTTTGCATCGGTTTCAAACAATTGGAAAGCTTTCCGTTTGACTTTATCTAATCTTTCATCACGAAATGTGTAAAAATGATAAACTCAAGTACAAAACTTGTAAAATTAGGATTGTTGTTAACATTTTTTGGAGGCGAATTGGCACCAGCTCTTTGGTAAAAACTTTTTAGCAAGGTGTTTCCAATTGTTGAAATTATTTTGAAGAGCATAGCGAAACATACTATTTTGTCTCTAGCTTTTAATTTTGCATTGATTTTTGAAACAAAATCTTATTGATAAGTACCATTGTGAAATGGTCTAAAATGGTCATAAAAAGGCAAAATATCTTAGCACGCTTTACATTGCCTCAAAACACACATTAAGAGGATCAGAATGAGACTGAAATAAAAGAGATCGGCGAAGTCTGAACTAAGATACAAGGAATAGTAATTTGCTGTCAAAGCAGTGCCATGCCGCTTATGTAAACAAAGATCTGATTTAGGTCCAACTTCAAAAAAATCAATATCTTTGCCTTCAGTTGACTGATCTCGAAAATTTTTGCAGCGCATTAACCCCTAGGTTACGATTCATCTAAAGAGTCGAAAATTTTATTAGGATTAGGAAATTTATTTTTTGCCATTAATCTGATAAAAAGGGCCTAATGGATCACAGTGGGCCCGCTCATCGGAAAATTCGAATGACGGGAAATCAGCCTGTAGACATAATGGAGAAGTTTGCTCATGATTTTAGCAAATTTTTAAAGGTTTCTGGAAGGGATTTGCTCGAGAAACTCCCTTGTTTGTAACTAAAACCTGAGTAGAGAGACTGCATTTGTATTTGAACATGACCATAGTTAAATACTATATTTTCCAATATAATTGCCTAGATTTTCATGGGTCTGTAGACTTTCAAAAGGGAATCGATTCCATCAGCTCACCCGGTAGCAAACCAAAATTCATACCTTCAAACAGGAAAAAGCAGCGTTTAATCAGCCGTTGATCAGTGCATCAGGAGGGTGTGATCCGAGAGGAAAGGGTATGGCAAAAAAATTTCCGGCCCTAGGGCCGGGCTCGCCTGTCGACGCCCTGCCTTCAAGCTTACCAAGTCAATTTTTCAGCCCTCACATTCCTCAGTTTTACATAACTGGCGGCAAATATTCTGTTAAAGGAGCCCTTCTTTGATTTCAGAGAAACTAAAGGAGGGGAAAACAGCCACAGTTGATCTTGAAGAGTTGAAGCAAGTTTTTGACGAGGACACATTCAGCAAAATTCTGCAATGGATCGACAAAAACTCCATTTGCCTTCGACATGGTGAGAAAGCCGAAGATCAAGCTGCTTACGCTATGAGCGAAAAGACCACATCTAAAGTGATCGAGGAATGGATTAAGAATCCATACACGAAACATCAAGTCAACAGTAAGCAATGGTAAGTAAACCTACAGTACCGCTCTGCAAATTGCACTTGGCGCTTTGGATTACTCGCTTTTGAACTGAGCGTTCAAGGTTATGAAAGACTTAATATAGCCACAGCGTATAAATTACTTTCTTTTTAGAGGAACTTTACTTTAGGGCAGATTTTGTAATACAATAGCATCAGTTGCTTTGGTTCACGCCTTAATTCAAAGCAATTAGCGAATGCAGACAAAAGAAATTGTCTCAATAAACACGACCGCAAAAAGTTGCCCCGAAACGAGTAGTGCAAACCGCGGTGCAAACTCTCACTTGGTGAGAGCAAAGGGAGGTTTTTAAGAGAAGTTATGTGCTTAAGACAAAAAAGAAAGGTAAATCCAAATTCTGTCTGGCGGATTTTGTGTACGTGGTTAGTAAGCCGTGCAAAGGCCATTACAATTCCTGCATATTTATTGCTCATATATTAAAAAATTTACTCTTCAGCTCCTAGATCAATTAAACAAAGTCCGCCAGACACAACTTTAGATTTACCCTTCTTCTTTCGTCTGAAGCACATAACTTCTCTCAAATACCTCCCTGGCCCCGTGCCAAATGAAAGTTTACCGTACTGATTCTTACATGAAAGCATTGCCTGGAAAAGTTGATACTGACAACAATCGTAAACATTTAGATAACAATTCAAATCCAGAAAGCAGTGCTCCCTGACTATTGTTATTAATGGTATGATATCAAGGCTAATATCAAGTCAAGTTGATACTTATAAATTCCTAATCACTTTCCTAGGTACGACAAACTCTACAACTCAGTCTCACTTAGCTTCGAGAACGAAAAAGACATGGAAGCTCCGATGCTCCTTGGTAAGGGTGGATTCCCAAGAGATGAAACATACACAGCAAAGTATCCCATCGGAAATGGGAAAACATTCCCAAAGGCAATCATCGAAAAGCAAGTTGGTGAGCTGTTTATACTGAAGAAACCTGCAGAAATGAGCGACCTCAAGGAGCCTGTCAGGAAAGTCCTTCAAGTAATCAAGGACACATGCTTGACAGATTTGAAGAAGGATCGAAAAAAGAGCTTCATAGCTCCATATTAAACAAGAGATCTATCAGGAACAGTTATGTCATTTTCGTGGGGCTGAGTAGGCCCGGATAAGATATAACGGATGACACTTGGGGGTTAGGGCAAGTCTGCTGTTGGGCTTCCTCTCGTAAAAACAATTGCAGTGGTAATCTTATTTCTTACAATTTTTAAAGTAGTTTTTAAAGTTTATCCAATAAGGTCTGTTTGTTCAGAATAGTTTTGCATCTTTCACAGCATAAAGATCAGGGGCGTCGTGGGTACCAATTGACAGGGAGGGCATAACTTGCTGATTTTGCGACGAACAATGACGTCAAAACTAATGACGTCATAATGCGCATGCGCTGTTATCTTAGGAAGAATTGTTCCGTTTGATGTCATCTGTTGTGCAATCAAAGATGCAACACAAACCAAAAGTTGTAGCTGAGTTTCAACAAATAATTTGCTGACCGAGAAAGCAATACTATGATTTACAGAATATTGAGTCATATATGACTGCAACAGCGGCGTGGCGTCGTGGCCAGGGTTGATTAAGTAAAAATTTTTGGGACCACGCTCTTCACTTTGGCTTAAAATGCATCTCCCAACATAATACTTGGCAATGGGGATGAGGAGATTTGGATAATTTTGTGACAGTTATACGGTAATTCAGAGTGGGAGAAAAATTTTAAGAAACTTCCTTTGCTTTGGCTTTCAGTGCATGTCTATCATGCTCGCCAATTGACGCAGAAGACATCTCCAAACATCATGCTTGCCATTAGTGACAAGAAAATTTTGATAATTTTGTGACAGTTATTTGGTAAATTAGAGTGCGAGGAAAATTTTTGAAGGAACGTCTTTTAGGTTGGATGACATTACAATTATTCGAATCAAATGAGCGGAACAAAATGCCATCACGAAATTCTACAACAGTACGCAATATCCTCCTTGCCTGGAAAAAGCCATACACCACCAACGTACAAAACTTCTGCAGACGACTTAAAACAAACCACAACCGTTCATTTGAAAATATCAACGAATCGTTCAAATAAGTAACACCGTCCAGTCACTATACCTGGTGGAATAATTCGTTTCTACGATGTATGAATGAAGTTTGAACGAGTAGAACGACAAACACCTAGTTTGTGCCAAAAGTCAAACAGATAGAGAATTTCCGAAAAATTTCCGAAGTTCCGAAATTTTCCGAATTTCCGACGCTAGGGGGGGCAACTGCCCCCCTGCCCCCCCGGCCACGACGCTTCTGATAAAGATCCAGTTGATATGTGTGTATGGTCTTATTCAAGTGCTTTAAGAATTTAAGTAGCGTCGCTACAGAAAAATATGACTTCATCGTTCTCTTTGCAAGTTACTTACTAGTGAGCTTAGCTACATCGTGTTAAAATCCTTCTACCGACCAGGGGTGGGTGCCAAAAGGGGTTCCAGGGAGGCTATGGCTAAACATGCAGCTGTCGTGCGTCATTTTGCCAAATTTCCTCCGATAATAAATAACCCTAATATTTGCTCTGGAGCCAGATGCTTCCTATAGGGATATGTTGCTTACTAGCCCTCCCTGCCCTCCCTTGCCACCACCCCTGTTATCAACATCTTTGTTCAGAATGTATTTGATCTACATTCCTGGACATCAATTGAGTGTCATCTGTACAGTTGCAAGCTTAAAATTGCAAACGTCATGGCGATCAACTGCATGCTTTTGTAGTTATGTATTCAAAGAAGCAAGAAATTGACTTTGGAAGGGTTAAAAATTGAGGTCATGAGGATGGCTAACTAAAAAGTCGAAGGGACTGCAAGGCATGGAGTAAATGTTTGTTTGTTTTCAATTTGTTTTGAGTGGGCTTGTCAGGATTTCTAGCTACTGAAAGCTAATTTAGGCCCACTGTACATGCCGCATCCAGGCACGGGACCCCTAGTTTAACGTCCCTTCCGAAGGACGGCGAGGTGAGTTGCGAGGTCAGGCCTCTGAGGTCACCAATCCGAAGTTTGACCTCACTCGACCAAGCTTAACTTCAGTCACCTGACGAAGACTGTATAAGCCACTCGGCCACTCACCCCGTAATCAGATACCTTTGTCAGTCAATAAATCAAAACCAGACTACCCTACTCCTAAATTTGTTCTAACAATTTCAACTAACAAAATATAATTCAACTGCTTGTTCATCAAAATAAATAATATTTACAGCAAAACAAATCTATCTACAGGGAATACTATTTTGAAACTCAAAACAAAATATGATTAATTTTACAAAACATATAGCTGTTGAATTATCAGACAACTTTAACTCAGCTGTTTAAAAATATCTGACAAAAATATTCACGTCCCTTGATATCATTCAGACAATCAAACAAAGTCTGTTAAATAATCAGTGTCTCTTGAGGGTATGGATGATAGATTCATTGCATTCAGGCTCAATGATAATTTTGTGGGATTCTTGAATCAAAACGTAAACAAATCAACTTATCTCAAACATTCTTCCGAAATACATCTTTCCAGAATTCCTTCCATACAGATATCATCTTCATTTTGACCTTGCAGATTCTCCCATTTCATCAGCTCAGCACCTGCAAAGATAGGTATATTTTACCAGGACTGTCAAGAGGGGGAGGAGGTTGGAGGGGGTAAATGGTCCACAACCTAGGCTCTGAAAGGGCTGCTTAAGATTTGTCGCCTGTATTGCACATTCGTAAAAGTATCTTTGTGAGTTTGTCAGTTTATGAAGTGTAAGAAGATTTTGAATTTTGTACCAAACCAAGTTTCTCTGAGTTGCTTCCTTGCAGAATGCAAACTACAAAGACCAAAGAGCTATTCAATGAAAACCAATTTAGATGTATGTGCAAATAGTAAAAGGAGCTTTTGAGTTCTCAGAGCACTTTAGTATTCAAGTAGGAGGTGCTTGTTTCTTGCACTATGCTACTTGGGTGAAATCAGACTATTGTACAGTACTTGGTTTTATAGAACTTTGTGCGATGTTCAAAGGGGCATGTGATGTAAAAATCAGGTTTGAGGAAACTCAAGAAACCTTTAAGAAATTTGACAGAATAATTTGTCTCTCACTCACCTGCTTTGTCAAATTGTTCATCTTGGTAAGATGCATCAGAATAAAACATCCAAAAATGTCCATTGTTGCATGAAGATAAACAAGTCATGCAGGGTCTTGTCACATGATAACCAACAACATTGCCACTATAACAGAAAATTAACAGTTGATCATTGAAAGATTCACTGAAAAAATTAAGCTTGAAACCACCAAACAATGTAGTGTTATGATTTCTGAACTAAAAAGTCAAAGGGGAAACAAGCTTCTCACAAAGACAAAATAAAAAATCTTGGATATACTGCCTAAAGGAAAAATGAACAGTTTGCCTGATGCCTGAGTATACGTTTTTCCCACATATCGCTGATGTATGCAACTTTCTCAGTGTTGAAGAAGGACACTGCCACTCCCAGCTCCCTTAAATTATATATAACAAAACTCCTATAGTGTGTAGTTAGTTGTTATATGTAGATTCCTCACCTTACGTATAAGGATCACAATGCTCCTAAAGTGTGGCAACTTATAATTATGGAATGGAGATTGAATGGTACCCTTGTTATGAGATCATGAATATCCCAGTATCTAATAAAATGAGCAGTCTCATCTTAAATACTTTTCCTGCAAAGAAATCTTTCATACTTCCATTATTTTCACATGACAATTAAGTTTGTGCTACTCTTAACAAAATGAACCTTAGCAAAATATTTAGTATGTTTGGAGCATGCTTCAAGCTTGATACTAACTCATTTTGAGTATGATTTGAGTATGACTTGGGTATTTTTGAGAGCTTGATTTGCGTAAGAATTAATTGCACCACTTGCACTAGCTTGCAGCATGTACCTTTTGAACTGAAGGGCAAACTCAATCCAGCTTGATTGTATATTTGAGAATGACTTCAGCATGCGATTATTGTCAAGCTTGATCAAGCTCTAATCATACAAATTGGCCAAAATTGTGTCAACATATTCATTTCAAGCTCCTTCAAGCCAAAATCATGCTCCTTTCAAGCTTGAGCATTTGCAAGCTGAACATTTTCTTTTGAGGAAGAGACGGTCCAGATTTTGGACTTCACACGGAACAGCTGAAACAAACACAACCAGTCCTCAAAAGCTGCAGCGTAAGAAAAGGGAACTTTTTGTGTGTGTATGTAATTTCATTTTAATTTGATTATATACAGCAGCTAACCAATAAATACATTTCCTTACCATCCAAGGCAGGCAACATCTGATGTACTGCAAAAACATGCTTCTGCCCTGCAGACATCACCCACCAATGATACATTCCTAGAAAATTGAAGTTGAAGGGGAAATGAAGTTTCATCATTAAATCTAACCCAGTCATAGGGAGGGAGTGGTTCGTAAAGGTACCTGGGGATGAGCTGCCCGCAAGGGTATACTCTTTTGGAGTTCTAGTCTAGCCAAGGGTATACTTTTTGGTAATTTAGCCAATTTTTGTCTGGGCAAGGATATGCTTGTTGGCAATTTTGGTCAAAGAAATGTCAAACTTCTGTAATTCCCATAAAGAAACCCTTTTTTTTAAATTTCGGTCCGGAGAATGCAAAAACTTGGCAAGCTTTGTCTAGAAAATGCTAACTCATCTGAGGCAGAAATTGTCTAGCCAAAGGGTATAATTTTGCACAAAAACTGGTCTAGCTAACAGTGTCACTTTGAAACTGTAGAAGGCACACCCCTACCTGAAATTTAGATGAGTACCCCGCCCCCCCGTGTGCCCATTATACTAGCTCGGGGGTTTGCTTTTATGTTTTAGGCATGCAAGTTTACAGGGTTACTAACTTTTTCATTCCTATTTTGGATTTCCAGTTCAAAAATTGTAAATTTCAGGATTCATGACATCGATGAAGAATGGCTGACAGAGAAAACATTGAAACATTATCAAGAAATTCAGAAAAAATTGAAATCTTTGTCCAAATATGAAGCCCCCTTCTTCGGATTTCGCAATTTTATCCCAGGTTTACAGGTTCTGGTAATTTCTAAAACTCTTTTCCTCTGCAACTAACAAAGTGAACAAGTTGGGGGCAGCTAGTAACACCTGCAAGTCACAGAAGCCAAAAGTGAAATAACGCACACTCAGTAATATACTAAATTAATGGCCATAATAGTCGCCATATGCTTAATCTTGCTTAATTAGGCCTACAGAAGTTCAGCGGAATACCTAAGAAAGCATCGGAGAGGGAGCAAAACCCACTTACTTTTTGATTGACGAAAACAAAATCGCAAAATCTGACAAGAGCTTTTCAAACCATTTTTCCATCAGCTGCTGTGAGTTTCTAGGAGCATCATCGAACGCAATAACTGCATCATTTATCCTTCATTTAATTCTATATTCAATGCAAACTTTTCATTCTTTTAATCTCAAACAAACAGAGTTTTAGAAAAAGTCTGTCTTACCCAACCAGAGGCGAATCTGTAGAAAATAACTCGACCGAAGTATCCGCAAGTAAATTCGCTTTCATTCCCCTCCAGCTTAAGCATTTGTCACAAAACTTGCAGTGTAGATTCACAACAGTCTTTCCTCTGAAACTATCTTGATCTTCAGTTGATCGAGGCATATTTAAGGAGATTATTCACAGCAAAATGACGCACCTTCCTCATCGACATGTGAATGGGCCTAAACACGTTGTTTATTGCGTTTTTACTGCTCAGCTGATCTATGCAAGCTTCTCGATGCTGATTGGTCCAAAATCAGAAATCATGTGATGAGATAAGTTTGGTTACTAGGCGACCAGAAGTCTAAAAAAGTTCAACGTTTTAATCCTATTTTGGTTGGGGGGGGGGGGGCAAAAAAGCCTCCCTACCTAACTCTTGACTGGTAATAGGTAGAGTGACAAAATTTTGTGTGCTAATAGCCTCAGGCATGTACTTTCTGAAAATGTAAAAATTAACCTAAGATTGGCCCTCATTTTTGCTCACGTCAGCATTTTCCTTTGTGTGGTCAAGAAAAGCGGCAAAATTGACTAAAATCAGGAAAATCGCGATAAGATTAAATTTGGAGCACATTTTCCACCCAAACATGATAATTGTGGTAGAATGCATCAAATAACACTACACTACATAAGAAATTTGCAAAATATTCAACTTACGTTCCTTTTTTCGCGATAATTGAGATTTGAGAATTTGCGATTTTTCCAGGGTCAGTCCCAGAAAATTGTCTCCCGCCCCCTCATTTTTCAAAATATTTTAATGAAACTTTTTGAGAAGTTGTACAATAAGTAGTTGCAAAAAGTCAAGAAGTTTCATGGCTATAAATATCTTCCTAGCAGAGTCATTAAACAAAATCTACTAGGGGGGGGGCAAATTTGCCCCCCCAACCAAAATAGGGTTAAAGATTTTAACATCTATAATTTTTTTCAAGATCAAGGAAAAATCTCCATTGACTATGGTAAGAGGAACGGTCAATACACATATTGTACACATCGTTTCTCTGATAACACCAATTCAAGTTCAAGGGAAAATCTGCATTGGCTATAGTCAGAGGAACAGTCAATACACATTTTGTATTCAACGTTCCCCTGATAATGCAATAATTTTTTTCAAGTTCAATGGAAAATCTGCATCGCCTGAAGTAAGAGGAACTGTCAATACACATTTTGTATACATTGTTCCCTTGATAATACCAATAATTTTTTTCAAGTTCAAGGGAAAATCTGCATTGGGTATAGTAAGAGGAACGGCCAATACACATTTTGCATCCATCGTTCATAACATCAATAGCTTTATTCAAGCTCACGGGAAAGTATGCATTGAATAGAGTAAGAGGAACGGTCAATACCCATTTTGTATACATCGTTCCAAGTTAGGCTGCCGTAAACTTGAGGAATACTTACCAAAAATGCCATTTAGAGGCCTCTGGTTTTAGCTTTGGCACAAACTTGAACTTGAAAGGCCTGAAACTCCATGAATTTTTAGCGGATTTGCAAGATTCTTGTGTTAAAAATTAATTCAAAATCTCAGGAAAAGGGTAACTTGACCAAGTGCCCATTCAGTGTTTAGTTGTTTTCTAGTATTTAATCAAACGTCGAGCAATTTTACACCGTTCCCGCTACAGAGTGAGAAAATTTTCCATTAAAGCAGTAGAACATTTGAGGAAAATGTGCTTCTCATTTAGTAACAAGAACATTGTGAAAACATTTAGTACTCACCGTAAGAGGGTGAGCAAAATTTCGAGCCTATAACGAAAAACTTGCAGCATTTTCGACGGTCAAGGAAAACGGGTCACCGTTCCAAATCTGTGTACTTTTTTCTAGGACACTAAGCAAAGGAATTCCATCTTCGTCCCCAGTGCATTTTCCGTATTGGGAAGCAGACCTAGACTTATGACGATGAGCCTCTTGTTTCCCTGTTCTCTTTGACTTGATGATGGCACTTCAGTCAACAGAGACTCAAAATTACTCTGAAAAAGCTGGCCTTATTTAGGCCAAAATTTCGCGATTCCTACAGTACCAATCAGATTGCGAGATTTGTGAATTACTGTTGTTACGGTGGAAATGTGAATTTTCGATTCGATTGAGGAATTGAAAACATTCCCACGGGATTGAGATTCGAAGCCGTGATTCTATCATAATTCCATTGATGATCGAGGAAAATAGGCCAAGTTTTTCACTGCTTCATTCTGAGTCCCTCTTGAGCAAGGTTTATAGCAGGGATACCAGGGACTCATGGTCATAAGTTTAAAGCAGACCCCAATGTTTGAAGTCGTTGCTGTAGACTCATGACGTAAGTCTCTCTAGCTTTCGCTTGTTGTTGTTGTTGTTGTTGTTGTTATCGCTTCAGTTTTTCTGTTGTAGCGACAAGTCTGCAGGGGGACCGAAACAAGAGAATTTTGGAATGAGTCTAGCGTTGCTGTTGATAACAAGAAGGCCTATACGACCAAAGGTCACCGGACGAGAGGCCTCAGGAATTTTACAGAATTCCACATGAAATCAGGAAACAAGACATGAAAAACCTTCATCAGAATCTAACTACGAATCAACTGAAACTACGAAACTATGTTAAGACGACAACAGAACAAACTTTTACACAAGGTTAAAATTGACTAAATACAAACAAAGATAGCAACTGATTTTGAAGGAAATCAACCGTTCGTTTCTTTAGAGCTAAATTCACGTTGCTCTGGTTTAAGTTTAAAACTGCATTCGATTTCAAAGCGATAACTTGTTGTTTGTATTTAGGTAGTTTCAAACCTATTATGAGATCCAGATAACCATAATAAAAACACACTTACACGCTCTTTATCTTTCTCAAATTTTTTCAAATTTTCTCAAATTTTTTGAGAAAGATAAAGAGCGTGTAAGTGTTTTTATTATGGTTATTTGGATCTCATAGTAGGTATGAAACTACCTAAATACAATTTATGCTATAACACACGGGATCTCATTAAATCATTGGCAGAAAACACCAATGACCGAAACTTGTTGTTTGTTATTTGGAAAGGCGAAAAATGTTGCTTCGTATTCTAAGAGGCAATTCTTTCCGTAGTCTTGCTTTGGTTGCACCGTCAAATCGACCCGTTTGCCAGGCTTTGCATCACAAACGCGTGGTGGCGCTTTCCAGTCACATATTTCTCAGGAATTGTCACTCTGTGTTGTAATTCACTGAGTTAGCAGCCAGAACGGTCACACGGAAGGTTTCGAGCCGTCCCCTTTGAGCGTCGGGACATGGGGTAACGGAATCGATTAAAGCTTCCGTTCCTACGCTTGGCGCTAAAAGCTGCAACTTCGCCTTCCCTTCAATATCATCTCCGAGGGGCATTTCACTCATTCGAAGAAGCGTACGAGATTTTTCAGAACAAAAGGATTCTTACAGATTTTTGATAGATTTTTCTAGAAACCAGCAGGATTTTTACGAAAAGTGTAATGAGCTTTTTTGGAGTGAAATGCCCCTTGATCGTCTCTATTCGATGTTCGTTAACGAAATATCTAAATGCCAACGAAAGGCCAAAATGGCATGATTTCGTTCTGTGCTTATATGAATATGGCACAGCAAAAATGAGGCCTCATTTATGCCAAACCTGGTCCTTCAGTTCCCAAGGTGCAAAGGAATAGTTCAAACTGACGCAAGATCCATGGTCAAATTTTCTATCGGAAAACTTTCATGCAAAGAAAATTTTCAATGATTCTCGAGGAAGAAGCAACTAATATCAAAACGTCGATTTTTTGCTGCCTGACCCGGCAAGGCAGTTTTCAGCTGACGACGCACCAGCTTGACACGTGAAGCTACTAGCGATCGAAGAAAAATAAAATTCTCGCAAGTAACGAATCAATAGAAACGAAGTCGCAAAAGACATCTCAAAATCAGGATCAAATGTTGTATGTTGCTGGCAAAAAGGCATGTTTTATCCCAAACCATATCAAAATTAACGTACAGACTTGTTTTAACCTCTGGAATTTAATATCAGTAGGGGGGCTTAATAGAGAGGGTGGCTTACTTAAGATTAAGGCTCAAAGGGGGTCTTTTTAGAGAGGGAACTCAATAGAGAGGTAGCCTGCGTGTAGACAATACCCAGGGAAAGCGTATAGTCTGCGCAACACCACTCAATATCGCGTATTGTACGAGTCAGCATTTCATTTCAATAGCAGTTCGGATGGCCCTTTCTACTTAGCGACTGTGTATTGTCTGCCGTAGGGTACTTAAAATTCTAGAGTATTGTGTTGTTAACGTAGTTTCTTAGAGAACAAAGCGAAACCTGAGATTTAATCACATGATAGCCGTTCTCAAATCTGATTGCTTCCTTGTTTTGCAGGAAAGCGTTATTATTGGCTGTTATAACAATGCATTTTCTTTGTTATCACATAGATGCTGAAGCACGCACTACACACCAGCGAGCGGCGTTGCGCAGACTATACCATTTTCAAGGGTATAGTCTGCACGCAAGCTAATAGAGAGGTCGTTAAATAGAGCCTTTACGGGATAACGAATGAATATAACGTGCTATGTACTCTTCTTTTTCACTTCATTAGTTGAGCAATAAGTCTTTTAATTTACATCCAAAATATGGGAGAATTTTCGTGCCTACTGGGTAAGCCAGAAAAAACTTCCCACTTTTGAAAATTCATGGAATCAAGAGCACTTCACAGATTTGAATGATTTAAATTCTGATTGAAATCCGAAAGACTGAAGTATATTTTTGATTTCTCTCGCTCTCTTACCTGCATTGGAAGTATCGCAAAATTTAACTTCACACAAAAATTTCACGGTCGAAAAATAACTGAAAAATAACCCAAAACATTGATCAAACTGTAAGGACTCTCCATATACAAAACAATACGCAATGGACGCTTCACCTCTCTCAAGAATTATACCACATCAGTTTTCAAACAAATACTAAAAACTTTTCAGTCTCATGGCAATAAATGTGCAGTGGATATTTCTCACCTACGAACGATTGCATTTTCTTTATTGATCTGTGCGAGGAGTACTTTTTGATTTGATCAATGTTTCAGATAATTTTAAAGTCATTTTGCAACCATGAAAGTTTTGTAAAGTTAAATTTGCCGCTACTTCTAGCGCTGGTAAGAAGACAGCGAAAAAATTACAAAAAAACACTTTCTTCCTTCAGCTTTCAACCAGACCTTGAATAATTCAAATCCGTGAAGTACTTTTGGCGCAATGAATTTTAACGAGTGGTTCTTTCATCTGGCTAACCAGGCACTACCCTGCTTTGAATTGTCTGCGCTTGATGATCACTATCAAATGTCGTGTCAATCAAAAGCAGCTGATCCTGTTGTCAACAATCTGCGCATGGATCTCTCGCCATAGACCTAAACAATGATAACTGTTAATAGTATTAGGCTACGATCATTAAGAGGGTGGGTACAAATTTTATTGCATTTTTCTTTGAATTAAAGTGCTTGAAAGGAACTTTGGGTAATTTGCTGTGAATCTCCCGTGGCAACTTTTTGATATCTTGATTGGTCATATATCTTGAATGGTGGTATTCACTAATTTTATATCTTTTTGATATCTTGAGTGGTGGCGCTTGTTGATTCGAAGCTGTGACATCGTAAAATTTCAAAATTCTAAACCAGAAGAAATAAATATTTCTGTTTGCTACCGCACTGTAGATCATGATACACTATTGCTTTCTTGAAAATTGTATCAATTTCTCTCAAGTAATTTAAGATTTACGATGATCTAAATTTCTTCAAAAATCTTCGATGAATTTTTACCAGAATAATCAAAATGCCGCCACTTCAAAAATAATCAAGATATTCAAATTTGCCACGGCAGATTTACAGCAAATTACCCAAAGTTCCTTTTAGTCATTTATTCATGGAGAAATGTGATATCATGTTACGCCCTACTTTTTAATGCTTTGAAAGATCTGAGCCCTTTGCATTTTATAATACAAAAATTTCTACAGACTTCTTAGCTTTTAAGGATTTTGCATTCCAGTTAGCTCCAAGAATTTCTGCCAGCATGAATGAGATTATCTTCCATAGACTAATGCGGGCTGACTGACATGGAAAATGGTGATCTTATGACTTTCTCAAAACAGACTTGAAAAGAAGAGCAATATACTTATGTCCGGGTAGCAGGGCATGCCTTTACATCCACATCTAGTCTTTGCAGCAATCGGGACCGATCTGTCGACACCTATTGATCGGGACCGAATCACTGGAGCCGATGGTAAATGCAGATAGTATGAGCTGATACGTAATGGGTAAGTTGTTACAATTACAACATCCGCTCAGCATATCACACGTCAGATGCTTGACTGAGAAAGGGATGTCTTAGGCATTGTGCTGCAGTCGCTCTTCGCTCTGGAACGTAATCTAACATCGGCTCGATGAATGATGAAAACTCATTTGCATCTTTAGGTGTCCATTCATATTTCTCAATCAGAACATCACAGAGACACCTGAAACGACAATAAAGTAACTGCAATAAAAAGAAAGTCCAATAAGCAAAAACGCGTTCCGTCGCACCCTCTTCAGTATCAAAATATCGTGCGGCTCTGATTCTTTTAAAAATAGCAAACAGGCCTGCTACATATCGTCCTAATTAAGTAGCTTTGATGTTGATAAATACATGAATAAATCAACCAGTTAATCAATCAATCAATAGATCAATCAATCAATCACGAACTCAATCACGAAATACGCAAATGACTCAATCATTCAATAACTCACCAGGGTCGAAGTTTCTTTATATGCTTCAGTTCCCCTGAAAAGAGCTATTACATTTAGATTGACCAAGATTAAAAATATAAATTGGCTCTCAATTAATGAAAGATTTGTGCAAAGCAATACTGCAAAGGTTTTCAAAGTTCTTGATAACTCGATCCAATCCTATATGGAAGAGATATTTTTTCTTACCAGTTGGCCAGAGCGAGAGACGGATAACTCAAAAGATAAAAAACAACCTGAATCAGCCTAGTTAAAAAGGCAAATTAAGGCAAAATGGTCCTTTAGCAATAATAGGACCTAGAATAAAAATCAGTCTCATTCAGGCCTAATATCTAACAAGAGAATCAATGGCTTTCAACGCAAGATTAAAGACAAACTCTTTAAATACCTCCAAAAGATTTAAAGAAAAACTAGTAAACAATGTAATTATAAGCACTTTGATGTGAACTGAATTAAGCACAAAATTTCGAGCATCCTCGACGGATAATGAATAAACAGCTTGATGACGGGCTTTGCTCAAAACGTATTTCTTCATTCTTTTCATGTCAAAGTGCTTATATTTCACTTTATGTACTTGTTTATCACTCACATTGCGTTCGAAAATATGAAAACGGTCGAAATGCTTCACATACCTTTCCGTGTGAAATAGTCCCTTGAGTACTTTCCAGATAGTGAAATGTGTTTGGGTAATCTTCCGAGCAACTCCATGATCAGTGCAATATGATCTAAAGAGTAAAGAAAAGGAACATTAATAAATTTCCCATGGGTTTCTTCATTCAAATAAGAGTAGAAAATTTTTGAAAGAAGGACTCAGACAATTGAACAGCTGAGGAAACGGAACACGGAACACTTTTTGCTGCACTGCCATTCTTACGATGCATACAGGAGAGATCTTCTCGACAATGTAAATTCAACGTTGCAACTGTACGGTTTCCCAAATCTTTCAAATGCTCTATTGCTTGGAATAATATTGTATGGTGATGAAAGGTTGTCCGTTGATTCAAATTCAGAAATCCTTAAAGCAACTTTAAGATACATATACGCAACATAACGCTTTGAATGAAACGATAATACTGAAACCTAGCTGCTGCAATAGACCTTTTAGCTATTCTGAAAAAGAACGTGGATCGAACGATATTTCATTACATTTTGTAGAATTTTCGAATGTGCACAATTGCGATCGAAGCTCTAACCCCATTCAATTGAACTTGCGTATAAAAATGTACAAAAATATCGCTCGATCCAGGCTCTTTTGTAGAATAGTTAAAAGGTCTATTTCGGGGATCTAGGTGTATTTTTGTTGTTGTTGTTGTTGTTGTTGTTGTTGTCTATTCTGTATTCCTTCCCTTTGCTTGCAGTTTTTATCTTTATGTTAAATGGCCGCAGGCTAGACGCAGCCTTGCACTCATTGCGATATCGTTTCGGTAGTGTAGTAGAGTAATTTTATAAGAAGTGTAACGGGTAGATTGATTTTGCAAGTAGTGTAGTTAGAAATATGTAATGTACATGATTACGGAGTATACAAAAAAGAAAAAAATTAACGGTTCTGCGAATATACTTTTTTCTTCTTGAAAAGGAGCTTTGGACCTGGCGTTCCAATCTAGTAAATTTGTAATGGAAAACAAAAGCACGACCTCCCGTTCACGGCATAAAAACTGCGAGCTGTGGCAAGAAGTTGTTACGGTAATCGGTAGCCTGCGAGTCAGAAGATGATTCTGAAACCTGATGTTTTGAGAAGTTTTGTATTTGATTGGGCAGTGTTTTTACGTCTCTGCGAAGTCTACTACTTTTTGAGAATTTGGCAGGTTTTGGAATAACCCATCAAACACACCCTAAGAATAAAAACTACAAACCTTCATCTCTAGAATAATCTTCACCAGAATGAGGCTCAAATAAGAAATCACCCGTTGCTAACTCGAAAGCCTAAAGAGAAAAAAAATTTCAACTTGCAAGTATACAAAATAAATCAAGGCTGTTTTACGCCATTAAAGAATTCAGGTAAATTTCTAAATCGACTTGAATGGATACATTCTAAAACAGAAATGAAATTAACGATTCAAAGACGGTATACTATCATATCACATATTGACATTTTTCAATTTGGTTTACATAGAATAGTATTGATAAATACTAATTTAGACCAACCAACAAACTACGAAGCTATAAGTATAGACAACTAGAACCATCCTGTTTTGTTCACGGCATATTCTGCAGGTGCACAGGTGCAATGTCTCTGGGCCCATTTCTTATCTTGCTTTTTCAGTCGTGCGAGTGTTGGTTCTTGTTTTACATTATCATCATCAAGGGTATTCCAAAGGAAACTACCCCTGAAACATAAAGATTCTACTCCATAAGATGCTGTCTTCGCCTTTGGAAGTTTGCAAAGATTTTTCCTTGGGTTATAGGACACATCTTTCTTCTCATGTGCTGTTCCCCAGCTATGAGCGACTGTACTGTGTAAAGTCGCTCATATCTGGGAAAAAAAGCATCCGATTTAAGCCAACTAAGGTTTGTTACCTAAGCAGACATGCTGTTTGTGCAATTATAATCAGTTTTAAGGAATTTGATGAATAAACTTGTTTTACTCACACCTTACACACACAGCCTATACCGGATGAGCCAGAAGAAAGTTCCTACTTTAGAAAATTCATAGCTCCAAGGGTACTTCCCGTAAAAGCTCAATTAAGCCTCCTCCATATTAAGCCTCTCTTTAATGAGCCAAACCCCTGCGAGCCGAAATTTTAATATAAGCCCCCTCCCTATTAATTCCCCCCAACTTATATGAAATTCCCGATATTGTCAATGATTTTCCATACATTTTGCTAGACAAGTATGCATCTTAGTTTTGCAAGTATTTGTGATACAGAATGTGTCGAATTTAAGTAGCTATTTGATTCCTTAAATTGTATGCTGAATCCGAAAAATAATTTGATTTTGTGAATAAGCCCCCCTCTGGAGTGTACGAACTTAAATAAGCCCAAATATGTGTGCACAATATGTGTGAGACATTGTGTGCACATTTATTGCCATGGGGTTGAAAATCTTCAGTATTCATCGAGAAACTATTTCCTATATTTCCGGAGACTGCCTTCACACGATGCCGGCACATTTTGAAAGTGATGAAAAATGTGACCGGCAGATTTTGAAAACGTTAGATTTTGAAAACGGTACTCTAACAGCCACATTTTGAAAACGGCATCGTGTTAACACTCAAAAGTGATGAAAATGGGACGTTTTTTAACGCTTTCAAAACGAGGCTGGTCAATTCTTTAGGTAAAGGTACATTTCTTTGGCATAAAATTATTGGGGAAAATGTAACGAGTCCGTCATCGTCAAAAATTTCCTACCACTTACAAATTGTTCCGGTTCGTGTGAACGCTGGCTCAAATTTTGGTACTGTTACAATTTTCACCGTTTTCACACTGTGCTGGCATAGTGTGAACGTAGTCTGAGAGATGGGACTGCTTCTGTGTATTGCTCTGTGTGATGAGATACTTACCATACACGCAGTACTCCAAATATCTGCTGGTGATCCATAGCCGGAACCGATCAAAACTTCTATGCTACGATATTGTCGAGTTTGGATTTCTTCAGTGAAATGGTGGTTCTGTGTAAAGAATTGAATAGTCAGCATTGAGCTAGGACGTGAACACTGTGCACGGCAACAACGTTAGAAAATTATCCTAAAAGGGCTCAAACATGCCAGATGAGTCAAAAAATACATACAGTGTTTGGAAGGCTACTGTCCCCTGCATACCGCTATTCACTTCATCTTCTCAAAACATATCAATATAGGGTAACGATAGAGAAGAGTTCTGGCATACCCGGTCAGTCAATGGACATGGCCGGCATTTGAAAAAATCCTGCTCCCTGAATATCAAAGCAATGAAATTTAAAGCTTTCTTGTCTTATTATTACCGATATGTCAAATTAGGTTCAGTAATTTACCCGGCTTTAATCGGCCATTCCTTCCTGTTGAAATAAGAAATTTTCTGCAGAAAGCCCCTTTCGAAAACCTGCAAAAACGAGTGAAAACACCAAACAGGATATCCCTTTGTTCTCCTTCCTACCAATAATGACTCTTGGATGTGTTTATTTTTTGTCCCCCTGGGAGAAAGGAATCTCCCTGGCAAAGCTATTCACGCTTGGGGAAGACTTTTCAACCCACCAAGACGAAATCACGTGCTAAAGCGTGCGGTCATCGCTGTGAGGTAAACACATCAGGGATTTTTGCTTGTAATTTTAGCACGTTTTTTAAGGTTTCTCAAAGTGATTGTTACTGGATTACATTGATACTAGATCCTGTAAGGTATTTCTCACCAACAGAAATTGACCGTCAGTCGAAAAGAAGAACATTCAATTGGTTTTGGTCACAACAGACCTTTTAGCTACTCTGAAAAAGAATCTCAATCGAACGATACTTTGCTACATTTTGTAGAATTTTCGAATATGCACAATAGTGAAGGAAGCTCTAATGCCACCCGATCGAGCCTTGCGAATAAAAATGTATAAAAAAACGCTCGATCCAGGCTCTTTTGCTGAATAGCTAAAGGTCTATGAGTGGTACTGGAACCATGGAACATCGATCCTGAAATATCGAATATGGAATTCGAAAAGACCTGCAGTATGCAAAATTGTGCTAATCATTCCAGTCATTAGATTTGCTGACGATGAACCAAGTATGGTTCGAAACGTTCAAAACATGTCTAAGTCAATAAAATAATTTCGTCAACTATCGTTTAAGTCAACTACTGGAATTGTCAACTACCGTTTAAGTCAACTATGTCAACTTCCGTTTAAAGTAAAATATTTATGCTTGAATGTCGATGAAATGAAGAAAACAATGATTGTCGTCGCTTGCCTCATCCTCCGTTTCATTCCAGTCAAATCTGCCAAAATTTGGCAACCGCTTCCTAGGGTATCTGTTGAGGTCTAGACTCCTGTTGACAACAACAGATACCCTTTGGAGACGAGGTTTGGTAACCATCTTCAACTTAATTGAAAACAGATATACCAACAATGAAAAAGTTTATTGTCGCAATTCTTGTACTTCGTTTCCCTGTTAAACTTGGTTTCCTTCCAATAAACAGATTTAAACGATACTTAAAGATCAAATTTTGATGATTTTCCAAACAGGAGTACTTTTGGTTCTAACCTACAAACCTACAAACTATGTTTGGTTGTTATGGTAGCATGTTATGGTAGGTTTGTTAGGTCCATGTCTGATGTTAGCCCCCCACAAAAATCATGTTATCCCTCCACTGTACTGATGTTAGCCCTCCACCGTACTGAACAGCCTCCACTGTACTGAACAACCTCCACTGTACTGCACAGACATTATCCGGGGTGAATCTGCCGGCATCGTGTGAACGCAGTCTGAATCCCCTTAAATCGGCAAAATATCATAACGCTTGAAAGACTCAAGTCTCGCTCTCAAATCTGTCTTGGATGATACATAGCATGTATCATTTTGCAGCAGCATGCAACATAATGGTAGTTTTATGGCCCTATGGCATGGTATGTTATGGACCTAACAAACCTACATGTGCAATCATTGTATTTGGTTGCAGGCTACCTTTGTTTTTACCTTCACTTTTGTTTGCATTTAATAATTCTTTTTTGTAATAGTTATGTGTAGTCTTGTGTAGCTTTTAATACCTTTCAGAATGGATGCTGCATAGTATTTCGCTCCCTGTAGCATCGTTTTCGTAGTATTGTAGAGTAGTTTGTAGTTATTGTAATTAGTAGCATGTTTGTGAAATTTTCAATGGAATATAGAAAAAAGAGCACCATTATTGGACACTCGGTGCCAGCAAAATTCTCTACGAAGCATACGTTTCAAATCTTTAAAAAGCTGGGTGTAAAATTCTATGATATATTTCTTTGAACTGAATAGCTTCAAAGAAACTTTAAATATTTTACAGTAAATCTGCCGTTGGACTTTTCTGAAATCTTCAATATTTTCAGAATTACAGTGTTTTTCTTCTTTTTTAAGAATTCAAGAAAATTTTCGAAAAAAATTATAACTATCGTAATTTCTAAACACGAAGACACGAAGACACACAAGCGACGTCACACGACAAGAAACTGCTTAATAGCAATACTTCAAACGAGAACATCGAATTGCGAACAACGCTTACGAAAAGAACCGAACCGAACAGAACGAACAGGGTAAAGGTACACCCGAGGTGGCTTAAGATTCAAGGAATCAGCCACCGGCAAAGAATCACCGATACAAATTTGAAAAGCGAAGCTCGAACAACGATGAATGAAAAACGGAGAACAACTCTATGAATGAATGAAAAACAATTTGACGTCAAAAGACAAAGAATAGAAATACGACAACGGGATACGACATCCGACCCCTAAAGCAACGATGACTCGAATGAAAACAACGAAAACGAGGCAAACAGCAACAACAATATACAACAAGAACATTTTAACCTTATAAGGACAAATTTACCCTTCTGAATTAATTAACCTTATATGGACAAACGGTTCCCTATAAATAGAGGTTGATACTTAAAATTAATCAGTTGCTCTGAAGATGCCCTAGTGGGCGAAACTAGTCAGCACTGAAATCAAAAATAAAAAGCGCAAAAGACCGAATTGATGCCTGCTTTCTTATGTTGTCGACCCTCTTCTTTCATCGTACACTTTATATTTTTATTTTGTAATTTCTAAACATGTTGACGAAAGATCAAATAATTTTCAAGAAAACCATAGTTTATGGATGCTTATAGTATGGCATCAAGCCAAAGTCTTTCACTCTTTTGGTTTGTGATTTAGAAATTTGATGACGTCACAACATAAAATGAGCTGAAATATGAAATAGGCTGTAATTTCGACAAATATTCAAGATTTCTGAAAAGTCCAACGGTAGAATCATAGAAGAGTGGCTAAAGTTTCTTTCAAGTCATTCAGTTACATACATACATACATACATACATACATACATACATACATACATACATACATACATACATACATACATACATACATACATACATACATACATACATACATACATACATACATACATACATACATACATACATACATACATACATACATACATACATACATACATACATACATACATACATACATACATACATACATACATACATCTTTATTTGTTGGAGCAGGCCAGGGACGGGCAGCATTACTGCTGATGTGGGCCTGCTCTACCTACCTATTGCAATTTGGTTCTATGCAATTAATTCAAAATATGATAGCTCTGCGTAAAATAAATAACATGAAAGATGCCCATTTTAGATTAAAAGTATATAAAATCTTTCTCTTTGTTGTGGCTGAAAGTTGTCCCTTTGGTAAATGAAATCATATTTATATGTCTGGAGTGTCTTGTTAGCGCATTTTTGAAAATTTCCCGGCTTTCTACTGTCTTTGAATCGTTTGGTAAAAAGTTCCGTACAGTTGGTCCCCTGTATCGTAGGGATAATCTTCCTAGCTCAATGTTTGGTCGTATCACTTTCAGTTTGTTATTTCTTGTGCTTCTAGCGGTGTCTTTCTCAAAAAGGTTTGCCAAGCGGGGATCAGTAGTTTTATAATAGCAATCATGCATGAATGTAGCAATTCTCTTCTTATAGATATAACTCAGTTTCATCCACCCTGTCGTTAAAATGGCCTGATCGGAACTGGTTTCTCTTCCGAGCTTGCAGACAATTTTTGCTGCTCTGGCATGTAACTTTTCAAGAGGTGACAATTTGCTCTCTAAACATGTTCCCCAGACCAGCATCCGATATACTACCGATGGGATTACAGTCTTGAAGTAAATCTCCTCCATGACGGGTTGGGGTAAGAAGGGAATCCTTTTCAAAAATGCGAGTTTACTGTTAAATGACTTGGTAATATTCAATATATGGTCAGACCAAGACAAATGACTGTCAATGGTGACCCCAAGGCATTTCATTTTGGTTACTTGTCTGATGTTATTACCATTCATGGCGACTTGATTCAATGGACCAATAAAGTTTCTTGAACTGATTATCGTGTACTCAGTTTTATCTTTGCTTATCGTCAACTTGTTCTTGTTGCACCACCTCTCTATATCTTTTGCTATCAAATTTAAACTCAACACTGCCTCGTCTACCGTTTTAGATATCACAAAAGCAGTTGTATCATCCGCATATAAATGAATTTCCCCAACCTTGGATGCCTCTGGTATGTCATTAACATATATGGAAAACAAGCGCGGTCCTAGTAAGGACCCTTGTGGAACACCATATTCAATTAAAGAAATAGGTCAATAAATTTTACACCCGCCTTTTTTCGTAGATTTAAAGATTTGGAACCTATGCTGCTTTACGAAACAGTAGTGTCCCGCATATAAGAAACAATGTTTTAATATGAGGTCTGATTTGTTTCTTATAAAATAAGATTTAAAGTTAAAATCAGGGTAATGTTTCTTAAGTTTCTTATTAGAAAAATCATGTACTATCATTGAACTACTGAGACACAAGCTCCACTGTCATATAAACTACACTATTTCGATTTGTATTTGCAAATTTTCACTACCAAGAAAAAGTACAATTATTCCAGGAAAGTGCTTTTTGCTTCATTTGCATGTAAAATTCTTGTTTTCATTTGAATATGTACAGTCTGATTCAACTGAAAAGCTGAATTTGTTATACCTTTCATCTTTCTAATCTATGCATAGTTTTTGAATAAGAAACAATTCCTTTTTCAGACCTGCACCAGTTTCTTATAAGAAGGGGTATTGTTTTAAAAATCAAGGTCTGATGTTTCTTAAATTCATGTTTCTTATATGCGGGACACTACTGTAACCGCTCTGCTGCTCCATCTCAGCAATAACGATATTCCCAATCAAAAATTTACTTACAATCCAACAAGCATTTCCCAAATCCGCAATTTTTACTTTCACGTCTGTACTTAATGATCCAATGATGTCAGTACCAGCAGTTGAATCTGTAAAGAAAAGTTGGTTTCACTTCAAGAAGTATTGCTGCCGCAAAAATTGATATCGTTTGACAAAAAGTAAGGGTGTATTTGATTGGCAGTTCCAAACTATGAAAACAGTAGACTTAGCAGAGATAGAAGCATAGTATTTGCATAACAAGTCTGCAAGTTCTGTCAGTACGAGGTCAATAATGAAATTCAGTTTGATCTCAAATGCAAATTTTTTGCCATCGACAGAATGCTTTTCTCATATTTATGAAGGAGCCTTGAGAATCATATACAAAGGCAGTGGTTCTAATTTTGGAGTAAGTAACCCAGAAAAAGTAACTCAGACACTGTTCACCACACGAATTATACCTACTCCTGACCGAGATATACAAAACGGTACATAATTTGAATCCGATTTTCATAGCATAAGTATTTGTTGCCAAAGATGTGCCATATGCTATTGATACTAGCAGGTTTATAGGCCTAAAATGACGACAGACTCTGCCAGTTGAAATTACAGAGTCCCAATCACTGGAGATTGTTAAATGAAATATTAAAAAATCAAAACTTTTGACTGCAGCTGTAAATTGTGCAAAGTTTCATTTCAAATTCAGCTTTTGCTGTAATATCTTGTATTATTTAACCTTGCATATTTTGTACAGTTGGCCTTAATTAGCTCATCACTATTGCTATTCGCCAACTGCAAATTAGTTATTGTATCATTATCATCTCTGCTCCCCCCCCCCAGCGTCTTAATCCTCACGCTAGGCCAAGAACAAAAAGTGCTGGCTCTTAAATGCACGGTTTCACTGTCCTAAAAATTGGTTATAAATCTAATAAGTGAGGAGACAACAAGTTACGAAACATAGGAGTGTGCCTCTGGGAGAACTTCACTGCTTCCCTGAAATCAGTTTCAACACATGCTACCAGTGGTTTTTAGCATAAGAATACTATCTATTAGCGTATACTGTATTAGGTTTGTATCCTACTAGAAAATTGAATTGAATTGCAAACGAAGCCATATAAACAATGGAGATTGGATTTATAATTACCATGATTTGTCTGTTCCATCTCGTTTTCATCTGTCAGTTTTAAAGTTTTTGCGATCTGTTGCTCGACATCACCATTTAAACCTGAGTGAAATGCAAGAATTTTAATTGAGTCAATAAAGATAGCATACTTCTAGATTTAGTATGGCTTCTAAATTTTTCAGAAAAATCTTTAAAAGGTCGTTGTAAAATTCAACGCTCTATTTATTTCAAATGAATGGCCCGAAAGAAACTTTAGCTAGGTCCTTGCAGTTCTAAATGGACATTCCTGAAATTTTACGTGACCAGACGCGAACTTTTCATTGACGCAAATGGTGGGCAGTACATACGATACAATACAATACAATACAATACAATACAATAAAATACAATACAATAAAATACAATACAATACAATAAAATACAATACAATAAAATACAATAAAATACAATACAATAAAATACAATACAATACAATAAAATACAATACAATACAATAAAATACAATACAATACAATAAAATAAAATACAATACAATACAATAAAATACAATAAAATACAATACAATACAATAAAATACAATACAATAAAATACAATACAATAAAATACAATACAATACAATACAATAAAATACAATACAATAAAATAAAATACAATACAATACAATACAATACAATACAATACAATAAAATACAATACAATACGATACAATACAATAAAATACAATACAATAAAATACAATACAATAAAATACAATACAATACAATAAAATACAATACAATACAATACAATAAAATACAATACAATAAAATAAAATACAATACAATAAAATACAATACAATACAATAAAATACAATACAATACAATACAACAAAATACAATACAATAAAATAAAATACAATACAATAAAATACAATACAACAAAATACAATACAATACAATACGATACAATACAATACAATACAATACAATAAAATACAATACAATAAAATAAAATACAATACAATAAAATACAATACAACAAAATACAATACAATACAATACGATACAATACAATACAATACAATAAAATACAATACAATACAATACAATACGACGTGATACGTGTGTATGGGTTACTGTGATAAGCCCGCTAATTAAGGCTATTTTAAGCTTCTTAAAAAGTAGGAATATGGTGGTCAGCTATCCTTACGAGTTTCTTCTCAATTGCTAAATTTGAAAATGAACAATTTTTCAGGGACTCACAGTTACTTTAGGTTCCCAGCAGCCCAGGTTTAACACCTAATCCTTATATCCCGAAAAGCCACAACATTTTGACTTGTTACCTACACGAAGATGAAAGCTGCCAGGAATAGATAAATTTATCCACGCTTGTTAAACTTAATTAGTCATAACGACAAAGAGTTGACCATTACTTCATGCGCTAACGAGGTCGGCAAGGCGGAATACTTAGCCTGGTTTTGACAACATGAGAAACTTTATTCCGGCCAACAGGAAATGTCCCACCTTGCATAGATGAAATCCAGATCACTAAGCAAGGGATAATGATCAATATTTGGCAGCGACCTTTTCCGAAACGGAAAACTTCCTGTGCAATCGGAAAGCTGAAATATCACTTTATCTATGACAAGCAAATAAGAGCTGGCGGTCGAAGGGAATATAGCAACACGATAATATGTTTAGCTGAGATGTCATGTCGTAATTCATTAAAGCACGTCTCAAAATTCAACTTCATGTCTTTCTACACAGTACATCTTTCTAAATCATTGAAATTATATTCGAGGCCCGTAATGAGCTTTATTTTCATCTAAAATGTCGATCAATGGATTCGATAAAACGCAGACACAATGTTTGACTTTCAGGTATCATCTCCCACTGTGTCAAATTCAAACTCATTTCATTGGTCCTCGGGGTCCTAAATAGGCAATTAGTACTTGCTACTACGGGATTTTTTAATTCTGAGAAAGCTGTCTTTTACTCAAGATGCTGTAAAACATGACTGGTAACGCCGATCATATCACAAAGCAGGCATGGGTCAAAAGATTGTAAAACAACCTGTGTAATATGGTAGATCAAACTTTCAAAGACAAAGAAAATCAATCTCGTCAATGGCCGTTCTTCAATTTGATTGGCTATTTGAAAACAATTGCAAACATAAATTATTCCTCGAAAACTTCATAATCATTCGAAGAACAATGCAGTCTTGTCACTAAGCAAGAACCATTACAGTGTTGCCTTGTTGTTTGGAATCAAGGTCGCAAGATTAGTGTTGCCTAGCAGACTGCAATCCATAATGCACCCATTTTCTGGGCGCACATGATCAAAATGTACCAGGGTGTTCATTCGGCTTCGTCACCAGCGTATGATGTAAGAACGCCCTGGGAACGAGGTTGAATGAAAATTCCTCGAAGAAAACTCACTGAACAAGGACAGGTTTTGTAAGAAAATAGCAGCAGTTCCTTTTATTAACACCTAAATTCTAAGAGATTTGCGATTGCAGACAACGGAAACTCCCTCAAGCGGAAATTCAAAACAAACGAAGGCGTAAAGTTTCTCTGAAACCCAGGTAGCTATTTCGCTTGTTGTGCATTCCAGAAATGGTTTTTAAGAGCAAACTTGAGCGCATATTGAAAGAAGGAATATATATTCAAACATCTACTGCGGGCATTTTACTTTGCTGTTCAGAAGCTGAGAAGTAAGTGCTTTCATTGCACCAAAAAATACGAGAATTGAATCGCCTCCAAATCGGTTCCTATACCAAACAAGTAAAATGCCCGTGCGAGATATCTAGATATATCCTTCTTCTTTCAATATATGCTCATGTTTGCTCTAAAAAACCATTTCTGGAACGCACAACAAGCGAGATAGCTACCTGGGTTTCAGAGAAACTTTGCGCCTTCGTTTATTTTGAATTTCCGCTTAAAGGAATTTCCTTTGTCTGCAATTGCAAATCTCTTTGAATTTAGGTATCAATAAAAGCAACTGATGCTATTGTCTTACAAAATCTGTCCTTGTTAACTCACTGTGAAATCTTTTATCAGCAGTTGCTCCCGCGTTATCACACGCATTCGTCCTTGATTGCCTTGGTGATGAGTTCTCATTATCCATTTTTTCGTCTTCTTTCTCCCTAGCATCTTTCACGAGACTACTCTGCTGACAATGTTGCTCAGAGTTTTGCATATGAATATCGTTAACCTGCGCTACCTTAGCAGCTTCGTTCACATTAACAGTCTCGTCATCAGCTCGAGACTCATGCTCAGTTCCTTCTTCCATCTTTTTACAGTCCTCGTTTTTCTCTTCGGTAGTGATATTTTCCGTATTCCCATTAATTCGGTCAGCGGTCGAATTTTCCTTTTCTTCGCCGGCAGCCGCTTGAGCTTCGCCAATTAACGTTTCACTTTGATTTTTCTCGAGTTGTTTCTTGATTTTCTTTTTTAATTTCTTTTTTCGATTTTTAGACATTTTACCATTCGCAACTAGTTGCTGTAATGGAAAGTGAGGAGGAGTTAAAACAAGGTAACAAATTATACCAGGTCGACATATTACAATCGTCGTAGGTTCGTTCTTTATGGACTGGCAATCGATGCAACAACAACTTATTAAAAACTATTCGAAAACTCAGCCAGAAGTTGACGAACCTCGCTTTGATGGCAGATGCCAAATGCTTAGGCCAATTCAACGTGATTTCAACTGAAGATTCCTTCAATTTGACAAGGGAAAACTAATGCCAAAATGCTTTTCGGACTTCACCACAGCAATCGAAAATGATCCTAGCCGCATTCTTCGATTTTGATGACGAAAGGTTAAAGGGAGACTAGTTCTGGGAGCGAGGTTGCAATATTGATATCCTATTGGTCAGTTTGAACATAGTCAACAATGGTTTAGAAGAAGGCAGTCTCATTGGGTGCCTCACTTTCACGGTGATTTTGACCGAATTTTCAGATAGTTTATCAGTCCCGATTCAAGCTGTGTGATGTCATCCAGCTCAGTGAACGAGGCAAAACTGGGACTAAGATGGTTAGTCTCCCGGGAGGGGGGTAATTTAACTTGTCCATGGCGCGGGGTTGTGCCATTTTTTAAGGATACCTTATTCATGATAGATTCCGGATTTTATGGGTATGGTTTCAACAATATTTTGCATTTTCCGAATTTATGGGCATAGTTTTTTTTGTAAAAATTCATTTATTGGTGAGCTGTGATGGCATTTCCGGATTTATGGGTATGGTTTTCAGAAAATTTTCAGGATGGGTATACTTTTAAGAAATTCCTCCAGATGTATGGGTATACTTTTGAAATTCTACGCATTTATGGGTGGTACTTTCACGATTCGAATGGCACAACCCCGTATCTTGGAAACACAAGTGACCCCCCCCCCCGGGGGTTAGTCTACTTCTTGGTTGGTAATAAAGAAAAACCCACGAAGTTTGAAAAATATTGCTCTCCTTCAAAATTCAATTATATTGAAAAATCTTTGTAGCTTTGCCCTTCATTTGGCATTCAACGACAAGATCTTCTCGCTGGAGTTTCGGAATTGTTACGACCATTTGTCCAAATCGAGACCCATCCAAACAATGTTCTTGTTCAATACTTATTGTATGGTGACAAAGAACTTTCTAATGACTTAAGCAGAAATAGAATCGAACATATTTTAAATTTCATCCATAAAACGGGTCGTTTTGAATAACTTCAAACTTTCTTTTTACGTCACACAGCCACTATGTACATTTTTGCCACTTTTCTTTTGTGCAATAAGAAGAGTGGGCAATAACACAGTGCATTATTGCCCATGATTTGATACTAGGCACATGAAGTGTAAATGGAAAGTTATCCATGCGAAATCGAAAGTATTTCCGATCATTGATATTGCAAAATCAGGAACCCCGGTCTGACAGCATATGCTCAGTGTCCTTAGAGGTGGGAGCTCTAGAGGAGGAATAGTGACAGAGTGACAATGGCAATTGCTGTTGTTGTTGGTCTCTGCTCTGGGGATTCTATTGTTCAGTACCATTCTCCTATACAAGCCTGACATCCAATGTGAAACAGATTTGAGTATTTATGCGTAATTATTCCTATGTTTAGCATTTTGTATCTATTGATTTGATGTTTGATGTCTGCATGTCTTTACGTTGAATACCGCAGCGTGGTCATTGTCCTTTGCTCCTTGTGGTCCTGTCCGTGTAGTGTTTGTTTATTTTGTATCGTAATTAGAAAGTATAGTAGGATGCAGATGTAACATGCATAGTAAATTTTAGCTGAATATAACAAAATTTCTCGTTCATAGCAGCCTGGTGACTATCAAACATCAGTCAAGATGATGAAAACGACAAGGAATTGAAATTCAAGTTTTACGCAGATAAATACCTTTTCTGCAATGTGACTTGGTGCTGTACCACCTGCAAGAAATAGAAATTAATAAATACCCTGCATTCAAAAGCATTGATTAAACAGGTAATATGAATTTTATTGCAAGGTGAGTAAAAAAAGGGTCCGGGGTTTAACCGGCTACTGCTTCGTCAGTACTTGAGGGATGATACTTCAAAATATCTGATTGAATAGCTAAAATGTTCAATTATTTTTAGAATTTCTCCTGGCGGAAATCGGTCAGTCCTTCAGATGCTGCAAGGGGCTATCTAAAACAAATTTCATTCGAGAAACCTGGAAAATGTACTAAAATCAAACGATTACGCCAAACATGGCGGCAAGGAACTTTTTACCATGATGGATTGCATTCGAATTACTAATCTTTAACGATTCCATACGAATTAGACTACAGAACGCAGTGCATCTTGGTACAAAGTTCCTCGCCACCATCTTTAGCGTAATCGTCTATTAGGAGCTAGTTTCAGCAATTTGTTGAACTCACAGCCGAGAGTGGCCGAGTGGCTTATACAGTCTTCGTCAGGTGACTGAAGTTAAGCTCGGTCGAGTGAGGTCAAACTCCGGATGGGTGACCTCGGAGGCCTCACCTCACAACTCACCTCGTCGTCCTTCGGAAGGGACGCTAAACTAGGGGTCCCATGCCTGGATGCGGCATGCACAGTGGGCCTAAATCAGCTTTGAGTAGCTAAAGAAATCCTGACAAGCCCACTCAAAACAAATTGAAAACAAACAGGGATTACCCCCAGTACCCTGTAGCACGTGCTATCCTTTTGGGGGAAAATGAAAATGTCTTCCTCCCAGTATGAATGAATTATTCACAGGGAATTAATTATGCCAAGAGAACAAAACATATGGACACATGCAAGTGCAATTGTTGCTAGAAAGGAGAACATATGGACATCTTGCTTGCTGTATTTAGTCGTTTTCGCTGGTATTAGAACGGGGCTTTATGCAGAAAATCTATGAGTCCCTTGTATCCCTGCGGTAAACCTTGCTCAAGAGGGACTCATAATGAAACAGTGAAAAACTGGGCCCTATCTCCTGCATTCGATCATGATTCGATCCATCGAATCAGGATCGAACGACTGCCGTAGCTCTGTTCAACGGTCACTCCTCGGAAAGAAAATGCGATAAAAACCACTTCAAGCAGGCGTTTCATCAAAGAAACTTGGTATAAATCTGAAGAAGGAAGTTCATTAGCTGGTGAGTACAAACTGAGTCTTTGGACGCTACATTTTCCATGTTTTTAAGGCCAAACAAACAAGAGAAAACTTCAGGCACCTGCCGTAGCAACTTTGTTCAAAATCTAGTCAACTGCATCATTCGAATCGAGAATTCGACACCATTGTTCTCTGCCAAATCTCGCAATCTGATTGGTACTGGAGGAATTTCGAAGTTTGGGTCTAAATAGGGCCAAGTTTTTCAGAGTAATACTATGAGTCTCTATTGCCTGAAGCGCCATCATCAAGTCAAAGAGCACAGGGCTACAGGAGACTCATCGTCATCAGTCTAAAGGGAATGCCCGATAGGAGTCAGGTAGAATTGCGGAACCTGAGTGGAAATATCGGGAATAAACGAGACAGCTTTCAATATCATTGCGTAGATATTCAGGAAGCAGCACCTTTCAAACACAGGTGCTTTTAATTGACTCACCCAGTACATTTTTCTATGAAGTAGGTGGCTTGAAAGGATTTTAAGACACTTTGCCGCAACTCTACCGTAGCAGTGTTGCATGTATGTATGTAGTATCTATCGTCTAATTTTTCACAAAAGCTAAAAAACTTTATCAAATTCTTGGAAATTCTGTAAATGTCTTTGGCCTTATTGAACGATAACTTTTCAGAAGGGAAATGCAAAAAAATCACGTCAGGCAGATAGATCATCAACAAAAGCTGATTTTGATACGAAGATTCTGGATAATGGGACTACCTGGCATCTGGCAAACCGGTGGCAAACAACACCTAGGAACTTTTGTAACTACGTTTTGTAAATAAGCCTTGTGAAGAAACTCGAGAGCTATCTTTGTTAACAAGGGAAGATTTTGTAATACAATAGCATCAGTTGCTTGGTTCCCACCTCAATTCAAAGCGATTAGCAATTTCAGACAAAAGAAATTCCCCCAACCAGTAATTATAAAAAAAACATAACGAATAATTGCTGTGAAACCAGCACGGCAAACTCTCACTTGGTGTGGGATAAGGGAGGTTTTCACGAGAAGGTATACGCTAACAACGAAAGAAGAAGGGTAAATCTAAAGTCCTGTCTAGCGGATTTTGTTTATGAGTTTTAGAAGCCGAGCATAAGGTAATACAATTGTTTCATATTCATTGCTCAAATGTAAACAGTTACTCGTCAGCTCCTAAATCAAATAAACAAAATCCGCCAGGCAGAACGTTAGATTTACCCTTCTTATTTCACTATGAGCAAATAACTTCTCTTAAGAACCTCCCTTATCCCGCACCCAGTATGGGTTTGCCGTACAGGTTTTAAGGCTACTTTGCGGCTATGTTTCTTTTGAATTACTGGTTGAGAGAATTTCTTTTGTCTGAAATCGTTAATCACTTTGCATTGAGGTGTGAACCAAATCAACTGATGCTGTTGTATTACAAAATCTGCCCTTGTTATCTTTGTTGGCTATAAGGAATCAAAATCGAATCCTTTCCGCAAATAACGAGTATCACCCTAAAGGAAATGTCCACAAAACGTATTTTACTGTGAGAGCATAATAGTGCCACCCGTCATATTGACCGAAAGCGATATGATTTTTCCTTCTTTATAAGAAATCGCTTAGCCCGCTGTGTCATAGGAAGAGAAAGCTACACAAAGCTTCCTGCCTATTGCATTTTCATCATTTTCAAAGGAATCGAAGCATGTATAAGCCTGTGATAAAATAACCATGCAAAGACAAAGGACCATGACAGCTGTGCAACCAAATTTGGGTAACTGATCGACGTAACCAGGAAATACTGATATCTGATAGGCCAGAATTTACCGGAAGTGGCCTGAGCATACATACACTTTTATACGCCTATATTCCATTTAGTATTCCTGAGCATCGCACAACAACACAGAGCAGTCGTTTGGCATTCAATTTTCCTTGTTCGTTACAATATTTCGCTGCTCCGTGAAGAGATAAAGAAGTGAAATTGTGACGCTGAGGTCACTGCAAAGGATAACAAGTGTATGCAAGTATACACTAATTTTATATCTTATAAGAAACAGGCTATAAGAAACGGTAGGCTCAATTTTCGAATGTTAAGAAACCATGCTACCAAGCATACATTCCAAATCTTCATACTGGCGTATGTAAAATTCTATCACCTATCTCTGCTATCTGAATGGCTAAACAGAAACATTAGCTACTATTCATAATCCTACGGTTGCACTTTTCAGAAATTTGAATACTATTTTGAATTACAGCATATCTCATATTCTAGGTAACAGGAAGACGTGACGTCGTCAAATTTCTACGTCACAAGCCACAAATGTGATGGACTTCTGTGTGATACCAAATTGTAGCATCTATACAAAATGGCTTTCTTGAAAATCATTTCATATTTCGTCAGAAGGTTTCGAGATTACGATGGTTTTTAAGTGTTTTTAGAATTTTTTTTGAGTTCTCGAAAAAGAAGAAAAACACTCTAATTTCCAAATATCAAAGATTTAAGAAAAGTCCAATGGCAGAATAGACCTTTTAGCTATTCTGTAAAAGAGCCTGGATCGAGCGTTATTCTTATACATTTTTATACGCGAGGTTTGCTCAAGTGGCGTCAGTGCTTCTATCACTATTAAGCACATTCGAAAATTATACATAATGAAGCAAAATATCGTTCGATTCTGATTCTTTTCAGAATAGCTAAAAGGCCTACTATGGCAAAATACCTATAGTTTCTTTGAAGCCATTCAGATCAAAGAGCTTGGGCACTGAATCTTACACCCACCATTTGAATGATAGTGGGACCCTACCAAGTAACTTGGTGGCCCTTTATAAAAAGATGAATAACTCTGCACTTTTGGGCATTAGCAATTAAAGAGACTCATAAGCAATATTTGGCAGCAACTCTGTCCTAAAATTTAAGAAAGTTTCTACTAAACCTGAGACTCATTAGGAATATTTTGCAGCAAAACGGTCCTAAATTCAAGAAAATGCCTACCATGCCTGGACCTTAATTTCTTATAAAAACAGAGTGTATAAGGGCTGTATTTGTCCTTGAAAATGATCAATTTCATTTCTTCTAGGGGTTGTGAGAGAGACCTTTATCAAGAACAATGCAGAGCAATAACACCTCTTCTGATACATCACTCAATTGTTTCATAACTCTCGCATCGCCAGTCTCCGAACTTCACGAGAAACTATTCGTAACATGCCTTGGGATTTTATGTCCACTGACCGTCACTTCAAACTGCCTTTTGATTTTCGCATTGAGGAAAACTAACCAGCTGAAGTCATATTCCAACAAACTGATCACAGTAATGAGCTCTTGTGACTTGATATTGGGCCTAATTTTTCAGTCAGCTCTTGTTGTCATATTCTTCATGAAAAAACATCTAATGACCTGCAATTTGATTTCAGCAATAAACGCAATCGTACTGTTTTTGACTCAAACATCTGCCCTGCTGTTAACTTTGATTTCGATCGATAGGTACCTTCAAGTAACGAAATTGAATAGGTACGATAATTACATGAATATGGCACGACTGAAGGCATCGACAGGAATTTGTATTTTCGTATCGGCACTGTTGGTATGCATTGTAATACTACATAGATCGTTCGTTACGCGTGCTTTGATAAATTCAGTGAATTTTGCACTTCTATGGTTCACGTTCATATTGTATAGTTCAATTTTGCAAAAGTTACAAAAGCATGTCAATAACAGAAGTGACACCAGAGCGGGGACTGCAGAGAACGTCAATATAGCATCCACTCAGAGTCAAACTGACCCTCGTTTTAACTCAAGATCACATCTTTCTGTCATAAAAACATTACGGGTGCTTCAAGTGACAATGCTGGTGCTATATACCCCCTTTTTAGTTGCCTCAGTGCTATGGAATTACTATCTGCTGCATTTGCAAGTCGCCCCTGGCCGTAAGCTGAATGAAGCTTTTAACTGGTCGGAATTTTTTCTTGAATGTAACGCTTGGGTCAATGCCTGGATCTTGATTCACAGCAACAGCAGATGCCGTCGACTTTTGTTGTCTATGATCCGTAACAGTGCTCGTAGATCTTGTAATAGTAACAGTGTAGCAGCAGAAACAGTTGACGACAGACAAGAGAAGCTAGAAGACAGTACCTCTTGACTATACTACAAAATACACTGGTTTCGATAACGCTTTCCATCGATCCTTTTGCAGTTTAGCAATTCGTGACAATGCTTTTCAGGCATTTGCAGTTGGCGAAAGGCAGTAAGAGGTAAATACAGTTGTTTGTAAATACAGTTGTTTTGATAAAGCTTCAAGCTCCATTTAATATCAGTTGCACTTTAGCAAGTCGTAACAATACTTTCGGAATCGTAACAGTATCGCAGCATTTGCAGCTGGTGAAAGGCGGTAAGATATAAAGCCTTGATGATATTTGAAAATACATTGGTATCGATAAAAGCCACGGAAGATCGTTTGAAATTTAGAAAGTCTTCACAATGTTTCTGGAAGATAGCAGAAACTGCGTAAAATGACAGCATCCGTCAATCTGAGATAAAGAAGTGTTTGAAAAGGGAGGCTTTTTGAAATGATAAATGAAGGGTGTAAGACCTAAGGAAGAAAACATCAAGTGTTGGCTAAATTCAGGATCACTTGCAGGGAGCTATGAGGGCTCAAAGTTACGAATTTTCGTGCATGTTCGCTTAGTTTCTGCTCTGTCCTTCTGGAATCGTAACAGTGTTGACGCGTTTGCAGTTGGCGGAAGACAGTAAGAGATAAAGCATTGATAATGTTCGCAAATTCACTTGTTTTGATAAAGCTAATCGCTACATTTAAGATCATTTGTATTTTAGATAGTCGTAGAAATGCTTATAGAATCTGTCCAGTGTAATAGCATTTGAAGCAAGTGAAAGGCAGTAAGAGATAAAGCTTTAATGATATTTGCAAATATCTTTGTTTTGATGAAGGTTCACGCTCCATTTAAGATTGTTTGTAATTTAGCAAGTTGTGACACCTTAGAATCACAACAAAATCGTAGCAAGATTTCTACACTTACGTTTTGGCGAACGACAACAAGTGCAAGAAGGGGAAAGACTTGATCTACCTGACTGAAGTTTCAAAAAATGAGGCAATACAGAATCCCGCCATTCCTATTGGTTAATCGCTCATATCCTGAGGGTTTCCCGCAGCCTTCTATAATGTGATACAAGGACGCGTTTTTGTTGACACAGCAACTGCTTTAGGCCCACGGGAATCAAAATAAGCTCAAACAACATGACAGTAAAAAATTTGTTTGAATAAATGATACGCGTCAAAATTAGAAGCTATCAGGATATAAAACTCATACTAACCGGTTTTGCCATGGTACAGAAAAAATATAAAGCCTGAGGTCTTAATGCACAGACCTTGCAAGCTTGGTCGGTACTTTTATGAACTCGGGATTAAATTTTCCTTAACAACAAAAAACCGCTTAGTATGTGCATAATACATTTCACATTTGAATGAAATATGGCATACCTAACGATCTTGAGACCTTTCCAGTTGCCGAAGCAGTGGCTGCATCAGAGGCCAATTTCTGGATGTCTTCTTGTGTTATGCAAACAAGGATATTTTCTGGTTTTACATCTGTATGAATTATCTTGCATTTTGTGTGAAGGTAATTTAAGCCCTGCAGAGTCTGAAATTAAAAAATATCATCATAAAAAATTGTGTCGAAACATGTTTTACAACTGTTCTTTATTTCACCGTGTCAGCTAATGCCGATTGAAAAAATGTTCGTATGCATGGCTCTGATGAAGGCTTTATGCCGAAATACGAAAAAAACAAAAATGGATCCTGTCGTGGTGTAAGACTTTTATGACTTCAGATTTCTCAAAAATTTCATTGCGCTTGAGTGGCGCAGTAGGATTTTGGAGAGTCTCTCGACACGAAGGTCCCGAGTTCGATCCCAGGCAGGCGTACATTTTAATTCTCCAATTTTGGTAGCCCACTCGTGATAAATTATTTCACCGTGTCAGCTAATACCGATTGAAAAAATATTAGTATGCATGGCTCTGATGAAGGCTTTAAGCCGAAACACGAAAAAACAAAAATGGCTCTTGTCCTGACTTGGGATTTGAATGACTTCAGATTTCTCCAAAATTTCATTGCGCTTGAGTGGCGCAGTGGAGTTTTGGAGAGTCTGTCGACACGAAGGTCCCGAGTTCGCTCCCGAGCAGGCGTATACTTAAATTCTCCAATTGTGGTAGCCCACTCGTGAAAAATTGTTTTATAACTGTTTGGTTGACTTTAAGTGTGTCGAAAGAGTATGAAATATTTTATATTTTATTATTCTGCATGAGACTGTTCAGGTTCCTAAATTAGTTCCTATTTTCTTCAGGGCTTTCACATCTTCTTTTGCTCCGATTCAAACTTCAAGCCTATTATCTACTGTCAGTTGACAGCACTTGAGTTCAAAAGGACTTGTTCACAACTGAAGCTTGTGGAAGAATAAAAAATTCCGTAGAATCCAATGAAAAGCTGTCAAAGCATTTTAACAGTTCTTTGCTATATGCACATATGTTTTAATCAATCCACCTTTTCTAGATAAGAGGTGCGAAAGCGGAAGTCTTTTGTTGTTTGGGTTGTTGCATTTTTGAGGCCAAAAAGCAAATTTTTACTCTCATATTTGTCTTCGTTTAGAAATTACGGCGATTTTAAAGAGTTTAATGTTATAAGGGCTTTGACCGTGAAATCAGATGTTTGGACAAATTTTGTCCAAACATCTGATTTCACGGTCAAAGCCCTTATGATTTCAAATTCTTTATATGATTGTAATTTCCAAACGAAGACAGATACGAAAGTAAAAATTTGCTTCTGTGCTCAACTTTGTACGCAGAACAAGATTTTAGCCTCAAAAATGCGAAATTTCAAACGACGAAAGACTTCCGTTTTCGCACCTCTTATCTTGAAAAGGTGGATTTGTGTAGGTTCAATGACTAAGAAGCTGGACGGGAAGCTGGACCTTTCATTCAGTTTGATGATCATTACAAATAAGAACTTATTTCAAACTTCAGGCTGAATGGGTTCTTACATAATGGGGGTCCAATTTAAAAATTTCAGCCTGTAGGTTCTTAATCACTAGGTTCTGATACGCGGAATTTTACTGTATCCTAGTTAATTTGCAAATAAAATGACGCCATTAGTCGCTACCTGAAATCAGTGGATAACTTCAAAATGAAATGAGATATCAAAAAATTCAAACGGGATCTTTAATCAGTCAACAGTGCTTTACATTTGGAACAATAAAATTTTTGCTTCAGGCCACTGTTAAAGACCCAGTGCTAACCACAATCCTTTGCGGCGCCAAAGTTGACTTTCGTATTATCAGAAAGTCCCTTTAGGCCTAAGCTCCCTTAAGCCTGGTTTCCATATAATCGCAAGGAGTCGCAGAGAGTCGCAATGAGTCTCAGTTTGCCGCAAGGAGTTGCAATTATTGGGATTTGAAAAAGTGGTTTCCATATGATCGCAAAGGATCGCAAAGGATCCCAACTAACTTCACTTTCATTAAATTTCGAACCCAAAGTTTGATCATGGAAAATGAGATTATCACCTGAAACAATAGAGGTGCTATTGCAGGGAGTTTCAAAAGTTGTCAACAATGGTTACAATTAATCGCAATGGATCGCAACGAGTCGCAGTGAGTCGCAGAGATCAAAATTGCAAACAAATTTTTAGCCGGTTTCCATATGATCGCAGAGAGTCGCAAGCAAACTTCAAGGATTCCTTGCGACTCCTTGCGATTATATGGGAACCAGGCTTTAATCTTGTTTTTCATTCGGCGCACGAACGATCATGATTAGCAACAAGTCTCTGAATACAGGATAATGAAGATGTTACCTGTTTTATGATTGTCTTGACAAGCGGCAATGGTACTCCTTTATAATTTGACTTGATGATCATTCGAAGAAGGTTGTGACCTAGGACCTCAAAAACCATACAAATATCTGAAGATCGTAAAGGAAAATACACTGAGCTCAATTTCAGATTCATAATAATAACTTGCTATATATACATTTCATTTTTTTCATTTAATCATCTTTATTCACAAATCCCTATCAACTAACAGTTTGAAAAAAATAATAATAGTAAGATAAAAAACAACAACGTCCTATATCTGCAAGAAATAATATGAAATGTAACCATTAGGTAAGTGCTACTCTTCCTAGAGACCGTGCTTTGGGTTAAATGCTAGTGTAGCAAATAATCCTTCAGTTTCTTTTTAAATGTGAGAACTGCGGGGCCATTCCATATATCGAGAGGTACATCATTCCACAGTTTAGCACCAGAGTAAAGAAAACTCATTTTTGAAAATTCTAGGTTTCGTTTTGGGATATCAATATCTTGGCAGTTTCGCGTTGTGTATGCAAATATTTGAGATCTCGTGGTAAATTTTCCCTGAAGACTACTCGGAAATAAATTATTCATTATTTTATATGCCATAACAGCCTTGTCATATTTGATAAGGTTAGAGACAGAGAGCCAGTTGCACATCCATCCGTCCTTTACACTAAAGCTTTCAATCAATGTGCGTGCTCTATCTTGGAGACGCTGTACGTGAATAAATTTGGTATCAGACAAACTGGCCCATAGTTCATTACCGTATCGCAGGTGGCTTTCAACCAGGGCTCTGTAGACTTGCTCTAATTTAGTTTGGGGTAAAATATCTTTAAGTGTGCAAATCGATATTCCAAGATGTTTTCCTCATTGACCTTTAGCTGCACGGGTTCATGGATACCGTTAAGTTGTCTTTTATGACCAACAATCAAGAATTCAGATTTATTAGCATTAAGACTAAGCTTGTTTTGTCTCATCCACTCTGAAATATTTGTTAGTTCGGTTCTCAGATCATCGCAAAGTGTGTCTACATCTTCTGCCTAACATATTACAATGGTATCATCTGCATACATGTTTGGCGAAGACTTAACCAGACACTGCACAAAATCATTTACATAAAAGATGAATAAAAGTGGCCCAAGGCATGATCCCTGTGGTATTCCGTGTTTTACAACAATACTAATAATAGAAGAGTCATTATACTTTATAACTCAAAAAACGAATTACAACAACAACAACAACAAAGAAAATAACAACAAAGACTAATCTAACTGTATATCACCAACAGAACTACATCAATAAACTAATATAAAAGAAATGAAGATAAGTCCAAATATAAATGGTGTTGATTTAACTCTCTACAAACGCTCTACAACTCTGTAACTCTATAACTCTTTACAGATTGAGTATTCAGGATCGTGTCGACACTGTCTCCTGGAGGGGGGGGCACACCCTACAATTTATAAATTTTCACGAAAATGATACCCCAAAATTCACAGTCAATTGAAAATATATCCCTTAAAACTGGGTCAACAATCCACAATTTTAACCAAGTAAGTAAAATTTAATCAAAATCAAACAGAGTTATTTTTCTAAAACGAACACCCCAAAATTCAGGACTACTTGTGATTTTACCAAAATTGTAAAACTGATACCTTAGAATTTATTTTCTGCTCGAAAAAGGCACCAAAAAATGGCACGTCCCGTAAACTTTGCATATAACATTGGTTTCTTTCCTCGTTTCTCCCTCGCCTCTGCTTCCGTTACTTTCGCCCACGAGTCAAAACTGGCATGGCAAAGTTTGAACTCACCTTCGCAGCGACTTAGAATCTTCCAAACGGAAATCATAGGAGAGGAAAATTTTTAAAACGTCCCCCCCCTCCTTTCTTTTCATTTTAAATCATTTATACAGGGTGAAAACATTCAGTTGGTAAGAAAAAACGGCTTTACGATGTGCCCTGTTAAAAAAGAAGAAAAATAAGAGCATTTACCAACAAAGAATTAATCAATAAATTCCTAAATACTGCTTAATAAAAATGTTAGATGAAATTCCAAAAAGAAAACCTAATTTCTAATTAACCCTATCGAAAAGAAAAAGAAAATTGCATTGCTACAGAAAGGAACATCAATAGAATCTGGTCATAATCCTTTCTTTAGTTTTAATTTGAAATTTGATAGAGAGGGAGACAGTTTGATTTGGTGATCTAGACTATTCCAAATTGTCGCCCATCGAATTGTTTCAAAGACAGCAGCGTGAACAGGCAATAAGGAAGCTAAGAAATACCGAAACTGACTTGAAACTTCCTTTGTTTAGAACAAACAATGGACAAAAGTGGCATAGGTTTCAAATCTTTAAAAACTGGGTGTAAAATTCAATGATCTATTTCTTTGAACTGAACGGCTTCATAGAAACTTTAACTATTTTACAGTAAATCTGCCGTTGGACTTTTCTGGAATCTTCAATATTTTCAGAATTACAGTGTTTTTCTTCTTTTTTAAGAATTCAAGAAAATTTTAGAAAAAAACTTAAAACTATCGTAATTTCTAAACCTGTTGACGAAAGATCAAATAATTTTCAAGAAAACCATAGTTTATGGGTGCCAACAATAGCAAAACTCTTTCGCCCTTCTGGTTTGTGATTTAGAAATTTGATGACGTCACATCATAAAATGAGCTGAAATATAAAAAAAGGCTGTAATTTCGACAAGTAATCAAGATTTCTGAAAAGTCCAACGGTAGAATCCTAGAAAAGTGGCTAAAGTTTCTTTCAAGTCGTCCAGTTTAAAGAAAAAGGTCATTGAATTTTACACCCGCCTTTTTTCGTGAATTTAAAGATTTTTAGCCTATGCTGGCTAAAGTCATTTGCATATCGAGAGGCGACAGTTTGGAATAGTTTAGATCACCAAATTAAATTGCCCCCCTCGATATCAAATTTCAAATCAAAACTAAAGGAAGGGTTAAGACAAAATACACTGATGTTCCTTTCTGTGAATTTTACTTTTTCTTTTCGATAGTAGTATTTAGGAATTTATTAATTAATTCCTTTCCTGGTATTATTATTATTATTATTATTATTATTATTGCTATTACTATTTTTATTATCATTATTATTATTATTATTATCATTATTATTATTATTATTATTATTAATTATTATTACTTTTTCTATTTTTTGGACAGGGCACATTGCAAAACAGTTTTTTCCTTATAAACTGACTGTTTTTTACCCTGTACAAATAATTTACAAGAAATAGCTATCGCTAACTAATGTCCACGCTTCATCGCTTCAGTAGAAGCCTGAATCACATTAGGAAAACGTTGCAACGGCTGCTAAAAACTTTGTTTTGAAATGTTCACGAGACCACAGACAGCGAAAAATACTCTCGCACGGTGGAAGACCAAGATCCTCGTTTGATTCAACAGGGAAATACGCGTACTAATACCTAGAATTTTGGTTTGGTCTAATTTAACCTACCTGCTCAATTTGCAGCGAGAACACACGCAGACTTCCTGCCAGGGCTTTCTTATTGAAGCCTGCATGGTAAACAAATCCCCAATCAAAATGTCAAAGCCATTTACACATCAATAATTTCCAAACAACGAAATCTTTAAGCCTGTGTGGCAATTCAAGAAAACGGAAGTTTTATGAAGACCCAGACAAATGCTTCTTCGTCGACCAGTACAATATCGATTGTAATGAAATCGATTGTCATTGAGCTCCGGATGTTATGAAAACATTAGAACAAAGAGCTGAATTGTTTTACGTTTTAATACAAAGTGTGGAAAGTTTTGCTGACGCATTTTCGTACTGATCTTTCAAACAGGCTTACTTTCCCGCGGCAGACTACAAACCCACACGGAATCGCTCGTGGGCAACAATGAAAATGAAATGAATGATATGCAAAAGACTTTTGTCCATTGTTTATTCTTAACAAAAGAAAGTTCAAGTCAGTTATGGTGCTTCTTTGCTTTAAAACAAAGGTTTCGACGAAGACAAATCAAAATCACCTTCCCTCCTCGATACATCCTAAGTTCAACACTGTCGGCAAACTTTACGCAGTAACTCCGAGCGCAAAATGCTGTTTGGTAGAGCGGCACTTTTTGCGAAGACAGCTCAAATTCATCTCCCGCTGGAGGATAAATGGAATAGCGCGGGATAATACACAGGGATTACAGAAAAGCGATGGGAAATGGAGGCCTGGGTGAATTGATCAAACAGCTGGGGTTAAAGTATTACCGAGCTACTTCTTCATTTCCCACTTTGTCGGGATGCATCCGCTAAAGCAAGCCCTCAGAGGCTTCGAACCGCTGGTCCCTATCATTATCTGAAAAATACCGCGATAAAAATCGAATCAGTACATGTCATAATTTCATGCCATGCCATTGTTTAGAACAACCAACGGACAAAAGTCATTCCTTATGGAGAAGCGACCGTTTGGAATAGTCTAGATCACCAAATCAAACTGTATCCCTCGCTATAAAATTTCAAATTAAAAGTAAAGAAAGGGTTATGATCAAATCCTATTGATGCTCCTTTCTGTAGCAATGTATTTTATTTTTCTTTTCGACAGGACAAGTTAGAAATTAGGTTTTCTTTTTGGAATTCATCTGACAATATATTAAGCAGTATTTAGGAATTTATTGATTAATTTTTTTTCTGATATTACTATCATCTTTTTTGACAGGGCATATTGTGAACAGTTTTTTTCTTATAAACTGAATGTTTTTCACCTCGTATAAATAATTTGAAATGAAATGAAATGAAATGAAATGAAATGAAATGAAATGAAAAATAATTTCGCTCTTTGACTAAACTGCCTAGGGAGAAGGCACTCATACCTTTTCCGCAAGGGGACGTACCACTGAACAGGGTATCATTTTAAGAGATCTTGAAAATTTTAAGAATAAGACTTTTCCTCATTTTCTAAGAATTCAAGAAAATTTTTGAGAAAAAACTTTAAACCACAGTATATAATTTCTAAAATTTTTGAGGGATCACAGAAAAACTTTCTAGAAAGTCCCAAAGTGAAAACCCGCAAAACAGACACCACTTTTTAAGACACGTCCGGCTGATTTTTTTCAGACCTTCAAATAAGAAACCTCAATAAATTTCAAAAGATACTTTGGTGACTTTTCATGGAAACTTAAAAGGCTGTTTTGAGAAATATGGTTTCTATTTTGCGGGTCCTTACTGCGGTTTATGACTGTCTACAATAATGTACCAAGTAAGAGTATGTCATTCTTCTGGTTTACAATGCGGCAAAAATTAATGACATCACACCGACAAAAAGTTGAAATATAAAAAGCGTTGTAATTTCAAAAAATATTGAAGGTCTCTGAAAAATCCAACGGTGGAATTATGGATAAGTAGCTAGAGATTCCATTGAGCCGTTTGTGGGGCTACAGTGGATTGGCTGTAGATTCAATGATCTCGGTTTTTGCACAGTTGCATAGGTCAAGCTTCAACTCAGAGTTTGAGACCTTGTTCAAGTCAAAATGAAAGAAATTTTCAATGAAAAGGTTCTGGCAACGTATTAAAGTTTTCACTGCATTTTTTCAAAGGTAGAAAGTGCGCTCTAGTGAATAGACAACACTTTAAGAGATTGAGCAAAACTTTTAAGACGACACTTGAACCTTTTCTTTTTGAAAACTTACTCTATTTTGCATTCCGAAATATAGAATGCTCAAATGACATTTCGCTTTCGCTTCACCAGAACATCACTTGTACTTGATTTTTACGTTGCTGGAGAACAACAAATCTGTTTTAGAAGCAACCACTCGTTCTGCGTGGTCTCTGCCATAAACCAGCAACCATTTGTCAGATTGGCTCATGCAAGGTCTCAAACTCTAAGGCGAAGCCTGGCCTAAGCAATTGTGTAAAAATCGAGATGATTTAGTCTACAGCTCCTCCACAGTAGCCACACAAACGGGCACAATTTTTTTTAGGACAGCCTGTATGCTATCGAAAACAGTTTTGGTAGGAGGATGAGGTAAGCGACGACAATCATTGTCCAGCTTCAATTTTTGGTAGGATAATTACACGAAAGGATACGAGTACCATGGATACCAGATATCTTGAAATTATCCAAAAGTTGAACAACATGAGGATATCCTGGGTCTTCGGGGTCAGCTGTATGAACCTAAAAGATAAAATTGCTTAGAGCACGATTCGTATCGATTTAAATGATAGCGGGAGACTAAGGAATCACTGAATTCGATGGAAGTCTAATTTAGATTCAGTGACCACATTTGGTTACCTATGTCAGTATTTTGAGTGGAAAGGACCTGTCCGTCCTTTGACATCACAAATGAGATCACCTTGCTGGACTCCTTGCATTAGTACGCCTATTTGGACTGAGTAATCCCTCAAATGAGGTTTGATGCAACTTTCATGGTGGGAACTTCGATGACCAAGTGTCTATTCCCGCCATTATTACCTGACTGGAGTTTCAAAAACGAGGCAATACAGAATCCCGCCATTCCTATGGCTAATCACACATTTCCCGCGGGTTTCCCGTGGCTTGTCACCACAGCAACTGCTTTAGGCCTAGGCCTGTGAGATTTGCAGTGAACTCAAACGACGTGACAGTAACAAAATGTGTTTGATGAAATGCGAGTCAAGATTAGAAGATGTCAGGTAACAAAACTCATACTAACCGGTTTTGTCGTTGTGCAGGAAAATATAAAGCCCTCGGTCTTAGTGCACAGACCTCGCAAGCTCGGTCTGTACTTCTAAGACCTCGGGCTTTATATTTTCCTGTGCAACACAAAACCGGTTAGTATGTGCAAATGATCGACACAGTAGTTGTATTTTTTAGTTCCATTTTTTAATTTATCATAAAAAAACACAATAATAACGCAAGTGATAATATATGGTGATAAAGACTTCCCTGATGAAATTAACCCTATTTCGGTTGGGGGGGGGCAACTTTGCCCCCCCCCCTTAGTAGATTTTTTGACTAACTCTGCCAGGAAGATATTTATAGCCAAGAAACTTCTTGACTTTTTGCAACTACTTATTGTGCAACTTCTCAAAAAGTTTCATTAAAATATTTTGAAAAATGAGGGGGTGGGAGACAATTTTCTGGGACTGACCCTGGAAAAATCGCAAATTCTCAAATCGCAATTATCGCGAAAAAAGGAGCATAAGTTGAATATTTTGCACATTTCTTTTGTAGTGTACTGTTATTTGATGCATTCTATCACAATTATCATGTTTGGATGGAAATGTGGTCCAAATTCAATTTCATCGCGATTTTCCTGATTTTGGCCAATTCTGCCGCTCTTCTTGACAACACAAAGGAAAATACTGATGTGAGTAAAAATTATGGCTGATTTTAGCGAAATTTTTATATTTGTAGAAAGTACATGCCTGAGGCTATTAGCACACCAAATTTGGTGGCTCTATCTACCTATTACCAGTCAAGAGTTAGGTAGGGGGGCTTTTTTGCCCCCCCAACCAAAATAGGACTATCAAATAGCCCAACCACTATAGGGCTAATGGAAATATCCTTGAATAAACTCTACATTTTATCCACGAAGCAGATCGATTGGATTCAGGGCCGCGGAGAGGATTTATGGGCCCCGCGTCAAACGAAATAGGGATCACTAGCAAAGCGAGTTGTGATAGGTACGCTGAAGAAGCACCCAACTAGGGGGTCCGAGGGCATGTTATCGCGGAAAATTTTTAAAATCAAGATTGTTAGGATCACTCTGGTAGCTATTTGCGCCTCTAAATAAAATTATCATGCCATCAAACTAGCCAGTCATCGTGCACAAGTATCACGATTTGATAAAAAGTTGTCTCTTAATGATATCTAATACATTACAGCAATCTGAGATATTACTGGGAGTCATTTTGATCATGCACCTAGCAGAGAGCTGAATTTGAGCCACATTTGACAAACTGAGTTATCATTCAGGGGCCCATATGGCCATGTGCCCCAGGTTTTCGACCCCTCTGAGCCCCCTCTCCTCGAGCCCTGACTGGATTTAATTCATTCGTATTTCCACCATCCGTCAAGTAACGGCCAAGTCTGCTGTTAGTGAATTTTCATTTTGAGGAAGTAGTTATGTGTATATACTTTATTACTTTCTCAAAATAGCATGATGTTTCGCTCCTCGTCCCAGCGTATTCGTAGCACAGTAGAGCATTTGGTAGGTCGTGTAATAAGTATTATGTACTGCAAATTTTTACTTGCTGAAGTTAGAAAAAAGAATCTTGAGATTGGTCTGTTAGATTAATTTCGACGTGGAATCGATGCAGTTTATGTGACTAACCCAGTATATAAATCCTTACTTGGTCCCACTTCATATTCGTTAGCTGTAAAATGCTGAGACCGTTTTTTTTGGAATCGCACGTCAAAGTACGGAAAGAAAGCCCTTGAAGACTTAGCAGTTGTTCTTCAAATGTAATTAACTTTTTACACCAACAAATAACTTTTAAAACATATCAAATTCACTTACCATCTGAAGTAGCTTCATTTCATCCACAGCAGTTTCCGTATAATGCGAAGCGCTTTTAACAATCTTCAGAGCCACAAACTTTTTGCCCCTGTAAAAGATAAAGATATTTGATCAATTGGTGGGATAAAGTTATGTCAAAATAGCAGATGCAAGAAACGACAATAGTCTAAGTTATTGAAGCACTGGGGCCTTTCCAAATCTATGTTATCAAAAAGGTTTGAAAGCCATAGTGTGCCAATAGCTTAGACCAGTCTCACTTCTTGCATCTGCCATTTTAATATCATTGGGCAATATGAAACAGTTTTCCTTTTTTACACACATTCTATATATGAATATATTAAAAAGAGTGCCATCGCCCTGAACTGCTTCCCTTCAGATAAATATCTATTATGTGAGGCGTGACAGGGACTTAAAACTGCTACTTGCCATCAGAAGATTCTTCAGTTTATAGTGCATACTGCGTCACTTTATCGGCTTAATCTTCCTACGTTTTGATTTGTATCCACAAATCAAAGGAGCGCCGGTAAATAGGCCTACATAGATAATGTTGCCCTGAGCCGCCATCCTCAGTTTTCCTCAATCCGCTATCCCAGAAGAAAGTTGTACTATACTGTTAGAAAAACATTTTGTTGGGGTCACTTCTCCTTGTAATTAAAATTTAGCTATTACTGATTGATGGGACTTGAATTCAAGCTTTTCGCTCTTCCCCCTTCTCGCCTCTTATATGTACTACCAGCATTACAATCAGAATGTTCCTCTTCCAGCTCCACGAATGGTCAACGACGACAGAAATGTTTTCCCAAAGTCTGCATTTTATTTCCCTCATGCTTTATTCCCAACGTCGTGTCTTCATTTCGCAGGGGAAGTCACTACCCGAAACGCGAGACCGCATTACACATGGTAGTATAGGATGATTTTTAGCCAATCGACCCGCTTGTGAATAAAAACTACCTGAACAAAAATATAAATCGACAACTTGAAGGATTCTTCGAATCTTTCATTCAAAGAGGTAGAAGAAAAAACGCTTGAGACAGGTTATTTGATCTTAATCAACATATTGCACTGTAGCCAAATGAATCAAAGCAAAAATGCGGCTGGACAACGTAAATGGAGAAATGAGCGACAACCTACTGTAACATTTCAAGTGCGTCTGAAAAGTCTTCTCCGCATAAGGAGAAATTAAGGGAAACAAGCTAATTCGAATGTACGACAAGGATAACGAGTCAGCAATCCATTTTCGCAGTCTATTTCCATTTATTAGTCCAAGACTTGACTGTTTCTACAACTTCAGAAACAGGCCTAAAACTTGAAAATGGGCAAAGGGTGGCGGTTCAGGGCGATGGTACTCTACATGTACAACATTTACTGTAATGATGGTTGAAAATGCAAGAATTAGAAGCAAAACAACACGGGGAAGCCAATCAAAAACATCCCAATCTAATCCTTATGTTGTTTTTGGACTCCAATCAGACCTACGTAAAATTCTGTGTGGATCAACGAGGCATCGGTAGTCACGATCCCGCTGAAACGATTCCCTCCTAACTAAAAACAGTGCTCCATTCAGATAATGTCTTTCTTCGTTAAGCACAAATCAAACTTTTCCCCGCATTGTTTCCGTGGTTCCTCTCATCACAATCATCACAATTTTTGGTTCAGTCGCAACGATCGATTGACTTCTCAGATAACACAACCTGTTTCAACTCCCCTACTTTCAAGTTGTGTTAAAAAGTGGAAATAAGTAAATAGGTTTTAAAACTTACTTCAAGTCCCAGCTCAACCACACAGTCGAGAAATGTCCCCATCCTAATTTTCTGATCACGTGATACCTGTCATTGAAGAGATCTCCAATTTTGACAACATGGTAACCACCTATAAAACGAAAGACAGCAATCAAGAAATAACTCAATCAATCACTCTATCCATTAATCAATCGCTTAATAAATCAACCAGTCGATCAATCACTCAATCAACTAATCAATCAATCGACCAATTACTCCCTCAAACACTCAATCAGTCACTCACTCAATCAATCACTCAATTCAATCAATCAATCAATCAATCACTCACTCAATCAATCAATCAATCAATCACATCAATCACATCAATCACATCAATCACATCAATCACATCAATCACATCAACGAGTGATTATCTTCACAACAAAGTTGCAAACTTGGCTTTTTAAGCCAAATTCATGATTTAGGCTTTTTAAACGGTGTTTGGCTTTGGAAAAGCCGTTTGGCTTTTCGGTTGAATTCCAGTAGCTCCAGTAAATATTCTTCAGACCAATCATAGAATACCTGAAAGGCCTGAGCCCCTAATTCTGTAACATTTACGCAACGAATCGTGTCATTTCATACAAAAAAATCTCACTTTTCTGAATTCTATTGCACACTAAAAAAGAAAACAAATTGTTCTATCATCCCTACATTTTTCAAAGAATTATGTGTTGAGAAGAACATGCCTGCGAAATGAAAGTTTTTATGGAAAATAATTATAAATAATCGGCTTTTTCGAATTTTCATTGCATTTTTTGGCGTTTTATTGGCTTTTTCAACTTAAAATAATTTGATTTATTCTGGCTTTTTTTCTGTCCTCAATTTGGCTTAAAACTTGCGCAAGCACCTGGCAACCTAACTTCAAAAATGCCTTCTACAAGCTCAGGAGCTTGAATATATGCCGAATCAGTTCAAGTGGTTGAAAAATCTCACCGCATAACGTGTCACAGCAAGAAGGGTAGATTTTGTAATACAATAGCATCAAACGCTATTGTCCTATTGTCCTAGCATCAGCCGCACCAAGCGACAGTTTTCCGTACTGGTTTCAGGGCAACTTTCCGGTTCTGTTTGTTTTCTCATGAATTACTGCTTGAGAGAAATTCTTTTGTCTGCATTCGCTAATCGCTTTAAATCAAGATGTGAACCAAAGCAACTGATGCCATTGTATTACAAAATCTGCCCTTGTTTGTCACAGCAATTCGAGAAACTGCAGCTCCATTGCTCTACTGAAATTCAAATTCAAATTTTGGCAATTTCCTTATAATTTGAAGAGAAATAGGAATCAGAGACGAAGGATGCAGTGGCGGCATGTGCCCAGAATAACTACAATCCTCGTTAAAACCCTTGTAACAAAACGGAAAAAAGTAGATCTGAAGAGTAAATACACTTCTTTATCCCCCAAGTCAATGTTGTTGATATCTGTAACTCGGAAAAAATCATGCAGCCAAGTCTCCAGAGTCAAGACAAACAACACTGACTTGGGGGGGGGAGGGGGGTTTACAGAATATTTCACCTCAATTAGTAGGCACTAAGCACTGTGATTTTTGTCGAAAAATGGTCAAAATCTTACAACAAATAACAAGGAAAAAGATATCATAGCTACTAATTAAGGCCAACAAATTAGAAATATACAGATTATCAAATGATATGATAAACTGCTTCAGGAAGTGTCCCTTTAGTTTAATGAAAAATGCCCTTAAAGTGTCTTGCCCCCCTTCAACTATGAGATACTCCGTACAACCGTGAAAAACTGAAATGCAGAAAATCAGTTTCCTTGGACTCAAGCCACATAACAGAGGTCCTGCAAAACACGTTGCTGGCAAAAGTGCTCATGACACGACACGACTGACAAGATGAGACTATTTTCAAACAAACCAATATACAGCTCTCATCTCTAAGTGTGTCTTCTTCAGTACAAAAATGAAAACATAAAAGGTTTCTCCCAGCCATATGCATTACCAAGCGCCTCAGCCTTACTTTGCCCAACCGATATGTAATAACAACAATCTAGATTGAATTGGATTACATAAGATTACAAACCTTTGCAATAATCGTATGGATCTTCTTGTTCTTCGTCGGATTCTTCATAATCTTCTTCCGATAAATCGGATGATTCATATCGGTACCCATCATCTTCATCCGGTGCCATTTCGGAAATACTGCGAAGAAAAATATGACAATTAGCAGGTGAAGGGAAGGAAAGTCATGCTATTCAACTAGACTGACTTTAGTCTTTAATCTTCCGATCAAGTCACCAAACAAGATATTTTTGTAAAAACAACACAACATACAAGGTGAGTCAAAAGAAAACGCTCGGGTTTTGAAAGGCTGCTGCTCCCAGAGTATACAAGCAATGATATTTTGCAGTTCCTAATTGAACAGCCAACATGCTCAATTATTTTTCGAAATTTCCTGACTAAAATTGGTCGCTCCGTTCAAATTTTGTAAGCGATTTTCTACAATGAATCCCTTTGAGAAACCTGAAAAACGTGCTAAAATTACAAGCAAGTTTCCCTTATATGTTTACCTCACCGCGATTACTTTCAGCAAGCTTTAGCACGTGCTTTCCTTTTGACAGGTTGAAAAGTCTCTCCTCTGGTGTGAATAACTTATTCAGGGGGATTCCATTCTCCCATGAGGACAAAATACACGAACACATCCAAGAGTCATTATTGCTAGGAAAGAGAACAAAGGAAAATCTCGCTTGATGTTCTCACTCGTTTTTAACAGGTTTTCGAAAGAAACTTTCTGCAGAAAATCTCCCATTTTGATGGGAAGGAATTGCCGATTAAAGCCGGGTAAATTACTGAACCTTGTTTGACATATCGAGGAAAAAATAAGACAGTTTTCAACATCATTGCTTTGATATTCCGGGAGCAGGATTTTTCAAACGCCAGGCGTGTTTATTGACTCACCAGGTACAAAATGAGGTTCATTAGGCTGTCAACGTCAGGTTCAACCAGGTTGTTTTGTGGTAATAAGGTTAGCTACTGATTGTTCGGTTTATTCAAATGAGGGTTGATTGATAAAGAGGCACGTTTCTACTATTTGATTGACTTTTATAAACGTAAATACGCAAACAAGCAATTGCTGAATTTTAGGCCTACTTTCTATTAGGCGGAAAATTCTTTTGGCAAAAATCTTCCTTTGTTTGCAAGCAAAATTCCGCTCGAAAATTGAAGGGGTTCCTACTTTTGAGCGACGTCGTTCTCCACAAGCCAATCAAGTGGCAGGAAGTGGTCGCTGCGAGCGGAATATTCAGTCTAGAGGAAATCGGGTTTCATACTGTATATATGCTGGTTTTATGTGGATCGCACAATGATCGAAGCTACTTTGAATGATAGAGATTTTCACTCATCCAACACAATAGCGATACTATTGAGACTTACGTAATGAGTATCGATAGAGACCCCAAGTAAAATAATACTGGAATAATTAAATGTCTAAACTTCGGAAATGATTCAAAAAACCTAATTTTGAAATATTCATGACGTCACGGGTAGTAAACAAGGAGATTGTCATGAACTCGTGAGCAACTCGTAAGAAACTTTGAGTGCTCACATTCTGGTATTTTTAAGAAACTTTCAACATTCACTCACATTCTTAGTTTGTTACAAAAACAACAGATATTCTGAGCTTCTCAAACGTCTGGAAATCATTCAGCCTTGTAAATAAGTTTTCTAAATTAGCAACCGGTTTCAACTTCTAAGAAGAACAACCGAGCTTTAAGGCAAAAATGTTGATAAAATATAGCATAACATGGATTAAAATTGAATAGTTACCTAATTTCTTTCTTCGACAAGTAAACATGCATGATTAAATCATAAATATATGCTTAGTAAAAAGTACTGGGTGTGTCAAAACATTAGCATTCCTTGCATGTGTCGTCTCTTGGCTGGCTTTTGCTTGTCGCCATTTTCAAGCCTAAACAACTGGTCACATGAAAACACGACAAAAGATCACATGTTTCCGAGATACCCCCCACCCCTCAAAGCCTTCTATTTACATGGACACACTGCCTTTAAAACTATTCATAGCTTTGTTTGTCGCCTAAATGTCTCTGCGATAGATAGATAAACTTTATTTACAGAGGATAAACCTGGATAGCCTAGCAACTAATCTTCCCCAAGGTCCTCTCTACTAGCACGCAATAAGAATATACAAGAAATAGCAATAGTTACGGAGTGCTGCGAGCTGGTCTTACTCAGAAAGCTCGTTATCAAAGAGCTTATGATTGCAGTCAACGGCAACGTGTGCGCAAGCAAAGTCTTCATGCAAGTATCCCCTGAAGTCCTAAACTTTAGTACAATCATGAACTAATATTTGAGTGAAAAATTGATCGTTACAAGGCCTCTTCACTGAGTCAATGACAATGTAAACAATGATAATGCAAACAATGGCAATGTAAACAATGATAATGTGAACAATGACAATGTAAACAATGCTGTTTTTGTTATGGAAAAATGGGATATTATCATGGATATTACCATTATATTTTCCATACTTTGCATGCGCAACTGTCTGTTGAAACAGATGCTGCGCTCCGTGCAGCAAATAAAGTTGTGAAAAGTATCCTTCAAGTTTCTAAAAAGCCTAGCAACTATTTTGTTTAAAGTAAAGATTAAATTTGAGGAGCATAGGTTTCAAATCCTTAAAAAACTGGGTGTAAAATTCAATGCCTATTCTTTTGAACTGAACGGTTTCAAAGAAGCTTGAACTATTTTACTGTAAATCTGCCGTTGGCCTTTTCTGAAATCTTTAATATCTTAAGAATTACAGTGTTTTTCTTCTTTTCTAAGATCTCGACAGAATTTTCGAAAAAACTTAAAACTATCGTGATTTCTAAACCTGTTGACGAAAGATCAAATAATTTTCAAGAAGACCATAATTCATGGATGCCTACAATGCAGTATCAAGCAAAACTCTTTCACTCTTCTGGTTTGTGATTTAGAAATTTCATGATGTCACGTCATAAAATGAGCTGAAATATGAAATAGGCTGTTATTTCGACAAATATTCAAGATTTCTGAAATGTCCAACGGTAGAAACATAGAAAAGTGGCTAAAGTTTCTTTCAAGTCATTCAGCTTAAACAAGTAGGTCATTGAATTCTACACCCGCCTTTTTACACCGATTTAAAGATTTGGAAGTTGAGGGGCTCCAAATCTTTAAATCTACGAAAAAAGGCGGGTGTAAAATTCAATAACCTATTGAATGACTTGAAGGAAGCTTCAGCCACTTTTCTATGATTCTACCGTTGGACTTTTCAGACAGAAATCTTGAATATTTGTCGAAATTACAGCCTATTTTATATTTTAGCTCATTTCATGATATGACGTCATCAAATTTCTAAATCGCAAACCAGAAGAGTGAAAAAGTTTTGCTTTATACCATATTGTAGGCATTCAAAAAATATGTTTTCCTTAAAAATTATTTGATCTTTCGTCAAGGAGTTTAGAAATTACAATAATTTAAAGTTTTTTTCGAAAATTCTCTTGAATTCTTAACAAAGAAGAAAAACACTGCAATTCAGAAAATATTGAAGATTTCAAAAAAGTCCAACAGCAGATTTACTGTAAAGCCGTTCAGTTCAAAGAAATAGGTCATTAAATTTTACACCCAGCTTTGTAAAGCACTTTTTATTCACCCGGTACATTAGCAAGAAGGTTACTTTCAAAAGGAAAGAAGAAATGATCTTCAATGCACATTTACAAAAACGTTTAATTCAACGTTTTTGTAAATGTACATTTAAGGTAATTTCTTCCTTTCTTTTGAAATTTAACTTTCTTACGAATTCAATTTTCATAATTTGATAAGAATATAGTAAAGTATTTGTTTCTTTTGAAATTTAACATTGTTTGTACATGTACATACATGTCATCAACTAATTGGAAAAAGATATCTTATTCTTTGTTTCAAAATGTAATTTTCTTTGTAAGTGGGCATTTTATGATATGATGAGAGCAATAGTAATAATAATCTTTTCAAATTGAAAAATAAATGATCACTATTGTCCTCATCATATCATAAAACGTACACTTCAGCCCTGTTTACATGAGCAAAAACAACTCACCTGCCAGACCCGGGGCTGAGAGGTGAGATTCCACCTTCCAATAGAATCCTTTGTATTTTCATTTCGCGTTTACATGACGAACGCAACACCACCGGTATAGTGAAATCCCACCTCACCAGAGGTGGAATCTCACCTGGGTGAGGTGAAATCTTTCCATATAAACGAAACACCACCGGTATGGTGAGGTGAAATCAAATTTTTGGTTGATTCTCATTGGTCAGTTCATTCTGATTTCACGGAAAAGAGACTTTACTCCACCTCGCCTCTCAGCCCCAGAGCTGACAGGTGAGGTGAAAAATCTCATGTAAACAGTCACTGAAATTTGCCTCGCCTGTCAGCCCCAGGTCTCGTAGGTGAGGTGTTTCCCCCATATAAACAGGGCCTAGAAATTTAAATTTTGAAACAAAGAATAAAATACCATTTTCCTATTAGCTGATGATATGTATGTCATTGTACAAACAATGTTAAATTTCAAAAGAAACAAATGCTTTACCATACTCTGATCACATTATAAAAAGTGTATTCGCAAAGTTAAATTTCAAAAGAAAAGAAGAAATTAACATAAATGTACATTTACAAAAACGTTGAATTTGAAAAGAATTGATTTGTTCTTATCAAATTCTAAAATGAATATATTACAAAGAAAGTTACATTTTGAAACAAATTAAAATACGATTTTCCTATTAAATGATGATACATTTCCTTCGATTTAGATTATTTGACTTTTATATATATATTTGTATATATGTATTGTTAGCTTGAGAAAACATTGAATTAAAATAAGATGAGCAAACAAACAAACACTACAATAGATCCCATTGGCAAATGTTTATTTAATACCCATTTCGCATGAAGTGATCAATCTCTTGACAAAAACATCTTTGAATTCTGTAATACACACGTTTTTTATAAGAAACTGGTTTAAAAGAAACTAGTACTAAGCTGGCCAAAAGTTTAAGAAACTCTAGTACTATGTCTGAGAAGTACTAAGAAACTTTTCAATGTTATAAGCATGGATATTTTCGTTGGACCTTTATTCTTGACCAATATTATCTAACCATTTGTGTTTTTATCATAACAGGACACTGTTTATTCCTTTATGATGTTTTAAATGTCAAGAAGCATATCTACCGCAGTGTTAGCGACCACATTGACAATTCATGCATTCAAAAAATAAGAAACCAATCAAGAGACTTTTAGTACTAAAATGGACAAAATTTCATATCAAATTACGAAACGTTTAGTACTATGGCCTGATCCAAGTTTCTTATAAAAAAGGGGGAAATTCGTGTCATGAACAAATTTTTACCATGAATGCCATTAGTAGAATAACAATGAAACGTCCCAAGAGTATGATCACATGACTTGAAATGGGTAAGGCCTGGTTCACACTAGGTCTTTGAGTCGTTAGAGTCGTGCAGAAAGACGCGAAAGACAAAATACTAACGCTCTGAGTCTTTGTCTTTTGGATCTTTCTGCACGATCTTAACGACTTAAAAAACCTAGTGTGAACCAGGCTTAAACGAACCTTAGCCCATTTAGACTATGACAAAACAATGCTGAATATCATAGCATCATAATGATAATCATGCACTACATAATCATATGGCTGCTAAAACTCTAAACAAAACTAAACAAAACCTAACGCAATGAAACTTAGTACAACTACGATAAGGATAAAGAACTAAAGAAATATCAAAGAGAAAAGAATCGTTTCTCTTATCACATGGCAAACTGTACATGTACAAAAAATTTGCATGCAAAAACGAGTAATTACCATTGTACGAGTCCCATTTCATCCTTCGATTCTAGCCGTTTTTTACAATGCAGAGTCGGAGTGAAACTAGCATATGCTCAACTGACTTACTCATAATATCTGTAACGATACAGCTGTCATTTGCGATCCAGGGTGTTGATGTTCTTTATTTGAGACGGGGGTATAACGGGTGAGTCAGAAAGAAAAAGCAAAGGGCTCGTATCTTTGCAAAAATTTTTAATTATGTGTGAAAGTTATTGCCCTGGTTTTTAAACCGAGTATAAAGACCTGCATGCCTAGCGGGAAGTCAGCGACTTGATATGTACTATGCACATACTAACCGGTTTTGTGTTGTACAGGAAAATATAAAGCCCGAGGTCTTAGAAGTACAGACCGAGCTTGCGAGGTCTGTGCATTAAGACCAAGGGCCTCATATTTTCTTGTACAACGATAAAACCGGTTAGTATGAGTTTTATTACCTGACATCTTCTAATCTTGATTCGCATTTCATCAAACACATTTTGTTACAATCATGTCGTTTGAGTTCACTGCAAATCTCGCAGGCCTAGGCCCTAAGCAGTTGCTGTGGTGACAAAAACGCGTCCTTGTATCGTATTATACAAAGCTACGGGAAACCCGCGGGAAATGTGTGATTAGCCAATAGGAATGGCGGGATTCGGTATTGCCTCGTTTTTGAAACTCCAGTCAGGTAATAAAGCTTCCAGAATAACTGACTGTACGAAATTCACAAAAACAAAAACAAACGATGGCAAAGGCTGCTGGTCTTTGTACTCCCTTTAAGCTAGATTGACCAGAGGGAGCATCGCACAACTTTAGATCCCACTGCTTCTTCTATCATTTGAACTTTCTGAAGCAGTCTTTAACCGCGGATCAAAGCAGCGAATTTTGATACACGTTTTTTATAAGAAACCAGGATCAGGCCATATTATAAATGTTTCTTAAGTTAGCATGAAATTCTGTCCACTGTAATACTAAAAGTTTCACTGTACTCTCAAAATAGTCTGAACACAAGAACCAATTTAGCTTTGTCAACATTGCTCACAATTGTAGCTATCATCTTGTGTTCTCTCCTTTCAGTGTTTCATGTTAATTGGTTGTTTTTCATTGCTGTTATTGTTCAGAAGGTAAAAGTTTCTTTCAACAAATTACAGTGTCTAATGTTGCATTTGTGAGTATATTACAATAAGCCCGGTCTTCAAATGGGCGCATGAAATGAAATGCACAGCTACGTAGTAGCTCAAGCGTTAAATCCAGTTTTCACCTGTTTTGAGCAGTGGCTGAGTTCAGTTTCCGATATATGGAGCAGGCTAGGCCATTTAACCCACCGAGATGAAGGCTTTTACCTGGGATCCCAATGTCAATGGAAGCTATAATTTTTTATTTCCTTTCGATTATAAGGCAAGCAGGCTGGCCCGGTTAGCTGAGATCACGTCATCTGCCTACCCCCGCGGGGGGGGGGGGTACTTGACCAGATTTTGGACGGGGGCGTGCCATCGAAGCTTCAAAAACATACCTGTTCTTTATACCAAATTTTCCAACATGTATACACGACCTTATACCAATTTTCTGAAAATGCATCAATACCATTCCTTATACCAAAATTATAAAAATCAGTAGCGTTCCTTGTACCAAAATTGCGAAAATAGATACCCTTCCCGATGGCACGTCCCCGTACCCAAAATGTGTATAGTACCCCCCCCCCGGGTGCCTAGCAGGCTAGAATTTGCGTATTCTTCTCATGTAATCAATTCAACACTGGGATGGCCTGGAAAGCGGGCTGAGACATCTGCAACACATGCGCTTTATTTAGGCGATTATATGATTATAGCGCCAAACTGTTTACATTCTGGGCTGCAAATTCCCATGCAGTTGTTCAGATCATTTCAGCCCTCTTAGGCAGGCCTGCCCGTTCCATGTAGCTAATCAGTGCCTCGATCCTAGTTGTGGATGAAGAAGAACGAAAAAGCAAGATTATCAAGAATTTTATAATGCCTGAAAGAGAAACAACACAGTAAGTAAGAAATAATCTTGCTCATAATTTTGGCCAAATCAACAACGGTGCATTACTGCCCGTGCTTTCCATAAGGAATCTGCCATGTTTGAACAACTGTTCAAACTAACAGTTCTTTGCTGAAGCGTTGAAATAAATATTTCAGACGTCTGTCAATTTTCCTACTTTACCACCGGGCTACTTCGTTTAACCAAAAAAAGTTTTGCGAGCCTGAAGTTTAGCACCTGTTCATCGAGCTCCTTAGGGCCCGCTGACACTAATCCGTTTTTGCATGAAAACAGATGCGTTTAACTCTGTTTTTGGCTTTGCGTTAACATTAATCCACCCCAAAAACGAAGCTAAATGAATACTAGACTAATTACGATGAGTCCCAGGAATCACTATTCAAAACGAGACTAGTACATCAAACCGAGACCGCTCATCCTGGGACTCATAATACTACGGCCATTTTTTCGGACTTACTTTGTTGCACTTTTGAACGCCAGTTGAAACGAGGCTGCTAGCAAATTCAATTGCTTGATGTCGACCAACGGAAACTCGAAGCTCAAAGCAGAGTTTCAAGGAACTTAGCCTGACAGAACAAAGTTTTACGATCAAGGATACCGTTAAAACAGTTGGTGAAAATGTCAAACCTTGTAAGCTGGCATTATTTTGTTGCTTTCGCTAAGCATTAACTGACTTACTGTGAAGTTTTCAAATCGATATGTTTCATTTGAAAGATAAGAGTTTTTGTGTTAGTGTCTTTTCATTTTTTAGCCTAAGCCCTATCGAAAAGAGACAAATGTCACAATAATGGCGTTTAAATATGTATGAGTCGTACGTAGTTAGGAGCGACCGGCAGCCTTTTAATAGCGATAACTACGGCCGTATAATTAGTCTACATTAATACGCAGACTTGGTTCAAATAGGGTGTATCGCTTCGGAGTTACGAATGATTTTACAAAATTACTTCACTTAAGAATCCATCAAGTCAGGCGTACCCTTCAACCCTCAATGCAATTCTTGACACAACCGGTCGATTAAAATTAAGCCAAATGTAACTCAGCCACCACACCATGTTCATTTTTGTAAAGTTTCCTGCCATGGAGTCACGTTTCTCTGTTCCATTGCCCTTACGTAGCTTTTCGTAATAGCATATTTAGTTGTAATTTCAGATTAAAGTGAATATGACATGAAAATTTTTATTGTCTAATATTATGCATTAAAATCGCTGGTCGAAATTCGAAATCAGCACACTCTAATTGACGTTTTTCATCAATAAAAATTTTCGCGTCATATTCACTTTAAATTCTTCATGTGAATGGCCCTGGGGTTTTCATTTCCATTTTAAAATTATTTACCCAGGGTACAATTCAGTCTATATACTGTTTTACAATTGGCCCTGCAAAAACTATTTACAAAATAAAGAAAGAGTTATATAGTACAAAATTTACAATAAAAATAAAAAATAATGTATATGATTATTTTTCCTTGAGTTTGGACTTGAAGGCATTGATTGAGGGAGCCATCTTTGTTTCCAAATCAAGACTATTCCAGAGACTTGCCCCGCGATACGCAAAGGATTTCAAAGGGTAGTCATGGTCTTTTGCTCCCCTTGGTATCGTTTTGTAGTATTGTATTGTAGATCGTTTGTAGTCGTAGGTAGTTCGTAAATTGCAAATTTTTATATTGAATTCATAAAAAAATTTTAACAATTCATCATAACAGTGCTGAAAACAAGAAGAAAAAAGGCTTGCACTGCAAATTCCTGATTCTCAGCAAGTATAAATTAGCAATAATTTTTCTTTTTTCAAGCCAAGGCAGTCTTGAGATCAGGGTCGATACCAGCCATGACTGCCTAGGGGGCGAAAAACCAACATTTTCCGACGATAAAACCATCAAAAACAACAGCAACAACAACAGTTGTAGGAACATACTTTAAATTCATGCATTATATGACCGATCTAACTCTTCAGTAGCTAAAATTTGGCCACATTTTGCAATCCAACCTTGAAATCAACGCAATTAGTGAATATCAATAAAAAGATGCCATATTTTCAATAATTTCTGTTTGAATTTATGTTTTAACACTAATAAATTCATATTTTTATGCATTATTTCTCCTCATATCTTCCAAAACTAGTCATTTAAATCACAAAAATTCCGACAACAGGGCAAAATTTCCAACAACTGGTCTCCTGGGGGGCACTCCGCCCCCTGTCCCCTTACTGGTTTCGGTCCTGCTTGAAATCTCACAAATGAGAAATATTTTCCTGAAACAGGATTCTTAAGAATTCATTAATAACCAAGTATTTGTGCATTCTTGAAATGAGGAAATGCTTCCTCAAATACTGTCACTTCCAGAAAGGAGCAAAATGAATACGCTGACAAAGACAGAGCCGAATGAAAATGGAGCCAAACAAAAACGCATAGTGAACACCAAAAACGGGGGAATTTGAATACGCTAACAACAACAAGCCTTACTAGTCTTGTAATCCAAAAGAGAAAATCAGGTGCGTTTTTGAGAACAAGTGTGAACACTTGTTGAAAGATATCCGTTTTTATCTGAACACGGAGCAGTGTGAACGGGAAGAAAAAATAGCTCCATTTTTAGGAGTACAAACGGATCTAAATGCAAACGGACTAATGTGAACGTGGCCAAAGTCAGCAAAGCTTTTTGATAAAAAATAAAATTTGAAGCGAAGCTACCGGCTAAGTAAAAAAACGCCAGACGTTCGAAAGTTTACTGCTCCCTGAGTATATAAGCAATGATATTTTGCATTACCTGATTGAATAGCTAACATGTTCAATTATTTTTAGAACTTCTTTTACTAAAATTGGTCACTCCGTTCAGATTCTGCTAGCGATTTTCTAAATGAATCCCTTTGAGAAACCTTAAAAAACGTGCTAAAATTACAAGCTAAAATCCCTAATGTGTTTACCTCACAACGATGACTTTCAGCTCGCTTTAGCACCTGCTTTCATTTTGGCGGGTTGAAAAGTCTTCCCCCTAGTGTGAATAACTTATTCATGGGGATTCCATTCTTCCATGAGGATAAAATACATGAATACATCCAAGAGTCATTATTGCTACGAAGGAGAACAAAGGGAAATCTTACTTCGTGGTTTCACTCATTTTTGCAGGTTTTCGAAAGGGACTTTCTGCAGATAATCTCCCATTTCGACAAGACTTACGAAAATCGTCGCTTTTCGCTCCTTGATAATCAAACCAATCGAAAATCCGGCCAGTGTTGTGAATAAGGCCTCATGAACTCAGGTGCTGTGAACTGACAGTAAATAAAGAGCTTCAAGTTTCAATTTGAACAAAAGAAATACCTGAAAGCCCTGAATGGAATAAGAACCAATTTAAGAACCTGAACAGACTAATTTCCCATCAAATACTCAATAGATAAGAAGTTTGGCTGGCTTGCAAAATTGCAGAAATTTCAATTTCATTTAAAAAGGCTGACTTGCAAAATTGTAGGTTCTTATACGCGGGTTTTTACTGTATTCAAAACTAAAGTCAGTCAGGTACCAACTTAGATGATAAAACTTTGTTCGGTTAAATCACACATCTTCAAGACTCAACAATTGGAAAATACCGGAAAGGGATTGGTATGGAAATTGAGAATTCCACGTTCCATTCTAGTGCATGATTTATGCGCCATTGATGTTTCCATGCTCAGTTTCCGACATAGAATTTTTAATTGAAAAAAAGCAAGTAAATCATGGACCAGGATGGAATATGGATTCCTTGTTCCCAAACATGCCAGCATTTTCCAAATTTCTGGATCTATATTATAAGTGACTTTATCAAAAATATTCTCACCCAAGTTTGCCTTTAACTGATAGATTAACCCTATCTCACCTGGGGGGGGGGTGGATTCCACTCCCCTCCTACATTTTCATTTATAAGTTTTTCCGTGTTTGCCGAATGCCTCTGAGATTTAGCAAGTTCAACTTTCTATCATACAGCAATGAAACTGTAACAATTTTGGTGTTCTATTTTTAGCCTTGTCTCCATGGTAACCAAGTTGTCATGCCACACTCTGCGAAAAATAGAGATTGTATCTCCTTTAATCCTTTTAAATTGGTCAAATTAAGTCTAAACTATGAATTTACATCTATTTTGATCTATATATTTCATTTCTTTACTAAAAGTAAATTCTTACGACTTTTTAACTTACTTTCATTTCTATGACGTCATATGACATCATAATGTTAATTATGCTCTAGCAAAAACAACCACAACGCTAACTAAACCATTGTTTCACAAATTCATTGTTAATATAATGGACAACCTTTGTGCCAAATTTGGCTGCCATATCTCAAGCAACAACAGAGATAAACAGGGGGGTTGAATCCACCCCCCCCCAGGCATTGAGCGTTTCAAAGGTTTCAAATCGCCCAGGTGAGATAGGGATAACATTTCAGTTTTGAATATCGGTCTCATACTCTTTTATTTCAAATTCAGCCAAACGCGTAAACTGTCTTTTGACTCACACGGTAGAGTCCATCAGGAATTTGGCATGTTATTTTTCGACATCCAATTTGCCTGTAAATAACTATTGACATTACTCATTAGAAGAATCAAAATTTCATCAAGCACTGAAATGCCAATTTCTAATTCTTCTGCTCTTTTGCTAATCCATTAATCTTAGTTTGTAACTGTAAATTAAGATTTAACCGAAAACACTGAGAATTCGCTGATTCTTTTAAAATAATCATTGAGTTCAAAAACCTGGCTTTATCTTATGATCAAAAATTACGATGATTGGCTCAAATATGATCAGTTCAAACCAAGAAACTTAAAACCACACAATCAACTGGCAATCTACCGGGTGTCCCAAAAAAGTGCAGACGTTTAATGGAACACGGAGAACAAGGTTTTGAGCGTACACATCAGTTGAAGAAGAAACAGAACAGAAACCAGACAGCAAAACAAAACACGAGGGCAAAAACAAGGTAAATAAATAATCAATCAAAACATCCGTGTCCTAACGCCCTTGATGAAACCAGTTAAATTACTTTGTTATTAGCAAAAATACGATTTTCTCTGAGTGTGACCAATTTCAAAATTGGCCTTGATTCAAAATTTTTTGCAAGGATTTGAGTACTTTAGGGGCAGAAAGTTTCGCGGGCAGAAAGTTTCGCGAGAAGAAAAAATCGCGAAATTATGGGCATAAACTTTCGCGAGTGACGTTTTTGCCGCAAATTTCGAGATAAAAACTTCCGCGATGGAGAAAACAGATGCATTTTCGCGTGAAAACACTTTCGAGACTGAAGAGAAGTGAGGGTAAAAACACAATTTTCCATTCGTTTTCAGTACTACTCACAGTCACGGTGACAATTTACAAAGTTTTATAGCCCAAGAGACTAAAGATCGGGGTGATTAAGGAACATCAAAGCAACAACTTGAACAAGCGAAAAAATTGGATAGCACAAACTTTCACGAGGCGAGAATTTTCTGTAATTTCGAGAGCAAAAACTTCGCCAATTTTGAATTCATATTATGCCTTGGCAGAAACTTTCGTGACAAATGCCGAAAAATGCGAAAATCGCGAGACTTTCTGCCCGCGAAAGTTTCTGCCCCTAAAGTAGCCTCACGACATCATCCCAGATATCGCAACAACAACAACAATAATAATAACAACAACAACAAAATTTTTATTTTTGCTCAATCTGGGCCTTATGGACTTTGATATAAAATTTTGAGACGAAGATGAACACGTTTACGTGTGCCCTCTGGAACGAGGCTGCAGTGCAGTCTCAGAAGCGAGGCAAGTGACCCTCGACAGTTGGAAATTCTCAATGCTGCGGTGAAGTTCGCGAAAGCTAATTGGCCTTAAAAATGAGGAACCCCTAGTTCACAGTGAAAGGTTTGTTGATTCTTGGATTGAGGAAACATTCGTAAGGATACTTGTAGCTTTTGTTCATGGCTAATATCACTGAAAACTTGAACTCTGAACTGTTTTAGCGTTGGGGGTTCGAACTGGCAACTTAGGCCTATCCACCATTGCCTGGAGTTCGCACAGTGTTGCTATGGTTTCCATATCTAGTTATGAAATCGATAGGGGAAAACTTCATCCCAAATTTCAGTTTCAAAATCCACGAGTCGTAGTTTGAGCGTCCATCAGTCCATCAATAGGGATAACTACGAATGTGCAATTAGTCTTGGATTCGAGCCCTATTCTTCACTGGGAAGACCTCCTGGATCCTTTGAAAACCATTATCGCAAGAACACTTGTTTTTCAGGCGTTCACCCTGCCAGTAAAAAGGAACAGCACACGTACATTTCAGATAATTATCGAGATAATTCTATTGTGTAATTCGCATTTGCCTCACCAAGATGCCAGAACTTTGCAATGGTTTTAGGAATCTTAAACCAGTCTTACAGAATTGTTGAACACCAAGATAATGCCAACAGTTTGAATATGGCATCAAAATGCTTAACCAGCTGTTATCATTTCCATCTGATACTGGTCAACCAGGACTTCACGATAAAATATGTATCAAAAATTAATAACGAAGGAAAACTTCTGGTTTGGTGTCTTAATCTACACTCAAATATACCAATGATGTTGAAAGTTTCCTTGGCGTTCATTCAGTGGCGACGCCGACAGTATTATTATTATTATTATTATCATTTTATTTAATGTTGGCAACTTACATAGCAAAGTTCAAAAATGCTAATTCAAGCCAACAAATTAATTTACAATAATACAACAAAATAAGTAAAACAAGTCAATAAAATTAAAAATTCATAAAATCTATATATACAATCTAAAAGAGGTGTAAAACTATAAAAAACCGAGCTGAGGTATGTATTGTTTGCAGAGTCTACAGTCACAGTCTACATATTTCCAAAATCTTATTCTATTCTTGAATTGTTGCACAGAATTTGCATCTTAGATCCGTAACGATACATGAGAAAATCTGCAATTGCTTATGACTGAAATGTTCAAAACAATAAATAATCAATCTCCCACATTCATGAATGAAATTTTTCCTCAAAGGAATGCTGCTTATAATTTGAGAAATTCAAATACATTCACAGTTCCTATCGTACATACTGTTAAATATGGTACTGAAACAGTCCATTATAGAGGACAGCGCATTTGGGACACTCTTCCACAGGAAATAAAAGATGCAAATTCTGTGCAATAATTCAAGAATAGAATAAAATTTTGGAAATATGTAGCTGAGGAAATATGTAACAGTGGTTACCTGTAGGGCGTACCACTAAGGGCCCCACTGATTTGAGGCCCGGAAGGAAATGAACGATTGCGGAAAAGACAGTTGTGTTATCTTCCACCAACGAAAACCCTGGCTTTCTGCATTCAATCCATCGATCAATTTGACATAGGAAGCAGGGAAATTGTTCTTAACTTCCTCTCCCACAGTCTTTATCCCGCATACGTTCATTTTAATTAATTTAGGTTGTAGTTAGCGTATAGTGATTAGTTTACCAGTATTATTTGCTTTCTTTTTGTGTATTGTCCTAGTAGTGTTCCTTGTTTTTGTTATATGTAGGAACATGGGGTAGCCATGCCATTTTGCCCTCACGTTATTATCCGTGTAGTGCTGTGCAATTGTATATGGTATTAATATGTAGAGTAAGTAGACATGTATTGTAAGACAATTCTACATGGATAAAAAAGGCACGGAAGGGGCCCCAATTGTCAAATTAAATCATAACGAAGTCATTATTTTTAAGATGAAATACACGTATTAAAAAAATGCTGAGAAACTCAACTCTCAGATCGCCAGAAAATTAGGATACTGGAAATAATTTAAGAGACCATTATCGTAATTAAGTAGATCCATACTTAATGTTAACTCGTTTACTGTCTCGTAGTTTTTCACGTAGTTATCGAGGGGCAAATCACTGATTCATTTTCGTATACCTCCCTTGAAATCACAAAAAATTCACACACAAAAATTACAAAATCACAAAAAATCACACACAGAAAGCACCAAAAATCACAAATCACTGAAAACTTACTGAAAAATCAAACGAAAAAAATCACTTAAAAGCACTAAAATGGCAAAAAAATCACAGAAAACAATCATGTGATTTCAAAATCACAAAAATCACGTACGCTATTTTGAGAAGTGATTTGCCCCTCGGTAGTTATGATTACATAGTGCTTTTACGTTTGCTGAATGAGGAATCTGACAGACAAAGATTCACATGTTGGTACTTTGGAAATATCATAGAAATACGAACGCTTGAAAAGCTTTGACATCATTTGCAGTTTCCTAGTCCCTTTAATTAAATATAGGTAAAAGGGGGCCCCAGTGCCCCTACTTTATTAAGGGCCCTACGCAATACCGCAACGCCACTGTGATCATTTCTCACCGTGTGCTTGTTATTCATCTTGAAATAATCCTGGATATTTCGCTGCTGTAGCTTACTGCACTAGAGGCCATTTTGACTCGTAAACTGGCACATTTCCTCCCGTGCACGCGCAATGCGAGACCATGCGATGAGCCAAAACCAACGCAATCTAACTCTACCTTCTCCATTTACCCCTACACGGGGGGGGAGGACTTTTTCAGTCGAAATTCAAAATGGCAACTAACACTTCACATAACGGTGTGGACGGTTTTATGACTTATTCACGGTGAATAACAAGCAGAAGACAAGAGAAACGGAGACAAAGTGACGCTTGGGTATTTCAACGAAAATAACAAAACTAAGTCTGTTTCAACAACATAAACATAACAACATAAACATAAACAACATAAACATCTGTCTTAATAACAACAAATGCGTCCTGCTTCGGCGAGAAAAAAAACAGTTTAACCCACAACAACAACAACAACAACAACAACAACAACAACAACAACGACAGCAACTATCCAATGCCCCCTAAATCGATAAAAACGTGTTTGCGGTGTGTCCTGTTTTCATATCGAATTGCCAACGGCGACACTGGCCTCTGCACTATGGATCTCCTCACAGTTTAGGTTGGAGAACAAAAAGTATCGACAGCCGAATCACAATGTTTCGTCGCTTCCATCATGGCCATTACTATTGCATGCAAACATTATCATCAATAGTTAATGAGGTCGAATCAGAAGATTATCATTCATTATGGTCAGGAGTTCTCTGTTGACATACAAAATAGAGTAAAGCGCGTTATTTGTACATTTTGTACATTAGCATTAGATTACTTCGGCAAGCCTTTACCCTTCAAAGCCCGTCTGCAGAATGGCGCTCGTTCAAAATAGCCTAAGCAATCGACATAGTAATCCAAGGAGGAAAATAACTGAAGAAACCCTTCGGCAAAGTTCTCTTCCTCTGAATGTGAGATGCCGACCAGAAATTGACGTTAAATTGGCCGTTGAAACTAAGATAAAACAAGCCGATGTCGTAGAATATGGAGCTACAGTATGTCTTTCTCACAACACTCTTTTCTCTTATACGAGCGAGAACACGACAAAGTCACATGTAGTTGATCGGAAAATTAGAGGACATGAAACTCGCTTGGCTAAGCTCAGTGAAGAACCGCAGCCTAGCCGACTGTGCTGAGTTTACGGGGTGAGTGACCGAGTGGCTTGAACAGTTTTCATCAGGTAAATGAAGTCATGCTCGGTCGAGTGAGGTCAGACTCCGGATGGGTGACCTCGGAGGACTGACTTCGCAACTCACTTCGTCGTCCTTCGGAAGGGACATTACACTAGGGGCCCCATGCCTGGATTCGGCATGCACAGTGGGCCTAAATTAGCTTTCAGTAGCTATAAATCCTGACAAGCCCACTCAAAACAAATTGAAAAACAAAAAAAAAAACAAAAAAACAATCAAGAGTGTCGTGGAAGTCAAGAAACTCAGCCACAGATCCATTCAAAAATGGAAATTTTCTTACGTCAAATCTTAGCAACGGTTACTCTGAATAAAACCGCAATTCAAGGGATCAGTGACTGCAGACAAAAACATTATCTCAGCCAGTAAATCAAAACAAACATGGCCGCAAAAGTTTCTCCGAAACCAATTGGGCAAATTCTCGCCATGTGCAAGCAAAAAGTAGTTTTTAAGAGACGTTATGTGCTCATAACGAAAGTAGACGGGTAAATCTAAAGTTCTGTGGCGTGGTTATTAACTCTTGCCGCTGATATACCCTAGCTGCACGCCTGCGACTTTTAACACGTTATTTTGTAATTAAGAATGACTGATTTTCGTACAAGAGAGAAGAAGAAGCTATCAGGATGGACATGAAAACAGGAGAGACCGCTGAGCAATTTTATTCATTGAAAGAATCGCAAAACATAGCAGAGCCCTCCTTCTAGACGATGGCTCTTTTCAGAAAGTTATAAATGATCTAGCTTGTGAAATTCCTTTGGGTCATCCGGGAGTAAGTTGTTTCTTGTGTTATGATTTTTCAAAAATGTGGCATGGTGCTAACGGGCGAGTCGCTGAAGAGGCCTAGAATTTGAAAAAATGCTGCTTCCTGAATATCAAAGCAATGATATTGAAAATTGTCTCATTTTACTCCCGATATGAAGAAGGTCTTAATAGTTCATGGCAGCACTTACAATTGTTATAAATTCTCATGGAAGAGATTTATGATAGCCTAAGTGTGAAAAATGAAGTGTGAATTTGTGTGTATTTTCCGAGCGCCTCTAAAACATGCAAGGAACAAGTGAGAAAGGAGAAAGGATGACGAATCAAATAGAAGTCAAAAATTAGCATGGGATAATTTACATTCTTCCATTTGAGTTGGGAAAGCTCTGAGAAAAATCTTTTTAATTGGTGAAAGAAGTTGTGATAGACAAATTTTCAATGGGAAATGGGAGGAAAGAAAAACATGGGGAGTGGACACAAAAATTAAAGAGAGAGTAATGAGACAGAAAGAAAAGAAACTGAAAGAGGATGAAAACAAGAACAAGACAGCTACACAAATACTCAAAGATAAATTCTCCAAATGACCATTGTAGGAACATGGCAACTACATAAAATCAGTGGTGATCATTTTGCCAAATATTAGAGGAACAAAGCTATTGTTTCAGTTACAAAGCATTGTTTATTTCTATTGTTTGAAACAAAATATCTCTGTCTCATGTGGACCATTCTCGACTTCCTCCTGTATAAAAATCTACAAAACGTGGACAAATATTTGTCGCTGACATCAGCGAAAATGAAGTGACTTACTTCTTCTTTGGATGCTTCTTTACTGCATCTTCCTTGATTTTCGCTTGCACTTTTGATGCGGGTGGTTTTGCTCTTCTTTTCTTTGCTTGAAGTACTTTAACTATAACGCAAGCGGCCAACATTAGGTAGGTACTTGAATAGGCCCAAACAAATTACTAGATATCATTTACAAGAAACTAAATGAAATGTACCTAAATTTTACCCAAAGTGACACTTTTCATTCACATCATTATCAATTTATAGGAATTTGGCAAATGTGTTGAACACTACGCCCGGGGGTAACCTAAATAAGGTGGTGACGGGGGAGTGCCATTTTGACTCACTGGTCTTACATATATCTTTTATGAGAATCTGGGCCTTTTATTTCAGTACTCAGAGCTTTTCTTACCATTTTTTTAAGGTTTCCATGACAATCTCATTAAATATGCCCCTGCGAACTTTTCAAAACAACGCTATCTGAAGCCTTTCTACTGTTTAGACAACTCAGGTACTCTCGAGTACCGAATAAACGAGAGGGGGTGAGAATAATCGGGGAGTTGGAAATGGTTTGATATAATAATAATTGGGGGGTTGGAGCGATCGGGGGGTGTGTTTGGAGAAACTGAAAACGGCGTTTTCTTAGCTAAACACATATCTTTTACATATTCATATGAACTGATGTTACTGATAATGCACTTCTTAGGACTTTCTTGCGTTTATTCAGAAATTCTGTTTACTATAATTTCATTTTTCCAAAAATTAATTAAGGGGGATAGGAATAAAAGTAGGGGGGTGGAAAATTTTTCAAAATCAATAAGTGGGGGGGGGACGATTATTCAATATTCGAGAATACAGTCCGAGTAATTCGATGCAGGAAACAAGTGAAGCAAAGCAAACAAGTGTTAATGGTTTCCCTTGTCAAAATAAACAGTTTCATAAGTTATATTTGCCAAGAACAATACAGGGATTTCTTAATTTTTTGGCAATCTGTGAAGGAGGTTTCTTACAGTATAAGCAGTTTCTTATAAAAAAATTTGTGTCATGACCACAATATATAACTATTCAAATGCATATATCAAGGGCCAACCATCTAACAAATATCTAACACGTATCTGGGGAGGGCAGCACATTTTATGTGAGTAAGTTAAATTGCAGGCCTGTCGGAAGCGGGGGGCTGGGGGGACTTCAGCCCCCAATTATTTGCTAAAGTTTGTTGATTTTCTACATGAAAAAGGCTGTAAAAATCAAGGTTGTAGGAACGAATATTCAAACTTGAATATATTCGAGGAAGCTACCAAAATCTATCAAAAATGCAATATCTTTTAATGTCATACAAGTCTAAAATTTCAAAATTTTCATGCAAAGACTCTCATTAGTGATGATCCTTTGCTTCCGTCAATGGCACAATTTCCAAAAATGGAGCGTTTTCCAATGATCTAAAGGGCATGGTAAAAATCTTCCCGGGGGCAAGCCCCCAGACCCCTACTTTTGCTCGCTTCCCTTGCACCTCGTTTCAGCCCCCCAATACGAATTTTGTTCTGACGGGCCTGAATTGTACTAGGATCAAGAGTTTGCTTCTTATGGCCACAATAAATGAGGCCAGGTATCTCCTTTACAAAATGGATAAGAAGCCTTGTGTTTGGGGACATGTTTTGAAAACTATATTCCCACACCTCCATCCATCTTCCTTTGTCAGGTGAAACAAGCAGAACATCTTATCAAGCTTAGCATTAAATCTACTACTTTCTCCAGAACAAATACCACAAACCCTTCCAAGCATTTCAAAATGACCAACACATATTTTTGTAATAAACTGCTTAAAATGAAACTCCATTCTCAAGTAGAGGTTTACCGGATCAAGATTTTCAAAACTGGGACAAAAAAATGGGAAGGGGAAAGGGAGACTTATTACAGATGACAAAATAGACTTGAGGCAAGTCTAGCTGATTTGTGAATAAATATCATCATCATCATCATCACCATCACCATCATCATCATCATCATCACCATCACCATCATCATCATCATCATCATCACCATCGTCATCATCATCATCATCATCATCATCATCATCATCATCATCATCATCATCATCATCATCATCATCATCATCATCATCATCATCATCATCATCATCATCATCATCATCATCATCATCATCATCATCATCATCATCATCATCATCATCATCATCATCATTTACACTTCATTACTGGTTTTGCCCTACACTGCAAACTTTTTGCATTCTAAATGAATTTTTGTCATCCGGCAGCTGGCCACATTTCAATCATGAATCCGACCAGAACGAGATCTTTGAAAAAAATCAGTGATTTGGTGCTGGACTATTCGAATTACCGGATATCTGGTACATCCCTACTGTCAAATTGCCAAAAATTAAGAAATTTGAGTTCCGGAAAAAGCTAATTTAAGAAATCATTCATTTTGATAAAGGAAATCCTTAACATAATTGACCGGGTGTCCCAAAAAAACATTCCCTGTTTGAACAGTTGCACAACAACAACCAGTGCCTCATTTTGAGCGATGTAAACAGCAATTTCTTGCTCAAAGGCTCACTTGGATCCGCATAATTTTCCGCTAATTTTTTGCTCATAGATAGATAGACCTCCGAAATATGGATTTTTCCGAAATCGTATGCTGGAGAAGTGCTTGAAAAGGTGGGAAATCTAGCGATGGAATAATCCTTCCATGTTTTACGTTACAGAGGTGAAGGCATACAACCGCTTGTCAGTTTCTTAAATTGGTATTCAAAGTCCGCAATACGCTAAAGTGCAGACCACAGGATATTGTCTTGTGTACTATACTTTTCTTTGAACATCAAGCAAAATTGTGCTTTTTAGGGACAAAACTGACAAACATGATTTATTTTTCTTGCATCCCTTTATAGAATTTAAGGTCCACAGTGTAAGAATTTATTTAAAAACAGAATTTTCATGGATGTTGAGGTGAAGATTTCATGATTGTATTGATGAACTGTCTTTAGCTCTTTCTTGAGCAATTCAGGCATTCTGTATTTCAGGAAAATGATTATAGAAAGTCAATGTGTGCTGACATAGAAGTGAAACAAATACTCACATCTAAATTGAGCATTGTATAAGAGATTTCTTTTAAAATCATTATCAAATAAACCACACAATTACTAATAACAGCTCAAATAGGGGAAAGTTTTTTTGGCATGCCCAGTACTTTCTTTCACTTGTTTCCAGTACCATATTACTGTATGTCTAAACACTGGATAGGTTTAAAAACCTTGTTTTGAATGTTCATGGGGCCAGAGGTACTAAACATGAAGATTTTGATGGCACCTCTAGGGGTCATTGACAAACAATTTCCATCACAGTTAACGGAATTGGGCCATTAGGAGGGCAGGGATCAGTAGCGACAGGCAGTGTTATTGGTGTTATTAGTCTAATAACATTTTTTTTCAGACAAAAGTCTGTGAATCGGTTTGCTGCCTCCAACATGAGTTTGAGCAGTGGAGGAGCTAAATCTCTTCTACGCAACTCAGAGATGTGACATAGCAAGATTGTTATCAGCGTTTATTCATTTGGAGACGATGGAGACGGCCATAGAATAGCAGGACACTGCCCTAATTCTTCTCTTTTATCATCCTCCACACCAGGAATTTTTTTATGTCTTACAAAAGTTTTGTAAACAGTTGTCGCATCATTAGCCAGCAGATTCTAATAATGGGAGCAGTAAATCCTTTTGTCCTGGAAGCCATCTGTGATGCAATCACTTTGTTTATGACCCCAGAAATGAAAGGCATTGGCAGCCTTGTTATTAGTTCTGGATTTCTAATAACGCGGCCATCCTTACGATGTTTAGCTTGCTATTTGCTGGTCAGTGCAAAGTTTCAAAACAAGTCGAGTTTAGCAAAACTGTGTCCTTTGACAAAGTTTGAGCAATTAGAATTTATTCTCCTTTATTTCAATGTGGGAAACTACTCTCGAGCAACGTCCCAAGCTGGAAAATGGGTGGAAAGTTATGCCCAAAACAGATGCTAAACAACCAACAAGTAACTAAATTTACAACAATACAAGACTTATCCATCGTAGTATGAAGATGAGACCAAGAAAATACAGTATTTCTATTTGCATGCCTAGTCATCAGAGACTTACAGAATGTAATGAAAAAAGCTCCTTTGCTTTATTTTCTTGTAATCAATTCCCTTCGGTAGAAAAGTCTGGTGGGTTGTGCAGCCAAAGGAGAAAGCCTCCCACAAGTGAATCTCATTATTACAATCAGGGTTCTAATAACGTCCCTTCTAGGTGGCTATGTAGCAGAAGCCGCAGAAATATTTGACGTGGCTAATGCATACAAGACGTATGATGAGACCTCATTTCTAGCCATACAGCAAGAAGGCAAATGTCAGTGAATGTTTCCAGAAAAGAGGACCCCCTTATGCAAAGAAGCTCTTCCTTGCCAAATTAGCACATCAAAGTTCTAATAACAGTTTATGAAACCTGCCAGCTGCCCCTGGTGGGGATCCAGCTCAAATCCGCAAAAAATTCTACTTTTGTGATGAAAATTGAAGTAAGTAATATTTCGTTACCAATCCTTACAGAATAACTCATAGCAGTAAATTTTCTGGCGGTGTACTACTTAATTTTGATGTTGCGATCAGCACAAAGAAGTTGCGGTAGACTTAGGCCCCAACCCAAGACACATAATAATAGGCCTGTAATGAGAGTTTGTGGGACACCTGCGACAAGAAAAAATCTAGAGATGAATTATCAGTCCATTAATAAGGGGGAGGGGGTGGAGCCGTTAACGGCCAAATTTCGTTAACTCACTGTGACGAAAATTGTTGGCATGCAATGACCCCCTAAAAATTAAGAAATTCATCACAAACTAAGACTATTCAAAATTTGATGATTTTATTAACAAGTCCCTCCCCCAGTCGCCCCCACTGAATGCCTCATTGTATCAAACAATAGATATCAATACCTTTTCGGCGCACACTGGCGTACAAAATTATCAGAGACATTGGCACACAAACACTCAACAAAACACAATGCAGCGAAGAGAGTTTCACCCTGGCGCGCCTGGCTTCGACATAGATTTTTGGAAAATACAATTAAAAAGAGCTTCTTCGAGCGTTCATAAATATCTCTTCACGTGAAAATGAAGAGCTTCATGTGTTCTGGCGGCATAAGCCTACGCAATGTCTCCAGAGAAATCTCCCCTAAAAATTAGGCCCGTCTGTTGTGATATGATGGCTTTCTTCGACCCCACTCTTCACGCAAGCAGGAAGATTCTCTGCAAGAAACCACAGAAATATCAGGATCAGTTAACAGTGGGTATATAAGACTCTTTCTTAATCAGTATCAAGTTCAAATACCTTTTCTCTGCTGGCCTTTTACATCCATTTTAATCTTCTTGCCTAGGGATGGCAATGTCGTTCCATTCGAAACGCTCTGGCTTGGGCTGAACATGCAACCGAGGCACACTGATAACATGCTGTTTTGGAAAGTGAGGTTTGCAATGGCGCCAAGGAAAGACTACTACGGCTCCGCGGTTTTTCAGAAACTGTTTACATGAAATTCGACTCTCAGATCGCCAAAAAATTAAGAAAGCCTAGTGCTGGGGAAACATGACTTAAGGAATTACTCTTTTGACAGAGGAAATCCTGAACATATCCTCTATTTTCATTTTTCCCTGTATCAACTGTATCATATACAGTACCTTGGGTGCGAGACTCTCTCTATCATACCCCAGTACCCCAGTTGGGTACTTCTATTGGCATGTGACACACAACATTTTTGAAAAACCCAAAATTTAGGACATTTTTAGACCCCGAAGTATACTTAAAACATCATGGTACATGAAAACTAAAAAGCATTTTCGGCAACTAACATGCAATATATTGGTGAAAAAGTCAACCTAGCACTCACCTTTGTAAATGTTCTCATCAGCAACCCTAAAGATATATTGATTATGCACCAAAAAGCGTACCTAAAGGCAACCTCATCCCCAGGGCCTTTTGTCATTTGGGGACGGGACACAGTATACGATTTATCGTGGCCTGTCAAAATACATAGTTTATTTTGGCGCACCTCCCCATCAGGGAGGCAGGCTTAGCCTCCCCGTCAGGGAGCACCGAAGTTTAGCCACCCCATAGTTGAATAAATGACATGAAATGAGATATTCACGACGGCACAGACCGGTACGAAACTCGTAAGAAACATTGAATACTAAATATCTTTCTCGTTATCCTTTCCTTTTCTCCAAAGGGGCATGCTGTAGAAAATTTCGTGGAAAATCGGTAACGCCAGTTTTGGGCACCTTGATAGACTCCTGGTGAAACTTTATCCTTGAGTTAAAAAATTGAAAATCTTCACTTTTCACACTTTAGGATCAACACTGCAGTTGCGTCAGAAAATTTTTGCTGGAACTTTGATATTCAGTTGATCAAATTAAACCAACATGACTTTGCCCATTTGGCAAGCTCCATTTCAAAAAATTGAAGAAAGATGTATAAAGACAATAACAATCCGAATTTCAGTTGATAAATCCTTTCATCAACCAACTCTAACAAACTTAATCAGCTGTCCGGCCCATGGGCTGGGCAACAGGGCTCAAAAGACTCTAATATCCAAGCCAAGGTATTAGTCTAGTTTGTTCTTCATATAACCTTTGTGCTAAATATCATCTTTGAAAACGAGATAGACAAACAGTCGCAATCTCATACTAATCATTGACCTGAAAATTACTGACAACCACTTTCAGGTAGCCATGACACGACGAATCTCCTCTTTCACCCACCTACACTTATCTTTTTTTAAGAAACAGGTTACAAAGAATGGGAGGGGGGTAACAGGGTACTGGTACCATAGTACGAACATGGTATCTGTTGGTACAACATTCTGCAAAGATGATGGAACCTGACAACAAAACTAGAAGAACGGTACCCAGCATAGATGAATTGCAACAAAGAGTTTGTCAATAGGCGTTCCTTGTTGAAACGGCTCCTTGTTGAACCTGTGGGCAGCACACCCCTACACGAAATTCATCCCAGAACCCCCTCGTCCCCTCCAATGACTGATGAAGAGCTCATTTGAGAATTCCTCGTATGGACTATGGACGATAAACTGTACTGAATTTGTTGTCAGTTATCATCTCCTTTTCAAAATTTGCGGTGCCAATGTTATCAATTTGAGTAAAAACTGGTACTTTGGGAGTTGGTACCGGTACCAATACTCTGGGTACCAGAGCGTCAGAAAAAAACGGTACCAAAGACCCTCTCTGTCAGCCCCCCCCCCTCAACTACCCAATCTGAGTTAAAAACGCTAAGAAACTTTGATTTGCACTCAGAAAGAGAAATCTCGACACTGTACATATATTAGCAACGTTTTAACCTTATTTTGAACGCGACTAGTGTTGGCACTTGTTTTAAAATATAACTAGCTTAACCTTACACTACAGAACTAAAAACAACGCATACTGACAATAACAACGATTTGACAACTAAGTCTGCTGCATATTAGACTTGCTCTAAGTCTATCCCGCGGCATAATCAGCAATCAGGAAAATAATTACTAGTGCGGGGCGGAAACTACGAAGAGGACGCTGTGGAGGAAAACCGAAGGGGAAGGAAACGGAATGTCTACTGTATATTAGATGTCAGATCAAAGTGATGGGAGTGATGATAATGATGATAATGATGATAATGATGATGATGATGATGATGATGATGATGATGATGATAATGATGATGATGATGATGATGATGATGATGATGATGATGATGATGATGATGATGATGATAATGACGATGATGATGATGATGATGATGATGATGATGATGATTGATGATGATGATGGTGATGGTGATGATGATGATGATGATGATGATGATGATGATTGATGATGATGATGGTGATGATGATGATGATGATGATGATGATGATGATAATGATGATAATGATGATGATGATAATGATGATGATGATGATGATAATGATGATGATGATGGAGCAATCTTATCTTGAAGTTTTCATTATGAATAACTGAAAACAACCACCATGCACCCCAGGGTACCCAATATGCAACAGACTTACAAACGAAAAGAGAAAATGCGGACGGAGGCTTAGTGGTCACGTGGTGTACATCTTTCGTCAAAAGCGACCTTAACTTCTAATTTAATCCAAAAAAACTCGATTCCAAGAGCCAAGAACCCAAGGCTAGGAGGCCGAAGAGCCTAAAGCCCAGGCACGAGACTCCTGGGCTGGACTCAAAGCTCCTAGAATCTTGGCTTCTCGTCGCTCCTGTATTCTAGGGGCTCCAAGCTCCGGGGTTCCATTTATTAGAACACTCAATGAACACTTAGGAAACCATGCACTTAAATTTGAAATGCTAAGTAATGTTCAGTTGTTTCTTCATATAGAAATTTTCTTGTACAACATTGATGTCTATTTTCAATGATTATCAAAAGAGTCATTAGAATATGTCCCACATCCATCGTAGCGAAGTTTTCTCTGCAGAATAAAGAAACCATCTCCTTGGCAACCTATTTCAGATCTGAATGGTGACAAAAAGAACTTCTTTGACTTCACTTCTCTGTGATCTACAGTACCCACAATTTCTGCAACATACTTCTGGTGAAACCAATTCCCCCGCCTCTCCACTTGATTCACTTCACACATTGTTGGTTTGTCGAGAACACATAAAAAAAGTGTGCCATTTGTTCCATTGGTTTTGTAATAATGTTCCATGTCGACATGGCACTCTTTTTCTATAAATTTGCTTTTATCTTCATTGCACCATCTATTGTACCAAGATGACTGGCAAACTCGCATGTGCAAATTAGTTGGAAATTGATGTGTCGGTTTGTTGATCTTCAGATGAAATTTGCCTTCTCCTTCACATTTGTACTCCGCCGATACAGGAAGATAAGACTGAGGTTCAGAATCTAAAACTGAAGGTTGAATAGATGAGTTTCAATCTAAGTTTGATATGATGTATGTAAGTTTCATATGATGGTTGATACTTCAATATGCAGGATTAGTTGGGTGGGTCAAATGACTCCTTTGCGTGCGCATTGTGTACATTACCATTTTCATTACTCATTTCCTTACAGTTTCTGTTTGAAGAATAACAGCAAAATATTCTGCAACTGTTGGAAAAGAGCATACGTCTGAAATCTTTACAAATGCTAGTGTAGCAAAATTCTATTGCCAACTTCTTTTAACTGACAGCCACTTTGTTAAAAGTCTATACTGTAAAAACATTCAATACACGTGTTTCTTGTAAGAAACTAAGAATTTTGGCCAATACTGAAAGTTGCTAAAAATTATCTAATTTTCACTAGTCAGAGTTTGTTTACGAATTTCTTAGCATCCTTTTTGTTTCTAGAAAATGCCCCCAAAGAGTGCCATCGAAGTGTCGTACCCCTAGGTTTGAGATGTTTCCCACGTCCTTGATTTCCTTCATCAAAATATATAGTATCCTGAGTTATATTTTCCCAGTCCTGGAGTTTTTTTATTTCTGAGCGATCTGGGGATTGAGAATATAGGTTGAGAAACTTATCATCAGTTTCTTATAAGCAAAATACTTAAGAATTTAATAAACATTCTGAACAGGAATTGAAAAAACAACATCATAGTTTCTAAACGTCATAAAAGACATCGAATAATTTTCAAGAAAACGATAGTTTGTGGATGTATACAAGGCAGCAGAGATGTTGTTTTTACGGAAGATGATGAAGATCTCCTGGATAAGGCCCAAGCCTCCAATGATTTTGAAAACAATGTTGCTACGTCACAAGCATTAGTTCAATGCATTGTTCTCTGTTGTTTTAAGAACAATTGCCCCCTCCCCCAATCAGCAGCTGCTTCCTCCGGCCCTGATTAATGAAACAAATGGTGAATGCTTCTTGGGCATGTACTGAGGTATTGAATAGGCCTACCAAGTGGTAGCAGAATACGAAGTTTTGATTTTTCTAAAGCCTGGTTCACACCAGGTCGTTCGGGTCGCTAGGTTCGTGCAAAAAGACCCAAAAGACGAAGATTCGGAGTTTGGATCCTTTGTCTTCTGGGTCCATTGTCTTCTGGGTCCTTTGTCTTTTGGGTCCTTTGTCTTCTGGGTCCTTTTGCACTACCTTAACGACCCAAACGGACAAGTGTGAACTCGGCTTAAGCCTGGTCCACACAGGTCTTTTGAGTCGTTAGGATCGACTAGAAGGACCCGAAAAACAAAGGACTTAAACTCAGAGTATTTGTCTTCTGGGCCCTTTTGCGCTACCTTAACGACCCAAACGAACTAGTGTGAACTCAGCTTTAGCCTGGTCCACACAGGTCTTTTGAGTCGTTAGGATCGACCAGAAAGACCCGAAAAACAAAGGACTTAAACTCAGAGTATTTGTCTTCTGGGTCCTTTTGCACTACCTTAACGACCCAAACGAACTAGTGTGAACTCAGCTTTAGCCTGGTCCACACAGGTCTTTTTGAGTCGTTAGGATCGACCAGAAAGACTTGAAAAACAAAGGACTTAAACTCAGAGTATTTGTCTTCTGGGTCCTTTTGCACTACCTTAACGACCCAAACGAACTAGTGTGAACTCAGCTTTAGCCTGGTCCACACAGGTCTTTTTGAGTCGTTAGGATCGACCAGAAAGACCCGAAAAACAAAGGACTTAAACTCAGAGTATTTGTCTTCTGGGTCCTTTTGCACGACCTTAACGACCCAAACGGACTAGTGTGATTTCGGCTTAAGCCTGGTCCACACAGGTCTATTGAGTCGTTAGGCTCGACCAGAAAGACCCATTGGCGACCCAAACGACCCAGTGTGCACTAGGCTTTAGAAAAATCAAAACTTCGAAAAACACGAAGGTGAGTTCGCTTCAGTCTTACCTGGATGAAAAACAGCTTTTCCATAGCCACATGAGATCCACATAGTAGACAGAAAGAAAATCAATAGCGAATGAGCCATTCTTGGTTCGTTGAATTCGAAGGTTCTTTGCACTTCTCGCTGACAAGGTTTAGCATCAGTTGTACTGAAGACCCACTTTATATATATAACGATATAGTAGGAAGTCTACGTGGTATTATCATAATCAATGCGCTGAGTCTGCAGTAATGGAATAAACAATTGGATAAATTTGATTGGCTGTGTTGCTGCGAGGTACAATCGATCAAAAGAGACCTCCTAGCCACCGTTGTTTATCAAATGGATGACATCATCGATGAACACTAAGTTTCGAACTTTGAAAAGGGACACTCCCTTGAAAGAACCATGATTTATTATGAAATATGACGAAAATATGAACTGTATACCAAACAATATTGTATTCTACGAATTCGCAGATTACAGTTTCTTTCTTAATTAATACCGAATTCTAAAAAATTCGGCTAACCGAATACTAGGAATTCGGCAAATTACTGACTGTTACTTAAATTGACGAAATATAGACTGCATAGCAGCCAGATTTATATTATACAAATTCCCAATTACAGAACATACTTAAATTGTCGAAAAATAAACTGTAAAATCCAGCAAGCTCTATATTCAGCAAATTCATGCATGACAAAACTCACAAAATTGAGAAACCTGATAGATATGGATCTGAAAAGATATCTTCTTCACGCAATCAAACTGTCAAATCAAAGACCGTTTCAAGTAAGATGTCGTGTGAGATTTGCGAAAATCCAAAACCAACCATGGGAAACATATGAATTGTCTTATTCGCTGATAGTTTCGCGTGGCATCTTATCTGAGAGAGACCTCAGGGTAGCCTAATTTCACGAGGGGAAACAAATGGTAAAAGCAAACTGAAATTTTCTCATACTTTTGTCTTTCTCTAGTTTCTCTTTTTACAATTTTGATCGATTGATCCAAGCTCGCTGTACACACAAATCTCTTTCTTGTTTCCGTTTCTCTTCTCCAATCTTCTTTCTCCACTCGTATATATTCAAAATAAACTCTTTTTAGGAAATTCAGCTCTCAAATCACTACAAACTTAAGGATCTTCAGTACCAGTACCTAATTTATGAGAATGGCTTGATTTTGAGCAGTATTTGAATGACTACTGTATCTGTTGGAACTTGCTGTACCTATGCAAGAGCTAAACGTTTTTTATAAGTAACTAGTTAATACGAAACCAGTACTAAGATAGCCAAAATTTCGAGAAACTCTAGTGCTAGGTCTTAGCAATATTAAGAAAATTTTAAAAGTTAAAAGCATGGATATCATAGTAAATATATCGTTGAACCTTATTCTTGAGCAATATTAACTAACCATTTGTGTTTTCAACATAATAGAACACTGTTTATTCCTACATGATGTTTTAAATGTCAAGAAACATATCTGCCGCAGTATTAGCCACCACATTGATAACTCATGCTTTAAAAAGTTAGAAACCAACTAAGAAACCTTTAGTACTAAAATGGACAAAATTTCATGTTAAATTAGGAAACTTCTAGTACCATGGCCTGATCCTAGTTTCTTATAAAAAAATATGTAATTCAATGATATAAGAACTAGGGAGACAACGTTCCTCTAGAATCACGTTCCTGATCTATGAATGAAATCACATGAGCATGGCGCCATGTTTCAAGATATTGAAAGCAAACTTCCACTTAAATCGCTGCTCGGTTGTTTATTCACGAGGGATCTGGGTGCTTTTATTGTCTGAATTTAAAAGTGCAGCGTTGGCAAGACCAAATCTTGCAAAAGATGATGGCATTATTTTAAGGCTTTGCAAAAGATCAGGCATTTTTTTTGTAAGAAAATCTTCCTGACACATTCACTTTCAGATCATCAAAAAGTTAAGAAACTAGGGTACTGGAAGAATATAACTTAAGAAAATTTTTTACCACCTTATGCATCATTCCGCTTATTTCTGATCGGTACTACTTGAGTGATGCATGAACGGAGGAGTTGCTTTACAAAATCGGCTGTAAAATGTTAAAGATTGCACAAGAGATCCTCCACAGATAAATACAAGATGAGGAACCTTATAAGAAACTGTTAAGAAACTTTCAGTGCTCATAGCCTGATAATTTTCATAACGTGATAATAGCAATAACTACGGCCATATAATAAGTCTACAGTCAAGTCAAAGTGAACCGGGTTAACAAGAGTCTCACGTAAGAAGTCTAGGGCACTGACCCGGGGGGGGGGCACTCACCATATGCACATACGGGGAGATAAGTCCAATATTTTTGGGTTAGAACGTTGCCAATAGTGATATTTTTGGGTCGAAATAAAGCTGAAATTATGTTCTTGATATTTTCTTACATCAAATATTGTAGAACTAATATTTCTGGGTTCGCTAGATGCAATCCTGACCTCTATTTGCAATGTTTCAAGATATTTTCTGTTCATGTAAAGGTTTCTAAGTATAAAATGAGCTGATAATTTTGGGTGGCAATGAACCTGAAGTGATATTTTTGGGTTGTTCGAAAATTTCCTGGGCTTACCCCCTTCCCCGTATGCGTATGTCTTGAGTGTCCTTCTGGGGGTGTCGTATGCCGTAACCAAAATATTTGCAAGCTTGGGAAACATTAGAAATCAATCCGATAACTTGCTCAAGAGGACTGAAACATAGAAAAATTGCTCATAAAAATGATCTGTCGTGCATTTATTCATTGAATACATATATATGTTTTTCTATGATCAATTAGCCTACTCTACTAACATTTCAGCTTCTATCTATATTGTGGTGCAGAGAGGTTGGAAAACTGAAACCCTTGCAACCATTAAGCTTGTACTTTATTTCTTTGCAAGGTGCCCAAAATTCTACTTCTTGCAGATAAACAGTGCCTTTGTACACAAACATAAAATACAGGGTGTCCCAAAAAAATGTGCTTCGTCTGTGTGGCTGTTTCGGAGGAGCTGTAGATTCAATCATCTCGATTTTTACACTGTTGCATAATTCAGGCTTCAACTTAGACTTTGAGACCTTGTATGAGTCAATCTGACAAGTGTCGGCTGATTTATGGTAGAGAAAAGGCAAAATAAGTGGTTGCTTCAAAAACAGCAATTTTATTGTCCTTCAGCAATGTCAAAATAAAGCAATCTTCTAGCGTCGTACTAAAATTTTTGCTAAATCTTTTAAAGGGCTAGCAGTGATGAATATTCATCAGAGAACACTTGCGACCTCTAAAATTTTAGTGAAACTTTTTATACGATGCCTGGACTTGCTACAAGTCTCTCTCGCGTGCCAGAACCCTTTCTTTGAAAACTTACTTTATTTTGACACTGCCGGAGAACAGAAGTGCTGTTTTGAAGCAACCACTAATTTTGCCCTTTCCTGGCCATAAATCAGTAACCACGAGTCAGATTGACTCAAAAAAATTCTTTAAAGTTGAAGCTTGACCTATGCAACTGTGCAAAACTGAGATAATTGAATCTACAGCTCCTCCGAAGTAGCCATACAAACACGGAAAAATTTTTGGGACACCTTGTAGTCCAGGAGATTTGACTGAAAATCGTAATACCAAAAGTGCTCGCTTGATCCTACTACATCACAGTAACTATGACTCAATCAAAATAGACCGTTAGCTATTCTACAAAAGAGCCTGGATCGAGCTTGATCTTTATACAGTATTATACATGCGGTTCGATCGAGTGAAATTAGAGCTTTTACCACTATCGTGTTAATTCGAAAATTCTTTAAAATACATCAAAGCGTCGCTCGATTCAGATTCTTTTTAGAATAGCTAATAGGTCTCTTCGCCTGAAAGAAGAAAAAGTGTTTCTGAGATCTTTCTCGCGTCTCTTAAAGGGGAAAGAAAAACATTGCTAAATTCAGCTTTTTGCGCCCACTTACTCCACCTAAAAATTGGAAATTGTCAAACATACTGTGCGTCATCCCAGCAACCCTTCATTATAAACGCCATTATAAGGAAAAGGATAAAGAAATTCAATCTGAGCAGGAAAAAGTTTACCCGTTGGGCGGACTGTGGAATAAAAAGTGTGAGGCCGAAATTCAAAGATGAAATGTTCATCCACCAGTTAAAGGCAAACTTAGATGAGAAAATCTTGTTTGGTAAAGTGACTCATCTTTGAGACCCAAACTTAGAAAAAATCGATGAGAATCAAGAATTCCACGAGATCTACTGGTCCATGATTTACTTGATATTGAAGTTAAAATTGTATTTCTGAAACTGATAATTGCATTGAATCATAATTGCAATGGTAAGTAAATCATGGACCAGAATGAAACGTGGAATTTTTGCTCCCATAAAACCCATTACAGGCATTTTTCTAAGTTTTGGGTCTTAACGGACAAGTCTGGAGTTGTTATAATTGTTGATTATTCAAGATATTACACTGCTGTGAATGGTGTGTAGTACTTTTTTCAATTTGTTCTCTTTAATCTGCGAAACTACATATTTCAATCTGCTAAGAAGCGCAAAATTAAGTCATTTTATCTGTTGATCTGAACGAGGCTGCTAAATGTGTTGATGCTATACCACTCACAGTGCTAGCCTCCTTTTCACACCTTCGCACCCTCGTACAAGATAAACAATTGTGACAATATTTGGCCTAATTTACAAAGATTCATCAACCAATTTATGAAGATTGGAATCAGAACTTGGAGGAACTCACAATTGGTGCTCAGCGGTTGGTAAGGTTGCTTTTTAACAATAATTTTATCAACCTCAAGTTCTAAACTTCGGCCATACTTTTTTATGTTCCACTGCTCGCTAAACGTGTAAACTATTTTCTACTTATTTAGAAAATGATGCATTTTACAAAATTTCTACGCCTGTTGACTTTTCTCAACACAGCATTTAGTAGGCTATTAGGATTTCAAGCTACTTAAAGCTAATATAGGCCCACTATATTTATATATGGCGTCCCTTCCGAAGGACGACGAGGTAAGTTGCGAGGTCGGGCCTTCGGGGTCACCCATCCGGAGTCAGACTTCACTCGACCGAGCTTAACTTCAGTCACCTGACAGAAATGTATAAGCCGCTCGGCCACGCACCTGGACTTGCTCCAAGTCTCGCTCTTGATCAATAAACAAACGGGAGGGAAGAAGAAAAAGAAAAGGGGAGGGAAAGGGGAAGGAGAGCAAGACTTGTGAACTACGCGATACGAAAGCGAGACCGGTCAAGATCTTGACCGGTGGCTTTCTTCCATGTAAGCGGAAAAGCCAATCAAACTTGAGCAGGCGAATACTCGTATTCGGAACGCGTAGTCCACAAGTCTCGCTCTCCTTCCCTTTTCCCTTCCCTTTCCTTCTTCTGTTTCCCTCCCGTTTGTTTATGATCAAAAGCGAGACTTAGAGCAAGTCCACCACGCACCCCAATACAGTTTTCAAGCCTCTCTCAAAAGTTTGCAATGCATCATAATTGCAGAGTCTATTATCAGTGTCCTTAGGAATAAGTTTCAGGGAGTTGGGGACGGGCCAACCCCTACATCGCTTCAAAGTTAGGCTACTCTTATCCCTCAACTCCTGAACCCCTCAGTGGAGTAATTAATTTATAATCTAAATATATAACAAATCTACGATCATTCACAAATATGAAATTAATTATATATTTATCATTGACAGTTAAGAACAGGTCAAGTTCACGGGAAGAAATCGGCCTTCCAATGATCGAGCTAAATCAGCTCTAATTTATCAATGTTAAAATTGCAAAAATATACGAGTCTGGCTGAGACCCTAGCCTGATAACCAAACCCAATTTCCTTTTGAAATTGGGTAAGGTTATCAGTCTATTCAGAGCATGGATGAGAGGAAACAAGATGTTCCTTCTTTAATTAAATGCATAAACAAATCATACCTGTGTATTTATCGTTGCTTCTGTCTGCCTTTCCATCTTGCAGTCTCAGTTCGATTCCTATCATGGCAACGCGTGTTCTGACTTTTGTTTTGTACAAAGTTGCAAACGAGGGCAGCCTTGCTTTTACAGAAAACAACCTTAGGCCATGTTTTGCCATTTTCCACTATCTGAATCGAATTGAGACTGCAAGAAGGAAAGGCGGACAGAAGCAAGGATAAAGACACATGTATAATTTGTTTATAGATTCCATTAAAGAATGAACATTTGATTTCCTCTCACCCATGCTCAGAGCAGCTCCACGGCTGTGAACCGGAGGAAGCTTGTGCTTGTTATGCCATATTTGAGGAAAGTTTATACATTCTCACGCGAAACCAGAGACAGGTTTGACGGGGGTTTTACCTCATTGCTATTCTGTATAGCTTGTCTTTCAAAGGACCTAAGCCAAAGGCCCCTGACTTCCTTACTAAACACGGGGCAACGGTTCCTGAGTGGAATATTCTGTTCGTTAGCACTGTGGAAAATTAGCTTCCATTCCCAAAATCTTAAAAGGTTTCTCGAGCTCACTGACTCAAACAAAAATGTCTCTTCCCAACTCTTCCCCTCAATTGCTGGCTTGCAGCCCGTGCTCTACTAATACATTAAACTGAGTTTTACCCTTGCTACCAGGGCTGTACAACGAAACGAAAGAGGTATTGGGCAAGCGGAAATTCCCTAAAACATTTTCGACTGAACCTCTGAGAATATACAAATGACACTTTCGCAATCAAAACAAATCACTGGTTTAGAAAGTAAACACATTTTGTCCGTATACTTTGTGTTCCAGGCCGTTCATATGGGATATAAATTTTTTTTACCTTTCAATTCGTCATTTCCACCTCACCTTCCTGTGTAAAGCTTTCATTTTCCCCAATAATTTATCTTTGATTTCTCTAAGCGTCCAGTAATATCTTTGAAGCTCTTCTGGCATGGCTTCCCATCTCTTCTTTACTGTATATTAGCTCATGGAGCTTCCATCGAATATTTTCTGTGAACCAATAAGATATATAAAAATATAAAAAATATGCAAACGGAGTTCTAATCCAAAGACAAGAGGTGTGAAACGGAAGTCTTTTGTTGTTTGTGAAGTTTGAGGCTAGAATCTTGTTCTTAGTACAAAGTTTAGTGTTCACACAAACATTCACATTCTGATCTGCCTTCATTCAGAAATTATGGCGATATAAAGACTTAGAAATCGTGAGGGCTTTAACCATGAAATCAAAGTTTGGACAAAAATTAAATCAAATTGAAAAACTTAGAATAAATTGTTACATTTCTTCATAAATCAATATATACGCGTGAAAAACAACTTAGCTATTCCATGCTGAAATTTATACCGTTTCATTGGGGAAATTTTACGTACACACTGAAAATAATGAAAATTATTACTGCAAGCACTAAAAAGCAGAACATACTATTGCATCATTCGTTACAAGGGTGATGAAACATGTCTCTCACATGAGATCTGCGACAATGCTGACTTTGCATCAAAAACATCTCAATTACTTTTCTTAGCGGACAGTTCAATAATCGTTGACCAGTTCTTCACTGGTGGCATATTTGCAGAAGTGCACCATCAGACTGACCAAATTGTCACGCAGTCCCTGACTACTTCGCACTTAGAACTTAGTCCCAAGTCTTGCTTTCCAAATTCGAAACTCGAAAATTTTTCCCAATAAATGATGACGCTAAAGATGGCGGCGAGGAACTTTTTACCAAGATGCATTGCGTTCTTGAATCGAATTCCTGTAAAGATATTCGGGGTGAGTGGCAGAGTGGCTTAAACAGTTTTCGCTAGGAAACTGAACTTAAGCTCGGTCGAGTGAGGTCAAACTCCGGATGGGTGACCTTGGGACCTGACCTCACAACTCACCTCGTCGTCCTTCGGAAGGGACGTTAAACTTGGGGTCCCATGCCTGGATGCGGCATGCACAGTGCGCCTAAATTAGCTTTCAGTAGCTAGAAATCCTGACAAGCCCACTCAAAACAAATTGAAAAACAAAAAATTCGTAATTCCAACACAATGCATCTTATTTAAAAACTCCTTGCCGCCAGAGTAATCGTCTGCTAGGTTCAATCTTTGTTGATAGTTTTGCGTAGGCGCAAAGATCTTGATGTGAAGGCGCACGATATGTGTTCTGATTTTAATTTCAAAATGGCGGCTGGAAGGCCTGGATGCACTGTGCATGCCTGGATGCGGCATGCACAGTGCGCCTAAATTAGCTTTCAGTAGCTAGAAATCCTGACAAGCCCACTCAAAACAAATTGAAAAACAAAAAATTCGTAATTCCAACACAATGCATCTTATTTAAAAACTCCTTGCCGCCAGAGTAATCGTCTGCAAGGTTCAATCTTTGTTGATAGTTTTGCGTAGGCGCAAAGATCTTGATGTGAAGGCGCACGATATGTGTTCTGATTTTAATTTCAAAATGGCGGCTGGAAGGAACTTTTGTTTTATTTGCAAAAGAAGGCCTGAAGGATAAAGTGGCGACGTCCTGAAGTTAAAGTCCTTAGAGAGAGAAAGGCTGATTAAAACGAGAGAAATTAAAATCATTGACAACGAAGGCAAGGCACGACGAAGAAGGAGCCGAAAACTAAGCTATTTTGGTAGGCCTGCCAGGCAGGCGGCAGCCGACATCTTTAGTTGTAAATAAAAGATGAAAATTAGCCTGTAAAGATTTCGTTATCTGGCTTACTAATGAGCAAATTAAATAAGGTTCAAAGAATACACAATGAAACATTTGATGAGCTTTTACGAGCGAAACAATCTTGTCAATAACAAAGCAAACAAGATGAGAATGCACTGAGAACAAGTTTAGGGTGTCTGCTGTATTCCAGAAAATCTGAATTTAAGGCCTGTCTTGTTGGTCTATTTGTGCAGAGACAGAAATGAGCAATCTTGCACCAAGCACAAATCATGATAGTAGTTACACACAGGTGTCCAAGACTGAATCAATGCCCACTATTGTTCAAATCCAGGGTGCCCCTTACACACTAGTACAAGCAACGGAAAATCCACATGAACTTTGGGGAATGCAGTCGGCAACAAATGCTCATACAGCTGATGATGTATTGCAAAATTTGTCAGCAGCAGCCACTGACAATGGAAAGGGGAGAGGTAGAGGGAAGAGAGGGGGGAAAGAAGAGATGAAATGGACAACTGGGGAAATTAAAAAGTTGATAAGTTTGTGGGAGGAACGACCTGCACTTTATGATTCAAACAACCCACATTACAGGGACTCAGATTACCGTATTCAATTGCATCGTGAAATATCTAGCGAGCTTGGTATACCTGTAGACTATATTGACAGAAAAATGAACAGTTTGCGGACATACTATGGAACACTTTACTATGGTATGGAAAAAAATGCCAGTGAAAATAGCACAGAATGTGCCAAAGCCCCAAGTTGGCCCTTTTTTGCACCCCTTGCTTTTTTGAAAAAACATATGCAAGGTAGCTCAGGTGGAACAAAACGAAAGATCTCAAACCCAACAAGTCCATCAACTGTACCTTGCATGGCTTTCCAAGCATTTGGGGATGGATATAACAGGCAATTACCAGCCCAACAAGTAATAACTGGATCAGATGAGGTATATAGGAGACCAAATGTTCCAGTCAGCAAAGACATGGAAAGAGCACAAGCCAATATGAAAAAAGAAGATGTTATTGATCTAACTGAAACTTGTGAAGAAAGAATACAAGACAAGTCAAATTACCCGACACAGAGCTATCCAACACAACCAATTCCTGTACAAAGCTTTCCAACACAGAGTTTCCAAACACATAATTTTCCTACACAGACTATTCCTGCACATAGTGTTCCTCCAAGCAGCTATCCAACACAGAGCTTTCCTCAGAGCCTTCCTGCCCAGTTGCCAGAAAGAAGACAAATTATTAGCCAAAGAGCTCCAAGCCAGAACAAGACAAGTGCAACAGCAACAAGTCAGAGAGGCCCAAATGATCAAGCTATCCCAAAAAGGGTTGTGATAGATCAGACTGACATGAGATCAGCGCCTTCCCCAGTTGTGGAAACTTCCCATGCACCCCCTAAAGAATCAGATGTTTCAAGTACCACTTCAAAAACTGCAGACAAGATTTTTGTTGACTTAGTTGCAAATGCAATCTCAAAAATTCCTGAGTGTGAGGTCAAAGAAGAGATGAAGATAAAGATACAACAGGTTATTTTAGAGGCAAAGAGAAATATACAACCATAGTAGATAGCAATATTGTGTTAAATACCAGGCCTTTTCGTTTTACACAAGGGATCCCTTGGGATCGTGTCAGCACTCCCGTAAAACATGACCATGTGAGCTTTTTATCACTCTCGCAATAAAACAATGGTATCTGTGCTTACTTTATGATTGAAAATAACTATCATTTCTTGTTCCAACGACTCATTCTCATTTGTGATAATATCAAAATTCATATTGCAACTAGCTTTCCAAGGAATAAAAGGTGATTGTGAATCTTTACCCGAGTGACCGGTTGTGCAAACAAAATTATGCGAGTGTTTGGCACTTTCGTGCAGCTCACCTCAAGAAAGGCCTGAAATACTGTAGTGTAAGACCCATTTCTTTTAAAAGCAAACAGCCTATGTGAACCTGGAGGTTTGATTTTTGAAAAAAGGAAACCATGCTACCTGGACTAAAAAGGTTGACAAAACAGCATTGGCAATTTCCAGTTTCAATTTTTCCAGGTTGCTCAAGAACTGTTTTGACTCCATACCATATTGATGGACTCTGGTTTTAGGACCATGCTTCAGAAGCCTTTAATCTACAGAGCATTATTCCCCAAGAAACTCATGAGAAACCTTTAATAGCTATAAATTCCCAAACAGGACCTGGAATTCCTTATATAACAAATGAGTGTGCACCATCCAAGTTTATATATGTTTAATTACCCATATTTTTGTATTTTCGTTAACTGAAAGATGCTTAAAGGGCATCAAACATTTGTTTGTTCATTGATTCACATAATAGCTAACTGTTCCTAGAGGCTTGTTACCCCACACCCATCCATTTCCTGTTTAAAGGGCATTAAACATTTGTTTGTTCATTGATTCACATAAAAGCTAACTGTTCCTAGAGGCTTGTTACCCCACACCCATCCATTTCCTGTTTCTCTGAAGTCCAGAACATGACACCCCACCCCATCTATTATGTTCATTAATCTATCTTTTCCACCGAAGGCATCCATTAAGGATATTTCAGATTGTCCTTGCTGTTTATCAGTTTTGGGCTTCAAGAAAGCCAGAACAAGTGAAACCATGTTTCCGTTTGTTTTCAATATGGAAAAATTTATATTTCATCCATTTCCAGGTTAAGGGGAACATTTCTTGTGTGGAAGAGAGATTGCTGAAAAGAAAATGTTTTTCCATGATTTCAAGACTTTGGGATTTTTACCCGTAATCTTCTTGCATCTGAAACTACATTGATTTGGAGGACTGATGATGGAAGAGAAAGGGATCACCTGTAAGAAATTCCTGATTCTGTCAGCAGTACTGTTCTAGTGAAGAATTCTGTTGATTACTGTTGTGGGATTTTAACTTTCATTGACAACTGTAAATAAGGTGTAAATTTTGTTTGTGTTAGAATACAATTTCTTTATTTCTTCAGTTAGTGATTCATTCAGATTCAAATTCATTGAGATTCAGACTCATTCATATTCAGATTCATTCAAATTCATTAATGAGATGTATCTCTTTGGAGGCTTCTTTGGGACTTCTTGAATAGTCACAGCAAGTTTCAAGCCCAATATTTGCATAAAGCATGGGTTTCAATAGCCTGTGTGCAGATGGAAAATGATACCAATGGCTAGATAAATTTGTCCATTAAAAGTGCCCTGAATTAGTGTTTTCTAGACAAAACTTACCAAATTTTTGCATTCACAGGACCAAAATTTAAAAGAAATTGGTTTTTTTACAGGAATTACTGAATTTTAACATTCCTCTTGCCAAAACTGCCAAAAAGTACACCCGTGCCTGGACTGAACTCAAACTAAAATTGCCAAAAAAGGTTACCCTTGGCTAGACTAGCAGTATGAAAAAGTCAGAAAGAAATTTTTCTTCGCCAGATAATGGGCTATGCTCAAAACGTTTTGCTTACTGCAATTCACATCAAAGTCCTTATATCTTACTTTATTACTTGTTTATTTTTGTAAAATTCCATTACAACGACAATAATATTTTTTTGAGATTTTTCTAATCGATAGAGAGGGGATCAAGGCACTTCCGTCACAGACACAGAACATGCGTCAAGGAAAAAATCGACTGCTCTATAGAATGCAGACACTGGCAAAAACTTTGTCTTCGAGAGAAACCTGGTCTACAAAAATGCGAAGGTAACTATCAACTCCGAGTAATTGCCCACCTCCATACTACACTGACTGTGGGTTCTGGGCAAATGGTTGCTGCACGTGAAAATCGAATTTCCTGCCAGGTGTGCCAAAGAGACTCTCCATTTGGCCAGGCGACGAAAACTCGTAGACAAAGCCGCTTTTGAAGCTCGATGACTTGATCTCCAGCAGAAATCCTCAGTTATTCTTAGGAATGTTCGATGTTTCGACACCTGCTTCCCTCGTTACATGCGATTTCATGAAAACTATCGGTCCGTAATGAGCCTCAATCAATCAAAATAGAAGACGACTGGGAAAATGTTCGGAAGTAAATTGTGTATTATGAACGTGACTGGTTATAATCTGTTGCATTGGCAGCCGCTCTAACCTTGCTCAGCATTTTCTTCAACTTCATTATTCGGTGGGCCCCTCAAAATCTGGCCAAAAGGGCCCCATCTTTGCTGAAAAAGGACCCCTCTTGGAAAAGTAGAACAAAAAGTAACAGACATGAGGAGTATCGGTGAGATAGGGTGGCTCAACAGTTTGGGAAATCAAAACACCGAAGATCTCAAATCTGTTGCTCAAAATACCCAAGGGATGTCAACGTTACCTAATCGTTAAGGATTCAACGTACAAGTCTGCGCGAAGTAATGCTTAGATTTGTGCAAATTTAGCCATTGGCAATAATGCACCGAATTTGTAGCTTGGAAATAAAAGTTGTTTTCTCGATATCACCACTTTTCTTCGTTGTTTTCCCTTTGGCCCAAGCCTAACCAGTGCTAGAAATTAACTTTAAATGGCTCCTGCGCGTCTTAAGTGAGCGTGTGGCCGAGTGGTTAAGGCGTCTGACTCGTAAACCAAAGGTTAGAACGGCCGTAGGTTCGAATCCCACGCTGGACAGTTTGGTCACTGTCCGTAACACTAGCCCGGGTCGACCAGAGCCATGTGAGGGAAATCTGGTAGCTGTGGCTGGTAGCTGCGGCGAACTGATGGTAAAACATCCGTTGCCCCTGCTGGAAATAAGTCTCGCAGACTTTCGCGGGCTAGCCACGTTAAATATAAATACCTACCTACCTGAAATGCTCGCTCCTACACAGTAGTCTTTCTCTTTGCTTAATCTCTTTACAGAGACGACTGATTTGTCACCTTCTAGAAAGTGAAACCTCTATTTAATGAAATCAGTCGAATCTGCATGTAGGCTAACTACTCAGAGAATAGGTCGTCGAAAAGGCTATAAATGATTGCTAAATATTGGAAAGAATTTTGACTAAAGATTAAAGACCGATCAAAGTTTGCCTGAAGTTGCCAACATTTTCAAAATGGAGATCTTCCTTTCGAGCGATTTTCACATCTTACATCACAGGAAGCCCAGGCAGTTAGGCAACTGAACAATGATAAGTCTACAATCTTAAAATCTTTAATTGTATACTACCTTTGTGTGTTATTTGCTGCACTGCTCCACGGCTGTGTTGTATCTCATTGACTGCTGCACTGTACTGCATGATTGTTCGAATGCGAGAGATTGATACAAAATAACTTGTTTGCATTCTAATAGGAAGAAACTAGAAGTTTCTTATAGAAGTTTCTTATAGAAGTTTCTAATAGAGGTTTCTTCCTATTAGAATACAAACAAGTTATTTTGTATCGCACTCTCGCATTCGAACATTCGAACAATTATGCAGTGCAGTGCAGCAGTCAATGAGATACAACACAGCCGTGGAGCAGTGCAGCAAATAACACACAAAGGTAGTATACAATTAAAGATTTTAAGATTGTGAAACTTATCATTGTTCAGTTGCCTAACTGCCTGAGCTTCCTGTGCACTTACCTGTGATCAAATTTCATGTCACAGCATATCATATTCTGGGAGCACTCTTGTCATTTGTCTCAGCTTTCTTTAATCCTGCCTTGCTAAATCCAGATATTGAATCAAGAAGAGCGCCACGTCCTTGAGTTTGAGGGGGTGCTGGTGAGCGACTTTGTTGTACTGTAGGTGCTGGTGGGGGACTTGGTGCGGCCTGTGGAGGGGGTGGGGGTGGAGCTGGTGTAGAATTTGATGAAGGAACTGAAATGAAAATGCAATTGGATCAGAATACAAGAGAACTGATGTTTTCCCTTCGTTTTTCTATTCAAACGGAGCAATGTGAACGGGTAGCTTCGAAGCACAACCTTCTTCATGGGTCGCAATCCCGGGGGGTACTTGACTAGGGAAGTAACGGGTGTGTGCGGCAAATCCCTCCACACCCTGTACCCTGTCGCATGAAAAATGGGCCAAAAGTACACCCTGTCGCACAAAAATTTTGCCAAAGTTTTCCACATAATACCCTGTCGCATAATTTTCCTATCAATTATAATACCCTGTCACATAATTTTTATCAGAAAAAGACACCCTGTCGCATAATTTTTGCCGTAAAAGGACACCTCTTTGAGCGGCACATCCTGTCAAGTCAAGTATGGGTGCCCCCCCCCTCGGGATCATAACTTAACAGTCGTTTTCAATCGGTGACTAAAACAAAGAATGCCACAATACATTTTGACCTTACATCCTTGAGCACTCGATTGGGCAAAAAATCGGCTCTCAATAATGGTAACAGGGTCACTGAGGAACAATGCCAGGCACTGGAAAAAACCTGCCGAAAAGATATCTCACCAATCCGATAAATTAAAACAAAGTACGATAAATTAATCGAGAACTTCCTGGAGCAATGCCATTGTTTCTTGAAACATACCTGTGTTCTTGGAGGAGGTCGTTTTCCCTGTTTCATCAACGGACAGTTGTTTCTGAAACAAATAAAAATTTTCTAAGAAGACATTCATTCACAAAGCAATTCCTACAGTTAACAGTACGGCAAAAACTCTACTTGGTCCCCTCTCTATCAAGGCCCCTCTCTAATAAACTTCCTCCCTTTACAAAGCCCCCCTCTGGAGTGTCCAAAATTAAATAAGTTAGCCAGAAAACAGTTCCCACTTTCGAAAATTTATAGCATCAAGGGTACCCCAAGGATCCTCAACAATTCAAATTATAGTTAAAAAGCGTATGTCAGATCTTCTCCCGATTGTCTGATGTTCACAGTCGGGTCTTACGAAATACGAAATGCGATCTAGTTACACCTCGAATGAGAACAGCTTATGGTCAAAACTCGTTTGCTTTCCGCGGAGTTCATACATGGAACAAACTCCATTCTGATATCACGTTAGCTCCTTCCATCCCGTCGTTTAAAGCAAAACTCAAAGCTCATAATTGAAAATATTCAAGGAAAGCTGGTTTTAATATTCCGCTTTTCTATTCAAGTTTTTATTAACAGGTGTTTTGTATATTTATAGGATTAGACGATTATTGTTATTAGGTTAGTTTTATTTTTAGTTGCAGGGTACATTGTAAAACAGTTATTCAAACTGAATTGTATCCCTGGGTAAAGCATCTTAAAATAAAATAAAGATAAGATAAAGAAAGATCGAATTATTTTCTCGCATACATATGAGCACTGGAAATACAGGTAAATTCAACTTTATACAAATTCGATCGAGAATTCATGGCGGCAAACTGACTGTCTAAAATGACTGAAAAAGGGCGTAAAACACTTGATCAAACCGTACGGATACTCCTCACACAGCAAAAGGCCTTTTACTTCTCTCAAAGGTTGCAAACATACATTTTCAAACAAATACTAAAGAATTTCAATCCCATGACAATAAATGTGCAATTTTCTGTGCGAGGAGTCCTTCGTGATTTGATCAAATAGTTTAGGCCCTTTAAGCCATTTTGTAGCATGACTTTTTGCAAAATGAAACTTACCTATATTTCCAGTGCTCATAAGAAGGCCAGAAAAATCAAAAATACTTCAAGCTATTGGCTATCAAGCAAATATTGATTCACTCCCATTCATACTTGACTTCTGATGCATGAATTTTCAAGTGCTAACTTTTTCTGTTTCACCCAGTAGTTTCCTGACTTAGTAACAGCTGCACAAGTTACCAAAATAGACACAATGTCTGGCAAAAAGGCAATTTGGCTCTGATTATCTAAATAAGCCAATCATCATCATCATCATCATCACCATCATCGTCGTCATCATCATCATCATCGTCATCATCATCATCATCATCATCATCATCATCATCATCATCATCATCATCATCATCATCATCATCATCATCATCATCATCATCATCATCATCATCATCATCATCATCATCATAATCATCATCATCATCATCACCATCACCATCACCATCATCATCATCATCACCATCATCATCATCATCATCATCATCATCACCATCATCATCATCATCATCATCATCATCATCATCATCATCATCATCATCATCACCATCATCATCATCATCATCATCATCATCATCATCATCATCATCATCATCATCATCATCATCATCATCATCATCATCATCAGCATCATGGTCATCATCAAGATCATCATCATCATCATGATCATCATCATCATCAGCATCATGATCATCATCATCACTTATTCACTTATTTATTTATTTATCTATTTTGAGTAGGCTTACATTAAAAATAGCTACATTACAGCTAATTAAGGCCTAGCAGTCTAGCATATGTACCTAAAGTGTTGTTATATTTTAAAAAACTGTTGTGTATACCTATGAACTTATGAAAAAGAGCAAAAGGGAGTTATTTTCATGAGATAAATGCGTATTCAAATCTTTAAAATACTCATTTTTACATGTAAATAACATAAAATATATATATATAAGCATTTTGATGTGAATGGAAAGAAGGGACGTTTCGAGCATCGTTGTCACGCCATTTAATTTTTCTGGCTTGATAACGGGCTATGCTCGAAACGTCGCTCCTTCAATTCACATCAAAGTGCTTATATATTTTTTGTTATTTACTTGTTTAATGACGATTAGAATGAAATTCTAATTGGAGTTAAAGCAACGAACATGCTTTGTATTGTTCTTGTTACAGATTTACAAATCTGGCAATTCAGACTACATTTGTTTTAACTCTCTAGAGATGCAACGTTTTTCATCATCTGCGTGTTCATTGATAGTCGTGCATGCGGCATGGTTCCAATGCAGTATAAAACAGAGTTTGATTTGAGAATTTAGTAAATTTTGCACACTCGTGCTGAGTGGTTGCAAATCAAAATGCTAAAAGTCTCGACAGCGAGTTGAATAAAAGCGAGTTGGATAAAAGTGAAGCCGAGATAGAAAAGGCTATCAATCATGATGCAAAAATGTTGCATAATTGGTTATGCAGTAATGGTTTGATCTTGAATCCTAAACAAGGTAAACCCGAGTTTATGATGTTTGGAACAGCGGCAAAAAGAAGCAAGATAACACATCAAACAAAAATAACTATTGATTCCAAAGACATCAGTAATACCAACAGCTATAAGTACCTTGGAATGCATTTAGATACATCACTCACTCTGAACGATCATAGAAAAAAACTGTAAGAAAGCTTTAAGCAGGCTAGGTCTCCTGCGCCGAATTAGGCCAATAATTACCACCCATGCCGCTGTAGATTTGTACAAAGCTATGGTGCAGCCAGTTATGACTTACTGCAGGATTGTGTTCGCGACGTTGTCAGAGACAAATGAAACGAGGTTCAGGAAGATTGAAAAGAGAGCATTTAAGATCATTTTTGGAGAGCAACATAAAAAGTATCGCGTCTGGCGATCATTTGCTTCCATGAGATCAATTCAATGTGCAGATTTCGTTTTCAAATGCTTAAATGGAACAGCTCCTAAAGTCTTCCACAACTATTTTATGAAACTTGAACAAGGAAAAGCAACGAGACGTAATGGTACAGACTTGCGGATGCCGAAAGTTAGAACGGAAAGTGGAAAAAGAGGGATCTATTACAGCGGAACAAAGATCTTTAACGACTTGCCACTTCATCTGAAAACTGAGAAGTATTACATTCATTTCAAGAAAGCTTTGAAGGAACATTTTATAGATTAACTTTTGTATTTCTTTTTCATGGACAAATTTTGTTGAATATGACATTTAACCGGTTATTGATAATTTTTAACGTTTTTAAATGATTTTTGTATCTTCTTCCTTAAGTATGACAATTTTTCTTTAGCTTTTTAATTTTATGCAGGGCTTCTCTTGATAGCAGTTATACTTATAGCTGATTGAATCACCCTGTGAAAATATCGTATTATTATTATTATGAGCAATGCAGGTTGAAATGGCCTTCGGGCTTTGCTTGTGTTTGTGTGTTACGTCTTTGTGACCTTCGAGCCATGTTTTCCTTTTCAGCTTCGTTCGAGCAGGCCATTTTGTTGGCCACTTGTAGTGCAATTCTACATTGGTTTAGCACGAGGCATGGAGCCTCAGATCAATGCAAGTATTTCGAGGTATCATTTTAGCTATCGCTTACAGGGGCTGCATTTCCTCAGCTTATTTACGCTTCGACCCTATCTGGCTTGGGTCTTGCGCTGTTTCTCTCCTTTTGTTTTGGGGTTGGGGGAAACACTTTGCTTCGTTTCATTTCATTTCCTCGCTTCGTGTTCTGTGGCGGAAAAAAAGGAGGTTTTCCTTCCAACCCCACCTTCGGGAAGGCGATTTGCTTTTCGGGAGATGGGCTAATTCCCTTAAAGCCCAAATTGCCCTAATGATGAGGAAATACAACCTTATGTTTGTCTGATGCTTACGAGGAAAGATTTACGAAAAGGTTGAAAAATATCTGAAGGGCAGCCAAGACCCAGCAGCATTGGGCAGATTTATGGGAGTGTAGCTTTAATTTTTTTATAATGGCACTACTTGCAGCAGAAGATTTTTGTGCTCATTTTTACATCTTTGTATATTCAGCATTACAAACACTGTAGGCATGACTATTTTCAAAAACCATATTAAGTGCTGGAAAGGCGAGAGCTGCATCTTTCCTCGCAAAGGTGCAGACTTTGCAAATATATATACCACAGGTTGGGTACCTAACATGGTATGTATCAATCTTCATTTTTAAACGGCTGTAATATATTTTCCCTTGATTTTTAAGATAGCAGGCCTTAATTAGCAGTAATTTTGCTATTTTAAAATTCTTTTGCCTACTGTAGATAAATTGTCGATTGATTGATTGAATGACAAACTGCAGTCTGAGCAAATTTTGGGGAAAAAATTTTGGAGCAAAAACCTCTCTTCAACAATATCATAAAGAATTCCATGATGGATTGCATTAGTTTACATGGTGTAATGATAAATTATTTCCCTGAGATACAGCCCTTTCCTTGTAACAGCTGATACTTGCTCTGATTGGCAATCAAGGCGTTCAAAATTAACTTTAGGTGTACGATGAAGGCATCTGCTAACTAGAATACCTTTTTTGCTGACTTTTTTCGCTTCTTTTTCTCTTCTTCTGACATAATTTCTGATTTCGCTTTTGATAACCGTTGAAATTGACGAAGCTGCAACAAAGAATTTCCTCGTTACCATCCGGACAATTGTTCATAGGTGGAAAAGTGCATGAGGCTGCGAAGCAGCTTCGCAGGAAAAATGTTTCTCTTGAAGGAAGAAAAGGGGATGTACAAGAGAGAAATATTTATGGAAGGGAGAACAGAAGGACAGAAGGACAAGACAGAAGGGCAGAGGAGAAGAATGATGGATGGATGGATGAATGAATGGATGGATGGATGGACGGATGGATGGGTGGATGGGATGGATGGGTGGGTGGATGGGATGGATGGGATGGATGGGTGGGTGGATGGATCGATGGGTGGGTGGGTGGAAAGAATGGAAAGATGGATGGGTGGATGGATTGGATGGATGGATGGATGGATGGATGGATGCATGCATGGATGGGTGGATGGGATGGGATGGGAAGGGAAGGGATGGATGAATGGGTGGGTGGGTGGATGGATGGGATGGATGGGTGGGTGGATAAATGGAAGGTCTTGAGAAGGAGAAAGCAATGAACGAAATATCAAAAGGAAAGGAAGTACTAAAGGAAGGAAAGAATAAAGGAAATGATAAGCAGCGCATGGATTGTGTACTTTCAGAAGAGAAGCTGTAACGAGTAATTCTTATTCCTAGTGGATTATCACCTGCAATGTACGCAATATTGCAATTTATATCAATGAAGTTTTTGTAGTAATTGATTGCCTATGAAAAGATTGAATTATGATAACTTGGAAGACTCTTAGCGTAATAAGTTGTACAGCAATAAAATGGCTAGCTTCCTGAAATCTGATTCTAAAAGAAGACTTTCGAGTGAATTTACAAATGGCTAAGAAAACTGAAATATCTGTTGTGAAATTTGGCACAAGAGAAATTAAGAAAAACAACACAAGGAAGGATTTCAGTCTGAGGCTGGTTCACAGGATAGCAAATATTTTTCCATCACTGCTAATTGTATTCACACGGACAACGAAAATGGGACCAACAAAAAACAAACGCATTACTTCATTCGCCAAAACCAAGAAAACCCTGTAAGTGAATTAACTAATTTGTGTTCTATCTTTGATTGACTGACTGGTTGACTTACTGACCATCAAAGCCTTGATCAAGTGCGTTATTACTTACTCTTTTTTGATCATCTTTGATTCGTGATTCGATAGCTTCTTTAGCCTCTGATAAGCTTTCTTTAAGCTTGCTGACCTAAAAGACAAATCAAATAAAAGAGGGCTGCCAAATGTTTGACGTTTTTATTCCGACAAGGACATGATTGGAGAGAATTTAGCGAAACATAGGTCAGCCAGCCATAGTGCAATATTCTTAAGAGCATAGATTCAAAAATCTTTAAATCGGTGTAAAAAGTTGGGTGTAAAGCTCTATAACCTATTTTTTCTAACCGAATGGATTAAAAGAAACTGTCGTTGCATATCCATCATTCTACCGCTCGACTTTTCAGAAATTTTGATTTTTCGAAAGTACACTGTACTTTAAATTTCATTTCATTTGAGGATGTAATGTCATCAAATTTTTCAATCATAATCCGCAAAAGTGGCAAACTTTTGCTTGATGCCATATTGTCGGCATCCATAGCCTGTGGTTTTCTTCGAAATCATTCCATGTTGGATCAAGCAGTTTAGAAATTACAATGGTTTCAAATTTTCCCAAAATATTTCCTGAATTTCCGCAAAAGAAAGATACTCTAATATTGAAAATATTGAAGATATCCGAAGATTCAAATGGCAGAATTGTGGCAAAATAGCTAAATTTTGTTGAAGCAGTTCAGTTCAAAGAAACAAGGCCAATAAATTCTACATTCACCTTTTTCAAAGATTTGTGACCTATGCTTTCTTGTGTACTTGGTAACGGAAAAAACCTTACTAACGTAAACAACGAAATAAATACCGTATTTACATTGACACAATGAAACAAGTTTTATCACGGGGGGGGGGAGTAACTTCTCGATGGTAAGGGGTTGGTCCATTTTTTGGGTACCTTTTTATGATATAGTCCGGATTTATGGGTATGGTTTATTGTAAAAATCATTTTATTATTGAACTTCTTCGGCGTTTGCGGATTTTTTAGTATGATTTTCGGTAAATTTTCCGGATTTATGGGTATACTTTTCGGAGTTTCTCCGGATTTATGGGGATACTTTTCGGAAATTTCTCCGGATTTATGGGTGGTACTGTTACGATTTGAATGGCACAACCCCGTATCTTGGAAATTCAACTTACCCCCCTCCTGTTGGGAATTTTAAACAACCAGATCAAATCTCAACCAATCAAATGCATTCGATTTGTTGAATTTACCAGTTGGAATGCCTCATTCAATAATCTGGTTTAGTTTAAGCTGGTTTAACTAGCAAGCTAAATATTTGCAATTAGAGATGAAATGAATTAAGTATGATGCTTCGAGTATAGCCCGTTGACCTGAAAACGCAATGGGCTGTTTATCTAGAAGACGCGAGTCATGCAGACACCAGTATAATTCTTTTGTTCGAGGATGTAAATTACCAAGTACAATCAATTGCAGAACTTTTGTAGTCTCGAGAGACTTATTGCAGTCTCGAGAGACTTATTGTACGCTCTAATCTGAAACTGATAACCTCAAAAGTATACTTTTAAAGGCCGCACGGCAAAAATAGGACGTCCAGAAAGGAAGTAAAATGGAATCCGAGCATATCCACAAATGATGAAAATGCGAGAATGCAAACTGTTGGTAGGGTATTTGTCAGTCTGCGACCAGCTTTCTGGGAATGAAAAGGCTAGAAAATTTCAATGCCCCAAAAACATTGAAAAGTAGCTACGTTTTCAAAGACGTCCGCATCTTGCTGCTGAAAGAGCCTATGATGTTCGAAACGTTGTCTTTCCTCACAGTTCAAATTCAAGTGCAAATATTTAACTTCATTTCGATGTTTATATTAGAATCTGCACTATTGCACTACACACAGCCAGTCGAATTCTCAGATCACAAAACTTTACCGATGCAAATATCACTTACCTTTAGAGTTGGTTTTTCTTGAAATGTTATCGGGACATCAGAGAATAGGCTAAAATAAGAAATAATTTGAAACAGCTAATGTCAGGACTAAAACACTGATTTAAGCTTAAACTTTAAAGAACTGAGTAAAAACAAACATCTATTCCCTAAATCATACTATAAAAACTAATAAATAGCTAGATTCAAAACTACAAAGTCTATGGCCAAACTCGAAAGTCTTTTTGATGATTCACAATCCATGATTTGGTTCTCAAAAAGAGAATTTCCAAAGACTGGTTAGACTGGAGTATTGGCTAAGAAGATGGACTAGGATGCTCTATTCAGTTGCTATCCTTAAAATCAAAGGTATTGTGGCGTAAAAAATAATCAGTTTCTGCTTTGGGTGAGTGAGTATCAACGCTTGCCGTCAGAATCTTTTGAATATGTATTCAGTTTTCTGGGACACCTAATACAAATTTTCGCTGATTTTATTAATTCAGACGTACATACGGGTTTTGGAAAATGTTTAGGGAATCGCAGCCACAATATGAATTTTATTGCAAGTGTCACTACGAACAGTTTCATTTTGATAACCTTCAGGATGACATGATAGTAGAGACGACATATCCAAGTAATCTTAGTAATGACGAACCAAAGTAGAAAATCGACAATCCAGTAGTTGAGACATATCCATGTTAGCGACAATCAGTAGTTAAGACATCATTAGCATGATCAAGTAATTTCAGAACGTTTCGGCACTCAAACTCATGCCAGCCTCAGCTAATTAATCACAAACACACGTGCTGTTTTTAGAGCACTGATTATGAAACCGGTTTAACTGGTCAGTCAAGACAACTCGGGAAAAAACATACGGGTTTGCGATGAGTTCAGCTAGCGTCGGAAGTCCAGCTCTGAGCGCTGATCCACTTAGAATAGAATGCAAAACAGGTTCTGAAATGAAATTGTAGCAATTAAGGGTAATAATAATAATAGTAATAATAATAATAATAATGTTGAGCACCTTGTTGCTGGATGTAAGACGATAGCCAACAGTGAGTACTTGGCACGTCACAATAGAGCGTTAATGGTAATGGCTATTGCATGGGCAAAGGAATACGGGTTGGTAGGCAAAGAAACAAAGTGGTATATGGAAAATTGGCTGAGAGGACAAGTCTTGGAAAACAGTCGTGCCAAGTTAGTCTGGGATTTTGAGTTCAACTTACGTAAAACAACAACATCCAGGAGACCAGATCTGGTATTGGAGGACAAGGAAAGAAATAAGATCTGGATATGCGATATGGCATGTCCGCAGCAGGCAAATATAGCAGCTAAAAGAAATGAGAAAGTGACAAAATATCGACAACTTGCATTTGAATTAAGAGAGAGAAGACCAGGATATGATATAGCTATAATTCCTGTTGTCATTGGTGCTCTTGGTGGCGGTATGAAAGAAGTATTGCGTGATGTGGAAAGAGTATTTAGCGAACGCTTAGAACGAAAGAAATTAGCTGAGAAAGCAGTAGCAGAGATGCAGAAAACCGTATTAATGGACAGTGAAAGCATGGTTCGAAAAGTACTTTCAGGACTCGTCCAACACGAAGATTAGATATTGACTGTTTTTTTTTTGTATGGAAGGTGTTGCTCATTTTTAGGACCAACAATATTTGATGGTCCTTATTGTTGGCTATTTAACTGTAGCTATTTTGCTTCAATAATAATAATAATAATAATAATAATAATAATAATGATAATAACCAATTTATTTAATTTTTGATAAGGTGTAGCTGGCGCTAAAAGTACAAACTAATAAATACCAACTAAATTAAACTAATTTACAGCAACACTATTTACAAATATTACAATTGCAACCCTCCCCAGTCCAATTTTTTATGTTTTTGCCAAAAACAGAGACTGTATTGCTGTTTTTAATCACATCAGGTGTACTGTTCCAAAGTATGCTACCCTTGAACGCTATCGAATTTGTACCGAACGACGCAGTAGATGCCTTGGGAAGAGTGAGAATATCTTTGATTCTCAGATTGTAATTAATTTCTTTCCTTGTGAATAAATCCCATAAGAAAGAAGGGTTTTCATGATTGAGTGATTTATATACTTCAATCATGAGTTTCTGCAAGTTCTGAACGTGAACAGTTTTTTCTTTATTTCTAATGAGCAGTTCATCGAATGAAGCATCAAAGTCTTTCAATAAGATACGAAGTGCTCGTTTATGAACCCTGTGAATTTCTTTATTGGCAGTTCTTCCACAAAACATCCAAATGAGGGGGCAGTACCTGAAGTTTGACATGACAAATGAATTATAAAGCAATTTCACTTGACACGAACGCGTACTCATTCCTGATATTCTATCAAATTACTCTACCAGGTTATAAAAATGGGGGAAATCGGTTGATATCTTATCCCGGGGGGTGGGGGCGGGGGTAACTACCACTACCATATATGCTGGTATGGGATGTGCTATTTTTTGGGGTGCCATATTCGGGCAAAAAATAAATTTTGGGGTGTCATTTATGGTACAATCACAAGTAATCATAAATTTTAGGGTGCTATTTTAGAAGAAATAACTCTTCAGGGTATCAAGTCTGATCAAAATTCACTTACCTATTTAAAATTTTGGAATGCTGTCACAATTTTAGGGCTTATATTTTCAATGGCCTATAAATTTTGGGGTATCGTTTTCGCGAAAATTCATAAATTTTAGGGTTTTCAGACGTCAAATGGCACACCCCCGTCACCTGCCTATTGAAGTTACTCCCCCGGGTATTTCATTGAGCAGTAGATTGGCAAGCGGTGTGTTCCTCTTGATGTGGTACATTCAACGCTGCCTTCTGTAAGTACTCATCTGTAATATAACATTTTTAAAAGGCCTTAAAAGAAACCTCTCCTTACTGGCAACCTTAAGAGAGCTCCACATGGATGAACCAAAATCAAGAGACAATTAACTCTTAGCATCTTTCTTCGATTGTCCTCCGCCTTTTCGCTCGTGCTATAAACCAAACGCACAAGATAGTGAAAGCTGGTTTTTCAAACCAAAAAAGCAATTTTCTCCAGAATCTATATTAGAATCTGCTACATATCCCATAAGGAGCAACCACTTTTTCATAAAAAGAGAAATATCAACAAGAGATGAAACGTACGGATTTGCGGTGGGCAGTTTTGAGGAATCTGGTCAACAAATGTTGTGTTCAGAGCTTCTGCAAAAGTCATCTCATACAACAAGTGCCCAAAGCAGTACACGTTGAGAGATTCCATATCCTAGAAGAATAGACAAGAACAAAATTAAAACCCTGGGAAAATGAAATTCAAATACACACGTGGGGATGTAACCATAGCAGTAACTTATGTCATACCGTAAAAGCCCAACCTAGCCCCGGGTATTTAGTCCTTCTCTCAAGCCCCTCCCCTCTGAGCAACAAATGTTGAATACGCCCCCTCTCTATTAAGTCCTCCACATATATCAAATTCCATAAATTACCTAAGATTTTCCATTCATTGGAAATCATCCTTCTTGGTGCCAAAGTCGACTTTGGTATAATCTGAAAGTCCTTTTTGGCCTAAATTCCCTTTCGGTCTTTCGTTCGGCGCACAAAGGGTAATGGTTAGCAATAGGTCTTTAATGGTAAAAAATGCTAGTTGATGCAGAACAATGGTGTAAATGGTGTAGACCTTAAATTTATTGGGCTGTACCCCAGGGGAAAGGGACTTGTGCCCTGTCAGGGATCAGTTCCTTCAAATCAAGCACTCAGTCCGGGAACAAACTGGGAGCAACTTAATGCATCAGCCCTTCGTAGTTGTTGAATCCCCCACTGGACCAGACCTTCGACGATGAGTCCCTTGTATCCCTGAGGTAAACCTTGCTCAAACAGAGACTCAAAGCGGAACAGTGAAAAAGCTGACCCTATTTTCTGCATTGGATCGATCGAATCATGATCAAACAACTGCTTTAGATCTGTTCAACGGTCATTCCTCGGAAAGAAAATTCGATAAAACACCGCATTAAGTAGACATTTAATGCAAAAAACTTGGTATGAATCTGAAAAAGGAATTACACTTTTCCTGGTGAGTGCAAAATGAGTCTCTCAACGGTAAATTTTCCAGGTTTTAAGACCAAAACAAACCAGAGAAAGCTTCAAATACCTGCCGCAGCAAGTTGGTTCAAAATCTAGTCAATTGCATCATTCGAACTGAAAATTCGACAGCATTGTTCTTTGCCAAATTGCGCAATCTCATTGGTACTCTAGGAATCACGGGGTTTGTGCCTAAATAGGGCCAGATTTTTAAGAGTAATATTTTGAGTCTTTGTTGATTGAAGCGCCATAATCAAGCCAAAGAGCGAAAGGAAACAAGAGACTCTAGGTCATAAGTCGATAACTGGGCATCAAACACTATTATGTGTAAATAGCAATCATGTTAAAAGATGCAGCAAAGGACTTCAAAAAAGAATATTCAAAACTAACCTGTATTTTTCTAAACGCCATGATATGTGAGCGATATAATGAAGGAACACCAAGGAGGCCATTTTCTACGTCAAGCAACCTAAAGGTGAAGAGAAATATTCGGATACTATTTATGGGGAGATTCCCAAAAGTTTCCCCTGGTTAAAAAATAACTGCAGCATAAGTATTTGCGTTACAATCACAGAACCTGATCTTTCCGGTATTTTCCCAAGTAATCATTTCTTTGTAAATTCTAAAGTTTCAAAAATTTAGCAGAGTTGCCAGGATAGGTGCTAAAGCCCTCTTAGTGATGGTTCCATCAAGACAAAAACCTTTGGAAGCAGAGTGTTTACGTATGCGGCACCAAAAGTATGGAATGCACTGCCAGAAAATGTAAAGAAAAGCAACAACGTTGAATTCTTCAAAAGCTCCTCACGCCATACTGCAAGATATTTTTAACGGCCTAGCTCGATAAGCTTTGCTTCTCCAAGGTCGCATAGAATACACACTTTTTTAATGGCACTATTGTATCAGGGTGTATTTCTATAAATAAAATTGAATTGAATTGAATAAGCATATGGAAAAAAGACATTTTGGATTGCATTATTCATATTCATATCAAATAGTATTCTGATGACATTTCATATGAAAGTGGAACATTTCGTTTTAGATGTAAGATTTTAGATCTTAGTTCTTCAAACGGACATTATTCGGAACCGTGAATTGTAAAGCGCAACTGGGTAAATTAGTATAGGGGCGCTAAAAGAATTTTGTATTATAGTTACTATCATACCATCTCTATCTTTATCGAAAAAAGAGTTTCACATTACTTGCATCTTGGCAACGGTGTCTGTGGTCAATGCTGATCATGAGTAACACTGATAAGTTACAATCTATCAAAATAAAATCTCCACTGGGTACTCCCGTTGAAGGCTGACTGGAGGTTTCAAGCTTGGATTTTCAAAAATGACCCACATCGACCGTCCACCTAAAGACCAAAGACACACCCAATATGAGGAAAGTCGCAAAATTTGGATCCGCGTTTTGGCGATTAACAGCTCTGTAGAACAATACAACCCATAGGTAGGGGTTTGGTACGAGAAACAGGTCCACATCTAGGGAATTCGTGAATAAAAAAGTTACCATGTGGGCGGAACGTCAAGCATTTTTGGGAATAAGTACTGCCCCCCCCCCCCAGGAGAAGACCATCATATGAAATACCTGCAGGATTGCCCTTCGATTAGTACGTTTCCAACATGAAGATGTCCTGTAAAAGAAAGGGTTAAAATCTTTAATATACACGGAAGCCTCACAATCTCGTCTGCAAGCGTCAAGAGATCATGTCTTTATACTTTCCATAATGCTGCTGAAATTTAGATCCCTACCTAAGAAAAAGCCAACAATGGCCTATCTTTTCTGATACACTGGTTTATGGTACGAGATCATGGACGGGTATTGAGAGGGTTCAATAAGTCCTTTGTTGATTGCAAGGCTCCCACGCGAAAGAGGAACACATTTACCAACCAAAGAGTAAAAACCAACAAGGGGTATAATGTCAGTAAATAATTTCTACTGTACCATAAGGCCAGCCTTTATCCTGCATGAATTTCAATGCCTACAAGAATGATAAAGCACAAATTACCAAATATTAAGACTACATTTCAGACAAATATAGTAAACATGTGTAACGATTTTGGACTTGAAACCAGTTACCAATAAGTAGCAACCAAAGGGTGCTGGGAGGTTCAGAGAGTCTTAATGGAATGGTAGCCTGCGTGCAGATTTTACTTGCCACTGTGAATGAGAGCCAAGGCGGAATCGTAAATCGTAAATTTACGGAATCGTAATCGTAATCTTAAATTATCGGAATCGTAAATCGTAAATTTACAATTTCCGCCCTGGCTCTCCTAAGTACAGTCTGCACGCAGGCTAATGGAATGGCTAAAAATGAATTGATTCGATAATCTTACCAAATTGACTTGGCAAATCTAAGTTAAAAATAATCACGCAGATTTAAAGACAAATCAGATCTGGTTCTGTTTTCTAAATGATATAAAAGGTTTCTAACTATATCATAGAGGCTGTTAGCCTACGCGTAGACCCATTATTCAAAAGAAGACAGGGTCTACGAAACAATGAGCAAAAGCTTGCAACAGTGAGTTCCAGATTTCTATAATTTAATTTATGCAGCCTTTGTTGAGACGCCTTTCACACATTATTTGAATACCGGATTGGGATAATTAAAGATAGTTACTCGAGTGGCCGTAGCAAGCATTCACTCGTTGTTTCGTAGACCCTTTCTTCATTTGAATGACGGGTCTACTCGTAGGCTAAGATGCTGTATGGTCAAGTACCAACTCTTGAAGTGTCTGTTTCATCCAGCATTGCTTGCATGTGTCGTTCGTCTCTTGGTTTGCCTTTGTTATCACCATTTTCATGGGCAATGAAAATGGTCAAAAAAATCTTCTTGCTGCGTGTAGTGCCATAATACAAAGATAAACAAGTAAATAACATAAAATGTAAGCACTTTGATGCGAATTGAAAGAAGCGACGTTTCGAGCAGTGCCCGTTACCAAGCTAAATGGTGAAAATGGTGACAAAAAAAGGAAATAAAGAGACGGCGTGTGCACGGCATGCTGTAAGAAACTGACCCTTTAACAAATATGGCTGTTAGAGTTCTAAATTTTGTAATACTTTGAGGCTACGAAGCGCCTCACAGCCATTTCTACTTTTCAGAAACAAAGTCAGGAATCTATACCTGTTTTTGCAAGTTCAGTTTGAAAAAGTACAAAGAGGCTTTTCACCTACCTCTAAGATTTGCCTTCCACATCTTTTTATATAGTTGAATTCTAATGGACATTTGACTTTTGCGTTTCCATATTTCTTCAGATTCGATATGAGTGGCTTTGCCTGGATAAAAGTGGTTACATTTTCGAACAGAATATAAACAAACAAAGAAATTTGTAAAATGGGGTTTTAAAAGGAACATCAGCATTCTGAAAAGCAAGCAACAACTAAATTCTTATTGCTCGTACATTAGGATTCTGGTGGGAAGCATCCTGTATGGAAAAGCCCGGAGGGGGGGGGTCACTCGGGTTTCCCAAATATGGGGCTGCGCCACTCAAATCGAAAAAGTTCCAACCATAAATCGGGAAATTTTCTGAAAATCATACCTTTAAACCCGGAAAATGTAAAAATTGTTGAAATCTTTACCCATAAATCTGGCATCTGTCACAAAAAAGGTACAATGGCACAACCCCTTACCATGGTAAACTTGAAATTAACCCCCCCACCCTACCCTAGGATGGAAGGCAAGAACAATGTCCCACCATTTGTGTAACATTAAGTTAAAATCTCATATAAATATATATCTTCCTAACCATGGAATGTTTTATTCAATAATTGGTAATGTCCTGACACAGAGTCCGTTGATTTTTCCATCAATATACCGAGTGAGTCAGAAACTATAAAGATAATATTTGAAAGTATTTAGCTCCAAGACAATTTATCTGATTCTAATAAAATGATAATGCTTGGTGCCTACTATACTAAATTAGATAAGAAGAAATTTAGCCTAAGTTTTAGTTTAATTGCGGCTTGCTGCAACTATGCAAAATTGGGCGATATCTGCCTTACGAGTGTAGCAACAGCATGTTGCAAAGTCACGTTCGAAATGGAGAAACGGGTGAACTTTGAGTAAAGCATGGCAAAAGTTTTGCGTCTATCTTTCCGTGGAAATGCAGAAATTTATGGCAATGTGGTAAATTCGCTGAAAACACCTTAGTTTGAACAGACACAACAATGAAGACGTCAGAGGCGGCAGAATTAAAGCCCCCTTAAGCTGTCTCTTACTCTATGGAATGAATACATTTTGTCTGATTTCGTTATCATCTTGAGATGGGGACGGGGAGACAGGCATTGATTTGTGATGTAATACCAACAGAACTGAACTGACTGCAAGAATGAGTGGTTGTGAGACAGGGGTGGCATCTTGCAATGTCAGCAGACCAAAAGGGCCTATTATTTACTTTGATTCCCTAGGTTGGTTGAGTTTGTTTCCATTTTTCAAAACGCCTCACTCACAACTTATGTTATTGCCAGTTTGGAAAATTTAATGAAAATTGATAAACAAAACAGACAGAATTCGATCGTGATGGCTTTATGGCTAAACTGCGAGCAAAGTTTATCAAGGATTTCAGACCGGTTTTGCAGGAATTTGAGACAAAGCAATTCAAATAAAATCACCTTGTATATGACTTGATAACTTGACAATGATACAATCAAGTTTGACAAATCGAATCTTCGTTTCGAAATTGATATATCAGCTGCACGTTGTTGTTGCTGTTGTAAACTGATTTTACATCGATTACGTAAATAAAATTAATCTGCTATGTACAATTAAACTGTACGAGGAAACCAATCAAAATCGATGGATATCTGATTTAAATAACGCAAATAAATGATCTACCATTATGCGGTTTATACTATATTTGCGATAAATGGCAGGCATTGCAGCTGCACGTGGCACCATCCATTGAGTTATCTATCACTCACTATAAAAATATTAAGGTTGTGCGCCTATTTGAGCTTCTCTGGTAAGCAGTTCTAAATTTGTGGTCCTAACCTGAGACTGTCTGTGCCGAAAGTAACGTGATTTGGCCTATAATGAGCACGATTATTACGATTTTGCGACTGAATAGGGATTTTGCGACTGAATAGGGATAATAACTCAATGGAATGGTCCCACGTGCAACTGCAATGCCTGTCGTTTTATTGTAAATATTGTATAAAACAGCGTTGAAGATAATCATTAGCTTTATTTCTTTTTTATTAATTATGTCTATCGATTTTGATTAGTTTGCTTGTACATATGTATATAGCTGATTAGAATAAAGTAATAAAGGTAAATCGATGTAAAATAAAGTTACAACAACAATCTTTAGGGATTCTCCAGAGATTCGTTAGGGATTCAAATTTCAAAGATATCTCTCATGATGGATGGATTCAAATCATTTAAAGACTTCAAAATTCCAAGGAGAGAGATATAAAGAAATCTAAGTGCAGGGTTCTTGTCTCTTTTCGATCTTATGCATGGATTTTGCAGAACGTGTACGCTCGCAGGTATGACCAGTTTATTGAAATCAGGAGAACAGTTTGCGAGCTACAGCCTTGTGAAGCCTGACCAGTTTTCATTCATCCGGTGCACGAACTTCCGCATACTTTTAACACTCAAAACCAGAAAAAAACCTGGTGCAATTGCATAGAACGAATGACTAAAAATCTTTAACTTATAGATCCTAAAAATACTCACTTTGTAAAGATGATCTTTAAGTGTTCCTTGTGGGTGAAAATTTCTGACGATGGTAGCTCCTTTATTAGTGCATGATGCATATTCAACTGGATAGATAAATGGGTGCTACAACAAAGAAGGGTAAGTTATAAAAAGCTGGGAAAAGCAAGAAAAGACAATGGTTGGCAAAAAATCTCGAAAAATGTGGATCTTTCTATCAAAAAATATAGTTTCCCAGCTTCTCTATAAAAGACATAAAGCTGCAATAGACCTTTTAGCTATTCTAGAAAAGAGCCTGGATCGAGCGATACTTTTATATAATTTCATACAGGAGGTTCGATGGAGTGGCGTTAGAGCTTCGATCGCAATTGTGCACATTCAAAAATTCTGCAAATTGTAATAAGATATGATTCCATCTGGATTTGTTTTCAGAATAGCTAAAAGGTCTATTCCCCCCAAGCAACGCTGTTTCGTAAGAAGAGAGTCTTAAGAGTGCACCAAAATCATGTTTGCAAGATCACATTCGAAATGGAGAAACGGGGGTAAACTTGGCAAAAAATTGAGCAAAATATGGTAAAACTTTTGCGACAACTAGAGCTCAATTTGCTTTCATGGGAGCAACGATGAAGGAAACTTTTGTGCTCACAAGGTAAATATTTTAACACAAAACGCTTCAGATACAAAAATGATCTATTACGTACGTTTATTGGAAGAAACTCATACATATCTATAGCTAACGAATATCCAGAAGACGAAAAGACAATAGGGACTGGAGGACACAAAATTCCCTCAGAGATATGATATTTGTGTACGTGAGTAAACTGTACATGTTGTTTAATAAACTTTGATCAAAATGTCCTTCAGAATGATCTTGGTGTTGAGAAATTGCAGCATTTCTTGCAGGCAATGGTGCTTGTGTGTTCATTTAGTTTTTTTCCATTCGTACGCGAACTTACACTTTCTAATAGCATGGCACTTCCTCTCTGTGCTCAAGCAAACATTTCTTCGATGAGAGTTACAAAATTCACCTGTAATGTTGTTAACTGTCTAAGAAGTGCAGGAAGAGATGTTTCATAATCTAACACCATATCAGGCCCATATTCGACCTAAAATAAAGACAGAAAAGAGAATGAAATCAAAATCCTTTACAATTAGCAATGAACAGAAAATTAATGGCATAACAAGCTCAAAATTGATGAGTAAAAATCTAACTTGTAGCACATATTTCACCTTGCTATGTATCATGGTTAACACTTTACCCTGGCATTAACGCAGGTGGACAAATTTATGATGGAGACGAAAGGAAGCCCGAGACAACGAATTGCAAAGGAAGCAAACAACAAACATTCTATATTTCCTTAGTTAATTCCTTTTCATTATGTAGATTCGATTGAGATTAGTTGTATCTGTATAAATGTATATGTATAGCTAGAGATGAAATCAAATTAAACCAAGGTGGCAAACAAACAAACAAGTCTAAACATCATTTGTTTGATACGAGTCAGGTCGGGTCAATCTGAATGGATAAAGTTTCACGGAGACTTCAAAACTGCTGATAGAAACATATCAGTCCCTTTCAAAATCACAAGAAACCTTTCTGAGTGGATGTGAAGCGATCTGCTTACCCATGCAAGGATACGCTTGACATTTTTGGAAGAGTCTTTTGCTTTCATGATGAAGTATTGCTTGCGTATTCTCCAACCTAGAACATATAAAGTAAAAGAAGAGATTCTATATGTGCTCATAAAATAATTGTAATGGCAAAAATACAGCGCAAAGATACCACAGGGAGCATGGAATCACCGTAAAAGCTCTATCAAGCCCCCTCTCTAATAAGTCCCCCTCTCTAATAAGCGACTAGGCAAAATTTCAAATAATCCCCCCCCTCTATGAAGCCAGTCCCACTTAGATCAAACTCTAGACATTACCAAATATTTTCCATTTACTTTGCTAAATAAGGTTGCATATTTGTTTTGATGTGGTTGGGACAAAAACTGTGTCGAATTTATGCATTTGACTCGTAAAATTATTGAATCTGCAAAATATGGAGTAAAAGAACCCATGAGGTATTATTCGTATCTATCTTATTTGACTTTGTAAATAAGCCCCTCTCTCTAGTAAGCCCCTCTCTCTTTTAACCCCCCTCTCTGGAATGTCCGACATTAAAGCCCCCTAGGGGGTTAATAGAGCTTTTACGGTACATTACAAACCTGTGGCATTTAACGATTAACTTGAAGTCAGGCTCATAAAAGATGTCAGATGAAACAGTTCGAGAATTTATCGAATGTTTAGTTATGCACGGGTCATGCAGAACTGCTACTTTATAGTATAAACAAGTAAATAACGCAAAATATAAGCACTTTGATGCGATTTGAAAGAAGCGACGTGTCAAGTATAGCCCGTTATCAAGCCAAGAAGTGGAAGAAGGCTAGAAAACGAGCTATGCTCAAAACGTAACTTCTTTCAAATTGCATCAAAGTGCTTACTTAACGTTATTTACTTGTTTATCTTTGTATTTTGAAACAATTGCCAACATATATTTATTACAAAACGTACATAAATATCTTAAAATTTATTCCAGGGCCATTCAGTAAGAAGTCATCAACAAAAAATGAAGGGAAACAATATCTTACCAAGGTCACGAAGTGGCTCTGCTAATTCCCAGTTGGGTTCTGACCTGAAGAACATTGCAGCTTGTTGCTGACCCACCTCTGAAAACAAAAAAGCCATAAATCTATGCTTAAATATTAACATGAAATGTTCCAGTTTACTAGAGAAAAACTATGCTATACAAAGTATGCTAAATTATCTTCAGATTTCTGACAGCTAACGCTAGGCTAGGCCCTTTCTCAAAACCTCTGGTTTCAGGTACAATTTTGACTTTTCAAGCTTGTATCTCCGGTGTTTAGTGGACGATTTTTAAATGCAAGGTATGCGAATCTAAGTTAAAGATTGATAACTTAGTTATGATTTGTATAATGGGTATTTTCCAAAGCACCTGAAAACTTTAACTTTCAGATGTTCGTTTTTGACAAGAATAAAAGACTCTTGGACATCACCCTCATTAAACAAATATAATAAAAATGTGGTAAAAATGCTAACGTCGTGCCACATCTCCAAAACGAGCGAGCATATGCTCCTTTTCCCTTTTCTTTGGCATTCGGGATAGAATGCAATGCACAGATTGATTCCTCAAAGGATTAATTATTTGTAGAACAATTGAAGCATTTCAAGGTATAATTCTTTTCAAAAGAAAAAGCTAATGGTCAAACCATGAGAGATAGCACACCCAGTGTGAAGCAGTTTGAAATCTATATCAGTAGCACCCCAGCTTAACTTATTGATTCTTTGTGTTTTGAACTTATTTTGATTTGGTATGCAAACACCCTTCACTGTTTTGTAATTTTCAAATTTTTCGGTAGTGAGCAATCTTAAGTGCAGAGAAGGTGGCTCTGCACTTAAGGTGGCTGACTACCGAAAAATAATAGAGAGGGGGGCTTATTTTAAATTTTTGCCTTAGAAGGGTGGGGCTTATTAGAGAGGAGGGCTTATTAGAGAGGGGGGCCTATTAGAGAAGGAGGGATGACCAGAGCTTTTACCATATTCAATTTTCTTGCCTATAAAGAACCTTTCATTCTTGGAATTCTGCTCTATTGCTACCTATGACTTAACCAGGCCTCCAATTATAATTCAATTAATCAGCAATTTTGCATCATAATCAAATGGTAAACTTAATTGTCCATAGACTGGCCTAATTTGAATCAAATGACAAGTAGAAAAGAGCTCTTACTTTCAATTTCATCTGAGTAATGCCTTGGATCTAAAAACTTCTTCACTGAAATATGATTAGCAAGGACAGTGTTTGCAAGAATTATGTCCATATATCTCTGCAACAAGAAAAGTGGTAGTTTTCAGGAGTGAAATTTTTCACATTTGAATTATTGAATTCCTTAAGTGCCAAACAAAATGGCAAATTGATGAAGCAAAATTCACTGATACAGTATTTGAGATCCTGCCTTTGCAATCAAATATTTACTAATAGCTATATAGGCACATGTTATGACACACATGTTTCACACTTTCTAATGACAAAATAGAAAGGTTACAGATAACAAATGTTTTGCATGCAAAACATTCTTCAACAACAATAATATAGAGCATGTAAGGACAGAAAATACCAAGGAAAGGTAGCTGTAACATGAGTAGTGTTGCATTAACACAGTGCTTAGAAATCAGCAAATCCATTCATAGTTGATAGAAGTCTTACAAACTTTGCTTGGCACTATGACACTTACCTGAAGACCAGCACGCCTTTCTTGAATAAAGGCACTATCCAAATTTCCAAACATTTTCTTTGGAGGAAGCGGGAGGTCAAAGCCAGAGGCCTAAGATAAAGGTTATAGAATATCTTTTCTAGCATTTGCTGTAGAGCTTCACAAAGAATGTAAAATTCTTCCTTCATCTCCTATTTCATTGTGTATTCTTAGTCATAAAGATGATAAAAAATTCAAATGAAAGATCAAAACTACATACTTCACAACAACAGTCAGATTCATAAATTCTGCTGACTGAAAGAATGGGAGACGATCATTTTTTGGACAACTATTTTCAACTTGCACAAAAGGATAGCCAGAAATCTGCACCATGCCAATTGTGAAGCTGGTACTCATATCAAGAATACTATACACATAACTCACAGCATTGCCAACTTTTGGGATTACCTCTATATGTTTGTGTCAATTTTGTCAAAGATTCTTCAATCTTGACAAAAAGATTTCTGTAGTAACGATATGAAGTTTTGATGCAGAGTTGCAGAATGTAGGTTCAGACACTGTACCTGTAGAATGGTTTGCAACGTTACAAAATCGCTGTATCTGTGCTGGACCTGTAAGCAAACATATAAGAAAGATATGTCAGAATTTATTGACTGCAGGGCTCTGCACTCTGGGTCTTGTTGCTGCCCGAACACAATTTCCCAAAGCAGCCAAGTTTCCCAAAGAACGCTTGCCAACTTGGCCATAGTATCAAATTTGCGATCCTAATACCTGCCCATTTTGTTGGCAATCACAATAGGGCTTTTGGCCATCAGCAATAATTTTAGCTGTGGCTTCAAGCCCTTTGCCAGCAACAGCCCATAGCATGAGAATGGCGATCCTAATATCATGCCCTTGAGGTGGCAATGCAGAAAGGGTATGATTGCAAATTTTTGCTCATAGCTCAAAGCTCTTCAGCCATCTTCAATTGTCTGCAGTGCTAGGATCAGGACCTGGTGCACTGCAAATAGAGGGCTAAAAGCCACACATCTGTTTCATTGAAACGATTCTTGAAAATTCAAACTGGCCATGTCCTCAGTCTGTCCTCTTGCAACACAAATGGTTCCTCTGTGAAATGGCAGTTAGAAATGAGCTTACTCTTGGGGAGGTAAGAATAGTATTAACCACAAGCTGGGCACACACTTAATTGTTCCAGTAATCCACCAGTTTCAAATTCCACTTCCATTTCTATTTTTTTCTTCTAGTAGATGCAAAGTGCTTCCTCCTTCAAGGAAGAATCTAGATTTGCACCTGCAAGTCACAGTCTTTTGAACCTACAACACAGCTGATGAAAGTTGATTTTTTAACTCTACAGAAGAGTCAAATGGAAACTAAGGTGTTTTCTGTTATGAACTGATCATCAAAATTTCACAGAGATATGATAAACTTGAAATCAGCATATTTGTTTTACTTCAATTTGTGGACTTTGACAGGGGAGGGGGTATTACACTCCCAGTAAATCTTGTACGCGTTTCCAAAAAGCCTTCAATCTGTTTTCAAGAAAAACCAGTCTAGATCCCATGAGGCCCTTTTCATTCTGAAAAATCTTGTACACATTTTGAGTGGGTGAAATGCCCCCTTTGGCTGTGACATTTCAAGTTACAACTAAAATTTTCGCTGAATTGCCTTTCTACAGAATTCCTTTTTGCCTTACATCCAAAATGAATTCTGTGAAAAATGTATTTAGCAGAAGCTATTATCAAGGAGGGACAACAGTTTCTGTGATTTCCACCAAGTTCACCTGACCAGTATTTTTCCTTTGCTTAACCAACAAATATAAAACTACATACAAAATACATCATACAAACCTCCCATCTATTTTCTGGATTTGGCCCTCTTCCAACTTTCAAGACAAATTCCTGTTGGACAATACGCAATAGTACTGATGGTGAATATTCATGAAAAGTCAAGAGTATCTATATTTTGTTTCTTTAGGCTGTTCCAATTGTAAAAACATCAGATAAAATACCCTAATTTTTTATGACATGCAGTGCAAGGACAATACATCACTTTATTTTTCTTAAAAAAAAATTTGGTATTTTAAATGTGATGTTTTTACGATTGGAACAGCCTTAAGAAAGATAGTGAAACAAATATTTTTATGTGCAAAAGCTTTCGCAAATGGCTCCCAGGGTGCATTCCATGTAAAACCTACACCAAAGGTATGCCGGGCCCTTAGCTTTCATCACCAGGTATTTTCAGGGAGAGAGAGCTGCTAAAATCTGAGTACTGATGATTTTAAGGAACTTTCAGTACTGCCCAAATTCTTAGTATAGTATCAAAGAAATGCATGCATCATCAAAAGAAACTGAAGATCCAGGATGACTTCACATTCACATCAATTTAAGCAGATTTTAAAACGCTGTCACGCCACAAACTGATTTTACTGAAAAAAATGATGCCACTATGCCAACAAAAAAGTTAAGTCTACACCAAAGATCTTTGGGCCTAAGTGCATGAAATTCACCCTGGAATGGCCCAAGCTTAGACAGAGCTGGGCTGGAATCACAGGCCAAAGCCTTTCGCCCTTTTTGTAGTTTTCCATCACCTCTGGCAAGTTGGGACCATTCAATAGAAAAAATTGGAAAATGTAAGATATCTTTTTAAACTGCCAGAATAAATTTAGGTGTTGATATCTAATGTGGCTTATCATTGAATTGGCCAATACCCTCATTATGTTTGATTTCTATGTCATACTACCATTCATGGACAGAAGATCTTGTGTGCACACTACATAAAGTGCAGTCTGGCTCAGCAGCCTCTCAGTTGGGAAAAGTCTGTTCGTTTCCTAAATCAAATTTAGGAAACTCAGCTACTGTAATCCTTGACAAAAAAAATAACAGCAAACATCATCAGACCAGTCCTTATATATTTTCTTTTGGGGGGAGGGTCTAATTAGGCTTTTTAATCAAACTTGGTTTAAACCAACGTTGAAACGTATGATGGAGGCAAATGAAATTGTTGGAAGAGGTAATAATAATAACCAAACCAATCATTATCATAATGGAAGGATGACAGATTCTGGATGGTCAATAATATGGTCTGATGTGAATGTGATGACCATTATTTCTTCAATTACATTTTATCCAGTAGTTCAGCATTAATCAAAATTGTTTCACCGGAAGAATCAAAGTAAATAGGTAGGTATCACGGGTTAAAACAGCAGGCGGTGGTCATAGCAATGTCATTAGGCCTAAATTTAGGCCCACGGTGACGACTGAGTGTGAAGTTTGGTGTCACTTTCCATGACCCTCAGTACATACAAATCATACCGTATGCCCATCTTTGACGAAAAAGCTTTCAATAACACATGTCTGTGGGACTGTATCATCTAGAGTTCTCTTGTAACCCGCCATATCTCTATTTTCTTGGTCCTTTAGCTGTGACAATGTTCACTCCGCCTCCCCTTGCGTAAAATTACTGCACCATTTACTTTTGGGGTAGTAACTCATTGAACGGAATTGCTACCTTGAGTAGCATGACACAAGAAGCAACAAAAGCTTATAAATCGGCTCGACAACCCATTGTTCAATGCGACAACCCAACACAAGGTTCTTCATTGGATTTACTTTGCATTTGAATACAAATTTGGACGTATTATACAATTTTTAAATAAAAAACCCAAAAACTTTAGCTGGCATTGAATGTTTCCCATTTTCGGTACTTCGTGTTTTGTTTACTTTCCCATGTGCCACTGCCCTTATCCTGCTCTTCCTGGGTACCAGAGCCTTGACAAATGGCCCCGAGCCCGGGGGGAGGGGTGCATTTGACCAGATTTTGGTCGGGGACATGCCATCGAGGCTTCAAAAACATACCCGTTCCTTATACCAATTTTTTGAAAAAGTATATATTACAGTATATTATACGACCTTATACAGTATATTTCATATAAAAATATTGAAAATAGACAGTCATAAAGCAAAATTGTGAAAATTGATACCGTTCTTTATACCAATATAGTAAGGCCCCGCATTTAAGAAACTACTTTTTCACACCGTAGCCTAAAATGTTTCTTATATCTCTGATACTTCTCATGTTTTAGGCTCAAGTTTCTGAAATTGCTACTTTAATTTCTTGAAGTCCTAGGCAAATAAGTTAAACCAAAACGGGACGGTCTATTGATATATCATCCATATTCAGCCATACATGTATGTCAACAATAATTGTCAAGGGCATGAATTAAAATTTAGGCAAAAATCTGTTAAATCCAAAATATCTCGCTAGTAATTTCTAATTTTGAATCATGTATGAAGTGTAATGCTCTCACTCTATCAGACCAGCAATTAATGTTACTCAAAATACAAGAAACTTTATTTTGGGTGCGAGCCTCAAGAGTTTCTTATAGGCAGGGGGCCTAATCATTTTTTAGTAGCCTAAAAGTTTCTTTTAGGTGGTTTCTTAAATGCGGGGCCTTACTGTATCTGGAAAATAGATACCCTTCTCGATGGCACGTCCCTGTACCCGAAAGATATGCAGTGCACCCCCCGGGGTCCCGAGGCTTTAGCACAGAGGATACCTTGGTCTTGGTCTAACCTTTGAAATGTTTAGACATTTCTCAAGTATCTTGCGAGCGAGCATCATGATGCAGGAAAATTTGCAATGGTTTTCCTTCTCCAATTAAAGAGCTTCTTGAATTTTATTTTCCAGGTACTGGAAGCTCCTATCTTTTTTTAAAGAACAGTTTCTTCTTACACACAGGTATACCTCTGGAATAGCAGTGATTGAAAAAGAAACATTGGACCTGATATGAGGGTTCGGATTGAAATACTCCTCATTTCGTTGTGACGATCATTTTGCAGAACAAGCTTCAAGAATTTCGCAGGAATTACGTTCACATGGAACACTTCGCAAGCCTTTGCGGATTTGCCAGTCGCCGAGTAATGTCTGTTTTATTGTCATGTTTCCAGAGGCGAAATCAGTGTTGGGGATCCTGGAGAGTAATTCGTCACATGACGAGCGTCAAGTGAAAGGCGATTGCTTTCTGGGAAATCAGCAGTAAAACGCGGACCACGGGAAACCGAAGAATTCGCTGAAAAGTACCAACCGCTGCCGTTCTGGGGTGACGGCGCTCCCTGGTGGTGACCCCTCATCTTGTAGCTTTCCAAGGTAGCTCAAAAAGATCCTCATACAGTCGATCACAAGTCCACCAGTTATATTCCATCAAAGGGACAGAAACCAAAGCTATTGTAACTCTGATTTGGGGCTTTGAGAGGTTATATATAATATGATATAATATAATATAATATAATATGATATAATATAATATGATATAATATAATAAAATATAACATAATATAATATAATATGATATAATATAATATAATATGATATAATATAACATAATGTAATATAATATAATATGATATAATATAATATAATAAATGATTTATTTAAAGTTGGCAAGTTTTTTTTATACTCGATATAAAATTTTGTTACAAGGACGAATTACCTAAAACACTACTTACAATATACTTAACTACACTACGAAGACGATACCCCGAGGAGCATAATACCCTGTCTACCCCGACGCCATTCCATAAAAACACAGAACTAAACTAAAATTAAATATACGATTACAAAAAGCTACATACAACAATTTACCGATGACTGCTGGGTGGCTTATGAATGAATAGGGTAAATGATAGATCTTCATTCAAATCGACCAGTTTCATGGATAAACTGTAGCGTAAGCTCAAGAATATGTCGATTTAATGAATTGGGAAAATCATCATCGCCATACAATAAGATTTGCAATAGAGCATCATTTTTAAGATTTACATATCCAAGTGGTCGTAATAATGCATAGATTCCAGCGAGAAGGTTTTGTCTTTGTAAATCGAAGTAAGGGCAGAGCAACAAGAAGTGTTCCGTATCTTCAATACCATCATTTGTCGGACACATAGGGTTCGTGGTATCTTTAAAATTGTGTTTAAATTTATGAAAATTTAGCTTGCTGAGGCCGACTCTTAGTTGAGTTAGATAGGACAGACCTTTTGGGTCATGAATCCCATAGACGGGTTTTCCAGAAGGGCGAATTTTCAATAGCATCTTCTTCTTGAAGATGGCAAGTGACAGAAGTGATAGCTAACTACAGCTAATTAAAGCCAACTATTTGACAGGGTCGTAGGAAGTATTCTGAAACTTGGGGCAGGAAGCTGCAAGGCCACTGTTTCATTACGATAAAGAGCAGTTACTGAAAACCAAAAGGCATTTCTTTGCTCAATGCAAAATCTTGGGGGCACATGCCCCCCATTTCCTCCCCTGTTCCCACTGCTATGAGCTTTGGTTAAAATCTCGCAGGCTGGTCACAAAAATCATCACAGCTGTAGAATAGAATGGGAATAGAATCTCGGATCAAAATTGGAAGAAGTAATGAAAAATTTGAGAAAATATGTCAATTATTTTTTACTTTAACCCAGTTTTCGCTACGTTTGAGCTCTTTAAAATTTTTCAAGGATAGTAGGAATGTTTTGACCTTAATCAAATTTTCATTTTGTCTTTTTTTACATTTGCCAATTTTGAGTAAAAGAAGATAGAACTGGGCCAAGTCAAATGGAAGAGACTCGTACAGGCCAATGGCCAAAGTCGGCATTACTATTATATATATGTATTATAAAAATCTTCTTGAAAAGCTGGGAAGAAAATATCTTTTGTGTCCTATCTTTGGCAGATTTGAATTTTTCTTGGTCACCCGGCAACCTTGCGTGCAAATAATAACCTACCGTGACTGTGAAAAGGAGGAAACAAGAAAAGACCAATAATAATCATCATAACGAATGTTTCATATTTTGATTCAAACCTGTTATATACGTGTTTCCGATAGGCACACTAGTGATGCATTAAACTAAGGTATACGAAAATAGAAAGACACGCTGAATCAAGTCATCGTATACTTATGCCTTTTAGTTCCTTGTTTCCCTGCGTTCTTTGATTTCCTGAAATCATATTTGGTGAATCACGACTCATACAATTACTCACAAAAAGCTCGCCCACTTTTGGCCTACGTAGGGTGATTCCGTATAGGGTGATTCTGTATTCACCAATGACATTGCTGGAATTTCGTTCCAATCAATCAGACAGTCGTTGCCGTTGTATAAAAAAAAATGCTAATGTGGCCAAGAGTTCAGAACTGAAAAAGTACAGACCGAACTTGTGAGGCTGACGGCTGTATATTTTCCTGTACAGCTACAAAACCGGTTAGTATTCGCATATTATTACCTGATTGGAGTTGCAAAACGAGGAAATACAGAATCCCGCCATTCCTATTGGCTAATCACACATTTCCCGCGGGTTTTCCGTAGCTTTGTATAATACGATACAAGGACGCGTTTTTGTCACCACAGCAACTGCATTTTAGGCCTAGACCTATGAGATTTGCAGTGAACTCAGACGACATGATTGTAACAAAATGTGTTTGATGAAATGCGAGTCAAGATTAGAAGATGTCAGGTAATAAAACTCATACTAACCGGTTTTTTCGTTGAACAGGAAAATATAAAGCCTTCAGTCTTAATGCACAGACCTCGCAAGCTCGGTCTGTACTTCTAAGACCTCGGGCTTTATATTTTCCTGTACCCCTGATTTTGTGAATAATCCTCCCTCTCTACTAAGCCCCCCTCTGGAAGGTCCAAAAGTAAACAAGCCCCCCTCCCCAAGGGGCTTAAACAAGCCCCCTCCAAGGGGCTTAATAGAGCTTTTACAGTAAATTTTCTCCTCGTTCTAATTGCTCCGTTTTTCAGATAAAACGAATTTCTTTCAATCAGTGTGCGCACTTGTTCACCTGATTGTCTCTTTTTGAAAACAAGACCAGGAAGGTTTGTTTTTGTCAGCGTATTCAAATTCCATTGTTTTTGGTGTTCATATTATAAATATGCGTTTTTGTTAAGCTCCATTTTCAATCAGCCCCGTTTTTGTCAGTGTATTCATTTAGCTCTGCTTTTAGGGTGAATTCATGTTGACGCAACGCCAAAAACGGAGCTAAACAGCTCTGACTTCACGTAGAAACAGATTAGTGTGAACAGGGACTTTGACTACGCTCACAAGATACCAGCATTATTTGAAAACGGTGAAAAATGTAACAGTACCAAAATTTTAGCTAGCGTTCATACCATACCAGAAAATTTGAAAACGTTAGGAAATCCAAAGGCAATAAACTCGATGCAACGCGTCCCTCTGCAAACTCCTTGCAACGGCTTTCAAATTCTGCTGGCATAAAAAAGGGTCTTTCCGTGTGAATGGGTGGCCTATCTGTCACGTTTTTCATCGCTTTAAAATTGTGCCAGTATTGTGTGAATGCAAACTTCAACAATTAGCACAAATGCCTTCAACAAGCCATAGGAAGGCGTAATAAATAATATCTCACTTAATAGAAAAATGAACAGTTTCATAAAAATACTAGCGTGATGAGACGGAAATTCACAACGTTACTAAGACTATCAGATATGAGTTTGCTAAAATACTCTTATCACCAGATTTTTGCATCCCTGATTTCTCCGATGATATGAGCAGCCCTCTGCAACGCCTGAAAAAATCACAATACGTCCATGATACTAGGAATATAAATATGTTGCAAACATTTGATTAAGTTGATTTCATTGCATTGCACAGTGAGGGTGTAGAAAGGCGGGGAGGGGGGGTGGGGGTACTGCTAGTCACTAGTCGAGCAAAAAAGCTCCAAATTAGTCACTAGTCCATGGGTCGCAGGAAAAGAAGTGATAATCACATTATCATTGCATGTAATAAAACACAAGTTTCCTCCGCAGCTCCTTATCTATTCCCCCGCAGCGCAATTTACTTTCCGCGATTTATCTCAGTCGACTGATAAAAGAAAGTGAGACTTGGATCACAGTCTTTCGATGGAAATCATGCTTGGACAAGTCCAGCATGATTTCCATCGAAAGACTGTCATGATAGGCCTGAGAAATGGGTCTTCAACGCTTCACTTCTTATAAAAACAAATCAATATATAAACTATCAAAGAGCTACTACAGCCATACCTGTAACATATTCGAGGCTTCCATTCTTTTCATATGCACTTGGTCTGATTCACTAAGAAGGTCATCTAGCAGTTCACCCTACAAGAAACCACAGGTAACGAAAGTCCTAGAATATTTGAGCAAACTCGCAATGTAAAATCCATAGCATTTCGAGGGCAAAAGGTGCAGTGTTATTGGGCGGTGGGGACTCTGAGGGGTGGGAGAAAGTAGCGGTGACAGTGGTTGTCTATGGTGTTCTCTAGGCCGGGTTTTCTACAGTTCAGCATTATCGCCCATGCTGGCCTGACTTCCGATGTGAAACAGATCCTAGTATGTATCCGCATTTAATCGTATTTAATTGTTTATGTGCAGTGCATTGTAACTGTCCCTTTCGTTTCTCTTCCATTTTCGTTTGTTTGTATCTGTAAGTAATTCATTTTAGTGGTACGTATATGCAATTAGCTTCACGATAAAGGTGGATCTGCACTAAAGGTGGCTCACTACCGAAAATTTGAAATTACGCAACAGTGTAAGGTGGCGGTATATCAAGTAGAAATTAGTTAAAAACACAAAAAAAAACAGTAAGTTTACACCCCCCCCCCAGGAACGACCCCGCCGGACATCAAAAGGAAAGCGGGGAAATTATGAAATTATACATTTTCAGCGGAGACTGAAAATTTCTTGACAGGGAAATAAAACGTTTTGGCCATTAGCTGCGATGGAACTTGTATAATTTTTTGACGGGGAAACAAAAGTTTAAACGGGGAAGCAACGTAAACAAGGCTGGGAGAGTGATTTAAACTCAAACTTGGCGGGGAAACACATTTTCCTTGCAGGTCATCCCTTTACCTTTGCGGGGCAGCGTGTCAGCGGGGTTGTTACTGGGGGGGGGGTGTTAAGTTAGGATGGCTTGCTACTGATATGAATTTCAAACTGCTACACACACTGGGTATCCTATTCGTCATGATGCCCGCTTGAAAGGTGATGGCTTACTGGATATCAAGACGATAATACTGGTAAATATATCATTTGATGGTGGATATGTTCAAATCTATTCTAAAATTTATCTCACTACAACCTACTTTTCCGTTCTGAGATTATAAAAGATCTTCTCTAGAAAGGCTTTTCAAGAAACCTTCAAAAACAGGCCTAAAATCATGACCAAATCCTCCTGATAATCAACCTCGTTCCCAGAGTTTTTTCGCCTCATACACTGATGACGAAGCCAAATGAAGTTCCTGCTAAACTTCGATCAAATCTGACCAGAAAATGGCAGACTATCAGCCATTATGGATTTGTACTTTGCTCGGCAACGCCTATTATGCGACCTCGATCACAAACAACAAAGCAGCATGATAATGGTTATTTCCTGGTGACAAGACTACATTGCTTTTATTCGAGTAATTCGGAAGCTTTCGAGACATAATTTATGTTTGCTATCGTTTTCAAATAGCAAATCAAATTGAAGAACGGCCTCTTGCATCTCAGAGAAGAGGCCCGGGGCGGGGGGTACATAACATGTTGAAAATACGGGTATGTGCCACCCATATGGGTGGGTTTTGCGCCAAAATTCTCTAAACAAGGGTCCATTTTTCGGCAGATGGGTGGGTTATCCAGAAATTGACAAAAAATTGCCAAAAATGGATTTTTCCCCTATGACAGGAATTTTCGGAAATTAGAAGAGGGTACCTTCTGAGAACCGGACGGTAGACCCCCGTCCATCCCCAAGTCAATGACCCCCCGCAGGGAGAAGAGGATGAGCAAGGAACTCACTCTGGGGACAAGATTGCTTAATAATTCTGCCTTACGGCAAAGAATTGAACACACTTCAGCATATGTTATTTTCTTGGAAGGATAACATTAAAAACATTGGAAAGGCACATCATGTGAGACGTTAGCACAGACAATTTTCTAATCAACTACAATGGCCTCATAGCTTAGCATAAAATCAGTGTCTAATATACCGGTGACCCGTTTTTGAAAAATTTGTCTTTGAATCTGGATTTTCGTCTGGTAATCATTGCTTAAAATAAAAATGCAGCATCTCAAAAGATAGCTAAGCCTCTTAACAAAACTATGATTTAAAGCATTTGACAACAACTTTAGATTTCAAGGAGCTAGTTATGCTCTAGTTTGTGAAGTTTTTTGGATCACCCAGTACTTGAAGGTATCTTGCATTTCTCCATTTATCATAGCAACCTGTACTAACACAAAAGTCTTCATTTTTTCGGTGTTGAAATTGAGATTTCTACGTTTCGCTTTCAAACAGAGCAAGTACCAGCTTACCTTGTATAACTTTGACACCAATTCACTCTGCAAACGTTCTTTGACATGAGTGACCAGGAAGCACATAATCGCCTTTGGGACGCTGGGGAAAGAAGAAAACAAAAACATTGAGAGCAATTGGAGTAACAAGCAGTTAATATTCGATTCTCGTGTTTCTAACGGCATTTGGCGGTTAATGGAGGAGAGGGTTAAGTGCTGGGCTACCAAGAAAAACAGAAACGTGATCATAGCGAAAAGTTCAATCTAGAATTTGTAGCAGTTTTGTGTATCATAATTCTGAAGTATTCTAAGGCCATTACTTTGTCATTCTCGTAATTCAGAAAGCATTATCCTCACTTTTCAATGCAAACTGAGACGACCTTTTGAGACTTATCGGGCACCCGGAAGCCTGGGCCTAAATCTTGTAAGACCTTGCTTTCCGCCGACATTTAAACCATGACTGTTAACGGGAGAGGGAGGGAGGAGGTTTCAAGTTAAAAGAAAACTGCCACTTGACTGTGAACATCGAATTTCGATGGCTCTCAAAACTGTAACGCATGTATCTTTGAAAAACAAGTGCAAATCAATGGTAACTTGCTGTCGACTAAAACCCTAGAGTCTTATCGGTAAACAGCAAAGTTAGAGAACCAAAGGGAACTGTCTCAATTCCACAGCGACCAAGGTTCAGCATTGAAGAAAGAAGTCATGCTGTCTAGCTGCACTGATGAACCCTGAAATTGGGTATTGTAGCATGACATATGAAAGTTGATCTCTTTCTAGCATTTTTATCATAACCCACACCAGCTAGTAAGATCATCCCCTGTGCAGCACTTACAGTAGACTTGCTCCAAGTCTATTCCGAGATATAGCAGCACTAAGGAACATAGTTACTTCTGCGGGGGCGTAAACCTTGACGAGGACGCTGCGAAGGAAAAGCGAATGCGAGGGAAACGGAATATAACGTAATATAACATTCCTTCGCATTCGCTTTTCCTTCGCAGCGTCCTCGTCAAGGTTTACGCCCCCGCAGAAGTATCTATGTTCCTTAGTGCTGCTATATCTCGGAATAGACTTGGAGCAAGTCCACACTTACAGCGGCCTGCTGCACAATCGCCTGTAGATACAGTAAGAGCCCACAAAATAAAAACCGCCCTTTTCACACAGTATGTTTACTTTTCAACTAAGACGTCTAGAAGTTTCTTGTTACGAGGGTACCATTTTTCTAGACTTATGACGATGAGTCCCTTGTATCCCTGCGGTAAACCTTGCTCAAGAGGAACTCATAATGAAACAGTGAAAAACTTGGCCCTGTTTTCTTCAATCACCAATGGAATTACGAAAGAATAATGGCTTCGAATCTCCATCCCGTGGGAGTGTTTTCAATTCTTTAATCGAATCGAAAATTCTATCTCATTTACACCTCAACAATAATAATTCACAAATCTCGCAATCTGATTGGTACGTTAGGAATTGCGAAGTTTGGGCCTAAATAGGGCCAAGTTTTTCAGAGTGATACTATGAGTCTCTATTGCCTGTAGCGCCATCATCAAGTCAAAGAGCACAGGGCAACGAGAGACTCGTCGTCATCAGTCTACCATTTCTCGACAAAATGAGCCTGAGGTTTCTTGAAAAGTGCTTTCTATTTTTTCGAGTTCTTACTGTATGTTGATCTTTGTGGCTCTCAGGTTGTGATTACGACTTGATAACATATCGTCGTAAAGAAAAAATGATTGGAAATGTAACTCTAATCTCAACCAAGTAAACAGCAGCCTCAGTAAACACAGTAGTTTTGGTATCTTTTTTTCCTGTGATCCAGATTATGAAAACAATAGCCGTTAGCCGTGTAATTTGACACAGATTACATCATCATTGCAGTTGGCCTGCTGCTGTTGTTTACAGTGGTAGTATATGAAAATTTTCATGTTGTTTTCTCTTCTTACCGTCAGGAGGAGGAGGGTTCGAAAACAACTACGAGTTCAAACTGCAGCCAATGAGGCAATAGCTCTCACATAACGAAAGATTTGTCTTCTGTAGCAATAGAGCAGGCCGACCGCAACGATGATGTTATCTATATCAAAGTACACAGCCGTTGTTTTCATAATCCGGATCACAGGGAAACAAAGAAGCCAAAACTGCTGTCTTTAGTGGGGCTCCTGCACCCCTGTGATTTTACATGCATTTTTGTTGCTGTTAGTCCTAAATTGTCAACCTGCAATTTCAAAAATATATATTTCGACTTTCATTTCTTACATAGTATATAAACTTGAATTACCTTCTCTTCTATATCAATTTGTATATTCATGCATATTTTGAATAAATAGACTATCATAATAAGAATAATAATATTCTAGATGCTGAATTCCCCGACATTTCGTACATCAAAGTGAAATGACTCAAAGGGAAGAAATGCTTACCTATCTTGAATATTCTTTCGAATTATATTGAAATATGACTTGATCAGTCGTTCTGAGGAATGGACACATGAAGTTAGTAAAGAGGAAATATAGTCAGCATATCCCAGGGGGTAACTTCACTTGTCCATGGGATGGGGTTTTGCCATCTATTAGGGTACCATTTTCATGATAGAGTCCGGATTTATCGGTATGGTTTTCAACAATTTTTGCATTTTCCGCATTTCTGGGTATTGCTCTTTTGTAAAAATTCATCTATTGGTGAGAGTTTTTGGCATTTCCGGATTCATGGGTATGATTTTCAGGAAATTTTCCAGATTTAAGGGTATACCTTTCAGAATTTTCTCCAGATTTATGGGGGGTACTTTTACGATTTTAATGGCACAGCTCCTTATCTTGGAAATCACAAAGGGTCATCTCAGGGGAGGTACTTAGTCTCCTAACAAACAGGGAGGTGCCGCTGGAAAATCTGAAAAGGCACTCTGTCGTAGAGTCAAATTCTTGAAAATGATGCCCGTCCCAGAGTAAACTTTTCAAAAACAATACTCTGTATTTGAATTTCTTCAAAGAAAATTGTGCACTGCCTTGCAAATTTGTCGGAAATCTCATCCAAGTTACACTTGCGTAGTGCGAATGGCACACAAGTACTTTATAGAGTCAGCAGTGGACCCTGTCATGGGGTTGGTTACAGAGAAATGATACCCTGTCCCGGGGTAAGAATCCTGAAAACGATATCCTGTACATTAGCACGCCCCTGTATGGATTAATGGATAAGTGCCCCCCCTCCCGGGTCATCCCTCGGAATTTCAGATGACATTAATAGTGCAAGCGCACAAGCCCGCTGACACGCAGAGACATCAAGACGCATTATATGCTGGCACCAAATGGCACTGAGAGTGTTTTCATTGCAGGCATAGTTTTCCCAGCCATTTGCTTGCAGGCACAGAATATTTTCAATGAGGCCAGACTATAGTATCTAACTCTGCCATACTTATAATGTAATCCTATCAACTGTGTAGTTGTGATATCTTTACCTCAAAGTTTAAAATCTTTGAAATAGCATCCTCTTTGGTGACGAATAGTTACCGTCCGATTAGAATGCAGAGATTCGTACGGTGAATCTGGAATGCATCGAGGCTTCCAAGTAAAAGGGAAATGAAAACATGCAAATCTCCTCTCTCATGAAATAAATTTTGCCTTGTTTAGTTGCCAAATTGTTTTGTATTCATGTCTTTCGTCACACAGTTAAAATGTATTTCCATGCAAAATGTGGTAACTTTGTGTCTGTTTCTGTAAATTTAGCCCACATAAAATAAATTAATAGATTCTCATCACCGCCCGCATGGGAAATGTATCCCGCATCTACATTTCTTTATATTTCATTTAAAAAATATAAAAGTGCTTTTACATTTCATTTAAAAAATATAAAAGTGCCACCCGCCTGTCGTTTGCAAGATTTGCCATACGTTTTATATTTTATAATGGCCTATCATTGCCTGAAACTCAATCAAACGCCGTAAGAAACAAGCTTACTTTGATATTTTGCCCCTTAACAGATGATTTGACCAGCTTTCAGGGTTTTCCGTGCTTTCATACTCGTCAATGTCCCGTTGATGATTTGCAGTTCATATCTGCAGATCATTTGCAAATATCCTGCGCATCTCTTTAGGTTGTTTGTAAACGCGATAAACAGTCAACGAAGAAGCAGCAGAATGCACTTACAAGCATGTAACAAGCCCAGACAACAAAAATATACGAGAAAAGTATGCCTCTCTCGTAGATTTTGCAAGATCAACCAAAAACATTTATATATAAAATATGAACCTCCAGCCTCGCGCAACTTTTCGAAACTTAGTGATGAGAATCTATTAATTTATTTTATATGGCCTTACATAAGAACAACAAAAACGAAAATGAAAGGGTTCTGCATTAAACCTAAGTACGCTGATGACTTAACTTTCATAGGCACATCAAAGATAGAAATAGATGAAATAGAAGCTAAGATACCAGTTCAGCTAAGAAAATATAATCTAGGAATAAACACATCAAAAACAGAGCGATATGAAATACCGAGACATGAGAAGCCTCCACCACCACCAACTACAGAAACACTAAAGAAGCTAAGGGAAGATACCATATGCTGGTCAGCACTTGATTGGATTACTAAATATAAACCACCAAAAGTAGAAAATAAGGAGCCGGATTGGAAAGAATGCAAAATGTTAGGGAGTAAGTTGGACACTCAGAAAGATATACAAAGGAGAAAAAGACTAACCATATCCAGTTTAGCCACTTACCATCCGATTTTCAAATAAAAAAATATATCTCTTCAACTGAAACTTCGAACTTTCAATGCATTTTGTGCATCTACTTTCCTGTATAACTCCGAGTTGTGGACAGTTACAAAAACGTTAGAAAACCAAATTGATTCTTTCCAGAGGAGGTTACTAAGGCAAGTGATCGATATCAGATGGCCGAAAAAGATCAACAATGATGAGCTATATAGAAAAACAGGATCAGAGCCATGGAGTAAGACAATCAGAAGGAGACGACTTAATTGGCTGGGCCATCTTATGCGACTGAAAAATGACACTCCCGCAAAAATAGCTCTAAACGAAAGCCTGAACCAAAGAAAAAAGAACATTGGAAGACCGCCCTTAACATGGATAAAATTGATAGAAAAAGACCTATCCATACTCAACATCAAATTAGGCATTGAGACGAACACTGCTGAAAAAACAATGAATAGTTTAGGAGAGTTAAAAGCAAGCAGAAAGGACTGGAAACGAATTGTTAAAGACATAATGGCGGAAAACCGCTGAACATGTAGTTTAGTTAGTTAGTTTATATAAGAATATTTTAAAAAATTGTTTGGAATGCCTCCTGTCATAAATCAGAGCATAGGTTTCAAATCTTCGAAAAGCTGGATGTAAAATTCTATGACCTATTTCTTTAAATTGAACGGCTTCAAATAAACTTGAACTATTCTATAGTAAATCTGCCGCTGGACTTTTCTGAAATCTTCAATATTTTCAGAATTACAGTGTTTTTCTTCTTTATTAAGAATTAAAGAAAATGATGGAGAAGAAACTGAAAACTATCGTTATCTCTAAACCTGTTGACGAAAGATCAAATAATTTTCAAGAAAAACATAGTTTATGGATGCCTGCAATATACTATAAAGCAAAACTCTTTCACTAATCTGATTTATGTTTTGGAAATTTGATGACATCACATTATAGAATGAGCTGAAATAAGAAATAGGCTGTAATTTCGACAAATACTCAAGATTTCTGAAAAGTCCAACGGTAGGATCATAGAAAAGTGGCTAAATTTTCTTTCAGGTCATTCAGTTTAAAGAGATAGGTCATTGAATTTTACACCGATTTAAAGATTCGGAACCTATGCTATAAATTAGAGGAAAGAAAATTCACTTACGTATCAGTTCAGAATCAAGTTGTTCTCTCGACGAGAGTTCTCGTTGCTTTTGACTCTACAAAATCAATAGAAACAATTAACCTTGACAGCAAACATTTTCATGTGAAATAATCTTAACATTGCAAGGTACATTATCTCCCTGCACTTGCCATTTTCTTAGACTCGATAACATGTCGTAGTTTCGCTGTTTGCCTGAACTGACAACGCGTCGACTGCGACTCATTGCCCTACGTTTGCAGAAACGGTAAAGCTCCGGACTGATTCTGTATGAAACCTTTTAGCTGCTCTAAGAAAGTGTGATCAAGTTGTACTGGGGCTTCTATTGTGTACATTCGAACATTCTACGAAATCTATCAATCTATCGTTCGATCCCCATTGTTTTTAGAATGTAGCGGAAAGGGCTTCTATTGTGTACATTCGAACATTCTACGAAATTTATCAATCTATCGTTCGATCCCCATTATTTTTTAGAATGTAGCTGAAAGCTCTATTGAACCAAAGTTACCGACCGCTTTTTTCTCACGACCACCAGGTTTTAATAGCCTTCCTTAAAAACAGTATTCTAGAACTGCTGATGGACCAGAATCTAACGTCTAATTCTAATTCCCATACAAAACATATACAAGCATTTTCCTTATTTTGGGGTCTAAAACATGAAAGTGACTTTACCAAACAAAATTTTCCCATCTAAGTTAGCCTTTGATTGATAGATTCACATAATAACTCTGGATATCGACTGTGGAGTTTTTACCCCACAGATCTTCAAACGTGCAAACGTCTCTGACTCAGAAAAGAGAAAACTAGCAAAACATGAACCACGAGCTTACGAATAAGAAACATTTAAAGAAAATTGGGGTGAGCGGCCGAGTTGCTTACACAGTTTTCGTGAGGTAACTGAAGTTAAGCTCGGTCGAGTGAGGTCAAACTCTGGATGGGTGACCTCGGAGGCCTTACCTCAAAAGTCACCTCGTCGTTCTTCGGAAAACATTAAACTAGGGGTTCCATGCCTGGATGCGGCATGCATAGTGGGCCTAAATTAGCTTTCCATAGCTAGAAATCCTGAAAAGTTAATTCAAAACCAATTGAAAAACAAAAATAAAACAAAAAACAGAAACCAAAATGACTTTTAATCTTACATCAGGAATGTTTTTAGCAGCTAGTTCCATATTATCCAACGGTAATGAACTTTCATAGTTTCGAGTGCCTTGTTTCCCTGGGATCCATGACATAAATCCACTATTTGTGCTGTGAGTTGGAGTTTGCTCTCGGCTCTCGACTACCCTTTCTTGTGCCTAAAATACCAAGTAACCATTAAAGATGTAATCAAGATCGGTATGAGAAGCTAGGAAGATAGCAATTCGAGAAAGTTCTTATTGAGAATTGAACACAGTCACACAATTTCCTAAGTAATCCTAGATGAGAACAACATTACCTCTAGACTGCTTTGTACTGACGCTGTGTCTGCTTGACCATTAGGTTTCCGCCGACGACTCTAGAATTAGAGATAAAAAAATGTCTACGACGAAGAAAAAGAAATTTTAAACAAAAATGTCACATAGAGCAGAGAACCTGCTTCTGTCAAAAGTTACGTTACGTGCGTGAGTATGCAAAAATTACGCCACTTAAGTTAATTCGACTGGGTGGATAAATCATTTAAAATCAACATGAAAGTGCTAATTAGAGCAATGTATGTGTGCCAGTCTAATCCCTTCGAAACCAAAAAATGAAATCCATAAAGCAGATTAATTTTCATAGTTTGAATAAAACTGAATTTGGAGGCAGTCAAGGTTTGGCTCTCTTTAACACTTACCGATATAACAAGGACAGAATTCGTAATACAATAGCAAAAGTTGCTTTGATTGACACCTCCATTCAAAGCGATTAGCGACTGCAGAGAAAGGAAATTCTCTCAACCGGCAAATCAAAGCATATACGGCCGCAAAATTTGCCCCAAAACCAGCAGGGCAAACTCTCGCTTCGTACAACCGAAAGGTGGTTTTTAAGAGAAGTTATGTGCTTATAACGAAAGAGGAAGGGTAAATCTAAAGATCTGTCTCGCGGATTTCACTTATTTGATTCAGAGGCCGAGCAGGCGGCACTATAATTCTCGCGCACTCAGTGTTTCAATGAAACAATTACCACGCAGCTCCCAGATCAAATAAAAAAATCAGCGAGATGGAACTTTAGATTTACTCTTCTTTCATTATAAGCACATAAATTTTCTTAAAAATCATCTTTTGCTTGCACAAGGCAAGAAATTGACCTACTGGTTTCGGGGCAACTTTGGCGGCCATGTTTGTTTTGATTTACAAGTTGAGAGAATTTGCTTTGAATGCAGTCACTAATCTCTTTGAATTGACGTGTCCATCAAAGCAACTGTTGCTATTGTATTACAAAATCTGTCCTTGTTTCGAGATAATACTAACAATCACATTGAAGTATCAGGGAATTTCGTGAAGAAAAAAAATTTTAAGTGGTTAATTTAATCAGCGAATTTCTAAAATAGTGCATTACCAAATTAAGGTGCATGAAATTAAAGGGGCAAGGTCACGTAACCGTAAATAAACTTGTTATCGCTAGAATCCATATTGTTGCCCACACATGGCCATTGTGTTTTGTGCAGATTTTTGTGGATGGGGTGAATCCACACTAAAGTTACTCCCAAAAGTTCATCTATATCTCTGCAATCGTACAACATATGAGTGTTTCGTTTGTTTCCCTACAAAGGACAAGAGTCCATCTTCAAAATAATACTTCCATTTTAAGAAAAGAAGTGGAAAATCACTGTGATAAGGCCTATCAAAAATGATGCAAAATCGTCGTTTCGAGAGAAGTCTGTTTACATTACGTGACCCTGCCCCTTTAAACCAAACATATGTCACCATGCAGATTCTTACAAGTCACTTCGTTAAATTTCATGCATCATCAATTTTCTATGTTGAATTATTGTGCATAGGAGCAAAAGAACAAACAGCGAAAGTTGAAGTCAGATGACATCTTATGAGATCACTTGCTAAATTCGATACTTACGAGATCGTTAGAAGAAAGCATGGCAGACACAACAGAAGCTCCATCAGTGAAATCAGGATGGTTCGTATTGATGTATGAGAGCTCTATTGAAACTAGATTTTCAACCTATAATCAAAAGATATTTCAGAACTGAATGTAAACGAAGAGTGTACTTGAGTGCAAAGGAATGAACATGGGGCTTAGCGAGCATTTTGATGACTTTGATCAAATAGATCTACGATTTATGAGTAAGCCTTACTCTTTCAAAGAGCCAATGAATGCAGCTTTCTGGATTCCCTTCAAGATATTTTCTCTGCCTAAAGACTCCTTAACAACATTGAAGCTTTGACGTGCATGCGGAGTTTATTTGTCATGAAGTTTCGGCCATAAAAGATGTGACTTCAAAACAGCACTGTAAATTCAGCGGCAAAAGGATATCGTTCGCTGGAATCTTTAAAGTAAATCAGGGGAGTTAAAGGGGCATTCTGCGAAAATCAAATACATGCAAAGGTTTATATCGTTATCCCGATCGAAAAGCAGATCTTATCAGCCCTCAGAAATCGTTTTCCTTTCCTCGATAGCACTTCTCAAAGGCAAGATATGGAGAAAAACATTGGACCGATTTCAATTTTAATACCCTACTATTTTTGTGCTTCGTTGTTGGCGAACAAAGGTTGCAAATTTTCGTTTTTGTCCGCCGGTTAGTCGTCGGCGCGCATTGATGGGTTTGTTGCGCATCGCTCTTAGAATTGAGTTTGAAAATCCTGTTGTGTTGGTTCATTCATGTGTCCATGATCGACTACGACCAAGAGAAATGATCGGCTTTGACGACTATTCTCGGTATCTGTCTCGGATTCAAATACGAGGTTATGGCTGAGTTCTCGGTCTGTCGTTTGTGGCCGGTTTGAGCTTTATTTAAGGTGGAGAAACATCGGGAAATGTTGATAATGATATGAATGTTCGATTTATATGCAAACGACGCGATTCGCCGATATCCAGTTTTTTCCCGCGGAATGCCCCTTTAAGAGCAGCTTAACTGAGGAGATTTGGTCACGGTAAATATAGCCTATTCATTTTGATTTTCATGATCAATTTTCATTTCATTTTATAATATTTATACAGGGTAAGTATTCAATACACAAAGTGAAGTTGATTTACAAACTGCCCTGTTACAAACGAAAATAGGCTACAAAATTACAATTTCAAGATAAAAATATGTATACAAAAGTAATGAAAGTAAAAGGGGATGTGAAACAATGCTCAGGATTTGTCATTTTTCAGTGACGATTTGAATTGGGTGAAAGTATTTGCCATCTTACGTTCTCTATTTTGATCATTCCAAAGTTTAGCTCCTCTATAAGAGAAGCATTTTTGGCCACATGCAGTTCTTAGAGATGGTACATGAAGGTCAGTGCTGGTATTACGAAGCTGTCTAGCGTTGGTTTCAGATAACCTTTGGAACATTCCTGTAAGATACTCAGGCGCTTCATGGTTTATAGACCTGTAGACCATTTTCAATGTTTCAGTTTCTATGAGATCGTTGACCGTTAGCCATCCCAGCTGCTTGATGATGGGTGGTGCAGACATTCTGTAAGGGCTATTTGTCACGATTCTAGCTGCACGATTTTGGAGCTTCTGAAGCTTGTTGAGTGCTGTGGTGTCACAAACACCCCAGACAGGGCAACAGAAACGGAAATAAGGCTCGACTATACTTCTGTACATGGTCTGCAATACGCTTAAAGGGAGATACTGTTTCGCATGGCGTATCATACCTAACGCCCTTGAAATCTTTTTTTTTATGAAAACAGCAGAGGCATAAGAGGCGCGTGGCATTCTTGAATGTGGCTTCGCTGCAGCAACATTAAAGACACTGTGCTCCCCATGATCCTTTCTGGTCTGACAATGAATTTCATACTGTATGAAAAAGATTATGGCCTAGCAGTCGCAAGGCTGTGCATTGCCGTCTGAACTTTCAAATGAACGTTACGAAGTCATCGCTTTGAGCTCAAACAAAAGATATTCCCAAAAGTAATTGCAGGATTAGGGAAGCTTTTCTCTTGAGAGCTATTCATTTCCCCATATTCTGTAGTCGAAGTGCTTTGTTTACAGTAACTGTGAACTTTTGCAGGTTTGTGCCCATGCAAGGATCTTGTGGAGCACAGGGTCCTTAAAAAAACTTTTTAAATAGACAGCTTTATCTTACAGTATTGACTTACCATTACGTTGGTTGGTCCAAGTCGACTTTGCAGCAGTGTGCTCACTACATCAATAACTTTATCATTTAGCTTTGGAAAGCGTCGGATCTCTATCAACTACAATCAAGATCGAAAATAGAATTATATCGATTTCCTGAGAGGGCTACTTCACTTTATATTGTATGGGGATGTGCACTCAAAGAAATAATATTTTACCCGGCTTCAGGATTTTTGTCTCGAAATTATAGTCCACTTCAGAAAAAATCGGCAGAAAGTGTACTCTAAAACATAAAACATTCATAGAAAAATAGTGAAATAACACTTTTGAAAACAGGCTTCCGAAAAATTGTCTTCTTTTGATACTTGGCGCTAGAAAATAGAGGCAAAAACTATACCCAGGAAGGACTGCATACCCGTCAGCAAAACATACAAAGTACCCCACCCAGGATTGATTTAATACATGTAACAAAGCTATGCGCGTACTAGCCGGTTTTGTGTTTTACAAGAAAAAATATGAAGCATGAGGTCTTCAAGGAACAGACCGAGCTGGCGAGGTCTTACAAGTACAGGCCAAGGGCTTTATGTTTTCTTGTACAACCACAAAACCATTTGGTATGAGTTTTATTACCTGATAGCTTCCAATCTTGACTCATATCATTTGGTCAAACACATCTTGTTACTGTCAAATTGTCTGAGTTTGTTGTAGATCTCACAGGCCTGCAGCAGTTGCTGTGGCGACAAAAAAAGCGTCCTTGTGTCGTATTACACAAGACTACGGGAAAGCCACGGGAAATTTCTGATTAACCAATAGCAGTGGGGGGGATTCCGTATTGCCTCGTTTATGAAGCTCCAGTCAGGCAATAACGATTGGGAAAAAATTCACCGAGAAGACAAATTAGTAAATTCAGTGAAAACTTCAACCTGGAAAAAATTCGAGGAAACAATCGACAAATTCGGTTGACAAGTAAATAACATAAAATATATAAGCACTTTGATGCGACTTGAAAGAAGCGACGTTGCGAGCATAGCCCGTTAACAAGCAAATAAAAATTACTAATTTTTCTTTGCTTGATAACAACGGGCTATGCTCGAAACGTCGCTTCTTTCAATTCGCATCAAAGTGCTTATATATTCTATGTTATTAACTTGTTTATCTTTGTATGTTGACACTACACGCCGCAAGAAAATTTGGTTGACGTTGTTTATACCCACTTTAGATCACATGATCGTCTCTTGAGTAAACTTTCTTCTCATGCAAGTTAAGAACTTCCCACTATGAAAAGTGTGATTATATCAACGGACAAAGGGATGATCTCCAAAGTGTATAGTCACTTGACCTGAAGTGGGTTTAAACAACTTTAGCTATCTTCGTCTATTTAGGCAAGGTTTGAGAAGAAATTTTGAACAATTGTAAAGAAACTTTTGTAACTCTTTTCTACAATCAGTTAAGTCACTGCGTAATCCCATTAGAAGCGAGCGCATGCGCCACTGGTCATTGATAAAGAGCGGGAAGTCTTTTCCGGACTTAAAGGCAGTCTGTCCCCTTCGAAGAATGAAAATAAACTCGATAAGGATCTCTATTGTACTTTCCACAAGTTTGTGCTAATTCGCTTTATCCAAAGAAATCAAGCCCATAGAGACTCAGTGATGCATGAATTTCACTCCAACGTAAATAAGGTAAATAAAGCCGTTGCTAAGGTCAGAACGATAGAGGACAGACTGCCTTTAAGTGCAGTAAAAGTCTGGGCATTTCTTTGAGGATAAGTAACTCACCAACAAGCCATAATCAACTAGAAGTAACTAAAAGTTATCAACTGCGCGCACTCTAAGATATTTCTGAACTCAAATAAAGCCACACTAAATTCGTAAATGACTTTTTTGCTGTTCCCTTGAACTGGATTTAATTGTTCCATTATTCCCTATTCCATGTTTTATGACTAGAAGAAGGGTGATGAAAGCACGGTCAACAGATTATTGTGCTGAGTTAATCCTATTGACGAGCATTTATTTGCTCGATTTGCTGCGTCGTTGCCAATCAATGCATGTGATCAGGAAAGTTGAAGGTATGCGAACGTTTTGAACAGCGGCAATGAAGCAATAGACAAAACAAATATGCGTGGCCAGCAAACGAAAATTCACTACCTCGCAATTAGTAAGCACGCTCCTTCGTCGCGCGCAATAACATGAATCAGAAAAACTAATCACACCTGTTGTAGTGAATGCTGAATTATCCTTTGCATTTCTTCATGTACAAGTTCCACACATCTTAAACTTGGTTCTTCAAGTCTCTGAATCTGCCTTTTTACTAATAATTCGAATGAGATTTCTGGAACAAATAGTGCAGGTCTTGGCCCCTGAAATACGGTTTATGAAGCTTAAATAGCTAGGAAGAGCATAATGGATCGTTTGGGAGGGGGGAGGGCCAGGAGTGAATTAGCTATCTTCCAAAATGTCTGCATCTGTCCATCAAAGATTTTGCGCCATATTATGCAACTAGCCCACAAAGGAGGATCTGACAAAATCAAGTCATGACAACTGCAGTTTGTAGTAGGATCAAATTTTTTAAAGAGGAACAGAAAATGTCGTCAAATGAGGTCTGGCTTTGTTCATGCATTCTTTTTGTTGACTGTTGAACAATTTTCGAAGTCAAAACCTTATAAATCTTCTCACATCTTTCTGAGAAAGATAAATCTTCTATAATCAAATATTTATTAGTTTTGAAGTGATTTACCTTGAGAAAACAACACATGAAAAGGGTAATGAATACTTAAGTTCTCTTCAGGGCTGTTTCTGTTTAAAGATTTCAAGAGCAACGTGAACAAAAAAATTCCATAATCAAGTCCTGCCAAAAGCAATAAGAATATTTAGTAAAGCAGAAACTCTCTCATTTGTTTTTCAAGAGCCAAATCTCTTCAATGCTTAAATTACTTTTAAATCATAACAGGAAAGTACTTACAGTAGCATTTCTGATGGCTGTCAGAATATCTTTGGTTGTCAAGCCACCCAATGCATTCATTTTCTCCAACGTTGCTCCAAATATTTCATGGAATATATAGCAAATACGAGCACCTCCACATCTACATTCGAAAAGATCATTTTGGGATCAAGTAATTCAGAAGAAAAGTAAGTGACCCAAGTCTCCTCTCACAAACAATCCGGAATTAACTAAAATTGCTTTAAATGTAACGCTAAAATGGTGAAAATTTTCTTTTGAGGCATTTAATAATAAAGGTGAAAATAGATAAGTCGGCAAAATGAGATAAATTTATCGTTAAACGGTGATGAAATGAATTGGCTGGTGAAAACAATATATGCTATTTTATGAGAAAATAAATTTTAAGGCGAGAACAACATATTTCATTTTATGCGCACAGATCATTTTATTGCAAAACGCCCAATAAAGAAGCCAACTGCAAAATGTGTGGCAAAACGCGTATTTGGTGAAATAATTTGGTGAATAACGTTGTTGGTAAAGGATTAATTGAATTTCTTGCATGTTTAACAATTTTCTCTCTAGTTACAGGTTTATCTTATATTTTGATTATTGTCTTTTATCGGAATTGATAGTTGTTTTCCCAACAGGTTACAAGTTTATTATGCATCCATAGTTTTATTATAAGGCTATTCTAAAGTTTCTTTCAGGCAGTGCAGGATCTTACAATGAATCTGTTTATGGAGCCCCTTTTAACATATTTTGCAATCATTGCTGCAACAAACAACTTACATTTCCGTGGTTGTGATATTTCTAACAGTTCCTTCGATAGTTTCACAATATGTTGATGCAAATTTCGTAATCAATTGAAGTATCATTGATCCCTACAACAAAATATGATGGTAACAGGTCACAAATCTTAACGACTTTACGAGAAATTCCGGGCTCTATATCTTCCTTAGATCTTCAGAGAACTGTATGTTCATGAGGTGAAGGTGAAGCTACAGCTGTTAGCACGACACGCTGACAGCCCAAAAGAAGAGAAGATCTAGCCGAGTCCATGACCCCTTGTCATGTCGCTCAAATGGCGGGGCAAAGTCCCGCCTTTAAGAAACTCGTTTCACAAAAGCAGCCTGATTGGTTTCTTATGTTAAAATTCTTTAACAAGGTGTGTATACCATGGTATAAGAAACACCGTTACATTCCAAACAGCTGTCACAATTTTTAAGAAAATATTTTTAAAAGATGCACAGTTGTACAAGAAATTGATAGTCTGAGCCAGTACTGAAAGTTTCTTGGACTACAATCACTTGGGCTTAAAACTTTCATTCTTTCTTCTAGCGAACTTATACTTATTGGAGACATATTCAAATGTATGCCATAAAATATCATTATGTACCATTGTAAACAAGCTGAACATGAATCAGCATGGATAGCTTCCTGTGGAGGGGTATCTCATTCAGCAAAATCAGGCCTGAGTTTCTTATGATGCAGTTTCCTAAAGGCTGGACTTTATCATATCTGGGATCGAGCTCAGTCCGCCAGATTATTTCGGCTGCAATGTCAGAGGATTACACCACTACGCCTTGTGATGTACTTTTTTAAGATTCCTTACATACGTCCTTCTAAACACATAAGAGGGCCTCTATACAGAAACTTGATCAAATATGACTCAAGAATAGTGATGCAATGATAGTAATATTACAGTATTGTTTGCATTAAGCTTTGGAAAGACTTCATGACTTATTTCTTCCAAAACTTCAAATTCTATAAAATGTCATTCTCCGAAGTAAAACTCCCAAAACGTGGGTTGCTATATTAGTATTCTATTTTCAGGAAATGCCTTTAGGGAGAACGAAATGTTCAAAACCCTCGGGCGCATCCAAACTATTCTGCTCAGCTATGGTAAATACCATGCGTCCAAAAAATGCTATAATCCGATTTAAAAATGTAAAACAAGGAGCTAAAATGTCATACCTTATCAGTAACTGGTTCACCATATGAATTTAACATATTCTGATACTGTGAAATCATGACATTGACTCTCGATTTAAGTTCTGGAAGACATTTCCTGATGTGATGCATCAATAACTGCAATTTAAAGACAAATTAACAAAGCCTGGTTTCTGCTGCGATAGCGTTTGAAACAGCTACAGCTATATTACAACTGTTTCGCAAGACGTCCTTCTGTCAAACGTTTTACATTTGTGTCACTGTCAGGGCAAAGCAAATTACAAACTAGTGTATCCAATGAAAGGGTACACCGACGATTTTCGTCTAAGTTTTGTTCCATAAGTGGAGCGAAAACAAGGACTCATGTAATAAGTCTAATGAAAGGGCTGGAGTAGCATTAAAAGAACACGATTTTGTCACAAGCAAAATCCTGTATGATATAGCACAAATGGTGTAAGTTGTCAACGTTTCTAACGAGGGTGCTTGTAGCATAAATTACCGTATGTCCGAAATAGGCTCTTCAATTCAATGAGATGTGTGTAAGTTTAGGGTCCTCATGCAGTGAGGATAAGTACAGAGTAAACTAGATCTGTTTTTTGTTTAGTTGCTAATATGGCGATATAAAAAAGAATAATGTTTTCCAAACTGTCATCTAATATTCTCTAAGTATTGAAAACAAATATTCCATCATCTTTTTGTATATTTAGATCATTACCAAAGAGACAAGAAGAAATATCTATGAGAAGTTTGACAATCGATTTTTCGTAATATTTCAAATGGGAGTATAATATTTGAAACATCGCTATCTTACCTTATTTAGAGTTCGAGTAAGGTACCTTGAACCATTTCTACTTGAAAGGATGGGATAATGCCTTTGAAAGAATGATTGTTCATCTACAAGTGCATCTTTTATGCTCTGAAAATTAAAGAAAATGTGTCAAATAACTAGTGGCAGTGATCGCCGTGTAAAAACTTGTAAAAAGTTCCCACTTTTGAAACTTCATAACACAACGTGGAATGAATGGATTTAAATGAACTGAATTCTGGTTAAGAACCGAAAAACTGCAGCATTTTTTGTGATTTTCTCCCATTTTGTGGCATTGAAAATAAAGGTAAATTCTACTTTTCATAACCAAAATCTGTTGGCTGCAAAATTCCCAAATCAGGATCTTAAACACTTGATCAAACCATCAGGGAATGAAATTACACAGAACAAATACAAGTTCAGTTCACCTTTCTCGGGGAGTTACAAGAAATATCTTTTCAAACAAATACGGAAATTGAGCAATCCCATCGCAATACTTAGTGGACAAAATCTCTTCTCCGTCAAAAATCTTGATTTCTTTATCATTATGTGCAACGAGTTCTTTACCATTTTATGAAGTACTTCAAACCCTTTGCAAGCATTCAGAAGCTACGCAGTTCCTTATGTCAAGGGTAATTAAAAGCAAGTTATTCTCAAACTAGAAACTAGGCGACGTACGAGGAGGAGAGTGTACAGCATTGCAGGCATTCATAAAAAAACAATGATAGTTGACAATGTATACGGGTAAAAAAGGGTCTTCTTGCTTTTTGTTTGATCTTTCAAAGATCGTCATTTCTTCCAAGATATAACTGAGCTGCGTAAAACAAAAAGAAACCTTCAGTTTCCCATGAAAACATGTACTGAATGTTAACAGAAAAGAGTTTACCTTTTTATTCGTTATATCAAGTTGGCTTCGATTCACTACACCAATAATTCCAAGTTTCACGGGAATAACTGTCACATGAAAAGAAAAAATACAAATACTGCCATGTCTTTAAATGAATGAACTGGAGTTGATGTCTAACATGACGAAATACTGGCTTAAAATATCTTCTGAAATTTATCGTCATAGCTACAAGGGGTCGTCCAAAAATCCACTCGAGATCAGTTAGCGGCATTTGGCCGGTCAGCGGGGGGGGGGTTGATCATTGGTGGAACTTAAAGAATTTCATGTCTTATATAAAACACATTTGCCAGTTGTTGGTTCGGTGGATTAACTTGGAATCAAGTCAAGGTTTCATAAATTGGATATGGAAACTAGTGAGAAGTGATTTTAGCGATGTTTTTGCCACTGTACCTTTTTGATGTTCCCGTTTTGCTATGAATGAGCAATCAATTCTTGTTAGACCAATACTTCGGCACAGCCTCAAAACAAAGACAAAAGAAAGGATCCACTAAGGAGGGAGGGGGAAGAGGGGTAACAAAGTTAGCGGCCAAATGCCGCTAAGTGATCATAAGTAGATTTTTGGACGACCCCTAAAGTGTCCAGTGATAGCGACAGAAACATTCATCTCAAAGCAGTTGATGCACTAAGAGTAGTCTGAAAGAAAGGAATTGTAAAGATGCAGCAAACGATGGACTGTGTACTTCAGTGGCTCATTACTTGTAAATAATAAGCCTAAACTAAGGGTGTTCCAAAGGCTTTGGCAACAAGGGGCAACAACAACAACAACAACGACAATAAGGGCGTTCCAAAGGCTTTGTGTTCTGTTTGTGTTGCTGCAGTAGATGAGCTGTTGCTATCATTGTCTCAGTTTCACACAGTCGCATGGGTCGGGCCTACACTTAGAGTTTGAGACCTAGTTTGAGTTAATCTGACCGGCTGTTGCTGATTTACGGAAGAGCAAAGGCAATATAAGTTTATGCTTTCAAATTAAAACGGCTGCTGCTCTACAGTAACGTCAAAATCAAATAACACATGAAGGACACGGTTCTTGCATCATATTCAAATTTTCTCTGCAGTTTTAAAAGCGTTGAAAGTATAGTAAAACGGCCTGACCCATCATTCCAAAAGAAAAAAGGGTCTACGAAACAAAGGGCAAAAGCTTGCAGCGGCCACTCAAGAAATCATTTCCAATCATTCTGATCCTATTTTCAAACATACAGTAAATCCCCGCGTATAAGAACCTATTTTCTCGAGACCCAGGCTGAAATTGGTTCTTATTTCAAAGATACTAACATTAATTTCAAGGTATAAAGGTTCCTATTTGAAGGGTACCTCATGTTGTCCCCTTGAGAGTCTCACAAAGATGTTCAGCTCTATTATTTGTTTTAGAAGCGTTCTTATGGACATAATAAGTAATTGGGGAGGAGAATAAGACAGTCAAAGCCAACAGGGGCCGTAATGACCTTAATAACAGCAATCGAAGATCAACTTTGCTACCCTTGTAATGAGAACCTATGTTTCATCAAGCTGAAACAGGTTGTTAATGCTAAGGTACATAATTTAGGAAAAACAGCCTCTAGGTTCTTATTTTGGGTAAGTTCTTATATGCGGGGATTTACTGTATAGTGTATGAAACGCATCAAAGCAAAGTACAACTAAAGTACTCAAATTAAATCAAATTAATTAAAGCAAAGTAAAGTTTGTGTTTCAGAACAACTCTGCTCAAGGTACGATTATTTTTATTCTTGAATGTTTTATTTAAATCTATATCGTACAACACGCTCAAAATAAGATTTTTTGCATCAAAGCAAAGGCTGCATAACCAGGTGAGTCAAAAAGTTTATGCGATTGGCGGGCTGTGGGATACAAAGTAAAATGTTAATCTATCAGTCAAAGGTTAACTGAGATGAGCAAATTTGTTTCGTAATATTCCTCATCCCAGAAATTAGGAAAATGTTGGTACAGGGCATGTTTGAGAACCGAAATTCCACATTCCATTGTGGTCTATGATTTGTCTTCTATTGAAATTCAGATTAGGTACCTCAAACTGGCGATGTAAACTTCAATGCTATATAAATCATGGTCCAGAATCAAACGTGGAATTCTCGATTCCCATAGAAACCCCTAGTTGGTATTTTTGTTGTTGTTGGGTCTTAAAGATGTGTGATTTTACGGAGCCAAATTTTCTCATCTTAATTAGCCTTTGGCTGATTGATTTACATCTTAGTTTTGAAGACCGGCAACATACTTTTTACTCCGTAGATCGCCAAATCCGTAAACTTTTTTCTTTAACTCACCCGGTAAAAATCTGGAAACCTCCGTTGCAAGCTTTTGCTCTTTGTTTCGAAGACCCTTCTTCTTTGGACAATGGATCTACGCACAAGCTACAGTAAATCCCCGCATATATGAACCTACCAAGTAAGAACCTAGCGGCTGTTTTCCTGAATTATGCACCTTGCAGTTACGAGCCTGTTTCAGTTTGATGAAAGATAAGCTCTTATTGCAGGGGTAGCAAAGCTGATTTTTGATTGTTGTTATGTAGTTCATTTTGGCCCCAATTGGCTGTTAAAGTTTGCTTCTCCTCCCCAATTAGTTATTAGGTCCATAAAAGACCCATCCAATAAAATTATGGGGCTGAAATCTTTTGTGAGGCACTAGAAGGGCCTACACAAGGTACCCTTCCAATAAGAACCTCTATGCCTTGAAATTAGTGTTAGAGTCTTTGAAATAAGAACCTATTTCAGCCTCTCTCTCCAAATAGATGGTTCTTATATGCGGGGATTTACTGTATGAAAGTGCAGTTTTATAGACTAATACATGGATAAACAAAAACTACAACTCCTCCACAGCAGCCACTCAAACGAGGCTAGCCTGGTTCCCTGCGTCAACTCGACCGTGTTCGTTTGAGGGTACTGGGCGCCAGGGATGCGATTTGTTGACGCCTGGATAAAAACCAGCGAAACTTCTCAAACTTCTCAATCCTTATTTGGAATACCGATTAAGCGTAGCTTGCGTGCAGTCTTTCTTTCGTGTAAATTGAATTGTTTTGTGTAAACTGAAAGAACTTTACCTTCTTTCAATTTTAGCATGCTTGATTTAAAGCATGCCACGATGAAAACAAAAGCCCGGGCCATAGTTACGGTGCGTGGTTACGGTTTTTGTCCAGACGTTATTTTCGACCGCTTCCGTGGAGCCCAGTCCCCCCAATCGAAAATAACGTCAGGGAACCAGACTGAAACGAGGCAAGTATGTTGGGACACCCTGTACAGTGCAGGTTACCATAAAAGAGTTCTATCATAGAATAATTCATCCAAGTAAGTTCTTATTATAAATTCAGGGATGCAAACATCTCTGTAGTTAATCACTGTAGTTTAAAGAGACTATGGTTGACATAATAGTCATATATTTATATAATGTAATTATCCTATCTTTATATATACTTGTGCATATTTTCTAGCTTAATCTTGTGTATAATCAAAGAACTATAATTACATTTAGTAATATTTATTTATAGGTTTTTTGTTCTATTAATATATTTATCTATTTTACTGCCAGTGAAAAACTTATATTATACTTAGGATCTGTGCAATGAATACATACATTACTGTTTAGAAGTACCACTGGCGTCCTTGTTTATTATCGAAGTAATAATATCAAATCTTGATAACACCATACCTTTTCCATACAGAATATCCATAGCGTCTGTGCCATGATCCATTAGATCTAATTTTGTCACAACCGCAAGGGTTCTGTTTCCTGTAAACAAAATATCAATGGCAAGTCACGATAAGTAAGGTTAAGCAGTATTATAAATTACGAATAATATCACAGGAGGATTTCGTTTTGAATACACCACTTCAATTAAGCAGCCTCTTTTTGGGAATTAGTCAAAGATTCTTCCCATCTTTCACATCAAAATTTTAAGCCCAGAATCGGATTTAGCACCCAAACTTTCGTCAAGCTACATGTATTCAAACTGCTGGAAATTGTTATGTTGGTTTTATGACAAAGTAAAGTTCAAAGATTCAAAGGGATTTGACCGTGAAAAATCGTTGAGGGTGAAACTTTACACCCCCGGGGGGTACTCCCATACTTGACTTGACAGGATTTGCCGCTCAACAGGTTGTCCTTTTACGGTAAAAATTATGCGACTGGGTGTCCTTTTCTGATAAAAATTAGTATGCGACAGGGTATTACAATTGATAAGAAAATTATGCGACAGGTATCATGCGGAAGGATGCTTTTCAGCGTTCTCTTGAAACAATGGATTCTGGCAAAATTTTTATGTGCCAAGGTATACTTTTGGGCCATTTTTTATGCCACAGGGTACAGGGTGTGGAGAGATTTGCCACACACCCCCGTCACTTCCCTAGTTAAGTACCCCCCCCCCCGGGTTACATCCCGAGTCATTTTCACGGTCAAATCCCTTTCACATTTTCAAACTTTAATTCGCCATAAAATTAGCAATAGAAGCGCTAGCAACATGAAAATTCATGGTTAGACTAAAGTGTGGGTGCCAAATACGAATTTGGCCTCTAAAATTGCATATGAGAGAATTTTGAATAATTTCCAAAACGCAGCTGTTAATTGAAGTGGTGTATTACAACTGTTAGTCGACAGACTACTGCAAGCTATTTTGTGCCAAAAGCTTTTGTAGCTGTGACAAAGTGATATGGAAAATCCCTTTAAAACTGAAGTTATTCGAGAATGGATCCAATCTAATCCATTCCAAACAACCCAATGAATGGATCATTTTGTTTCGTTTTGAGAGCTCAGTTACAGTTTTCAACACTGAACAGCAACGTTAGAAGAAAATAACCTTTCACTATAAATATTTGAATTTACAGCCTGAAACAGATCCTTGAAAACGTACTTACCTTCAGGATCGAAGTCTTTTGCAATTTTGATAGCTTCGGAAGTAACCATATCTGTATTTGCAGATGACACAGCCAAAATAATCGAATTCGGATTCCGAATATAATCAGCAATCAAGTCTCTTATTTGCATTTCGATGTCCGGAGGTTGATCACCAACTGGAATCTACAAAATTCAATTCAATTTAACTTTTCAAAAATGAAATTCTGTGTTCACATCTGGGAAAAGAAGGGCAGAACGAAGGAAGGAAATGGAAAGAAAGGCCAGAGAAAGAAAGAAGGAGAGAAATGGGAAAAGAGATAGAATGGGGTTGTATAATGGGAGAGAAGGACAAAGTGTGCAAGAAGAAACAAAAGTGTACGGCTTGCTACCAGGCAGGAAACATTTTTATGAACATCAAGTTAAAAAACAATGATTTTCTTTGTCATCGTTCTTGATCCCATCTGTGCTAGGAAAACTGAAAACAGAAATCCGACCTTCCAAGGAAATTTCTAGCTGTATATTAGAACTGTATTTTCCAGTGGTCGTAAGAGGATTTCATACTTTAAAGAAATGTGTGATGAAAAAACCATTATGTAAGTCCTAGTTGGGAAACAGAATTTTCCTGGCTAATTGGTTGGATGAATATAGTATATCGTTAGGATGAAGAATATGAAATTATGAGCCTTGAGCAGAAAACTAGTTTGCAAAAGCAAACATTGAACTTAAAATGTTGGTTTTTCCGTATACAGCAAAATTTCCAAAAAGTCAAAAAGAGAAACAACCAAACAGCAATATGAAGAGTGATTGATAATCATTTCCATACCTTTGTCATTCCTGGTAAATCTACAAGTGTCAAATTCACAACATATGGAGAGTAAATCTTCAAGTTGATTGGATGCTTCGATATGCCCTAACGAAAAGGAAAAAATATAAAGCTTCCTTGCAGTGACTCTTAACAGCCTTTGTTAAAGCAAGCAACTAGAAGATAATGACCATACTTGCTTGATGACTATTTTTTGAAAGTATTGATACACCTGAACTTCTTTTGGTGCACTCAGTTAGCATTGAAAGTATCAGTAAAATTGATATCCTTTAATTCAAAATGCCTGAAAAGGATAGCCTACGCGTAAACCCATTATCCCAAAGGAAGAAACGGTCTAGGAAACGAAAGGCAAAGGCTTGCAACGGCCGCCCACTCAATTATTCTAATCATGTTTGCTCACTGTTTCATTGACCCTCTCTCCATTTGGAATAATGGGTCTATGCGTTGGCTAGAAAAGGACCGATAAACCATTGATCCAGCCCACCTTTTCAAGGTAAGAGGTGTGAAAGCGGAAGTCTTTCGTTGTTGGAGATTTTGCATTTTGGAGTCTAAAATCTTGTTCTACGAACTGCGTAGAAGCAAATTTTCAGTTTCACATATGTCTTCGTTTGGAAATTATGGCGATTTAAAGAATCTGAATTCATAAGAGCTTTGACCGCGAAATCAGATGTTTGGACAAAGCTCTGGGTTTAGAATTATTCATGTCGCTATAATTTTGAAATTAAGACTCTACATTACATTAAGACTCTTATTTGCCTCTACATTAAACTTTGTACGAAGAACAGGATTTTGGACTAAAAAATGCAATATTTCTACCAACAAAATATATACTTCCCCTTTTGTGCCTCTTACCTTGAATAGATAGATTGTAAAATACAGTATTTTCTCATTCACATACTTCTGATCCCCTTTGATCTAATATCTTCGTAAACAACGACATAATTTCTAAGATTTATTAAGTGCCTCTATAAGGTTAATTTTCAAATTCTTGATGTTTCTTCGGTGCACCAAGTGCAGTTCAAGAAGCTAGAACGAACACCATACATAGCTAGCGCTGACAAAATCGTCCCTAGTTCATCTCTCTAGACATGTCTTTATAGAAATGAATCATATGATATTGTTCTGTTACCTAAGTTGCATGTAAAATGAGCCAAAACCAAAGCCATTTAGTAACTTAGCTTAGCAGCTGGGCTTGAGTGCATAGAAACTTACAGGGAAATAAAATTCAAACGAGTGTAGCATATATACCTTGTTACTACCAGTGAGTCTTTCTGTCTCATTCTGAATTTCTCTTCGAATCTCAGAAAAATCTGTGAATTTCTGCAAAGCAAGTAAAGTTTAGTAAAAATTTGGTGACTGTGACTTCAAAGACAGAGTGCAACAATATTGAAGTGCCTTTATCTATGTCTTATAACTCCTGAGAGAGGTGAAACACCCATGGCATATTGTTGTTTGAAAAGAGTCCTAACGGTTTCATCAAGTCTTTTAGGGCCTTTTTCAAATATATATTTGAAAACATGAAATTTTTGTAAAATTTGATTTACCTTTTTCCAGTGGTGGTAGGAAGGTGCGAAAAATCGCAAAAAATACTTCGATCTTTTGGCTTTTAACTATAATTTGAATCATTCAAATCCATGAAGTACCCTTGGTGTTATGAATTTTGAAAGTGGGAACTTTTCCCGGCTAATCCAGCAAGCCCTTACGATTTGATCAAGTGTTTTAGGACATGAAATACTATTTCCCATGGTGGTAGGTAAGAAGATCACAAAAATACTTTGATCTTGTGGATTTTAACCATAATTTGAATAATTCAAATCCATGAAGTACTCTTGGTGCTATGAATTTTGAAGGTGGGAACTTTTCCCGGCTAATCCAGCAAGCCCTTACGATTTGATCAAGTGTTTTAGGACATGAAATACTATTTCCCATGGTGGTAAGAAGATCACAAAAATACTTTGATCTTGTGGCTTTTAACCATAATTTGAATAATTCAAATCCATGAAGTACCCTTGGTGTTATGAATTTTGAAAGTGGGAACTTTTCCCGGCTAATCCAGCAAGCCCTTACGATTTGATCAAGTGTTTTAGGACATGAAATACTATTTCCCATGGTGGTAGGTAAGAAGATCACAAAAATACTTTGATCTTGTGGCTTTTAACCATAATTTGAATCATTCAAATACATGAAGTACCCTTGGTGTTATGAATTTTGAAAGTGGGAACTTTTTCTAGCTCATCCAGCATACTTATCAATTATGGTTTTCTTTTGCTTTAACAACAATAGAAACATGATGCCACAAAAGCAAAACTAATGTGATTTGCCTTATCTCTGACGTGCAGAAATCTACCCCATTCTTCTGCCACTTCCTCCTGGTCATTTGATGGTTCTCTAGCTGTTGCAGCTTCTTCTTCATCATGTGCTCCATCTTCATTCGTTTCACTGTTATCTGCAAAGATACACAGCATAGAATGACAGCATTAAAAATGCAATGATCATGATCACTCTGGGTAACTAAGAGGCCCTTCACATGAGACCCGACATGAAACTTAGGGCGACATGAACTCATGCCAGCATGAAAATTCGAGAAGATTCACTCCTGTTTACATGAGACCTGATATAGGCCCGATATGAAACTTTCTACCTACGTCAGACATTTTCACATAACATGACGTAGATATTTTAGACGGAAAACGAAGGAAATTTTGTTTTCATATCGCCCCGATCTGAGAAAAATGTGTTTGCATGAGATTTTCATGCCGGTATGAGTTTCATTCCCCCAACATGACTTGTCATGCCGGCACAAAAAGCGACATGAAATTTTCATATCGCCCCAGCATCATGTAAACACTACAGTAGCTCAGACCAGCATCCAATATGAAAACTCGTGCCAGCATGAGTTTCATGACGGGTCTCATGTAAAGGGCCTCTAAAACACTTTCCACTGAAAGATTACGATTTACTCGCAAATGCTTGGTTGAATAACCAAAACCTTTAAGTAAATTTAAGAGTTACATCTTCTAAATTGGACTCTTTATATCCACGAAAATTCCACAAAAGTCTGGAGGAAAGAAAGACCATTTCATCAAATTCATCTTTGAAAATAATTGCCAATCACAGAAATGTTTGAAATCTTATATGTACTTTATGAATGATCATGAAATTGACATAATGCCTACAAAAAGCCTGCTGATCAGTCATCTTTTTAAAAATGGGGTGCTATCTTCTCAATTAGCCTAGCTACTGACAAGCTCATCTTCACAAAATCCCCATTTATACGTTGTTTCGATTGCTGGTATTGCTGTTGCATTTAAGTTAAACTGATGTTATAGATAAGATAAACTGAAGTTGTAGATACAACAACAAATAGTTTGGATCATCTGCTTACTTTGGAAGCCTTCTACATCAGGAATCTGAAACCTGAACTGAACACAAACGATGAGTTTAGGAACTTATTATGCTGTACATTGCAGTTTTTTATGTTTTGAAAATGGATGTTACTTGCATATTTTGATTGGTTGTGTTGTCTTGTGAAAGGGAATTCTCAGCTATGAAACAGAAATTGAGATGAACCAAAAAGGACAAATAATAACTGTTAAATCACAATATGGCTTTCAAAAGGCTCAATGGCTTTTAAAGGACTTATGTCTCATACCCTCTGAAGTGGGTGATGCATCAAAATAATCTTCCTTGTCATGTGCTTCATCTGTGGCATCTGATTGGTTGTTTCTCCGATGAGGCACATGTATAAGTTGTAAGACAAGTGGCCTTCTTGTGACAATACCAGCACCTTACAAAGGAAACATTTTAACAGTAGCAAGAAATATCACCAAGTAGGAAAAACAAAGACGAGTCTGCTCTGTTTTGTTCAACATGGTCACAACAGGGGCAGATTTTGCAATACAATAGCATCAGCTGCTTTGGTTCACACCTCAATTCAAAGCGATTGGCAAATACAGACAAAGGAAATTCTCTCAACCAATAATTCAAAACGAACATAGCTGCAAAGTTGCAACAAGTATGACTAACCCTTGTTTGGTGTGAGCGATGTGATGTTTTCAAGAAAAGTTATGTGCTCATAACAAAAGAAGAAGGCTAAATCTAAAGCTGTGTCTTTTGTTAATTTGATTCAGGAGCTGAGGATTAACTATCTACTTTTGAGCAAATATGCAACTGTTGCAATATGCTCTGCTTGGCTTCTAAATAATGTAAGCAAAATCCACAAGACAGAATTTTAAGCTTACCCTTCTTCTCTCTTCTAAAGCAGATATCTTCTTTTAAAAACCTCCCTTTGCCCGCTCCAAGTGAGAGTTTGCTGCACTGGTTTCTCTCTTCTAAAGCACATATCTTCTTTTAAAAACCTCCCTTTGCCCGCTCCAAGTGAGAGTTTGCTGCACTGGTTTCTCTCTTCTAAAGCACATATCTTCTTTTAAAAACCTCCCTTTGCCCGCTCCAAGTGAGAGTTTGCTGCACTGGTTTCAGTGGTTTCAGGGCAACTTTGTGGCTATGTTTGTTTTTAAATTACTGGTTGAGAGAATTTCCTTTGTCTGTATTCGCTAATCACTTTGACTTGAGGTGTGATCCAAAGCAACTGATGCTATAATTGTATCTATTACAAAATCTGCTCTTGTTCATGGTCAAGGAAAACTTTGCGACCAAGTTACTTCATGATCACAAGGCCAATTTGAGAAGCAACAAAACAATAGACTACATATCATGATTGGAAAAATTACATCTATTTTTATGGGAAGTTTTGGGGGAGGGGTGCATTCTTTGAACAGCCAGTAGATCCTTTCTGTGTAAACTCTTGCTAGAGTCAGCAAATTTGTAGGTGGCAAGAGGATGTTTGGCCCCCATTGCTGGAAAAAACAATATCATCATTTGTTTTTGAAAATGATGGAATGAATAAAGAATTTCAATGGAAGCAATGGTTTCATCCCCAAAAATGTACAGTGTCCCCCATTGAAACTGACAGATTATGATATACAGATGAATGCAAGGACATAATTTCAATGACAAGATTTTCTAAGTGATACCTCTTGGCAAGAAATCCCTTCCAACAATATTCTCCAAGACTGAACTTTTTCCACTACTCTGGAAGAGGGAAAAATATATTTAAATTGCAAAATCTCACACATCTGGAACAAGAAATTTGTGAGTCCGCAATAACTATTTGAAAACATCCACAGGAAGTAGGTGGGGGTCCTATAAACTTCATAAGTGCAGAAAAAGATATTTTGGGTGTTTCTTTCATTTTATATTTCTTTGTAAATCATCTGCTATACATTGGAGAGGGTACTTATTTCTGAGACTCCCTATTGAGTTTTTTTCCTTGCATATACTTTCATTGATGGAAGTTGCTGTTGTGATTAGGCCAAGGTGCATTCCTTGCACTTATGCCTGAAGACCTTTGAGATATGTATTTATGTATCATTTGCCACATACAAAATATATATAACATACAAGTTATTATAACAAATATAAAAATAGATACAATACAATACTTTAAGGTTTAAAAATGTAAAAGGAAAACACCCCTAATAACAGTGGCAGGGATAGCATTAAAGGGCAAGCTGACCTTATTTCCATAATGGTCCCCTTAGAGGTGCTGCTTTAACAGATGGAAAAGAAGTTTTCTTAGCAGCAGGTTGTAAAAATCTGATGGAAACAGCAGAAAACTATTGCAACAAAGCTACAAAATTTACATGAGTTGAATAGAAAGATTGTGATATCTGTCAAGATTGATATTCCAGCCATAGCTCTGTCTATAAATGAGAGTTTCCATTCTAGTGTGTGGCTGGGGGGTGAAACAAACTTTTGGTAACAAAAGACTGGTAACAAAGCCTTTCTGTGGCTTTTTCTGTGGGGCATGCTTGCCTGATTTCAGTTGCCATCACAAAACAACTTTCACTTGTGACTAAAGTTGTCAGTCCTTAATGAGGGGGCTTTGGGACTACTAGAACCTGCAAATCCAGATCAAAATTATCAGAAACCGGAAAACCAACGAGCAAAAAACCAAAATCCAAAGTTGCTCTTCTGAACAAAAATCATGAAATTTCATCAGTAATCTTTGATTACTTCCAACATGAAACTGCTCCGTTCTGGCAGAAACAAAATTTGCAAGCCATTTTTTGAAAACTGCATGGGTAACACAGCAACCTGGTTGGAAAACGTGTGCGGAGATTGGTCTATCAAAGAATTTTTGTGCAGACCGAAAACTAGCCAGCAATTTTTGGGAGAAGCGCGTTCCCAGCGAAGACCAAACTGTACATTCTGGTGGATATGGCAGGTTTGTACCAAACTGGAAAGTTTGTATCTTACATGTGCCAGTCAAAATGGCCTAAGTAAGACTGCACGGAAAATGAGAACAATGGATTAAAACAATAGATCCTTTGTTCATTGCCAGCTGCACAACTCGGGTTAAAAACTGTGTACATTCCTGTGCAGTACAAAGTTTCTACTCTAGGGTTTGTAATATGTAGCTCTAATTTATGCCCAGCGCATTAAGTTTTTGTTTTGCCAAACGTTTACGCAGCACCAACTGTCTAAAGACAATGGTCCCATTGTTCTTCTATTGTTTTTTGCGTTTCTCCATGCCAAAGAATAGCATAACATACAGGTTTTCCAGCATGGTTAGTTGCTTTTGATGTTTTAGTGACAAAAAACAAGAGCAAATGGATGTTATCACTGCATTATTTGCTGTCGTTGATCTGCAACTTTTATGTGAAATTTGATGTAATTTGCACCATTTCAACTTTAAACACAAGAAACATCACTTTTTACTTTTAATTTCTGAAAATTTTCTTTGTACCTTACAACAGCACAATCAATCGTAAAAGTGCTTATCATCATCGTATATCTTTGAGGTTAAGTTTACCTGCGTTCCAACAACAACAATCTGTGGCAGCTGTATTGCTTCGGATCCTACAGTATTGAAAACATCTTGTAGTTTGTTGATAACAGGAATCAACTGCTCCATAATTCACAGCAGCTTGCCTATCGTCGCTTGAGGACTTAGGCCACTCCACTGGTTTCCAGGAGATTGCTGTTTCAAATCTTTTTCCAACAACGGCTTAGCAAACCCGATGTCTGCTAAATTCGAAGGGGCCTCTTCTTCAGAAGTATCAGGCTGTATTGCAGGCTTCAGAAGGCTCTTTTCAGCTAACACATCTGTATTTTCTGTCAATTATTTCATCGCGCCCAGCCCAGGTTTCCTTTCCTTGACTAACTTTGTGCTCAAAGATGATTTGAAACGAGGTAACGAACAGAGCCTCGATTAGGGATATGACGTCACATGTGAAATCTTACCCCTATTCACACTGGCAAGAGGATGATTCAGGTCAGGTTATCAAGTAGAGCGCTCTGATTGGTCAATCCAACAAATTGAATACATCTGATTGGTTGAAATCTAATCTCGCTTAGATAAAGCTGGTTTAAGCTTGCCAGTGTGCACAGGGTATATATTTTTTGGACGCATGATAGCTCTCGAGAAGGATAGAAGATGCAGGTTTTTTGTAAGAGACTGGTCTATTAGAAAAACCAGTACAAAGATGGTCAAAATTTTAAGAAACTCTAGTACTATGTCTGAGAAGTACTGAGAGACTTTCAAAGTTGAAAGCATGGATATTAAAGCAAACAGATCGTTGAATCTTTACTCTTGCACAATATCAACTAACCATTTGTGTGTTCAACATAACAGAACACTTTTTATTCCTAAATGATGTTTTGAATGCCAAGAAACATATCTGCCCCATTGTTAGCGACCACGAAAATTAAGAAACCAATTAAGAAAGTTTTAGTGCTAAAATGGACAAAATTTTATGTGAAATTAAGAAACTTTTAGTACTATGGCCTCATCCTAGATTGTTATAAGAAACGTGTGCACGAAAAGAGAATCACAACATACAACTGTACCTATAATTATCTAAACTATGTCACATGTTTGTTACTGCACAGCTTTACAATGCAAGTACATTAGTAGTTTAGTTTTACTATTTGCAAACGAATCTTTCTTACAAGAACGTCAAAAATGAGGGATTTCTCTCGATTTCGAGCAGATCATCACATCCTACACTGATTATGTGGCCGTAGTTATCGCTATTGAAAGGCTGCAGGACGCTTCTAACTACGACTCATAATCAATTGCCATTATTTTGAAATGATTATATCTGCCTCGTTTTGATAAGGGCCTAGGCAAAAAAGTTTTAAAAAACTTTAACACAAACACTCGTATTTTTGAACTGAAACACATTTATTAGAAACTTCACAGTAAATTACTTAATGCTTAGCGAAAGCAACAAAGCAGTACATAAGTACAAGGCTTGACCTGTATTCCTAATTGCAAGACTTTGTTCTGCACAGGTAGCAGCGTATATGGTTATAGTAATTGCAAAAGTAAAATTGCAAACCAACCTTTGTTTCCTTCCTTGTTCTGTTGATTGTGATGTTCATGTTGTCCTCTGACTCCTTCCATCAAAGCGCTAGGCCCATCAACAAAGCCCAGTCCCGTTGGATTCTTGTTTTGGGGACTGGGCCTTTTGATGGGCCTAGTGTTTTGATGTAGGGAGTCAGCGGACAACACGAATATCACAATCAACAGAACATCGATAAGGAAGAAAACAAAGATTGGTTTGCAATTTTACTTTTACAATTACTACAACCACACGTTAACTGTCGTTCTGTCAAGTTAAGTTCTTTGACATTCTGCTTTGAGCTTCGAGTTTTGGGTGGGTGGTAGCGATTACTAGGACTCAACGTAATTGAGTCTATGTTAATCTATCAGTCGAAGGCTTACTTAGATTTCGAAACTGTGTTTGGTATATCATTCTTCTCTAAATTTGAATAAATGAATGAATCAATAAACCAATGGACCAATAAATGAACCAAAAAATTTGAAAAATGCTTGTATGGGGTATGACTCACTTGCCATTGAAGTTGAAATTGTATAGTTGAATGTATGAGCGATAGGACACCTTTTCCAGCTACTTTGCAGTCATTAAATTTCTATAAGGTAACGTTAAATTTACCGATACATCTGGTGCTGGGAAGACAGCAAGAAAAATAACGAATAAGCTTGATCTTTCGGCTTTTCACTGGAATTTGAATCATTCAATTTTGTCAAGTACTCTTGGTGCTACGAATTTTTAAAGGTGGAAACTTTTTCCTGGTTCAGTCTGAGGGGTGAATCACTTCTCAAACTACTGCACGTGATTGTTGTGATTTTAAAATCATATAATTTTTATCTTTGTGACTTTCTGGTGTGACTTTTTTTGTGATTTTGTGATTTTCGTTTGTGATTTTTGTGATTTTGAAGAAGGTGTACGAAGAAAAAGTCAGTGATTTGCCCCTCGGTTCACCCGGTATAGAATCTTAATAACTTGTAAATAAAAACGACGTCATCAGCTGACTTAGAATCATTGCCTAACTTGTGAAAAGGAAATAAGATGTCAAAACATCTTCGTTTTAGGCCACCTTGAAGAATCCAGCAAAAGGAGACGTTCTTGTAAGAAAGAGTGCAGTTAAAACCCTTTCAAGCAACAAGAAATTTTTACCATCCTAGTCAGTCAGTTTACTTATTTACTTTTACAGTATGTCCAGCTCAATTTGTAACTCATTTGGGATATTTTTGATCCAGGTATTCCAAAAAATCTTCCAATGTTTGCAGTCTGATTTTGTTTGGTCTGCTAGGCCTTCTTCTCAAAGGGATTTTTTCACTCTTGAAGTCGTCGTTATCCGCCAGGGAGGACAAAAGGCTAAGTTCTTCATCTGTAGGCTTGTCCAGTTTCTCAAGAATCTAAACGAAAGAAAATTCAATTACTTCAAACAAGGAAATCAGTGATGAACATAGCCCACAGAAAGACAAAAGGCTAAGTTCTTCATCTGTAGGCTTTCGAGTTTCTCAAGAATCTAAACGAAAGAAAATTCTATCACTTCAAACAAGGAAATCAGTGATGAACATAGCCCACAGAAAGACACAACGATTCAAAAAACGGTTTCAAAAAGGTTCAAAAAGGTTCAAAACCGATTCAAAAAGGTTCAAAAAACGATAACAACTGCTTTTAAAAGGTGAAGGCTAAGGTGAAGTTGCCGTTGAGGCTTTTAGCGCCAAGCTTTGGGATTGCAGTGAACTTGCTCAAATTGTCTCAAGACGATTTGGGCGAGTCCAGGATCGCGGAAGTAGCGGAGATCTGATTGTGATCTGATCGAGTCCACGACTCGTTGTCATGACGCTCAAGTGGTTGGGCTCCATTTGGGATCGATTCCTGTCCGCTTGACTCTGGCTTGACTGTTCTGCCACGTGCGCTGATAGGTTGAACACTGTCTTCGCAAGAGAAGATGATGCAGAGAGAAAGCACACAGGTCTTCCAGTCACTTAAAGACCCATTGCTAACCATGATCCTTTGTGCCCCGAATGAAAAGCAAGACAAAGGCAATTTAGGCCAAAAAGGACTTTCAGATAACACGAAAGTCGACTTTGGCGTCACGAAGGATCACGGTTAGCAATGGGTCTTTAAGTAAGGGATCACACTTTGTAATAAAGGTAGTAAACAACTGTCACACACATTATTTTCCATCTCTTCTCTGCGGCGGCTAGAAATAGCTGAAATTGTACAGAGCACACACCACCACCCAGGCTAAATGTAATCATTCTTGTATTTGATTATTATTTTAGTTTCTCAAAAATCTAAACGAAAGAAACTTCTATTACTTCTGTATAAGGAAATCAGTGACGAACAAAGGGCAACATAAAGCACTATAAAGTTCAAGAAACGCTAGCAACTGCTTTGAGAAGGTGAAGGCGAAGGTGAAGCTAACTAGACAATCGATCTGAATGGCGCGAGTTGACTTTTGAAGTGTGTAATGGAATAGATGAGAAGGGGAAAGAGAAAAACGAACGGATGAGGGACAAGAGACCCCAAAGAAAATAGACAAGAACTATAAAGGTGAAGGTGAAGTTACGGTTTTCACCGCCAAGCGCTGGGATCGCAGAAATAGCTAAGGGCTAATCGAGTCTGCTACACCTTGTCATGACGCTCAAGAGGTGCTGGTGGGATTTGAGCTCCGTCCACCTGATGGTTCTGGTTGCAAAGTCAGTGCATTACAACACGGCACCACAACACTATGGAAGTCTTCAAGTTGAGTATTTATGTTGTGTGTTATGCTTGCATCGGGTCGTAGGCTTATATATTGTATTTGATTATTAAAGAGCCATTAATCGGTATAAAAACAGCCCGGTCGTGTTATTTGTCTGTGTTTTGCGTGAACCAAACTGATGAGCTTGCGACGAAACGCGTATATGGAGTAATTACATTTTGATAACTAATTACTTGACTTTCTTACAGGTTTATCAGCTTTCTCTCCAGTTACAGGTTTATCTTATATTATTGCCGTTCTTTTACAGGACTTGATAGTGTTTTCTTACAGGATACAAGTTTATTGTGCGTCAATGTAGATGTCCGTTACTTAAGGTCATCTTAAAATTTTGTACCACTAATCATTTGTTTATATAAAGAGCCACAATCACCCGGGATCCTTTGCACGCCGCAAAAGCAGCAGTTTCAGACTATCGATGAGAATAAAGTTTCATTGATCCAAATGAAGCAAGTTTGTGACTTTATTAAATGAAAGCTGCCAGCAGTTTTAACTCCCTAAATGCCAATAATAACTTTACAGTCAAAGCGGAAGAAGCGCACCAGCCACATTTTCAATATTCAAAGTCGGATCGTATCTTCATTGAATTTTGTATTCTCTGAATGAAGAAATCATTAGAGATTCTTTTTTATTGTGGCTCTTAAGGGTAAGAACCCCTGTTGTAAACATCCAGACAATCCGTTCAACGGAAGCAATAAGAGTATAAATTTGTCAAAATATTCGACTTTGTACACAGGTAGCAGCGTATGGTTGTACTAATTGTAAAAGTAAAATTGCAAACCAACCATAATCTTCTTCCTAATCGTTCTTCTGTTGATTGTGATGTTCGTGTTCTCCACTGACTCCTTCCATCAAAACACTAGGCCCATCAACAGACCCATCTCGTTTGGGGACTGGGTCTGTTGATGGGCCTAGTGTTTTGATGGAAGGAGTCAGAGGAGAATACGAACATCACAATCAACAGAAGAACGATGAAGGAGAAGACAACGGTTGGTTTGCAATTTTACTTTTACAATTAGTACAACCATACGCTGCTACCTGTGCTTTGTACAAAGATGATAAGTTGATAACAACCTTTCGAGCTTAACTCTTCATCAGTAATATTCGAATAGAACGGAAGCAAATAACAAAGCAGTATTCGAAACTCATGAAAATCTATTTGGAAGTAATCTTCGAATTTACATGGTATGCTTCTTCCGCTTTGACTGCACGCCAGATGCCTTGCAATAAAAATCGTAGTAGATAAAGCCAGTTAACGAATTCGATTTTGCTTCTGCACGTCTCAATATGCAATGGACCTTCAAAGAATATTTTTTGTAAACACAAAGATTTGACTTATCCCTAGAAATGAATATACACTCAGTCATAAATTGGATGAAAGGAATTTTAGCGCTTTCTTAATTTTTGGCCATCTGTGCGCTTATTGAATTTTCAAAACAATAATTATTGCAAAGCAAGTTTTTATTAGGCCCTTATTAGGCATGTTTGAAGCTTTTGAAGCTGGGATTTTGGGTTAATCATATAGTGTCAACGCTATCGTCATGATTTGTCATCAGACTAACAACGGGAGTTTCAATAAACTATCTACCGGGTGTCCAGAAAAATTGGAATATGTCCATGATTTATTTTCTGGCTAGACCCTGCTTCAAAACCTCTGACTTTCGGGTGCACTGTAAATTCTGATTTTGCGAGTTTGTATCTCCGGTGTTTGGTGGACGATTTTTAAATGCAAGAGGGGGCTGACAGGGTAGTGGTACCATAATACCAGAGGGGTGATACCTGGTCCAACATTTTGCAAAGGTGGTGGAACCTGGTACCAAAAGTATTGGTACCTGCACTAAGCCTATATGAGTTGGTACCGATAACAATTTCTTCAATGGATGTTTTCGGAATTCCTAGAAAAAATTTTAGCTTTTAACAGTGAAGACAGTGACACAAACACGACTGTGACGCGTTCAGGAGTGGTTTAGTCTTGCCCATTGTTCTCATGAGGATATCACGTATACCTCTTTTCGAAATTCCTCATATTGACAATAAACTTACCCTAGGAACAATAAACAGTACCACGTTAATTATCAGTTATTAGCTCCTTCACCCAAAATTGGTGGTAAAAATTCCTTCAATTTGGGTAGAACCTGGTACCAAATGAGTAGCTACCGGTAACAAAGACTCCCTCTGTCACCCCCTATGTAAGGTGTGTGGATCTAAGTTCGAGATTGATGAATTTAGTGGTTCAATCAGACAGTAATGATATCTCATTGTTTCCTGCTTACCTTCAGTTAGACTGATGAAGATGAGTCTCTTGTTGCCCTGTGCTCTTTGACTTGATGATGGCGCTTCACAACCTCGTTCCCAGGCCCCAAACGGTCTTCTCGCAATCTCAACCGTCGACCGATTTGGGACTCAGTATCGACGCAGGAGTAATGGCCGTTGTATCAAGGTTGGGCGCTTCAGGCAATAGAGACTCATAGTATTACTCTGAAAAACTTGGCCCTATTTAGGCCCAAACTTCGCAATTCCTCCAGTACCAATCAGATTGCGAGATTAGGCAGAGAACAATGCTATCGAATTTTCAATTCGAATGATGCAGTTGACTAGATTTTGAACAAAATTGCTATGGCAGGTAGCTGAAGTTTTCTCTGGTTTGTTTTGGTCTTAAAAACATGGAAAATGTAGCGTTGAAAGGCTCATTTTGCGCTTACCAGGTAAAGTGAACTTCCTTCTTCAGATTTATACCAAGTTTCGTTGATTAAATGTCCGCTTAACGTGGTTTTCATCGCATTTTCTTTCCGAGGAGTGACCGTTGAATAGACCTACGGCAGTAGTTCCATCCTGATTCGATCGATCGAATCATGATCGAACCCAGGAGATAGGGCCGGGTTTTCACTGTTTCATAATGAGTCCCTCTTGAGCAAGGTTTACCGCAGGGATACAAGGGATTCATCGTCACAATTCTAACCTTCAGCCAAAATAGGGTATTTTCTGAGGCACGCGGTACTTCCTAATATTATCGTCTTGATATGCAAGGGGCGTGAGCTTTAAGCGGGGGTCATCGGAGTTTGCGGAACAGCGGAATCTGAAGACAAATTGTCTTGGAATACGGAATTCTAGCAATTTCTGGGCGGAACGACAGAATTCTCCATCCTTAAGGCCGGTTTCCAGTTCGACGACTTTGGTCGCGCGCACCGTCCGATCGCGCGACCGTGGTGGCACAGCCAGTTTCCAGTTCTAGCGAAAAGCGCGCCAACTTCACAACAACAAAGATGGCAATTTTGGTGCTCAAAGTGCGAGCCTAATTCGCTCTTGGGTGCAAGTACGCGTAGGGATCAAGTTCACATACCTGAGGCACCAAATTTGGCACTGACTTCTCGCCAAGCTTGTTGCTTTTTCAGTTCATCTTTGTAAGCCATCATCTATTCATCATCTATTTAAATGATTTTGAAGATTGTCTTGTGCTCTCTACAGCGGGTATGTACGCAGATGATACACACGTGACTGTAACGTCAGATAGCATAGAAGAACTTTTTGAAAGCGCTCGGGAGGAAATGATGAATATTTCGGAATGGATGAGAATTAACAAACTAAGCATTAATCCACAAAAAACCGAATACATGATAATTGGGCACCCACGAAGAACGAATAAGATATCATCCCATGAGCCACTTATGTTGAATGGCGCAGAAATTAAGCGTTTCAAGGAGACAAAGTCGTTGGGTATACTTGTTGATGAAGGATTGAATTGGAACGAACAGCACAGCAAAGTTAAAGGGAAAGTCTCTGGTGGGCTATGGTCTCTGAAAAAGTTAATGAAAATTGTCCCGCAATCCCAGCTAGTTAACATTTACCATGCTCTTGTGGAGAGTCACTTGCGATATGCAAATGTTGTATGGTGGTCTCTCTCCAACACAAAATTAGAAGGCCTTCAACGTCTGCAAAATAGAGCTCAGTCAATCATAGAAAGGGCAAAAATCAAAGATCAGTGGTCTCGAGACTGGTTGACTGTAGAACAACTAATAAACTTTGACCGATCTGTTATGACCTATAAGATGATGAATAAGATCTGCCCTGAAAGCCTTTGGGATAGATATAAAACAAGAAATATGTACTCAAGTTATAGAACAAGAAACTGCATGGACATTCAACTTCCGAGATATAATCTTGAGTACTCAAAGAAAAGCTTTCACTATTCGGGTCTAAAGCTTGGAACGAAATCCCCACTACCATCAGGGAACTCTCTACCTTGCAACAATTCAAAAAACACCTCAAGATGCATTTGAGGAGCTGAATTAAACTCAAACACGACTCCCTGGAAGATCAGCCCCACCTAATGAATTTTTTATATATTTATTTTTATGCCTGTACATTTTAAGTTTTGCTGAAGGGATTTTTCGTGTATAAATAATGTATAATAATAATAAATAATATAAATAATAATAATAGCCCTGCAAGAAGTGTCCCACAGGCATCGGAATTACCTGACTTCCTAGACCTCCTCAACAAGTACAGTATCTCCTCTTTCCTTTGGTCCTGAAGTTGCGTTTGACTGAGGTCATCAAAATCGCTAGCACCACGAGCCAGATCTTGCAACGTTGAAGCGTCAATTTCAGCCATATCTTCGCTACAATTATGTCCCCCCAGAAACAGAGCTTCTTGCAACAGCACCATCGCTTAAAATCTTGCTGGTTTTCTTAGGCCAATTTCTGGCTGTTGCTTTGGTGAATGTGGCATGTGACGAAATCACATAATATGCAAATGAGTTGTGAAGTGATTTGATTGGCTGCGCTTGCATTGGTCGCGAAAGAGTTGAACTTGATTCAACTCCCAGAACTGGTCGTGCGCTCGCCTGCGATCGCCTGATTTCAGAGCATGCTATGGACTGCGCATGCTCAGATAGTTGTTTGACGGGGCGCGCTACCAAATTTGCCGAACTGGAAACCGGCCTTCAGCGGACGCGGATTTTCTCGAAAATGATTAGCGGAATATGGAATTTTCATGAAAATTCATGAATTTGCGGATCCTTCAACTGTTTTCTTGTAAAAGAAAGGTCGTTGTCACATCTTTGTTTCTCTGGTCAGCACTATGACGATATTTTCCAAGCTTTGCACAAAAATCTTAACTCGCACTTTTCTCCTCTTACTCGCACTCTACTCTCGCACTCTTCGTACTCAAGAATTTTAACTCGCCTGGATGGATGAGAATGTCTTACAATACTAATTTGCGCAATCATTGATAACAAAGTTGCGGGACGTGGAGCTTTAGCTAACAGTGACCTGAATGGCAGATTTTAACTGAATGAAAATCACGTGGAACGGCGGATTTCTACTCCCCCCCTGATGACCCCCACCTTTAAACAGAATTGCAATTCAATTTCGATCGAATGTTTGCAACTCACCCTGTGTATCTTTGAAAGAGTTGACACACGTATTGCTGTTATAAGAAACCAAGAAAGTGGGTCAGTGCTGACAGTTTCTTAAATCATCAAATTTTCAGCACTCGCAGTTTCTTAAAGGGTTCAAAACAATATTCATATCTATTACCAGTATCTCTAGAACTTTTCAAAACAATGTTTCTGGGAACCTTTGCAATGTTAAGACAAGAACCTCAAGAAACCTCAAGAAACCTTCCAAGCAACAACAGAAAATAGAGAAAACTATCCCGATCAAAATAAATAGTTTCTTAAGTGATATTTTCCCAGCACTGGGTTTTCTTATTTGTTTGTGGAGAACTAAGAGTTGAGTTTCTTATGAGCAGTTTCTAAAAGAAAATGCATGCACTCTGTTTTTACTCACCCGAACCAGACAGTTTTTTGATCAACAAGCTCGTAAAAAATATGAAAGGCGTGACATGCAGCTGATAGTACTGTGTTTCTCTTTCTTGAACAATTGAAAATTTGATTTATATAAATGTATGGGAACATGACGGATTTCTACTCCCCCCCTGATGACCCCCACCTTTAAACAGAATTGCAATTCAATTTCGATCGAATGTTTGCAACTCACCCTGTGTATCTTTGAAAGAGGTGACACACGTATTGCTGTTATAAGAAACCAAGAAAGTGGGTCAGTGCTGACAGTTTCTTAAATCATCAAATTTTCAGCACTCGCAGTTTCTTAAAGGGTTCAAAACAATATTCATATCTATTACCAGTATCTCTAGAACTTTTCAAAACAATGTTTCTGGGAACCTTTGCAATGTTAAGGCAAGAACCTCAAGAAACCTCAAGAAACCTTCCAAGCAACAATAGAAAATAGAGAAAAATATCCCGATCAAAATAAATAGTTTCTTAAGTGATATTTTCCCAGCACTGGGTTTTCTTATTTGTTTGTGGAGAACTAAGAGTTGAGTTTCTTATGAGCAGTTTCTAAAAGAAAATGCATGCACTCTGTTTTTACTCACCCGAACCAGACAGTTTTTTGATCAACAAGCTCGTAAAAAATATGAAAGGCGTGACATGCAGCTGATAGTACTGTGTTTCTCTTTCTTGAACAATTGAAAATTTGATTTATATAAATGTATGGGAACATGACGCCTTACATCAGTCATTTCAAGTGATTTCATCACTTCAGTTTGAGGTCGTCAAAACTTTCCTTTAATTTCTCAAATCTCTTTAATTGAGCTGTTTAACGCATCTCTACATCTGAAATTAGTCAACGGATATGGTGTCAAATAGCTGCGTAAATCATTAATTGCCTATCAAGTCTGTGATACAAGATAAGAAAAGCTAAAAACTACAGGTGTTCTGAGATGTGCATGACAAAATTTGCAGAACATTTTGGGCGAGTCGAAACGGTTTCGGCGTTCGTTAAATTTTAGATTCCTAAACTAGCGGGTGAGCAGGAAACAAGTTCCTATGTTTGAAAATTCGTAGAACCAAAAGTACTTCACCAATCGGAATGATTCACATTGCAGTCAAAAGTCGAAAGATAGAAGTATTTTGAAATGTTTCTTGTCGTCTTACGAGCACTTGAAATATCGGTAAATTCAACTTTACAAAATTTGATGAAAAAGGGCTTAAAACACTTGATCTAATCGTAAGGACGGACTGTCCACCCAAAGAACAATAAGCACGGGCATTCTACCTCTCGCAAGAGTTATAAGAAATAGATTTTCAAGCAAATACTGAAGATTTTCAATCCCATGGAGATGGATGTGCGCAGATCCCATGGGAAATTTCATTTTCTTCATTGTTCTATGCGAGGAGTCGATTATATGCTTTTATCAAGTACGTTAAGCCTTTTTGATTCTATTTGCAACGATGATTTTTTCAACGTTGAATTAAACCATATTTCTCCTCTAAATTAACTATATTATAGCTCCCCTCCCTAATAAGCCCCTGTCCTCTCTGAGCTAAAACTTTAAATAAGCCAGCCCCCCACACTTTCCTCAAATTTTGATATGGTTTGGGATAAAAATGTGTTGGGTTTATGTATTTGACTAGTAAAATCGTATTTAGAATTGGCATAATAGAGGGTAAAAGAATTGAAAAGCTATTATTTATGTCCTTATCATCTGATTTTGTCAATAAGCTCCCTCTCCAATAAGCCCCCTCTCTATCAAGCCCCCCCCCCTCTGAAGTTTCCGAAATTAGATAAGCCCCTGGAGGCTTAATAGAGGTTTTACAGTATGTAGCGAAACGCCACCTAGTTAGAATGCACGGTGAAATCAGTTTACGCAGCTGCTGTCCCAGTACAAAACCCAATTCTAAGAGTCATTTTCGGAATCCATGTTTGTCCCTCTAGAACTCTCCTTTTTGATAGCCAGGGACACCGAGAGGGATCAGATGGCAATTTTTCCCAGGACCTCGGGGTCTAGGGAGCCTCATAAAGTAAGCTCCAGATTCACATAGTCCTGCTTTGCTCACAGAGAGTCTCATTTCGCGATTTTGTCCCTAGGCTTCCAAACCTCTCGACGGCCCTGGTTATAGTAGGCTGGAAGTTTACAAATAGCCGTCCCGAAACTTCAAGCCAATTTCAGAAACTGTTGGAGCTGAAATCACCGTTATTTCAGAACAGTTTGACCGATTGCGGTGAACTGAATTTTCATTTCAGAATCAGCTCTTCCACTTTAAAACAGCTTAGTCTTCATTAAAAATATTCGATAATTCATGATTGCACCGTTAGCAAACGGCAAAATATTCGTTTGATCTTCCCGTCAGTTTATGGGTCAGTCATATATAATTCTGGGTACCGGGGTGGGCTGCAATTGGTGGGGGTATGAAGTCTATTTGAAGGGAAATTGGGGATATGAAACCTTCTTTGGAAATTTTAAAGGGGTAAAAATTTTTCAAAGTATATTCTTTACCACATCATTTCAATGAGCCGAATACTCTATGGAATACCATATCTCCGTACACGGACCGGGTGACCCAAAAAAGTGACCAGACGCAATCTGCTATAATAAAATAAGTAAGAGGCCGATTGGAGTGCTTCAAACGTTGTTCTGCCGCTGAAAGTTTACAACACAGTATATGCATTTTTCGCGATTATTATCGGCACAGTAAGTTTCTCGAATTGGGGATTTTAAGGAAAATGGCAGGCTTGAAATCTTTAAAAAGTCATCGAAAACAGGGGATCGATTTACAACCAATTCAGATCTTCAAAACCATGAGGAGCGTGTTTCATTTCAGACTGGGGATAGTCAACTCAGTCGAAGAAAGTTGTCAGAACAAGTTTAGTGTCCCTACGTACCTAAACTATTCTCTTCTCAAGGAACAAGAAGATTCCTGCTTTTCTGTTCTGTAAGCATTTCTTGAAGAGTTTCGATTTGCATGGAAATTTTAATTCCATTGATAATCTTTGAGTTTACAAGGAACATGCATTCCAATTGCTAAGGTACCTTGAATTGAAACTATAAATTTTCTCGGGAAACTTTCGACTGAGTTGTCTAAACCCCTCCCTGAAATGAAACACCTCCTCGTTTTTAAGAAGATCTGAAATGGTTTTAATCAATTCCCTGTTTTCGACAACTTTTTGAAGATTTCAAGCATGCCCTTTTTCGGAAAATCTTTCATTCGGGTAATTTCCCGTACCGAAAAAATTTGCGAAAAATACTCATAAGGGTAGTCTTTTAGCTACAGAACAATGTTTGAAGCATTTCCATCGGCCTCTTACTTATTTTTCTATGGCAGATGATAATATGATATATCATTATTCGAGGGGCAAATCACTGATTTCTTTTCGTACACCTCCTTTGAAATCACTACAAAATCACATACAAAAATCAAAAAATCACAAAATTATCACACATAGAAAGCACCAAAAATCACAAATCACTGAAAAGTTACTGAAAAATCACATGAAAAAATCACTAAAAATCACACAAAAAATCATGTGATTTCAAAATCACAAAAATCACGTACGCTATTTTGAGAAGTGATTTGCCCCTCGTTATTATTTATACACGAAAACAAATCCCTTCAGCTTAATTAAATAACTAAAGAATCTGCATTAAAATTAGCCTAAGATGCTGTTCTTCCAGGGGGTCGTGTTTTTAATCAGATTGGTGTTTTCAGTCAGCTCTTCAAGTACTCCTTTAGTTCTATTTTAAAGCGACTAATAGTCGGGAGTTCTCTAACAGCAACTGGAATTTTGTTCCAGACTTTTATAGCAGAATATCGCTAACTCTTTTTTCCATGCTCTGTGTTTAATCTGGGAATCTGAAGATCACTGCAGCTCCTTGTTGCATAGTTTGACTGCGAGGATCTTTGCAGAAATTTGTCCCAGAGGCCTTCAGGGCTTAATTTGTTCCTTATCTTATGTCATGACCGATCTATCAAATCGATATGGCAGATTGCGTTAGGTCACTTTTTTGGGTCGCCCGTTACAACGCTAGCTAGTTTCTTTAAATGACAGTCTTCGAATCCTCCTGTTCATTTGAAGAAAATTCCATCTCATTGGCCATCCATGGTAGTCCTCCATCAAGCTGAAGTTGCGTTGCCCTCCTATCATCGACGTTTTATATCTTTCACGTCAACAAAACTTCTTTGAAGTGGTTATCTAACTTTCCAATGTGGCAAATTGCCAGCAGTATGAAAACTTTTAACAACCTTTGAAATTTTAGCCCACCCGTTTCCTAGGGCTGTAAATGATTGACCCCTTAGTTCAGAAATTGTAACCTGCGACTGACCAATTACACGAAACTATAGTAGTTCCCGCGATATCTTGACATTTAAACTATACAATGACGTAAAATTTCAGTAATTTTATCGCACTCCGGTACAAAGATGAGCAAGTAAAATGCTCGAAAATTGATAGGAACTGACACAAAGATGTGTTTGAGCGCAACCCGTTCTCAGTTCAACTGATGCTTGTTGGTAAACTTTATCAAACGGCGACACTCCTGTTATATTCATTCTGTTCGAGGAGCACTAAGAAATGTTAAAAGCCAAATAAGCAAACTTCAATACCTGTATTCAAGTCAGACCCACAACACGGAGACACAGAGAAAATTCTCTGTCTCCACTTTCCTCACTCAGTATTACAAAATAAATTTAAAACGACTTACCCTTTTACCCAAGCATGTTTGCCAACCGCTGAATGAATTGCAATCTCTAGCATCTTCTTCAGAAATTACAGCTTTCGAAGCGACCAGGTAACATGCTATCAAACATAGGAGAAACACTACAAGATATTTCGTTGACATATTGGTGCTCCGCAAGGATCTTTCCTCGGCTCTCCTCAAAAATTGTTTTCACTGCAATGCCAATCTTTGACTAGCTTTATTCACTTGCTCTGGCCCGTCGTACTCCGATTCCTTTTATGCGTATGTGCTTCCTTCACATAAATGAGTCATTGTTGTAGGGGTTTCGCCTCTGTTTACACTGCGAGCTCTTATCGAATGACAGTCGAAGGATCTTACGCATTGTCGCAGTTGATAAGCTACATTGAATGAAAGATATCTCCTTCCTCCAATCAAATCAACTTCCTCCTAAACGTCATAAGGTAAGCACTTCTGGTGAATTTATTGCGCAGACTCTAAAAGCACTTCAACGGCTGCTCAAGACATTTTTGTGAGGCTAATTGCCAGTCAGAAAACATACACTAATCATCGCTTATCGGAGGATTTGACGTCCAGGGGGCATGGCAACCTGGGGTCTCATTAAAACTTAATTTTTCATGAGCTCTAAAGACCAGTTTTTGCACAGTTTCTAACCAAAAGAAGAGCTATCAATAAATGTTATGCATGTTTTAAGGCGCTAAATCTTTAAAACTATAAGCAAATCTGTAACACTATTGTTTCAGGCTTGTGTCCACTGTCTTCTGCGGTATTTTTCATGGCTTTATCCAAGCCACCAAAAATAATCGTTGGGAAATCCATATCGGGGCAATCGTAACAGGGATAGATTTTGTGATCAAATAGCAGCAGTTGCTTTAAAGGCAGTCTGTCACGCATTTGATTGGGTGATTTGGACAATACAAAGAATAGGAAATTTGAAGGGTTGCTAATTCTCTGACTTGCTATGGCCGTAGAAAGTCAAGGCGATTAGCCCTCCTTAGACTCAAATACACAGATTCACAAAGAGATCCGTTGTGTTGAACTCTAACCTTGCCGTGGCCAAACAGAAACGTGACAGACTGCCTTTAATTGACACCTCAATTCAAAGCGGTTAGTGACTGCAGACAAAGGAAATTCTCACAACCAGCAAATCAAAACAAACAGGGCTGCAAAAAAGTTGCCCCGAAGCCAGTAAGGCAGAGTATTGCCTTGTGCAAGTGCAATGTGGTTTTTAAGAGCAGTTTGGGAGCGGTCATTCTTAATCCTGGGTGCAGGCGGAGGATTTTTGGCAGGGGTATGAAACTTTTTTCCATTATTTTGTGGGGGTATCAAAATTTTAAAAGGAACAATTCTTATGGGGTACGAAACTTGAAAAAATCTTGGGTGAAGTCAACAATCAAAGATTTAAAGAAAAGTTAATTACAACTGGAAATGATGAATCACTTGACCAGTATGAAATCGCCTACCTGTCAATATATCTACGTTCTTGATGAGGCGGGGGTACTAAACCATTTTACTGACAGGTTATGGGGCACGAAAACTTTTTCTGTGTTTAAAGATGGGGTATGAAACTTTCTCTAATTGTGCGAAATTATCCTCCGCCCTAATACCCAGGATCAAAAATTACCATTGCCTTATATGCTTATAACGAAAGAAGGAGGGTAAATGTAAAGTTTTGTCGCGTGGATTTTGTTTATTTGATTCATAAGCCGAGCAGGATATTGCCATAAAAATAGAAAAATAAAAAAAACTGGAAAATCACGTTTCTATCGACTTTTTGAGACCGAACCCCTGTTTTCAAGACTGCACTACAAATACAATAAAGTAATAAGAAAATCTGAGCTCTGCGAGAAAGACCGAGGTCACCCGGAGAATTACGACATCAATAAAGATTATGAGAAATTTGAAATATGTCGCTGAGTGAAATAATGAGATGGACATATGCTCAAAAACATTTCAGGCAGTGGGAGAATTTGCAGCAGCTTTTCATCTGAAATACAATAGTTTAGGGCAACATATGTTACGCGGAGAAAAAACATGAATGCACAAGCTCATTCAGCAGTGCATAATTTTCAAAATATTTTCTCGAAATTTCTATATTGCTTTTCAATCTATAACTAGATCTGTGTGAGCTCGAATAATCTTTCCGTCATGAGGCTCTATTGACTTGATTGAAAACGATTAAAGAAGAACTTATTAAAATCCTCCAAGATTAATCGTAAGCCATCAAGTGGAAGCTCTTCTTAGCCAACGTGTCGAAACAAGGATGACCAGGAAGAGCGACTGAGTTCATACCCAGATCATAAACACAGTGCTGGAATCACGGGGTGGGGGATGGGAGTTCAGACCAGGTTCAGACTTCCTAGTTTCCAAAAGCATGTTTCTGAGAAGGTGTTGGTGTCGAAGAACTCAAATATCTTTTCAAAGAACTCATCACGGAGCACTGTCAAGTTGAGAAACTCTGTGACTGACTTGCGGATTCCTCTTCACAAATCCAGTAATGGGCAAAAATCATTCTCATATCGTGGTGTACATCTGTGGAACAGCCTTGAACCTGAGGTTAAGCAAGCACCCTCTTTATATGCTTTTAAACAACGTCTTTAATTTGATCGTGGGTGGCGGGATGCAGTTGGATTGGACTGGGGTCAGTCGGATTCTTTGCCTGCCATGAGGTGCTGTAATGTTGTCTTATTTCAGGGTGGGCATAGGGTCCGGTTTGCTAAGGTCCGGTCTGATTGTGTCCTGCCGCTCACGATATGATAATTATGTAAATACTGATTTTAACTTTACTTTAACTTTGTAATTAGATTTTTTAGTTTCGTTTTTTAATATATTTTACTTGTAAATTTTAGATATTAAGTTTTTGTCACGGCCCCCTGAAAAGCGGCCTTTGCCGACGGGGTTACCGTGTTTAAATAATATAAAATGAAATGATATGAAGGTGTTGTGGCGCATTTGCGCAATCCTCTGACTCTGCAGCCAGCACAGTCAGGCGGAGGAGTGGGTTCATGACAAGGGGTCGCAGACTCGATTAGCGCTGAGCTACCTCTGTGATCCCGGTGCTTGAGACTAAAAACCGCAGCTTCACCTTCACCTGAGACTCGCGCAGAAATGCAATGAAATTGGTTCATCAGGGGGGAGGGGGGGGGGGTAAGCCAGATCAAGCGTTTCTATCATATAATTTAGGGCCTGTTTGTATGAGGTAAAACACTGCACCTGCCAGACCCGAGGCTGAAAGGTGAGATTCCACCCTCCCATAGAATCCTTTGTATTTTCACTTCGTGCTTTTATATGACAAATTCAACACCACCGGCAATGAAACCCACCTCACTAGAGGTGGGATCTCACCTGGGTGAGGTGAAATTTTTCCATATAAACGAAACACACCGGTATAGTGAGGTGAATTGAAACTATTCGTTGATTCTTACTGGTCAGTTCGTTCTGATTTCACGGAAGCGAGACTTTACTGCACTTCGCCTATAAGCCCCGGGGCCGACCGATGAGGTGGAAAATCTCATATAAACAGTGGCTGAAATGAACCTCGCTTGTCAGCCCCAGGTCTGACAGGTAAGGTGTCCTTTGCCATATAAACTGGGCCTCAACGATCTAATGAATATTCTTACACCAAATATCTGCAGTAAGTCTGGCTAAAGGGGCGCTGCCTGGTTATCCCAAGAGTTTGAAGGGCGTGGTCAAGCAAAATCTTCTTGGCGCAACGCCCCAGAACCTGATAAAAATAGCCATTTTTGTTCGAAAATCTTTTATTCGCTTCACATTTTTTACGACTTTGTTTCATTAAGCCACTTGTTGAAGCAAATTCATTACAGGCGCGCGCAGATTTAAAATCTCAGCATTTAGAGAAGAGCGTATTACTTTTTCATCTCTTTCAAATTCCTCAACTCGATTAGTGTAATTAGGAAGCAGGGTATTACCGAAAGTATATTTTTCTCGAAAAATGAAATATTTACACCAGTTTTGAGCCTATGCACTTCCTTACTTCCAGTGAATTACACTCTCAAAAGTGCCAATCTGCATGGATGCTAAGAAAGCCTTGCAAGTCAATTTGATACATTGGCAAGACTATCGACAAAAATACTATGCAAATCAGACAATATTTACAACAATCTATCGAAGTTTAGAACTTCTCCAAGTCGTCTTCAATTCCTGCGAATAACACACTCAAACATGCAAATCTGCATGGGCCCTAAGACAACTGTCTGAGGGGTTACTCAAAACTTAACTGATGCATTTAGCAATGTCTTTTTTGGCAAATACAAGGTGTTTCATAAAAAGCCTCTCAGTTTTAAACTCAAATATCTCTCGAACTACCCATCCTAACAAAACAATTAAAAGATATCCTAAAATTTTGATAATGCAGTTGATAAATGAGCACTAGTTTGATAAAATTGAGCAACTGAACCGAAACGGGTGGTCGTCAAATATGAATGAACTTCTCAGCATTTGAAAGCAGTGCTTTACAGTTGCTAACTTGCCCTAAATCTATCTCGTCAATCAATGACTTTCAGATAGACTTATTACAGATGACGAAATAGACTTGGGGCACGTCTCTACAGTTGCTCAATTTTATCAAACCAGTGGCCATTTAGTCATTGCATTAGCATGCTTTTAGAAAAACGATTTATTTGTTTTGCTAGGATCAGCAGGTCGGGAGATATTTCAGTTTAAAACTGGGAAGCTTTTAAGAGACACTTTAAACGAAAATTAGAAACATTTACCATAAGCTACTCAAGTTTTGAACTTCCCAGACTTTTCACAAACTGCAAATTGCTTACTGAGGCTGCGTTCAAACGATACCGCCACATTTTGAAAACGGTGAAAAATGTGACGGTAGCGAAATTTGAGCTAGTGTTAACACGATCCCGGAACAATTTGAAAACGGTACAAAACTTGAAGGTAAAAATCTCGTTGCAAGACTTTGATGCCAAAGAAGTGTACTTACACCCTAAGAATCGATCAGTCTCGTTCCAAAAGCGGCTAAAATGTTCTATTTTTCATCATTTTCGAGTGTTCACACGATGCCGTTTCCAAAATGTGCCCGTTAGAGATTCGTTTTCAAAATCTACCGTTTTCAAAATCTGCCGGCAAAAAATGTGCTGTTTTCGTGTGAACGGAAGGCCTATCCGTCGAATTTTTTACCTTTTCAAAATGTGCCGGCATCGTGTGAACGCAGTCTGAAACGAGCGTCCTAAGACAACCGAGAAGTTACTACCAACCACATTGATGCATTTAGACTGCTAGGCATTATCAAACAAAATATTTTGGATGCAAAGAAGAAAATATCTACAAATGATAATCGAAGTTTAACTTCTTTCAGTCTCATTTTCTGAGAACTACACTCTCAAAAGTGCAAATCTGCAGGCGTCTAAAGACACAGTAAGGACAAGTCCGGGGTTGGTGGAATTGTTTATTATTTAAAAGATTACACTGTAATGAATGGTGCGTAGTACTTTTTTCAATGTTTTTTTGATCTGCGAAACTACATATTTCAATCTGCTACGAAGTGCGAAATAACATCATTTTGTGTGACGTCATTTCGCGTTGATCTGAATGAGGCGGCCAAATATGTTGATTTTGTACCAATACAACCTGGCGACGATATTTGGCCTAACTTACGAAGATTAATCCTTGAATTTATGGAAGTTCGAGGCATGACAACTTGGAAAGAACTCACGACTGGTGTTCAGCAGTTGGTAAGGTTGCTTTTTAACAATAATTTCATCAACCCCGGACATGTCCTTTAAAGTTCTGACAGATATTGTTAGAAAAGTGTTTAGACGAAAATAGAAAATTTATACCAGGTTTGAACTTCTGCACGTCTTCACTTCCTGTGAATCACACATTCAAAAGTGCAAATTTGCATGGGTCCTAGAACAACTGCGAGGTTACTCCCAACTCGACTGATGCATTTCGGTGGCTGGTTACGACCACTGTCATTAGACGTTGTGTGCCAATCAAGCGGCTTCTTTTCAGATGCAAATTGATTTGCAGCCAAATTGAGTTCGACAAAGTCGCTAATTTCAAAATCATTGAACAATCCACTGAGATTTACAGTGACAGGTTTCGATAATGTTGCATCTTCGCCTTTGGCGTAAAAGTGTTCGAATCTCATGAGGACTCTGTTATGATCGATTGCTTCGAATGTCAAAAAGTGCACATTATCAGGAAGGGGCCTCTGCAGTGCTGTATACGTTGGATGGTGCTCTTTCAACCAATCAGCGATTGATTGCTTTCTTGCATAAAAGCTGTGGACAATGTTACAAAATATTAGATAATTATAAAACGGTATTCGAATAAAGAGTTATTGTCATCCAGCATCCCCATCCTTTGCGGCCATGCAGCAATTTCAGAATGTGTTAAATCAAATTTGGCCTACACGCATATTTATAAGAAACTAAGACTTTGGGACAATATTGAATGCTTCTTAAAGTTATCAGATTTCAATACTCGGAGTTCCTTACAAAGATTCTATACACACATTTTTGCAAGAAACTAAGACTTTTGGGCCACTTCTGAAAGCTCTTAAAACTATTAGATTTGAATACTCGGAGCTTCTTACAAGTTTCTTCAAAGGTTTTATACACCTACTTTTTAAAAGAAACCAAGACTTTGGGCTAGTACTGAAAGCTTCTTAAAATTATCAGATGTACAATACTCGGAGTTTCTTACAAGTTTCTTAAAGGTTTCATAAACGCATTTTCATAAGAAACTAATATCTAGATAAAGATAACTAAGATAAGAAACTGGCCAGTACTGAAAGTCTCTCAGAATTTTCAGATTTTGAGAAGTGAGTACTCAGAATTTCGTACAATTTTCCTAGACGTTCTCATAACAATCATTACCGAATGTTTTTTATCAAAAAGGGACTAGAAACCAACAGAATTACGTCATAGCTTCGCAATCGCAAAGGAGGCTCAGAGAAAGGCCTCTTTATCGTTTGGGGGGGATGGGGTTATACAACTTCCTGGGGCCCCTGTGTAGAAGCGAACAGTTCGTTCTGTTCAATCTATCACAAGAAAACTCAGTTCTCTTCAAAAGAATACACCCTTTTACTTCGAATCCATGTATATTCTTGCGAAAAAACCCCGAACGTGGACAGCTGGATCCAAAAGATGTCTGGGTCCAGTCCTCGCGGAAGCGGGGGGGGGGGTACTTGACCTAAATATTTAAGGAGATGTGCCCAAGAAAAATCTCTTTTTTATACGGTTGCAGAATTATGGTCCTCAAATGATACCCGATTCGAGAAAAGGTTAGTGAAATCCGCAACTCCACAAAACAATAATTGGACTAAACAAAAACCGGATCTAACTAAAACTCTCCTTCTGACATGCTTTGACAACACGGTTCAAAGCGATTAGACAGAGCAGAAACTGCGCGCGCATGCTTGAAAACTCGTAACTTTGAGCTAGACTCATCCTCGTCGCCAGGACCTTTTGTCATATTGGGACGGAGACGAAAAGGCCTTGGGATTGGCTGGTCACATGACCATCAAAACGCCCGCTCTCCTTGGGTGTCATAAATTATAGAAATCGTAATGTATGCAGCGGTTTTCGTTCGTTAGGCCACGGCTGTGTCAATTTTGCAGCGGAGTGGGGAAAACAAGATGCTACGAACAGCTCAGGTTTCTGTCAATTTGCAATAGACGATTGCGCTGAAGATGGCGGGCATGCAATTTTTTACCACGATCCATTGCGTTCGAGTTACGGATCTTTAAAGATTCGATAGGAATTCGATTAAAGAATGCAATGCACCTTGGTAAAAAAATTCCTTGCCGCCATCTTCAGCGCAATCGTCTATTGGGTGTTGTCGTGTGAGCAAAGTTTTCGATAAAACGAAGGCGGGTGCGATGTTTGAACTAGTTCAAAGTCTGATCACAATGGCTAATTACTCAGATGTGATCGCCATCTTGCCAAGTGGTTTTGGATAATCCTTCCTGCCTCTGTCCTTTTGCTGTTGGATATTCTCCCATCGAATCGAAGTCTGCAAGCATCGAGCTAGTCGTGATAGAAATTCTGCAAGTTGTTATTGCATTTGTTCCCACAACTCTTCCCTTCCAATTTTTAATACATTTGTTTCCATTCGCTTTGTCTCGGTCACACTTCGAACATACATAAATTGTATTTTGGCATGGGTGACTTTCTATTCACCAACCGTGTGAACGATACCTCAACGACCCAAATGACCTGGTGTGAACCAGGCTTAACTCGACCATACAATTTTCTTGCAGTCAATAAATGGAGTTGTACCCACAATCTATATTCCAGTAAATCAAAAAATATGTGCAGCTTTACGTCCTGGGGGGGGGGGGGTGGATCGTGACCGTGACTCGATGTGAATTTCGATTTTGACAAAAGGACCCATTTCTACGAAAGAATTTTTCAGGAATTTCGAACCCTTTACATGAATTTCAGGAAGTTTCGTAGCCATGTCTAAGGATTTTGTAGACTCATTCCAAAAGTCTCTTGTTTCGCTCCCTCTGCGGACTTGTCGTTACAACAGAAGCGATAACCTAAACTAAAGCGATGGTAACAACAACAACAACAAGCGAAAGCTAGACTTAAGTCAGGAGTCTATGAATTTGGTCGATTACAAGATGCAAGCTTTATTCAAATTTCTTCAATTGTGACAAATATTCTGAAGAAGCTACCCATCTACCAGAATTAAGGCTAAAAACAGACCCATATGTAGGGAATTTCAGGTGAAAAACCCACCAATAAGAGTGGCACATTCAGTATCACTTAAGAACGAAGTACCCCTTCCCCTCAGGGCTTTGCGTGTAACAACGTTTTGCGTTCCTGTCCCGTAAATGAATGGCCTCTGTTTTTACGTATGTGAAGTTATTTCAAACTAGGAATAGTATGTTGTGAGTACAATTTAGTAGCAGATGGCCTAAGTCAACCTCATTCTCAGGCAGTATGAAAATATTTACTCTCTGCGTGGCACAATGTTTAACCTTCCTCTGCCGAAAGTACAAGCTTTTTTATGAGAAACTGGTTTACAAGAAACTAGTACTAAGATGGCCAAAATTTTAAGAAACTCTAGTACTATGTCTGAGAAGCACTAAGAAACTTTTCAAAGTTACAAGCATGGATATTATAGCAAACTGATCGTTGAACTTTTATTCTTGAGCAATATTATCTAACCATTTGTGTTTTCAACATAACAGAACACTGTTTATTCCTTAATCATGTTTTAAATGTCAAGAAACATATCTAACGCAGTGTTAGCGACGACATTGATAATTCTGCATTCAAAAAATAAGAAACCAATTAAAAAACTTTTAGTACTAAAATGGACAAAATTTCATGTGAAATTAAGAACTTTTAGTACTATGGCCTAATCCAAGTTTCTTATCAAAAACGTGTAAATCAGGATCACAATTTTCTTTGGTGGCATGGGGGTTCGATTAGTAACATGTCTGTAAGTAAAGGTCAGTAACAGGCACAGACATCCTATGGCAAGCTCGCATAAGCGTACGATAAAAAAATTAGGGAGGGGGGCTGACGGACACAAAGCTAATTGTTTGCCAACATTTTTGCCCGACTAAGGGCAAAAATTTGCCCGAATGGGCCTGATCTTTTTAAATTTCTCCAAAGCTGGGGGCTGCCGAGCTAAAAAACATTTACTCTCTGCGTGGCACAATGTTTTGCCTTCCTCTACCGTAAGTAACCGTAAGTAAATCAGGATCACTATTTTCTTTGGTGGCATGGGGTTTGATTAATAACAGCATGTTTGTAAGTAAAATTCAGTAACAGGCGCAGACATCCTATATCAGCTCGTTATCTCTGACCTAAAAATCCTTTACTCTCTGCGTGGCAACAATGCTTTGCTTTCCTCTACCCTAAGTATATCAACTTCACAATTTACTTTGGTGGCATGGGGTTTGATCAGTAACAGCATGTTTGTAAGTAAAGTTTAGTAACAGGCGCAGACATCCTACAGCAAGCTCGTTATCTCTGAGCTAAATATTTACTCTCGTGGTACAATGTTTTGCCTTCCTGTATCATAAGAAAATTGACGTCACTATGTACTTTGGGGACATGACTTCAACGTTTATGGTTTCATTAGTAACAGCATGTCTGTGAGTACAATTCGGTGGCAAATGGCTTAAAGCTAACGATTGGCCGACAACAGTTAACTAGATGACATTCTTGATACTAATGTACCGAACGATGAAGCAGTGCCAAGGTGGTTGACAACTTTTACGGGATTGAACAAAGGGCAGATCTTGCAACTGAGCCCTGTGAATTAATGAAATAATCACTGTTTGCTAGGCCACTGCTCCAAGATATCAAGCTGACAATATTGGCAAAAACAAATTGAAAATACTCTCGAGTACCGAATAAACGGGGGGGGGGTCGAAAATGGCTCGATATAACAATAATCGGGGGGCTGAAATAATCGGGGAGGTGCTTGGAGAAATAGAAAATAGCCCTTTTCTTATGTAAACACGTATCTGTCATATATTTATGTGAACAGTGATGTTGCTGATACATTTACTTTTGAACTCCGGTTCTGTTCAATGCACTTCTTGAGACTTTTTCTTGCGTTTACACAGAAATTATGTCTACTATCATTTCATTTTCCAAAAATTAATAAAAGGGGGTTGGAATAAGAGCGGGGGGGGGGGGGTTGGAATAAGAGCGGGGGGGGGGGTTTGGAAAATTTTGCAAAAAAATAAGCGGGGGGGGGACGATTATTCGGTACTCGAGAGTACTCAACCTTAAGAGAAACTGGCCCTAGACCCAAGTTTCTTATGAAAATTAGTGTAATCTGCACGTGGGAGGGAGCGGGTCCTTCATAGTAATGCTACCTGGGAATATGCCGCGCTCAAGGGTATACATTTTCGGAATTTTTCCTAGCCAAGGGGATACTTTTTTTGCAATTATGGTCAAGCCATGGTCAAACCAAGGGTATCGTATTGGTCTAGAGAACGGTTATGGTCTAGGACATACAACATGAAAACCCATTTTGTTGATAATAGCTTCTTCTTCTTCTTTGAGTCAGTTGGCGCTATGTGCGCAGCTGTGGTCATCACAAGTGTTCACCATCCTTCCGCTTGAAACTGATGACCTCTCTCAATAACCATTTTTCGCATGCATAAGGGGACAGTTTGCCCTACTGGTTTCAGGGCAACTTTTGCGGCTTTTTTTTCAAACTACTGTTTGAGAGAATTTCTTTTAGCTTGCAGTTGCTAACCTCTTCTTTGACTTGCGTTGGGAAACAAAAACAACTGATGCTACTGTGTTGCAAAATCTATCCTTTTTTTGTTAGCTCAATTTGTCCATTGCTTTAAACTAGTTTGTCAGTGAAAAGAACTCACGGTATTGTTGCATACTGTGTCCTTTGTAAATCGGCTTCAAAATACGGTAAGTTCTCAGCAGAGACTTCACAAATAAACACACCCACATATACTATCTCAAACATATAGCGTGTCTTTGAACGTACCACGAGGTCTTTCTCGAAATTAACGATGTTACGATAAACTATTTATGCTACAAGTTTTGCCTGGAGGTAACACTCATAAAAACTACTGTCATCATAATCTTTTGCGTTGGTTGCGGCCGATACTAAAATACGGTAGGCCGTCTAATTTGTGAGACGTAGAGTCACATTGGTATGTATAGGAATTACTACTTGAATAACCTGTGGCATAAGCTCCAACAGCAATATGGTTTCCTGGTTGAATTTTCGTCACAAGGTCACTGAAAGAGTCATAATTTCACAGTAGAGAACCAGAAATCGTGGAGATCTGCACCAGGTCCGTAGCAGCTATTGAGGCCACTCGGGCCCGGGCCCCCTCCCCCAATAATTTCCAAATGTTGCATTTTTTTCATTCATCACGTTTAACGCAGAAAGCTGACTTAATCAACCATGAAATTACTCTCCAAAAAGTGTTTCTAGTGTTCTCTCTCTATCAGTACTTTCAACGTACCCTAAGTGAGATTACCCTGGGTACCAGAGCCTAATATGCATATACAAAATAAACAGAAAAAAAGAAAATGGAGATTCTTTTTACTTTTTCCTCTTTATTTTTTAAATTTTTTAATTAGGCTCTGGTACCCAGGGTATAGGTGAGATAAGATGTAACCACTCTCATTTGAGAATTTAGAATTGGGAGCTTCTATGTACTTTTCTTTCCTAATGAAACAGTTCAAGCAATCACCATTCTTTTGAACGAGCTTCTGAATGCATGAAGTGTGTATTTCAGGTCATTACCATATTTCTATGGTCAAGACCTATCTCAGGCTGCCAGCAACAAACAGCTGCTTCAACAAACAAAGGGCTCTACATGTGCACAAAAGACACAGCATTGACAGGGCCGTCCAGAGACGGCACGGGCCCCAGGGTGGGTTTGGATAGAGCCCCCGGCGCCAAGGGCTCCGAAAAATTTTGTGGACCACGCCTATTTTCTCTCGGATCATGCCCTCTTATGTACTGGTAAAAGGGTCTAAAAGGATGCTTTTAGATAAAAACGCCCTCCTTTAAATTATTAAAAAGATTTTTAGATGGAAAAGTTATTTATCTCGTGTGTAAAAACGAAGCTGAGAATGCCCCGCGAGCCAAGAAACGTTCCTGAGGAAAAGTGAAGACAAGCGAAAAAGATATGATATATACTTGCCAGACCCCTAATGGCCTCGGGCCCCCTTGGTAACTACCCTGGCTACCCTGGCTATTCTCGACGATCCTGAGCATTGATAAACTCATATAAAATCAATCCTCAGTATCTCAAAAGAAACGCTGTAGAATCCGACGCACGAAAACTTAATTTTGGGTCGCTCAGCCCTTTTGGCATAAGGAGTCCTTTGTCCATGGGAAATGTGGACACAATTTGGGTGTTGATCGTGTCCACAATACCGGGCCTAAATCATCTTTAATGATTAAATGTATTTCGTTACCTTGCTTGTCTTCAATTCACTGTTTATCTTCTCGTTCTTGTCTGGGAGGACATCAGCCTGCTATCAACGGTTCTGCATGGCCTAAATGTTTTGATTTTGAATTGCACTGCGATTCGAAAGCCGTGACCTGAGAACTAGTTCCCAGATCGACATGGCCTTTTTCATATACTGGACGAGTCGTTAGAAGGCCGCGTGCAAAAATTGAACGAATAAGTAAAAATTGTAAGAACGAAGATACATAGCAGATAAACATGTGCAAATGATGGCAAGTCGTGTCACCCTGTGTAATTTGTTAAAAAGAAATTGTAAACTGCAAAAACTACCTTTTAAATTTTTCTACCTACTTTACAAAGGCGATGATGCTAAGTTTCAATTCAACCACAGACCTTCAGGAATACCTAGGTTTCCAAGATGAAGACAAAGTTTGGAAGTCAAAGGGATGGGGTATCATGGAACATTTTCATTTGCTTGAAGAATAAATTGTAAGGATTTTCATAAGTCTTCCCTCTGCAAACTGTTGTTTAGAAGACTATGACTCGTTTTTCGTATGACCGGGCAGTAAAAGTGTACCCAACTAGAAACCTCTGAGCAGCACTTACTTAACTACATTAACAGCTAGCTTTGATACACTTTAACAAACCAAATCTTTTATCATGGGATGAAAATTCCAGAAATGCCATTCACTGATGAAGCTTTCAAATGCAAACAACAAACAAGCATTTGACTGGGCTGGGCTTAAAAACACACGTCGTAACCTTGCAATAACATCACTACAATCAAAGGCAAAGGAAATTTGTAAGGATAATCGTAACATATAGCCAGACCAGCCCATGAAGTGTCGAAACTACTTAACAGCAGAAATTAGGAACGTTTATGCAATTTCCAGCTGTTCTTTGACTTGCCCTTGGATGATTTGAGATGCCAATCAAGCAACTTGCATTGCTTTCGATCCACTTGAATTGCAACGCCTAAATTCCGAGGAAATAGACAGAATTTCAGTTTGAAATTAATTATTTGTGATGATGAATGGCTTAATAATTGAAATTCAATATTTTAAACCAACGATTTAAAATATTTGGCATAAGAAGCCCTTTGTCCATGGGAAATGTGGACACAATTTGGGTGCTGATCTTGTCCGCAATACCTGGCCTAAATTATCTTTAATGATTAAATGTATTTCGTTACCTTGCTTGTCTTCAATTCACTGTTTATCTTCTCGTTCTTGTCTGGGAGCAAATCAGCCTGCTGTCAACGGTTCTGCATGGCCTAAATGTTTTGATTTTGAATTGCACTGCGATTCGAAAGCCGTGACCTGAGAACTAGTTCCCAGATCGACACGGCCTTTTTCATTTACTGGATGAGTCGTTGAAAGGCCGCGTGTAAAAATTGAACAAATAAGTAAAAATTGTAAGAACGAAGATACAAAGCAGATAAACAAGTGCAAATGATGGCAAGTCGTGTCACCCTGTGTAATTTGTTAAAAAGAAATTGTAAACAGCAAAAACTACCTTTTAAATTTTTCTATCTACTTTACAAAGGCGATGATGCTAAGTTTCAATTCAACCACAGACCTTCAGGAATACCTAGGTTTCCAAGATGAAGACAAAGTTTGGAAGTCAAAGGGATGGAGTATCATGGAACATTTTCATTTCCTTGAAGAATAAATTGCACGGATTTTCATAAGTCTTCCCTCTGCAAACTGTTGTTTAGAAGACTATGACTCGTTTTTCGTATGACCGGGCAGTAAAAGTGTACCCAACTAGAAACCTCTGAGCAGCACTTACTTAACTACATTAACAGCTAGTTTTGATACACTTTAACAAACCAAATCTTTTATCATGGGATGAAAATTCCAGAAATGCCATTCTCTGATGAAGCTTTCAAATGCAAACAACAAACAAGCATTTGACTGGGCTGGGCTTAAAAACACACGTCGTAACCAATCGTAACCTTGCAATAAGATCACTACAATCTAAGGCAAAGGAAATTTGTAAGGAGAATCGTAACACATAGCCAGACCAGCCCATGAAGTGTCGAAACTACTTAACAGCAGAAATTACGAACGTTTATGCAATTTCCAGCTGTTCTTTGACTTGCCCTTGGATGATTTGAGATGCCAATCAAGCAACTTGCATTGCTTTCGATCCACTTAAGTTGCAACGCCTAAATTCCGAAGAAATAGACGGAATTTCAGTTTGAAATTAATAATTTGTGATGAGGAATGGCTTAATAATTGAAATTCAATATCTTAAACCAAAGATCTGCTTCAAAAAACCTACTGTGTTGTCTTCGCGACGTTGACATCCAGAATTAGCGTCTTACTGTGGGCGAAGACGCGTTGTGTTGAAACACGACGACTTGTTGCATGTCTACTCTACTCAAGATTGTGTTCAACTGAGTTTATATGAAACCTTCAGTCTTGTCTTCAGATAAGCTTTTTCAGTCCATATCAAGTGGTCTGTAGGAGAGCATGTCTCTACGAGCTGGTATACTAACTTGAGTAAAAGCCCCCAGAAACTGACATCACTCAAAGAGACTTGAATGCGTTGAGCTTCATGCAAAGGGCCTAGCCAGGCGCCCTCTCGGTTTCAATAAGATTTAGATCAAATACCAATTTCAGAAATACATACAGTTAAGCCCGAAATTATTCATACCCATGGCACAGTTTAATTATTTTAGACAGTTTTGTTTGTGGACCAATTCGTCAGATAGGTTTCTTCTTCAAAGGTTTCTTGTTGCCAAAGGCAGTGAGCGTGTGGCCGAGTGGTTAAGGCGTCTGACTCGTAAGCCAAAGGTCAGAACGGCCGTAGGTTCGAGCCCCACGCTGGACAGTTTGGTCCCTGTCCGTTACACTAGCCCGGGTCGACCAGAGCCATGTGAAGGAAATCTGGTAGCTGTGGCGGGTAGCTGCGGCGGAGTGATGGTAAAACATCCGTGGCCCCTGCTGGAAATAAGTCTCTCAGACTTTCGCGGGCTAGCCACGTTAAATATAAATACCTACCTACCAACCTACTTGTTGTGCTTATTTTCATTCAGCCTTTTATCATATCCTTAAAAAACTTCAGCCACAACAAAATTGCTAAAATACTGAGACGTTGGTCTGGGTAAGAATAATTTCGGGCTTAGCTGTACAAGGACAAGAAAAGTGAATCAACAAAATCTCAAGACGCAGGAAGTTTTCCTCACCTTTTCGTCAAGGAATCTCGTGAAACTGAAACTGTGAAGTCGGGGCCCATCGAAGTTTCCATGAACACTTTGTAACTAGAGCGCAGCTTTGCCACAGATTTTCCACGGGTAAAACGCAGATGCCCCGCAATTTCTCAAAAGTGACGTTTCTGGACATAAAATGCACGCAGGTGATTTTAAACACGCTAGCTGTTGCTATCTTGTTGGGGAGATGAAGTGCTGACCCTATTGTTCAGACACATTGTGTTTTGGCTTTGTTGAGAGCGAATCAACGTCGGGGCTCACGTTGTCATGCGCATCTTTCCTTTTGTTTTGATCTCTCGTTTTCATCAGTCACGCTGATTTGCATGTTACATAATCGAAGTAAATCGTTACTACGCATGCGAACTGGATCCCTTTCAGGGGGATTCCTCGACGTTCACAACTTTGCCTCTTCATATCCCCAACAATATCGTGAATAAAAACCTTTAGTCACAACCTTTAGCGCGCAAGAAGTGTAGTGACACAAAGTTAGTAACCTAACAAACAAGCATTACTAATAAGGGAAGTACAAATACCAGATGAGAAATACGCAAATGCCAATCAAGGCTTAAAAATTTTTTCCCCATGGGACTGGAAAAAACTCATACTACAATTTGCTGCATGAAGAACCTGGAGCTATGCTCCTACCTTAGGAATCTGGTTTCGCCGCGGCTCCTTACCTTCCAACACGTAACCGTAAATATTCTACGATTAGTTCTACGATTTATAACCATTAATACACTTGATGTAGAGCTACTGATGTTTGTTCCCATAACGTTAGTGATGCATTGCAGCTATAGCTTTTAAACACCTCCAGTATCCATCATGGTGATCTATATGGTGATCAATACCTTTCTTATGATTTGAATAGAAATATTCTCGAATTTACCTTGCGGTTCACTCACGAAACTGGTCGGTTTGACTAAAATCTTTTGAAATTTCATTTATGTACAAACCAGCCACTAAGTCCTTAATGTAATGTTCGTTTTCTTTGTAAATTCTGTTTTGCATCGGGTGTCCGGTCATTTTTTTTCACTAATAACATCACACGAATTGCGCTCGTGACATTTAAAAATCATCACAACCTGACACCTAATGTAGGCAGAATCTAGTACAGTATCCATTAGTTTCTAATCATTCGTACTTTGTTCTGTTCTGTGTAGGTACAATAAGTTGCTTGTTTTTATCTATTGGCCATGGGGTAGTCATGGTCTTTCGCTCCCCATGGTGTCGTCCCTGTAGTGTTGTAAAGTAATTAGGGAAGTATTGTAGAAAGTAAGATATGTTGTCAAAATTTTTATATGGATAAAAAAAGTATCCATCAGATGCCAAATATCATTAGATGCGGATGAAGTAGGAACTCAATACAAGAAACAATACAAGTTGGGCATGAAGGCAACCTGGATTACTGGTATCAAGTTATTTAGTGATCTGTGTGTGATATATTTCATTTTAGAAAAAAATTTTACATGAAATGAAAAACAGAGGTAGCGGGTGGGTGGGCAACAAAAACGGCTGCGTGGCTTTTCTTGCAGGTTACCTGAACGGAGTGCCCCTCAAGCTTGAATCGATTGTATATCAAGAATCGTATGACCCCCAAGTAACAATGCTTCAGCAAGCGCATGGGTGAATCTATTGAAATCGAACTGTCGACAGGAATAACTGTTAACAAGTTTTAACCCCTACGTGTCCTCATGGAGATATTCTGAAAATTTCCTTCGGTGTCTGACAAAGAGGTAATTCCTGCGACCGCCCGATCACATGGTCCGGTGGGTTTTCCTGCCCTGATGCCAATGCCATTTAAACGAGACTCTCTCACTTCTCTTAGTTAGGACCTGTGTGAATTAGAATTAAAAGATTAACATACCTCATGATTGGGTTAATCAGCATCTTTTCCCCTAAGTCGCGATGAAACTTCGGTCCTTCTTCTGGTGTCGTCAATAAAACTCTATGCTTCCCTCTAACAATCAATCCTTTCCCATCCAATCCGGGTTCGTTGAGAGCTTGATTAACTCCCAAATAGTCATCATGCAGAAGTCGTCGATGAAGCATTATCTCTATTGAACCATCATAGATACTTGAGCCACCATGTGACCGGTCGGTCAGGACACTTAACTGTGCTTTGCTGTCCTTGATGAAAATTCTGCTGTTAACCGGATAATAATTACCGGACACCGGTTCAGTCGCTCTGTAGTCCCATGTTGCTCGATAATCTCGCTTTCGTTCTTTAACCTCCCTTCCATTTGCATCAGTGTAAAATAATTTCTCAGACTTAATATCTGTTTTGAAAAATGAGATGATCTCTTTGCCTAGGCCATCTGCAACCGGAATAGGTCCAACTGTGTATTCAAACTCTGCTGAACTTTCACCGGAATATAACCGGATAACTTGGCTGACAAACGGTCCGAAATTCTGTTTTAGTTCTTGCACCAGTTTCCCACTGATGACCGTAACTTTAGCAATGTTGCCCTCGCATACATGGCTCGGTTTTGTACTGTTCGGTCGGAAAATATAGGCGCCTGAGGGCTGACGGCTAGCATGGTCTCCAGTGCTTGCATTATACCAAAGGAACTGTTGGTCAATATCGATGCTTAGGTCAATGTCCTTACGACTGATTTTTGTCAGTCTACCAGTTGTTGGGGAATAGTCGATCCTCAGTTTTTCGTTCTCAATATAGTTCCCGGAATTGACCGTTTCCACTGGGGCAGAATTTAGTGCTAAGTAATCTTTTGCAGAATTCTTATGCTCAACAAAAGTAGTATCAAATCCCAGCGCTTTCACATCGACTTTGTATAACAGTTCATATGGGGCGTTTCCCCGATTACCCCTCACTAAAGCTGTCTCTTTTGATACTTCGATGATCTGGGATTGGAGTGCCTCTCCGTTCGATCCAAATACAGCAATATTTGGGGTCGTCACAGGGAATCGAACAAAAATACTCACAGGCCTTCCAATTCCATTGTATATGTTCACAGTGACAGATGTGCTTTTCTCTGTCACAGGACATATGCTTACATTGAGGTAATTGCAGAATTCGAACGTTGGTGCAGTGGTTTTCGACTTATTTCGCAATGTCCTCTGACCAATGACTTTTGCAAGAAGGTCCTGAAAGAAAATAATTCAGCTGTCTGTCATATAAATATGATCACAGATCACGGGCCCCAATGAAAACCCGGATTTACGTATGCACTTATGCACTAACCAGGGGTTTTCACAGTCTCAGAAAGATCTGCGGCTTAACTACGAATTCTTTTGACAAACCTGACACTCTTTTTCTCCAATAGCCAATCGCTGTGCATAATCATAAGTCACGTGCTGTCTCTCAGTCCCCGTTATTGCATCATGATGCTGGTTTACTCCCATTGCTTTCTTTAATGTTGATGATGCTGGATAGCCGTCGTTTGGGCCATTTAGGGCCTCAAGTTGCTTGCATACCTGTTAAGCAAAAGTTTGAATTAACAATCCATTCGGACCAGAGACGTAGGTGCCAGGGGACAATTTAATGACTATTGGCGCATGCCCCCAAGATTGTGCAATCATAACAAAAAGTGACCTTTTTGTTTCAGAATATGCCCCTTTAGCCTCATAAAAAGTACCTTTTAGTGTCGTGCCCCCGAAGTTAAAGATGCTCATCGCCCTGACTAGGACCAAAATTGGAAAGGCTTCATATTTTCCATACTCAGGGTGAAGTTTTTACCACGAATTTTCTTCCACTTCGAAGTAATGCAAGTCAAAAGGAGCTAGTTTCTTATAAAAAAACGTGTATGAGAGAAAATAAAAACATTAGATAAAACATTGAACGGATACTGTACAAGGTATCAGGTCGTCAGTCAAGCTTCTTACCTGCAAAAGATTATTGTTCTTTCTGATATATCCCTTGAGAGCAGGTCTACTTGTGAAATATCCAGTCCAATAACAATGAGTGCAATGTGCATATGGGAAGAAATCATCTGTTTTGACACTCCATACCTCAGCTGCATCATGCAATGATTTCAGGTAAATGGATGGAGTTGAATAGAATGCATTAACTCTTCCATCCTGGAAAAAGATAAAACTGATGTGTTATAAAACATATGTTTTTTTCATAGGAAACTTACTTCAGCACAAAGTACAAAAGTTTCTTAGTTATGCGAGAGCGTTAGGCGAGCCAAAGAACAATACTTCATTGGCTTGGCTAACACTCTCACACCAAACGGCATGAACAGGACCACTGACCGCTAACACAAATACTTCTAGTTGTAACTTACCACTAACAATCACAATATATGAATAAAATATATATATCCTCTACTTATCTTATCATTCTGTATTCTATCACATCACCATCATTCTCAGTATGATCATATGTTACTTTCCTCCTCCACATTAGTATGTTTGAGCTACACATACTCATCCTCCACATCCACCAACATTCACCCCTGCGATGTAGCACAACTTAGCCAATCATGTTTCAGTTTACCTTATTCAAATTATTGTTCATTTGTGATAACGTTAGTTTAGCTCTGAGGAAGCCTCGTATGCCGAGGCGAAATATCAGCTCTCATATAATCAATATTTAATCGAAACAATAGTTGTCATTTCTTACGCGTTGTATTGTGGTGTTCCTGTCTTCAAATATTTTCTTAGTTATACCACATGAAAATCTCCATCCTTAGTACTAAAGTTCCTTGATTTTTTTTTTATTTTCTGAGTGCATGACTTTATGTAATATCTACTATGACTGTTGCCTATGTCCTTCTGGGCATACATTCTCACAGTAGATCCCAGGGTTACCACAAAAATTGTGCTTTTGGGCTCAAAAACACAGCATTACAATGAAGAAATTTCACCATACAGGGTGTCTCAAAAAGTTGTTCGACGTTTGATTAAATCCCGGGGGGAGGGGTACTCCCATTGTGGCCTGACAGGGGGGTCCAGTCAGGGCTAAAGAGGGTCAAAACAAAAATTTTGAAAAATACCCTCAAATGGCAGTATCTTTTTACAAAAACCCTCAAATGGTAGTTCACGAACTTGAAAACTGGATCATTTGGTAGCATTTAGTAATGAAAATTTTCTACGGTTTTTCATAATGTTTTATTGCAAAACCGATAGAACAAAGCAAGGAAACTTTCAAGATTCATTTATGATTAATGCTGTAATGACTAAATTGGCGTCCGGAGGAGCGTACTGGGTTGAAACAATAAGTGGCTAGGAATCTAAGAATATCTCCAATTGGTAGTATTTGGTTGACAAATAGCGTCATTTGGTAGCCATTCAGTAAAACCCTCAAACCGACTGGACCCCCTGTCAGGCCACATTGAGAGTACCTCCCCACCCGGGGATTAAATATTGTAAAATAGCGATAACTTGTACAGGCTCATAGGAAGATAACCGTGTCCCTGAGATAATGAAATAATTTTAGAGACCAGAATCTTGCAAGTCGGTTGAAAATTCACTGAGTTGCGAGCTTTCAAACATAGAAAATATGCGGCAACTGAAACCAGAGACCCACAGATTGGTTGTAATGCAAAAAATCTTGAAGATGGAAGTAGAAGAAGGTTATACAACGTCATACCTTTCATTACGATCAGAGCAAACCAAAAAGGACTTCTAAAGTAATCTATCCTTTATAATCATTGTAAAAATTTGCTTGATTTGGTATGTGCAGAAACAGTGGTTTAAAACATAATCAATGAGAGGCTGAATCTTTTTCATTAAAGCAGTCATACGATGGAGAGTTAGTCTATTGAAAACCTCTTCAAATCTAAATCAGTTCACCCTGAAACAATAGAGAAATAACAAAAACGATGGCCTATGGGATTTTTACAAAAATAGCCATTTCAAGGCCTCTGGTTTCAGCTTTCGCGCAAACTTGAACTTAAAAGGCTTATAACTCTATTAATTTTCAGCGGATTTGCAAGGTTCTTGTGTCAAAAATTAATTTACAATATCTCAACTCAGGAAAAGGATTACTCAACCTACTGTAGTCTCCATTCAGCATATCGTTATTTTTTAGTATTTGATCAAACGTCAAACAATTTTTTTGAGACACCCTGTACCATTCTCAAATTTAGCTTTTATAAAGTTTCTAAGCATTGCGTGAACATAGTAATTGCCTAGAATTGCTAGAATCTTCGTCACAGCATTATTTGTTTCTTTGCCAGTTTCTCATATGTAAATAAAGATGGAAAAACACTCCAAAAGTGCAACTTGGCACAGTGATGTCCAGCAGAGAATTTAAAAAATGGCAACCCATAGGGCAATGTCAAACCAAGGGGGAAATCACAGATTTTTTTGGTACACATTCCTTGAAATCACAAAAAATCACATACAAATACAAAAATAAAAATATCACAACAAAATCACATGCAAAACACCAAAAATAACACACCACTGAAAAATTACAACTGAAAAATAACACACGAAAAATCACTAAAATCCTGAAAAACTCACAATGAAAAATCATGTGATTTTAAAATCACAAAAGTCACATGCTATTTAGGTGATTTGCCACTAGTGTCAAACCTTGAGCCTTCCTTATCTCCAAAAGTTAGCTTTGCAGCACTCGACAGCTTAAAAACAAAATTCATTGTTGGTCTGAATTTGGATATTTTGGTATCCAATTTCCTATTTATCCTATTTTAGTGTGGAAATATAGTTGCAGTGTAAAACTGACTGATTTTCCTGACCTTGTTCTTGCAAAAAGGGAATCGTTTAGGTGGGGGAGGGGTACAATAGACTGATGACGGTGAGTCTCTTGTTGCCCTGTGCTCTTTTACTTGATGATGTCGCTTCAGGCAATAGAGACTCATAGTATTACTCTGAAAAACTTGGCCCTATTTCGGCCCAAACTTTGCAATTCCTAACGTACCAATCAGATTGTGAGATTTGGCAGAGAACAATGATGTCAAATTCTCGATTCGAATGATGCAGTTGACTAGATTTTGAACAAAGTTGCTATGGCAGGTGGCTGAAGTTTTCTCTGGTTTGTTTTGGTCTTAAAAACATGGAAAATGTAGCATTGAAAGACTCATTTTGGACTTACCAGGTAAAGTGAACTTCCTTTGTCAGATTAATACCAAGTTTCTTTGATGAAACACCTGCTTAACATGGTTTTTATCGCATTTTCTTTCTGAGGAGTGACCGTTGAACAGAGCTACGGCAGTCGTTCGATCCTGATGCGATCGCTAGAATCATGATCGAATGCATGAGACAGGGCTGAGTTTTTCATTGTTTCAAGATGAGTCCCTCTTGAGCAAGGTTTACTGCAGGGACACAAGGGACTCATCATCATAAGTCTAGGGGTACAATATCATCAACAGCTGAGTGAAAAAATAATCTGCACAATGGAGAGCTGAGGAAGATTTTTTTAATACCGCAAATCATGCAGAAAAATGAGTTGATGTACAAAGCATGCAAAGTGCTCCTTCTTTGACTCCTGCCAGGGAACCGTCAAGCACTTCCTTCTACATCACATCCTTGATATTTTTGTGGGGGGGGGGTGTCAAGGATGGAAATGGAGAAAAGGAAAACAAGAAAGTGTCCTTTATATACCTTATTGACATAATGAATGAGCTTGTCTATATTCTTAAACCAAGCATTAGCATTTTCATAAGTGAAATCAGATCCCATTGTGATTATAACATTCTTGGTCTTGTAATACAACGCTTGCTTGCAGACATAATCAACAAAAGCATCAACTTTCTCTTTTACATTCACATCAAACAATCTTGGGTCATCCATGATAGGTTGGTCAGTGCAATACCAGGCATAGCAGAACCCAGGGGGTGGCATGTACAAATAATATAGGACTCCGGTAAAAATCTGGGTTGCTTTCTCGAAATTTCTGCTGCCTCTCCAAACCATTTCCATTCGTTGCTCCTGCAGTCGTTTGGCCATATCTTGACGGTCAATTCTTCCAAAAAAGAAACCATCAAACGACATCATTGAAAACAGCGAGGCTTGTTCTGCAGAATGCCCAAACGGGTCTATGTGCCAAGCAACCTTTGGCCTGGCTTCAGAGCCAAACGTGTCATTTATGAACCGTAAACCATAAGTCATCTGGTCTATGATAGCGTTGTAGTGAGTGGCTGCTTCATCGTTCATAGACCAACCACCATTAATAAACTCAAGCCTGCCGCTTTTGACTAGACCCTTGACTGCTTCCTTCATAGAGTCGTCTTGCTCATTCCACCATCTTGTGAAGAATGCCATTTCAACGTAAATAAACTTTCTTGCTCTATTTTGCAACAAGGAAGCAATCACTGAATCCAAAATGTACTGCACACCACCCCCAGTAAGGCTCTTGTTTGCGCCATAATAATATTGGTCAACTGTTTTCACCCATCCAACATCATCATGGCTGTGTGAAACTACATGCACTTGCAATTTCTCCGCGCCCTTGCCGCATTTAAAGCTAAAAGCCAGGTCGAAATGTGCTGCAAGGAATAGCAGGGCCAAGAGTGCGACCGCCATCTTTGAAGAAATTCGAAGAAACGAGGACGCACGTGATCACATGATTGTGAAAACAAAGCAATGCTATAATGTCATGAGATTGAAGCAGAAAATTTGATTGTATTGTGTCCCAAACGATATTAAAACCATCCTTAAGAATGATGACATTGAGTTCCAAGATCAGAGAAATCAGCGTGATACCCTCGTGAGCCTTGAAAGACTTGGCCTAACTAAAAACAAAGCCACTTAAAAAGTCACTCTGAAAAGTATAAAAAGAAGATGGAACTACACGTTTTTTTTATGAGAAACTGGTTCATAAGAAACTAGTACTAAGATGGCCAAAATTTTAAGAAACTCTAGTGCTATGTCTGAGAAGTACTAAGAAACTTTTCAAAGTTAGAAAGCATTGACATTATAGCAAATAGATCGTTTGGCCTTTACTCTTGAGCAGTATTATCTAATCATTTGTGTTTTCAACACAACAGAGCACTATTTAGTCCTTTATGATGTTTTAAATGCCAAGAAACATATCTGCCACAGTGTTAGCGATCACATTGACAATTCATGCATTCAAAAAATAAGAAACCAATTACACGTTTTTTTATAAGAAACTGTTTTATAAGAAAGTTGTCTGATGATCGCTGTGTAGCGTGAAACTCGGAGTAACAACAAAACATGTAGCCTTTCTTATTGTTTTATTCTAGTTATAAGAAACTGCTTATAAGAAACTAGTACTAAGATGGCCAAAATTTTTAAGAAACTCTAGTACTATGTCTGAGAAGTGCTAAGAAACTTTTCAAAGTAAAAGCATGGATATTATAGCAAATAGATTGTTGAACCTTTATTCTTGAGCAATATTATCTAACCATTTGTGTTTTCGACATAACAGAACACTGTTTATTCCTTTATGATGTTTTAAATGTCAAGAACCATATTTGCCGCATTGTTAGCGACCACGTTGATAATTCCGCATTAAAAAAATAAGAAACTAATTAAGAAACTTTTAGTACTAAAATGGACAAAATTTCATGTGAAATTAAGAAACTTTTAGTAATATGGCCTGATTCAAGTTTCTTATAAAAAAAACGTGTATCCATTTTTGAAAAACTACTTCTGAATTTTTAGCACGAAAACATGCAACTCAGCATAAGAAATTTAAACCAAATTCAAGTTTCAAATGGTAAAAGGAAGTAAAATGTCTAGGAAAATGTCTATGGGGCAGCACAAATTTTTGTTAAAAACTTTAAGATTAAAACTGCAAAATGTTATTATGTCCCATTTTTCAATTGAATATTGAATAGATCGATACAATTATCATGTCATCGAACTAGCTAGTCATTAGGCACAAGAATCGCGAAGTTGCCTCTTTGAATTCTAATACATTATAGCGATTTCAGAAGTTATTGAACCTGGCAGAGACCTGGATTTGAGCCATATTTGAAAAACTGACTTATGTGCCCCTATAGCCATGGGCCCCAGGTTTTGACCCCACCCCCTATAATCAGAGTTTGATATAATCATGATTCAAAATGTTCTGTCTGGGATTATAGATAATTCTATTAAGTTCCCTTCGAAAAATTCAGTTGAAGAAAGGATGAGGCAGCAGAATTAACTCTGGAGGCAGTAAAATTTTTCGCATAAAAGTTTAAAAGTTTGCAAAGATTGAATGCATGTATATCCATATATTTATTGATTCAATGTAAAAATATTACACAAGAAAGAGGTACTTAAGACTCTGCTAGCAAACTATTAGACTATATAACAAAGGATGATGACCCGGGAAACAAGTACCATGCCCTGGGCACCACAGCTTCAAAAAAAATAAAAAAAGAAAGAAAAGATTTTTCTTTCTCCTTTTATCTATTTTTTGAGGCTCTGGTACCTAGTTGGACAAGATCTATTTGCTACAATATCCCTGCTTTTAACTTTGGAAAGTTTCTTAGTACCTCTATGACATAGTACTAGAGTTTCTTAAAATTTTGGCCATCTTAGTACTAGTTTCTTATTAATCAGTTTCTTATGAAAAAAATGTGTAGTTGCCCCGCTACGATTTCCGGCCATGTTATAAAATAAAATTTTTTTTAATTTTTAGTAAACTTTCCTCTGTCCCTAAGGATTTTGGGCAGCACTGAATGTTTCCTATTCGATTCTGGTTTGAATATGAAAAACATCGATGGTACGCTTTTACCACCGCCTGATTGTCAAGGCCTGCTCGAACAGTATCGGTATGAAATCAGCTGGGTTTTTCCCATGATCAGAAATTCTCAAACGTAAACAACTGCATATCACGTAAAGTAGTAATGTAATGTGACGGTGCATCACAAGGTCAAGAGAGGCACATGTTCTGAAGGCGACACCTGCACTTTCAGTACCTCTCTGGCTAAGTCAGTGCTCTCATAAGAGATCACTTGACACAAACTCGTTTTCGTGTCAATCAAGTTACAATGACAGTCGCCACCCAACTCTTTTATGCAAAATTATATACGTTTTTGATAAAAGAAACTAGGATCAGCCCATTTGTACTGAAAGTTACTTGCTTTCATATTCAAACTTCCATTTTAGTACTACAGGGTGTAGATAAATTTCAAAACAGTTGTTCGATGTTTGATTAAATACTAAAAAATAATGTTACGCTGAATGGACACTTGGTCAATTGATCCTTTTCCTGAGATTTCAAATCAATTTTTGACACAAGAATCTTGCAAATCCGCTAAAAATTCATGGAGTTACAAGTCTTTGAAGTTCAAGTTTGTGCGAAAGCTGAAACCAGAGGCCTCGAGATGGCAATGTTTTGATAAAAATCCCATTGGCCATCGTTCCTGTTATTTGTCACCACAGGAGGCCCAATCGCTTATATTGTGGGGCCTGGGCAATTTAACTGAGGCAGTTTAAGTTGTATTGTTTTCATAACACTTCTTGTTCTTTGAATTGAAGTAAAATGAAATTCACACCGTTAAATAGTTGACTGTTTATCTGTGCGCCTTTCTTCGTGCTACAGCATCATTGCAACATCCTGCCGGCATGGCAACATCGGTCCTGTTGCTGTTGTTGTACTGAAATGATGCAACATTATTGCCTGTATTCGTTGTGTTGTATCATAATACCTCTGCGGGGGCGTAAACCGCGAAGAGGACGCTCCAAAGGAAAAACGAAGGAGAAGGAAACAATGGCGGATTTAGGGGGCAAATGGGGGCAGCTGCCCCCCCCTTCACGATGAAAACTAAGTTTTGGCGCCCCCTTTTTGGCAAGAAAAGCGCCCCTTATCCTGACCCAAATGCACTCTTTTTTCAGTGTTTCGTTTTGAATGCGGGGAAACACGTAAACTAAGGCGCTATTCAGAAGAAAAACCAGAGAACTTTATTGAACGAAGCCCAAAAAATTTTCGCGCGCCTTCGGCGCGCTCACTTTTCATTTTCTTTTTGGCGCCCCCCTCTCCAAATTGCCCCCTTCAACCTCGGGCCGGATCCGTCCCTGGAAGGAAACGGTCGTCTAAATACTCCCTTGAGTTTACTTGAAAATATCTGTCATCTTTAGATACTAACAACGTTCTCGTTGAATCAATTGCTTTCTATCTGCATTCCCCCTGTACTCAAATTATCCACCCTATGGAGTCTAGGGTCTTTTTCGACTTCACAGAAGTACTATAAGGAACAAAATGGGAACAAAAGATAATAAGAAACAACATGCACGCATTGTTTGTAAGAAACAGAAACCAACAGTGTTGGCCAATACTGAATGAAAGTATTGTTGAATTATCAAATTTTGAGTACTCGGGGTTTCTTACAAGTTTCTTAAATGTTTCATAGCGATATTCATGTTCACTTCCTGTTCCCTCGTGAACATTTGAAAATAATGTTGTTTTAATCTTTTCTAAAGTTTAGAGGTCACTCGAGTACCTCCCGAATAATATGATACAGGAAACAAGTGAAAATAAAGTAAGACTATCCTAAGGATTTCGTTTGTCAAAATAAATTGTTTGTTATATTCTCCCAGTACTGGAGTTTCTTAATTTTTTGACAATCTGAGAGTTGAGTTTCTTATAAGTGTTTCTTACAGAAAATACGTTGTAGGGGTTCAAGCCGGTGCTAAAATTCTTTAACATAATCAGATAGTTTCTTACGAATTCCATAAAAATCTTCATGTTTCTCCCTATGCTCTCCTGAACATTTCAAAAAGAAGTTTTTTGAAGACTCTCCATTGTCTAGACATCACTTCACTCAAGTAACTTACTCTCCTACGCAGAGGTTAGGTTCCCTCCCTATGATTCCCCTCCCTATGATGAAACACAAGAAAAGAAAGGAAGGAAAGATTTTTCTTTCTTTCTTCTCACGCGCTCCTTCGCAGTATTTCCGTTTTTCTTGCAATGCGATGCTTGCAATGCGATGATTGAGGAACCTCTGCATTGGAGAGTACAAGTAACTTCCGCGTGAAACATATGATACAAGAAACGACAGAAAATAGAGTAAAACATATTCAAGGGATTTTCTTGACGGTAATAAAGAGTTGGTTGAACATTTTTCCCAGTTTCTTAAGTTTTAGGCGATCTAAGAGTTAAGTCTCTTACAAGCAGTTCCTTACATGAAACCACGTGTATTGCTCATAACTCTAATTTGACTGATTTAGTGAAATAAATTTTTAAATCTAAGTGAGCCTTATTGCAGTTTCTTATATGAAATAGGAGTTCCGAATACAGGTTTTTTGTAAGAAATTGGTTCATAAGAAACTGGTACTAAGATTGCCAAAATTTTAAGAAACTTCAGTACTATGTCTGAAAAGCATTAAGAAACTTTTAAAAGTTTAAAAAAAGCATGGATTTCATAGCAAATATATCGTTCAGCCTTTATTCTTGAGCAATAGTAACTAACCATTTGTGTATTCAACATAATAGAACACTGTTTATTTCGACGTGATATTTTACATGTCAAGAAACATATCTGTGGCAGTGGTAGCGGTCACATTGATAATTCTGCATTCAAAAAATAAGAAACCAATTAAGAAACTTTTAGTATCAAATGGACAAAATATCATGTAAACTCAAAAAAGTTTTAGTACTATGGCCTGATCCTAGTTTCTTATAAAAAACACGTGCATTGCAGCCTCCGCAATCACTAAGTGAACAAGAGAACGCAACTCTCGCCCAAACAACTCTGTAGGTAAGATTTGAGTTATGCTACCAACTCCATACCTATATATGTTACATTAGAAAGCAGAAAATACTATCCAATAGAGTAATAAACTAAATCCGTCTAAATCATAAGGCCTTCGTGAGGTACAAGTTACGATGAAACCAGTTAACACTAAAGGCGTGCCCGCTACATCACTTTACATTTCTCAGAACTGGGTTCCGAGAACTCGGATCTGAACGAGGCTCTAACATGCTGCCATTTTCTGCGTATTGCATCAGTGTGTGAAGCGAAAGTAACTACTTCTTGGTCATTTTCAGTCACGAATTTACAACCTTATCTTGAAGGGATATTTCTAAGAAATGTTTCATTAGTTACTTCTTAGTATTTGTAATCTTGAAGTGATGATAGTTGAAGCAAATAGTGTCGATTTTTGTTGTAAATTTATTGGAGTGAGGAATTTAATGAAGTTGCTTTTCAACTTCTTACCCCTTTTCATCTGCAGCGCATGAAACAAGATAAGGGGCTTTGTAAATGAAGGGCAAATAATCAAAATGAGGATTTTAAAATTAGAAAACCGACATCTTTAAGGGAGTTTATCCACCATGCTGGGTTTCTTGTTATTCTAGAAAGAGTGCCGCTTCACGGATCAGTTTTGATACGTAATGAGCATCTGGGCTTTTACTACATGCCTGTAACTGATAGCTTGAGCTCCGCATGTTTGAGGAACGAAGCCTCTCTTGAAAGGGTAATCCTCAGCAATTAGAGAGCTGCAATGGTAGGCATCAGAACATATAAAACATGATCGCAGGCTCTTTAAAATCATTCAATGCGAAAACCATCTTAAAGACAGTACCAAAGACATTAAAGACACATCAACGACAGACAACTGGAAAGAATCTTGTCTCAAAAGGCCTCAAAGCAGAACTCAGAAATCTTCATCAAAGAGAATTTCAAATTTTTGGTCAAAGAAACAAAGACTTATTAATCAGTGAATGATACTTTCAGAATGGAGAAAATAAAAGGTAACTAACTACAAGTCGGTTTATTTCAACTCCTATGCAGCCGCAACTGGTTTAAAAGAGAGAAGCACTTCGATAGCTAAACATTTAAAAAGCTCTAGTTATGTGCACTGGTATTATACGAGGGGTGTATCATTCCTCCAAAAAGGCTTACGAGATTTTTGAAACCATAGGATTTCTAGAGAAGTTTTCAAGGAAGTATCTTGAAAACAAAAGGATTTTTACCAAATATGCACGAGAAGAATTTTACAGACTGATACGCCCATCAGTACTTTTTGTTTGAGAAGTACCACGCAATTTTTGAAGAGCGTCACGGTAAAATTGCCTATGAGTCTTCGCTCTTTAACGATATTCACTATAATCTTATCTTTAGAGACCACTAAATCTCTTCCTTGCTAAGGATTTTGCTATTTGTCAAGAAACAAACAAATGACAGTGGTAGAAACTATCTATTTCAGAATTCAAGTGCCCAGAAATAAGAAACAAAATTAAGAAACTTTTTGCACTAAAGAGTAGAAATTTTCATGTGGAATTAAGGAACTTTAAATGCTATGGGCTTACCCAAGTTTCTCACATAAAACCCGCAGTTTTATTCAATCGATATCATTTTGACGGGCAGAGCATTGAGATCATTATCAGTTCATCATAGGTGCAAATTTAATGCTATGGTATCAGATTGCTTATCCTTGAGTAATTCAGTCACAAATGTTGTCATGTTTTCACACATGAAAAAACAGATTTAAACTCCATCATTCCATATCTTCAATTCCATTTCATAAGATAACTAACGACACTAAAACAGACCTGTGAATTGACGTATGAACGTTTATTTTTGAAAATTCTTGATTCAGATAGCATAGGCTCCAAATCTTTAAATTTACGAAAAAAAGGCGGGTGTCAAATTCAATCATCTATTTCTTTAAAGTGAATGACTTGAAAGAAACTTCAGTCATTTTTCTATGATTCTACCGTTAGACTTTTCAGAAACCTTCAATATTTTTCGAAATTACAGCCCTTTTTATAATTCTGCTTATTTTATGGTGTGACGTCATCAAATTTCTAAATCACAAAATAGAGCAGTGAAAGAGTTTTGCTTGATACTGCATTGTAGGCATCCATAAACTATGGTTTTCTTGCAAATCATTTGATTTTTCATCGACAGGTTTAGAAATTACGATGGTTTTTAAGTTTTTTTCGAACACTTTCTTGAATTGTTAAAAAAAGGAGATAAACACCTACCCTGGGTACCAGACTCTCTCTAAAAGAAAATTGAGAGTCTCAGTTCTCTTTTAGAGAGAGTCTGGTACCCAGGTTAATAAACACCGTAATTTTGAAAATATTGAAGAATTCGGAAAAGTTCAACGGCAGATTTACTGTAAAATAGTTCAAGTTTCTTTGAGGCCTTTCAGTTCAAGGAAATAGGTCATAGAATTGTACACCCAGCTTTTTAGAGATTTGAAACCTATGCTGATTCAGATATGCTATATGTAAAGTTAGTGGGAGAAGTATTTCATCGCAAAAAAATTTAGATTCAGTCAACTGCAGGGTGTCCATAAATGATTGTATCCCGTTAGCGTCGCTATCGCTACTGTGGAAGATCTGCAGATTTGCCACAGGGAGACCAGGATATGATTCTCGCTAAAAATAGAAATTTTCTTTTGAAATAAAATAGCAATTTTTCTTTCGAAATAATTGTTGCTAAATTGTTGCTAAGAATAAAATTGCTTTCCTTTGCCCCACCCCCCTGCTTGCTCGGGGTCACGTTTATACTTTGTCCCCTGTGTTGTAGTTGCGTAGCATGCCCAGCTCATTGCAACATGCTATACAACTACAACACAGAGGACTAAAGTACAAGCGTGACCCCGAGCAAGCAGGGAGGGGGGGGGGGGTGGGGCAAAGGAAAGCATTTTTATTCTTAGCAACTATTTAGCAACAATTATTTCGAAAGAAAATCGCTATTCTATTTCGAAAGAAAATCTCTATTTTTAGCGACAATCATATCCTGGTCTCCTTGTGGATTTACCTCAGAAACAGCACTTCTATTGTTCTCCAGCAATGTCATAATAAAGTAAGTTTTCAACGAAAGGGCTCTGGCATCAAATCAAAATTTTCCAAACATTTTTTAACATGTAGAAAGTGCTCTCTTATGAATAGAAAACACTGCTAACCCTTTAAAAAATTAGCCAAAATTTTAATACGATGCTAGAACCATTTCTTTGGAAACTTGCTTTATTTTGTCATTTCTGGGGAACAACAGAAGTGCTGTTTTTGAAGCAACCACCTATTTTGCCTTTTCTCCACCATAAATCAGCAACCACGCGTCAGATTCACTCATGCAAGGTCTCCAACTCTAAGTTGAAGCGTGACGTATCCAACTGTGTAAAAAATAAGATAATTGAATTTATGGCTCCTCCACAGTAGCCAAACAAAAAGGCGCAATTTTTTGGGACACTCTGTACAAGCGATTGATTCTGCTGATCCATAGATGAGATCTAAGAACTGCTAACCTACCTGGCGAATTCAAACAGAATGGGCAAGTAAGATCGAATGTTTTGGGACCTTCACTTTGAAGGTCTATCGGAGACTTTGAAAATGAAAGAGGAATGAAAAAGAATAAAAGTTTTGATGGTATTCTCTTCCAGTTTTTCAGATTATTCACATTTCTTAGCTAACGAAAATTTTGAAATCGGTAGGATTGGTACAATAGTCAAATTCTGTGATTCTTATGATTCTTATTACAACAAACATCTCTTATCCGATCCAAAGCCTCTTTTCCCCCTTTTATTTGTTTTTCCTGTCTTTAAGTTCTGTTTCACAATGGATGTAAGGCTTGAAATTTATCCATACAAAATTTCAAACATTACTACCTACGCTTTTTGTGATCTATAAACCCTGATAACTTAGTGGCGATGTCTTGGGCAGTGGAGACTCTGGAGGGAGTCAGAAACAACAGAATTTTTCGCCTCCGTCGCTGACCTGGCAGCCATTGTGAAACTGCTTCCACCATCTGTTAGTATCGTATCGTATGTGTACCGTTTTGTACGTGTGTATTTAGTTGTCTATCTAATTGTATATCTTTATGTGTTGGCGATGGGGTAGACACTGTCTTTTGCTCCTCATGGTATCGTCCTTGTAGCGTTGCATAGTAGTTAGAGTATAGTAGAATGTAGCATGTATAGTAATGTTCATATTGATATAAAAAAATCTCTTATCGAGTCGCTTTTGAGAGAAGCCAAAGGAAACTGAGCAGTCCTCATGTAACCAAGCATAATTCTTCTTCCATAGCAACAATCATCGCTGTTGTCAGCCTGGTTTTTGCCGTGTGCAGTTCATTGCCTCTCACAAGCAACATCAACAACAACAGAACAAACTCAACAGTCAGATCTGGAGCAATCCTGGAAAGTAATGCTGTTCATCAATCTATTGATGATCTTTTGCGATCATGTGACGACACTATTGGAAGCATTATTAAAGACTGTCAAATGTTACAACAAATCCTAGTAAGTAATATTTCTGGACCTATTCTCCCCTGTATGCTACGCTATGATAAACGTTAGACCTTATGAGAAATAGTATCTATCATGAGGTAAAGCCTTTCAAATTCCCTGTCACTTTACACTATATTCTCTATTCGACTTGTTTTGCACATTCACCCCTGGAAAGATGATGCGTCAACCATAAGACACTATGAAGTCATAAACTTTCTAGAGGTCGATCCAGTTAAAACACTCATCTATATAAAACTGCTTAAACTTGACCGTATTTCTCAAATGAACTTTCTTTAACTGTGATGCCCTCTGCAGCACGATGATTTTATGAAAGCCTAAAAAGCAGCCAGTGGTCAGGACCTAAAGTTCTAATTTTTGCTTTAAGGTGCCTTTGGTTCGATAAACGTCAAGTTTTGTTACATGCAGTTTCTTATTAGGTTGTTGTTTTCATCGAGTTAAAATATCTTTTTATTGACATCAAATTTTGAATTCCAGGAGATGAACTTCCCAAGCAATGTAGTTGCGAATAATCTTGACATCTCCTTCCCCTTGCTGGAAATAAATCAAGTGGCCTGCAAGCCATTTCAGGTAACAATATTTTCAAAATTCTACAACACTTTAAAGGCACCATTAATGGACACCTCTATGCAGGGCCGTCGAGAGCCAGCTGGGGCCCTGGAGTGATCTATCGGGATGGGCCCCTAGGGGCTTCTAAAAATTTTCGCGACCACACCCTTTAGTCTCCCGGAAAATGAAGGAAACGCCCCTTATATGACTAATTATTCTAAAAATTGCTTAAACACTCCGTGTAAAGGCTATGCAAAAGTTCTATTTATAAATCAAAGACATCTTTTTATACTAGTAATGCCTAGTTCAAACCAGGTCGTTGCAGTCGCTGGAGGTGCTAAAGGGAAAGATCGACTCAATGGCCGAAAAGATTGGATGTGAACGGAAACTCAAATACCCTACGACACCAACGACTGACTCGCTGAGATAGAACCAATTTCGATAAATTAGAAGTGTCAATATGACGGTTTGGTTTCCGACATGAATGTGCCATCAAAGTCGACGGTTCTTGCAAATACACTGTTAAAGCAGACAAATTGTCATAAAGGTGCACTGCAAAGATATATAGCAATAACAAAATTTCATGGCACAAAATATGGGCCCTGGACCTTTCACCCCCTCTACCCCCCTTCTCGACGGTCCTGCCTCTATACAACTGACACTTGAGCAACGGATAAATGTTTTTGTCCCAAATACAATATGACAAAAATAACACCATACATACAGCGGACACCTCTTTACAACGGAGAATAGCAAGGTCCCACAAGTGTCTGTTATATGGAGTTACTCGACAAGGACAAATTTTGTAATACAAAGCAACAGTTGCTTTAGTTGAAAGCTGAATTCAAAGCGATTAGTGACTGCGGACAGAAGAAATTCTCTCAACCAGTAAGTCAAAACAAACACGGCCGCAAAAGTTAACCCAAACCAGTAGGGCAAACTCTCACCTTGTGCAAGCGACAGGTGGTTTTTAAGAAAATTTGTGTGCTTATGAGGAAAGGAGAAGGGTAAATCTAACGTTCTATCTCGCGGACTTTGTTCATTTCATTCAGAAGCCGAGTAGGAGGCATTATAATGCTCGGGTATCTAGGGCTTAAATGCAACAATTACCACACACCTGAATCAAATAAACAAAATCCGCGAGAAAAAAATTTAGAATTAACCTTTCCTTTCGTTATAAGCACAAAAATTCTCTCAAAAAACCACCCTTCGCTTGCACAAGGCAAGAGCTTGCCCTACTGGTTTCGGAGCAACTTTTGAGGTCATGTTTGTTTTGATTTATCGGTTGAGAGAATTTCCTTTATCTGCAGTCATTAATCGCTTTGAATTGATACGTCAAATGATGCAACTGTTGCTGATTTATTACAAAACCTGTCCTTTTTGAGTTGCTCTGGAAAGGCTTCTAGAGATCGGTTGATATATCATTTATTCTTCTGTTTGCAACGAGACTCCCAACTTGTAATGATAAAGAGGGTCAGGTTTTCTTGACAATCTTGGGCATTGGGGCTACCAAGTATTAGGAGAGTTGAGATTTTCATTAACCAGTTTCTTATCAAAAAAGTATATTTAGCTACAGAAGTACTCGTTCTTTGTTCTCAACGTTCTTATTATTTGTAGGTGATTGAAAGAATCCATAACTACTCGAAAGTGCTCGATCGATTTGTTGCACCACTCACTGCAATTGCAAATGAAATTCAGCAAGATTCCAGCAGACAAAATGCAAGGGATCTAATCATCAGGATCACCAATGCACTCACTTCACTCAACATCCTCCAAGTGAAATTGGTAAGAATTGGCAAACCAGTTCATTTACGAACCATAGAGGCCCTAGAACAGGATGCCCGCAACAAGAGGGAGGGGGGGTGTTTAGTCCGAGAAACTTTCAAACAACCCAAAGGTATAAGTTCAGCTTGATTGCCTTCCAAAAACTATCAGCTTATTCTACACTTAACCATCTGTAAACGAAAATACAATATCCTGAAAGGATACAAATGAGGTCGGGTTTGTCTGTAAAGAACGCAGAGATACAAGTTTGTTTATTATTCATGTCAACCAGCATTTTGTCTACTACCAACATTTTCCTAATTTCTGGATCTAAATGATGAGTGATTCTACCAAACAAAGTTTTTTCATCTAAATTAGCCTTTGACTGATAGATTAACGTTTCGGTTTTGAATATCGGCCTCATACTTTTTATTTCACAGCCCGCCAAATGCGTAAACTTTTTTGACTCACCGGATACATAGTTCCTGATTGATTGATTGATTAATTGATTGATTGGTTCAGAGAAAAACTTCAAGAGTCAAGCTTAGAATGATGAGCTCGTATATAAACATTTGGACCAATATTACAGTTATTCGATGCTCCTTGTTGATTTTCAGAGTATCTTGTCGATACTATTTCTTGTTTTGGTGCTTCAGTGGGAAGTTACTCTATAGATACTGTAAAAGCTCAAAAACCCTCCCAGGGGGCTTATCTAATTTCCGACAATCCAGAGGGGGGCTTACTAGATAGGGGGGGGGTCATTCACAAAACCAAATCACAAGGATGTATATGATAGCTTTCCGGTTCTTTTACCCCATATTTTGCGGATTCAATATACAATTTTGCGAGTGAAATATATAAATTCAACACATTCCTTATTCCAAACGATATCAAAACCAACATGCAAGCTTGTCTAGCGGAATATATGGAAAATCGTTGGTAACTTCTGTAGTGGGGGGGGGGGCTTGATAGAGAGGGGGCTTATTCAAAATTTTGGCTCAGGGGAGGGGCTTATTAGAGAAGGGGCTTGATAGAGAGGGGGGTTTAGTAGAGCTTTGACGGTAGCTCGAGGGATGTTCCACCTAGCCTGTGTTCCAGACCATTGGAACAAAGGCAAGTTCTACCAAGATTCATTGCCTTTTTAACCACACGTTGGTACTGCTAAATATTCGCAGTTAGAACACAATGCATCTTGGTAAAAAGTTGCTCTCGGACATCTTGAGCCCAATCAACGAATTCTATTCGATTGACTTAAAGTTATTTTGTATCTACAGAACTTTGCATCTTAAAAGAAGAATTAAAAATGTTTTAACTTGGGCCAAGTTCGAAACAATTTGTCATCAAAAGGATATTTTCATTGGTGATCTAAGATAATTTCAATGGTTCTATTTGCATAGATCTGAGTCGAAATTTTATCTTTATTCATAGCTGGAAACTTTCCTCACGTCTCACTCAGCAGAGGCATCATCTCCAACAATTCAAGAACTAACGGCCAAAACAAGAGAAAATTTGGTACGTTTTTTCTAAATATTCTGTAATTCCACATAGCATTCGAAGCCAGCTTTAAGGACACTAAGAAGCTCAGGTTATAGAGGAAGTGTCCCGGTCGTTCCTTAGACTTATGACGATGAGTCTCTTATTTACCTGTGCTCTTTGACTTGATGATGGCGCTTCAGTCAACAGAGACTCATAATATTACTCTTAAAACCTGGCCCTATTTACGCCCAAACTTTGCAATTCCTAAAGTACCAATCAGATTGAGAGATTTGGCAGAGAGTAATGGCGTAGAATTTTCAATTCGAATGATGCAGTTGAACGAAGTTGCTGTGGTAGGTAGTTGTAGATTTCTCTGGTCAACAAAATGTTTCCATGTTTTGGTCAACAAAACATGGAAAATGTAGCGTTGAAAGACTTGTTTTGCATTCACCGGGTAAAGTGAACTTCCTTCTTCAGATTTATGCCAAGTTTCTTTGATAAGGTGGTTTTTATCGCATTTTTCTTTCCGAGGAGCGACCGTTTAACAGAGGTAAAGCATTCGTTCGATCATGATTCGATCGATCGAATGCAGAAAATAGGGCCAGGTTTTTCACTGTTTCATTATGGGTCCCTGTTGAGCAAGGTTTACCGCAGGGATACAAGACACTCATCGTCATCAGTCTAGTCCTTCTTCTCCATGTGTCCATAACTCATGATATCTCTAGCCAGGAATTACAGAGTTGGCAACTCTCCTCACTCCCGTCCTCGTGTCCTCTCTCACATTCATGATTCAGCCTTACTAAATTATGCTTTATCCAAAAGCACATAAAAATCTATTGTCTGTTATATTTTGCAACCACCTCTAGGGGGACCATTGTGGAAATAAGATCAATTCAACCTTTTTTGTCATACTTGCCTCTACTACAGAAGGTGTTGTGGAGCAGTGGTGTAATCCTCTGATTTCGCAGCCAGAACAGTCAAGCGGAGTCTTTTTGATACCCGGTAGGGCCCAAGCACTTGAACGTCAAGACATAGGGTACCCGGACCCGATTAGGACTGCTTCACTTCTGCGACCCAAGTGCTTGGCACTGAAAAATGCAACCACCTTGTTTTAACTGGTATCTATTACTGCTATATCATGTAAATTGTACAATATCTATTTCATTATATTTCAATGATTTTAAATTTTTATTTCATTCATTTTCATTTCATTTAATCATATTTATCCACAAATCCCTATCAGCCAATAGCATGAAAAATAATAATAAAAGTAAGATAAAAAAAGAACAATTTACTATATCTACAAAGAATAATATGAAATGTGACCATTAGGTAAGTGCTGCTCTTCCTAGGGACCGTGCTTTGGGTTTAAATGCTAGTGTAGCAGGTAGTCCTTCAGTTTCTTTTTACTTTTGTATCAAATCGACACATGCATACATACATGATTATACTGTTATTCTTAATTGATCAATAAAACTGTGGTATCTCTTATCGTCATAGGCACACTCGCACCCAGGCTCACATTTCAACAACCAACAAGTCAAGGACATCCGGGACTATAGCTTTCTGGAAGCCATTCTTACTGTTGTTCACACTATCAAATCAGAGATGAGACAAGGCTTTCCATTCTATTAATTTAATGAAGTGAAAACTACCTTGCTGGACCAAGGGAAGTGGTCAGTTGATCTGACAAGACGAACAATGCCTTTTATTTAAAACTGTTCATTTTACCCAATCAGAACTTACTGTTAAAGCTCTCAATTAGCCTGCGTGCAGACTATTCCCAAGAAAATGGTATAGTCTGCGCAACGCCGCTCGCTGTTGTGTAGTGCGTGCTTCAGCATCTATGTGATAACAAAGAAAATGCATTGTTGTAACAGCCAATAATATCCCTTTCCTGCAAAACAAGGAAGCAATCAGATTTGAGAACGGCTATCATGTGATAAAATCTCAGGTTTCGCTTTGTTCTCTAAGCAAATTACGTTAACAACACAATACTGTGGAATTTTAATTACCCTGTGGCAGACATTACACAAATGCTAAGTAGAAAGGGCCATTCAAATTGCTATTGAAATGAAATGCTGACTCATACAATACGCGATATTAATTAAGCGGTGTTGCGCAGACTATACACTTTCCCTGGGTATTGTCTGCACGCAGGCTAGCTCTTAATAGGCTTCTTTCCCCATTAGGCCTCACACATTTCAAACGAAACATTCAAAGCCGGAATTCTCAACAAACCCACCATCTTATCAGCATCCACCAACCGGGTGCACTAGATAGAACCTCAATTTCTGTATGGAGAAATTGTATTAAACTTGAATGAATAAAAGTTTGGTTGATAAATGAAAAATGCTGGATGATTGGGGAAATAGAAGAAGAATCACAAATAATGCATCAACTTTTCGGCTGTCAGCAAAGTTGGATTCATTTCAAAATCAGCAGTAGTTTATAAAGGGAATCGACGTGGTTAAAAGGGGGGCCAAGGCCACGTCAAAAATATAATCGCTTGTACTCGAAAATTTTTTGACACATTTTCAACGCACAATGTTCTCTTTAGCGCTGCCAGTTTATGAAATGCAAAATCTTTTTAGAACTTGTGGGTTATTTCAACAGAGTACTTTTTATTTCAACAGAGTACTTTTTACCTAGGTTCGTATAAACTAAAGCGTTAGCTTAAATGTATGAGGCAAGCTAAATTGTTCTTAATTTTGGTCAAAATGAAAGCGAAACTCTAAGCAATGCCGCTATCTAATAATCCTCCCTCTTTCATCCAATAATCTCTTTTTCTCTGAAATACCCCCCCCCCCTACTACCTCTGAGCCAAGTAAGTCTCCAAAGGGCCTACTAGAGCTTTTACTCAACGAAATTACCTTTTATCAATAAACCTTAGCAGCTAAGTTTAAACTTCCAAGAGTATTGTCAAATGGGTAAAACAAGCCTTAGCCGAATTTGTCTATCCATTCTTTAACAGTCCTGTTTAGATTATTCATAATAAATTTATTTCCCGGGGGGGAGGTACTCAAATACTTGACTTGACGGGATGTGCCGCTCAACAGGGTGTCCTTTTACGGTAAAAGTTATGCGACAGGGTGTCCTTTTCTGATAAAAATCATGCGACGGGGTATTACAATTGATAAGAAAATTATGCGACAGGGTATCATGTGGAAGGATGCCTTTAGAGTTCTCTTGAAACAATGGATTTTGGCAAAATTTTTATGCGACAGGGTACAGGGTGTGGAGAGGTTTGCCGCACACCCCCGTCACTTCCCTCGTCAAGTACCCACCGGGATTTATTTCTTTTCTATACACTTTTAATGCATTACTATGATTGTAAAAAATGCTTCATATACAGCAGATCAAAGCTTTATACTATGTTTTGAAAGACAAAACTATTTGTAAATATGCAGTATACCATATATTATACGTTTTCTAAATTATTTACCAGAGAGAGATACAATTTATTTTTTCACACACAATTATGTACATTTAAGGGGTTATATAGATTATATCTAAAATATTAAATATTGCATATATCAAATGTATGAATCTGAAATTTTGGCGCTTTCATTGTATCTATCTCAAAGATGAAATGTTATAAGAAAGCTTTCATTAGCAAGACTTAAGGTCTAATATGCAAGGCAACATACGCAATAGCACGTCCAATATTGAACAATGTGTAGGGTGTCCCAAAGAAATCGTGCCCCCTTTGTGTGGCTACTGCGGAGGAGCTGTAGATTCAATTATCTCGCTTTTACGCAGTTGCATAGGTCGAGCTTCAACTTAGGAGTTTGCGACCCCTTGAACCAATCTGACACGTGGTTGCTGATTTATGGCAGAGAAAAGCCAAATTAGTGGACTAGTGGTTGCTTCAAAAACAGCACTTCTTGTTCTCTGGCAATGTCAAATTAAGTAAGCTTTCAAAAAAGGGTTCTGGCATCGTATTAAAACTTTCACTACATGTTCTAAAAAGGTAGAAAGTGCTCTGTTATGAATAGACAACACTGCTAACCCTTAAAAGATTTAGCACAAATTTTAATACGACACTAGAACCCTTACTTTATATTGACATTGCTTGGGAATAATAAAAGTGCTGTTTTCGAAGCAACCACTTATTTTGCCTTTTCTCTGCCATAAATTAGCAACCACATGTCAGATTGACTCATCCAAGGTCTCAAACTGTGAAGTTGAAGCTTGACCTATACAACTGTGTAAAACCGAGATGATTGAATCTACAGCTCCTCCACAGTAGCCACACAAAATATCATTGCTTTGATGTCCACGAAGTATTGGCCTTTCAAACGGGTATTATTACGTTACCCAAGGGCGTATCACTCTGGGAAAACCTTTGGGAAAAACCTTTTGTTTTCAAAAAAGATTCATAAAAAAATCCCAGGAATCATATTGTCTTAAAAAACTTGTGCGCTCTTTCGGAAAAGTGATACACCCCTCGATTTTTAATAGGCTCCTTTAGCAAAAAACGCGGGCGTCTTTTGAAAACGAGGCCGCTTAAAGGTCTTGAGCATCCCAATTCCTGGACTTGCTACAAGTCTCTCTCGCGGCAAAAACGGGAGATGGAATAAAAGCGAGAGAGACTTGTAATACTTGGCAGCCTGGGTCGTTGGCTGGACAGGATTCTGTCCAGTCGGCATCCTTTTACAAAAAACCAATATCCAATCATATGCTTAGAATGAAAGACAATGATACAACAGAGCGAGGCTCTGCGATGTTTATTTGACAATGGCAGACTCAAGCTTCGATGAAACAGTTGACAGCAACCCCGTCAAATTGAAAATGGAAGCAAGGCTCGATTGCTCATGAATATTAATGAGCATGCCAAGTATTACAAGTCTCTCTCGCTTTTTTTCCTTCTTCCGTTTTTTCCGCGAGAGAGACTTGTAGCAAGTCCACCCAATTTCAACAAGCTAAGGCATTTTCATTAAAAACAGTTTGAATTCTGGTGATTCCATTTATTAGCTACGATAAATTTTTTGTGCTTCTCGACGTTCTATCTTGCAGAGCGGCCTTCAAAGCACACTTTTTGGCTGACAGTTTCTAACCAGAAGGTGTATTGAATCTCTAGAGATTCACAACAGTTTTGAAGTTGCTTTCGCTTTGCCAACTTACATTTTCGAACAAAGGAATTATACAACCGTCGTCTTGACTCGTGCCTTCTTGTTAGAACAGCCTAATCATTAGGTAGAGCAGAAAGTAAATGCTTGGAGGCATTCATTACCAAGTTCTATGCATACCTCACCGAAACGTAATTGAAAATGTAGCTAAGATAAAATGAATAAGTAACAAAAGTATTAAGGTAAATAATGACCAAAAATACTGCATTGCAGATGAGCCAAGCAGTGCTGACTATTATTTTAGCACATATACACAAAGCAGTTATATCTTTAACAAATATTTTCGATTAAATATAATAGAATTATTACATTAGTTCAAAAGCTCTTAAAAATACGGAGATTTCCGAAGCTACAAAGTTTATATCTACCGTTTAAGATTACTGCTTCCTTTGGGATCTCGATGAATTTTCCACCTTCGATTTACATGCCCGCAAATATTACCACATGGCAAGCAAAAAAGCCTCTTCAAATTTCTAAAAGACTGGGAAGAGATTTTGGATTTACTTGTGAATCCATCGACGACAAGGATTACACGATTGTTATTCTAAATTTCAGCTTGTAAGGCTCTAAAAAAGGTTTTTATATACAGTACACTCCTTGCCCATGTAAATATATTTTTCAGAATAACAATCCTGAAAAATTTTTGAGAATTCTTCAGAAATGGTAAGAATATTTTTATATTTGAATTTTTGTTTAAGAACCTGATAGTCTTTTGTTTTGTACCTGTCTAAAGGATTCTGATTGGACTGTCAAGAATTCTTAAAAATTATGAGAAAATCTGAAGACATGAAACCTATTATATAAGAACAGCATAGAGCTCAAATCTTTTAAAAAGGTGGATGTAAAACTCTATTACATTTTTCTTTGAATTAGAGTTCTTGAAACGAACCTCAGATAATTCGCAATAAATTTGCCGTGGCAATTTCTTGATACCCTGACTACTTTCAAAATGGCGGCATTTATTGATTTTGAGGCTGTGACGTCATCAAATTTCTAAATCCTTAACCAGAAGAGCAACAGATTTCTGCTTGCAACCATGTTGTAGACCTTCATAAACTATGGTTATCTTGAAGATTGTATCAATTTCTCTCGATTAATTTAAGATTTGCGATGATTTTAATTTCTTCAAAATTTTCGATGAATTTAAAATAAGTCAAAATGCCGCCATTTTGAAAATAATCAATATATCAAAAAATTGCCACGGTAGATTTACAGCAAATTACCCAAGTTCCTTTCAAGCACATGAATTCAAAGAAAAATGTGATACAATTTTACACCCACCTTTTTAAAGATTTCAAAGATTTGAGCCGTATGCTTATAAGAACTTCTCTTGTTTTAGCCTCCGAGGGGCTTTTATTTTCAGGGGTTTAAAAGGTTAAATTTCAGCATCAAGGTTCTTCTAAACACAGTTTCTTTTTTTACGCAGGTATCTATCGTATCACAAAGTCTGTAGTTCGCACTTTTGAAAATTCATAGCATCAAGAGTGTTTCACAGATCTGAATGGTTCAAATTCTGGTTAAAGCTGAAAAATCAAAGTATTTTTGCATTTTTTCCTCTGTCCCATGACCACCAAGAATTTAGGTAAATTCAAGTTTATAAAATTTGTGGTTGCACAATGACTGAAAAAGAGCCTAACACGTAACGAACTCCGTAACGAACGAACGAAATCATAACGAACTCCTCGCACTGATCAGTGAAGAAAATCCACTTGTTCATGGTTGAGAGATATTTACTGCGCATTTACTACCATTGGAATGAAAATATTTCGTATTTGTTTGAAAATTGATGTCTCGTAGCTCTTGCGAGAGGTGAAACATCCACTACGTATTGATCTATGTAAGGGGAGTTCTTAAAATTTGATCAATGTTTTAGGTCCCCTTTCAGTGATTTTGCAACAATTAAATCTTTATGAAGTTGAATTTACCAATACTCATAGTGCTGGTAAGACAGCGAGACACAATCACGAAAATACTTCAGTCTTTCGGCTCTTAACTAGAATTTGAATCATTCGAACCCGTTACGTACTCTAGTTGCTATAAAGTTTCAAAAGTGGGAACTTTTTTCTGGCTCACCCGGTATATTTTTTATGGTATATAAGCTCAGTACAAGAAGAGCAGTATCATAAAATCTCATAAGAAAGTGGTTGGATGAACGGCACTAGCCCTCCCCCTGGACACAATTATCCTCAATCTATCAAACCCAGCTTCCAGAGCTAGGGATGCTTTTATTCATTTCAAAATATTATCAGTTATTATTCAAACTTGTTGGTTATTCAATAAAATATAAATAAGCAAGCGAGAGTTCTCCCAAAATATCATCTGATTCAAATGAAGTTAAAATGGAAAATTCATACTTCATGTGCAGGAACTGTTACCAATGCATCGTCCGTCGATCTTCCAACTTTGACGATCTAGAATGAAAAGTTTATCGTGATGAGAATTTTGAAAGTTGTTGGACGGCGCAAAGGGTGAGTTTTGCGAAACAAACGATGCAGCTCTCCGAGAAAACAAACCGATTTCCGGCTACGAAGAATACAGAGTGCCCCAAAAAAATTGTGCCCCGTTTTTGTGGCTACTGTGGAGGAGCTACCGATTCAATTTTCTAGGTTTTCCCACAGTTACATAGGTATAACTTCAATTTAGAGTTTGAGACGTTGCTTGAGTCAATCTGACACATGGTCGCTGATTTATGCCAGAGAAAAAGCAAAATTAGCGATTGCTTCAAAACAGCACTTCTGTTGTTCTCCAGCAATGCCAAAATAAAATTTCAAAGAAAGGATTCTACCATCGTATTCAAATTTTTGCTAAATCTTTTAAGGAGTTAGCAGCGTTGTTCATTTATAAGAGAGCACTTTCTACCTGTTAGAACATGTAGTGAAAATTCTAATACGATGCTAGAGCTTTTTCTTTGTAAACTTGGCATTGCTAGAAAACAACGGAAATGCTGTTATTGAAGTAACGACACACTTTGCCTTTCTCTACAATACATCAGCAACCACTTGTCACCTTGACTCATAAGGTCTCAAACTCTAAGTTGAAGCCTGACCTGTGTAACTGTTTAAAAACCGATATTATTGAATCTACAGCTCATCCATAGTAGCAACACAAATGTGGTACAATTTTTTGCGATAACCTGTAGATTTCACACACATCTGCGCGTAAAATCTATTATTCAGAGCAAAAAATCAAAACAATCATCATTTTATTCAACTTTAATGAGCCTGTTCTAATTGCTTTGAAATTAACCAATTTTCAGATCATAAACAATGAAATCAGAAAGTGTTGTGGCGCAGTGGTGTAATCCTCTGTTTTCATAGTCAGCGCAGTCAGATGGAGTGGGTTCGATACCCACTAGGGCCCCACCACTTGAGCGTCATGACAAGGGCTCACAGACTCGATTAGCGCTTAGCAACTTCTGCGATCCCAGCGCTTGGCGCTAAAAACCCCTATTTCACTTTCACTTCCTATCATCATTTTCTCGACTGCCAGAGGAACGTAGAGACTATATCACTGATGGCAAGACAGATCTACACATTTGCATTGCGGAATCATTCATCTGAAGGAGAAGCCAAGCAAAAGGCGCTACAATTATTGATGGCTCTGGATAAAGCCGAAACGCAGAACAGGCTGGATAGCCTAGATCAGACATTCGACTCAGTTTGGTATCCTTTGACCACTGGTCTGTCGATCATTTCATTACACTATCAGCAGTGTAGTGGGATGATAGTTGGATCAGTGCTGCGTTGAAGCAAGTTCGAGCACTGCCTGGCCCAGTAAGATGTTTAACTCTTTCACGTGGATTAGAATATTGTAATTTGTCAAGTGTCAGCTTGTCCCGAATTATTGTACATCTTAGAATATAAATTAATAGTCTCATGGTCCAAACTTCTTTCAGTTGCAAATGATTTCAAATAAAAAAGGTTATCGAATGGGGCTTTTTAATTGGTCAATCCAGCAATTCGAATGCATTTGATTGGTTGAATCAAATAACTAATCAAACACATTGGATTTGTTAGATTGGCCAATTAGAAGGCCCCAATTTAATGGCCTTGATAAGTCGAAGCGGGGTTAATACTTCATTCATATTGACACAGTTAAAGGTGCTTTACCTAAAACAACCTAAAGTTTTAAATCTGAAGCTTTATCTAAACTTTAGGTAAATTTCAGGTTGAACTATAGGCAAAGCTTTAGATTAAAGGCCGTCTGTCACGTATCTGATTGGCCGCTACAATCAGAGCTAAACACAACGGATTTCTTTGTGAATATGTGTATTTGAAACAAAGAAGGGCTAGTCTTCTTGACTTTCTACGGTCGTAGGAAGTCAGAGGATCATCAGCCATTCAAATTTCCTATTCTTTGTATTGTCATTATCACCCAATCAAATGCGTGACAGACTGCCTTTAATAAGCAATTTAGTTTGCTTTAGGTAAAGCAGCTTTAACTGTGCCAATATGAATGAAGTATTTCAGCCTCGTTTTCGAAACTTGTCAAAATTTCTTCCTATTACTCATATTAAAATTTAAAGCCCAGATTCGGATTTAGCACCGAAACTTTAGTCTAGTTACATGCCTTGAACTGCCGAAAATTGTGGTGTTCATTTTATGAAAAACGTCAAGTTCCAAGATTTAATAGGGATTTGACTGTGGTAAACTGTTTGGAGTGAAATTTTACAAATTTACATCGTCATAAAATTAACATTACGACCGTTAGCAACATGAAAACTCACAGTTCGACTTTAAATTTTGGGTGCTAAATCTGACTCTGGCCTCTGAAATTTCATATGAAAGAATCTGCGATGATTTCCAAAACGAAGGTGTTAATTGAAGTGGTTTATTGCTAAAAGTGGAAGCCATCTAAGACCGTGTTGAAAGGGACCACAGGTGACTGCCAGCGACCATCATATGTCTACAACAAAGCTATCAAAAGCAGAAAGCGTAGCTACAGACGAGATCAATAAAGTAAACACCAGCGCATAAGAACCTAGTGGATTAAGAACCCACAGGCGGAATTTTCAAACAAGATCCCTATTTTACCGAGTGACCCAGAAAAACGTGACTCAAGGAAATCTTTTATAAAACGAAAAATAAATAGGTAGTTGAAATGCTTCAAACGTTGTCATGGACCTAAAAAACTAGCCTACGTTATGATTATTTTTGCAATTTTATCTGCACAGTAAATTTCCCAAATTAAGGAGTTTGCGGAATAGGACTTGCTTGATTTCTTCTTAAAGTCGTCAAAAACGGGATCGATTTTAAAGCCATTTCAGATCTTCAAACTAATGGAGAGCGTGTTTCATTTCACCTTGGGAATATTTCAGGTACCTAGTGACTATAATGTTTCTTATGAACACTTTCATGTGTGTTTCTTTTCCCAGGGTGAAATGAAACACGCTCCTCGTTGTTTTGAAGATCTGAAAAGGTTGTAAATCGATCCCTGATTCTGACGACTTTTTGAGAAAATCAACCAAGTCCTTTTCACAAACTCGTTAATAGACCTTTCAGCTATTCTACAAAGGCCTGGATCGAGCGATATTTCTTACAGTTCTATGCGCAAGACTTGATAGAATGGCGTTACAGCTTCGATCGCAATTATGCACATTCGAAATTCTACAAATTGTAATGAAATATCGTTCAATCCAAATTCGCTCTCAGAATAGCAAAAAGGTCTACTCTAGAAATTTACTGTGCCGAAAAAATAGTCATAACATTGGCTAGTCTGTTAGGTATAGGACAATATTTGAAGCATTTCAATTTGGCCACTTACTCTTCTTTCTAAGACAGATTTCCTTGAGTTACTTTTTTTTCTCGGTAACAATGTATAAGAACCAATCCACTGGATTCATTCTGTAAGAAGCCAGGCTGACTTCCAAAATTGTGGGTTCTTATACGCGGGTATTTTGTGTACACTCTTCATATTAATTGTAAAACGACTTCAAACAAAATTTAGTGACAACAAAATGCTCCGTGAGCTAAAGAAACAGTATAAATCTATCCAAAACAATAAAAACACATTAATCATAGACAACAAAATGTCCTTTAATTAAGACTGCGTTCATACGATGCCGGCACATTTTGAAAACGGCGAAAAAATGTGACGGATAGGCCTCCCGTTCACACGAAAACAGCACATTTTTGCCGGCAGATTTCGAAAACGGTAGATTTTGAAAACGGAACCCTAACCGGCATAAATTTGAAACAGCATCATGTGAACACGCGACAATGATGTAAACAGAGCATTTTTCAACGCTTTTGGATCGAGACTGGTCGATTCTTAGGGTGTAGGTACTTTTCTTTGGCATCAACGTCCTGCAAAGACTTTTTACCATCAACTTTCCTACCGTTTTCAAATTGTGCCGGTATCGTGTGCACGCTAGCTCAAATTTTGCTACCGTCACTTTTTTCACCGTTTTCAAATGTGCTGGCATCGTGTGAACGCAGTCTAAATGGATGGACAATACTAATTTTGTATGAAATTTACTCTTCTGCAATAGTTCAAACTATGAACGATAATTACAATTAATTTAACTTCATCAACTTCTTTTAAAGAATGATTTATCACAAACGAAACGTATCAACAAATTTTACAAAATAGAAGAGAAAACATTGAAAAACGAGCAAAACAGGACATGACAAATAGAGTAGTTTGTTTCTATTCAAACAAGTAGTTGAACGTGCAGTTAAGGAAAGTTCTCCGCTCGGAATGAAATAACAATCAACTGATGTAAATTTGTGTAGCCTAAAACATTGACATGTTTGATGAATATTCCATTTATCTCATGTGCATTTTACTTAACCTGACGCATATGGAACGCTAGACTGCCTAATAATCCCGACTCAAGGTTCCTTGAAAGTTTATCCAAAATTTCAACCATCAGTTCTTTGCAGTGATTTGGCCCTCTGCCATTTCAATTTTCCAGTTTAACTAGGTGCAACTGAGGTAGATAGAAGATTTGTAGCAATCCGTGATAATAAACCTTTCACACTGAAATAGGTGCAATTTCAAAGAAATGTACTTAAAACTAGGTTTACTTCCAGTGCGTCCACATCTGCAGAAACCAAATTTTTGTCGATTTGAATTCTGACCTAACATAGGTTAGTTTAATGTAGCTCCAAATTGGTCTAAACACCTCGTTGTAAATGGGAAATAATGATTTTTCGGCATATTGAACTATCTAATAACATAACATGAAACGAAATCATCAACATAACATTAATGTTAAATGGGTCACAGGAAGTTTCGTGACATCCAACAATAAATTACAAGAATCGTCCTTCAACTAGTATTTAATATCTTTGCAAACTTTATGTTATATTTCTTTCTTCAGTTCTTTCATTCATCTGTTTTGTTGTGGCTAAAGTTAAGAAGAAAAGTCCAATGCAGAGGTGCAGTCAATAATGTCATTGGTGCGTTTTGCAAATACATGTACGTGTGCGTGATATCTGACGTATGAACGTTTAAATAAGGTTTTTAAAATACAAATTATCGGATCTATTCTGATATTTTGCTTATATGTGCATCTAGATTTTGGAAAAGTATTTGTTTTTAAATTGAATTAAAACTGGAAAGACATATGCCATAAAAGAGCTAGATCCTCAATGCAACTGTGGCAAATTTTAACACCAACGATACGCAATTCAGTTCAGAATCCCTTTGTCATTTTAAAACAAAGATAAAAAATTGGTACGTGGAAAACTGTCCATGCAAATTTTGCTAAAGTTTTACACCGAATTTGGGGCTTTTTTATAACATATATTTTTCGATATCTGCATTCATACTCTATACTGTGCATTGTTTGTAAATATTTTCCACTATTCTTTAATGTAATGTTTGTATTTTAATAATTCAACGTTGGAATAGACCTTATCGGCTAAGGTTTGTTTTTCCCTTTTCAAGTCATGCGACCATACTCTTGGGAAGTTTTAATATTATGCTGCTTTTTGCACTCATGGCATAACTTTGCATGGCACGAAATACGTAAGAGAAATCAAAGATGTTTTATCAAGAGATTGATCACATGACTTGACATGGGTGTAAACAAGCCTTAGCCGATTCTGTCAATTAATTTGCTAACAACTTTTAACTGTCTTTCTATAATAGCCTCAAATAGCGGACTCATCCTAATAGACCCATGGACATACAATAAACTTGTATCTTTCAACTCCTGTAAGACAGCAATAACCAAAATATAAGATAAACCTGTAATTGGAGAGAAGACTTTTGACCTTGCAAGAAAATCAAGTAATCACTTACCATTAACGTTATTATACCAAGTTATTACACCAAATACGCTTTTCGTCGCACACTCCTCAGCTTGGTTCAGTGTGTGACGAAACGTCGATGAAACGCGAATTTGATGTAACAATTTGGTAACGTTGCTGGTAAGTGATTACTTGATCTTCTTGCAGTTTTAAAAGTTTTCTCTCTAGTTACAGCTATCTCTTATATTTTGATTATTGTTCTATTACAGGAGTTGACAGTGTTTCCCTACAGGTTGGTGCTGGATGCGGTGGTTTCATTGGTGGCTTCTCTCGCTGCGGCCGCCGTGGTCGGTGTTTGCGTCGGGGGGGGGGGGGGCTCGGGCGGCGTGTGTGCTGTCTCCCGGGGCTGGTCGCCGTCCTGGGTCTCTATGGGGGGCCTTTTCTGCTTTTATCTTGTAAAATATACATATAGTACTTTTATGTAATCGAAAATTTATTATTGACATTGTAAAAAGTTTTTTATTTCTTTTTTAAGTAGGCCTTAATTAGCTTTAATTTGGCTATTTCTAATTTAAGCCTACTGTAAATGAATAATGATGATGATGATGATGATGATGATGATGATGATGATGATGATGATGATGATGATGATGATGAAGGTTACAAGTTTATTGTAGGTCCATTGGTATATTATGATGAGCCAGCTATTAAAGGCTATTCTAAACTTTTTACCATAAGTCATTGGTTTACGTATCATTTTATTGTAATCCAACGATAAAGAAATTGATAATGATGCGATTAATAGTCCTTCAAAAAAACCATTCTTGAAATTCAGCAAGCCAACTTTAAGAACCTTGACTAGGCTGAGTTCAATAAACAGAGGTTCTTATATGCGGGTTTTACAATATCCGTATTTGATGTATTGGCTTTGTTGTGAATGAAACATCACAAGTAACAAAAAGAACAATAACACCACTTCTCACGGCACAAAGCTTATAATTCTTTTCCAATCGCTTGGAAACGTAACATACTATCTGTACGATAAAGATAGCATGGAAGTTGTTGGGTTTTCTAAAGATTTTCCTTTCTGCATGGGTTTTGGGAAAAGTAGAAGTTCCTATTAAATTGATTATCGTTGTAAAGAATAAGAACTGTCAGGCCTGCCTTGTGTGTTCTCTGTTTTTCCATCCGCTCCGTTGTCCTGTCGATTTAGTCATTTAGCATCATCCTTATCTTGGCTGGCCCAACAGGCAACATGGCCTATCTTGTTTTCAAGAGCACGAGAGCACAGCCTAATTGACAGGAAAACGGAGCGGATGGAAAAACAGAGAACACACAAGGTAGGCCTGACAGTTCTTATTCTTTACAACGATAATTAATTTAATAGGAACTTCTACTTTTCCCAAAACCCATGCTTTCTGTTGCAATTTAATTTCTTTTTCTTTTCGATGGGACTATCTAAAATAGGGCTTTTCAACGTATTAACTAGTATTAGGAGTTTATTGATTAACTAATTTTTGTTTTTGCTTTTGGTTTTCTTTGTATTTTAACTGGGCACATTGTAAAACAGTCATTTCGTAGCAACTGAATGTTTTTACCCTGTATGAATAAGTTAAAATGAAATGAAATGAAAATGGGTCTGGCAATCGATAAACGCAACATCTGAGTAGTACAGATTACAAATCATTACAAGGGTCAGTGTAAAATTCTATGGCCTATGCTTTTCCATTGAATGGCTCCAAAGAAACTTTAACTACTTTGCTAAAATTTTACTGTTGGAGTTTTCATAAATCTGGAGTATTTTCGAAATTATAGCGTATTTGATTCAGACCCCGTTTACACGATGCCGGTAGAATTTGAAAACGACAGAATTTTATGCCGCCTTTGAAAATAAGCTTCCGTTTACACGATGCCGGTAGAATTCGAAAACGGCATGAAAAAGTGCCGTTTTGGCCTCCCGTTTACACGATGCCGGTAGGATTTTTGCAAATTCCATAGACGATAACAACTGAAGTCAATAATCAATCAAGGTAGATAAAACAACTACGAAAATAAGGACAATAGGGAGGATTAAAGATATTAGCCTCTTGACGAAAGCGACGTAAAATTCTGCTGGCAAAGTGCGTTTACACGCTGCCGGCAGAATTTGAAAACGGCAGAATTACAAACTGCCGTTTTGCTAACCGAAACAAAATTCTGCCGGCATCGTGCAAACGGGAGGCCAAAATGGCACTTTTTTATGCCGTTTTCAAATTCTACCGGCATCGTGTAAACGGGGTCTATGGTTTCTTTAAAGATCTTCCACTGTTTTCTCAACAGTTCAGAAAAATAATAACAATGGTCTCTAATTCTGAAAATACTGAGGGCTTCACTGGCAATAATGCACAGTGTTTGTAGCTTGGACATTAACGTTGTTACCTCAATATTGCCAAAGCTTTCTGCGGTCTTTTCCCTTAGGCCCCAGCCTAACCAATGCTAGAAATCAACTTCAAATGACTCCTGCGTATCTGAACTGTTAGCTCCTACACAGCGCTCATTTTTATTTCAAACTACCCCAAAAAACATGAGATATTTGAAGAGGAAGTTGGGAACGAGGATGAACGTTATGTTGGAACTAACTGTTCAGACGCGAAGGAGCCATCTGAATTTGATTCCTAGCATTGGTTGGGCTTCAGCCGAAGAGAAAGCAAAAAGCACTAATATCGAGGTAACAAACTTTGATTTCTAATCTACAAACACGGTGCATTATTGCCCATGGGGTTTCTGAAAAATTCTACCGACAGAATTACTCCAAGGTAGCCAGTCCTTTTAAAAAAAATTCAATCCAAATAAATAGGGCATAAATTTTTACACCCACGATTACAAAATTTTGTAATCTTTGCTCTGTGCATCGCGAGCACTGAAATACTATCAACACCGAGAAAATTCAATTTTTCGAGCGCACTAGGCCGCTGGCAGTCACTGGCAGTCCTCAACCTTACCGTAATTACTCTAACGTCCTTGAAAGTCCTTCCTCAATTACAAATTGTTTCCATACTCTACTGGTATAGTAATGTAGCTTGAAAAATAAAGTCCTGATCACAGTATCATCATTCTCACATTACATCAAATCATTCAGATGGATCGGAAAATGCCACCAAAACTTCGGAAGGGTGGCACAGCTGCTGTAACTTTGCTGTAATTAACATCAATCCAGTCGGAGCTCACATCAGTCTTATAGCTGATAGAAATGCCAAGGCCAGATTATCTCTCCGTTTAACCCTTCCTCTTCATCTATGATACATTATTTCAAATATTCGTTATACTTGGCCTTGCAATACTCCTCTACAGATTCGACATGTAGCTTCTTTTGAATGGCCACGCGCGCTTCATCGACTTGATGATATTCTAAAAACAAATTCTTTGCCAACAAAAACAAACCTAGTGCAGCAAATCCACTTTCGAAGACCTCAATGCTTCGTTGTAATAACAGAATCTTTCATAAATGAGTATTCGGGTACACAGACGCTTTGAGCAAACTATAGCTCCCCTTAAAGTATGCAAATAAGATAGGGTATAGAGGGGTATTAGAGAAATTACGGTAATGGTGAGCCAAAGCACGAGGAAAGTAGCAGGGCAGTATGATAGAGAAATGGTTGAAAGTTACAGGCTTGGCTGGGAAAGAGGTGGCATAAAACTAACACTTTGTACGCAATTAATTCAATCATTTGGTTGATAACAGTTGTGCAGCGTATGTTTCAGAACTGTAGAAAACGTTGGTGAAACATTCATTGACCTATTCCTTTAAAACAAGGAGAAAACCCCGAGGCCCCGTTGACATTTCTTCGATTTTGTAGGTAACCGTTTTTGTTGCGTCGAAACTTGCCGTGCACATTGCTCTTTTTTGTACAAAAAACGGAGACAACAACATCAATTTTGACCGTTCACATTAGATCCACTAGATTACAAATACGTATCCAAAGATATCTGGTTTTGCACTTTCAAATTGATCAAATGCGTTTTCAAAAATCCCCGTTTTTGTCGATATCCACTTTTGATAGCGTTTTCGAAAACCTCTGTTTTAGTGGACATCCAATTTTGATAGCGTTTTCGAAAACCTCCGTTTTTGTGGCGTTTTTGTGCGGATCAGTGTGAAAACTCTCACACATGAGGAGGTTTGTCACTCCCTTTTGTACAAAAACGGCGCAGTGTGACTGGGGCCTGAAATTCTGAAAATACTGAAGATTTCAGAGATTTGTGGCGGTAGAATTACAGAAATGTATACTGAATTGGAAAAGACAACACAGATGCCTGTTATTTTGAGTTGTGAAGCCCTCTTCTAACCGTACACTTTAATAGAAGCTGAAGTTTCTGCATAGCTATCGGGTGTCTGACAATGATGTATTATCGTTTGATTGCTCCAGGCGTCTTTTAGTCTAGCATTTTCAACGATAGAGAAGGCCCTGCTCTGCAGTCACTGAAGCGTTGGCAGCTTCGTATTGGGCAGGCTGCTCCAGACCACATTCCGAATGCCGAATTCACTTGCCGAAAGCTAAACTGTATTCGCGGATGTCGATTTTACGAAGATATTTTTCGTATCGAAAAGAAAATCGAGAAAAATGCTCAAATTCAATACTTATATGGCGTGGGAAAGAAACGGCCTATTTTCCAATCAACATTTTAGATGCGACATCAAAGGCTAAACTTCCATGTCGTTCAGAGCATGCGAATTCTTTGACCCCCAAAACAGAGCTCTCTAGAGTATTCTGTAAACTTCAAGTTTTTCGTGAATTTCTCCATGCCCTATCAATTGTTGGCTTCGATTGAATATTTCATACTCGTTTCTTTCTCATACCATCAAAGGCTTGACTATGAGCAGGTTTATCGATGCTCCTTTCGACACGAGAAAAGCGTTGCAAAACCACAACCAACAACTCAAATACGATTTAGCCTTTTGGTAATCGGATAAAACAAAGTTTTTGAAAATCGGTTCATTGGCTATAAACATACAAGCAATCAAACGATAAATACATCATTTTGGACACGGTGTTGAATTTGAAAATAGGCAATAAAAGTTTACACCACCCTCATTACAGATCTAAAACCTTTGCTCAGTTGTGCCTTAATTAGATAAACACTTCTTTTCACTGCGATTCAGTCCAACAACTTATGTCCATTTGGATACATTGAGTGAAGCTGCTATGTTTGAAGCCAGTGAAGCCAGCAACTTAAGATATTAGAAGCCAGTAAAAAAAACCTTTGTAAATATTGACGAAAGTTACACACTGTCAAACTCTGTTCATGCAACTCATTAGCATATTTGGAAACTTGGCTTGATAGCCACAGCGCACTCCTGTGCATTATCTTTAGACCGCGAAAGAGCAACGTGTACTGCAGACCTTTTCTAAAAACTTCTTTTATCTACCTCGAGACCAAAAAAATGAACCAAGATGATCCGTTACACGAATTAAAGTAATCACCCGAAATTAGTGATTCAAGTGTTGTTTGGTAGCTAAATATCTAGGCTACATCGCTACTGTTTTTCCTATCTTATCAAGATTCCAAAATGGCAGCAATTAGCATTTCATTAATAGAGGCAGCTCGAAAACCCCTCGAATTTCATCAACATGTGACTGATTTAGATCAGCTGCAGTACAACGACGCAATGACCATATCGTCTTGAGAATATGGAAGTTACAGTGAATGCAACCAAACAATCCCTTTGCGATACTAGCATTTTGTTTGCTGAAAAGTTCTTTTCATTGCTGAGAATTGTTTATCTGCAACAGGAATTTCAGTCTCAAATGGATGCCAAGTTGTGGATGAATTTGCATGGGTTGTGTATCTGAACGATTTCAGTAAATTCATATTTTCATCAAGCTGCCATGTCGATAAGCATAGCAAAATGTGATACGGATGTAAACAAGCCATTTAGATACCAAACAAAGGCTTTCTTGGTTAACTCTTTTTTGGGGCGTCCGATATGCTTTAATCAAAAAGGGCACACAGAAGCACCTGTGATGCATGATGAATGATAGATAATCAGATCGAGAGGTACTAAGAATGTCAAAGATACATGCAGATCGGGAGTCAAGCCTTATATAAACACTCACCTCAGGCTGTTTACGGTAAGTGTCAACAGACTGAACGCTCAAATCGAATGTCTCTACTCTGCAACCTAAAAGTTAAAATAAATAAAGTAAACAAACAAACATATATAGATGGAAATACAAATGTTTTTCGACAAAATTTCGGCCAAGTAAGGTCTATTTCAAAAGAGAAAGAAAAGTGTAATATTTTCACGAAACGTTTTTGAAATCTAAATTTTTAGACGAAGCCTCAAAAATACCAATCTTGGACGTGAAATTCCTTTTTATACTTAACTTAAGATCTTTTACAAAGATGAATTACCTAAGACATTATTTACTACACAATTTACTACACTAAGACGATAAGCCAGGGAGCATAATATCCTGACTACCCCGACGCCATTCCATAAAAGACATAGAACTAAGCTAAATTAGATGTACGATTACAAAAAGCTACGCTACATACAACCAATTTACCAATAACTACTGGTATAGAAAGAAAGAAACCTGTTTCGTAGTGGATGTCGAGTGGACACGAAAATTTACAGTAGTCTTACGAGGGGTCTTATACCAAACGTTCTTCTACCAAATGCTGATCACATTCTTGGAAGCTTACCATATGCTATCGGTGTCAGCTTATATACTGAGTGAAGAGGAACATTTAGGTAGGGCAAGTGGCCAGAATTATGATCCAAGAAATATGCCAATAAGCATCGCATCACAGCCTGAAAGTTAATTGAAACTTGAAACTATGAAACGACTTCTATGAATCAACTGTTTTGTGTTACAAGATTTTAAAATAGCCTCAAATTGCCAACCCGTAAACACACCAAAAATACCGTAATTTATAGAAAGAAGGCTGTTAACTCCTGTAAAAGAACAAGAATCAAAATAAACCTGTAACTAGAGAGAAAACTGTTGAATCCTGCAAGAGAAAAAGGAATTAATCAAAATTTCTGAAAGGAAAGAAAAAGTTAGCAACTCACAAGTAACAGCAATGAATGACAATATTGAATAACCAAAAACAGAGTCTCTGACTTTTGAAAAGGGCAAGATCTGCCTTCCACCTCAAGGTTTTAGAAGCGGTGTATATTAACTTTGAGTTCCTTTTCTCAGCTTGGAAAGGAGTTTGATTTCATGTTGCAATTATTTTGAGTTGGTGCTAAAGGCATTGATCTTTGACGGTTGTTGATTAGGTTAGCCACTAGGTGGTTTCGTTGTTATTGACATGTGATTTTCAATTTCTTTTTTTCGTCTGATTGTAAAGTGGCCTTTTTGCGTCATTAATTTGTTTTTGGCACAAAACGAACAGATAGTGTGCGACGAAACGCGATTTTGGTCATTCAACGATGTTCTTAATTGCAGTTACTGACGAGTTACTAACTTATCTTTCTTTCCTTTCAGGTTCTAGATTACCTCGATTTTCCTTGGCAGGACTCAACAGTTTTTAAGGTTCATTCAACGATGTTCTTAATTGCAGTTACTGACGAGTTACTAACTTATCTTTCTTTCCTTTCAGGTTCTAGATTACCTCGATTTTCCTTGGCAGGACTCAACAGTTTTCTGTTGATTACGGACTAAGGTATATGACCATTTCCACGACAAAAATTGACAGTTTGCAAAATGACAATGGAAACAATGTGAAAATCGTTGATAATATGTGAAAATTTACTTCGAAATAGAGAAAAATTTTGGCAAAAATATTTTACGATCACTAGCCTGACTCAGTCACATCAGTACCAGCTTCACGCGTAAACGATTTTATGAATATATAGATTCCGAAACGCTTGCCACAACACAAAACTTTCAAATGCTATAAATCCCCATGGTCGGATCAGACAGAAAGATTTATTTCAGAAAAGGGACAAATTACCTGATGACAGATAACCAAAATATTCTGCTGTCTTTCTAATTCCATTATAACGGGTTCCAATCGGGCAACCAAATCTTCGTACGACTAGAAAAGAAGCAGAGAATTTCATCATCTTCATCATAATCATCATCATCAACATCATCATCATCATCATCATCATCAACATCATCATCATCATCATCATCATCATCATCATCATCATCATCATCATCATCATCATCATCATCATCATCATCATCATCATCATCATCATCATCATCATCATCATCATCATCATCATAATCCAACTGCAAAAGTAGATATTCAAAAGAAAATATTTAATGCACTACGATAAAAGTAAAAGCAGTTTTAAGCCGACTTTCAACTTTACCCCCTGGTCACTATCCTTGACAGCACATAGCAGGGTGCAGCGACAGACGGTGCTCATAACTACGGACCTGGTACTAATTTATACATCTGAGTGGAGAGAAGCATAATTTGTGTCAACATCTTGCTCAAGGATGCCTTCCTCAAATAAGGCCAGTGCTGGTTTCGAACCTACGACCCTTGGATCGTGAGCCCGATGCCTTAAAACTAACATCGAGGAAGCATCGTCACTTTAAAGTTTTGCAACAGTGTGATGTTGAGCGTCAAAATATACTTTACCAGATCCCATCTTTACAGATCACGACAATACGAAATAATTACCTCTCCCCGGGGGTATCTGTAGTGATATTTATCTTGATCTCGCCTTGCAAAATCTTCCGGATACTTTTCTTGAATCTCTTCATATGTCATCCCATCACAGACGCCCTGTACAAAATAAAGATTTGAAAATAGTTTGATTTTGACTTCACTGAGGGGACTGAGACAGCATGCGTTGTCAATTATCAAAATTTCCAAAACGAATCAAATCTTAGTTCTTGCCTGTGAACGAAATCTTTGTTGAGAAACCAAGAGTAAAATATCGAAGAGACATCAGCATAAGCTATCTAAGAGACATTTTCATCACACAATAGCGAAAACGTTTGAGGCGGTGTTATCAAAACAACCTTAAATGTCTTATTCCTTGGAATGAATGGATCTTCGTTGTAACTTCATTATGGTTTTGAGACAGTGGGCCAGTGGCGGCTGGCACGCAATATAAGATGGTACTAGGGAAGCAAAACTTTGTAAGCGAAGGGAACAAACTTTTGCCTCAGACCAGCTGGGGGATGGGGGGCGCTGTGAGCCCCCCATTGGGGTCCAGGGGCAAGGCCCCTGGGAAGCTTTGAAGTTTTAAGAAAAATTGGGTAAAGGATTGTCTCAAAAATGCAAGCAAAATGCCTTTCCCAATAGATTTTCGAGAAAGTTGGGAAGGTAAATTTTAAAGTTAAACATAGCGGAAAGGACAACATTTTACAGATGAAATTGCAAGCACAATTTATGAGGAAATAATGTTATATCTCCCTCTTAAAAAATGATGCTACTTTTTTCTAATGAATGAGTTTTTGCAAGTTATTCCCACGATGCCGGTTGCATCACTGAAACCTTTCCACCGAAATGTTGTGAGTCATGTCGATCGCTGGCTGCGGCCATTTTAGAGGCTTGTGAGCAACACATTCGGAAAGTTAATCACTTGCGGCACCCAGCCCATCACTGGCTAGCCGCAGTTCATGGAGGTACCAGAAATGAGATTCTAGTAGCGTTGGTTTCTCGTTCCACTTGTTGTGTACATTGCACAAAAGTTCGCATTTTTCATCAATCATATAACAAACGAAAACATATAGATTTTAAAATTTGAACGGTTCCATTTACACCAGGAATGTATAGGAGTGGGAAAACAACTTTCAAAGATTGCTTCCCTAGTAGTAGTTTATAAAGAAGAAGGCAAGTATTTTCGCCATGCATCCATGAAAAATCCTAATATGCATTCTCACAGTCTCGTATCTTAACATTAATTTCTATGAAAGGTCTGCTGCTCGTGGGTAAAATGATTAAGTGACCCTGAGCTGACGACAGCGTCAAAATATGCGGAACTCCAGAAAGGTTAGGTTGCAGGTCTCTGAAATTCGGTTCATTTACAGCAAAATCGTTGACATTCGAACTAGTCACTGCCCAGAAACAAACACAGACCTAAAAACTTTGTAACGTACTTTCAAATACCTTAGTATCGGTTCAATAAAACAGCAGAGAACACATTGAAAAAACAATGGTTTAACATGCCATTTGATACTGCTGAAAGTACTGCGAGGTCGATTTCGTAATCTTGAATTGATGTGTTACTTGACGGCCACACAGCGTTACTAGAACGAGGAATCTAGTACTGCGATCGAACTTTGCCATTGTTGGGCTTACGTGTACGCAAAGAATTTTACGTCATGACAAGTCACCAATCACAATGGGACTGCTTTCTGCAGTACCAGATGAATGAGGTCTAGTACCGTGGAGTACATAAAGGATCTATTTCAATACGACTCATTCAACAAGGATTAATAAAAGCAGGGTCGTGCTGAGATATTGGCTCCAGTGTGCGTTGCCGCTCTTCCTTCTGTTTGTTTTCATAGCGAATTCACTTTTTTTGCATTGTTGACATTGGAATATGTTTAGGGAATCGCAGCCAAAATATAAATTTTATTGCAAGTGTCACGACGAACAGTTTCATGTTTTCATTGTTGACATATTAGAAATTAAAACAAAGAATTCCAAGCTTTCAAAATAAAATGGTACTAGACTGGTACCGCTAGTACCGCTGCCAGCCGCCACTGCAGTGGGCAGAGGGAGACGGGCAGTGATTTGTGATGCATTGCCAACAGAACTGACTTGATTGCAAGAATGAGGGGTTGCGAAAAAGGAGGGGCGCAAGGCATCTTGTAACGTCAACAGAATGAGAAAGGCCTATTACTTTTATTCCATTCCACATGTTGGTGCAGTTTCTTCCCATTTCCCGCACTCGCTAACTAATGTTACTGCTAGTATAATATAATATAATATAATATAATATAATATAATATAATATAATATAATATAATATAATATAATATAATATAATATAATATAATATAATATAATATAATATAATATAATATAATATAATATAATATAATATAATATAATATAACATGATATAATATGATATAATATGACATAATATGATATAATATAATATAACATAATATAATATGATATAATATGATATAATATAATATAACATAATATAACATAATATAATATAATATGATATCATATAATATAATATAATACGATATAATATAATATAATATAATATAATATAATATAATATAATATAATATAATATAATATAATATAATATAATATAATATAATATAACATAATATAATATGATATAATATAATATAACATAATATATGATATAATATGATATAATATAATATTATACAATATAACATGATATAATATGATATAATATGATATAATATAATATGATATAATATAACATAATATAATATGATATAATATAATATAACATAATATAATATTATACAATATAACATAATATAATATGATATAATATAATATAATATAACATAATATAATATAATATGATATAATATAATAAAATATAACATAATATAATATGATATAATATAATATAATATAATATAATATGATATAATATAATACAATATAATATAATATTATATAAGATAATATAATATAATATAATATGATATAATATAATATAATATGATATAATATGATATAATATAATATAATACAATATAATATTATATAAGATAATATAATATAAGATGACATAATACAACATAATATAATATGATATAATATGATATAATACAATATACTATAATATAAGATCCTTTTCTAGCAAGTAACCTGATATAATATGAATGATAGAATGAAACAATGGAGTGCATACTCACCGCATCTAACTCGTCTAACGCTTTCCACTGCTCCATTGATTTTGCCTTGATTTTACTTGCTGTTTGTATTGTTCGCTTAAGTTGACTGGTCCATACCTGAAAGAAAGACAATGAACTATTTTGCTGCAGACACAAACAGTACAAAGTTAAATCAACTACAGTAGCTTTACCATTTTCTTAAAGTCTTACTGTCGCTATAAATATCATTATAGCCTCGCTTTTATCAATTGCTTTTGATTACCGCAAGCGACGGTCATGAAATCCCATTCTTTTCGCTGCGATATTTAAACATTTTCATGTTAAAGGTTCGATTGAGTGACATTGGAAATTCAATCACTATTGTGCACATTCGTAAATTCTACAAAATGTATCAAAATATCGTTCGATTCAGATTCTTTTTTAGAATAGCAAAGGCTTAGCGGATGACCTTCCTCCGCACAAAAACCAAACGAATGAATCACTGGCAGCCAATAATTCGTGCTTTCTTTATATAGCGACAGTAAGACTTAACTCCTGACCTGTTGACAAACAAAAAGCAAACCGTAAAAGCTCTATTAAGCCTCCTCTTCATTACCCCCAAGCCCCTCACCTCCGAGATAAAAAATTAAAAAAGCCCCCTTCTCTAACAAAGCCCCCATTTATAGCAAATTCCAGAAGCTACCATAACTTTCCATTTACTCTGCTAAACACGTTAACATATCAATTTTGATATGGTTTGGAATACAACTATGTTTGTTTTCAATTTGTTTTGAGTGGGCTTGTCAGGATTTCTAGCTACTGAAAGCTAATTTAGGCCCACTGTGCATGCCGCATCCAGGCACGGGACCCCTAGTTTAACGTCCCTTCCGAAGGACGGCGAGGTGAGTTGCGAGGTCAGGCCTCAGTGGTCACCCATCCGAAATCTGACCTCACTCGACCAAGCTTAACTTCAGTCACCTGACGAAGACTGTTTAAGCCACTCGGCCACTCACCCTGCAAACTATGTCCAATTTATGCATTTGACTTTCAGAATTGTACGTTGAATTCGCAAACTATCGCGTAAAAGAAATGAAAAGCCATCATGTATATCTATGAAATTTGATTTTGCGAATAGGCTCCCTCTCTAGCAAGCCCCCCCTCTGATAAGCCTACTCTCTTTCAGGCCCCCCTCTGGATTGTCCAAAATCAAAGAAACTCCTCGGATCTGAATATAGCTTTTACGGTAATTCATTACCTGATTGAAGGCTGAAAAACAAGGCAATACAAGAATCCCGCCACTCCTATTGGTTAGTTGCACATTACCCGCTGTTTTCCCCTAGCCTTGTATAATACGATGTAAGGACGCGTTTTTATCGCCACAGCGCAACAGAAACTGCTTTAGGTCGGTCACATTTAGAATAAACACAAACGACATGATAGTAGCAAAACGCGTTTATATGTGATATGAGTCAAAATTAGAAGCTATCAGGTGATAAAACTCATACTGACCAGTTTTTTCGTTGTATACGAACATATAAAGCCTTCGGTCTTAATGCACAGACATCGCAATCTCGGTCAATGCTTCCAGACCTCGGGCTTTACACAGCAGTGTCCCGCATATGAGAAACGATGTTTTCAATTTGAAGTCTGAATTGTTTCTTATAAAATGAGATATAAAGTTCAAATCAGGGTAAAGTTTCTAAAGTTTCTTATCGGAAAAATCATGTACTATCAATGAACTTCTGAGACACTAGCTCCATTGTCATATAAATTACAATATTTTGATTTGTATTTGTAAATTTTCACTACCACCACGAAAAGGTACAATTATTCCAGGAAAGTGCTTTTTGCTTCATTTGCATGTAAAATTTTTGTTTCCATTTGAATATGTATATACAGCTTGATTCAACTACAAAGCTGAATCTGTTATGCTTTTCAAACTTCTAATACATTCATAATTTTTCAATAAGAAACAAGTCTTTTTTCAGACCTCCACCTGTTTCTAAAAAGAGGGGGTATTTGTTTAAAAATCAAGGTCTGGTGTTTCTTAAAGTCATGTTTCTTATATGCAGGACACTACTGTATATTCTTGTACAACATAAAGCCGGTTAGTATGCGCATATTATGGTAGCATGCATTACGCTGGATTCCTTCCTTGAAATAGCAAACTTAAGAGAACAGAAATCTCTTACCCGTAGGTCTTTAATATCTTGACTTTTAATAAAATCAGCCAATTTCTTGCTATACTGGAAAATAACACGATCAAAATCAATGTGAATATAATAAAAGAAATGTGAAAGCCCTAACCAAACGAGCAAATATCTTCTGCGTGATTTCAATATTAGCAACTGCGACAAAAATATTTGTGGATTATGCCATAAAAAGATAGTGGTAAATCTAGTCATAAAATTGATGTTTTCAATTATTAAAGACATTGCACTTATTTGGGACTATTCCACGTTAGACAAATCCTGTTGCAAAAATTTCAGTTGGACTAGGCCGTGACCCAAGTGGCAGCTTAATTGCTCGTCTGGCAACTTAGTAAATCCCCCCCACCATTGAAAAGCCCAAAATCAAAATTCAGCTTCAGCAAATACGGCTCAAAGGGCTTATTCAATAAAAAATTGTAGCTACCTCTATTCCTCTTGCAGACAGATCTGAATCACCTCCAATTCGTCCTTTCAAATTATATACACTTTCACCATGCTGAAATTTGTAGAGACAGTAAATAATCACAATAATAATAATGTCTGAAAATCTGTGTGCAATGTTTTTACATGATAGGCACTTGGAACCTAACAAAGTTGCGGGTAGATTTCAGTTCACTCAAAGAAAATTGATCATGAGATGTGGTTTGGGTTTTGAGTTCCATCTGCGGTTGGGACTAGGTGAAAAGAGTGTTTCCGGCGAGCCCCCGTCTTGTTTTTATATCTCCTCCCATCCTGCTTTGCGAGACGAGCAAAGGAAGTGAACTTGATTGGATTAATACAACAAAGAGAAAGAAGATTATGATCTATGATTGGACAAGCTGGGATGGAAAAGTTTTAATAAGTTCTTTGTGATGCTAAGTTCAACCATTGCAACCATCATTGCAGAATAAAGCGTTGTTTGTTTACGTTTCCTTCCCTTGCATGGATGAATAAACATGTTAACTGCCTGCGTAATGAAAGGGGAAACAGCTTCCAAACAATCGACATATTGTTTGAGAAAAAGTTTGTCGTCAAAGAATAAAGTCCTAGGAAATAAGGAGAGCTTTGTGTGCGACTGGCAACTGAGCAGGCCTGTGGAATCGAGGGACAGTTCAGCCTCAAAATTCTCGTACACTTTTGGCCTAGATCTTTGTTTTTGATAAAAATCAAGCATAAAGGCAGTAGAAATCCTTTATTCCGAAAAGAGTCGACTGGTAGTAGAGTGCCCCTCGGCTGGCATTAATAAAGGGGCATGTTAAAGGGTTTTGGTTATGTCAGATATCAAATCGATACACGCAGTGACGTACCTCTGACGTACGTAAAGGTACCTTTGATTATCATAGGAACTAATGTGATCATTGTATAGAACCTCAATGCCCTTTCCTGTATCAGTTCAACTATTGAAAGGACTTATTCCAAACCAACGGACAGTAATTAAAAATTCGGATTTGTAACTTAACCACTTGTGTCAACGATTAATTTCAAGGGTAACCGGGTGACCCAGAAAAAAACTTCACGAGCTCGATCATAACTAGCTCTTAGAAGTCAAAAGCTATTGCCAAATGCTTCAATCACAGTTTAGTTGAAAGGCTTTGCTATCTTTTGAGATGCTGCATGGTCATCTTAAGCAATGATTACAATCCGAAAAACCAGATTCAATGAAAATGTCGAATACAAGATTCCTCATTTTGAATGAAATAATCGCCATCATTTTCAACTCAACTTTTTGTGAAAACTCGGCATAGCGATGGATTAGAAGTCGTTTTGGGAAATTTTTTGTTTGCAAAATGAGTGACATGACTTCTTCATTCAAATTTCATGCACCAAAGCAAAGATTGAATTCAGGTTTTGTCACACTTTCCAAAAAATAGACTGAAAAGCAAGGAAATGGTCCGAGAAATGAATGAATTTTCACATTTTTGAAACTGTTTTTTCGGACAGTATGCATATCTTAAACTGACCAAGCAACATCTCAAAAGATAGCAGAGCCTTTCAACTACATGCTGATACCTTGTTTGTCTTCATAACGTTTGCTTTCAGGAAAATATGTGCGATCTAGCTCGTGAAGTTTTTCTTGGGTCACCCGGTAGACGTCGCTGCACGTATTCATCCTCAATATATAAAGTATTTCCTATTCCTTGATAGAATTAGACTTTTTATATATAGTTCTGTTTATTTTCGAATTTGATCAGAATCTTCTTATTGTGCAACTACAACATATTTGATTTATCAGCAGCGAAATAATTTGACAACAACAATAAGAAAACCTGTGAATTTAGTTTAGAGTATCATGACAAAAACAATCCAAATTTAGGTAATTTAATCAAATACTCAATAAAAGAAACTGGATCATGTATGACTACTTTGCGTGTGGAGGATTCGGCTAGGTGTGATAAAAACAGAAAAACGTTTCAATAGCCCTTGCTGATGGGGCGTCAGAAGTGAGGCTGAAGCAAGTCTTATGACCTTGAGTCCCTTGTTTCCCTGTGCTCTTTGACTTGATGATGGCGCTTCCGTCAACAGAGACTCAAAACATTACTCTGAAAAGCCTGGCCCTATACAGGCCCACACTCTTGAGCTTCCTTGCGTACCAATCAGATTGCGAGACTTATGGGTTGCTATGTTGACGGCATATATGATAAAACTCCCCATTCGATTCGATTTGATTGAGCAATGGATAACATTTGAAAGAGCTTCGAGATTGGAAAACATGATTAGAGATTCGACGCCGTGATTCCATCATAACTCGACAGATGAATGCAGAAGATAGTGCCAGCTTTTCATTGCATCATTATGAGTCCCTGTTGAGCAAGGTTTAACGCAGGGATACAAGAGACTCCTCGTCATAAGGTTAGGCGAAAGCTTCGACATCATGAAACAATGTAAATGCGTTTTGAATAAATGGAATGGAAACAAAGAGCAATATGTAATATTTATGACCTACCCTGGTTAAATAAATAGCTCTTGGTGTGATATGAATATTCATCAAGAAATACACAGCTCTACTTTGTAGGTAACCTGAATAAGAAAAGTATTAAAAGCAATTAAAGCCAAATTCCTTGACACAAAACAGTTGACACTCATAAACCAAGTCTGTTTTGAAACATACTCTGTGATTCTCCAAAAACATTCTAATTCCGAAAATATGGAGGATTTCAGAAAAATCTAACGGTAAAACATAGCGATATAAATAAAATTCTAACGAAGCCATTCATTTAAAAGAAGTCAGTGAATGACCTTGCAACAACTTTTCTTAAGACTTGGATCCTCATTACTTTCTGTCTTTAAAAGTTAGAAAGTGCTACTACTTTTCGTCCACACATTGCCAAAGTTAAAAGTTGAAAAATTTAAAACAAAAAAACCATGTTACCTTCTATCAAATTAACTAGAAATTTTTGTCCAACATTGATTATCTTTATGAATGACAACTGCCTGAAATACAAGAAGATGTATTTATAGATATACATATATATCTATCTAATACTAAAATAAAAACAAAATGATTCTGTAAACAATCAGCAAGTACGGGACAACCCGTGCATATGTATAAAGCTTTCAGATTTGATGGCGGCCGGCTTCATCGCAGCTTCTACGTAAGTTCAACTGTAGCGTTTTTTTGTCTGTGTCTATAAGATGTGATGGAACTTTAGCTATCCATTAAAACGTTTAAACATTCTATAATGAACCGCACCCAACAAAATACATCACTTCGATTAACAGCTTCGTTTTGGAAATTATTCAAAATTCTTTCATATGAGGTTTTTGAGGCCAAATCCGGATTTAGCACGCAAACTTTAGTCTAACCACGAGTTTTCATGTTGCTAGCAGTCGTGGTGTTAACTTTATGGTGACGTAATGTTTGGAAATCTGTAAGGAATTTGACCGTGAAAATGACTCGGGATGTAAAGTTTCACCCCGAACGATTTTTGACGGTCAAATCCCTTATAAATCTTTGAACTTTAAATTGTCATAAAATCAACATAACATTTGCCAGCATGTTAGAAACATGTAACTAGACTAATTTTTGGGTGCTAAATCCGAATCTGGGCTCGAAATTTCATAAGAAAAATAGGAAGGGATTCTGACAAATTTCCAAAACGAGGTTGCTTAATTGAAGTTGTATATTGGCCCTCGATTGTATATGACCGATAATGTATACAAATAAACTCACTGTTCCAATTCAATTGGAGCATAAAAATCTTCATAATGTTTAATTCTCGCATTGAAATCTCGATAAGCTTCTTCTGATGGAATATCTTTGTAATCTGGACTACTAACTTTTACTTCCTGCAGAAAAAAAACATACAATCAATGAAATGAACATTCAGTGAGTAACAACTGGTTCAACGTGTCAAAGCCTGTAGTCTGCTACCTACTTAACTACGCTAGAGCCTTTTCTTTCAAATCTTCTTGACTCTGACATTGCTGGAGCACCACAAAAAGATTGTTTTTTTAAAAACGCCTCATTCCGCCTTTCTTGTACCATATAGCAACAACCACTTGTCAAATTGGCCAAAACAAGGTCTCCAACTCTAAGTTGAAACCTATCCTATGCAACCACATAGAAACCGTGACAACTGAACGTAAAGCTCTTCAGCAGCGGCCAAACAAACGGGGTTCCATTTATATATATATATATATATATATATATATATATATATATATATATATATATATATATATATATATATATATATATATATATATATATATATATATATATATATATATATATATATATATATATATCAAGAAGAACTCATACGAACAGTCTTGCGCAATGCAGCCTGGGCACGTATCCAGGCTGCTTCATGTGCTGTTGGTAGGCTAAGGAACAGAGTGTTTGACTGTCGGGACCTTACAACGGAGACAAAACTTAAAGTGTACAATCAGTGTGTGATTCCGTTGTTAATGTATGGAAGTGAGACTTGGACACTTTACCGAAAACAAGTTAGACAGCTTAGAACTATCCAGCAACGTCACCTACGATTTATCTTGAAAATCAAATGGGACGACTTTGTCACAAACGATGCAGTCCTGTGTCTCGCAAAGGCAGATGATATAGAACTTCTTCTTAACAAGAACAGATTGCGTTGGTTGGGTCATGTTGCTCGTATGCCAGAGACAAGAGCAGTTAAGGCTCTTCTTTACGGTGAGCTTGCAGAAGGGAAGAGAAAAGTAGGACGACCTATGCTCAGATTCAAAGATACCATCAAAGATGTTCTTTAAAAGAGGTGAAGTTCTTGATTCTTGGACAGAAAGTGTGGACAATCGACCTGAATGGCGCAAGTTGACCCATGAAGTGTGTAATGGAATAGATGAGAAGCGGAGAGCTAATAACGAACGGATGAGGGAGAAGCGACACCAAAGAAGATAGGCAAGAACCATGGTAGTCTTATCGAACTTTTTAGTTGTGTATTTTGGACTTAATTACTCGTCGTTGTTTTGTGTTATACTCGTATCGAGTCGTAGGCGTATATATAAGAAGAAAAGTGGACCACACTGCAAGGTTCAATTTTAGGCCCCCATTTCTTCTTGATATGCATAAATGACTTGACAGAAAACCTAGCTTCAGTGTAAAGCTCTTTGCAAATGATACCTCACTCTTCACAATTTTGAAGGACCCAAATTCACTGCTAGCAGCTTAAGTCATGACCTGGATCTCATTAGACTATGGGCACATAAGTGGAGGATGTCTTTTAACCCAGACCCAAGGAAGCAGGATGTGGGCTTAATCTTTTCAAAGAAAACTGCTGAAACCGACCACCCCTTAGTCTTCTTTAAGGATGCAGCAGTGATGACCGTTGATCAATATAAACACCTACCTGTAATATTAGACCCTAAACTTTCTTTCTCTGCTCATATACAGGCAGCGATAACTAAGTCGCGAAAGGTAATTGGTATGCTGAGATTCTTGTCCAAATATCTATCCATAAATACCTTGAATGAACTGTATAAGTTATATGTTAGGCCCCATCTGGATTACGGTGACGTTATTTATCATATACCGCAAAAAGAGGAAAATATAAGTAGCTTGGGAAATAATTTGATGGAGAAACTGGAATCAGTACAGTACGCTGCTGCACTGGCAGGAACGGGAATGTGGAGAGGCACTTCTCGGGAAAGATTGCACAATGAATTAGGATGGGAACCCTTATGTTTAAGAAGATGGAGTAGACGGCTTATCCTTTTCTATAAATTTGTCAATGAGTTAACACCTGATTACACGAGAGACCCTATTCCACCTCTGAATGAAACTACCTATGCTATTAGAAGTCGGCCCGTCGTGGGCCAAATAAGGGCGAGAACGGAAAAATTCAAAGCCAGCTTTTATCCTCACTGTCTATTGGAATGGAACAAACTTGCTCCTGAGATCAGAACATCACCCACTGTTCGCATTTTTAAGAAGAAATTATGTGCACAAATAAGACCACCTGCGAACTTCGTATATGTATTCATGATCCAAAAGGGGCTGCATACTTAACTCAACTCAGGGTCGGACTGAGCAGACTCAACTTCCACAAGTTTAGGCACAATTTTAGAGATACAATGAATCCAATGCGTCCAATCAATGATGGTATAGAGGATACGGAATACTTCTTGCTGCTTTGCGACTCCTTTAAAGAACACAGATGCAATCTTCTCACTAATTTGTTAATGTTGTTATTCAAAATAGAGGGCATTCTGTCTTCTTTGTACGGCGATGAGAGTCTGCCTTATGAGGTAAACAGATCAATTCTAACTTTGACTATTACGTATATCCTCAAGACAGAACGTCTTGATTAAAGATTTTTCATATCATCCAAAGAAACTGTCCTGTTTCCTTCAATTTCCTTCCATTCCCATCTTCACGTCGTTACGTGTAGTGCTATGTTCGTGTTTCCTGTTTTATGTTGCCATGAGGTAGTCATAGTTTTTTGCTCTAAATGGTATTGTACTGGTAGTACGGTAATATGTATATGAATTACTATGTAGTGTAATTCAGTAATATGTATAACTGTTTAGATTGAATGTAAAAAACAAACGGGGACAACTTTTTAGAGACACCCTCGAAAGATCTTGAGAAATGGTGAAACCTGGGCGCATTCATCAAAAATCCATAATAACACATCTATAATTATTTCCAGAGTCAGAAACAAATATACTTACTAAAATATTCTGCTGAACCACATCTGGATCATCGCAAATTGATTCAATGAAAAAAGTCTGACGAAGGAAAAATTTGTTCAGAGATGGCTGTGGGCTATTTTGCAATTTGGAGACAGGGACTGGAGATAGGGACTGAGGACAAGTAACAAATCTGAGGATTTCTCTCTTTTACTTTCAGTTTAATGACTATCAAAAATACATCATCTTACTGTAATTTTGTCATGAAAAATTTAAAAGCAGCTACTCTCAGGTACCAAATGACCCTACCCCTTGCTCATTACTTTTTTGAAAAAATTTCCCACCCCCACCCTAATTCGAATTTGCCCTCTTAATAATTGTTGACAAATCATGATGACAGTGAACATAATTTTTGAATGAATGCAAAAAATGTGTTTAACTGATAAAACAACTTTTTTCAATTATTCCAACCTTCCCTCCCAAAGAAATTGTTCCAATCCCCAATTATTAAAATACTGAACCATTTCCAACTCCCTACCCTGATTATTCTCACCAACCTCTTTATTTGGTACTCATGGTATTACTATACTGTAAACTATTCTATTATCTGTTTCTTCTTGCTATTATCACTTTTTATAGTCATATTTACTGGATTTAGTTTTGTCCGGGGGGAGGGGGTAACTTAACTTGTCCATGGCACAGGGTTATGCCATTTTTTTTAGGGTATATACCTTTTTCATGATAATGTCCAAATTTATGGGTATGGTTTTTAACATTTTCTGCATTATTGGGATGTGTGGGTTTTCTGTAAGAATCCATTTATGGATGAGCCATTTTGGTATTTCCAAACTTACGGGTATACTTTTGAGAAACTTCTCTGCATTTATGAGTACACTTCTCAGAAATTTCTCGGGATTTATGGGTATACTTTTGAGTAATTTCTCCGGATTTATGGGTAGTACTGTTACAATTTGAATGGCACAATCCTGTATCTTGGAATCAAATTACCCCTCCCCCCTCCACGTAGTTTTGCAATAAAATTTCTCAAAGAAATATAGCTAAACTAGAATATATCACAAACCTTAATACCATGCTTTTTACATTCTTCATAAACATAGCTTCTCCTCTCCTTAGTTGTGTTTGTTGCATCAAATATCTGAAACATGGCAAATCATAATGAAAATTGACAAATCATAAAGATAGCAAACATAATTTTTGAATGAGTGCGTTTAGCTACTGTAATTTGAATAGCTTTTTGATGATGAATCAAGAGCCCTGAGGCAGAAAATATCACATGTTACCTAGTTTCTGGATGCGTTGCATAGAGCTAAAGAGAGCTCAAAGTTGCGAATTTTTTACATGCATGCCCAGTTTCTGCTCTCTTGATTCAATGCCTTTACGCACAATGCTGAACAATGAACATAATTATTCCATTTTGACAACAAAAATTAAATGAATTGAATTTTCTAAATTAGAAATTACTCACAGAGACTTGACCTTCTGCCTTCAAATACTCGATAACTTCATCTAGTGCTAGTTGGGCACACTTGCTGACGAAAAAGAAAAATCAAGGATCTAATTGAAATTCATTTAAATGACCAAAATCCTGCAACCATTCTTGCAGTCTGGCAAAATCAGACCTTTTAGTTTAAACTATAGAGCACAGAGATATATATTTTATATAGAATAAACACATTTATTAATTTCATTGGTACTTTTGTCCCTAATGTGGCAATAGCGGTCATCTGGACTCCACAGGAACTGGAATAATGCAAAGAGGTCGAGCAGAAAGCAATGAAAGACAACTGCAACGTTTTTGTGTCTAAAAAATCTCAAGAATGAATAAAATAGAACTAATATTCCAAAATATATTTTGGTGTGACTTTAGAGGTATGGGAAAATCATCGTCATCATTCAGTGACTGCTTCAAGTTGGAAGATTCGTCGCTATTCCTCTCCAGTAGTCACAATCTTCAGCTCCTCTTATGCATTGCTCAAAGTTTAACTTTGTCCATTCCATGATGTTCTTCATCCATGATTTATGTGGACATCCCCTTGGTCTTTTTGCACATATTTTTCCTTCCAAAAATGATTTTTGCATAATGGGAAAATAGGGAATGGAAAAAAGGAAAACTGTCAGATTATGCTTACACTTTTCTGAAGCACATGTGCATAGACAATAGAATCACAATGGACAAGTAATTCTTTTGTTTAAGTTCTTTTCTTAAATCTTAGTCAATTCAATTTTTAGCAATTGTGTCTCTTTAACTTCATTGAGTGTACGAAAGTCTGTAAAACTGAATAGAATGGAAAATGAAGATGAAGAAAAAATTTAGTTTCTACTCTAACTACACAGAGGGAGTGTAAACCTTAGTTATAGGATGGACAATAATACAGCTAGTGTCAGAATTCTGACTCATTATCAAAGATGATCAAAAAGTACTTACTCTCTTGCACTTTGTCCACTTGGGTTCTTGGAATCAAAAAAATCATGTTTACAATTCACTGTACCATATAATTTCCTTCTGAATTCACCAACATTGAATACTACAATAAAAAATTCAAGGTTGAAGGGTGACCAAAAGAGTTTATTTTGTGCAGAAAATCAGCACATTCAAACTGGAAGCTGTACTATGGCTGGTTGCTGTAGACTGGTAAAGGTGAAGGAAAAGCACAGGCATTTTCATCCAGACATATCAACAAAGTACAAAAGAATGACAGGAGCCATTTATCTTCCTATCGTTCTCATTGATCAAAAACATCAAATTCAATAGGTTATATTTAGATGGACCCAGTTTTCTTTGCTAGGTTGCTTTTAACCCTGTTGATTTACTTCAACATTTAGTGAAAACTGTGAAGCTTCAATTGCAATATCATGAGGGCCCTACTACAGTTTGAGAAGTAAAGGGGGGAGTGGTTAGCCTTTCAAATGTTTAGACATAACACAAGTACCTTCTGAGTAAAAATGTTAAGGACTTTGTTTGTCAAAACAAATATAGCTTCTTAAATTGAATTTTCTCAGTGATGGAGTTTCTTAACTTTTTGGTGATTAGTTTCTTGCATGCAGTTCCTTAAAACAAAAATAGGTACCCTATGGGGATGTGCGAAGAATTCCGGTGCATGTGAAATAGTGGGGCAAGAATTAGCCTGCTAGCACTCCAGGTCAGTAAGAAAGTAAGTGAGTAAGAAAGAAAGTAAGAAAGTCAGTCACGCTCGTTAACGCAATTTGATAAACGTTTTACCACTGCTAATTAGCATTGCAATAAAGAAAGCGCATCATAAGTGCGCACAGCACAGAAGTCTTTGCGATTCTATAGCAAAATTTGACGTCGGCTTGTTTCATGTTGGACAGATTTGACACCATAAGATTGATAAATGGCAATGATGTTTTCAATGATACAACAACAACTTTAACCTGAATTGGCACAAACTTGACTTAATTAGCAACTTAATTACGTTTAAAGCATGTTGAAATGTGAGTGATCTCTCATTAGCAATTCTTTTTGGCAAAGTCTTTGTTATAGCATTGAAAAGCTTAGCAATCTTTCATTAGCGGTTTTTGGCAAAGTCTTCGTTATGATTATTTTCTTGATGCTCTGTCCCATAATACAGTCCCGTAAAAACTTATTGCTAACCATGATCCTTTGTGCGCCAAATGAAAAGCAAGACAAAGGGAATTTAGGCCAAAAAGGACTTCAGATAATACGAAACTCAACTTTGGTTTCACGAAGGATCATAATTAGCAATGGATCTTTACATTCATTTAGCCCCTCCTTGAACAAAATTTTGGTGGCCAGCAAGACGCACGTTCGGTGTCAGGGCAGCCTGTTGGTAACATTTACTGTACCTCTTCAATCTTTATTCAATTGAAGGCAACTTTGGCAGTAACATTCATATTCCGCTCCACTGATTTGCAGCTAAAACAGCATCAACGATCATTTGGGGTTATAAAAGAATTAATATTCATATGCTCCTATGCTTGCTTAGCCCAAGACGGACTTTGTAATCAGCCAAAAGGATCTTATGTTTTTTGGCAAAGTCTTTATTAGTATTGTTTCTTGATGTCGTATCATGAGCAAAAAGAAACGAAAAATTTGCTCTCACCAGCAGTGAGCTTTGTGCAAATGTGCTGTTTTGACTGCCCCCTAGGGACTGCCCCCTTAACTGATTGCGCTTGGTGCTCCGCACAGGGCTGTTTTAACACAGGGGAACAAAGGAGAAACTACTCAAAATCTCCCAGTGTCAAAATAGTTCTCTGCGGAGCACCATCTACAGGGGGCAGTCAAAACAGCACACTGCAAGCAAATTTCCGCTTCTGTTTCCGCATGGTCTTTTCCCACAATCTAGTCCCGCAAACTAACTTAGCCCTGCCCATGCAAGTTGCGTGTCTTGTAAGACTTTCTTATTTATGAATCAAGTCACCACTACCAGATAAACGTTCAAAATTGAAGCCATACCCATAGTAGTTCTTCTGGCTTAATTGTCCGCTCCTGGTTTAGATCTTCAGATCATAAACCTGCCTGTCAAGTTGCCAGATAAAACTTCGAAATTGCTGTGATTAAGCAATACTCCAAGCTAATTGCAATTCTAATGACAACTTCAAAGGTCAAACTATTTCAGGTATGCATAACCTATTGTTACACTTTTGGCACGAAAAGCGTCCGTAGATAGCTACCTACCTACCTACCTACCTACCTCGCTTCCTTCCTATACAGATTTCAGCCCCATCACATAATGTGCTCATTCTTCGCACATAAAAAGGGTTTATATTTACCTTTGGTTGTAACTCCAATCCAGTTCAAATATCTTGCCAGTTTCTTTGAGATGTATGTCTTTCCTCTTGCAGGTAGGCCAACCATAACAAAACATGTTGGAACATTGGCTAGATTGGGAATAGCAGATGGATATAAAGAACGATTTGGAACTGGTTTTACATAGTCACACATAGTGATACAGAATTTCTAAATAACAAACTTTCAAAGCTTTAAAATGCTTTATTTAGGTGTATGTGTGTGGTTGATATCTTCACAGAAGAGGTTTGTGTGTGTGTTGTGAACTTGGAGGCAGCTATCACTTTGTGTTTTGAGTTCTGAATCAGTCGAAAAATATCAACTAAAGTTTTTGGCTTCGATTAATGAGATGCACTATGACCTGTAGCGTCCATTTCTCCGTCTCGTAAAAATAATAAACTGCGATTCAGTGTGTTCATATTGGAGCTGATAAGAAGTTTGTCGATTCAAAATTACAAACAGGGAGGTGAACGATAGAATGAATGAAAGGGAACACAAAGAAGAAGGGAAGAACCTTAGGGCCATCACGGGTGGGCTAGCCCACTAGCAAGGCAGGAGAATGCTTGGTCGCCTATTGATTGAAACCATAAAGAAACGGGCCTTGTCACCTTCCTTGTACACGTTGCGAGATTTTTCAGAACAAATAGATCTTTACAGAGACTTCTTGAAGACAAAGGAAATTTTGCGAAAGTTGTTTGTGATTTTCGAAAGTGAAATGTCGGGGAAATGCCCCTCGAAGGAAGGAATTTGCTGGGAGAAATTGTTTCGGTAAAATGCCCACTCGAACCATTCAACAACAGTGTGCCCAACCTCCCTTGGAACCAGGACTATTTCTTCCAATAAAATTTTCAAACAAAGCAAAATAGTAACAGCTTTTTAAATCAAACAAAGCTCAATACAATTACAAAAAACCAGCTTTGTTTCTAACGGTGCTACAGGACAGCAAATGGCAATAACAATAAAACAATTGCAAGTGCTACGTCGACAAATCTTCTCAGATTTTTGATTGGGCCTATTCAGACGAAAGATTCAGACTGCCGGTGATTTCTTTTGTTTAAAATAAACATTTACTTGATATCTAAAGGGGTCTTCCAGATAACAACTAGCATAAAACATGGAGCTATTAAAATATTGGCTATCATACGGATGTATTGCATACAAGTATGTGAAAATGGAAGTGTAGAGAAGATTAAGAGTAGATCAATTTTTATTCACAACCAGGTAGCTAGAGCTGAATCGCCCTTCAAGGATCATCAAGTCGTCCACTAGAGTTACCGGCTGGAGTCTTGCTGTGTACAATTATTACAACCAAAAAAGTGAATAAACATGTAGAAATTGATTTGCAACTAGAGATTCGGGCCTTCTTACCTCGACAACACAAACTAATCACTGCAATTAATTGATCAAATGATTAGAATGAGTGGATGTGATGATCCATGCTGGGCGACACAACTCAAAAAGTTAAGAGTCATTTCAGAAAGCAAATGAAAGGTCGTAGCATATTCAACGCGTCAAAGAACTTACGTGCGATTGTATGAGCCATTATTGAATGATTTGAAGATCTCTAATTATATTTTCCAGATTGACTGATGATTTACTGGCAAGATAGTGCACTGGGACTTGAAGATATTCACTTCATGAAGAGTTTGCTCCTGTCGTGTCAGGCCATTTTGCGCTTCTATATCATTGAATATGTCCAACAAGCTTCAAAATGTCATACCCGAAACGTAGGTTTATCTGTGATGCACTTGTTGAGGAGTGGGGTTTTTACGCAGAAGGGGCTGGAGGGCTTCAGGTCATTCTGAAACAATTGTATACTTCACAATAAGCGATTAGAATCTGCGTCGTTGTAGTAAAAAGACAGAAAACTACGAAAATTCTTCTTGAAACGAATTCTGCGTACCTCAAAATAATGTCAACATCAAAGTCCCGAGACTCCCCATAATTCAAACCTTTGGTAACTTGATTTTCACTGCATATGCACCCAATTTTAATTGGTCATCACATTAGATACACCTCGATGAACTAGCAAATCAGATTGCAACTTAAGTCTGCAGTGTCAGAAAACATTTAGAATGTATTCTTTTCTCGTAACACTCGTGTTCTTTTCGACGATGATCCTAAAAATTTGCAAAGAAACAATTGTTTGATCTTCAATTGGTTTGCTTTTGTTGCAAATGCAAACTTTCCAAGCTGGAGAAATCCTGCCTAGCGCTTCCAGTGGCCAAGAAATCAGCGAACTACACCCTGGCCACCTTCGCCTACCCTCACAATTTACCAGACTCATTGCAGTGTGTCGCTGTGACACAGTGCAACGAGTCTGCTAAATTGTGAGGGTAGGCAAAGGTGGCCAGGGTGTAGTTCGTTGATTTATTGGCCACTGGAATCGCATAGCAGGATTTCTCCAGCTTGGAAAGTTTGCATTTGCAATACATCGTCAAGTGAAGATCGTCCTTGATTCTATGCATATACAACCACTATAAAGGACATGTTTCTAGGAGTTAAATTTTTAATAGTCAATGTCCGGAAAGCTTTTGAGATAGACATCAACAAAGGGCCAAAGACTCAAGTTATTTGGGTAGATAAATGGTCTTACGAAACAAATAAATTTCACATCCAAGAAGACTGATAGATTACCCTGGGTCAGCAGGGTAGCTGATCGATCAACATGTCATGTTTGATTATGGGTCACATATTCTTTACTCCGTAGCCCCAAGGGCGGCGCCACGGGGTGGACATATCCACCTCACTTTTCTCCGGTCCGTATTCATTCCTGAGCAAAAACGACATAAAAATCGACATGTGTACCTTCTGGCCATTAATTTTAGCTGTTTTCCATCCCACTTTTTCTGGGCTGGCACCGCCCCTGTGTGGCCCGCCAAACCTTTAAGCTTTTTTACTCACCCGGTACAAATACCAAAAAGAATCTGGAATGGGGGTTAGGGAGGCTTGGAATGATATTCCTGTTGACATCAGCTGCCTCCTTACTATCAATGGATTCTAAATCAACTCCAAACATGACTCCCTGGAAGATCAGCTGCAATGTGGACAGATAACTGCATGTGACTTTTTACTTCAGCGATATTTGATGTAGCCACCTGCCGTTATTTTCTATCTTTTAACCTTATTGAGGGACAGTGCCAAGTTTATTTTGTAACATGTCCGGTGCACAACTACTTTTTTGACCTTGCAGACAACTGGGTCAACACGTTTTATTAAGCAAATATGAACGGGCTTGAACGGGGCAGTAACTTTTTATGAGCTCAAGATAGGACGAACTTTTAGATATAAAATGGCTCACCTTGAGGACATAATTGTGAATGATGTAAATTGGGCAATGCATGCAAAGATATGTATAAAATGATGCTAAATTTCCTTGTTAGTTTCTTCCAAGAAGGATTCATCAGTCATTGAAAAAGACTCAGAGAAATGAACTGCCCTTCTTACGGTCTTTGGCTAATTCATTGGTGGTACTATAGTACTATACAACATCTGTTGCTCATGAATACGAGAGACACAGACATGCATTTTTAAGGAAAAGGTGCGTGACTGGGCAGTAGTATCTTTTGCAATGATTTCGTACGGGGCGAGCAGATTTTTGTGCAACAAGTTTTCTTCTCCATCGGTCATGTAATATAACAAATTTTGCGCTGTCCCTGAGTTTGAAGAGATGAATTTGAAGTTTTTTCGCAATAAATAAGAAATAGAAAATCATTAACAGATATGCAAATAACTCGTAAAATCGTTTACAATTTTGCAACAAGTATCTGATACGTGTTTGTCCGAAGTTGTTGTCTCAACCATGAATGTCTCGAACATTTAGAAGACAATGTATAGTGAGGTCATAACGCCATCATAACACAATACCTCCTCCATGGACAGTATGTCTACCTGATAAATGTCAAATTCATCATATTGCTACAAAGTGTTGAGATTCATTTCCATGGTGCTGTATTTTGCGCATGCTCGCGAGTATATCGTTGGAATCCGCCTTTTCAAGATATGAGGTGCGAAAACGGTTTTTTTTTGGTTGGTTGTATTCATTGTAAATAGTTTTTAGCGGTTTTTAACTTGTTTAGTTTTTGTAAGTTTTTATATGGAGGGCCCCTTGTAAATCAGCCAGTTGGTTGAAGGGTCTCCCTCCCTAAAGCCCTGGTCAAACTGATCAAACATTTCACTAAACATTTATCAAACTTCATATTTTGATTTTGCTTCATGTTGTGGGTTGGTGTGGTCAAACAGAACTAACATGTCACCAAACATTCCACCTAACATTTGGTTTGAAACCTGTGATCAGAAGGTTCCTGTGCAGTCAACGAGACACTGCGAAGCAGGCACAAAGGCATTTTGATGAAAAAAAGAGAATGTTTGGCGAAATGTTTGTTGGAGTGGTCAAACATATCCAACATTTCACACAACAACAAAAAACAAAATTTGTTTTTGACCTAGATCAAACTTCGCCCAACACTGCCAAACAAATGTTATGAGACCAAACTAGGTGGTCAAACAAGCCCAACATTTCATCAAACATTTGTTTTTGAAATGTTAGGAGAAATGTTTGATCTGTTTGACCGGGGCTTAATAAATTGAAATATGAAATATGAAATATGAAAACGGAGGTCTTTCATTGTTTGAGGTGTTGCATTTTTGAGGCTAAAATGAAATCTTGTTCTGCGTACAAAGTTTAAGCCTGGTTTCCATATGACCGTAACAGTCGGCATTTTCTGAACAACGTTGCCGATCAGACGGGGACAGTATGGGGACGCATCGAAAGAGATGAAATGAGTTGAGATGAGCATAGAGCCTGGTTTCCCTATGATCATATCAGTGATCGTTTCCATATGTCGCCGACTGATCGGGGACACGTCGCCGATGTATCGCAGTAGGTCGCCGACTGTTACGATCATATGGAAACCAGGCCTTAGTTTGGAAGCAAATTTTTACTTTCATATCTGTCTTCTTTTGGAAATTAGGGCGAATTTAAGAATTTAAAGTTATAAGGGCTTTGACCATGAAATCAAATGTTATGCCCTTATCAATTCATCTTTACATCACCGTACTTTCTAAATGAAGACAGGCATGAATGTGAAACTTGGCGCACACACTAAACTTTGTACGCAGAACAAGATTTTAGCCTCAAAAATGCAATATCTCAAACAACAAAAGACTTCCGTTTTCACACCACTTATCTTGAAAAGGTGGATTGGAAAGAAAGACAGCGCTCGCTCACAAAATGCCGCTGTGGAAATAAGGCTTTAGAAGTCGTATGCTAGTTCTCATAAAACTCCTTAAAAGCCTAAGGCCTTGACGACAGTTTTTAGTATTTTTCCAAGAATGCTAAAAAAACCGTCATCCGACTGCAGTTTCCTCAGCCTCTCACGAGCTTCCCGTTCTTTTTCTCGCAATATTTCCATCTCCCTCGAAAATTGCTCATTGCGGGCTTTTGCTTCTTCTTCAGCTTTTTCTCTCTGTTCTCTAATCTTCTCAAGTTCTTCACTCATGTTCTCCTTCGCTTTCTCGAAATCTGCCTCCGCCTGTCTCCTCTTTTCCTCTTCTTCCTTCCTTCTCTGTGTTTCTTCCCCTAGCTCCCTCTGTTTAATTTCAAGCTGCTCCTTGTTGTTAGCTATTCTCGTCAATTCTTCTTTGGTTGCTTGCACATACTCCTCCAAGGCGCATTCTTTCTCATATTTTGCAAATCCAGTTGCAAGGAAGTCTTTGAGTGATTTTGAATTGCCGTTCACTTGAGGCTGGACAATCTCCATGTAACGCCGATCGCAAAGATGTTTCTCGACCATCAAATAAGCGTTACCGAAATCTTCCCAAGTATCATTATTCATGGTATCAACTAATTTCCCAGCGAGTTCAACTAAAGTCAGGCCATCGATCAGAGCACCGTTTAGGGATTTCTTCACTGGGAATTGCTTAAATTCTTGGGCTAAATTTTCCACGGAATGCATGTATTCGTTTTTCAAGAGCTGTTCAAAATCTTGGAACAGTTTGCGATTTTGTAGAGATTCGATTTCGCTAACTTGAATACTATCTCGTGGGAAGTGTTTACCAATTGCTTTTCTCTTTCCTTGGGCACTATCATTCATATTCGGATTGACCAACTGATCCTTGACATAATCGCTAATGTTTTGGCCATTGGGAACTTCGAGGGCTCCTCGCAAGACAACGCTCAGCTTCGGAAAGTTTTTGACAGCCTCTTCCTTGAAGATTGTATCACTCAGGCGAGAGACTCTGTACAGAAAATCGATGGCATGAGTTTTCACCGCATCACGAATGAAGAACGCCATTCCAGAGCTCATTAATGCAGTGAACATGCTTAAGTGATCCGTGACTGCATCGTTGCCTAAATCCGTACCTTCCACGTCCAGAAGAACCTTGTCAAAGCTGCCATTTGTGCGAATACCTGATATCCAAACGCCGCGCGTCACAGCTTCCATTGTTCCACCAGTTTGGAATACTTCAACGAAATCCTTGCTACAAGCCTTCGACCAGATATGCCGTACGATGTTCATGGATGTAGATTTGCCGACGCGAGCGTCACCAACGGCAGAAATGACCTGCATTGGTTGCGTGAGGGCTCGCATCAAATGCAACGCGTCCGGATTTAGGCCGAACATTTTGCTACTTTCATTGTACGTCAGAAGCTGTACAGCTTTGGTAGCCATTGGTGAATATCCTGGGACTATTTCCAAGACTTGGACACACATCAGCGTTGCAAGAGCCAGCAGAGTTTTCAATTTCGCGTCCATGTTGATCGATTTCATGTTTCGCAAGTTGCAGCTCACCTCGAGACCAAATATTCAAGTTTGAATCGTCTTGTTGTTATCTATGGTTGTTAGCAAGAACAAGAACGCCTGCAAGTTTAGGGGAATAACTTTTCTCTTGCTCGTGGTGTACTTTGATTGGTAGAGAGTTTAATACACGATTGAAAATCAGATGTTTGTTAGGCTTCGGGAAAGTCCAGAATTGATTTTGGGGGATTAGAATTGTACAGAAAACTCCCTTGCAGGGAATTAACCTCTAAAAGGAGCTGGGTCATGCGAAGTAAACAAACTTCTTTCGAAATGATGCTTTGCAGTAAGTTTGACAAGCCATGTCACAGAGATTTCCACTCCTTCGGGCTAAAAATTGACTTGAAAGTTTTTCAAAGGAATTTTATCAATATGCAGGTTTTTGGTAAGTGATGAATCTCTGTCTACTGCTTAGTGATGAATGACAATTCATAAAAAATTGTAAATAATCACGAGTCAGCATCCAGCATCTTTCAGCCAGTAGTAATACCTAGAAATAAAACACTGTCATAGAGAAGGTAATTCCCCAAATTTCGAATTGCGAAAGCCAATAGGATAGCAAATGGGTGGGTTAACTCCCCTTGTCTATTGAATATAAAAACTGGAGGGTTTGCAACTTTTTGTACCTTGGCATGACGAAGATGGCTTTAGGATATATCCTTATCGACGTTCTGTTGGCTTGTATCCTCGTTGCAAATGCAAATATCAATGATGTCGGACAAAGTAGGCTAGCGATGCAACTCTTGAGCTACAACGGCACAACAACAAGCATCGAGCTCCATGCTGATGCGATAGCCAAATTGTCTGCTCTGAAGAGCCCCATTCGAATTGTGTCTGCAATCGGCGATGCAAGAGTGAGCAAGTCTTCAACCCTAAATGTCATCCGTCATCTTTGGAAGGAAGACGATTTGGAAAACTTTGAACGCGTGTTTGCCATAAGTAATCAGATGAAAGCATGCACCAAAGGGGTGTGGATGTCTATTGCCGAGTCAGATGATAGGGGCAATGTTGTGTTCTTAGATGTAGAAGGCTCAAACCTTGGCGATGATGCACAAACAAATCAGTTTAGTATCTTTGCCACACTTATCAGCTCTGGATTAATGCTCTTTGGTGAAGGAAACCGTCGCGAACCATAACAGAGACTTCCTTTATCGTATTGCGAGGCTGACAAACGAAATTTGGCGCGATAATGTGAACGGTGCAGCCGTTACTCAGTTTCCAAGATTGAATGTGGTGCTTCGACAGCCCCTGGACATCCCAAAAGGATCCACACTACTTGAATATGTCGTTAGAGCGATCAATGGCGTTGGGAACAACAGAAGAAAAGTAATGGATAAATTCTTTTCCAAAGAGAAGATTAAAGTTAGCGGTATTCCGTATCTGGCTTACGCAAGTACGCATCCGAAATGGGAATTTAAAGCCCTTGGCGATACTGAGTATTGGGAAAGTATTTCATCACTTGCGGTGACGTCAAAACGTACGCCACCCAAAAGGACACCTAACGGGGCGCTAATGAATGGTGAAATGATCAAGGACCTGGCAAAAAGCCTTGTGGACGCTCTTAACAAAAACTCTTGGGCCCTCTTCTCTGATACATACACGGCTTTGGAGAAAAGTTTATGCGAGAAGGAGTTCGGTAGTTTGATTAGGCCCTTGGAAAATAGCGATCATCAGTCACTCAGTGCTAATATGGACGGCATTTTGAAACAATTTGGAAAGGCATGTGTGATTGAGTCTGAGAATCAGATAGCAGAAAACTGGTTAAAAGATATCATTAATGCTAAGGTGCAGGCCGAAGAAAAACAAAGATTGATCGAAGAAGAGAAGAAACAGAAAGAACAGGAGGAAAAGAAACAGAGGGAAATTGAAGAAAAGAGGAGACAGGAGGAAGTGCTTCAAAAACGAAGAATCGATGAGGAAAATCAGCGGAAGATTGAAGCGGAACGTAAGCAGAGAGAAGACGAAGAACGCATACGGCAGGCAGAGGAAAGGCGAAGGAGACAGCAGGAGCATCTGGAAGAATTAGAAAGGGCTGAGAAGAAAGTTAAGAGGAGGCGGAAAAAGGAAAAGATTATTGGAGCTGTTGCAGCTATAGTAGGAAGAGTACTCCTGTTTAGTGATAAGGGGCTTAAACAAAACATTACTACACTACCTCGATCTAAATATGAGCTGATTGGCCTCCGTGGAGTTCGCTGGTTTTGGAACAAGCATGCTGAGGACACTTTTGGTTTAAATGGGAGCAGCGAAGGAGTGATTGCGCAAGAAGTGGAAGGAATATACCCAGAGGCAGTTAAGGTCGGAGCACGAGGGTTCAAACGTGTGTCTTATAGCTATCTGGATATGGTTCTTTACGAAAAATAAATTATGTACCGCGAATGTTGTGCATTTTTGACCGGGATACAAGGGCACCACGCATGTAAGTAAAAGTAAAGTAATACATCACTTCAATTAAGCAGCCTCGTTTTGGAATTTTGTCAAAATTCCTTCCTGTGCTTCTTATGAAAATTTCGAGCCCAGATTCGGATTTAGCACCCAAACATTAGTCAACTTACGTGTTTTTAACCTGCTGGCATTTGTGATGTTGATTTTATTGTAAAGTTCAAAGATTTATAAGGGATTTGACAGTCAAAAATCGTTCCGGGTGAAACTTTACAATCCGAGTCATTTTCACGGTCAGATTTCCAAACTTTACGTCGCCATAAAGTTAACACAACGACTGCTAGCAACATGAAAACTTGTGGTCAGACTAAAGTTTGGGTGCTAAATCAGAATTTGGCCTCCTAAACTTCATATGAACGAAATTTGAATAATTTCCAAAACGAGGCTGTTAATCGAAGTGGTGTATTGTTTTATATAGGGTCCCTTTACGAGGGGTCTGTCACTCTGTAGAAGTCTTGTACACCTTTGGCAAAAATTCTTTGTCTTCGGGGATAATCCGTTATAAGTTCTTCAAAATCCTATTGTTTCAAAAAATCTCGTACGGCTTGCGGAAGAGTAATGCACAAGTTTGGGTACTTGACTACGGCAGTCAAGTGTATGGGTGCATGGAAAACCACTCCATACCCTGTACCCTGTCACATCATAAAAATGCCCCAAAAGTATACCCAGTCGCATATTGATTTTTTGCCAAAGGTATACATGATCAATTGTGCGAAGAGCTCTAACCATCTCCTTTCTATATACACCCTATGGGATGATTTCTTATAAATCATAATACCCTGTCGCATAACTTTTATCAGAAGTCGCAGGTCATCCAAAATCGCAGTTCTTCGTAAACTGTACTATGAAGTTGGATCTTGCATTTATAAAGTGACTGGTTTCGCCGTCGTCTGTCACAGAATACAATGTGGCAGTTTTTTACCCCTACACTATCTCTCAATAGAATTTGACAGAAATGACCTTGACCACGGGCAATAGGCTAAAGATGGTGGCAGGGAACTTTTTACCAAGATACGTTGCATTCTTTAAGCGAATTTCTATTGAATCGTCAAGGATTCCAACTTTGTTCCCAGGGTGTTCTTACATCATACGCTGATCACGAAGCCGAATTAACACCCTGATACACTTCGATCAAATCTGCCCGGAGAATGGACAGATTTGCAGCCATTATGGATTTGCTGTTTGCTTGGCAACGCTAATCGGCGGAAAATGGCCGTTGAAGATAAATGGAGAAATTGAAAACAAACACTTTGAGGACCCTATTTGAACCGTTTGAAGGTATTTAAACAATAATTTGGGGTTGGCAAGTCAGTTTAATATGAAAATAAGCTCGGTTTGTTTGGAGCGAAAATGGGCCTAAGCTGCAAATTCCAGAAATTTTCACGGTAGCTTCCAAAATGAGATGGCTCGTTATTTTCTTCGAATTTCGGAAATAAATTGCAAATGATGGTCGAAATGGGTAAACAATATGGTTTTACGTCCAATTTTGACATGCCGCGGCGGTTTACCCCACGCAAATGAAGTTACCGCGCAAAATGACGAGGCGCACAGCCAATCCGATTGCCAAACGGCCTCCTTTATCCCAGAGTAGAGGTAGAGCAACAAACTCACTCTGGGGAAGATATTGCAAGGATTCGTAACTAGAACGCAATGCATCTTGGTAAAAAAATGCCTTGCCACAATCTTTAGCGCAATCGTCTTTTCCGGAGCTCACTGTTTTACAAGAAACGACGCTTTCCGTATTATGCTTGCAGAGTTCTAATCAGAAGGGATCAGAGTTTCAAAAGAAACCGAACTTGTTTTGCAAGCCAAATAAACAAAAAAATTCCAAAATTTTCCCAGAGACCAAACTCCCCCTAAGTAAACAAAATTTTAGAACTCTTGCAAGAATCAAGTTTTCCGAGCCAAACTCTTTTAAATGATACCTAGCATGCATAATTTTGGAAAATAATGGTAGTTCTATGACCAAAAAAACATTTAACTCTACATAGTTTTTGGTTGTACTTTAGTAAGAAGAAGCGTCACACAAATCTTTATTTCTGCTTGCACATTCATCAAGAATATTGCTTCAAGTTAAATGATTTATATTGCAGATCATTCCTAGGTGTTGTTTTAACGTAGAATAATATAAAATTGTATCAAAACATTACTGAATTTGAAGCATTAAAAATATTGCTTTAAAAATGAAAGAAAAAATCAAACCGCAATGCTGGGGGTACCAAAATTACGTTTCGGATCTCCGTCAACTAATGTTAAAGGCATTTGGGCAACCAGCAAGCGTTGCAGCCCTCTTTGTTAGAGTGACCTAATTTCAAGTTGCATCACAATGATTTTGTGATATTGCGTAAGTCAGGCCCCGTTTACACGATGACGGCAGAATTTGAAAACGGCATAAAAAAGTGCCGTTTTGGCCTCCCGTTTACACGATGCCGCCAGAATTTCCAAATTCTGCCGGCAGAATTTTATTTCGGTTAGCAAAACGGCAAAGTTTGTAATTCTGCCGTTTTCAAATTCTGCCCGCATCGTGTAAACGCACTTTGCCGGCAGAATTTTATGTCGCTTTCGTCACGAGGCTAATATTCTTAATCCTCCCTATTGTCCTTATTGTCGCAGTTGTTTTATCTATCTTGATTGATTATTGACGTCAGTTGTTATTGTCTATGGAATAAGAATAAAATTCTACCGGCATCGTGTAAACGGGAGGCCAAAACGACACATTTTTATGCCGTTTTCGAATTCTTCCGGGATCGTGTAAACGGGAGCTTATTTTCCAAGGCGGCATAAAATTCTGCCGTTTTCAAATTCTACCGGCATCGTATAAACGGGGTCTCAGAAGCACGTCGTCGCAGTTCGAGAGGCGGCCACACTTCTCCTTGCGTACACTAGACATTGGAACTGAACTGAAGGAATCCCGAAATCCACGAAAAAGAAAGCAAATGGTCAAACAGCATGCCGGTTACCCAAGAGCTTCTACGTATAATTCGATCATTGAAAAAATCGAAGTTCGTTCATGGCTTAATAATCGAGTTTTGTGATTTCTAAGCGTATCAGGTTTCGGTCAACCGGTACGTTTCGGATCAACCGAATACATAACTTTAGGACACCCGGTCTACAATCGAATATCAATCAAAGATGACCATCAGCACAGCTGAACAACCATTGCTTTAAACCTCTGTTTTGAGGCTCCTTGTGACATTGCGCATGCGTGTTTTCGTTCTGTCCCAGGCCTCTGGCTTCTTTCTGCAGTAAATAACTGTACCAATGATGATAATCAGGACAATAGCACAAGCAACTGAGATACCAGCGATCATTGCAATGTTCTTGTGCGTTCGTGCCACATAAACACCACCTGCGGAAAGATACATTTAAAGTCAAATTTTGTACCAGGGTCTCAAAAAAATTTTTCGACGTTTGATTAATTATTGAAAAATAACGACAAAATGAACAGGCTCAAGGGAAGATAACCCTGTTCCTAAGATTATGAAATGATTTTAGAGACCAGAATCTTGCAAATCGGTTGAAGATTCAAAGACTTACGAGCTTTCAACGATAAAAAATATGCGGTAGCTGAAACCATTGTCCCCTAGATTACTTGTAATTCAAAAAGCTAGAAGATCGAGGTAAAAGAAGCTTATCTAATGTTATGTCTCTCGCTGATATCAGAGCAAACCAAATAGGACTTATAAAGTAATTAATCCTTGCGATCATTGCATATGTCCAAAAAACAGTGGTTCAAAACATAATCAACGAGAGACTGAATCTGTTTCCTCAAAGCATCCATATGCTTGAAAGTTAGGTATCAAAATCCTGTTCAAATCCCATTTGGCTCGCCCTGAAAAAATTGAGAAATAACAGAAACGATGGTATATGGGATTTTTACCACAAATGGCATGTCGAGGCCTCTGGTTTCAGCTTTGGCACAAACTTGAACTTCACAGGCTTGTAACTCCATGAATTTTTAGTGGATTCTAAGGATTCTTGTGTCGAAAATAAATTCAAAATCTCAGGAAAACGGTTACTTGACCAAGCGTCTATTCAGCTGATTGTTAGTATCTAATCAAACGACGAACAATTTTTCTGAGGCACCCTTTACTACATGGTGTTTCAGAAAGAATAGAACCCAACTATGACAGAAAATCTCGAGAATTATACTATAAAAAAAAATCACGAAACAGATTTTATTGAAAATAATGCAGGCCTAGAAGCACCAGAGGTGCTGCCCTAGCAACAGGCAATTTATTACCTTCGTTCAATTCCCGACAGCCCGCCATTCCAATGGCTTTATTCAACTCTTTTCTCACCTCTCGTTAATTATTATGTTTTGAACTTGCTTGTTTTTTCTCCATCAAATGTTTATTTCTAATGTAATTTCTGTCTTTCAAGTTCTACCAATCATGTTCTCCCATTTGGATCCCATGTGGTTTTCGACTTTCTACGGTTCTGGTGGATCTCTTAAATAGGCCTTAGCGCCTTTATATCTTTGCTGATGATGACTCTAGCCAAGAGTCGAAACGATGTTCTTCGCAATATTTTTTTAATGAACAAGGTTTAGTCGTTCTTTAACATGAATATTCACTGAATTAGTCTTAAGTTATTAATTGGACTTGTCTTTAATTATTTGCTGATCATCAATTTGAGTTATTTGAATGATGTCTATATTTTTCGTCGTACTGGCTCTCAATTTCATTCTCAAATCTATTTCCATTGGATCCATTTATCGACGATGGTATAACACGCTCTCACAAAGACGACTGTTATTTCTTGACTATCATTCAAATGACTCAAGTTAATGATCAGCAAATAATTAAAGACAAGTCCAACGAATAACTTAAGACTAATTCAGTGAATATTCATGTTAAAGAACGACCAAACCTTGTTCATTAAAAAAACATTGCGACGAACGTTTCAACTCTTGGCTAGAGTCATCATCAGCAAAGATATAAAGGCGCTAAGATCATGATTTGATGATTGAACTTGGGCGGCACAAGAAGTTATCTGTAGAGGAAAGAGTTTGCAAGAAATGTAATAATAATGCTGTCGAAGATGAGATTCATTTTCTCTGTGAATGTCCCATGTATGATGATTTAAGAAAGCTGTATTTCAACTTTGATTCTACAAATCCCCCGATTGATAAAACTTTACTTTTTAAGCAAGTATTGACCAATGACAGTGCAGAAAATACAAGAGTTTTAGGGAAATTTCTAAAAGAAGCATTTCTTAGACGAAAAAGCGAAATGGATATTCCACAGCCTGCGTCATGTTGATTTACTGTTGATTCACTCCCTTATTTTCTTGTTACTGTTACTAATATATGACTTTTTTTGTTTCCTTTCATCTAATCTTACTAGTTTGTAATGAATTATAGGGTAGTTTGTTTGTTTTTTAAGTAATGTAGATTCTCTAGTATTGCCATGCATTGTAATTAGGTAGTGCATTTGATTTGAAAAAAATATTAGTCTATGTAAATGTCCAATCACTTTCTAGCACTAAAATAGGCCAGAATTACGAAAAAAGTAATTCAAGAGGAAGGGTGATTCCATAAATGCGCTCAACTTGGTTGGATATCATTGGAAAATAAATTAGATTGGGCGTTCAGATGCTATGCATCAAGTTGGTTAAAATATCATTGCTTCTCAACGCACCTCGAATAAAGGTAGGTTGTGTTATTCCCGCCAGGCAGCCAAAGGGTGACATTTACGGTGTTATGGGCCGTCGTAGAGTGATGATTTTCGTCTAAATTTTGCTCCATTGAATTGAGTTGTTATTTACTGTTATAGTCAAATAGGTATTGTTGGAGTATCGTTGGGGTAAGTGGAGCCAAAACAAGGGCTCATGTAATAAGTCTTGGGCCGTCAACATTCGATTTTCACTTTCACGGCTATACTTTTAGCTACTCTATAAAGGAATCAGAGTCGAACGATAATCAGTGAAATTTTGTAGAATCTTCGAATATGCACAATAGAGATGGAAGATCTAACGCCACTCAATCGAACCTAGCGTAAAAAAACTGTATAAAATAACACTCGATCCATGCTCCTTTATAGCAAATCTAAAAGGTCTATTGGCCGCTAACTTGAGACTCCGTTGCCCCTCCATCCCTCAAAGCATGGTATAGAATGGTGAGTCATAGGCTATCGATCGGGAGCACGCCAGTCTTGCCCGGTCGTCTAAGAAAGCAGTGAACATGCAGCCTCGTTGCAAGGGCCTTTTTGCCCATCAATGGGATTGAGACGAAAAAGCTCATCAGAAACCAAAACATTGTTCTAAGTTACGAGAAATATGCAACCTTTTTTGATTGGTTGACACCCTATCTGCTTTGTTTGAGTTTGTTCGGGATATTGCGAATTCCCCCTTTTGTGAATGATAAAGGAAAAGACGTTAACTCTGATTGACCGCTGATCAATGGGATGAGCGAAGCGTTTTGGGGCATGCGCGAGTTAACAAAGGAAGGATGAAAGGCGATGACCCTCAGATCGATACTGCGCAGAATCCAAAGCGCTTCGACTGGCGTCTGGCTCTTCAGGGGAAATCCAAAAGACTTTCGCTGATAGTATCCCGAACAAGAGTAGAGTTCTGTCTTTGTTCAAGTTTGCTGATATTCAATTGGAGCATCCATGGACAAAGCTAGTCAAAGAAACCTTGTCTGTGGGTGTGGTACAGTAAATCCCCGCATATAAGAGCCTACCAAAATAAGAACCTAGAGGCTGTTTTCCTAAATTATCTACCTTGCATTTAAGAACCTGTTTCAGTCTGATGAAACATAGGTTCTTATTGCAGAGGTTGCAAAGTTGATATTTGATTGCTGGTATCAAGGTCATTATGGTCCCAGTTGGTTTGGCAGTTTTATTCTCCTCCCCAATTATTCATTAGGTCCATAAGAGCGCTTTCAAAACAAATAATAGTGTTGAACTTCTTTGTGAGACTCTCAAGGGGACTTCAAATAAGAACCTTTATACCTTGAAATTAATCTTAGTACCTTTGAAACAAGAACCAATTTCAGCCTGGCTCTTGAAAAAGTAGGTTCTTATACGCAGTGATTTACTGCATGTACACCTTTTATAGGCTGCTCTGTTGAATCTAATGCGATGATTTGGTACCACGAAAATCGTGAACCGCTCGCGACCTCGAACAAGGAGTTGGTTTCTGATGTGCAGACTCTTCTGAATGACAAATCCAGAGAAAATCTCTTTGAAAAGGAATTAGTGGAGTCGGCCAGCAGGCTAAGGATGCGGTCCCTGCTGTTTTATAAGCAGTGCGTGAGTGACGAAGCTAACATCACATACCCATGCTTGCTTGAAAGGTAGCTGTTCCCCCTTCCATAGACACGCCAGACACCCGAGTCCACGTTTTCATATCGGTTGAATGATAAATGTATGTGTCAGATCCTGAAGATTTCTGGACCTTCATTTTCATCATGAAAGATTTGCCATCTTGAGCCAATTTCTGCATGGGATAAACAACCATAAATTTGCTTGCGTAATCATCTCCCATTTTAAGCCAGCCACCTTTTTCTGACATCTTTTTGTTGCCGACATCAGAAGACCATTCCTCTAATTTGATTGATTTTACACCATCAAGAGTGTCTTCTTTAATCCAGAGGCCTTGCTCCCTACGAAACAAAATGAACTATCAAACAATATCATGAAAGAGGGGGCTTTGGGGGGGCACTACAGGGTGTCCCAGAAAACTTGTGCCAAGCTTAAGTGGTTTCTGTGGAGAAGCCATAGATTTAATCACCTCGGGTTTTAAACTGCTGCGTGGGTCAGGCATCAACGTATAGTTTGAGACCTTGTATGAGTTAATCTGACAAGTGGTTGCTGATTTATCGCAGAGAGAAGGCAAACTCGCTGATTTCTCCTCACAATCCCCCAATAATACTCATTCAAATCACAAAATTTTGACAAGAGAGCAAAATATCCCGACAAATGGTCTCCTGGGGGGCCGCCTCCCAGCCCCCCTATTGGCTTCGGCCCTGTGTTTCTTTAATTCTGGAATGAAAAGTTCATAATTCGTCTCACTTGCATGCTTGTGCAAGTTATCTGCTTGCTGACCAACAAGCTTTTTCGCATAAGCAAGCTTCTTTCCCCATGTAACTATTTTTTGCACTCTGAAGACTCTTAGGGATTAGTATGAAGAAAATAGGGATTAGTATAAACCTTTTCATGCTATCCCTGCCATTTTAACTACGGGTGTTTCTAGATTAAATACTTTTAACTCTTATTTTTACTTGACATCATACGCCCGTAATTAGTCGTCTTCTTTTTAATAAACTTATTTTAACGTTAATTTTGGCGAATTTACATGCATACATATGAAAAAGTATTTGAAGAGTTTCAAATACGTCTAGATAAACACTTACCCGTCTTGTAACAATATATTTCCTCCTCCCCAGCCAACCTGTCTTTGTGCAAATGCATTACCAACGATGACGATTTTGCCTTTTTGACTTCTGTTAGAGAAATTGTTATTCCTGGTACTCATATAAAAATATGTGCCAATTCCTGTCACTTTGCGTGGTCCAAGATCAAAATATGTGCCAGCATCATCCAACTCAGACATCTCACCTCCAAACTGCCCTGAAAAATTGCACAGGGTCTTAACGGGGTGAGTGGCCTTAAACAGTTTTCGTCAGGTAACTGAAGTTAAGCTCGGTTGAATGAGGTCAGACTCCTGATGGGTGACCTCAAAGGCCTGACCTCACAACTCACCTCGTCGTCCTTCGGAAGGGACGTTAAACTAGGGGGTCCATGCCTGGATGCGGCATGCACAGTAGGCCTAAATTAGCTTTCAGTAGCTAGAAATCCTTACAAGCCCACTCGAAACAAGTTGAAAACAAACAAACAAATAAAGAAACAAACACACAAATAAAGAAACAAACAAACAACAAACAAAAGAACAAACTCCTTCGTAGAATGGCTAAATGCTCTAGGTATAAATTTCCAAGCAACAGTATTCCGTTACCTTCTGGTAAATGATCGATTTGTCGAATATGAACAATCAAGATGGGAATTCATTTTTATATTTTGCATTGCTCTAAATCTCAAAATGGTCTTTTCTAAACAACAAAATTGTCAATCGTGGTAGCCTGGCAAAACAAAACCGTTTCGCAAGAAAACAAAGATATTCTGAAAGAAAAATTCAAATTCACGAAAAACATACCTGGTCTCAACATTGCAAGTGCAACTAAATCAGTTCTCTTTAATCCCAACATGTTTACTTTATCAAGATGTTCTGGGTGATTGTTTCCAAAATGGCCAGACTTCTTCCCAATTGCACCAGGTGTGCCTTCTGAGTACCTTTGAGCTTCGAGCAAAACAACATTAGAACGATCCGTGCCTGCTAATCCTTGGCCATCGTTGTTTCCAGGGTTCGTGTTGGAGCCTGTCCATCTGAAATGGAATAAACAATGTTACGAATAACAATTAAAGATGAAACTGCTGAGACAAATCGAGTTACTTCTTACCTAGCCTCCGTCTCAATGTCGAATTTTTGGAAAAGGGTGAACTTGCGTATAACAAAATGTGCCTTACAAAACATCCCTCAGGAGTGAGAGGTAATTTGTCCTTGCAGTAGATTTATTTGCTAATGGTTCGGCAAAGACAACGTTTCGGATGTCAGTTCTACGACTAGGTAATGAACGCATCTATTACCATGCTATGCCAGCAGAAAGCGGAAGGGGGCAGCAGACAATGATGGGCATCTGCAAAATTATTTCACGAGGCTGAATAGTCAAACCAAGAATACAAAATAGCAATCCGTTATAATGATATAATAATTATATACTTTATTTGATATAATTATATCCGTTATAATGATTAATAATTATATAATGATATAATAATTATATACTTTGCTAGTTAAATGGCTAATCAACGCCAACCAAAACTTAAATACACGGTATATATAATTTACAATCATAAAACCCTAAATTTTGAATAAATCGTTTGCACAATCTACAGTTGCACTCAAACTTGTATTATTTAATGTCTCGCTTGAAGCTATTCAACGTGTGGGACTTTTTTTAAAGGAAGATGGCATTGTATGCCATATCTTCGCTCCAAGAAAACGTGCATCTTCAATCCGATACCCTGTCGTGTTTGGTTGTGGTGCCAAAATATTTCTTCCACTACTGTGTATGGAGTATCTTTCTCCACAAAGATTTGACTCATAAAACTTGGATTGAGATTTCTATAAGTTTAAAAATTTCAGTAGCAAGCAACTGTAAATTTTTGTGGTGAATCGTTACTGAATTCGCTTTTGTCAATAATTCCTCGAAACCTTTGAAGATGCATTTATAATGCACGTAAAAAGGGGGTACGAAGAAGAAAAACATTCATATACTCGGAAGTAGAGGATCAATGTAAAAAAATTTTTCATTTACCTTCACACCATTTTCGTTCGTAAGAATCCCACAGAAATCGCAGGAATTCATGCGAATGTTTCCGAATTCTAAGACGAATGTAGACCTGTTTGTGAAAAGGTCCATGAACTTGCAAGAACGCGAAGGAATCCGTAAGAACAAGTAAGAACCTTTGCAATTACAATCGTGGAAAACCTACTGCAGACTCGATTTTGTGGCAGCTGGGCCACTGAATTGCCAGGGAATTCATGCACAAAAATTATCATGATAAAAAATTATAAATTGATTTCAACTTACTGGAAATGAATATAGTCCCCATCACTGGCTTCCACTCTGTTTGGCACGAAGTCATATTCAACGGCTGGGTAAACTTGAACAATGTTTCCACGTTTTCCACGAACATTGAGATTAATGATCCTGGCATTATTGAGAGCAGCCGAACGTTTCCTTATTGCAAAGCTGTGGGATCTAGTGAGAAAAACATCACACATTGATTGGAAATCTTTTTATTGGTAACCATGGATGCAAGATAATACGCCTATTCCAGCCTCGATTTCAACTTGTCAATTTGATACAACAACAACAAAGTATATAGCCTTGTCGTCTTTCAAAGTCATCTCAGATCTTAAGCGCGCATGGTTGCGCACGAATCCATGGAATCCGCACGAATCCAAGGAAGATCAGGCAATATATTTTAATAACTGAGAGTAACCTTAGGAAATTTGTATTGTAATTAGTTTTTTTGTATGCTGTAAGAACTTCAGAACTCCCGAAACTGAAGCCTCACCACCGGATGCAGTTTTGAGTCATACCCAGGACATGCTGTAACTGAATGGATATCGTGGATAAAAAAGATTAAATGAATGAAAACGAAATGAAATGAATGACGCAGAAACGGACGATATAGCTTTAACTACTATTAAAACGAAGTTGAAATTCAGTTTCATGGGTTGGGATTTACTACCTGCCTAGATCTCATTTTCAAGAGAGAGCACGGAAAAGGTCTTGCAATCAAGTATACTTGAAAATGAAGTTTATCTTCTAATTGTTGGGGAGACGAGATACGCTGTGTCCGAGAAACCTTATGTGTCCCCCCGTGCAGTGGGTTAAAGCTCATGCGCCCGTCACCGCTTCATCTCCAAAGCGCTACTGCGCATGAGCTTTAACCCACTGCACGGGGGGACATATAAGTTTTCTCGGACAAAGCGTATCTCGTCTCCCCAACAACTAATTAATGCAATACCGTCAAAGTTCTATTTAGCCCTCTTTCAACAAAAGCCCCACTCTAAAACGTCCCACCTCTGGTCAAGGGTGTCAGGACACGGATGTCTTGATTGATTATTTATTTACCTTGTTTTGATCCCTGTGTTTTGTTTTATTGTCTTGTTTTCTGTTCTGTTTCGTCTTCAACTGTGCCTGGTTATGCCCAACCGCTCTCAAGTTGTTCGAATAGAGCTCCCTTGTATTTCTGTGTCTTATTGCGCCTTCGCACAAGAATGGTTTTTAAAACCGCAAAGTCAAAGGAAAATCTTTTCGGTTGGGGTTGGGAAAAGCGGTTGGGCCTAACCACGCTCAGTTGAAGACGAACTGAACAGAAATAAGACAACAAAACAGGACACAGGGATCAAAACAAGGTAAATAAATAATCAATCAAAACATCCATGTCCAAACACCCTTGCTCTGGTGTCATCAAATAAAAAGCCCGGCGAGGGCTTAACAGAGTTTTTACGGTATGTTTTTACAGTATGTCAAATGGGTACTGAGGCTTTATGGGAGTTTCTGGGAGCAGGGAAGTTTGACCTAAAATGTGCTATATAAGGCTAGCAGGACGATAAAATACGGAAATTGTGAAGCACAGCACACATGTCTTTGGGACGGATGAAAACTGTGAAATCTAATCTAATTTGGAAGAGAGTATGCTGCCTTTTAAGCGAAACAAAAGGAGCCTCGAGCTTCATTCTTTCTTCTCTCAAAGATAGCAAAACGGTGGTACTGTGCCAAATTTTAGGAAATGGCGGAGGGACTGCCAGCTACAATACATCCCGAAAACAGATTTTTGACTGTGTAAATAAAACATTACTGTTAACAACCACTATCTCGCATTCCAATACTGCATTCATACTGACACAATTAAACCAGCTTTATCTGAACCAGTTTAAGTTCCAACCAATCAAATGGCTGGATTTGTTGGATTGACCAATCAGAAGGCCGTATTCAGAAACCTGGTTTAGTTTAAGCTGGTTTAACTTGCAGTGTGAATGGGGCATAATTGTAAACTGTGAAATCAGTTTAAGAAATCAAATATTTGAGACTGACTCAATACAGTGTCGTAGTTTCGCTCTTTTGACTGAACTGAACTGATATCGCTACAACGTTGGTGAAAAAATTAGAAATATGTATGAGCGAAAGCAGATGGTTTTGGTGGAGCAAGGCTATTTTTGAAAGACCGAGTAGGATCTCAGAAAAGCATTCATTCGAAATAGCGAATGCTCAAGCAAATGGCAAGTCCATATTGTAAATGTAGAATGTACCTGTCTTGAAATGTCCTTCCATATTGTGCAGTATTGATAGCAAGTCTCAATTTAAATTTGCTTGATGTATCTGATGGTTGTACAACTGGGTTATTCTTGAATTCATATCCCTGTGTGTCAGCCTCTGCGGAGGTGAGCCCAACCAATGACGCAATATCAATTCCAGTCTTTGTTTTCCCGTTCTTTGACGAGTTTGTATTCCAAGAATCATAATCATTGGTTGATATATTGTACCTAGAAAGATGTCATACTGCTTAGGATCTTGAATAATCAACGTTGAAAGCGCAAAGAGCATTAATGACCCAAAAAGATCCGACCCTTCCAGGGAATGGGCTATCGTGTATTGCCCGACTTTCCTGAACAATGCAAACCCTTAACTTCGGTGATTGGCTCAGGGAAATCAAATTTCCGGCCACAGAACACGAGGCGTGTTCCCCCACCAATCACCGCTTTTATTCCTTGGTCTAACGATCGCCCTATTCTAAGTCCTATATCAGGATGCCCCCTAAAAAGTAAGTGAATAGATAACTAGAATAAAAGAGAGGGAAAGAAAAGAGGATAAGTAGAAATAGGAGAAGAAGGAACAGAACGTGGCCAAAATACCGTGGCCAAAATATAAACGTGGCCAAAGTAACCGTGGCCAAAATATAAACGTGGCCAAAATACCGTGGCCAAAAATATAAACGTGGCCAAAATAACCGTGGCCAAAATATGAACGTGGCCAAAATGACCGTGGCCAAAAATATAAACGTGGCCAAAATAACCGTGGCCAAAGGTTGTGAACATGGCCACAATGACCGTGGCCAATCTATGAACGTTGCCACAATATACGTAGCCGAACTATGAATTTGGTCAAAAAACAAAACCGTAGCCAACAAATTTAGAATGCATTCAAAACAACCGTGACCAAAAAGTTGAACGTGGCCTATCTATGAACGTGGCCAAAGTAAAGGTGACTAGCAAATGTTGGAATGTGGCCAAAAAAAAACCAGCCGTGACCAATAGACTGTGTACGATAAACAAATGATTAGCAAATAATGAAATGCCCGCGGAACCCAAAAGAAAGTTGTAAATAACGAAATGGGAATTTGACCGAACTACCCGTGGCCAGCTTGACGACCTGACCAGAGAGCTTATGGTTACAATTTTACCCAACAACTATAGGCCTACTTGAAATGATGAAGAGCCCTGGCAAACAGCACCAGATAAACACAAGATAAACAAAATAGACCGAATGATGAAAACAAAAGAACGCATCGACTCGCTACAATTGTACTACAACTTGACCCCTAGAATGGGCATTGTGTTAATGCGAACATAGTATTGAGACAATCAGAATTCAGAAATTTACACTACCTGAAGCTTAAGATAGGCAGACTGCTCACTTAGTGCTTTGAACACTGTCAACGGTCAAGAGGGCACACAGCAAAGACTGCTTAAAGTTAAAAGGAGGGAGAGGGTAGTTTTGATGATCTTTTCAAAATCATGCGTAATGAGATTAGACAAAACCTAAAAAAAAACCTATATCACGTAAAGTCCAGAACAACGACCTTCTTCCTTACATAGGGGGAAGGGGTGTTCATGAAAACCTTGTTCTAGACATCACGCTTTCTGATAGTGAGCCCTATCCAAGAAACTGAACTGGCCCAACTAGACTATGTTGGAAAGCTCGGTTGCAGGGCTTATAGTCAGTGTGGACGACATTGAACCATCAATCATCAGACGGCAATAAATTAAGATTGGGCAACAAGGGCTGCGGCTTTCTCAGAAAATTTGTCTTTTTTTTTTCTTTCGTAATTTCGTTATTTAGTGCAGTCTGGAAACTGAAAAGCAACCTTAGATGTAAGCTATTGATTCAAACTAACTTCACTTTAGTATGCTAAAAGCGTTAGCAGTAGCCAGGCAAGTAGATGCCAATTGTAAACGATGTAGTGGTAGTTTGATATACACTTGATACGCTTCACTTGACCAGCGTCCTGGTGCTTTGATTAGGTAATCAGGGAAGCCAAGAGAAGCAGCAGTTGTAGCAGCTCCAACGCGAAAACTGTGCGGAGTGAAACGGCCTTGCCATCCAGCTGCAGCCATGATATGTTGTTGTCTCGAATTGAGTTTCTCTCGAGTGAGAGGAGATTTATCGACAGAACGAAAGAGGGGGCCTGAGTCATTGCCCCTCCTTTGAAGATAGGACATCAAGGCTGCCCCCGGGCAAATTGCACAGTCAGAGTGTGCGAGGACGATGGAACACCCTTTGTGAAATTGGTCTGTTTTAGATCTGCTGAGACGTATGAAAACTGCATCAGGTATAGGGTGCTTATCAACTGACACATCATCCAATGACGAATGTACTTGTTGCGAAAAATTATTATGAGGACTTGTGAATTCCGCTGCTCGCAAGAAACCGAAAAAGGCTGTACAAAATGCAGCCCACAACATGGCATCATCAAATTTTGCTAAATCTAGTTATTGTGTGTAAAACAAAAGCAGGAATCGGTAATTTTTGTGGTCTTTGCAATGTACTTTTTTTTTACGATGCAAACCTTTAATCACTAACGGTATACGTAGGCAGTTTATAAGTGGGTCCTGGCAACCATACATGATATGCAACGCCCTTATAGCCGAGAGATAAACCTTGAGTGTTGAGGCCTGACATGTTATGCTCATATAACCCAAGAAACGCAATAGAGTTAACTCAGATGCAGGACAAGGCGAACCGTTAGCATGCAAAAAATTGTTATCAGTACAAATTTAAGAAACTGCGGAATGAGCAGAGGAATAAGTCCTTTGAGTGTTCTCAGCGAACGCGATCCTTAAGAGTTGTTGCCATTTTTGGTCCAAGGGGAAAGACAAGTTGCCTCAGGAGTATGTCTGGCACCTCCAGCGAAGTCGTAGCTGCATTAGGGACATCTTGAAAGAACGCCTGAAAATTGAAACGTGACAGCGCATCAGCATGTTTATTGGGGCGACCTGGTATGTGGACAGCCGAGTAAGTAAACGAAAGTGTGATCGCTGTAATTGCTAATTCGCGGAGCAAGAAAGCCAGATGACGCTCTCTGTACCCACCATGTTTTAAACAAGCAACAACAGCTTGATTGTCACATCACACTTAAATAGAATACGTTTTCTTGACCATTCATGGCCCCAAATATGCACTGCCAAAAAAAAAACAATTGGAATCAGCTCTTTTGCAGCTATGCCTAAAGATTCGCAACCACCAGGCCATTTGCGAGCAAACCAGGTAAGACCATTTAATGCTGCATAACCGATACTGCCTGCTGGATCAGACGCTATAGACAAGCCTGGAGCGCATTCCCATATTGGCAGAAAAAATAAACTTTTTCCATTCCACAAAGAAAGTAGTTTACACCACCACTTTGGATCATCATTCTCCCATGGGGAAAGCTCTACATGATGATGAAATTCTGAAACGGAATGAGCTCTGTCAATGAGCCTACGGAGAAAAGGTCTCCCATGAACAAAGGCCTGACAGCAATGCTGAAGAAGACCAATTAAGGATAATGATTCACGTTTTGTGCTTGATCTACGCTGACGCCAAAGAGACAGCTCACCACGAACCTTTACAAGTTTACTCTCTGGAAGACGCAGTTCCTGAGTTACAGTATCAAGTTCAAAACCAAGAAATGTTAGCCTGGCAGCAGGACCTTCTGTTTTATCATTGGCAATTGGAACCCCCAGCAGAGCAGAGAAGTCGAGACAAGTAGACAATTCATCCTGGCATTTTTTAGAACCAGGAGGACCAACCAAAAGGAAATCATCTAAATAATGTTGTACATTTTCCACTCCCCCTTTTCTTGAGAATATCCACTGGAGGGAGTCCGCAAAACATGTGAATATTTTTGGAGCCGAGCGGAGGGCGAATGGTAGAGCCAAATCTACATAGAAAGAGCCTTTCCAGGACATACCCAATAAATGCCTATGGGCAGCGGAGACTGGTAATAAACGATATGCACGCTGTATATCAAATCTTGCAAGTAACGCACCTTTGCCAACTTTCACAATTGTAAAAATTGCTTCAGGTATACCTGCAAAAGTTACTACAGAGTTGCAATCTGGTATTCGATCATTCACACTTTTTCCTTTTGGAAACGATAAATCGGTGATCAATCGCCATTTTCCAGGGGTAGATTTCGGAATAACCCCAAAAACGATTTATCTGAGTCCCTGTGAACGGAGATTCGAGAAATGGACCAGCTATTGCGTCTGCTTCGAGTTCATCAACTAAATAATTTTAAAAAATGTCCGGTCTTACATAAGCTGAAACACAATTACGTTTAGCTGAATTGGTTTCTCCTGCCAGAATACCAAGAGAAAAACCATTATAAAGACCGTATAAAATATATTATGCATCTTCATAATCAGAATTCAACAAAAAACAATCCTTCCAAACATGTAAATTCAACGGAGAAAAAGAACTTGGAATAGGAAGTACGCGAAATGTATTTTCTGACTGATTGTCTGGTAAAAGACATAGTTTGTATTTCTTTTTGGGCGGCGGGGAACTTGCGCGCTCCTTTTGCTGTTGGTTTTCAGCGTGGAGCTCCCCTGCCCGAGAAGATGAGCAATATGCTTTAGGATGGTTTCCTTTGCAAGCGCTGCACAAGTGGGCGTAGCGACATTTCAAATTGTTCGGGCAAAAACCATTGTTCCAGCGATGGCAAAAACAAAGTTTCTTTCCCACCGTGCTGGACCGCCGATGAATCTTTGTTTCCCAGTGCAGAACCCTTCGTTATAACCGTGGTGACCCAAAGGGTCGGGCTAGCTTCACCACAGTTAGCATTTGGGTCATCTTCTGCCAGTTTCCTGAAGGCCTTGTCATAATCCAACCAGCCAAGCCCCGGTACCTCCATAGAAGCCGTCGCTAAGAGCAGGAAATAACCAATCAGATTTTGTACCCTCTTAGGGTCATGGTGGGACAAAAATGGCTGTGTAAAACGGCCCAAGCCTCGGCCCAGTCGACGAAGCTACGCACTGGAGCTAAATCAGAGCGAATCATCCTCGAAATTTGAAAAGATGATGGCTCAGTGGTAGGCAACGTTTTTTTTTTTTTCAAAGTTGCATGGCCTAATTAAGGTGAAATCAACAAACTTGCCACTACAAATTTTTGAAACTAAGTAGCTTGGCACAGGAGGCAAGGCCACGGAAACTTTCACTGGCAAGACATCTGTGCTTGTAGACGTAGAGACATCAGATCCCAGAGAAGAACCAGTACCACTCTGAGAAAGGCCTATAGCAGCAGAGGCACTTTGAGCACAAGGCACAAGGTAGCCCCCATATTTTCATTTGAAACTGCTCATAGTGTCCGGAGCACTTGGAAATTCAGAACTTCGATCACGTGGTGGGTCGGTACTTCGATTTTGAGTTTCACCATCTGCCATGTTAAAAGTGAAGAGTTTTCTAAGGTAAGGACCGAAAGTCAGATCTAATGAAGATGGAGCAAGGTAGAATAAAAGAATAACTGGAAATCTCTCACCCAATTCAGGACGAAATGTGTGTTGAAAAAAAAAAACAAACTTCTCTTGCATAAACAGCACCCGGAAATGCAGTAGGCAAAACGATGAAGACCAGCACGAAATACTCGTCGATAATTCTGGACCCAACAGCAAGTAAATCCTTTTGATAATTCTTCATGTAACAGTGAAATAAATGTGTAAGGAACTTTCAACTCTTGACCAAATAAATTTTTGAACTTCCTTGTTCCTTTCACTTTGATCTGAAAGATATGTGAGCACACGGAAATGCGTGCAAGACATACGCCCTTCGATATCCCACAATCCCAAGGGGCCCTACAATTGACTAATATCAATAATACTTTTGACGTCATTAACTCAGGTTAAACACGTCTAACCCCTATAAAATGATCAGTAATTAAACGGAATATCAAGGAACCTGATGACAATGGCGATCGGAGGCCAACAAAGTGTGGGAAAAGGGGAATGCCGTTCCCAAGAAATTTCAGGAACGCTGTAAAGGCTGTGGGAAATTTCTGAAAAAAGGCTGAATTTTATGCTACTGTCAAAACAAAGTAGAACTTGAATCTGTTATAACTATATATTATCTACACTAACTGTGCCTATTTTAGAGGTACCAAGCAATAATTTGTTTAAAATTACGTTGAATTTATACCTTAAGTTTGTTTTTGTAAGTTTGTATTTGTTTTTGGTTCATGAACGTGTTCATTGTCACTTGGTAGTCTGTGAACTATATTCTACCTAAAACTTGAATGGACTACTCGAAACTACCCTAACAGAATCACCAAATCAGCGTAAAATAAAAGAAATTGTCGCAAGAAGTTTTGAAAAAATTTTTGTTGTTAGCAAAGTCACTGCACAGGAATATCATGCTGCTTCGCAGCAAATACGTCCACAAGTAGATCAGTTTTACAAGATAAATACCTTATTCGAATAGCACAGTTTTCATTCTCAATGTTTGGCACTGTCCAATTATATTTGTTGGTGAATCCACCTTTTCCGTTACCAAGGTGATTGTCACGTGACCACATCGTTTCCCTGCATTCTGGTGCTTTTATGCCATGCGATGGGAACTTGGTCCACTTTGCACGTGTACCGTTCTTGTTTCCCAACGGCCAGATAATTTTCTGATGAACGAAAAGCAGCGTATTAAAAACCATCTCTCCATATGCCCAATGAGACGGAATAATTAGCTGAATAGTTTAGGATGACACTGGCCAATAAACCTTTATTTAAAGGCTCTTGCATAATCGACATGTATTGCGATCGTTTGTTCTGCTTTCGTTGATTCCGTGGTGAATTTGCGTTTTTCACCGCCAAGCACTAGGATCACAGAAATAGAGCAGACCTAATTGAGTCCGCGATCCCTTGCCATGGCGCTCAAGTGATGGGGTCCTACCGGGTATCGAACCCACTCCACCTAACTGCTCTGGCTGCAAAGTTCGAGGATTACACCTCTGCGCCACAGCACCTTCAATTTCCCCTTGGATTTCATTCCATTCAAGTCCAATGTTTAGCACAAGGTTATATAGGACTACGATGCCACCTGGCTTAGAATTTACGGCTCAGTTCTATGACAAATATACTTTGTGAAGATTAAAGCCATTTCGTAGCCCCTACCACCAAAATTCAAGCAGCGTCATCATTCCTGATCCATAAAATCATTTGTCAGATACATTAATCTCACAGGTCTACATTGTCAAGAAAGCGCCACATACCATTTCGATTGAAACATACTGCAAACTGAACTGTTCCGATCTACTTGCAACTTACAATGGTATCAACTGATAAAGGTCTATCATATATAACGACAATTGAAGATATGTGGACCAAAGATTGAACTTTGAGGTGCACCAACTTCACAGAACGAACTGATGAGGCGTTAAACAAAATTATCTTCAAGTAAATACCTCGCATGCTTTTTTATCGATCGGGATGGGAATGTTATGCTTTCTGGAATATTGTGTATATCCCTTGGGAGGGACGCACGCCCATTTTTCCTTGACATTTTGGCTTTCACTTTGGTAATATTTGCATCTTTTGACGTTATTTGTCATGATGACGATGTCCTGCAACGAATTAGAAACAAATCAGAGACAAATTTCGAACCAAAGTTGCATCTCACAACAAGCTCTTAGCCTCAACGAAGAGCAAATTTGATATGGAGAGATTTTGGCGAAAAAACCAACGTATATATACTTGAAAACATTTACGGTGACTGAAGATCTTGTGTTTTCAAGTATCCCAAAGTTGTCCAAACCTTCTTTGTCGTCCAAACCCTTCTACTATCAAGTTTATAATTATCTAGATGTTACCAATTTTTCTGTAAATATAATGGGTGAGTCAGAAAAAAGGTGGGGCGTTTAGCCGACTGTGGCATCGCATTTAGCCAACCAGTTCCGTGAAATAAATTTTATCGTGCAGCCAAGAGTCTAACTTAGATAATAAACCTTTTCCAATCGAAATCGGTCATTGGACGCATATATTGAAAAAGAGTTTCTTCGTAAGACCTTGCATGGAAGTCTTGCAAACTGCTGAAATCCTTTGCCAAACCCCTTCCGCATTTTTACCTTGACTACAGGTGCACATGGTATTATCAGGAGAGAATGAAATCGTTAGGAGATAGCATTTTTTTCTCTCCTGGGATGCCTCATTAGAACTTCCCCTGCGTGGATAATAATTGAAAGACATTAATAATGCGTGCTTCTTTGTCTTGCAAAGAGGCTCCTTTTGAGCAGATCAACGCTCTGTAAATCGCAGTGGCACTTCTTGCAGACGACACTTTTACCCTAAAGCCTGGTGCAAACTAGGTCTTTTGAGTCGTTAGAGTCGTGCAAAAAGATCCAAAAGACAAAGGGTTAAAACTCTGCGTCTTTGTCTTTTGGGTCTTTCTGCACGATCTTAACAACCTGAACGACCGAGTATGAACCAGGCATAACTTTTCAGTATCCCCTGATAATACCACATGTACCTGCAACTCTGGCAAGGCTAAAATGCTGAAGGGGCTTGGTCAAAGATTTCATCAGTTTGCAAAACTCCCATACAAGGTCCTACGTAGACAATCTTTCTTAACAAAGGCAATAAGAGACTGATTTCATTTGGGAAAGTTTTATGATCTAAGTTAGATTGTTAGCTGCATGGAAAAATTTAGTTGACGATGATCGAGTTGCTCAATAGACCTTTTAGCTATTCTGAAAAAAAATCTCAATCGAACGATACTTTGCTACATATTGTAGAATTTTCGAATGTGCACAATTGTGATAGAAGCTCTAACGCCACTCGATCGAATCTCGTGTATAAAAATGTATAAAAATAACGCTCAATCCAGGCTCTTTTGCTGAATTGCTAAAAGGTCTATGCGACGCCACAGTCCGACAAACGCCCCACGTTTTTTCTGACTCACCCAGTATACTGAAAGTTAAAGCCTTAGTTTGCTCTTGTCAAGAAATACGTTTTTCAGCACTCAGCAAATTTCAGCACACAAAAGTTTCAACAAATTTTTCCGAACGAGCCAAATACAAGGAATTCGAAAATCAATAAGCAGGCATCAGGCGGGGAGTGCTAACCAAATCAACAATCCTGAAGGTACCGAGGACCAAGACTACAAATTTCTTACGATTTTTCGTTCATCGTGCTTGCATCTATCAAATGCAAAATCAACTAAAATAGCAAAGTAAAAACAAACTCAGCGATAAAACACCTTAATAGCTGAGATCTGGATTAGTTCGACGTCTATATTACTGAACATCTACACCGAGCAAGATTTAATTTAAACTGTAAAAGCTCCATTTAGCCACCCTCTCTATTAAACTCCCACTCTAATAAGCACCTCCCCTCTGGGCAAAAATTTCAAATAAGCCCCCTCTCTTCTATGCCCCCTCCACTTAAATCAAACTCTAGAAGATACGAAAGATTTTCTATTTTCTTTGCTAAAGAAGCTTGCATATTTATTTTTCTTTGGTTTGGGACTAAAACTGTGCCGAATTTAGCATTTGACTCGTAAAATTATTGAATCCGAAAAATATGGAGTAAAAAGCTGAAAAGCTATCGTTCATATCCACCTCATTTGATTTTGTAAATGAGCCCTCTGGAGTGTCGGAAATTGATAAGCCTCCAGGGGCTTAATAGACCATTTACGGTAATATACCTAATAGGCTAAGGTTTGTTTTACCCATTTCAAGTCATGTGACCATACTCTTGGGACGTTTTAACATTATGCTGCTTTTTGCACTCATGGCATAACTTTGCATGGCACGAAATACGTAAGAGAAATCAAAAGATGTTTTATCAAGAGATTGAGCACATGACTTGAAATGGGTGTAAACAAGCTTTAGGCGATTTTGTCTATTGATGTGAAATAAGATGACAAACAAACAAACCTTCCATGGGTTAGGATGCCAATATGGGTAATGATCACGCTCTTCGGGACATTCATAGCCTCTTCTCGTTCCACCAGGATTTTGCCTGGTGTACTTTGCAGTCTTGCCTTTCAGTTTCTGTGAAACCAAATGATATAACTTTCACAGAAATATAACTCTGAAGCGAAGCAATTGCAATTAGAAAACAGAAAAGTCTATTTCTATTTAATATAAAACATACTCTTTCAGTCATAAACAACCGTACAGTGCGACTGTCAATCATAGGTTATTTCATATCGAAAGCTACTGTACCGGTCAAATCATAAAAAATGTTTCCACGTTTGGAAGCCTGTAGCTCTCATTCTATTTCAGGGAACGGTCATAACGTATCTGCTATAACGGGATGGGTGATTTCCCAAAAGTCTAGCAAAAAAATTAATCGCCCGTCCTAGATTCCTATTCACTCATTTATGGCCCAATAGCAAGAACTAGGATATTTTTCATGACCCTATAAAATAATTTAGTTTTTCGAATGTAGGCTTGATGATTTTACCGGGTAGCGTAATTTCAGAAATATAACTTTATAATGAAGCACTGGTTAGCCACTGAACTAAAAGAGTGGAGCGAGAAAAGAAATGAACAGAAAAGCAGGTATCAAGCAGGAAAAAGTAACAGAAACAATTTTGCATCATTTGCAGCCACTACTAAACTTTAGAAATAACATTTTGAAATAGAAGTTTTATGGCCCCATAAAATACATCTGATTATTTTTCACAGCCCCAAAAAGTCATGGCAGAATTTTTCATGGCCCATCTACCCCCATATAGCAGATACTTTATGACTGCTCCCTATTATATCAGATTCCTATGAATTGATAATACATGTGTAGCTATCATATCAACTTAGGTAGGGAAATTTAGTTTATCAAAATCGGAAGTTCCACTCTCAATTTCCAGGTGATTCATAAAATATTTTATCTCAAAATCTTTCAAACAGACCCAAAAATGTGACCAAATTTGCTATGGTTCTGAATAATATGACAAATGCTTCTATTTATAGCATGTACAGCACATTGTCATGAAAAGCAAGAACTGGATTTTTAATACAATTTACCTGATCAGCAGTGAAGAGGCCTTGGTTTCTCTCCCTGTATTTACAGTCCATGTAATAATTGTAGTCTTCATGCATTCCATATCTAAATGTTACAACGAGACAAGGCTTGCATTGATTTTATAAGAACTTCAGTACCAGAAGCTTAAAACGAATGAATATTTAGTTAACCCTATCTCACCTGGGCGATTTGAAATGGTCAATGCCTGGGGGGGTGGAATCCAGCCCCCCCTGTTTATCTCTGTTGTTGCGTGAGATATGGCAGCCAAATTTGGCACAAAGGTTGTCGATTATATAAACAATGAATTTGTGCAACAATTGTTTAATTATCGTTGTTGTTGTTGTCGCTAGAGCATAATTAACATTATGATGTCATATGACGTCATAAAAATGAAAGTGTGTTAAAAAGTCGTAAAACTTTATTTTTCGTAAAATAATGAAATATATAGATCAAAATAGATGTAAATTCATACTTCATTGGACTAATTGAAAAGTATTGAAAGAAATACATATATATTTTTCACAGAGTGTGGCAGGACAACTTGGTTACCATGGGGACAATGCTAAAAATAGAACACCAAAAGTTTTACTGTTTCATTGCTGTATGATAGAAAGTTAAACTTGCTAAATCTCAGAGGCATTAAACGAACACGGAAAAACTTATGAATGAAATGTACGAGGGGGGATGGAATCCAACCCCCCCAGGTGAGATAGGGTTAAAGGGTACAAAAATCTAAAGCCCTGCCAACATTTTGCAGACCGAAACTTATTTTTTTAACTGTACAGTCATATTGGAAAATACTACAAATTACTGGGTAGGTAGAAAAACACAGAGTTTCGAAAATGCCACCCCTTGAATACCTAAGTGATGACTTGTTTCATAGTTGTGCCCCATAAAGGGAGGGGGTAACTTCCATATACGGAGATGTGTGTGCCATCCTTAAATGTGGGTCTCAGAATTCAAAATTTCCACTACAGTAGAAATGGGTAGCTTTTTAACGTGCTGAGTTTCCTATTTGCAACAATCATTTTAGCGCTGGCTACTCTCTTCATACTGAACATTTTCCCCCAAAAATCCTTTAAAATAGGTTGACCCAAAATCCAGGTCTCCTCCTTAAAAAGAAAGGTGGCATATCCCTGTCACCCCAAGACTTGAGTTACCCCCTTGGGTTGTGCTCAATTAGATTTTGAAACTTGCCTGGCTGTAACTGGTCATTCTATCCTGTCCTATGAGAGTTCTTCTGTAGAAACCTCCTTTAAAACCCACAAAGGGCTGCATGACAAGTTAAGGGTATGGGCACCATGTATGCCATCCACGTGGGTGGGCTTTTGGGCCAAAATTCTCTAAACATGCTGCAAGGGTCCTTTTTGGCAAATTTTCCTTAAACATATGTTGGTTCAGCTTAAATTGACAAGAAAGTGTACAAATAGGTAGTAGCTTTACATCAAATTTACTTTACGTAAAAGTCAGTGGGTACAAAGGCAAATTTTGGTGATTCACTGATAACAAAATTTTTGCCAGCAACACAAGTTACAATCTCCATTACTTGCTTGAGGTTGCATCATTGGATTTGAACTGCAATCTTGGTCAAAATACTTGGGACAAGTCACAAAATTGCACTACTTCAGTCTTTGCCCCCCGCTCCCCCTGTTTCAATGTTGCTTGAATCAAACGCCATTCGACCATCTCAACATTGAATTAGGGGGGAAAGGGGATTAGCTCCTAAACATAAGTTTGTGCGTCGATATTTTAGAAAATGTCATGAAAACACCAAAATTTGGAAGCGTCCCAGCTTATTTTGACCAGGATTGTGGATGATTCTTGCAAATGGCTTAGCAATGCCAAAGCACAAATATCTGCTTGCTCACCTTAGATCATTGTTGCAGTCATATCCACGGCATTGAGCAGGATTATCTGGAATGGTCCTGAAATGATTTCGTGTATATATAAATAAATAAATTACAGTTGCAATTTGATGGATCAAACTCTCAGCACCCTAAAATGAAGCCCAACCTACTGTATAAATGTTACCATATTTTTGGTGTGTCATCCCAGGGAGGGGGTACATAACATGTTGAGGATACGGATATGTACCACCCATATGGGTGGATTTTGGGCCAAATTCTCTCAACTAGGGTTTCTTTTTTGGCAGATTTTCTATAAACATGGGTGAGTTATCCAGAAATTGGCAAAAGAAGGCAAAAAATGGGTTGTTTTCCACTAAAATTCATTACAAAGTTGGGTATGACAGCAAGTTTCAGTAATTAGATTGAGTGTACCTTTCTGAAAACCAGGCGACAGACCCCCATCCATCCCCAAGTCATGTACCCCTCTGTGTGTGTCATAGGCAAAAATAAACTGAAAAAATTCATTTACATTTCTTTAGTTATCTGAAATTTATCTGTAAAATGTCCCTCTGAAATTCCATGAAAAACATCAAAAATCTTTTATCCAAGACTTCTCTGTCCAAAATTTTTGGCTATTAATGTCTATATTTGATAACTTATGCAATCAAGCACATACAAAATCTTACGTTGTTGTTGTGCCATCCCTGAGTCTGTTTCCACACATGTATTGAATGATGACTTCACAGTTGGCATTTGGATCACCACATGAGTGCTGATTGGTCCATTCAATAGGTAATACTGACCCAGCATAATAATACAAGTTTCCAACATTGTAACCACCTCTGTTGTTATTTTGTGAATCAAACATTCTGGAGAAAGACAGCACAAATCATTTCAAAACAAAATTGAACTTTTCATGTTTGACTAATACAGGGCCATATGTCAGCAGCTGCTGAATTGGGGAGGGGGGATTGTTCATATCAAATCAATACTTGTGATGTGGCACAATTCTTTAAGAATATTGGGAGCTTGCACCCTAGTTGCCCTCTCCCAGCTTCCTATGGGCCTGAAATATATAAAATCAGAAGCATACTTCATAAATCTTCATTTTGAATTGTTCTGTAGGGGAAAGCAAACATGTTTTTTAACCAAAAGAAATTTTTTATGAAAAACTCAGCTCCAAGACCACCAAAAAGTCAAGAAATTCAGGTATGTAATGAATGTATTTTCACTTTTATTTTCACTTGTTTCCTGAACTGTGTAACTTTGACTGTGCCATAGTGATGTCTCCAAATTGCAAAAGGTTCAAAAAACACTGTTTTGAAATGTTCTTGAGGGCACATTGAACACAAAGGTTGTTATGGAACCTTTAAGAGACTTGTAAGAAACTTACTTCAAATCTAGTGCCCCAATTCTAAGTTGCTTACAAAAGATGTGTTTAAACAAAGGCTGTTTGGGAACTTGCACAAAACTTGTTGGAAAGTCCAAGAGTATAGGGTCTGCAAGGGAAATAATTGTAGGCATGAAGGTAATGAGGAGTTTTTGTTTCTGGGAAAACAGTAGAGAGTAGCTTGAGCAGTGGTGGCTAGGGGGGACTGTGAATGAAGATTTTAGTAAAATCTATTGCCACATTTTGCCCTACCATTTACAGTAGATAAACAGTTTTGAATACTTTTTAAGTTGGTTTGTGACCTACAGTAACAAATCACTTTTGATTTTGCTTATCTCTGATTAAAGTAACCTAGGTCATACAAGAAAGAGAAACTTGTTTACCTGTTTCCATTATTTCTCTCCCTCCCTCTCTCATCTAGCCTGTTGTTGCTTCCCCTGTGAGTAAAAGAATAGTCATGACAAAATGGCTCAACTTTTCCAATGCAAATAGCCCCCTTGTGGGCTGCGTAGTTTTCTGCATGGGAACTTGCCATTGAACATGGTGTTATTTTCAATATCCTGACTCCAGGGAACAGTATCGTTTTCGTACAGTTGGCTGAGTGATGAGGCCATATTCTTTATTAATATGGAGCTTGTTGGAGGCCATGTGAATGTGACTTAAACCATTTGGATGGCTACATGTCCATATTTTCTGATATATTTCTTAAAAATCTGCATTGCCTTGCACAATATTGTTTAGAATTCAAGGACAGGGTATTGATTAAGAACATTTTGCTCCATGACAGGGTGTCATTTTCACAAATTTAACTCCAGGACAAGGCAGCTTTCAAGATTTCCCAGCAGCACCTCTCCATATGTTTGTAGACCATTGCGAGGAACATTTGCAGTTGAGAACAATAGGTTCAAACATTAGACCCTTTGTTATTTCCAACTGCACTGCTCAGATTGAAACCTGCATACATTCCTAAGCGCTCAATATCTTGCATGGGCAGTAAGAACTTTCCAGTCTGGTCAAGTGAGATTTGTTTTAACTCAAAATTACTCATGCCAAAGTACCTTTCAATTTTTCTTAGACATCTGATTTGAGAAGATTTGAGACAGACTATTATCAGATTCTTGGTTTTTGATATTGTTACAAGATTTCCTAAATGTCAAGGCTTTTTAGATCTAGGAGATTTTGGTGATATTCAAAGATTTTCAGGACTTTTTCAAGGATTCCATTGGTTTAAACAACTTTTTGAGATCTTCAAATATTTTTCATGAACATGTAATGTACATGGTAGATTGGGTATTTGCCCTAGCATAAAGTCAAAGGTCTGTTAACCTAGTAGAATCATTTTGATGGAAGAGACTACAATACCAGGTTGAATCTCTGTGCTGCTATATGCCAAATACTTTAGATGACAACAATGTTGTGTGCCCCATGCCATAACTGATATCTATTGTTCAACACAACGAGACATTGAATTGCTCGTTGTTTTAAGGCCCCTTTCTGCGCCAAAATGTGCGCCAAAAACCAGAAGTTCTTTTTGTGCACCGAATATCTTCTGGAAATGAAATAGGCACTCAGATTCACTTGGCTGCAGTACATTTTTTCCACCATCCTGGTTATTTATGCACGTCATCTGGAAACAAAAATGCTTCACATAGGCCTAGCTAGATCTTATAGAACTCAGCATGCAGACCCTTAAGATACTCTGTTTCTATCTTTATCTCTTTTCGCCCATTTTAAAAAACACCTGCTTGTTAATCTGACAGAACTGTCTGACTGTGTAGTGTGTACTACACGTACATCACATGACATCAAGAAATGACTCAACAAAACACGAAAATTTAGGGCCATAAAGCCTTGAGAACAACTTTGAGCAAATTCCGCGTAAATTACCTCGGGTTGTGCATATAAATATCTGCGTTGGCATATAAGCAGATCACCAACATCAGAATTAACGACTTCATCTTGTTTCTTGGTTTGATTTAGCGGCCAGCCGCTCTTTTGTGTACCTGACTTGTTCTGGAGTTCTCCCTTGCCTTTCCTTCTTCGATTGCCGTCTGTTGCTTCGGAATGCGGAAGTGGGGGTCTGGGTCCAACGCGCCATTACGCAATGCACTTGTAGTTACTCGTAGCAACTAAATAAGGCAAAGTGGCATTTCGAAGAGCCGTCCCACGTCCTGTCGTCAAAGATGATAGTTAAATTCTTTTGTATTTTGCGGATATGAATTTCATCGTCCTCTCCTCCACAAAAACACCTGAAACCGTTTGTTCAAATAACTCATACATGTAAATCACCAGCACACCATTTCACTCTTACCCTGGGAACTAAAGGAAACTATTACATTATTTTATTTTTTGGCTCGGATGATCAGGGTATTTCATTCTATAAGAAACACCTCATATGGCATTACTGGGAAAATATAACCCAAGGAAAAATTTTAATCAGGAAAATCCTTAGCATATTTTTATTTTAACGTCACCTGATTCTTGTCTCATATCAAGAAACTAGTGAGAAGCTCTCAGAACTAAAATCTGATAGTTCTTAGAAACTTTCCTTGCTAGTTTCTTGCTAGTTTCTTGCAATACACACAAGACAAGAACCTACATGAAAACTACCTGTTCGAAACCAAGCTTGGTTTTAGTTCTTATGAATAGGATGACAGTGACAAAATCTGGTTGTATGGTCTTGAATAAGATTCTCAATTTTCTCAAAAGCTTTTTCTTTACACAAATCAATCTATGTTTGAAGTCTATAGAACTACAAAACTACGAAAACGACAAACGGGAAAAGTGTTTGCAGTTCTGTTTTTACACACGATTTTCCTTATGTAAACAAACTATTGTGTGGATTCCGGAGCGTGGCAGCACCCAAGAATGGGGATGGGGATGTGAGGAGGTGACTCGCAGATTCATACCCAAAAATGGGCTAGAGTTCCATTACCCTAAAAATGGGGAAGCTGAAAAAAGTTCGGCCCAAGACTGGGAAGACTTGATGGATTTTCATAACAAATACTGCCAAGACATTGCAAGGAGTGAAGTAAAATGCTAATTTTGTATCTAAAAATGGGGAAATCGAGAAAGGAAAATTTCACGGTCAAAAATGGGAAACATTCTCAAAAAGATTTTAGATGAGGGAAAAGCAAGGGAAAAGCAAGGGAGACCAATTCCCTTTCCATCGAGGGAAAAGCAAGGGAGACCAACTTTTTTATCGTAACATTTAAGGCTATTTGGATTATTTACATTTAAATTTTCGTGTTATCGTGTTATAATAGCCACACGTACCAACCATTGATATATTCATTCTCAAAAAGACCTAACAATGGGGCGACTCATGTCCTCACATCCTTTTGTGGGTGCTGCAAGGCCCAGCTGTGGATTCTAAGTACCACAATTAACCAAAGGGCTAAAAGACAATTTATAAAAGACTAAAAACAGCAAAAATATTAAGTTACAGCTAGAAAGTTCGCATGGTTTACAAACAAAAATTACAAAGTAAGTTACCACAACCACCTGAGAAACCAATTTCAATGTGATGATGAAGTCAGTATCTTAAAGATCCAGGTCTGGGTAAACCGTAATCTAGTTTGAGCTTCAATTTTTACTTTATGGGAGGGCCCTTTAAAAAGCAGCACTTGTACTGCAATTTTATCCTCCCTTAGGCAAGATTCAAATACGAAGTGAGAAGAAAAGGGATCCTAAGTCCGGTAGAGAATTCTACTTCAGAATAGAAATCTTGATGAAAATTTCTGCTCCGCAGTTTCCGCTCCAGTGCTCTGAAATGAAAATTTCTGTTCATTCTCAGCAGAATACAGTTTTTAGGATGGGGGAACCTGATCAAGGGTGGTGGTAAATCCCACCTATGAATGAAAAACGCAAACAACTTTCCTGCAACTGGAAATGACTATATTTGGAAACGACGGTTATTTACTGCATTTAGAAATGACTGTTACTTGTTCACAGAGAGAAAATCGCTATCAGAGAATGAAAGATCATAGAGCTTTGCCTAAAAACTTGCTGACTCCACCGGGAAAAAAGGAAACTATTTGTCCTTTAAGTAAGACCATGGGCAACAAGGCACAATTGATGTGGCCTGTATATCGGTGCATTATTGCCTGTGATAAGACAGATGCAGTATCCAGTTTCAAATTCCCTTCTTCACTTGCTACTTTCTCTTCATCTTTACTTTTTAAGTAATATCCACAGGATGTTGATTCCAGACATACCAAGATTTACACGCCTAGAAAGTAAACAAGACTGCAATCATCCAAAAAACGTTAGGTGTTTAATCACAAATTTGCGAAAAATGACAATCGCTTTGAAAGTATGAAATATCTTCCAGCTATATACGAATTAAAAGGATACTCATATCATCCTTCCCTCCGGGTCACGATGGGGGCATTTGATTTCTTCTTTTTCGCTGGTCGAGTTCCCCGCCCTTTGGCTAACAATCCCCATCAAATGCTCCAGGTTTGCAGCCTCAAAATGTAGACCTGGGCATGCAATTCAAATGACTCAATAACGTTTATAGTCCTCTAATATTGGTTCAAATCCCCTGCCCCTGCGTTGTTTACGTGACCAAATGTCCGAGAGTGGTCCAAATGTCCGAGGAGGGTTTTAACAGGAAGAGGGGTGTATCCGGGTATAGACTTGGCGCTTAGTCCATACAAGTTGAGCCTGAGTGCACGATTGTTGCTGGAAAAAGTTACTTCATACTTACTCCAACATTCCATGATTTCTTATCTTTACCAAATGGAGAAATATTGAAATAGCCATGAAGAGATTATGGCGACCCTAAGGAGAAAGATGGACAACATGGCAAAATTGCAATACCTTCTGGTTTCCTATAGACAGCCATTAGAAATACCAACATCAAGAAAACCACTCCTATATATTACTGAAATTCTAAGAGCTGCAATAGACCTTTTAGCTCTTCTGAAAAAGAATCTAAATCGAACGATACTTTGCTACATTTTTTAAGAATTTTCGAATGTGCACAATTGTGATAGAAGCTCTAACGCCACTCGATCGAATCTCGTGTATAAAAATGTATAAAAATAACGCTCGATCCAGGTTCTTTTGCTGAATAGCTAAAAGGTCTATTATCACAGTATGTTAACATTCTGCAGAATGAAGCTTTGCTTTCAAGTTTCAATTGGCACAAACCTTTTCATTTCTTTTCTTTCGTGAAAGGTCTTCTATCAACGACAACTCTTAGAGGGACCATTTGAAAACAAGGTCGCAATGACCTCTTAATACTATCACTGCCATTCAAAACTGGGGTGTTTTTAGATTACTTTTAAACTTGTGTCCTTATGGTTGTATCATACATCCGTAATTAGACTTCCTTTTCCTAGATGTTCCCCATTTGTGTGGCTGCTGTGGAGGAGCTCTACGTTCTGCCACCTCATTTTTAAACAGTGGCATATGATAGGCATTAACTTGGATTTTGGCATCTTTTTTTTAGCCAATCGGACGTGGTTACTTATTTATGGCTTATAAATGTAAACAAAGTGATTGCTTCAAAACGACTCTTTCCTCGTTCTCCGAAAATGCTAGCCTGTGCACACATTTCATTACTGTACAAAAAAATGCCAAAATTAAATATTGCAAGAAAGAGCTGCTAATGCAGAGCTGGATTACTTTTCTGCAGCATAGGATGGTCACTACATTGTGCAATGAGAACATTGAGCCATCTTCAAAAGCAGAAGAAATTGCAAATTCAATGCTAGAATCCTTTCTCTCAAAATTTACATGATCTTGACATATTCGGAGAATAAAGAAAGTGCTCTTTTTGCAGTAATAGCTTCTTCTGCCTTTCCTGCGCCATAAATCTGCAACCACTTCTCTAATTGGCCAAAACAAGATCTATAACTCTGAAGGGTGATTACCACTCAGTAGAATCTTCAGAGCAGACTGAACTTGACACAATAAAACGTTAGTCACGCGTAACATGCTATTCAAGTTGAAAAGAACATTTTCACACGTAAACAAAGGATTTCCAGTCTAATCGGAAATTATAGGCAACTGTATCAAAAATGGAGCCATAGAGGGTAAAGCTACTCCGCAGCATCGACAAAAATGGAGCACAGATTTTTGGGACACTCTGAATGGGACTCTTTGGGATGCTTAGCCTGCGTGCAAAACCTGTGAAAAATATTGAAGAGGAGGACAAAAGTACTTTTCTGTCTCGTTCAATGCTCTGTCCAAGAGTCTGCATGCATGCGCATACTGTGGTCCCAACACCCTAAATGAATATTCTTTTCAATAAAGGCAGCAAAGTTGCTTACCCGCGGTATATCGTGCGTTTCTTGAGCCTCTATAACTTTGAAATGTGGAGGATGCGTTCTCGTTTGTAGTATGCACAAATCACTTTTTCTGTCGCCTGAAATACAAAGAGAAATAAACAAATAAGCGACTAACAAGTGTGAGCAGTAAGTAATGCAAAGTTCACACAGCCGATTGGATAAAAAGAAAATAATCAATTTATTTAAAGTTGGTGCTACATAGCTATTTACAATAAAAACTATAAATGATAATATACTAGGTAATCCAAGCCAACCGCTTAATCTAATCAAATAAACATACCAGAAAAAGCTCTCACTTTTGAAAATCAATAGCAACAAGAGTTTTTCTCAGATTTGAATGATTCAAAATCTAATTGAAAGCTAAAAGATTAAAGTATTTTTGCGATTTTTATCACTGTCTTACCAGCAATAGAAGCATCGGCAAATTTAACTTTACAAAAATTTCTTGGTCGCAAAATGGCCTAAAAGTGGCCTAAAACATCGATCAAATCAAGAAGGACTCCTCGCACAAATCAATAAAGAAAATGCAATTGCTCATGTGTGAGAGATATCCACTGCACGTTTAGTGCCATGGGACTGAAAATTTTAGCAGTTGTTTGCGAACTGATGTGGTATAACCCGTTAGAAAGGCGAAATATCCATTGCATATTGTTCTGTGTAAGAAGAATCCATACAATTTGATCAATGTTTTGGGTCATTTTTCAGTCATTTTCAAACCATGAAATTTTGGTAAAGTTTTGTGATGCTTCCAGTGCTGGTAAGACAGCGAGAAGATTCATAAAAATACTTCGATCTTTCAGCTTTCAATTAGAATTTGAATCATTCAAATCTGTGATATGCTCTCGATGCCATGTATTTTCAAAAGTGGGAACTTCTTTCTGGCTCACCCGGTATATGATCATTGAATAAATAAGATTTCAACGAGAAGGTATGAAATATCAAAACATAATTAAGAACGTGGTAGCATAAAAATCCAAGCTGTTTAAAATTCGAAAGTCCTGGTATGTCATGGTATCACAAAAATCCAAGTTTTGGTATAAACGTCCTACATTATCTGCATGTGCAGTCAGTGCTATTCCCCCCCCCCCCGGGGGGGGGGTGTATATAACATGTTGACGGTAAGGGTATGTGCCGCCCATATGGGTGGGTTTTCGGGCCCAAATTCTCTAAAAAAGGTCATTTTTCCTGCAGATTTTCCTTAACATGGGCGAGTTTGGCTAAAAATTCGCCAAAAATTGTTGATAATGAGTCGTTTTCCGTCGAAACTAGCCATGAAAATGGGTACAAAGGCATGCACTGGTGATTAAAAGCGGGTTACTTTCTGAAATACGGACGGCAAACCTCCGTCAATTCCAAACCTTCATTCCTTTCTTAAATTCATTGATAGATTGAGCATTTCTTATGTGCTGAGGTAGAGATAGTCATAGACGCTGCTCTCTATATCTGATAGTTTCGGATCCGTAACTTGTTATTCTTATCCTTGGTAGCACAAATTCATCACTGTTTCTTAGATTATGAAAAACAGGATGCTCATAAAAAATCGCCTCCATCAAAGGGGGCTTCGTGTTCTCCTTATTTCTAAACATTTCAATGACAAGAGCTTGAGGGCTCTTTGCAGGATCGGTAGATCCCCGGACCGCCCATAAGCCAAACCGAGGTCCCGCAATGCCAGAAAAAGCCAAATCTTACAAAAAACAGATCGATTGTTGTAGGGCCTATCTTTCTATTGTCGGTTGAAACAATGGTTAACATATACATTCCATTCTTTTCACATACTTTATTGTGTAGCATAGATGAAAACCCTTTGTCTTCGAAGGTGTTGTGGCGCCGTGGTGTAATCTTCTGACATTGCAGCCAGCATAGTCAGGCGGAGTGGGTTCGAGTCCCGGTAGAGCCCCACCACTTGAGCGTCATGACAAGGGGTCGCGGACTCGATTAGGTCTGCTCTATTTCTGCGATCCCAGCGCTTGGCGCTGAAAAACGCAACTTCACCTTCACCTTCACCTGCCTTGCAAACAAACATGGCCTAGGTTGTGATCGTCCACAGCAATTGCTTTTAACACAAGTCAGATTAGATTTGCGGTCCAGTTTCAAGTGAATTGAATGAAAATTGACCGAAATCTCCAAAAAAGGCCTAAATTCAGTAAAAACGCCCAAACTTAATTTTTGAAGTCAACAGTAAGATAACAAAGCCAAATTTCCAAAATTTGGCTTTGAAAAAGCCAAGTTATATATAAACCCTGGTTCTTTGCATGATTTTTAACCGAGTCATCTTTTACTAGCAGGGTGTTGAGGCTAGATTCATAATCCTTGTATGTTATTCTCAGGGCTCTTCCGTGCTTTCTATCAATTTTACTGTTCAAGCTATTATTGAAGCTTTAATCACAATGGAATTCGTCGAGTCCTGTGAGCTGATTGCCACTACAAGTCATTGTGTGCGAGCAAGGATGTCATTTTCATTTTATTTTCATTCTTTTAAGGAGGGTTGCCCTTCACCAATTCTATTTTCAAGGGGCCCTCCATTAAAAACATTAATTACAACCTAAGATAAAAAGTAAAAAGCTATTAATTAAATTAAACTATAAAACCTTATTTACAATATCCAAAACCTTTTTACAATAATGTTTAAAATTTACAATCAGAACGAAAGAAAACAGTTTCTATATAGTTTTCGTAAAATTATACAGAGAGGTTGCCTGCTTTGACTCGGCGGACAGGCTATTCCATAATTTTGCACCTCTATAAGAGAAACATATCTGGCCATTTGCTGACCTTTTCATCGGTAACCTCTCAGGTCACTCCCCGTATCACGAAGGCTATAAGATGAGCAGGACGAATTTCGGGTGAAAAGGTCACACAAGTATTGACATTTCAGGACATGGATATTTTGATAGATTATTTTCTTATATGATTTTTATCCTTGCGTCTTGTTTTCTTGTCTTGTCGTTTTCCCTGTTTCGTCTTCAAATCAGGTGTGCAAGTGATGGCTTAGGCCCAATTGCTCTCAAGAAGTTTGAATATAACTCCCTTGTATTTCTGTGTCTTGGTGCGCCTTTGCAAGAGAAGATTTCAAGCTGCCAAGTCTCTGCGGCTTGAAACCGTTCTTTTGCAAAAGCGCACTAAGACAGAGAAATACAAGGGAGCTATATTCGAACAACTTGGGAACAATTAGACCTAAAACCAAGATCAGTGGCACACATGATTCGAAGACAAAAAAGTGCTGAAGAAAAGACAAGGAAACAAGACAAAAAGATCAAAATAAGGTAAATAATTAATCAATCAAAACATCCGTGTCCTAACACCTTTGTTGCGAGGGCATAAAGAAGATAAATTTTTCAGAGTACTGCTTTGAATCTTGTGTCTCCCGGAGCGAAATCATCCAACTAAAGAACACAGGAAAACAAGAGACTCCGGTTATTACACATGGGTAAAATCGCATCAATAGGCAGTATGCTTCACTTACTTGGCTTACTTGGTGGCTTCAGAAAGTGCAATCCACTGAAACTATTTCCATCTTGGTATCTCGGATTTGATGGTAAATGAGTGTCCATGTAAGTGCAAAATAGATGAGCTATGATCTGAAACAAGAACGATCCTAGATTTGACAAAGTGGAAAAGGATTAGGGGGCTGTATTCAGAAAGTGCAATCCACTGAAACTATTTCCATCTTGGTATCTTGGATTTGACGGAAGTGTCCATGCAAGTGCAAACTAGATGAGCTATGATTTGAAACAAGATTTACGATCTAAGATTTGATACAGTGAGAGATGAAGCAATTATACCATTCCCTGTTGTACAAGTCTGATATTTATGGGGCAAATAGTTTGTTTACATATAATATCCGCGTTGTTTTCGTTTATAATATAGCTGCACTATGGAATCCTCTTCACAAACCTGTAGCTAAACTGTGTCCACTTTTTGCAAGGATTCTCTCTGGCAGCTTTGTGAATCTTTCCCCATCTGTTGTCCAAGAGCAAACTGAAGGCCCACGTTTGACTGAATTAAGTCATGTGCAGTTTTCAACCTATACCGTCTCGTCAACCAAAAGCGTTAAGATAGAAATCTAGTGATTAGAGCAGTCCTTTTTTGCTACCTTCACAGACCGCACAAGCCCTGTCAAGTTCCCGTCTCTTTAAAACTCCTCTCTCTATTAGGCCCCTCCCTTCACGCCAAAATCTTAGTTAAGCTTCCCTGCCCTCCACACTCCGGCAACCAATGCAAGAGATTACCAAAGCTTTAGGTAAAACAAATTAAGAGTTCATTTTACTCTTTGACCATCTACTGAAAATCTAAAAACTCCTTTGAATCCTCAAAATTCTTCCAAAATCTCTGAGAATCTTACAAGTCTTCAAAGGATCTTTTAAATCTCAAAACCTAAGTCTCTCGGAAAACTTTAGAAATCTTAACAAGCTAAAACAGCCATTGAAAATGCCAGAAAGAAAATAAAAAATATTGAGAAAAGATTGAGAAAATCTTGAAAGGCAATCAGAATCCTAAAATCTCACACGCTGTTTTTGGAATGATCTTTTCCTCTTGGGAATGCTGACATATCATGGTCATGATCATCGTTAATGTGCCGAGTGAGCCTAACTGTACTAACCAACAGTACTTCACAGATTTGAATGACTCAAATTCTACTTAAAAGCTGAAAGATTGAACTATTTTGGTGAGTTATTTCGCTGCCTTATGTTAGATGAACACAACGACTCGAGCTTAACTATGCCTCCTGGGACACACTCGAAGAAAACACGACGTTTTCCCAAACACACAACAAATCAACTCCCTTAAATGAAAACTTGTTTACATCAAAAACAACTTCTCAGTTTCTTAGCGTTCCTTCTGTCTTCCCCCTCGCTCCTCTCTCTCTCTCTCTCTCTCTCTCTCTCTCTCTCTCTCTCTCTCTCTCTCTCTCTCTCTCTCTCTCTCTCTCTCTCTCTCTCTCTCTCTCTCTCTCTCCCTTGCACACAGCAATACGCAACGCGTCTTTCACCCTCTCAAAAGTTACAAGACATCAGTTTTCAAACAAATACTGAAGATTTTCAGTCACATTGCCATAGCTGTGCAGTAGATATCGTTCATCAATGCATTTCCTTTATTGATCTGTGCGAGGAGTCCTTTATGATTTCATCAATGTTTTAGGCACTTTTTCAATCATTTTGAAACCATGAAATTTTTGCAAAGCTGAATTACCTATACCTCTAGTGCTAGTGAGATAACCAGGAAAATCGCTAAAATACTTCGATCTTTCGGCTTTTAGGTTGCATTTGAATCATGCAAATCTATGGAGTATTCTTGATGCTATGAATTTTCAAACAGAGGGAACTTTTTCTGGCTCACCCGGTAGTTAATGTAGACTACATTAAAGGAAAATGGCTAAATTACCTGGGCGTGAATATAATATTCTTAGTTTCTTCTAAAAAATAAGTGTATTTTTGGCAGGATTTTTGGAATGATTTGCCCCTCAAGAAGTTGACAAGAGCCCCTGTTACCTGTGCATCTGTTGGCAATTCTTGATCCCAAGCTTTCCCTTTCAGAGATCCTCCTGAATCCCATTTATAGAGACGTAAACATCCACCAGTTGACAGTTCTAGGATTAAAAAAAAGGAAAATTCACCGTTCAAAAACAAAGGCAAAAACGGCGGCAAAATTTTGGGCGGGGATTTTCTCTAAGACCTGTTTGGATTAAAGCTTGGAAAGTTATTTGATGTTTGTTGAAGCCTCAGATTCATCCTTTCGCTCTCATTCGTTCATTCTTCCATGAAACTTAAAAACAGTGTGACTAGCAAAATCCTAAGATCAAAAGTGCTCTATCTAGAATAATGGCAAACTAGTTACATGAAGTTATTTTCCAGCAATTTCATTTAAAGCAATTTATGCAAGGTAGCCTCCTCAGTACGAATGATATATTTTCACGGAGCCGTGCCAAAAACTAAAAATCTGCTAACACTAACAATAACAAAAGAAAACTAATTACAGTAGCAGTTATTCACAACTAATTACAGTCATACTATTTACACCCAACTCTTAACCTTGTTCTTAAAGGAAGAAAAAGATGGAGCTTGCTTGGCCGTGCAGCTAAGTTCATTCCAGGTTTTCGCTCCGCGAAATGCAAGTGTTTTCTGCTCATTAGGAACGGATCATCATTTCTTATCAAGGAGGGGGAGATGAGATCTGGGAGGGGCAACCAAAATTTTGCCAACTGAAAGATGGGGGGGGACAAAAAATAATGCATGTTTCAGGGAGCGGGTATCACAACATGTTCAGATAAATCCAATACTTCTATGAGAAGCAAATTAGTCAGCAGGTAAGTTTTCAATATTTTAAAAGTTACTCTCAAATGCAACTGCTTTCTCTTCCTCATCAAATTTTCCTTCATGTCCTATTGTGAGGATGTCAGTCTTCAAGCAGTTGAAGTCGTGACAGAAAAGTAACACTGTTTCCATATATACATGTACTGAGAGGGGGGCTGAAAACATTTTCTGCAATGCAAGAGGGGGCACTACCCTGGGTACCAGACTCTCAAAGGGGGCACCAAAATCTTCAGGAAAATCAGGGAGGGGCTACGAAAATTCTATCAAACGTCTTTAAATGTCTTCCAACACCTTTAAATGTCTTGCGGGGTGAGTGGCCGAGTGGCTTATACAGTCTTCGTCAGGTGACTGAAGTTAAGCTTGGTCGAGTGAGGTCAGATTTCGGATGGGTGACCTCTGAGGCCTGACCTCGCAACTCACCTCGCCGTCCTTCGGAAGGGACGTTAAACTAGGGGTCCCGTGCCTGGATGCGGCATGCACAGTGGGCCTAAATTAGCTTTCAGTAGCTAGAAATCCTGACAAGCCCACTCAAAACAAATTGAAAACAAAAAAACAAACAAACAAACCTCCCTAGCACGAAGTAATAACCCATCCCTTACTAGTTTTGATTAGTGGTACTAGCAGGTCAGTTTAGGCATTTCGTAGGCTGATGGTATTGCGATCAGAATTTCTGATAAACAAAGACGAGAGAAAATCAGGCGCGAGATTATTAACAGACTTGATAATAATAATAATAATCAATTTGTTTTAAGTTGGTTACAGTTCTAGTTCTACATTAATCTAATGTGAACAAATTTAAACCAACTATTTACAATATTACTGAAAAAAGAAACCTATGGTACAATAAAATAAGATGTCTTTAATCATTATCTGCAAATTTTGCACTGGCATTTGTCTCCACTCCAATTTTTTATATTTCTTTTGAATATTGCCGCTGATGAAGCGCTCTTTATTAAATCAGGCATGCTGTTCCACAAGAGGGTGCCTCGAAACTTTATAGAATCAATGCCAAACATGATGCTTTTCGCAGGAGGAATTTGCAATAGATCTTTCGTCCTGAGGTCATATTTGGTATCCTTTCTGACAGAACACTCCTGCATGAATGATGGATTAGTACAGTTGAGTGTTTCTAGCAAGGTCTCAAGTGTTTCTAGCAAGGTGTTTCTAGCAGTTTCTAGCAAGGTCTCAAGGGGAGTTGGCTTTTTAAGACATGCCAAGTCTTTTCTCCCGAAAGAAACTTTGCAGACTCTCTACACAGGCATTGTGGAGCCACACTTTCGACACTGCTGTTCCGTCTGGGGCTGCGCCGCTTTAACTGAAATCAATCAGTTGCAAAAGCTTCAAAACCGTGCTGCTAGGATAATAACAAATAGCAGCTTTGATGCCCCAGGCGGACCTCTTATCGAAGAGATGGGGTGGAAGACCATTGACGAACTAATTACGTGTGAATCTAAGACAAAGGTCTTTAAGTCCCTGAATCAACTGGCTCCAGAATACCTTTGTGGCCTTTTCACTCGAAATTCGCTCTGCTCATCATATAGCCTTCGTAATACGGGGACCGACCTAAGGTTACCGAAGAAAAGGTCATCAAATGGCCAGAGATGTTTCTCATATAGAGGTGCAAAATTATGGAATGGCCTGTCAGCCGAGTCAAAGCAGGCAACCTCCTTGTATAGTTTCAAGAAAACTATTAAAAAAGTGATCCCTTTCATTTTGATTTTAGTTTTGAATTTTTCACTTCATTGTAAATAGGTTTTGAACATTATAAATAAGGTTTTATAGTTTAATTTATTTAATAGCTTTTACTTTCTTTTCTAAATTGTAATGAAATGTTTTTATTGCAGGGCCCCTTGAAAATCAACTTGTTGAAGGGCAACCCTCCTTAAATATATAAAATGAAATGAAATGAAATGAAGTGTTTTGTATATGTCAATCATAAGCACACGCAGGTTTTGGATGTGAATAGTTGTTTCATTGTTCTACTGTTGCACTGAATTAACTTTAAAGTTCTACAAGGATTCGATGTCTATGTTCATTTACCTCCAAGTCTGCTGATGAGGTATTCCTGGTTCGTTGTAACTTCAAGATAAGGTATTACAGACTTGAGTGATGGCACCAGTTGTGACTTAGAAATTGCGACGTTGCGAAGTGAATGGACGCTCACAGCTGAAAGAATAATGGACGGTAAATTTCCCTCTCTTCAAACAAGTCTGGAAGTGCGTTTATAGTTCCCTTAATTGATCGCAAGGCCATGTCACTCACATTCTTGGCAACTGCATTGTGGAACGCCCGTTTTCCACCAGGTGATAAATGTAGCGCAATGCGAAAAACGTGGCGCAGAGAATATCCTTTTAGAGTTTGTCGCAAGTAAGTAGGATTGATTTAAACCACATTTTGACAAAAAAGTTCCCACAGTGAAGAAATAATTTTTCCCTGCGACCTGATACTCTGCAAATATCGCGTAGCGACCCGAGAGAGTACCTTCAATAGGCGGGTGACGGGGTGTATCATTTTGACGTTTCAAATCACACCCTAAAATTTATAAGCTTTCGTGAAAATGATACCCCAAAATTTTCACCAAGTATGTGAAATTTGATCAAAATCAATACCCTAAAGAGTTATTTTTCAAAAGTTATATCCCAAAATTATGTCTATCTGTGCTGTTACGAAAAATGACACCCTAAATCTATTTTCCGCGCGAAAAAAGGTACCACGAACATGGCACTTCCCGTACCGGTATATATGTTAGTAACCCCCTCCCCCGGGCGTCGCGCTACAGTTGTCGCCTACTGGACAACGGATTGAATGGTGGCATTTTCTGCAGCAAATTTTCTCGTATTTTAAAAGAACGTTTTATAAAAAATAACTTGTTTAAAATTGCTATTTATCTCCAAAAGAGGGAATTCGTTACTGCTTAAATGACATTCAAAGTTTCAAGAAAATAAATACTTACAACCAATTTGTAATTCTGAACAACCATTCTGTAGTAGAATACCGTTTATGTTTGTTATTTCTGCAACAAGCTTTTCAAGAATTGTCTCTGCAATCCACTAAAACAACAAAAAGAAACCGTCATACATGCATAGATTGAGCATTGCAAAGCCTTGTTCACATTCGTTGAAATTCATAGACTTGTTGAAGGTGCTGTGGCGCAGTGGTGTAATCCTCTAACTTTGAAGTCAGAGCAGTCAGGTGGAGTGGGTTCGATACCAAGTAGGGCCCCATCACTTGAGCGTCATGACAAGTGGTCGCGGACTCGATTAGGTCTGCTCTATTTCTGCGATCCCAGCGCTTGGCGCTAAAAACAGCACCTTCACCTTCACCTCTGCATGTTGCAAAAAATGGCCATAGGACCCAAAAGACCCAAAGGACTGAATGTGAACGGCGAAAAGAAACTCCACATCCAGTGGCGTGAGTGACTAAACTTACTTTTAGCTCAAAAGAGATACCTTTTACATAATCCCTTGTGAGATCTTAACGGAGTGACCGATTTAAGCAAGGAAAATTCTAAAAATAAATGACCATGTTAGCTATTCTATAAAGTATGGCAAAACATCATTCCTCCTATACAATAAATCCCTGCATATAAGATCCTAGAAATATAGGAGTCTGCAAGCTGTATTTCCAGAATTCTCCACCTCCTAATCAAGAACCTGTTTCAGTTTGATAAACCAATATGTTCTTGTTTGTTTCAATATGTTTTGAGTGGGCTTATCAGAATTTCTAGCTCCTGAAAGCTAACTTAGGCCCACTGTGGATGCCGCATCCAGGCATGGAAGCCCTAGTTTAGCGTCCATTCCGGAAGACGACGAGGTGAGTTGTGAGGTCAGCCTCCGAGGTCACCGATCTGGAGTTTGATGTCACTCGACCGAGCTCAACTTCAGTCACCTGACGAAGGCTGAATGAGCCACTCGGCCACTCACCCCGTTCTTAAATTTTATGGGTAACTGAGTTAATCGTTGATTGGCGGTTAAAATTAAGACCTTCTCCCTTGCTATCTGCTGTTTGCCATTTGTAAGCTCAAAATTAGATACAAGCTTGATAATCACATTGCCGAAACAAATGAAAGGTTTTTACATCTCTTGGGGATGACCTCTTTCATAATCCTTTGATAAAAGATTACACAAAGCAGGTTTTAACTAAGAACCATTAAGAGCCTATATGCCCTGAAAGAAATCCTTTGGAATAAGAAAAAAGTACTTTTGAAATAAGAACGTTATTCAGCATGGATCTCAAGAAAGAGCTTCTTATATACAGAAATTTACTATATTCAGGGAGCTGCAGTCTTTTAAACTCCAGGCCTCTTCTAATTCACCCGCTATTTCTCCTAATTCTTACCATAACATAGTTTCGCTGACAAAGAAGAATTAAAAAAGCCATTATGGAAAAAGGAAAGTATTTCTCTTCTTACCTTCCTTAGATTTTCGGTCCATAAATCCAAGTCTCCACGACTAATGCTCAACTGTTTCCATAACTGGAAGGTAAAAAATTTGGCTTGAATGAGGATCTTAATAGGCCCTTGCACTTGTCAGAAAGACGTTTGCATCGATCATTCACATCTGGTAAATTTTGTGAAGGAAAACAAAAACACGACCCTCCTTCTTGAAAGAAACATTGCAAGGTGTGTGGCATGAACAATTCGGATTTCAGAACACATCTTAGCCAATCAATCGACGATAACTTTACTCAAAGCGAGTTAGGAATGACTTAATTTTTACACATAGCACGTTAATTTGCCTTCTGGCCTTGTTCTCTCGTGTGTTTATTCACTGTAATCTAATGTTGTTGTGTGACAGTTGCAGTTCAAAAGTGCGAACATGCCCGGGTTTCAGTTTGCGAGTTTTCAACCGCTGTTATTCAATTGAAAGAAAAATCAGCTAACAATGAATGAAAACAATGAGAAAAAAAAGCAAAACAGCTAACAACACTTAGCTCTGTGTAAATTGAGCCATAGCTAACTGACCTTGCGCAAATTTGTCAATAATAAACTCTCTGAAAAGTGTTCTGAAATACGAAGCAACTTCTTGCTACATACAGCTAGCAGTCTTTCTTATGATAACGGGGTAAACAAGGACAGATTTTGTAGGACAATAGCATCAGTTGCTTTTATTGACACCTAAATTCAAAGAGATTTGCGATTCCAGACAAAGGAAATTCTCTCAAGCGGAGATTCAAAACAAACGAAGGCGCAAAGTTTCTCTGAGACCCAGGTAGCTATCTCGCTTGTTGTGCATTCCAGAAGTGGTTTTTAAAAGAGCTAACATGAGCGTATATTGAAAGAAGGAACATATGTCTAAACATCTACCGCGAGCATTTTATTTTTGCTGTTCAGAAGCTGAGAAGTAAGTGCTTTGATTGCACCAAAAAAATACGAGAATTGAATCGCCGCCAAATCGTTTCCTATACCAAACAACTAAAATGTCCGTGGTAGATATCTAGATATATCCTTCTTCTTTCAATATTCGCTCATGTTAGCTCTTATTGTAGAGATTCGACGCTCTAACTCGCTGATTCAGGTTTAATCCTATTCTAAACGACAGAGTTTACTCAAAGAGAATAGCAATCTTCACGTTTTCTGCATCATTCAAAAGGCACTCTTAACGTTCAACGTGTAATTCGCAATCTTTGAGATCTAAAGGTTCTAACTCATACAATAACTTTTATATCAACAAACAAGGAACTTCAGTTTTAACTAACCAATCAGGATTAAGAATAACAACTAGTCAGCCCAATCAAAATCAAGGTGACCAAGCCATTAAGTATGCTAGGAATAATAGTTTGACGTTCTGTTAAGTTGTTAACTAGCAATAACCTGAGTCAGTTTCCTTGTCTCTACTTGATACTGAGGCTCTTATGCACTCAAGCTGTTCTCAACAATACAAAAGTAAAATTGCTTGACTCACAAAAATGTCCGCTTGTCCTGTAAAATAAATGAATGAGCCTTCTTGCTATACTAAGCAAGTTTCTAAATACAAAATACACATGAACATAATAAGCGAGTGTGAGGTTTCCCAACACTTATAAACCATTTCTGGAATGCACAACAAGCGAGATAGCTACCTGTGTCTCAGAGAAACTTTGCACCTTCGTTTGTTTTGAATTTCCGCTTGAGAGAATTTCCTTTGTCTGCAATCACAAATCTCTTTGAATTTAGGTGTCAATAAAAGCAACTGATGCTATTGTCTTACAAAATCTGTCTTTGTTAACGGCGTCGGGCATTTGTTTTCCCTCGCAAACTATACCAACAAATGTCAACAAATAATGTATCCATGTTCCAGTTAGCCATCCAAAAACGTTTTTGAGAGAGTGATTCTTCGCTGGTTAACGCCGAATTAACATTGCATCAAGTTTTTGCAGACATCTTTAAGTTCACATTTCACTTCATGTTACTTCGTTGGAATTAGCAGATTATTCTGAAAGCTGTTGTTAAGTTTGTTATACAAAATTTTACAATTGTACAATTTTCATCTCTTCTCGGTATGCAACAAAATTTCGCAAAAAAGACTTACCGTTTCATAATCGAAAGAACTTTGAGAAGCATCGTCGTCCTTCAGATTAGAAGACTGGGGAGATCTGGGTGAAATAATGACAATGTCAATTAAAAATATGTTTCTGGTCATTGGTTTCTTTAGCCAATGACCTGATGGACTTGCCCCAAGTCGTCATATGAGAAAGAAAGTAACGACTTGTCGCGAACAGCTCCTCATTAATTATTCATGGGATCTATGTGACCTGACTTGACCCGATGTTTGCAATAGGACATAACCGCAAGGAACTCGAAAACAAGGGGGTTAGTTCTATCTGTCTACACAGGTGCGCTGTTTTTGGAATGGTGGCGCCAATATGTTCGTTTTGACATACAGCCATTTATGTTTGAAAGTCGGTTTGCCCCCGTCAGTTGCCTTCAGGGAAAAGAAGAATCTTGTCTGCCATTGGCCAAACATTAGGATCAAAGGTGCCGTCTGCCGTACCAAAAACCGTCCGGCCATCCAGTTGTGTTATCCAGCTGTGAGCTGCTCGCGACAAGTCGTCAATTCCTTTCTTCCAGGACGACTTGGGCAAGTCCAATGACCTGATAGCTCGATATATTGCTGGAATGAGCGTTAGTTTTATAAATTTTCATAGGCAAGATTCGATCAGCTTCTATCATAATTCACATTCGAATTCGAATTCGATCGCATTCGAAAATACTACAAAATGCAGCAAAATCCCGTTCGATTCTAATTCTAATTCTAACTCGATTCTAATTCTTTTCAAAATAGTTTAAGGTCTATTAAGGATACGTTTCCATTACACAGTTTTCGTATGAAACCAGAATGGAGTATCTCTGTTTTAGACTTGCATATCCATTTAAAACGATCGAAAACGAAGACATCTGAAAGCGCTGCTCTCAGTGAGGTGATCTGAGGAAGTAGACGTTTGAAAACAGTCATGCAAAATCGTACAACAACAGTAAGGAAATGAAAACGTATGAAAACGGAGTGATGGCTGCAAGGGTTTTACAAGAAAATTTTGCAATACTTTGACAATAATTGACCTTTCCATATTTATCATTCCATGATTCCCTATTCCATATTTAAAGATAGCCTGTCGGAAATACCTCCGTTTTCATGCCAGACCTTCTTCGTGAAAACCAAGTAATGTAAACGATTAAGGTCATCCGAAAACAGAGTGATTTGAAGACAGAGACAATTGAAAACTGAGTAATGGAAACGTGGTCTGGGGCACCGTTCACACTGCTCCTTTTTCGTATGAAAATGGAGAAAAACTTATCCATTTTGGCCTTGCTTTCAAATTGATCCGCTATGAAAACGGAGCTCTTCGAAAACGCTAATGAAAACGCATAAAATTGAAAACGTTGCGTTTTGAAAACGATCCGTTTTCAGAGTGAACGCCAAAAACGGAGACATTTGAAAGCGCTTCACATTCCTTTGTTAACAGGCTGTTGATTACAATGGCATTCAAACTCGCGATTGGCGCCTTCAAGAGAGCTATGAACAAAAGGCTTTGTTTTGAAAGGGGATTAACAACACCGTTTTGCTGGAGCAATGTGAACGCGCCCATCGTTTTCATAGCGTATTCATTTGAGAATAGAGCAATGTGAACGGGCAGCGTTTTCATCAACAAAAACAGTTAGAAATGAAAACAGAGCAGTGTGAACGTAGCCTAAGAACACCTCCAACAACGCAGGAAGATACCCTCTAAAAGGCAAAAATTTCAAACGCGAAGTTTGCAGTTATTGTGGATGCTAGTGCATTTATGCAAAATATAGTCATGAATGAATCGGATGATAAAATGCAGACCAACAAGGACAGATTTTGTAAGACAAAAGCAGCAGCTCCTCTTATTGACACCTGAATTCAAAGAGATTTTCGATTGCAGACAAAGGAAATTCCCTCAAGCGGAAATTCAAAACAAACGAAGACGCAAAGTTTCTCTGAAATCCAGGTAGCTATCTCGCTTGTTGTGCATCCTACGAATGGTTTTTAAGAGCTAACATGAGCGAATATTGAAAGAAGGAACATATATCTAAACATTTACCGCCGGCATTTTATTTTTGCTGTTCAGAAGCCGAGAAGTAAGTGCTTTGATTGCACCTAAAAAATACGAGAATTGAATTGCCTCCAAATCGGTTCCTATACCAAACAAGTAAAATGCCAATGGTAGATATCTAGATATATCCTTCCTCTTCCAATATACTCTCATGTTTGCTCTTAAAAACCATTTCTGGAATGCACAACAAGCGAGATAGCTACCTGGGATTCAGAGAAACTTTGCGCCTTCGTTTGTTTTGAATTTCTGCTTGAGGGAATTTCCTTTGCTTGCAATCGCAAATCTCTTTGAATTTAGGTGTCAATAAAAGCAGCTGATGCTATTGTCTTACAAAATCTGTCCTTGTTATGCAGACCTTTTCCTTCTAAAATGCATGTTCTAAATATTTTTCAAAACCATAAGAGTGTGAAGATATTTGAAACCAAGACATTTGGTAGAAGGGTCACCTACCTTGAGAATATGAAATATGCAAATGTGAACTATAAATATGAATGATGCAGTCCCGGGAGAATATAACCCTGATCATAAATAAATATACCTGGTGGCTAGTTGATAAGCTCCAAACGTGGGAATAAAATCTAGTGCACCTCTGCCATAATTCCAAAATGACTGAGCTGTACTCCGACCGCCTTCCATTTGTACTGTAAATAGAATGGTTTTAACGTTAAAATCTGTTATCGTAAAGCAAGAACGACAAATACATAATGCTGGTTTAATACTCAAATCTATTTCATATAAAAAAAGTCGTTATTAAAGTGACATTTGAAATGAGACGTATCTCTCCGTAGTAGCTCACTCGGTTTCAATTGATCTTTTCAATATAGAGGTGCGAAAACAGAAGTCTCTTGTTGTTTGAGATTTTGCATTTTTGAGGCTAAATCTTGTTCTATCTACAATGTTTAGTGTTTACACAAATTTTCATATTCATGCGTGTCTCCTTATTTGGAAATTACAGCGATATGAAGAATTGAAAATGATAAAGACTTTGACTGTGAAATCAAAGTTTGGACTAATTTTTGTCCAAACGTCAAATTTCACAGTAAAGCTGCTTTTCTTTTTAAATTATTAAAATCGCCCCAATTTCCATACGAAGTCAGATAAAAAAGGAAAAATTTCCTTCAACACTGAACTTTGTAAGCAGAACAAGATTTTAGCCTCAAAAATGCAAAACCTATAAGAACAGAAGACTTCCGTTTTTGCACCTCTTATCTTGAAAGGTGGATTGTATTTGAATAATGGCAGCATTCGATCCTTTTAGTGACAAGAGGAGAACAAAGGAATAGAAACAATATAAAGCTTTACTTGCAATCTGCTCTTTGGCTTGTTCATGGTGCTTCGGTCAACAGAAACTCATAACATTACGCCGCCGAAAATTCCTAAATAGAATTCTTTCATCACCAATCAGATCACGAGATTTGTGAATTACTATTGTTACGGCGCAAATGTGATACAACTTTCGATTCGATTAAAGAGTTGAAACCACTCCCACGGGATTAAGACTCGAAGCCGTGATTCCATCATAATTCCATTCATGACTGCAGAAAAAAGGGCAAACTTTTCACTGTTTTTATTATGAGTCCCTGTTGAGCAATGTTTACCCCAGGGATACATGGGATTCATCGTCATAAGTCTAATGACTCTAATGGGACACCAGACTGATTACGAAGAGTCCCAGTAATCGCCATTCGAAACGAGACTACTACACCAAACCGAGACCGCTCATAGTTGTAGTTAGGAGCGTCCGGCAGTTTTTTAATAGCGATAACTACGGCCATATAATAAGTCTAATGGGACACATCAACGGTGCATTATTGCCCGTGCAGAGATGGGGAGAAGGATAAGCAGTTGGGCCAAAGTTTGTCAAAAAAGGGTCCTTTTGGTACCTCTTCTGGAAATTGCTTCTTTATCTTCTTGAGTTTTCAAATATCGATCCAAAGAATCAGAATTTGTGATTTGATCATCATGCACCACTAAAAATAAAGATCGCGATTAACATCTTTGACATGTTATGCAGGGAATTGTCAAGGCCTTTTTAATTACTTTTCAATGTTCAAAGCGATGTGACTAATTTCTAAAGTGAACCTGAAGATGCAAAAATGGATCAAGCCACATGCGGTCAAATTGAAACCAATAAGATATCAGTATTTCCCATTGACAAAGATCGGCAATTAAACAAATATCAAGAGCTCGTCGCTGCGATGGCATTACGTTGGGTAAGCTTGGGAGGTGGAGTGTTGTTGCAGTTGGGATTCAGAATTTGCAACCAGGCCTAACCAAAGCACGATGTTGGAACGGAATACAAGCATTGTTTGGTTGGAGTGAGGATTGAATTATTATTGTTTCGTCGTTAGTTCAGAAAGCACAACAATAGTGTCCGAATTGCCCATGAGATGAGCAGGCCTAGAGGTATTTGCGTTTAAAACTGGGAAGCTTTTCATGAGATACCCTGCATACAGTAAATCCCTGCGTATAAAAACCTACTTTTTTCGACAGCCAGGCTGAGATTGGTCCTTATTTCAAAGGTACTAAGACTAATTTCAAGGTATAGAAGTTCTTATTTCAAGGGTGCCTCTTGAGGTCCCCTTGAGAGTCTCACAAAGATGTTCAGCCGTATCATTTGTTTTGGAAGCGTTCCCTTGGAGCTAATAAGTGATTGGGGAGGATAATAAAACTTTCAAAGCCAACTGGGATCACAATGGCCTTAATAACAGCAATCGAAGATCAACTATGAAACCCCTACAATAAGAACCTATGTTTCATCAAACTGAAATGGGTTCTTAATTGCAAGGAACATAATTTAGGAAAAACAGCCTCTAGTTTCTCATTTTGGTAGGCTGTTATATGCGGGGACTTACTGTATGCTTAGCCTGCGTGCAGTCTTAAAGGAAAGATTGCACGAGAAGGGGGGCTTGTTAGAGAGGGGGCTTATATTCATGATAGTTTATTTTTTTTAGCTTTTCAGTTCTTCTACCCCATATTTTGCAGATTCAATATAGCAAGTTAAAAACATGAATTTCTTTTATATATCATCAATTAAAAAGTTACAATACAAGATACTTACTACACTACTTACAAAATACTGTACTATACTACAACTACAATACCACGAGGAGCAATATATCATGTCTACCCAGTGGCTTTAGGAAGGAAAAGAAGACGGGAGAAAAAAAGCAAAACGACATAGAACTATACTCAAAAAGAAAATACATGAATTCAACACATTCTCCATCCCAAATACTATCAAAAGTAAGATGCAAACTTGTCTAGCCAAATATAGCGAAAATTGTGGGTAATTTCTGGAATTTGATATAAGTAGGGGGTGGCTTAATAGAGAGGGGGCTTGTCTAAAATTTCGGCACAGCAGGGAGGGGCTTGTTAGAGAGGGCGACTTAATAGAGAGGGGGGCTTAACAGAGCTTTTATGGTAAGGTACTGCTATTTCTATGTGTTATACTGGTAATTTGCCAATAAAGTGACGTCATCAGCTGATACTTAAAATCATTGTATATAACAACAGCAAAGGAACCAAGAAGTGGCGTATTACAAATTTGTTTCAATTTTCTCTACCTTCCCTGCCTTGCTTGGTCCGCCTCTAATTTTGAAAATGGCATGTCAAGTGTAGTTATGCTTTAACAATACTACTAGCCTTGAATACATTTTTTTCAATTCATATAATATTATTACAATACAAATCTTACATTCTACTTTACTACCCTAATTACTTTACTACACTTCGGGGACGACACCATGAGGAGCAAAAGACAATGACTACCCCGTGGCCAATACATAAAGACGCACAACATTAAACAAAGATAGAAAGAATATAACTAAACAAAGTAAACTAATTACGAATACAAAGTAAACCGACAAAAAGTAGGGGCTAATGTATGGCAGTTTGCAGCAATGGAGCATCTAAAAGCGTTCTGAAGTATGAATAAATTGAAAAGAAAGCATTGAATACATTGGCAGAGTGAAGTCTCTTGGGCGGTTAGTGGACTTCATGACTCCAAATCACAACACTGCACGAAATCAACATTTGGGATTAGTTAAAAGTTTTGCTGGTTTCAAACACTCAAACTGACAACCAAAAAGAAATGAACAGAATACCTGGAGATCTCCCAGGAGAACTTTGCAGTCCCTTCAAACTGTCATAAAAAATAACATGTGTAAGGAAACTCACAAAGGGATCGGTTATCAAGTATCTCCTAGCGTGGGCCGGGGGAATATAAATAAGCCATGCAATGTATTCTAACAAATTGGGTGACCTACCAAATAATTTTTGTAGTTTTGGGGTGAGCCATGAAACAAATATATGGACTTATACTACAAAATTAATCAAAGCATGACTTTCTCGGCGTAAAACAGGTGGATCTGCACCGAAGTTTGCTCATTATTGAAAATTTCAAAAGTATGGGACAATGAGTGGTCGCTGTATACCAAGTAGAAATAACTTCAAAGCACAAAAAAACAATAAGTTAAGATGGCTCGCTACTGATATAAGTTTTAAACTTCTATACCAGGTGAGTCAAAAAAAAGTTCCGCCAACTGAAAAATACGTCTTCATGGATATCAAAGCAATGATACTGAAAACAGTCTTGCTTTATTGCTGATATGTTCAATTTGGGTTCAAGTAATTTACCCGTTTTTAATCGATCATTCTGTTTGGGAGATTTTCCCGTGAAATCCACATTCGAAAACGTGCAAGAACGAGTGAAAACAGCGAGCAAAATTTCCTCAGTTTTCTTCCTAGCATTAATGACATTTTTACGTGTATTCCTTAATTTTGTCCTCTTGAGAGAAAAGACTCTCCAGAATAAGTTATTTATACTAGGGGAAGACTTTGCATTCCCCCAAGAGGATAGCACCCGCTAAAATGTGCTCTTGTCATTACTATAACGCAAACATATTACGGAAACTTGCTCGTCATTTTTGTATGATTATCAACGTTCGTCCAAGGGATTTTCATTTCATTTCATTTTTATCTGTTTAATTAGGGTAAAGCTATCAACTATATATACATAAATTGCTTTAAAAACTGCCCTGTACAGATAAAAAGAAAAACTCTTTAAGAAATTACTATATACAATATAGAATAATAAAGTTAAGTAGTTAAAAGTTCTCGATCGGCGGAAAAAAAGGGTTCCTTTATATTCTGGAGTTTTCGAGACAAGATTTAAATTGTTTGAAATTTTTTGTTATTTGGATTTTGCATTAAGGTCGTTCCATATTTTCGCCATTATAAAGAAAGCATTTTTGGCCACACGTTGTTCGTAGAAACGGGACACGTAGATCGGTTTCGGCATTTCGAAGTTCCCGGGTACTGGTTTCTGACAACCTGCCGAACAGGCATGCAAGATAAGAGGGAGCCTCGTCATTTGTACACTTATATACCATTTTCAAAGTTTCCTTTACAATCAAATCATTAACTGCAATAATATAAGATAAACCTGTAACTGGAGAGAAAGCTGTTAAACATGCAAGAAAATCAAGTAATCAGTTATCAACAACGTTATTATACCAAATACGCGTTTCATCGCAAGCTCTTCAATTGAGAATTATAAAATTTTGTACTACTAATCATTTGTTCAGAAAATTCACTCTGAAGTGCTACGATCATTCATCCTTCAGATCCAAAATTAGAAAATGCCAGAAAGGGGTTTGTATGGGAATCGAGAATTCAACGTTCCATTCTGGTCCATGATGGCTGAAACTGAAACTTGTATTCAATATAAATTTCAATGCCAAATAACTTCTGGACAAGAATGGAAGGTGAAATTCTCGATTGCCATGAGCACCCCTTACAGGTTTTTTCGAATGTTTGGGTCTTAAAGATGAGTGATTCCAGCAAACAAAATTTCTCGCCTAAGCACGGGCGATGATGCACCGGTGGAATGGAAGACAATGATAAAAGAATTCCTTACCCATTAGTTGCCCACTTCCCTCGTCTGCATGTCTGTTCACCAATTTGAATGAAAAAGACCGTTTAACTTGCATTTGTTGTTGAATTTCTTGCTTGTCTTTCTCTTCGCTCTACTTCTCATTTCGTTAGGCCCACGATTTCGAACTCCCACGAGTTGACTCTCCTTCGGAGCGACGGGCAACTAATGGGTAAGGAATTCTTTTATCATTGTCTTCCATTCCACCGGTGCATCATCGCCCGTGGCCTAAGTTGGCTTTTGACTGATATATTAGCATTTCAGTTTTGAAAATCAGCCCCATACTAGGAACCGAAGGATGAGGCAAGCGACGACAATCATTGTGTTCTACGGGATCGACCAGTTCTCAATTCCTAACAGTCGTCTATTCCCCTGGTTCTCCTCTAGTTTGTTTGCCACTTTATCCACCTGAGGCTCAGGCCTCGGGTCCCCTGTGCGTAGAAAATGTAACTCACGCTTGTTTACCTCGTCTTTTAGATTGCTTGTCTCTTGGTTTAAATTGCCACTCATTATCAGTTTGATTCGCTGAAGATGAACCTAGTTGGTTCGAAACGTTCGAATTACAAATAAAACATGTTTACGTCTAATTAATCAATTAATTTTTATCTTAACTCGAAATGTAACCTCGAATTTGTCTCACTGGATTTGTACTGGATTTGTCAAAATATAGCTAACATGGAATGTCTCTAATTATGAAGTTGAACACAATGATTGTCGTCGCTTGCCTCATCCTTCAGCCCCATACTTTTTACTCCACTGCCCGCCAAACGTGTAAACTTTCTTGATTCACCAGATACATACCTGCTCGTTGAAGATGTATTTCTCCGCATTGGTGATGTTGTTGGCGTGGTTTCAAATGATCTACTCAATGGCTATAAGAGAAAGATACGTTTTTTTTACATATATTCCAACAAAATTTACAATCAACAAACAAATGCTAGACTACAGTAAAGCCCCGCATATAAGAACCTACCAAAATAAGAACCTAGATGCTGTTTTCCCTAAACTATGCACCTTGCAATTAAGAACATATTTCAATTGATGAAATATAAGTTCTTATTGCAGGGGTTGCAAAAATGATCTTTGATTGCTATTATTAAGGTCATTGTGGTTCTAGCTAGATTTGAAAGTTTTATTCGCCTCCCCAATTACCTATTAGGTCCATAAGAACACTTCCAAGACAAATAGTAGGGCTGAAAATCTTTGTGAGACTCCCAAGAGGGACTGCATGAGGCACCATTCAAATAAGAACCTCTATACCTTGAAATTAGTATTAGTATCTTTGAAATAAGAACCAATTTCAGTGTAACTCTCAAAAAAGCAGGTTCTTATACGCGGGGATTTACTGTATGCCACGAGGAGCAAGGAAATGCATAGGAACCCTGCGATCACAACATTTACATCGAGATTCAAATTAATATTACATCTAAACATTACAAATTAGTATTACATCTAAAAATTACAAATCCATATTACAAATAGTAAATAGCAAATGGCAGTTCCAAATAATTACTTCAAAAAGATATAAAACAATGTAATAAGAAACAAATTACACGAGAAAGGAGGTTTTTAACAACAAACCGAAACCTATTGAAACAGTCCTGAGGCCTGAATATACCGGATGAGCCAAAAAAAGGTTCTCACTTTTGAAAATTCATAGCATCAAGAGTACTTCACAGATTTCAATGATTCAAATTTTAGTTAAAAGCCAAAAAGTATTTTTATGATTTTGCTAGCTGTTTTGCCGGCAGTAGATGCAATCCGTAAATCGTTCATGATTGAGAGATATCCACTCTCCTTCTGTAGCCATGGGACTAAAACTCTTTAGCATATGTTTGATAGCTGATGTCGTATAACTCTTTAGAGAGGTGAAACACCCTTTGCGTTGTTCTGTGTAAGGACAGTCCTTACAGTTTGATCGATGTTTTAGGCCCTTTTTCAGCCATCTTGTAACCATAAAGTTTTGATAACGCTAAATTTAACGATACTTCTAAAGCAGGTAGAACCTCAAGGAAAATCACAAAACTACTTCGATCCTTTGGCTTTTAACTTGGATTTAAATCATTCAAATTTGTTTAGTACTCACGGTGCTATTAATTTTAAAAAGTGGGAGCATTTTTCTGGGTCATCCGGTTTCTCAACAATTTTTACTTTTTTGTCTGTTTTTCAATTTGTTTTGAGTGGGCTTGTCAGGATTTCTAGCTATTGAAAGCTAATTCAGGCCCACTTTGCAAGCCGCACCGAGGCATGTGACCCCTACCTTAACGTCCTTTCCGAAAGACAACGAGGTGAGCTGTAAGATAAGGCCTCCAAAGTCACCCATCCGGAGTTTGGCCTACTCGACCAAGCTTGACTTCAGTTACCTAACGAAAACTATTTAAGCCACTCGGCCACTCACTCCATTCGTTGCTAGCCTCTTTTATCTTGTGGATTTGCCAGAAAATGGCGACACAGAGATCAAATGTGGCCTGAATTATCAGAACATTTTTGGAAATGACAGACGTTGGAACGGTAAAAATGTGAACCAAAGGTAAAAATTCGCATCAGCGGATGATAAGTTTCCTTTGTAGCATGAATCAGACCTACATGGGGAATCCTTGAGCAAGCAGACCTGATCTCTCCTACTTTTATACCCAACATTCTCTCAAGTTCGGTGGCAATGATGAAATTTGGTTTTCTGTGTTAAGCTTCGTCTTAAGCACATAACTTCTCTTAAAAGCTTCCCTTCGCCTGCATCAAGTGAATGTTTGCACTACTGGTTTCGGGACAATTTTTGCGGCTGTATTTGTTTTGAATTACTGTTGAGAGAAGTTCTTTTTGTCTGTTTTGCTAATCACTTTGAACTGAGGTGTGAACCAAAGCAACTGATGCTATTGTATTACAAAATTCCATATTTGTGATACCATCATAATTCGAATAAAATTCGATTTGATGAAGGCAGAAAATAAGGTCAGCTCACGCACTGTTTCATTATGAGTCCCTGTTGAGCAAGGTTTACCGTAGGGATATGAGAGACATATCGTCATAAGTCTAATAGTCCCCTCACTTTATACCACTACAACACAATAAAGACAATAAGAAATCGCTACACACCTTAGTAGATGGTGATTGGCTTGTTCTAAGATCTTGTACCATCGATGGGGTAAAACGATTAGGACCTCTTTCTGGAGTTGTCTCTCTTACAATTGTGCCACTTGGCGTTGTTTGGGATGTTTGCCTTCTTTTAGGCCACGCAGCTGTTCTTGGTGTTGGCGTTGTTTGAATTTGCTCAGTGACATGTTTTTTCAAAACAAAGGATTTGTCTGTTGGAGTAAATTTGCAAATACAGTACAGGCAGTTGCAGACATAAATACAACAGAAATACCTTTTCCCGTTTCAAAAATCACTTGAAATTGCATTACGAAAGCAATCACACAATTTTCTTTTTGACCCCCGGGGGGTACATACCATGTTGAGGGTACGGGTACGTGCCGCCCATATGGGTGGGTTTTTGCGCCATAAAATTCTCTAAAAAGGGTCCATTAATCGATAGATTTTCCTTAACCATGGGTGTGTTTTCCAGAAACTGGCAGAAAATGGTCAAAAATTTGCAGTTTTCCGCCAAAATCCATCATAAAAGTGGGTATTATGGCTAGTTTCGGTAATTAGAAGCGGGTAGCTTTCTGAATACCGGACGGCAGACCCTCGTTTATTCGCAAGTCATGTACCCACCGCGGGGTTTTTGATATCTTTTATCAATGATCAAAATGATGACGACATGTTTGTTTTCGTTAACTAAAGGGTATAAGATGAAGTATGAGGCTCAGATCTTTCAAATCTTTAAAAAGGAGTGTCCAATCATATTGCATTTTTTCATTAACTGAGTTTGTGTTAGATTGGTGCCAATTTTGAAAACGGTAGACTTGAAAAGCTCGGAATTTTAGTTTGATTGACTACCTAATTCCGAAAACGGTAGGGTTGGCAGGTTTGGAAGGCCCGCTTAACCTTCTGCTCCAACAGGCGGAAGGTTTGGCAGACTTTCAAGAGATTCTCGTTTTTCATTTGTAAACCTTTGAAAACAAGGCGAATTTGCTCATGCTGCTATGGTAATTGAGTCAGTTCAGTCTCTGTTGCCAAGCACCAGACTCGTCTTCGTGTTTTTAAACTGGAAACCTCGCTTTCACCAGGACGAATCTGAAACCTGCTGTTTTGAAGAATTTTGTGTTTGATTGGGCACTGTGTTTCCGTCTCTGCGAAGTTTACCGTTTTCAGAATTTGGTAGGTTTGGAATTACCATTCAAATACGCCCTGAATGACTTTAAAGGAGCTTGGGTAATTTGATGTAGATCTGTCTTGGAAATTTTTTGACATCTGGATTATTTTCAAAATTGCGGGATTTTGATTACTTTTGCAAAAAATCATGAAAACTTTTGAAAAATTAGAATCATCGTAAATTTTAAATCACTTGGGAAAATTGATACAATCTTCTGGAACAACGATTTGGTTATGAAGGTCTACAATATGGTTGCAAACAGCCCTTGCTGGCACTACAAAGGAACAAAAACATTGGGGACATACTCGTACACACAGATCTGAAGAACGAATGAGAGGTATGATACACTTCAGAGTGTACTGACCTTAAATCCCGAAAAACTCTCTTGGTAGGTTCAGTTGACAATTTTATCTCCAAAACGCACCAAAATGCATAATGCAAGCTTGCCGCAGCTTGCGCACAATACAAATGTGATTTCACAAGGGCTTGCTTGAACTGCCTTGGAGCGGTGCGAGGATGGCGAATAACTCACACCCTATCTATTATTTCCCTTTTCATTCGTTCATCGGTTTGGGTGCCGCAACTTTACATATCATTGTTTCAACCAATCAAGAAAAAGTAATAAAAATGTAGCAATTTCAAAAGAAATCAAAATATTTAAAAATAGCCTTATTTTGTTCTAATAGAAAGACAACTAGGACCCCGGGAAATTGTATAGACCCCTCCCCAATGATTAAGAGGCTCTGCTTTGTAGCCTCCTTTGCGATTGGGGAGCTATGACGTAATGCATTGAGAAAGGGATCGAAGCGAGGCGCGCGAACGAAAAATGCATTACGTCATAGCTTAGCAATCAAAAGGTGGACCCTCTATCTTTCTCCTTTCCCCCTTTATCTCATCCGAAATATGAAAGAGTGTGAGACTTGGACAAGTCAATGACAAAGGAGACTACAAAGTATGGCCTCTTTATTATTGGGGGTTTATAAAATTTCCTGGGATCCCTGAAAAAAGACCTACCATTATCAGAAATCTTGAGCAGTTTTTTCTGTTCTGGACTGACCACAACTCTCTCATTTTTGATACTTGGTAATAAGTACACATACAGATTGACCAATGTGTTCCAAAGGAAAACAAAACTGAGAAAGTAGTCTGAAAGGAAAATTTCACGGGTAAAATTAGTAACGAGCTGAAAATTAAACTCATCAATTAATTAAACTAAAAGGATGTAAGGATTTAGATGCACAAAACGCATCGGGCATAACCCTTCATCAGCAGCAATGAGAAAAATAAGGACAGATTTTGTAATGCAATAACAAGAATTGGTTTAATTAACGCCTCAATTCAAAACGATTAGTGACTGCAGACAAAGGAAATTCTCTCAACCAGTAAATCAAAACAAACATGGCCGCAAAAGCTGCCCCAACACCAGGGCAAGCTCTCGTCTTGTGCAAGCACAAGATTGTTTTTAAGAGCAGGGTAGTGATGCGCATAATGTGCAAGGAATGAAAAAAGGATGAATCTAAAGTCAAGTATCGCAGACTTTGTTTATTTGATTCAGGAGCTGTGTCCTAATTGTTTCACTTAAAGGGTCTCTTTCATCCAGCATTCCTTGCACGTGTCATCTCTTGGCTTGCCTTTGTTCGTCGCCATTTTCGTGGACCATGAAAATGGCGGCAACAGAGGCAAACAAAGAGACGACAACGACACGTGCAAGGCATCCTGAATGAAAGAGACCCTTTAAGCCAAAAATACCCGAGAATTATAACGCCTTCTGTTCATTAGTTGGTCATTGGTCATTAGTTGTCATCATGCATCATGGCCTTTGGCTGTAATCAATGATTATCAAAAGCCCTTGACCCCCAATGATCTGGCCTAATACAAACTAAACTTACCTAAATAAACAATGTATTTGTTAGCCACATCAGTGTATCGTTCTGAGATTTGTCTGAACCTGAAATAGATAAATCCTTAATTGTATGAAAAGAAGCTTGAGTTGAGCATATTTCATTGAGCAGGACAGTCTCGGGTCAAACATATGCATCATACATAAAATTTAACCTATGTTCAGATGCCAGAAAATGCCTGTCAGAGTTATTTCATTTCCACTTCGCTTGTATTCCCCTAGGGGTAGGGGACTTGGTATTTCAAATTGATGTATCTGTTGCAAAATGTTGCAAAGCCCTTAACTATCAGCTGTAGTACCTTTTAGCCTAAGCGGTAGTAACTTTTGGCCCACAGTAGGTGGTAGTAATTTGTAGCCTAAACTGTGGTTCACCTTTTTCTGTAAGCAGAAATAATAATAGGTGGATTGTTACAGAAACAATGGTGTTATTGTATGGCAGACATGTCCTTACAGAATCTTTCTAGCAACAATTCAATTCATCAAACTTTCTTAAAGCTCCACAAACCAATCATATAAATTTTCATAACCCTAAGTGGTACTAAATTTGAAATTTTTTTCCTTAACAGGTAGTAAATTGCAGAATTAAGGATCCTAAATTTTGCAACGGGCATGTCACCTTGAACAACCAAGTCCCCCTTTGGGTATTCCCCACTTCCCACATTTAAAGATCTTACATTGAATTGAAATGACAGAGCAGAAACTGTGTAAAATGACATTATCAACCAATCTAAGATAAGGAAGTGTTTGAAAAGATAAGCTTTTTGAAATGATGAATCAAGAGTTTAAGGCCCTAGGAAGAAAATATCAAGTGTTGCCTGATTTCAGGATCTGTTGCAGGGAGATAGGGAGGCTCAAAGTTATGAGTTTTTAAGCATGCATGCCCAGTTTTCTGCTGTCAATTGCAACAGATTCTCCTGTTTCCTAATCATAAATCTACATAAAACTGTGAGTACACAAAGCAAATTGTTGTCTAATGTCTGTGTCATGGTCACAAAGTAGCTTGCCTTGCATTCAGCTCCAAGAATTCGCGCATTGAATTTTTGCCAAAATAAGCTTGAAAGATATGACTTTTAGTAGAGCAAAGTTTGGAGCAGAACATTGAGAGATCAATAACATATTTGGTAACAAATTAGCTACAATAGGTGTTGGTGAGGAAGATGCAAACATACTGTAGAGTATTCTATGCTCAGTTTAAAGGCAAAGAACATTTTTGCCCACGCAAATAACGTTCTAAATTCCACCACAGACTATTTCCATGACTAGAAATTGTCTCTGACCAAATTTTTAATTCAAAGTTCCCAAGGGCAGTCACAGAACTGTCCACATACAAGATTCGGACATTTCCATGGACCGGACCCTCCTCTCCCCAAAGGATCCATGATGGAAAACATGCATGTTACGCCAAATATCTTTGGCATGGAGCAACATCAAGAAAAATGGAAGAACAATAGGTCTATTGCCTTTAGACAATTTGGGACAAATGCACTTTGGCGGACACAGCTTTCAAGGAAAACAGAGGTTGAACTGAATTGCATTGTTAGTATTACATGCTGATTGGCTTCCTTAACAATAGTGATTAAAATCCTACCATCTAATTGGATAATGCTACAGTAAATCTAACCGTGATTTGACTGATTCACACTTACTGGAGAACGTCAAAATGACCTAAATGTGGCCTAAATCTGCTGCAAGGACCGGCAATCTATGTATTCATTTGGTTCCAAAGTTTTGGGGGCTGCCGCCCCCAAACCCCCGCCAATACACTTTGGGTATGCTTTAATCTCAGTACTGATGCGGTCAACATTCACATTCGCTGCAACATTCAGACACGAGGAAATGTTGAAAGTATGTCCGCTAAAGTGCAAACTAGCCGACAATTGGCATGGCGTAAACCTTTGGCATATCAAAAATGAACTTTCCACACTGGTAAATGATGCAAACTGGGCTTCCTTTTGGTCTCTGCACATGCGAGCTCTTGCCGAGAACTACCATACTTTAATAACTGGAATGCACACATTTGGTAAAAGATTTACAAACATTTCAAAATAATTGGCCTTACACTCCATTATGAAAGATCAGTGCAAACAGCAAATTAATTAGAATCCATTTCAATGTCTTCTGAGATTTCTTTCTTCTCCCAAATATTTTTCCTGCATCTTTGACAGCCGTAGAACGAAAGGGTTGAAAATTTGAAGGGCCATCACTCTGCTTCTTGTTGTTGGGACTTGGTACAACTTTGCCATGATGATGATGAGGCCTAGGCCTATCGACTTCAGTGATTGGTTCGTACGCCATATTCTCTCTAGCGGACGAAAATTACATTTTTCTGATGGAGAGAACTGCCATCTTTGTTTCTTTTGCGTTGTTTCTGTTCTAGGATGAGTTAAACGCCTAAACTTGTTGAAAAATTGCTGCAACAGGAACTTCAAGCTGGACTTTCTTCAGACACTGTCATCGAAAAAGACCGCGCTTGGAGGTTTAACTCAATAAGAGGCGAATTGCCTCGCAGAGCTCAAGTCTGCACGTGCAAGTGCAAGTTTCATATTGTCTGGCTCACCTGGCTCACACTTAGGTTCCTTCTGGAAGACCCGAAAGGCAAAGGACTCAAACTCTGAGTCTTTGTGTTTTGGGTCTTTGTGCACCATCCACAATAGAAACTAAGTGCCATCAGGCTTAAAAACAAAGAAGTGCCAACAGGTGAGAACCAGGCGACAATGGGCAAAAATTATTTAAAATAATCACCACTCTTTTTACTTTCTTTATATACATAATAGCTACTTCGCATTGAGGAATTATAAGTTACTTTATGCTTTAGCAAAGAATGGCCTGTTTTATTGTATTGTTTGCAAAATTCACCAACTTTGTCTGGATTGGGCCAATCACGACGATACGATTTATATAGCCTGTGTTGGTCTGGAACACAGGCTACGATTTATAAAGAATACCGATATGAAATTTGAAACATTAAAAGAATCCTTTTACACGTCTTTTTATAAGAAACTAGTTTATAAGAAACTAGTACTAAGATGGCCAGAATTTTAAAGAAACTCTAGTACTACGTCTGAGAAGTACTAAGAAACTTTTCAAAGTTAAAAGCATGGATATTACAGCAAATAGATCGTTGAACCTTTATTCTTGAGCAACATTATCTAAAAATTTGTGTTTTCAACATAAAAGAACACGGTTTATTCCTTTATGATGTTTTGAATGTCAAGAAACATACCTGCCGCAGTGTTAGCAACCACATTGCTAATTCTGCATTCAAAAAATAAGAAACCAATTAAGAAACTTTTAGTACTAAAATGGACAAAATTTCATGCGAAATTAAGAAACTTTTAGTACTATGGCCTGATCCTAGTTTCTTATAAAAAAAACGTGTATTTCTTATTTTCAAATTTAAGCTGCATAAAGCAAATATTTTTGCTGATGTCAGCATTTATTTATGTTATGCGATAAAAAGAGCAACTTTAGTTCAAAATTTGTTATAAATTGGCTTTGGGATGGCAATCAATGCCAAGTGAAGATAAAAAGGCCCGCTGAATCATAATATCCTACTCAATTTTCGAAAAGTGTAGCCCAACGTGATTTTTCATCAATACGCATGCATAGTAACTTATTATTGATGACATCATCAAAACTCAATTAACTTTTAACCAAATGAACGCCTGAGTATTTATTTTACAGAGCACTCAACTTATAGCTTTGCGTTGACCCCCTGGATCAGGATCAAAATTTTCAAAATGACTGTTCCAAGAGATCTTGAAACAGCTGGTTGGTAAAATTCACTAGGTAGTCTGGCAACCTCGTCCCCAGGGCCTCTTTTGTTGTCATATTGGGACGGAGGATGGAGACAAAATAATAGGTTATGTTTTCTGGAAAGGGATTAGGGTTTTGGAGAAGACAAAGCGATTTCCCTTTAAGAATAGACTCTCTGAGCTGCAAATCAAAGTCAGGAGAAGGCAAAGTATTCTTGTTACTTGCACAGAATGTGTGAGATCTGAAGTCTAATCTTGAGGTTGCCAAATTTTTTTGTCTTGGTCATACCTGCATTCTAGTAGCCTAGGAGTAGACCCGTTGGGTCTCTACGCGTAGGCCTGGGGGGTACTTGACTAGGGATGTGACCGGGGTGTGCGGCAAATTTCTCCACACCCTGTACCCTGTCGCATAAGAAATGACCCACAAGTATACCCTGTCGCATAAAAATTTTGTCAAAATCCATTGTTTCAGGAGAACTCTAAAAGGCATCCTTCCACATGATACCCTGTCCCATAAGTTTCTTATCAATTGTAATACCCTGTCGCATAATTTTTATCAGAAAAGGATACCCTGTCACATAATTTTTACCGTAAAAGGACACCATTTTGCGCGGCACATCCCGTCAAGTCAAATATGGGAGTACCCCACCCCCCGGGCGTGTAGAGCATTCCAGCCTCTCACAAAGTTCACTCTCTTTGTTATTGGGGAGGAGCACAAAGGAATGCTGTTACAGTCATATCGAACGTTTATGATCAAGTGTTTTCAAACTGGAGGCACGTGTTTGTTGATGACATTGAAAACCGCAATGCATTGAAATGTGTAAACGACTGAAATAGCGCAAATAACCGGTAATGAATTGATCATAAAACGCAATATTTCCTGACACATGGTAAAGGACAGACCAGAGAAAGATGGAGCGGGAATGGATCTGGTGATGGTAGATGCTGTGACGCCACAGGGAATCCACTGCTAAGATTGCTCTCTGAAAGTAAAATCCGATCGTTTCCTTCGTAAATGATGGATTTAGATCTGTTTTTGCTTCTTTCATCAATGATCAGATGATATGAGCGATTTTGAAAATTTTCCTTGTTTTTCCTCTGTGATGGCACATGTAGAGGAACGGGAAGTGTGGAGGCGAAATACGAGGAGAGAGAGAGAGAAAAGGTGTGAAATCTATTCTTTAGAAAAGACAAGGCGATTTGCCTTTCTGAACAATAGATTTCACACCTCTGAGTGCACTCAGCTAAACAATATAAACAAGGAAAGCACATATTGTGTTTAAGGTAAGGTGTGAGATCTATTGTTCAGGCTGCTTTGTCTTTAACGAAACTGTATCCATTGATTTGCATGATTCACTCTCAGAGTCCAAGTCCTTTTCGAACGCTTTATTGCGGCCTCGTTTTGGAATTTTTCAAAATCTCTTTAGCTTACGTCATGTGAAATTTCTGACCCCAGAATCATATTCAGCACCCGAATTTTGGTCTTCCTGCAAATTTTCATGATCTCAATGCTAGCGATCTTAATTTCATGAAAATAAGAAATTTGAAAATTTACAAGGGATTTGATCGTGGATAGTGACTGAGAGTGTAAACGATTTTCGCGGTCAAATTCCATATAAATTCTCAAATTACCTTTCGCCATAAAACCGAAATCGCAAACTCTAGGGCTTTGAAAATTTGCAATTAGGCCAAACATGGGGTGCTGAATCCAAATCTGTGGTCAGAAATTTTTTATCAAGGAATCTTTCAAAATGAGGTCGTCAGCTGAAAATGCGTATATCCCGCGGCATACCCAAGGATCCTGTGTGCTCATAGTCTTGATTTCACTGTATTCAAATTCCCCACCACTCTCTCGAGCATCTCATGACAACACTGTCTAAAGCTAACAACACAACACAATATAAGCCCATTTAATTCTGTTGAAAAAGATAAAATATCAGCCCTAATCAAAATGATTGATTTCAAAAGCGAATATGAATTGAATAGGCCCTTTGCAAGGCGATAATAGCTTTGGTTTTTGGGAAAGCCAGTCTACATTTGTGGCTTTCTTTCAACAAGCATAATCGCTTCATTGTGGCCGCTCTTTTGTTTCCATTCATTGCTTCTCAGCCAATCAGAATGGAGGGTTCCCACGGTTTTCGACGTCCCAGCAGTGCTGTTATGTAAATATCAAGGTGTTGCACGCGACTCAAAGGTGATTGACCAATCAGGGCGAAGCGGTCCCACGGCTATGCCTGAATGCGGTTCAAAGAGTTCCATTTTGGCCATCAGCTAGCAAACTTTTCCCACGCTATAGCGCGCGCTTGACTATAAGAGGAAAGGGGCCACGCGAATGACACACTTCGTATGAATATCGCTGAAAGAGGACAGGAAAATTTTATCGTGTGAAATTAGGACACTCTGCTTTTTGCTTCGTTAAGAGAATCTTGTAGGCCAAAACATGAAGCCAACAAGTGAAGAATTAGCCCAAGATGTATTAAGTAAGAAAAAGGTACAAACTGGTGCATATTTTGGGACTTTTTGTTGCTTTTTTGTGAGATGAAAAGAATCAGAAGGCGCAGAGCTCTTTGAATTTGAACCACTTGTGAGGCCTCATGGGAAATGAAACACCTCGCGAAAGCCACTTGGCAAAGATAGAACTCGTTAGTTCTTAGGACATGTAACAATTTCTTTATTTTCCATGTTTTTGTGCAGATGCAGGTGCTACACCTCAAGAACAAGGAGTGAGGAAGATTTCATGTGTTAAGTATTTGATGCTTGTGCATTTTTATCTGGACCATCTCTCAAGAAAGCTAGACCGACCAACATTCGACATGCAATAAGCCTCTGCACAGTGCTGCAATTTCAAAAGTGTTTCGGCAGGTTTCTGACAATTTTTTTCAAATTTCTTTGCAGTTTAGCAAGCCATTAATGGAACGACGAAGACGAGCAAGAATCAACGAAAGTCTGAACGAACTGAAAACTTTGGTGCTTTCATCACTCAACAAAGATCATTCAAAATTCAACAAGATGGAGAAAGCTGATGTTCTCGAACTGACAGTCAACTACCTCAAAACCTTGACAATGGGAACTGGTGAACAGCCTGTCAATGGTAAGTGTTGATCTGCAATGTTAAAAGTTACTTATCTTGTTGTCCTGCATTTTTGGTTATATGTAAACAGAAGACGTCAAACTGTCCTTAAAGCAGGGAGATTGAGCTCTCTCACCAACGAACCTTGGTGCCATCAAGATAAGAGAAATTTCCCTTAATTCACCGTGATGATACTAGAGAAATTCACAAGGACAAGAATACAGGAGACTACTGGAGAATAAGAGATGTTATGAGCATAAAGTAGGTACAGTTGATTGCCTCTTGCATCCACTTAGTTACTGAGATTCTGGCAGTGCCTGGGCACGTACCGTGCATGACATGCAATGCAAGACTGAAACAAGGACGAACAAAGCTTCCTGAAGTTTCTGCGAGTCAAAGGATGGGAGGGCCATCACTTGTGCTGTGACTCAGTCAGTGCAGAACTGTGACGACGAATTTGAATTTTGCCGTTCGAGAACTTTCCATGTTTCGAAACGGAAACTTCAAAATGGATGAATGCCAGCAAGCGTATGTACATGCATTTGGGGAGAATTTGAGGAAATGGTAATTAGTAGCACAGAAGAAGAGTCGAGCCCTTCTCAACTTGTGACAACTCAACATTCGCACGTTGTCTTTTGAGGAAAGCGCGCGCGGTTAGGCCTTGCATAGACACATTGTTTGCAAGGAAGCAAAGGTCCCTTCTTTCAACCCACGAGCCTGCCACGAGCTCATCAAGCTAGCAGGCCCGGTGTCTTTGCATCTGATTGCAATTGTTCCACAAAGCAATGCGTAAGTAAAAATTACGTAGCAAGAAGCAAATCGATAGATCTCTTTGTTCCTTAGATTTAGGCGGGAAATAGTCTGCGCACGTCAGCGAATGCCAGGTCATTGTCTGTTCGAACGCAAACATTGTGGGACACACCTGGGGCTATCAAAGAACAAAAAGACCATTAGAAGATGAAGGAAAATCAAAACAAAAGGGATCAGAATGCTTTATTGAGAAAAGAGTAACTTTAAAACAAACTTGAAGAGAGCACTTAGCAGTTGGTCAACATGAACAAAGATAACTCTTTATTATTGATTTTATTTTGTTTGAATATGGTGAAGACAATGGATTGATAGTTTAAGTGTCTTTTGGACACCTGTTTCCTATCGAGGTTTTCGCGCCAAATTTTTACCATGAATGTGCCCAGGCCTGTTCAGCATGCAACAAGAAAGGTGTGAGCTGATCTCTCTGTTGTAAGATCCGGTGCACCGTTGCCAAATCCTTTCGTTTTCAAGATAAATCCGTAATAAGTAATAAAATTCCCCTACTGTTTTGAAAAGCCTCGTGCGCTGTTTCGAAAGAGTGATACACGCTTCTCTAATAAAAGTCTTTGTCTGGTCTCGAAATTTGGTGCAAGAGCTGGTCTGGTGCTCTCAAATAAAGGTTTCTGTTCGACATGAGTCTCTGATTCATTTTAGTTGCTACGAACCGGACAACTGGCGTCGCTCGTCAACTCTCTTTAACCATAGTCATTGAGATGTTTCAACAATTAAGACAATCAAATTATGTCAGGGCTCGTTGCCAAGGCTGTGACTATTATTCTATGCCCCATTAATGTCATTGTTCCGTTAGAAGGTTAGGTGGATTTTCGAGTCCCGTGCTAAGGGAGGTAGAGTTTCTAGTGGACAACAATCCCAAACAACTGCACATGTACACCGAGCTTCGTTATCTGTAGAGAAAAAGAGGGCTCCCTTGACTGAGCCTCCCGTGTTATTCAAGTCTATGTTGAGTTCGCTCTGCCTTCTTCTAATCATTGTTTATATGGTAGAAAACTAACTAATCTTTAACTTTTCTTTCAGAAATGGACCAACAACGTCACTTTATCGCAGGATACAATGAATGTGCACGTGAAGTGCAGCTCTACTTATTTCGATCCACAGAAGTCAGCCCGCAAGCCAAAGCTCAAATGTTGAGCCACATCTCTGCCACACCTCAAGAAGTCACTCCCCGACCAACGATGGTCAACCAGTCAAAACCAAGCGAAATCGCCTTCACAGTGACCAAGCCAAGTTTTTCTCCAATAATGTCTGCATACCCATCTCCGCCTGCTAGTCCAGTCTACATCCCAACATCGACCGAAACAGTGTCCAAAGAACTTCGAAATGCACCCTACTTAGAAAATAGAGCTTCAAACTCACAGGACATATTTGAACAAAAGAAACAGATAACTGTTTCAAGTCCTAATCAAAGACTCTGGAGACCTTGGCAATCTTCGTAGGGAATTTAGACTGTTTTAACTTGTACAGTCACGTTCATGTAGGCTGAAGGAGGATTCTTGATGAAACGTATTTAGTTTTATAAATTCAGCGACGAAAAATCACGCCAATAAATTCGAAAAACCAAACCTGGGAGCTAAGAAATTCTTCATGATTTTGAGGAGGGAAACAAAATTGAAAATCTTTGTTGAAAATCCTCGCGTCCTTACAAAAAGTATCTTGATAGTCTCTAAAAGCTCTTCATTAACAAGAAAATCTCATTTCATCCTAGAGATTTGAAATGATTTGCTCTTGGACTAGATTAAAATGTTCGTCAAAATTTCCACAGAAGTTTCTATAAAACAATTCAGTTCTGAAAAACCGGTAGCTACCCTTATTGTGAAGTCATTTTGATTGTCGAAATGACCAGGCATCTAAACATTTGAATGCACCTAAACGTACCTAAAAAGCCAGAGAAATCGTTTGCCCTACGCCCTATTGCAACCATGTACAAACCTCGTTTCACCAAGAGCCTCGCTTCGAAATGTGTGTCGTAATGCGAGTCTGGACTTGTCAATACCTGATGCTGTTTGACTTGGTATGTTTTTGTAAATGTTTTTTAGATTTGACGTGTAAATTTGAGATGTTGTGATAGTTGTTTATATTGTAAATAGACATGTGTTTCTATAACTTATATCGACGAATTTCGAGATGGAATGTAAATAATTTTATTGTCTGGTAGTAGAATTAGTAGAATTTCAATCGAGCAGATTTTTGGCCAATTTCAATTTCTCACGAAATATTACAAGTTTTTCTCTGCTATTTATCTGCAAATGCTCCACTTTTGTAAAAAGTATCAAATTCACAAACATGGAGAGTACCGTTACCGACCGATTTTGGGAATCTTTCTAAACAAGATTATATTTATACGACTACGAGATTTTTCCAAAGTTTCCTCACTAAATGATCCCCTTCGGTAACGATGAAAATAAACCCAAGTCCTACGAGACTTTTAATTCTGACTCGGAATTCAAATGACAATTTTTTGAGGGGGGGGGGTGTACTTCACTGCAAATTCATATAGGAGTGTGCACTACAAAGATTTGCTACGACCCAATCCCAGAAATTTGGTCCGACATTGATGGCCAATCCAAGAATATATGTCGGATAATGGATACTCAATCCCAGAATTTTGAAGAAGTAACGGAGAGAAATTCGACCTCAAAAGGTATGTAAAGGATAAAGGGCTGGGAACGACAATCTTGATCCAGGGTGGCCATTGGAAAGAGGCTCTGATCTGAGCACGTTTTTCAGCACGAAAAATATTTTAAATCTGTTCACCTGAAACTGAGCACGTGTTACTTGAAAATTTATCCAGCTGTACTTGCATTCAGCAACCATAACCAGAATTTTGAGTATGACAGTACACCCCAATCCCATAAAATTCCAAGTGAAAGTATACCCTAACCCTAGAAATTTTCTAGTAAATGTTTATCCTAATCCCAGAATTTTCAGGCCAAAAACTACCCAAAACTGGCGCACATTCCCGTCTTACCCCATAGTGAGGCACCCTCCACCCGGGTTTCTGGGTAATAAATACTATCCCTGTTTGATGGTTCATTATCTTTTTGTGTTTTGAACTTATTTTTACTTGGGATACAACCACCTTTCACTGTTTCGTAATTTTGAAATTTGTCAGTAGTGAGCCACCTTAAGTGCAACGATTAAGGTGGTTGTGCACGTGTGGGTTAAGAGGCAAACGTGACTATGACCTACCTTTCAGTAAGACAAAGCGCTCTTCAAAAACATACTTCACAAATGTTTTGCATGAATGGAATATGCTTGATGAAAATTTTAGAAATTCTGCGACAATAGCTGAGTTTAAACGTAAATTGCTTACTCTTATAAGACCGTTGAAAAAGTCCTTGTTTGGATTATTCGATATCGAAGGTGTAAAACATCTGACAATGCTTAGACTTGAATTTAGCTCGTTAAACGAGCATAAATTTCGACATAATTTTCAGTGTACGAGTCCGATGTGTGCTTGCAATACTGGAGTTGAAGATAATGCGCATTTCTTCCTGCACTGCCCTTTGTTTGTTCCTATGCGCAATGATCTCCTTGGCCAGCTTTCACACCTTCCAGGACTAGATTTAAGTAAAATAGATTCACAAGCCTTACTCAATTTGCTTCTATACGGCAGTCCAAAATTCAAAGAAACTGACAACAGAATTGTTTTAGGGCATCCATAGCATATATTAAAGCAGAAAACAGGCTTAACTAAAGAGTTCCCTGGGATTCTGTGGACTGACGGTGGCCCTTGGCTGTGGGGCTGCTATTTTCATTGCCGGGTTGCTGCTGGCTGGGTGTCGCTCGGGGGAGCTTTCTGGGTTGGTCCGGGGTCCTGTGGTGGCTGTGGCTTCTGCAGGGTCCGGGCTTCGCTCACTGGGCTCTTTTGGGCAGTGTCTGGTCTGCGCTGCTCGGCGGTGGGGTGTCGGCTCTGTCGTCTGGGGCATCTTTGGTTTGCAGGGCTTTCCCTTAGGGAGTTCGTTGAAGACCGAACAATCAGCGACCTATTGCTCTCTTGTGTTTAGAGTGGGTTTAGGTGAGCTCTTTGTGAGCCATGGCATCACCCATTGGCAACCGAGATTTCAACCATCTTAGCACAGGTTTTGCCGGTGCAGTTTTTCTTTCACATAAATTCAACCACCGGGTTAGCGCATACTAGCGCTTGTCAAGGCGGGAGGCGGGGTGATGTCATGGTGCACAGAGATCTTAAACTCCTTTTTTTTGCTTTGCTCTTTGTTTGTTTGTTTTTTTTTCTTTTTCGATTGTTGTTAAAGAGTTTGTTAAGTGCCTTTCATAGCCAGAACCAGATGACGACATGTCTATTTCTGCTATGAACGGCAAAGAATATTATATTGTATTTTTTAGTTTTTTAATTTACATTGATATATATAAAAAAAGAAATTGGAGAAAATAACCGGTTCTTTTACATAGTATGACTTTGAAAGTAAATTGAAGTTATGAAGTATTGAAGGAAAGTTTCCTGCCCAAAACAACCAGTCTGGGGACAAAGGTCAAATTTTAAAATCAGTCATCTTTGTCCATCTTACAAAAATCAAGTTTTGTCACCTTCTATCTAGTCAAAATCCTAAAGCTTACCTGTAAGCTGGTTCCTCTTTTGTCCGCCAAATATAAGCTCAAAAAACCAGTATTTCAAACATAAGCCCCGGGGGGGGGGCTAACTTCAATAGGCAGGTGACGGGGGTGTGCCATTTGACGTCTGAAATCGCACCCTAAAATTTATAAATTTTCGCGAAAACGATACCCCAAAATTTACAGGCCATTGAAAATGTATACCCTAAAATTGTGACAGCCATCCAAAATGTTAACCAAATAAGTGAAATTTGATCAAAATCAATACCCTAAAGAGTTATTTTTCTAAAATGACATCCCAAAATTTATGACTACTTGTGATTTTACCAAAAATGGTACCCCAAAATTCATTTTCTGCTGGAAAAAAGGCACCCCAAAAAATGGCACGTCCCGTACCTTCATATCTGGTAGTTACCCCCCGGGACATAAGCGGTTCTTCCTTTGTCCGCCAAAATTGACAAAAAAAGAACAAGAATTCCACCTTTGCACGAAAGTGGTCCTACCTTTGTCCGTCAAATGAAGATAAAAAGACAAGTTTTGGGACAAACCTGGGGAAATATCAGCAAATTTTTTTAGAACCTATGGACCACCTCGGAATTGCCGCTTGAAGACTACCAGTTTTGGGACACTGTTGTTCCATTGATATAATTACGACGATAATGTTGCCTGCAGGACAAAGACTGGGTTTGCTGCGAATGATATGGAATTTTGATGAGTAAAAAAAATTGGTCTTGGGATACTCGTGTCTTCATGGCTACGGCTGCCAGCAGTTTCTTTCAAAAGAACGTTATTTGGCCGAAACTACCGGTTTTCGGGACAAACGTCACTAGTGATTAAATGTTCCATCAAATTGAAGACAAATAACAACGTAAATTTGTCTTCAAAAAAGACCAGTTCTTGGGACAAAGATGGTGAAAAATTGTTTCGTGAACTACTGATTTTCGGACAAAGGTAGGACCATCGTCCTCAGTGTGACATGCTCGCCCTTGGGAAACCAATCTTAACAACTAAGACTACCTTGCAACCCCAAGAATAAATTGGAAACCACGTTTCGTGGATTTTTGGTGGGTTTTTAAGCCTCTTAGGGCAAAACAATCAAGAGCAAAACTAGTGCGGACTTGTAGTTAACAAATTTCACGTGAGAACGAGAAGCATGTAACAAATTCATAATTTCATGTAACTATTATCTTACTTTTATCATTTGATTAAACAAAATTTGATTCAAACAAAATAGAGTTATTTTGTACAATATATATTTTAAAACAGGGAAGGCGCCAGGGGAGGGCTAGGGGGCTACAGCTCCCCCATCGGATGCATATAGCCCCCTGTAGGAAGAACACAGCAAAATATCTTTAAATTTCCGATGGTGTTTGAAGAAGAAACTTAGCAGAAACTAGAAGTTTCCTCGGTAAAAACTAAGGGGAAAAGGAAGTTTCCGTTTGTCACATCAGAAATCATCGGAAATTGTGCCTTTCCTCTAAGTTTCCTCGGTGAAAATTCTCATGAAATTTTGATATTTTTGCTGTGGAAATTTTGGGTTCTCATCGGAGGAAATTTGGCAAAATAACGCACGAGGACACACTTTTTCAGTAATTTCAGCCCCTCTGTCGGAAAATTTCTGGCGCAACCCCTGTTTTAAAAGCATGTCATGCAGCACTCTCTTCTGTCATAATTTTGTCATACATTTTTGTTGTATTTTGTCCAAGTTGTGCCATGCTTTCCAGTTGTGCTATGTAATATCATGTAAGGAAGCTAATGTTGTGTCATAAGATGCCGCGTAGATTCATGCTATGTCGTTGTTGTTGTCATGTTGCCATTTTACAGTGATGTGTCATATGTCGTGTAGCCTGTGTTCCAGAGAACACAAGCTAATAATGTCGCATAATGTCGTGTAATGTCGTGTTGTGTCGTGTCACTGTCGTTATCATGTCATGTCGTGTTCTGTCATGTAATGTTCTTTTTTCTGTATTTCTTGCCCTCTCGTATCCTTTTCAATGAAAATCGTCTTTGTCTAGTCATACAAAAGTTTGTAACAAATTTTTGATCAATAAATAACTGCATTAACTCTATATTTCTATCATTTTAAGTTCTCTTACTTTTGAATTTCTAAATGGATAATAATTTTGTAACGTGTTTTTTTCTTTTCTGTCTATATGACCTGGTTTCCATTCACCAGATTTTTCATTTCAATTCTGTCTTTCTGAAGGACAACTGCAGCAACAAAAAGCTCTCGCATCAATGTAATAGTGAATTCTTTCATTACGTAATCATTCTTTAATTGTTTGCCTTCGTTTTCTGGAAGGCTTTCCTGTAAAAATAAATTTTTTTGCAACCATTTTAAAAACCATTCTTGTGCGAAGGCGCACTAAAACACAGAAATACAAGGGAGCTCTACTCGAACAACTTGAGAGCGGTTTGGCCTAACCACGCTCAGTTGAAGACGAAACAGAATAGAAAACAAGACAACAAAACAAGACACAGGGATCAAAACAAGGTAAATAGATAATCATTCAAAACATCCGTGTCCTAACACCCTTGAACTGAAGTTCCTCGCTTTCGTTTTCTCTTTAATTCGAAGATGGCGCTTCGGTTTAAAGAGACTCATATCATTACTCTGAAAACCTGATCCTATTTAGGCCCACACTCTGAGGTTCCTAGAGTACCAATCAGATTGCGAGTACTGTAATTACCACGGCTATGGCAGCTATGATAGAAATTTCGATTCGATTGAAGACAACATTCCCACAGGATTTGAGATTCGAAGCCGTGTCTCCATCATAATTCCATTGATGATTGCAGCAAATAGGGTCAGTTGTTTCACTGTTTCATTATGAGTCCATGTTGAGCAATGTTTACCGCAGGTATACGAGGGAATCATCGTCATAAGTCTATATATAACCTATGAATGAATGATCTTTGAAAGTTATAAATTAATAACAAAGAAGAACTGAATAACATAAACTTACCAGAAATTTCTTAGTCTTGAGTTTCAAGACACTTATAGATGCTGAAGTATGCTGACTAGCATTAGCTGCGGGTATCTGAAACAAAGAGAGAAATAAATGTTGCCTTTTTCATAGTTGGTTGGGAGATTAGGACCTTGGAAAAATTGTGTTTTCCGTTTCATTCAACCACATTTGAGTGGCACAATTTCGCCAGGGCACTTGAGGTCACGTCAATCTACCACCAAGTGAGGGGAATAAAATGGCGCCTTCGTAAGTGAAGTACAAGCAGAAGGAAAAAAGTCGATATATTGCGCACGAAATGGTAAATTAGGATAGGAATAACCCAATAAATAAGACGTAAGTCTGTTTTCTAAATTCAGTGCTTCCTACAGCCCGTGCTTTGTGGACAAAAATTTGTTCGAGCATCTGATCTCATTTTCATTTTTCATTTTAAAATTATTTTCATTTTAAAACTATTTACCCAGGGTACAATTATGTCTATATACTGTTTTACAATTGGCCCTGCAAAAGCTACTTACAAAATAATAAGTTATATAATACAAAATTTACAATAAAAATATAAAGATAATGTATAAGATTATTTTTCCTTGAGTTTGGACTTGAAGGCATTGATTGAGGGAGCCATCTTTGTTTCCAAATCAAGACTGTTCCAGAGACTGGCCGCGCGATACGCAAAGGATTTCTGGCCATTGCCAGCTCTCAACATGGGTATTGCAAGGTCAATTTTTTAGTTTCTCAATTCTCTTGGATGTACCCCGGATAATTTCACGAAAAGATCACTGAGATATTGAGGTGAAAGAGAGTTGAGAGATTTGTAAACCATAGAACCCGTTTCTTTATATATCAGCTTTTGTACAGATGGCCAACCAAGTCTCTGGAGCAAAGGAGCTGCAGATGCATCAAAAGGGCTATTTGTTACTATTCTGGCGGCTTTATTCTGTAATTATCTCACGGTCGAAATGACTTTAAATTATTCATATCGCCATAATTTCCAAATGAAGACAGATGCCTTCCCTCACTAAACTTTGAAGGTAGAATTTTAGACTCTAAATTGCAAAATCTCTAAGGTGAATTCCTTTTACTTACCTGACGTGCAGTTAACCTTTGCAAAGTATTCAGTTCATGGTAAACACTGTATACACAACTTCTTATTTTGATGTCTTGCTGTCTGCTTTCAAAGTTGTTAGCGCTCTCCATGGCCTCAACAAAATTTTTTACAACTTTGTGAATCCGAATCAAATGTTCCTGAACCTTGAAAGGATGAGATTTTCTAAGGGCCTGTTCACATGATCCCGCCAAGCCGGGATATCCCGCTTTGCCGGGATATCTCGCCTAGGCGGGACGTTTTTATTTGTCGCGTTTTTATTTGTTGTTTTTATGGGAAACACTGCCGGGACGGGATGAAATTTGGCGCCTTTTTGAAAAACATTTGGCGCTCTTTTTGAAACGTGTCATGGTTCCCGGGTTAAGGGCATGAGCAATAACGTCAATTTCATCCCGGCAAGGCGGGATATCCCGCCTGTTTCTGTTTACATAAGTAAAATCATCCCGGCCAGACGGGATATCCCGCCATGCGGAGACGGGATGAAAACATCCCGGCAAGACAGGACGGGATGAAAATCCCATGTAAAGGCAAATTGAAAAATGCATTTGTTTCTATAGGCAGCCGGGGTATCCCGGCCAAGCGAGATATCCCACCTAGGCGAGATATCCCGGCAAAGCGGGATCATGTAAACAGGCCCTATTAAGAATGTACTTGACATTTGCAAACGAAAAGAAATACAGGAACAAGCGATCTAGAGCAGAGAATTAAGAAATTGGTTTAAATAACGGAATTATCCTGAGGGTGAAGATGAATGTGAAGTTGCGGTTTTCAGCGCCAAGCCCTTCGGATCGCAGAAGTAGTTAAGCGCTAATCAAGTCCTTGACCCCTTGTCATGACGCTTGAGTGGTGGGGCCCTACCGCGTATTGAGCCCAATCTGCCTGACCTTTCTGGCTGGAAAGTCAGAGGATTACAACAATTACAACCAAATTCGCCTTTTTCCAGGGAGAAGACTGTTAAATCCTGCAAGAGAGTCAACGAATTAACCTGACACCTTGAAAGAGGAGAAAATATGTTGATACTTGCAATAAACATCAGACTTTGCTCTGTATGATATCTATTACCTTATTTTCTCTCCTTTCATGATTTCAGGTCAATCAGTTGCTTCTCTTGTAGGATTCAACCAGAGTCTGATTCAACAGTATTTTCTCCGTTAACTGGCTCATTTGGTTGGTATTCTTTTCCTGGAGTTAACAGTTTTCATTCTATAGATTGCAGTGTCTATGGTTGCATTAGTGGGTTTATCATGCAGAGTTTGTTAATGAAGGCTGTTTATGCAAAAGAGCAGTAAAGGGGCCAAAAATGTAGTCATTGCTTGAAAAACATATTGCAGGGCATTTGCTTAACAAAATTCTTGGTTTGTATCATATTACACGAAAATGCTTCTATCATTCAATTTCATAAAGCTTTGAAATTTTCGGAATGATTGGAGGCCACTGACACTTGGTTGAAGCTAATATAGTTGATTTTACCGCTCAAGCCTTATTAAACATGAAGACTGAAAGCGTGATGTATTGATTTTCTGGTGAGTAAGGTCTTCGTTTGTAGAATGCCTCCATCGGTCAATGTCATGAGGTCTTGCTACTATTGGCATTAGATGAATGCCAATGACACTTCGTTGAAGTTTCAATATTTCATTCTACCGCTCAATCCTTATCAAATATGAAGACTGACAGCGAGATATATCGATACTATGGTGAAGAAGCTCCTGGTTTGCGTCACAAAATAGGAAAATGCTTCCTTTCATCAATATTTTAAAGCCTTGATACTTTTGCTTGTTATGAAGGTAAATGACATTACGTTGAAGCTTCGATATTTGATTTTACCGCCCAGTCCTTATAAGAAATGAAGGCTGAATGCGAGCTATATCGATACTCTGGAGAGCAAGTTCTTGGTTTGTATCACAAATCAGGAAAATGTCTCTATCATTCAATACATAAAGCCTTGCTACTTTTAGCATGCAATTAAGGCAAATGACATCTTGTTGAAGTTTCAATACAGTAAAAAGTAAAAACCCGCCTATAAAAACCTAGTGATTAAGAACCTGCAGGCTGAAAATAAGAAATTAGACCAGAACTCATTCAGCTTGAAATTTGAAATAGGTTCTTATTTGCAGAGATCATCAAATTGAGTCAAAACTCCAGTTGCATAGTGACGGAATCTATACAAACTGATAAATACCAGATGGTGAATATTGCAAGGAGCGCTAAAATTGCGTCGAAAGCTTTTCATTGAATTCTATAAAATTTCTGATTTGTCCACAAACTTCTTTTATGAATGAAACCTCATTAAATCAAGTGTTTCCAGAATGCACAACAAGAAAGGTAGCTGCCTGCGTTGCAGATAAACATTTGCGGCTCTGTTTGTTTTTAACTCCTGGTTGAGAGAATTTCCTTTGCCTGCAATCACAAATTGCTTTGAAGCTAGGTGTGAACAAAAGCAACTGAAGCCGTTGTCTCTTACAAGATCTGTACTTGTTGTAATAAGGGCAGATTTTCTAATACAACAGCATCAGTTGCTTTGATTCACACTTCAATTAAAGCGATTAGCGATTTCAGACAAAGGAAATTCTCTCACGGTAATTCAAAACAAACACAGCGGCCAAGTTGCCCTGGAACTAGTATGCTGTCGCTTGGTGCGGGTTAAGGGTTGTCTTTAAGAGACGTTTTGTGCTTTAGAAGAAAGAAGGGTTAATCTAAAGTTCTCTCTAGTGGATTTTATGTACGTGATTCAGAAGCCGAGCAGAGGGCATTACAACTCCTGCATTTTTGTTGCTCAATTGCAAAGAGTTACTCTTCAGCTCCCGCGTAAAATAATCAAAATCTGTGCTACAGAACTTTAGATTTACCCTTCTTCTTTTGTTATGATCACCTAACTTCTCTTAAAAACCTCTCTTCGGCTGCACAAAGCGAGAGTTAGCCGTACTGGTTTCAGGGCAACTTTGCGGCTGTGTTTGTTTTGAATTACTGGTTAAGAGAAGTTCTTTTTCCTGTATTCTTTAATCGCTTTAAATTGAGGTGAGAACTAAAGCAACTGATGCTACTGTATTATCAAATCTGCCCTCGTTGCTTGTTGTACAGGTCTGCAGCTTTCAAACCATTCATCAAATTTCTATACTCACTGAAAGATTGAGACAATTTGAAGAACAGTTGGGTGTGAGGCCAAATTCCAAAGTTTTATTATTCCTCTCTTTATATCTGCCAGCATCCTGCAAAGAGTTTATTTGAAATAAACAAACAACTTTAGCATCAAAGAAAAAATCGCGTAGAACTCTAAAACATTGGGTGAGTCAGAAAAATGGATCCAGCCTATCATGCTCCCAATGGAGTCGGTGTTGGCCTCAATATATTTTGTGAAGGATTGTAGCTTCTGTGAAAAATTTAAAACAAGGGTGCCTACCTTGTGGGAGCTTGCATTTGCTATTCAAGGTCCTGTTAGTTACGGCGATTTTTAAACTCTACCCTTTAATGACGCGGAAGGTGTTGAAACTTAATCAAGCTTTTCCCGGCAATGTTGGGCATCAAAATGTTAAAGCTTACACGATAATAGGTCATTTTCAGGTATTTGTAGGTATAACAAGAATTACAACTTTTGGCTGCTTCCTAATTTCAAAAGTGAAAGAATGCACCAAACGGGACGAGAATCTGAATCTTCAGTAATATATTGAAATCGAATTTACAAATTGATTTCACAGAATCCCCTACAAAACTTTTCAAACAATGTGTTTATTTTTTCTGACTCTCCAGGCAGTACAGTCACTGTGGTGAATAATTTTTCCTTAGCCCTTTCATCATAAAATGTATCTGCATTTGGGTTAACTATAGAGAAACGTTTTGAAAATAATTAGCCAATGAAAAATCAACCAAAATCAACTAAAAATCTGCTACCTTTTTACCACTTTTTTACCACAAAAAGGACGATACACTTGAGCCACAAGGAGCAGAATTATTTGCAACCAATGGCTGAAACAATTTCGTTTTTACAAACGTGTAGTATTTTGTAAAGTGTTCATAGACGTAGGAATCGAGGAGGGCACTGGGGGCACGTGCCCCCAGATTTTGCAATAAACAAAGAAGTGCCCTTTTCGTTTTTAGAAAATACCCCCATTTTCTTAAGGATTTTCTTAAGGAAAATTTGCCCTCGAAGTGTCATGCCCCCCCAAAGTTTGAGATGCTTCCTACGTCCCTGAAAGTGTTTCATACATACTTTGTAGTCGTTCTTGCAGTTCTCTGTTGCAGTTTTGAATGTGTGAAGCTTCAGTATGGTATATCTGAGCATTTGTGTTTGTTGTGCAGATGACGTCATCGCCAAGGCAGTTTTGATGAACAGGGTAGCAAAGCACATTTCGGTAAACCACATTCGGCCTAGCAAAAAAGAAACAACCCTCAAAGTATTCTATTTTTCTATTCTTCGCGCTATTATCCGTATTCGATAGTATGAGATACGTATGCAAAATGGTTGAAAATTTGCATCTTAGATTTTTACAGTTTCAAATATATTATGAAAAGTGATGGCTTTGCCATTTGGTAGCCTGCTGGACACAAGCTGCAATTTCGCTACACTACAAGTAAAATCTTAGTAGTTTTTGCTGCTATTGCGGTATCATAGCAAGACAATTTCAAAATACTAAGTAGGGTCGTCGAAACTGAGGGACATTTCACTTATTCAGATTTTTCTTGAACTTTAATGATTTCTGCCAACGGTGTAAGATTTTTTGGGAATGAAAGCCCCCCCCCCAACAACAATTATCGCCTTTTGAAATGCGGCTGCTCTCTGGATGCCATGTTTATAAGAAACGATAGGCTAAATTTTTTGAACGTGAGGAAACAGCACTCCCTGAATGTAAAAAGCTAAGAAAATTTTGTAATTTGCAGTTTTAACTTTCCGAAATCACTCACGAATATTTTGACATTGTGCAGCAATATAAACTATTTGGAAATTGTTTCGAGTGTGAATTATACTTGTTTTGAGATCTTGCTTAGTAATTTAGGAGCCATTCTTACAGGATTTAACGAACTTGACACTTCTGGCATTAAAAACATAGGAAACACGTAAGAAACATTTGATACTAAAAAGGTCCAAAATTTAAGAAACTGCCTGTCAGTCCCAGACGTTAAATTCGTGTAATAGTTTGTCAGTTTTGACATTCAGTCAACGTAATACGTATTATAGAATGAAGGTCATTGGTGAATGAAATTCATTCGTAAACCAATGCCATACAAACATTTTGATAAAGCAACCGGCAAATTTTCTGGAAAAATACACGTCTTTTTATAAGAAACTGGTTTATAAGAAACTAGTACTAAGATGGCCAAAATTTTAAGAAACTCTAGTGCTACGTCTGAGAAGTACTAAGAAACTTTTCAAAGTTAAAAGCATGGATATTATAGCAAATAGATCGTTGAACCTTTATTCTTGAGCAACATTATCTAAAAATTTGTGTTTTCAACATAAAAGAACACTGTTTATTCCTTTATGATGTTTTAAATGTCAAGAAACATATCTGCGGCAGTGTTAGCAACCACATTGCCAATTCTGCATTCAAAAAATAAGAAACCAATTAAGAAACTCTTAGTACTAAAATGGACAAAATTTCATGCGAAATTAAGAAACTTTTAGTACTATGGCCTGATCCAAGTTTCTTATTAAAAAACGTGTATGTTATCAAGTTCAATTAAATTGTAACTGAAAAAGTTATTGGAACTTACAAGTTTGCAGCACTTGCATAAAACAAGAACATGAGAATTTCCTAAGAGGATTGAAAATCTACTTATCAACATTTTGCTTTATGTTAGTTAGATCCAGCTCTATAAAAAAGAGAGGCGAGCCCAAAACAGGCGAGGCTTCCAGCTCTAAGTGGTTTTTATAAGAAACAGTTTTATAAGAAACTAGTACGAATATGGTTAAAATTGTAAGAGCCTCTAGCATTATGTCTGAAAAGTATTAAGAAATTTTCAAAGTGAAAAGCAGGGATAGCATAGCAAATATATTGTTGAAACTTTATTCTTGGGTAATATTAACGAACCATTTGTATTTTTTAGCACTATCTATTCCTATTTGATGTTTCAGATGTCAAGAAACATATCTACAGCAGTGTGAGAGACCACATCTAGATAAATTCATAAATTCATAAATTCAAAAGATAAGGAACCAATTAAGAAAAATTGAGTACTAAAATAGACAAAAATTCATTTTGAATTAAGAAACTTTTAGTACTATGACCTGATCCAAGTTTCTTATAAGAAACATTAGGCCTTTCAAGACGGCTAACTTCAAAATTCGCGATTCTGAAGAAACCAACCAAAATTTCAGACTTACCCATTTTCAGATTTTCTTTCGATGTCCTCACTTCTTGCCTTTTTAACTTGAACTTGTGTTGTCTTCTCTTTCAGTGATTGAGTGTCTTTGTTTTCTTCTGGAGAATGCACCCTTCTTTTATACCCCTCCATTATGTCACAGTGCTGTTTTAAAAATGCATGCAAAAACATATTCTTAGAAAGAATGTCAATTACAGTTTCTGTATCGAAATCACTTTCACTCTTTTTCACAGCCAAAATGTACTGATGTGAGCATGCCAGAGCAGCGCTGCTAGACGATAAAATTCCCCTTGACTCTCTCCCCTCTCGTCTCCTAAGGATGCCGCCCTGCAGTTCCTGGAAAACGCTATTCACGTGATAATGCCGCACAGGAGCCTAAATGCATTACATGAGCAGGAAGTACAAAGTCCATCCATTGAATTAAATAGGAAGTGCCTATGTCTGGTTTTTCTTTTCTTTTACGAAAATGGTACATTACATACACACCTGTTGTTTATAAGGAACTGTATATAAGAAACTCAACTCTCAGATCAATAAGAAATTAAGACACTCTAGTGCTGGGAAAATGCAACAAGAAACCATTTATTTTAACAGAATTTTGAAAGACTTTAACAGAATTTTGTTTTGCATCCATTTGTTTCATGTATAATAGTACTTGTAAGGTACTTGAGTGATGTGTAAACATTGGACAGGTTTCAAAAACATTGCTTTGAAACTTCTTAAGGAAACACATAGGAAACATGAAGATTGTTACGGAACCTTTAAGAAAGTCGTAAGAAACTCTGAGTACTCAAAATCTGATAATTTCAAGAAAATTTCAGTATGGCCCAAAGATTCGTATAGAAAAAACTACATGTACTCTCTCAACTTCAGTAAAGAGCTACGCATGAGAGCCATCTTCGAATACACGTATTTTCATGAGAAACTTAGAATTTGGGCCAGAACTGAAAATTTCTTAAAATTGTCAGAGTTTCAATACCCAGAGTTTCTTACAAGTTTGGTCAAGGTTCCTTAACATTCTCTACGTACACTACCTGTTCCCTCCTGAAGATTCGAAAACAAAGTTTTTTGAAGTTTTGCCAATGTTTACACTTTATTCAAGTACCTTCCAAGCAATATGATACGGGAAAGAAGCGAAAATAGAGTAAAATATGCCAGGGATTTCCTTTATGGAAGTAAATAGTTTCTTAACTATATTTTAACAGGAATGGAGTTTCTTAATTTTTGGCGATCTGAGAGTCGGTTTCTTGTAAAAAATTACATGCAAGAACCTCGCAAAGTTGAATTCCTTGAACATAAGAAGTGGCGATGTCTGGTTTCTTCTGTTCTTTTATTAATAGAATGGTACATACTCTCTCAACCACAGTAAAGATCCACACGACTCCCGCAACCTGAAATCTTTAATATTTACTCATTTATATAAGAACTTCTTAACACTGGTTTCCCTTGGTTCTTCATTGGTTCTTGTTATGAAGGAGAAATGGATTGAGATAGTTTTCAACTGTGACAAAGCAAAAGCATTAAGTTGATTAAAGTGTAAAATAGGACAGTAAATTCTCTTAACTTCAGATTGACCTCTTATCGCCCGGGGTATAATTAGAATCTTGGAATGACAGGGATATGCCACCCAACGTTTGAGGGTAATACCAATGTTTAAAGGTGATCTGAAGCGAAAATTTTTATTGATGCAAATGGATAGCACTTTTGAATGATAAAGAATGTCGTTTACCATTTTGTGATACCTTGTTTCATTTTCAAATTATACACTGTTTTGTATGATTGGCTGATGACGTCATTTTGTTTGCAAAAGGTAATGAAAATGTACGAGGCTCGCTATGTTTCCTAAAGGAAATTGACTCCAAGAACATTTCTTAATTTGGCATACCTTTCTAAACATCATATCAGTCCATGAAACAATTTCTATTACATTTATTCAGCTCAACTTAAATGTCTCCGACAACTGTAACCTTTCAAAGCTTAGATACAGCCATATTCCAGTACATCATCCTAGCGATTTGCAAACAAAATGACGTCATCAACTGAAACTTAATATCAGTGGATAACTTGAAAACGAAAAGGATATCAAAGAAATTTAAACAGGAGTCCGTATCCTTCGACAGTGCCATTAATTTGAATCAATAAAAATTTTCGCTTCAGATCACCTTTAAGGAATCTCGGTCGATCTTCATACTCATCTTTAAGGACTTTTTAGAGAAGAGCCTGAAGAATTTCTTAGAAATCAAGATTCACTCACTTTAAATATACAATGCGAAGGAAAAGTTGCCACCAACCAAGTTTCAGAGCTTAGACGATAAAATCCCAACGTTGCAAATAGCAAACTCGACAAACATTTTGTTTCAAGTCAAAAAGCTAACCATTACTGGCGGAAAATTTAAATTCTGAGACCACAATATTCAAGGATTTTCGAGGTTCTAAATCCATTATGGACGGCAAGTACACGTTGCTCCATTTATGGAAGTTGCCAACCCGGATTTGATCATGCCTGGGATAGGCTACGGCAGTTTCCTGGTGAACGATTTCGTTTTAAAAAGGCGAGTGTACGTTCTTGCAGCAATCGGTTTCCAAATTTTTGGCCTAGGGTAAGTTTGGGGTTATTTGGGTCTGCTAGGTAGTTTGAGCCTGTTTGCTTTTGCACCATCAAAACGATCGTAAGTTCAAAATTCGATTCATGGCTCTCAATTGGTATTGAATCTATACTTTTAGGAGCTGTTTAAATGGTGTCAAAGAATTATTGGATGATTTATAGTGCTCTTATTCAATACACCACTTTAATTAACAGCCTCGTTTTGGAAATTATTCAAGGTTCTGTCCTATGAAATTTTAGAGGCCAAATTCAGATTTGGTACCCAAACTTTAGTCTGATCACAAGTTTTCTTGCTGCCAGCGGTCATCGTTTTAACTTTATGACGATTCAAAGTTTGAAAATCTATAAGGGATTTGACCGTGAAAAATGGCTCGGGATGTGTTTCACCCCGAACGAATTTTCACGGTCCAATCCCTTATAAATCTTTGAACTTTACATTGTCATAAAATCAACATCATAATTGCTAGCAGTTTAAAAACACGTAACAAGACTAAAGTTTGGGTGCTAAATCCGAATCTGTGCTCAAAATTTTCACATGAACAATAGGAAGAGACTTTGACAAATTTCCAAGACGAGGCTGCTTAATTAAAGTGGTGTATTTCTAGCAAACAGACCTAATTACGTCCGTATACCCAACTCCTCTTACTATATCCCCTTCATTCTGGTAAAAGTGCGACCTCACCCCAAAGGTCTTTTGCTGTCATATTGGGAAGGAGACGACAATTCAGATATGACAAAAGACCCTGGCGACAAGGTTGAACTTGACGTTGTCATAGGGATTCTTGAATTTTGTCATAGAATTTAATGTAACACCGCTTGAGCCAAGAATCGAGCCAAGAATCACAAGACAGGAGGTCCTTTCATCCTGACATACCGCGCCGTTTTGTCAGCAGGTCCCGTTTCTCGTAAAAGAGGAAAATACTAAAATCCCAATTCCGCTGCCATTTTGCTCTGTCCCGTATCCCGCTAGCTAGCAGCTGCACATCCTGTATCCTTCTCGTCATCAAAAATGGCAGAGTCTTCTTCGCATTGCATTCTCTTTTTGGGACTGGGTCTGTTGATTTGCCTAATGATTTGATGCAAGGAGTTAAAGGACAACACTAACATATATCCGACAAACAGAACAACGATCAGGAAGAAAACGAAGATTGGTTTGCAATTTACTTTTACAATTACTACAACCATACGCTAGGTTTTCAGATGTTAGTATTAATCAATCAATCAATCAATACGCTGCTACCTGTGATTTCATACGGGGCGATCGGGCAGAAGTATCGAGCAGATTTTTTTGCAACAATTTTTGTTCTCCACCGGCCATGTAATACAATAAGTTTTGCACAGCCCCCAACCGAGAAAACATCAGCATTTAGCACGTTGACTTTTTCGTTACTCTTTCCTCATTCCAGTTTAAAGTGCTAATGCAACAAAATTTTCGAATCTCTTTTTTTAGTCGATTCTGAGACATCTTTATGCACTGATTATCATCCTGAACACCGATTTAAAATCGGATGCGCGAATGTTTTTTTATTGCAACTCAAAGTTCGAGATTTTGGCAGGTTGCGGGCGAATTTCTCTTGTGAGCCGATGACGTATGAAGTAGAACGCCAATCTGAATAGAACAATAGCACGCCCTTTCTGTACCTTCACAACACCACAACTTCACAGGAGCGGTGACTGAGTGCAGGAAACAGTCTCTGAGTGGAGGAAAGGGCTGTGTTCCTAGTGTCGGCCCTAACTTGATAAGCCGTGGAAATAGTCAGTGCACCAATTACGTATCAGTTCATTTATTTTTCGATGAAGTAAAAGATAAAGCAAAACATAGACAGGTGAGCGCCAATTTAGGCCACTTAGGCCATTACGTAGGTTTATTTGTTGTTCTTTTCCCTTCAGATTGATGTCGACGTACAGGAGTCGTATGATATTTACGAACTTCACATTTTTGTTTGCAACTAAACAGAACATAATTTCACCTTTTTACGTTCTGTAAAGAATAAGTATTATCTGTTGACAGCACAAAACTGACAAAGATTAACATAGCTAGGTTAAATTGCCAGTAAGAAGGCCAACGACAGTTAGAATGGTGATTGGGAGAATTTTCTGTCATGTAAAGCTTATGAGATCATCCAGCTCTATATACCAGTGAGGCTTTTGAAAAAGAAAGAACAGAAGAGCTCTATGCAGACACCAACAGATTGTTAATCTTATATTTATTTTCCCATTATTGTCAGCTGTTATTCCAAAATAGAAATGAAATGATACTCCTTTTCTACTGTGGCTTCTTTCAATATCTGCTTCTTCTTCAAGCTAGATTATCTTTCAATCAAAATAAAAAGATCTTTCGTGGTACATTTTCTTTGCCTCACTGACTATGCTACAGGTCTCACATGGATCTACTTTTTCCACAGAAAATGAACCAGAATGCTGTAAGCGAGACCCAATGGAACAGGCTGGATCAAGTACAAGGAGGGAAAAGGATGAATGCCACTGCTGTGCACAAACAAAGAAGAGGCACATACATTGAGAGACGAATATTTTTTGCAGAGCACTGACAGTTGCTATAATTGACAAATGCCTTCATTTCAATACTTACAAGCTAAGAACTTTGAAGAATTGAAAATACTTCTGAACATGTATGGATGGTTTGAGAGCATATGTTTTGGAAACATTGCTAGTTTACTTGAATTGGAAAAGGAAATCAAAACTCAGCCAATCATTTTTGCAAGTCTTTTATAGGACTCAACTTTTCATGCTTTGCTGCATGCTCCAATTTCTTGCAAGGCTGCTCTTTCTTGCAAGAACTCTGGTGAAAACATTTGCTCTCAAATATTGTAATGTTTACAGCCTTATTCATTATTTGTATAGCAAGTATCAGGTGCTGTATGGAACTATGTCCTTATCTGGTGGTATTTGCAGGCTGGTAGTGATTGTCTGTTGTTCCAACTAGTGTAGCCACATGACCAAAAAACCAGCCATCCATTGACAATTCTGCTCCACAGCTCCTGGGCAAAGAAAGTGTATCAGTTAACAGAAGTAATATTCCTTTGTGATGGCTAAGGCAAAATCCATTTCTATTCATTTCACACAGCAGCATGGTTGTCATATACACTAATTAGCAACTGACAATAAGGATGCAAATGAGCAGTTTCTGAGTTATCTCAGATGCCTATTGCTTATATTGCACTTTACATATTGTGAAATGGCTAATATTGGGGCAGAAAAGTGTTATATCAACTTATTGTGTGATATAAAGGGAGAAGATACCATTCTTCAAAGTGAAATTGAATATTCTCATTTTTTTGTCTTTGACTTGCTGGTTCAGGGCCAATTGGTGTACACTGCAAGATATTATTGGGGGCAATGCTACTTTTCAGTCAAAACCATTGTTCCATGAGCGTGTGGCCGAGTGGTTAAGGCGTCTGACTCGTAAACCAAAGGTCAGAACGGCCGTAGGTTCAAATCCCACGCTGGACAGTTTGGTCGCTGTCCGTAACACTAGCCCGGGTCGACCAGAGCCATGTGAGGGAAATCTGGTAGCTGTGGCTGGTAGCTGCGGCGGACTGATGGTAAAACATCCGTGGCCCCTGCTGGAAATAAGTCTCTCAGACTTTCGCGGGCTAGCCACGTTAAATATAAATACCTACCTACCTACCTACTTGTTTACATTATTTTACAAAAAATTCTTTGTTCTAGCCAACAGTGGAGTGATTGCACCCCATCATCCCCCAAGTGTCCACCACTGGTTCAGGCATATCAGCTGCGTATTGCTCTGAGTTGAGATATGATCAGCTATTGTCAACAAAACAACAAATTGAGTATTCAAACAAATTTGATCTTTTCTCAGATCTTGGAGGACTTGACAAAAAAGTCATCAAAATTTTTTTGCAAACAGTGGTCTTGCTCATTTCTGCCTTGCTCTGCTTTTGCTGGGTGGGGTACGCTCACACTTGCAAGTCATCCATTAGGGGTCAAACCAATTTTTAGGACCTCTGTTTATCAATGCATTGTAATCTTGATACTGAGTATTGTAAGTTATTTATCAAAAGTGCCATAAAACCCCAGGGGGCACTCAGCATATGCACACAGGGAGGTAAGTCCAATATTTTTGCGTCAGAACATTGCCAAAAGTGATATTTTTGGGGTCCAAAGAAAACTGAAACCACGATCATGATGTTTTTTTAACCAAACATCGTTTAAATGATATTTCTGGGCTCACTATAGGCAATTCTGACTTGTATTTGAATTGTTTCTAAGTATAAAATGAGCTGATATTTTTGGGTTGCGGGGAAGCTGAAGTGATATTTTTGGGTTGCCTGAAAATTTCTTGGACCGACTCCCCCCCATATCTGTATGTGCTGAGTTCCCCCCTGGGCATAAAACATTCAGTTGTGCAGTGCACAGTAGCATCTGTGCCTGAGTGAACCACCCAACAGTTCATCATTGCTCTGTGGAGAAGAGCACCTTTTTCAGTTTGTATTTTTGGTGAAGTTTTCATATTTTTAGTGAAGAAGGGAGAACGAGATATGACTATATGAGTGAATCATGATTACAAATGCGATTTGCCTTGCAAAAATTACACACATTACGCCTGAATGTTTCGCGGAAAAGGGGGTTCTTTCGGGATGAAAGATTCAGTCACTTTTTGGGGCCTGACAATACCTTCTTAGGCCTTCCCCTTGGTTGAAACGGCCCACAGGCTATTTAGGCCCTAAATGTGATAGAATTGCTCAGATAAGAAGTTACCAAAACCTTCATATTCACTGAATATCACATACCAGTCACTAACGGCAACGTTCTTCTCAGATCTGGGCCACACTTTCCTCGTACACATCACCTTTGCCCTTGGCCTTGGCCTGCCTGGCCTTCTTCTTGATAAGGCAAGTGAGCTTGTGTTGGCTCACAAATCAATGATCTTCATCACAGGATGTCGGAGAATGATTATCGTGGAAAACTCTCATTGCTGCTGTATTCGCTGGCATCCCACGTCGATTTGGCAAAGCTTAAATCAAAATGAATCTGCCTTCGAGAAATAGCAAGAGACTGCCACTGGTTTCTGACCGGAGTGTGCTTTGTTGTTGTTGCACAATGCCTATGATAAATTCAATGCGTTCTACTTACTACGTCACGCGCGATATGAAAATTCGCCCTGACCTCGCAACTTCAGGGGGGCTATTTCAAGACAATTTGATTGTTCCCTGTTGCCTTTCTTTATACCATATTGCTCGGCAGAGATTGAAGTTTCTTTTAAAGCGAAAAAACGAGGTTCGAAAATTTCGTTGCATTAGCACTTTAACTTTTCTGACAATTTGTTCATGCTTTGAATGGCTTGAGAAAATAGCAAATGAATTAAGCAATTTGGTAGACCATATGGACTGTGGTAAACCATAGTTGGCGGTAACCAGGGTTGAGGGCATCGATACCCTGGGTGTCAGACTTTCCTTTAGAGAGAGTCTGGTACTGAGGGTAGGGTATCGAGTGACAGCCACAAACTCTCACTTCAATTAAAAAACCATAATCCCCCAGGGTCCTTTGCGGGCGCAACAGTAAGAACTCCCAAAATTGAACCACTTTCTAAGAAACATTTGGCTGGCTTTGTTGAGAAATGGTGTCCTTATGTAAAAACCATTTCTTAGGAGCATTTCTCATTTCTCATTGCTTAGGAGAAAGTGGTCTTTTTTCACGGGTTCCTACTTTACCGCGACAGCTATTGTGCACACAGTTTACAGATACGTTGGATACACCTTTCTGTTCTCGGCTTGCCATCGTGAAAGATAAGAGAAAAACGAAACTTTCATTTTGAAATAAACTCCTTCTGTGGAGTTGAAAGTCAACTGACACTGGAGCACTGTTGTACGATGACACTACCTGTGACGATATACTTTCGTCGCAACGAAAAACACACGTGACTGAACTATGACTTTATGATGCAAAATTCTGGAAATCGGAAGGTTCTTGGAAAAACCAGCTGTGCATCAAGACATATTTCCTCGTTTATCCAGTTTTTTGCTGAAGCAGTGATTTTTGCAAGGGGCATAGTTAACACTCTCTAAACCACAGGTGGCAGAGAATGGTTCAGTAATGTTTGCACGATTCAGTAATACATACAAATGTACTAAGCTTTAATTATACCTGCTAGTTAACTGTGTTAAATTTCTCTTGAATCCTCTATTGATGACAAAGACTCCAATCGCTTAGGCCACAAGAAATTCTGTTATGTTGTTGCTGTTGTATTGAATACAAATTGCAAAAAGCACAGTGCAACAAGAGACTCATCGTCATCAGTGTTGGGGGTAAAATGGGTAAGCATGGAGTAAAAAGGGCAGAGTCAGAAATTTGGATAAGACTGGCCAAATGTTTTTGAGACTTTTCCTCTCGCTAGAACCAGCCGAAATACCATACTTGGAACAGCGAATTACGATTTATCGATCTTGGGTATACAGTTTTCCAGCAATCAAAACTGCCCATTTTACTCAAACCCGCTCAAACCTACCAATTTTATCCCAGTAAAACCTAATAACAATGAACATAAGCGCACGAGGCGGGGGGGGGGCCGGGGGGGCGGTAGCCCCACAACTTTGGAAAAATTTTCAAAAATCAGTCTCTTTCGGGCAAATTTTTGCCCTTAGTCGGGCAAAATTGTTGGCAAACAATGGGCTTTGTGTCGAGCCGCCCCCCTAGATTTTTCCTTCCCGTACGCTTATGACAATGAAGGGGAATGGCAACCTCGTCTCTAAGAGCTCTTGGGTCCAATCAAAGTAAAGAAAAGTTTAATCAAAGTATGTGTCCAAACACCTTGGTGTCTTCTGGTACCAAGTTATCATTTAGGCCTAAAGCTTCCACTCCATTAAAATCCATTCAATGGCATAGAAAAGGTTGTGTTTATGCTCCTGAGTAAAATAATGCACTTACCAATGACTCAGGCATCACTTTGACTTCCTTTGCTACTAAACCACAGCAAATCTTTTTAAGAAACGACCAGTTATCGGTTTACTGCAAACAGTTTCCTAGCTCTGTCTTTTTCTCTGTACATTCTCTGCTTAAACAACAGTAGGCTAGGCCTATCTAAATTTTGTGACGCAAAAGACTCGCCTCGCAGAACTTATTTTTTGGCACGATAAAGTGATTCAATGCACTTGACACACGCATGAATAGTTTCACACATTTCATGTCATTCAGTCAATGCAAGCAAACAACGAACAAAGAACAAACGAAAAGACTTCGCGTCGAAAAATGACATTACTCATGAACAATTTGATTCGGAAGTTCGGAAGAGAAAACTGAAAATTGTTTAAAATTTTGAAACCTCGAGTTTCTACAAGTAGGTTTGTTTTACTCATTGCAAGTAATGTGACCATACTCTTGGGAAGCTTTAGTATAACATTCTGTTAGTTTTTGGACTCATGGCACAACTTACTTTGCATGGCACGAAATATGTTTGAGAAATCAAAAGATGTGTTATCCAGAGATTGATCACATGACTTGAACTGGGTGTAAACAAAACCTTAGCCGATTTTGTATATGATTTAGTAGACTTGCTCCAAGTCTATTCCGAGATATATCATAAGGAACATAGTTACTTCTGCGGGGGCGTAAACCACGAAGAGGACGCTGCGAAGGAAAAGCGAGGGAGAGTTTTCCCTCGCAGCGTCCTCTTCAAGGTTTACGCCCCCGCAGAAGTAACTATGTTCCTTAGTGCTGATATATCTCGGAATAGACTTGGAGCAAGTCTAATGATTTAGTGATGCAAAGCTTTTGCGGAGCCACAACTGTTGAAAATACCCAACTTGATATTGCACATTTTGATTTAGCGTTTTCTGACCATCAACTACCCATCTTATCACGAAATCACGGGGGGGGGGTTCTAAGCTAAATTTCGGGTAGGGGTGAGCCGCCAACAGTTTCAAAATGGGACCGTTGGCTAGACCAATTTTTTGTGAAAATGATACCCTTGGCTAGACTAATTTCTCAATCAAAAGTGTCCTGACTTGGCGTTTTCTAGACAAAACTAGCCATATTTTCTCATTCTCAGGACAAAAATTTTTTAAGAACTAGATCATTTGCAGGAATTACCGAATTTTTACTGTGCTTTGACCAAAATTGCCACAAAGCATACCGTTGCCTGACTAAACTCGACTAAAATTGCCAAAAAGTATACCATTGGCTAGACTGGAAGTCCCAAAAAGTATACCCTTGTGGGCGGCACATTCCCAGGTACCTTTACTATGGAAGGAAGTGCACGAAATACCCATCTTACCCTTCCCACACTTGGTTACTGAGACTTGTTCACGCAATGCAAGTGATACAAATCGCTGTTTGATGAGGTTGCTTTCAAAGACAGCTGAAAAGAATTTTACGCAGCGAGCTCTATATCAAGATGAGATCATCCAGAAAAAACTGTCGCTGCTGAAAAAGTTATTCATCATTTCCTGCATGAAACTTAGTGCTGCTTAGTGCTGGGAATGCAATGGAGTTTCTTAAAAAAAATTTAGCCCTCTAAAAATCGATCAAAATACATTGCGAACCACGTTTTGAACAAAGCAATACAAGAAAAAGCAAAACCAAAAACAAAGATTGTTTTCGTTCACTTTTAGTACTTTGGATTTTTGATACACTTTGTGTCTATAAACACTTGCAACTCATCGTTACCTAGACTGAAAGTTTTTCAAGAGGCTATCACAGTTTCTTACGAGTTTCTTAAAATGACTTTCCACGATCGTTTACAGCTAAAAAATTTTAGGAGCATAGAAAGAAATTTAGGCCCCGTTTACACGATACCGTTTTCATTTCATATCGGATTGGGTAAGGAAATCCGATATGAAAATTTCTCCTGTTTACACGATGCCGTTTCATTTCATATCGGATTGGTTTCATATCCACTTTCAGAGCGTTTTCATTTGAAAAAAACACGAAAACGGTATGAAGCATGTCGGATTGGTACGTTCTCGTGTAAACAGGAGGCCAATCCGATATGGAATGAAAACGGTATCGTGTAAACAGAAGGCCAATCCGATATGAAATGAAAAAGGCATCGAGTAAACGGGGCCTTACTTAAATCTGGTCAAAATTGTAGTAATTCTATTGTTCCCTTGAGATTTTCTGGGGTAGAGCAACTGCCTCTGTCTCCCCTATAATAATATGTAAAAACTCTGTTCTGGCACTGCAGGTGCATTCTCTGTAGGTGCAATTTAGGTGCATTCTCGTGCAAACCTCTTTCATTTTCTGGCCAACTTCGTTTCCTCACAGCCTCAAGCATTCCATCCCTATCCACCCACTCAAAAGGTCTTTATTCAAACAGAAACAGACACAGTTTATGATGATTATGATGCTTTTCTCAATGCTGCGGCACTATGATACAAGTAATAGCAATCCTAATTTTAATACCAAAACAACTGGCACCTAATCTACCTACAGAGTATGGAAGATGACATCACGCTTTACATAAAACTGAAAGGTTAGTGTCGGTTAAAATCAAAGGTTAGAACACGTGGAGGTTTCCACTCCTAAATCTATTTACAGGGAGGTAACGTAGACTGATTGTATATTCGTACTTATCGCTATTGCTGGAGGGATGGGCGCTCAAACTACGACTCATGTCCTAAGGGCCGGCCCCCACTGCAGTAGTTTTGGTTGGCGACGTGCGCGTTTGCTTAGTGCGCATGCTCTTTAACAACAGAGCATGCGCACAAGACAAGCGTGCTGGTCACTGACCGAAACTACCGCATGTGGAGGATGGCCTTAACGCTTCCAGAAACCGATATGGACTAAATCACCTGCAATTTTTTCTCAAAACCATCCACCCTAAAGGCCGACCTCCACTTCGGTAGTGTTGGTCGACGACGTGCGCGTTTGTCTTGTGCGCATGCTCTTTAGCAACAGAGCATGCGCACATGGCGAGCGCACTGGTCGCCGACCGAAACTACTGCAAGTGAAGGACGGCCTTAAAACACCTATAAAAACGGTCTTTCTGAAGTGCTACACTGTAAATAAAGCTATCAGTACTTAGGTGGATGTTTTTTGGAGCTAATTCAGCAAAAAACTCCTACCTACAAACGATATTTGTTTGTTTGGGGACGCAAAAGATCTCTTAAGTTCGTTCGGTACTTCGAGATTTTGATCGCTGCGGCCGTTCAGTCGAACGCGCTTGAAGAAAAATCACCCAATCCAAGCAAGTTATTCGAAATATTCCATTCTGATTGGTCAGGGAACAGATGCGTGCTCCGAAGGCAGAGCAGAAACTGCGTAAAATGACGTCATCGAGTAATATGAGATAAGGAAGTGTTTGGATAGATAAGCTTTTTGAAATGATAAATCAAGAGTTCAAAGCTCTAGGAACAAAATATCGATAGTTGCCGAATTTCGGGCAAAGTTACGAATTTTCACGCATGCGTGTGCAGTTTTTGTTCTGTCTGCCCCGAAACGAATTTTTTTCCGCTTTGGGAACAGGTGGGAAATAAGGCCCTCACTGAAGCGACAAGATACGGTAAGGGTGGCGGCGAGGAATTTTTACCAAGATGCACTGCGTTCTTTGATCGAATTCCTATAGAATAGTTATAGATTCATAATTCGAACACAATGCATCTTGGCAAAAAGTTACTCGCCGCCATCTTTAGCGTAATCGTCTATTCAGACTTTTAAATTGTAAATAGGACTTGAAATTTAAAGCGCAATTGAGTATCATTTAGTCTTGTGGCGCGATATAAATTTTGCATTATCATTATCAAAGTCACCCGCTATTAAAGTTACTCTAACGTTACTCTCCAGAGTTATACACTCCGTGACAAGTATTAACAACTATTAAAATAAAAATGTCAGCAGCTCTGCTCCTGAGCAGTAGTAGGTATACAAAACGAAACATTAAAATGCTGAAAACAATAAAATTGCTAGAAATCTACGGAAAAACAAAGTGGCCAGCTATTTAATAACAAAGAACATTTCCGAGACTACTTCCTACAGTTATTTTCCATTTAATACCAGCTATCAGTCCATCAGCTAGATTGTCCAACAAACAAAAAATACTGTTTGTTATTTCAAAAGGTTTAAATCTAAGACTTCTAGTACATAATGTTAACCCTTTCACGCCCGGCTAAAATCAAGCATAAAAGGAAAACCTAATGTAGACTGTCATTTTCCAGGGGGTATCATAATCATTCAGTAAGCAATAGATAAATGCAATGTGCATAACCTTTCAAATCAATCAAAATTCCAAATGCTTTACCCCCTGAAAAATTCGCATTTCCCAATGAATACTGTTGGGCCATATGGCCCTTCCAGGGTTGAAAGGGTTAAATGAAATTTGCTGCGACTCATAATTTTTTAATCTCCCAAGAAAATTCAATAGAATATTTACAACTTGGTTTTCTTACGTGAAAGTCAAGCAGACAAACAAACAAAAGTTTGTTTCGCACTGCTGGATCAAAGCGTTGGTGCAAACTAACCAAACGCAGCATAAAACGTGACGAGCATTAAAGAGTCCTTGTCACCCATGGTCCTTTGCTGGCACTTTGCAAGTTTAGACTTAGTCGGACAGAAAAGCTTTATTTTTGTTGACTTTTCTATCAATTCTAACACTGCAGTGTGGATCCATAATAGACATTTTTGCAATTTGGAGAAGGAGACCACAGGGAAACGAGATTAAATGTTAACCGTTGCATTTGTTCTTTGATAATCTATATTTCTTTTCATTAACTTTGTTATTTCTTCTGTTTTCTATGTAGCTCCATTACTTATTCATTTTCCGTGACCTCTAATGTGCCACGCAGCTAGCTTTACTGCGAGGGAGGAAATGCATTAGAGGTCACGGAAAATGAATAAGAAATGGGGCTACGTAGAGAACAGAAGAAATTACCCAATAACAAAACAATAAATGCAACGGTTAACATTTAATCTGGTTTCCCTGCGAAGAGACTAGGGAGAGGATGGCCCAGTCTGATAGCCTTGGCAACTGTCGGAAATAAGGGGAATCGCATCCTTGCGGCTCGGTTTCCTTTCCTCCAAACTTGAGTTGTTTTCTATTTATTTGCATCTTTCGTGAGTCACACGATAGTTATTGGACCGGTAAGTGTTTTCTTTGGATTATTAAGCTATCTGGTCATCCTTTCACCCATTGCTGAGCATATTTTGAGCCAATTTATAGCATGAATGTGTCCTAAGCTATGAAGGGCTCAGTTTAGGCCCAATCGATCAACAGGTCTAACTTCAAACTTCAATGAACAGGAGCAATAAAGTGCCTCAAAATAAACTCACCAATTGTTATCTATGTTTTTGCGATCTATAAACCCTGATAACTGAGGCGCAATGTCTTGGGCAGTAGGGACTCTGGAAAGAGTCAGCAACGACAGAAATTTTCGCCTCCGTCGCTGGCCTGGCAGCTAATGTGAAACAGATTCCACCATCTATCAGTATCGAATCGTATGTGTACCTTTTTGTAGGTGTTTATTTGTTGTCTATTTACTTGTATATCTTCATGTGTTGGCTATGGGGTAGACATTGTCTTTTCCTCCTCATGGTATCATCCTTGTACTGTTACATAGTAGTTAGAGTATAGTAGACTGTAGCATGTATTGTAATTTTCTATATTCATATATGGAAAGACACCTAGATAAACTAGAGAAAAGACTTCGAATTACCATGCCAAGCAAGTATCATGCAACTCTAGAAAGATGCAATTAAATCGAGAATACCGTAAAAGCTCTATTAAGCCCACGGGGGGCTTTTTTAATTTTGGACCTTCGAGAGGGGGGCATGATAGAGAGGGGGCTTATTAATATTCACAAAATCACGTGACAAGGGTATATTTGGTAGCTTTCAGTTCTTTTATCCCATATTTTGCAGAATCAACACAAAATTTTATGGCTCCAATACATAAATTCGACACAGTTTTTATCCCAAACCATACTAGAATTAAAATAATCAATTCTTAATAAATACGACTTTGTACGTGGTAAGTAATAAAACACAACGTTTCGAGCATAACTCTTCATCAGGTGTGAAAGTAAGTTAGAGGAGCAATAGTAGAAGGTTCTACTATTGCTCCTCTAACTTACTTTCACACCTGATGAAGAGTTATGCTCGAAACGTTGTGTTTTATTACTTACCACGTACAAAGTCGTATTTATTAAGAATTGATTGTTTTCATTACTATAACGACGTACTACACGCAAAATCTACTGTTTTATTAATTTGCATCCTAGAATTAACCTGTAAGGTTGTGTAGCTAAATAAATGGAAAACATTTGGTAAATTCTACAATAAGGTATAAGTGGTGGGGGGCTTATTTCAAATTTTGACTCAGAGGCGAGGGGCTTATTAGAGAGGGGGGCTTAATAGAGCTTTTACGGTACCTCGAGTTTGCAGGAAACTGTGGCCGAGACGCAAGCTATATATATCAAAGAAACGGAGCAAATTACCCCATTCCTACTTTCGCCAAGGCTGTCAGAATGGACCACGCTCTCCCCAGTCCCTTGCCCCAAATTGCGAAAAGGTCTAATTCCTATTGCAACATATTTGATTTTCAAACAGTATGAAATTGTAATGTGTCGGGTGAAAATGGCTCTTTAAAATCCACTCTCTGAAGCTACCTACAAGCCTAAATATTTGCAAAGCGAATAAAAAAGATATATATTTTTCCAGAAAGGCTCGGCTATGAAGCCAAATTCACGCATTATCCAGCCTTCCATCTGATCATTGGAGACATGATGGAAAATGTACAACAAGTTTTGTCTCCTCCATCTGGCTATGATCATATTTAGCAGCTTACTGCAACAAAAGCAATGACTATTTACATGGGATTTGGCAGGCCTTGCTAAGAAAGGCAAAGGGAAGACGATAATAGTGTAACGTATGTTGCCAGATAGTTTCAACGAGGGAGCAAAGGTTACAACTGATCTAGAATTCGATGCGACAAGTAGGAAAATCGCGGAAAATGTACAATAAATTTTGTCTCCTATCTGGCTGCTAGACTGATTACAGTGAGTCTCAGAAATCGCTTATTTAAACGAGACAAGCATCAAACCGAGGCCACACATACGGAGACTCATAACATTACAGAAAATTTTGACTGACTAGAGTCTGTGCATCTTTGACTGATTGATATTGACCAACAGCAACTCGAAGCTCAAAGCAAAGTTTCAAGCAGAGAGATCTTAAGCTTAATCTTCTTGGTTTCAAGGAAGTTGGCTTGAAACAACAAAGTGTTACGAACAAGAATGCCATGAAAATAGTTGTAGACAAGGTAGAACTTTGTACATAGCTACTATTTTGTTGCTTGTGCCAAGCATCAGCTTATTTAGCCAAAGATAAGTTTTAAAGCAGAGTTTTCTGGCTAGGCACTTATCGAAACGAGGCAAAAATGGTCATTTCAAAGTAACGGTGTCTCGTAGTGAGTCGAAGTTGGAGCGGCCGGCAGCCTATCAATAGTGTTAACTACGGATATGCAATCAGTTTATCTGGCTATGTTCACATTTAGATGCTTACTGCAACAAAAGCAACGACTACTTATGTGCGATCTTGAAGCAAGCCAATAGTTCATCCCCTTTGCAGCTCAAATACCGGGTGACTCAAAAAAAGGTGACCCGACGTGACCTGTTATAGAAAAACAACCAAGAGACCGATTGTGGTGTTTCAAACGTAGTTCTGTTGCTAAAAGGCTATCCTACATAATGAGGATTGTTCGCAATTCTTTTTGGCGCGGTAAATTTCCGTGATTAAGGATTTTGAGGAAAATGGCAAGCTTGAAACCCAGAAAAAGTCGTCAAAAACAGGGGATCGATTTAAAGGGAATCGACTTAGATAAAAGTTGGCTCGGGCCAAGTAAAAAATATAATTTATTGTACTCCTCAACTCAGACGCATCCGGTTTCATTGTGTAGCAAAAAACAATGGATTTGTAGGCGTTTCTAGCCTATTTCTAGCGGCTGCTAAATAAAGCTAAGTCTACTCCCTTTAAGCCATTTCAGATCTTGAAAACAATGAGGAGCGCGATTTTCTCACACTGGGAATATGCAACTCAGTTGAAAGTTTCCAGAGAAAGTTCATAGACCAAAGGTACCAAAGCATTTGGAATTAATGTTCCTTGTAAACTCATGGAATTTCAAAGGAATTCCACTTTCCACGCAAATCGAAATCTTCAAGAATCGTTTACAGAAAAAGCAAGAGTATCATTGCTCCTCGAGACAAGAATATTTTAGACACCTAGCGACAAAAACTTGCTCTGAAAACTTTTGACTCAGTTTCCTATTCCCCGCTTGAAGCTGAAGTTGTTCTGAAGATCTGACATGGCTGTAAATCGATCCCCTATTTTTGACGACCTTCTCGAGGTTCCAAGCCTGCCCTTTTCCTCAAGATTCTTTATTCGGGAAATCTGCCACGCCAAAAATGTAAAAAATTCTCATAATTTAGGGTAGACTTTGAGTGATAGAATTGCGTTTGAAGCATCTCAATCGGCCTCTTCGTTGCTTTTCTACGACAGATCGCGTCGGGTCACTTTTTTGGGTCACACGGCAGATCTTTTGCTTGCCAGAAAAAAGGGTTGGATCGAGCGTAGAGATCTGATAGATTTTAATGAGACAATTGAAAGCACTACATCCGTTCTCAGTATGAATATTGCTAGCTATGGCATAAGGTTGTTTCAGATCTGGGAATAAACAACTAAAACTTTTCTCAAATCGATTCACGAATGCTTCAGTTAACGCACAAGTAAGGTTCATTTGCCTAATGACCATGTGTCTCATTGGTTTCACTCTCTGTTGGCTGACTTTTCACTCGAATAACAACACTGAAAAACAACAAAGTTGGCTTTGCCAACTAATAAAATGAAACCCTTGCATGCTCGCACTTCTGAAGTCCAACTTTCGACAACAGAATAAGCCACAGGTAGCAGGGGAAATTAGTGTATAATGGAATTGGTATCAAATCAACACAAATACCTCTCTTTCTTGGTTCAATTTCTGCCGAATTCATGTGCCATCATAACAGTAGGCCAACCAATTGTTTCCAGCCTCCAAAAGAATTTAATTCAGTTGGTTGGCCTACTGTTATGATAGCAGAAAGATTTGGCAGAAATTGAACCAAGAAAGAGAGGTATTTGTGTTGATTTGACACTAATTCCATATCCACTAATTTCCCCCGCTACATGTGAATAAGCAAACATTGACAGCAAATAACGAGAAATAGGCCAGAAGGTAAATAAAACTGCTCTCTGTATAAACTGTACCACTCGTAACTCACGTAGAGCAAAGTTGTCACTGCTGATCAACGCTCTGAAAAGTGTTCAAATATCCGAAGAGTTCATGCCACAGTCATCAGCGTTTCTACTGACAACGGGAACGAGCTTTTTGTTTTTCTTCGCAAACTTAAATCAGAGCTGAAAGCTCGATCCAAGCCTCTCCCTAGCAAGTAAAAGAAAGTTTATTGAAGTTTTAAAAAGAGTGACTTATTGCCTTGCCTTACTTGTCTTAACCACCCTCGTCAATACCATTCAGTCAAAATTCAAAGTCATGCACCTCAAAAGAGGAAACTGCACATGGATGGCAGAGCCATTTCTTCAATCCCAATGGACTCACTGTCAGTTATGGAGGAGAGGTCAGTCACCTCAAGGCTTGCACCCACAGCTCTTGCCAAGCTCGTTTCCAGGCCACTTGTTTCACAGAAAACAGAATCTATCATTCTGTCCAGGCCAGAATCTGACATTTGCCTCACTTCCATGTAGGGGCTGAGCTCAGCACATGAACTTGAAGAGCTGCTTGAGGCAGTAGTTGATGATGACATTCTGTTTGACAAGGAGGTTACACTCGTGACCATTGGCTGTACTGTGTTAACTGAAGTTAGAGATGAGGCTTGCGGAAGTGACGTACTCATGACATTGGTATTCACCGTCTGAAGAACTGGCCTTGGGAGTCGGGAGATGGGGACCTTTCCATTCAAATTTCTTCGTTTTTCAGTTGGCAGATTCTCATTGTTGACTGGTTTACTTTGTTCCTGCTTTTTTGCGCTACACAATATTGTTGCCATGCCAGCCAACAGTTTCGCTTTATCGTCATTGTGGACGTTTTCCAGGCAAACAAGGAAATTCACAAATTCATTCACGCATTGATTGTAACCGGATTTGAAGTTTGGATTTTGTTGGTACTCTGAAAATCAAAGAGCTGAAATGAGCACGACATCAAATTTAAATGACAAGCCCTACAGCGTGTCAAGAGAAAGATTTATGCTCCATTTGCGTGGTTGTTGTGGAGGAGCTGTATCTTCGATTTTCTGTTGTTGACACAGTTGGAAAAGATTGGGTTTCAACTTCGAGGTTGAAACCTTGTTCTGGCCAATGAGACAAGGGGTTGCTGCTTTATGGCACATAAAGTAAACAAGAAGTAATCGCTTCAAGACCAGCTCTAGACTTATGACGATGAGTCCCTTGTATCCCTGCGGTAAACCTTGCTCAAGAGGGACTCATAATGAAACAGTGAAAAACTTGGCCCTGTTTTCTTCAATCACCAATGGAATTGTGAAAGAATCACGGCTTCGAATCTCCATCCCGTGGGAGTGTTTTCAATTCTTTAATCGAATCGAAAATTCTATCACATTTACACCTTAACAATAGTAATTCACAAATCTCGCAATCTGATTGGTACGTTAGGAATTGCGAAGTTTGGGCCTGAATAGGGCCAAGTTTTTCAGAGTAATACTATGAGTCTCTATTGCCTGTAGCGCCATCATCAAGTCATAGAGCACAGGGCAACGAGAGACTCATCTAGACTTATTACATTCGTCCTTGTTTTCGCTCCATTTACCCGAAATGACTATAACAGTAAATAACAATTCAATTCAATGGAGCAAAACTTAGCCGAAAGTCATCAGTCTAAGACTCATCGTCATCAGTCTAGACCAGCTCTTATATGTTTCTGAGGCAATGTCAAAATGAAGCAAATTATGAAAGAAAGGGTTTCAGCCATGCGTTTGAATTTTTTCTACATTGTGAAAGGTATGAATCATGTTGTTTATCCACAAGGCAAAAGCAATTTCCCCTGTTAAAAATGCAGCAAAAATTCGAATAAAGTGCTGGAACCACTTAGTTCAAAATTGACATAATTTCGAAATTGATGTTTTTTGAAGCAATCTCTGTTTTGACTTTGGTGTGTCATAAATCAGCAACGACTTGCTTGGTTGGCTGTTAGGACGTCTCTAACTCTAAGGTCCCGTTTACACGGGATCGGATCCAGAACTGTTGGCGTTTACACAGGATCAGATCCATTTGGATGCTATGAACTCCTAGCAGCACTGTAGTAAACCTTTTCTCTTATTTTAATCAGATCCTTTGAAATTTGCCATGAAAAGTGTATTTTCTCTTACTTTTTTCTACTATCTTTCGCTTTCAAGTAAGCAATTTGAGCGAAATGACGTCATATCGCTGAAAAGAAAACGAGGTTATCTTATTGGTTTCTCGCCTATTAAAGCAAATCAACGGAGTTAAAGCAACTTAGCTGAGGGTACTGGGTGAATCTAAATATAACCTATTGTATTTGATGTTTCTGATCGATGAAAAACAATAAGAAGATAAGTGGCACCTGCCGTTCTTTTGAGCTATGTTTAGACTATGTCGCTATATCTCCATTCATTTACTTTAATCGTTGCTGGCCACTTTATAGTGTGCTTTCATGCAAATGGCGACACAGCGACCACGTTAGGCCTAAATTTTCAGATTCTTCAAGGCACTGACGGCCGTTGGAAAGCCAAAAATGTGAAACAAAGGTAAAAATTCGCATCAATAGTTGGTAAGTTTGCTTTGTAGCGTTAATCATAACAACCCCGGACTTGTCCTTTAAACTTTTAGTCTGAAGTTTAGATAAAGCCTCTGAAGAAGTTTCAAGGAAAGTTTTTCCTCAATGCAAAGCAATCATACTTAAATATTGTCGGATTGAGTTCTCTTGAGTTAAGTTTTCTGATGGTTTATTATTATCATTATCATTTTGTTTAATGTTGGCAACTTACATAGCAAAATTTAAAAATGCTAGTTCAAGCCAACAAATTAATTTACAATAATACAACAAAATAAGTAAAACAAGTCAATAAAATTACAAAGTTCATAAAATCTATATAGTCACGAAGGGCAAGTTTTACGCATTTTTAAGAAACTTTGATATTGTGGCTACTCTGTTACTTAATCCCTTAATCTTAATATTTCTACTAATACTTATTACTATTGTCTAATTAACTGCCAACTATTGAATATCCAAATTTAATTAAGACTAATTAAATAATCAATTATTAGTGCGTAAACAATTGGCCGACATTTCTGGGTATGTCTTACGCACTGTAGCCAAAGTCTTACGCCCTCTTATCATATCGTAAAAAGGGCTTCTTGGGTGGAATTAATATCAATGCAAGGGAGGTATTTGAATTCTGCATGTATTACGCACATTGATTCTTTATTTGAACTACTTCTTGACAGGATAAACAAGGACATTGCCCAGTTAAGCATTCCTTGCTTATACTGCTGGACGTTTTTTGAGATGGGGAATATGAAACATTTTAAACAAGTTCCTTGTTGGAGGCAGATTTGAATTAAGTCTTTTTTGTCAAAAAAAATTGTGAAAGGGAAAAGCGAAATTTCACTGTTTCATCACTCTCCTCCGCAGAGGCATTTATTAGACTTCTTGCAGTTGGGGCAAGTCTTTGTTAAAGGTCTCCCCTTAATTTGTTTTCCTAAAGGATTCCGAAAGTTTTCCAAAATTTAACGATCAAATCAAAGTTTTGTGATCACTTATTGTTTGTATATTTATACCATAACGTAATGCAAGTTAATGTCAGTTCAGGAGGCAAAATTTTCGAGGTAATCACTTTCCCGATCTAGTTTCACAACGAGTTCAAAAGTTTTCTTTACTTTTTCGTATTGAGGAACATCCCATTTATCTCCTTTCAACGGGTTTACGGTCAAAGGACCAGCAAATATGTCCTGTATTGCAAAAATGTCTACATCTCTCTCCAGGTGCGCTGGCACCGATTCTAGAATACTGCCACTCCCAAAGTGCGGCTTCAAACAATCAAGTTCAAGGCAAGTCGCAGGGCCATCTTTTTCCGATAGAAATCGCTTGGTTGCTCTACCGACATAAATTTGCTCCTTCCGTTTTCCAAGATAGATCGCGGCGTACCATTTACCAACAACTTGCTCTTCTGGAACAGGTGGGTTAACAGACCTCCAGAAGTCCCTGAGATACAGAACGGACTGACGTTTTGAAACTGGGGGGAAAGTAGTTTTCTCCACATTTTCACTGTCACTGTCATCTGTATCATCAGAGGTTTCTCTCTCAGAATCTGAACCCTCCTGAACATCAAAGTCAAGTTTTGGTGGAGCTTCTGTTGTTCTAGCTTTTTTGGGTCTCCCTCTTCCTCTGTCGCTTCCCTTCTTAGCTTGTTTGCCCTCCTTTTCTTTGATTGCTTTCAGGTACTCATCATCCGTGATAACCTTCGTCATTAAATCGATTTTACGCCTTTTCTTTCGAGGTTTGTCGCTCGGCCCTTTCATTTTTTCAACAACAAGTTCCTCGAAACTTTTATTCTTCGATTCCTGGGCAGCTTCATTTTGCAGCGTCCATATTGGTACCCAGACTTTTCCGGGTGGTGCTGGACACGGGGTTGGACCTAGCAACTTTGCAAGAGAGCAGTTGCATTCCTCAACTACCTCCTTAGAGGTAGTTGGAGTGGATGTTGAGGGCTGCAAATTACTCTTTGGGGTAGCAGGGCGCTTTACAGGTGATTTCGAAGGTTTCTTCTCTGGAGATTTCTTTGGAGATGCCTTTTTAGGGCTGTGTACTCCAGTCGCAAGATCGTTAAGAAGCTCCTTTGGGCGCCCTGCTTTCACCCAGTTTTGATACCGCTTAATGAGTCGGGTGTCAAAACGACTTTCAGGGAACTTGCTTTTATCGACTGGAAAAACGCCAGTTGCATTGAATCCAGCCATAATGTTTTCTGGGGACAGTCCCTTATGCCATACGTCTCCCAGCTTGTTAACAAACTGGGCTTTCCTTATTGGTTCTCAAGGTCCAAACTCGTTGATCCACTCGTTCAGTACCTTCTCCCACATTCTTTTGAGAGGACCAAAACAAGCAACATCAAGTGGTTGCAGTTTATCAGTAACGTGGGGTGGCAGCTTTAATAAAGTTACGTCCTCCGTACGTGCTTTTTCAATAACCTCAAGGGAAACATGGGTTAAATGGCCATCAAAAATCAACAATAATGGTCGAATGGTCACTTGTTTGCAAAAATTTGTAAACCAGCCATCAAAAAGTTCAGTTGTCATCCATCCATTAGGAGATGTTCCATATAGGGTACCTGGAAGAGCCCTTTCTCCTCTCCAGGTCGATTGCAAGTTTTTCCCACTAAAAACAATGAAGGGGTCAAGACATTCCCCCGCAGCACTGCAAACGGCTAATGTTGTCGTATTTTCCCGCCCTGACCCACAAGTGACTTTATAAGCAACCTTTCCTTTTTCGCTTACAACTTTGCAATTTGCTGGATCACTTGGGAAACCTGACTCATCACAGTTCCAAATTTGTTTGGCTGATAAGTGTTTTGAAGTAACAATTTCTTCAAGTTGCTCGTAAAAATCGTAAATCACGAAAGGATTTGCTGTAGCTGATTTTCTCGCAGAGCTTATCATTGTTGCTTTTTTAAGTGACAAATTTCTCCGCTTCACAAATCCATAGAACCAATCTTTTCCTGGTTTACCACTTGGGAATGAAGAAGTAGAAATTGAATTTGCTTTCAAATAGGAAGCAACAAGATCAAGAATTTCAGGAACAGTTGGGCTAAAACCAAGTTTACACATCACCCCAATGCAGCTTGCAAGTTCCTTTTCCGTTTCTTCACTGAAGGCAGTAGGCCTACCCATTGTGGCCGCCTCCCCTCTTTCCAATTGCTTTGAGCGATACCTCAAGGTTCCCTCTGCCATCCCATACTTAGATGCTGTACTTCGTATGGACTTCCCTGTCTGAATTTCAAGCAAAGCTTGTTCCAGATCATGATCTGACCAACGTTTAACCGCTCTTTCTGACTTTTTTGGCATCTTTGATCAATCGTATCGAAAAATAACCAGATTCTATTAAACTGTCAACTTCAGTAAGTAGCAACTCGAAATGTAAGCGAAGAGCTTTCACCTTGTTATTTATCGGAAAAAGTTTTTTAAAAAAAGTATTAGTCACAAGAGGAAGGTATGATTCAAGCAATTGTGTCTTTCAAAAATTGTCACCCCCAGACCCACCCAAACTCCACCCTTCCCGGACGAATGAAATTCTTTCATGTTTGGATCAGCCCTCACAGCTTCTTGGAGCATCTCTGAATCATTCTGACCTCAAAAATACCGTTACTCATGTATAAATTGCTCATAACGCTGATAGCCACACAGCAAGACGGCACTTGCAAATATTGCGTAAGACTTAGCCAACTACGTCACAGACGGTGGTGTAATGTTTACGCAGGCCGTTTTCTGCTGAAGAACAAGGAGCAAGCCAATATCCTCTTCAGATGTCATAAACAACTCCTTATTGAGCAATTTGAATAGCTGAGAGGATCAGTACAGGCCGACATGTCGACAAGGCAATGAAATCAATGAGTCGTTTTAAAAAGTATTTACTCCTGTAAAATCCAGCAGTGCAATTTGATTAGGTGCTACAAAGCCAAGGGAGGAGATAATTTCAAGAGTGACATATCAAATGAAAGAGCACAGACGGGGGTTCATGCTTATATTAAAAGCCAGCCAAAACATCTTCTCTAAGAACAGAAGAAAGGGGTGCGTAAAACTTTGGCGACACTGCCCCCTGCGTAAAAGTTACCCGCCCTGACTATATATACAATCTAAAAGAAGTGTAAAACTATAAAAAACCGAGCTGAGGTATGTATTGTTTGCAGAGTCTACAGTCACAGTCTACATATTTCCAAAATTTTATTCTATTCTTGAATTGTTGCACAGAAGTTGCATCTTTATTTCCTGTGGAAGAGTGTGCCAAATGCGCTGTCCTCTATAACGGACTGTTTCAGTACCATATTTAACAGTATGTACGATAGGAACTGTGAATGTATTTGAATTTCTCAAATTATAAGCAGCATTTCTTTGAGGAAAAATTTCATTCATGAATGTGGGAGATTGATTATTTATTGTTTTGAATAATCAATCTCCCACGGTGCACATTTTATTAGTTATATCACAATTCGTCTAAAAAATACTACTTAATGCCAATAATATGGAAAAATTGTGAGATGTGCAGGAAAGAAAGGCAAGGAACTTATCCATTTACCTCGCTGCCTTGAATCTCGAACGAAATTTACAGTTGCTTCCAAAATGTCTGCTTTGTCCATCTTGTCGTTCTAAAGATAAAACAATTTAAATCTGTAACATGCATAGACGGAAACATATATGTTCCCAGTATACAGTGCATCGAGGCTCGGTCATGAGCTACGGGAATTGATACAAATGAATGTTTAATAATTATGTATTATTGTGCAATGAGCAGAACACAATAGCATGGAAAGGGAAATTTACATCAAATATCATTTGACTTTTTCAAGAGACATATTTCTATTTGCCTCAAAACTGATCCTCAAAACTTTTCAAGCAACTTTAAAAACCGGATGACCCAAAAAAAGTTCCATGAGCTAGATCACACATAGTTTCTGGTAAGCAAATGTTATGAAGACAAACAAGGTATCAATCAGCATGTAGCTGAAAGGCTCCGCTATCTTTTGAGATGTTGCTTGGTCAGTTTAAGATATGCCTACTGTCCGAAGAAGCAGTTTCAAAAATATGGAAATTCATTCATTTCTCGGATCATTCCCGATTTTTCTAGTCGATACTTTGAAAGATGTGAAAAAAGCTGAATTCCAAATTTGCTTTGGAGCATGAAAGTTGAATGAAGAACTGAGGTCAGTCATGTTACAAACAAAAAATTCTCCATACGACCAATCTCGTCCCCAGAGTGAGTTTGTTGCTCTACCTCTACTCTGGGATACAAGACGCCGTTCTGCAATCTGACCGGCTGTTCTCCATTCTGCGAGGTAACTCCGTTTTTCGTGGGGTAAACGGCCGCGGCATGTCAAAATTAGACGTAAAACCATATTCTTTACCAACTGCGACCATCATTTGCAATTCATTTTCGAAATTCGAAGAATAACGAGCCATTTCATTTTCGAAGCTGCGGTGAAAGTTTCTATGATTTTAAACTTAGGCCCATTTTCGCCCCAAACAAATCGTGCTTATTTTCATATTAAACACACTTGCTAACCCCAGATTATTGTTCAAATACCTTCAAAGAGGTTGAGATAAGGTCCTCAAAGTGGTTGTTTTTAGTTTCTCGATAAATCTACTGCAGAATTTGCTCTAGAGCAACGGCCGTTTTCCGTCGATTAGCGTTGCCTAGGAAAACCTAAAATCCATAATGGCTGCTAAAGCACCCAGATTCTGGGCGCATTTGATCGAAGTGTACCAGGGTGTTCATTCGGCTCCGTGATCAGCGTATGACGTAAGAACACCTTGGGAACGAGGTTGCCATACGACTTCAAATCCATCGCTATGTCGATTTTTCACAAAATGTTGACTGGAAGTGATGGTGATTATTTCACTCAAAATGAGAAAACCGGGACTAAGAATTTCCTTTGAATTTGGCTTTTCGGATGATAATCATTGCTTAAAATGAACATTCAGCATCTAAAAAGATAGCTAAGCCTTTCAACTAAACTGTCATAGAAAGTATTTGGCAATAGCCCTTTGATTTCAGGGACTCAGCCATGATCTAGCTCGTGAATTTTTTATTGGGTCACCCGGTGTGGAAATATTTTAGGAGTCATCCTGGTACACTATACAAGATCCATGAAGCTAAAGTAAGAGAAGTCATAAAAAGTTGGCACTGTGGAATATGCATACCTTTTCGTCACCTTTCACAACCATACTCTTCAGTTCTTCCAGAGCAGAGTTTATTCTTTCCCTTCGAACTCTTTCCGTCTTCTGTTTTCTTGACTGGAATGAAATACAAGAAAGTTTTAGGCTGCGGTCACACTGCACAATCTTTTGCAAGAACATGGGCCGCAGGAAACGAAGTAATGGTTAAAAATATAAACGTAAACATACCTATGTCTTTATAGTGGCTTCTGCCTTTCTTGGCCTTCTTTTGCTTCCCTGCCGCAGCTTCAAGTTCGTAGTGGCGCAAACGAGGGCAGCCTCGCTTTTGCAGAGAAAATGAATTAGGCCACTACGAACTTGAAGTAATGAATTGAGCTGCGGCAGGGAAGCAAAAGAAGGCCAAGAAAGACAGAAGAAGCCACTATAAAGACACAGGTACGTTTACGTTTATATTTTTAACTATTACTTCGTTTCCTGCGACCCATGGCAAGAATTTAAACGCTCGTGCAGATTTCTGCCACACTAACCCCTTAGAGTGTCCAGATTGCAAAATATTTGAATGCGACAAAGTTTGGACTGCAAAATACTTGCATAAAAGCTTGCTCATCCGAAAAAGCTTGTGGGTTAGAAAGCAGATTACTTGAACGTGCGTGCAAGCGAGATGGATTTTGAGCTTTTCATTCAAATAACGTCCTTTTATTTTCTAATTCATTTCATTCAACCGAAAATAACTTTATTTATTAACTAAACTACGATACACAGGTAGTAGTGAGGTCAGTCTAGCAAGCTGGTACATAGGTGTGCCAAATAAAGCAGCATGGAAAACACATTACTCCTATTGCTCGTATGATCATTCGATAAATATAACCTGAAACTCACTAAAAACAGGGAAGGGATGGGTGGGAGGGATCCTATCTTTCATAAAAGTACTTGCTATCGACCTGTGATTCCCCACGCCTTGAAGAGCTTTTTATATTTGACCATTAAGCACGCTTCCATGGAGAGCGTGCAACAGTATTCCCTTAAGAAACTTAACAATGCTACTTCAAGACATTTTCCTTTTGTACTGTTAATAAATTCATCTATGTTAGATCCAAGGAAAATATCAATCTGAACGGGCAAACCCAAACAAAAGCGAGCTCACGCAAGCTAAAGTATGCACGGAAAAACAAGCCTTTAATGTGAAAGCAGCCTTATTCTCGTTATTAGATATACTCGTTAGTGAGGCCCCGTTTACACGATACCGTTTTCATTTTATATCGGATTGGTTTCATATCGCATTAGCCTTCTGTTAACACGATACCGTTTTCATTCCATATCGGATTGGCCTCCTGTTTACACGAGAACGCACCAATCCGATATGCTTCATACCGTTTTCGCGTTTTCAAATGAAAACACTCTGAAAGTGGCATGAAACCAATCCGATATGAAATGAAAACGGCATCGTGTAAACAGAAGAAATGTTCATATCGGATTGCCTTACCCAATCCGATATGAAATGAAAACGGTATCGTGTAAACGGGGCCTAAGTATAGAGCTCCACCACTTGCGTGTCATCAAACGGGGTAGCGGATTCGACTAGGCCTAATCTACTACTGAGGTCCCAGCGCTTGGCGCAAAAAAGCAACGTCACCTCTACTTTCACCGTCATTAAGCTGACTTTATGATTCGCTATGGCAGCTATTAAAGTTAAGATACCATGGCAGAAAATACAAAAGCTAGAAACGGTGTGGCGTCCGAAATGAATCAAGGTGTTTACCGTCAAGAAAGAGGCGAGGAAAGTTCGAATGTTGCTTTAGCTCGACTCTGCTGATCAACAGATTAAATGGGCAGGAATGTATGGGAATCTTTGCGAAAGTGAATCTTAGAACCTAACGAAATAGAAAGAGTTGACCTACGAACATGACAAACTTCCACATATGGTTTGAAAAATAATTGCATTATTTTGGCTCAAAGCTCCAGAATACATGTAATGGAACAAACGAAATTGCCATTTGTCGTTGGTACAAATACTACAAAGATGAGGGATCTTATTGTGAGGATAGTATAAATTCGATGTTTACTTGAAGCAGTAGGAGTTACGAAAGATCTTGACTCTTTAATTAGAGGAAGGAAAGGGTAGCTGCGAGGAATGAATACCTCTCTTTTGGTACGAATATGAAAGACAAGGGCATGCCGGGACTTGGTCAACAAATTTGAATCAAATCAGTCACGGTGTGAAACTTTACTGCAAACAGAAAAAGATTTTACTGCAGGACATTACAAAATAAACACTTTGGCTTGTGCAGGGGATAAAGAACTCAGATACCTTTTGTGTTAAAGTAATCCAAACATGTCCTCAAAACAGACAACACTTTCAAACAACTTTACTTTCACAATAAAGCGATTTACAAACGGATAAAGGATGGGTTTTTGGGGCCAGGTGTCTTCATAAAGGACATGTCTTACGATATCTAAGTATGGGGCTTAGCGGTCTTTTTTCAAGGTTTTGGCTTTCATTCAACGTAGCTTGAAAGACAGAGCACAGGGGTCATTCAGGTATTGTAGTACTGGCATGTTGTAAACACCGGACCTTAAGATCCTAGGACCTTAACAACCCTGGAACTTTGAAGCTGGCCCACATGGCGTAAAGGTAATGCGAAGCGATAAACTTTGAGTATAAGTTCCCGTAGGAAAAGCCATTTGTTCACAGAGCGAATCTTATTCTGTCGAAATGTAGTTGGAAACAATCCTCGTTATTGTGACAAACTTTTGTCGACGTTTTTCGCGTGACGCTTGTCGCTTCGCGGTACATTTGGCGCTTAGTGGAAAACCAGCTGAAGTTCAAAAGATGAAAGGGACCACAAATAGTAGAGAGGTCATCATCACAAACACACAATGGGTCAATGTCATCAAGAGATGTTAAAAAAGAGGTTTTGCACAATATGCTTCCCTCCTTCCTTCCCACAAACTTCTGCTTGTTCAAATCAACGAGAGGACACTAGGAACTAACAGAAAGTTCTAAGAATAGGACAACTGTGGGCGCTCAAAACAGTACTTCTGAATAGTTTACACTCTCTTCTTGGCGTTGCCTTGAACGAGCAGAAGTTCGTGGGATGGAAGAGTGGAAGCTTACGATATGCAATCTCCTGCTTAGCAGCTTGAAAATGACCCTCTGGCTTTAAGGATCCTTTTCATACCTAATACTGAAGGATGGCAGGGGTCACAGCGGACCTAGAGTACTGCGGTCCGGTTTTTACAACACACCTTGTAGTACGCCCATTCAGTCCCTTTGAAGTTTGTTGTTGTGACTGCTGCGTTTTCAGTTATCAAAACTTGAACGAAAATAAACTTTTGTTTTGGTACAAAAAAGATATCAAAATTCTAGAAATCAAATTTGTGGTCTGCTTGGGTCGTTCAAGAAATATTTTCCATGTGCTAATATAGCCACCCTTACTGACAGAAGCTTTTCTTACTACCCTCATCACAAGAAGCATAATTGAAAGGACTCTTTTTCTACCCACAACTGGCCTGAATGAACACCGCTTTCGAGGTTTACCAGTGCTCACGTCTAAAAAATTCTAACTCAGGATACTAAATGATTGACTGTGAAGGAAACGCTTAAGATAAATCAATTTTGGCGCGGCACGGAAACACACAACGACCTAAGGAAGCTCTTCGCGGCCCGGGGGGGGGGGGGGGGTAACTTCATTTCTCCATGGTACGGGGTTGTGTCATTTTTAGGGTACCTTTTTATGATAGAGTCTGGATTTATGGGTATAGATTTCAACAATTTTTTGTATTTTCTGGATTTATGGGTACGGTTTTTTGTAAAAATTAATTTATTATTGGGCTTTATAGGCATTTCAGGATTTATGGGTATGATTTTGGAAATTTCTCCGGATCTGTGGGTGGTACTAATGGCACAACCTCGTATTTTCAAACTCAGGTGACTTCCCGGGGCTTCGTAGGACTTAATGCCACAACCAGCCCTTTATCAGTAAAAGTAATGATCCATAAATTAACGGAAACCATACGTAACAAGCTCAATTTGATTGGATTGAAAAGACTACCACTATTTAGAACTGTAACTGGTTCATCTTTTACAGTTGGGACCACCCCTGTTCTGGGTTTTAATGCCCAATGTATACCGTATATAAACAAGGCAAAAAGATGCTTTGGCGACGAAACAAGTGCTGGCGTCAGTAGGCAGTATTCAATGCTTTTGAAGATGGGGCATTTTCATTATATCAGGCTGTAATACGGCTAATTTTGGACACAAGGATTTCCCTTATAAGAAACTTTAGGTTTAGATTTAGGCCCTTGTTTGAAGAATTTGCTTAGGCCCGTTTGCGTCACTTTTTGTAATCTGCTGAAAGTCGTCTATTACGTATGCCTGTTTGTATCAAAAGGAATCCCCTGTTGCGTCAGAAAGGCATTAGAATTACCGCGTGCATTCCCCCGACCTTTGTTTCTTTTGTTTACGAGGATTAGAGATTTGCCCTACCTAAGCTGTTTTATTGCAAGGTCATGATTACCCTGTTACCCAATTTGGAAACATGGAACCTTCTCGCGTTATGGAAACCATATTTGGAAATATCTGGTCTCTCCCATGTAACATTACAGTCTGCGTTGAAATATTTTAGAAAACTCTTTTTGTATAAATAGTGCCTGCATCGTTAGATTTGAAGGACGGCAATGGATTAGAAAGGCTAACGTCGGACGAATTGGTTATGGGCGCAAGAGGCTTGCGAAAGCTCTTGTTGCCCACATTTTTAGGTGTCACTGAGGTTGGCATGCTAAGGCTTTGGAGAAGCCCATAGAATCAAGTTAGTTTTGGGATTTAGTGTCATATGAGAGTTTGTCTTAAGATCGATGTACAGTGCCAAATTCATATGTGTATTTTCTGAAGACAATCTGGAGCTGCTTCTGGTTTATATTGCTTCTGGAAAGATTCACAGTTTACATTTGGTGACAGAGGTGGGATTAAAGAAGGTGCTGGAAACAGACCCCGAACCCAACGTGTAAGATCAAAGAAAGCAGCGAATTTGGCTAGAACAACGAAAGAACGTAATTAGGTAACATGGTTTATTTTTGACATGGAAAAGTCGACATTTTTTAAGCTCGGACATTGACGTCCAAGAAACATATTGCTAAAGGCGACGTATGCTCTGGTGTAACCTGAAGAGAAACGAACACCCTTAACTCGCATTATGTTTTATTGGGACTTGTTAGAGAGCATGAATTTCGAACGAGGAAGGCGACGAACACTTGTCTGTAAGATTAAAGAGCTCGAACACCCTGAACACTCAACGGAAATTCATTTGTTGCATCGTTTATGAAGAAGACCACGGACAATCAATGTGAGAGACTGAACATTCGTTAATTTTATTTTGTAGATATGTAGTTAGCAGATTTGTTTTAGGCTTTCTTTGTTTAATAGTCCATGTAGAATCGAGGACGATTCCTTTTCCTCGATGGGGAGGTATGTAATACGGCTAATTTTGGACACAAGGATTTCCCTTATAAGAAACTTTAGGTTTAGATTTAGGCCCTTGTTTGAAGAATTTGCTTAGGCCCGTTTGCGTCACTTTTTGTAATCTGCTGAAAGTCGTCTATTACGTATGCCTGTTTGTATCAAAAGGAATCCCCTGTTGCGTCAGAAAGGCATTAGAATTACCGCGTGCATTCCCCCGACCTTTGTTTCTTTTGTTTACGAGGATTAGAGATTTGCCCTACCTAAGCTGTTTTATTGCAAGGTCATGATTACCCTGTTACCCAATTTGGAAACATGGAACCTTCTCGCGTTATGGAAACCATATTTGGAAATATCTGGTCTCTCCCATGTAACATTACAGTCTGCGTTGAAATATTTTAGAAAACTCTTTTTGTATAAATAGTGCCTGCATCGTTAGATTTGAAGGACGGCAATGGATTAGAAAGGCTAACGTCGGACGAATTGGTTATGGGCGCAAGAGGCTTGCGAAAGCTCTTGTTGCCCACATTTTTAGGTGTCACTGAGGTTGGCATGCTAAGGCTTTGGAGAAGCCCATAGAATCAAGTTAGTTTTGGGATTTAGTGTCATATGAGAGTTTGTCTTAAGATCGATGTACAGTGCCAAATTCATATGTGTATTTTCTGAAGACAATCTGGAGCTGCTTCTGGTTTATATTGCTTCTGGAAAGATTCACAGTTTACAAGGCATACCCAGGAATAGCGAAAAATGCAGCTCCACGCGCTACGAGTCCTTCGCAGTTTCCTACGCAGCTTTTATTTCAAGGCTTCGCAAATCCTTCGCAGTTTCCTACGCAGCTCCTATTCCAGACAATTGATTTCTGAGTTTGCCAATTATTCCTGGGCTCCCTGTGGCAGAAGCTCCGCTCCAAGCCATGGCTTAGGCCGAGGGGCAAATCACTTCTCAAAATAGCGTACGTGGTTTTAGTGATTTTGAAATCACATTTCATTTCATTTCATTTTAAATTTTTTAATCACGGTGGCCCCATCAACCAAGAGTGGCTGCTTCTCACGGGACCGTGAAAAAACCTAATTACAATGCTACTAAAATGAACAATAAAAAAAGAATATTTACAATGTTAAATAAGAATAAATGAAAAATTGAAAGCTATTTACATTTCAGTCTGCATTTAAAAGTAGACAGAGAGGAGGCTAGCTTGACCTCATGTTCTAATTCATTCCAAACATTTGATCCACGGAACGAAAATGCTTTTCATTCGTGGAGCAAGTAAGTCAGTCTCAGAATTTCTAAAAAATTTACAATCTCCCTTGTTGAGTTTCTTGTGAAAAGAGTAGAGAGGTAAGTGGGCGCGAGACCACACTTATTGATTTGAAAACAATGGTAGCCCTCTCTTGTTTGATCATGTCGTGGACTGTCAGCCATTTGAGCTCTTTTATCAAATTCGTTGCTGTTTTCTTCTGTGATTTTTTTTGTGATTTTAGTGATTTTTGGTGACTTTTTCGTGTGATTTTTCAGTAATTTTTCAGCGATTTGTGATTTTTGGTGCTTTGTGTATGTGATTTTTTTGTGATCTTTGTATGTGACTTTTTTGTGATTTCAAAGGAGGTGTACAAAAAAATCAGTGATTTGCCCCTCGGCTTAGGCCCTGGATGCAGTTGATCTACTAATGAATAGCTCACCACATCTGATTACACAGAATCGATGCAAATCAACTGTAAGGAGAGAGGACCAATGGTTATTTTATGAGCAGCGATAAGAGAATGCAGTTTTGTTCTATTAGTGTGTTTGCAGTAACTGAGTGAAATCAGATGTGTGAAAACATGGTGAAAACTATTTATGAAAGAATCATCATCATCATCATCAAGTGCAAATGTGCTGTAAAGAAAGCATTTTACACTGCAAAATTTAACCGTTGTTCTTCTTGGTTGAATACGAAATGCGTCTGCTACCTCCTCCGGAGTACTACAGCAGATAAATTTTCGTCCACACAAGCTTCAGGTGCATCGCTTTAGAAGCAGAATTGCGGCGCCCTACTGCCCATGCCCATGGTAAACAGGCTAAATTTATTTCTCGATAATTTCGTGATGCTTTGTTTACACCTCATTGACTAGGCACGAATATTGACAAAAGGCTGAGATTGCGTGATCGAAAGAAATTTTATTAGGTCAAAAGCAATAAATTTCTGGAAAACGTTACTATGGCTGGCCGCAATGCCGCTGGCTACCGTTAGAAAGAGATTTTTATCCCTTTTACGATCAAAAGAATCAAATAAGCTGATTACGGTTAGCTTGAAAGTTGCATTTTCAGAGGTATCAAGTTTTTGCAGCACACCATGATTAACTCACGAAATTCGTCTTTTTTTGTTTCTGAGAAGTGAAAATGTAATGGAGAAGGCAAGGTATTGGAAATGAACACGGTTTCACATGTTTCGGCACAACATTCCAAGGCTTTGAACATGTTCACATATCATCTAGAATTGGGTTTACCTGGTTTGTAACAAATGGTAACATGCAATGTCGCCCACAATAATTCCTTGGTCAGTCCAAGAAATCGAATGCATTTGAGTCCTGGTTTAGATAATGCTTTATTACCTGACTGGAGTTTCAAAAACGAGGCAATACAGAATCCTACCATTCCAGTTGGCTAATCACACATTTCCCGCGGGTTTCCCGTAGCTTTGTATAATACGATACAAGGACGCGTTTTTGTCACCACAGCAACTGCTTTAGGCCTAGGCCTGTGAGATTTGCAATGAACTCAAACGACATGATTGTAACAAAATGTGTTTGATGAAATGCGAGACAAGATTAGAAGATGTCAAGTAATAAAACTCATACTAACCGGTTCTGTCGTTGTACAGGAAAATATAAAGCCCTCGGTCTTAATGCACAGACCTCGCAAGCTCGGTCTGTACTTCTAAGACCTCGGGCTTTATATTTTCCTGTACAACACAAAACCGGTTAGTACATGCATAGTATTAATCGTGTCATTGTGAATGTGAAGTCCATTAAGAGGCCCTGCACTGGGTAAAAGGGCATATAACCTGGGACGAAGGAGCTGACAAGCACAATTACTAAGGGAAGTGGCGGTCCCCGAAGAGGTTCATGTTGAGACAACAAGTCATCTTCGTTCCCTTATTATGCTACTTGTCGATACACTCAACTCTAAAATCAGTTTCGTTCCTTGATGCCATTTTCGATCAGGGGGACTGGGCTCTATGGAAGTCGTCTCGATAATCGCTTCCCTCGCATCTGGAACCCTCATGCCAACGCGGTCAAGTTGACGCATGAGCCATAGGACACGAACTGAGTAGATTGGGCCTAAGCTGGGGTGGTACTCTCGTAGTGATTTGGCCGACGTAGTTAATTCAGTTTGCAATAAATATGAAATGAATACTCACTTTGGTTCTTCTCTGTCGTATCCTAACCTTGCTATTCCTACGAAATACAGCCAGTAACGGAGCTCGATTCCCCTTCCACGACAAACATGACGCCTTTCCTGTCGACAGTTTGCAAAATGTGTTTTTGCGCCTCCGCACTCACCTTTTCAAACTGGAAAAGGTGCGTGCGGAGTAGCGTAGTGCAGAGGTGCGAAAACACATTTTGCAAACCGTCGACAGGAAAAGCGCCATGTTTGTCGTGGAAGGGGAATCAAGCTCCGTTACTGGCTGTATTTCGCAGGAATAGCACGGTTAGGCATGATACGACAGAGAAGAAGTAAAGTGAGTATTCATTACATATTACTTGCAAACTGAATTAACTACGTCGGCCAAATCACTACGAGAGTACCACCCCAGCTTAGGCCCAATCTACTCAGTTCGTGTCCTATGGCTCATGGTTGACGCAGGAAACCAGGCTTCTCAAGATAACCAGCCTAGAGAAGTGGTGGACGCGGCAACGTGGGATGTCTTGGGCATTCGCTGCTGCAAACTGCAAAGTGCTTTTCAAAACAAGCAATTTTGGCGCGCAACATGACATAGCTAATTACCTCTCAATGTTGACAGAGGTTTCTTTTTGCTTTTTCCTGAGTCTTTCAAGCTTAAAATTAGTTAAACGCTTGCTCGTGCCATCCGGAACCCCTAATCCCCACATACAAAACACCGTCTGAAAACAGCACAAATACCGCCACGGAGGAGACAATGACGGATAAACCATTTACAAGACCGAGACAATATGCGCCACGTGGATGGGAGGGAGAAGCAGTGGGAAAACTGATTAATATCTTAACCAATTGAAGACCCTATCATGGCGCTGCCTTTGAGAGAGGATTTTAAGAAATCCCTGTATTATCGGACTTCGCTAGGACTTGCAGTAATCCTCTTCATGTCACAAAAGGCGCTTGATGATGTATGTTATGCATTTCATAATGAGGCATTTCATAGCGTCGTTTTGAGAACTGATTTGAAAATTTCAGTATATCATTCTCTCGTCCCAAGGGTAGCCTGCGTGCATCCCTTACTGTTTCCGCAGAGTTGAAATTTCCCGTTGAACTGAATTCATTCGTCAGAAAATGAATTCAATTCAACGGGAAGTTTCAACTCTACAGGAACAGTAGGGGATGCACGCAGGCTACCCAAGGGCCTTTTGTCATATTAGGTCTCCGTCCTTATATGACAAAAGGCCCCGGGAACGAGGTTGTTGATCATTAACAGCAGTTCAAGCTTTGTACACGTTTTTTTGTAAGAAACTGGTTTATAGGAAACTAGTACTAAGATGGCCAAAATTTCAAGAAACTCTAGTACTATGTCTGAGAAGTACTAAGAAACTTTTCAAGGTTAAAAGCATGGATATTATATCAAATAGATCGTTGAACTTTTATTCTTGAGCAATATTATCTAACCATTTGTGTTTTCAACATAACAGAGCACTGTTTATTCCTTAATCATGTTTTAAATGTCAAGAAACATATCTGGCGCAGTGCTAGCGACCACATTGATAATGCTGCATTCAAAAAATAAGAAACCAATTAAGAAACTTTTAGTACTAAAATGGACAAAATTTCATGTGAAATTAAGAAACTTTTGGTACAATGGCCTGATCCAAGTTTCTTATAAAAAAACATGTACGACACCAAGACTCTTCAGTTGTCATAGAGAGACAATTTCTTCTAAATAAACCTATTAAATAGTTCTAAATCTTCGCAGTACATGCTTGAGCGGCGATTGCTAGTTTTGGGGTCGTTGCTGATTCCTAAATCCAACTTTTATTGTTGACATCCCACTCTGCCTAGATGCATAAGTTGCGAGGAAGAAGCTTTGCAAGGCCTGGGATCGAGTATGAAAGGCGGGAATAATTCTCGAAAAATGACGTGAGTAAATATTTCCTTACTTAGGGCAGTCTTCTATTGGTGTTGCTAGTAGCGGGTTATGAGTTGGCAGTGGACTGCGAATTGCCTTGAGCAGACTATCTCCAAGACTTTCTCCTTTAACGTTGCTACAGTAAAAAAATTGGCCTACTTCCAACGGAGGTAACAAAGCAGTGCAGCTGGCATTTCCCTCAGTCTAATATGTAGAAAGGCAACTACGTCAGGACAGAGAATAGGTCAACAGGGTTAGGAAGTATTGAGAAGAATATATTTTTTCTAACGACAAGAAATTGACAGGATATTAAGCGAGAAAACGAACTCGACTTTAAATCCCATTTAACGACCTAGGATCAGTTTTTGATCGGCAGAAAATTTGCCAATAATTTTAGGCCTGTTAGAAGTTTTCTTGACGTAATGAAATAATCGACTACAGTCAAGTAAAGTTTCAAATGTCCCCTATTGAATAAATTACCTCCCAGTACCATCGCAGCATATACAGGGAGCAGTGGGCAGTAGCCTTTGAAAAGGGGACTGTTGCTCTTTTAATTCACTCGTCGCAGCACTGAAATTTGCCGCGACGGAGGTGCAATGCCACCCAGGCTATACGTTTGCATTTTCCTGATAAATATGTAGCAACCAATAGCATTTCAAGACCAAACGGTCGTTCAAAATCAAGTTTGATATTTTTGAGAAGGAGGGAATATTTGAAGAGCGTAGGACGCTCGTCTGAGGACGGAAGACGATGTTTGATCATATAAAAAGCCATGTTTACGTTGTGGCGGATGATTTTTCCATTAACTCTATCTCATATCAAAGTGTAAATATGACACGCGCTGAATCGCAAACAACTGGCTATTTATAGGCTCATATCCGAATGTCTAATGATCGTTAATCTGAAATAAGCTGACCAAAATTTACGTTAAAATCTTTAGTTAACGTTCTAGTCAAGGGTTATGACGCAATGATGTAAAGAGAACAGGTGTACCCCTAGAAGCACTGGAAGACAATGACTGTATCTTGAGATAAAGAGCAAATACAATGGTTTTTGGTTGCCTAGTTATTATTATTATTATTATTATTAATCATCTATCTAAAATAGGCTAGGAAAAATAAGAGAATAGCTAAATTACAGCTAATTAAAGCCTACTTTTTACAATATAGATCATGTACAATAAAACTATTAATAAATATTACAGGACAAAAGTGTTAAAAATCTATCCTGTTAGAAACCCAACTTTCGGGATACATAATTCTGAGAGGCTGCTCCAAAAATCGCATAAACGATTCATCGTTCTCTTTGCCACAGCAGCTTTCGTGTAAACAGGCTGGATCCAGGATCCAGATCCAGGGCCCTATCAGAACATGGAATCGAGGCTGAGACCATGAGGTAGTGCCGCTTCAACTAGCCTACGCGGACTGAGCAGAAACTGTGTAAACCGACGTCATCGACCAATCCGAGATAAAGAAGTGCTTCAATAGATAAGCTTTTTGAAATGATAAATCAAGAGACTGGGGCCCTAGGAAGAAAATCCAAGCGTTGCCAAATTTCGGGATCTCTTGCAAGGAGCTAAGGGAGCTCAAAGTTGTGAGTTTTTGCGCATGCATGCGCAGTTTCTGCTCTGTCGCCTACGCCGAGACCCAGTTCCAAAAGAAGAGAGGATCTACGAAACAAAGAGCAAAAGCTTGCTACAGCCTCACAAGTACTTGTCTCTAATCGTTCTGATCCTCTTTTCAAATAATATGTCACGCGCTTTAAAACAAAGGTTGCATAAATAGAATTTCTAGAAAACTGGAAACCACAGCAAAGCCTGTACTCTTACCCTTTCTTCTTTTGGAATAATGGGTCCCTTTAATGGGCCTAGGACTTATTCCTCTACGCTGCCAGAAACGAATTAGCCTCATACTGATTCTATCTGGCCTAAAAAATTCGGCATAAATCATCTAAGTAGTTTCTCTGAACTGCTGTACAGTGTTAGCTACCTGCACTTAGATGAATGTTTCTTCAAGCCGTAATAGCAGAAACAAACCTTCCTCACGCCACTGTCCGATTAGAACACAAAGGAGTTGTCGCTGAGTGAAATGTTGGTCCGGTTTCACAGCTTTTGGGAAAAAGGACCTCTTTTGAACAACAACAACAACATCAATTCAATTCAATGGCTAAGCAAACATCAATTTTTTTCAGGGATCTCCAAGGTGCGTCGGCCTAAGCATTAACATGGTAACAACATCAGAGACAACACAGACAACCAAGGAGAATGAACAAATAAAGAATAGCTAATTGCTTTACAAACTGAATTTTGTTTAATGCGACGTTTCGGGCTTAAATCCATTATCAATCACGGCTTTAGCCCGAAATGTCGCATCAACATGCAACACACATACAAGAAGATTTTTTGTGCGTCTCTAAGGAGCTGGATAAATCTGCTAAAGTCTGCAGGAAGAAAGTTGTATCTTAGGCCCAGAGCTTGATATTTTCATTGAAGAGAGTTGGAGCAAAATTCTTTCGTATTACTGATCATATTGACAGCAGCAAGACGCTAAACAGCTGATATCTTCCATGGAAAATAAGGAGTTTGATAAACCAGTCAGTAGGAAGAAAGTTGTTGCTTGACGTTTTCTTTGGAGGGCGCTGTGGACTTGATACTAGTCTATCTTTTGGTCGCAAGAACGAGAGAAGGAAAAAAGAAAAGAACAAAAAAGAAAAAAAAGGAAAGAAGGAGAGATAGACTTGTAACACTCGTCCACCCAATCGAGGCAACATTCAAATGTTTCTACCCATCGTACAACATGTAGGATCGATTTGAATGTTGCCTCGATTGGGTGGACGAGTGTTTCAAGTCTTTCTTTCCTTCTCTCCTTTTTCTTTTCTTCTTACTTTCCTTTTTTCCTTCTCTCGTTCTTATGACCAAGAGATAGAATTGTGGCCAAGTTCAAGAGCATTTAGACTTTCAGGTAGACTTATTACAGGTGACGAAATAGAATGAGGCAAGTCTAGAGAGCGCTGGAGCAAAGATCTATTTTCGCTGGTCTCTTGGTGCGGTGGCCTAAATATTGACATGGTAGCAACATAAGATAAAACACGGATATCTCTTAGCTAATGAAGTTAACAATCTTTGCACACACCCTTATCTCAAGTCAAAGTGTCCATCAAAAGGTAGATTACGGAGGCTGACCCTTTCAACTTGGAAAGGGGTCGTGAAAGCCTTGGATAAAAAAATACATTGACGAGGTAAATTCCTTTAGATCTATTGGGATTACTTCTTGTATTAATGCGATCTGTGCGCGTCTGGTCAGGTCCTTGTTTCATTATTCTCATTACATAATGACAGAAGGTTAATGCTTGTCAAAACCACAGCACGTGCCGCTTGTGTTGGCACAAATGGAACCTTTGTCACTGATTATGTGACAGTCCCTTGCATTAGGAGACGAGCTTTCGCACAATGTTTCGCACCAAAATGGAAAGCCATTTTTGTCTCGTAATTCAATAACTTAGCGGTTCTGCCACGCGACCAAATGACAGTTGAAACTTAGGCGTTGTCGATCACTAAATTACTACGAGGTAAACACGCGTGTGTAGGAGTTGTGAATTAACCACGGCTCGTGCAGAAAAAAGTGGATGTACTCTCAACAGAAATTTCAGCGGGGAAGCCTTAATAAATCCGTCACAATTAAACAGCCGAATTCAGTGCTGTTCTGGATTTTATAAGCTTCCATTCTCTTCCACAAAAATATAGTTCTATAGTTCAAATATAGTTCTTGCACAAACGATGTCTTCTCTTTGGAAAAGATAGAAACAACAAGCAAATTCAAAATCTAACATTTCGTCTAAAAAGCCTTGGGAAAAATGTGCTAACAGAGTCTCAGGTGCAGAAAAGAATTTGCCTTGGAACAAGCCATGCCTATCATTGCTTCTCGTCTTGAGTCGAGGATTCTTGGGCAGACGAAGAAGACTCATGACTATGAATCCCTTCTATCACTGCCGTAAACTTTGCTCAACAGGGTCTCATAACGAAACAGTGAAAAAGCTGACCCTATTTTCTGCAATCATCAATGGAATTATGATGGAATCACGGCCTCGAATCTCGAATCCCGGGAATGTTATCAGTTCTTCAATCGACTTGAAAATTCTATCAAATTTGCCACCTTAACGATGGTAATTCACAAATCTTGCTCTCTGATTGGTACTGTAGAAAATCTACGAACTTCACAGGGAACCAACGGACTGATAACACTTTCAGATGAGGTCCAAATTACTCTAAAAGCATCGAAAGAGATTTTGGGATTGCAAAGATCTCTCGGACATCCAATGATTTTGGGATACTTTCAAAATGTTAGATTTAAGCCAGAAGTTTTCGAGATTTCCAAAGATTATCGAGTTTTGCATGGCTTTTCAAGATTACGAAAGATTTGGACGATTTAAACGAATTTGCCGAATTTCGATTTCCTCATAGAATTTTCAAAGTATTTTTGTGAGAATTCTTAACATTTGTAGGTAGAGGCTTCAGGAACTACTCAAGACTCTCGAAGATTTGTGGACTTCCTTTGGGATGTCAAAGATTTCGTGAAGATCTCTGAATTTTCAAGAGTTTTCGAGATTTTTGGGATTCTTGAAGATTTGGGGGATTTGGGAATAATTTGCCGCTAGAATTCAGAGAAAAATTAGGAACCGTTTATATTCTGACAAGGCAAGGAAAGTTTTCGAAAAGGGTCTTTGCCAAGAATGAATTTCCTTTTCGAGCCAGTTGTGACGTATCTCAAAGAACACTGAGACAAACTTCAGAGGTTTCCATCAGAACAACGATATTCCTCCACACACAACGTGACTGGGCAACACTCAATGTTTCAGGGCTCCTCGAATTCATTCACCGATTGAAAACGTAGTTGCCGTGCAAACTTAGTGACATGTAAAAGTTCATGATAATTTCCAACAAACAAAAAAGAAATAATCGAAGATAAACATACTCTAAAGCTGATTGAAATGAGTCGTGTGTCGGAGTGAGTCGTTTCCTTTAATAAGATTTATTTGTTGTTCTCAGAAGCCCTCGGTTTTGTTGATGGTGCTTTGTGATTTGGTAGCACCAAGCCGATCATTACAAGGGGTAATCATTGTTTCCCTGTGTCGGCCTTTTCCGATCCCTTCGCAGTGGCATGTTGTAAAAAACCGGACCATAAGAGCGAGAGATGCCTAGAACTGTCGAGTACCAAATGCAACTGCCTGCTTTAGCGCGGAGCCAGGGACTTACTCTGTACAGCTTCAGGAATAACTGACTGTACGAAATTCACGAGACAAAAACAAACGATGGACGGTCACCACCAAAAGTAAATAATAGGTCAGTGTCATGCAGCTTTCAAACAACTTTCATGAACTTTCCTTCTTTCATCCCACGAACATCCCGGGGAGGGGGGAGGTACTCAGTATATTTGTCCGACGGGCATGTGCCAATTTTCAGGGTATCATTTTCATCTACTTTGTCTAGAACGGGATATCGAAAGAGACTAAACAGGGAGATTTTGTTAGATCGGCTTTTTATTCAGTCCAATTTTTGTAATTCAGATCAAGTTCCCCTCTCCCCTCAGGGAAGCGTCCGCTCAGAGAGACCAATACCACACAAAAGTATTTCTGCAATACGCTTTGTCCTCCATCGCATTGTTTTCAGAGCTCTTTTTCAGGCACTGGTTTGAACCTTGGTTGAAAAGAGAGAAAGTCAAAAGATGGAAGAAAGAAAGATTGCACGTTTTTTTATAAGAAACTTGGATTAGGCCATAGTACTAAAAGTTTCTTAATTTCACATGAAATTTTGTCTATTTTAGTACTAAAGTTTCTTAATTGGTTTCTTATTTTTTGAATGCAGAATTACCAATGTGGTCCCTAACACTTAGCCTGAGATTTTTTTTACTTTAAAATTCTTTGCGAGTGAGCCTGCTCTCAGGCTAGCTAACACTGCGCCAGATATGTGTCTTGACATGTAAAACATGATTAAGGAATAAACAGCGTTCTGTTATCTTGAAAACACAAATGGTTAGATAATATTGCTCGAGAATAAAAGTTCAACGATCTATTTGATATAATATCCATGCTTTTAACCTTGAAAAGTTTCTTAGTGCTTCTCAGACATAGTACTAGAGTTTCTTAAAATTTTGGCCATCTTAGTACTAGTTTCTTATAAACCAGTTTCTCATAAAAAAACGTGTACCGAGGGGCAAATCACTACTGAATTTGGCGTACGAGATTAATAATCACTGGTGATTGTTTTGTGATTGATTTGATTTTTTGGTGATTTAAGTGATTAATTTGTGATTATTCCAGAATAAGTCATACATTCAAAATGTTCTCAAATAAGCTCGTGTACTACAAAAATTGTATGAATAGGGCAAGACAGAGCAAGATTGATAAGCCAAATGATGAAATATTAAGCTGTTTCATGTTCCATGAATCAACTTGTAACACAAGAACCAGGCACTTTTTGCTCCATCACAGGGAACTCTTGCGCTGTTGTGCTGTTCATGTTTTCGAGCTTGTGTTTGCATATCTAGCAATGTGTTCACATAAACTGGCAAATGGTGACATGGACAATCTAACCCTTTCATTTCTTACAAAAGTAAACAAAGAAACATGGTTAACACTAGACTTATGACGATGAGTCCCTTATATCCCTGCGGTAAACCTTGCTCAAGAAGGACTCATAATGAAACAGTGAAAAACTTGGCCCTATTTTCTTCAATCATCAATGGAATTATGAAAGAATCACGGCTTCGAATCTCCATCCCGTGGGAGTGTTTTCAATTCTTCAATCGAATCGAACATTCAGTCACATTTACACCTTAACAATAGTAATTCACAAATCTCGCAACCTGATTGGTACGTTAGGAATTGCGAAGTTTGGGCCTAATTAGGGCCAATTTTTTGAGAGTAATACTATGAGTCTCTATTGCCCGTAGCGCCATCATCAAGTCAAAGAGCACAGGGCAACAAGAGACTCATAGTCATCAGTCTAGGTTAACACATTCAATCTTTGTGATTTTTCATGATTAATGCGATTAATTTGTGATTAATGCGATTAATTTGTGATTAAGATGTGATTATTTCTGAGGGCGTACGAGATTTTGAGCAGTGATTTGCCCCTCGATGTGTACGATACGCAGCCATACGCAGCTTCTCGTTTGGCAGCTTGATGACATCAGCCTATTGTTTGTCTTTGGTAATGACCATAATGGTCCTGAGGGTCTCAGGGGTCCAACAGTCTGGTTTTTACGACATCCCATTTGCAGTTAAACAACAATGTATTTTTGTAGTACTAACTTGAAGTCATTAGCTTCTTATTTCGAAAGTCTCGTGCCGTCACAATGGGAACGTGACCAGTGTTTATATTTAGCAAGAAAATAAGCTCTCAATGGGAATGTCAGTAGAATGAGTCACTAGACTTCCTAAATCTCCAGACAAATCTGACAGCTGTTTCGGAACTTTGGTCGCGAGAAACTGATTTCTGTTCTCTAAATTCTTCACTTACATCCAAGATCTTGCCAGGCCCTGGGTCCCAGCAAGAACTCTTCCGAAAAAGAGTACGGGATTCCTAAAACAATGGGATTTTCGGGGATTTTTTTATGAATTCTTCAGGACAATAAAGGATTTTTTCAAAAGGTGTACGATATTTTAGAGAGTGACACGGTCTTAGACTAAAACTAGGCACAGCCTTGTTTCTAAAAGCTCCTTAATTTTTTGGGAAGGGTTTCTTAACTTTTTAGGACGGTTTACTACGGTTTCCTAACAAGAAGCAGTTTCCTCTGATAATGAGTGTAAAAACGAGACAATTTCTCCATAAGAAAAACAACAGATACGGCCGGTTTTGCCTACACGTTTTTTATAAGAAACTGGTTCATAAGAAACTAGTACTAAAATGGCCAAAATCTTAAGAAATTAGTACTATGTCTGAGAAGTACTAAGAAACTTTTCAAAGTTGAAAGCATGGATTTTATAGCAAATGGATCCTTGAACCTTAATTATTGGGCAATATATAATCTAACCATTTGTGTTTTCAACATACCCATAACTGAACACTGTTATTCCTATATGATGTTTTAAATATCAAGAAACATATCTGCAGCAGTGTTAGCGATCACATTGACAATTCATGCAGTCAAAAAATAAGAAACCAATTAAGAAACTTTTAGCACTAAAATAGACAAAATTTCATGTTAAATTAAGAAACGTTTAGTACTATGGCCTGATCCAGGTTTCTTATAAAAAGACGTGTAGCGCAAGAAATTTCCCTTGTTAAACTATTTCCCTCACGAAAAAAAAAATCCTTCAAAGTCTTTCCATCAATGAATCAAGATAGTTTGCGTCAATGAATCAGAAACTCAGTACCCTATAAATTCACCTATTTAATGGTCTTAAGACCAAACCACGATTGAATCTCTTGACAGTAATCATGAGAAAATAAGCCAACTATTTGATCCCAAAACCAAAAAGTTATCTCTTTGAGGTGAAGACCGATCCCTCTAAACTTTGAAGATCCAGATTCTCTTTCGAAAATCTTAGAACAACTTTTCATGCAGCACGGGACCCTTTTACAGCTAGCCAGACACCCTGGGCCAAACACGGAAAGACTTTGCACCCTGCAAGCATCTGGCAATCCTTCTGCTGCACAAGGCGCACAGGCAACTTGACTCCCACCCTCTCGCCCACCTCGCAGGAACAAGGCCGACAACACTTGCTGAATTCTTGCCGTTTTGTCAGCGAGTGTCTGGTGACTCTCCCAGTTAAACTTCAACCCAATAACGTCCAACGCAAGTGATTATTCAACGATCTCCATGAGCTCTAGCCTGCGTCACAGAATGCAGGCTACCTGAGCTCCCATTACGCAGCGCTTTTGAAAATATTTCACACGAACAAGCCACAATTTTCAGAACGGCGAAAAAAGAGAAGGTTGTTTTCATATATAATTAATGTCGCCTTGTCATGGATAATCCTTTCCATCATTCCATTGTCATATTCTTCTCCTCCTAAAACCTCGACAGAACGCCCGCCAGATCCCTGAAATCTATCAACAATATTTCGAAGGCTCCCTCTTACCGCCAAGTAATTCCCTCCCACTCTTCTTCTTCTACGACTTGACCTAACGCTCCCCAACTTCCCTCGCCGCCTCTAACCAGGTCCTGTCCTTTCTCCCTCTTTCTGACACGACGACGTGCCAACCGCTGCCAACCTTCCCCAACGAGATTTCTTCCATTTCTTCCTTATACAACAGACAGGACAGGCCACTCCCTAATTTTGTCCAAGTTCCCCCATCCAGAACGAAACTTCTTCCTGTTCTCTCGCAACCCTCACGACAGAGCATTGCACTGCGTCATAAATACTCGAAAGGTAACGAAGTCTTTCTTTTCTCCTTTCTTCTCTCACGATATGCCAACCCTCTTTCCCTCAACCAAAGAGGACTCTTTTTTGCCCTCCTTCTACGCACGAGATGACAAACCACTCTCCATTCTAACCTCCCCATACCTTACCCTGCATGATGGCTCCCCTTTCCTCTAGTTACCCTACCACAGAACCACTCTCCGTCACCAACCCACAAAGTAACTTTATCTCTCGAATCAAACTCTCAGCACTCGAAAAATATCCCTTTGCGATCGACCTCATAGCAACTGATTCAATATTTAGAAACTGGCAGATTCCTCCGGCTCACTGTGTGTATTAAATTGCAGACTGAACAAGGCTTAAAAAACATACAACGAACGGGTCAGGTTTAAAAAACGTTTATTCACCAGATCAGGACCGTTTCCTGTTTTAGAAAAGATGAGAGGATATTTGTCATCGAAGACCTTTTGACAGATTCAGTAAAAAAGCTAACCGAACAAATTCACTATAACGAATCAAGCCAGGATACTGGCAAAGAAAAATTGGTGAAAATTTACGGAAATCTGTGTGTTTTGCTGAGAAACTTGTGTATTAACTATGCTACATTAATTGGCGCCTATAAATTGATGTTAAAATCCACAAAACGATATTTCTCATGGAGGTTGGGAGAAGAGTTGACGACAAATTTTCGTCCGCCACGCCGTCGATTTCAGCAGTGCTTTCCCCGCCCATAAAAAAGTGACGTCCGACAAAAAACTTCGCAGAAAAACGAAAACTACGAGCCGAAACCAAGATAGTTTGAATAATTAAAAACGCTGAGTTCAAAACTAAATGTTTACCAAGGGAGAACACAAGAGAACACAGTGTTTTACCAACAGAGAACATCGTACAGAGTCCTCAAAAACTTGTTTACGAAAATACGCCACAACTTTTCAAAGCGAGAAAAAGGGGCGAACAGTTTGTTTTAAGAAAACACTTGTCACGCAGAAAAACAACTTCAACTTGAAAAAACATCACGAAGAATTGCTCTCCAAAGATTAAAGATTAAACAAAATAATACTACCCTTAATTCTAATATTTCCGCTGACCATTTTTGTAGTAGATATCTTCGGCAAAACCATATTCCCGCCAAAAACACAAAGAGAAGGACGCGTTACCCACGGCGTTAACGGTGGCGAAATCATTTTGGTCAGCGGACGAACAGCAACCATATAAAAATGTTGTCATTAAAATTCTAAATCATAACTTACAAGTCTGAGGTTTCCTCTTGATGGCCTTTTCTCCAAACTGCGTGCCTCCGACATGATTCCTTCTTCTCCCGTTTGAAAATTCTGTCTTCCCTTTCTCTTTTGAAAGCGAGAGTCCCTCTAACTCTCTGGTCGTGGTCTGCTCATAACAGAGGCAACCTAGAACAATCGAACACGAGGCCTATTATTTGAAATTCCATAACATCATTCACAAAACAATAGGATATTATTCCACGCTTTGTTCTCGCATGTTAGCCCAGGTGTGGGATTTTTTTGAATCGTTTGGAATATCAAGTCTTTAAAATCCGCAGCCCCGACCTACGATAGCCTCCGGCCACGCTCTTGCCTTTTTATAACCCTTACCTAAAATATCATTAACTACATTAACTTTATCTAAAGAGATGGACAGCTAGCAGAACAAAATAAAGTGTTCCCAAAGTGTCCCAGACAAGAGATATGTCCAAAGATCGGAAGTAAGGAATCTGTTTGAAACCAATTGATACAGTAATCTTCGCAAAGTGAAAGAATGACAAGTGGGATGATTTCAGGTCAAATCAGAAAATTGTCTCGGGAGGGCAATAACCGGGGGATATTGCTCCATTAAAGCCTCGTATGGCATCGGCGGAATTTAACTTCCTTCATGAAAATCTTTAAAAAATATTCGAGAAATCTTTTATTCACTACACATATTCTGTGTTTAACGAGGCGCATTGCACCAATTCAAGGAAGAGTACGATGTTTTTTTACATTATGTGGATTCTTGATAGATATTTCTGGAAAACCAAAGGATTTCTGCGGATTTTTGCCAAGGGTTTACGAGATATCTTTGGAGTGAATTGCCCCTTGGCTTTGAAGACACTCACGTTGACTTTATCCTTTCAGATGTATTTGACGGTATTAAGTGTTTACTGGCTTCAATTTTCAACTGAAAATCAACAAAAATCCCGAAAAAACCCGAAAAATCCTGTAATCTCTTCAGCATTCAGGAGAAGTTCTTTGAAGACCTTCTTTGGAGCAGATTTCCTTCTTTCAGATGTAACTCGCGGTTACCTGTCTCCTGTTTCAATTTACAACTGAAAATCTATAGGAGATATCAAAAAGCCAAATACTTTCAGAGAATCTCACAAGCATTTTAGCTAAGCGTTTTCGAAGACCTTCTTTAGAGTTGATTTTGTTCGCTCCGATGTATCTGACCCTTGGCTGTTTACCGATTTCAATTTTCAACTGGAATTCCACCAAAACTATCGAAAACACTTTATTTACTACGAAATCTCACAATAATTTTAGAGAAGTGTGTTTTTAAAACCTTAAAAGTTTACTTTATTCTTTTGATAATAATGTGACGCGAGCGGTGGCTATCTCTGTAAATGTAGTACACCCTTGTCAAACGTTTTTAAGAAATAAGTGTAAAAATCCCAAGATCCTATCGTTTTGAAAAATCTTGTACGCTTTTACGGAAGAGTGATGCAGCCCCTCGATAACAGTAACGGTAACCAATTTCAGAAGCAAATTTTCAAACAATTTCAAATTCAAAGATACATGGACTGAACAACTCTATAAACCCAAGGGTATTCGGTTTACTTGTTTTCTGGTTTGACTAGTTTTACCTGTTTTGATCCCCGGGGTATTCGGCTTGTTTACTTGTTTTTCGCGTTGTCTGGTTTGACTAGTTTAACCGGTTTGTTTTATGCGGTGAGAGTTACATCACACTTCCAAAAGAAGCGTACAGGCGAGAGTGACATCACACTTCCAAAAGAGGTGTAAAAGATTTTTCAACAATAGAATTTTGAGGGCTTTGTGCGGATTTTGCTCGAACACAAAAGGACCTTTGCCAAAGATTCACGGGACTTTTCGAGAGTCATACGATGCCTCTCGAGGTAACATGCCCAATGGAATACATAAAATCGGCTTCACCACAGAGAAGCCAGTTTTCTGGTTTGAGTTTGTTGCTTTTTATCTTTTACGATGCTGTTTTTATGAATGGGGCGCTACGTAACCTATCTGGCGCCACTCCATAACTTCTCTGTTGCTGCGGTCATCGCATTTGCGTCACCACCTCCGCAACAGAGAAACTACGCAGCAGCGCGAGAGAAACTACGCAGAGAGAGAGCTACGCTGCAGCGCCAGCGAGGCTACGCAGCGTCCCAATGATAAAAGCGGCAGTAAAAACATCAAAAGCAACAAACTCAAACCAGAAAGCTGATTTCACTGTGGCTTCACGCTTGGCCTTTTGCGTCATTAGGATGATTCACAAAGGGCCCGATTCACACTATGTAGTGTTAAAGAGCATGTGTCGCGAGCTTGATTGGCTAATGCAGTGCAATTATCTCTTTTGTTCAGTACAAAGCACAGGATCGAGGCTGAATTTTTACGGCAGTAAAAATTCACGAAACATAAATACCAGCTGCTATCGCGACGTATGCCCTTCGTCGAGTCGTATGCCCTTCGTCGACGTATGCCCTTCGTATGAGTCGTGCAGAAAGATCCAGAAGACAAAGGAATCAAACCCTGAGTCTTTGTATTTTGGGTCTTTTTGCGCGACCCTAACGACCCTAACGACCTAGTGTGAATCAAGCTCAACGATCCAACAGACTTAAGCCTGGTTTACACTAAGTCTGTTGGGTCGTTAAGGTTGTTCAGAAAGACCCAAAAGACAAAGGACTTAAATTCTGAGCCTTTTGTCTATTGGGTCGTCTTTCTGCACGACTCTAATGACCCAAAAGACCTAGTGTGGACCTGCAAGTTAAGCTATCAAACTCTTGACAAAATATCTTTGAAATTGTTTTACAAATTTCAACGGTGAAGGATAGAGCCTGGTTCACACTACAGTAAATCCCTGCGTACAAGAACCTACTTTTTCGAGACCCAGGCTGAAATTGGTTCATATTTCAAAGGTACTAAGACTAATTTCAAGGTATAAAGGTTCTTATTTGAAGGGTGCCTCATGTAGTCCCCTGAGAGTCTCACAAAGATGTTCAGCACTATTATTTGTTTTGGAAGCGCTCTTATGGACCTAAAGCGTTCTTATCTTGTGTCACACCTCCAGTCTATGGATACTATCATTCAAATGGCCATTTGCACAACTTAGAAATCGCATATGTACAAGCCTGTGACTCATAACAAAAGCATATTGAAACATGTGCTATCAGAATATCTAAAAGTAATTTTATCAAGTTCTCCAAAACGAATTTCTTGACTCTTCTCTCTTTGTTGTGTCCATCCAGTTCACAGCCATGACTTGTAGGCTTTGGACATGTAATATATTTGCTACAAATTTGCTTAGAAGCTCATTATATATTTCATAATGTTTCCAAACATTTTTGTGCATTGCTATCACATTACCATATCTTGCAGATCACATTAATCTAAACAAGCTCTCTCCTGAGTGTCCCAGAAAACGCAACGAGATTTGAAAGATTCTAATGGCAATTGTTTCATACTCATTATGAAACAATCATTTTTATTGAAATATGTAATGATTGGAATAATTTTTTAAATATTATTCGGTATTTTGCAGGACTTGGTTGTAAAGTCAAAAATCAGCAAACTTCAAAATTGCCCAGTCGTCAGAACCAGAGCTGCTGCATTAGCAATAGTGAATCATAAGATCAAATGATAAACATGACAATCCCGGTAATTACTCAAGACATAATACCCTAGAATTATAGAAGACACACAAGTCAACATTTAACAGACACTGAACATTTAACAGACACTTTTCATAAGGATGTTTTTTTCAATCTAAAAATTTTCAATTACAAATTACTAAATACACTACTTAAACTACTTTATAATACTATGGCAACAATACCAAGAGGAGCAAAATACAATGACAACCCCAAGGCCTTAAAAAGAAGAAAAATTAAAAAGAGAACAGTTAAATGAAAACCAGACATAACTATTAAGAAAGATATTGATAAAAAAATTAACAAAACAAAAAGGTGTTGCAAAGAAAGAGTGCTTGGTGGCTGCTTGGTTTGTAGCAGAGTTTGGAGCAGTGGCAGATTTAGGGGGACAAATGGGGGCAACTACCCTCCCTTCATGATGAAAACTAAGCTTTGGCGCCCCCTTTTTGGCAAGAAAAGCGCCCCTTATCCTGGCCCAAATACACTCTTTTTTCAGTGTTTCGTTTTGAATGCGGGGAAACACGTAAACTAAGGCGCTATTCAGAAGAAAAACCAGAGAGCTTTACTGAACGAAGCCCAAAAAATTTTCACGCGCCTTCGGCGCACTCACTTTTCATTTTCTCTTTGGCGCCCCCTCTCCAAATTGCCCCCCTTCAACCTCGGGCTGGATCCACCCCTAGTTTGGAGAGCTTAATTTAAATGACTGGTTTCCTGGATGAACAATGTTAGCTCAAGTATATTCCTGTTAACATCATTGGAGAGGTTTTCATCACCATACAATATGGGCTGCATTATAAACTCACTTGAAAGATTAGCATATTATCCAAATGGTCGTAACAGTGGAAAAATTTCAGCAAGAAGATTTTTTGTTAAACTGCAAAACCTTCTTGCTGAAATTTTTCACTGTTATGACCATTTGGATATGCTAATCTTTCAAATGAGTTTCTAATGCAGCTCTTATTGTATGGTGATGAAGACCTCCCTAAAGATAAGGATTTTGGTCGAGACAAGTCAATCTCTCTAAAATGACTAGGTCATCATAAGAGTTTTACTTTAAATGAAAATGAACATTGAAAGCTCCCTCAAATCTAGATAACTCATGAATCAGGAAGACATCCCTTTGTCACAGTTTCTTGATCAAATTGTGTGCTTGCATGTACTGTAATCCTGTGAAGTTGCATGCATGCCATGCTTGTAAGTTTGCTTTACATATACTTGCCCTGACAACAAATTTAAAGTTTATTCATTTTTAACTCTGCAACCACAAGACCAAAGATTCTGAAGAATATATCAAAATTTAGATTTATCATTACAGATTTAGAGAAAAACAATTTTAGCTAATTATTAATTTGTAACAGCTTGTGTCAGAGTTTTCTAAATCCATCACGTTTTTTGGTACACCCAGTATTTTAAGCCAAAATTAACACAAATTGATCATAATGACCCCTAAAAATTGGCAGCCACAACTTGTTGCATTTCCTAAGGGCACTGAATTGCAGAAGAAACAAATGGCATATGCTTGCATACTGGAGATTAGATGCATCAGAGCCAGGAAGAACTCTAACTCTCTGAATCCTGAACACAAGGTGGCACCATCAATGCTCCCAATGGAATTTGAAAACAAAGCATGGCTAAGCAATCCAAGCATGAAGAAAGTCTAGAACATTTTACTTTACAATTTACAACACAAAGTTAAAATTTGCTTTTTCATTAATGGATGCAGGTGATGCAGGCAATAAAGGGACCTATGGCAGTCAAGTTACAATTTGGTCAAGAGATGATCAGCATCCCAGATTGGAAAGTTTGCAGAATGCCTGGGGGATCTCTCCTACATCCAAATTTCTTGTGCGGCTGTATTTGTGTCACTACACAATAGTTCTATTGTTTCCTTTTGTTGCTTTATGGAAATTTCGCGGCTGGAACCACAGGTGAAATTTTAAGTGTGCGGCAGAGAAATCAGTTGCACAAGGGAAACTTTCCAGTCTGGGCTGTTACCCAATGAAATTTCTGTTCAAAATTTTCATCAGAGTATAACACAAAGGTTCAAAGCACTAAAAAAGTGCATTGATCTGGCCAGGTGAATTCCACGGAGGTCATGGAAACCACGGAAACAATTGTTTTCTTGTGAACAATAGCTTCCGCAAAATAAATTTTCTGTGGAATTTACTTAGGATGTAAGGCCAAAGTGAATTCTGCGGAAAGGCGATTTCATGGAAAATTTTAGTTTAAGTTGAAATTTCAAAGTTGAAGGGCATTTTACCCATTCGAAAAGCACACAAGATTTTCAGAACAAGAAGATCATGGATTTTTTATTGATTTTAATTGAAAACATAAAGATTTTAATGAAAGGTGTGCAAGATTTCTAGGGAGTGAATCCCCCTCAGTCAAAGCCGCCAAATTGAAGTCAATAAACATGCAAAGATCATGTTTATAGTACAGTATGTCTCAGTGAAACTGCAATGATCAGTTTGATGGAAATCACTTTAGCTTTCATATGAAAGATCAAACTTTGCCATTGCGTTGCTTGTTTTGCCATTGTGTTCATAGAAACTTTGGCCCAGGCCTAGATGTCAATCCATGTTGATGAACAATAAATAGCCCAGTCTAAACCCCTTTCGGCACGGCCCGTCAATACCTGTGCCGATATTCAGACATAGTGATGATGGAAACACAGAGACGATGGAGATTCAGACCTTGGACTTGTTCATAAATTGAATTTTATTATGTTCGGGAATATGCCAAGGGGCATTTCACTCTCAAAAACCTTGTAAACCAATGGAAAAAGATTTTTTGTTAAAAAAAATCCATCAAAAATCCGCAAAGATCGGTCTGTTCAGATAAATGTCGTTAGCTTTTCAAAGAAGTGAAATGCTCCTTGGAATGCACAGGAGCAAGCTTTGATACAACGTTTTCCGCCATATCGATTTTCCCTGGAATTCACTCCGACCATACAGCAAAAGTGAACTCCGCGGAAGCTATTGTTTATGAGAAAACAATAGTTTCCGCGCTTGCTGCGGAATTCACCTGGCCCATTATTGATCTACATTCTTTTTCTTGTCAAATACTAGAGTTCTTGCTCGTTGTCTGCAGACTGCAGGTATCCAAGAACTTGAGGAATGACCCTACACCATGTCTGCCTCTCAGCTTGCATTTGCCCAGTTTGCATTCTTCGATTTTGGCGCGGGGAAGCTCATTCTGAAGTACATTTAGGCGCATCTGTAGGTCGGGGAATTTCGTAAATTTTATATGAGATAACTGCTACAGATCGTGCTATTACAGGTTATGGCGCGGCTGCGGCTGGAGGCGGTCGAAGTGGCGCGGGGAAGATCTTCCCCGCGCACTACAAAGAGTGCAGACTGAGCATTTGCATGCACATGCAAAATACAAGTTCCCAGTCTCGAATTTCTGTGTCTGTGTGCATTCCAATCAATAAAAGGAATAAAATCAATAAATCAATAAAAGGAAGTAAAATATGGAATGAACTTCCACTTAACATTAGACAGTCAACATCACTGGGAATTTTCAAGAGAAAAGCGTATCAGCATTACCTTGACGTTTCAGATTTAAATACTTAAATCTTACTTTAAACAAAATTGTTACTAGGCTTTTTAGAAATTTAAAGGACACCTTTTTTTAAGAAAAATTGTATTATATTCTTAGTGCGTAGTTAGTAGAGAGGACCCTGGGGAAGATTAGTTGCTAGGCTAACCAGGTTTATCCTCTGTAAATAAAGTTTATCTATCTATCTATCTATCTATCCAGGTTTTCCTGTATTTTCCAGACAAAAATCATTCACATACATTTTCGTTGAAATCTCACATCACAAGTATAAACCTGCCTGAACCTTACTTTTCAGAATTTTCTATTTCTAACATGTTTTATACCCCCCACCAGACATTTGGCGCCCGACTCGACTGAGTGGGCCAAATTTTTTAGGCAAAGATCTGGCTGCTCTTGATCATCGCTAGGCCTTAAACAAAGCTTGATTAGCGATGTAATCTTACCTCAGTACCCAATAATACAAGACTTTGGGACTTTTTCGTTCCTTCCATGCTGACTTGGCGATGCATGGCGCGGTTTCTTCTGGTCTTCTGTACTGCTGAACTTTCTTCCCGCTTCACTGCAGCAAAGTAGGCCCAACCTCCCTTTCCAAACTCGTTGCTGTTGTTGTTCCCAATTACTCTCGTTCAACACACACAGACACTAAATTTTGGTTGGCTAATGTTGATAAATTAGATACACTTCACTAATTTTGGCCAATCACAGGGTAAATTATCATCACTGCAAAATTGCTCATTTATCAGTTTCCTTCCTTCTTGCAAATAAAGTTTCTTTCTTATCTTGCTTTCTTTTATTTTTTCTTGGGTTTAGAAAAAATCGACAAAAAGCAGTCTCAAACACGTAAGAAATTCAAAGGAAAGCAATGACATTATCCTTTGACAACAGCGGCTTTTTGCCTTCTTTCAATAACCAGCGTTAGAAAGCAGACGCAAAAACGATACCCGGGAAGCAGTTTTCAATGCATTATCAAGAGTCTGCACACAGGCAACGTAAATCTTGTCAGCAAAACGCATTAACCCCACCCGCGTTTTCTTTTCATTAACGAGCCCTCAGTATTGAAGTAGTTTCGTAAAAGGGCTGGAAGAATCACATTGCGTACAAACCACATCAATGTAAAGTTGAAGAATTTCAGCCCTGGCTATGCTTATATGACTTCTTTTACAAACAAATGCGTATTTTTAACACAACTGTTGCAATCCCCTTAAGCACGACTCCCTGGAAGATCGGCCCCACCCAATGAATTTTTTATATATTTATTTTTTATGCCTGTACATTTTAAGTTTTGGTGAAGGGATTTTTCGTGTATAAATAATGTATAATAATACTTTCTAATATGCTTTGACTAACGAGAGCTACAAGATTAAAGTCTCTGCGTCAAATGTTTGTCTGGTAAATCTTCAATGTTCACTGTTCCTTTCTTCGTGTACTAACTTGCATCTCTCCCGCCAAATGTTTCCACCTATCATATTTGAGACTCCGCACCATTTCATCGTTGATTTTGCTTCTTCATGTGATAGTCCAAATTTTTTCAAACATGTTCTTACTTTCTTGTGCACTGAGCCAAGTGACCCAAAACATAGCACATTGATGTTTGCCTTAATCCCATTTTGTTCCAGAATTCTGATCAACTCTTTGTACTTCTCTGCTTTTCCTGAATACGATTGTTCCATATACATATCAAAACAAACTGTAATTTCGATTATTTCACACTCTTTTTTATTCTCTTTCAGTTCAATTATGTCTGGCTTTCTGCTGCTTATCTCTTCTATTTCATTTCGAAGTGCTGGGAAAACTGTCTCTGCCATTTTATTAACAAATAACTGTGATGCTGGATTCGAATTTTGGATTTGCTCACTTACTGTGCTTACAATACGATCGTGTCGCTGAGAGTATAAGTCTTTAAATTTTCTGCACGAACTCATTAAGTGAGCAACTGACTCAACGTTATGATTGCATAATGCGCATCTCTTTTCATGTTCTTTGTTCCACATGTAGATTAATTGATTGCAGGGAAGTTGATTCATTCGTGCACTTACGACAAATGTAACAAGACTGTCTGACAGCTTCCATCCATAATAAATAATGTATAATAATAATAATAATAATAATAATAATAATAATAATAATAATAATAATAATAATAATAATAATAATAATAATAATAATAATAATAATAATAATAATAATAATAATAATAATAATAATAATAGTAATAATAATAACAATAATAATAATAATAAGCGTGCTTTAATTGTGTTTAAATTGGAAGAAGAAATCAACAAACGGTTTTTGGGATTGGAGCCATGAAGTTAGTACACTCCCTCCATGTACATGTTTTTACAAGAATGTTAGAGAGTCTTTCGAGCAGCAAACCCTAGGTCAGATCCCATTCAGGGGCACATTTTAATTGTCCAATTATGGAGCCTAGTCGTGATAAATTTCTTATGAGAAAATTAAAAAGCCAATAGTACTAAAAGTTTCCACTTTTCACATTAAGCACATTTTTTGTCAGTGACAGCATAATGTGTAGATTCTAACATTGCTTGCAGATCTTGATATTTTGGTAAAACAATGTTGACAACAGGGGGAAATTGTGTCATTATGCTTAAAACTTAATTCTGTTGAAGAGTAAAGGAGTCAAGGACACATTTGCCATGAAATCGTTTAAATCTGTAAAAAGTTTCTCTGCCCGCCCTTCTCGAACGAAAAACTAGAGTTTCTTAAAATTCCAGAATTCTAGTGTAGTTCCTTACAAATAGTTTGAGGGAGGGGGTGACAGGGGGAGTCTTTGGTATCGGTACCAACTCATAAGGTAATAGGTGCAGCCCAAATTGAAGGTATGGTGCCACCAATTTTGGGGAAAGGCGCTAATAACTGACAATAGACCTTTGAGCTATTCTGAAAAAGAATCTCAATCGAACGATACTTTGCTACATTTTGCAGAATCTTCGAATGTGCACAATAGTGATAGTGACACAGATTCGACGGTGGCGTGTTCAGGATTGTTGTTCTTGCTCATTGGTCTCACGTGGAACGTACCTCTGTTAAGAATTCCTCATATTGACGATAAGCTGTACTAGATCAATAGATCTTTTAGCTATTCAGCAAAAGAGCCCGAATCCAGTGTTATCTTTATACAATTTTATACACGAGATTCCATTGAGTGGCTTTAGAGCTTCTATCTGCACTGTTAAAAGCTAAAATTCATTCTAGTGATTCGAAAAACATTCATTGACGAAATTGTTATTGGTACCGACTCATAAGGGCTTGGTACCAATACCCCTATTTTGTTATCAGGTTCCGTCACATCACATTGCAAAAAGTTGTACCAGACAAAAACGTAGGAACGGGGGAGGTGGTACTGGGGGCACGTGCCTCCCAAAGATTTTGCAATAAACAAAGAAGTGCACTTTCCATTTTTAGAAAATACTCCTTTTTCTTAAAGAAGAAGTGCTTTCGAGGTGTCGTGCTCCCAAGTTTGAGATGCTTCCTACGTCCCTGGTACCAAATAATACCCCTCTGGTACCATGGTACCACTGTGTGATTTGATCTGAGTGCAAATTTGTTAGTTGGAGATTGGAGAATGATGAACTTTGATTTGCAAAATCATTTCACGTTGCGTAAGAATTTCATGAGAAAATTAGGTCATTACAATCAGAGCAGTTGGAAAATTATCGAGAACTAAACATGGTCCAATTTATCAAAATCCGCTTTCCGTTATAGATTAGCGGCAACCACAGACAGACACTGCGCAAGTTGGATGTTGTCTGAGTCGCGTGCCGGTAATCCCCTATTCAGCTGGTAAATAGCTCTGTTGACCAATGCAAACCCTGTCCTGACGTAGATGCAATTGCCTTAGTGCATTTTTTGGCAAATATTTCGGCAAGGTTTACTGGACTTAAAGCTAACGCAAACTTCAGTAAACCAACTAAATTTCGACAAAAGATTTGAAAATCGGTAGGCAGTCATCAAATTAATTCACAAGACAACGCTAAAACGATGGCAAATAAAATTGATGAAATAAGCCAAATTTCAATGAATCTTAACACAAATATGACTATTTTCAACTTGCCAAGGCACATATGTTGGCTGGTGAAGGAGAGACCTCATCATATGTGCTGCTAGGCTGCGTACTATTTACCCTGGGAACCAGAGCCTTCATAAAACATAAAAATATAGGACAAAGCTGTGGCACCCAGTTCTGCCCGATTCTGGTAGAGTTTCATGATTTTCTGAAGTTGCTGGGTTTCTTACAAGCGGTTTCTTTGTTCAAACCCTTTGTCACCGAAAATTTGACAATTTCTTAACTTCAAATTGACCTTGACTGCTTCTAGGAGAGTTTCTTAATTTTATGAAAAGAGGCTACTAAGGTTTCGTATAAATAGATAAAAGAAATGACTTTACGTACTTACGTAAGTGAAAAGAAAGAGCCTATCAAATTTGTCTTAAACAAATGAAAGACTGGACGGCCAGCTGCTCCCTCTTGTCCTTAAACTGACCAATTCTTGATATCGCTTTTGCGGGCTATGTATTTTGTCCAAATCGGTTGAACTTGCCAAGTTTTTCAAAATACTTTCGAGGCCACACAAATTATGTTTTGGGCACGGAGGAAAGTAAAAAGCGCAACCAAAAATAACTTGAACAGAATTTTACATTGATATTCCCAATGCCCAGAAAAAAAAGAGCACGATATAAGTAAAATACATTAGACCTTCGGCAACGGATCAAGTTCCTTGCTAGACTAACTACTTCAGTCCCAATTGATGATTGCACGGAGGGAAACTACGACAATTTTCATCAGTCTGGTTCCCCGCTGTAAACCAGCCGGTTTCGTGTTAATTGTTGTCAAATCAAATATTTGATCTAAAGGAGGTTTGAAACGAGAAGTTCAGAATTTTGTCCTCCTCTAGGGCTCCTGTCATCTTCTACCTAACTAACTAAGGCAAAAATCTCCTTTCCCCAAAATATCTCAAGAATCTCTGAAGATCTTTTTGGTCTTTTAAAACCCTCATCTGATTTTCAGAGGAGCGCTTTGTAAAGTTGAACTTACCAAGGAGGAGCGTAAGGAAGGTGCGTAGAGACTGTGCCCGTTGAAATTATCAAGAGATGCATTACAACCTATAGATTGTGATTTGAAATTAAGGGGCTTAATTGATTCCAACATTTCGCAAGGAGCTAGGTCTCCTTCGAAATATAACACGAATATGTGATTTTTGCTCAAACGTCGTTCCAAAGCAAAAAACATTTGCGTTATTGCAAACCTCACGTGACATCTGAATTAAGACAGACTTTAAAGAGTCGTTCTTATCCAGGGTTCTTTGCAGGCATACTGAAAGTTTCAGACTATCTGAAGATCAATGTTAGCCTGAGCTAAAACTATGGATCCACACTATTTTAGTTGCACTACTCTGTCATTTTGAAGAGATCTCGTACGCTTTTTTGATGAGCGAAATGCCCCATCGGTGAATCTATTGTTTCTGTTTAGGCTAAATTTGATTGCAGCATGCCTGAAAAGGACCCTGGGTAATAATAGCTCTTTAAAGACCGACAATCTCCACATGGCAACGACTGTAAAACTGTTCGATCACTTCAAGCTTTTTTCTTCATTCCCTGAGATCAGTCAAATCACCACGAAACAGCGGTTAAGGGGTAATGCGGCTTGAGCCAGAGAAAATATTACTGGTCTGATGGAGGCCCCATTGTGCAGGAACGTGACCCGGTTACAACGATTCAAATTTCACTTCAAAGTCTTGTAAATCTGCAGTTAAACAGTAAGTAAGTCGTATTGAAATTCCTTTGATTTGAATGAGACAGAAGTCGCGTGTGTGTATACAATGAGCGCGTTTTCAAAATTCAACCATATGGGGCCTGAATGAGTTCTGCATATTATGCATAACCAAGCCAGGATGCGAAGATGACGAAATCATCAAAGTTTACCGTGATCCTTTGCAAGATGGAATCTAAATCCTCAGCACATTGTTTGACATTCAGCCGCACGAGATCAAAATACGGTTTGAATAAAATGATGAAAGCAAAGTTTAACATGATATTTTGTGAGAAGGGAATTGAATTTTGGACACGTTTGGGCATTCTGAGGCATGAATATATCTTGAATATCATGCATGCCTCCCATTGACACAAGCCTGGGTCACAGGACATAGGAGGCCGGTTTTGCTTATGTGATGAAGTTTACCATGATCCTTTGCTAGTAAAGAGTCAAATTTGTTGGTAGGAACACCGTAAAATGACGAGAAACAACGGGGGGAGGGGGGGGGGAGTGAGTCGATTCAATGAATATAGACATTGCCAATATTTCGCCCTTACATATGGAGGACTTCTTCAGGGCTGCTATGTGATAGCTACATTTGAAATTGAAATATGTGCAACGACTTGAAAAGGAAAGGTTACATGCGATGGTTAAATATGATGGTTAGGCAGGGGTTATATCGGTTAGAAGAGATGAGAGGAACAAGAAGAGATGTGAGATCAATGATGTCTTCATTTCTGAGCAACCCTTTCTCGATATTCATCAGCGTCGTGGCTTCACGCCTACTTTTTGATTGTGTTTTTGCGAAAGGGGCTCCTAAAGACACCTATTGGAAATGAATCCAATGTATGAAGAATGACTTAGCCACCTGGACAAGTTAAAGGCTCTTGTCTTTGCTCCCCAGTTGTTTGTCAGAACAACAAAGAGAGAAAATTAGCCACTTCCGTAATAGAGCTCTTTGCCATCTTTCTTTGGCATATTTGGTCGCTTGCTTTTACCTATATTTGTGCTTTTAACTAATAATTGTTGTTAAAAACAGAAAGTTTCTTTCAAAATAATGTTGCTGATAAGAAAAAAACTTTCTTTCTCTGTCCCCTGTGCTTGCTCTCGGTCATGTTTGAACTTTAGTCCTCTGTGTTTTGGTTACTTATCACCGAGGGCCAGCACAGGGAACAAAGAAAGAAAAATTCATTCTTAGTTGCAACAATAGACCTTTTAGCTGTTCAATGAAAGAGCCTGGATCAAACGTTATTTTTATACATTTTTATACATGAGGCTCGATCGAGTGGCGTTAGACATTCTATCACTATAGTACACATTGGAAAACTCTACGAAATGTTGCAAAGCATCGTTCGATCAAGATTCTTTTTCAGAATAGCTGAAAGGTCTATTATTTCGAAAGAAAATCTTTATTTTTAGCAATAATTATTTGTTGTTTTTCCCGTGGTTCCCTTCGGGAAATTAATTTCAAAGACAAAAGGACAAGGACATTTACGCGATCAATTTTGAAGATTTTTGAAAATATTCCTAGATTTGCTTTTGCTGCATCATAGGGTCTCTTAGCATCAAGGGAAACTATGGCTACAAAATCTGCAGTTCTTGGACAGGTCCTGGGTCGGTATAATTGTTGATTATTCAAGAGATTTCACTGTTGTGAATGGTGTGTAGCACTTTTTTCAATTGTTTTCTCTTTTAATCTGTTAAACTTCATATTTCAATCTGCTAAGGAGTGCGAAGTAACGTCACGTTGTAAAACGTCATTTTACGTTGACCTGAGCGAGGCTGCCAAATGTGATGATATTATACCACCCACATTGCTAGCTTCCTTCCCGAGAGTTCGCACACTCGTACAAAATACAAAATGGCGACTATATCTGGCGTAACTTACGAAGATTAATCGGCAAATTTATGAAAGTTCGAGCCATGAAAACTTAGAATGAACTCGTGACTGGTATTCAGAAGTTGGTAAGGTTGCTTTTTAATAACAATTTTATCAATCCCAGACCCCAGACTTGTCCTTTAAAACTGCCAGCTATATTTAGGTCGACCGTAGATTAACAACGGCTGTCACAGACTGAGTTTTGGGCATAATTTCACCTGCAATACAATGAATACCTTGAATCGAATGAATATATTCAGGAAAATATAACGTGAATCGAATTTGTGTTTTACTGCAGGTAAAGTGTGCAAAATTAAATTTTGATTCAAATAATTTGCAAGGGGGTTCAAGTGACCATTTTCGAATCGAAATAACTTTTCTTCAAATACAAGGATTTCCATGAACTAACGCAAAGAAACATCAGAGAGCACTTGTCACTCAGGGTCTTTTGCAGGCATGCAACAATGTTATGTGTTGTCAGAACACAGGTAGCAGCGTATGGTTGCAGTAATTGTAAAAGTAAAATTGCAAACCCACCTTTGTTTTCTTCCTTGTCGTTCTTCTGTTTTTTGTGATGCTCGTGTTGTCCTCTGACTCCCTCAATCAAAACATTGGGCCCATCAACAAATCTCGCTTGGGTACTGGGCCTGTTGATGGGCCTAATGTTTTGATGGAGGGAGTTAAAGGACAACACGAAAATCACAACAAACAGAACAATGATAAGGAAGAAAAAACGGTGGGTTTGCAATTTTGTTTTTACAATTACTACAACCATACGCTGCTACCTGTACCAGCAAATCAAATTTGGCCTGAACAGGAACCATGCATCCACATTACACTTGGGCATTTCGTTCCTTGTTCCCTTGCGTTCTTTGATTTGCTGATAACACTTGGTCAAGGAGGACTCATAACATTACACTGGAAAAGTGGGGCCAATTTAGGCCCACTAGGAGTGACTCCGTATTCACCAATCAAATTGCTAGAATTTTGCTTTCAGACGGTTGTTGCTGTTGGATACCCAAAGTTCGTTGATGAGGTCTAGAGTTCTCTCAGCTGCAATGGATCTAATTTGTTTTTACAGAGGCAGATCATTGCCCTGAAAGGTACGCATTCTGCGATTTGTAGGTGAAGACAACATCATTCTTTGTACTACAAGTTTCCTTTTCAATGTTCAAGCTCTTTAGACCAGATCTTGAAGCGACTTTGTTGAGTGTGTGAGAACTCCCGTTTGCTTAGGCCATTTTGAAAAATTGGGTCCACTGTTTCAGAGAAATTTCACGAGTCCCTTTTGACCAAGTGATATCAGCATATCAAAGATCACAGGGAAGCAAGGGATGAAAAAGCATAAGTCCAGATCCACACTTCGACAGATGAACTGAAAGAAAAGTTTTACTTTTTAGTTGATTTGCTATTTCTGTTTGGAGCATATTTGATTTTCAGACAATTTGAAATTGTAGCATCCCTGCAAAGGACCCTGGGTGACAATGGGTCTGTAAGCTGAATTTCAACTAGACTCATTCCAAAAGCCTGCAGACTTAACGGTCAACTGACGCGATAACAACAACGACAATAACAGCAATGACAAGAGAAAGTTAGAGGGACTTATGTAATGTGTCTAGATTTCAAATGGGTGATTTCAAGTTCTCCATTTTCATGTCATAACATTATCAACCACAAAATATCACACCCACGAAAGGATTTTGTCTGGATTTTCACTTCTTGGTTTCAACAAAATCCTTTTAAATAGGCCAGAAATTGGAAACCTTATGCCATGTAATTTAGATTATGTTCTCTAAAGGAGGATGATGCCTGATAAACGCAAGTAATCCAAAGATTCAACAGAGAAATTGATACAAAACAAACGATCTACATTAAAGAGCCTTGAAAAAGCTCTGAAAAACTACCATATGCCAAGTAGGATCTAGCACCAGCTGAGCCAGAAAAAAGTTCCCACTTTCTGAAAAATTATTTCATCGAGTGCGAAGAATTGAATGATTCAAATACTATTTAAAAGCCAGTAGATCAAAGTATTTTTGTAACTTTTCTCTCTGTTTCGTTCATGAGCACTACGAATGTAAATTCAACTTTACAAATACTACATGGTTACAAATGACTGAAAAGGGCCTAAAATATTGATCAAATGATAACGGACCCCTCACATGGACCACCAAGGAAAATACAATACAGTAAAAACCCGCACATAAGAACCTTCATTTATTAAGAACCTACAGCCTGAAATTGTATATTTTGTACCCAATGAATAAGAAACATTTCAGCCTGATATTTTAACCAGGTTCTTAATAAAGGGTATAAAATTCATTCTTTTATCCATCAGAAAATAAATTCAGTTATGGTGACAAGAGTGCTGATGACTAAATGGACTAGCGAAGCATGGCAGGACCTAAGGGAAGGCAGGGAACACCTAGCCAAACTTTTAGAAAAAAAACTGGTTGTCTGATGACTGTGGATGGGTCAGGAGATGAGAAAATTCAGACCCAAGGACCAAAGGACTATGTTTTTTAAAGTAGAGCTTGCATTGCTAGCAATATTGCCATCATGTTTCAATGCTAAACCTTAAGCTATCCTTTGTTTCCTGGCATCTGTTTTGGACCCTATGTTAAGAACCTACATCCTGATTGTGGGATCTGCCTCATAGTATAAGAACCTAAACAGGGTGAGTTGAAAATCTTAGGTTCTTATGTATGGGTTTCTACTGTAGTTCATTGGTGCGAGATGTTTACTGTACATTCATTGCCATGTGATTGAAAATCTTCAGTGGCTGATTGAAAATAGATGTCTTATAACCTTTGAGAGAGGTGAAACGCCCTTTGTGTATTAGTCTGTGTTAGGAGAGTCCTTACGATTTGATCAACGTTTTGGGCCCTTTACAGTCAGTTTGCAACCATGAAATTCTTATAAAGTTGAATTTACCTATACGTCTACGGGGTCAGTGGCGGATTTAGGGGGTGCAGTTGGGGGCAACTGCCCACCTTCATGATGAAAAATCAACTTGGCGCCCCATTTTCGGCAAGAAGGACGCCCCTTATCCTGACCCAAATGCACTCTTTTTTCCGTGTTTCGTTCTGAATGTGGGAAACATGTGAATTAAGGCGTTATTAAGTTGAGAAAACCAGAGAATTTTTTTCGAAGAAAGGCCCAAAAATTTCTGCGCGCCTTCGGCGCGCTTACTTTTCGCTCGATTTTTGGCGCCCACTCTGCAAATTGCCCCCCCTTCAACTTTGGGCTGGATCCGCCCCTGCACGGGATGAGTCAAAAAAATTTACGCGTTTGGTGGGCTGTCCAATAAAAAGTATGTGACCGCTATTCAAAACTAAAATGTTAATCTATCAGTCAGAGGCTAACTTAGGGGAGAAAATTTCGTTTGGTGAAATCACTCATCTATAAATCCTAGCAATTAGAAAAATTCCACGTTCCATTCTGGTCCATGATTTATCAGGCATTGAAGGTTACATCAGGGTTGCATGTTCAGTTTAAAGAAGTTGAATTTCAATTTCAATTGCAAGTACATCACAGACCAGAATGGAATGTGGAATATTCGTTCCCAAATTCGGCGTTTAGCAGCATTTTCCCAATCAATTCCCAAAAATACTACAATGTAGATCATGATACCTTCGAAATCGGTCCAGTGTACGGTGTATCGTGGCCTATCAAAAGTTGATGGCTTTTATGACGCATCAACCGCACGCCTTTGCAACTAAGTGAGAGAGGGGGGGGGGACGGAGAGGTCATTATTACAGATTTACAATTTTTAGGTTTATGTACTTGGGCAAGTCCAGCGTACACTGATGACTTTTGTCTAAGTTTTGCTCCACTGCATTTAAATTACTGTTAAATTAATTCCGCTAAAACTTCGTTGAAGCGGAACGGGCATTGTGGGAAGTATCGTTGGAGTAAATGGAGCGAAAACAAGCACTCATGTAATTAGTCTAAATCCAGCGTTATTCTTGTCGACTGGCAAATTACTCCAGAAATTTCGTACCATTTCGCGAAAAGTCCTTGAATGTCACAAATCGCAAAATCATGAAAAATCACACATCTTAAAAATTCCAAAGAAAACGTCTCAGGAGAATTATCAACAGTTCTTTGAAAATTTCAAAAATCGTTTGGATCCTCAAAATCTTTTTAAATCTTTAAAAATCTCGAAAATCTATTGAATCTCAAGAAAATGTCAGAAAAGTATCAAAATCTCTGAAAAACTTGGGAGACCTCGTACACCACTTTTGGAGTGACTTTTTTGAGTAACGATTTTACCTTACCAGGTGACAGACGACATATTAAACATACGGCCACATTTATTTAACCAACCCTGTCATCGAGTTCCCTGATGAACACTGTTAAATATCTGACAAGGCAAGACTTACCACTTCAGCACTTTAGCACAAGCAGACGAGCCCCAACACACTCTGATGTCTAAATATCTCATGTCTGACACTGACAATTACCCCTCTTATTTATAAAAAAACAGCGAAAATGGTTCCTGTCTCATTAACCGAGGCGTTACTTTCGAAAACTTCTGAAACCCACGCTTTAGATTCCAGAAAATCCATTTTGTACTCGAATCATCATCACAGAAATCCAATCTACTGACCTCAATGTCCCACAGACTTGAAGGTTCCAAATACAGAGAATCAAATGAATAGGAGAGTTTGCAAGTTAAGTACAAGGAACAATAATGATCGTAGACTTACACGGCCACACCTGAAAACAAGACTGGCTTAAGAAAAATGCAATTGTTGGTAGACCTGAGCTCGGAAGAATGAATTCGATACAGACAGCTATGACAAAGAGTTTAGAGCAAAACTTCTGATCGCTCTGTGTCATAAACCACACATTTTTATCGAGCCACAACCAAATCAATCAGCACCACCATTAATTTTCAATCCTTCGTGATTTCTTTCTTGCTAAAACTATTTTGGGTATTTTCATATCGGACAAAAGAGATGAAAATACATCATATCAAGTTCTAAAACCTAAATTTATGTAGTGTTGTAAAACAGCTAATTTGCACGACAACAACAATTCAGAGTTTACCATGAGGCCTGCTGTTATGATCCAAGCTGAAGAAGTAAGGACATCTACACAATGAAAATATTAAAAAGGAAGGGATCCAAATATTTATTTGAAACAGGCCTGTCAGAGCTCACTCTAAAGTTTTCACATGGCCCATCATATACATAGGTGCAAAGAAGAGAACACCCACTTGCATTTTGAAATAGATTTTTCTGCCTTTGACCACCATTTGAGCATGATGACAAGGGATTGGAGACTCGATTAGCGGGGTAACCATATTAAAATAAATGGGGGGGGCAATAAATGTGGGGGTGAAGCTCCCGGGAAAATTTGTGAGCCCACCCCCTTTACTTTAGCTTATAATACATCTCCCAAGATCATGGGTGCCATTGTTCTTAAATAAATTATGATAAATCATAATAATGAAAGATCTATCGCTTTGATCGACTGTTATATATCAACTTTGAAAGAAAATAAAGCAGAGATGCTTCTCTTACTGGGGTGAAACTTTGGAATGGATTTTCTAAACAGACTACAAATACACCAACTTTAAAGGATTTTATGAAAGCCATGATTATCTTTTCACAAAGAATCAATGATACCTCCCTTTTTGTTTCTTTCTGATGTAGTTTTTCGAAATTTCATTTAAAATTGTAATTATTTCATCAAGTAGCTTGATTTTGTACTTTTAATCTAATTGAACGTTTTTTTGTATATCTTTAGCTTGGCCCACCGCAAATCAGTCCATGACTGAAGGGCTACCATGGCTAAAAAATTGAACAAGTAACTAAAATGAAATTTCAGTGCAATCTTATCTTGGGTCACACCTCCAGTCTATGGATACTATCATTCAAATGGCCATTTGCACAACTTAGAAATCGCATATGTACAAGCCTGTGACTCATAACAAAAGCATATTGAAACATGTGCTATCAGAATATCTAAAAGTAATTTTATCAAGTTCTCCAAAACGAATTTCTTGACTCTTCTCTCTTTGTTGTGTCCATCCAGTTCACAGCCATGACTTGTAGGCTTTGGACATGTAATATATTTGCTACAAATTTGCTTAGAAGCTCATTATATATTTCATAATGTTTCCAAACATTTTTGTGCATTGCTGTCACATTACCATACCTTGCAGATCACATTAATCTAAACAAGCTCTCTGCTGAGTGTCTCTGCTGAGTGTCCCAGAAAACGCAACGAGATTTGAAAGATTCTAATGGCAATTGTTTCATACTCATTATGAAACAACCACCTCCATCAAAATCCGCAATAATTGGAATAATTTTTTAAATATTATTCGGTATTTTGCAGGACTTGGTTGTAAAGTCAAAAATCAGCAAACTTCAAAATTGCCCAATTGTCAGAACCAGAGCTGCTGCATTAGCAATAGTGAATCATAAGGTCAAATGATAAACATGACAATCCCGGTAATTACTCAAGACATAATACCCTAGAATTATAGAAGACACACAAGTCAACATTTAACAGACACTGAACATTTAACAGACACTTTTCATAAGGATGTTTTTTCAATCTAAAAATTTTCAATGACAAATTACTAAATACACTACTTAAACAACTTTATAATACTATGGCAACAATACCAAGAGGAGCAAAATACAATGACAACCCCAAGGCCTTAAAAAGAAGAAAAATTAAAAAGAGAACAGTTAAATGAAAACCAGACATAACTATTAAGAAAGATATTGATAAAAAAATTAACAAAACAAAAAGGTGTTGCAAAGAAAGAGTGCTTGGTGGCTGCTTGGTTTGTAGCAGAGTTTGGAGCAGTGGCGGATTTAGGGGGACAAATGGGGGCAACTACCCTCCCTTCACGATGAAAACTAAGCTTTGGCACCCCCTTTTTGGCAAGAAAAGCGCCCCTTATCCTGGCCCAAATGCACTCTTTTTTCAGTGTTTCGTTTTGAATGCGGGGAAACACGTAAACTAAGGCGCTATTCAGAAGAAAAACCAGAGAGCTTTACTGAACGAAGCCCAAAAAATTTTTGCGCGCCTTCGGCGCACTCACTTTTCATTTTCTCTTTGGCGCCCCCTCTCCAAATTGCCCCCCTTCAACCTCGGGCTGGATCCACCCCTAGTTTGGAGAGCTTAATTTAAATGACTGGTTTCCTGGATGAACAATGTTAGCTCAAGTATATTCCTGTTAACATCATTGGAGAGGTTTTCATCACCATACAATATGGGCTGCATTATAAACTCACTTGAAAGATTAGCATATTATCCAAATGGTCGTAACAGTGGAAAAATTTCAGCAAGAAGATTTTTTGTTAAACTGCAAAACCTTCTTGCTGAAATTTTTCACTGTTATGACCATTTGGATATGCTAATCTTTCAAATGAGTTTCTAATGCAGCTCTTATTGTATGGTGATGAAGACCTCCCTAAAGATAAGGATTTTGGTCGAGACAAGTCAATCTCTCTAAAATGACTAGGTCATCATAAGAGTTTTACTTTAAATGAAAATGAACATTGAAAGCTCCCTCAAATCTAGATAACTCATGAATCAGGAAAACATCCCTTTGTCACAGTTTCTTGATCAAATTGTGTGCTTGCATGTACTGTAATCCTGTGAAGTTGCATGCATGCCATGCTTGTAAGTTTGCTTTACATACACTTGCCCTGACAACAAATTTAAAGTTTATTCATTTTTAACTCTGCAACCACAAGACCAAAGATTCTGAAGAATATATCAAAATTTAGATTTATCATTACAGATTTAGAGAAAAACAATTTTAGCTAATTATTAATTTGTAACAGCTTGTGTCAGAGTTTTCTAAATCCATCAAGTTTTTTGGTACACCCAGTATTTTAAGCCAAAATTAACACAAATTGATTACAATGACCCCTAAAAATTGGCAGCCACAACTTGTTGCATTTCCTAAGGGCACTGAATTGCAGAAGAAACAAATGGCATATGCTTGCATACTGGAGATTAGATGCATCAGAACCAGGAAGAACTCTAACTCTCTGAATCCTGAACACAAGGTGGCACCATCAATGCTCCCAAGGGAATTTGAAAACAAAGCATGGCTAAACAATCCAAGCATGAAGAAAGTCTAGAACATTTTACTTTACAATTTACAACACAAAGTTAAAATTTGCTTTTTCATTAATGGATGCAGGTGATGCAGGCAATAAAGGGACCTATGGCAGTCAAGTTACAATTTGGTCAGGAGATGATCAGCATCCCAGATTGGAAAGTTTGCAGAATGCCTGGGGGATCTCTCCTACATCCAAATTTCTTGTGCGGCTGTATTTGTGTCACTACACAATAGTTCTATTGTTTCCTTTTGTTGCTTTATGGAAATTTCGCGGCTGGAACCACAGGTGAAATTTAAAGTGTGCGGCAGAGAAATCAGTTGCACAAGGGAAACTTTCCAGTCTGGGCTGTTACCCAATGAAATTTCTGTTCAAAATTTTCATCAGAGTATAACACAAAGGTTCAAAGCACTAAAAAAGTGCATTGATCTGGCCAGGTAAATTCCACGGAGGTCATGGAAACCACGGAAACAATTGTTTTCTTGTGAACAATAGCTTCCGCAAAATAAATTTTCTGTGGAATTTACTTAGGATGTAAGGCCAAAGTGAATTCTGCGGAAAGGCGATTTCATGGAAAATTTTAGTTTAAGTTGAAATTTCAAAGTTGAAGGGCATTTTACCCATTCGAAAAGCACACAAGATTTTCAGAACAAGAAGATCAGACCTGGCCGTTTGAGGCGCGCGATCGCGCGGGCGCGCCTCATCACGCACCTCCTGCCCTCGAGAAGCGTGATTCGTCACGCGCCTAAAATGTCTTTTTGCTTCAAAATCACGCACCTCCTCTTTTATCGTTGAGGCAGTGAGTGTTCGATATTCTTGGAAACTGATATCCTTTTGCAGAAAGGAAATCAATGAATCAATTTATCTAAATAAAATACAGTATCGATGGTCAATTCATTAAGTGCTGCTAATCATAGTTGCTTTCAATCCAAGAATTTCCTATCTGTGGCAATGATACAATATCATAATTCGGACAAGGTCACAGGAAGGTCAGATTACATGGGGACAAAACATGCGGTTGGAGTACATGTGCTCTGAATCTATGGACCTTGTTGATCGTAAATTCAATGTATAAAGACGATGTGGAGATGATTTAGATGTGGAAGAAACGAAAGTACTCAGTTCCCCTTCATCCCAGGACTAACGCAGTGATACGAAGTAACTACACCAAAAAGCATTCATCATCAAAGGGCCTAAATACAAGGCCTAATTACCAGCATCTGAACACAGAGGAGAATGAATTGCTTTTGTTGATTATGTTGACCATTCAAACTACACTATCTATCCTCATTATTTCAACTCATTTCCAGTGTTGTTTTGCAACACCAAGTGCTTGAACACTCTTTTTTCATCCTCAACCTCCAAAACCCATTGGTCATGGAGTGAAATAAAGTACTTAAAATCACGCGCCTCGCTATGCAAGGCGCGTGATTTACCGCGCGCCACTAAAATTACTTGCAGCCAGGACTAAAGATCATGGATTTTTTATTGATTTTAATTGAAAACATAAAGATTTTAATGAAAGGTGTGCAAGATTTCTAGGGAGTGAATCCCCCTCAGTCAAAGCCGCCAAATTGAAGTCAATAAACATGCAAAGATCATGTTTATAGTACAGTATGTCTCAGTGAAACTGCAATGATCAGTTTGATGGAAATCACTTTAGCTTTCATATGAAAGATCAAACTTTGCCATTGCGTTGCTTGTTTTGCCATTGTGTTCATAGAAACTTTGGCCCAGGCCTAGATGTCAATCCATGTTGATGAACAATAAATAGCCCAGTCTAAACCCCTTTCGGCACGGCCCGTCAATACCTGTGCCGATATTCAGACATAGTGATGATGGAAACACAGAGACGATGGAGATTCAGACCTTGGACTTGTTCATAAATTGAATTTCATTATGTTCGGGAATATGCCAAGGGGCATTTCACTCTCAAAAACCTTGTAAACCAATGGAAAAAGATTTTTTGTTAAAAAAAATCCATCAAAAATCCGCAAAGATCGGTCTGTTCAGATAAATGTCGTTAGCTTTTCAAAGAAGTGAAATGCTCCTTGGAATGCACAGGAGCAAGCTTTGATACAACGTTTTCCGCGATATCGATTTTCCCTGGAATTCACTCCGACCATACAGCAAAAGTGAACTCCGCGGAAGCTATTGTTTATGAGAAAACAATAGTTTCCGCGTTTGCTGCGGAATTCACCTGGCCCATTATTGATCTACATTCTTTTTCTTGTCAAATACTAGAGTTCTTGCTCGTTGTCTGCAGACTGGAGGTATCCAAGAACTTGAGGAATGACCCCACACCATGTCTGCCTCTCAGCTTGCATTTGCCCAGTTTGCATTCTTCGATTTTGGCGCGGGGAAGGTCATTCTGAAGTACATTTAGGCGCATCTGTAGGTCGGGGAATTTCGTAAATTTTATATAAGATAACTGCTACAGATCGTGCTATTACAGGTTATGGCGCGGCTGCGGCTGGAGGCGGTCGAAGTGGCGCGGGGAAGATCTTCCCCGCGCACTACAAAGAGTGCAGACTGAGCATTTGCATGCACATGCAAAATACAAGTTCCCAGTCTCGAATTTCTGTGTCTGTGTGCATTCCAGGTTTTCCTGTATTTTCCAGACAAAAATCATTCACATACATTTTCGTTGAAATCTCACATCACAAGTATAAACCTGCCTGAACCTTACGTTTCAGAACTTTCTATTTCTAACATGTTTTATACCCCCCACCAGACATTTGGCGCCCGACTCGACTGAGTGGGCCAAATTTTTTAGGCAAAGATCTGGCTGCTCTTGATCATCGCTAGGCCTTAAACAAAGCTTGATTAGCGATGTAATCTTACCTCAGTACCCAATAATACAAGACTTTGGGACTTTTTCGTTCCTTCCATGCTGACTTGGCGATGCATGGCGCGGTTTCTTCTGGTCTTCTGTACTGCTGAACTTTCTTCCCGCTTCACTGCAGCAAAGTAGGCCCAACCTCCCTTTCCAAACTCGTTGCTGTTGTTGTTCCCAATTACTCTCGTTCAACACACACAGACACTAAATTTTGGTTGGCTAATGTTGATAGATTAGATACACTTCACTAATTTTGGCCAATCACAGGGTAAATTATCATCACTGCAAAATTGCTCATTTATCAGTTTCCTTCCTTCTTGCAAATAAAGTTTCTTTCTTATCTTGCTTTCTTTTATTTTTTCTTGGGTTTAGAAAAAATCGACAAAAAGCAGTCTCAAACACGTAAGAAATTCAAAGGAAAGCAATGACATTATCCTTTGACAACAGCGGCTTTTTGCCTTCTTTCAATAACCAGCGTTAGAAAGCAGACGCAAAAACGATACCCGGGAAGCAGTTTTCAATGTATTATCAAAAGTCTGCACACAGGCAACGCAATTCTTGTCAGCAAAACGCATTAACCCCACCCGCGTTTTCTTTTCATTAACGAGCCCTCAGTATTGAAGTAGTTTCGTAAAAGGGCTGGAAGAATCACATTGCGTACAAACCACATCAATGTAAAGTTGAAGAATTTCAGCCCTGGCTATGCTTATATGACTTCTTTTACAAACAAATGCGTATTTTTAACACAACTGTTGCAATCCCCTTAAGCACGACTCCCTGGAAGATCAGCCCCACCCAATGAATTTTTTATATATTTATTTTTTATGCCTGTACATTTTAAGCTTTGGTGAAGGGATTTTTCGTGTATAAATAATGTATAATAATACTTTCTAATATGCTTTGACTAACGAGAGCTACAAGATTAAAGTCTCTGCGTCAAATGTTTGTCTGGTAAATCTTCAATGCTCACTGTTCCTTTCTTCGTGTACTAACTTGCATCTCTCCCGCCAAATGATGTTTCCACCTATCATATTTGAGACTTCGCACCATTTCATCGTTGATTTTGCTTCTTCATGTGATAGTCCAAATTTTTTCAAACATGTTCTTACTTTCTTGTGCACTGAGCCAAGTGACCCAAAACATAGCACATTGATGTTTGCCTTAATCCCATTTTGTTCCAGAATTCTGATCAACTCTTTGTACTTCTCTGCTTTTCCTGAATACGATTGCTCCATATACATATCAAAACAAACTGTAATTTCGATTATTTCACACTCTTTTTCATTCTCTTTCAGTTCAATTATGTCTGGCTTTCTGCTGCTTATCTCTTCTATTTCATTTCGAAGTGCTGGGAAAACTGTCTCTGCCATTTTATTAACAAATAACTGTGATGCTGGATTCGAATTTTGGATTTGCTCACTTACTGTGCTTACAATACGATCGTGTCGCTGAGAGTATAAGTCTTTAAATTTTCTGCACGAACTCATTAAGTGAGCAACTGACTCAACGTTATGATTGCATAATGCGCATCTCTTTTCATGTTCTTTGTTCCACATGTGGATTAATTGATTGCAGGGAAGTTGATTCATTCGTGCACGTACGACAAATGTAACAAGACTGTCTGACAGCTTCCATTCATAATAAATAATGTATAATAATAATAATAATAATAATAATAATAATAATAATAATAATAATAATAATAATAATAATAATAATAATAATAATAATAATAATAATAATAATAATAATAATAATAATAATAATAATAATAATAAGCGTGCTTTAATTGTGTTTAAATTGGAAGAAGAAATCAACAAACGGTTTTTGGGATTGGAGCCATGAAGTTAGTACACTCCCTCCATGTACATGTTTTTACAAGAATGTTAGAGAGTCTTTCGAGCAGAAAACCCTAGGTCAGATCCCATTCAGGGGCACATTTTAATTGTCCAATTATGGAGCCTAGTCGTGATAAATTTCTTATGAGAAAATTAAAAAGCCAATAGTACTAAAAGTTTCCACTTTTCACATTAGGCACATTTTTTGTCAGTGACAGCATAATGTGTAGATTCTAACATTGCTTGCAGATCTTGATATTTTGGTAAAACAATGTTGACAACAGGGGGAAATTGTGTCATTATGCTTAAAACTTAATTCTGTTGAAGAGTAAAGGAGTCAAGGACACATTTGCCATGAAATCGTTTAAATCTGTAAAAAGTTTCTCTGCCCGCCCTTCTCGAACGAAAAACTAGAGTTTCTTAAAATTCCAGAATTCTAGTGTAGTTCCTTACAAATAGTTTGAGGGAGGGGGTGACAGGGGGAGTCTTTGGTATCGGTACCAACTCATAAGGTAATAGGTGCAGCCCAAATTGAAGGTATGGTGCCACCAATTTTGGGGAAAGGCGCTAATAACTGACAATAGACCTTTGAGCTATTCTGAAAAAGAATCTCAATCGAACGATACTTTGCTACATTTTGCAGAATCTTCGAATGTGCACAATAGTGATAGTGACACAGATTCGACGGTGGCGTGTTCAGGATTGTTGTTCTTGCTCATTGGTCTCACGTGGAACGTACCTCTGTTAAGAATTCCTCATATTGACGATAAGCTGTACTAGATCAATAGATCTTTTAGCTAGCAAAAGAGCCCGAATCCAGCGTTATCTTTATACAATTTTATACACGAGATTCCATTGAGTGGCTTTAGAGCTTCTATCTGCACTGTTAAAAGCTAAAATTCATTCTAGTGATTCGAAAAACATTCATTGACGAAATTGTTATTGGTACCGACTCATAAGGGCTTGGTACCAATACCCCTATTTTGTTATCAGGTTCCGTCACATCACATTGCAAAAAGTTGTACCAGACAAAAACGTAGGAACGGGGGAGGTGGTACTGGGGGCACGTGCCTCCCAAAGATTTTGCAATAAACAAAGAAGTGCACTTTCCATTTTTAGAAAATACTCCTTTTTCTTAAAGAAGAAGTGCTTTCGAGGTGTCGTGCTCCCAAGTTTGAGATGCTTCCTACGTCCCTGGTACCAAATAATACCCCTCTGGTACCATGGTACCACTGTGTGATTTGATCTGAGTGCAAATTTGTTAGTTGGAGATTGGAGAATGATGAACTTTGATTTGCAAAATCATTTCACGTTGCGTAAGAATTTCATGAGAAAATTAGGTCATTACAATCAGAGCAGTTGGAAAATTATCGAGAACTAAACATGGTCCAATTTATCAAAATCCGCTTTCCGTTATAGATTAGCGGCAACCACAGACAGACACTGCGCAAGTTGGATGTTGTCTGAGTCGCGTGCCGGTAATCCCCTATTCAGCTGGTAAATAGTTCTGTTGACCAATGCAAACCCTATCCTGACGTAGATGCATTTTTTGGCAAATATTTCGGCAAGGTTTACTGGACTTAAAGCTAACGCAAACTTCAGTAAACCAACTAAATTTCGACAAAAGATTTGAAAATCGGTAGGCAGTCACTAAATTAATTCACAAGACAACGCTAAAACGATGGCAAATAAAATTGATGAAATAAGCCAAATTTCAACGAATCTTAACACAAATATGACTATTTTCAACTTGCCAAGGCACATATGTTGGCTGGTGAAGGAGAGACCTCATCATATGTGCTGCTAGGCTGCGTACTATTTACCCTGGGAACCAGAGCCTTCATAAAACATAAAAATATAGGACAAAGCTGTGGCACCCAGTTCTGCCCGATTCTGGTAGAGTTTCATGATTTTCTGAAGTTGCTAGGTTTCTTGCAAGCGGTTTCTTTGTTCAAACCCTTTGTCACCGAAAATTTGACAATTTCTTAACTTCAAATTGACCTTGACTGCTTCTGGGAGAGTTTCTTAATTTTATGAAAAGAGGCTACTAAGGTTTCGTATAAATAGATAAAAGAAATGACTTTACGTACTTACGTAGGTGAAAAGAAAGAGCCTATCAAATTTTGTCTTAAACAAATGAAAGACTGGACGGCCAGCTGCTCCCTCTTGTCCTTAAACTGACCAATTCTTGATATCGCTTTTGCGGGCTATGTATTTTGTCCAAATCGGTTGAACTTGCCAAGTTTTTCAAAATATTTTCGAGGCCACACAAATTATGTTTTGGGCACGGAGGAAAGTAAAAAGCGCAACCAAAAATAACTTGAACAGAATTTTACATTGATATTCCCAATGCCCAGAAAAAAAGAGCACGATATAAGTAAAATACATTAGACCTTCGGCAACGGATCAAGTTCCTTGCTAGACTAACTACTTCAGTCCCAATTGATGATGGCACGGAGGGAAACTACGACAATTTTCATCAGTCTTGGTCCCCGCTGTAAACCAGCCGGTTTCGTGTTAATTGTTGTCAAAACAAATATTTGATCTAAAGGAGGTTTGAAACGAGAAGTTCAGAATTTGTCCTCCTCTAGGGCTCCTGTCATCTTCTACCTAACTAACTAAGGCAAAAATCTCCTTTCCCCAAAATATCTCAAGAATCTCTGAAGATCTTTTTGGTCTTTTAAAACCCTCATCTGATTTTCAGAGGAGTGCTTTGTAAAGTTGAACTTACCAAGGAGGAGCGTATGGAAGGTGCGTAGAGACTGTGCCCGTTGAAATTATCAAGAGATGCATTACAACCTATAGATTGTGATTTGAAATTAAGGGGCTTAATTGATTCCAACATTTCGCAAGGAGCTAGGTCTCCTTCGAAATATAACACGAATATGTGATTTTTGCTCAAACGTCGTTCCAAAGCAAAAAACATTTGCGTTATTGCAAACCTCACGTGACATCTGAATTAAGACAGACTTTAAAGAGTCGTTCTTATCCAGGGTTCTTTGCAGGCATACTGAAAGTTTCAGACTATCTGAAGATCAATGTTAGCCTGAGCTAAAACTATGGATCCACACTATTTTAGTTGCACTGCTCTGTCATTTTGAAGAGATCTCGTACGCTTTTTTGATGAGCGAAATGCCCCATCGGTGAATCTATTGTTTCTGTTTAGGCTAAATTTGATTGCAGCATGCCTGAAAAGGACCCTGGGTAATAATAGCTCTTTAAAGACCGACAATCTCCACATGGCAACGACTGTAAAACTGTTCGATCACTTCAAGCTTTTTTCTTCATTCCCTGAGATCAGTCAAATCACCACGAAACAGCGGTTAAGGGGTAATGCGGCTTGAGCCAGAGAAAATATCACTGGTCTGATGGAGGCCCCATTGTGCAGGAACGTGACCCGGTTACAACGATTCAAATTTCACTTCAAAGTCTTGTAAATCTGCAGTTAAACAGTAAGTAAGTCGTATTGAAATTCCTTTGATTTGAATGAGACAGAAGTCGCGTGTGTGTATACAATGAGCGCGTTTTCAAAATTCAACCATATGGGGCCTGAATGAGTTCTGCATATTATGCATAACCAAGCCAGGATGCGAAGATGACGAAATCATCAAAGTTTACCGTGATCCTTTGCAAGATGGAATCTAAATCCTCAGCACATTGTTTGACATTCAGCCGCACGAGATCAAAATACGGTTTGAATAAAATGATGAAAGCAAAGTTTAACATGATATTTTGTGAGAAGGGAATTGAATTTTGGACACGTTTGGGCATTCTGAGGCATGAATATATCTTGAATATCATGCATGCCTCCCATTGACACAAGCCTGGGTCACAGGACATAGGAGGCCGGTTTTGCTTATGTGATGAAGTTTACCATGATCCTTTGCTAGTAAAGAGTCAAATTTGTTGGTAGGAACACCGTAAAATGACGAGAAACAACGGGGGGGGGGGGGGAGTGAGTCGATTCAATGAATATAGACATTGCCAATATTTCGCCCTTACATATGGAGGACTTCTTCAGGGCTGCTATGTGATAGCTACATTTGAAATTGAAATATGTGCAACGACTTGAAAAGGAAAGGTTACATGCGATGGTTAAATATGATGGTTAGGCAGGGGTTATATCGGTTAGAAGAGATGAGAGGAACAAGAAGAGATGTGAGATCAATGATGTCTTCATTTCTGAGCAACCCTTTCTCGATATTCATCAGCGTCGTGGCTTCACGCCTACTTTTTGATTGTGTTTTTTTTTTTTTTCTTCACTTTATTTTAAGTTGGTGAATAACACGTGATAGCTATGTCAACAGCTAATTAAAACCAACTATCTAAGAAACCAAATGACATAATAGCAACTAATAATAAACAAATAGCTAACTACATCAGTCCATAGAAGTTTCCTGTTATTCTATATAGCCTATCTGTCCTATAAATGGTTTGCATATTCGGCATGAGCAAGAAATTGTAGATAGATTTTTAATACTTGCTTTAAAAATGTTTATGTTTGGACTTGAGGTAATTTCAGTGGGAATTGAGTTCCATACTTCTTGACATCTATAGGATATTGTGTCTAGTCCATATGCTACTGTATTTGGCTTATTTCTAGTGAAAGTGACCCCTCTAAGATTATAAGGTGATTCATTTATGCTAAAAATTTCTTCCATGAATCTTGGGTTTTCATGATGAATGGTTTTGTAAATTTCTGTTGCAAGTTGTTTTAAGTTTCTTGTATGGTTGGTAACTGTGTTGTCTTTAAGCAGTAGTTGTTCAAAGTTTGATGAAAAGTCATTATAAGCTATTCGCAATGCTCTTTCATGAATGTTATTAATAAGTTTATTGTTTTTTCTACTGCAATACATCCATACTAAGGGACAGTAGTTGAAGAATGTCAAAACAAATGTCTTCATTAAAAGCTTCCTTTTATCTTCATTTAAGTAAGGTGCTATCCTTGCAAGTGCATTTATCTTTTTGCCTGCTTCTTTACACATATTTTTAATGTGATCATCAAATTTTAATTGGTTATCTATTGTTACACCTAACAATTTCACTTTATCTTCTTCTTTAATTATCTGTCTGTTTACATTAACACTACATTTTTCAACATTGTTTGGCTTGGTGGAGATCATCATAAGTTTGCATTTGTCTCCATTAAGCTGCATAGCATTGTCTTCAAACCATTGGTTTATGAGATTCATTTCTTGTTCTAGTTTAATTGTTATGCCTTCCTTATCAGTACCTTCAATCCATATTGTATTGTCATCAGCATAGTTGCACAGTTTACTTTGATCTAGGCTTAGGCATATGTCATTTATGAAAATATTGAAAAGAAGGGGACCAAGGACGGAACCCTGGGGAACACCTTTGGTTATTCTTTTCCATTCACTAAACTTAGAATTAATCTTTACTCTTTGGAATCGCCCTTGCAGGTAGTCTTGGATTAGTAATAATGCATCTTTACTTAGCCCATATGCTTCTAATTTTGCTAGTAAGAGTTCATGTGAGAGACAATCAAATGCTTTGGAGAGATCCATAAGGACTGTGCCTCCAATTTTCCTACTATCTAAGCAATTTTTGAGATCCTCAATATATCTTATAAGAGCATGCTGTGTTCCATAACCTTTTCGAAAGCCACAAAGAAATGGCGACAGCATAAGATAGAAAGAAGCATATAGTTGGTTGAAAATAATTCTCTCAAATATTTTTGAGGTAGCAGGCAAGATACTGATTGGTCTAAAATTTTTCTTGCTGGTAGGTGAGTCTTTTTTGTATATAGGTGTAACATCTGCTTCTTTTAGATTGGATGGGAAACTTTTTGATTCTAAGCTTTTATTGAATATATCTGTAAGTGGCTGCTCAATTTCTGAAATTGCTAACTTGAGTATTTTTGGTGGAATTTGGTCAGGTCCAGTAGCCTTTTTGGCATCTAAGGATTTAATTTGAGCCCTGATTTCGTTTACTGATACTTTCTTAAAGTTAAATTTGGTCACATTCCTTGTATGTTGTTTGATTTTAAGTATGCTTGGGTGATGTTTAAAGCTGCTGATTATTGTGTCCAGTGAGTTAGTATCATTTGTTACACTTCTATCAGATTTATCTGAGTTCATATCTAGCTATTTTGCGAAAGGGGCTCCTAAAGACACCTATTGGAAATGAATCCAATGCATGAAGAATGACTTAGCCACCTGGACAAGTTAAAGGCTCTTGTCTTTGCTCCCCAGTTGTTTGTCAGAACAACAAAGAGAGAAAATTAGCCACTTCCGTAATAGAGCTCTTTGCCATCTTTCTTTGGCATATTTGGTCGCTTGCTTTTACCTATATTTGTGCTTTTAACTAATAATTGTTGTTAAAAACAGAAAGTTTCTTTCAAAATAATGTTGCTGATAAGAAAAAAACTTTCTTTCTCTGTCCCCTGTGCTTGCTCTCGGTCATGTTTGAACTTTAGTCCTCTGTGTTTTGGTTACTTATCACCGAGGGCCAGCACAGGGAACAAAGAAAGACAAATTCATTCTTAGCTGCAACAATAGACCTTTTAGCTGTGCTATGAAAGAGCCTGGATCAAGCGTTATTTCTATACATTTTTATACATGAGGCTCGATCGAGTGGCGTTAGACATTCTATCACTATAGTACACATTCGAAAACTCTACAAAATGTTGCAAAGCATCGTTCGATCAAGATTCTTTTTCAGAATAGCTGAAAGGTCTATTATTTCGAAAGAAAATCTTTATTTTTAGCAATAATTATTTCTTGTTTTTCCCGTGGTTCCCTTCGGGAAATTAATTTCAAAGACAAAAGGACAAGGACATTTACGCGATCAATTTTGAAGATTTTTGAAAATTTTCCTAGATTTGCTTTTGCTGCATCATAGGGTCTCTTAGCATCAAGGGAAACTATGGCTACAAAATCTGCAGTTCTTGGTCAGGTCCTGGGTCGGTATAATTGTTGATTATTCAAGAGATTTCACTGTTGTGAATGGTGTGTAGCACTTTTTTCAATTGTTTTCTCTTTTAATCTGTTAAACTTCATATTTCAATCTGCTAAGGAGTGCGAAGTAACGTCACGTTGTAAAACGTCATTTTACGTTGACCTGAGCGAGGCTGCCAAATGTGATGATATTATACCACCCACATTGCTAGCCTCCTTCCCGAGATTTCGCACACTCATACAAAATACAAAATGGCGACTATATTTGGCGTAACTTACGAAGATTAATCGGCAAATTTATGAAAGTTCGAGCCATGAAAACTTAGAAAGAACTCGCGACTGGTATTCAGAAGTTGGTAAGGTTGCTTTTTAATAACAATTTTATCAATCCCAGACCCCAGACTTGTCCTTTAAAACTGCCAGCTATATTTAGGTCGACCGTAGGTTAACAACGGCTGTCACAGACTGAGTTTTGGGCATAATTTCACCTGCAATACAATGAATACCTTGAATCGAATGAATATATTCAGGAAAATATAACGTGAATCGAATTTGTGTTTTACTGCAGGTAAAGTGTGCAAAATTAAATTTTGATTCAAATAATTTGCAAGGGGGTTCAAGTGACCATTTTCGAATCGAAATAACTTTTCTTCAAATACAAGGATTTCCATGAACTAACGCAAAGAAACATCAGAGAGCACTTGTCACTCAGGGTCTTTTGCAGGCATGCAACAAAGTTATGTGTTGTCAGAACACAGGTAGCAGCGTATGGTTGCAGTAATTGTGAAAGTAAAATTGCAAACCCACCTTTGTTTTCTTCCTTGTCGTTCTTCTGTTTTTTGTGATGCTCGTGTTGTCCTCTGACTCCCTCAATCAAAACATTGGGCCCATCAACAAATCTCGCTTGGGTACTGGGCCTGTTGATGGGCCTAATGTTTTGATGGAGGGAGTTAAAGGACAACACGAAAATCACAACAAACAGAACAATGATAAGGAAGAAAAAACGGTGGGTTTGCAATTTTGTTTTTACAATTACTACAACCATACGCTGCTACCTGTACCAGCAAATCAAATTTGGCCTGAACAGGAACCATGCATCCACATTACACTTGGGCATTTCGTTCCTTGTTCCCTTGCGTTCTTTGATTTGCTGATAACACTTGGTCAAGGAGGACTCATAACATTACACTGGAAAAGTGGGGCCAATTTAGGCCCACTAGGAATGACTCCGTATTCACCAATCAAATTGCTAGAATTTTGCTTTCAGACGGTTGTTGCTGTTGGATACCCAAAGTTCGTTGATGAGGTCTAGAGTTCTCTCAGCTGCAATGGATCTAATTTGTTTTTACAGAGGCAGATCATTGCCCTGAAAGGTACGCATTCTGCGATTTGTAGGTGAAGACAACATCATTCTTTGTACTACAAATTTCCTTTTCAATGTTCAAGCTCTTTAGACCAGATCTTGAAGCGACTTTGTTGAGTGTGTGAGAACTCCCGTTTGCTTAGGCCATTTTGAAAAATTGGGCCCACTGTTTCAGAGAAATTTCGCGAGTCCCTTTTGACCAAGTGATATCAGCATATCAAAGATCACAGGGAAGCAAGGGATGAAAAAGCATAAGTCCAGATCCACACTTCGACAGATGAACTGAAAGAAAAGTTTTACTTTTTAGTTGATTTGCTATTTCTGTTTGGAGCATATTTGATTTTCAGACAATTTGAAATTGTAGCATCCCTGCAAAGGACCCTGGGTGACAATGGGTCTGTAAGCTGAATTTCAACTAGACTCATTCCAAAAGCCTGCAGACTTAACGGTCAACTGACGCGATAACAACAACGACAATAACAGCAATGACAAGAGAAAGTTAGAGGGACTTATGTAATGTGTCTAGATTTCAAATGGGTGCAGCTTGCGCGCTACACTTTAAACGGAGTTGATAGGCTAATGCCAAAGAAACATCAATCAAAGAGTGAAATCCCTTGCTACGAAACAGTAGGAATGTAGCATGCACAGGCCTAGTGGAAATCCAGCCTTTTCTTCGTATCTCATTCATAGAATTGAATTTTGCATTGAAGACATCACTGACCAAATATTTATGTTTCAAATAGTCACCAGGTTTTGAACATTACCAACGGTAAAAATTTGTTTATTGTTAAAGTTAATTGTTCTTTTTCAATCCGAACTCTTGTTGGCCACTCAAAAACACGTTAAATTTAGCATGTACTACAGACCACTTGAAAAAAGATGGTTTGGGACACAGGCTAGTTAAATCTTACATACCAGAATATCAGACAATGAATTCATGAATTCACTTTCCGAAGCAAGAGAGATTTCAAATTAGGACTGAAACGTCGATGTTGAATGAACTTTAAGGATGCGGTCGATATCGTTTTAGTTGATTCGATTGGATGAGAGGAACGCAACGTCAATCAAGAGAAAAATTGCCTCTTTGTTGTTGAACGAACACGGCTATAACTGCATTTCAATTCGTGATGAGAAATCTAGAATTTATCAATCAGGTAGCCCCCTGAAATTACCGGTGTGAAAAATAGAAGCGATTTATTGAATACTCTCAAGGCAACACGTAAAGAATTTTCGAACTTTGATATAAAGAAAGCTATTTTGAGACCATTCGGTATATTGTGGACTCTTCTGGATACTTTTTACAGCCATTTGGAAAGAAGTTTTAGAAGCTCAATAGCTACAGAAAAATAGATAGTGAAAAGAATCATGGCCTAGAGCCTTCCTTCGAAGGTCATTGTTACAAATGTTATCAATGCAAAAACACTGGAAGTTTGTGCATGATTGTACAAGGAGAAATTCTTGATCGAGAGCTACGCATAAAAAGAAAGAAATTATTAACGAGCAGAGGATAAACCAAACGAGTACAAGAAAAGCATTGAATTGCGGCAGTAGGACGTTATACTTTTTGTTAGAGAAGATTTCTCCTGGGATCGTTGTTGCATACTTGTTAATGCTAAAGATATTGGGTGTTGCTGCGGAGTTCCAGAAGAAGAAATTCTTGAGAGAGAGAGAGAGCTAAGCACAAAAAAGCAAGCATAGAGACAGAAAAAGTTGAAAATTGAAGCTTATAGCCTTTGACTTTTTGTATGTAAACAATATTGGAGGTTTCTCCTGGGATCGTTGTTGCATACTTGTTAATGCTAAAGATATTGGGAGTTTCTGCGGAGCTCCAGAAGAAGCAATTCTAGAGAGAGAGAGAGAGAGAGAGAGAGAGAGAGAGAGAGAGAGAGAGAGAGAGAGAGAGAGAGAGAGAGAGAGAGAGAGAGAGAGAGAGAGAGAGAGAGAGAGAGAGAGAGAGAGAGAGAGAGAGAGAGAGAGAGAGAGAGAGAGAGAGAGAGAGAGAGAGAGAGAGAGAGAGAGAGAGAGAGAGAGAGAGAGAGAGAGAGAGAGAGAGAGAGAGAGAGAGAGAGAGAGAGAGTTAAGCACAAAAGGAAGCAAGCATAGAGAATGAAAAAGTTGAAAATTGAAGCTTATAGCCTTTGGCTTTATTGTATGTAACCAATATTGGAGGTTGCCTTGAGCTGTTCTTGAAGGCCTAAAGTCCAGGAAGACGAGAATGAAAAATTAATAACTTCACAGACTGAAATAAACCAATTAGTGTTACACAACAGAATTTGCAGTCATGATTGAGCTGGATGAACTAGACAAAACTCTACTAAAGCACTTTTTAAGGCTATGTCTGTTACGTGGCCTATCAGTGTTTGGTTACTCTTTGATGTTCATGGATGCATTTATGTCAGCCTTTGTACGTCACCCCGATTTACTCAAAAAGTACAAAGCAGGAGCCTTTGGGAATATCACAAAAGCAAACAGTAAAACTCTTTATTGCGATTTCAAAATGAAATGGAAAACTAAAGATTTAGAGACAAACATGGCTACTTATAAATTCAACCTCTTCCTGCTGATGGGGTTCATGGGTTTCATTGCTGTGTGTTTCTTCATAAAGCTCATTGTTTTTATGAGACTAATTCTTTGCCCCATTACCCCTCAATTTGATAAGAAAGGCATGCCTATTATCAGCAAGTGGATAAAGTTGAAAGACTTTGTGTATCGTTTCTCAACTTTGATTGGGGATCTACCTGGCATTGCTGTGGCAGTTTCCATATATGGCAATATAAGGGGCAAGACAGGGATTGCTTGCTGGGAGTGCTTAATAACAAAAGGATGCGTAAATCTAAAGACTTTCAATAAACTAATTTCCTCAAGTGAACTGGCAATTGATGTACTGTACCCAGCAGTCGTGTTTTTGACTTTCTATAAAGTCTATTACGCATATTATGTTTGGAGTAACCCTACGTTGTGCGAGTGCTATTGTGAGTGCCTAAGGTGCATTTCGGGATGCTTTTTGGCAACAATGTTGACAATCATGTTGATGACCCCTGGCTGGATGGTACTTAATTATGGCTACTACACAAAACCTGGAATAGTTAAAGATATTTTTTCGTCACTGACTTCGATGATGATGCTAATTGGAGCTGTTATTTGGGCTGTTTTGCTTCTTCTGTCTATTTGTATTCCGGTTAAACATTTCCTGCTCGCAGAGAAGAAAGAGAAGAAATAGAATTGGGGAAAATCAAAGAATAACTTTGAGAATGATCAAAAAATGTTTTCAGATGTTGAGGAAGGGCGAAGAGAAGACATCAAACAATAGATAACATAGCAAACTTGTAACTGACTGGCCTATCACTCCCCAAACTCGTTCACTTTCGTAAAAATTCAAAACAGTCTTCAAAAATACCAAACTATCTCGAAAAATCTTGAAAATCCCACAAAATTTTCAGAACACTATAGAAATCCCAAACAAAATCCTAAAAGCCTTGGAAAAGATTTAGAAATCTAAGAAATCTCCTGCAACGAGTAATACAGATTGTCAAGAAATCTTTCGACAATTCCTGAAATTCTGAAAAATCATTTGAATCCTTGAAAATATTGAAAATTTTTCTAAAAATTCTTTGAAAATATCGTAAGAGATCTAATTTCTTGACAATTCTTAGAGATCAATACCCTGGGTACCAGACTCTCTAAAATAAAATCAACAACAACAACACTTTCAAAATCAGCAAAACAGAGCCAAACAACAACACCTTTTTCAAAATTTTTCACATAAAATTGATAGGTTGTTTTAGCTGAAGCCTCAAAACACTACCATAATGTGCAATAATCAACCAAACTGACAAAAGAAATTGCCTAAATTTGATAAATCAGTTTCAGTATTTGCACAGAGTGATATGAGGCACTTAGCTTTTACTATTGCTAGTCTTACTCTTTGTGAGGCCCTGGTACTCAGAATTTCTTGTTGAATTTTTCGATTTTCAATAAATTGAATTAAAAAATTCATCAAAATTCATAGACGACGATTATCGTAATTGGTTGGGCTCATAGACCAGACGGTGGTTGAGGTAGGTGCCACCTTAAGGCGGAGAAATTTATATCAACATTTTCAGGTGCCTACACACGTGAACATATGGAAAAGTGACGGTGAACGGGCATCTGCTGGGGTTTAGGGGGTAAAAACGGGGGTTCATATAGTACCACTTTGACAAGAAGCCTCTGCGGAGGAGAAATAGAATTATCGGCCTTGCCTGGAAAAGAAATGCTTTCCTCCCTCAACTATGAATGAAGTAGGACTGATAGCAGGTTGATAGTGTTGACTATTGATCCCAGTACCAAAGTGACCCAAAGTCATCCTTTTTACCATATATGGCAATGATCAATAAACTTGAAAATTCATGCTTTTTTGGTTGCAAACTCGACGCAAACAGCATTAAGTAGCTTTCTGCGTAAAAGAACGTTATTTAAAACAACTGATGAGCGAAATATTTACCTATGGTACTAAACAAGGAACTCTGCACATGCAAAGGACTCTGAGAAAATGAACGACATAGAGCCGGATGTCGTATTTAATGCTGTTAGTCAGATTACAGTAAATTGGGGCAAAACAGTTCTTCGAAACAGCTTGGGCTGTCTCGACTTCACATACAAGGTCATAATCAATGCAATGGCCAAGGTGGTTTGTTATCTGAATGGGTCTCTTTTGTCCGGTAATGTTATGTAGGCCGAGACCCAACAAGAAGTGCTTTGATGTAATGAATTTTCCTTTTGCGACACCATGAACAAGATCCGCAGAATACGACCTGATTAAACGATTTGCTGTGTCGCTACCAGAATGTTCTTTCGTTGTAAGAAGGTTTCGCAGGAAGGCATCAACTGACGGTGGGGGGCTCTCTTGCACTGGAAGTGAGATCGTTCAAGTGAATTGGCCAGGAAAGTTCTGGTGTAGCGTTAGCAAAGGAAAGGATATCTTCGCGCAAATATTGTGCAGCTTGTTCGATTATATGGGCACGATCGTTGAACAGGATGTGGCTATGAATAGCATCGGCATTAATTACAACCTCCGGAATATTCTTATTACTGATAGAAAGTAAAGCTGATCTCCGAAAGTTGACTGAATCCTGGTTTTCAATTTTGCTCTATATCCTGTGTCCTCCGTTCTCAGCCCAAAGATACCATGAAGTACCTTCATTGACAAAGCTTGGTTTTCATTCAACACTTTTTCAGTAATGCATTTTACAACCGCTTCAAAATCACCACTTTCTCTCTCATCCTCTTCCGTAACCTTTGAGATTGATCCCTTTTCTTTCCGTTTGTACTCTTTGTAACAAAAATCGTGATACTTAAATTCTTTTGCAATGAGGTCTACATCCTTAATTTCAAAAAACAGACTTTGGTCCTCATTAGCTTCTGCTGCTTGCTTTATTGTATTTACAGCTTGCAGGGTTGAAACTGTGATAGGAAGATGATGCTTTTGCTGTCTTTTCACTCTGTATTTCTTGCAAAAATTGCACTCTTTAGGGTACACACCTCTTGAATCAACTGAATCCAAAGATTTGGCCCTCTTTGGGCGTGGCTGATCGCAAGGTAAATCATTCGAGCCTCCTGGTAGCTGCTCCATTTCTACGACAGGATTAGGAAAAGTTTGTAATCGTAACATAAATAGATTGAATGACTTACCGAAGGCATACCGTTTGTAAGTGATTTCTCATTCGATTTAAGTTTAAAACTAAGAACCATCTGTTACATCCTTGTCCAATTGACAAAGTTAACGGAGTTGCATGTGGAAACCGAATGATGTCAAGAGGCGTGCTAGCTTACATCAAAAAGCTGTTATGAACGTCAAATACTCAACATTAACGACCATAAAAAGTTTATGGCATTCCGTTAAATGAAAATATAAAGAAAACATAAGGTCGGCAAAAAATGAGAACACCACGACACTATCAGATGACTTAATGTAATTCTGTTCATAGACTTTGGAAGTAGATCGATGCGTATTATTGTTATGCTGGCAATAAAACTGTTGACTTCATGAGTTGACAGAAACGATCTTTTCAGCCATAAAAACTATATAAATGCTGTCTTCGTTCAGTTCACAACTGAAAAAGCATGAAATTTCAAGTTTATTGATCATTACCATATATGGTAAAAAGGGTGAATTTGGGTCACGTGACAATGGTTATTTTGGTACTGGGATCAATAGTCAACACTATCAACCTGCTATCAGTCCCATTTCATTCATAGTTGAGGGAGGAAAGCATTTCTCTTCAAGGCAAGGCCGATAATTCTATCTCTCCTCCGCAGAGGCTCCTCGTCAAAGTGGTACTATTTGAACCCCCGTTTTTACCCCCTAAACCGCAGCAGATGCCCGTTCACCGTCACTTTTCCATATGTTCATGTGTGTGGGCACCTGAAAATGTTGATATAAATTTCTCCGCCTTAAGGTGGCACCTACCTCAACCACCGTCTGGTCTATCAGAAATATTTAAAAAACCAAATACCAAAGGAACAATATACCATAAACCGTCTAGTACCAGCTAGTAAACCGGCTAGTAAAAGCTATTAGTACAAACTAGATAGCGAAACTTTAATTTACAGCATACTCATATTGCGACTCACTTCTCGCAGAGTGTTATATTTGCTGGAAGAAGCTACGGTTTCTTATTAGAAGTATATTCTTACAAAAGAATAGTGCAGATGGAGACATTTACGACAATGCTTGTGTATAGTACTTGGGGGGGGGGTATCTCAAGCTATCATCTGACGGGGACGTGCCACTTTTGCCCGAAAAAATGGCACCAATAATTCCGTAAATTCTGGTGGATTTTAGGGCCATAATTCCGCAAATCGTATAAAAATCTGGGCTCTAATTCTGGAAATTATGAAAAATTTCCTGAAAAGGGACACCCATAATACCATCAACTCTTTCACGCCCGGCTAAAATTGAGCTAAACAGGAAAACCTAATGTAGATTGTCGTTTTCCAGGGGGTATCATAATCAGTGATTCAGTAAGCAATAGATAAATGCAATGTGCATAACCTTTCAAATCAATCAAAATTCCAAATGCTTTACCCCCTGAAAAATTCGCAGTTCTCAATGAATACTCTTGGGCCATATGGCCCTTCCGGGGGTGAAAGGGTTAAATGTCTAAATATTGTGAAAATGATACCCATAATTCCGTAATCGTTTGAAAAAGTACCCGTACCATGAAAAGTACTAAGGTACATCCTCCCCTCCCCCCCCCGAGGATTAGTAGAAAGTTCCTAATGTGGAAAATGGAAAATAGATTATGCTGTCATTGATTGATTCATAGATTGATTGATTGATTCATTGTGAGTACAATAATTTCAATAACTGGAGGGGTTGGGCGGAGATATGGGTGCCTTTTGGTAATGGAAAATCGTACTCCCGTGTCTTACCAACAGAAATTTTGCATTGTCTAATGAAATTTGTATCAAACGTTATGCATACTAGGCATGCCAAAATAAACCATGCACTTTTGACAGGCCATGATATATCGTATACTGGACCGATTTTGACGATCTATGAGTTAATCTTTAGCTAAGATCCTCAATTAGATGCTATAGTGTTGTTTTTGTATACTTTTCATTCTCCTACTAATGGAGCTATAAGCGAGTTCCTTAAAATTTTAAATTTCGGAAACACTGGGAATGACCCAAAAACATGGCTCAAATTTTCTAAAGACTCAACATGAATGGATAAAGAAAAAATATTTTCAGGGTGATTTAAGGGCTTAGAAATTTTGATCCAAACACCATGCTTGTTTGACTTCATAATGTTACTTCACTACTGTTTATCTGTTAACCCCCTTGACACAGGAACTCAGTACGTTAAATTCCCATACAGGTTGGTACCCTGGGTACCAGATTCTCTCAGTCTGGTACCCAGGGTAAGGTATTGGCAGTACTTCCATGAAAGTGTAAGTTCAAATAAATTTGAAAAGACAATACATTTCCTCGTACCATTAAGAGTGTTTTTACATTTCCGCCAACATAGAACTAATACATAATGCATTGGATTTCAACTGATCAACTTTTAAATCCCAAAATCACTACGAAAACGTTCTCTCCTTGTCCATTCATGTTGAGTCTTTGGAAAATTTGGTCAACGTTTTTTGGGTCATTTTTCAGTGTTTTCGAAATCGAAAATTTTAAGAAACTCGCTTATAGACTTAAAGCTTCATAACTAGAAGACTAAAAAAATGTAAAAAAATAGCATCTAGTTGAGGATTTTAGCTGTCTCTTAAATCTTCAAAATCGGCTGAGTATGCGGATTCATTTTCTGCTGCCTAAAGCCTACAGAAGCATTCCAAGGTATTACAAGAGTTCGTCATCGATAAACCAGTTTCTTTTAAAAAAAAAGTGTAGTTAATTTGGCGTAGCTACTCGGTACAATATCATAGAGATCATTTAGAAAATTGCCTCTTCTGATGCATGGGAAAGATCATTCACTGGAAAAATAACATGATTATAATGTAGATATTCGAATGATGATTCGAACTCTCGATTCCAATAGAATCTAAATAGCGCGTACACGATTGTCTTGGCGTTCTTTCTTCCGAACAGTTTTGTTGGAGCACTTGCTTGCTTGCAACGAAATTTCAAAATGTGATTGCAAGAAAGATAGCTGGTGAAATTATGTGAAAATTAGAAAACAAACAAGAAATCTTTCACCAAGATGAGCTGGGTCAGTGAAGAATGGAAGACTGATCTTCCTAGCAATGCTCTTAAGAAGATATCAGAGCTGGAAGATGACCGAGAGAAGCTCGTGAAGGAGAAGAAATGCTTGCATTTCCAAAATGAAAGTTTGCAAGCAACCCTGAATAACCTTCGAGAGTCATCGAAAAAGCAGAAGCAAGAACATGAAAGAACATTGGCAAGCTTTATCACAGAGCTCGATGAAACTAAACTTGGTTTGGAAAAGGCAAAGTTGGCGCTGAAAGAAAAAGATGTTACAGTGGTGAAGCTAACGAATGAACTCGCCTGCGCGAAGAAAGAGAGAGACACTGAAAAGGAACTGAGGTTGGAGAAGGAAAAAGAGAGTGAAAGGTTGTCGAAAGAGCTGACGATATCGCAAGCTGCTTTACTGAGGTCACAGACTGAATTGCTCAATGCGAGGGAAGGTATGCAGGAAATAATCTCGAAAGAAGACAAATCGGAGCTATTGAGGCTGAAAGAGGAAAATACGAAATTGAAAGAAGAGAGGCAGTTGGAAAGATTGGAAAGAGAGAGGATTGATACGAAGTTTGACAACATTGATGTTGACGATGAGCTCCTCAACCAAATACAGGATCTGCAAAAATGTCTCACTGAAAGAGAGGAAGAGGTGCAAGGTAAGGATCAATGTGCCAAAATCATAACTTTTTGCCTATCTATTTATATTGTTGTTTTTGTTTGTTTTTTTAAGGTTTTCGTGTTTTTTGTTTTACCTATTTACCTAAATGCAACCACCTCCACACGCAGTATAGAAGCAATGTAAGTAACAGATCACCAACAAAAATTATTACTGAAAATTAAAATTAAAAGTAACTAAATAACATAAATCAAAGCAAACAAACAGAAACGGTAATGTCTGAGGGTGACTCCACATTAGCCGATCTTAGGAGGGGAATTCTGATCTTCATTTTTCTTTGAAATATGTTACATATTATGTATCTCGGAGCGCCGAGGGGGGGGCAAGTCGCTCCAAAAATCTCGAAAAATCTTGAAATCTCAAAAATCTTCAAAAGATCTAGAAATACTAAAGAAAATCCTAAAAATCTCTAACAACTGATACCAATTCTCCAACAATGTTTCCACAAGTCTTCGAAGATCTCAAAACTTGCTTGAATCCTCTAAGTATTGAAAGTCTTTGAAGATCTCGAAAAAAATTGAAAACTTTTAAAATCCGAAATTCTTAAACAAAATCTTAGAAATTGTTTGAAAATCTCAGAAAGAAATTTGCGACACCTTCGAAAGATTTGAGAGATTTTAAAACCCCAAAATGTGGTACGTGGTTTATGGAGTGATTCGCCTTTCTTTGGTCGGTTTCAAAAACCCAGGGGGTACAGTAAAGTCGCAAGTTGCGGCCTAAAACCTACAGAAGCATTGAAAGGTGTTTCAAGAGTTCGTCATCGATTATAGCCATAAAGAGAAAAAGATTCAGCTGAGAAAAGATACGTTTTTATGCGCACCTTAACTGTCTAGACAGGTGCGCAATCAGGATATTTCAAGGGCAGGGGTTTTGTGCTAGATTTTCCTATATTTTCAAGGGAGTCAAACAATAAACTAGGGTAACGTACTATCTGCCAATGGGCTAGTTTTCTAAAGATAATGATAACAGAATCAACTTTAAGTGAACAAATTCAGTCAGCAGTTAACGTAAAAAGACATCTATCTGGTTTTAAGTCTGTACTGACGTTGACTATTCAAACAAAACTTTCAACAATCTAATCGACTGGCCTGATGAGAACAGGGCAAAATTACCTTCCTTGCCAAGAAAGGGCAAGGGTTGTAACCCCCACAACCCCTCCCTTAGATGCGCCCCTGCTAGACAGCACCCGCATTGCAAGTTGTCACAACGAAAAGAGACAGCATTGCTGCAACGATAAACTGTTTTCAAGTGATCTAAAAATGCCTAAAAGAATAACGAGAGAGTTTAAAGATTTTGTAAATAGTTTGAGTTTGTGATAAGTTGCGTTGTTTACTTTTTCACTAACCGTTTAGTTCAATTTAGTTCAGTTTTAGCACCATTATTATTAACACTATCATTATTAGCGTCGAAAAGTTCAGCCTGGTTTCCACATGATCTTAACAGTCGGTGACGCGTCGCCGAGACAGGCTCGGGGGCACAGGTCGCCGACTGTTATGCAAAGTCTGGTCTTGCCATGTTTTGGATAATATGATGAACATCTTTTATCAGGCAACACTAGTAAGACGATACTTTTGCATCATTAAAAAGAAAAAGGTCACAAGTTTACGGAAGAAAAGGCATTACAATTTTGCAAGCAATCTTACCGGCTTTCCATGAAGCCCTTGAATGCTGTTTACAGTTCTGAAGAAAGCTTCAATGCAGGCACAGTTCAAGAAGTTTCACGAACGAACTGCTGGACATTAGCTCATTAACATGGATAGTATACCCAGTGTGTGGCAGTTTGAAATTTATATCAGAAGCTAGCCATCTTGTATTTATCAAGAACCTACAGCCTGAAGTGGTATATTTTGTACCCAATAAATACATTAAAATCGAAAACTATCGGACGGAAAACTTTCGGCAAAAAAACTTCAGACAAAAACTTTCGGACGCTTTTTCGGGAATTTCGGACATAAAACTTTCGGACAAACTCGACATAAAAAACAAGCATTATTCCAAAATATATGTTAAAAATAATTGTGATTCCATCATGAATATCAACTTACAGTAGGTACATAATGATCATCATATCAACGAGGGCATTTGAATGTAATTTTTGTTAGATTGAACAATGATAAAACCAGCAGTAAACCAAATTAAAAGGTGCTGCCATACGTGAACTTTTTTCAAGAAACGCTTCAAGGAGCCAAACTTTCAGATAAAGAATTCAAGAAACCTAATTACTACTGGTAAACATTGATTTATTAACGTTTTATGTTACGTTTCTTTGTGCTTTTCTTTTTTCAATGAATTTTAAACTTTCGGACATCATCACATTTCGGAAAAATAAACTCCGAAAGTTTGATTGTCCAAAAAATTTCGATTTTAATATAAGAACCATTTCAGCCTGATATTTTAACCAGGTTCTTAAGAAAGGGTATGAAATTCTACTCTTTCATTCACTGGGAAATAATTCCAGCTAGGATGAGAAGAGTGTTGATCACTAAATGGACTGGTGAAACAAGGCTGGACCTAAGGAAAGACAAGGAATTCTTCACCAAGCTTTTAGAAAACAACTGTTTGTCTAATGACTGTGATGGATCAGGAGATGAGAAAATTCACCCCCAAGGACTAAAGGACTGTGTTTTTAAGGAAGAGCTTTGCGTTGCTAGCCATACTACCGTCATGTTTTCAATGCTAAACCTTAGCTACCTTCGTTAAAAATAATCATCTAATAGAATAAAAGAAAAAGTCTCATTACAATGTTTACATATATTAAGATGTAAAAGCTAATAATCTATTTAAAACACCCCCAGTTTAAAATGGCAGGGATAGCATTAAACTGTCAGTGCCACTTTGTTTCCATAATGGTCCCTCCAGAGTTGTCTTTGAAAGAAAAGAACGTTCGACGAAAAGAAAGAAAAAAATATATTATCTCGAGAGGTAAGAGAAATGCTGCATTTTCAAGATTATTGATAGACTGTCCTGTTACAGCTTTTAGGATCCTAATAAAAATCTTGATCGTAATCATAGCCATATTCATAAACATATTTGCAATTGGTTACATTCCACTGTAGAGTTCCTCTGAAGGATAAGAATTTATTCTGCAGCGCCATAAACTCATTTAGGGGCCATCGACATTTAGGTTTCGTCCTTCATCGCGGCTTTTGGCCGCGATGGGGGGAGGGGGTAAAGCCCAAAGCCGTGATTATTTACTTTTTCAGGACGGAACCTAATTTAAGATTTTAATAAGAAAGTTTAAACAAAAAATACCTTCTCCCAGAATCAGAAATGTTTATTCCTTCCCTGCACGAACACAAGTGAGTGACACCAGGTGGGTGAGACAAAGAAAACTTCATGGAATGGAAAGAACATCTCATCACAGTCAAAATCATTTCAAAAATAGCGATCGGAACAACAACAACAACAATAACGACAACAACCACTAAAGCATATCAAAAGCTTTCAAAGTCAATGGAGGCAGGCAGATTGCATTCTGGATACATACTTGAGCCTCTCTAGCCCTCTTTGCCCGGGGGGTACTCCCATTGTGGCCTAACAGGGGGTCCAGTCGGTTTGAGGGTCTTAACGAATGCCTACCAAATGGCCCTATTTGTCAAATTGTCTGTTGTCATGTGAACTGCCGTTGTCAACGCAACCAGGCACAGCCTCGCCTTGATTTCTCGACATGTCACGCCATGTCACGTGACACGTGGTGATTCATTTGTTGTTTTCGTTTTCACGTACGATCAAGCAGAAAGTAGAGGCAAAAAAGAGTCAGAAGACAAGCTCAAAATTATCTCAGCAAATATGAAATACACTGCAAATGAGGATTTGTAAGTTCACGTTTTAACTCAACGTTTCAAAAGTGCTTCATTCGCCCAGAAAACCTTCAGCAGGTACTAAACTAAATTGTCAAGATGTGCCAAATAGGCTTTTAGGCCATTTTTAGGCCTTCCTTGACCACAAATGACCACAGGCCGTGATGGGGGAGGGGGGGAGGGGGGGTCAAGCAATCGCGGCCAAAAGCCGCGATGAAGGACGAAACCTAAATGTCGATGGCCCCTTAGGGGAGTTCGGATAGTTCCGCAAGTACTTTTACTGTAGCCCTTCTTTAATAGAACTTTTACGGTAATGGTATAATGGTACCCTCCTTTCGTTGTAGAGCTACGAGACAAGCTTGGGGAACTTGGTTATGAAGTCAAAAGGAAAGATTCAAAAAGTGAAACTGTAACGTGCCGCTCATCCCTTTCTACTTCAAAAATGTCTTCGTTTGATATTGTTGGAAGTGACAGAGAAACGGAAGAATTCGTCAGGGATATTTCAACGATGAAAAGCCAAATCTTTGAGCTAGAACAAGAGAACAACAACTTGCGTGCAGAAGTCAGTGACCACAGAGCACGCGTGGAAACGGAGCAGCAAGTTTCAGAATACGAGGCAGACTCCATTCGCGAAAGCCTGACAGAACTTGGTGGACAGCTTGAAATATCCGAGAAAGCACGCGAGGATATCGCTAAACAGCTCAGGGATGAACGCGAGACTTTCATGGCCTCTGAAAATGGAATGAGACAAGAGATTGCTTGCTTGAGGGAAGAAATGGAACGCTGTAAAACACACTGGCAAGAGGAGAGAGAAGGCTTCATGGAACAAGAACGGCATATGAGGGATACTATCCTACAGCTCAAGAAAGGGTCGAACTTAGAAGATGCGGCCCGAATTAAAAGCCTCGTAGCGGAAAAGAAAGATCTAAACGAGACAGTCGCTGTTCTTGGCAACAAGATAGATGACCTCGAACGCATGAAAGCAAATCTTGAGAAGGAGAATGCCGACCTGACTGCTAATATTCGCAAAGAGAAGGATCATTGCTCTGATGTGGAGGAGACCATGAAGGATGATATCGATTCTATACGGTCATGCCTTCAAGACAAAATCAGCCAATTGGAAAGCGCGAACAGAGAGCTGCAGAGCAAGTATAATGTTGCGACAGTTTTGAACAAGGGTTCTGGCGAGCTTCAACGACAAGTAACAGAGCTTTACACTGAGCTAGATGCAGTGAATAAGATCCTAGCGAACGAACGTGACAAGAGGAAGAAAGTCGAAGAGGAGAATTTCGAGTTGAAAAAGAGAGAACGGGCCTTCGAGAATGTTTTCGCCGCAACTTCACAAGGTGACGAAAGAGGCCTTATTTCCAGCAGTGCAAAGAGGAGAGGTGAAAGATGGGCAGCGGATGCAATTGAGCTGAGAAAGAAAGTCGATGAATTGGAGAAAAAGAACCGAGAATTGACAAACACGCTAGACAGGAGAGCATGTTCTGTGGAAGCATTGAGACAAGGATATGAGTCTAAATCAAGGGTAGGTAATATTACTGCATTCATAAACCTTCGATCCATTCACAGCAAGTAATGTGTAAATTACCCAATAGTTTTTGCTTGGACATTGAGAGGAAACTGACAGGTTTATCTGGGAACTTGAGTGGAAACGGAAATTTCCATTTCCCTCATAGGAAACTGTGGGGAAAGTGTCCGTTTGCCCAAAAATTCCAACACAAGGAGTGTGGGGAAATTTTACAATTCTTTGCCATTGTGTGTCTAAAAACTTGACTTCTTTGGCAAAATTCCTAAAAATGTGAGATGGATAGGGATAAAGAAGGCAAAATAAATTTGCAACGTTTTCCTCAGGAGGAAAGTGCAGCCTTGTTATGAATCGGAATTCATATATCTTCCGCAAGGGGACGTGTTGCTGAACAAGGTACCATTTTCAGGATTCCTCCTCCGGGACAGGGTATCATTTTGCATGGTCAGCTCCAAGACAGGGTCCACATCTTTCATGACTGACTTCGTAACGAAGTTGAAGGACATTTGCATTTCGGGAGTGTGATTTAAATCTTCTGGATTGCAACAGTTCCATTTTCTGATAGACTCCTTGAAAATTTCCAGAGAAGGGCACAATATGTTTTAAGGAGCTCAAGGACCGGGCGTTGTTTTCGAAATTTTCTTCCGGTACAGGGTATCATTTTCAGGTATTCGACTCCGGGACAGGATGCCTTTTCAGGCTTCCTGTGGCACCTCCCAGTATGTTCGTAAAGCAAGTACCTCCCCAGGCTTGGAACATGGACCTTCCAAATGGCACTTTTTTACTGATTCACTCATCTGGTATAGACGCAAACGACCTAGCAATGCTCTTGTCATGTCATTAAAGGTGATCTGAAGCGAAAATTTTTATTGATGAAAATGGATAGCACTTTTGAATGATAAAGAATGTCGTTTACCATTTTGTGATACCTTGTTTCATTTTCGAGTTATCCACTATGCATTGCACAGTAAATTCCCGCATATAAGAACCTACCAAAATGAGAACCTAGAGGCTGCTTTTCCTAAATTATGTACCTTGCCATTAAGAGCCATAGGTTTTTATTGCAGGGGCTGCAACGTTGATCTTTGATTGCTGTTATTGAGGTCATTGTGGTCCCAGTTGGCTTTGAAAGTTTTATCCTCCTCCCCAATTACTTTTTTAGGCCCATGAGAACGCTTCCAACAAAAATAATAGGGCTGAACATCTTTGTGAGGCTGTCAAGGGGACTACATGAGGCACCCTTCAAATAAGAACATCTATACCTTGAAATTAGTCTCCATACCTTTGAGAAAAGAAACAAGTTCAGTCTGGCTCACGAAAAAGTAGGTTCTTATATGCGGAGATTTACTGTAGTTCATATGATTAGCCGATGAAGTCATTTTGTTTGCAAACAGGAAAGAAAGTGCACGAGGCTGACTATGTTTCAAAGGCGAAATTGACTCAAAGAATTTTTCTTCGATTGATATGCTTTTCTGAAGATCATATCAGTCCCTGAGAAATTTCTATTACATTGCTTCAACTGAACTTAACCCTTTATCTGGCAAATATTGATTTTTGTACAAAAAAATTTCTTTTCTTCACAACTGTATCAATTTAGAGATAAATAGTAGGGATATCAAGAATTTTTCAATTTTGCCCCCACATTTTTGGGGGCACAATTTGTTGCATATTTGCAACATTGCCAAAAAGCGGTATGCAAATACATAAAAACTGATAATTGCATAGAGCACAATTTCTGTACCAATGAGGTACAATTTGAGTCTAAGCATTGCTTTACAAGTCCAATGGGGGTGGAAAATGCAAAATAAACTCAGTCTTTGGGCGCGGTCAATGATTTCGTCAATTTGATTTGTCAGATTAATGAATCATTCAACGCTTCTGATTCTTATCTGGCATATAACAATTTCACATTAGGAGGTCAAGGATAGAAAAGATTTGATATTCAACATCATCTCAATTTATCACACTTGGATAACTTTCCAAAACAATAAGAAGTAGCACACTTTCAGTTATGAGTCATATTTGAATCATAGTTATCTGGAATGGTAGTCTTTGAAGCAGTTGCTACCATTTCGCAAGCAAAGGCAAACTCCACATTTGCAGCAATACACTTGAGAATAACCAGTTTTACAATGTCGACAACGTCCTCGTCTGTCTCTCTCTGGTTCTGGCCAATGCCCCAATTGGTCAAAACGCAAATCTTCATTTGGCTGTGGCATTTTTGGCTTTCTTCCTTTGTTTTGAGTCTCATTGGCAGCTTCAAGGCTCTTTCTCTTCAGGGGCCTCCCAGGTTTTCCTGCAGAGCTTGCTGGAGCAACTTTGTTGGCTGAGAGCAAAACCTCTGCTATTTCAGTGATGAATTTCACTAATGACATTTGGCGTTTCTTTGGTATGCCATGATCATCACAGTGCCGACGATACAAAAGCCATGCATTAACCTTAGCAATGTCTACACAATGCCAGAAAATCTTTATGTACCATCTTTTGGTCTTTATAGCAATTCTGTACAATGAAATCAGCATATCTGCAAGGTCGACACCACCCATTCCTTTGTTGTAGCACACTACAATCTGGGGGCACTCAATTTCCTTCCTCTCTTTTTCTGTGGGGCACCATCTCTCCATAGAACTCATTGGTTCTACCCCAACAAAGTTTGATGCAAGATGCACCGCATTGTTGTCATACCATTTTGTAACAATGATCCCTGAATTCAGATCAGATCTATAATCCAAGGATCCTCTCCCTCCTTTCTTTAAATCTTTGTTGCTACTCAATGGGCAACCTTCCAACCGATTAGCCCTGACTGTCCCACATGCTAAAATTCCATTTTTCTTCAGGTAATGTAGAAGGTCTAAACTTGTAAACCAATTATCAAAGAAAAGTTTGTGATTCTTCTCTTTTGGCAAATGAGTGCAGAGTCGTGCAACAACTTGGGAAGACTTCTGCAGGTGTTTATATTGTTCAGGTGTATCCATGGATGCTTCTTTTCCAGCATACACATAAAAATCATACATGAACCCTGATGCCCCAGCACGAACATGATTCTTAAATCCCCACTTAACTGGCTTTTTTGGGTTGTATTGTCTAATACCACTGTATCTTGTTTTTGCTGGTATTATCTGCTCATCTACAGAATGGCTCTCCTCTGGGGGAACTTTCAGACATTGCTGCCTAACACTCTCAAGGATTGGCTGGATTTTATAAAGCTTCCCACTTGTTTGCTGATCAAAAGTTGAATTGTCTACAAAGTGTAGAAACCTTCGCAACTTTTCGTATCTTTTCAATGACATTTTATCAGCGATTGGGGGATATCTCATCTTTTGCGACCAGTACATTGCATATGATGGTAGTTGAATAATCCCCATCATGATATTCATCCCCAAGAACTGCTCAATTTCATCGTGGTTTGTGTTGACAGAATAGCCTGTCTTCTGTGTGCTGTATAGATTTGTCTGTTCAACAACCAAATCTATCAGTTCATCACTCCAGAAGAACTTGAAGTACTCAAGTGGTGTTTTCAGCTCTTGCATCTCCTCTTTGTTTTCATGAAAAGGTGCATTGATTTTTGGAATGTCCTTATGCCTCCATCGATAAACATGCTTCTTGGAAGGGCTTCCATTATTCATAGCAGCTCCACTGATGCCTTGTGCTGCACTTGCTTCAGCTGCTTGCACAGGCTCAGAACCATCCTCACTCTCACCCTCAGAAGAATCACCAACAGCTTGAGATTCAATAACAAAATTGTCATCAGCATCGTCATCATCATCTGAACTGAAATCCTCCAAGTCAGAATCATTCCCATCAATTATGTAGGCAAGGGCATCCTGCACACCAAGTTTTTTTTGAGGCCATGTATTCATGATCCTGAAAAGTAAACAAAAGATTTAATTCCTGGCCATAGGATGTCAATTTTAGAAGGAATATTGTCAAAAGATCTGGAAAATAAACAAACTTCAAGCATATCATTTCTTATTTTCATTACATTGGGAACTGCAGCAATATTAAAACAAAACATAACATCTTTGATCATGAAAAACAGTACCTTTCCTGGGACAAAGCAAATGACACTTGCCTGTTTATTCTTACCCATTCTTGGCAATGTTGCAGATCTGCAACAAATTATTTTCACCATTCAGAAATTACAGGCAAATGGAAAGAGTAAAAGAATTGAAGGGAATCACGCAAGAACTAACTGTTCTTGATGAGAATAATGTCTTCACAGCATCATTGATAATGATTTTTGACACTAAATATGAAATCAAATTAGGCCATATAAACATACCTCAAACATCCAATCTTCGAGCAAATGGTGATTCTGCTGTGACCATGCCAGGAGAAAGGATGACATAGCAACGTGATCAGCAAAGTAATGCAAACTTTGCATGATGGGTAGGATCACCATCCAGAACGAGGCTGGCTAATAATGGAAGCTTGTTGAATTTGTTGCAAATCTGCAACTGTGCCGGATAAAGGGTTAAACGTCTCCTTCAGCAGTGACCTTTCAATGATTAGATACAGCTATGTTTCAATATACCATGGTAGTAATTTGCAAACAAAATGACGTCATCAACTGAAACATAATATCAGTGGATAACTTGAAAACAAAATGAGATATCTGTAATACTGCTTATTTTTCCCATACTCTAGGCAAATTATTAAAGTACTAGTCATTTTATTTATTCATTCATGTTTTTATTTTTCACTGTTTTCAATGCTATCTGTGCATGACATCATAGGAATGCTAAGTAAGCCGCTGTGTGAGTGCAGAATATTGCTCGATCGGCATTCATTGCTATACCTATCACATCCTGGGCTGTACTCATTGTAGGATTTTATGACCCTCATTAAGTTTCTATCGTAGGTTTTATGACCCTTTAGGACGAGCGGACTTTTCAATTATGTACGTCATTCATTGTCATCACGTGTAATATTTTAGGTTTCTTTTGTGTTACGTCATGTTGTTATTTTCTTACATTAAAGTGTATATAAAGAGCAACTTAGTTACATAGAAAGAGAACAGCTATGGCTTCGTAAGACTTAGTCAAGGATGCAGGCGCAAGAGGCTTGTGAAAGCTCTTGTCGTCCTGAAAGCTCAATCGTTCGCATGCCTTTGGATATGGCACTTTGTTATTTTAGGCTTTATGTGCAGTGCTTGCAAAAGGCTGTATCATTTAGTTCCTACGTGTACATTATTGTATTTGGGTGGATTTATTTAGCTCCACCAGAGTAGACTAGTCTTGGCTTCGATTAATGGAGGAATTATCAGCAAAGTTACGAAGAACGTTCGAATTGTTGTCGTTTGTTTGAAGACCGCTCTTGGCCGAAATCCTGAACTTCAAGTCTCATTCAAACCAGTTCACATATCTAAGAAATTTAAAATTGATTCTGTATTATTCGATAGTGCAGTTCATTTGCATCAATAAATGATTTCACTTCAGATCAACTTTAAAGGTCAGATAAAGGCAAATGCGATTTTTTTATATTCATAATTTCAAACTATGGGGAATCCGATGGCAATAAGATTTTTTAGCTTTGCGATGCAAAAGGATAAGTTTGGGGGTTTTGAAAAAGGGCACTCCTTCAAAAAACCGCGTGATGATAGAGGCCTGGAACTAGCTAAGTCATGACGTGGAATGAGTCATAAGAAATCCATCACTTGAGAGGCCCAAGGCACTTGAAGACACACGCCGCGTGGCAGATACACATCGAACAGTAAACAAAATAAATTTTGGATGGCGGCCAATAGCTTCTCTGATATTTCCAAAGGTCGAGTATTGAGCTCCACACCCTCATAGTTTTCCCTCGATGCAGAAGAATGAATTGAACACAGTCAGACCAAGCTTCCTGTGTTCTGCTCTCCTCAAGTGGGACCGACTCTGAAATGGAAACATAAAAACATCATTTGAATTATTCTAATGCAAATTAGTAATTGAATATTGATTGTCTTTAGCTGTGAATGGCTGGGTCAAACCATGGTATTGATCAAACATTTAACTATTGTGTTGTTTCAAAAGACTACGGAAAAACAAGCCTTGATCTCCCCAGTGTTGGGATTCTTCCTCCTCATTAGACCGACAAGAGCCTATCGAAGGCACATTTGTGTGGCTTCACGAATAGTCTGTAAATACAAAATATATTGTAAGAGGCACCACTGGCCACCTAAAAAGTTTGCAAAGAACCAAAGAGCTATCGAAGAAAAGGAAACATTAATGTGAAGAAAGAACTTGCCCTTACCTTATCCAAGAATGTGATAACATGGCCTAGTCCTGATATGGCAAAATCCGATGTCATCATGTTCGAAGAGTGGGTGAGTGCATCCTTCGATTTCAACTATAATTTCATGTTTTGCACGTCGAAGAGTTCTCAGAAAGGTGCTCTGGAAGCCAGCTAATGCACTTGTAGCAGCCAATGAATGTTTAAAGTCGTTAGGATTGAAATATCTTGTGCAGACCCCCAATGTTTTCGTTGTTGTAAGTCGTACGGGTTCCCTCTCCAAGTCAGTCCACAGCTCACTGCTGCGACAAGTCTGTCCGCGCCAAAGTTCGGAATATATATTCTTCTCTGCACAAGCTGACGTGCTACGACGATAAACTACCTACTTTCTCGGCGTTTTTTGTTTGAGATAGTTAAAATAAGTAGTCATTTCTAACTTTCGTGACTTGACAACCGGTGAGTGCGAACAGACTCCTCCATTCCCTCACAGCTTTGCAATGACTCGATCGACTCATTCCACGTCACGCATCGGCTAGATCCAGGCTCTTTTGCTCGCGCGGTTTTTTTGGAAAATTTGACTGAAAAACGGAATTCGACAGGCGATTTCGATAGGTTCCAGAACTCATATCGAAATTTCGTTTGAAATTTTGGAATCTCCAGGCCGTAAATGATCGAAATCAATAAAAATGTCTTTTGCCTTTATCTGACCTTTAAACTGTTTGTCTCTGGCCTCAAGACATGCATTTCTGGTGTTTCCAATGACGAAAGGGGACCTTAAAGTGACTCACAGTTTAGAATTCATTTAAATTTCAGAAAGATATCACTTGAAAGTCAATCTAACATCTGGTAAGATAAGCGACAACACAAAATTGCTCATCCAAACCTCTAAAGTTGTTACCCAGTGGGTATAGACGCAAACACAATAATCAAGTTTATTCTCTTGTAGGATCAACTGAGAAAAGGCCCAAAAAGCTATGCCACACCAGATAGGCCAGGTTCCAGCCATGACATGCCAAGACTAAACACCCCACTTAGCAGAAGATTCGAAACAGTTTCATCGTTGCCAAACACACCACAACAATTCGAAGTAGCACTGCACTCTAAGGAAGAGAAGATATCACAATTGAACGAGAAAGTACAGTCAATTAAACAGGACAAAGTAGACCAGAGCAAGAAATACGAGGCAAAAGTCAAAGCACTTCAAGACGAAATCACTTTGCTTAGGCAGCATATCGAAGGAGTCTCATCTGTTAGCAAGCCAGTGCACAAAACTCGCAGCGCGAAGGGATTGCAGACGACTATCGTACAGGACAGTCAGCGAGAGGTCAGCACAACAACCGATTCTGGCCTAGCCACGCAAAACATCGCAACTACAAGCAGCAGTAGATCCGATTCGATTGACGAATTGAAAATTCTTGTAACGGAATTCGAGAAAGAATCGTCAGAGCTGCAAGAGATAATCGATGAGTCGAAAGACGCCATTATCGAGCTAAAGAAAGCACTACAAGGAAATGACGGCCTATTTTTAGTTGACTCAGCGAATGTGGAAGAAATCAAGAAACTTGCAAGTCTATCGTTGAGTGATTTTGATGAGACGGATAACAAGGCAAGTTTAAAGCGGTCACACATCGATGTTCCATCTGAAAAGCAATCGTATGTGTTGTCAAGACTGTCGTTGACTGATGTCGACGTTGATGGAGTTCTGAGCAAGTTGAGAATCGCTGTAAGTCAACTAGAATCAAGGCTGCGGAGAGTTCAAAACGAAAAGGAGATGGCGAGAACAAAGCTTGAAGAAATAAAGAAGAACCCACGATCACACCTAGCATCAAGCAGCGCAGGAGAGCTCCGCAGTGGACCAGCAAGCAGCAAAAGCTCTTTCGCAGATATTGCAATGACTGTCAGTCGATCTGCAGTCATGGACATCGCAAGAGCTCGCGATGCTACGATAATTGATGGGACAATTGACGATATTGCGCATGAGGAGAACATTAGGCCACGGGAGGATAAAAACTTCCAGCATGGACCAAGGTGCAAGTTGCTATGGCAGCAGTTATGCGATGCAAGAGCCTCGCTTTCAGGATATGAAAGAGAGGTTATCAGGCAGAAAGGCCTGTATGAAAAGCATTTAGCCGAATGTCAGGAGACGGAAAAGCAAGCTGCAAGCGAAGAAAAATGTAAACAAAACGAAGATAAAATTGACAAGAAGGAATTACAGAAACAAGAGCAATATATCGCTGATTTACAGTCTGAACTAAGAGACGAAAGAGACAACTCGCAGCGTTTGCAAGAAGAAGTAGATAAATGCAGATATGAGCTTGAAGAATCACAGGACAGCAACACAAAACTCGGAGAGAAACTCGAAGAAACGAGATCTTTGCTTTACAAGCATCACAAAAGCAATGAAAAGAAACTCGATACCATTACCAGTTTTGTTCAAGAGGGGTTGATAGAGCAGCTGAAGGGACTGATGGAATCTAGTAGCAGAAGGGTGGAGTATGCTCGAAGTTCACCATCAGAGCTGAAACCTCTCGGACACTCAGGAAGCAGCAGCAAACCGGGTTCTAATAACACATCCTTCTACTCCCCTGATGCAAATATGCAATCTGAGATAACCGCCAAGAAATCACGCTCTCGTCGAGGCAAAGCCATGGAGTCGCAAATGTACAGGACTGCATCACACGGCTATCATACTATAGATGAGCTGGAGAATTTGAAGGGAAGACTTAACAGCGTTCAAGAACATGTCAAAAGTCTTGTCGCATCGGTAGACCAGGCGCAAAGAGAGAAAAGCAAGCTACAAGAGGAGTGTGTTCGACTGATGCATCGCTTAGAGCAAAAGGAGGAAGAGATGAAGAAAGTGCATTCAAATCTTGTGCTGGAGCAGCGCAAAACAAGAGACAATGAAACGGATTATAAAGCTGAAATGGAGGCACTGCAAGCAGAACAACTCGAAGTGTTCAAAGAGTTTAGAGAAATCTGCGAGACAGTCAAGAGAAAGGATGTTGAGCTGCTAAACAAGACAAAGCAGCTCAAGTTACTCACTGCTGAATGGAAGGAGAAAGAACATGGCCTAAAAGCGCAAATTGAGGAGCTGCAAAGAGAGAACAAAATGGTCTGGACGGAGAATAACGAATTACGTGTTGAAGCTGAAAGAGCGAAAAATGTCACCGAAGGAATTGCTAGAAAGATGGCAAGCTCTGAAGAACAATTAGGCAAGTTATATCAGAGATTGACAAATGTTGATAATATGTTTTTCGAGTGTAGGCAAAAGGCCATGTACAAATAGGATGGATACTTTTGAGTGCATGAAAAAACATTGTAATTTAACTACATTGTAGCATTGTAAAACTGACGTAATATTGTTCGATGTATACGAAATTTTTGATCGTTTGTTTGTGTACGTTAAAATCAACTGAAGTCATCTGGAATGCCTACCTCTGACTGCTAGAATCGCCATTTGATGGATGGGGGAACAGTGGGAACGAGGAAAGTATCATCCTTTGAAACCCCGGGGTGAAGGTACTTGACCAGATTTTGGACAGGGACGTGCCATCGAAGCTTAGAACACATACCCGTTCCTTATACTAATTTTCCCAAAATATATACCTGACCTTATACCAGTTTTCAGAAAATGCATCGATACCGGTCCTTATAACAAAGTCATAAATATTAGTGCCGTTCCTTATACCAAAATTGCGACAATTGATACCGTAACTTATACCAAAATTGCGAAAATCGATACTGTTCCTTATACCAAAATCATGAAAAATCGATACCCTTCTCGATGACACGTCCCCGTACTCAAAATATGTACAGTAATCCCCCTCCCCGGGCTTTGGGACTGGTTAAAATGAGTCAGTTTTGGCAGATCGGTCAAAAGATTAAAAGAAACAGGTGTCCCAAAAGTTGTGCCCAACTTGTGAGGCTGCCATGGTCTGTTGTCCCTACAGCTGGTACAACTGCACAGAATAGACTTCAGCTTTCAGTTTGATACCTTGTTTTAGCCAATACGATAACTGGCTATATATTTATGGCGAAGGTAAAAAAAATTATTGCTACAGAAACAGCACTTGACGTGCCAAAATCAAGCTAATGCCCCACTCACACTGCAAGTTAAACCAGCTTGAATTAAACCAGGTTTTCGAATAAAGCCTTTTGATTGGTCAAGCCCACAAATGCAGTCACTTGATTGGTTGAAATTTGAACTGGTTTGAGTAAATCTGGCTTAATTGTGTCAGTGTGAATGCTGTATAATGCTGCAAGAAAGGACTCTGCTGCTGTCTTGGATTTTTGTCTACATTTTATATAGGGCCGATTGTACAGTTTACTGATGACTCAATAGACTTATGAAGTGGGGTTCCATGATGATGGCGTTTCGGTTCACAGAGATTCATACCATTACTTTGAAAAACCTGACCCAATTAAGGCTCAAACTCAGAGCTTCGTAGAGTACCAATCAGATTGCGAGATCTGTTTATTACTACGGTTGCGACAAATATGACAGAATTTTCGATTAGATTGAAGAACTGATAACATTCCGGCGAGATTCGAGGCTGAGATTCGAGATTAGGGACAGTGATTCGACATTCGAGGCCGTGATTTCAACAGAAGATGTGGTCAGTTTTTTCACTGTTTCATTGCGAGTCCCTGTTGAGCAAGGTTTACCGCAGGGGTAGGGCTCATTGTCATAATGCTAATAACGTAGGAAAAGCATAAGCAACGGTTGAATCCTTTCTTAAAACCCCTTTGGGCCACAATACCAAAAGTTTCTTACTTCAACATTAAAAAAGTTTTCGCATTTTAGTACTAAAGTTTCTTGACTTGTTTCTTATTTTTATTCATGACTTGTCACTGTAGCCTCTGAGTTGCAGATATGTTTGACATTTATAAAACCACATAGTGATAAAAAGTGTTCATTCATGGTGCAAATTTTTGATTAAAAAACACGTATAGCGCAATCCTTTATTGGCGTTTGCCGAAAGCACCAGCCATCATCAAGCATGTGTACCGAGTGTGCCAAAAACGTATACGGAAAAATTTCAAAATGTTCCGCTATGGTTAAATATAACATAGATACCTCATTTCTTTGATAGTGGTGCTTTGAGAATCAAAACTTTAAAAGTTCAAATTTGCCTCCCACGTCCACATAATGATTGTGCAAAAGGTTGCATTGGCTGGTTTCCGAAAGCGTTTCCTCTGCGGGGGCAACTCCAACAGCGCATGTGCAACGCAACATAAACAATATGACTGGCCTAGGCAAAAACCGGAAAGAAGTGTCGAATCAATGTTCCTTTTCCAAAGATGAGCTTGTATTATCCGGAAATAAAAGGCGGGTTGCAGCCACAAGCAAGAAGCGGTCATACAGCAGTGCTTTATAATGGCAAAATCATTATCCATGGTGGCTACAACGAAACGTTTTCTACCGGCGATCGAAATGACATTTACATGCCAACCAATGAAATATGGTGCTATTATGACATCGAAGTTTCTCAGTGGACCAGAATTGGAACCAAAGGGGACCATCCAGCAACTGGCATTTCAGGGGCTGTGTCTTGTGTTTATGGGGATTCATTGATCTTATTTGGGGGGTTTGCTCAAAATTTCGGGCGTCTGGATCTGGTTTTTGAGCTAAACTTGACAAACATGATCTGGAGGAACTTGACGAAGGAGGGGCTAATCCATGGTGCCCGTCCATCAAAGCGAGATAAATTTGTTTGCTGGGTCCACCAAAGTCAAATAGCGTATTTTGGAGGGTTTGGTTATCCACCAAACTCAGAAAATGGGGTAAATGGGGAGTTTTGTTATGATGAACTCCCAATAGGGGTTGGATTTGATGGGATTGGTTGGAATAACTTTGTCTGTGTTCTTGACTTGTCAAACCCTGAAGAATTCAGATGGAGGTACCCTGATACTGGAAAGATCAAGCCATCTCCAAGAGCAGCACATGCCGGAACAAAAGTTGGCAATAAAGGATATGTGTTTGGTGGGAGACATAAAGACCAGAGGCTTAATGATATGTTCTATTTAGACTTGGAGCAATACAAATGGTCCCAAGTTGAATATAATTCCCCAGCTCCAAAGGGGAGATCATGGAATTGTTTGCAACGTTTATCAGAACGAAAGTTATTTCTTTTTGGAGGGATTGATACAGAGGGGGACTCATTGTCAGATATGTGGCTGTTTGATACTGAAACATGCGTATGGAATGAAATTGAACATGTAAAAGAAAAACTGGGACAAGAATCATCAAGAATATGGCACACTGGTACAGGGACATTAAATGGCGGACAAGTGCTAATCTTTGGTGGCTGTACAAATTCAGTTTTCCTGGAAGAACCAAATCATCATTGCAACTCAGTTGTAATATATTGCATAGACCCTCCATCACTTGAACAATTGTGTATCAAAAGAGTTCTACAGCTGCTACCATTGCCAAGAGACAGTAAATCACAATTACCAAGGCATATTCAAGAGCGTATTTACCCTCACATGCATGCAATGGGATTGTCAATACACTCTAGTGATAAAATGCATGGATATTGTGCAATTTTGTAACAAAAAATTTGTGATTATTGATAATCATGTTGAATAACTTAACTCAAAACACCACTTCTTAGAATCAATTAAACTGTAAATAAAAACAAAATTAAACTACAAATCAGATAATTTAAATTTATTGCATTGTTGAGCTTGAGATCTTTTAGCATGTGACCCAGTAATATGACCCTGGACCCTCCTGTCTATATTCTCATTCAGTTCCTAACTGGAAAACCCTTCCAGGCAGCCTTGGAGTCAACAAAAATTTCTTGCATAAATGGCTGGGGTAGGCCAATCTTTCTTTCGCCAATGCCCAAGGAACCAGCACTAAGAACATGCAGATTCCCCTATCAAAGGGAGAGTGCAATGATAAATAGGCTTCTCTATTAATAGAACAATGAAAATACACAAATACAGCATAAGCTATAGATTATTAACAACATGTGTGGGCCATCAATGTCAATGGGCTATTCTTAGATTTGCTCTGCTCTGTGCACATGCTGTCTTGAACAAACCCTTTAAGTGTATCAGTGAAAGCTCCGGGTATTGTCAAATACCAAGGGGCCAGTGACAAAACCTATAGTCAAACTCCATAAGAGCAAATACTTAAGGCGTATTGGGGGATGGTAAAAGTAGGAACTAAATGAGATGTAAGTGCCCCTACAAGTGGTAGGCCGTTTCCTGGTTTCAGAATTTTTCTTAATTCCTTCACTAGAGAAACCACCAGGGTAGCTAGGCCTCTTGTAACACACAAGCTGGGTGGACAATTGCTCCCCAAGTCCTTTCTTTAGATCTACATTGTTTTATATTTTCAAACAGTGGGTCAATTGTCCATTGAAAGAAAGGAAACGACAGATTGTCCCCTAAAACCTTTAAAATAGGTCCTGCAGGGTACAATAAATCAGGGCATTTAGACAGGGGTGTCTCTGGTCTGATTTTGCTTTCCTTTATTGAAACGTTCTGTGGTCTCTTATAGATCGTAATCAATTAATTTATGGGAAAATGCTTTTTGAGAAAAAAATTTCCACATCTATCACTGCACCTTCACTTAGTGTGTGTTTGATTGGTATTTCCAAACCTACCTTATTCTGAAAATGGTAGACTTTGCAGAGATGGAAACTCATTTCTCAAAAGGTTCAGATTCATCATGGTGAAAATGAGGTTTTCAGTTGAAAGCACAAAGGCAAGTCTGGAGCCTGGTAACAAAAATCAAACCAACTCCATCACCATAGTAGCGCAAGCAAATTTGCCTCATTTTAGAGTTTCCCAATTGAAAATGAGAATGTCTCCAAAGTCTACCAAAAAACCTTCTGCCTTTTGGAGCAGAAGGTTCAGCAGGCTTGTCAAACCTGACGTTGTCAGAATTGGGGAGTCAATCAAACAAAAAGTAAACTTTCAGTAAATAAGTTCTTAAATTTTATGAAGCAAAGATTTTATGAAAAAAGGGGCATCAAGTGCTTCCAAAATGGTTTCTTTCCTGAAAACGAGAAAGCAAAGTCCCAAAATATGTTAAAAGCTTGATGCATGGATTGAAATACAACCCTTTTTAGCAGGACAAACTCACAGAAAACTGACCAATTTCATCTTGAAGATATTTACATTAAAAAGTCCTGCTGCTTTATAACCCAAATGTCACCAAATCTAAAAATGTTAAGAATGATGGTGAATGACTAAATTTTCTCTTTTTAAGCTATACAACAACCTACAGTATGGTTGCAAGCATAAACTTCATTGCATAGAGAGTACAGTACTCTTATTGCATCATATAATCCTTTACTAAGCACTAACTAATAGAACAAAGTAGATGGCCACAAAGAATGTGATTGGCATTTTATTGTAGAATTTCTGCAGAATGATTGCATTAGAGAATCTGATGAATGATGGGGACCCCCTAGAACAATGATATTGGCATGCCCTGTTGAATTTGTTTCAGTTTTCAAGAAAGAGCTCCTGTCAGGACATGAGCGATAGGACACCCAGTGTGTAGCAGTTTAAATTCATATCAGTAGCAAGCCACCTTAACTTATTGTTTTTTTGTGTCTTGAACTTGTTTTTACTTAGCACACAACCACCTTTCAATATTTCAATCTTCACTTAAGGTGGCTCACTACTGGAAATTTCAAAATTACAAAACATTGCAAGGTGGTTTTGTACAAAGTAAACACAAGTTCAAGACAAAAAAATAAGTTAAGGTGACTCACTACTGATACAAATTTAAACTGCTACACACTGGGTGTCCTATCGCTCATGATCAGGATAGGGTGTTGTAAGCCATTTGCCATTAGACTCTTTTAGCTATTCTTTCACAGAGCCTGAATCAAACAATTTTGTGTGAAATTTGTCTGGATTTTTAATGTCAACAATAGCAATGGAAGCTCTTAACACCATTCAATCAAATCTTTTCATATAAAGATGTGAAAAATATCACTTGATGAACCCTCTTATAGAATAGTTGAAAGGTGCATTGTGCATCCACATAAGAAAACTACCATGTTGTAAGAAAGAATTTAAATTCTTTCACAACACCAGATGTGTAGAGGAGACATTGACCACCTATGGGTTCAATCAAATTTGTTACTTTTGGTTGTGTGCTAAATGCTTGTAGCTTCTGAAAAAGCTGACCCCCACTGCAGTGGTTTTAGTTGGGGACCAGTAAGCTTACCTAATGCACATGCTTTCTTGCAACAGAGCATATAGCACTGGCCTTAATGTGGGGGTCGTAGGGTCTGAGGGTTTGCGGTTTCTAGCGCTTTAGAAAGGTTTCACGGTTTTGGCCGTAAAAATGATGGATTTACGGTCCTGTTCTTTCCTAACCATTCCAAAACTGAAGCTAAAGCTATGAACAATTGTCATATACGATACAAATCTTTGGGAAATTCCACCAATTTTATCTTTATCAGCGCATTTGAGGCAGTAAGATTAGTTTTCGGTTTTGTTAGGTTGCAAAAACGATTAAGAGGCTGTCATCTGTGACATAAAACCAAGATGAGGTACGCAAAACGTAGAAATATGTTGTAACGGTTTTAGCTGAAATTCAAGGCGGCTTTACGACTTTTCTGATATATTTTGGCGGCTTTACGATTACTGACACACTTACGACTCCCACCTCAATTAACCTGCAAAGCAGTCAATTTCATGATGTCTTCTGACTGCGCAAGTCTCTACTTTCTGACCCAATACAGAGTGTCTTCTTTTCTTCATTGTCTCTTCCATCCATCAACAGTGTCCTAAAATCAAATGTTTTACCTCTGCTTTACATCTTTTTATTCCACCTCCATAGAAGCAGCTCTAATCAGTCAATTTATATTTAACAGAGACATACCATAGTGTCTCAAGTCTCATTCCTTAGTGTTACAGCCGCCGTGGCACAGTGTGGTTTCTGTTGTCTAGGTTTGAAATCAGAAATATCAGGCACTTCTTAAGTTTAATAGGCAACAGTAGCCATCAAAGTGAATCTCAACACAATATTTTGTTGTTGTGAGATTGTTGAAAATAAAATCAAAATGAAGCAAAAGTCAAAATCAAGTCAAAATAAAGTCAAAGTCAAGCCAAAATCAAATCAAAATCAAGTCAAAATCAAGTCAAATCAAGTCAAAATCAAGTCAAAATCAAGTCAAAGTCAAGTCAAAATCAAGCGATCCCATGAATACAACATAAGGTTAATGCTGTCTTTCATCAGATGTCAGCTGAGATTTGTGACAATGCAAAATCAATCATCCAAAACTCTTCTTTTTTCATTCCCAAATAATTGGGTCTGACATCTACTGTGGGACAGGCTAGATCACGTTGGTACCCTAACACAATACTGAGCACTGCCAACTTGGCTTAGATTTTCTTGCTTTACTCAAGAGCTTTTCAGGTCTTAATGAAATGATTCATTTTGCAGTTAATGTTCTTTCATCTTTGCCAACAACATGGAGGGACTCCTTTGAGCCAATGAAAACTTAGGTCCCGTTCCATTACTCCGTTTTCGTACGTAAATGGAGTGGAATGTCTCCGATTTTTAGTTAGTGATTCCATTTGAAACGATCGAAAACGGAGACACGTGAAAATGCTGTTCAAACTGGAGTGATTTGAAAACGGAGACATTTGGAAATGCATCGCTTTCAACGGAAACACCAAAAACAGGGTCAGTCGAAAACGCTACAACAACAACAACTGACTTGGGACCAACAAAGCAAAGGAAATTTCTAAACAAAGGAAATTATGACAACTGAAAATGTATAATGAAAACACCTTCGTTTTTGTGCCTGGCTCTCTTGACGGAAACGGAGTTGTGGGAATAGTTAAAGATAATAAGAAAACGGAATGATCCGAAAACGGAGACATTTGAAAACGAAGTGATGGAAACGCAGCCTTAAATGAAGGGAAAAGGGTGGAAGGGAAGCGGCAGAGAGGAAATGTAACAAGATCCAAGATAAAGAAGAACTGACAGAATTCTTTAAGATAGCAGCTAAACAGACACCGGAAGAAAATTAGAAGAATGGCTACAATAGATATATGGAATTCATGGCTCTCTATTCGTATCATGGTTGATATTTTATCAGGCAAATGCAAGCATATCTTTCTGTCAGGAAATATAACTTTACTAAATCAGGATCATATTTCTTAAAGTGCTAATGCAACGAAATTTTCGAACCTCGTTTTTTCGCTTTAAAAGAAACTTCAATCTCTGCCGAGCAATATGGTATAAAGAAAGGCAACAGGGAACAATCAAATTGTCTTGAAATAGCCCCCTGAAGTTGCGAGGTCAGGGCGAATTTTCATATCGCGCGTGACGTAGTAAGTAGAACGCATTGAATTTATCATAGGCATTGTGCAACAACAACAAAGCACACTCCGGTCAGAAACCAGTGGCAGTCTCTTGCTATTTCTCGAAGGCAGATTCATTTTGATTTAAGCTTTGCCAAATCGACGTGGGATGCCAGCGAATACAGCAGCAATGAGAGTTTTCCACGATAATCATTCTCCGACATCCTGTGATGAAGATCATTGATTTGTGAGCCAACACAAGCTCACTTGCCTTATCAAGAAGAAGGCCAGGCAGGCCAAGGCCAAGGGCAAAGGTGATGTGTACGAGGAAAGTGTGGCCCAGATCTGAGAAGAACGTTGCCGTTAGTGACTGGTATGTGATATTCAGTGAATATGAAGGTTTTGGTAACTTCTTATCTGAGCAATTCTATCACATTTAGGGCCTAAATAGCCTGTGGGCCGTTTCAACCAAGGGGAAGGCCTAAGAAGGTATTGTCAGGCCCCAAAAAGTGACTGAATCTTTCATCCCGAAAGAACCCCCTTTTCCGCGAAACATTCAGGCGTAATGTGTGTAATTTTTGCAAGGCAAATCGCATTTGTAATCATGATTCACTCATATAGTCATATCTCGTTCTCCCTTCTTCACTAAAAATATGAAAACTTCACCAAAAATACAAACTGAAAAAGGTGCTCTTCTCCACAGAGCAATGATGAACTGTTGGGTGGTTCACTCAGGCACAGATGCTACTGTGCACTGCACAACTGAATGTTTTATGCCCAGGGGGGAACTCAGCACATACAGATATGGGGGGGAGTCGGTCCAAGAAATTTTCAGGCAACCCAAAAATATCACTTCAGCTTCCCCGCAACCCAAAAATATCAGCTCATTTTATACTTAGAAACAATTCAAATACAAGTCAGAATTGCCTATAGTGAGCCCAGAAATATCATTTAAACGATGTTTGGTTAAAAAAAACATCATGATCGTGGTTTCAGTTTTCTTTGGACCCCAAAAATATCACTTTTGGCAATGTTCTGACGCAAAAATATTGGACTTACCTCCCTGTGTGCATATGCTGAGTGCCCCCTGGGGTTTTATGGCACTTTTGATAAATAACTTACAATACTCAGTATCAAGATTACAATGCATTGATAAACAGAGGTCCTAAAAATTGGTTTGACCCCTAATGGATGACTTGCAAGTGTGAGCGTACCCCACCCAGCAAAAGCAGAGCAAGGCAGAAATGAGCAAGACCACTGTTTGCAAAAAAATTTTGATGACTTTTTTGTCAAGTCCTCCAAGATCTGAGAAAAGATCAAATTTGTTTGAATACTCAATTTGTTGTTTTGTTGACAATAGCTGATCATATCTCAACTCAGAGCAATACGCAGCTGATATGCCTGAACCAGTGGTGGACACTTGGGGGATGATGGGGTGCAATCACTCCACTGTTGGCTAGAACAAAGAATTTTTTGTAAAATAATGTAAACAAGTAGGTAGGTAGGTAGGTATTTATATTTAACGTGGCTAGCCCGCGAAAGTCTGAGAGACTTATTTCCAGCAGGGGCCACGGATGTTTTACCATCAGTCCGCCGCAGCTACCAGCCACAGCTACCAGATTTCCCTCACATGGCTCTGGTCGACCCGGGCTAGTGTTACGGACAGCGACCAAACTGTCCAGCGTGGGATTTGAACCTACGGCCGTTCTGACCTTTGGTTTACGAGTCAGACGCCTTAACCACTCGGCCACACGCTCATGGAACAATGGTTTTGACTGAAAAGTAGCATTGCCCCCAATAATATCTTGCAGTGTACACCAATTGGCCCTGAACCAGCAAGTCAAAGACAAAAAAATGAGAATATTCAATTTCACTTTGAAGAATGGTATCTTCTCCCTTTATATCACACAATAAGTTGATATAACACTTTTCTGCCCCAATATTAGCCATTTCACAATATGTAAAGTGCAATATAAGCAATAGGCATCTGAGATAACTCAGAAACTGCTCATTTGCATCCTTATTGTCAGTTGCTAATTAGTGTATATGACAACCATGCTGCTGTGTGAAATGAATAGAAATGGATTTTGCCTTAGCCATCACAAAGGAATATTACTTCTGTTAACTGATACACTTTCTTTGCCCAGGAGCTGTGGAGCAGAATTGTCAATGGATGGCTGGTTTTTTGGTCATGTGGCTACACTAGTTGGAACAACAGACAATCACTACCAGCCTGCAAATACCACCAGATAAGGACATAGTTCCATACAGCACCTGATACTTGCTATACAAATAATGAATAAGGCTGTAAACATTACAATATTTGAGAGCAAATGTTTTCACCAGAGTTCTTGCAAGAAAGAGCAGCCTTGCAAGAAATTGGAGCATGCAGCAAAGCATGAAAAGTTGAGTCCTATAAAAGACTTGCAAAAATGATTGGCTGAGTTTTGATTTCCTTTTCCAATTCAAGTAAACTAGCAATGTTTCCAAAACATATGCTCTCAAACCATCCATACATGTTCAGAAGTATTTTCAATTCTTCAAAGTTCTTAGCTTGTAAGTATTGAAATGAAGGCATTTGTCAATTATAGCAACTGTCAGTGCTCTGCAAAAAATATTCGTCTCTCAATGTATGTGCCTCTTCTTTGTTTGTGCACAGCAGTGGCATTCATCCTTTTCCCTCCTTGTACTTGATCCAGCCTGTTCCATTGGGTCTCGCTTACAGCATTCTGGTTCATTTTCTGTGGAAAAAGTAGATCCATGTGAGACCTGTAGCATAGTCAGTGAGGCAAAGAAAATGTACCACGAAAGATCTTTTTATTTTGACTGAAAGATAATCTAGCTTGAAGAAGAAGCAGATATTGAAAGAAGCCACAGTAGAAAAGGAGTATCATTTCATTTCTATTTTGGAATAACAGCTGACAATAATGGGAAAATAAATATAAGATTAACAATCTGTTGGTGTCTGCATAGAGCTCTTCTGTTCTTTCTTTTTCAAAAGCCTCACTGGTATGTAGAGCTGGATGATCTCATAAGCTTTACATGACAGAAAATTCTCCCAATCACCATTCTAACTGTCGTTGGCCTTCTTACTGGCAATTTAACCTAGCTATGTTAATCTTTGTCAGTTTTGTGCTGTCAACAGATAATACTTATTCTTTACAGAACGTAAAAAGGTGAAATTATGTTCTGTTTAGTTGCAAACAAAAATGTGAAGTTCGTAAATATCATACGACTCCTGTACGTCGACATCAATCTGAAGGGAAAAGAACAACAAATAAACCTACGTAATGGCCTAAGTGGCCTAAATTGGCGCTCACCTGTCTATGTCTTGCTTTATCTTTTACTTCATCGAAAAATAAATGAACTGATACGTAATTGGTGCACTGACTATTTCCACGGCTTATCAAGTTAGGGCCGACACTAGGAACACAGCCCTTTCCTCCACTCAGAGACTGTTTCCTGCACTCAGTCATCGCTCCTGTGAAGTTGTGGTGTTGTGAAGGTACAGAAAGGGCGTGCTATTGTTCTATTCAGATTGGCGTTCTACTTCATACGTCATCGGCTCACAAGAGAAATTCGCCCGCAACCTGCCAAAATCTCGAACTTTGAGTTGCAATAAAAAAACATTCGCGCATCCGATTTTAAATCGGTGTTCAGGATGATAATCAGTGCATAAAGATGTCTCAGAATCGACTAAAAAAAGAGATTCGAAAATTTTGTTGCATTAGCACTTTAAAATCTCACGAGATTTGGTTTTATTCTGCGGAAGACATGTCGTGCTAGGGAGATTTGTAGATTTTTTCTAAAATTCTTGATGATGGTTGTTACTACAATTCTGCAACAACCAAGAGATTTCTGTAGACTTTCGGGGGCAGCTCAAGAAAATAGAGAACCCGTGGCAAGTGCATGTGGTCTCCGAGGATTCACATGCTACTCATCATCACCACTCTAGGCAAACTGTCCGAACTTCCATAACATCTAATCTCGTCTGATATTTGAACCACTAGACGTATATTGAACAAATACATTCAATGAAACCTTGAAATAGAGCAACAAACTGCAACTATCAAACTCAACGAGAAGAGGCATCATGAATATAGGAAAGCGATTGGCTAGACGGTTGGTTTCAGCTCAAAGAGAATATTTCGCAACGAGCAGTCATCGGTATAAAGTATGTAGAATGAAATCTGTTGCCATGCTCTACTCAGATATCCTACCATGGTTATTGTTGTTGGAATGAATCATTAAACGCTCCAGCTAGGATTCTCAATCATACTATCATAATAGACTGACTATGAAGGCAATGCAGTAAGTCACACAACGACCATAAAGCTCTTTCAGGATAAGCAAGACTTGAAATCAGGGAATGAACCGTAGTAAACACTAAAATGATTTAATAATCGACATATTATCGTCTTGTAATATCATTATCATCTTGAAGCTTATTTTACACCAGGAGGAATTTTCCGCACGGAATCAAGGTTTCGCGACGATGTCGCTACGAAGTCGCTGCGCATAGTGTATATTGAAAGAAGTAAGCCCAAAGTAGAACTACGCCATGTTGACCAGGAACGATCGACGCAATCATCATTCTTTGATTTGATTGGTGGAAAAGATGAAGCGGAATTTTTCGCCACGAAAAAGTTGAAATGGTTTCTACTTTTCCGTCACTGAAATATTCCGCTAAAATTCATCTTCGAAATTTTTCTGCGCATGCGTTTGGACAGACTACTCCACTTCCGACAAAGAATTCCGCCTGGTGTAAAATAAGCTTCATGGACGAGTCTAATTCACAAAATTTAAAACATACCTGAATACTTGCGGTCATCGTCTCATTTTCCGCTTGTGCTTTTCCAGATTTTGCTACCAGAAACACAACGAAACATTATGATGGATTAAAGACATAGCAAAACAATGACATAGATCTGAAATAATTCAGTGCAGTGGAAGGACTCAACATGTTAACTCAATGGAAGCCCTGTATATGTAAAAGCTATCATGGAGTTTCCGCATCTTACAGGAAACAATAGCGTCCCAAATGTGTCAAAAATTCACTCGTTATGCCTTCTCGAAAACCCTCCAAATCTCCTTTTTGCATACAAGATCAATGCAACTGTTTGTAAAAAGACCGAGAATGAAATGGTAAGAAAAGCCTACGATCCTAATGAAAACTATATGAGACAGACCAAAAAAGTGAGTAGCAATGAGTATTTTATCACGTGACTGTTTGTTACGCAACGAATAACAAGAGAATCACAAACTCTTCGGGAAATTGCACAGAACAATACTTGGCACCTTTTTTAAAACTATCTTGTTTCAAGAAGCCAGATGAAGTACGCACTGTAACTATACAGACAATATGTAGCCTTTGCAAGTCACTTGGTCATAAAAATCCCATTTCTAATATCTTACTATGAGTTTCAGGAAACAAGATGTTTTTCGTTCAACAAAATGTATACACAAACCATACCCGCGCCTTTATCGTTGTTCCATCTACCTTAGATTTCAATTGCAATGGCCTATACTGCAAACGAGGACAGCCTGGCTTTTACAGGAACAAAATTAGGCCAGTAAGGGATCGTCTCCAAATATTCGTATCAAATTCGTATAAGGAATTCGTAGCATTACACGATATTGATACGATATTCTATAAGCCACATACGAATTAATTCGTATCGTCACCTTTTAGAATTCGTATAAATTCGTATACAATTCGTGTATGATTCGTATGCAATTCGTATCAAATTCGTATAAGCAATTCGTAAACACAATTCGTATCAAAATCATATAAGCAATTCGTAAACACAATTCGTATCAAAATTGTATCAAATTCGTATCAAATTCGTATCATAATTGGTATAGAAATCAAACAATTCGTATACAATTCTTATCTCTCGTGCGGGTATACGAATTAAACCGTATAACACCTTTCACGCATACGATTGAATTCGTATCAATTCGTATAAATGCTATACGATAATGTGGAGACGATCCCTAAAACGTTTGAAATTTAATTGTGAGGTAGCTGCAAGGAAAAGCAGATAGAGACAACGATTTGCGTATACATTTAGTTAAACAACAAACATCTTGTTTCCTCTACCCATGATGTTACGGCATGAAGCTAACAAATGCCCGGATACAATTTTCGCACTGTTAGCAAAAATTTAACGATGAAATTAAAAAAACCAGCTCACCTTATGAAGATCAGACATTTGTTGATGTTTCGTTAAGATCTCCTTATTGGGAAATTGCCGTTTACATAACAGACAAGTCAGGTTGCTCCAATCAATAAGCTTTTCACTTTGGTCATCATCAGAATCATCACCATATTCTGCTACGAGGCTTGATGCTGAGGGAAAGCAATAACTTTTTCACTTAAAGATAACAACAAATCCTCTGCGGTGTGGCTGTTATTGCATTTGGGATCCAAACTAGGCAGAACATTACGGCTGGGTCAGTCCCTTTCTCCAATTTGCGAAAAGGTCTATTAAACGCGCATTGTCACCAACGTCTTGTCAAAATGGTGATTTTGCAGTTTTTTGAATGGAAATAACATACCGAATTTTCATCTTTTCTCTAAACTGAAAGCGTTATGATCTTTGTACTTCACAGAGGAATACACCAAACACTTGAATCGCTTATGATTGCTCGGATACAAGTGTACTTTTGACGCTGACCCTTTGTGACTTGGGTGAAACCATCAAACAAACTGCAGGAAATAATCTGACACGTGTTTTAAAAAATGGAGTTATAGATTTGTTTATAATTTGGCGACGTAGACCTTTTAATTTCCGTGTTAGGGCCTGTTCATATGGAGAAACTTTCCCCCGCATTTTCCCGTTTCACCGGGAAAATCACTCAGCCGAGGTAATATTCCTTGACCTTTCATATGAGAAAAGTTTCCCCGGCTAGCCGGGATAAAGAACAATAGCGCTTTGTCTCAGGCGCCAAAGGATTAACCATAAACAAAAGAAATTTCCCCGCCTAGCCGGGAAAGTGTGTTCATATGGGAAAATATTTCCTCGGCTAGGCGGGATCTCGGTAGAGTTCAACCGAGATTTCGGCTGGCCGGGAAAATGTTTTCTCACGTGAACGCTTCTGATATTTTATGTGGTAAAGCTATATGAGGCGAGATCTCGGCTGGGGAATTTTCCTGGTGAAGCGGGAAAACGCTGGGGAAGCTTTCTCCATATGAACAGGCCCTTAATAGGCGAGAGAACGAGAATGCGTCTCTCTATTAAAAACGAGTTATGGGCAAAAATCATTCTCATATCGTGGTGCGCATCTCTGGAACAGCCCTGAATCGGAGGTAAAGCAAGCGCCCTCTTTCTATGCTTTTAAATAGAGACTGTGAAGTGTGGTCATTGGTGGCTGGATGCAGATGGATTAGGCCAGGGCTAGTCGGATTCGTTGATTGCCGTGAGGTGCTGCTAGACTTACGACATAGTCCCAAATATCGCAGCAGCAGCAGCAGCAACAACAAAAACAAAAACAATGACAATGGCAAGTTTGAGCGTCTATCAGTCTATTAATAGCGATGGCTAGGAATATGCAATCATTCTAAAGTGCTGCAAGAAATTGTGGCATTTCAGGGTGGGCGTAGGGTCTGATTTGTTCTGGTCCGGTCTGATTGTGTCCTGCCACTCCTGATATGATTATTATGTATATATCAACTTAAATCCCACTTTAGTTTTGTAATTAAATTGCATATTGTAATTGTTGAAATATTATAAAATGAAATAGAATGAACATGAAAAGAAATGCGTGAAAAGCAAAAACACAAACTAGCAAAAACATTAATCGTACTTACCAAGTACTTTTGGTTCTGTTTTTGCAGCTATCAAAGCAGCTAGAGATTGACTACTATCATCATCTTCTGCAGTAAACACCGACTTGGTAGTGATCTGTGAGAAACCAATTGATATCATCAGTTCGAATAATCTTGAAGTCTTTTCACAGTTTACTCGATACCTTATTCGAGGAAGAGACCTTATTACTTCTCTCATAAAAAAGAGTGACATTCTTGAATGGTCATTAATCAGAAAGCATTTCCCGTGCATAATATTTCACGTTTTCATAACATAATCATATCTCGTTGGCGCAGTTTGCACCCACTGCATCTTCTGGTACGAAAACTAGCTGTTGGATAGAATGTCCTAATTTTCTGACATACTACTTTCTCGTTTAACTCTCGTTTCTTCTCCTGATCAAGATCAATCCCAAACTTATCTAAATCTAATTATATCTGAAAGGCATGGAACATTTCCCAAAAGAAATCTCAGGTAAACAGATGGCACTAACACTGATATGGGATAGAAAATCATTATTTGGCACTTCCTTAAAGCAAAGGAAAATTATAAAGATGGAAATCGAAGAATCTTCTTTTCACCATCACTCAACAATGCCCTAAACTGTCTGGAGCTGGTCCTGTTGACACGCACTACCGGGTGAATAAAAAAAGTTCACGCATTTAGCGGGCAATGGACTAGAAAGTACGTGGCCGATATTCAAACAAGAATGATAGTCTTTCAGTCAAAGGCTAACTAGCATGAGAAAATTTTGTTTGGTAAAATCACTCATCATTTAGGCCCAAAATTAGGAAAATGCTGGTAAGAGGCATGTTCAGGAAACGAATAAGAAGCTTTTAACGCAATGAAATAACAAGACCCTATCAAAAATATTCAAAACATATGTAGAATAATATTCAGAATTTATATACAATCAAAAAGGACGATAAATTTGCTTCTCTCTAAAGTTATATAGCTTACATAATTTTCCTTAAATGACAGGGTGTCCCAAAAGATTGTTCGACATTTGATTGAATATAAAAAATAACGGTAACACGAATAGAGACGATGACTCGAGAGACGACTCGATGGAGAACATTTGGACATATGTTGAGACTTCCACTGCAGACACCATGTCAACAAGCCATGGACTGGTACTTTGAAATACCAGATAATGCTAAGAAATATAGAGGAAACCAGAGAAGAACGTTGCCAGTGATATTACACTATGACATTGTTGAAGCAAATAGTAAACATGATCTGGAAGTAAAACAGTTTAAAACTACTGAAGATTTGATCATGTTACGAAAAATAGCTGAAGACAGAGACAAGTGGAAAGAAATTTCTAAAACAATTTGCAGCATTGCATGAGGCGAACAGTGCATGCACTGCAAGCCGGATATGCTCGATAATAAATAATAATAACACGAATAGGCTCGTGAAGAGATAACCCTATAGACCTAATCCACAATTTTGTCAATTTCGAGGCGAATGATGCAAGTCCAACCACAGGAAGAGATTTCCACCATCCCTATTTGATACAGATGCATGTGCAAAGCATTTCATGCCTTGCTCAGATCAATGCACGATCTTGGAATTTAGCGCCACATCATCTCTAGGCGATGTCATTGTGAATGGGGTGTGTCCGTAAGATTTTGAAATGATTCAAAAACAAGAATCTTGCAAATCGGTTGAAAATTCACTGAGTTATGAGCTTCCAAAGTCAAAAAATATCTGACAGCTGACACCAGAGACACCTAGAGTACTTTTAATGCACATAACGTAGAAGCTCTATCAAGGCCCCCCCCCTCCCGGGCATTGTTTAATTTTTGAACAATCCAGAGAAAGGGGGCTTAAAAGGGAGGGGGCTTGTTAGAGACAAGGGAGGGGGCTTATTCACCAAATCAAATGACAACGATATATGTGATAGCTTTTAGGGCTTTTACGTTATACAGTAGTGTCCTACACATAAGAAACATCAATCTTAGGAAACCAGACCTTGGTTTTCGAAGTCAACAAAATATTCACTATTGCTAACCTTGACAGCATCTGATTTGGGCATCGCTGCTGCAACATTCTGCATGATTTCATTTTGAATTTGTTTTCTAATCAACTCTTCTTTTGCTTCTAATTCCCTTTGTAACATCTGAGCTTGTTTTATTGCATTACTCTTCGCAATTTTCGCTTCATTTGTTTTCTTCGCCCATCTCTCCATGTCTTTAGCAATCTGAAAACATAAACCAAGAGCATTAGAGTCGATGACAGTGAAAACATTTTACGATGGACGAGAGATTCATCATTATTGATTAAAATATTGCGAAGACAACTGCAGCCCATACCTTTTCTGCTGTCGTGGAAATCGTATTTGGATATCATAGAGCATTCATTTTCTGATAATGGTATCTCAGAATGTTTACACTCAACATCAAGAAAAGAGGTTAAAGTGAAAGAAAGTTATTGTTTTTATATAGCGCCTTTACTATAATTCAACATTCAAGGGCGCTTTACAATGCCATTGCCCCCCCCCCCTCCGCTGAAGAATTTCTTTCTCTCTTTGGGCATACTTTTTACACGGCGCGAAACATTACAGTTGGCGCCTGTGATGTTTTTATTGCCTTCATCACAGAGGTGCTGCACCTACGATACGAGGTGTTTCTAGGTGGTCACCAATCCTGGTAATAACCTGGACCAATCTTAACTTCGGTGATTAAATGGGAACCGGTCCATCCATAGTGGCAAATTGCAGGTGTCGATTTTCGCATAGACAATGGCTTCTCCCTGCATAATATTTGGGTCTATTTGAGTAGACTCAAGCGAAATTGGTATCATCCTTTCATGAAAGGCCGTTTCTGAAGAGAAAATTTATACTAGAGCTCAAAAAAGGAACGAAGCTGGTAACACATAATACAACAAGAAATGCGGACTAGAGATTACCCACCTTCTTTGCATTAGAGCCTGTTGGTTTAGCCTTCACTTTTTCTGCAAAAATAATCGAAGCAGAGATCAACATACTGTAAAGCAGCAATAGTTTGGGAACGATACATTGCTCTTGTTTTGGTGATAGGCTTTTTAGCTATCCTAGAAAAGAGCCTGGATCGAGTGTTAGTTTTATGCAATTTCATACGCGAGGTTCGATCAAATGGCATTGGACCTTCTATCACTATTGCGTACATTAAAACATTCTACAGAATGTAGAAAACTATAATTCGATCCTGATTCTTTTTCAGAATGGCTAAAAGGCCGATTGTTGTTTTTTCTGGATTGGGCGTTTGGCAGAAGAATGGCAAAATTAGCTTGTCGATCAGTATCTCAAAAGACGATGCTAATTCTCTAAAGCTTTTCTCCTATAAAATGTTTCATTTGACACGTTGATATAAAGAATTTTTACGTACAAAAGCTAATGACAGGGGCTGGAGTTTAAAGTAAAAAACCTGAGTAAAAAGATGAGATCGCATGAGTTTATAAATAGCCTATTGTATTTGATAATTCAGCTCGCGGCGAAAGAAAGCAACGTCAAAGAAAACAATGCAAAGATTAGCGCTTCTTTGTCCTATTTATAGACAAGCGCTATATATCTCAAGTCATTCACCGTAATACGATGTCAATTCCCATTATTCCTGAAATAATTCTTGGAATATTCCAACAATTTGTTAGTTCTAAAACAGACAGGTCTTTTTAACTTGCTGCGAAAGCATCCACTTATTTCCAAGCATAGATTCTTGCAACGTCATAAAATGTTGCATGCCAATATCAGTACAACATCAATCGGGATTAGACCTTTTTACTACTTAAAAAGAAGTCTGGATCGAGCGTCCAGATCTTGTAAATTGGTAAAGGAAAACAGAATGATCACCCCCGTTCTCTGTATAACGATGCAAGCTGTGGCAAGCTTTTGTTTCAGCTTTCACAACACAGATAAGACATATTATTATGGACAAATTTTTGTGCAAAGTGAGTTGGCAATGGTCCAGTATATACATAGGCTAGTGCTATTGGCCTTTTGCTTTACTTCTAGTTATTTTCATTCATTTTTAGCTCACCTTTCTTCCTATAGACCTTTTAGATATTCAGCAAAAGATCCTGGATCGAGCGTTATTTCTATACATTTTTATACACAAGATTCGATCGAGTGGCTTCAGAGCTTCTATCACAGTTATGCACATTCGCAAATCCTACAACATGTAGCAATGTATCGTTCGATTGAGATTCTTTATCAGAATAGCTAAAAGGTCTATTGAATAACAGCGGTTGAAAATCGAAAACTTTGATTCGCAGCTCACAAAATGAAGCCCTTGCAATGCTAGCTAGTACTTTAACATTCAATTGTGTAATTTCTACCCCCACAAGATCACCTGACAATAAAACCGACATTACACAGTACAGTTTTATGGTCTTGACTTCTTTGTCTCCTCTCTCTGCGACTCTCGTCCTCCTTCCTTTTTTTATGTCATTACTTTCACAAACAGTGCGAATTAGCCTTCTCCACTCTTGTCTGTTATCTACCAGTCTTCCATAGATCTAATACATGACCACACTTCAAAGCATTTTTTGCAAGTGTCCTTAAATCTTGAATAGGGTCGACCAACAGGTCGAGATCCATGAATTTTTCACTATGTAAGAGTACCTTGACTGATCTATTATCATCCATTCTACAAGTATGGCAAAGCCAGCGCAGACGATTTCCAACTAGCTTCAATTCAATGTCTTCAACACCCGCACGCTTTAGAACCTCCTCATTACTGACGAAATGATCCCACTTTGAATTGTACGGAGTTTTCGGAATTGATGTTGGTATAAAGTCCATGTTTCGACAATGAAAGAAAAGAACGAGTAACATGGCCAAAGGCAAATACAACTTTAACTCCAACAGTCATACCTCCAGTAGTTGCTGTCGATTGCACAGCATTGCCTTCAGAATCCATTTGAGACAATGATCTGAAAGGTGAATGAATACATTGCAACCCAGTATATATTGAGCAAATATACGCCCTCCAGATTGCAATCACGATCCTGGAAAAAGTACAGTGTAAAAACTTGATCAAAATCGCGATCCCCTAACATTAGATTCCACTTCAGAGATAGATGGCAATCTGGATAGAAATTCCGATCTTGAAAAAGTGTGCCGTGTAAACGCTTCTTGGATCCCGATCGAAATCCTTTAAGCATGCGTAGTAGATACACGTTCTTGTTGTTGTAGTGTTTTTCGGCTCCGTTACTAAACATATTACGCATGAGCGAATTGATAGCGATCCTGATTCCTTTTCATTTGACGCCCATGGAAACGCAATTCGAATTACGATATCGATCCTTGTAGACTGCGATGAGGATCACTATCCCGTAGTTTGGCTCAGTGTGAACGGGATATAGTACTTCTAAAAACACACAACAGAATGCTAGAGATGGCGGTAAAGATGCTAAAGAAGCTTTGGAACAAGACACATTCTTTCTGTAATTAATTCTTATCAAGCCATTAAAAGATTCTTATTTGAAAAGCAATGCATCTTGGCAAGAGATCTTTTCGCCATCTTTAGCGTAATCGTCTTTTACAAACAATTATAATAGTTCAGATATGCTTGGGTTTCATGACAATTTATTGAAAGTTTAGGACTCACCCGTCTTGATTTACAATAAAATATTGCTGCCGCTGAGCATCCCAATGCAGGAATTTTCCAGTATTGCCATTGTAGTAGTACTAGAAATAGAAACCACGTTATATTTGATGAAAAAATTAAGCATTAATTTTGCCTATTGGATATCTCAAAACTTCAGCTGGTATAACAATTTTTGCCAACCGAGCAAGATCATATTCAAGCTGCCTCTTTCAAATGCATTTGTTGAAATTTAGAATTTAGTCTTGTGTGTATCTTGTTTAACCGATGCTTATTCATAGAGTGAGGTTTATCTGTTATCCATCTTCTTAATTTTCACCGTAGTCTTTGTCCAACTTAAAAGGACCGAGGGAGACTGAAGCCAATGCACTTTGATCAGCCCGATAACGAGAATGGGCAGGTCATCAGGCCATGTAACATATTGATAAGCTAAAAATGTATACATAGCTTCCCTAAAACATTGTTTCCTAAAGTGCATGGTAGAAATTGAGAAAGGAAACTCAGTCACACAATGTCTTTAAAGGGGCAGGGTCACGTAATGTAAACATACTTCTTTCGAAACGATGACTTTGCAGTATTTTTGATAGGCCATATCACAGTGATTTTCCACTACTTTCCACAAAATGAAAGTAAAGTTTTGAAGATGGACTCTTGTACTTCGTAGAGAAACAAACGAAACAGTCATATGTTGTACGATTGCAGAGATATTGGTGGATTCACCAATATATCAGATTGCAGATATATTGGTGGATTCATACACGTAACTTCAGTGTGGATTCACCCCGGCCACCAAAATCTGTACAGAACGCAATGGCCACGTGTTAGCAATTTAGATTCTAGAGATAACAGCTTTGTTTACGGTTACGTGATCCTGCCCCTTTAAAGTCCTGTTACTTTGGGATTGCGTATACACTGCTGAATGAAGAGATTTTGCATCAAGACTTTTGCTATGTGGAAACTAAATGATCAAATGTTTAACTCGAATAGAACGTGAACTAGTAATATCAAGATAAGAAATATTTTACCCCTGTGTTTGCATCGTAATACAGTCCCGTATTTGAATCATAGTAATAACCAGTACTAGGATCATATGTGTAATTTTGATATGGATTTTGTTGTTGGCTTTGAGGGTATTGCTGTTGTGGTTGAGGCTGCGGCTGAGGTTGTGGTTGCTGCGCTTGTTGCTGTTGTTGTTGATAATATTGCTGAGCTTGCTGTTGCTGGGTAACGAGGGTGTTTCCTGGTTGCTGGTAAGCAGCTGTAAAAGAGCAGCAAGACATTAGGACGAGAAATGGAACTAGCGATCGATAGTCCAGGCAGAAAGAACCTGTCAAACTGTTGGGCCAGGTGAGCAAAAGGGCTCTAACCTTCAAATGAAATCTGTTATGACAAATGTGCTGCGATTGAGTCTTCGTAAAAAGCTGAAAAAAGACATTTATTTTGGTCGTGAAACTCTTAAAGAGCATCGTAAAAATGTTCCATTTGTGCTAACAACGAAAAACAACTTTCTTCTCCGTACAAAAATTCTCCCTGTATTCATATCTGCAACATCTAGTCAACACATCTTATCCAACCACTTCCTTTTCACGTACCAGTTCCTGCCTCTAAATTACATCACTTTGTTCATCTTCCATCATCTTTCATCTATCTTTGCTAAAGGACAAGTCCGGGCTTGGTATAATTGTTGATTTGAAGAGATTACACTATTGTGATTTTATTGTGACAGCATTTTAGCGTTTGCAATGCGAAGGGGATTCCCCTTCGCAGCTTATCGGCCATCTTCCAGAAAAGTAGCGCGCCGTCCCAGACCTCTTTGAAAAGGTCTGTGGTTGGAAGTTTGTTTGTACTGATATGATGAAATTTTTAAAGTCAAGTGTACCATCTCATAAGAACATTGAAATAAATCAATCTGTTTCTGATTCTTATCATTGGGAGTCTTTTTCCACAAAATCAGTCTGCAGGTTCTTATTTTGTTATGTTCTTGTTTGCGGGGTTTTACTGTATGCTCTTTTCATTCACAGTTTTGTGATCAAAGGAAACTCTCAAGAGTGCTTCTAGGCTGTTAAGGAAACTTTGAAATTTTCTTTCGTTAAAAACTCGTAACTTCTCTTAAATACTTCCTTTTTCGCATGCACAAGGCAACCGTTTGCCCCTAATCAATTCGAATCAATCAAAAGCAACAAATGCTAATGTTTACAAAATCTTTTCTTGTTGTCGACAGTATTTCAACCAAAAGAAAATTCCCACCTTGACTGCTTTGTACAGATGGTTGATCGGCTGTTTGCTTTGTATCTGCAAAAGGAAAAATATTACGTATAAGAGACTGAAAATGGCAAAACAATGCGATGTTTTTTCCTCCTTCTTCAAAAGTCGGTGCTCTTTGAATTCCAAATAACTTCAGACCTTGAACACAGCCTTTTAGGCAATCCTTCAGATATGTAATTTCGTAAGAAGTCTATATTTTCTAAATCGATGCACGAGTTCCTGGCAGTTTCTTGCCAGTCTAACGTTTCTTCAACGCACTTCCTACATCCCCCTTAAATGAAAGTTTTGTCAAGCGGTAGATCTCACTGTTCAAAATAAATTCTTTTTCTAATTTTCGAAAAAAATGTCTAGATTCATTAAAATCGTCGTAGTTTCGCTCCTTGATGGACTGATAATCGCTACAACTACGACTCATACTCAAACTAATCGAAAATTCAGCCAGAAATTGATGAACCTCGCTTTGATGCCGCACGCCACGAGCTTAAGTCCATTCTACACGATCACAACTAATAAATTCTAAAACGCCTAAAATTCATGTTTCATTGAAGCTGTAAAAAACCGAAACCACCAGTGCAAAGATGAGTGCTTCTCCTATTTTTTGCTCGAAGATTCCTTCACTTTGAAATGGGAAACGTGCTTTTAAAAGCCAAATTATTCTTCAGAGTTCACCACAGCAATCGAAAGCAATCCTTGCACGTTTCGTCACTTTTGAAGCGTCGACACTAAAGGAGAGCCAATTCTGGGGGTAAGGCTCAAAGATTGATATCCTATTGGTCAATTTAAACACTGCAAAATATCTATTGAAAATCTATAATCTCATTGGTCGCACCAGTTTCATGCAGATTTTGGCCAGATTTTCAGATAGTTTGATTATCAGTCCCAGTTGAAGCGGAGTGCCGTCATCAAATTCAATAAGCAAAGCGAAAACTGGGGCTGAGGTGGTTAGTCTAGAAAATGCTTTTCAAGAGACTGAAATATAATGATATTCAAATAACAGCCATATTGCACTGTTTTGGGCATGACCCTCTGCACAGCAAGTTTTGCTTAAAATAAAGAATTTGAGACACTCGGCAAACGATTTTCTCCCGAATCTTTCAACCAATATGGGCAAACGGGAAGCGAATTGTTAAATAAAGGAGATCGAAAATGAGTTATTTTGCTGTTTTTTAAATGGGTTGTTAACGTAACTGTTAATTTCAGTCCTGGTTTTCTCTCATACATTTCTTATAATCAACGATCAAAGCTCTTGCACTGCTGGCTCATATATTACTCTCAAACGTTACGTGATAATCCAACACCTCTGCATGTTGTTTTGATCTTAGGAGAATGTGTCTTACTGTACCTTTCGTGACGTCTTACATGAAGTTGCATTTTAAAATGGCTGCATACCTGTAGCCTGTTGAGTATCTGACGCGGCTTGAGCGTACTGTTTGAGAAAAGATGCGAAAATATTGTCAACAAATCAACCCAAATGATAAAAAGCTGGATATCTCGTTTCCTGGCCTCTGCAAATCCCAACTATGTCTCAGAACTTGAGACTGACAAAACAGGGATTTCGGGGGAGGCAGCATTTTAGGGGGCAAACTGCAAAGATATGCGTAGAAAATTTGCTAAAACCAACCAGAACGATAGGAAGTTGGAATCTCGTTCGTTGGCCCCTGCGAATCCCAAAGATACCTCAGAACTTGCGGGCTGATAAAACCTCAGAACTTGAGGATGTTCAAGTAGGGACATTTTTAGTGGGCCAACTGCAAAGTCAAGGGTAGAAATTGTCAACAGCAACCAAGATAATAAAAAGATGGATATCCCCTTGCAAATTCCAAAGATACCTCGGAGCTTAAGAACGATGAAGTAGGGACATCGAGAAGGCATTTTAGGGGGCAATCTGCAAACTCAAGAGCAGGATATTTCAAAAAACAAACCCAACAAAATAATTCTTGATAGCTTTTTTCTTGGCCTCTTCAAGTATTTCCCAAAGCATGTGGTAAGTCTTGCGAGAACATATGAAGCTGGTTTTTAGCGAAGTTAAAAGCAGAAAGTAAAGAGTTTGGACCATTTTCAAGGCACTGAGGGGCACAAAAATAATAATCAAATATTCCAGTGTCTTGCACACTTGCTTTACTTTGGCCCTGATATCCAGTGCTAGCCCAAACAAAGCTGCAAAATCCTTTTGGAATATAAGAGATTCTAGTAACTTCTTTCTTGGTGTTGTCTAAAAGCTACTCCCAAACTACATCGTTAGGATGGCAGAGGGAGAAAGTTTACAAGGCTCGAATGACCACTTATCAGTGTCCATTTTTTTTACTACTCCTTCGCAGAAATAGAAAAATAAAACAAGGATCCATCTAAAAGAAATCGCTTATTTATTGGCTCACGCTTTTTACATCACAAGGGATTTCAGCAAAAGTTCGAGACGCAGAGAAAACCTCCACTTCCCGTTGAAATACTGCCGTATCGAATCAATCATGCTAAGCTGTCAAACAAATAGGGACTTTAAATCGTCTAAATAAAATTTCGCTACTCACCTGTTTTTGCTGTGCAGCTTGCGCCTGAGCAATGGCAACAGTAGCCAGATTAACATTCTTTGCAGCCTGTGCAGTGTCCGGTGGATTGCGCGGTCGGTTGTCTGGTCTACAAAGAAATGGAACTGTAATTGAAATCTGCTTGATAATCAACTTTCCACTGTGTTAAGGCTGACTCACAGTGGGTTGTTTGGGTCGATAAGGTCGTGTAGAAAGACTCGAAAGACAAAGGACCCAAACTCTGAGTCTTTGTCTCTTGGGTCTTTTTTGCACGACTCTTAACGACCCAAAAGACCTTGTGTGAACCAGGCTTTCAGAGTCTGATCCCCTTGTCTTTTGGATCTCTCTGCACGACATTAATGACCGTAACGACCTAGTGTGCACCAGGCCTTAATAAATACTAAACTCCCTAGAGTAGACACAATTTGCAACACATGAACTCTCACTAGTAGGGGGAGTCTGCCCTACCCATGGCATGCAACCGTCATTAATTTCTCATGAATCCATGATCCTTTCTGCATCAAATGAAAAGCAAACCAAAGAAATTACGCCATAAATGATTTTCAGATAATAGGAAAGTCGACTTTGGTGCCTCGAAGAATAATGGCTAGCACTAGGTCTTTAGATGCTGCAAGTCTGCCTTAAGATCTACTACTGGGAATGCAACTCTGACCAAAGGCTAATAATGATTAATACTAACGCTGGCTTTGCTTTAGATAATTGTGGGTTTGGAGTATTTCTGGCAAAACCAGCAGTCACTCGTCTTCCTTCTATGAAATACGCTGGATCACATTCTTGTACTTTCTCTAACAATGTCGTTGCGTCCTGTTACAAAATCAGATATCAGAATCAGAATCAGACAGGGGGAGGGAGGTATTTTTCCATTTTTGTCTATAATTGACAGAGTAAAAGGAACAACAGAGGTGGAAGGAAACCCAAGCTGGGTGAGAGGAAAAATGTGAGTACATCGGTGCGAGGAAAAACGATGTTTATTCTGTAATAAATTGTATTAACAAATCATAGTGTGTTTATCCTTGTTTCTGTTTCCTTCTTGTAGTCTTATTCGATTCAAATTAAGACCAAACATGGCCTAATATTTGTTTTCTATAAGAGTGAGGCTGTCCTCAATTGCAATTTTGTGAAATAACGTTCATAAAACTGCAAACGAGGACTGCCTCGCTTTTACGGAAACGATATGTCGTAACTACTGGATATGTCGTAACTAATGGATTGTCGTAACTACTGGATTTGTCTTTTCTATCATGTCATCCTGAGTATCCTGAGATTTAATAAAACGAAACCATGAAACTGTTCGTCGTGACACTTGCAAGAAGACAATAATTAGGCAATTTTAGGCTATGATTTGAATAGAACTGTGACTGCAAGATGGAAAGACATGCAGAGACAACGATAAAGTCACAGGTATAATTTGCTTTTCCTTTTTATTATAGAACAAAACATCTTGTTTGCTGTCACCCATGGTAAGTGGCAGAAGAAAGATGAAAGGCTTAAAGTCTAGCCACTGAAATGAGAAAAATGAGGAGTCGAAACAGCATCGAATATGATGAGGAGAGTTCAGTATTTTGTTGACTTAGTTATAGTTGAAAGAATGATAGAATTTACAACATTATATTCAGTGGAGTGAGGCAATTCAATTCAAGTGAATATACTCTGTATTCCCCTTAAAACAATTCACAAAACAATTCATGAAATATGAATATTGTAAATAGACCCCTTTCGCAATGACGTCAAACTGTACTTAAAAGCGAGGCGCCGTATTGAAAACGAGATTACCGATGATCCAAGTTCATCTCTTCAATTGGCGGCAATAGGAATTAAATATTTTTTCTTGTTAAAAAGTGTTTTAAATTGGCAAAACTTGCGAAATATGAGTGAAACAATTCAATGCAGAAACGCGGAAGGTGTTTCAAAGAAGAAAAAGAGATCACTTGGCCGTGAATGTGCTGCATATGGATGCACAAATACATTTTATAACACTGAAGGTGCCGCAACGGGCCTACACTTCTTCGGTTTCCCCAAGAAGAATTCTGAGAAACTTCGCTGGTGTAACCTAATCAAACGAGAAGAAGGCAGAGATGGTTTCAAGGTAACAAGCGCAACTGTTCTTTGTGAGAAGCATTTCACAGATAAAGATATGAAGCGTAACCCTCATCATTGGCGTCTTGTGTTTGGTGCTGAACCTTCTCTGAATCTTTTCACAAGCAGTGTTGCCCCTGTCAAACCAACGCCGCGAAAACCTCCAGCTGCCCGTTCTCAACCTTTGTTTAGATTTAAAGATCCTGTATCATCATTTGAGGTTGGCACTGATTATGATGGTTTTCCTGATACTTCTGATCAAGAATTTTCTGGTTCTGCTGTGTCAATTTCAACACAGACTGACTTTTCATTTATTGACTTGCCTGTTCATCTTGAATCAGATTCTGGTGAAGCAAATGATATCATGAAAGTTTTCACTGAGTCAAATCATCTTAAAGTACAAGTGAAAGAGCTGAATTCTCAGATCTCTTCATTGATGAGCCAGCTTGAGAAATTAGAAATGCAGGTTGCAGAATTAAAGAAATTTCAGTTCTCCATTGACAAAATAAAAGATGATAATTCTGCAACAAAGTTCTACACTGGATTTCCAAACTTTTCTTCCTTATTTGCAACTTATGAATATCTTGCACCTAAGTTATCTAGGATGCATTACTGGCGTGGCAACAAGTCTTCTGACAATTCTAAGCTCTCTTATCATGAAAAGTCAACATTAAAGCCTGGCCAAAAGCGATGCCTTTCTCACTTGGAAGAATTTGTATTGGTATTGATGCGACTAAAGGTTGGCCTGCTTGCAATTGATTTAGCTGATCGTTTTGGAATTTCCACTGCTCAAGTTTCAAAAATCTTCACAACCTGGATTTGTTTCTTATATCATGAACTACCAACTCTGTTTCCATTTCCCTCACAAGATCTTGTGCGTAAAAATATGCCACCACAATTCAAGCCATATCCCAACACCAGAGTAATCATTGACTGCACTGAGATATTCATAGAGGTCCCATCATCAATGAAGTCACAATCGCAAACATGGTCAGAATACAAGCACCACAACACTTATAAAGCACTCATTGGAATTTCACCTGCTGGTTGTGTTACATTCGTGTCGAAGCTGTGGTCTGGCAAAGTCTCTGACAAGGAAATCACCCTCAAATCTGGTGTTCTAGCTCTTCTTGAGGATGGCGACACTGTCATGGCAGATCGAGGTTTTGATATTGAAGACATTCTTCCCTCTGGTGTCAGTCTGAATATACCACCATTTAAAGGTACAAGATCTCAGCTGACTGCAAAAGAAGTTGAGAAAACTGCCTCCATTGCTTCAGTACGAATTCACGTTGAAAGGGCCATTGGAAGGATAAAGAACTACCACATCCTTGATGGTGTTTTGGCATTATCCTTACATCCTCTTGCTGATCAAATCTTCACAGTATGTTCACTGCTAACAAACTTTTTACCATTTTTAGTAGATCCAAATCCAAATGAATAAGTAAGAAACTAACAATGTAATCCATATGATCGAAATATTATGTAAGAAAGTAACAAGAAATAAGTCAATAGCATTATAGTAACCATAGGTAGTAATATCATGTAGCAATATTTAGGGGGCCATCCATAAAGTACATACATTTCTAGTAAGGAGGAGGGTCAGGCAAAAGGTGTACATGTATTGTTTTGATGTTGTCACTCTATTGTTCAAAAAGTGTACAAAAGGGAGGGGGGGGGGGTTAAAAAATCTTGAATTTGAGCATACACACTTTATGGATGACTCCTAAAAGCAATGAATTTTGTAATATACATATAAGTTTTAATTTTTTATAGGAAGGCTGAGCAAACCTGCCTGGAAGAATAACAAGGAGTGGGGATACAAGGGGTGGTGACTTGAAATCATATCTGCTATCAAATTATTCAGCATTGGATTAAACAGAATTGGAATTATGGTAACTCTGATAACTATAATGGTGATATCAAAGCTCTGAAAGCAAATATTTCAAAAGAGCATCAGATCACCCTAACTAGCACATACTGTATTTATTGTGCTAATGAAATTTGCATGTTCTAGTCAAGAAACTTAAATTACATTAGGTCAAAAATATTGATTATTTCACAAGTGGGTCCAAGTGAGAGGAGTTGGTTGGAAATTTTCAACAAAGTTCAGAAAAATGGAGAGTCACAATTAGCCACCTTAAAGTAAAAAAATATTTGCCATGCAACTCTTGCCAGCTTACGCTAAAAATACCAATCTATCATTTGGCAGGATGTACAGAACTAGCCCAAGTACTGATGTTTGCAATAGACAATTCCAGTAAAGATGGTATCAGGGGCATTTGACCAAGGTGCATTGTGTTTAATGATTGATTATCTTTAGAATCACTATCAATTCCGCTATACACAACACACCTTGGTCAAATTCTCCCAATGGTATCTTTTCTGGAATTATGGTATTAGACAAAAGGACATGAATTTACGTAATAACAGTGTATACAATGAATGCTTTAGGCTATGTAAAATCAAAATTCTAAAAACAGTGGTGGAAAATGTATCAAAGTACAGGACCATTGGTCTCAGAAAATGTTTTGGTTCCCAGAAAGGAAAATGATTCAAACTAATGTCCACCCAATTTGATTCTTGGTGGTAAATTCCTTTGGATTTCATGATCCCTGAAACAAAGGTCATGAAAGAGACTTTGGATAAATTAGACAAGACAGGCATTCCAGAAATTTTGGAAAGCTTTGTACATGGTATTGTACCTGTTCAACTATGCTGTAAATTGCTACCTCCTAAGTCAATGTTATTCTATCTTCATATTCTAAATGCCATCTGATCATGATACCCTTAGTCCGAATTTATCATTTTCTATACAGTAGTTATTCGTACTCTGGCTTAATGCACAGAAAAGTTTTGATACCTTAACTGTGGTTCCAACAAGAAGGAAATTTATTCCACCCCTGATTTTAGAAACTTCATCAAAGGTTATTGTTATTATTGTTATTATGTATTAGCTCACAGCAGTTATATATACCGCAAACAATAATTACTTTCTATCAAAATTTTCCCAACCATCATGCAAATAAAGTTTTTGTCCTTTTTTAACACGCTTTGTAAAAAGTTCTGGAAGAACAGCCCTGCAATAAAAATATCTTAGTCGTGGGATCAAATAATCCATGACAAAAGCTTCATCATACCAGATGGTTTCGACAAATAATGGCTCATCACTGCCAAACCAAACAACAAAATCAACACATTTCAAATTTGCACAAAACATTTGACCTTGAATTTGAAAGAAGTAGGCGTGTTTTCGCTTAAGCTTGATAGTGCCATGATCATCTTTGAAAAGAAAGAACTTCTTGTCTGTAAGTGCATGCTGTAAGGAGTAGTTATATTTTGAAAAGGGGCATTTAATCTCCAACCCCCATCTCTCATTTTGGTATGAAACAATGCCATCCAAGGAAGCACCAAGATATGGAAATAAAGAGGACAGTTGTAAACCAACATCAGAAATTTGTGCAAGGAAACCATTCTCCTTCAGCAAAACTGCATAGAGTTCTCTACAATGTGATTCAAATTTCTTCCCATGGCTAGTTGCAGCAGATGAAAATGATTTGTAGTACATGGATTTTAATTTGGAGGAAGGTTCAACGGAGTTCAGAACAACGGAGGCACATTCCATGAAGACAACTTTGAGGTGCAAGAGACAGCAGATGGGTATTCTTGTAGACCATGTCTGTTAAAGTCTTCAAGAGCAAAGAGAACCCCACCAACATGATTGCAGTTCCCAAATCCATGGAGACCGATGCCAGCAGGGCATGAACAAGCAGCAGAGCAAACATCACCAGATTTGTTTGAAAGCTTTACAATGACTTTATACAGCTTTGTTTTCATGGACGCTTTAACACGAACATCAAAGAAAGTGAAATCTTTATCTTTTGCTACATCAATCTTTCTAATGAAGCCTTCTTGGAAGAACTGAAACGCTTTCAGCTTCTTGTAAGCTGTGCTTTTAAACAAAATATGTTTATATTTTGATGTTCTTATAACCAGATATTCATACAGCTGGATGAAACTGAAAGATGGTGTTTCGCGAAGATCAGATGACCACGGAAGATGGAGACATTGCTCACGAGCAGCCTCATATGTATATTCTTTTTCATGGCAATAAAGCACTGATTCATCTGCTTTTTCAGGGATGTCACCTGATTGCTTTTCAAAGTTCTTTGCACGACAGAATACTGCAAATGTGCGAAGAATCAGATCCGCCTTATTCCCAGATTTCTTCTCCTTATACTGCTTCAGGATAGCTTTCAATTCTGCCACAGTGAGTGCTCCTAAATCCTCTAAACAGTCGACAGTCTTTCCTTCAGGTAAGAAAGATTTAAACACATCCATCCAAATCCTTAATTGTTAAAAAACACTTATTACGATATGACTACCTAAAGCTGAACTTCGATTTCAAATTACTAATTTAATTAGGCCTTCCAATCGACTTGATGTGTTTGATCATCGTTATTCTCGTTTCCAATATGATGCCTCGTTTTCAAACAAAATTGACGTCATTGCGAAAGGGGTCTATTACCAATTCAGGTTGCATCATACAGGCAACTGCCTTTTGTCATTACTGACGTGACATTGCAACAAACACAACTTTGAAAATCTTGCAAGCAGAATATCCTTTGACACTCAATGAAACTTATTTCTGAGGAGCAATATTCGACGCCAACAGTTTAAGCACGATTAAAAAGTTTTCTATGATAGTCCATACATGGCGTCCAATGAATCCTTTAAGTTTAACTCCATAACGTGATATCTGTTGACTCCTAAAGATGCAATGAATCTTACCTCAGTACTGCCAAGTTCCACAAAGCAAAATCCTCTGGAGATCCCAGTGACTTTATCTTTGATCAACCTGACGTCATAAATAGGTTGACTTGTCAGCTCGCCTAAGCTGTTTCGTATCTACAAAAAAGAAATTCGGTTTCAGCTAAGGTGAAGGAAGATGAAACCTACTCTCCGACAAGAAATTTTCTCTATGAAAGCTAGCGACATATCTAAGAGGCAAAGACGTGCAAATTCTCTTATGTAGAATTCTTTTCAAGGGTGTTGGCTAGGACAAAGATTCTTTGTTAAAAAGTAGAAAGAAACGATGTCTTTTACCTAAGACAATACATTTGCCCCCAAATATTTGGTAAGGTGTCCAACACTGCCCCTGTTTCAAGCTGCTTTGACGAAGCACCGACAACACATTGGGGAGGGGTTTGGAGGGGATGCCCCTATCCACTAAAGCCATGATAGCTCTGCTTGAAATGAGATTTGATGCCAAGGCACATGGCATTGTCAACATGGCAATGGCTAAGAGTCAACAAATATTGGAAAATCGAATAGCATCATCTTTTGAACTTAGAAGCACGTACAAATCCTTGATAGGTCTCAGCACTGTTGGCTTACAGTAAAAGCTATATAAAGTCCTCCCTCTCTATTAAGCCCCCCTCTCTAATAAACCCCTCCTCTCTGAGTCAAAATTTGAAATAAACTCCCCTCTATTAAGCCACCCCCTCAACTTATACAAAATTCTAGAATTTTCCAAATATTTTCCATTTATTTAGCTAGACACAACCTTTCATGTCAATTTTAGTATGGTTTGGGATAAAAACTGTGTCGAATTTATGTATTTGAACCGTAAAGTTGTGTGTGTATTCAGCAAAATATGGGATAAAAGAGCTGAAAAGCTACCAAATATATCCTTGTCACTTGATTTTGTGAATAAGCCCCCCTCCCTATTAAGCCCCACTCTGGAAGGTCCGAAATTAACTAAGCCCCCTCGGGGGGGGGGGCTTAATAGACACTGATGGCGTTACAAGGCATCCAATGCTTTAGAAGCTTGCCATTTCCAGTGACTCCAAACTGCTGCAAATAAGAGCGAGGAAACAAAATTTTACCATCTGGATACCAATAAATAAAAGGGAATCCATCATTAAAGTTCTTACCACTTCTTCAGATGTGTTGGTATCCAGTCCTTTGATCATAAGTACTGTAAAAAGTAAAATGGAACACTTCAAAATAGAACTGTTCATGGCGAAAATTGATAGCTGTTACTAGCCTCACTCCAAAGGCCCTCAACTTTCACAAATCTTATTGAATTGAATTTATGTTGTTGTTGTCACTTAAGACTGCGTTCACACGGTACCGGCACATTTTGAAAACGGTGAAAAATGTGACGGTAGCAAAATTTGAGCTAGCGTTCACACGATGCCGAAACAATTTGAAAACGGTAGGAAATTTCATGGTAAAAAACTCGCTTGATGCCAAGAAAACATACATACATCATAGGAATCGCTCAGTATCGTTCCAAAAGCGTTGCAAAATGTTTTGTTTTCATCGTTTTTGAGTATTCACATGATGCCATTTCAAAAATGTGCTGGTTAGAGTTCCGTTTTCAAGATCTACCGTTTTCGAAATCTGCCGGCAAAAAATGCGCCGTTTTAGTGTGAACGGGAGGCCAATCCGTCACATTTTTCACCGTTTTCAAAATCTGCCGGCATCGTGTGAACGCAGTTTAAGTGAGGGCTTCTTGTCACTTTAATGAGGGCCTTATTTCCCCACTGTTCTCAAACCGGACAAAAATTAACCAGCAGTGCACAGATCCATTCCCCGACCAATCAGAAGGGAATATTTCGAAGAGCATGGACGGATTGGCAGATTTTTTTCAATTTAAACTTCCCGCCGTTTAAACGTTGTTAACTTACCATTACATGGTGGTGCAGAAATTAGAGTATCCTTGAAGCTAGTCTGATCATCAGCATCATCATCATCATGGCCTTCAGGTGGGTGATCTGCAGAAAAATAACATCAAAGTCTCTAAATGATTCGTTGAGGCTAAGGGATTTCACACATCAAAGTCATAAGAATTTTAACAATTCTCTTAGGAGCATTCTTGGCCACTGGCTGTAGGAAACGCTGAATTTGGATAAAAGATTTTGGGCGTATTCTTTTGGGCATCAGAAGTCTGCGAAGTCTTCAACTGAAAACGGTAGGCTTCACAGAGAAAAATTTCAGTTACCAAAAGAATGGGAATTCTGAAAACAGTAGAGATGGCAGACGAAAAATGAGAATTCGAATGCTTTTGTTCGACCGAGCGAATTGAAACCATTGCAATGCAATGTACTTTTGTTATGCCAATCCTAAGAGAAAAGAATTTGCGAAGTGTCATTGTTTTTTCGAATGTTTTTGAAAACTTTCATTCGCGAAACAATGCTCTCTGCGATCTTTCAAAAGTTTGCCAGCTCAGGAGCAGAAGGATTCCGAGGCCTCGGATCTCTACCGTTTTCAGAAGAGCCCAAAAGAATACGTCAAAAATCTCTCGGAAGTCTACCAAAAACAGAATGACCAAAAGAATGGGCTTTTATAAAAAGCGATCTGAAGTCAGCGAAGCCTACCGTTTTCGGTAGAATGGTACCAAAAGAATGGGATTTTATCTTCTACCAACTCTATACCGTTTTCAGAAGATGCCCAAAAGAATACGTCCTTTATGTACCGAGTGAGTCCAAAAAAATTCAAGCTTTTGGCGGGCTATGGAATAAACATTATGTGGCCGACAATCAAAACTAATATGTTGATCTATTAGTCAAAGGCTAACTTAGATGAAAAAATGTTGCTTGGTAAAATCACACATCATTTAGACCCAACAGTTAGAAAAATGTCTGTAAAAGGTTTGTATGGGAAAGAGAATTTCATGCTTCATTCTGGTCCACTGACTAATCCGCAGAAAAAATCAATTGAATTCCTCAAGCCAAACAAAAGATAAAAAACAAAGGATTAGCACTATTTCCTATTCGTGCCAGTTTGGGATCGATCCAGTCGTTTACAGGAGGCTCTGACAAGATCTATCTGAAACTGAATCGCTCTGGTAAATGATCCCCAACCAACACGAATGGTAGATCGATTCCGAATGACCGGTCCGAATGAGTCGCAAGACCGGTACGAGCCAGTCTGGGGTCAATCCAAATTTCTCTCGTGTAAACGGGATCTCTGTGTATGATATCTCAACAATGGAAATTTCGTTCTGACTTACCAGGTAGATTTAACAAACAAAGCGATAAAACAAGTAAAAAGAATACTCCTTTTCAATTAACGGCCTAGTTTTGGAAATTTTTGAAAATTTTTTGACACGAAATTTGTGGCCACGGATTTGGATTCATCACCAAAAGTTTTCATATTCCTGTCATTTCAATTTGATGGCGATAATAAATTTGAGAAGTTACATGGGCCACAAAGAGTTGTAAGATCATAAGTTATAAGACCATAAAAATAGCTCGGGGTGTAACTTTATACCCTCAGTCATTATTCACAGTCAAATCCCTTATTAATTTCCAAATTTGTTATCCTCATAAAATTAAAATCGATAGCAGTAAAATCACGAAAACTTGCAATAATTCTAAGATCAGAGTGCTGAAAATGAATCTGTGGTCAGGAATTTCATATGACGAAAGCTAAAGAAATTTTGAAAAATTCCGAAACGGGGCCGGTTTGTTGAAAAGGTATTCAAGAGAGAGCAAGTATAGTTTTAAGGCTGATTTCCAGTTAGTGGAATTTCCCGAGTGGGCTGAATCTTAATCAATCAAATATTATTCAACCATGAAGTTCTATTCAATTGCCAAGCGATACTTTCTGCCGTAAACAATCGAATTTCTGTCCATTCAGAAAATTCCACTTGACTGGAAACTTGCCTTTAGAAGTTGACTGAAGTTACGATCTCACCTTTTCTATGTTCCCCACAAGAGAAGCATGTTATTCTCTTTCTAGAAGCATAGTTAAGTGTGCGGCACTGTAAAAGAAAACAAACAAGTTCAAAATTTCAACTAGTGGGAAGAGAGGCGTCAAAGGGGAAAGGGGTACATTTGACCATGCACTCATGGCTGCAAGAAGCAATTGTTTGGACGCAACACGATTAAAGATTCTGCCAATATACAACTTTTAATCCACCAAAGTAAATGAATAAGTTACTTTTCGGGAAGAACCTCCGACGTTCTTTTGCGTTTTTGGCCAAAATTCGCAAAAGCTTACTCTGCGAAATATCCTAAAATTTTCAATTCGCAAAAGTTTATTCCCGTAAAATGTCCCAAAAAATATGGAATCAAATACTTATATAATAAAACATGCAAGGAAATCCAATATGATTAATTTTACAACTTGTCAACTACAACCCTTTTGAACCATGCTACTAAAGAGAATAGGTATGGAAGATTTTGAAGAGTCACTGAAGAGCCGAGGAACACTTTGCGACATCACAAAATAGACCAATTTCACAATAACGTCAGTTCTTTTGACGTATATTCTAGACCATCAATTCCCTCAATGCAATGAGGATCTAACTTTCAAAAGCGTGCATTGCTCTCAGCAACGCATGAAATTTGTAACAAAATAGATAGAGTATATATCTGCTGCTGTAAAGGAAATCTCATCGTTTGTCTCGAGTTGAATCTAATTGTGAAAATAAGTCGATTTGATAAGAACCTAATTTGTGAAAGTTTACTCCTACGAAATTTCCCATTTTGGCCAATTTGCAGAAGTCAAATCTGAAAATGTCGTGCTTTTTCCTTCTCGCCAAAGTTTCTGCAATGAGCTGAATCAGCTAAAATTGGTTGCTACTTGTAATGAAGTAAATTGGCTGACGTAAGTTATGAATTTGTGCTTGAAGAAATCTTTGAAAAATCTACAGCAAATAAAAATGTCTTAAAGAAAACACACTATTTTGGCCACTTCGGCCACAGTGCCAATGTAGCCTCCAACGTTCCCGATCGGCTAGTTTCAAATGCAGCTTCGTATAGAATAGGCCCTTTCACAATGATTTCAGTCTACTGAAACACAACATTTGCCTCGATTTGGTGTTGAGCCAACCCCCCCCCCCCCAAATCGTGTATTGCAAAAGCATTTACTATTGTTATCATTATTTATTAATTCAAAGTAGGCATATTCTACAGGAGAAAATGTAATTCAAGCATACTACACATTAAAACTGCTTTGAAACTCAGCAACTCATGGAATGGTTCTGTCCGTGTATTAGCATCAAATTAGATATGGTGTAGACTTTTTCTGTGCTGGGATTTGCATTCTTTACTTCGACTTGAAGGTGACTGTGAAAAAGTCCACTTTCGTTTCAATTTGCGGATATTACCATGGGTCACAGGAAACGAAGTAATAGTTAAAAATGTAAACACAAACATACTTGTTTCTTGATCGTGGTTTCTTCGGCCTTTCTTGGCTTTCCTTTGCTTCCCTGGCTCAGATAAATTCATTGCTTCAAGTTCGTAGTGGCCTAATTCAATTTCTCCGCCGCTGAACCACAAAACTGCAAACGAGGGCAGCCTCGCTTTTACAGAGAAATTGAATTAGGCCACAACGAGCTTCAAGCAATGAATTTAGCTGAGCCAGGGAAGCAATGAAAAGCCAAGAAAGGCCGAAGAAACCACGATAAAGAAACAAGTATGTTTGCGTTTACATTTTTAACTATTACTTCGTTTCCTGTGACCCATGATATTACCTGGCTTTCCGTGCTCTGATAAGTGTTAGACGAAAACGTTTTTAGTACGCTTCTTGATGGTTTAGCCTTTCAGGTCAGTTAAAAGCAAGTGCGATATTCAGGATAAAACAATGAACTGAAAAATCATAACTGCAACAGTTCATAAAATTCAATAAGAGATCAGAACTAATCTCCAAATGTCGTCACGAGAACAAGTATTACTTAACAAACTTCAAATAAGACCACACGTAGAAATAAGTAAACTATGAGTCATAATGCAATAATGTCATCCTTTGAGCACAAATCTGTACATCAAGTAAAAGTTTGAGTAGAACATTCAGTTGTCTGATGATCGCTGTGTAGCGTGAAACTCGGAGTAACAACAAAACATGTAGCCTTTCTTATTGTCTTACTCTAGTTAAAATTCAAGTTATAAAACTATATTTTTAAATCTCAGATTACAAGCAAAACCATGTGGAACCAAATTTTTCTTTGAAGGAAATAACCAGATGCAACTGGAATGTAACGAGATTTAATTTACGTTGCAGCAATTCACAAAATTCAAGCAATAAAAATTCAACATCTTTGCCATAGCCATGACTAAAACCAATTTCAAGTCACGAGCGAAATATCGAAAAAAACAAATCATTTGCTTCGAAGCAAATTAATATCCTGCCATTAGTACAATAATAGAAGATTTGGTTAAAAAGTTGAAATTTGCAGCAACTCACAAAATTTAAGCAATAAAGCTACAATATTTTTGTCATCCTTCATCGTCAAGACCAAAGCTAACTTTAAATCACGAGTGAAACGATGCAATTAAAAATTATTTGCTAAAGCAAATTAACCAGCTGCCAGTAGAATGACAAAAGATTTGGTTAAAAAGTTGAAATTTGCAGCAATTTCAAAAATTCAAGCAATCAAAATATAATATTTTTGCCATCGCCATGACTAGGACCAATGTCAGATTAGAAGCAAAACCATCCAAAAATAAAGTATTTGTTTTGAAGCAAATTAACAATTTGCGTGTAGCAGCACAGGAGAGTCAATTATCAAATGTAAAATCTTCAGCAATTTAGAATGAAACATAAAAATTTAATGTTTAAAATCGCCGTAATTTAAGAAAACAAAGTGAATAATTCATTTACAAATACTAAGGCAGCTGTTGGTCTTAGCTGAAAGGTGTAATTAATTACTTAGGGGTCTCGAATCTCTTATGAAATGGATGGTGGAGAAATCCGCGACGGCATTTTCACCCCCGGGCGTGCCTTTGGCCAATTACCAAATGAAGGGGGTTTCCAAGAGATTAAAGACTCTGTGTTCCCCATGATCCTTTCTGGTCTGATAATGGATTTCATGCTGTAGGAAAATTAGTATGGCCTATTAATCGCAAGGCTGTATTGTCGTTTCAACCTTCAAATGAACGTTGTGAAGTCATCGCTTTGAAATCAAACAAAAGACATTCCCAAAAGTAACTGAAGGATTAGGGAGGCTTAGCTATTCATTTCCCCATATCCTGTGGCCAAATTGCGTGGTTGTTTACAGTAACTGTGATGATTTGCTGGTTTGCGAGCATGCAAAGGATCATGGAGAGGACAGGGTCTTTAATTATTCCATATCTCCCTTTTTCGTTTGAATGGATCCCGCAGTTGACATCTATCTTACAAGCAGACTACCATGACCCATGACGCTACTTTTCAATGCAAAGCAGATGCTAACAGCAGCTAAGTTACTCTGAAACTCATAGAACAGCAGTTATCAACAAGAAAAACGATCTTTAAGCATGACCACTTTCAAAATGGACCCCACACTAAGATGATCCAAAGGAGAATCTCAACTCGAGTATAGCGAAACTGATTTGAAGTAAAATGGCACCATAGAAAGCGAAACATCAAGATGAAGACATTCTGTGGTGAAGCAAAAAAGCTTGAATTAGTCTGCACGCACCGTAGACGGAAATAAACAAGCTACATACGTCAATGAGACTTGCGTCTTGACGTTTAAATTCTAGAAGTTTTCGTGAGCTGTATTAACAAACTGTGAGCGGATGCCGCAATATGATAAGAATACCATCAGAATAAAAAGTAAAACTGCTTTGGTCTAAGGAATCCGACAATGACTAACCTCAGCTCGAATATAAAGAAACTGCCTTGCACAGCAATAGCACCCTACAGAGGGAAACATTGAAATAAAGACATTCTGTAGACGAGAAGAAAGGCGAGTTTGCATGCACCCTAAATGAGGATAAACAAACTACGATACTGGGAGGCAAAGGTAAAGATCTCATGCAGCGAGTTTCAGTACAAATCACTCAGCAGCTTGCAGCAAGGGATTGGCGATATAAGAGAAAATCTCAATGAGTTTGCAATCATCCAAGACGACGATAAACAAACAGCATTGCTAGAAAGCACAACTAAAGATCAAATGGAGTGAGTTACAAGTTACTTAACTGTTTAGAACGAGGAATTCCCAATGCATCCATCCGAGACGTGGATAGACAAATAACATTACTGGAAAGTAAAACTAAAGATCCCATGCAGCGAGTTTCAGTAAAAGATACCTCGCTATTGTGAAGAAGAATAGCTGCTAAAACTGCAAAACAAGAGAAGGAATTCATGCTGGATTGATCTTTACTTCAGGCTATCTCTTTCATGAAGATCACTTGATGTACAAATGTAAGAACGCAGAAATTTTTATTTAAAAGCTTTATTCTAAGTAGCCTGTGTACAAGAGGTGTTCTAAGATGAAACGTAACTTTGGTTGTTTCGAATCTTTACATGGGTTCTTCTCGTGAAACTGGTGATTTTATAGTTAACTGAAGGACACTGAAAGTTTGGAAAAACAAAACTTCGTGAAGGGAAGAATCGAACGTTTGGAGTTCATTTCCACCCGCTGCAAGAGGTATAGCCGCGAATTCTCACCGAGGGGCCTTTCTAGAACAGCTTTCTGACTGTAGAAAGTAAGGAAAGTGTTTGGCGATCCCAAGCGTTGCAGTCCTTGAAACAGACGGTTCGAGAACACAAGCTTTTGCGCAGGAAGAAACGAAACGTTCGGAACCCATATACATCCACTTAAAATAGTTGTAACTGCCAATTCTCCTTAAACTTTGACCGTTTTCAGAACTCTCTCTCTTCCTAGTTCTGGAACGCTGGGGGAATTTGGAAAAGTCATTTGAAAAAAGGAGAGGATCTACGAAGGAGTTTGGAAACAGAAAAGTTGGAACAGCCGATGCAAAACTTGGCAATCTCCAGGGCTGTAAACTTTGAAAAAATGATACCCAACATAACAGCAACAGAAGCAAACATCACGACCGGACAAGCAACACAAAAGCCAACGAAAGCCTTTAAATTAGATCCCTTAAACATGACTATAAGCTTCCTGGCTGTCATCCTCAATGTAATAGAGCTTGCATTCATCTGTCGAATAAAGCGAATAAAATCGTTTGAACGGATTTTATGTAGCCTTTGCTGTGCGGATATTTTCGTGACGGTTTTCTACCTCGTTCAGGAATTTTACGGATATCAAACAAAAACCCCCTTGCTAGGCGCTCTGGATTACCACCTTGGCTTTACAATCATTTCTTTCTCAGTCACGTCCTCAATTGCAAATATAATCATTCTGGGAGTGGACCGCACCATCGCTGTTAAATATCCGTTGCGACGTGTCATGTGGATGACAAACAGCAGAATTTACGGACTAATTACAACCGCGTGGATGGGAGCGATCGGCTTATCAGTTATTGCTAACGTAAACCGTTATGTCACTCCAAAAACAAACACTACAGCGGTGGGGTACACTTCAGTTATCATTTACACGTCAATTATATTTGTATCAAGCGTGGTTATCACGATTTTGTACGCGGTAATTGCGCACACGGTAATGCGGAGACGAAAAAAGATGAAGGAGTCGAGAGCATCCGCTCGGCATAATCAGAACGGTGAAGATATGGCAGTGGTGATAACATGCGTACTTGTTGTCCTGGCATATCTTATTTGTTCACTGCCATATGCGGTTGATAAGTTGTTGAATGATAGAGCAACTGTAATACCAATCAAAACAATTCTTTTGAATGCCTTGTTGGACCCTATAATCTACTTTTTCAAAGGCTACATTCAGCGGAGAATGAAGAATAAAATGGAAAACACAGCTTCATTCACAGAAACGTCCTTCGGGCTAAGAGGATTGGATTCATCACAAGCATCGATTGTGCAAGCCTAAACTTAAGAGGATGTTTTAAATGAAAAGTCTGGGGTTGATAAAATCATTTTTAAAAAGCAACCTTATTAATTGCTGAACACCATCTACATCTACATCTATCGGATACTGCTTTCCGTCTAAAAAGAAGATTCTGGCAGGGGTGACAGCCAGAGTGAATAGTAAGCAAATACTTGAAAGATTAGGGAAGTATGATGGTCACTATGATTACGGCAAATCAGCCTATTTTGTTGAGGACGTGTCCATGTGCTTCACATTGTGCATACTATCCACCCTGTATGTCAGAACCAGTCGTGAGTTCTTTCCAAGTTTTGATGCCTCCAACATTCATAAATTGGTTCATGAATCTTCTTAAGTTAGGCCAAAAATCGTCGCCATTTTGTATTTTGCACGAGTGTGCGAAGGCGCGATAAGGAGGCTAGCAATGTGAGTGGTATAATATCAACACATTTGGCAGCATCGTTCAGGTCAACGTGAAGTGACCTCATATAAAATGACGTCATTTCGCACTTCTTGACAAACTGAATACAAATCATTCACGACAGTGTAATCTCCTGAATAATCAACAATTATAAAAACCCCGAACTTGTCCTTTACGGGTAGTATATTTAGCGGAGAATGAAGAAGAAAACGGAAAACACAGTTTCCTTCATTGCAACTTCTATCAGGCTAAACGGAATAAATTCATCACAAACATCGATTGTGCAAGCCTAAACTTAAGAGGATGTTTTAAGGGTAGTATATTTAGCGGAGAATGAATAACAAGATGGAAAACACAGCTTCGTTCATTGCCACGTCTGTCAGGCTAAAAGGAGTGGATTCAGTACTAGCAGTGACATAAAAACATGCAAATGGACAAAAAATTATATACACTAAGATTTGATCCTGACACATACTGGATTCTGTTCCCCATTGGAGTTAGGCCAGCGAAGGTGCATGATGTCGAAGAATAGGAAAGCGGGATGGGAGAACAGCAACGACAGCAACTGCTACTGCCATTCATGAAGAGATTTGCTATCTCTGGAGATGTTGCTTGGTCGGCCTAAAATCACAACCGCCCTCCGAAGAAAACCAGTCCCAAAAATATGGCAATTCGTTTATCTCTTGGACTTTCCCGTCCTTTCCTATTCATGTTTGCGAAGTTGTTGAAAAAGCAGAATTCCAAATTGCTGCAGAGCACGAAGTTGAAATAAGGAGCATACGTCAGTCATTTTGTAAATAACAGTTTTCCCCTGAAGAGCTATCCACATCTAAGTAAAGTTTTCATATAAGGAAGGTGACTATTTCAAGAGAACTGTAGGATTCAAAATTTTCTTTAGTTTGGTTTCTTGGACGGTAATCATAGCTTATATCGACAACGTAGCACCTGAAAAGATCGCCAAGCATAGTATAGGCTCCAAATCTTTAAATCTAGGAAAAAATGCGGGTGTAAAATTCAATGACCTGTTTCCTTAAACTGAATGACTTTAGCCATTTTTCTATGATTCTGCCGTTGGACTTTTCAGAAATCTTGAATATTTCTCGAAATTACAGCCTATGTTATATTTCAGCTCATTTTATGATGTGACGTCATCAAATTTCTAAATCACAAACTAGAAGGGTGAAAGATTTGTGCTTGACACCATATTGTAGGAGTCCATAAACTATGGTATTCTTGAAAATTATTTGATCTTTCGTCAACAGGTTTAGAAATTACGATAGTTAAACAGAAAAAAACACTATTTCTAAAGATACTGAAGATCTCACAAAACTCCAACGGCAGATCTACTGTCAAATAGATCAAGCTTCTTTGAAGCCGTTCAGTTCAAAGAAATAGGTCATAGAATTTTACACCCGGCTTTTTAAAGATTTGAAACCTATGCTGCCAAGTATTTAACTACGCAGCAGCTAATCATTTGTTAATAGCTCTCGATTTCAGAGAGCTAGAAATGATCTAGGTTGTGAAATTTTTGTTTGGGACATCCGTTAAACATTCATATTTCATTCGAAGCAGGGTTGTCCTTCAGCAAGAGCTAAATAGGAAACAAACGATGTCTTACCTTGCTACAGTACCAGTCTACATCATGTTGATGATACGCTGAAGGAGGCGCTTTGGACTTGCTGTAATCTAAAGTAAATTTGCTGTCTCCGATCATCAAAGTGCCCTAAGATGAAAAGATTAAGTTACTTGATGCGATGGTCTACCTGGTCCAAATTGTGATCTAAAGCAGATATATGGACTTGCACATTGATGAAGTTTCAGCTGACTTTACGGAAAATTTTGACAAAATCTTGCAAACCTTTTCAATCAACTAAAAAAGCTCGTTTACGCTTTAATTGCAAATTATTCTTCTGAAGGCATCATCACTTCGAGCAGTTACCACGAGCTTTCGTCTCCCAAGTTGAGCAATTCAGTTTTACTGTAGACATTCTAATGAGGTTTCTTGGCTCATTTAGGGCAATGAGGCATGTCTGAGCTCGCCTCTGTTGCTGTCAAGGTGACCTTTGACCACGGTTGCTAGGGCTAAGTCGTGAGCGACAGAGTGTACTGACCTTAAATCCCGAAACACTCTAACGGCCCATCCAGCTGACAATTGTATCTCCAACACGCACCAAAATGCCAAAAATACGCTTGCCAAAGTTCCCGTGCAATGCAAATGTGATATCACAAGGGTTTGCTAGGACTTTTCGCCAGAAGCTTAAAGCTTTTCTCTTTTCAAAGTATTAACAAAGAAGTTTTGTCCACATCTTAATCAAGCTTTATTCACATGAATCAAACTGATATGAATCTGATGAGCAATGTTTATGAAAAGCAGGGTCTTTTCTACTCGATTATTTTTTAACTAAAGAGAGGGCTCCTCCTCAAGAAGTTCCCTGCATGCAATGTCCTATATTTCCAATCCTTAGTTTATTGATTCTATATGTATGAATATCAATGTATGTAGTGGAATTTTAAAATAAATGATGAACTGAACTGAACTGAACTGATTTGAAGCTGACTGCCTTGGAGCAGAGTGAAGACGGCGAATAGCTCAAACCCTGCTTTTTTCCCCTTTTCATTCGTTCATCAGTTTGGATGCGGCAACTTCATTTATCATTGTTTCAACCAATCAGCTATATGAGACCAACATACGACAGCACTACTCACGATTTAAAACTAATGGATTCTATACTAGATTGTGTCTGACATTAGATGTCTGGTTAGGGTTTCAAAGAAATGAAATGCTGTCACCAGCACAACTCGTTCATGGAATCTAGGATGGATAGCTGCCTGACATCTAATGTGAAACAGAATTAAAGAGAAAAGAACATTTGCGTTAAAGGATTTGGTGGTTGATTGGCACTGACGTTGCAAAAGATCTCAATCACACCGACCAGTTACATGGATGAAACGTGCAGTCAATTCGAGTACATTTTTTTCAAGTCATTAGAAAGGTCTTGATCACCATAAAATAAAAGCTGTGTCAAAGCATCATTTGAAAGACTGGTTGTCTGTACAAATGGTCGTATTGATTCAACAATTCCAGATAAATCCTGAAATTGATTTTCAAATGATTTTCAAATTTTCAAAGGGTAGAGCAACAAAAAGTGTTATTTATCCTCAATTTACCTTCGTGAGATTCATCCATTTCTCAGCTGTTTGAACATCATAGAAGTCCACAAACCCAAAACCTCTTGATTCACCTAAAATTGGAAGAAAACGAGATGTTGAATCTATATCACTTGAGTAAAACACTCTAAAACTTTGTTTTCCTAGGAAACTGATAGATTCTTCTGGATCTAGGGTCTAGAAATACAAAGTCCTTTGTTGAAAACAGACCTTCTCAAACCAGGTCACCTCTAAAACTTACGCTTCCCATACCATAGCGGCTTTCATTCCAGGGTTTTATCGCTCATGCCATGAAACAAGCTTGTATCAAAAGGTGGACCCAAAATATTGTCTCTGTTGACATACCACGATAAATCATATACAGGAGGCACATGCTGAGGACTGATAAATCAGCAAATTTCACACGATGCCGGCACCTTTTGAAAACGGTGAAAAAATGTGACAGTGGCAAAATTTGAGCTAGCTTTCATACGATGCCGGAACAATCTGAAAACGGTAGGAAACTTGAAGCTAAAAAATTCGTTGCAAGCCTTTGAACGAAGGAAATGTACCTTCACGCTAAGAATCGAGCCGTCTTGTTCCGAAAGCATCGAAAAATGTTCTGTTTTCATCGATTTCGAGTGTTAACAAGATGCAGTTTTTAAAATGTGCCGGTTAGGAGTCCGTTTTCAAAATCTACCGTTTTCAAATCTCCTGGCAAAATATGTGCCATTTTCATGTGGACGGGAGGCCTATCCGTCACAATTTTCACCGTTTTCAAAATTTGTTGGCATCAAATGAACACAGGCTTAGTCTATAATCAAAATTTTGAGCTATATCTGTAGAGTTGCTGAAAATTTTCAGCATAGTCTGTGGCCAGAAATGTACTATATATAAAAAAGTATAACTCTATATACTGTTTTTGGGTAGCTGGATTGAAGGTGCCTGTGTACCTGTGTTTTCAGCATCAAGCACTGGGATCTTAGAGATAGTGGGTAAGCCAGAAAAAAATTCCCACTTTTAAAAAAATTCGTAGCACCCAGCGTACTGCACAGATTAGAATGATTGAAACTCCAGTTGAAAGACAAACGATAAAAGTATCTTTTAAACTTTTCCGCTTTTTTACCAGCACTAGAGGCATCGGTAAATTTAAGTTGATAAAAGTTTCATGTTTGCAAAGTGACTGAAAATGGACCTCAAACATCGATCAAAATGTAAGGACTCCCGTAGCACAGAACAATACACAATGGGCGTCTCACCTCTCTCAAGAGTTATGTGACATCAATTATCAAACAATATACTAAAGATTTTCAGTCCCATGGCAATAAATGTACAATGGATATTTCTCACCCATGAACAATTGCTTTTTTCTTTATTGATCTTTGTGAGGAGACCGTTGTGATTTGATAAATGTTTTAGGCCATTTTTCAGTCATTTTGCTACCATAAAAATTTATTAAGCTGAATTTACCTACATTTCTAGTGATATTGAGACAGCGAGAAAATAACGAAAGTACCTACTTCGATCTTTTGGCCTTTAACTAGAATTTTGAATCATTCAGATCCGTGCAGTACTCTTGAGTCTATGAAAAGTGGGAACTTTTTTCTGGCTTACTCGGTGGAACAGACCTAACCAAGTCTGCGACCCCTTTTCACAATGTTCAAATGGTGGCTGCTTACGGGTATCAAACCCACTTCGCCTGAATGTTCTGGCTGCAAAGTCAGAGGATTACACCACTATGCCAAAACACCTCCATCCTGGGGGCCAGAGCTGCGAAGAGGATCTGGGCGTGCTCTGGTAGCTATTCTATGCCTCTTGATTCAATTATCATATAATCAAAACTATGGCATAGGCAGTTATTATATGGACAAGAAGCGCAATGTCACAAGTTCCTTCCTTCATCAATTATTTCACAGATGCAAAGGCCAAAAAGCAATTTTTGGAGAAAAACATGAACTGACATATATTACAATGCTCAGCTGTTCTATTTAACTGGTACTGTTTATAAGAAACATGCACCTATCACTGTCCGTGTTTGCTCTTGATGTTTTACAATTGTCAAAAAAGGAAACACTAACAGGTCTCTTTTACCAGCCTCTGATCTGTATGGTCCTCTTTTGCCATGGTCAGCAACAGTTTTTGACCCCCGGATTCCCACCCTCCTCAGCTCTGCTGGTTGCTTATGTTGACACTACACTGATACATAGTCTTTAATTTATTCGTTGTTAGTGGTAATTAAATAACAAATAGAAGGATTCATATACCAAGTCTATTCCTGACAATTTTGATGTCCTGATACTCCAATGAATGCCGTTGTAGCTCCTTAGCAAGCTGATGGTAAAAAACAAAAATTCATGTGTATAGAAATATTGTTATGTGGTTTCAATAAACCAAAAACAGTGCTCTGATAAGGTTCTTTGGACCAGTGCAATTTAGCAGGCAGTGTTACATGTCATATTCCTCTAACTAACCCTAACTTACCCTAGCTGGCCTTAACCCTAACTTACCTTAACTAGCCCTAACTTGCCCTTATTAACGCTGACTTATCATAACATACCCTTTCTACCCGTAACTTACCCTAAGCAACAATAAATTACCATAAAAATCCTTGGCCCTTACATATGACATACAACGGTGCAGTAATAGAATGCCGCCTGCTAATTTACACTCTAGCTGGGTTCTCATAAATGATCTAGGTGTTACCCAAAATCACAAATATTTTTGTGTTGTTGAAGCTTCTTAAGAACAGTTGTTTACTTGAAGACATTTCATGTTTGTGAACACTGAATTGAAACTACAGATTTACTGAGATTCTGCGACACTGAATGTGTCCATTGTTGTGATGACCCTCTTATAAGAAACTCAGCTCTGAGATTAAAAAACTCCATTGGCAAAATTGGGACAAAGTGGAAAAACTAATGTAGCAAGTATCAATTTAGTGAAGGAAATTCTCAAGCATATTTCCCTTCACTTTCATTCCTTATTTGTATCATATTACCAGAAGGTACTTTAGAAAAAGTAAACATTGGACTGATTGCATGAGTCTCACTTTCTGCAATGAAGTGAATAATGGCTATGGCTTCAGCCTCAGACTCTTGACAATACAACATGAAAACAAAGACTACAGTAAATCCCTGTGTATAAGAACCTACTTTTTCGAGAGCCAGACTGAAATTGGTTCTTATTTCAAAGGTACTAAGAATAATTTCAAGGTATAAAGGTTCTTATCTAAAGGGTGCCTCATGTAGTCCCCTTGAGAGTCTCACAAAGATGTTCAGCACTATTATTTGTTTTGGAAGCACTCTTATCGACCTAACAAGCAATTGGGGAGGAGACTAAAACTATCAAAGCCAACAGGGGCCAAAATGACCTTAATAACAGCAAACAAAGATCAACTTTGTAACCCCTGCTATAAGAACCTATGTTTCATCAAACTGAAACAGGTTGGTGAAGGTGAAGGTGCAGTTTTTAGCGCCAAGCGCTGGGATTGCAGAAATAGCTAAGCGCTAATCGAGTCCGCGACCTCTTGTCATGACGTTTAAGTGGTGAGGCCCTATCACGTCTCAAACCCACTGTTCTGACTGTTCCTGACTGTTCCTGACTGTTCTGGCTTCAGAGTTAGAGGATAACACCACTGCACCACAACACCTTCAGGTTCTTAATTGCAAGGTACATAATTTAGCCAAATGTGCTACCTTTAGGGCACATCCAATCAAATCACTACTTTCTCAAAAAGGTGACACAACATGCCTATTTGGTTGGCTGATTAGATACAGGTTCAAGTTTTTGAGGCAAAGCAACATATGAAGAAATATTCAATGATTTGTTTGACATTCAAAAGATTGAAGATGATAAATTTTCTTCAGATTTTTCTTCAGATTTCAGTCCATGTTTACAATCTGTTTGGTTATGGATCCTTGCATCAGTGAAATAAGAACTCAGAATAAAAACATCAAACAAATATATATATAGATATATACAAGAAATCACCTTGTCATTGACTGACAATGTCAGTCGAATTAAAGATTGGCAAGGCTTAAAATTTTAAATGCTCCAATCCTGCATCACTCCTGGCTCTTGGCCTTGTTTAGTATCAGAATGCAAAGAATTATCAAGAATGGCAGAAATGAAAATTGTAAGGAATGGTCAAGGGCAGTGAACAAACCTCATCTTCTTTTGTAAGAACAGATGCTGATCCTCGTACCATGATATGTGCTGAAGGCGCAATTTTCTCTCTTTCCACTTCCTTTTCTCTCTCAGCACTGCTTCGCCTCCTCCCCCTTGGGTATCTGTCTTCATTTTCTCTATTTCTGTCCCTATCCCTGTCTGATTTCTGCAGACAAAAATGCAAGAACTTGAGGATTCTTAAAGGAGAAACAGTTGGAGACAATATGCATAAATATATACTTTATGTAACTTGTTGGGGAGACGAGATGCGGTTTGTCCGAGGAAACTAATGTGACCCCCTATGCAGTGCGTTAAAGCTCATGTGCCCGTCACAGCTTCTACCCAAAACACTACTGCAAATGAGCTATAACCTACTGCATGGGGGGGGGGGCACACAAGTTTCCTCAGACAAAAAAATCTCGTCTCCCCAACAACAATAAAGATATGAAGACACAAAAATGCTAATTCCTTTCAGAACTAGGCCTGCAAGACCCACACTATATGAATATCATTAATACTATGAATATGAAATTATATTAATACAGTTAAGTAGGGCTGTATCATGTGTAGGAAAGGGTACAAGGTTTCAGTAGTACACATATACATCTCATCTTTTTTTTGAACATTTTTCCAGGAAATTTTTTTGATCTCATGTTTACTGTACACAAGTTGATACCTGTTAGTCCCTTTTACATCAGATGCTTAAGACTGTTCCATCCTTTTGACCTGAATGAGATGGCCACTTTTGTGTTAATTTGTTGTGTTAATTCTGCGCTACTTTACAAAATGGGGCATTTATTCTGAACTTAGATCTTTGCGTTATTTGGCTCTGGTCAACTGGAAAGGAAGACTTTGTTAGCATAAGCTGGAGAAGTTGCTGTGAAAAACATCATTTCATCTCAACAGATATTTTGATCTATTCTGTGCTTATGAGGAGCCAGTTTATGGCTTTGAATTCGGTATCCCTAACCCATGATGTGTTTTCTAGATTCAGATAAAAGTCAGATAAAAATAGAAAAGTTTGTCATGCAAATCTGACTTTTTCGGACAGCCTCTTACACAGCATTGGGTACCATGAGTTGCATACACTATCTAAGGGAGGTTAAATAAGAGTGACTTGACTGCAGGCTCACTTTTCCAAGCTATATTGAAATGAATGAAATGAAATGAAATGAAATATTCTTGCAGTGACAGAATTTGTTTAATGAACCTGGAATTTTTCAGCATTTTGCAATAATTCCGCCAGGCCATTTCCCTTGTGAAACAATGGAAGGACTTACTCACAAAGCCAGTATATATGTAATAGAGAGGATCTGAAAACAGATTGAATTTCCTGCCATGTGTCTAAAACCAGAAGCACCCCTTAGAACAACACTTACATCATCTCTTCTTCTCTCTCTGTCTCTATAAGGATCTCTTTCCCGCTCCCTTGATCTGTCCATTGATCTGTCTCTTTCACTGCCTCTTCTATCCTTATCCAAGGTCCTCCCTCTTTCTCTATCTCTTCCCCAATCTCTTTCTCTCTCTGGAGATCTGGGTCTTTCTCTGTCCCTTAGTCCCCTTTCTGATCTGTCACCATATCTAGCTCTTTCCAGTTCTCTTTCAATTTCTCTGTCTCTCAAGATGTCTCTGCTTCTGTCTTTGTTCCTGTCCCTATCTCTTTCTCTATCCCTAAATTGATGAGCATCCTCAGAGCCTCTTTCACTTTTGCTCTGATCATATTCCTGGTCATAATATTTTACATCAGAATTATTCTTGCCCCTTGAGTTGTTCTCCATTCTTCTGTCTCTCATATTTTTATCATTATACCTCTCTTGACTGTCTTCATTGTAAGTAGAATCCCATTCTATATTTGCTGGACTGCCTTTTCCAGTCTCCCGTTCATTCCTCCCTCCTTTGTAAGTGGATCTGTCATAAGGTTGTCTTCTATTTTGTGAGTCCCTACCATTTCTTTCATTATTATAACCATATTGCTTATCATTTCTTCCTCTGCGCTCTTCACTACCATAACTCCTGATTGCATCCATCCTGAAAGTAGGTAAATATATACATAATATATACACCATGTACACCAACAAATCCAGGACATTTGAAAAATCATAGCAGAAAGCCATTTGAGCCTACATGGAAAGTTAAATTTTGTTTTTTTGTTTGTTTTCAATTTATTTTGAGTGGGCTTGTCAGGATTTCTAGCTACTGAAAGCTAATTTAGGTCCACTGTGCATGCCGCATCCAGGCATGGGACCCCTTGTTTAATGTCCCTTCCGAAGGATGACGAGGTGAGTTGTGAGGTCAGGCCTCCAAGGTCACCCATACAGAGTTTGACCTCACTCGACCAATGGACCAAGCTTAACTTTAGTCACCTGACAAAGACTGTAGAAGCCACGTGGCCATTCACCAGCAATTGTGCCCACACATTTGCACACCTAGAAACAGTATGAACCAAATAGAACAAGGAGGGTGCAAATACTCCAGCCAGTGGCCAGAGCTGGGCTGAGGCCAACAAGTATGTGTAGACAATGCTCTGGCCAGAGCTACTCTATGGTTGGAGCTAAAACTTCATCTACAAAAATGACATAGAAAATGGAGTTTTAGCCTTCAGTATTAGGCCTTCAATTAGCTCCAAGCTTTATGTTGTGTTTCAAATTTGTTCCTTTTGCATTCTGTTTCTTTTCATGCTCATATGAGACACCAGTGCATGGCTGAAGATGGCCAAAGAAGACATTAAACTAAGAATTTCAGTCTATGTGAATGGGTTACTTTTGGCAAACCAATGAAAAATGGTAGACAAACCCTTAAGCTGTGGGCATTTAACTATAACTATAACTACAATATTTCTGTGCTAAAGGCTAAGAGCCTGTCACAGATCTGAGGAGTGACCTCACCCTGGACCTAGACCATTGTACTGACAGACCACTCGTTATTTTATTATCATTTTGGATAAAAATTGCAGGAGCTTGGATGAGCTTGGCCAAACAAGGCATGGCTAGAGCAGAAAATAAATACAAAGTGCCAGGATAATCCAGCAATAGCACTGCAACAGATTGGCACCCTCCAAAGAACAAAACAGAACCAGGTTCACATAGCACATGTCATGTATGTGCCACACACACTTACTTGTTTCTCCTGATGTCGTCATGGAGTGGAATGCGATTAATGGTTGGTCATTCGCTTTCCACCAACTAGAAAGCCTGAAAAAAGGTATGTCATGAAGGGATGAGCTTGTCATACCTACCACTATTGAATTGCACCCTCCGGACATTTATTTCACCAAATGGATGGTTTCAAACTTGAAAGGACACTGCGCAGGAACATCTGCGTTGCCCTTTTTGCCTGGGCCTTAATTCTTCCATCAAGACATGGGCCTTCTATATCTTCCCTTGTCTTCAGAGAGTTAAGACAATTTACTCGAGTCACTCTCGAAAGATCGCTCCAAATGCTAAACTTCATTGAGTAACTTAAAGTTCTCTAATAGCGTGAAAAACAAACATTTACCTGCAAAATTATCGCAACCAACCGCCAGCAAGTTCTTTTCTCGTTTCTTCTCGTCGCTAGTCTGCCCGTTTACGCATGCGTCATGTGTGGTAAAAACAATGCAGGATAGGTAATAGAACATCTTTCCTTGAGAGCAAAATGGCAAAAAACGGAACACCTTGAAAACTCGTAGCGTGTCAACGTAGGAGTAGGACTACTGCAAAAACTTTTTCAAATCTAGAAGTGCTTATGTTTCTGAGAGCCTGCTTGAGAACCTTCGGAAGAAAACTGAATAGAAAGGACAGGGACGCCCACCCGAAGGGGGAAGTTGCTTTTTCTTGGGGTAGGCAAAACTGCACGTCCAGGGTGCATTCTATGTAAAACCCAAGGGCGGGCATGTCCCACTGAGGACGATGGTCCTACCTTTGTCCGAAAACCGGTAGTTCACGAAAAAATTTTTCACCATCTTTGTCCCAAAAACTGGTCTTTTTGATGACACATTTACATTGTTATTTTTCTTCGAATTCATGGACAATTTAATCACTTGCGATGTTTGTCCCGAAAACCAGTAGTTTCGGCCAAATACCTTTCCTCGAAAGACAGTGGTACCCGTAGCCTTGAAGGCACAAGTGTCCCCAAACCAGTTTTCCTTGCTCACCAAAATTCCATATCATTCGCAGCGAAACAAGTGTTTATCCTGCAGGTATCACTACCGCCGTAATTGTATCTATAGAGAGGCAGTGTCCCAAAACTGGTAGTTTTAAAGCGGCAATTCCGAGGTGGTCCCTAGGTTCTAAAAAAGTGGTTGTTATTTCTCCTGGTTTGTCCCAAAACCGGTCTTTTTATTTTCATTTGACGGACAAAGGTAGAACCACTTTGGTGCAAAAAATTGAATTCCTGGTCCTTTTTTTGTAAATTTTCATGGACAAAGGTAGAACCGCTTATGTAGAAATTTGAAGTACTGGTTTTCTCAACTTAAATTAGGCGGACAAAGATAGAACCAGCTTACATGTAAGCTTTAGGACTTTGACTAGATAGGAGGTGAGAAAACTTGATTTTTGTGAGAAATTAATGGACAAAGATGACTGATGTGATTTTGAAATTTGACCTTTGTCCCAAAAACCGGTTGCTTTGGGAAAGAAAGTCATACTGTGTCATAAAAGAGACGGTTATTTTTTCCAATTCCTTCGGACAAACATGGGGTCAAATATTTTACAGTACTTGCCCGCCCCTGAAAACCTACGCAGAAAGTGCGCCGATCCCTCAGCTTTCGTGCGCCAGGTATTTTCAGAGAGAGATTTTCTGAGTATTCAAAATCTGATAATTTTAAGAAACTTCCAGTACTAGCCAGAAGACTTTATGAAACTGGTTTGTAAGAGATTCCCCTAGAGACTACTACTAAGATGGCCAAAATTTAAAAAACTCTAGTACTATGTCTGATAAATCAAACTTTGAACGCTAAAGGGATGGATATCATAGCAAAGTAGCATCGTTGAACCTATGTTCTTGAGCCCGGGGGGGGGGGGTGCACTACATATATCTCGGGTACGGGGACGTACCAGCAGGAAGGGTATCTATTTTCCAGATAATGGTTTAAAGAACGGTATCAATTTTCACAATTTTGGTATAAGGAACTGTACCTATTTTCGAGATTTTTATATGAAATATATGTGGTCGGATAAACTTTTTCGAAAAATTGGTATAAGGTCGGGTATACTTTTTCAAAAAATTGGTATAAGGAACGGGTATGTTTTTCGAGGCCTCAATAGCACATCCCCGGCCAAAATCTGGTCAAGTGCACCCCCCGGGGTTCTTGAATAGTATACAAAATAAAATAACATAAAATGACATAACATGACATAACATGACATAATTCAATGGATGTTTACATGATGTTTTAACAACCTTCCATAGGTTGTTAACCATAGGTTGTTAACCATATGGTTTTAACCATCACGTGACTTGTCAGGCGAACATCTGCGAGGTGAAAGCAAGGCGGGAGAGGAAGTGAAGTAGAGGGGTACATGTACATGGAATGACAAAAGGTGTTCGTGCTGCTGTTTGAGATTGCCCCTCAAGATGATTCTCGTTGTTTTGCCAGCCATGATGCTGCTTATTTGTTGTGAGGGTGAGTAATAGTTGGTTTGAATTCGATTACTCAAGAAGGTTGCTATGGACTCGAGTTTTGATTGCCGCCGCGTATCTACGTACTGTATGCCAAGTTTTGTGATAGAGAAATGAATGTTGTGGCCTAAAACAATAAAACCTTTGATTGTTTGTTTGGTCAAGAGCACTTGACTCATAGCACTATGCACTTTTACGTGGTAGCTAAACTCTAATTTCTTAACAATGCATATCATATCACATTGGGGGAACTAGTTTACTGCCTTACTGCAGCATGCAATTTGCAACAAGTAATACCCAAAATGGGCATTACCACCGCTGCAAACCAGGTATTAATATACAAACAGTGCAAAGTACGGACTTGCTTGGGCTTGTGATCAATTGGGATAAGATTGCTCAAAGGGGTGGCTTTCAGTGAATTGTGCATAGATGGAGGAACCAGAGGTACTAAAATGTGCCCCTTTGGCTTTGACATAGTTTGCTAGTGATACATATGCAAGTCTAAGAGTAGCATTTTGAATTAGATGATTTCAGCACAAGTGTACATAGTGATTAGCCGGAGAAACAATTGCATGTGTAGGCATTTCTTTGTCCTATTCATAGATAACCTCTTGCTCTTGATAGCTCTGTCAGCTAACTTTAGGGCAAATGTGTCATTACAGTTTCATGCCCTTCAAATTTAAGACACTTTCTGCAGCCCTAGACTTGTAAGGAATTTGCCAAAATAAAAGGTTTGTATTTTCAGCTTTTAGCTGGTTTGCTCAATAGACCTTTTAGCTATTCTACCGGAAAGCCTGGATTGAACGATATTTTCATACAATTTTATATGCGAGGTTTGATAGAGTGGCGTTAGAGATTCGATCGCAGTTGTGCACATTCAAAAATTCTACACATTGTAATGAAATATCGTTTGACCCACATTCGTTTTCAGAACAGCTGAAAAGGTCTATCCATGTGTCTTGTGCCAATTATTCTTCAAAATGAATGAAAGATTGGATGATTTGAGTTGAAAAAGCCAATTTTTCAAGGCTTAAATCCCTGGTGCTGTACTTTCCAAGTTCCAATTGTATGCTCTCAGGCAGGAGATTTCCAAGCGAATAACAAAGTTGGTTTTGCGTGTAGTACGTCATTAGTATGTTGTAATCAATTAATTCTTTATAAGATACGACTTTGTACATGAGAAATGATACAACACAATGTTTTGAGCATTACTCTTCATCAGGAGATTTCCAACTTTGAAAGTAACTCTGCCATTTGCAAATTTGCAAAAGCCTTTCAATGCATCTTCCCTTCAGTTTCAGGTCAGCAGCTAGACTTTAACAACTGCAAATCATACACACAAATCAATGCCTCAAATTATGACAGGAATTCATCTTCAAGCAACCCCCTTGGGTATTATGCATCAACCTTGCCTTATATGGATGGTAAAAAAGTGACTCCTTGTGTCAGTGTAGCTGGAATACCAAGTACTGCATATATTGAGATAAAGGTCTGTACAGTCCCTGCTCTCAAGGGAAATGAAATTTTTTTACAGTTGTATGATTTCAAAACATCAACAGCTTTACCTGTATCCACCTGTACTTAGTTGAATTGAAGGGAATTACTTAAAATGTCTGAAAAAGCAAGTAGCCCAGGGGGTTACTTAGTTATATCTTTGACAGGGATGCTCAGGTTACTTTTTTGGGTCTAAAATTTGGTCAGAGCTTAATTTTTGGGTCAACCATCAATATTTTGGTTCTTTAATTTACCTGTATCCACCTTGAGCGGAATTACTGAATTTTCTGGGAGCCCAGCTTGTCTGCATTACTTTTTTGCATCTCAAGTATAGATGGGCGAAAGTAAGAGCATTTACAAATAAATGTCTTAGAAATAAGATTTAAGATCAAATAACAGAATTCAAGTAGAAAATACACGATGAAAATGCCAATGTGGTAGATTATGAGAAACCCAGGGGGTACATAACATGTTGAGGGTACGGGTATGTGCCGCCCAGGTTTTTGAGCCAAAATTCTCTAAACAAGGGTCCCTTTTTGGCAAATTTTCCATAAACATGGGTGTATTATCCAGAAATTGACGAAAAATAGCCATTTCCGCCAAGATTCATCATAAAAATGGGTATGAAAGCAAGTTTCCGTAATTAGAAGGGGGTACCTTTGTGAAAACCGGGCGGCAGACCCCCGTCCATCTGCAAGTCATGTATCCTCCTCCAGGATGAGAAATTTAATCAGTAACTAAAATTTATGTTGCCATGGGATTCCCTGGAATCAAGTTTCTTTTCATTGTAAGGGTATATCAATGTAAGATAAAAGATTATTGATCACAGACCAATTTTCATAATACGACCAAGAAAGTCCAATGATAAAATATCTCAAAAAGTTTTTGTTATGATTCAAAAAGCTACCCATTTTTAGTGGAATAGTTACATTTTGAGACCCATGTTTCAGAAACTTTGAGGTTAAAACCCATCCTTATGGGTGGCATGCACCCATTGCTCTTCACATGGCAGTTACCATTACAGGTAAAAAAGCACTATTATCTGACTGTGTGGTGTGAAAAAGTACACCCAGACATTCATAATACAATTTTCATTCACAACATAATGCTTTTCCTGTATTGACAATACTTGATGGGCTGGATGTTTTAGACCCCAAGAAAATCATCCGAAGCGACTGCAGGAGTATGGTCTGGAAGACAGACATTAGCATCGCAAAGCAAGGGACAAGGGTAGTTTTATGGGGATTGTACCGAAATGTATATATTTTTACCAGCTTATTCATTTGTTCGATCTTTTCCCCATCAAATTACAGTGTTTCTTATGACTGAATCTTGGGACGCTATCCAAAAAACGTCATACTTGCTGAGTACTATGCACGTGGAAAAACTTTTTCAGGTATATTTCAACGGTCGCAATAAGTTTTGGGCCCGTGGCCCTTACAGACTTCAGTGCCACCTTGATTAAACCAAACAATGATTTAAAGCATGAGACCCAAATAATCTTTTTTCTGACTTCTCCATTAGCCTTCCACCTAAAATGAGGTTTCCATATCTAATGACTGGAATTTTCAAACTTCCTTACTTTCATGCAACATCAGTTGTATCAATCTTTCTAATATTTTGCAGAGTGAAATGGATACAAATGGAGCAAGGATCTGGTAAGTCACCAACAAAGCTAATTCGCATTATGGTGCACCAAAGAGGACTTGATACGTATGGTAACCATGGAAATTTGTGAAACGGAAGGAATCAAAATTTTTTGATTCGTTGTTTTGCCTTTAAAGTAAGTGAACGGAGACATAGCGGCATAATCTAAAAATAGCACAAAAGAGCGGCAGGCACCAACAATCTTCTTATTGTTTTCATAGATCAAAAACATCAAATAAAATAGGTTATATGTGGATTACCCAGTCCCCTTAGCTAAGTTTGCTTTTAACCCCGTTGATTTACTTTAAGCACTGGAAATAAAGGTAGATTGAGGTAAAATTTAATTTACGAGCAATTCGAAGCTTCAAAATGAGACAGAAGACATTAGTCATTTTCATGAAGGGCTTGAGCAATTTTTTAACATATGAAAAGCTTCAAAGAAAATGTTCATGAGGGCGCTGGAACCTTTAAGAAACTCGCACGAACCTCTGAGCTCTCACAATTCGATAATTTTAAGAAACCTTCAATACAGTTCTGGCTCATATTCTTAGTGTCTTAAAAAAGATATATTTGTACCGGGTGGTCGAGGAGAGTTCATGTGTTTACCCCGGTATGTCAACTCAAGGGGTCCAAGTGTAACCATGCTTGTCTATGACATCTCTGAGACAGGGGGTAGAAAAAAAGGGTAATGTCTTCTGCTTTCAAAACCCCAAAAAGTTTTGTTCATACCTCAGGAGGAGTAGGATTGCAAGGTAATAACATTATCTCTGTCTTGTTCTTTTCATAGAAGTATTTCATATACTTGAAAGGAAAGTCCTTGAAGAGGGGGCATTATTCTCCAAATTTGTTAGAGAAAAACATTTAAAGGGGGTTGATTTTTTTAGAATAATCAGAGATAAGGGTCAACTCGGAAAGTTGTTGGACAAGAAAGGTCACACTTGGACCCATAAAGTTGACCCACCGGGGTGTATGGCGGGCTATGGAATAAAGAAATGTGTTCAGTTTTGGAAACTAAAATGTTAATCTTTCAGTCAGAGGCTAATTTATGCCCCATTCACACAGCAAGTTAAATCAGCTTAAACTAAACCAGGTTTTCCAATAAGGCCTTCTGATTGGTCAATCAGTCTGAAACTGTGTCAGCGTGAAAACAGTATTAGGGACAGTGCAAAGTTTATCCTATAACGTGGCTGTTGCAAAACGTAATGGGGCAGTTACTTTTTTAAGCTTGTACAGAAATGGGTGAACATTTTTTATAAACTTCCTCTACCCAGACTTTTTGGTTTGAGATATGTTTCATATAACTATTGGCTATGAATTCAGAAATGATTTCTGAATTCATAGCCATCCGTCAATTCGCATCCTTGTGGCAAGACGAGGGACCTTTGACATCATACACCAATGATTTGATAAGTTGATACACAACTTCCGGGATCCAGAACTTCCAGATCTGAGTTTTGAACATTTTTCTTCACAAAAAAGATCGATCCAATTTAAACGTTAAGTGTCTCTTCTGTGAGATTTTGAGTGTCAAGTCTCTTAATAGTTTCTTCAAGAGTCATTCAAATTTGCAGTCTATTTGGAGGAAGTTTGTTCCAAACCTTACGAACAGCTTAATTGTTGGTGTACATGGGTTAATTCCGAGGAGAACGAGGAGGCCACTTTTGAAACATTTGCGGGGCAGTAACATCTTATAAGCTCAAAATGAAGTCTGAAATGAAGTTTGAAATATAAGATTGCTCATTCAGAAGACGAAATTGTAACTCTTGCAAGGTGAGAATGCTTGAAAGGATTGTGTATGTAAAATTTCCTTGTTGATTACTTGCAAGAACTATTCATCAGTCATATCTCTTCATATTCAAATTTAATGTTTTTCATTGACAAAGACTTGTAAGGACAAGAGTTGATTTTGTTATGATTTCATCGGTGGTACTTTATAACAGTTTTTGTTCATGAATCGGATACATCTTTCATGGAAAGGGTGACGGGGCACTTGGTTTCTTTGCTATAATTCCATACTATAGGGTGAGCAGAGTCTTTCGTAAGAATTTTTCTACTCCACCGGCCATGTCATATGACAAATTTTGCACTGTCCCTTAGATGAGAAAACTTTGTTTGGTAAAGTTATTCGTCATTTAGACCCAGAAATTAGGAAAATGCTGGTGAACGGCAAGTTTGGGAACGAGGATTGGTTTGCCGGGAGCGAAAATCGAGATTTCCTCAAAGAATTTGGTGGCCCAACGTGAAAGAAACAAATAGCTTTTGTGGCCCACCAGCCATGAAGGAAATTTTTTCCATGGCCCATCCTTATGCTATTGGTTGTATCAAGACGTGTCGCTCGAAAAAAAAATGACAATCAACCCTCTTTTAATGCATAAGCAACTTCCTTGCCAACGGAATTATATCGAGTCCTTTTGAAACAGTGTGTTATTAACAGTGCCATAGTTCGGTATTCATATTTTGAACAAATGTTTAAAAATTGTCCAAAGTTAAGCATATCTACCAGAATCTTATCACAAAGAAGATATATTGTTTTTCAAACTTTGCCACCCAGCAAATCAATGTGGTGTTGGAATACATTTCGTGGCCTAGCCATATTCCCTCCAGTCCACCCTAGCTGATAGTTAATGACCGGTCCCTAACGATAATAATATTGAATTTAAACTTCAATGTCACTTAAATCATGGACCAGAAGGGAACGATCAATTATCGATTCCCATCAAACCCGTTAGAGGCATTTTTATAATTGTTAGATCTCAAAGATATTTTACTTTACCAAGCAAAATGTTTTCATAAAAGTTACCCGTAGGCTGATAGATTAACATTTTGAATATCGGCAAGATACTTTTTGTTCCATAGCCCGCCAAACACGTAAATTTGTTTTGGACTCGCCCGATATAGTTCAAGAAGTTAGATAAGTTTGTAATTTCATTTCCTTGTTCTCTTTAGTGTTGGTGATCAAGGTGGCTTACTACGAGAATGTGGCAATGTAAGTTGCTTTAACTACAGTAAAACCCCGCAAACAAGAACATACTTTTCTAAAAAACAGACTGGCTAGGTTCTCATGAATGAGGTACTTAATGGCATTTTCAGGGTGTGTTTCTTATTGCAAGGACACTTGTGACCATAATGAATATATAGCTTGAGTATACAACGTGTTAGATAAACTCGCTGGTATAATGACTGCATTTAAATATTAGAGTGCATGGTATTTTTTTGTTGACAAAATCATATAGCTTGATAAAACAATTTGCATATCCCTGAAAACTGCTAGAGGTGTTCAGTTATCAATAGTTGGGAGTTCGTTTACATTGATATGATGAATTTCTTAATTAAGTGTACCATCTCACGAGAACATCGAAGTAAATCAGTTTGTTTTTGGTTCTTATCTTTGGGTGTCTTTTTCCACAAAATCAGTCTGCAGGTTCTTATTTTGCTATGTTCTTGTTTGCGGGGTTTTGCTGTATATCATTGTATCGCAAAAACTGCTGCTCCGAGAAGCTTGCTTCCAATTCAAATCAAAAGAAATGAAAACAGTTTTGAAAACCGGCTTTCCATGCTAGCCAGAGTTGAAAGCAGAGTTCTCTAATGGCTCATTGCTAACCATGCTCCTTCGTGGCACCAAAGTCTACTTTCGTATTATCTGAAAGCCCGGTTGGCCTAAATTTAGACTAATGACGATGATTCCCTTGGATCCCTGCAGTAAACTTTGATCGAAGTACCATCATTAAGTCAAAGGAGCACAGGGAAACAAGGGACTCCAGGTCATAAGTGTTGCCTGAAATTAACTTCTTCTTGCTTTTAATCTTACCCACAAAGGATCACGGCTAGCAATGAGTCTTTAAGGGTATAAAGTGACGAATCAGAATACCTTATTCTGAGCTATACTCTTTAAGCAACATTTAATCTTGCCTCAAAGGGCTATCATGTTGAAATCTTTTATTATCCTTCACGTCTGCAATAGTATTTTGCTCTATTCTGAAATTCGTGACCAAAAGAGAAGCTTGATATACCAAACGAAATTCCTCTGGTAATCATTAGTGTTCTTTTGCAGTATCCTTCAATATTTTTTTGGTATTGTTTAGGGCCTGTTTATATGGTCCCGCCTTGCTGGGACATCTCTAGCCTGCCTGCAGACTTGACTTTTCAGTGCGAAGGAGAGCCAGGGCGCGGAACATAACGAGTTCCGTCTTGGCTCTCATTCGCAGTGGAAAGTAATGTCTTTACGCATGCTAAGATATCGCGCCTAGCAGGGATATCTCGCCTGTCCGGGACGCTTTTTTCAATTTGCGTTTACATGAGAGATAGAGACGGGAGGTTTCACTGAGCAAAAGACTGATCGCTATCGCATGCGCATTGATGTCAATTCAATCCCGGCAAGGCTGGATATCCCTTCTGTTTCAGTTACACGGAGAAAGTCATCACGGCCAAATGGGATATCCTGCCATGCCGGATGCAAGCATCTCGGCAAGACGGAACGGGATGGAAATCCCATGTAAATGTAAAGTGAAAATTGTATTTGTTTTTATGGTCACCTATGGTATCCCGGCTAGGCGAGATACCCCGGCAAGGCGGGAACATGTAAACAGGCCCTTCAACGATTAATCTTAATTTTAGGGACGCTTGAGATCATGCTCTTTGGCAACAGGAACGGCGATCAAATTTGCATTTTATTGTGATACTGCTTGCGAGCAAGTAGATGTCCCATTTTGGTATCGATTTGTCATGAGTGAAGCTAACCGTAAGTGCAATATTTTTTTAGTTGTTAAATAGGATTTGATGATTCTTTTTTGGGCATTTTCTGACAAATGTAGCCTGCGCATAGCCTCAACTGAGGAGGAGCTGAGGCTGCACGCAGGCTGGGCAAAGGCAGATGTTGCAGTGATCTTGCAGCGCTGGAATAGATTTTATTTAAAATACACCAAAGAAGAAGGAGACCTCTGAGAGAGATATCATTCTTTCTCGAGCAGGAGTTTTTGTGCTCAGTGACGGACACTTTGCCAAATATTTAGAGGAGGGGCGAAATTATTATTGTTTCAATTGAAAAGCATCTTCTAATTCCATTGTTTTCCAACAAACAGTCATTTCTTCCAGCCAACATTGTTTCAATTGAAAAGCATCTTCTAATTCCATTGTTTTCCAACAAACAGTCGTTTCTTCTAGCCAACATTCGGGGGCGATCGCTGGGAGGGGTACTTGACTCTCTTATACAGGGGTGTGCCCACCACAAAAATCTTAACCTGCTCCAGAATTTTCCCCTGAAAACGATACCCTGTCCTTAGAAAATTGCTACAAAGTCCATGAGAAAGTTGAATGAATTCGGACAAATTAACAAAACCGTAAAAACCAAACCGAGGATTGCTGAAATAATAACCTGCTCTGAGAAAATGTGCCTTTTTGACAACCTGCTCCAGAAAAACGTCCTTACTTTGATACCCTGCTCTAGAAAAAACTGGTGAAAACGATACCCAGAAAAACGGCATATCCCCGTCGACCAAATATACGAAGTATCCCCCGGGGGGGGGGCGATCGCACCCTGTCGCCATTGCTTGTGCTCTTCCACAACCATAGATTTCGAAGAGCATGCTGCTGGCTGGCTGAGTCATCTCAATATTGATATTACTGTTCTTTTTTGTTGCTTTCTCTTCGGCCTAAGCCTAACCAGACAAAAAATTAAATTCAAATGGCTCCTGCGCGTCTGGACAATTAGCTCCAACACTACTGCGTTCATCCTCGTTTCAAACTTCCTCTTATAATCTCATATCATAATTTTTTACTTTAAAATTTTTAGTTTCAACAGGACCCTTGTTGATAGCAGTAACATCTTTACTGAAAAGGTTATCCTGTATAAATATGGTATATTATTATTATTTATTATTATTTAGAGGAAGTTTCAACGGGGATGAATGCTGCACTATGTAGGACCCAACTGGTCAGACGAGCAGAAGCCATTCAGGTTTGATATTTCGCTATCTTACGGTTCCGAGGCCAAAAGACTACAACAAAACTCTTTCACTCTTCTGGTTTGTGATTCAGAAATTTGATGACGTCGCATCCTACAATGAGCTGAAATATAAAATAGGCTGTGATTTCGACAAATATTCAAGATTTCTGAAACATCCAACGGTAGAATCATAGAAAAGTGGCTAAAGTTTCTGTCAATCCATTCATTAAAGAAATAGGTCATTGAATTTTACACCCGCCTTTTTACATCGATTTAAAGGCTTGGAACCTATGTTGCAGTATTGCCCTTGCAGCCCCCTGAAGGCAATCCTTACAGGCAGGTGGAGCTACCGTACCTGGGGGGATCGTAGTACTTTTTGTGGAACGGGGACGTGCCATTTTTAGGGGTTTCTTTTTCAAACCTTCACGGAATTATGGGTATCATTTTCACAGCTTTGAGACATTTTGCGGAATCATCGGCATCCTTTTCAGGGAATTTTCATAATTTCTAGCATTACGCCCCGGATATTCATTTGATTTGCGGAATTATGGCCCTGAAAATTCTTCAGAATTTACGGAATTATGGGTACCAATCTTTACGGTAAAATGGCACGTCCCTGTCAGATAGGTCGAGATAACCCCCAAAGCTACCGTGTCCTGAAGGGTAGATATTTGAACAGAAACTAGAAAATACTCATGTTTAGGCCTACTTTGAAAGATCTAAAGTAGCTTCCTTCATTTTGTTGCAGCCTCCGATCAATGGTGTGAAAATCGACCAAGTGATGATTATCCTTCTTCTCTGATCACTGCTCCTCCGAGTGTGGTAACACCACATCCAACAAAGAAAGTGAACGGAAGAGGCGGTATTTGTCAACCTTCCATGTATTTGAGTTTCTTTTCAACGATGTTTTTGCTGGCATCATTGCTCTCGTCATGGTGAAATGCCAATTACAATCTATGTCATCTAATCCACATGGCATAGCATAGCTGATTTTTGGTACTGCACTGGACATCCAGATTTAAGAATTCAATGAATCGGTGGCCAACAAATTTTTTATTTTCATTGATGAACTTGAGGCATATTATACTGCAGGCAAGCAGGCTTCCTTGCAGACCGAAGCATCCGTAACGTAAGCCTTTTGGGGTTGGGAGTCTTTGGGAAGGGGACTTACATGAATTGAGTGTTTTCCTACCAACAGCCTCAAAATGTTGAAAATGAATGCAGAAATCATGTATGCTTATTCTTTTTACTTAGAAGACTATTTATTTGTGATTTTGATTCATATATTTTGTAAATCTGATGTGATGTTGACACCTGTCTGATGGGCCCTATCATATTCTATTGAAACTGAGGCATCCCGAAATGTGATGACGCCACATTCCCAAATGAGTCGAAAGTATAACGTACAAACTGCGTAACGTACAACGTACAACGCTGTAATATTAGAACGTAGCGTACAACGTACGCTGTAATTTTGATAACAATAAGATTTCTTGACAGTTCATTGTTAGAATGATGGGATAGAAGCTAACATATTTTCAAGCCATTCTACGTAAATAAATAGGTCCTAGAATTTTTCACCCACCTTTTTAGAATAACCTAATGATTTGGAACGTATGATCTGAAAACCTACAGTAACTACACCCTTGTTGCTCTATTGTTCGAATTGATTAAATTACTGGCTATCGGAAAACGTTTCTTGGCATAACCATGGTACTTGCAAATGCTCTGCCTATTTTGTCATTCATAGTAGTTACTTTAGCTCCCTTTTGCTATTTTGCTTGTAGATTCCAAATTTTGGTGTTACTTTTTGAAGTCCTGCGTCATTTCGTGGTGATGTCACACTGAAATGTACGGGAAGTGCAATGATTTCGCTTCAGTTATGAATCCTCCCGTGAAACTCCGTTTTTTCTGGCAGATTCAAGCAGATTTTGCCTCGATTTTGAATATGTTGAAGAGAGGGATATTCTGCATCGATTGATGTAAATTGCAGTTGTGCATTGTTTTATTTGGGATATTTCACTTGTTAATGAGGCTATTATTGTTTAGCAGGATTCTTGTTAACTTTTTGTAACGTCAAAACACAATAACACAAAATTTAAAAAAATAGTATCGAAATTTGAAATCCACATGGAAAATGAATCTACAGTAACTATGAGTGGCAAAATAGGCAGAACATTTGTAAATCGCACTGTGTAGCCAAGAAGCGTTACCCAGTTTCCAGTGATTCGAACAAGGGCGCAAAACTTTGCAAGCTTCGCATCGGAGTACAGATATGAGGCCCCCTAAGGGATCTCGGGGTCCGAGTCTCCAGGGCATACTGTAATGGGCTCCGGGCTCCCAAAGGCAAAATTGCCGTGCCCCAGGGCTCCATTGCAACCTTTTTGGGGCTCCACAGGCTCTATCTCTCAAGATTCAAGAAAACCGCCATGAGAATTGGTTGGGCTCCAGAGGTCTCCAAGCTTTCAAAATGGCAGGCTCCAGCGACCCTCCCCCTTGGGGCCTCGGATATGAAGGGCCAATCAAAACTGATGAGCACTGCAGATTCTTATTATATTTAAATGATACATTTAGTAATTTTTCCTGTCCATACGTATGCAGAAATTTTTTAATGCAGATCAGATTTGCCGCGTTTTTCTTTTATAATGAATTCGTAGAACGTGATTTATTTTGATTATACCGGTATATTTATTGTGCAAGCAAATTTTGAAATCATGTGCCAGGCTTGTCAGAGAAAATGTGGGTTTTTTTGCGAATTCTTATTTGGGCAGATTACTTCATAAACTCCTGTCTTAAAGATTCTCTGCACAGAAGGAAGGCCAACTAAGGTATCAACTTGCCCCAGTCTCTTCCGCATCAAGAAACAAAATAGTGACCTCGAGAGGGAGAGAGGATACAGCGGAAGCTTAGTCCCCTCTCCCGCTATCCTTTTTTCTCTCCTTCGCATAGGCACCCTCTTCCTTCCGCCGTTTCGGGAGAGACTTAGGCAAGTCCAACTAAGGTTTCAGAATTTGATTGGTCAAAGTCGTCAAAGTCTGTCGTTTCCGAGGGGCGAAAATCACTGCACCTATAGCCAGAGATTTTGGGATTCAGTATCTATCACCTTCTTCAAAGATTTTTGAGGATGTTGCTGAGATTTTCAAAGATGTTTGACGATTTCTAGGATTTTCTGAAATTTTTAGGTTTTTGAGATTTTGAATTCTATTCGAGATTTTCAAGTTTTTCGTGATTTTGCAAAATTTTTCAAGATTTTGCGACATCTTTGTGGATTCAAGTGATCTTTGAGATTTTGAAAAAAATTATAGATTTTCAAGGATCTTTTGGATCTTATATGGATTTCTAAGATCTTATGAAAATTTTCTAAGTTTTAGGGACTTCGAAGATTTTCTTGGATTTTTTAGGATGTTTAGTAAAGTGTACGAGATTTTTTGGGTGATTTTACCCTGGGTACCAGAGCCTCAAAAAGAAAATAAATAAATAAATAAGAGAAGCAAGAAAAATTTTTCTTTCTTCTTTTATTCTTTTTGAGGCTCTGGTACCCAGGGTAGGGTGATTTACCCCTCTGTTCTTTCCGTTTCTATTTTAAACTAAAAAATACACTGATCCAGAGTTTCTGTGTTCCAGACCATCACCAAGAAGGAGATGGTCTCCTCCTCGTTGATTGTCTAGAGCAAGGGCTAGTAAGATGGCATTTCGCAAGATTCCCAAACCAGCCCTTCAATTACATTCATATTCATGCAAGCATAGAGGTCAAATCTGTAAAAAGGTGGGTATAAAATTCTATTAGTTTTTTCTTTGAATTAAAGTGCTTGAATGAAACTTTGGGTAATTAGTTGCAAATTTGCCGTGTCATTTTGTTGATGCCTTGACTATTTAAAAGTGGTGGTATAAATGAATTCTGAGGCTGTGATGTCATCAACTTTCTAAATCCTTAACAAGAAGAGCTACAGATTTCTGTTTGCAACGATATTGTAGACTTTCATAAAATATTGTTTTCTTGAAGATTTTATCAATTTTCCTCGAGCACTTTAAGAATTACGATGATTTTAAATTTCTCCATAAGCTTTGATGAATCCTTGCAAAAATAATCACAATGCTGCCATATTGAAAATAATCAAGATAACAAAACATTCCCACGGCAGATCTGCAGCTAATTGCCGTAAGTCTCTCTCTCAAGCACTCTAATTCACATAAAAGTGTGATAAGATGTCAGCCCTTGGCTTAAAATCAACTTTTTAATAGGGACCAAACTGTATCTCAGTTTTGAGAAAAATTGCATGGTCCAAAGTCAACATTTGAAATCTCGAATGAGTGCTGGGGCGAAGGGTAAGTTTTGTTTCATTAACTATTCTTAAGTTAAGACACGCAAAGGAATCTGAGACACAGTTTGCAAGATTAATGTGCTGAGAATGCCAAAATTTCATTCCTGTTTAGGGAGCGGCCATTTTAAGTCCTGGGTACCAGGGCGGAGGATAATTCCGCACGATGTCTGCTCACTTTTCTTTCAATCTTTGATCGATGCCTTCATCCAAATTTTTGCAAGAAAATAAGATTTGTACCCCGAAGAACTTACTCTTAAAATTTTCGTCCCCCCACAATATAATGGAAAAAAGTTTCATACCCCTGCCTAAAATCCTCCGCCCCGGTACCCAGGATTAAAAATGACCGCTATCTAGGAGTACAACATCCTATCTAGGAGTACAACAAAGTGAAGATCCCATTTTCGCGTGATCATTGAAGATGCACAGGGGATACAGTAACTTGAAGTTTCACGTGGATATGGACAAAGGGAAGAATAATGAAACTGCTGTAGAAGCAGCTGTACCTCAATTTTAATGCCTATGGTTCTTCCTGTAATTATTTCTGCAAATCTAAAGCCTTAGTCGGTATTGGGGACTCCTCAGAATGTTGAATGCAATTTGGAATTAGACCTTTTGGAAATTATGAAAAATAATCTGAATCGAACTATACTTTGATTTCCCTTTTATGGAATTTCTGATGTGATTTGACTTTGATGTACAATTTGGAGACAGAAGCTCTGCCGCCAATCAATCGAATCTCTCGCGTAGAAATGAATAAAGATGTCACTCGATCCAGGCTCTTTGTAGAATAGCTGAAGGGTCTATTATTTCGCAACAAATCAAACAATCCCGCAACAAATCCTAGTGAAACGGCACACAAACTTGATCTGGTAAATTAATCTTTCAAAGCCATGTTTGTTCAGATCTTTGAGAAGTCTTTGCTTCGCACTCAGCCTCTGTTTGATTTTGCTTCATCAATAAGCAAGCACAGGCCATCTAAGAATAACTTCTTCTAATCTCGTTTAGGTCTTCTGATTCAATTGTTTAGTTGGGATGTGTTTCATTGTGAATTTTCGCTAACGGTTTCCTCATTCTGTAGCCTTTGCCCAAAGCATCAAGGAAGCTATGTTCTTCAGTTAGTTTGTTTATGTTTAGGGCGAGAGATTTTTATTGCCTTGAAAGTCATTTGGTTATTTTGGATAATGAGAAGTTTGCAAATTGGTTTACCTGGAAGATGATGGTTTTGAAATGATCTATCATTCTTTGGTGAATGTAGTTCCTTTTGAAAAAACATATTTGTGGAAACCATAACATTGTCGTGGAAAGATTGGCGAGGAGTTTCAAGGCCATTTTCAAGGTGAGTTTAGACTCGTTGCATAAGTCCTCCAATTGCATGGATGATATAACATATGTAAGAACAGCGGAGCTTGTTTCAACTCTAATTTAACATGAGAGATTCAGAAAGAACTGTGCAAGGATTCGTTTAAGTGGGTCACACAACCCCTTTTTAATGTTATAAAGATACCACATACAATTTCTTGTCCGGATGGTTTATACAGGGAAATTAAATGAAGACCTGTCGTCATTTCGAAATTTCATACTGCAAAAGTTTTTTTTAGAAGACAATGTAATATATACGTGCTACCTGATTATACGAGCAAGCAGGTTAGGTCGGAATGCCAAGACAGCAACAGTTTTGGAGATTCATAACGATCTCTTCTCCAAACAAGGACGTACCCAGGGGGCCCTAGGAGCAGCTGCTCTCCTTTTCCATGGATTTTTGAAACGAAATTTTGCTTTTTTTGTTATTTGTTTTCAATTTATTTTGAGTGGGCTTGTCACGATTTCTAGCTACTGAAAGCTAATTTAGGCCCACTTTGCATGCCGCATCCAGGCATGGGACCCCTAGTTTAACGTCCCTTCCGAAGGACGACGAGGTGAGTTGTGAGGTCAGGCCTCCGAGGTCACCCATGCCGAGTTTGACCTCACTCGACCAAGCTTAACTTCAGTCACCTGACGAAGACTTTATAAGCCACTCGGCCATTCACCCCGCAACAGACACCAAGTCTTGCCTGAATTAAGTGAAAGGAAACAACCATCGGCTCCCCTTTCGAATTCCTGGAGATGTCCCTGCCTCCGACTCCCCACACATAATCGACCAAACTAGCTGGACAATTTCACTCGTTATCATAAGTTAGATGTCATCAGGGGTGGAGCTAAAAGACACCCCCATCTAAGTGCCCCGGTGTATTTTACCCTGGTGATTTCCCCGGTGAAAAAATTGGGACAAAATCGGTCCCCGCACAAGGTGTGAATCTTCTCAGCACAAAATGCCTTACAAGTGAAACCTCGACTTCAAATAAGCGAACCCAGGAGAAAAATTTGAGAAATTATTTCCACCAAGAAACTGTAATGATTATGCTGTCCTCACTACATAATTCTATGTACATTTGACCATACTTTTCGGTCATTAGGACCCTGGTGAACATCTGACCTCTCACCGGGGAACTTAGACAGAAGTGTTAAAGAAAGTTGTTAGGGGGGGAACATGCTTTCCTCGGGTATGACTCGTATGACTGGACAGTAATACAACATGGACTACCCCCAGACTACCCTGCTTGCTGAGCCATAGTAAGAATATTATCAATTTGCTGACAAACTAAATGTTGAGGGTTGCGGCAACGCCCTCCTGCGTTGGTTACGCCCCTGCGTACGACTTGTGATACGTTGATGGAATCGGCTACGTTGTGACTTGATTCCCATCATGTGTCTTACCACTTATGGAAAAAAAGTTAACTAGACAGACAGATGCAAAAGCAGCCACTTTTATGGGGCAGAAGAGCAAAGAGCAACATCCTTCTTGACAAGTAGGCTTCATAGTGGATGATCTTTCTCTTTTCTGCGCATCATAGAATGAACATCGTGCACGGCATTAGGCCTAATAGAACATGTTTCTTGCTGATAAGCACACGGTAGTTGGATGATCTTTCTCTTTTCTTGGTATCATAGAATGAACATGGTGCACGGCATTAGGCCTAATAGAACATGTTTCTTGCTGATAAGCACATGGTAGTTGGATGATCTTTCTCTTTTCTTGGTATCATAGAATGAACATCGTGCACGGCATTAGGCCTAATTGAACATGTTTCTTGCTGATAAGCACACGGTAGTTGGATGATCTTTCTCTTTTCTTGGTATCATAGAATGAACATCGTGCACGGTATTAGGCCTAATAGAACATGTTTCTTGCTGATAAGCACATGGTAGTTGGATGATCTTTCTCTTTTCTTGGTATCATAGAATGAACATCGTGCACGGTATTAGGCCTAATAGAACATGTTTCTTGCTGATAAGCACATGGTAGTTGGATGATCTTTCTCTTTTCTTGGCATCATAGAATGAACATCGTGCACGGTATTAGGCCTAATGGAACATGTTTCTTGCTGATAAGCACATGGTAGTTGGATGATCTTTCTCTTTTCTTGGTATCATAGAATGAACATCGTGCACGGTATTAGGCCTAGTAGAACATGTTTCTTGCTGATAAGCACATGGTAGTTGGATGATCTTTCTCTTTTCTTGGCATCATAGAATGAACATGGTGCACGGCATTAGGCCTAATTGAACATGTTTCTTGCTGATAAGCACATGGTAGTTGGATGATCTTTCTCTTTTCTTGGCATCATAGAATGAACATCGTGCACGGCATTAGGCCTGATTGAACATATTTCTTGCTGATAAGCACATGGTAGTGTAGCAATGCATTAACAACTTACAGCATCGTAATTTGATTTCAGCCTTGAAGCCAGCAAGTCTACAACATCTTAGCAACTAACCTCGCAATGGATTCTGGGTATCTGTCGCATGATATTTCAGAGGTGGGCGTCAGTGAAAGACCCTCTATTATGCATTCCATGACCTGGTCAGAAAAAGAAGTTCGTGAAAAGTGAGTATCCTTTGTTGGTTATTTTAGAAATGATTTACCGTACGTCACAAAAATGTCCTGCAGCCCTTCAAATTAATTTCATCAAATATGAATTTACACCCATGTCAAGAATCTAAGATATGAAGCAGTTAGTTCCTAGCATACCACAATCTTGGTCAAAATACTAGGGACAAGTCACAAAATAGCACTACTTTAGTCTTTGATTATGTGCCCCCCGCTCCCCCCGTTTCAATGTTGCTTGAATCAAACGCTATTCGACCATCTCAACATTGAATTAGGGGGGAAGGGGACTAGAAGGTCCTAAACATGAGTTTGTGCGTCGATATTTTGGAAAACATCATGAAAACACCGACATTTGCCTGTGTCCCAGCTTTTTTTGACCAGGATTGTAGACATGGTGGTAATGTGTTTGCTCTCCGAAGTGACTCTCGGTGAAAACTTCAGTAAGTCACTTACCATAAATGATTTTTTTCCTCTGACACCAGTTACATTCTCCACCAAGAGGTTTATACATTTCCGCTAACCTTTCTTTCTCCAAAAGTCTATGGTTTCTATCACAGAAGATATCCATGGCGCAGGCAGAAGTTACACCCGTATGAAAGATGCTTTAATGAAGATTGTTTTCGTCAAAAGTTATTTTTACATGCTTTTCCCACAATGCCAGATGTTGCATTTATCTCTCTGATCTGCAAACAAACAACAGAGAACTTCTTGTTTTTTGCTAAGTTCGATTTCGTGACAATTTTCTCAAAGCACTAGCGAAAACAGAACATTTTAATCAATGTTAATAAGATAACCAATATCAAAATATTGACGAACGTGTGAAATAGACCACAACAAAGAAGGATGTAAAATCCATCAACCAGGGTCCTCACATCCATGCTTTAACAAATTTTTAATTACTGAAAGCAACTAAAATGTTGCAACTTCAAGAACTGCCACCTGCACTGCCCTAAATTGATACAGGATTTGATATTTTTGTTGCATATTTAGACCATTTATGAAATTAGAATTTTGTGGTTGAACCACGTGGAAGAAACTAATCAAGAATAGCATGTTTTCCTAAGTATGTTTATATCCAACATCGACTAATTGGTAATTTGCCGTTTCTCGTGTTGAACAAATGAAGACAGGATGCTTAAAACTAATTAGAGAGTGAATCAATCACTCCTGAAAATGCTAGTGAGGAAAAATGAGCAGAACTCTATTTTGTCAGAATTTTAGAGGATGTTACTTTTTGAAACTTCAATAAGATTGGAAGCAGACATTTTCATCTATTGTTGAATGAGGCTGCAAAGCACGAACGATCTTTTCAGATGAATGTTGGATAGCTTCTAACCTTGAAAGAATTGCACTGCTGATGTAGAGCCACAAAAAGACTGCAGGAAAAGTTTATGAATACTTAAGGAAAACCTTTGTTACGAAGCACATTATTCTGGTGAATTAGTTCTTTATGGTTTACAAGAGAAAACATCACAGCAATAAAGTCAGAGCAGCGAGTTTGTTCAAGAGTTTATTCAGTTTTCTTTGAGTCAGCACATTGTTCTATTCTGTTCTATCGTATTTGGCGTTTATTAGAGAATTCATCACATTACTGAGTTCAGAGTAGAGAGTTTGTTGGAGGAAAGCTGCCAGATTCTTCAGGCCAGTTTGGATTGATTTCAAACATGGAATTTCATGACGACTTCGCAATTAAGACAAGGTAACTTCATCCTTCAATGGATATCTTGTTACAAATAAAAGGATGGTAAAGACGATGAAGGCAGGCATGTAAACTTAGGTTTAGTTTCGATTTTACGTAATTTGATTGGCCTAATCTCAAGAGTTATCACCCAATCAAGATTCTGCGCGTATGCTTCCATATGGCGAGCGACTACCGCCCAGGCCCGTAGCGTGGTTTTAGAGGGAATGGGGGGGGGGGCACTTTCGCGCCGAAGGTGCGAGCATTGGCGGGGGGCTACGCCCATTTTTCTCTCGGAAACGCCCATTTTCTCCCAGAAGAGCTCTTCCCTACATCATATTTGTTTTTGTTTCTGTGTTCATTTTTCAAATAGAAACTTTTGGAATGAAGGAGCTATCCACAATAAATGCTAAAAAGGTCCTAAAAAACGGCGGTTTGAAAGTTGTGCTTGGTGTTGCGGAGACCATTTACTCAGATGGCAATGACCCTCTTGAGCTAAACACTTAGCACGTTGATAAACTAATCACAGGACACCAAAATTTACAACACAGAAATTCATTTCATTCCAAACATCAAACAGGGTAAAAGAAACCAAGCTCCAACTCTTTATCCTCTTTACCCTGTTAATGAAAATAACCGTAAATTTACGAAGCAATCTCTGGAAATTATTGGGGGCAAGAGCCCCCTTGCCCCCTCGCTTCCTGCTGGCCTGCTACCGCCTAAATTGAGCGTTGTGTAGTTTTGGCGGTAATCGCTCGCCATACTGCCAAGCGGTTTTCATACTTCATGATTTCATCTGTCTCTGTGACGCAAAGCGCTGTTTAGGTGAAGTGTTGGTTCTCAAGCAGATTTTTAGGTCTGTTTGTGATATTGGGGATTTATAGCCTAACGGGCTTGATTACCATAAATTTTCTCACTGCTCGTTACTGTTTCGCGAACTTCCTCATTAATCCTTATATTTCTGTGTTTTACATCTCATTTACGGCTATCTAAGGTTTATTGCCTCATATATTCACTCGAAATTTCCGCTATAAAAGTTTGATATGAGCATAGGATGGAGCAGCAACGGGGCAAAGATACTTTCCATCTGTGAAAATACACGTTTTTTATAAGAAACCGGTTTATAAGAAACTAGTACTAAGATGACCAAAATTTTAAGAAACTCTAGCACTTTGTCTGCGAAGTCCTAAGAAACTTTTCAAAGTTAAAAACATGGATTTTATAGCGAATAGATCGTTGAACCTTCATTCTTGAGCAATATTATCTAACCATTTGTGTTTCAACATAACAGAACACTGTTCATTCCTTTATATTATGATGTTTTAAATATCAAGAAACATATCTGCCGCAGTGTTAGCGACCACAATGCTAATTCTATATTCAGAAAAATAAGAAACAAATTAAGAAACTTTTAGTACTAAAATGGAAAAAAGTTCATGTGAAATTAAGAAACTTTTAGTTCTATGGCCTGATCCAAGTTTCTTATCTGAAAAAAAAACGTATATACCTGCTTCCATAATCTGCCCTTTTGCCCTAATTTTGGTTGTTCTCCCTTGCCTTGCACCCAGTCCCTTTGAGCTCCTTCAAGCTAAGACCCAGACCCCTATTGGGCCTGGTTATTTCATTTTATGACCTGTTTATGATCTTTCTGCATGAACTATGAACTTTCTATGCCCATAGTTGCTTTCTCGATTTTTCAACTTAGGAATGTACGGCATGACGACGGCAGAATTCTGTTTCCAAGGATAACTGCTGTACTGCTAGCAAAACATTCTCTGGAGGTTGAGTCATCCTACTTTAAGTCATGGTTCACTTTCATCAGGTTTCACCAATGCCATGAGAATACCTTTCACCGAAAGTATATTTTCAGAATTTCTGAAGCACAGGAAGGAAAGAAAACAATGAGGGGAACTTGTCGGTTTTTTCCTGGCTGGGAAGAAGGTTTACATTCCCAAGTCTGGAAGTGGCTGGAAGTTTCTGTCCCTCTTATAAAGAATAGTTTTAACCCTTGTGTCGCCTCTGAAAGATGAGCTCACTCTATGAGATTGTTTCGCAACTGGAAGAATTACAACACACGTAATGTACTTTTGAGCAATTTGATTTTCCTCTCCAAGAATACAAGAACTCGTTAACAATAGTCATGTTTCATATCCAGTGATGACTAATGACCCTTCAGGCATTGACCAATGAAGGAAGAGACTTCGAAGCATGTGACCAGTCGATGATTTATCCCTGTACTGTCCAGCTGATGATGACGTTGTAGCTAAATGTCATCCCGTTGATGAATGCCATACCAAGAAATTTCGACCAGATGTAAATGTAAACAAAATGAATTTCGACTAGATTTAGTTAATTTTTAGAGCAAGAGTGCCTCAAGTTTTCTCATCTGAAATAGTTGGATCGGGGAAGGGAAAGTGATGTCATGTGCTACTGGCAAATGCTCCCCTCAATTTTGGGAGTAAACAAATGGTCTTTCTGTGAATTTGCTAGGTTGTCATTTTTGGTCAAAGGATAAAACAAAAAACAGTAACGAATGCATACAGCGTGAGTAAGCAATTTTTACAATTCATTTACAATCTGCGGGTCTGGTCATCACGTTAGCAGGTGTGTGGGACACGACACAACGAAATAAGGATGAGTCTTTGATGAGTGTTATCAGTCCTATGACAAGATAAAGATTATACGACGAATTTTGAAGCTTCTTGTTTTACTTTTCATGCGAAAGAAAAACTGACTTTTTGCTTCTTATCTTTTTGGGAAGCTTGGAACTATGTAACTCATGAATCTTACTGATCTAACTCCGGAAGTTCCCCAAAATCCAAGGAACCCCCAAGAGATTTCTCCTGCTCGAGAATCATGACATAAAAGGATGCTGAATGTCATTTGAATTGGAATGGCCTAAGACGTGGGAAGCGATGCATCAAATTAGCATTTAAAGTAAAAATACAATAGGATACCTGTAGTTTGCCGTGACAAGTAAATGTGCAACTTCACAATTAAAACATCACATTTTTAAGGAAGCTTTATTTTGAAAGAAATGTCAAGAGAAACATAAAATGAGCGTTTACAGCAGTTCAGGTGCAAAGGGAAGTCTTTGATGACTTGCACAGGCAAGACCCGCGGTTTGTTTTGAATCAGGTAATTTTGAATTTTCGTTTTGTGCCGCTTTTAGCCGATTTTGTTGGTTGTTGTCTTTGTACGGGTGAGTCACCGGTAGGTATTATGATGTTTCAGATATACACAGAATTTTACGCATGCATCACCAGTGTCCAATGTTGTGCATTCTGTTGTCTTGCACCCTGCGCTTCTTGGATTCGGTATATTTGTGGAGACAAGCCTTTTAGGCCATTCCTTTTGCAACACAGACACGAAACGAAGTATGATCGCATGACCAATATGATTTTATAGGTTTGTAAAGATCATAAGTTCTTTGTTTAAATTTGTAACGATTACTGTTTTGGCTCGTTCACTGTGTTACTACTTGCATAGCATTTGCATAATTTTGGATACTTGTGCCCGTGCCTAACCTTCCCCCTCGTTTGCCATTTAAGACAAATGACCCAGCACACTTGTGTGCGCAACCTTGCGCGACCAATATAATTTTTACTGGTTTGCAAAGATCTCAAGTTCTTTGTTTAAAATTATTAACAGTTACTTGTTTTGCTTGTTTAATTGTGCTAAGCTAATAGCATTCTGTAATTCCGGAAAATTTCTGCTCCCATGTTTTTAAAAAAGGACCCAACCTGCATCCTTGTGGAACACACATGGAGCAGCATGATTGTGGGAACAATATAGATTCTAAAGGTTTGTAATGATCACAATCTCTTTGTTCAAGTTGGTTAAGAATTGCTATCGTTTGTTCATTCGTTGCGCAAGCTACAAACACTTTGTGATTTTGGCAACTTTCCGCCTATTTCTTTTTCAAACAAGGACCCAACCTGCATATCTCTTAGCACAGTGTTCACATTACAAGGTCAATCTAAGGCAAAATTGCACAGAAGTAAAGCATTAATTATGTTTGAATTTGTGATGTATTATGTATGTAGGGCTGTTTATTTTTACAATCACAGTGGATGCTGTTATAAATTTTCCTCTTCTCGAGATGCAAAAGAATTTGTTATCTCTTTTGACCTGTGTTAAGCACCATCATATGCAAAAGCCCATTATGTTCTAAACATTCAATTGAACTTTATCAATTTTTGGACTGCTACAAGAAGACCTCATGGGATTTGCCATCGCCCATAAATTTGATCTTCACATTACATAAAATCTATCAATTTCTCCTTCATCATTTCAGAGTTGGTAGGGGTGCCAGAAGAAATACAGTTCATGCAAGGGGACATTCAACAGGAATAATGGATGAGGAAGACAATGGAAATGGTGAGGATTTTTTCATTCATAGATATTTACTGGGTTTTCTTAATATAGTTCATTATTACACTTAGACTAAGATCTTAGAATGCAATTAGACCAAAATCATAGTGCTTAATGTGAATCTGGGGTCAGAATTATCATAAGAGGCAAGCTAAAGAAATTTTGAAAGTTCCAAAACAAGGCCACGTACTGCTGTTGAAAGAGTGTATTCTGTTCGCATGCCATTAGTGTGAGAAGCAAGATTTTTTGGACCCTCCTTTTAGATTAACTTAAAGTACAACCACACTCTCTAAAAACATAGTAAATAAGTTAAAGTGCTGACAGTGTACAGAAATTTTCAAATTTAAGTCCCAACTGGGGACTTTTTGAAAGTGTGGGGCGCTCTTGCCCCAATGCCGTCAAATAACACCATCCCAAGTGAAGAGGAAAATTCATTTTTCTTGCATAGGAGGCAGAGTGTGGTGAAATCTGATAGGTTTTCTTGTAGGGTGGTGAAATCTAATATATAATGCAGGCCCTGAAATGAAAGGCGCTCGATCGAGCCCAAGCGCCTCCACACTCGCCTCGAAAATTCTACTGGCTCGATTGTTCAAGCGCCTTGCAGATCAAAAGTGTTTCTTTTAATGGTCCATAATTACAATTTGTGAATGTATTTGAGATAAAATATTCAGCCCAAATCTTCCTTTTTATCACTGTAAAACTACAATAAATTATCTTTCCTTCTCTTCATTGACTTGTGAAATTTTCGCTTGCTTCCAAAGTAGTGTTCACCACATTGTCGTCGCCATTAACAAGCTCCCTTGCTGCTACGCTGGACAATTTGTTCAGCACACATGTTGAAGCAAAAAAGCTGCAAGCTCTGCCGGTCTGCCAGTACTGACTATATGGCAGAATCATCACTGTTCAACTCTTAGGAAAGGGCATAGTGGGACTGGCCATTAAGGTTATCAACGAAAGGCAGCAGATTAAAAAATTTTGTGCAAACTTTGAAGGTGGCATTCCAAGACTGTTCGATCTTATTCGCCATGCAGCCCTGTTCCAACGGCAATGCTGGCCTTCATTTATTTTTATTCTTTTACGATGAATGATGTGATTTAACTGAAAATTTTCAGACAAAACAGTAATTGTAGCATTTTTTCCAGAACTTTCCATTTGGTTTCCCTGGTCTCCCACAAAGACAAAAATAATATAGGAGCTTGATCAAGCGCCTAAATGAATTGAGGAGCTTGATCAACCAAGTACCTAATGTTTGCTCATTTCAAGGCCTGATACAATGATACAATTTTGATCAAATGCATTGAAAAGTTTTTGTATATGAAATCCAAAGTTTTTTCATATTTCACATTTCAGTGTTCATTCAAAATTCTAAATGCAATCATGACTAAATCTGGCATCGTAAAATCCAAACAATTGCCACAATCTGATGATCCAGAAGGCTGATGCCTTCCTTGTAATGCACTGTAGCACTTGCTGCCCCATGCTGCACCAAAAATGCTTGTTTGAACATTGCTTTAGAGCTAAAATGATGACAGTTTTGCATGCTAGAATTTCTTTTTACGTAGCCCATAAAATGAGACTTTGCGACACATTTATTTACTTTTATAAGGAACTTGTGGCAGCACACTTCGTATATTTTGGACATTTTGCCAAAAAACAGTTTTTACACTTTGTAAACTTGTCATGGACTGGAATTTGAAACAATTAATTCTTGAAAGGGCTTCAGATCTCAAAACACAGAAATTGCACGAAGAACAATATGGCAAAGCAATCTTTAATGCTGCACAATGCCAGAACATGTTGAAAGAACCTGGGAAAATTAAACCTGCCTATTGCAAGAGCTTCATGCCTTGCTTTTTCACACATACATGCACTGCAGCATGGTTTCCTAATTTTCAAACCTTGAGCCTGCAATTTCTACAATCAGAAAGTGGAAGTAGATGGTCATAGTTTCCTAAAAGGATTCTGACCTCTTTGAAATTCAAAATCTGGCAGTTGTTAGGTAAGAAGCCCAAGAACCAATCTTTTGCATGTGGTTTATTGAAACAGGTGCTGAGAGCACATTCACAAAAGTATTTTTAGAAAGTAAAGTGATGAATTGCTTTGTCAGCTTGCTGACCTTGGTAGATCCATGACCTGCGAGTTAGCATGGCTTGAGTGGAAACACGCTTGCCATTGTGGGGATTGGTGGTTATTGAGGGGAAGAACCAGGACACTGATAATCTCAGCCTCTTTGTTTTTGAAAGGACTAGGTGTAAGTTTGGAATATGTATTGCAAAGTCATAGTTGTTTCAGGTGCGGTAAAAAATTCGATGTGAAATTGGTCTTTTACCACATCTACTTTTATCAGAGCAATGAGGTAGCATTTCAAACATGATGTCCAATGAAATGGTGATCAATCTGTTTTATCTCAACTTATAGATCTTTAAAACTATACAGCATACAGAATATTGGGTCGTTTTTATTAAAGCCTTGGCAGCACATTTCGTGCATTCCTGGCCTGCTCGCCAGGCACAATCTCGTGATCTTATTGATGGTGCCCCTTGAGACTGAGAAGCTCAGCTCACAATCACAATAAAGTAGAAATTTGCTGTTTGCAAAGCTTTTTGATTTTGTGTAAGCTTGTGTTGCTTTAATGAATCAAGATTTATTGCAATGCTTAACGTGACACCAGCATATCAACTGATAGTTTATAAAGAAATGATTTCAGTCAGGAAATGGTAGAGTTGGAAATGAAAACAAAATTAAATATTTATTTAGAAGAAGAAACGAAGCATATTAGGTTGCATAATTCAATGATTCATGGATCTAGTGACATACTTGTGCAATTAAATTTAGACCTCAATGTCGCCTCAAAATTAGTCTGGGAAATTGGGACAACGTTGAAGAAAGCAGTAGTTTTTATAAAGGTCAACAAATTTTAGGTTATGATTTGGCAATTTGATAAAACATAACTGCAAAACTTGCTGAAATTTAAAGGCACACTGTTGTGGTTGTGATTGGCTAGTTGTGATGTTGAAATAAAAATAAAGCTCTAGCCTTTGAGTAATTACCAAGCCTTTATACTCTTGGATCATACTTTTTTTCGAGAATAAAACGACAAAATATTGAGGTAAAGGGAATCAGATCATTATCATCTTTGTGAATTTCTTTGTACAGCAAAATTACTGAGCCTTGCCTGATTCATTTCTTCTTGATTGACTTGTTTATCCAATCAGCACCATGGCAGTGTGCCTTTAAAGTATGATATATGTACCATAAAAGCTGTATTAAGCTCCAGGGGGGCTTATTTAATATTGGGCCTTCCAGAGGGGGGCTCATTAACAAAATCCAGTGACAAGGATATATTTGGTAGCTTTTTCTGTTCTTTACCCCATATTTTGCGGAATCACCTTACAACTTTACAGTGCAAATACATAAATTTGACACAGTTGTTATCCCAAACCATACTAAGAAGACGCAAGGTTGTGTAGCTAAACCCTAGCCGAGAGAACTACAACGACAGCAACCATCCCATGACTCCCATAGACTCATGACCTGGAGTGCCTTGTTCCCCTGTGCTCTTTTGACTTGATGATGGTGCTGCGGTCAGCAGAGGCTCATAACATTACTTTGAAAAACCTGACCCTATTTAGGCTCAAACTTTGAGCGTCCTAGAGCACCAATCAGATTGTGATTTCATCATAATTCCATTAATTATTGCAGAGATAGGGTCAGCTTTTTCACTGTTTAATTATGAGTCACTGTTGAGCAATGTATACCACAGGGATGCAAGGGACTCATCGTCGTAGCTCTGACTGCTCCAAATACAGTGTCCCCATGGCTTAAGACCTCGCTAACAGTTTCTATATACTATATTATTGATTGTAAAGATTCATATGAAGTCAAAATATACAGTCGTTTACTGTGCATAATGAGCTTTTGAAACTAGATTTTACACATATGCTGCAATAATTATTACAACGTTGAGAACATTGTGAGTATTAGTATTAGTCACGTAAATTCTTGCCAAGCTCGTTGGTAACCATGACGTACTGAAGAAGTAAGCTAACGTTCTAAACTTCAGTCAGTCAATAAGTAAACCACCTGTGAGTTGATTTGAAAGTCACCAGGAGGCAAAAAATTTATCGCAATTTGTGGTATCAGATTTATTTCAAATGCTAAACTTTAATTATTGTTATATTCTCAAAATAATGGGTATATGGCCTGGAGTTTTGTTATTCATAAGAGCAATAATCACAGACACGATTGTTGACTGACCCACATTTAGAAAATTGTGGTTTACTGGCTTCTGCCTTTGAATACACCTCGTTGTCTTTCATAAGAAATTTGGCTTTGAACTTGACTGCAAGTTTTGGTTCATTTATTAAGTAGACGTTCCTTTTACGGCAGAATGTCTTGTGCTTTCATGGAATTGAATTTCACAGCCTATCAAAATTCATCGATGTCTACATTTTAAACCAAGGGTTGCAAGAAAGAGGCAAATTATAAACGAAGATTATGCCTTTAGAGGGCCGTTTAGTATTATTTTGATGGGTAATGCACTTTCTGTTTAACAACAATTTGCAACTCAGAACCCAAAATTTGAAAGATTTCTTGACATCATCTTGGACTTGGAGTACAGTTTCTTTATTAAGAAGCTACCTCAGTTTCTTACGAGCGGTTTCTTGTAAAAAATGGATGCAAGGAGAATTCGTCGCTCGTTGTGAGCAAGCATGCATATTTGCTTCGAGACCCCCTGGAAGTGGATCGATTGATAAGAAAGTGAGCAGAGGTCGATAAAGAATATAGTAAAGAATAAATGTTTTGGTGAATTAATCACTGTTGACCAAGATGCGCCTAAAATGGCCACTAAAAAGCCTGTTGTACTTGTTCGAGTCGTCTCAGGAGCAGTGAGAAAACACAGCGTAAACATTGCGAAGCCAGAAGAAAGTAAAAATTGTGAGTGAAGCATTTTAAGAGTATAGCTTGAACAATTTTTTGTGTTACTAATTGAACGAATTTCTCATTGATGAGAAACTCTTGTTATTGTTTTCATGATCCAGAAGCCTTTAGTTTTGAAAGGCAATGAAAATTCAAAGAAATGTATAAAAGGCTCAGTAACATTACACTTTTTTTTATAAGAAACTGGTTTATAAGAAACTAGTACTAAGAAGGCCAAAATTTTAAGAAACTCTAGTACTATGTCTGAGAAGTACTAAGAAACTTTTCAAAGTTAAAAGCATGGATTTTATAGCGAATAGATCATTGAACCTTCATTCTTGAGCAATATTATCTAACCATTTGTGTTTTCAACATAACAGAGCACTGTTTACCGACCACATTGCTAATTCTGCATTCAGAAAAATAAGCAACAAATTAAGAAACTTTTAGTACTAAAATCGACAAAATTTCATGTGAAATTAAGAAACTTTTAGTTCTATGGCCTGATCCTAGTTTCTTATGAAAAAAACGTGTATGAAATATGTTGCAAGAATAGCTTTTGATGAAACAGTTCTGAAATATACCACTGGATGCAACGTACACAGCAGTCAAACTAAAACTTTCATGGTCAGCATTAAAAGCAAATTTAAAGATTTCCTACATTGCAAATGAAGACAGCTTTGACAAATCTTTGTTAAACAGGTACGTAATGTAAATTATTGGCAAATACAATAAGACGGGCAGCTGAACAAATAGGTTATCAAAGAATCATTAACAGACTCTGTAGAGCATAGGATTGCCAGCAGGACCTGGGAAAAATAGTGAAATGTATAGTTAGTAGGGAGCAGTCATTTTTAATCTTGGGTACTGGGGCGGAGGATTTCTGGTAGGGGTTATGAAGCCTTTTCCTATCATTTTGTGGGGGTACGAAAACTTGAAAAAACAATTTTCATGGGGTACAAGTTGTACAACTTTCCTTGAAAAAATTTTGGATGAAGTCATCGATATCAAGGATTGAATGAACATCTGGAAATGATGAATCACTTGCCCGACATGAAAATCGCCTGGGGCGACTTGGTATCTGTCCATACATCTACATTTTATGCACAGAGACTTCTGGATGGGGGTACGAAAAATTTTTCTATGTTCAAGATGTGGTATTAAATATTCTCTGATCGTTTGAAATTATCCTCCGCCCTCGTACCCAAGATTAGAAATAACCTCTCCTTATCGCGGGCAAGGTTTCGATTGGGAACGGCACATAATAGAAATATTTTTATGTTTTTGCAATGATAGCAAATATGATGAAGTTTTGCGAGAAGATATGTTCTGTCTGTTTTGCTCATTTGTGAAACGAATAGTAATTTGTGACGCCTTCAGAGCTTGAGAGCTGTAAAGGCCTTTTCAATGAGCATTGCGCGCAGTTTGTGTATGACACTGGACTTGCTACAAGCCTCTCGCTCTTTTAAATCCGAAATAGTCCGGAAATGCGAAAACGGACTATTTCGGATTTAAAAGAGAGAGAGGCTTGCAGCAAGTCCAGTATGACATGGGTTGCTTGCCTAAATGAGTGCCTGAAACCAAAAAAATGACGCGTGCGCAGTAGGATACCGCTTAAACGAGGCTAACACAAGGATAAAAAATAAAAACCACTGATCTGTGATAAAAACAGCAGGGACCTCAAGGACAGCGTCAAATGAGCAATCGGTGACGTCATTTTATTCCTGTACTTTAAAAGCGTATTTTAGATCCTCATTATTCTAAAATCTAAAGGCAAGGCTTAGTAATTGTTTTTATAGGAATGCAAAAGCGTGGGAGACAATAAAAATAGAATGCGAATTGTCTAGTGGCTAACATCGTAAAAGAGAAGGATAGAAAGCGATAGAAAGCTTTCAGCATCAAAACAAAACTGTGAAGTTTGTGGCAGTGAGTTCATGATCTGTTGAAATGTTTAGGACAAGCAGCATTTCAAAGTTTTTTGGGAGAGTACGATCAAATAGAGCAGAAGAAAGAGTAGATGAAAGGGATGGTGATAGTGGTATGTCCTCTATCCATACTATCATGACATTTTTGTTGACGGTTTTCACTTAGTGTGTTAAGTTTTTAGGCCAGGCAGAGGATCAGTGTGTGCCTGATCAGGGTGTGTTGTTTTTGGATTGATGAGCAGTTCAGATGTTGTCCAATACTTGTATTTCTAGTAGTCCTGGAAATTGTACTTGTCATTGCTGAAAACTATTCGTGTGGTCTGTGTATAGTTTTAACAAACATTGCTGGAATAAAAGAGTAGCAAACAAGTATCAAAGCATAGATGCGAACATCATAGAGCGATCTTTCGTTGCAACGTTATGTACGAAGTCAAACGAGTACATGTATAGGAGTTGTGGCGTCGTGGCGTAATCCTCTGACACTGCAGCAAGAATAGTCAGGCGGAGTGGGTTCGAGTCCCGGTAGGGCCCTACCACTTGAGCGTCATGACAAGGGGTCTTGATTGGTTTAAATCATATCTGTCAGATAGAAAGCAGTATGTCTCTGTGAATGGATCTAACTCAAGTTTCTGTAATGTTACCTGTGGAGTACCACAGGGCTCTGTCCTTGGTCCATTACTTTTCCTAATTTACATTAATGATTTACCACATGCAAGTTCAAAATTAGCCCTTTACTTATTTGCAGATGATACAAACATCTACTATGAATCTGTAAATCTTGACCTGCTTCAAAAAGTGGTAAACAAAGAATTGAAAAAAGTGAAAATGTGGCTTGATACGAGACTTATATCAATCCAGTGCTTTTGTTACAGAAGAGGGTTATAAAGGCAATTTTATTTCAAAACTTTACTTCCCCTTCCTCTCCAATCTTTTCTGACTTGAAGATTTTAAAGCTGCATGACCTTCTTCAGCTGAAATTATTGTGTTTTGTTTATGATTGTGTCAATAAAATTTCTCCCTCTTGTTTTCATTCTTTCTTTGAATTAGTTGAATCTGTTCATCCACATCGTACACGGCAAGCAACTAATAATGATATTTTTCTAAATCAGAAAAATACCCTTCAATATGGTCTTAGGTCAGTTCGTTACTTTGGAGCAAAATGCTGGAATAACATTCCCTCAGAGATAAAAAGTTCACCTTCTGCTTATATTTTTCGTCATAAACTTAAAACATTTTTCTTTGAAAACAATTACAGATCATAAAAGGTCCCCATTCAACCTCCGTCAAAATTAGGTAGGTAAAGTTTTCAGAGAACTTTTGAGATTTTTAAAAGACTTATCTAATCAATCATAAATAGGGGGTACTCTCTCATCGATTAGCCTAGCTACTGAGAGAGCCCCTCCTTAAGAAATTCCCACATGCAATTCCCTTGTCTTTATGATCACATTTTCTTTTAGATTTCTATTGTAGTATCTGTCTTGTATTATTTACTTTTTCATGTTGTATTTAATTGTATTTAACTTTGTCATCTGTGATTGTATGTAGAGGAATTTTAAAATTATATGAAACTGAAACAGACTCGATTAGGTCTGCTCTATTTCTGCGATCCCAGCGCTTGGCGCTGAAAAACGCAACTTCACCTTCACCTTCACCTTAACAGGAGTGAGCTTGTGTAATACACACAAACCCACTCAGGAATGAACCAAGAACACATTCCTGGAGCTGAGAATTAAGGTGTATATCATCAGACATTGTTGCAAGATAGGTAATTTTGCTTTCACGAATTTATGAAAAGCACCTTGACGACCAGCACTTTCCGTACGTGCCATTGTCCACACATGCTCTTTTGTGCTTGCAATGGTAATTTAGAAGTTTCTTTCCTCAGTTGTTTTAGCGTCATGTACCAACCTTCTTAATGCCACAGGACAACAAACGTATCCTTATACCGGATACCCAGAAGTGCAAATCAGAATTTCTAAAGATAAGAAAAAAAACAAACGATTGCAAAGCATGCTGGTCAACCTACCCCTTTTGATGAGTACAAAGACCTGCATGCCTTGCGCTAAGTTGTTCTGATGAGATTCCAGAATAACTGATGGTACAAAAGTTAATAATACACTGTTTTGCCCGAAGCAAGACCTCTCAGCGTTCCATGAAGCCAAACTCAAGAGCATAGATCAGAGGTGTCATGTGGATGAAAGGAGTGCGCTTTCTGTCTCCAAGCTCAGAATGCTACTCATACCACAACAAAACCGATCTAGGTCCTCTTAGTCGCCATGACAAAGAGGGTTGGCCATCCATGCCACTGGGCCTCACTGACGTGCGCCGTTTTTATCCACCAGATAACACATTCATCATTTGCCTAGACACATCTTTCTTATCACAAGGAACAATTGATTTGTCAAGGACACAAATCATCTTTCATTTGAAAGCCATCCTTTGGATATTCGAAATATATGCAAAATTGGCTTAACCAACTAAAGATTTTCTCAGTTGGTTGCAGCTATAGCCATGCATAACCAGAGTGCTTTATGGGTCAAAACCTTGATGTCACTGTTTACAATAGCAGTGATATATTTCGAAGATAGGGCATTTCGCAGAACGTCGGTTGTTTGAGCCTTAAGTTTGCTATGAGGCAGAGCCTATATGCAGAGCTTCATGGTTTGAAAATCGGGGAAGGAGTTCACAAACTTTGATGTAAATAATAATCGTTTGGCAGTGTTGGTGTTATGGTAGCCTTGTGAAGTGTTAAACAGCTTACCAGTATCATTGAAATTTCATTTGAATTTGTTATTGATAGAACGAGAGGGAGTTTGTTATCGAGAATTCGATGCCTCTGTTGAAAGACAAGATATTGGACCGGAAAGACGAGATTTTGTACTATTGAGGAAGGACGCTGTTCAGTCGTTGACTTCGTAGAAAAGTGACGTTTTTTATTTACGCAAACATTTACGGCGTTACGGCAATCGGTGTTGCGGTGTGCGATCGAAAAGGAACGCTATTCAGTCTTTGTACAAAAGTAACGTTTTGTTACTTTACGCAGACATTTACGGCGTTACGGAAATCGTATACGGTGTTGCGGTGGCCATTTACGGTGTTTGGTGGAATTACGTCAATAGAAAATGTCGTTTGAGCCGTTTTTCGATAGATCGCGTGAAAGTTCCTGTTCTAGCTTTGGTAAGCACCGGGAAATACACAGAGAAGGATCCTTTTACTAATTTGACTATCCATAATGTTCCATGAAAATTGTGCCCCGTGTGTGGCTGCTGTGGAGGAGATGTAACTTCCATTACACGTTTACACGTTTTTTATAAGAAACTAGGATCCGGCCATAATGCTGAAATTTTCTTAAAGGGGCAGGGTCACATAATGTAAACAAACCTCTTTCAAAATGACAATTTTATAATATTTTTGACAGGCCATATCACAGTAATTTTTCATTACTTTTTTCAAGATGAAAGTGTTATTTTGAAGATGGACTCTTGTATTTCGTAGAGAAGCAAACGAAACACTCATATGTTGTATGATTTTAGAGATATTGGTGGATTTTTAGATGTAACCTTAGTGCCGATTCACCTCATCCACCAAAATCTGTACAGAACACAATGGCCACGTGTGGGTAACAATATAGATTCTAAGGATAATAGGTTTGTTTACGGTTACGTGACCCTGCCCCTTTAATTCAACATGAAGTTTTGTCCATTTTGGTACTAAAAGTTTCTTAATTGGTTTCGCTAACACTGCTGCAGATATGTTTCTTGACATTTATAACATCATATAGGAATAAACAATGTTCTACCATGTTGAAAACACAAATGGTTTGTTACGGTTACTCCAGAATAAGGGTTCAACGATATGTTTGCTATATTATCCATGCTTTTGACTTGAAAAATTTTTTAGTACTTCTCAGACATAGCACTACTGGAGTTACTTAAAATTTTGAACAGTACTTGTTTCATATAAACTATTTTCTTCCCACAAAATAACGTGTATCAGTTGTTTTGCACAGCTGCATAGAAGAGGCTTCAACTTTGAATTTGAAACCATGTTTGGGTCTATGTGACGAGTGGTTACAGATTTATGGTACAAAAGGAAAAGAGGCAGCAAAAATAATTGCTTAAAGAGCAGCGCTTCTGCTGTTCTCCAGCTATGCCAAAATCAAGCAGTTTTGAGTTAGCGTTGTATTTGAACTTTGTCTACAGTTTTCATATGATTAACAGTGCTGTCTTGCAATGCAAGCAGACAGCGCTTCGAGCCATTTTGAAATCATTACCAACTTTTAGAGACAACTCTAAAGCCATGTCCTTGAAAGATTGCTTGACTATGCTTTTCAAATGCAGTTCGATAGACGATAACGCTAAAGATGGCGGCGAGGTGCTTTTTACCAAGATGCACTGCGTTCTTTGATCGAATTCCTATAGAATTGTTAAGTATTCTTAACTCAAACGCAATGCATCTTAGTAAAAACTTCCTCGCCGCCATCCTTATTGTAATCGTCTAATGCTTTTGACATGCTTTTGATTTGCAGTTCGATTTTCGGCTTTTCTTCTTTCAAAATACACTATGCGCAACGACATCGTTGCGACAGAAGATAAGAAAGCATGCCCAGAGTTCCTGCTCAGCATTTCAGCAACATTGCAAATTTCTCTTTACTGAGTTTCCTCATTTTCTCTCTCAGATTCAGTCCACAGCCATGGACCAACCATGAAAGACCAGGAACATGTAAGTTACTGTCAACTGAATTTGTATTTTGGGTTATTGCTTTTGTTAAATTTTGGATATATCCTGCTCAGCCTTCCTCTATCAGGGCCCTTCAAGTCACGCTCATCTCATTGAACGCTCATTTCTTTTGAATTTCAAGTCCCTTTACTTACTTTTTTCGTTGTATATTTTCATATTCATATTTCATATTTGAATCTTTTTAGGAGGGTAGCCCTTCGGCAGAAGCCGTTCTTCAAGGGGTCCTCCATTAAAAATGTACATACTATAAATAATCAAAATGAATCACAACTAAAATCAGAAGCCATAATCTAAAAGTCCATTTACAATTATACAATATATACAATAAACAAAGAAATTAACCCTTTATAGTTTTCTTAAAACCATCCAGGGAGGATGCTGTTTTTGACTCAGCAGGGAGGCTATTCCATATTTTGTCTCGTACTATTGCAATGAACGATTGCGGAAAAGACAGTGGTGTTATCTTCCAACGAAAACCCTGGGTTTCTGCATTTAATCCATCGATTAATTTGACATAATTCGGTAGAAAGCAGGGACATTGTTCTGATATACCTCTCCCACAGTCTGTATGCCGCAAACGTTCATTGTGATTGATTTAGGTTGTAGTTAGCGTGTAGTGATTAGTTTACAAGTATTCTTTGTTTCTTTTCCGTGTATTGTCCTGGTTGTATTCGTTGTTTTTGTCATATGTAAGAACATGGGGTAGACATGCAATTTTGCTCCTCATGTTATTGTCCCTGTAGTGTTGTGCAGTTTTATAGTATTAATATGTAGGGTAGGTAAACATGTATTATTGGATGAATTTTATATGGATAAAAAAATTCAATTTATGTTGCTGTTGTCGCTTCAGTGATATTAGGGACCTTTAGCAACTAGGACGGCGACTGCAACGACAACGCAAATGTGCCCTTTGTTTCCGAACTTTGGCTTGAAAAGACTCTTCGTTTTTCCGTTCGAATTTGCTTCCCTTGAGAGTCTGTGAAGATGTGCCTTTCCAACTGCACAACTTGGAAATCCTGTTTCTAACGTGCTGTTCTTCAGATCTGGATCTTCAAAGTGAAACTCAGTAATTTTAAATGTTGATTATCAGGGAAGCAGAGCGTTGCGAAGTATTTCGATGAAGAAGGAGATTTTGTCTCGTCTTATTTTAGAACATGTGAAGGTAACGTGGGAAGGTAAAGTGGGAAACTATACTCAGTTTGTATCATACAAGATGACGTTCTGGTTGGCGTTGCCGTCCTGGCTGCTAAAGGTCCCTATCAGCTCAGGGAAGGAACCAACTACGGCATGCAATAAATCTTTCTCCTGCGGTCTCCAATAAGTGCGATATAGTGGAGTCTCACCTTTATGAAACGACGTTATGAGAAACATGGTTGTGAACAGCAGTTTTGTATTTGTGATGATTTGGCTCTTTTGTAATTGTTTGTTGAAGTCTCTTGCGCCGCTGTGTAGGAACATTCGTTCCCCGCTGTTTAACAATACTTCATTTCATTCTCATTTCATTCATCTAAGGAGGGTATTCTCGGTTCTGTTGTTCGGTATGCGGGTGCTGTGGGGTGACCAAGCTGCAAAATCTTCAAATGCTGCAGAATCGAGCGGCCAGAATCGTTACGAAGAGCAATTTTGATGCCCCTTCTATAGGTTTGATACAAAGTGTAAATTGGCCTACTGTAAGCGACATCATTAGAAGCGAAACTGCAACTACAGTGTTCAATTCGCTAAACGGTCTCGTCCCGGAGTACCTTTTCAGCTTGTTTGAAAAAAGGTCGACTCGAAATGTCAAGGAACTGAGAAATACCGAAACTGATCTTTCGATAACTTTACGAAAGACTAACAATGGGCTAAAGGCTGTATCGTTTCGTGGACCAACGCTTTGGAATAACCTTGAACTTGAAGTTAAACAGGCAACAACTCTTGCTGCCTTTGAGAATAGAATCAAATCGTTGTAATCCAAAACGTTTATGCCACAACCCCCTGAAAAGCAGTTCTCATGGACTGATGGGGCTACCGTGCCTAAATAAATGAAAATGAAATGAAAATGAAATGAATGGTGGCCCTTCTACAAAAGCCGTTTTTCAAGGGGCCCTCCGATAAAAACATTATTAGTACAAAAATACCAAATAAAACTACCCTAACTAACCTAATTATAATGAAAACCATGATATTAAAAAACCTCATGGAATAACCAATAAAATAGCTACGATTTCTTGCATTGCACGAATGAATTTCAGCATTTCTTTCAAAGCAGTCACTCAAATAGGCTGAATCAGCTCCCATTAACTCATTTGTGCATAAAGTTCAGTCGATGCTGAAGAAGATTAATCATGGTTGATTTCATATTTACGTTTCAGATGGTTCAAGATCTGAAGAAGGAAAATTTCGACTTGAAATTGCGATTGTATATGGAACAAAAACAAAATGAGGTAAGACCCACGGGTACATTTCAGGAAATGCCACCTTCTAAGTTATAGTAAAAGATATCTTTCAAACAGAATGATTATATCGAACTTAGGCGCAATAAAGTTCTCAATACCTGATTGACCAGACAGTTTTGTAAATCAAGTGTTTTGAAATCAACCATGCTTAGGTGGGTTCATTGTACAGTGTTCGATATCCGCATAACTGCGCGTTTTTAGCTCTGATATCCGTTAACCGAGCAATTTTATCGGCCATAACCGTAACCGTAGCGATTCCACAACAATCCGTAACCGTTAACCACACTAAAATGTGGAAAATATTCGCCAACTGCACTCAAATTTGACCCAATCCGCATATTCGCAAAACCTATACTGGACCAACGTATAGCTTGCGTGCAAAACCCTTCCCTTTTTGGAACTGGGTCTGGAACGCAAGCTAACCATTAAGAGAATAAGGGAGATATTGAAAGGGGTCAGAACTTGGTAGATGCCCCAAAGGTTAACGTAATTTACCGCGCCGAAATCTGCCACCTACTTTTTTGTACAATAAACTGCGTTAGGTCACTTTTCTCTGGTATGTTTCCACTCTATTCACAATTAGTTTAAATACGAGGCGAATGATGCAACTCCCACCACAGCAAGCAATCTACACCATTCCTATTTAATGCTGATACATGTACAAAACTATTTCATTCATTGCTGAGAGCAATGCTCATGTTTGGGATTTAGCTCCACATCATCTTGTGGCGAATGTAGTATTCCAAAAGAGCTGATGTCATTGCGAACAGGGTATATAAAACGCTAGAAATCTTCTTCAATCTCTCGGCTAGCAAGCAGAAGTTGGACTCATTACGTTGAGTCCTTTTAATCGCTACCACTCATCTGCTCCTGCTCATACTAGTATGAGCGAGGGTGAGTTGTTGGTAGTGCTTACTAGGACTCAACGTAATAAGCCTCAGCAGAAATCAGCTATCAATTCCAATCCATCAAGTGCTTTTGTTACGATGCAACTTTGGAACATTTTTCGGGCTTTCCCAATGGACTATTGGCTACGCCTACAGAAATTATAGTGGTCTTTAATCAATGCTTCCTGACGTATTTACGTAGCAGTAACTCAGTCAAAGATGAACTTAGTGAAATTGAGATTTTGAAACCATTGAAATAACCGCATGTTTCTTTATAGGGACTCAGCAAAGCGGATATACTAACAGATTCGTGAAAATCCCGTTTACTTTGTATATACACTTTGTTTAGATTAAACCATAGAGGGTACCGTTAGGATTATGTACTCTGTGTTAGGTTTGTCTAAACAAAGTGAAGATTTAGACTTAAGATGCTTGATTCACCTAAAAATGCCGCTTTTTCGAAAAAATGCTGTGTTTTCTTGTTTTAGCTCTAGTCCAATGCAGTGCAGCACCATTTTTCATTGAGATGCATAGTTGTTTTTGCAAAACATATATGATAACGCGTTTTCGAAGGTCATATGCATGTTTTAATCATGTTGTAAGGACCAATCCCTTTTGTCGGTTAACCGTAAAAGTGACTTGCCTTGTAGCTAGTGTTTTCATTCTTCGAACATAAAAATTGCGATGCACAGTTTGGTTTGTAAAACATATATTATCATGCGTTTGACTGTAAGTACGATCTTATACCAAGAACTCGGCAGCTTTTTGGTTATTTAGGGTGGTAAAATGATTGGAAGACAATGGAATATAAAGTCTTTGGCCGATGTTCAAAACCAAAATTTTCACGTACAAGTCAGAATGTTAACTTTACATTGCCACTGATGGCAGAAGCCACATAATTAATTCTCCGTTTATAATTAACGCCAATAGCCTTGAATATTGCAGTTAGACGTTTCGGCCGTAACCCTTCATCAGTAATAACGAAGTGGAATGCGTTTAACTGAAATATCAAGGATATTTGCGTTATTCGTGATTAAATCCTCGTGTAATCTTCAAAGAATCATGGCCACACGTCCAAACCACTGATATATTCGTTACTTTTGATCATCACTTTTTCTGCTTCTTGCAGTCATCAAGCAGCAAAGTCGAAGAGTATGAACAACAAATTGCACAATTACTCGACAAACTTGAGGAATCATCGAAATTATCGAAAGTCCTCGAAGATGAGCTCAAAAACACGCGTGTTCGTGAAAAGACGCTCGTTACGAAGCACAAACGCCTTGAACAGAAATGCGCAGAAAAGGACCAACATATACAGAGTTTGTCAATGGACCTAACGAAACTTCAATCGTTGAGCATGCAAGACTTATCAGCTTTGAAGCACAGCACTCCTTTGAGGCACGCGCAGTCAGAATTTAGGCTAACGCCACATGATGAATTGTTATCAAACGAAGAAGACTCGGATATCACCGACGATGAAAACGAAGCTTTTGGTACGCATGACAGCAGCAAGCCTTTTTCATCGGTTCGACCAATGCAACGTAAGCAGTCAACTGACGAAAACGATATCGAGGCACTGCTTGATGGAAGCGAGGACAGGAGGAATTCCACAGGTGGAATCAACAGAGTACAAAATATTGAAATACATCAACGAAATAATTCCACGCGAAGTTATAATAATCAGTACACACCTGTGAGAAACTTTTACAAATATGAGTATTCAGATGGACGCCCTGTTGCCGCTGCAGCACCTCGTACTCAAGGCGAGGCTGATAATGTTGGTGTTGTCAGGCCTAATAACTCGAGGATCGGTGTTGATGCAAATATTGAGACTTATATCGTTGACCAGCGAGATGGGAAGAAGAAAAAAAAGAAGGGCCTAATGAGAATCTTCAAAATGTGTGGTGGCGGAAAGTCATCTAAAGTTCAGAGGAACGCTAGTGTTTATACTAAATCAGATGTCAGAGCGAGGCCGATTCCCGAAGAGAGGCCACTGGATCATAGATTGTAGACGCTGGGAATTCGGAGTGAAATTAAAGAGCTGGTTGAGTTGCTTAATTTGCCAATATCACGCAAGAAGAAATCGCATGATCAAGGATCAGGTAAATTTCGAAATGAATAACTCGCTAATTAGAACTAAAGTGAATCGGTAGACCAAATTGTCGTATGAGCTCAAATTGTAGATTTGTTCCCAGTCTTTACACACGCAAAGAAGGCAGGACCTTGAAGCAAGATACCAGCTATCGATGAATTCAAAAATTAGTAAATAAGGGTAAATTAGTAGATAGCCTGCCGAGTGTTCAAAAAATAGTACTGCCGTGGATTGCCGTTTATGAAATCCCCAAAATTTGGTTATCAAATCTAATGGAAAGCTTTCTTTTGGATTTCTTTCGTCAATGATCCAAATATATTTGAAGATGATAATTTGTTTTCTTAACTTGAAGGCTACAATATAACATGTTTTAAAACTCCTTATTCTGAATTATACTCTTTAAGCAATATCATCAATATTGCCTGAATTCATAATTTGAAGAGTTTTCGCATCAAGTTGACAATGATAATTTGCGTTTCTTCCTAGAATTTGTTAGCAAACCACCCAACACCCAACACCCAAGAAATTAATCTGATAGTCATCAGTGCTTTTTGTGTGTACATCAAAACCAGGTAGCCACAAAAAGAGCAAAAATTGTTTTCGAAAGCAAATCAAAAGATTGTTTGCTCCTCGATCTACTTGGCAAGAAAAGAAATCAGAAGATACGTCTTGTCGTCAAATCAGGGCCACATTTAAGTCTGTTGGGACCCTGGACCCAAAACTGACCGCGGCTCCTTAAAATATACCTTAGAAATTCATGTGTCACGTGCATAGTACTCAGCATCCTGTAAGCATGAAGTTTTATGGGCAAGGCCGAACATTCAGTCACCATACAAGTTAATATCAACGAAATAGTTTTGATAGGGAAAAGCTCGAAAAATCGAATAAGCTTATACAAGAATGTATTAATTTCTGTACAAACCCAATAAAACTACCCATGTCTTTACTTGCTTCATTGCTGCAAAATTTTGGATGATTTCTTTTGGTCTAAAAGTCGTTGGACATAAAAATTTGCTACCATTAAGCATAATGCAATAAAATGCTCTCGTGACACTGTGGACCCTTTCAGCGTCGACCAGCTTCTATCAACGGAGGCAACTCCGCATGGCAAAATTCTTAGGTCTTCCAAATCTTTGTTCGGGGCCCCCTAAATTTAAGATTTTTTGGGGGCCCCTTGGCCTAGGTCTAGCCCTGAGTAAATGCGTCACTGCATCAAATGTTGGTCCTTTTTCAATCAGAAGTAGCCTCACTGCGCAAGGACCCTCAGCTCACGCTCATCACATTGAATTGTTGTTGTTCTTGTCGCTTCAGTAAGGGCCTTGTTTCCTAAGTGTTCTCAAAACGGCAGAAAACCTTCTGCGGGGAACAGATCTGTTCCCCGGCCAATCAGAATGGAAGATTTTCAATAACGCAATCGGATTGGCTGATTTTTCTTTGATTCAAACTTCTCGCCAAAGGCAAGCAAAAGTCATGTTTGACTGAACGGCTTGTAACGATCAACTTCTCGAAGTACTGAACGAATCTAGAAGATCTGCGTCCCTAAAGAAGCAGAATATCACGTGTAGGTAGGAGCTGTTTGGTTTAATTGCTGGAAGAAACATCCAAATACTGATAGCTTGCTTGATACTGTAGCACTTCAGGAATACCTTTTTTGCGGCGTTTTAAGGTGCGCACTTTGAGAAAAAACAGAAGGTTATTTGGTTATGTCCGTTTCTTGAAGCGTAATGAGTCGTAGTTAAAGCGACAAATCGTTTCAGGCAAGGAGCCAACCACGTCCTGTAATTAGTCTTAATTAAGAAATCAGTTCTTTGGGCACCCGGCAGTATTACAAAATCAAGGAAAATGGTATTTGTAAATTTTTGGTGTTATGTCCTTAGGAGAAATTTGAAGATTATTTGCAGCTTAAAATAGAAAGATTTGTATGGAGTTTGCAGGATAAATATGATGATGATGATTATTATTGTTGTTATTATTTATTAGGGTTTTGATCTAAAGGCGGACCTCCACTTCAGTAGTTTTGGTCGGCGACGTGCGCTTTTGCCGTGTGCGCATGCTCTTTAGCAACAGAGCATGCGCAAAAGACGAGCGCACTGGTTGCCAACCGAAACTGCTGCAAGTGGAGGAGGGCCGTAACATTGTATGAAATTTAATCCACAACCTAGATAACTCGGCTTCATACAAGGCTTTATTCAAGGGGGTCCGGGTCTTAGGGGCAACATGAGATACTTTTTCCGAAAAAGTAAAAGCGTTTGGAAAGACCGTCGTCGTTTAAAGTTCGCCCAGTCACTAACCTTTCATTTAATTTCCCTTCTCAGGCTAGCCCGTAGAAAGTTCCAGCAAATATTCTCTTTCAAAACTGGAGTTGGTTAGGTTACCACGAGCTATTCATTTTTTTTAAGTTTTTGCTTTAAAGAGAGAATTTGGCAATAATCCAAACTTGCACATTTCCAAACATCGTTTTCTCCTGCAATAGCGGCTGTATGTTAATGATAATCAGCGTTTGTTGCAATGTACAGTGATAGATCAGGAACTGATTTGAATGAACGACAAAGCGTTTTGAAGCAAAAATGTTAACTTAGATTTGGAAATTTATTACACTATCGAGCAGAGAAAAGTATTATGTATTCCTACTCTTAGCGGCTCGACCCTTTGCCACGGTGACAATTCGATTAGCCAATTAGATTCGAACAACTTGAGAGCGGTTGGGCCTAACCATGCTCAGTTGAAGACGAAACAGAACAGAAAACAAGACAACAAAGCAAGACACAAGGTTCAAAACAAGGTAAATGAATGATCAATCAGAACATCCGTGTCCTAACACCCTTGTTAAGATCAGCTATACGGTCCAAGAGTTATGAATTATTTCATTGGGGAATTTTTCAGCAAAAGATGCAAGTGGCAATTTCGATACCATAACAGCGAGCATAATGATTCTCTAGAGAGTATAGAAAATGACAAATACTAAAGTACTCTCAAAAGGTTGCGGCCCAAAATCTTTTTGGCCTCAAAGATGCCATTTTATTACCAAATGCTGGGTATCAGGCGAAAGAGTTTAGCGATTGGAACATAAATCTTGCATGAGTTAAAAAAGCTTGGTGATACAACATAGTCATCAAAGCTTTCTTCTTTTGAATAATGGGTCTACCCGTAGGCTAGCAGATTCCTTTAGATCTGAGTTATCGAGGTTCAACTTTAGTTCAGCGTCAGTTGCGTAAGTTTTCAATCACATTGCCGACAGTTACTCACAAATCACTAGAACCATAAAATTTAGGATTTTGAGTTTTGCAGATTTTGTCTTGATGCCACTGTCACAAGTTGTGCTATGTACCTCCAGGACCGTATTTTTAATTTGATAGGTGCTTCTGTAACCACTTCTAACCGATTGTCGTGTCAAATAGAAGAAATTGTATCCTGTTCCGTACTGATATACGCATGCGCATAGAAATGCCATAAACAAGCTCACTCAGCCCGCCGGGATTCATATTGGCCGGGGGGGGGGCTGCTGATGCTTAATGCAAGTGGGGAATGCCCCGGAAAGTTTCTTGGAACTATGTCCTTCTGATCGTTGGAAAACACTTATTTTGTCACAAAAGTAATGTATCAAACTTGCATGCTTTTTCTCGCAGATTTTCAAAATTCTTTTCTGGGGCACGATAAATGCAAGAATGCTATGGGGCACCTAACCATGCATGACCCAGCCATGAGTAATTGCCCCACTGCTTATTTCTTGCACGCTTTGCTCAGAAGTTACTTGAAGTTCAAAGTCAGACGTAATGTCCATCCATTGCGATGACCTCATAAAGCTTGTATGAAATGTCACCAAACGTCGAAGAAACTTTCAGTACCCAAATAAGGACAGAGCAAAGTTTATTCTATAACATGGCCGGCGCAAAACGTAACGGGGCAAGTGCTTTTATTGAGCTTATCAGAGATGGGTCAACACCTTTATTTGAAGCAATATCAACGGCACGGCAGCTTTTTATGAGCTCATTTTGAGGGCAAAGTTGTGAATCATGCAAGCAGAGGACGTATATTTTAGATGACACAAAATTTCCTTATCATTTACTTGCAAAAGTTATATCTCGAAACATTCAAAGTAAATTTTTGATTGAGAAACATTTGTAAGTACAAAAATTGATTTTGTATGGTCTTTGGGTACTTCATCGGTAATACTTACTGCAAAACATCTGTTGTTCATGAATACAGGGCAGATATATTTTTAAGGACTTCGAGGAAAGGGTGACCGCGGGCAGTTAGCTTTTCAGCAATGATTTCATACCGGGCGAGCAGATTTTTTTTCCAAATCGTTTTCTTCTCCACCGGCCATGTCATAAAAAAATTTTGCACTGTCCATAATGCGGATTTTCAGTACTTGGTTAAAAGCACAGTTTCTCATAGAGAGCCTGTACTTGGCATCTTTTTGTGGCAGTGGGAGTCAAGAAGTTATTACATATATGATGTTATAGAGATGTAAGTTAGAGTGAGGTTTGAATTGTACATTATGATATGGGGATAAAATTGAATTTGTTTCATAAGTTCACTCTGGCAAGGATTTTTTGGATAAATTTTTGAGATTGGACATCTTTGTCTGCTTATTGTCCTTATTGTGCGTATTCTGCGCTTATATGTGGATCATAAAACACTTGAAAGATCGTGAAAGGGGAATATGTTTTCAGTTTGAGTCTTAACGTCATCGATAACGTAACGACTTTCCCTTGGTTTCAAAGCGATAGGACCGAACTCCAGGTCCATCGAGAGGGGAGCAGGATGGGGGCAGTTTGGCCCAGGGCCTCGGGGTTTGGCTGTAGGAAATTTTCTAAAACGCGTTTTAAGGCAAGGCATGTTGCTCGCAAGGGGCCTCATTTCGCAATTTTGTCCTAGGGCCTCCAAAGCCTCCCGGTGGCCCTGCTAAAGACTACGTTGAAGAGAATAAGCTGGACCACAAACCTTGATTGGATATGCAATCTTGTTACACAAAGTAGCCTAGCTTTTACTTTTAAAAAGGGCAAAACGGTTTAAATGTATCTGTGGCTTGCGTTCTTAAGTTACGCTGCTTATATCGAAATCTTGTTTGATAATATCTGATGTGGAAACTTTTATATGATAAGACTTTTCAGACTTGTGATAGCAGAAATTGAAAAAGACACAAACTTTAACTGGCATAATTTGAAAACGACTGCTCGCAAGCGATGTAAGCAGAACATTTTGCGATGCTTTCGAAGCAAGTAATATTTTCGTCCAGGCACCTTGGCCGTTTTCTACCCTTGGTACTACAATCTTGGTCAAAATACTAGGGACAAGTCACAATATTGCACTCAGTCTTTGATTACGTGCCCCCCTCCGCTCCCCCCGTTTCCATATTGCTTGTATCAAACGCCATTCGACCATCTCAACATTGAATTAGGGGTTTGAAACAAAGTTTGCGCGTCGATATTTTAGAAAACATAATGAAAACACCGAAATTTGCCTGTGTCCCAGCTAGGATTTACTAAAAAAATAATTTCTTTTAGAGAGAGTCTGGTACCAAGGGTAGCCGTTTTCAAGTTGTGCCTGTACTCTCGAGTACCGAATAACCGGGGAGGGGGGATTGAGAATAATCGGAGGATTGGAAATGGTTTGACATAATGATTATCAAGGAGTTGGAACGATCAGGAAGGACCTTTTTTGTTTTGTTCAAAAGTTATGTTCACTATCTTTGCAAAGATTAATAAACGATGGGGTGAAATAACAGTGCGGGATGGGGGGGGCTGGGAAATTTTTCAAATACTAATAAGTGCAAAGGGGAAGATTACTCGGTACTCGAGTACATCGTGCAAGCCAAGGTAAAAAATTTGGTACCCTCAATTTTGTTGCCGTTTTAGAATTTATGGATTGGTATACGGTATTTGCCGAATCTTCTTTTTTTTATTTATCAATTTAAAAAACTACAATTACTACAAAACTACAACTACATTAAACTGTGACAGTCATGGCGAGGACCGGGTCCTCACCGTGAATGCCACATACAATTCAACTACAAATTTAATTCAACAAAAACAAAAGTAGAGCAAAAAGAGGGGGTGCTGCTGCTACATTTCGACACTTATTTAACCTTGCCGAGGCTTTGATGAAGGAGATGGTTGCTTCTAATATGATTTTGTTTGTAACTGTACCCAATTTTTGATCACCAAATAAGAGTAGAGTAAAGGGCAAAGTTCTTTCGGATTTCCATCGGCAACGTTGAGACATTCGATATCAGAGAGCTGGTCAAAGTGATTTTGGCGCAATATACTGTATAGAGGGCAGTGCAGATCGTCCTCCGTACCAGTGCCGCAGACATACGTTGGACATAAGCAGGCGAATTTTCTCGAAAGGCACATAACTTCTATGTACAACATTTCAGCACAGAATGGTTTGAAGTGAAGGCACATTGTACGAAACTGAAACAAATGACAGAAACGAAATTTCTCTCGTCAGATGCTCAAAATCTTCTTGAGACGCAGTATAGTTTCTGAGTAAAGCTCAGAATAAAAGCTCAGTTTTAAAGGGGTTGGCAACATTACGGCAACATCGATAAATCAGACTCCCAAGGGCGCACTCTTTGCTTGTCAAAATAGAAAAGAATACACACAGCAAGAGAGATTGAAATCTCGACATAGCGAGGAAAGTTGCTGAATTTACTTCTGGTTAAACTGCCTTTTGAAGATTTCCATGACCATCATTTTCTTCACATTACTAGCAAGACTTATCCTTACTGCAGTAGACATACTGTGCGTCTGTGCATGTAAAATTCAACCAGGAACCCTGGAGAGCGGATCGCGAGTGGCGACCACCCTTCCTGCCCTCTCGAAAAGGCCTAAATATCTATGTTTTCCTCAGATTTGTAGTTTTGCCCAACTAAGAATGTGCCCCGCCCGGCTCCCGTGAATTCAACCACAAAAGATATCGTAGCTTGATTTGTATCAGCTGCAGGTGTTGAGAGGGTACAACTCTTACTTCACATGCACCTGCACATTCTAATTGCGAAGGACGTCGGCGTTGCGTAGGAGCATTAGAATGTATGATCTTGCGGTTTGTTTCCCTGTTGATTGCTCATATGGTTTCTTTTGCTTAGCAACGGCTGCAAAATGGCCTCACAACAGAGCAACACGTTTAAAATCCTTTCATTTCTTTTATTTCTGTGAGGATCAACACAAGGAAGAGACGCGAGCACAACTGATTTAACAGAGTCAAATAAGAAGTCTACTTTCCTCAAGTTCATTGGTGCGAATTATGCAGGGAACACTGTTAACCTTACCAGATTAGGCCGAAAAAATTGAAGAAGACAAGAGGCAAGGTTTGATTTGAGCACGACACTACTAGGAAGGAATTCTTCCAATCAACGACTATGGGGCGAAGAAAAACAATCAATAAAGAAGAAGGAGAGCATGATGTGAATGTTACAGTTATGATTGCGAAAGCATCAATTACAGGTAACTGCTTCTTTTCTTACCTCTTATAATATCTCGACCAAAAGAAAAAAGAAGTTTTTCAAATTATATTTTCCTATTTTCTGTTGTGGACCACACGCACGTACGTTAAAGGAATTGAAGAAATACAGCAGCGAAACACATTTGTGTGACATACACATGTGGCTAATGTAATGTCTTTTGTTCAATTCTTACTACCCTGACCCTCCCCCGGGACACCCTGTGTATTTTTACATAGAGTATTCCCCGGCCCCTTCATGGCATTTATTTGGTCTGTCAATTTTCCCTTGGCCCCTCTTAGCACAGCAAAGATGCTGGAAATGTGCAATTTTTCAGTGCCATGCTGCTGGCCATTGGCTAAAAAATTGTACCATCACAGGGCACTTGCACAAATGTTTGTTGACCCCAATGCCACCTGGGGGGGATGGTCAGGGTAGGAATAATTAAAGGAGGCAAGGGGGAGAAAGTGCGAGTTGCTATGCTAAAGAAATTATAGGAGAGTAGAAAAGGTTTTGACAGAGAATAATGCTTTATGGCTCTATTAATATCATTTTAAGGTCACTCTCAAACAGTAATTCCTGGTTTCTGTTAAGCTTGCCTAATTTTCTGTCTTAACTTAAAGAGTCTTTCAATCCTAAGGGAAACTGATGTTAATCATTTGTTATAGCTGTTGTGACTAGCTGCTATAAAGTGTGATTGTATTGAACATCATACAATAAGGATAGGGTTAGTTTTATGGTAGTTTAGAGTTAAGGGTTTGGCTTAATACTGGCAGAAGGATTATAGCATTTAGTGACTTCCACTAAATGGGAACTGTTTTACAATTTTGCAGTTTTGTAGTGAGGTGGTGCTATCCTCTGACTTTGCAATTTAGAACAGTTTGGCAGACAGAGTTTGATACCTGGTAGGAGCTGCTTCTGTCATTCCAGTGCTGGTGCTTAAAGCTGCAACTGCACCTTTGCAATTGTTGATGTTCAGATTTTTGCACAAGAAGCCACATGGCAAACTTTTCTTCATTTCATGGATTACCTCTTTCCATATTTCAGAGTATGACCCCATACAAGATAAACAAAGCAAGTCAAAAAAAGTACTTGAGTTACCAAAAGCTCAAAGCTATTTCCATTGCACATACAAATTATTGCCGGATGACAGAGAAAGTGTGAAAACTGATGTTGTGACTTTTGGTGTGGCTGCAAAACTGTACACAGACAATGACACAAGGGTGCTCAGAACATGGCAGGATGGAGAGAAAACTTGGGTTGCATGGACCAATCAGTGAGTATTTAGGACCCTAAAGCTAATGGTACCTCGTAGCAACTTAATTGAGTTTATGTCTGATGTATGCTTCAAGCTTGATCCTAACCTGATTTAAAGCCTGGTTTCCATATGATGGTTTTGATTGTTTGGATTGCTGTGAACGACTCCAGTGATCCAGGTCGTTGTGATCGCTAGTGGATCGCTGGAAGAGAACAAGGTGCTATCCTAGCGATCCTGATTGTTGCGATCGCCAGGATGATTCGTGCATGTTTCCATTAGATCGCTGCAATCACTGGAGTCATTCACAGCGATCCAAATGATTGTAGCGATTATATGGAAACCAGGCTTAAGGAAGGTTGTATGTTTTAATTTTCAAAAATATGCTTTAACATTTCACTTTCCCTTCATAAAAACTATCCTTACAATGATTGAGGGCCTGCCTATTAACCTAAATTACAGTGGGGTAACAAGGCCATAACAACCTAATAAAGAGGTCTTCTTATTAAAAAATTGAGCTAGATGCCTGGGGGGAAGGGTACTTGACCTAAATTTGTATGGGGGTGTGCCCACAAAGAAAAATTTTTTCACCCTGCTCCAGAATTTTTTCCTTCAAATGATACCCGGTTCCAGAAAAAGTCAGTCAAAAGCATACTCCAAAACACAAGAATTTGACTGAATAGCGACCCAATTTAAAGGCAGTCTGTCCCCTGTTGTTCTGACCTCAGTAACAGCTTTATTTACCTTATTTACGTTGGGGTGAAATTCATGCATCACTGAGTCTCTATGACCTTGATTTCTTTGGATAAAGCGAATTAGCACAAACTTGTGGAGTGTACAATAGAAATCCTTATCGCGTTTATTTTCATTCTTCGAAGGGGACAGACTGCGTTTAACAGAATTTCACCTTTTGATATGTTCTTGACAACGGGCTCTAGAAAAACTGCCTTCTTTTGATACCCTGATCTAGAAAAATAGGCGAAAACGATACCCTGAAAAATGGCACAGCCTCGTCGCACAAATGTACTAAGTGCCCCCCTGGGGCTAGATGAAAAGGGGAAAGACAACCAAAAAGAAGAAAAGGATGGAGAGATTGTGGTGGTAACTGTAAGGAGCAGAAATAAGGTGCTAGACATACTCATAACAAGTTAGTATCAGGCTTGAAGAATGCTACAAACATATTCAGTGATTGTTTTTTCAATCTTTAGCCACAAAGTGAAGGTCACCAAAGATGTCTTATTAAGGATGTTCAGTCACACTTTGGAACTAAAAATGTGGGATACAAAAGACAGAGTTTCCCCAAGGGCAAGATTTGATAGGCCAAAAGCATTCAAGCTTCCGACATCAAAAGGAAATGAAGAATATGACATTGAGGGTATCAAGAAATTGCTCAAACTTCAAGGTGTTACTGAAGGACAGGCAGCAAGAATGGCAACGGTTTTTACACCAGGTTAGTATTATCTTATCATCTAATGCCCCCTTCACACTACAAGTTAAACCAGCTGAAACAAAACCAGGTTTTTGAATAAGGCTTTCTGATTGGTCAATCTCAGGAATCCAGCCATTTGATTGGTTGAAATTTAAACTCGTTTAGATAAAGCTGGTTTAACTGTGTCAATGTGAATGCAGTATGATGCGTCATTACTTGTTGCCAGTTTTACTTGTTGCCAGTTTTAGTTGATTTAATCTGGGAAAGGGTATGTTTTTTGGTAATTTAGGTCAAATGAAGGTCAAACTTCGGTAATTCCTGTAAAGAAACCCAATTTTTTTCAAATTTTGGTCCAGAGAATGCAAAAATTTGTACGTTATGGCTAGAAAATGCCAAATCATAGCCCTTTTGAAGTAGAAATTAGTCTAGCCAAGGGTGTTATTTTCACAAAAATTGGTCTAGCCAACGGTGCCATTTTGAAACTGTGGGTGGCACACCCCTGCCCGAAATTTAGCCAAGAACATCCCCCTCCCCTCATGCCTTCTATAGCTAATTTCTAACGATTTTCTCATCAGAACGTCAAACACGAGGTGGTGCATCACCCAGTTTAAATAAGATTGAAATGAGCAGATCAAGAATTTCTCAAGCAGGACGAAAAAGTCAAAAATCTGATGTGAGTATCAAGAATTATCGTTTTTCTGCAAGCTTTCAGACATCCTTAAAGGACAAGTTCGGGGTTTTTATAATTGTTGACTATTCAAGAGATAACACAGTTGTGAATGGTGTGTAGTAGGTTTTTTCAATTTTTTTCTCTTTTAATCTGCAAAACTAAATATTTCAATTTGCTAAGAAGTGCGAAATGACGTCAATTTCTATGACGTTAGTTCACGTTGACCTGAACGAGGCTGCCAAATGTGTTGACATTATACAACTCACGTTGGTAGCCTCCTTATCGCACCGTCGCACACCAAGGGCGGGCATATCCCACTGAGGACGATGGTCCTACCTTTGTCCAAAAACCGGTAGTTCACGAAAAAAATTTTCACCATCTTTGTCCCAAAAACTGGTCTTTTTGATGACACATTTACGTTGTTATTTTTCTTCGACCTGATGGACAATTTATTAACTTGCGATGTTTTTCCCGAAAACTGGTAGTTTTGGCCAAATACCTTTCCTCGAAGACGGTGGTACCCGTATCCTTGAAGGCACAAGTGTCCCCAAACCGGTTTTTCTTCCTCACCAAAATTCCATATCATTCGCAGCGAAACAAGTGTTTGTCCTGCAGGAATCACTACCGCCGTAATTGTATCTATGGAGAAGCAGTGTCCCAAAACTGGTAGTTTTCAAGCGGCAATTCCGAGGTGGTCCCTAGGTTCTAAGAAAGTTGTTGTTATTTCTCCTGGTTTGTCCCAAAACAGGTCTTTTTATCTTCATTTGACGGACAAAGGTAGGACCACTTTGGTGCAAAGAATTGAATTCCTGGTCTTTTTTGTAAATTTTCGTGGACAAAGGTAGAACCGCTTATGTAGAAATTAGAAATACTAGTTTTCTCAGCTTAAATTAGGCGGACAAAGGTGGAACCAGCTTACATGTAAGCTTTAGGATTTTGACTAGGTAGGAGGTGAGAAAACTTGATTTTTGTGAGAAATTAGTGGACAAGGATGACTGACTTTAGTATTTGACCTTTGTCCCAAAAACCGGTTGTTTTAGGGAGGAGAGTCATCCTGTGTCATAAAAGAGGCGGTTATTTTTTCCAATTCCTTCGGACAAACATAGGGTCAAATATTTTACAGTACTTGCCTGCCCCTGGCACACTCGTGCAACGTTCAAAATGGCAACGATATTTGGCCTAACTTATGAAGATTTAGTGACCAATTTATGAAAGTTGGAGGCATGAAAATTTGGAAAGAACTCACGATTACTGTTTAGCAGTTGGTATGGTTGCTTTTTAACAATAATTTTATCAACCCCAGACTTGCCCTTTAAAAAACAACTCAAACATTTAATACACCGTAAAGAACCGGTAGCTCCTATCCCTTGACCCAAAAATTAGAGAAAATTTTTGAAATTTTTGCCAAAACTTCATCGTCAAAGTCTCTTTTTATGTGGTAGGTGAGCCAGAAAGTAGTTGCTGCTCGAAAGATTCATGACACCAAGGGGTAGCACTTGAACACCTTCTTCTCAGCGCTCCGGTACATTCTACACGTTTTTTTATAAGAAACTAGGATCAGACCATAGTACTAAAAGTTTCTTAATTTCACTTGAAATTTTGTCAATTTTAGTACTAAAAGTTTCTTAATTGGTTTCTTATGTTTTGAATGCAGAATTATTAATGTGGTCGCTAACACTGCAGCAGATATGATTCTTGACATTTAAAACATCATAAAGGAACAAACAGTGTTCTGTTATGTCAAAAACACAAATGTTTCGATAATATTGCTCAAGAATAAAGGTTCAACAATCTATTTGCTATAATATCCACGCTTTTAACTTTGAAAAGTTTCTTAGTACTTCTCAGACATAGTACCTAGAATTTCTTAAAATTTTGGCCATCTTAGTACTAGTTTCTTATAAACTAGTTTCTTATAACAAAAAAACGTGTATCTCGGTGATTTCCCCGGCGAAAAAATTGCAGCAAAATCAGTCTCCGTACAAGCAGTGAATCTCCCCTGTACAGAACGCCGCATAAGTGAAACCTCGGCTGAAAGCAGGTGAACCCCGGAGTGAAATTTGCGAAATGATTTTCACGTAGAACCAGTTCCCCACTTATAATTATCCTGTCCTTGTTACATTGTTGGAGCTCCCCGGTGAAAATTTGGCCATATTTTTCGGTCTCTAGGACCCCGGTGAACATCTGACCTCTCACCGAGGCACTTAGACAGGGGTTTACTGGACAGATCCGAGCAGAGTCTGTTATCCGAACGACTCTAATTCTAGTTCAAAGCTTAAAGAACATAGTACTTCTGTAATGTTCCTTGCGTTTTTGTAAGCATTGCAAATGCAGGTAAGTTTGATCTTAAGAAAATGGAGGGCCGATACCAGCATACCAGCCACGACTGCACAGGGGGGTGGGGCAAGGAACCAAATTTTCCGACAAAAAAGCCATCAACAACAACAGGAACGACAACAGTTGCCGGAGCATGCGTTTGATCTATGCATTATATGAGAGAACTAACTCCTTAGTAAGACAAATTCAGCTATATTTTGCAATCCAAACTTGTAATCAACACAATCACTGAAAATCAATAAAAAATAGGCCGTAAATTCAATCATTCCTGTTGGAATTTATTTTTAGCGCTACAAAATTCATAATTTTATCATTGTTTCTCCTAAAAATTTTCCAGCAGTGGACATTTAAATCATGAAAATTCCCAAGAGAACAACTTTTCCGACTAGTGGTCTCCTGGGGGGAAATGCAGGTAAGGGTTTGGATTGGAATCGAGAATTCTACGTTCATTATGGTCTATGCTTCACTTGGCATCGAACTTTGAATTCAATGGAATTTTCAATTTAGAAATAGAAGTTTGATTTCAGTAGCAAGTAAATCATGGAATAGAATAGAGCGTAGAAACCTCTTTCCCAAATATGCACCTTTCAGAAATTTGTAGGTCTTAAAAATGAGTTATTTTCATCATTATCATCATCATCATCATTATCATCATCATCATTATTATCATCATCATCATCATCATCATCATCATCATCATCATCATCATCATCATCATCATCATCATCATCATCATCATCATCATCATCATCATCATCATCATCATCATCGTCAGCCATTCAGGCCACGGCAGGCCCCTGGCCTCCCAAACGTTTTCCAGCCAGGTCTTTTTCGAGTTCTTCTCATCCAATTGACCCCTGCTTTTTCTTCGATTTCTACTAGCTATTTTAGTGAACAAAAATCTCTTATCTAAGTTGGCCTTTGGCTGGTGGATTAATATTTTAGTCTTGAATATCGAGCTTCTTATTCCATAGCCTACCAAACGTGTAAACTCTGTTTTGACTCGCCCGGTATAGGCCGAGGGACGACTGCACTTTAGCGGACCAACTTCAGGAACTGATCCTAACCTAACCCTACTAAGCTTAACTTAACCCTATCTTGCCATAGATTACCTCAATTAACCCTAATTTACCCAAACTTACCCTAGGGGGGCTTTCTCTTCGATTAGTTTGCCTATTGAGAGAGCTCCTCCTCTAAGTAATTCCCTCCATACAATTTATTTATTTCTCTTTATTTGTACATTGTATTAATTTTCCGTATCAATGTATTAATTTTCTGTGATATTGTCTTATTTCCATGTAGTTTAGTTATTTGTTAGTATAGTTAATTATAAATGAATTGTATGTAGTGGAATTTAAACATATGAAACTGAAACTAACTTACCCTAAAGCCCCATTTCCAAAACCCATCGCTGACCATAACCCTTGCGCGATGACACATAGTGTGCCGATTTGGAATGCTGGTCCGCTCAAGTGCAGATTAGCCTAATCATCATAATCATAATCATTAAACTTCCTAGACTAATCCTTAATCCTAGGCTGATTGTATATTCGTAGTTATCGCTATTGATAGACTGATAGCCGTTCCAACAACGACTCATGGACTTTCTCGTTGAAACTGGGACGAAGCTTTCCCCGTTTGATTTCATAGCTAGACATGGAAACCATAGCAACACTGTATGAACTCCAAGCGATGGCTGATGGGCCTAAGTTTCCTGCTCGAGCCGCCGATGCTAAAACACCTCAAAATTCAGTTCAAGCTTACCATAAACAAAATCCGCCAGTATCCATATGAGTCTTTCTTCAATCCAAGAATCAACCAATCTTTCACTGTGAGCCAGGAGCTCCTTGTTTTTAACGCCAATTAGCTTTCATGAACTTCACCGCAGCAATGAGAATTTCTAACTGTCGAGGGATGCTTGCCTCCCTTCTGAGACTACTCCTCAGCCTCGTTCCAAAGGGCACACCTAGGGGGGTTCATTCTGGTCTCAAATTTTTATATGAAAGTCCATAAGTCCCAGTTCGAGCAAAAATGAAAAATATTGTTGTTATTTCTGTTGTAGTTGTTATTGCTGCGTTAACAGTCAACGCCCGGTATGTGCAGTTCCTTTTGGTTCACGTTTTATTTTTAATTAGATCTTTCTCGTCTACCCCCTAGACTTTACTAACGACGCCAATACCAGAGGGTTTAGCTGTTCCATCCACAAATGACCTCAAATCGCCATCTCGCCAGCAGAGCAAAGAACGATCATCCCATCAGACTGTAGAATCTCTCAAAGTGGTAGAAGAAGATGGTGGACAAGGTCGAAGCGATCGGACAAAGAAGGTTGATGTCTCAAAGCCACCTGACTCGCGTGGAGGAGAAGAAACAGTAACAGTAAAGGTGAAAATCTTTCAACGTTTTGTCATGTGTTGTTAGACAACGCAGTCATGTTTCTGCGTATATGTCGCTGCGGAAGAAAATATATATTTTCTGCCAAGGAGTTACGCCAGCTCCTCCGTTATACTAAATATTGTTTCCGCCGCAATAGAACAAAGCTGCGGCGATCAAGCACCACTGCAGCGTATAACTACCGATGTATTAAAAAGAGGAGCTGAATATGGATAGGGATGTTAAATCGGCTTCAAACGAGATGTCAGGTGGAAATTTCAGTGACTGAAAGCGTTCTTAGTGGAAGCTATGATCTTACAGTCTCTGTCATGGATGGCCTGCAACTGTTTCTTTGCACTTTCACTTATACGTGGAGTATAGAGAGCAATCCTTCTTTGTTTAATCCATATTTTAAGTTGGTATTTACAATAGTATCAAACAATACTAACAATAGTATTAAACAATACTAATTCAAATAAACTATTTACAAAAAATATGTATTACGGTATACAAAAATTAGTGGCATATTTTGCAGGTGCATTTATCACCAGCCCTGTCTTTGATCCTCTTTTTGAAAGAAGAAAGCGTTGGCTCATTTTTGACACTATCATCCAGGGTGTTTCAGAGAAGACTCCCTCTAAATGACAGTGATTCTTGCCCATAGCCATGTGTCTTTTTTTGTGGCACTTTCAAAGATTTTGTATCCTTAGATTATACCTTACATGCTTCTTTTCATGAAATTCCCATATAAGCGATCGGTTAAAATGATTCATGGATTTATGGATTCTTTCATCAGTTCCTGCAAGTTTCTAATATGTATACAAAAACTGGCGCTGCGAGTGAGCAATGTTTCAAAGGGACATTTACATTCTTTATAAAGGATCCGAAGAGCACGTTTGTTTGATGTTAATCTCTTTGTATGCACCTTTGTTGCAGAATAGCCAGATCAAAGGGCAATAATTGAAGTTCGAGAAGACAAAATTTTCAAGTGGTGCTTTCAGTTTGACATATAGATGAAAATTTTGTGGGATATTGACTTTCAGAAAACTGCAACAATAACTGTGTGGACAAAAATTTGGAGACAGCATAGAGCCCCTGTTTCTCGTTTGTTTCCTTGGTTTCGGTTTGATTTTGGTTGTTAATGGTCTTTCAGTTCTTTTTCGTTTCACGTTGATTTGATTGTTTGTTCGTTTTTCCTTTTGGAAATTGTATGTCTTGAATTGTAAATCCCATCTGCTGTGGGAACTAGGTGACCGCGGGTCCTTTCCCACTGTGGATGGAACTAATTATACATGGTAAATTTATTTTTAGGCTTTACTTTATAAATAAAAGCCCCTTTGAGGGAGAAATCTTCGTTCCGACCTTATGATTTCTCCGTTCTTTGCTAGGTATACTTGAACAAGAACAATGAGCCACAAATGGGTAATCTTATGAAACTAGCGGAGGGTGGAATAAAGCAAACAAATGATGAAAGTAGTGAATATATTGAAGCAGAACCATTGGTGAGAAAGCAAGGAGCAAGATCAAGAACCAATACTGCTAAACGAAGCTCATCAGCAGGTAAAAGAAAGATTACGTTTGCAGCATAGGCCTCATTCGCCTCACTCCATAAGGACCCTCAAGTTGCGCTCATCTCATTTAGTCACAGGGAGACCAGATTAAATGTTACCTTAGCATTCTTTGTTTGATAATCTATACGCTGCGCAGCACAGTAGAAGTCACGGAAAATGAATAGGAAATGGAATTTAAGAGCAAATAGAAGAAATTACCAAATAACAAACTTGGTGAAAAATAACATAGATTATGAAACAACAAATCCAAAAGTTAACATTTAGTCTGGTTTTCCTGTGATTTATGGCAAGAATGATCCCGTTCTGAAGTACTGATACCTAGTTTTATGGCACAGCATTTTCTAGAAAACTGATTTTGAGGCATTTTATAGAGCTCGTGAGAAGAAAGCAGAAGGTGATTTTGTACCCTGGGTACCAAAGCCTCAAGATTAAAATAAAAGAAATTATTTTTTTGGCTCTAGTACTAAGGGTAGTGGTTTAAGCCCAAATAGACCTTTATTGCTACTCTGAAAAAGAATCTCAATCGAACGATACTTTTCTACATTTTGTAGAATTTTCGAATTTGCACAATAGTTATAGAAACTCTAACACCACTCGATTGAGCCTCGCGTATAAAAATGTATAAAATATCGTTCGATCGAGGCCCTTTTCTTGAATAGATAGATGGTCTATTGATCTTTGAGCTATGATACAATCTTGAAGAAAACCATAGTTTATGAAGGTCTAAGATATGGTACCACGCAAAAATTCATTCCTCTTCTTCTTTCGGATTTGGAAATTGGATGACGTCACATCATCAAATTAATTAATTGCGGCATTTTTTAGCTCGTTAAGATACCAAACACTTTCCACTGGAGATTTGGAGCAAAGTACGTTAAATTTCTTTCAAACAATTTAATGCAAACAACTGTTTACAAGGATATCATACCCACCTTTTAATTAAATAACTTCAGCTCAATGCCACGTTCACACGACTCCGCCATAATTTGAAAGTAGCATGAAATTCGACGGTAACAAACTCGTTGTAGTAACTTCAACTAATCTGAGAAAAGTCTCTCCAGTTGACTGCATACCTGCAAGAAGTCTAATGGGAAATTTTGACGTATTCTCTGTTGCCATGCAGACTTTTTCAAATCTGGTTTATCCACGGGTTCTTTTCCCAAAGAACTGACAGCAGGAGATATAACCTCGCTATTCAAAATGGGAGGTGCCTTTACGAAAAAGAGCTACCGACCAATGACAGTTTTACCATTGGTATCCAAAATTCATTAAAGACTGGTGCAAGATCAAATGCTACGTTTCGTCCAAAATTTGCTGTCCTCACTCCTTTGTGTGTACAGCATGCACTGCTACAGCCGCTCAACTGCCAACGCTCCAATGGCGACGGCGCTCAACTGCCAAAAGTACAAACAACGTCCTTTGGAGTTAAATCCATTTCTTACCTTAGAAATAAACTGTAGCAAAATTTACAGCAAGAATTACAAAAATCAAACAGACTTAATATCTTCAAAAAACAAATAAGATGTTGGAATGGTGGAAAATGTAACCGTAGGCTTTACAAAGTATATATCCTGAAAATCGGGTTTCTAACAGGAACGATTTTTTAACTCTTACTTGTCCTGTAATATTTATTAATAGTTTTATTTTAACTGATGTATATTTTAAAGGAACTGAGTCCATATAAATAATTGAGCGTTTAAATAGTTGAGCGTTAACGCTATCTTGGATTTTTGCTGACAAACCGCTGACGGCCCTTTGTTATCGTACAATAGTGCTAAAGTGATTACCAGTGGGAACCAAAGGCTTCCTAATCCTTGCACTATCCCCAGGAATTTCTTTGGTTTAATTTCAATAGGGATTAAATGACAACTTTTGCTTTATAATTGAAAAGAAGTTGATATTGGTCATGAGCGCGCTATTTAGACGGACTCAATGCCTTCAATTAGGTGTCATTTAGCTATTTCTAGCCTACTTTAAATTGATTTCTAATGATAATTTTAAATAATCTCTAAGAACTTGATGCCAAAGAAATGTCGATCATTAAAGGCAGTCTGTCACGTATCTGATTGGCCTCTACAGCGAGGGCTCAACACAACAGATTTCTTTGTGAATCTGTGTATCTGAAACAAAGGAGGGCTAATCTTCTTGACTTTCTACGGCCATAGAAAGTCAGGGGATTAGCAGCCATTCAAATTTCCTATTCTTTGTATTGTCATTATCCCCAATCAAATGCGTGACAGACTGTCTTTAACTTTAACGTAGATGCCTTGTTTATTGATATGGATGCTTCGAGAACTGAAGCATTTCCTTTCTTGAAAGTTCAAATTTACCTCCACAATTTCAAACAAGAGCTTTTGCCTTTTGGCCTAGCAAACTCTGGTGGCACATCGAAATTAAAGATCAAGACAGACGAAAAATTAAACCATTGCACAATAGGTTAGTTATTATAGTTATGTTAGTTAGTTATGTTAGGTAGTTATGTTAGTTAGTTAGTTAGTTAGTTAGTTAGTTAGTTAGTTAGTTAGTTAGTTAGTTAGTTAGTTAGTTAGTTAGTTAGTTAGTTAGTTAGTTAGTTAGTTAGTTAGTTAGTTAGTTAGTTAGTTAGTTAGTTATGTTAGTTATGTTAGTTAGCTATGTTAGTTAGTTATGTCAGTTAGTTATGTTAGTTAGTTAGTTAGTTAGTTAGTTAGTTAGTTAGTTAGTTAGTTAGTTAGTTATGTTAGTTATGTTAGTTAGTTATGTTAGTTAGTTATGTTAGTTAGTTATGTTAGTTAGTTAGTTATGTTAGTTAGTATTCATTATATGTTAGTTATAGTGAATTTCATCTACATCACAGTTCTTGTCACTTATGTCAGAAGGAATATTCCTTAGACCATTTGTTCTACGAGTCAATTTACGAAGTTCTGGACCACTTCAGGGGAATTAACACTGTTCTTTCTGCTTATATTATAGCAACCGGGAGAAGTTCTAGAGCAAAAATGAGATCAGCCGCTGAAAGGCAAGCAGAAGCAAGAGCCGCATACATAAAAATAAATGGCATTGCAAAAGTCCCCGTTGATCTGTCACAATTATTCACCGGAACGGTAGTTGTAAATAGCAGACTGGAATCATCTATTGGAACAATTGAAGACTTGGTTGTTATTGTATCGCTTGATAAACCGCTGTTGTCAGAGCCACAGAGAAAAGTGTTGAATCCGTTGGTTATACGGGTATTCTCATCTAATGATATGCCTACAAAACCGTTATCATATGCAGAGCTTCAGAATAGGTAAATTTCCTTCAGTAATGCCAAACATGGGAGATAATAGACCTTTTAGCTATTCTGCAAAAGAGCCTGGATCGAGCGTTATTTTTATACATTTTTATACACGAGGTTTGACTGAGTGGCGTCAGAGCTTCTATCACTATTGTGCACATTCGAAAATTCTACAAAATGTGATGAAATATCGTTCGATCCAGATTCTTTTTTAGAATAGCTAAAAGGTCTATTTGCTATTGTTACTTTTTTGAATTTTTTGATCCTTTAATTGATTTCAGTTTTGATCCCTTGATAGCGTCTTGTTGGTTTTCGAGCATTTTTAGCCTTAGGCCCCGTTCACACGGGAACGCAATCGTTCCGTGCCATCTTTGTTCTAGTTTCTGGAACGCAAAATAGATTGTTCATTCGGGAACGGAACGATTGCATATCGGTTTTTGTTTCTGTTCACACGGGAACGCAATCGTTCCGTTCCACACTTGTTTCTTCAGTCTTTGCCATTTTATCCAACAACAACAAAATCTACGCATGCACTCAGAGCAAAAATCATATCGCTCTGTATTTTGGACCAGTTCTACAGCTCTTTGCGTGCTCACACGGGAACGGAACAGTGCGATTGCGTGTCGTTACACTTTTGTCTCACATTTTTCAACGTTCCACATTCTGGAACGGAACTATGTTATCTGAAACGTTTCCATGTGAACGCCACTTTTCGGAACCGAACGATTTGGAACGTATCTATTGCGTTCTCGCGTGAATGGGGCCTTAGAAGTCACCAAATGGAATATTCCACAACATAAGCTATTGTTTTGTTGGGAATGCTTGCAGAAGTATGACAAATTTAAAGGGGACCTTCTGCAAAAGAGCATCGAACCACACTGAAGTAGGTAAACTGATGGAAAAGTAAACGAAAGCCAAACTTTTTGTTAATTTGGGTGAAAGGAAACTAAATAATTGTTATTGGATAAAATGTATACGCAAATGATACCCGTGTCTTTATCATGTCTTTATCGTGGTTTCTTCTTGCCTTTCCTGGTTTTCGTCAACTCAGCTCATTGATTCAAGCTTGCAATGGCCTAATTCAGTTCCTTTGTAAAGGACAGTCTTGCTCTTACAGAGAAACTGAATTAGACCATTGCAAACTTGAATCAACGAGTTGAGCTGAGGAAGGGATGCAGAGGAAAGCCAGGAAAGGCAAGAACAAACCACGATAAGGACACAGGTATGATTTGCGTTTACATTTTATCAAATAGAAATTATTTCCTTTTCTTTCACCTATGATTTGAATACTGCAGTGTGAATTTTCATTTTTCCGCTCAGGCGGAATCTGATTGGGAGACAATCTAAAATTTCGGCTTGTCAGCAAAGAATTTTTGGTGGCAATGGCTCTTTAAGTGGTGGAGCATTTTATGAACTTCTACAAGCAGTTCCTATAAGTTAGTTGGTTTGATTTGCGGCAAAGCGTCTCTCTGTAACTTAACCTGTGTTCACGCGATAAAAATGTGACGGACAGACCTCTCATTCACGCGAAAACGGCAAATGTTTTGCCGACAGATTTTGACAAAAGTAGATTTTGAAAGCGGAACTCTAACCGGCACATTTTGAAGACGGCATCGTGTTATCACTCGAAACGATGAAAAAGGAGTATTTTTCAACGCTTCCAAAACATGGCTGATTAATTCGTAAAGTAAGGTACATTTCTTTGGCAGGAGAGACTACGACGAGGTTTTTACCATATGATTTCTTACCATTTTCAAATTTTGCCAGTATCGGGTGAACGCTAGTTAAAATTTTGCTACCGTCACATTTTTCACAATTTTCAAATTTTGCCCGTATCGTCTTACCGTTGTCTTTGGAATAGGTAAACTTCCTCTTTTTACTTCTTTAAGGTGTATTCCACCATACATATCCTACAAATTTCACGAAGAGCCAGTTCACAAGAGTAAAGGGAGCCAGCATGCACAAAAAGTAGTGTATAATGACACCCATGTGGTTTTACTTGGAATGGAAGAAAAAGAAAAGGTTTTTGAATATCTCAGAGGGGGTGGCTTGGAGATTGAGGTACATGATAGAGATCGAGATATGATGCAGAAAGCAGATATTCCAACCATCTTTGGTGAACATGAAGATGATTTTATGATCAACAATGCTAGTCTTGTTACAAGTAAGTGATCAAGGTGTTCGACATCCGTTTTCCGACTACTGGCCTTATTATAAAGGGGCTTGATCACTTAATGTAAACAAAATTCTTTCGAAACGACGATTAAGCAGTATTTCTGATTGGCCATATCACAGAGATGCTCGACTAATTTTCTCAAAATCAAGGTGTTATGTTGACGATGGACTCTTGAGCTTCGTAGAGAAGCAAAAGATAGAAATGCACTTCTGTGTTATTTGATTGCGGAGATATTGGTGGATTTTCCCCACAGAAAGTTTAGACAAGAAGTCAGTTTATTGTCGGTTCACCCCGTCCCGTCCACCAAAATTTGTACAGAACACATGGGCCACGTGTGGGCAACAACGTAGATTATAGAGATAACAAGGTTGTTTATGGTTACGTGATCCAGCCCCTTTAAGAATTCTCTTATTTTGAATATACTGGGTGAGCCAGAAACAGATTCCACTTTTGAAAATTAATAGCTTAAAGAGTTCTTGATGGATTTGAATGGACATAATGTACCCCGAAAATAATGATAGCAATCAATGGCTCACGTAACTGAGAATATGCATCAATACAAGTACAGTTTGGTTAATTGTCCATGCAATTTTAGAAGAGAGTTTACTTTATACTGCATTCACACTGACACAGTTAAGCCAGCTTTATCTGACCATTTTAAATTTCAACCAATCAAATGACTGGTTTTGTTGGATTGACCAATCATAAGGCCCTATTCGATAACCTGGTTTAGTATAAGCTGGTTCAACTTGCAATGTGAATGGGGCAATAGCTAGTTGTTTACATATTGGCTCTTCTTTAATTGCAAGTAACTCGGAATTAACAAATTTTTCATTGTAATGATGACATTTATTTGTCCCCAGGTCGAAGAACAGAGCATAATCCATTCACTGGTAAAGACAAGCCTTGGGATCCATATGGAATTGCAAAGGTCAATCTATCAGACTTCTTATTGGGAGAGAAAATAATCGAATGCTCAGTTCCAATCAAGCCATGCAAAATACCAGATGTTATGGATGGAAAAGGAGGTGGCATTGATTCTGACAGAATTGTTGGCAAACCTGGGAGTGTTGATGGACCAGGTATAGTTTTGTTTATTTGTTTTCTTCCTTAAGTAGGTTGCAAAGATATTTTGCGTATCACAGGTTTGAATAGGCATCGAAAAGGCCTTAGGGTCAAGGCCTAAGGGTAATGGAACACCTTTCCAAGTAGCCTAGATAAATCGTGGTTGTCTTATCACCGGAAAACGTTTTCATCATCAAGCCTCGCATTACTTTGCGCAGAATTTACACAGGAACTTCCCGTCTTTAAGTTGCTATCTGTGGAGACAGGGACCTCCCGTCTTTGTAGGCTGTTTCATTTCATTTCATTCATTTCATTCATTTCATTCATTTCATTCATTTCATTCATTTCATTCATTTCATTCATTTCATTCATTTCATTCATTTCATTCATTTCATTCATTTCATTCATTTCATTCATTTCATTCATTTCATTCATTTCATTCATTTCATTCATTTCATTCATTTCATTCATTTCATTCATTTCATTCATTTCATTCATTTCATTCATTTCATTCATTTCATTCATTTCATTCATTTCATTCATTTCATTCATTTCATTCATTTCATTCATTTCATTCATTTCATTCATTTCATTCATTTCATTCATTTCATTCATTTCATTCATTTCATTCATTTCATTCATTTCATTCATTTCATTCATTTCATTCATTTCATTCATTTCATTCATTTCATTCATTTCATTCATTTCATTCATTTCATTCATTTCATTCATTTCATTCATTTCATTCATTTCATTCATTTCATTCAATTCAATTCATTTTCATTTTCATTTATTTTCATTTATTTTCATTTATTTTCATTTATTTCCACAGGGTAAATACATTCAGTAACTATGGATATCTACTGTTTTACAATGTGCCCTGCTTTAAAACCCTAAATTACTTAATTACGTGGGTAATTTTCGGCATTAAAATCCCATATATAAGAAAAAGAAAAATGTAGGCTGTGACCTTGAATTATGTAGAAATGAAACCTGGAACCATGTACACATGGACTTCCGTCTTTAAGTTGATACTGTAGAGAGAGAACCGTCTCATTGAAAGACCAATGGCTTTGTAAGCAATCAGACAATGATCGTAGCTTTAGAGCAAGACAAAGTTAATTGCAAGGGTCTTTCCATGAGTGTTAGGACACTTTTTAGGTGAATCAGAAGGTAGCATTAATTTCTTTGCTTACCTTGAAATGCCATTAAATTCTCTTCCTTGCCATTAGCAGCCTTTTTCATACAAAAAATTAAAGTACATGCTACATCTACATTCTGCCATACTTTCTTATTACTATGCAACTATAAAGCACTACAGGGACGGGACCATAAGGAGATAGAGAGAGTGACTGCCCTGAGGCCATTGATGTAAAAACATCCAAATAGATAAAAATTTCGTAAACTAAGATTGAATACTGACACATACTGGGATCTGTTCCACATTGGGTGTTAAGCCAGCAGCATAGGCGCATGATGCCGAACGATAGGAACCCCGAACGGGAGAATAACAAAGCAACTGCTGCCACCATCCATTCCCCTTCCAAGTCCCCACCCACCGCTCCTCATTTTGTGCGTATGCTGTCAGATCAAGGTTGGTTAACGATATGTCGAAGCTTTATGCCGAAATTGCTTTGCTACGGTGTGGTCTCTTCAGATTTTGATTTGTAAGGTTATCCCATCTTTGAGTGTAGTAAGCAGAGTGAATTGTTTGATTCGTTGAGCTTAGAGCCTTCAGATAGAGCCTATGATTGTTATAATGCTCAATAATCATTTATGTAACATATCCCATGATTGTCTTAATGCTATACATGTTGCAGAGGATATACCGATGCCATCAGCGAATTATCTTGAAGCTGGAAGCGAACTGAAGGTGAAAATAGAGCTTGCTTTTCCACTAAAGAGCATTGAAGATATTCAAAACAAGGTGATCATTGAAAATCCCAAAGAGGTAAGGCAATGTTTTTTTTATAAGTGTACTTTTTTCGTTTATTTGTGCATGACTTTTTTCATGATAAAACTGATAGAATGACACTTAAATAGTAGTACTATAATGATGCAAAATGCAAATTTAAAGATTGTTACAGTTCGGTCATGGGCATACCACACCCTCCAACTTGTTGATAATAGAAATGGGTCAGTGGTATTGTGCCTGACTAGGTATCTGAAGGTTGCTGCTTTGAATCCCTCCCCAATCAAAGCTGCTATGTTGCGTAGGAAAGTCGTCAGCTCTCTCTGGAGGAGTCACAAGATGTGGTCGCAGCGAGGGAAAGGGACCAGGGCACTGCTTTGATATGCTTAGCTTCGAAATTTTCTTACAAGCTACCTTTGGGCGCTAAATAGGAACAAAACTACATTAGTGAAGATGTTCTATTGATTAAAATTCTGATTTCAAGCAAGCTGAAGTGTACTTTTGATTTTGCCTTTGATTCTGAACAGAATTGTTTCAATGTTGTTCTGGCTTCTAAGAGTAGTTCAGTAAGAACATTCTGCTATTTCAAGCCGATATCACAAAACTATCTTCATGATCCATGAAATGAGGCCAAGATTGTAAACTGGGATACAATGCATGCTATTTGCCCATGAGTCTTTAGCTACTTTCCTGCTATACTTACGACGATGAGTCCCTTGTATTCCTGCATTAAACCACAGGAAAAGGCGATAAAATCACGTTAAGCAGGCATTTAATCAACAAAACTTGACATAAATCTGAAGCAGGAAGTTTACTTTACTTAGTGAGTGCAAAATGAGACTTTCAACGCTACATTTTCTTTGTTTTTAAGACAAAAACAAGATAAATCTTCATTTACCTACCGCAGCAAATTCGTTCAATCATTCAAAATCGAGTCAAGTGCACCATTCGAGTTGCAAATTCGAAAGTATTGTTCCTCGCCAAAGCTCCCAATCTGATTGGTGCCTTAGGAAACTCAGAGTTTGGGCCTAGATAAAGTCCAGTTTTTCAGAGTAAAGCTATATGAGTCTCTGTTGACCGAAGCGACATCATCCAGTCATAGAGGACAGGAAAACAAGGGTTCATGTCGTAAATCTATTGTCCTTCCGCAAGTGAGTCACAGTCCATTCGTTCTTTATTCAGTATCTCTTATCTGTCATTTGCAGTGTCCATTTGCAAGGCTGGTTTACATCTTCGACTACAACAACAAGGATTTTCTGTATCGAGTCCAGTCGGAGGTCTTACGGATAAACGCTGAAACTTTACAGCTCAACGAATTCCCACAGCATGTAATCGAGGCTGCTTTATCTACATACAAGCTCACGGAGTAAGTTGCTTCGTGAACTTAATCGTCTAGCAGTTACCACTTTGATTTTCGTTTGGTTGATAATCGTCGGGCTCTCTTACTAATCGTATTCTGTGTCTTCATCGGGACTGCATACTTATTCGAATTGACCCTATAGTTATTTACTAAATGTATGCTAAATGGCAGCACTTCTTGTCGTGGAACTCTTTAATTAGTAGCAAAAGGAAGCTAGGAGTGGAGCAGGGCCTAATTTATTGCACTCTTCGCCACCAATACTTATCGTGAAGACCCCAACATCGGCCTTCAAATTCATATTTTTTGTGAAAATTCATGGTTTCATGATGTTATTCAGAAATACTTTTTCATGCCCACTACATCAGTAGGCACTTAATTTTGCACTTTTGTTGAAATGAAATGGCGTTTCTCTGGTTTGATCTAATAAGATTAGTCCAGATATTTTCTCTACCTAGTGTTCGTGTGAGATTTACTTGAATTAGGATGTTTCTAAAAGCTGAGAAGGTCCAGCCTCTCGATTCTTGTTATGTAAAGCTAATTCATGTTATCATTAAGATATCAAAAGTGCCAGACAATGAACTGTGAGCCATCCTGAATACCAAAACATCAAATGCCCATCAAAAAAGAAAAATGTTATACCTTATCTAATAGAGAAATAATTTGAAGAAGTCAGCATTTTGCGTTGATCTTCTTGGTGATGCTTCACCAGCCACATTAGCTTCAAAGGTTTCTTGAGACTTAGAGTTGAATCATTTCACGAAGAGAAAAAAAGCCTCTCTAGTTTAGTATGATACTCCAAATAACTTGTGAAACGCGATTTGCAAACCAGCATCTTGAGTTGTAATGTCAATTTCCTCAAAGCGTCGAAAAAATGTAGAAAATTTTCATTTGATCAAACTGAAAATCATTTCTGAAAATATAAATTTTGTAGCTTTGACTTTGATGTTGCTTGTATGGATTTATCGCAGAGCCCAGAGGATCAGCAAGACTCTGAATATCATTACTGGTTTTCAGGTAGATTTTCTATCATTCAAGATTCTGTTTTAATGCACCCCTTTGTGAAATAACATGGCTCTGATATTAGAGATCCTAATGATTTCGTTACTTCGTTGGTTTTACAAAAAAAGTCAAGACTCTTACTTGCCAGGGATCTGTTTGGGATATTAGTCTCTGGCTTCATTACAAGAAACTTCCTTATGCAAATGTACAACCTACGACAAGATTTAAAGCAAACAATATAGAAATATCCCTATAGTTTCTGCTTGGAAATTTAGGGGAGACGGACAAGTTTTCGCTAGGAAATGAAACGGAAACGAACATATCCATTTCCCTATTAGGATCTATGGTAAAAGTGGTCATTTCCCCAAACTTCCCCCTGACAAATTGCATGGAGAAATTTCTTTTGCAGTGATTTGTTTACAATATTCCGCTCCTTTTATAGATTATTGATGGGAAATACCATATCTTCGTGCTGGAGGGTGTAAGGAATCTTGGTATCAAAACAATTTGGGATAATCTGCCACATCTGCAGGAAGAAGGTAAAAACAATTGATATCAGCACCCATTTGATAACATAAATCTGCAAAATTGTAACAGTTGTTTCCAAATGATTTTACAACATTGTTTCCTCAACTTAGTCGCAAATAGCAAAACCTTGAAAGCTTTTCCTGTTCTTCCTGTTAGAAGAGCAAATTCTTCAAAAGCTTTTTCAGATATTGGCACATATGAAACACAGGATACAGTAAAGTCCCGTCTTTAATAAACTGCATTATAAGAAACTCAGGCCTGATTTCGCTGAATAAGATACCTCTTTACAGGAAACTTTGTAGGCTGATTCATGTTCAGTTTCTTTTACAGTGGTAAACAGCAATGTTAACAGGTATAAATTTTTAATACGTCTCCAATAGGTCTCAATTGTCTAGCAACAACGATGAACGTTTTAAGCCCAAACTGTTATAATTTCAAGAAACTTTCAGTACTGCCTCAAACTATTAGATCCTTGTGCAACAGTACATATCTAAAAACATTTTTTTAACAGTTTTGATAACTTTTTGGAATATGGAAGTGTTTCTTTTGGAATATAAAAATGAACTTTTGACCGTGAATGAATCATAGGCCTAGATTTCCAGCAATGTTTGCAGAATATTTGTTTTAGATTTCAAGTTGGACTGTCCAGATATCTTTTTGTCGTAATAGGCTTGCAAGCTGGAGGTTTGGGCTCCTGTTTCTGTGAAGTAGACTTTAGAAGAACAAAATGTGTTTATACGTTGTTTCGGTAGTTTTTGCAACAAAAGTTAGTCTGAATTGGGCCACATGAAATTAATCAGTAGATTCTCATCCTCTCATCGGCGTCCGCATGATATTTTGATTCCGCCTCAATTTTTTAATATTTCATGTTTACATGTAGAAGATGGAAAAGTCCCACCAGTTTTGGAATTAAAGAATTTTGAAAAGAGTTTATATTTAGTATTGCCTGATTTCAAGAGAATTGAATGATTCACACTTCCCAAGTTTGTTATTTACATTATACAACACCACGTAAGGTAATGTTCACTCTCCAGTTAGGCGGAGAGCGTTTCTTTATGCGCAAAAGTCTTGCCAAAGGCTGCGAATAGCATAAATGATAGTAAGAATCAAGCTTAAATCTTTGTCCTGTTGCCATTGGCATTCCATTTTACTTTTTGAAGCTACGAAGGAAAACGGGAGGAGCCGAACAGCTATTTAGGACCATATATGGAGCTTAAAAGAATTGGGACAATTTAATAAAAGATATGGGACAATAAATTATAACATATAAGGAATAAAACTGCGGTCCGCCCTCCTTTTTTATCTGCTCTGAATAAAATCAACTGAGTAATTTTATATGGCCTGACAGGTCAAAAAGCTTTGCTCTAGAGGTTAGTGCTAATTTGAATTTCATTTTATGGCATTCAATTAATATTTCTCTTGCAGATAAGAGATTTGTGTCTCTTTACAATACTGACATAACATTCAAAGAACGATTGTACGCATCACTTGATGTTGATCTAACGAGAGTTCGACTTCACCAGCCTTTGGACACCATCGTTAAATTGCCTCTTCTGTATGTGAGAGACATGGTACCGAGGCCTTGCTTTGAAGCAATTGTGAAACTCCACGAGGTTAGATAAACTTTTCTTCCAACCCTTAAACTTATAGGTGAGCTGAAACTTGCACGCACAGTACGAAATTTACATTTAACATCGTTGACATCCAAATCATTGGGTAAAATTCTTTCCAACTGGGAAAATTGTTGAGTAGATGTATTTTGTGTCACCTGTGAGCTGGGTAAAAAGATATTTGGGAGTAGAACACATTTCTTTTCAATACCAACTCCTCTATAAATAATTAACGGCCCCCAGGCAGAGTTTTTAGCGATCTTTCGTAATCATTCTAATCCTTGTGGTTGAATAGTTGGTCCAGCATTGCACTGAGTTTTGATAGACGTAATCATCTAATTGTATTTCTGGCAAGATTTCTCGTGAAATTGGCCTTAAACAGATAAATGCAGACGTAGTTTTCAAAACCTCAGTTGCCCAACTGGGCTTTAGAGATATGCTTTCAGATCAGTCGTTTGTAGGTAACTCAAACGTTGTGCTAGAACTAAGCCAAGAGCTCTGGACTACGTTCAAGTTGAGATTTAAGTTTACATTCTCTTATTTGGTAAAATCGTGAGTTTTTAAAGTTTGGTAGGAAGTTTGCAAGAACAGAGTCTGACAGCTGTACAAGAGTCGAGGAAGCAAAGAGCGCCTGTTATACAATTTCTTCTGGTCTGTCTGCAACGGCTTTTTGTGTGCTTAGGCTAAGGACATCTGAAACTTGTTGTTCAGAATCCACATGCATCTGTAAAGTCGTTGATGGTATGAAAACCTGATTGTATTAGCTGATTCAACGGAATCTAGACCTGTTTAAAGTATCTTCACTATACACATTATCTGCTGCTATCTGCATGCAACAGGGAGAGAATTTTTTTATAGAAGTTTAGCATGTACAGCTCTTTTTGAATCGATATTTCTCTCAGTTGATAAAGGTCTTGAGTTTTAGATTTTGGCAGAAAGCTGGCAAGGTGAACGTTAATCGATGAATCAATAGTAAAGCTTTTACTTCCAGAAAGTGCTTTTGATCCATTTTGGTACCCAGCTCATATCCTGTCAAAATCTCTTAACAACCAATGTTTATATGTGATCAAGGACCAATTTTGAAGTTGTTATACTTTGGAATTTCAAGCATGCAAAACTGTAGTAGTTTTCGTTATAAAACATGGTTTATAAGACCATACCATGATCAGGAGAGATGATGACAAGACATATATGTCATCTTCCTCTTTCTGTAATTTTTTGAAAAAATTTTCTTTGATCTTATATTTGAACGTGTTGATGTTGTTTGTCGACTTCATCTCACACGAAAGACTGTTTCATATTTTGGTTCCTAGATAAGAAAGGCATTTTTACCCAGCATACGTGCGAAACAAATTCATGCGAAACCAATGCGGTGGTTTCATTGGTGGCTTCTCTCGCTGCGGCCGCCGTGGTCGGTGTATGCGTCGGGGGGGGGGGGCTCGGGCGGCGTGTGTGCTGTCTCCCGGGGCTGGTCGCCGTCCTGGGCCTCTATGGGGGGCCTTTTCTACTTTTATCTTGTAAAATATATACATAGTACTTTTATGTAATCGAAAATTTATTATGGATATTGTAAAAAGTTTGTTATTTCTTTTTTTAAGTAGGCCTTAATTAGCTTTAATTTGGCTATTTCAAATTTAAGCCTACTATAAATGAATAAATGATGATGATGATGATGATGATGATGATGATGATGATGATGATGATGATGATGATGATGATGATGATGATGATGATGATGATGATGATGATGATGATGATGATACGTTCTTTGTCGTTGAATACGTTCTTTTGTCGTTATGATTTTTTACTTACGCTTATATGCATGCTGCTATTATTCAAATTAGTGGATAGAATGATAGTAAACATGGAAGATATATTCTGCTCTGACGTCGATCCCTTCACTGATCTTCGTATTTATCGTGAGAGTTTGAGCGAGTAATCACATTGGTTTTGTGCATTGTGCTGTGAGTAAACGATAAATCGAAGATTTTCTTTTTCTAGTTGCTGAGCTGCCAAAAACTAAGAGATGCAGTTCGAAATGATCTATTCCCGTCAGCTGAAATGATTGCTTCTGTCAGCAAAGAGTTTGGTATTCCCCTGACGACTGAAGATTTGCAAGGTAAATGAATTGCCATATTCTGCTCTCTCGTGTTCAAAACGAAACCTTTTGTGGTAGTTGTTAGATTTTGAAGTGTTTACATCCATCATGAATTTGTTTGTGGGACGTTGCTAATTAATAGGAAGATCTGTCTGTCTGCTGATTTCAGATAGCAATGCACAGTTGTACAATTGTCGAAGTATGTTGAAGTAATGCACAGAGTGCGTTGACGTTGATTTATTATCTGAAAAAGTGTTCTGAGAACCGAAGCAACTTCTTTCCAAAGCAAGTAATGTTAATGCTACTGCTGAAATCGGGGGTCAAACTATTATCTTCCTTCTAAAAATTCCACTAGATTTGGACGCGTGATCCAAACCTCCTTTCTGGTAAGTAAATAGGACTATTCTGGCCATTTCTTACCCTGAAAATAATCCATTGATTTCATCACTATAGAATCAGATTCAGCCAAGATGAAGACTACAGATGAAGACTCTTTACTGAAATCTGAAAGTAAAATGGTGGCTGGTGTCGAATCAAAGCCATATAAAACAAGTCGACCATGGACACCATTGGAGCTTGAAAATCCACAATATGAAGAGCATATTAAGAAGAGAGAAGAAGAAGTTAAGAAGAAGAATTTCCTTGCTGAAAATGTTGTATGTATTTCTAAGAATAGCGTAGACTTGATTACATGTCGTAGTTTCGCTTTTGGCTGAAATGATATCGCTACAACTACGACTTATTCCCAAACGCTTGCGGAAACGGGAAAGTTCCGTACTGATTCTATTTGAAACCTTTCCGCTGCTCCACAGAAAGGTTCGATTGAGCAGTGTTGGAGTCTCTATCACTATTGTGTACATTCGAACATTCTACAAAATGTATCAATCTGTCGTTCGATTCGCATTCTTGATTAGAATGTAGCTGGGGGCCTAAATCATCTGCTACTTTTTCCTCACAACCACTGGGTCTAAAATGCCTTAAAAATCAGTTTTCTAGAGCTGCTGTACCATCAAATTAAGTATCAGTACTTCGGTAAAGGATCATTCTTGCCACAAAAACAAAAACCGCCTTGCTCTAAAGCACATGCTGATCGGTAGAAGACGGGGCGACAGAATCCTGTCGCTGATTGAAATTTTTTGCCGTTTTTACAGCTCTATGTCCATAAGGCCCTCAGTGGAGCAATAACAACAACAACAATTCAACTCAATGAGATGAGCGTAACTTGAGGGTCCTTATGGTAGTGAGGCTAAGAGTAGCGCTCAAATCTTCAAAAAGGTGGATGTAAAATTCGATTCCATTTTTTCGTGGAATTAAAGTGCATGAAAGTATGGCAGCCACGTTTCAGGAGATTTTCGAATCAATTCTTAACATCCATGCACCTTTGAGGAAAAAGCGAATACGTCCTGATTCTGCACCATGGTTAACTCCCGAAATAAGGAAACTTATGAAGGAAAGAGATCAGGCAAAGAAGGATGCGATAAATTCTCTTGATCTGTGGCAGGCATATAAGACACTTCGTAACAAAGTGACTAAAGCAATACCAGATGCTTTACGGTCATACTACCTTGGTATCATAGATGAGAATAGAGAAAATCCTAAACGTATGTGGAAGGCTGTAAATAAGGTATTGAATAGAGACACTAACTCTGTAGGGGTTTCTAGCCTCAACATCGAAGGGCGAACACTCACCAAAGAGAAAGACATAGCCGAAGCCCTTAATCAACACTTTGTTACAGTAGGTCCAAAATTAGCCGAAAAATTGGAATCAAAGAATGATGATGACCCTCTTGTCAAAATCAACGCTCAAACTAAAAACCTTAAGTTTAAGTTGATAGACAATACTTATGTATTAAACGCAATTTCCAAGTTAAAGAACGGAAAAGCACCGGGACCAGATAAAATATCCACAAGACTAGTAAAGGATTCTGGAGATTTTATCTGGAAACCATTGACAATGATATACAACTCATCCTTGGAAACCGGTGTTTTCCCGGACATTTGGAAATTAGCGAGTGTCACTTCCATTTTTAAAGCCGGTCCAAGAAATGATGCGAACAATTACAGGCCTATCTCCGTGATTTCTATCTTTTCGAGAATTTTAGAAAAGATTGTGCATGACCAGATGTTTGAATTTCTTCAGCCTATATTCACGAAGAACCAGGCCGCTTTTCGTAAACTGTATTCCACAATAACATCCTTGATAAACAGCACTGACTCCTGGTACTCCACCATGGACAGAAAAGAAGTGAACCTTGCTATCTTTCTCGACCTGAAAAAAGCATTTGATACGGTCGACCACACCATCTTGTTAGCAAAACTAGAGAAATACGGCATAAGAGGGATAACAGGCGACTGGTTTACTTCATACCTGCGAAATAGGAAACAGTTTTGCACAGTAGACGGGCACAAGTCATCGGCTAAAATGGTAACTTGTGGAATACCCCAGGGCTCTTGCCTCGGTCCACTCCTATTCATAATCTATCTGAATGATTTTGAAACATGCTTAGAATTATCGAAAGCCAGCATGTATGCAGATGACACACATGTTACAATGACATCCAACAACCTTGAAAATCTACTTGAGAATGCTCAAAGGGAGCTTCTCAACATTTCAGAGTGGATGAGAATTAATAAGCTGACTGCCAATCCTAAGAAAACTGAATACATGTTGATTGGCCACCCCCGTAAAGTTAACAAATTGGATGTCTCCGAACCGCTAATACTAAACAACTCAGAAATAAAACGCGCAAAGAAGACAAAATCACTTGGGGTCATCGTAGATGAAGGGTTGAACTGGGAACAACATTTCAAAGTTGTTAAAGGGAAAGTTCGTGGAGGTCTCTCATCTCTTAAAAAATTGAAAAACCTTGTGCCACAAAAACAACTAGACAATGTATATCGAGCCCTTATAGAAAGTCATTTGCGGTATGCAAATGTTATTTGGGGCAGTATTCCTAGTTCCAAAATAAAGATCTTACAAAATTTACAGGATCGAGCCCGAACCATAATTGAGAGGGCTAGAATCAAAGACGATTGGTCATATAACTGGCTCAATGTTGAGCAATTAATCAAATTCGATCGATCAACCATGACCTACAAGATTATGAACAGGATGTGCCCAGAGAGCCTTTGGGATAAATTCCCCCAGATATCCTTGCATTCAAACTACAATACCAGAAACTGCAAGGACATCCACATTCCAAGATATAACCTTGAATATGTGAAAAAAGGCTTTCATTATTCAGCTCTTACTGCATGGAACAGCATCCCCATCAGTATCAGAGAACTGCCAACCTTCCCACAGTTCAAAAGAAATTTAAAAACTCATCTAAAGAGCTGAAACATGAAACACGACTCCCTGGAAGAGCAGCAAATAGGCCCCAACAGTTAGACTGTAATTTTAATTTTTATGACTTTTTTTCTTTTATGCTGAAGGGATTTTGTGTAAAAATAAGTTAATATGAATAATATGAATATGAATAAGGAGCTTATGACACTGTGCTGATAATCTACCATGGATATTTTTTGTTACCTTGATTAGTTTCAAAATGGCTGCATTCATTTTTTGAGGCCATGACGTCATCAAGTTTCTAAATCCTAAACCAGAATAGCTACAGTTTTCTTGTTATCACCATGTTATGTGAATAAACAAAGAGGAATGGCTTGACAATTCTTTTCTAATAATAACTATCATTTCATCTTTTAGTCTCGGGTGCAGCAACTTGAACCAATCAAAAGAGAAAGGACGGTAACATGTGACCCTGCCACTCTCCCGAACAATGAAGCACACAATTACAGCATCCAGTCACTAAACACAACTGAAAGAGCCAAGCGTAGACTGCGAAGCTTTCTAGCTACGGTAATTTGTCTTTTAGTTTTAATGTAACATTTCTATGCTAATGAAAAAGATCCTCTTTCTTGTTAAAGAGCGATCCTCTTTCAAGATCCTTTGTGAGTGCATGAGCAATTCGGACACTATTGTTATGCTTTCTAAGCTAACGAAGAAACAATAATTATTCAATACTCACCCCCCAGCCAAGCAATGTTTGCATTCTGTTCCAACATCGTGCTTTGGTTAGGCCCTGGCCTAAAATTCTGAATCCCAACTGCAACAACATTTCACTTCGTTATTGTAAGCTTGTTGCAGTTGGGATTCAGAATTTGAAGCCAGGACCTAATCAAACCACGAGGTTGGGACGGAATACAAATATTGCTTGGCTGGGGTTAGTATTGAATCATTATTGTTTCTTCGTTAGCTTAGAAAGCACTACAATAGTGTCCGATCTGCCCATGGCGAGTGCGCTACAATTTCAAAATGTTGGAACATCGAATTTGGCTTAATGAAAATTATGAATCCATAGTGAGAAACAATTTCTTTTACTGTACAACTCTTTCATAATATCCCAGTTGAATTACTGTCCGCTGATATAGATGTTTTAACCCTCTATTTAGCCCCCGCCCTCTCTAGTAAGCTCAATAAAAAAACCCCTCTCTATGAAGATGTTGTGGCGCAGTGGTGTAATCCTCTGACTTTGCAGCCCGAACAGTCAGGCGGAGTGGGCTCGAAACCCGGTGGGGTCCCACCGCTAGAGCGTCACGACAAAGGGTCGTGGACTCGATTAGCGCTTAGCTACTTCTGCGATCCCAGCGCTTGGCGCTAAAACCCACAACTTCCCCTTCACCTTCAGGTTCCTTTTGAATAAGTTCCTTCCCTCTGTGCCAAAGTTCAAACAAGCCCACTCCCCTCTCTTTTAAGCCCAATCAAATTCAAGAATTACCAAAGATTTACCATTTATTTAGACAAGCTTGCGTCTTTATATTGATGTTGTTTGGGGTAAAAACAGTGCCGAATATTCATTCATTCATTCATTCATTTTTATTTATTTAGGCACGGTAGCCCCGTCAGTCCATGAGAACTGCTTTTCAGGGGGCCGTGGCGCAAATGTTACCAGTTACGATTTGATTCTTCTCTTAAAGGTGGCAAGAGATGGTGCCTGTTTAACATCAAGTTCAAGGCTATTCCAAAGCTTAGGTCCACGAAAAGATATAGCTCTCTGCCCATTGTTAGTTTTTCGTAAAGGTATCGAAAGATCAGTTTCGGTGTTTCTGAGTTCCCTGACATTTCGAGTCGACCTTTTTTCAAACAAGCTGGAAAGGTACTCCGGGACGAGACCGTGTAGCGATTTGTACACTGTAGTTGCGCTTTCGCCTCTAATGATGTCGCTTACAGTAGGCCAATTTAAACTTTGTACCTATAGAAGGGGTATCAAAATTGCTTTTCGTAACGATTCTAGCCGCTCGATTTTGCAACTTTTGTAAGGTTTGCAGCTTGGTCACCCCGCAGCACCCCCATTCTTATTTGACTCGTAGAATAGTATGGTGAATCCACAAATTATGGAGAAAAAACTGGAGGGCTATCATTCGTATCCATGTCGTATCTACGACTTGCCACCATTGATGCACTGGTTCCCATTTGATCACCGAAGTTAAGCATGGTTGGGCCAGGTTACTACCAGGATGGGTGACCACCTGGAAACACCCGATATCGTAGGTACAGCACCTCACCAAGGTGTAAAATTGGTACCTCGGTGATGAAGGCAATAAATAGGTCTACAATATTTCTGATATTGAAGGTGTGAGATTACTCACAAAGTTGCGTTTAAAGTTTAGTTTGCTGAATGAACATAAATTTAGACATAACTTTGATAATCTTACTCCATTTTGTCCTTGTGGTAATGACATGGAGGACAATGAGCACTTTCTCCTGCGCTGCCCCCAGTTTGATGTGATGCGGCAAGATCTCTTTGGGCGGCTCTCAGAAATCCCTGGTTTAAATATTGATCTAGATGATAAACCATTGTGTGACTTGCTTCTGTTCGGAGACTCAAAGAAAAGTGTCATCATCAATCGAATAATCCTTGAAGCAACAATTTCTTTCATCAAAAATACGAAAAGGTTTTCAGATTGACCTTAAGCACAAAACAGCAGCAACATTTTCGTTTGTTTGTAGTAATTGGAACGGGTGTCTTGTAAAGAGGTACTCCCATTTCCACCGTGGAGAGCTGAAATGCATACTACAGTGTGCCCTTTCGGCAGGGCGGTACGTGCTGGTTGATTGGAGTCGGTCTCTTGCGCGTGTTGCGTTCGGCGCGTGCGGGGGATCGGCCGTGGTTGCCTGGCTCGCGCTGTTTTGTCGAAAGGGCGTGTTTCCATGATATGTCGGAGTGCTTCATTGACAATCTGCAGTAAGGTGGAGGAGGTCCTCTTTCCGAGACGCCCGTTCGAGTTGCGTTTCTTTTTTTATTAAATTATTTGTACATATACTTTGAAATTATTGTAAGTAGCTGTCGTAGTTGGAACTCGCTGACATCATGTCCTTTCCAGCTATGGCAGCCATAGAATATTTGCGTTGTTTAGTTGCAGTTTTAATGTTTTATGTGATAAGAAAAAGGCAATAAAAACATCAGAAGTGCCAACTGTAGGGCTGCACGCTGTGTAAAATACACCCAAAGGGAGAAAATGAATGCCTAAGCTGAGGGGTAATGGAATTGTAAAGCGCCTTTGAATATTGAATTATAGTAAAGGCTCTATATAACAGCAATAACTTTACTTTAACTGTACTGTTACTTTAATTGACTTCATAAAGAAGCTCTCCCTAATAAACCCTATCTCTATTAAGGCACCGCTTGAGTGTCCGGAATTAAGTAAGCCCCCCCCCCCCCCCGGGAGCTTGGTAGAGCTTTTACGGTAACTGAAGTGATAGAACGGTTAAACCAAGGTAAACGTTTCTAACAGTGCACCTTATACAGTATGGATCCATGAATAGAACTTTTAGCTATTCTGCAAAAGAGCGTGGATTGGGCGTTATTTTTATACATTTTTATACACGAAGTTCGACTGAGTCGCGTTAGAGCTTCTATCAGTATTGTGCACATTCGAAAATTCTACAAAATGTAATGAAATGTCGTTCGATCCAGATTCTTTTTCAGAATAGCTAAAAGGTCTATTGCTCTCGGGCCAAATTTGATTTAGAAAAGTCTGAAATTTCAGCGCACCCTCAAAGGACCCAGTGCATTTCAAAGGGGCTGGATCACGTAACCATAAACGAACATGTTATTTCTATAATCTGTTGTTACCCACACGTTCACAGTGTTCTGCACGGATTTTGGTGGATGGGGTGAATCCACAATAACTACTTTTGAATATCCATCAATATCTCTGCAATCATACAACATATGAGTGTTTCGTTTGTTTCGCTATGAAATTCTAAAGTCCATCTTCAGAATAACACCCCCATTTTGAGAAAAGCAGTGGAAGTCTCTGTGATATTTCCTATGAAAATAATGCAAAATCGTTGTTTCGAAAAGAAGTTTTTTTACATTACGTGAGCCAGACCCTTGAAACTCTGTCCAGTTAAAACCAAGAGTTTTCTTCTCACTGGAAGTTTTTATGTCACCGAAGATAAGCAGGTAGGTAACTCAAAGAATCATTCAAGTTTTGCTTTTTTCGAATGGACAAATTGGCCAAGGCTTGTTTACATACATAAGCCCACTTTCCTATGAGGTTCGTGAACAAATTTCGCATCATGAAATTATTTCTGATTGCTGATCCCTTAGTCTTTATGCACCATTATCAAAAAGAACTGTTTCTCCATTTCAGGAGCCTGATAGCAGATTCACATACAGCCAAGATTTTAGTACAGCAACTGTTCTTCCTGTTGACCCTAGTGAAGTGAAAAGAGAGACATTAATTACATCTAAAAAAGAATGGCAAACCCCTCAAGGATTTGTCTTCCCTGGTAGAAAATCATCGAAAGAATCGAATAAGCATCCAAAAGATCCTGATTTTGCACGTCTGGATGAGCTGAAGAAGGTATTCATATGAATGTAGATAGAGTGGGGCATAACAATTTTAAGGCTTGCCGGTCAGTCACATCATATTTTGGTAGATCGTGTATTAGATTTTATGATTCAGTAGAAGGAATGATAAGTGACAAAACGCAAAAGGTAGATCTTGGCAAATGAGGATAGATGATATCAAACAGTTTTCTTGAGAGTGATTTTGAGAGTTTTTGAAACATTTGAGAGTGATTTGCGATTGATTAAAGCTAATTTCCAGCCTCGTTCCCAGGGTGTTCTTACATCATACGCTGATCACGGAGCCGAATGAACACCCTGGTACACTTTGATCAAATGCGCCCAGAATCTGGGTGCATTAGCAGCCATTGTGGATTTAACGGTTGGCTAGGCAACGCTAAATGACAGAAAATGGCCGTTGCTCTAGCACAAATTCTGCTCGAGATAAAGTGAGAAACTAAAAGGAAGCTCTTTGAGGGTCGTATTTCAACGTTTGTGAAGGTATTTGAACAATAATCTGGATTTGGCAAGTGTGTTTAATGTGAAAATAAGCACGGTTTCTTTGGAGCTGAAACGGGCCTGAGTTCAAAATTCCAGGAACTTTCACCGCAGCTTTGAAAATTAAATGGCTAATTCCAAATTTCGGAGATAAGTAGCAAGTTATGGTTGAAATGGGTAAAGAATATGGTTTTACGTCAAATTTTGACATGCCACGGCCGTTTACCCCTCGCAAAGCGGAGTTACCGCACAAAATGGTGAACAGCCAATCAGATTGCCGAACGGCCTCTTGTATTCCAGAGTAGAGGTAGAGCAATCAACTCACTCTGGGGACGAGATTAGCTAAATTCACATAGCTTGACCCATCAAAATTTTCGGGGACACCGGGTATATTTCTTTCAATAAAGTTTTAAATCGACGAAGATTTGCAGTTTTCAAGTTAAGTACCATCTTTTGAATTATTTTATAAGACCTACATAACATTTTGTGGGTTCTTGTTTGAAAGTTTTAATGATGCAATTTCATCCCAAAGATTCTTTATATAAAACTAGGTTCTTTTAGGTGGTTTCTACTGTATCTAATTTTGAGAATCTGATTTTGTTTATATAAGGTCTGAAAATACGACCTCATCTTAACATTTCGGCGTAAGTCTTTATCAGTAAAAACTGTTTTGTTGATATCTATATTTCAAAACGAAATTTTGCTTTGAGTTAATAATAAATCTATCGCTTTGCTGGACCGTCTTTGTTTACAAATATGATTCATATATTCCGGGTGACCCGATAATTGCAAAATTTGAAAAAACCGTAGAACTTACATGATGAAGAGATTGAGGTTTAAAACCAGGAGTAAAAAAGCAATTTCGTCCTGACCTTAGCAAAGAAATATCGTACCAATCAAGTTCAAAGTGCATGTTTTACGTGATGAATGCCTGGATTCCATATAGCGATAAGTGGCGGGTCAAATGCCGAGACACGGCTCTACCGCGGTAGAGTGGACGTAAAAGTTGAATTTGGTTCAAATTTCCCGACCTTTGTGACGCTTCTGCCACACGTAATTTTAATGGAAATATAGGTCGCTGCGCTGTCTCACCACTGGTACAGTTGTGTCTCTACACTGCCCCGCAATTTATGTTTATATGGGAGCCAGGCTTAAGGGGAATGAAGGCAGCTGTTTCGAGTTGCCGCTATGACGGGACGAGTGGCCGAGTGGCTTACACAGTCTTCGTCAGGTGACTGAAGTTAAGCTTGGTCGAGTGAGATCAAACTCCCGATGGGTGAGCGCGGGAGCCTGACCTCACAACTCACCTCTTCGTACCTCGGAAGGGAAGTTAAACTAGGGGCCACATGCCTTGATGCGGCAGCACACTGGGCCTAAATTAGCTTTCAGTGGCTAGAATTCCTGACAAGCCCACTCAAAACAAATTGAGAACAAACAAACGAAAACTAGGCTAAAGAAAACGTCCAAACATCCATTGTTCCCTCGACGACACAAGGACAAAAACAAATGTCAGATTTATCAAATGCAATGAGGTATATTTTTAAACGTAACCGGGACCAGCTTTTAACCATTTCGATTCTCTTTAATTCATTTTATAAAGGACCCATGCAGCCAAGCTATGGGGTCGTTAGGGATAAATACTAAAAAGTCTGTTTCAAGTTAGATATCATGTAAAATTCCTGCGCATAAAACCAACTGAAATGTCTTTATAAGCAGTTTTGCGTCATTTTGTATGTATGTATTGCACCTTTGAGCTGCATGGATAAATGACGCCGTATCAATTATTATTTCTGTTAAGGACTTTCATTATTATTTCTGTTATTATCGTCAATCTTATATGACATCTGATACGAAACAGACTTCAGATTTAAAATCAAACTTTGCAAATTCGATACAAGCTGCAGAATGCATCTCCTAAACAGACACTCATATATTTGAAGCAATTTCTGGAATATGAGTTGTCTCTGAAACCAAGTGAGTTCTTGGCTAAACTTACAAAAAGGACATTTAAGATACAACGATATATTTTTCAAATGTTCGTAGTTTTTTCTTATATCACTTGGTAGTGAATTCAAACATGGAATGATTTTTCTTCTTTATAGCCATGGAGAGAGAATATTCTTCATGCGAATAAGCTCAAGCCAACTGTGAATAGGTAAGTCGTGTTAATCTATTGATAGTAGCCGTTAAAGAATTCTTGGAAAATTTTAAAGGTTGTCACCCAGCGTCCTTTGCGGGCATGCTACAATTTCAAACTATCTGCAAATCAGATCAACACAGTAGTCAATCAGTAATAATAATAACAATAATAATAATAATGATAATAATAATAATGATAATAATACGAATCTTTATACAGGAATTGACACTTCAACGTGTAATGCTGTTATCAACGTGTGTCCTGATGATCAAATTAAATGGAAAAGGAAAAAAGAAAACAGTAAAAACCTAACCTACCAAAAAATCTCCAAAAACTTACATTGATATTAATTGAGCTACTTACAACGGCGATAAATATGTTACATGAGAATTTAAAACTGTCAATAACTAAAATGTTTCTTGAAAAGATTACTGTAGTCGCTGAAGGATTCAGTCTTTCTGATTTCGAGATGTCCTTGTAATAGTATCGAAGTTGTTATCAACAGTGTTTAACTAACGCTGCGTTCAAGCGATGCCGGCACATTTTCAAAATGGTGAAAAATGTGACGGATGGGCCTCCCACACGAAAGCGGCACATTGTTTCCCGGAAGCCTTTGAAAACGGTAGATTTTGAAAACGGCACTCTAGCCGGCACATTTTTGAAACGGCATTGTGTGAATGCTCGAAAAAATAAAAACAGACCTTTTGTCCATGCTTTTGGAACGCGACTGATCTATTCCTAGGCTGTAGGTACATTTCTTTGGCATCAAAGTCTTGCAACGAGTTTTTGCCATCAAATTTCCTACCGTTTTCAAATTGTTCCAGCATCATGTGGCGCTAACTCAAATTTTGCTACTGTCACATTTTTCTTCGTTTTCAAAATGTGCTTGCACCGTGTGAACTTAGTCCGTAACTTCGTTAGATCATTTTATTGATAATTTTGTAAAGATACAGGTAAATTACTTAATTTCTCATTTTCAAATGAGAAAGATCTATTAAACTTACAGGCTCAGTCAACCTGTGCAATTTTAAACCATCTTTTTAAGCAAAAAAATCACTTTTATCGACTCGAGTAGCGTCCGAGCTCTTCTTTGACCATTTTCTTTTACCAAATTGCAGGGTACGCTTTTCATGGGAAGAAAGAAGCAAAGATTTCAATAATTGGAAGAAACCCGAAGAATTTTTTGGGAAACCCTCTCCCATCACTATTCACTTAGCAGGAGATACCCTTGCGAAGGAGAGAAGAGAAGCAGCAGAAGAAGAATTAAAAGCATGGAGGAGTGCACTTGTTGTTGATGACACACGTCTAAGAACCCATAGGTAACTCATTTTTTCTCTTGAATACTTTTAAAGGGTGCATACACTTTGCCAGACCAGTGCTTTACATTCAACGAACCTATTGTGAAGATTCTCAGGGGTATGTCGGCGATCCAAAGTAGACTTATGACGATGAGTCTCTTGTTTCGCTGTGCTCTTTGACTTCATGATGGCACTTCAGTCAAGAGAGACTCATAACATTACTCTTAAAACCTGGCACTATTAAGGCCCAAACTTTGCAATTCCTAAAGTACCAATCAGATTGCGAGATTTGGCAAAGAGCAAGGCTGTCTAATTTTCAATTCGAATGATGCAGTTGGCTAGACTTTGAACGAAGCTGCTGCAGCAGGTAGTTGAAGATGTCTCTGGTTTGTTTTGGTCTTAAAAATATGGAAAATGTAGCGCTGAGGGACTCATTTTGTACTTACCAGATAAACCGAACTTCCTTCTTCAGATTTATACCAAGTTTCGTTGATTAAATGTCAGCTGAACTTGGTTTTCATCACATTTACTTTCCGAGGAGTGGCCGTTCAACAGAGCTACGGCAGTCGTTCGATCCTGATTCGATCGATCGAATGTAGGAGATATGGCCGGGTTTTTCACTGTTTCATTATGAGTCCCTCTTGAGCAAGGTTTACCACAGGGATACAAGGGACTCATCGTCATAAGTCTTGATTCAAAGCCTTGCATCAGCCCACAAAGCTTGCTTCACATCAGAGCAAGACGCGTTAGAACCATCATCATCTTTTCAATTTTTTATCAAGAGTCTGCACGCAGGCAAGGATTCAGGATCAAACAGTGAAAACGCTGACCCAGCCAATAGACCTTTTAGCTATTCTATTAAGCCTATTTTAACCGGGAGAAAAAAAGTGATTTTGTACTGGGGGTGAGCAGGGGTAAATTTTGTAATAATAGAAATTTCAGTTTGTTTACATTTTGCACCATAGCCAATCAACGAGCTCTAATTCGATCACGTGATAAACTACTTCGCGCGTCGAGAGTCGTAGCTGTGGAGAAAACCATAGGAAAACTACCCTCTCAACGTTTGGTCGCCGCGAAAATATACTTTCGAAGAAGCTTTAGAAATTTTAAATCTGTGTTGTCAGATAAATTTCCTAACCAGGGTTGCTTGCCCACTTGTCTGCTATACCTGGTTTTTGCGAAATAATTCCTTGAAACTCCGTCATTTCACGGAACCTCTCACCTCCTTTGAAGTAGCCGAGGTTCAGCGCGAAAAGGAACGATGATATGGCACTCTTAACATCTAAAATCAGTTCCAGACTGGAAATTAAGGTTACAAAACATTTTATTTTGATTTACCGGAAAGTAGTATTTCAGCAACCATCCTAAGTGGCCGTCAGTTGGCCCTGTGGCCCTGTCAACAAAATTTGCATAACAAGGAAAATTAGCATGTAAGGGTTTCTCTTGGAAGTGTTTTGGCGGGAGTTTTGTCAATTCATCCTCTTATTATTCAAAACTGGACTGAAAAAATTATTTGGTTGCTTCAATAAATGATGAAAACCTTGGGACAAAATTAAATAAGATTGTGGCACCTTTTGGCAGCAGAACTGGTAAAATAGGAGATAAGATCATGAAGAGTTTGTACAATTAATCAGTCGATGAGAAATAGAATGTTGTTTCCGACATCTTGATTTCGCAAACTCTATGGCCATGAAGGTTTCCCCAACGAGTGACATAAAAAAGGGAGCAGAAGAGTTAAAAGAAGTCAGTCTTGAAAGGTAAGTGGATTAATTTGTAAAAGGATGAATCACATAACTCATGTCTTCTTAAACGTCGGATTTAACTTCGCCTTCAAATAAAATTGGAGAATGACGAACTTTTATAAATTCTTCCGAAATTTATGAATTTGAATTTACACACCTGGGTCGGAAGCATTCCAGCTACAAAGATTTATGTGACATAGAATTGAAATTCAAGATGTTCTTACCTTGGAACAGGGTCCTTATCAAATTTCCTTGCACGTTTTACACTCAAGTTTTATATGGAGAAACTCAACCCATAGAAGATCACTAAAAGGCTAAGGAACTCGAGAACTGGCAAAAAGCATTTGGAAATTTCCAGTTTAGTCAAGGAAAGCCTCGGCATAGTTTAATTTATATATTTTACCTGTTTCCTGTCTTATATTACTCGGAAGGTATCTACTTGAGTTAATGTCTAAACATACGAGTACTGTTTTGAAATTTTCACGAGGGTACAAACGATTTTTATGGAACGCGTAAGAAACTCAATTCTTGACCGAAATCTGATAATTTTGATAATAAACCTTTTGATAAATAAACCTTCAATACTTGACTAAATTGTTAATCTCTTACAAATAAATGTGTATTCTTTTAACATTCATCGAAAGGAGAATTTATCGTAATCACTAAATTTGGAGAATCCAAATTCAAATAACACAAAACTTTGTTGTACAACTCTGTTGTGCAACTATTTCTTACTCTACTCTTTCAGTTGACCGGCCAAAGTCTTGTTTGGTGTTGTCTTAGTGTTTTTATTTTCCGAAGAAACCAGCAAATGATTCTTCATGTTACACTCTGATCAGTCGACGAATTGGCAAAAACACCTGCTAAAACACCCACAAGAGAAACCCTTCCATGCTGATTTTTCTTGTTCTGCAAATTTCGTTGCCACGGCTAACTGACGACCGTTTAGGATAAGCTGCTGCAACACATTGTTCTGGTAAATCAAAATTGAATGTATTATTATTTTGGAACTGAATTTAGCCGTTTAAAGTGCCATTTTGTCGTTGCTAAAGACAAAGATTAGTTTTATTGCGCCGGAACTCAGCTCTATCAAAGGAAACGAGTGGTCCGTGAAACGAAGAAGTTTGAAGAAATTATTTCACAAAAACAAGGTACGGCAGACAAGTGGGCAAGCAACCCTGGCTAGGATATTAATCTGACAACACAGATTTAAAATTTCTAAAGCTTCTTCGAAAGTATATTTTCGCGGCGACTAAAAGTTGAGAGGGTAGTTGTCTTATGGTTTTCTCCACAGCTACGACTCTCGAAGCGCGAAGTTGTTGATCATGTGATTAAAATGGAGCTCGTTGATTGGCTATGGTGCAAAATGTAAACAAACTGAGATTTCTATTGTTACAAAATTTACCCCTGCTCTGGGGGTGTTTTTCTCTCCCCCCCCCCTTTATCATCTTCGCAACTATAATAGCTATTACAATGAAACTTGCACTGTGTTATAATTAAGCAAAGTGTGCCACTTTTTCAGAGAAATATTATGAGTTTCGGTTGACCGAAGCGCCATCATCAAGGCAAAGAGCTCAGGGAAACAGGGGACTCAAGGTCATAAGTCTATTGGCTCTTATATGAATGTTGAATGGAAACGTCTATTCATCTTATCCAAAATGCTAAGAAATATTGACAAAGTCTTTTCTAACTTCAATCTTGTCTTCATCAGATGTGCAACTGAAACAGAACTCAAATCCAAGGGTTTCAAGTCAGCATCCCAAGTGGCACGACTCGAAGACATCTTAAAAGACCCCCCTAAGAAGCACGCATTATTGCATGTGAATCGGATACCAGCATTGTCTGTGGTTCTAAACCCGACTGTTGACTCATCACTGAAGTACTATGAACGATTAGAGCTAAGATCAGCAGGCCTTGAGACTAAAGAAGACAACTGTGGATTTCTTCCTGGACCCCTTGATGGTAGAAGTTGGTTATTGGAAAAGAATAAGGTCCCGTCATTGGATTACAATCATGACTACTTTGATGCAGTGAAAGGCGCCGATTTCAGGTAATGAAATCAGTTTCCGTGTCAGGGTATGTTTGATTGGTAATTCGACAGAGTAGAAACTGCGTACAGTGACGTCATCGACCAATCTGAGATAAGGAAGTGTTTGGGTAGATAAGCTTTTTGAAACGATAAATCAAGAGTTTAAGGCCAAAGGAACAAAATATCAAGTGTTGCCAAATTTTGGGATCTGTTGGAGGGAGCTAGCTGGACTGAAAGTTACGAGTTTTCGGGCATGTTTGTTTGTTTTCAATTTGTTTTGAGTGGGCTTGTCAGGATTTCTAGCTACTGAAAGCTAATTTAGGCCCACTGTGCATGCCGCATCCAGGCACGGGACCCCTAGTTTAACGTCCCTTCCGAAGGACGGCGAGGTGAGTTGCGAGGTCAGGCCTCAATGGTCACCCATCCGAAATCTGACCTCACTCGACCAAGCTTAACTTCAGTCACCTGACGAAGACTGTATAAGCCACTCGGCCACTCACCCCGTGAGTGCGTATTTTCTGCTCTGTCTGGTAATTCCGAACCTACCAAATTCTGAAAGCGGTAAACTGCGCAGAGACGGAGACACAGTCTTCGATCAAACACAAAATTCTTCAAAGCAGCAGGTTTCAGATTTATCCTTGCGAAGAACCGGTTTCCTGTTGAAAAACACGGAGATGAGTCTGGTGCTTGGTAACAAAGAGTAAAGTTGCCGATTACCGAAGCAACTTAAGAAAAGTTGCCTCGTTCTTAGAGCTCTGCAAATTCCGAGTCTTCCAAGCCTACCGTTTTCAGGGTTAGTACCAATCAAACACACCTTGAGTTTCATGTTTAAATGTCTCACTATATTCAGTATATAAATCACACTGCTGCAATACAATGCAATAATTTTCGATTCCAATCTTTGGTTTAAACATTTACGTTTTGATCTTATATTGGTTTGACAGTCCGGTGTTTCACTTTGTACATTCACGAGTACTAATGAAAACAGATAAAATTAAAGAAAGGAAAAAGTATTTTGATGAGTTTTTAATGAATTTCTTGGACTGATTTCTTGGTATGTGTATGTACTGATTGCTCCCCCTGGGGCCTGGATGTGGCTTGCATAATAGGTTTCAGTTAGCTTAAAAAGCTTGGAATCTTTCCATGCAGAAGTAGTTGTCATTCGCCCAATAGTTGTTTTCATTGTTGATGTAAAAAAGTGTCTATTTTCTCTGTAGGGTTTATAACACGCCAAAGGACAGTGTCTATAAACGACAAATCAAGCCCCTCTCGAAAGACGAAAAAGACAATCACTTATTTCAAAAATCAACAACAGAAACGGCGTAAAGGATACAGAAATTGAGGTATGGACTAATCAATTTATAACAAAATTTATAACAACATTCGAAGAAGCCCAACATCTACAAAATGCAAATATTTTGGTAGTAAAAAAGTGATGTAAATTTTGTAATATATCTGAGATATTGTATTTTTAGCCTAAGATCTGATATTTTTATAACTATTTTGACTGACTTGTTTTGCTGAGTTGAAAATCTTCAAGGATAGTATTTGTCAATGATGACATGTAAGGCCCTGTTTACACGAGATCGGAGTGAAATTGAATTGGATCCATTTGGATTCAGTTCACTTTTCGAAGGGACGTTTACATGGGATCAGATCCATGACTGTGTCCGTTTACACAGCATCGGATCCCAAGCGGATCCACTTCTAAAGCAGATCATTTTGTAAGAAGGTTGTCAATTTGAATAGTAACAAGAATAAAAGCAAATACGGAAAATATAGAGTTAGGCTGAGAAGGGTGAACTACTCTCCATCCTACCTTGAAATTGCCAATGTATGCTGCTTGTTCGACGTCCAAAGGCAAGTTATTGCAAGAATTTGCACACTGGAAAGGTACAGCTTCTGCCCACTGCATGTTTTCATCCTTGGATTAAGGACATTGGCAGTGGCATCAACAGTAGGAACAATTACTATCGCGTTTCTCAAAGCCAGGCCGCCAAGAGGGGGGCAGGATGGGCAATTAGCCCTAGGGCCTCAGGGTCTAACGGGCCTCATAATTGCAGATTTTTAACATTTTGACTGCCGGAATTGCTCTGAAATGCATTTTAAATCAATCTAGATGGCATGATCATAAAACTTTCTGCTCGCTTCGCTCGCAGGGGTCCTCACTTCCCAGCTTTGCCCCATGGGCCTGCCAAAGCTCTCGCTGGCCCTGCTCAAAGCACATGATCGCAGCTGCCAGAAAAAGAAAGGGTGGGAAGCCTCAATTTCTTAACTAAGCCTGCTAACAATACAGCTAAAATAATTCATTCTCATACCAAAATAATCTAAAATCTAACTTACTTTCAACAGTGCAAGTAAAATAATCATTTCTTATACCGGTATGATAATAATCTCAAATCTAATTCAAGTGAAATCTAAGCATCGTTTAGAAAGCGCAGCTCAATGATGAATTTAATTGCAAAGAAGTGGATGAAAGTCATTATTAGTACCGGCCCAGCAGATATGTTGACTGAATTTGTCATGTTTGTCAACATATCTGCTGTGCTGGACTTAATCATTATTTTTTTCGCCTTCCTTGTTATTAATTTCACTATTCCCAGTGATTAGAAATAAAGTTTGCGTCCTAATTGCTTTTGGAAATTGAGAAGAAATTGTAATTTTAGTTTAAGGTGCTGGGAGGCCCATGATTGTGAGAGCCAGAAAGCGAAAGTATAGCCAAACTCTTTTTTAAGCTGTGCGCAGGTCCTCGACTTCTTAACTAAGATCGTGAACAATACATCTAAAATCATTATTTCTCATACCAAAATAATCTCAAAGCTATTGCAAGTAATTAGAAATAAAGCTTACATCCTGATTAGTTATTGAGTAACTGCAAAGAAATCGTTGTTGTCTGCGAAACAGATGTTTGAGAAAGCATTTTATTTGCAGAAGAGCAGATGTTTTTTTCATTGAAGAAGCAAAGAACAGATTTCCAGTTTTTGTCGTATTTTGGTGCGTCGTACAAATCAGAAGGTGAGTATAGCATACTTTTATGTTCTTTTGTATTTATTGAGTCAAGAGAACAATCCCTTTATGAAAGGTCATTGCTCCCGGATGTCAAGACAATAACACTGGCAAGTAAATCCATATAAATATATATATATATATATATATATATATACATATATATATATATATATATATATATATATATATATATATATATATATATATATATATATATATATATATATATATATATATATATATATATATATTTATATATATATATATATATATATATATATATATATATATATATATATATATATATAAATATAAATATAAGCGGTAAATCTAAAGCGGTGAAGAGTTTTGTTACGGACATTCCTGTCTTTTATAGTATGGCGGTTTGGCGGATTTGGCCATATTTTTTATGCGGAATACGTTTGATGCAAGAATATCAGCGTTGTATACGGTTTTTGTATTGTTGCACGGTTGCGGAAAATCGGAATTCAAGAGAACGTTTTACGGTTTTTCGCTTGCTTCGTAGAGCCTTCTGGGTCTTCTACGAGCTAACCGTTATTATCTATCAGTCCTTTGCATAGTTGTAACAGTACGGTCATCATAAATTGTAGATTCAGAAAAATTACCTCAGGATTCCTGCTTCATTTACGTGAAATACAATAGCTATCCTGAAAAGAACATTTATTGTACTGAAGAAGACTGACGGTTGCGGTTTATGAGAGAAAATAGCTTGCGGTTGACGGGTAAGAGCTCAAATTTTGGCGGTTTTGCTTCTTTGAAACACCCTATAATAGATCTCCTCAAAGGACAAGTCCGGGGTTGGTAGTCTATTAATGGTGCCTTTGATTATAACGAAATAAATGGACAAAACCTCTCAAGGTTTACAACTTTTAGTATACCAAAGGCCACTCACAGAGGTTTTTATCCGCGCAGTTCCAAAACAGGTAGATTGCAGCGAAATGTACTCTTAGCGCAGATTTGGATCGTTTTGCGAAATAAGTCGAAAACAAATAGTTGCTAGAAAATTGGCAGTAGTGCAGCCGCCAGGAATTTGCTAGCACGAACATACAAACAACTTTTAAGGTCGGTGATTGGAGAGAAAATACTTTACTTTTCCGGGCCAATGCACCTGTCACACGACCGACGGCTGTGGAAAGAAAAGAGGTAGAGAAAACGAGTGGATGGTGGGTGGGGCAAAAAACAAACTGCTCTATTCTTGTGCAATCAGCTCGCCGCCTCACTGCACTCTCTCGCCTGTGATTATTGGCAACTGATAAGCATGCTAGAATTACTCTTTACACTCCTCACGGGAACAGGTACTCCACGTGCAGCCGATACATTCCAACACAAGAAACTACTTCCAACGATATTATCACAATGACAAAAGTAAAACCAAAGCCACAAGGGACAAAGCCCTATTGACTAAGAAACTAATAATAACGCGTTCAATTAATTGCCATTAAATTTCATTCAATCGCCATTAATTGTTGCACAGAAAATTTTATGGAGTTATCTTCATCTTAGTTTAAAGTTATGAAGGGTTGACCGTATAACAGACAAAAAATTAAAACTACCGTACTCCCAAAAAGATATTGTATTTCCAGCAATAAATAAGATATTGTGACAAAATTTGGAGAGAAGATGTGAAACAGATAGTTATGAAAGTCACAATAAAGAAATAGCCTACGAATTAGCAAAAGAGTTACCCGGACGAATCTGGGCAGGGGCTATTTAAGCCCCCTCTCCCGGTCCACATAGAGATGATTTTCATTTTATTATCTTAATTTTCTTTTAATTTTTTCAAAATTTACTTTAGCGGCCCAAGCTAGATAAACAATGGTTTACTTGGGTCGCGTAGAATACAAGTGCTTTTTAATAGACGCATTGTTTACTGTAACAACTTGTATTTTACGAATAGAACTGAATTGAATTGAGTGATATTGCTATCCTATGCTGCAAGGGACAAAGCATGGTTTAAATCTTCTTTTTATGAGAGAAATATTTTGTCTACAAACCAACCAGTATCACCTCAGAAATTATTGCGATTTTAACTTACCAAGAGTGAGATCAGTCATATATGGCTCAGAAACTTTTCGATATAGGGGTCCACAGTTATGATGTACACTTTCAGTCTCAATTAGACACTCTACTAACTTGATTGAATTTAAGACCAAAATCAAAGTCTGGGAAGTAGGCTCTACTGAAATTTTGTACTACTTCCATGTTTTATAATGATTTTGAAAGCTGCCTTATTTTATTAGTTCAGAATCTTAACGGAGTGACCAATTTTAGCCAGGAAAATTTCTTAAAATATTAGAATATGTTAGCTATTCAATCAGCTATTGCAAAATATCATTCCTTGTATACTCAGGGAGCAGTAGCTTTTCAATCGCTGGGAGTTTTTGACTCACCCGGTAGTATAGTATAGTATAGTATAGTATAGTATAGTATAGTATAGTATAGTATAGTATAGTATAGTATAGTATAGTATAGTATAGTATAGTATAGTATAGTATAGTATAGTATAGTATAGTATAGTATAGTATAGTATAGTTTAGTTTAGTTTAGTTTAGTTTAGTATATTATAGTATAGTATAGTTTAGTATAGTATAGCATAGTATAGTACAGTATAGTATAGCATACCATAGTATGGTATGGTATAGTATAGTATAGTATAGTATAATATAGTATAGCATAGTATAGCATAGTAAGGTATGATATAGTATAGTGTCGTAAAGTGTAGCATAGCATGGTATGGTACGACATAGTAATGCATAGTATTGTATAGTGTAGTGTAGCATAATATAGTATATTAAAGTATACTATAGTATAGCATGGTATAGTTTAGTATATTATAGTATAGCATAGTATCGTATCAATTAGATATTAGATTGTTCGTAGTGTTGTTGAATATAGTTTATCATTGCGTGTCTTTGTATATTGGCCATGGGGTAGTCATATCCGGGTCATATCGTCCCTGCAGCGTTGTGTAGTAATTAGAAACGTATATAGGGTATCCAAAAATAATTTGTGGCTGCTGTGGGGGAGCTATAGATTCAATTACCTCGACTTTTACACAGTTGCATAGGTCAGCTTCACCCTAAGAGTTTGAGATCTTGCTTGAGTCATGTGGCATGCTGATTTATGGCAGTGAAAAGGCAAAATGAGTTGTTGCTTCAAAAACAGCACTTCTATTGCTCTCCAGTAATGTCGAAATAAAGTAAATTCTCAAAGAAAGGGTTCTAGCATTGCATCAAAATTTTTGCTACATTGTTTAAAGGTAGAAAATGCTCTCTTATGAATTGAAAACACTGCTAGCTCTTTAACAGACGCTAGAACCCTTTCTTTGAAAAATTACTTTATTTTAGCATTGCTAGAGAGTAATGGAAGTGCTGTTTTCGAATAAGCAACCTTTTATTTCGCCTTGTCTCTACCATAAATCAGCAACCACTTGCCACATTGGCTCATAAAAGCTCTCAAACTCTAAGCTGAACCCTCACCTATGCAGCTGTGCAAAAACCAAGATGATAGGATCTATGGCTCCTCCACAGCAGCCATGCAAAGGAAATCGGAGATCAATTTTGGTACACCCTGTAGTAGAATGTAAGATATGTTGTAACATTTTTTAAAATATGTTAAAAGGAATACAATAACTACGAACAAAGAAATAAGTCTTATCGACCGAATACAAAGCTAAGACCTTGTCTTCTTTCTTCTGATAGGCCAACAAACACAATGTTTACAAATGAAGAAACAAAGCTTACTGACCAAATTCAAAACTTTGACCATATTCTTTCTCCTGATAGACTATCGAATACAATGGGTACAAACAAAGAAAAGAAGCTTGAAGACCAAGTCAATGCATTGACAGTTCATGGTGCTTCGAGGATCTTATCAGCAAAATCAAAATGTGCAAGATACACATGGCTTATACTCGTCGCCTCCACAGTCTCATTTCTGATATACTTCGCAATCTCAATAACAAAGAAGCATCTCAGTTATGAAGTCTATATGTCTGCTACTCAACAGCGTAAGACCATAATAAGACTGCCATCAATAACTTTTTGCAATTCAAATGCTTGTGCATGGGATTCCTATATAAAAGAGGCCCCGGTGGCTCAAGAATTCCCGGAAAATTGCTCCATGACCGATTTGAAATATTTTACAAATGAGATGAATCAACGGTTCTTTCTTTTTGCTTGCAAAACGTTCTTGGGGAATTACAACGGGAAGACATCAGCAGTTGGACAGGACATACCCGAATATTTCCGATTCCCTCAACATTTCTCGTTTCTGCCACATATCTATCCATGCTATACGTTAAAAGGGAACGACAGATTTGCGCAGTATCTAGGGGGTCAAAGAGCTGGCCTTCATATGATCTTATATTATGACAAAAATATCACACTACAAGAGACATATGATGGGCCTTTACAAGATGATAGGGAGGGGATCTTCGTTGCTGTTCATGACAAAAGGCAGACATTTCATGGTTATGAGGGAGTGTATATCTCTCCAGGGTTTCACACTCGCATTGCATTGCAGAAAAATGTTGTCACTCGCAAGCCAAGACCATACCCTTCAAAGTGCGTTAAAGAAGGCGAGGAAACGTACAAGAGTGTATTTCCCGGCAGAAACAGCTACGAAAATTGTTTCCACTCCTGCTTTTACAGGATAATGTACGAGGATTGTGATATTGTTATGCCAGAGATGAGAGCTTTCATGTCAAAAACTTACTACCCTACAAGGAGTAATTTTTCATGGTATGTTTTCATGGAATGCTTTAAACAAGTCAAACCCTCAAAATTCAACGAATGTAACTGCCAACTGCCTTGCAACGAAGAAACTTACGACACTAAGGTTACCATGAACCCATGGCCTCAGAGATGGCAGATGGAGTTACTGCAACCGATTTTGCGAAGCGTTACTGGAGACTACAACCGTAACTTCACATTACAAGACATGAGAGAGAAGCTCATCAAAGTCAGTCTGTATTATGAAGCAATATCAATCACAAAGTACGAAGAAAAAGAGGTGTATTCCTTTGAGAGTATCATGAGTGATTTTGGTGGACAAATGGGACTGTTTATCGGAGCATCGTTCCTTTCGCTGGCTGAAATTGTTGCATTCGTTTGGTTCTTGTTGAAGCGATGGCTTAGTGGGAAGGGGGCTGTGAAGAATAACCCTGACTCATGAAGGGGCAGAGATGGGAGTACAACGCAGCACAACATTAGAAGACACACTCAATGATTAGCACAGACGTAGGACCTGGGAGTACTGGGGGAACCAACCCCCAGGATTTTGCAAAGAACGAAAATTACCCGTTTTGTTTCAGAAAGCAATCCCTTAGCTTAATGAGAGCAGCACATTGAAGTATACCCGCCTCCCCACAAGTTTGAGCATGGGCAATGATGCACCTTGTTTGTAGCTAAGAAATTAAAGTTCTTACCTCTATATTACCGTACTTTTCTTCGTTGTTTTCCCTTTGACCCAAGCCTAAGCAGTGCTAGAAATCAAATTCAAATGGCTCCTGCGCGTCTCAACGCTGTATCCTACATAGCGTTGATAGGAAGTTTGAAACGAGGGTGGACAATGTGTAGGAACTAACTGTTCAGGCGAGCAGGAGCCATTTGAATTTGATTTCTAGCACTGGTTAGGCTTGGGCCAAAGTGAAAAGAACGAAGAAAACTAACGGTAATATAGAGGTAACAACTTTAATATTTGAAGCTACAAACACGGTGCATAATTGCCCATGGTTTGAGACGCTTCATACTGCCATGAATGTCATCAATGGTCTTTTTATTATCATAAAGAAAGGCAAATAAACTACATCTATATATAATATTCTATGGCTGCCAACAGCTGGCGAGGGCATGGTGTCTGTGATGTTTATGAGTTCCAACTGCGACAGCCACGTACATCAGTGAAAAAATTAAGGCCCTGTTTACACGGTACCGTTTTGTTTCATAGGGTAAGGTGGGTAATTTGGGTGTTGAAATCCATTGCATTTTTCGAAATAAAAAGAGCACTCCCACAAGCTCGTTGGTAATATTAAAGATACTTTTTCGTTTTACCTACATTAAGCATTTTCTCGGTCTTGGAAACTTGTTCCCGTTCTTTAATTTGAAGCTTGAATGTATTTGGAATTTTTCATTTTCCTCACTTTTGCGTGTAATTTCAACCTGTCGGCGTGAAATTTGTGTCTATTCGTAAAAAGCAGGATCTATTTCATTGGCAGTACTGTAAATTCAATCGAATATAATTTTACAATGCTTTTATGGATACCTCTGATTCGACTTTTAGAGTTTCCTTGCCAGAGACTTGAAAACTTGCACAGAGAAAATCAAAAATAAATTCTAACAATATCAGCGCATATTGCAAAGCCTAGGCCCACTCCTGAATACGGAAATGTGAACAATATTTCCTTCGAAATAAAAAAGATGTGAGTCCTTGTATCTTGCTTTGAAACCACTAAAACATGAACGGAAAAATACACCTTATGCTCTATTCGATGTATACATCCATTTGCTTGCAATAATATTTACATGTTTGTTTTGATTTGGGAGCCATCGCTAATTCTTGCACAACGCAATCCGTAACAAAATCCCAGTAGACCCAAATCACCCCACCTTGCAAAATAATTGAAATGAAATCTGCCGAATCGCAAAAAAGTCCGAAAAACTTGTTGCACCTTTCCAAATGATTGAACATGAGATTGAAAGCCTGTTTTTCATTAAACCGTTCTGAGACAATGATCGGCGATGAATTACGATTTCATGACAACCAGGCTTAATGACTTATTCACGAAAAGAAGTCGCAAGTTTGCGTTCTACGCTGTCAGATCATGATAAAAGTTTAGGTCGGGGAAAATCTTGAAACTGAAGCACTAGAAATCATCAAATAATTCTTCAACACCACTTAAATACCCATTGCTAACCATGATCCTTTTTGGCGCCAATATCGACTTTCGTGTTATCTGATAGTCATTTTTTGACTAAGTTCCCTTTGTCTTGCATTTCAATCAGCGCACAAAGGATCATGGTCAGCAATGGGTCTTTAAGCAACTCCTAAAAGTAGCAGATTTCAACACTCATGGAGTCATGAATCAGAGCTCTGAACTTACGATCGCTTTAAAAGTGAAGCAGGTGATAGACCCACATCTCCCCGTAGACCCCGTAGATTGGGGCTCAGTTTACATGCAAAAACGGTAGAGCTGATAATAGATTTCATTCACAAAACTGGTAATTTTTCATGAGAAAATTTTAGCTTTGCTTGTGCCACGAAGTAACTAAGTCCTTTTGTTCTTTCTGTTTGTCATTTTCTACTGCGTTTGTTCCACGTTTGATGCAAGGCATATATTATGTGAATTTGAATATCTGTGTAGGACATTTTATTATATAGATATTCAAATATGCATATACCGATGAAGACACCTTCATCCTTCATTATGAATATGGTGCACCTATAAGCGGCCTATAGATATTCAAATATGCATATACCGATGAAGACACCTTCATCCTTCATTATGAACATGGTCCACCTATAAGCGGCCTATGGATATTCAAATATGCATATACCGATGAAGACACCTTCATCCTTCATTATGAACATGGTGCACCTATAAGCGGCCTATAGATATTCAAATATGCATATACCGATGAAGACACCTTCATCCTTCATTATGAACATGGTGCACCTATAAGCGGCCTATAGATATTCAAATATGCATATACCGATGAAGACACCTTCATCCTTCATTATGAACATGGTGCACCTATAAGCGGCCTATAGATATTCAAATATGCATATACCGATGAAGACACCTTCATCCTTCATTATGAACATGGTGCACCTATAAGCGGCCTATAGATATTCAAATATGCATATACCGATGAAGACACCTTCATCCTTCATTATGAACATTGTGCACCTATAAGCGGCCTATAGATATTCAAATATGCATATACCGATGAAGACACCTTCATCCTTCATTATGAATATGGGGCACCTATAAGCGGCCTATAGATATTCAAATATGCATATACCGATGAAGACACCTTCATCCTTCATTATGAACATGGTGCACCTATAAGCGGCCTATAGATATTCAAATATGCATATACCGATGAAGACACCTTCATCCTTCATTATGAATATGGGGCACCTATAAGCGGCCTATAGATATTCAAATATGCATATACCGATGAAGACACCTTCATCCTTCATTATGAACATGGTGCACCTATAAGCGGCCTCTAGATATTCAAATATGCATATACCGATGAAGACACCTTCATCCTTCATTATGAACATGGTGCACCTATAAGCGGCCTATAGATATTCAAATATGCATATACCGATGAAGACACCTTCATCCTTCATTATGAACATGGTGCACCTATAAGCGGCCTATAGATATTCAAATATGCATATACCGATGAAGACACCTGCATCCTTCATTATGAACATGGTGCACCTATAAGCGGCCTATGGATATTCAAATATGCATATACCGATGAAGACACCTTCATCCTTCATTATGAACATGGTGCACCTATAAGCGGCCTATAGATATTCAAATATGCATATACCGATGAAGACACCTTCATCCTTCATTATGAAGATGGGGCACCTATAAGCAGCCTATAGATATTCAAATATGCATATACCGATGAAGACACCTTCATCCTTCATTATGAATATGGGGCACCTATAAGCGGCCTATAGATATTCAAATATGCATATACCGATGAAGACACCTTCATCCTTCATTATGAACATAGTGCACTTATAAACGGCCTAACGTGAAACAAGCGTCAGTATCCACCTGTAGTCTGTCATGATCGTTTTATGTGTAGCTATCTGTAATTGAATATTTAGTTTGTAATTAGGTTGGATATTTCTTTATGTTAAGACAATCGGGTAGTCATTGTCTATTGCTCCTTGTGGTATCGTTCCTGTAATGTGGTATAGTCGTATATTAATCACAAAATAAGAAAATCCTCGATTAATTAACTAAGACTGTCAACAATACATCTAAAATCATTATTTCTCATACCAAAATAATCTCAAAGCTATTGCCAGAAATTAGAAATAAAACTAATAACCTGATTAGTTATTGGGTAAATGCAAAGAAATCGCTGTTGTCTGCGAAACAGATGTTAGAGAAAATAGTTTATTTGCAGCAGAGCAGCTGTTTTCTTCATTGAAAAAGGAAAGAACAGATTTCCAGTCTTTGTCATGTTTTGGTGCATCGTACAAGTCAGAAGGTGAGAATAGCATACTTTTATGTTTTTTATATTTGGTGAACCAAGAGAACAGTCCTTTTATGAAGGTCATTGCTCCCGGATATCAAGACAGTAATATTGGCAAGTAAATCTATATGAATATATATAAGCGGTAAATCTATATACATATATTTATTTACTAATGAAGGCTTTCGCCGAAACGTTTAAAGAATGTGTTTTTTATGAGTTTTTATATCTGTTTTAATTCGCATTGAGGAGGAGCTGATGAGAATTTATATATTTATATGCATATATATATATATACAAGTGGTGAAGAGTGCCATAACAGACATTGTTGTTGTAACACTTTCCCGTATCGCAGCTCTTCACGCCTACTGCTTACCTCCAAAAATTTCAGAAAACGATGAGAAATAGCGGACGATAAAGGATTGCCTGTGATCCAATTCTTTTCTTCTTACAGTCTCTTGGAGGTAATGTGAGGAGGGGTTTTGTACCCAAATTTTAGAAATTCAATGCAACAATAGGCCTTAACCTTCGACCTTTCTTTGTGAATGCGGTTGTCAGCCATAGAAATGCGATGGCAATGTTCAATCTTAGCTGAAAACAAGTTTTGCAGTTGCTTTTTCCAACCAGTGAGGGAGTAAAAGCTTGCAAATCGTTGATATTATTTTGCTGCAGTATCTATCTGGCTCGTGGTTAAGTATTTCGATGCGCAGTTGGATAAAACGAAGTTACAGAAGAGTTGTTTCAGAGGCTCTCCCTATGTTTCAGAGGCTCTCCTCAAATGAATTATTTCATAATTTACATGTTCAAGTCCATTTTAAGATTTACTTGATTGAAATCGGTCATTCCGCTCTGGAGTTATGAGGGATTATGTCAAGAAAACGCCCCCCCCCAAGAACCATAAAGACGTGCTCAAAATCACCAACAAAATCTCCCAAATATTTCTTCCTTATAATATTTATACGACCAATGCAATTCACAAGGAATGCAGCATCCTGAAACTCACTGATTTGTATTGATTTCAAACCTGGTTTCCGTATAATCGCAAGGAGTCGCAGAGAGTCGCAATGAATTGCAGAGAGTCGCAAGGGGCTGCAATTATTGTGACTTGAAAAAGTGGTTTCCATATGATCGCAAAGGATCGCAACGGATCCCAACTAACTTCACTTTTATCAAATTTCAAACCAAACTTGTGATCACGGAAGTGAGATTATCCATCAAAACAATAGAGTTGTTATCGCAAGGAATTGCAAAAGTAGTGAACAGTGGTTTCCATTAATCGCAATGGATCGCAACGAGTCGCAGTGAGTTGCAGAGATAAAAAAATCCTGTCTTTGTGACTGCTTGCGACAGGCGATCGCAAGGAGTTGCAAACAAATTTTAAGCCGGTTTCCATATGATTGCAGAGAGTCGCAAGCAAACTTGATCACTTTTATTGCGATTCGCTGCGATTCCTTGCGAATCCTGGCGACTATATGGAAACCAGGCTTAAGATCTTACAATCTATGCACAAAGTGCACTACAATAAAGTTGAGCTACCCTCAGTCCTTAAAGGAAACTTTGAAAAAATGAAAGTAGTCTAGTTATAAATATCTAACGCGTTAAAGTAAGGACTTTAAAATTTCTCGAGCTAATTACAAAACATGGGGTGACAACATGTAAAGAATAGCTTCATTGACAATGACAAATACTAACTTCAAAGAGTGCAAATTCAATATCAATAGCCACATAACCCATTTCCTTGTCAATATTCAAGAATAAGAATTCAAGAAAATTTTGAAAAAAACTTTAAACTATCGTAATTTCTAAACCGCTTGACGAAAGATCAAATAATTTTGAAGAAAACCATAGTTTTTGGATGCCTACGATATGGTATCAAGCAAAACTCTCTCACTCTTCTGGTTTGTGATTTAGAAATTTGATGACGTCACATCATAAAATGAGCTGAAATATAAAACAGGGTGTAATTTCGACAAATAGTGAAGATTTCTGAAAAGTCCAACGGTAGAATCATAGAAAAGTGACTAAAGTTTCCTTCAAGTCATTCAGATCAAAGAAGTAGGTTAATGAATTTTACACCCGCCTTTTTTCGTAGATTTAAGGATTTTGCAACCTATGCTCACAAACGGGGCACAATGTTTTGGTACACTCTGTATTAAAACTTAAGATATATCTTTATATTTCTATATGTACCGGGTGAGCCAGAAAAAAGTTCCTAGTTTTAAAAATTCGTAACACAAAAGGTACTTCACAAATTTGAATGATTCAAAGTCCACTTAAAAGCCAAAAGATCTAAGTATTTTTGTGATTTTTCTTGCTGTCTTACCAGCACTAGAAGTACAAGTAAATTCAAATTTATAAAAATTTTATTATTGCGAAGTGACTGAAAAAGAGCCTAAAACATCGATCAAATGGTAAGGACTCTCTTCGCGCCGAACAATAGGCAATGGGCCTTTCACTTCTGTCAAGAGTTATAAGACGTAGGTTTTCAAACAGATACTAAGGATTTTCAATCCCATGGCAATAAATGTACAGAGGATAGCTCTCACCCATGAGAAGTTGCATTTTCTTCACTGTTCTTTGCACGCAGTCCCTTATCATTTGATCAACGTTTTAGGCCCTTTTTCAGTCATTTTGTAACCATGAATTTTTTTAATGTTCAATTTACCTATGTTTTTGGTGCTCGTAAGACAGCCAGAAAAATCTCAAAATTACTTCAATATTTTACTAGGATTTGAATCATCCAGGTCTGTGAAGTACTCTTGAATCTATGAATTTTCATAAGTGAGAACTTTTTTTCTGGATCACCCGGTATAAAGAGAATGCCATAACTACGAACAAAGAAATAAGTCTCGTCGACCGAATACAAAGCTAAGACCTTGTCTTCTTTCTTCTGATAGGCTAACGAGCATAATGGCTACCAACGAAGAAGCAAAGCTTACTGACCGAATTCAAAACTTTGACCATATTCTTTCTCCTGATAGGCTATCGAATACAATGGGTACAAACAAAGAAACAAATCTTGAAGACGAAGTCAATGCATTGACAGTTCATGGTGCTTCGAGGATCTTATCAGCAAAATCAAAATGTGCAAGAGGCACATGGCTTATACTCGTCGCCTCCACAGTCTCATTTCTGATATATTTCGCAATCTCAATAACAAAGAAGCATCTCAGTTATGAAGTCTATATGTCTGCTACTCAACAGCGTAAGACCATAATAAGACTGCCATCAATAACTTTTTGCAATTCAAATGCTTATGCTTGGTATTCCTATATAAAAGAGGCCCCGGTGGCTCAAGAGTTCCCGGAAAATTGCTCCATGACCGATTTGAAATATTTTACAAATGAGATGAATCAACGGTTCTTTCTTTTTGCTTGCAAAACGTTCTTGGGGAATTACAACGGGAGGACATCAGCGGTTGGACAGGACATGCCCGAATATTTCCGATTCCCTCAGCATTTCTCGTTTCTGCCACATATCTATCCATGCTATACGTTAAAAGGGAACGACAAGTTTGCGCAGTATCTGGGGGGCCAAAGAGCTGGCCTTCATATGATCTTATATTATGATAAAGAAATCATACTACCAGAGACATATGATGGGCCTCTACATGATGATAGAGAAGGGATCTACGTTGCTGTTCATGACAAAATGCAGACATTTCATGGTTATGAAGGTGTGTATATTTCTCCAGGGTTTCACACTCGAATTGCATTGCAGAAAAATGTTGTCATTCGAAAGCCAAGCCCATACCCTTCAAAGTGCGTTAAAGAAGGCGAAGAAACGTACAAGAGTGTATTTCCCGGCAGAAACAGCTACGAAAATTGTTTCCACTCCTGCTTTTACAGGATAATGTACGAGGAATGTGATATTGTTATGCCAGAGATGAGAGCTTTCATGTCAAAAACTTACTATCCTACAAGGAATAATTTTTCGTGGTATGTCTTCATGGAATGCTTTGAAAAAATCAAACACTCGAAATTCAACGAATGTAACTGCCAACTGCCTTGCAACGAAGAAACTTACGACACTAAGGTTACCATGAACCCATGGCCTCAGAGCTGGCAGATGGAGTTACTGCAACCGATTTTGCGAAGCGTTACTGGAGACTACAACCGTAATTTCACATTACAAGACATGCGAGAGAAGCTCATTAAAGTCAGTCTGTATTATGAAGCAATATCAATCACAAAGTACGAAGAAAAAGAGGTGTATTCCTTTGAGAGTATCGTGAGTGATTTTGGTGGACAAATGGGATTGTTTATCGGAGCATCGTTTCTTTCGCTTGCTGAAATTGTTGCACTCGTTTGGTTCCTGTTGAAGCGATGGCTTAGTGGGAAGGGGGCTGTGAAGAATAACAGTGACTCATGAAGAGGTAGAGATGGGAGTACAACTCAGCACAACATCGGAAGACACACTCAATGATTAGCAGAGACGTAGGACCTGGGAGCACTGTGGGAACTCCCAAGATTTTGCAAAGAACGAAAAGTACCCGTTTTGTTTCAGAAATCAATCCCTCAGCTTAATGAAAGGATGTCCTTGAAATATCCTGGATAAAGTGGGTTTGTGCCACTCAAATGGTAAAGGTACCACCCATAAATCCGGAGAAAGTTTTCAAAAGTATACCTATAAATCTGGAAAAATTTCTCAATAGAATACAAATCTGGAGAATTTGCTGAGGATCATACCCATAAAGCCGGAAATGCCATAAGAACGCACCAATAATTGAATTCTCACAGAAAACTGTACACATCAATCCGGAAAATGCAAAAAATTGTCGGAAACCATATCCATAAATCCGGACTCTATCACGAAAAAGGTACCCTAAGCAATGGCTCAACCCCGTATGGAACAGTTAAGTTACACCCCCCCCGAGGGGTATGGCCATGTTTGGTGGTCGGGTTTCGGGTATTTCATTCAAAATTCCTAATTTTGCAGGTTTTCGAAGTCATACAGGCCATGTAATTAGCTCAGATCGAAAAACCAGTTAGCCTGCGCATAGACCCATTGTTCCAAAAAAAGAATGATTTCATCTTTTGAATAACGGATCTGCGCGTAGCCTAAAAAGCAGCCAGAGGCGGTGAAAATTAAAATAGTGGAAATAATTGAAGATTACAGGCAAAAATTGAAGATTTTCGTTCAGGTGTGCATTTTCGGGTTTTGGCTAATTTGCTTGCATGTTTCAGGTCTTTGCTCATTGTGGTCCTCGTTTGCGGGTTCTACCTGGTGAGTCAATAAAAGCGCCTGGTGTTTGAAAAAATCCTGCTCCATGAATATCAAAGCTATGATGTTGAAAAACGCCTTGTTTTATCCTCAATATGTCAAATTAGGTTCGGTAATTTGCCTGGCTTTAATCGGTCTTTCCTTCCCGTCGAAATAAGAGATTTTCTGCAGAAAGCCCCTTTCGAAAACCTGTAAAAACGAGTGAAAACAGCAAGCAAAACGTCCCTTTGTTCTCCTTCCCAGCAATAATGACTCTTGAATGTGTTCATGTATTCTGTCCTTATGGGAGAATGGAATCTCTCTGAATAAGTTATTCATACTAGGGGGAAGACTTTTCAACCCGCCAAAATGAAAGCACGTGCTAAAGGGTTAGGGAGTCATCGCTGTGAGGTAAACACATTAAGAACTTTTGCTTGTAATTTTAGCACGATTTTTTAGGTTTCTCAAAGGGATTCATTTTAGAAAATCTCTCACAGAATCTGAACGGAGTCACCAATTTTAGCCAGGGAAATATCTAAAATAATTGAATATGCTAGCTATTCAATGAAATATTGCAAAATATCATTGCTTATATAGTCAGGGAGTAGTACCCTGTCAAACGTCGGGCGTTTTTTGTGACTCACCCGGTAGTACTCTAGACTTATGACGATGAGTCCCTTGTATCCCTGCGGTTAACCTTGCTCAAGAGGGACTCATCATGAAACAGTGAAAAACCCGGCCCTATCTCATGCATTCGATCATGATTCGATCCATCGAAGCAGGATCGAACGACTGCCGTAGCTCTGTTCAACGGTCACTCCTCCGAAACAAAATGCGATAAAAACCACGTTAAGCAGGCGTTTAATCAAAGAACCTTGGTATAAATCTGAAGAAGGAAGTTTACTTTACCTGGTAAGTCCAAAATGAGTCTTTCAACGCTACATTTTCCAAGTTTTAAGACCAAAACAAACCAGAGAAAACTTCAGCCACATAGAGAAGCGTCGCCCTATGGTCGGGTTGCGAGATAAAATTGATTTAAAAATAAGGAGATACACTAGGACACAGCAAATAACGATGAAAATGTTCACATACTCTTTCTCAAAGCAGACTTTGAATGCAACGACCGTCCTCTTCTTCGTCTTAGGAAATTTTCGTCTCAAACGCAAGTCGGTCTGACCGGCCTAATCTTCGGCATGGCGTCTAATTTGGACGTACCCTAAACTCATAACACCGCCTTCGCAGTTACCTCGTCGAACTTGTCGCATCGCAAGGAATCCTGAGTGAGGGTTTTGTCAAGAAATCCTTGAGAATCTAAGAAACTCATCAAAAAAATTTTTGGTGGGAAAATTTTCCTATGATCTAGGAAACTTGCTACCAGCCCGATACTTAAATTTTCTCTAAAAAGTTTGCTCACAATCATTCCACACACAATCATTTAGGAAATTGTTTCGAAAATCCATGTATCTCACTTACAATAGAAACAGTCACTTTGTTTGTACGCTTCTTTATTGAACCCCCTAACTCGTCAAACTGTGCTTTTGACCTCGTGACTTTTGCCAAGTCTGGTTGACAGTGCAGCCAATAAGAGAGTTCAGGATCCCAAGGCTGACCAATAGGGGCGAAGGTAGGGCAGTCAGACTACTACTGAAACAAAACCCTCGGCTCCTTTATCAGTTGCAAATTTTTTTTATTTTTCTTTGAAAGTTACATTTTGAGGGTTGGAGTTTCCCTTAAAAAACCGTAGTTGTGCTTTACTTCAAATCCCGAAGCAACATGAAGAGAATAAATCTGGAGCTTGGAAAACAGAAAGGAAACAAAATACACTCACCTGCATCCATTTCAAGTATGTATTTTCAAAACATTCTTCAAAGCGAAGTTATGCGGTTATGCAGTTTAAAACCAAAACAAAACAAGAGAGAATTTCTTAGATGGCGTCAGCAAATGATTTTCGTGCTCTTTCGAAAAAAAGCTAGACCCAAACTCCTTCTGACACGAAGTTTTTGCAGCGCAGTCAAAACATGGTGAAAACGTAGGGTGACCATTTAGGGCGACGCCTCTCTACCGTACCAACTTTGTTCAAAATTTAGTCAACTGCATCATTCAAATCGAGAATTCGACATCATTGTTCTCTGCCAAATCTCGCAATCGGATTGGTACGTTAGGAATTGCGAAGTTAGGGCATAAATAGGGCCAAGTTTTTCCGAGTAATACTATGAGTCTATATTGCCTGAAGCGCTATCATCAAGTCAAAGAGCACGGGGCAACAAGAGACTCATCGTTATCAGTCTAGCCAGGGAGTAGTGTCCTGTCAAACGTCGGGCGCTTTTTGTGACTCACCCGGTAGTACTCCACAATGCCCCCCTCAATCAGATTTCAATTTTTGGCCATGATCAACTATTTCACAAACACCTCTTGGCATGGAAGTCTTCTAAACTTTATAGACATTATCAGATATTTTGATAGCTATAGAGCTTTATTTGAAGAACATGTAGACTTAGAGCGAAATCAAGCTGTAGTTGTAGCTGCTGTAACAGAGTGTTGCTTGCTGAATTATTTGCTGAAAAAGTATGGTTTAGATGCTTGCTTTTGCCAAAGTAGACTTGGAAAATGGAAATGGTGGCCTGAAGCACAGGTAGCAGTGTATGGTTGTAGTAATTGCAAAAGTAAAATTGCAAGCCAACCTTCGTTTCCTTCCTTGTTCTGTTGATTGTGATGTTCCTGTTGTCCTCTGACTCCCTCCATCAAAACATTAGGCCCATCAACAGAACATTCTCGTTTGGGGATTGGGTCTGTTGATGGGCCTAGTGTTTTGATGGAGGGAGTCAGAGGACAACACTAACATCACAATCAGCAGAACAACGATAAGGAAGAGAACAAAGGTTGGTTTGCAATTTTACTTTTAGAATTATTACAAGCATACGCTGCTACCTGTGCCGCCCACAACGGGACCGTGCAAGATTTATCATATGACATGGCCGATGAAGAAGAAAATTTTTGGATGAAAATCTGCTTGCCCCGTACGAAATTATTGCAGAAAAACTAACTGCCCCGTCGCTCTTTCCTTAAAGTCCTGGAAAATGTATCTGCCCTGTGTTGATGAACAACAGATGTTTTACAGTACGTATCACCGATGAAGTAGCTAAAGACCATAACAAAATCATTTTTTGTACTTACGAATGTTTCTCAATGAAAAATTACTTTTAAGATTACGAGACATAACTGTTGCAAGTAACTGACAAGGAAATTTCGCGTCATCTAAGATATTTAACCTTCCAAGCAATTCTCTTCTTGCATGATTCACAATTTGACCTCAAAATTAAACCTTTTACATTCCAAATTTCATCTTGAGCTCGTAAAAAGCTGCTGCCCCGTTGATATTTGCTTCAAACGGTGTTGAACACCTCTGATAAGCTCACTAAGAGTAATTGACCCGTTAGGCTTTGCACTGGCCACTTTATAAAATCAACGTCCCTTCATTCAGTCCTACTCAGGGAGTGCTTGATTGGTAATTCCGAACCCTCAAAATTCTGAAAGCGGTAGAAATCGCAGAAACAGAAACCTTTTTATCCAGTCAAACACAAAAATTCTGCTAAACGGTAGGTTTCAGATTTATCTTGGTGAAAACGATGTTTCTAGTGGCAACGAAGAGTGAAGTTATCGATTTGCCTTAACGGCGTGAGCAAATTCGCCTCGTTTTCAAAGTTTCGCATATGAAAACAAGAATATCTGCAAAGGTTGCCAAACCTTCTGTCTTTTGGAGGAGAAGGTTTAAAAGGCCTTCCAAATCTGCTAAATCTGCCGTTTTCGGAATTAGGAATTAAGAAAAAGAAAAGCTATCGTCGCTTCCATTTTAAAAACGGCATAGAAAATTTTCTCTGCTATTTTAGTTCGGGTGCATTCTTGTTTTTCCAGCATGTTGGCAGAGGCATTCTAAGCCGGAGTAGAATTATTAAAAATTTTCCTGGTGACAACTTGACCCAGGACCCATCAATTTCAATATCCCCTGTGACTCTTAGACTGAAATTCCTGCCGTTGGCTGTAGGGATCCTTATTTGCTACCACTCTGGAAAAATCTCATCAAATGATGATTTGAAGAATCTGTACGCTGAAGAACAATTTCTTTTGCAAAAGATTCTTGCAAACGATGCTGTAGACTGACAAGACAAAGATAAAGTTGTGAAAAGAAGACAGTTCCTCGGAAATCAAGATCGAGCGACCAGCACCAAATCATTTTGCAGTGGAGCTGAGAAGATCCATTTCGTGTTCCGTACTTGATATGTTGTACCGCTTGTAATTGCATAAGAATTCTTTTGTTTTCTTAGTAAGTTGCTATAATGGGCATAAATTCTTGATTCAAATTGAACAAAACATCCTGCCTATTTTGTATTCAATGTAGTCATGTTTATGATGCAAAATATAACTGAATAGGGCGTTTCCCTCGTTTTCCTCGTTTTCCGAGCATCTCAAGAGCGTGGTCCCCAAAGATTTTTCCGGTGGCAAGCCCCCGGACCCCATATATGCTCGCTACGCTCGCTCTTTGCCCCCCCCCCAAAGCAGGGACCTCGCTACGCCACTGGAGTGCATTGCAGTAGAGAAGTGGATATTTCTCTTCAAAACAGTTGAGGTAGGTTTATAGACTTTAAATTATCAGTTTGTGCTCGCCTTTTGCTAAGTTTTGTGGGATTTGTTACGCAAAAGTGACTGCAATGAGTTTCAAAATGCCACGAATCGGCTACTTTTAGCGATCACATTGTGATACCGAAAAAACTTATGGTCCGAGGTATGGAGAATCGTCTCCCGTTGAAATTTTGATGAAAATCGACATAGTCGAGTGTGCATTGCTTTTTTGGGATGGTGGTCAAAACGGTCGCAAAGGCCTTAACTTGGCCGCAAAACGCGGAAGTAAACAGAACGACGGCACTTGATTGGTCAGTTTAGGAGAAAATGTGATCTAATCAGAGCGTGGCGAAGAACTCCACGGGAGCTTTGGAAAAAAGAAAAGATTTGTCCACTATGCTTTCATGGTATAAGTTTTCATGGTTTTAAATTAGTAATGAAATTAAAAGGAGGTTTTATCAAGAGGTTATATCAGCTGACGTGAAGTGGCATAAACAAGGCTTGGCAAGCCTCGGCCGATTTTGCCTATCGGGAAACGCTATATCTCCACCAAACTGTGAGGTATTTATTTAAACCGGCAACCCAAACATCTGGTGAGTGGATATCTTCAAAAAAATTCAGGAAATTTCCTGCAGTTTTTTGTCCTGGTTACGTTTTATGAAGGTAGGTAAAATTTAGAAAAATCTTCACACGTTTCTTCTGTCTCCGTCGCTTATTTGCCGTCTGATTGGTCCTTGGAAAATGAGGCTTTGAAGGTTTCCGGCCATGGGCCACGAGCAAAAATCGGCCGAAACATTTGATTCCTAACTTGAGTGCCGCAGCCCCTTGAAAAGCAGTTCTTATGGACTGACGGGGCTACCGCGCCTAAATAAATAAAAATGAAGTGAATGAAATGAAACAGAGTTATGTTGCTTGGAGCTTGCTAGATATACTGCGTTTGTGTACAAACAAGAGGAGTATAATAATCATGATTTCTCAATCCTTTTTCATCTTTATGTATGAAGAATAAGAACATTACATAATCGGGTTGATTTCCTTATAGGAAGGAAACAAGGTCCCTATGAAGGTATCTGGCAACCTCGTTCCCAGGTTGTTCTTACGTCATACGCTGATCACGACGCCGAACGAACACCCTGTACACTTTGATCAAATTTGCCCAGAAAATGGGCAAATTTGGAAGCCATTATGGATTTCACCGTTGGCTAGGCAACGCCAAGCGACGGAATATGGCCGTGGCTCTATGGCCGTTGCTCTGGCGCTAATTCTGCAGAAGATGAATAGAGAAATTGAAAACAAAGACTTTGAGGACCTTATTTGAACCGTTTTGCAGGTATTTAAACAATAATCTAGGGTCGGCAAGTGCGTTTAATGTGAAAGTAAGCTCGGTTTGTTTGGAGCGAAAATGGGCCTAAGTTCCAAATTCGGGAAACTTTCACCGCAGCTTCAAAACAAAATGGCTCGTTATTCTTCGAATTTCGGAAATAAGTTGCAAATGATGTCCGGAATAGATAAAGAATGTGGTTTTACGTCAAATTTTGACATGCCGAGGTCACTTACCCCGCGCAAAACAGAGTTACGGCGCAAAACGGTGAACAGCCAATCAGATTACAGAATGGCCTCTTGTATCCCAGAGTAGAGGTAGAGCAACGAAATCACTCTGGGGACGAGATTGTGGCCTAACGAAACCAGAGATGCAGAGATGGGTGTCTGTGTAACTGATAGAGGATTCAAGAGAACTTTAACACAGTTAACTGGCAGGTACAATAAAATTTTAATACATTTGTATATATTACTGAATCATGCACGTTTTACTGAACCATTCTCCACCACCTTTGCTTTTGCTTTAACAAGGGTTACATGGGAAAAGACCAGGATAGGATTTGTAGCATTTCCCTCACAGACAACTGCAGCAACATGCGCATGCTTTGTTTGCTTTCACTGTCCTCGTGTGACACGCGATCATGATCGTTGAAGCTTCCCCGCAGCTGCAGGTAGTCTAAAGAAGAAAAAGTGGATGTTAAAGAAATTCACATTTTTATGCCTCGAATTTTTCAAAAAAAAGTTTGTTTGGTACCCTATGGTAAATGAAACGATAGCGATCTCGGATCCAGCTGTATGTTTTTTTTATATCAAGTCCGAAGCTAAAGCAACAAGGCATTTTTAGATCGCAACACATGGCCTTGGTACAAATCTCTATTGCTAGGAGCCAAAATGGAAAATTTCATCTTAATTTCTATGCCTTGAATCTTAAAGAAAGTCATTTTGTTTGTGTCTCAATTTGCCAGAAGAAAGTTGAATTATTGGAATCCACCTGTATGTTTATGAATGATGCTCAGGAAAAATCGAGAAAATTAAAATGCGCCACAGCCGGGACTCGAACCACGGATCTCCTGCTTTCCGGGCAAGCGTCTTAACCACGGTAGTCTAACGGTTCAGACGCTTGCCCGGAAAGCAGGAGATCCGTGGTTCGAGTCCCGGCTGTGGCGCATTTTAATTTTCTCGATTTTTCCTGAGAATTTTTAAAATGTTTCCGTTTGCACCGAAAATGGAGAAATCCTGGTTGCTCGCTAGCTGCTGAAAAATTTATGAATGATGCGATGGATTTATGCAGAGGGATGGAAACGTACCATTTTCGATTCATTTTTTAGGCAGATTTGGTAGACCGCAGTACAAATTGCAGCACCATAGAGCCATTTTCAATTTTAGAGGAATCGCAAATGCAACGCTTGAATCCTTTCTTTCAAAATTTCCATGATTTTGACATTTCTGGAGAAAAGAGAAAGTGCTGTTTTGAAACAATCACTCTTTCGACTTACTTGAGCCATACGTCAGCAACCACTTGCCCGAAGCATAGGTTCCAACTCTTGAAATCTTCATAATAAGATGAATGTAAAAGTCTATAACCTAGTTCTTCTATTTGAATGCCTTAAAAGAAATTTTAGCTACCTATGCATAATTCTACGGTTGGATTTTTCAGAAATTTTAAGTATTTTTCGAAGTTACAGCGTATTCTATATTTCAGCTCACCCCAGATTGTGACGTCTTGAAATTTTTTAAGTGACAAGTCCATAAACTGTAGTTTTCTTGGAAATTATTTCATGTTACATCAAATGGCTGAGAAATTACGATGGTTTTAAGTATTTGTTAAATTTTTCACAAAATCCCTGAAAAAAGAAACATTCAAATTCTAAAAGTAGTAACGATTTCAGGAATTTCCAACAGTAGTATTACAGTGCAATTGATAAAGTTCCTTTAACCCTGTTTTTGTTTGGGGGAATTCCCCCTAGTAGATTTTTTTGATAACTCTGTCAGGAGAAATTCTTCACTTTTTGCAGCTACCTATTTTGCAATTTCTCAGAAATTTTAATGGAAATATTTTAACAATGGAGGGGGAGGGAGGCAATTTTTTTGGACTGACCTTGCAAAAAGCGCAAATTCTCGAATCTCAATTATGGCGAAAAAAGGAGGAAAATTATAATATTTTGCAAAATTCTTTTGTAGTGTAGTTTTATTAGATGTATTATATCATAATTATCATGTTTAGATGGAAACTGTGCTCGAAATTAAATTTTATCACGATTTGCCCGATTTTTGCCAATTTTACCGTTTTTCTTGTACACACAAAGGAAAATGCTGACTTGAGCAAAAATGGTGTCTAATTCTGAGGTCTTTTTTACATTTGCAGAAAGTAAATTCCTGGAGCTATTTGCACACCAAGTTTCGTTGCCTTACCTATTACCAGTCAAGAGCTAGGTAGGGGGGCTTCTTTGCCCCCCAACCAAAATAGGACGTATCAGATAACCCAACCACTATAGGGTTAAAATCATCCACTTCAAAGAAAGAGCCCATCAAATCTTTTATCTTACATCAAAGATATGAAACCTATGCTCATGTCCAACTGTCTCTACTCTATTGACGAGAAACTCGACACGGGAGACTGTAAATTTGAGAAATCGTGAGACTGACCTACTTGCTCCACGAATGAAAACAAATAGCAATGGCCAAAAAGCATTTTCGTTCCGTGGATCAAAGGTTTGGAATGAGTTAAAACATGAGGTCAAACTAGCCCCTTTTCTGTCTACTTATAAATGTAGACTTAAATGTAAACAGCTTTTAATTTTCATTTTTTTCTAATTTAACATTGTAAATATTCTTTTTTTAATGTATTGTAGTATTGTATGCCCGGGGGGGGGGGGTACTTCACTATGGGGTAATACGGAGATGTACGCCAGTTTTGGGTTGTTTTTGGCCTAAAAATTCTGGGATTGAGATATACTTTTACTGGAAAATTTCTTTGATTGGGGAATACTGTTATACTCAAAATTCTGGGAATGGGTGCTGAATGAAAGTAAAACTGGATAATTCTTCGAGCGACACGTTGTCAGTTTCAGGTGAACAGATTTCAAGTATTTTTTGTGTTTCAAAACGTGCTCAGATCAGAACTTTGTTCCAATGGCCACTTGGGACAAAAATTCTCGTTCCCAGCCCTCGATACCTTATCCCTTTGACGTCGAATTGTTTTCGTTACTTCTTCAAAATTCTGGGATTGGGTATCAATATCGGACCAAATTTCTGGGATTGGGTCGTAGCAGAAATCCTTGCGGCGCGAACGTACGAACGTACAAATTTATAGTGAAGTACCCCCCGGGATTGTAAGTAGGTTTTTCACGGCTCCCTGAAAAGCAGCCACTCTTGGCTGATGTGGCCACCGCGCTTAAAGAAGTTAAAATAATAAAAAATGAAATGAAATGGCCAAATCAACGTCTGAAAGTCTCTCATATCGCCTATCCTATGCAGCTGTAAACTTATGACGATGAGTCTCTTGTTTTCCTGTGCTCTTTGACTTGATGATGGCGTTCTGTCAACAGAGATTCATAACACTACGCTGAAAAACCTGGCCCTATTTAGGCCCAAACTTCACAATTTCTAAAGTACCAATCAGATTGCGAGATTTGTGAATTGCTATTGTTACCGTGTAAATGTAATAGAATTTTATTCGATTGAAGAATTGAAAACACTCTCACAGGATTGAGATTCGAAGCCGTGATTCCATCATAATTCCACTGATGATTGAGGAAAATAGGGCCAAGTTTTTCACTGTTTCATTATGTGTCCCTCTTGAGCAAGGTTTACTGCAGGGATACAAGGGACTCATCGTCATAAGTCTAATGCAGCTGTACAAACAACGAAATAAAAGAGCGTATGATTCCTTCGCAGCAACCACATAAACAGAGGACGAATTTTTTGGGCACCCTATTATTTGATCAGCCATTTTGAAACAGCACATAGTATGAAAACATCTTTCACCATCTTCCACTGAGATTAATTTTCAGCGAACTTGCCATCAATTTTGTTTATGACAAAATAATGATTAGCTACGTACGAAGCAAAACTTAATATTTTTTGTTTTTCACTTATTCTTGATTGATAAACTACGTGACAATTCATTCTACACAGCTTTTTCAACCTGTTAGTTTTTTCAACATTAAATTACTTTCAAGCTAAATAAACCGAAGGCAGATGTTTAAAATTTGCTTATAACCTTGCACAGCTTGGACCTCATTGCTTTTCGTTTTTAAAAGACGATTGTTTGTAAAACCTTCTGGCAAAAGAGCTCATTCAGTGATGAGTTTACATACAAAGTTTTTAATATGAATTAAGAAGTTGATTATACAATATTTGGTCAAGAAAGTATATTTTTATTCAGTGTAATGAGTAATTTTGCATTGCAATAGATGAACACATGCTAAAGTTCTAGTCAAAAGGCTTGATTTCATGATTTGTTTTGGAGCTTTTCATCATCAAGCTTTCAAGTGATAAGGTAGAACAGCCTTTGAAGTAAGAAAAGATTGCGTAGATGGAGGGGGCACGTAACAATTTCAGGGCACGGGTATGTGCCGCCCATATGGGTCCATCCTGATTACATCCTGATTACAAATATTTTTGCAAAATCAACGTCCAAAAATTTTGCACTATCATCACTATTATCAACCATGTTGGCCTGACATCCGGTGTGAAACCGGCTCAAGTATTTTATTTTAATAAAGTCTTTTGTTTTTCTTTATATTTAGCACTTTCTATTTAATATTTAGATGTATTTTTAGGTCCCTGTTAAATACCAGGGGGAAGTCATGATTTATTGCTCCTCCTGGCACCGTTTTTGTAGTGTTGTATAGTAGTTCGTAGGTAGTGTTGTAGGTAATTTTGTTATTGTAACTTTTATATTGAGTATAAAAAAATATGGGTGGGTTTTTGGGCCTAAAATTCTCTAAATAAGAGTCCCTTTTGCAGCAGATTTTCCTTAAACATGGATGGGTTATACAGAAATTGACGAAACATTGTCAAAAATGGGTGGTTTTCCGTCAAAAGTCATCATTGAAGTGAGTATGACGGCAAGCTTCAGTAATTAGAAGAGGGTATACCTTTCTGAGAACTGGGCGGCAGACCCCCGTCTATCCACAAGTCATGTACCCCCCCCCCCCCCCCGGAATGCAGTCTGAGTTAAGGTACTATCAAGGCTGAGTGTATTATGTTATGAAACTTCAAGACGTTTATGGGTGGAGAAAGACTGGTAACAAGTAATTAGACAGGCGTGAAACATTTCTAGCGACTATACGGCTTCGAGCAGACTTGTTTCTTCAGAGGGACGCAACATCTTGTATTCTTCTTCTGCAGTTTTCGTAGAGGTCATGCTGCTGAAATGCCGTTATCTTCAAGTGTAGATAGTAAAAGAATTGTTAACAAACAGCTGCTTTTTTCAATACCTATTGTTAACAGTAGTCTTTAGCGGAAACAAGGTTGCAGCAGTGTTCTGGCAGTAATCATCTGTAATATTATTCGCAGAAAGCGTCGTTGAGAATAAACTATCTTGAGAGCAGATGAATTCATTCTAATATAATCACAGATCACCTTATTGTCGTCAAAAGAACTTTTCAAGGCAAGAAAGTCCGCTTTTGATCTTAGAAATTTCAACATTGTAAATTTAGATTGGCGAAGAAGAACCCAGTCACTTTCAGAGGGTCAGAGTGATGCACTTCTCTCATTCTTGAAAGACCTTGTTGAGCCCCTCTTCCTCTACAGAAAAAGTAAAGGAGTCAGCGTCTCCAGCTGAACTCAGACAAGTCAAAGCGTTGAGAGTTCACGCAACAAAGAATCTCAGAGTGCAGCAATCCTCTCAGCTTTGAATGGTCTCGCTGGACATTCCCTTATCTAAAGGAACACTTCAAATAAGAACGCCCGCTGTTGAATTTAGATACTGCAAGGCCTTGCGAATTAAAGATCAGCAAAGGAGCACAGAGTGAAGCAATTCTCTCCGTTTTGCAGGGCCTTGTTTACCCATCCTTCGTCTTCAGGACAGAGTGCTGCTGAATTTTGCAAAGCTGAGTCAAGAACAGCACAATATTTCAAGGTACATAAAGCAATAGTTCCATTCTAATGCTTCTGCATCGACTGCACGATTTCTGGGAAACCGCACCCATTGCGCACAAATTATAGCCCCCATTATGAATTTCTTCTCGGTACCTTTTCAGAAACGACCTTTCTTTTGATTTAAAGTTTAGTATCTTTTGTCTCCTTCCAGAATAGTCAGACCTTTGACGATCAGCTCTAATTGTGCTAAGCGTTTTAAGTGATTAGAAGAAGTAACGAAGAGGAAGGCGTCAAGTGTTTTTGGAGGACAAAACTTTTCACTGAGAGGTATCTCTTGCAAACAAAATACTCCTAACAATTTAGATCTGCTGACCAGATATGGAACAGAAAGAATTCGAAGAAGAAGTCGAAAGTTTGACGATTCATGGCCTACCCAAAATTCTCAACGCGACGTCTTGGCGACGGCGGCTGCTCTGGTCAATCCTGTTTGCAGGAACGGTGTCACTCTATTGCTACTTCTCAGCAGATGTCATCAAGGAGTTTACAAGTAATTCGTTCTATGTTACTACCACCAAAACAACTGCAGAGAAAATGAGCTTACCTGCCATGACATTCTGCAATAAGAATTTTGTCACTCCGTTTATGGATGCCTCCCAAAGTACAGCTCATCAGAGGCTGCCTGAAAACTGCTCCCAGACGAACAGATCTTATTTCAGAAATGGTAGAAACAGAGAGTTTTTTATGCATGGCTGTAGCATGTTCATGGCGAGCTACGAGCACAAAACAGCAGCTTCTGGTCACAGCTCCATCATATTTCCCAAGGATTACGAATTGGTGCCATTTGCCATGCCCTGCTTTAGACTTAATACGAACTTATCTGTCATGCAGTATGCAGAGAGTCACAGAGAAGGTGTGAGAATGTACCTCTTTTTCAATGCGAGCGAAAAGAGTGGTCTTGAATTGAAGGAGCCTCTTCTTGATGAAAGAACTGGGATTTATGTAGATTTGCATGACCCCAGAGAAATGATTCGGCACTTTCAAGGAGTGGACCTACCAGCAGGCTTTTATACACATATCTCAGTCCGTAAAACGAAGATCATAAGATTACGTAGCCCCTTCCCATCAAAATGTACTGATGGCTCTACACTAACAAACAATGAAATATACGATGGCTATTATTCTCGAGCAACGTGCTTTTATGCTTGCATGACCCGCCAGTGTTATGAGAACTGTGGAGATGTGCCCTCTGTGTTCAAAAATCTGTTTCCTTCACAAAGCTATCCTCCAAAACGAAACAAAAGCGAGGATGAAACACTAGCGTGCTTTATAAATTGCACCACTGGCAAAAATGTCAAAGGCTGTGATTGTCCATTGCCTTGCAACGAAACAAAATATGAGATCAAAGTGGACAGAGAACCATGGCCACAACCATGGCAGGCTGATTACCTCAAACCCATGCTCGCAAAGGTTGCCGGGATATCAGTGAACAACGTCACAGAGGAAGTTGTGAAGCAACATTTACTTATGGTGAATATTTATTATGATGAGCTTTCAACGACACTGATTGAAGAGAAAGAGTTGTATACATTTTCCAAAATTTTAAGTGACGTTGGGGGCCAAATGGGCATGTCTCTAGGGGCATCTTTTATATCACTGATAGAAATCATTTGTCTGGTTTTCTCAGTGATCGTGCAGTGCTGGAAAAAGCCAAAGAAGAACGTTGTAAAATCGATCAGCTTACATCAAGATCAAGCGCTGTAGGCTATCCTACACCACAAGCACCATCAACTTTAGCTTCACTCATTTCATTGATGTATGTCGTTGTTGTCGTCTCTTCAATGAGACCCTTGTTTCTAGACTTATGACGATGAGTCTCTTGTTTCCCTGTGCTCTTTTATTTGATGATGGTGCTTCAGTCAACAGAGACTCATAATATTACCCTGAAAACCTGGCCCTATTTAGACCCAAGCTTTGCAATTCTTATAGTACCAATCAGATTGCGAGATTTGGCAAAGAACAATGCTGTCGAAGTTTCAATTCCAATGATACCGTTGACTAGATTTTGAATGAAGTTGCTTTGGCAGGAATCTCCAGAAATCCCAGAAATCTCGAAAAATCTTGAAGATCTCAAAAATCTTCACAAATCTTAGAAATCCCAAAGAAATCCTGAAAATCTTTTCAAAATCTATAAGACTCCAGATTTTTACGCCCAAAAATGATACAAATTCTTAAAAATCTTTCGAAAAGTCTTTGAAAATCTTACAAATCGTTTAAATCCCCAAGAAATCTTACAAGATCTTCAAAAATCTTGCCAAATCTAGAATATTTTTGAAATTCCCAAGCATTTAGAAAGTCTCGAAGATAATATATAATGGAACGAGGACATGTACCATTATTCAAATCAAACGGTGTAAATCAAAATTATCTAGTAATCATTCGCTGCCAATCTAAAGGCCAACGTGTTTTCATTTTCATCATGAAGTCTCTTCTCTATTCCAGGTGGCTGCCTTGTCCTTATCTTTCCTCTGATTATTAGCCTGTTATATTTCCTCTGATTGTTATGAACAGGAAATGTTACAGCTACTGAAAGGCTGCCGGACGCGGACAAACCTAACTAGCTCCAGTAATAGAGGTCGCGGTTTGGTGTATCTGAAATCTGAAATCTGAAATCTGAAATCTGAAATCTGAAATTTGGTGTATCTCAAAGAAAGTCTTCACATGTATCTGAAATAATATTAAAACAGGGGGTGCTCTCTCCTCGATTAGTCTGACTACTGAGAGAGCTCCTCCTTAAAGTAATTCCCCTCCATACAATTTATCTTCTCTGTTTTGTGTAATGTATATTGTATTAATTTTGCTTACTGATGGATTAATTTCCTGTATCTTTTATTCCTGTAGTTTAGTTATTTGTCTGTTTAGTTACTTCATAAATTGTATGTAGTGGAATTTAAGATATGAAACTGAAACTGAAACTGAAACTGTGTAGTGGTGTAGTAGTCTCGTTTTGAAAGGGATTACTGGGACTCATCGTAACCAATCAAGTCTTTGATTTGCACTATAGATTTGCACTACTAACTTTACATAATACTTCAGAAATATATTAGAACTTTGGTAAACGTTTCGATTTTGAAGAAGTAGATCATCATTCACGCAGATAATAAGTAAATTGTTCACAATGACAGCAACAACAACCTTTTTTATTTTTGCAAAAACTGGTGGTTTGAGCTTGCATCAATTTATCGATAGCGATGTTTACGAATATGCAATCAGTTTAGGAGGACATGTGCCATTATTCAAATCAAAAGGTGTTAATCAAAATTTTTTAATAGCCAACCTCTGCTAATCTAAAGGACAACGTGTTTTTCTTTGTTGTTCTGTTGCCATCTCTTCTGCATTCCAGGGGGTTGAATCTTGTCCTTATCTTTCAACACATGTGCAGGGCCGCCGAGAGCGAGGCAGGGCCCCGGGGCAACTAGTGGATGCGGGCCCCTTGCTTGACAGTTTCAACTTTCAACTCAATTTCATTCGCAAAATACAAATTGTTACAATTGAGATTAAATCTGCAAGAATTTAGTGGTATCCTATGCGACCCAAGTAAAGCATTGCTTATCTAGCTGGGGCCGCTATTGAAAAATAAGAATAGAAATAAGATGATAAAGTTAAAATAAGCACAAACGTATGACATTGTATAATGAGATACAGAGCTACATGAAGCAAGAAGGTATCTAGATTTGTGAGAAAGGAGGTGGGTTGTATGATATTGATACTGAATTTGCACTCTTTTTAGATAACATTTGTCAATGAAGCTTTTCTTGAGTATTTAGCGAAGGTATAAGATATAAGGGCTTTAGATGTCTTTACTCTGAGAAAGAAGTTCATTCCACAAACATACTCCTTTATTGCCTATCACTCAACCCGTGTTTTGCTTACTCGAAACATTTTATAGTTGTTACTTTGAAAGGTTAGATATGTATGACTACTTTCATAAAAAACGCACCAGAGAATTTCGTGAAAATTGTGCGGCGGTGTAGCTAGGGCAAACTAAGTGAAGACAGTAAAAGGAAGAGGGTCTGGGGGCGAAGCCTCCAGGAAATTTTTTGAGGCCACGCCCTTTACTTTAGCTTAGAATGCATCTGGCAACATCATGCTCGCCATTGGTTATAAAGAAACGTAGACAATTTTATGACAATTATTGTATAAGTCAAAGTGCGATGACAAATTTTTGAAGAAGCATCCTTTACGTTGGCTTTGAAGGGGGGAATTTCACTCCCAAAGCTCTCGTACTACTTTGGCAAAAATCCGCTTGTTTAAAAAAAAAACAATCAAAAATCTGTAAAAATCCTTTTGTTCTCCAGTGCTAAAATTCAAGTCTTAGGAACATAGTTAAATTACATATCTTCCAGCATTTCTCAGAAAAATTCATACCTAACCAATGCCCCGCCATTTCTCTACGGTTTTAAAGGAATCTCGAGGACCATTTTTCAAAAAATTTTGGGGGGGAGGCAATTGCCCCCTCATACCCTCCCTGTGGCGATGCTACTGAAAGCGGGGATATTTTAATGGAATTTGAGACTAATAGTGCGAAGCAATGTCGATACTGGTTCATTTCTAGCTTCAAAATAATGTAAGGCAAGAACTTATATTTAAACTACTAGCTTTCTGACAGAGCTAATTTATTCGAAAACATAGGTAATGGCCTGAGCAATAGTTCCTGCGTTCGTCCTCAATATGATTTAGTGAAATCTCTGGAATAGATAATGAATTGTTATTGTTACTGCAAAGTGCAAAGGACAAGGACAAACGTCGTAGCTTCTTGCAACATGATCAAAGATCTTTGAGGTACCCTGGTGCTAGCAAAATCTTGGAACAACATTCCCTTGAAAATTAAACAATCTCCTTCAGTGAGGAGTTTCGTCATCAACTAAAATTACACATGTTCTCTCCGAATTATCAAGTTTGGAATTTTAGCTGTTTTTGCATCAATCAATCTCAAAATGTTTAAGATATTTCAAATTGAATGATAGGCTTTTAGCGAAGGGGATTAGTTTATCCACTGAGAGAGCTCCTCCTTTAAGGAAATTCTTCTCTATTAGTGTTCTATGTAATCTTGTTGTCATTTTGTCATCTTCCGTGATTTGTCATATTGTAAGATTTATAAATTTCATTGGTTTAAATTATTCTTGTGTGTAGTTGAATTTTCTAAAATGAAGCTACGCTGAACTAACGGAGAAAGTTCGATTTTACGGGCCCCTTGCGGAGCCCAGCTCGATGATATCATTGCAACATACAATGGGAAAGCATGGCTCCTCTTTCTACGGGCCCCGGGGCAGTTGCCCCGGCTACCCCCCTCTTGGCGGTCCTGCACATGTGTCAGGAAGACAAAATACCGGTTGTATATGGACTTTTACCTGGTGAGTCAAAAAAGTGTAAACTGTCCCCAGTTACACGGCAAAACAACGAGCGCCAGACGAACCGAGAGAAAAGACTTATTTCTTGCGAACGCGAAATCTTTCGCGAAGACCATGAGCGTTAGGACACCCAGTGTTTAGCAGTTTGAATTTATATCAGTAGCGGGCCACCTTAACTTAATATTTTTTTGTGTCTTGAACTTGTTTTTACTTCGTACCCAACCACCTTTCAATGTTTCATAATTCCGAAATTGAATCGTATTGTTGATCATAATTGGTAAACCTCTCCTCATGGCACTTTTTTGTACAATTTCTCATGTCAGCCGACATGCCCAAAGATAAGTTCCGCAGTCGAAGGAAGCAGCTGCTGTCCGATTCCGAAAGGCCTAATTAGCCTCACGATGTTGGAAAAATAGCAACAACGACAACAACAAGAATGCAACAACAACAACATCTCTTATTTTTGCTCAATCTGTGCCTTATGGACTTTGATATAAAATTTTGAGACGGAGATGAACACGTTTACGTGTGCCCTCCGGAACAAGTCTGCAGTTTAGTCTCAGAAGCGAGGCAAGCGACCCTCGACAGTTGGTGCTTCGGTGAAGTTCATGGAAGCTAATTGGCCTTAAAAATGAGGAAACTGTGATTCACAGTGAAAGGTTTGTTGATTCTTGGATCGAGGAAATATTCGTATGGATACTTGTGACTTTTTTCATGGCTATTATCACTGTAAACCTGAACTCTGAGCTGTTTTAACATTGGAGGTTCGAGCCGGAAACTTAGGCCCATCCACCAATTGCCTGGTGTTCGTACAGTGTTGCTATTTTTTCCATATCTAGCTATGAAATTGATAGGAGAAAACTTCATCCCAAATTTCAGTATTAAGGTCCATAAGTCGTAGTTTGAGCGTCCATCAGTCTAACAATAGCGATAACTACGAATATGCAATGAGTCTAAGGCCTAAAAGGCCTCAAACAAATCAAGACTGCTCGGTACAACAAGCAAATGGAGGTGAGTGTCATAATCGCCACGTGGGATTGAGGGATTTATCAAACTGAAATTTGTTGGGCCTGAACGGGGGCAAGGGAATGAATATCTGACTCTGGGGGTCTCGATCGTAGTACTTCAGGGTTAGGGACAGTGTCTATTTCAAAATGTAACGCGGGGCAACTACTTTTTCGAGTTTTTACAGAACTGGGTCAACACTTTTTATAAAAGAAATAAAGAGTCGTGGCATTTTACAAGCTCAAGGTGAAGGTCGAAGACAAAATTCTAAATTGTGCAAGATAAGAACAGCTTGAAGGTGTATATAAAATGACGCAAAATTTCCTTGTCTGTGGCTTGGAAGCATGATTCATCAGTCATATCTTTTCATAAGGGCAAGAACTGATTTTAATATGATCTTATTTCATCGTCAGTACTGTATAACATCTGTTGTTAATGAATACAGGGCAGATGCATTTTTATGGAAAGGGTGATGGGGCAGTTGGTTTTTTTTGCAATTAATTTATACGGGGTGAGCAGATTTTTTGCGAGAGTTGGCTTCTCGGCCGCCATGTCAATTTTGCACTGCCCCTTCACGATAGAAATTCTGACATTTTAAACTGTTACAAGTACAAATTCCTGAGTTCATCATCTAAATTCACAGAGGTTTTGAGTGAAACTTTTTGTCGAAAAAGGACTCTCGAGCCATAATTCATGTTTAAGATCAAAGGAAACAATGCAGTTTCTCCAGGAAGTTGCCGCAAGTAGGCTATGAAGACAGCACGTCACTTATTTCATCTGAGCATTCCAACTGCCCATGTCACAATGACCAACTGGAGTTCCCACGACATGCTGACGTTACAACGACGATTTGAAGCTACCATGACAGGCTAATGCTACCACCGAACAAGACTGAAGTACCAATTACGATCAACAAGGAACACCACCACCCTTGGTACTCCAGACATTGATCAATGGGAGTAGAGTAACCACGGCAAACAACAATCATGACCAATCAACGAGCGTTACGACGACCTGTACGCCTCAACATCACAAGAGCTAGTCATTATGACTTGTATGTGACTCCATGGACACCTAAAACAGCGATCAAACAGGAGCGCAGCTAGGAATTTTACGGGGCAGGGACCCAAATCAGAAAAGGGGCATACTATCGTTTCAAAGTAGTGATGTTGTCTGGGATGTCAGTTTTAAAATCAGAAGGTGAGGGCAGAAATCAAGGATATTTTTCAAACTTTTGGATCTTTAAATGATATCTATCAATGCAGTAACAGAAGATTTGGGGGCCTAGGGGCTAACCCCGGGAAATTTTCTTAAATCACATTCTCTAGATCGTCGGAGAATGGTCATCGTAAGAAGTGATTCAAACTTGAAGAGGTTGTAAAAACCCACCAAGAAGAGACAAGTAACATTGGAAAGGCGGCTCATGCACACACTTTTTATAAAAAACTGTTTTAATGGTAGGTATGTTCAAATTCTTCAACGATTTAGCTGAAATCGTGAGGGACTTCTAACGAAAACTCCTTAAAACGACTCAAGAATGAAGCCTTAGAAAGTGGCCTAAAATGACGATCAAATTTTCCTATAATTTCTGCTTCATAGCAATGACTTCAATAAGCATTGGCTAATGTTTATGCTGTTATGCTCCCAAGAATAGAAATAATACTTTGATACTGCCAAAGAGATGACACATGCTAATGCATATAAAGCCATTGCTTGTGTGGAAGAAAATTTGCTGGCAATTTTTTTCAGCCCGTTTTGAAAGTTCCTTGAATGGGCTTTTCTGAGGAAATTTCGGAACGTAGTTGCCGGTTTCACTCAAAAAAAAAATGTCAACCATCAAATGAGATATCTGCCAATATCATTGCGTTGATATCCAGAGAGAGCAGTGGTCTTTCAAATGGAGATTGTTTTTAACTCACCCGGTAATAACAGTTTCTTGTAGCGGCTTCTCTTAAAAAAATGAGTCGTGTCTTTTTGCATGTGAATTGAAAGTATAAATTTTCAGCCGTAATTAATCCTCAATGTGCTGATAATTTCGGAACGAAAAGTGTAATTCAAGCGCAGAGAATTCTCAAACTTACCTCACAATCTTTGCAATTCAAGAAAGCATTCAACAAATTTTGAAACTTGATCGCCAAGAAACCGAGAAAATAAAGATCAACAATGCTTCAATTTCACAAAACTCTTCCCCTGAAAAGGGCACTTTTGCCCTTTTGAAAAAAGGGCAGGGGTCTGAACCCTTAGGACCCCCCTAGTTGCGCGCCCGTCAAACATTTTGAACCCAATACCGCGTCATTAAAAAGTGTCGTTTCTATTGTTTTAGGTTATACAATGTCAAATTAAATTTTCTGGATTTCGTTTTGGGATCTAAGTTTGTAAATTGTGTTAAGATATCTTGTAAAAATGACAGTTTTCATTAGTTTGTAGAATAAATGAGCTTTGGTTCAAGGGTTGGAATTGTTTCTAAATTTGTATTGGTATCTTTTGTGTAATTTTAGAAGGTTTCCCTTAATATGGAAGACATAAATAAACAGATACATAGTACTGCAAAGTGGAAACCTTTTCTCGAAGTATTTTCATTTCGTAATATTTACGAAGTTAAGTTTAAACCACCAGTCAAAGAATCGATCACGATTTGGATACCCGCTAGAAATTTGCGATGTTGACCCCCCGCTGAATGTTCACGATAGCACTAAGAAAATATCATTATTTGTCAGCAAAAATAACTGATAGATAAACGTCAACAAAATCACTTGACCACTGTTTTTATCTTTGTGTCCAACATAAACTTTTAGGAACGAAACCTTTGGCAGATTCATAAATGGCCAGAACACGCTTCATGATCGTGACTCTCTGCAGTATCCTTATTATTGTTCAGTATGTCATTGTACAACATTTGAGTCTGCTGAAGACATTGCCTGGATATCTGCGTTGGGAAAGCTCAGGATTACCAAATCACCAACTCTTGAGTGAATCCCCGGAGTTTTCATTTCTCTTCAACTGGCGAAGAATTCTAGCAGATTGTCAAAATGATTCCGTTTGGCTAAATGAGCCCGCGCGAACAAAAAGGCGAGCATTACGCACATTAGCAAATAAAACTGAAATAATTTTCCAACATCTAAATAGTTATGGTGAGTGTAGTACTATTGTGATGCAAACCTACACCGCTAGTGGTCGGAAGAAAAAGGTCGGTGGAGACTCGTGGCGTGCAACTTTACGAGGAACTGTGAGTAAATTGGTATTTGTGTTTGACAAGCTGGACGGAACATACGAACTCCAGTTTCGTATTTTTGAGCCGGGTAATTATAGTGTGGATCTGGTTTTGGAGCATTCAATTTGCGACGGTTTGAAAGATCCGCCCTTTGGCTGGTTTGCAAAGGGTAACGTCCACGGGCATTTTCAGGAGCAAGGCCTTCTCGGCTTTGATGATAGTTACTTATTGCAGCCGTTTAGACTGACAAATTTTGAATTTCCAGCAACGAATTCAGTTCAGTCATCGATTTTGAGGCATAAAAGACAGGATCGAGGAACAGCAAAAAGCAGCTGCAGATTTGTTCCAGATGGTATGGGTGCTTGGAAAAATGTTAATGGGCAGCTCAAATGGTTGCCTGACGCGAAACAACACTGGTTAACAGAGCCTAAGAAAATACCTCTTAAGGGAGAATCACCGTTAAGAGGAAACGCACCTTCCGAGAGAACATCACCAATACGGGAGAACTTGCAGCTTACGATGAAGAGTATGCCGCATACGGTGAAGAAAGCAATGCCTACGGGGAAGAAATACGATACGTTGTGGCTAGTTGGAGACTCGCAAGCACGTCGCTGGTTTAACTCGCAATCATGTAAAGATTTATGCAAAATGATGTTTCAAATTTGCAAACGCACTATTAGTTATACCTATCTATTCGAGAAAATCGACCACAAGAAAAACAACATCGGGAGAGAATTTAACTTTACGAGATTTTTTGAGCCGATAAAAGAAATATTTGACAGCGAAATGATCACGAATAAAAGCGTTGTAATTGTAAACTTTGGGCTTCATTTGGTGATGAGCCTTAACTTTTCTCAGTGTCAACGTGTAGTGGATGATTTTGCAGATATGATAACAACTTTGAGAAATAAAAAGGGCCTAAATAACATGCCATATGTAATATGGAAAACATCGACGTTCACTGCGTTGGAAGAAGGTTCATTTCGCGATTCAACCCATTCAAGGTTTCTTACCAATCATCGAGTTCAACTTTTAAATGCTTATTCAAACTTGAAGCTTTGTTCCATCGGAATACCGATTTTTGATGTTTACCCTATCACAGCTTCTTACCCGAAAGGCTCGTTGGATGGATTGCATTATGATCAAATTTTGTTCAAACCGATCGAAGATGAATTTGAACATTATCTACGCAGTAAACCTTGAAATGATCTGACTTTAGGTTTGTTTGAAGGGAATTGGAAATAGCTATGTTGAGCAGCTGCTATAATCTTTCAATCTGTGTAAAAAGGTAGTGTGTGAAATTCGAAGACCAATTTCTTTGAACTTAATGGCTTGGACGAAACATATCTATAATCCTACAGTTGGACTTGGAAAATTTGTCGAAATTACAGCGTATTCAAGACTCCAACTTGTTTGAGAATGTTGCGTCATGAATTTTTTAAATCGTAATCCAGAAGAGTGATGGAGTTTTACATGATTACACATTGTAGACGGCCATGCACAACGGCTTTTTTGCAATTTTTTCAAGCTTCGTCGAGTTTAGTCATTTTAATGGTTCTTAGCTTTTTAATTGTTTTTTTTTTAATTTGAAAACGTTGAAGTTTTCAGAAAACTCCAACAGTAGTATTTTAGCAAAATAGCTAAAGTTTCTTTGAAGTCATTCGATTCAAAGTAATAGGCCATAATTGTGTGCTTGCTGAGTTGCAGCTGTGATGGACGGGTATCTCTGATTGCCTCGGTTTATAGTTGCATAGTTCAGGCTTTAACTTAAGGTTTGAGGTCTTGTTTGGGTCGCGAATGGTTGCTGTTTTACGAGAGAGAAAAGACAAAACAAGTGCTCGCTTCAAAATAGCACCTCTATTGTTCTGCAGAAATGTCAAAATTACGTAACATTTCTCTAAAAATAGGGCCCTAGCGTTTATTTAAAACTTGCTCTTATTTTTGAATGGGTTAATGATGTTCTTACCAACAACAAAATATAGTCAACCATTTTAAAGTTGCAGGGAAATTTGAATATGACATTAAGCGAGGTCACGTTCTCTAAATTGAAGCCTGGCGTATGCAAATGTGTAATGACCGAGACAATTAAAGCTGCCCACAGCAGCCACAAAAAGAGGCACAATCTCTTTGGAACCTATGCTGGCTAAAGAAACCCCCACAAGTAAAAACCGTTGTAATCTCTACTATTTTTGACTGCACCTGAACTAATTTTCAAGAAAGTCGTAGTTTATGGATTACGAAGGTCTTCGGTATTGCTATCTGACAACCTTTCTTTAGATTTTCTCTCTATGATATTGATTCCACTAAAAGAGGATAATGTGGTCCGTTGTTTAGCAGAAGCCTTTCGCATGCACATGGCGACAGTTTGCCTTGCAGGTTTCAGCGCTCCTTTCGGGCCTCGTTTGTTTTGAATCAATGGTTGAAAGTGCCCGTTCTCTCCTGTCGCTAATCACTTTGGATTGTGGTGTCAATCAAAGTAGCTGATGTGATGCCATTGTGTTACAAACTCTTCTGTCCTAGTTTCAAAGGTGTGCCACACTTCGATGCTTCCTTGATGAGTTTTGAGGACAAACACAGAAAAAAGAAAAAAAATTTATCTTCTTTTCAACTTTCGACTTTCGAATTTTTTGTCAGGAAACGAGGCCAGTGTTGAATCGAGGTTAAATTACGTCAGCGTATTTCTTCGAAAAGAGAAAAGGCGGCAGAGCGTGTAAGGGAATAACCCGTAGCATCCACAGTGGAGAAAATGATGAAATGATCAAAAACAGGTTCTTCTTTGTCTTATTTTAAATCATTTACGAAGTATAAACGTAGAAGAATTACATGATCATTATTTGAGAAGATTTCGTACCAGAAAGCAGCATGTATCGTGCCCATGTAAGTATTGTATGTTGTATTGTTTTGATGGCCAGGGCCACTGTTTGTTGGCCTAAGTATTTTCAGGCCCTCACTCCACTCACTAATTATTGTGCTTTGACTTAGTTTCGTTTTGTAAACAAACAATAGCCTTTCTGTAGGTCAGGTTTAGCCCTTGTTTCAGCCCAACATTGGATTTTTGAAGGCATACAATTCTCTTGAACTAAATTGTGTTTCACATTCCTGCTACACAGTTCCCCATTTTAAATGAATAGAGAAGGTTTTCTCAATTTCTAATAGGTTTTTTCTTAGAAGCTGTTTTTTAGAAAGCAGATCAGCTAGACAAACATCCAGAATTCCTAGCCTCACTTTATCAGTTGTCTTGTAACTCCATGAAAGTTGGTCTTATCAGATATATTTGTTTGATATTTTTTGAAGCGTAACAATTGTGTGCACCAGCGTGCACCAAAGAATAATTGATATCTATTGTTTACTACAATGAGACATTGCAATTGCCCATTGTTTAAGGCGTTCTGCATCAAATGTGTGCCAAAAGTCAGACTTCTCTGCACCAAAGATTTTCTGGAAATAGGCATTCAAATTCATCTTGGTGGCAGTTTGGCACTCTTTCCCAAAAAGGAAATGTTGCCCAATTGGGCAACATTTGCCATTTAGGAAACTATCAGGCCTTGAAATGAGCAAACGTTAGGTACTTGGTTGATCAAGCTCCTCAATTCATTTAGGCGCTTGATCAAGCTCCTATATTATTTTTGTCTTTGTGGGAGACCAGGGAAACCAAATGGAAAGTTCTGGAAAAAAAGCTACAATTACTGTGTTGTCTGAAAATTTTCAGTTAAATCACATCATTCATCGTAAAATAATAAAAATAAATGAAGGCTAGCATTGCCGTTGGAACAGGGCTGCATGGCGAATAAGATGGAACAGTCTTGGAATGCCACCTTCAAAGTTTGCACAAAATTTTTTAATCTGCTGCCCTTCGTTGATAACCTTAATGTCCAGTCCCACTATGCCCTTTCCTAAGAGTTGAACAGCGATGATTCTGCCATATAGTCAGTACTGGCAGACCGGCAGAGCTTGCAGCTTTTTTGCTTCAACATGTGTGCTGAACAAATTGTTCAGCGTAGCAGCAAGGGAGCTTGTTAATAGACCTTTTAGCTATTCTGAAAAAGAATCTCAATCGAACGATACTTTGCTACATTTTGTAGAATTTTCGAATGTGCACAATAGTGATAGAAACTCTAACGCCATTCGGTCGAACCTCGTGTATAAAAATGTATAAAACTAACGCTCGATCCAGGCTCTTTCTTAGAATAGCTAAAAGGTCTATGGCGAAGACAATGTGGTGAACACTACTTTGGAAGCAAGCGAAAATTTCACAAGTCAATGAAGAGAAGGAAAGATAATTTATTGTAGTTTTACAGTGATAAAAAGGAAGATTTGGGCTGAATATTTTATTTCAAATACATCCACAAATTGTAATTGTGGACCATTAAAAGAAACACTTTTGATCTGCAAGGCACTTGAACAATCGAGCCAGTAGAATTTTCAAGGCGAGTGTGGAGGCGCTTGGGCCTGATCGAGCGCCTCTCATTTCAGGGCCTGGAAACTATCTGTTACACTTTTGTTGTCTAGTTGGGAAAAGAAAATGTAAAACTGTGCAAAAACGGTATGGTAGATTTCAAAATTTTTAGATGTTCAGATTCAGCATAAAAAACACACAAACTCACGGCAGGAAATGTTGTTCTATTTTTGTTGCCCAAAATGGGAAATTTTGCCCAATTAGGCAACAAGTTTGAGTCAAATTTCAATGAATATGAATAGTGTTGCCTGATGGGGCAACATATCCCATTTAGGGAAGAGTACCAAACTGTTTGCTATGCAAATTACACTATGTTGATTTCAAAGGGAAATCATGCTAATTCCCTTACCAAAACAACACATCCAAGGCTGAGAACTGAATTATTGGCTGCTGAAAATTCATGTGTGCTTTACGTAGAAATGATAAAGTTAATAGCCTGGTAGTTTTCTTTGTATTGAGTGGCTTGGGACTCAGGAGATGGCAGGCCATATCAACCAGCATGCAGAAAATTTACAATTTGGAACAACGGAAAGTAATGCATGGAAAAGCTGCAGTTTATTTATGGAAAATTAAAGTAATCCATTTTGCCCAATGCTGAGTTTCAGTTTTCATTGACAAATATATCTAAATATATGATACAAATATATCAGGCCTTACTGGGAATGGTGTGCAATTGCTCTCGCACACCTTGGCACACAGCTTCTCTTCCCAAGGAGTGCCATAGATCACACACCTCCCCTTTCCAAATGAGGATTAAAACCTTGCACTTAACCAAAGATCCTTAATGATTTGAAATGATTATTAAAGTTGTTTACAACAGATAATTCTGTAAGATCACTTTGGTTGAAGAGTTATTTATTTGACCTTACAGTACACTAGTTCTTGATAGTTCAGATCATTCTTGTCCATTCAATTTACAGTACCACTCCAGCGAATTAAGCAAAAGATTAGAGAGAATGGCAAGTCTTGTTCTGGCTTGCCTCTTCTTGAGAAACAGGTGACTTTCAATTGCACTCCGTTGCACGCCTGATATGCACCAGGAGTGCAATTTGCCACACACCTACCAAAATATTCCCAGTAAGGCCTGTATATTCAAATGAATTTACCTACATTAACTAAAACAATCAAAATACATGACAATCAACTAATACAGACAACTACAAAATACACCACGCCAGACAACGAAGAACAAAAAAGGCACAATACAGTACAGAACATAGAATGAGCATAGGTTTCAGAGGCAGCCAACAAGACTACATCGGAAACCCAATTTGAAATCCAATCGCTGACCAATTTTTACTGTACTTCTACTGTAAGATACACCATAAACATAATAAGAAGCAACCGGGACCACTTATTCACGCCAGAATAGCGTTCAAAGTCATACAAAAATTTGATTCCCCCATAGTACAGTAGTCATTACTGAAAAGCAAACAATCAAACAGAGTTTGTGAATATTCTGATGATCTGATTCATTCTTTACAGAACCCTGAAGCTCCTGGCATGCACAACACACCCAACATGTATGGGAGTGAACCAAGGACAGACAGTTACACAAGAGTTTCGTACAGAAGAAATGCAGGGTATTTTGAGAGAGTGGGAGGCAGTTGTTGTGGCGCTTTTGTTGGAATATTGTTGTTGATGGGAGGGTTTCCAGTACTCTTTTTAAATGAGGTATGGCCTTTTCTAAATCATAGGAAATTGTTGCTGTTGTAATTTTTGTAAATTTGTGATCAGTTTGTGCAAGCACTTTACCCGTTCTTTGGAAACTTTTATGCCATGATCAGGTTACCAATTTATTTACAGTCCATAGCAAAGAATCTTGCCAAGCTTTCATCCTCAATGTTAGTACATCGGGGTCAAAGTATATTCGGCAACAAACTTTGAGAAAGTTCATTTGGTAAGTGCAGTCCTTTTCATAAGGAAAATGGTACTCTTGCAGCATTTTACTCCTGCAGATCATTCTGTGCATGCGATCACACATACGGGAAATATTTTGTTGATGTTACATCAAATAAAATGACCCATGATATAGGCTAAAAGATCATTTTGCATATGCAACAAAATGCACACATACAGTACTTCAAAGCATTGTATTAGGCCTGTCCATTTAAGGTTGAATAGTCACTATTTGGTTATCTGAACATTATTCCAGTTCCAGTGAAGCAAAACAATTCATGATCATTTGCTGCCCACTGAATAGTCCAGATAGTGGGTGGATAGCAAGACAAAATGTATTGTCAAGCAAATCATAATGGAAGACAATGGCATATTGTCAGCCTGTTGTATTTCTTTGTTTTATTCTGTTGCATTGCTATATTGCAAAACTCTGCTGAGGATTTTCGTGAACAATGTACAATATGACGTAGCAAGCATTATTTGTTAATCCCACAACAGGCTGTAGTACTGCAGTGCACTAGAGGTGATTCATTTGAAGATTGTTCCATGTAAGGATAGATCTTTCTACCAACACTAAAAAGTTTTTGGAGCCATGCATGCCCTAGCGACATACTGTATCTACTGTATTTGCTGAATAGTCAAATATTTGGTAAAATTAGCACCAAATATTTGAATATATAGTTGTAACATTCAATTTGGACAGCCCTACCTGCATGTGCAAGTGCAATGGCTAATGTCAAATGAGAAGGCCTTTAGTTTCTGCCAATTTCATTATTCTATACCTATGGGTATGAAGTATTTTGGAATATTTTACAATTTCTAAATAACTGCCCAGATATATAGGTTATTTTGGTCACATCATGGCGGTTGATAGTCAAAAACCTTTCATACCAGCATGCTGTTTACTGAATTTGTGACACTAAATCATTCCTAGTGACTGATACCCTTTTAGAGGGGAGAATTTATGAAACTTGGCTTTCCATGGTCAGTGGAGCATAAAGAGTTACCCTGAGGAGAATGCAACAAACTGTTTTATAGGTTGCATTAAATTGTTACGGAGTTGCTGTCTCTTTTTAGATATAACCTTCCATTTCTTTAATTTTTCTGACAGGGAAGAGCTGTCCAAACTGCCAAATCATTAGATGAAGGTTTGGGAGTTGTGATCCCATTACAATCTTCAGACGTAGTGTTTGAATCAAATAACAACGAACTTGTCCACCTTTCTGGATCACTGAAAACAGATTGGGTAAGTTGAAGCTATCAGTACTTTTTAACCCTACGACTTATTTGGGATGCAACTTTGTTTTGGGTGATGGGGACATGCTACCCAAGCAGGGCTATAGGAAGCAGCTGCTGATTAGGGGGGAGGGAGGATTTTTCTTAATACAATAAAGGACAAAGGATCTTTGGATGATTGTTGTACCCATTTTCAATGGTTTTGAGGGAAAGCCTATCAAACTGCCAAAAAATCAAATTTAATTTAATTTTGAATGGATCATGAACAAGATGAAATCATGACAAACCAAGTTTTAGAACTGAAATGAAAAAAAACCCAACTTAAAGGGCAAGTCCGGGGTTGTTATGATTATTGATTATTCAAGAGGTTACAATGTTGTGAATGATGTGTAGTACTTTTTTCAACTGTTTTCTCTTTTAATCTGTGAAACTACATATTTCAGTCTGCTAAGAAATGTGAAATGACATCATTTTATATGACATTATGACATTGACCTGGACGAGGCTGCTAGATATTATATAGATATTATACCACTCACGTTGCTAGCCTCCTTATTGCACCTTTGCACACTTGTACAAAATACAAAATGAGAAAGATATTTGGCGTAACTTACAAAGGTTCATTAACCAATTTATGAAAGTTGGAGGGATCAAAACTTGGAAGGAGCTCACGATTGGTGTTCATCAGTTGGTAACGTTGCTTGTATATTTTTATCAACCCCGGACTTGTTTTTTAAAGACAAAAGCTCAAAAAAATTTTTGTCACAATAATTTATAAAAGCTACTCGTTTCTGGAGGAACAGCTACATTTTGAGATTCATACTTAGGGATTTTTGAGGCTCAAAATCCATCCCTATGGGCAGCATGTACTCATTAATCTATAAATGGAAGTTTCCCTTGGCTTTTAACTTGGTAAATATTCTTTTATGATGAATCACAGACTAAAAGTTTGAGCTCACAAGGAACTTATGCCTTGCACACCAGTTCCTGGTAGCCGGAGGCTGTGGAGGGGCGTGTCACTTTAAAAAGTGTATGACATTCTGGGCAAAATGATCACTAATTTTTATCTTAAAATACTTGCAACGCCATAGATTCAAGAAACTAACGTATCAGGCTGTGCTCTTTATCAGTAGTAGTTGGCTACTGACAAAGGGCACTGCCCGATGCGTTTAGTTTCTTGATTCTAAGGGGTTACAAGTATTTTGAGATAGATATCATCAATCGTTTTGGTACTAATACGTCGCCACACGCTTTACTGTTATTTGAATCGAATGTTCTGTCGTAGGCTCTTTCTGATGATGAATATGGTATTTCTATCAATGCTGTGAAATTACAGAGACAAGTGGAGATGTATCAATGGGTTGAGCATGAATCAAAACGGTATTTATTTGTTCGTTATTCACATCCTCATCCAAATTTATAACTCATGAGATTATCATGGCTAGACAGTATTACAAAGTTTCATATTATGCTTGTACTCTTCAGTTATTGCTGCTTGGTTTGTGGTTGTTGTAGTGCCCGGGGGAGGGGGTGTTTAATGACTTGCGGATGGATGGGGTCTGCCGCCCGGTTTTTAGAAAGGTGCCCTCTTGTAATCACGGAAGCTTGCCGCCATACCCACTTTTATGATGAATTTTGGCGTAATACCACCCATTTTTGACTATTTGTCGCAAATTTCTGGATAACCCACTCATTTTTAAGGAAAATCTGCTGAAAAAGGACTTTGTTTAGAGCATTTTGGGCCAAAAACCCACCCATATGGGCGACACATGTCCGTACCCTCAACATATTATGTACCCCCCTGGGGTTGTAGTGAAACTAAACTTAATTCTCTCCAAAAGATCCAGAATAGAACTGCAGTAATGAATATGATTGGTTTCTCCTATGCTTCTGCTGTCCCTCTTTTCCAAAATCTTGGTTGGTCATGAATTATAGACCTTATCAGGAAGAAACAGCATCACAGCATTTTACTCACTTGCTCCTCAGTATTTCGGGGAACTTTTCACTTGATGCTCTAAGAGAAGTGCTCAAATAGTAAAATTATGTAATGAACTGAGTAAGGAAACTCAAATAGGCGCCGTCCCTGGCTACCTTTAAAAATCCATTTGAGAGGTACATTTTATTTTTCTCTCTGGCTTTTTTATGCTGGATCCCACGCATTCATATTGTATAAGCTGCATTTATATGATTCATAAAATCTAATTTTCTTTAATTTGAAATCCGTAATCATATAAATCTTTGACAATGAATAAATGAAATATTTGGGAACCAGAGCAGGCATGGCAGTTACGAAAATCAAGTAATTTTGTCCTCGGCGACTTCTTAGTTTTATTCAATTACTGAGCATCAATTATTAAAATTTGAGTGTGAAAAACGTAGTCTTTGATACATGATTATCTCTTTTATTTCTTTTCTTCTACTTTCCCTTGTCATCTCCCTCTCTCACTACCACCACTTTCCCTGAAAATTTTTCCTTTCGACATTCACTCTTTCTTGTCAAGAAATTTCACGACTTTTCATATGCTTACAAGGCTGTTAGGAACTCCGTAATCATAGTGTTCTGCAGTTGCCAGTTTTACGATCTTATTTTGAAAGCTACTCTTCTTTCAGGGAATACAAAGAGGGTGACAGAACACGAGTGGAAACAACGTATTCTTACTGTAAGTTTTGCTAGACTTCGAACGTGTTTTCTTTACATTGCATGAACATTGAACTCTTCCAACGATAAACATAGAATTTTATATGTAATATTTACATTTCCTGTAAAATGTTTAGCTCCAGTGCGATCCAGTTAACCATATTGATCTGCACTTTATCTCAAACAAGGACACACGATCAAACAGACGCTGAACTGGGACTGACGAAGGATCTAACGAGGGATAGAGCGTCTTCTATCCTTTGAACATCGAACAAAAAATTGATCTTCATTTCACTATCAACTTTGACCTTATAACAATCAAACAATCTCATGCAGTGGCAATAGGCAAGTGGTTAACCTTATCAAGAAAGTATTGATCTGGTTGGCTTTACCCTAATTCATGTGGACATGGCCTGAGTAGTCCCCGCTTTGAAGTTAAAGCCGTTTCACCTAGAATTTAGCTTCATGTAGTCATTAACCAGTCAAACATTTGGAACAATGGATATTCTTTTTCAGCACGAGAATGGAAATCTGAAGTGATAAACAGTGGACGATTTAACATGCCATCAGGACATTATAACCCAAATTCGTTAGCTATTAGTGCTTATAACAAAGATGCAGACCCGGTCTATGTTGGAAATTATCGATTATCCAAGGGCCTTGTTGGAAGAGTTGGAAATCACCGCACTTTGGAACCGAAGGAAGTGCCTAAGGGGAGAAATGATATCAAGGTCCTTGGAGGCTATTTCTATCATTCAACGGATCCCTTGAGACCTCAGGTTTGTAAGAAGTATCGTTTGCTTAATTTCAATTATATTTGAGTTTCAATCCAGGATTGATGTTTATGGCCAAAGTGAATTATTTCAAGATATTTGAAGATACTTCTATCATTTTGAAGATCCCTTGAGACATAAGGCTCGTTACACCAAGGGCCGAGATACAATGTTTTGCATGAGGGGGCCATGAGCAACTGCGTTGCGAGCAAAGAGACTAAAATCTTAAAGGTGTCCGGAGCTATTCTCCTGGAAAAATTTTGTGACCAGGCCCTTCAGATTGGCTTAAAGCGACACTAAATTTTGTTTCTCAATACAGACTGACTTTGCATATGAATCTAATTTGGGATGGAAATTGTAAACGTTCCCTAAAAGAAAGAACGTCTAATTTACCTAAAAAAACTATTGCAGTTATAACCTCAGATGAAAATTCGTGCAAGCACTTTTTGTGTACAGGTTTCAATTCTGCTCGAGTTTGAATTCAAAGAGGCTGTTTATGCCCGAATATATAATTGTGTTAACCCTATCTAACCTGGGATCCACCTCCCAATACATTTTTATTTACACTTTATTTGATATATGCAGAAGGCCACTGAGATTTAGTAAGTTAAAACTGTCTATCGTGTAACAGTAAAACTGTGACAATTTTGATATTCCTTTTTTAGCCTTGTCGTCATCTTAACCAAGTTGTCATGCCTCATTGTGTAAAATTTTTACTTTGTATCTCTCTAAATCCTTTTAAATTGATCCAATTTAGCCCACAGTTTGGGATTAGACATTTCTTTTGTTGTATACTTTTCGTTTCTTCATCATTGGTCATGTTTTATTGACTTTTAACATGGTTTCATTTAATATGACGTCATACAGCATCATAATCGTTGTCATGCTGTAGCAACAATAGCAATGTCGCTAATTGAATTATTGTTTCAAATATTCATTGTTTACATGATGAACAATGATTGTACCAAATTATGTTGCTATATCTAACATAACAATGTAATTAAGCAGGGGGGCAGGCATTGAGTGTTTCAAAACGCCCAGTCAGATAGGGTTAAGAGCTCCGAGGATTTTTATCATTCATTGGTCGCTGAAATCCCAGATCAGGGGAGATTTTTTTGTTGAAAATATTGGGTCAAGAATGTTAGACATCATTTTTAGTTTCTTATTTCAGCTTACTTTTATTTTCTCGAATAAATTCTCTATTTGTCTTTAGGTTGGAGATATCAGAGTCTCGTTCAAGTTTGCTGGAATAAGTGGTGATAGTATATACGGAGCTCCTGACAGGGTAAGCATTTGTAAACTTCTTGATCCTGTTACAGTAGGTTCTCGCGTACAAGAAACCACTTTTCAATTTGAGGCCTTAGAAAGTTTCTTATGTGAAGAGGCCTTTTCATGATCAGGGTCATAGTTCTTATATATATAGGCACCATCAAGTCAAGCCAAGTCAAGGCATTTGACAGCACCAGTCAAGGCATGTGATGCATGTGCATTGAACACCACTGGTAATATTTTACAACACATGCTTTACAGTACCATGTTTTGATATCAATAAACTGCTTTATGAATTTAAGGTCAATACTTCATTGCAAAGCAAAGGTAATACCTTTGGCATTTTCTGGCACTTAGGAATATACTATGACGAAACCTAAAAATAAGAAACATCTTAATTTCAGACCTGAAATTTTATCTTGTAACAGGAGCTTCTTGTGAAGAAAATGAGACTTGTTTCTGATACAATGGGGCTTCCTATACGCGGGAATCTACTGTATAGCGAGTGGGCTAAAAGAGGTCAGATGTTTGTATATCCTAGCACCTACCTTGTCGGTCAAAACGCGTTGGGCGGACTATGGAATAAAAGGCCTGTGGCCGATATTGAGAGCTAGAATGTCAATCTATCAATCAAGGACTAACGTAGACGAGAAAATTTTGTTCGGTGAAGTCGCACGTAGTCAAATCCCAACAATTAGTTAAACGCCTGTTAGAGGTTTGTGTTGGTATCGAAAATTCCACATTCAAGTCTTGTCTATGAGTTATGAAGCATTGAAGTTTACATTGTCTGTTTCAGGAATGGAATTTAACTTTGATAGGACCTAAATTATGGACTAGAATGGAATGTAGAATCCTGTTCCCAACATGCCCCTTGCCATCATTTTCCTAATTTCTGGGTCAAAACGATGAGTGATTTTGTCAAACAAAATTTTCACACTTAAGTTAGCTTTTGAGTGTTAGATAAACATTTCAGTTTTAAATAGCTAGCAGCCTCATACTATTTATTTCACAGCCTGCCAAACGCATTAACTTTCTGACTCACCGGTAGAATACTGGCTTGATTTTAATGTATCGAATTTTGCTTGATTGGATAAAGAAGGAAGTTTTCTTGTGTTTTTTTTCTTCGGTTTTTATGAGTACTGAAATGTATCGTAGGTAAATTCGACTTTAGGAGATTAGGAGAATGCCTGATTTCGTTGGTAAACCCCCTAATTCTTTTCTTGTACTGTAGAGCCAATGCTTTAAACTGTCGGCCTACTTTAGCTTGCAATGGCAAGTAACGGTGGTACTTATCACTTATGGTGTATTTCATAACTATTTTAATTCATTTTTAGGTTAGCATCGTTGCACGTCAAAATGGTATGTTTCTTTCGCATTACCAAACAAAAGCTGGTGATAAGCTGGAGATGCTGTATCATGGAGATTTATCAGCAAAAGTGAGTTACGGAGCTGTAAACGTCCTAATGAAATGCTGCCTCCACCGGGACATCTCTTAGCTGTAGGTTTTGTTTTTAGATAATCAAACGAGTAAAATAGCTGACAATTGTCTGGGTGGAGGCTGCGCTTCATAAGGTGTTTACACCTCGGATATGAAATAGCCCTGTACTAGAATGCACAAATAGAAAGAATTTCAACGTTCCACGATAAATCATTCACTGGCCTTTATATACGACTTTTTCTAAAAGTTAAACATTTCTCTACCCTCAGCAGCTATCATTGTGTACCATATTTACCGTCCGCATTTTTTATGATTTTTAAAACTCACAGCACTTAAGAGCCTCTTCGGCTGGAGCTCCTGGGCCCCAGCCATCTTTCGTCGGTCCTGTTGTCACGGTAGTCTTTGAATACAGTGGCTCATTTATATTGAAATAAACAGCATCAAAGTTTTTTATTTTCGAACTACCTTTCTCTTTAAAGGAAATATTTGAGAATGAGCACCGCACAAATACAATGATCACGTGGCTCATTCGATTCATTGGATGGCTTCTTATGTTTATTGGTATGCAAATGATTACAGATATCGTCCGACAAATCGGTGAGATTTTTGTTTTTCTCTTGTTGTTTTTTATTTGTGCATAGATTTTTAGCCTGTGGACAGGCTTAAGAATGGTACGAAAAGGAAGAAGAGAGCATGTAGGAATACGCTCCATTTTCGAATTTTATAGATCTGATCTGAGGTACAAAAGGCTATTGTTATTTGTCCCGAATTTCAATGCCAGAAGTTTTGTAAATGGTGTTATTGATCAGTCTTACCAATTACTACTTAAATTTATCGTTGTGGGAAGCTAAAATGTCATTTTCAAGGAAAAATTACGAGGAAAGCCATGTACCTCAAATCGGGTATATGGAATCCAAAAATGGTGCCAATTCCTACAGGCCCTTGCCTCTCTTTCCCTCATCCGCAGCTCCCGGATAAGGCCGGTTCACAGGGTAGTAAATTAGGGGCCTTGAATCGGGGCCTCTTTTGAGATACTGGTTCGTGGGTTAGTCTGCTGGCAGGCTCACCGGCACGATGTTTCAATATACAATATTTCAATGAACATTTTTTCAATAGCCAGTATTTCAATTAACAGTATTGCAATAAACTGTATTTCAATAAACAATATTTAAGACAATATTTCAATATACAATATTTCAATTTTCAAAATTTCAACATACAATATTTGTATATTGTATATTTCAATTTACAGTATTTTAACGCACAATATTTCAATGTCCAATATACAATATTTTATTGGATCATACTTAAATGAAAGATATGATACAGTTCATTCCTTTACAACATTATTTTATTGGATTTTGTTAGGCCTGGCTGGGACAAGTCTATTTCCTCAGTTCCTCTGACCGCTCTCATGTGGTTGTTGCTGGATCCGTTATTTCATCACGGAATTTTGGAATGAGGATCCTGGAAATATGGGAAAATACAGCCCAGTCGTTTCATTCGTCTGTTTCTTGCATGAACCATACTGATGAGCTTGCAACGAAACACGTATTTGGTATAACAACATTGTCGATGACTGATTACTTGATTTTCTTGCAGGTTTAACAGCTTTCTCTCCAGTTACAGCTTTATCTTATGTTATTGCTGTTCTTTACAGGAGTTGATAGTGTCTTCTGACAGGATACAAGTTTGTTGTGCCTCCATGGTTTATTCAAATGAGTTCGCTATTTAAGGCTATTTTAAAATTTTGTACCACTAATCATTTGCTTAAATATGTGAAAGGGATCGGTCAGATGGACTTGAGAATATAGACTTTGGAGGTCAAGGTTTTTGTTAATTTCTGTCAATCCTTTTTGTTTCATTCGAGATCCATTGTTACAGTGAGTTTTATGGCGCCAAAGTCCATTTTTCGTATGACATGAAAGCCGCTTTTGAGATATTTTCTCTTTATCATGCTTTTAATCTAGGCCACCAAGGATTGTGGTTGACAGTGGGTCTTTATTTGCGAATTTCTTGCTTTTCTAGTATCCTTCATTCCACTCGTCCGTGAGCTCGTTGGCCTGGCAACGACCATCCTCTCTTTCTCATTGGCAACCTCGCTTTCATTAATCACAATCGCACTTGGCTGGCTGACATACCGACCCTTACTGGCGTTGGCTATCATTATCGGCGCAGCAGTGCCTATATTGGTATCGAGAAAACAAGCTGAAAGACAGAAAGGACAGGAAGAAAAGAAAGGTATTTATCAGTAAAATCAGTATCAATGACTATAGCTTATTAATTAGATGCCCTTTTGTATAGGGGCTCCTTCTTGAAGGCATGGTCCCCCGTCAGTACAGATATTATTCGCACGTGAATAAACTCCTTAACAGTTTCAGCCAGTCAGTTGAATCTATCACAGGGGAACCAGGATTGATTGGTAATGAATAGAAGGATTCATAAGAATAAATAATGGCAAATAGAGAACAACTGATTTCATATTTGTCCTCGGCGGGAAAAATTTTGCCAGACTGCGAAGGAAGAAGCGTTACTCTCCCTCGCTGCTCGGCAAAACTTTTCCCACACAGGACAAATACGACATCAATTAGTCCCTATCTGCCTTTATGTATTTTTATTCATTCTTTCTATTCATTACCAATTAATCCTGGTTTCCCAGTGAATTTATGTTTGTGTTTGCTTTGTAACCGTCCCAGTTCAAACTTTCATTCATGCAGCATATTTTATAGATGGTGTCCAAAAAATAACAACGGCACATATTTCTAGGTCCCGAATTTGTTAGACTTATTTCCTTTTTACTCGGATTTACGGATTTAATTTCAAAATATGGTTTCGTAATACGATTACGTTTGGCCGTAATCAAACTTTCTTCGTTGCCAAAGTATTTCCAATTACAGCCCCTTCTCTATTAACAGTCCATCTCTAATAACTCCTCTTCTACGACACAATTTTTTTAGGAAAGTCTCCATGTCTATAAGGCCCCCCCCCCGCTTCTCTCAAATGCCAGAGATCACCAAAGATTTTCTTTAAGTTTTACTAAACAAATTTGCATGCTAATGTTGATATGGTTCGGAATTTGTGTTTTTAACTTGTAAAATTGTATGTTGACTCCGCAAAATGTATGGTAAAAGAAGTATCATTTTTTCCTTGTCACTTGACTTTGTAAAGAACACCTCCTCCCTTGTAAGTCCCCTCTCTTTTAAGCCCCTTTCCCCTATAGTTTCCGAAACTAAATAAGCCCCCAAGAAGACTGAATTTGATTTGCAAAATTGCATGCTTAAAATTGCGTTGCTGTTGATGCAAACTATGAGATGAAAGACCCAAAGAGATATCAATTTGACTTTGTGAAAGAGCATCCCTTCCCGTCCCTCTCTGTACCAAGCCTTTCTCTAGAGTCTCGGAAATTGATTAAGCGTCCTGAGACTTACTATATAGTTCACACTGTGTCTTTGCCACACCAAAGTCTGCTAGATTTTGACAGATTATTCACTTTGAAATTCACCATATTGATTGGCCGTTACATCATTCGAAAGCAACAAGTCTCCGTAAGGGAGTTGGGGCAAGGATGTTTTTATTCAGTATTTATTTACTTTTTTATCATCCTTGTTCCTTGTTTTCTTTTTAGTTTTGTCTGCAACTAATGTCTACAACTGAACATAGTTTTAGGCTCAACAGCTCTAACTTGTTCGAATGTGACTTCCTTGCATTCCTGTATGCTAGTGTGTTTGCGCAGATGAAAAGGTTTGAATCCGCAAGACCTGAAAAGATGATCTTCTTATGGTTTACCTTTTGAAATCTTTTCCTTCGCAAAGACGCACTAACACACAGGGAGTTCTATTCGAATAGCTAAGAGCAATTAGGCCTAAAGCACGTCCAGTTGGAGGCATTAGTTGAAGACGAGACAAAGAAGAAAAGGAGGATCGAAACGAGGTAAACAAAAAGATTTGATCAAAATGTCCGTGTCCTAACACCTACCATTATACCATAAGAGCCGTCAGTTGTGTCAATACCCAATTCACACCTAAGAATTCAAGCAAAATTGCATGTATTAACTACTGCTTGTTGTTTTTAATTTTAGTAGTAAAGTGAAGCTTTGAATTGATTGAAATTTAGTCAATTGTGTCAGAAATCACTCTTTTTCCTGGCAGTCTTTCTATATCGAAATGTCAGTGTACGGAATTATTTCAGGCAGGACAATGTACAAGTTTTAACTACAAAGCACGACTATCAGCTTAGCTTTCTGTCAAAACTTTATTGATTTCTGAAGTGCTAATTTTCACCAAACAGTTAACTATTTAGTATTTCTTTTATTTCTAATTTTTCTTCTTTAAAAGGACCTACTTTTCGCCAAAAATGGGGCTACAAGTGATCTTTTCGCATAACTTAGTTGCTTTTGTGGATGCTCAGTTTTCACTTAAGAGTGAGAGTATCTGCTTAACAATTTTGCTAACATTAACTTTTTGAAACTGCGTATTTTCCACAAATATGTAAGCTTTTCCCTTTCTTTTTTCCATTAGAATCGGCTGTTTTTTTAGCTTGATCTGTTTTCATCAGAAAGTAGGACCATCGGCTTAACAGTTTTACTAAAATTTCATGTTTTGGAAGAAGCTGATTTTCCATCAAAAAGTAAGGCTTACCTTTTTTGCTAAAATTGCCTGTTCTTGAAGGAGTAATTTTCCATCAAAAAATAAGGCTATAGGCTTACCTCTTTTGCTAAAAACGCCTGCTTTGGAAGAAGCCGATTTTTCATCGAAGAGTAAATCTATATATAGACTTAACTTTTTTTGCTAAAATCGCCTGTTTTGAAAGGAGCTGATTTTCCATCAAAAATTAAGGTTATAGGCTTACCTTTTTTGCTGAAATTTCCTGTTTTGGAATAAGCTGATTTTCCATCAAAAAGTAAGGCTATTGGCTTACCGTTTTTGCTAAAATTTCCTGTTTTGGATGGAGCTGATTTTCCATCAAAAAGTAAGGTTATAGGCTTACCTTTTTTGCTAAAATTACCTGCTTTGGAAGGAGCTGATTTTCCATCAAAAAGTAAGTCTATTGGCTTACCTTTTTTGCTAAAATTACCTGTTTTGGAAGGAGCTGATTTTCCATCAAAAAGTAAGGTTATAGGCTTACCTTTTTTGCTAAAATTACCTGTTTTGGAAGCAGCTGATTTTCCATCAAAAAGTAAGGCTATTGGCTTATCTTTTTTGCTAAAATTACCTGTTTTGGAAGGAGCTGATTTTCCATAAAAAGTAAGGTTATAGGCTTACCTCTTTTGCTAAAATTTCCTGTTTTGGAAGGAGCTTATTTTCCATCAAAAAGTAAGGTTATAGGCTTACCTTTTTTGCTGAAATTACCTGTTTTGGAAGGAGCTGATTTTCCATCAAAAAGTAAGGCTATTGGCTTATCTTTTTTTGCTAAAATTACCTGTTTTGGAAGGAGCTGATTTTCCATCAAAAAGTAAGGTTATAGGCTTACCTTTTTTGCTGAAATTTCCTGTTTTGGAAGGAGCTGATTTTCCATCAAAATGTAAGGCTATAGGCTTGCCTTTTTTGCTGAAATTGACATTTTTGGAAGAAACCGATTCTTCATCAAAGAGTAAGTCGATAGGTTTACCTTTTTTGCTGAAATTGACATTTTTGGAAGAAGCCGATTCTTCATCAAAGAGTAAGTCTGTAGGCTTATCTTTTTTGCTAAAATTACCTGTTTTGGAAGGAGCTGACTTTCCATCAAAAAGTAAGGCTATAGGCTTGCCTTTTTTGCTGAAATTGACATTTTTGGAGGAAGCCGATTCTTCATCAAAGAGTAAGTCTATAGGCTTATCTTTTTTGCTAAAATTACCTGTTTTGGAAGGAGCTGATCTTCCATCAAAAGGTAAGGCTATAGGCTTACCTGTTTTGCTAAAATTGTCTGTGTTGAAAGGAGCTGATTTTCCATCAAAAAGTAAGGCTATAGGCTTACCTGTTCTGCTAAAATTGCCTGTTTTGGAAGAAGCTGATTTCTCATCGAAGAGTAAGGCTATAGGCTTACCTTTTTTGCTAAAATTGCCTGTTTTGGAAGAAGCTAATTTCTCATCGAAGAGTTAGTCTATAGGCTTACCTTTTTTGCTAAAATTGTATTTTTTGTTTGGAGCAGATTTTCCATTTAAGAATAAGGCTATAGGCTTGCCTTTTTTGCTAAAATTGCCTGTTCTTGAAGGAGGTGATTTTCCATCATAAAGTAAGGCTATTGGCTTACCTTTTTGCTAAAATTGCCTATTTTGGAAGAAGCCGATTTTTAATCGAGGAGTAAGGCTATAGGCTTGCCTTTTTTGCTAAAATCGCCTGTTTTGAAAGGAGCTGATATTCCATCAAAAAGTAAGGGTATAGGCTTACCTTTTTTGCTAAAGTTGACTGTTTTGGAAGAAGCTGGTTTCTCATTGAAGAGTAAGTCTATAGGCTTACCTTTTTTGCTAACGTTGACTGTTTTGGAAGGAGCTGATTTTCCATCAAAAAGTAAGGTTATAGGCTTACCTTTTTTGCTGAAATTTCCTGTTTTGGAAGGAGCTGATTTTCCATCAAAAAGTAAGGTTATAGGCTTACCTTTTTTGCTAAAATTACATGTTTTGGAAGGAGCTGATTTTCCATCAAAAGTAAGGCTATAGGCTTGCCTTTTTTGCTAAAATTACCTGTTTTGGAAGGAGCTGATTTTCCATCAAAAGTAAGGCTATAGGCTTGCCTTTTTTGCTAAAATTACCTGTTTTGGAAGGAGCTGATTTTCCATCAAAAAGTAAGGCTATAGGCTTGCCTTTTTTGCTGAAATTGACATTTTTGGAAGAAACCGATTCTTCATCAAAGAGTAAATCTATATATAGACTTACCTTTTTTGCTAAAATTGCCTGTTCTTGAAGGAGGTGATTTTCCATCATAAAGTAAGGCTATTGGCTTACCTTTTTGCTAAAATTGCCTATTTTGGAAGAAGCCGATTTTTAATCGAGGAGTAAGGCTATAGGCTTGCCTTTTTTGCTAAAATCGCCTGTTTTGAAAGGAGCTGATATTCCATCAAAAAGTAAGGGTATAGGCTTACCTTTTTTGCTACAGTTGACTGTTTTGGAAGAAGCTGGTTTCTCATCGAAGAGTAAGTCTATAGGCATACCTTTTTTGCTAAAATTAACTGCTTTGGAAGGAGCTGATTTTCCATCAAAAAGTAAGGTTATAGGCTTACCTTTTTTGCTAAAATTACATGTATTGGAAGGAGCTGATTTTCCATCAAAAAGTAAGGCTATAGGCTTACCTTTTTTGCTAAAATTACCTGTTTTGGAAGGAGCTGATTTTCCATCAAAAAGTAAAGCTATTAGCTTATCTTTTTTGCTAAAATTACCTGTCTTGGAAGGAGCTGATTTTCCATCAAAAAGTAAGGCTATTGGCTTACCTTTTTTGCTGAAATTTGCTGTTTTGGAAGCAGCTGATTTTCCATCAAAAAGTAAGGCTATAGGCTTACCTTTTTTGCTGAAATTGCCCTGCATGGAAGAATCCGATTTTAATCGAGATGTAAGGCTATAGGCTTGCCTTTTTTGCTGAAATTGACATTTTTGGAAGAAACCGATTCTTCATCAAAGAGTAAGTCTATAGGCTTATCGTTTTTGCTAAAATTACCTGTTTTGGAAGGAGCTGATTTTCCATCAAAAAGTAAGGCTATAGGCTTACCTGTTTTGCTAAAATTGCCTGTTTTGGAAGAAGTTGATTTCTCATCGAAGAGTAAGGCTATAGGCTTACCTTTTTTGCTAAAATTGTATTTTATGTTTGGAGCAGATTTTCCTTTTAAAAATAAGGCTATAGGCTTGCCTTTTTTGCTAAAATTGCCTGTTCTTGAAGGAGGTGATTTTCCATCATAAAGTAAGGCTATAGGCTTACCTTTTTGCTAAAATTGCCTATTTTGGAAGAAGCCGATTTTTAATCGAGGAGTAAGGCTATAGGCTTGCCTTTTTTGCTGAAATTGCCTGTTTTGGAAGAAGCCGATTTCTCATCAAAGAGTAAGGCTATAGGCCTGCATTTTTTGTTAAATTTCCCTCCTTTGAAGAATCCGATATTTAATAGAAAAGTAAGGGTATAGGCTTACCTTTTTTGCGTAAATTGACATTTTTGGAAGAAACCGATTTTTCATCGAAGAGTAAATCTATATATAGACTTAACTTTTTTTGCTAAAATCGCCTGTTTTGAAAGGAGCTGATATTCCATCAAAAAGTAAGGGTATAGGCTTACCTTTTTTGCTAAAGTTGACTGTTTTGGAAGAAGCTGATTTCTCATCGAAGAGTAAGTCTATAGGCATACCTTTTTTGCTAAAATTACCTGTTTTGGATGGAGCTGATTTGCCATCAAAAAGTAAGGTTATAGGCTTACCTTTTTTGCTAAAATTACCTGTTTTGGAAGCAGCTGATTTTCCATCAAAAAGTAAGGCTATTGGCTTATCTTTTTTGCTAAAATTACCTGTTTTGGAAGGAGCTGATTTTCCATCAAAAAGTAAGGCTATTGGCTTACCTTTTTTGCTGAAATTCCTGTTTTGGAAGCAGCTGATTTTCCATCAAAAAGTAAGGCTATAGGCTTACCTTTTTTGCTGAAATTGCCCTCCATGGAAGAATCCAATTTTAATCGAGATGTAAGGCTATAGGCTTGCCTGTTTTGCTGCAATTGACATTTTTGGAAGAAACCGATTCTTCATCAAAGAGTAAGTCTATAGGTTTACCTTTTTTGCTGAAATTGACATTTTTGGAAGAAGCCGATTCTTCGTCAAAGAGTAAGTCTATAGGCTTATCTTTTTTGCTAAAACTACCTGTTTTGGAAGGAGCTGATTTTCCATCAGAAGGTAAGGCTATAGGCTTACCTGTTTTGCTAAAATTGTCTGTTTTGAAAGGAGCTGATTTTCCATCAAAAAGTAAGGCTATTGGCTTACCTGTTTTGCTAAAATTGCCTGTTTTGGAAGAAGCTGATTTCTCATCGAAGAGTAAGGCTATAGGCTTACCTTTTTTGCTAAAATTGTATTTTTTGTTTGGAGCAGATTTTCCATTTAAGAATAAGGCTATAGGCTTGCCTTTTTTGCTAAAATTGCCTGTTCTTGAAGGAGGTGATTTTCCATCATAAAGTAAGGCTATAGGCTTACCTTTTTGCTAAAATTGCCTATTTTGGAAGAAGCCGATTTTTAATCGAGGAGTAAGGCTATAGGCTTGCCTTTTTTGCTGAAATTGCCTGTTTTGGAAGAAGCCAATTTCTCATCGAAGAGTAAGGCTATAGGCTTACCTTTTTGCTAAAATTGCCTATTTTGGAAGAAGCCGATTTTTAATCGAGGAGTAAGGCTATAGGCTTGCCTTTTTTGCTGAAATTGCCTGTTTTGGAAGAAGCCAATTTCTCATCGAAGAGTAAGGCTATAGGCTTACCTTTTTGCTAAAATTGCCTATTTTGGAAGAAGCCGATTTTTAATCGAGGAGTAAGGCTATAGGCTTGCCTTTTTTGCTGAAATTGCCTGTTTTGGAAGAAGCTGATTTCTCATCGAAGAGTAAGGCTATAGGCTTGCCTTTTTTGCAAAAAATTGCCTGTTCTTTAAGGAGGTGATTTTCCATCATAAAGTAAGGCTATAGGCTTACCTGTTTGCTAAAATTGCCTGCTTTGGAAGAAGCCGATTTTTAATCGACGAGTAAGGCTATAGGCTTACCTTTTTGCTAAAATTGCCTATTTTGGAAGAAGCCGATTTTTAATCGAGGAGTAAGGCTATAGGCTTGCCTTTTTCGCTGAAATTGCCTGTTTTGGAAGAAGCCGATTTCTCATCAAAGAGTAAGGCTATAGGCTTGCATTTTTTACTAAAATTTCCCTCCTTTGAAGAATCCGATATTTAATCGAAAAGTAAGGGTATAGGCTTACCTTTTTTGCGTAAATTGACATTTTTGGAGGAAACCGATTTTTCATCGAAGAGTAAATCTATATATAGACTTAACTTTTTTTGCTAAAATCGCCTATTTTGAAAGGAGCTGATATTCCATCAAAAAGTAAGGGTATAGGCTTACCTTTTTTGCTAAAGTTGACTGTTTTGGAAGAAGCTGATTTCTCATCGAAGAGTAAGTCTGTATGCTTACCTTTTTTGCTAAAATTACCTGTTTTGGATGGAGCTGATTGTCCATCAAAAAGTAAGGTTATAGGCTTACCTTTTTTGCTGAAATTTCCTGTTTTGGATGGAGCTGATTTTCCATCAAAAAGTAAGGTTATAGGCTTACCTTTTTTGCTAAAATTACCTGTTTTGGAAGGAGCTGATTTTCCATCAAAAAGTAAGGCTATTGGCTTACCTTTTTTGCTAAAATTATCTGTTTTGGAAGGAGCTGATTTTCCATCAAAAAGTAAGGCTATTGGCTTACCTTTTTTGCTGAAATTGCCCTCCATGGAAGAATCCGATTTTAATCAAGATGGAAGGCTATTGGCTTACCTTTTTTGCTGAAATTTCCTGTTTTGGAAGGAGCTGATTTTCCATCAAAAAGTAAAGTTATAGGCTTATCTTTTTTGCTAAAATTACCTGTTTTGGAAGGAGCTGATTTTCCATCAAAAGGTAAGGCTATAGGCTTACCTTTTTTGCTAAAATTGTCTGTTTTGAAAGGAGCTGATTTTCCATCAAAAAGTAAGGCTATAGGCTTACCTGTTTTGCTAAAATTGCCTGTTTTGGAAGAAGCTGATTTCTCATCGAAGAGTAAGTCTGTATGCTTACCTTTTTTGCTAAAATTACCTGTTTTGGATGGAGCTGATTGTCCATCAAAAAGTAAGGTTATAGGCTTACCTTTTTTGCTGAAATTTTCTGTTTTGGAATAAGCTGATTTTTCACCGAAGAGCAAGTCTATAGGCTTACCTTTTTTGCTAAAATTGCCTGTTTTGGAAGGAACTGATTTTCCATCAAAAAGTAAGGCTATAGGCTTACCTTTTTTGCTAAAATTGGCTGCTCCTGAAGGCGTAATTTACCATGTTAAACTAAGGCTATCGGCTTAACTTTTTGCTAAAATTGTCTGTTTTGAAAGGAGCTGATTTCTCATCGAAGAGTAAGGCTATAGGCTTACCTTTTTTGCTAAAATTGTATTTTTTGTTTGGAACAGATTTTCCATTTAAGAATAAGGCTATAGGCTTGCCTTTTTTGCTAAAATGCCTGTTCTTGAAGGAGGTGATTTTCCATCATAAAGTAAGGCTATATGCTTACCATTTTTGCTAAAATTGCCTATTTTGGAAGAAGCCGATTTTTAATCGAAGAGTAAGGCTATAGGCTTTCCTTTTTTGCTGAAATTGCCTGTTTTGGAAGAAGCCGACTTCTCATCAAAGAGTAAGGCTATAGGCTTGCATTTTTTGCTAAAATTGCCCTCCTTTGAAGAATCCGATTTTTAATCGAAATGTAAGGCTATAGGCTTACCTTTTTTGTTAAAATTGTATTTTTTGTTTGGAACAGATTTTCCATTTAAGAATAAGGCTATAGGCTTGCCTTTTTTGCTAAAATGCCTGTTCTTGAAGGAGGTGATTTTCCATCATAAAGTAAGGCTATATGCTTACCATTTTTGCTAAAATTGCCTATTTTTGAAGAAGCCTATTTTATATCGAAGAGTAAGTCTATAGGCTTACCTTATTGCTAAAATTTCTCGCCTTGGAAGAAGCCGATTTTTAATCAAAGAGTAAGTCTATAGGCTTACCTTTTTTGCTAAAATTGCCCGGCTTGGAAGGAGCTGATTTTCCATCAAAAAGTAAGGCTATTGGCTTACCTTTTTTGCTGAAATTTGCTGTTTTGGAAGCAGCTGATTTTCCATCAAAAAGTAAGGCTATAGGCTTACCTTTTTTGCTGAAATTGCCCTGCATGGAAGAATCCGATTTTAATCGAGATGTAAGGCTATAGGCTTGCCTTTTTTGCTGAAATTGACATTTTTGGAAGAAACCGATTCTTCATCAAAGAGTAAGTCTATAGGCTTATCGTTTTTGCTAAAATTACCTGTTTTGGAAGGAGCTGATTTTCCATCAAAAAGTAAGGCTATAGGCTTACCTGTTTTGCTAAAATTGCCTGTTTTGGAAGAAGTTGATTTCTCATCGAAGAGTAAGGCTATAGGCTTACCTTTTTTGCTAAAATTGTATTTTATGTTTGGAGCAGATTTTCCTTTTAAAAATAAGGCTATAGGCTTGCCTTTTTTGCTAAAATTGCCTGTTCTTGAAGGAGGTGATTTTCCATCATAAAGTAAGGCTATAGGCTTACCTTTTTGCTAAAATTGCCTATTTTGGAAGAAGCCGATTTTTAATCGAGGAGTAAGGCTATAGGCTTGCCTTTTTTGCTGAAATTGCCTGTTTTGGAAGAAGCCGATTTCTCATCAAAGAGTAAGGCTATAGGCCTGCATTTTTTGTTAAATTTCCCTCCTTTGAAGAATCCGATATTTAATAGAAAAGTAAGGGTATAGGCTTACCTTTTTTGCGTAAATTGACATTTTTGGAAGAAACCGATTTTTCATCGAAGAGTAAATCTATATATAGACTTAACTTTTTTTGCTAAAATCGCCTGTTTTGAAAGGAGCTGATATTCCATCAAAAAGTAAGGGTATAGGCTTACCTTTTTTGCTAAAGTTGACTGTTTTGGAAGAAGCTGATTTCTCATCGAAGAGTAAGTCTATAGGCATACCTTTTTTGCTAAAATTACCTGTTTTGGATGGAGCTGATTTGCCATCAAAAAGTAAGGTTATAGGCTTACCTTTTTTGCTAAAATTACCTGTTTTGGAAGCAGCTGATTTTCCATCAAAAAGTAAGGCTATTGGCTTATCTTTTTTGCTAAAATTACCTGTTTTGGAAGGAGCTGATTTTCCATCAAAAAGTAAGGCTATTGGCTTACCTTTTTTGCTGAAATTCCTGTTTTGGAAGCAGCTGATTTTCCATCAAAAAGTAAGGCTATAGGCTTACCTTTTTTGCTGAAATTGCCCTCCATGGAAGAATCCAATTTTAATCGAGATGTAAGGCTATAGGCTTGCCTGTTTTGCTGCAATTGACATTTTTGGAAGAAACCGATTCTTCATCAAAGAGTAAGTCTATAGGTTTACCTTTTTTGCTGAAATTGACATTTTTGGAAGAAGCCGATTCTTCGTCAAAGAGTAAGTCTATAGGCTTATCTTTTTTGCTAAAACTACCTGTTTTGGAAGGAGCTGATTTTCCATCAGAAGGTAAGGCTATAGGCTTACCTGTTTTGCTAAAATTGTCTGTTTTGAAAGGAGCTGATTTTCCATCAAAAAGTAAGGCTATTGGCTTACCTGTTTTGCTAAAATTGCCTGTTTTGGAAGAAGCTGATTTCTCATCGAAGAGTAAGGCTATAGGCTTACCTTTTTTGCTAAAATTGTATTTTTTGTTTGGAGCAGATTTTCCATTTAAGAATAAGGCTATAGGCTTGCCTTTTTTGCTAAAATTGCCTGTTCTTGAAGGAGGTGATTTTCCATCATAAAGTAAGGCTATAGGCTTACCTTTTTGCTAAAATTGCCTATTTTGGAAGAAGCCGATTTTTAATCGAGGAGTAAGGCTATAGGCTTGCCTTTTTTGCTGAAATTGCCTGTTTTGGAAGAAGCCAATTTCTCATCGAAGAGTAAGGCTATAGGCTTACCTTTTTGCTAAAATTGCCTATTTTGGAAGAAGCCGATTTTTAATCGAGGAGTAAGGCTATAGGCTTGCCTTTTTTGCTGAAATTGCCTGTTTTGGAAGAAGCCAATTTCTCATCGAAGAGTAAGGCTATAGGCTTACCTTTTTGCTAAAATTGCCTATTTACTCCGTAAATCGTGGATTAACTCCCCTGCGGCCCCCCAAACCCCTAAAGTCCAAACCGCAGATAGACTCAGAAACATCAGATATACTTTTTTGGCAGCTCTTGGGGTCGTATCAGGCATAAAATGTACTAAGCTATCGTTTGTAACTGTGATCCCCTGGGTCAGCATGAGAGGTACGTTTTGTCCTGCCATGAAGTACCCGAGGTATCGATGACCCCAACTTTTAATGCTAAATTCAGTTTTGGTCTCCCATTGCAGGTACTTGAGAGGCCAGCTGCAGGGGTTGCCTGCCCTCAGGTCCTCTGTAGTCCTGCACAGAAGGCTCTAAGACATGTCCCTATATAAAAAACTGCTTTAACGGTGGCGACTCCTCGAGAGCCACGAAAAACTACGGAAAATACAGAAACTGGCTTAAATTAGGTGATGAGATTCTCAGGCCTACATATTTCTAAACTACCTTTCGCCACCAGATTTGGTGGCCTAACCGCCCGGGTAGGCTAGGATAGAGACAGAACTGTTACCTGAAATTGGTGAAGCTGATTGTGGGGCCATGAAGAGTAACGGGGTAGGGAGTCGGGGCTTAATGTTTGTAGCAATAGCCAATACGACCCGTGCGGGCTTAGAGGGTGGATAGGGACCCGCTGTGGCGAGAAACCAACCCTAATAAAAGGGGTGGGCGGGAGGGAAGAACTTGTACGGCTGACTCCGAGCAGGAATGTGAACAAGTGAATAGCGTGACGCATGAGCGAGATCCCTGGACCTACATATGGCTGCTTTATTCAGACATAAGGGAGGGGGACTGGGCCTGGTACACTTGCTGCAGTGGGGCCTGGGGCGTTAATCTTTCATTTACTCCGTAAATCGTGGATTAACTCCCCTGCGGCCCCCCAAACCCCTAAAGTCCAAACCGCAGATAGACTCAGAAACACCAGATATACTTTTTTGGCAGCTCTTGGGGTCGTATCAGGCATAAAATGTACTAAGCTATCGTTTGTAACTGTGATCCCCTGGGTCAGCATGAGAGGTACGTTTTGTCCTGCCATGAAGTACCCGAGGTATCGATGACCCCAACTTTTAATGCTAAATTCAGTTTTGGTCTCCCATTGCAGGTACTTGAGAGGCCAGCTGCAGGGGTTGCCTGCCCTCAGGTCCTCTGTAGTCCTGCACAGAAGGCTCTAAGACATGTCCCTATATAAAAAACTGCTTTAACGGTGGCGACTCCTCGAGAGCCACGAAAAACTACGGAAAATACAGAAACTGGCTTAAATTAGGTGATGAGATTCTCAGGCCTACATATTTCTAAACTACCTTTCGCCACCAGATTTGGTGGCCTAACCGCCAAGATACGCCAAGATACGCCCCGGAGCTGGCTAACCCTGTGTTAAAAGGGAGGTGGGCCCTATGTGACTTACGAACCTAACGATGAGCTAGAATATAAGGAACATTATCTATGATGTTTGTAGGGTTACGGATATAACGTTCGTAGCAGTTGCTTGACCAACGGCCAAGAGTTTTAATCAGCCAGTCTGGTAAGTCTGCTGCTGCTGCGGATGTTGCACCACCAATCCTGAAGCTGTGGGACGAATATCGATCGACATCAGGAAAACTTGGGCCTAATAGGCTCTGTAATGACTTCGTCACTCTTTGACGAGTGAGATACGTTGAGTCACTGAAGGCAAACAACGGGGCAGTTGGGCAAGAGCAAAACGTCATGTATTTATTGAGTGCTCGGAATGCACAGACAGATGACTGGGATGCTGCGAGGCGAACTTCGTGACCATTCCGGAAAGGATCGGCTTTTGAAACCTTAATTTGTATCTTTGCCACGTTTTCACTTAGGATAACGTCCCTTAGGAGTAGTGTTGAATTCGGGTTATAAGTGGATTTGCTTTCACAACAAAATTCAGAGGAACGCAATAGGCCAAAAAAGGCTGTTGTGAACGCAGCCCAGAGCATGAGTTTGTCTTGCACGCAAAGAGGTGTTTTTCTCAAATTCAACTTCAAGATTTTCATGATGTTTAACGTTATTGGCAGGCGGCTGGGCCTTAGTGATATGCCTTTGACGCGTTTAATCCCACGCAGTAGCATCTGCAAATTTTGCATGGGTTCGAAGTTTGAGTAGAAACCTAGTTCTATGTTTCGAAAGCGGACAGCAGCTAAGTATGTCCGGATTGTAGAGTAACTCAAAGTCCGGGCCAGGTAGGTGGTAAACAGGCACAAATTGTGTTGTGACAGAGGATAAGGTCGAATTTGCAAACCAGAACAGAATGAACTGAAGCTAGACTGACCTTGGGCATATACTCTTCTCGACGAATTGGCAATAGACATAAATTGAAGGAAGCGACTGTCTTGTTCTAAACTTTCCAGAGTTCGTCTGGGACTTCTGCTGGGTGGGATTTCGCCGAGGGCGCCAGTGTGAAAAATTTTCTTATCTGGGAACGAGAAAGGCAGTCTGCTAAGACATTGTTTACTCCTGGTATGTGTTTTATGTTAACAGTGAATTCATGTTGTGCTGCTATGTAGAAAAGTTTTCTCAAAACAGCCATAATTTCTGGCGATTTGCATGACTGGGCGGACCAAATGTTCACGACAGCCAGGTTATCACAGTGAAAAAGTAAGCGTTTTCCGTGGAATTCTTTGCCCCACAAGTAACAACAAACGTAGACGGGAAAGATCTCTTTCCATTGGATAGATTTTTGTTTGTGTTCATTCGGCCATGTTTTAGATACCCATCGACCATTGTTATAGATCCCAAACCCTATTTCCCCTGAAGCGTCAGTATAAATATGTAACTGGTGGCAGGGGGTGGTTGATGAATCAAGAATTTTATACTTTCCGTTCCAGGTGGGTAGGAATTTCGCCCACCAAGAGATGTCCTTCTTTGCTTCAGAATTTAGGGAGATTCGATGGGACAATCTTTCGACAGTCGTTGATAAGTCTATGAGGCGTCTGATAAACATTCGACCGGATGGGATCACTTTAGAGGCGAACGAAAGTTTTCCAATCAATGAAAGCAGATCTCTTTTCGTACATTTTTTCAAATTCGACCATTTCTGTAGCATTGCCACGAGGGTGGATAGCTTGTCTTCTGGTAACCTCAGTGACATTGTTTGTGAGTCTATTTCTATCCCCAGGAATGTGAGCTTAGTTAGTGGGCCTACGATTTTTTCAGGAGCCAAGGGAACGCCCAAGTTGTTAAACAATGATATTGTCTTTTGCATTTCTTCATGACACGGGGGTGAAGACGGGGGTCCAGCCAAGAAAAAGTCGTCCAAATAATGAGTGCAGTTTACTATTTTGTGGTTGTTTTTCATGATCCAAAGAAGAGAGTCCGATAACTGTGTAAAGCGCTCCACAGAGGAGCGAAGGCCAAACGGGAGGCATAAGTCGACGAAATAGAGACCCATAAACGAGAAACCTAAATAATGCCAGTCCTCTTGTCTTACCGGACAGATACGAAATGCACTCTTTATGTCCAATTTGGCCATGAGTGCCCCCCTTCCCAGGCTGGACACGATGGAAACAGCTGAATCAAAATTGTTGAAAGCTACGGAAGCTTCGGAATCATTTATAAAGTCATTGATCGAAATGCCCTTTGGCGAGGACAGGTCAGTAATCATACGAAATTTATTGCTGTCTTTCTTGGGAACCACACCGATGGGTGACGTACGAAAGTTTGGCAATGGTGGGCTAGTAAAAGGGCCCGACATCCGTTTCTGCTTTAACTCCTCAGATATGCAATTGAAGATCGCTGTTGGATTTGAAGAGGCAGACTGCAAATTAGGTGCAATATTACAAAATTCCGGGCCTGAATAGCCAATTGAAAAACCGTGCTCGAAACTGATGATCAAATTGTCAACAAAGAATTGGTCAGGATTGCTTAGTTAATTCCTTACGTAAAAGGTTTGCATTAACAGGAGTCTTTGAAAAGGCGGGTAATGGGTTGAAGTTATTGTTTAAGCCTTGGGCAATTTGTTGCTGGGTGAGGGCCGCGGCATCGATTGCAGATGTGGGGCCAGCGGCAGTTTTGGTCACGGCAATTGTTGGCGTTGAAATGCCGGCAAGGGGCTTGATAAAAGGGCTGTTTTGCACGAAAGGGCGGCTGGCCGTTGAAGGAATAGGCTTGGGTGGACATGCTTTGACCGGGGTGCGAAACATTATCCCGTGACTTGAGGGATGGGCAATCTGCAGCAAAATGGCCAGACATGTGACATCTGAAACATGCTAGGGGCTGGGAGGGTGGTGCACAACGCAAGAAACGGTTGAAAGCATATTCGTCGAGCCGCGACCAGGGCAGATACTGGTTCCTTGCCACATTCATTCGAAATGCTATGTCATATTTGTAGCAAGATTGGAACTGGTAATTGCGGCTTAGGGCGGAGAAGGATTCTTGGTATGCTAATAAATCGGGGGCGAGGTGAGGATGAAAGTGCACCATGCCTCTTATGAAAACGTTCCAGGCTTCCAGCCAGGATATGAAGTTGGTGATTTTTTGGGCGGTGCGGCGAGTTTGCGTCAATGACACAGTTTCATCCCCAGTTGCCCCTGGTTGGACTTGAAGGCTGTAAGATTGGTTGGCAGTTGTGTCATATAAAGAGTTAGGTAGTAAAGTGTTTAAATCAATGTACTCTTTCGCTTTCATTGCTTTTATCAACTTTGGGGAGAGTGGGGGCAGAGAGCTAAGTGGTGAATGAAAAAGAGACTCAATGTTACCTTGATGTAATGTATTATGTGGGACTGCGGCGGCTGTTGTGGCGGCAGTGGCTGTTGGAGGCTCAAGGACGGCTGTTGGGGCAGGACGTGGCTGGGCAGTCGGCTGGGTGGCTGGCTGGACGGTTGGCTGGGGGGTTTCTGGGCCTTGTGGGTGGGAGATTGTGGATGTCGGCGAGAGCTGGAGAACACCAGGGTAAGGATCATTCCCTCCACGTGGCTGGTTAGCTTTTTCGGCTACTTCCTGCATCAACTTCTTCAAATCGTCGAGACTAAATGTAACCATTGAACTTCCTTGGTTCGGAGTTTGGGGCTGATTCGGTTGTAAACCCTCGCGTTCACCAGATGATGAAGGTCCCGCCACGGGATTTGCTTCAGGTTCATTCGATTCATTATCAGTTGCTACAACGTCAAAAAGGCTGTAAAGTCGCAAGGCGATCGTTTCTTTCTTTCCTGTCTGTTCGACGCCATACATTTGGGCCTTGGCTCTTAGCTCCGTCTTCGATAGGTTCTTCCAGCCTGCTAGCGTGCGACGAGCATCCCTGCGATCTCTTGGACGGGTGGCAGACGAACTCTTGTCGTGCGAAGCCATCATTATATAGCGAGTAAAGTAAATTTCCGATGAGGAAAACAAATACGAGTAAGAACTTGTACGGCTGACTCCGAGCAGGAATGTGAACAAGTGAATAGCGTGACGCATGAGCGAGATCCCTGGACCTACATATGGCTGCTTTATTCAGACATAAGGGAGGGGGACTGGGCCTGGTACACTTGCTGCAGTGGGGCCTGGGGCGTTAATCTTTCATTTTGGAAGAAGCCGATTTTTAATCGAGGAGTAAGGCTATAGGCTTGCCTTTTTTGCTGAAATTGCCTGTTTTGGAAGAAGCTGATTTCTCATCGAAGAGTAAGGCTATAGGCTTGCCTTTTTTGCTAAAATTGCCTGTTCTTTAAGGAGGTGATTTTCCATCATAAAGTAAGGCTATAGGCTTACCTGTTTGCTAAAATTGCCTGCTTTGGAAGAAGCCGATTTTTAATCGACGAGTAAGGCTATAGGCTTACCTTTTTGCTAAAATTGCCTATTTTGGAAGAAGCCGATTTTTAATCGAGGAGTAAGGCTATAGGCTTGCCTTTTTCGCTGAAATTGCCTGTTTTGGAAGAAGCCGATTTCTCATCAAAGAGTAAGGCTATAGGCTTGCATTTTTTACTAAAATTTCCCTCCTTTGAAGAATCCGATATTTAATCGAAAAGTAAGGGTATAGGCTTACCTTTTTTGCGTAAATTGACATTTTTGGAGGAAACCGATTTTTCATCGAAGAGTAAATCTATATATAGACTTAACTTTTTTTGCTAAAATCGCCTGTTTTGAAAGGAGCTGATATTCCATCAAAAAGTAAGGGTATAGGCTTACCTTTTTTGCTAAAGTTGACTGTTTTGGAAGAAGCTGATTTCTCATCGAAGAGTAAGTCTGTATGCTTACCTTTTTTGCTAAAATTACCTGTTTTGGATGGAGCTGATTGTCCATCAAAAAGTAAGGTTATAGGCTTACCTTTTTTGCTGAAATTTCCTGTTTTGGATGGAGCTGATTTTCCATCAAAAAGTAAGGTTATAGGCTTACCTTTTTTGCTAAAATTACCTGTTTTGGAAGGAGCTGATTTTCCATCAAAAAGTAAGGCTATTGGCTTACCTTTTTTGCTAAAATTATCTGTTTTGGAAGGAGCTGATTTTCCATCAAAAAGTAAGGCTATTGGCTTACCTTTTTTGCTGAAATTGCCCTCCATGGAAGAATCCGATTTTAATCAAGATGGAAGGCTATTGGCTTACCTTTTTTGCTGAAATTTCCTGTTTTGGAAGGAGCTGATTTTCCATCAAAAAGTAAAGTTATAGGCTTATCTTTTTTGCTAAAATTACCTGTTTTGGAAGGAGCTGATTTTCCATCAAAAGGTAAGGCTATAGGCTTACCTTTTTTGCTAAAATTGTCTGTTTTGAAAGGAGCTGATTTTCCATCAAAAAGTAAGGCTATAGGCTTACCTGTTTTGCTAAAATTGCCTGTTTTGGAAGAAGCTGATTTCTCATCGAAGAGTAAGTCTGTATGCTTACCTTTTTTGCTAAAATTACCTGTTTTGGATGGAGCTGATTGTCCATCAAAAAGTAAGGTTATAGGCTTACCTTTTTTGCTGAAATTTTCTGTTTTGGAATAAGCTGATTTTTCACCGAAGAGCAAGTCTATAGGCTTACCTTTTTTGCTAAAATTGCCTGTTTTGGAAGGAACTGATTTTCCATCAAAAAGTAAGGCTATAGGCTTACCTTTTTTGCTAAAATTGGCTGCTCCTGAAGGCGTAATTTACCATGTTAAACTAAGGCTATCGGCTTAACTTTTTGCTAAAATTGTCTGTTTTGAAAGGAGCTGATTTCTCATCGAAGAGTAAGGCTATAGGCTTACCTTTTTTGCTAAAATTGTATTTTTTGTTTGGAACAGATTTTCCATTTAAGAATAAGGCTATAGGCTTGCCTTTTTTGCTAAAATGCCTGTTCTTGAAGGAGGTGATTTTCCATCATAAAGTAAGGCTATATGCTTACCATTTTTGCTAAAATTGCCTATTTTGGAAGAAGCCGATTTTTAATCGAAGAGTAAGGCTATAGGCTTTCCTTTTTTGCTGAAATTGCCTGTTTTGGAAGAAGCCGACTTCTCATCAAAGAGTAAGGCTATAGGCTTGCATTTTTTGCTAAAATTGCCCTCCTTTGAAGAATCCGATTTTTAATCGAAATGTAAGGCTATAGGCTTACCTTTTTTGCTAAAATTGTATTTTTTGTTTGGAACAGATTTTCCATTTAAGAATAAGGCTATAGGCTTGCCTTTTTTGCTAAAATGCCTGTTCTTGAAGGAGGTGATTTTCCATCATAAAGTAAGGCTATATGCTTACCATTTTTGCTAAAATTGCCTATTTTGGAAGAAGCCGATTTTTAATCGAAGAGTAAGGCTATAGGCTTTCCTTTTTTGCCGAAATTGCCTGTTTTGGAAGAAGCCGACTTCTCATCAAAGAGTAAGGCTATAGGCTTGCATTTTTTGCTAAAATTGCCCTCCTTTGAAGAATCCGATTTTTAATCAAAATGTAAGGCTATAGGCTTACCTTTTTTGCGTAAATTGACATTTTTGGAAGAAACCGATTTTTCATCGAAGAGTAAGTCTATGGGCATACCTTTTTTGTTGAAATTTCCTGTTTTGGAATAAGCTGATTTTTAATCGAAGAGCAAGTCTATAGGCTTACCTTTTTTGCTAGAATTGGCTGCTTCTGAAGGAGTAATTTACCATGTAAAACTAAGGCTACAAGCTTACCTTTTTGTTAACATTGTATGTTTTGAAAGGAGCTGATTTTCCATCAAAAAGTAAGACTATTGGCTTACCTGTTTTGCTAAAATTGCCTATTTTGGAAGAAGCTGATTTCTCATCGAGGAGTAAGGCTATAGGCTTACCTTTTTTGCTAAAATTACATGTATTGGAAGGAGCTGATTTTCCATCAAAAAGTAAGGTTATAGGCTTACCTTTTTTGCTAAAATTACCTGTTTTGGAAGGAGCTGATTTTCCATCAAAAAGTAAGGCTATTGGCTTACCTTTTTTGCTAAAATTATCTGTTTTGGAAGGAGCTGATTTTCCATCAAAAAGTAAGGCTATTGGCTTACCTTTTTTGCTGAAATTGCCCTCCATGGAAGAATCCGATTTTAATCAAGATGGAAGGCTATTGGCTTACCTTTTTTGCTGAAATTTCCTGTTTTGGAAGGAGCTGATTTTCCATCAAAAAGTAAAGTTATAGGCTTATCTTTTTTGCTAAAATTACCTGTTTTGGAAGGAGCTGATTTTCCATCAAAAGGTAAGGCTATAGGCTTACCTTTTTTGCTAAAATTGTCTGTTTTGAAAGGAGCTGATTTTCCATCAAAAAGTAAGGCTATAGGCTTACCTGTTTTGCTAAAATTGCCTGTTTTGGAAGAAGCTGATTTCTCATCGAAGAGTAAGTCTGTATGCTTACCTTTTTTGCTAAAATTACCTGTTTTGGATGGAGCTGATTGTCCATCAAAAAGTAAGGTTATAGGCTTACCTTTTTTGCTGAAATTTCCTGTTTTGGAATAAGCTGATTTTTCACCGAAGAGCAAGTCTATAGGCTTACCTTTTTTGCTAAAATTGCCTGTTTTGGAAGGAACTGATTTTCCATCAAAAAGTAAGGCTATAGGCTTACCTTTTTTGCTAAAATTGGCTGCTCCTGAAGGCGTAATTTACCATGTTAAACTAAGGCTATCGGCTTAACTTCTTGCTAAAATTGTCTGTTTTGAAAGGAGCTGATTTCTCATCGAAGAGTAAGGCTATAGGCTTACCTTTTTTGCTAAAATTGTATTTTTTGTTTGGAACAGATTTTCCATTTAAGAATAAGGCTATAGGCTTGCCTTTTTTGCTAAAATGCCTGTTCTTGAAGGAGGTGATTTTCCATCATAAAGTAAGGCTATATGCTTACCATTTTTGCTAAAATTGCCTATTTTGGAAGAAGCCGATTTTTAATCGAAGAGTAAGGCTATAGGCTTTCCTTTTTTGCTGAAATTGCCTGTTTTGGAAGAAGCCGACTTCTCATCAAAGAGTAAGGCTATAGGCTTGCATTTTTTGCTAAAATTGCCCTCCTTTGAAGAATCCGATTTTTAATCGAAATGTAAGGCTATAGGCTTACCTTTTTTGCTAAAATTGTATTTTTTGTTTGGAACAGATTTTCCATTTAAGAATAAGGCTATAGGCTTGCCTTTTTTGCTAAAATGCCTGTTCTTGAAGGAGGTGATTTTCCATCATAAAGTAAGGCTATATGCTTACCATTTTTGCTAAAATTGCCTATTTTGGAAGAAGCCGATTTTTAATCGAAGAGTAAGGCTATAGGCTTTCCTTTTTTGCTGAAATTGCCTGTTTTGGAAGAAGCCGACTTCTCATCAAAGAGTAAGGCTATAGGCTTGCATTTTTTGCTAAAATTGCCCTCCTTTGAAGAATCCGATTTTTAATCGAAATGTAAGGCTATAGGCTTACCTTTTTTGCGTAAATTGACATTTTTGGAAGAAACCGATTTTTCATCGAAGAGTAAGTCTATGGGCATACCTTTTTTGTTGAAATTTCCTGTTTTGGAATAAGCTGATTTTTAATCGAAGAGCAAGTCTATAGGCTTACCTTTTTTGCTAGAATTGGCTGCTTCTGAAGGAGTAATTTGCCATGTAAAACTAAGGCTACAAGCTTACCTTTTTGTTAACATTGTATGTTTTGAAAGGAGCTGATTTTCCATCAAAAAGTAAGACTATTGGCTTACCTGTTTTGCTAAAATTGCCTATTTTGGAAGAAGCTGATTTCTCATCGAGGAGTAAGGCTATAGGCTTACCTTTTTTGCTAAAATTGTATTTTCTGTTTGGAGCAGATTTTCCATTTAAAAATATGGCTATAGGCTTACCTTTCTGCTAAAATTGCCTATTTTGGAAGAAGCCGATTTTTAATCGAGGAGTAAGGCTATGGGCTTGCCTTTTTTGCTGAAATTGCCTGTTTTGGAAGAAGCCGATTTCTCATCGAAGAGTAAGGCTATAGGCTTACCTTTTTGCTAAAATTGCCTATTTTGGAAGAAGCCGATTTTTAATCGAGGAGTAAGGCTATAGGCTTGCCTTTTTTGCTGAAATTGCCTGTTTTGGAAGAAGCCGATTTCTCATCGAAGAGTAAGGCTATAGGCTTACCTTTTTGCTAAAATTGCCTATTTTGGAAGAAGCCGATTTTTAATCGAGGAGTAAGGCTTTAGGCTTGCCTTTTTTGCTGAAATTGCCTGTTTTTGAAGAAGCCGATTTCTCATCAAAGAGTAAGGCTATAGGCTTGCATTTTTTGCTAAAATTTCCCTCCTTTGAAGAATCCGATATTTAATCGAAAAGTAAGGGTATAGGCTTTTCTTTTTTGCGTAAATTGACATTTTTTGAAGAAACTGATTTTTCATCGAAGAGTAAATCTATATATAGACTTAACTTTTTTTGCTAAAATCGCCTGTTTTGAAAGGAGCTGATATTCCATCAAAAAGTAAGGGTATAGGCTTACCTTTTTTGCTAAAGTTGACTGTTTTGGAAGAAGCTGATTTCTCATCGAAGAGTAAGTCTGTATGCTTACCTTTTTTGCTAAAATTACCTGTTTTGGAAGCAGCTGATTTTCCATCAAAAAGTAAGGCTATTGGCTTATCTTTTTTGCTAAAATTACCTGTTTTGGAAGGAGCTGATTTTCCATCAAAAAGTAAGGCTATTGGCTTACCTTTTTTGCTGAAATTCCTGTTTTGGGAGCAGCTGATTTTCCATCAAAAAGTAAGGCTATAGGCTTACCTTTTTTGCTGAAATTGCCCTCCATGGAAGAATCCAATTTTAATCGAGATGTAAGTCTATAGGCTTGCCTGTTTTGCTGCAATTGACATTTTTGGAAGAAACCGATTCTTCATCAAAGAGTAAGTCTATAGGTTTACCTTTTTTGCTGAAATTGACATTTTTGGAAGAAGCCGATTCTTCATCAAAGAGTAAGTCTGTAGGCTTATCTTTTTTGCTAAAATTACCTGTTTTGGAAGGAGGTGATTTTCCATCATAAAGTAAGGCTATAGGCTTACCTTTTTGCTAAAATTGCCTAATTTGGAAGAAGCTGATTTTTAATCGAGGAGTAAGGCTATAGGCTTGCCTTTTTTGCTGAAATTGCCTGTTTTGGAAGAAGCCAATTTCTCATCGAAGAGTAAGGCTATAGGCTTACCTTTTTGCTAAAATTGCCTATTTTGGAAGAAGCCGATTTTTAATCGAGGAGTAAGGCTATAGGCTTGCCTTTTTTGCTGAAATTGCCTGTTTTGGAAGAAGCTGATTTCTCATCGAAGAGTAAGGCTATAGGCTTACCTTTTTTGCTAAAATTGTATTTTTTGTTTGGAGCAGATTTTCCATTTAAGAATAAGGCTATAGGCTTGCCTTTTTTGCTAAAATGCCTGTTCTTGAAGGAGGTGATTTTCCATCATAAAGTAAGGCTATAGGCTTACCTTTTTGCTAAAATTGCCTATTTTGGAAGAAGCCGATTTTTAATCGAGGAGTAAGGCTTTAGGCTTGCCTTTTTTGCTGATATTGCCTGTTTTGGAAGAAGCCGATTTCTCATCAAAGAGTAAGGCTATAGGCTTGCATTTTTTGCTAAAATTTCCCTCCTTTGAAGAATCCGATATTTAATCGAAAAGTAAGGGTATAGGCTTATCTTTTTTGCGTAAATTGACATTTTTGGGAGAAACCGATTTTTCATCGAAGAGTAAATCTATATATAGACTTAACTTTTTTTGCTAAAATCGCCTGTTTTGAAAGGAGCTGATATTCCATCAAAAAGTAAGGGTATAGGCTTACCTTTTTTGCTAAAGTTGACTGTTTTGGAAGAAGCTAATTTCTCATCGAAGAGTAAGTCTGTATGCTTACCTTTTTTGCTAAAATTACCTGTTTTGGATGGAGCTGATTGTCCATCAAAAAGTAAGGTTATAGGCTTACCTTTTTTGCTGAAATTTCCTGTTTTGGAAGGAGCTTATTTTCCATCAAAAAGTAAGGTTATAGGCTTACCTTTTTTGCTGAAATTACCTGTATTGGAAGGAGCTGATTTTCCATCAAAAAGTAAGGCTATTGGCTTATCTTTTTTTGCTAAAATTACCTGTTTTGGAAGGAGCTGATTTTCCATTTAAGAATAAGGCTATAGGCTTGCCTTTTTTGCTAGAATGCCTGTTCTTGAAGGAGGTGATTTTCCATCATAAAGTAAGGCTATAGGCTTACCTTTTTGCTAAAATTACCTATTTTGGAAGAAGCCGATTTTTAATCGAGGAGTAAGGCTTTAGGCTTGCCTTTTTTGCTGAAATTGCCTGTTTTGGAAGAAGCCGATTTCTCATCAAAGAGTAAGGCTATAGGCTTGCATTTTTTGCTAAAATTTCCCTCCTTTGAAGAATCCGATATTTAATCGAAAAGTAAGGGTATAGGCTTATCTTTTTTGCGTAAATTGACATTTTTGGGAGAAACCGATTTTTCATCGAAGAGTAAATCTATATATAGACTTAACTTTTTTTGCTAAAATCGCCTGTTTTGAAAGGAGCTGATATTCCATCAAAAAGTAAGGGTATAGGCTTACCTTTTTTGCTAAAGTTGACTGTTTTGGAAGAAGCTAATTTCTCATCGAAGAGTAAGTCTGTATGCTTACCTTTTTTGCTAAAATGAAAGATTAACGCCCCAGGCCCCACTGCAGCAAGTGTACCAGGCCCAGTCCCCCTCCCTTATGTCTGAATAAAGCAGCCATATGTAGGTCCAGGGATCTCGCTCATGCGTCACGCTATTCACTTTTTCACATTCCTGCTCGGAGTCAGCCGTACAAGTTCTTACTCGTATTTGTTTTCCTCATCGGAAATTTACTTTACTCGCTATATAATGATGGCTTCGCACGACAAGAGTTCGTCTGCCACCCGTCCAAGAGATCGCAGGGATGCTCGTCGCACGCTAGCAGGCTGGAAGAACCTATCGAAGACGGAGCTAAGAGCCAAGGCCCAAATGTATGGCGTCGAACAGATAGGAAAGAAAGAAACGATCGCCTTGCGACTTTACAGCCTTTTTGACGTTGTAGCAACTGATAATGAATCGAATGAACCTGAAGCAAATCCCGTGGCGGGACCTTCATCATCTGGTGAACGCGAGGGTTTACAACCGAATCAGCCCCAAACTCCGAACCAAGGAAGTTCAATGGTTACATTTAGTCTCGACGATTTGAAGAAGTTGATGCAGGAAGTAGCCGAAAAAGCTAACCAGCCACGTGGAGGGAATGATCCTTACCCTGGTGTTCTCCAGCTCTCGCCGACATCCACAATCTCCCACCCACAAGGCCCAGAAACCCCCCAGCCAACCGTCCAGCCAGCCACCCAGCCGACTGCCCAGCCACGTCCTGCCCCAACAGCCGTCCTTGAGCCTCCAACAGCCACTGCCGCCACAACAGCCGCCGCAGTCCCACATAATACATTACATCAAGGTAACATTGAGTCTCTTTTTCATTCACCACTTAGCTCTCTGCCCCCACTCTCCCCAAAGTTGATAAAAGCAATGAAAGCGAAAGAGTACATTGATTTAAACACTTTACTACCTAACTCTTTATATGACACAACTGCCAACCAATCTTACAGCCTTCAAGTCCAACCAGGGGCAACTGGGGATGAAACTGTGTCATTGACGCAAACTCGCCGCACCGCCCAAAAAATCACCAACTTCATATCCTGGCTGGAAGCCTGGAACGTTTTCATAAGAGGCATGGTGCACTTTCATCCTCACCTCGCCCCCGATTTATTAGCATACCAAGAATCCTTCTCCGCCCTAAGCCGCAATTACCAGTTCCAATCTTGCTACAAATATGACATAGCATTTCGAATGAATGTGGCAAGGAACCAGTATCTGCCCTGGTCGCGGCTCGACGAATATGCTTTCAACCGTTTCTTGCGTTGTGCACCACCCTCCCAGCCCCTAGCATGTTTCAGATGTCACATGTCTGGCCATTTTGCTGCAGATTGCCCATCCCTCAAGTCACGGGATAATGTTTCGCACCCCGGTCAAAGCATGTCCACCCAAGCCTATTCCTTCAACGGCCAGCCGCCCTTTCGTGCAAAACAGCCCTTTTATCAAGCCCCTTGCCGGCATTTCAACGCCAACAATTGCCGTGACCAAAACTGCCGCTGGCCCCACATCTGCAATCGATGCCGCGGCCCTCACCCAGCAACAAATTGCCCAAGGCTTAAACAATAACTTCAACCCATTACCCGCCTTTTCAAAGACTCCTGTTAATGCAAACCTTTTACGTAAGGAATTAACTAAGCAATCCTGACCAATTCTTTGTTGACAATTTGATCATCAGTTTCGAGCACGGTTTTTCAATTGGCTATTCAGGCCCGGAATTTTGTAATATTGCACCTAATTTGCAGTCTGCCTCTTCAAATCCAACAGCGATCTTCAATTGCATATCTGAGGAGTTAAAGCAGAAACGGATGTCGGGCCCTTTTACTAGCCCACCATTGCCAAACTTTCGTACGTCACCCATCGGTGTGGTTCCCAAGAAAGACAGCAATAAATTTCGTATGATTACTGACCTGTCCTCGCCAAAGGGCATTTCGATCAATGACTTTATAAATGATTCCGAAGCTTCCGTAGCTTTCAACAATTTTGATTCAGCTGTTTCCATCGTGTCCAGCCTGGGAAGGGGGGCACTCATGGCCAAATTGGACATAAAGAGTGCATTTCGTATCTGTCCGGTAAGACAAGAGGACTGGCATTATTTAGGTTTCTCGTTTATGGGTCTCTATTTCGTCGACTTATGCCTCCCGTTTGGCCTTCGCTCCTCTGTGGAGCGCTTTACACAGTTATCGGACTCTCTTCTTTGGATCATGAAAAACAACCACAAAATAGTAAACTGCACTCATTATTTGGACGACTTTTTCTTGGCTGGACCCCCGTCTTCACCCCCGTGTCATGAAGAAATGCAAAAGACAATATCATTGTTTAACAACTTGGGCGTTCCCTTGGCTCCTGAAAAAATCGTAGGCCCACTAACTAAGCTCACATTCCTGGGGATAGAAATAGACTCACAAACAATGTCACTGAGGTTACCAGAAGACAAGCTATCCACCCTCGTGGCAATGCTACAGAAATGGTCGAATTTGAAAAAATGTACGAAAAGAGATCTGCTTTCATTGATTGGAAAACTTTCGTTCGCCTCTAAAGTGATCCCATCCGGTCGAATGTTTATCAGACGCCTCATAGACTTATCAACGACTGTCGAAAGATTGTCCCATCGAATCTCCCTAAATTCTGAAGCAAAGAAGGACATCTCTTGGTGGGCGAAATTCCTACCCACCTGGAACGGAAAGTATAAAATTCTTGATTCATCAACCACCCCCTGCCACCAGTTACATATTTATACTGACGCTTCAGGGGAAATAGGGTTTGGGATCTATAACAATGGTCGATGGGTATCTAAAACATGGCCGAATGAACACAAACAAAAATCTATCCAATGGAAAGAGATCTTTCCCGTCTACGTTTGTTGTTACTTGTGGGGCAAAGAATTCCACGGAAAACGCTTACTTTTTCACTGTGATAACCTGGCTGTCGTGAACATTTGGTCCGCCCAGTCATGCAAATCGCCAGAAATTATGGCTGTTTTGAGAAAACTTTTCTACATAGCAGCACAACATGAATTCACTGTTAACATAAAACACATACCAGGAGTAAACAATGTCTTAGCAGACTGCCTTTCTCGTTCCCAGATAAGAAAATTTTTCACACTGGCGCCCTCGGCGAAATCCCACCCAGCAGAAGTCCCAGACGAACTCTGGAAAGTTTAGAACAAGACAGTCGCTTCCTTCAATTTATGTCTATTGCCAATTCGTCGAGAAGAGTATATGCCCAAGGTCAGTCTAGCTTCAGTTCATTCTGTTCTGGTTTGCAAATTCGACCTTATCCTCTGTCACAACACAATTTGTGCCTGTTTACCACCTACCTGGCCCGGACTTTGAGTTACTCTACAATCCGGACATACTTAGCTGCTGTCCGCTTTCGAAACATAGAACTAGGTTTCTACTCAAACTTCGAACCCATGCAAAATTTGCAGATGCTACTGCGTGGGATTAAACGCGTCAAAGGCATATCACTAAGGCCCAGCCGCCTGCCAATAACGTTAAACATCATGAAAATCTTGAAGTTGAATTTGAGAAAAACACCTCTTTGCGTGCAAGACAAACTCATGCTCTGGGCTGCGTTCACAACAGCCTTTTTTGGCCTATTGCGTTCCTCTGAATTTTGTTGTGAAAGCAAATCCACTTATAACCCGAATTCAACACTACTCCTAAGGGACGTTATCCTAAGTGAAAACGTGGCAAAGATACAAATTAAGGTTTCAAAAGCCGATCCTTTCCGGAATGGTCACGAAGTTCGCCTCGCAGCATCCCAGTCATCTGTCTGTGCATTCCGAGCACTCAATAAATACATGACGTTTTGCTCTTGCCCAACTGCCCCGTTGTTTGCCTTCAGTGACTCAACGTATCTCACTCGTCAAAGAGTGACGAAGTCATTACAGAGCCTATTAGGCCCAAGTTTTCCTGATGTCGATCGATATTCGTCCCACAGCTTCAGGATTGGTGGTGCAACATCCGCAGCAGCAGCAGACTTACCAGACTGGCTGATTAAAACTCTTGGCCGTTGGTCAAGCAACTGCTACGAACGTTATATCCGTAACCCTACAAACATCATAGATAATGTTCCTTATATTCTAGCTCATCGTTAGGTTCGTAAGTCACATAGGGCCCACCTCCCTTTTAACACAGGGTTAGCCAGCTCCGGGGCGTATCTTGGCGTATCTTGGCGGTTAGGCCACCAAATCTGGTGGCGAAAGGTAGTTTAGAAATATGTAGGCCTGAGAATCTCATCACCTAATTTAAGCCAGTTTCTGTATTTTCCGTAGTTTTTCGTGGCTCTCGAGGAGTCGCCACCGTTAAAGCAGTTTTTTATATAGGGACATGTCTTAGAGCCTTCTGTGCAGGACTACAGAGGACCTGAGGGCAGGCAACCCCTGCAGCTGGCCTCTCAAGTACCTGCAATGGGAGACCAAAACTGAATTTAGCATTAAAAGTTGGGGTCATCGATACCTCGGGTACTTCATGGCAGGACAAAACGTACCTCTCATGCTGACCCAGGGGATCACAGTTACAAACGATAGCTTAGTACATTTTATGCCTGATACGACCCCAAGAGCTGCCAAAAAAGTATATCTGGTGTTTCTGAGTCTATCTGCGGTTTGGACTTTAGGGGTTTGGGGGGCCGCAGGGGAGTTAATCCACGATTTACGGAGTAAATGAAAGATTAACGCCCCAGGCCCCACTGCAGCAAGTGTACCAGGCCCAGTCCCCCTCCCTTATGTCTGAATAAAGCAGCCATATGTAGGTCCAGGGATCTCGCTCATGCGTCACGCTATTCACTTGTTCACATTCCTGCTCGGAGTCAGCCGTACAAGTTCTTCCCTCCCGCCCACCCCTTTTATTAGGGTTGGTTTCTCGCCACAGCGGGTCCCTATCTACCCTCTAAGCCCGCACGGGTCGTATTGGCTATTGCTACAAACATTAAGCCCCGACTCCCTACCCCGTTACTCTTCATGGCCCCACAATCAGCTTCACCAATTTCAGGTAACAGTTCTGTCTCTATCCTAGCCTACCCGGGCGGTTAGGCCACCAAATCTGGTGGCGAAAGGTAGTTTAGAAATATGTAGGCCTGAGAATCTCATCACCTAATTTAAGCCAGTTTCTGTATTTTCCGTAGTTTTTCGTGGCTCTCGAGGAGTCGCCACCGTTAAAGCAGTTTTTTATATAGGGACATGTCTTAGAGCCTTCTGTGCAGGACTACAGAGGACCTGAGGGCAGGCAACCCCTGCAGCTGGCCTCTCAAGTACCTGCAATGGGAGACCAAAACTGAATTTAGCATTAAAAGTTGGGGTCATCGATACCTCGGGTACTTCATGGCAGGACAAAACGTACCTCTCATGCTGACCCAGGGGATCACAGTTACAAACGATAGCTTAGTACATTTTATGCCTGATACGACCCCAAGAGCTGCCAAAAAAGTATATCTGGTGTTTCTGAGTCTATCTGCGGTTTGGACTTTAGGGGTTTGGGGGGCCGCAGGGGAGTTAATCCACGATTTACGGAGTAAATTACCTGTTTTGGATGGAGCTGATTGTCCATCAAAAAGTAAGGTTATAGGCTTACCTTTTTTGCTGAAATTTCCTGTTTTGGAAGGAGCTTATTTTCCATCAAAAAGTAAGGTTATAGGCTTACCTTTTTTGCTGAAATTACCTGTATTGGAAGGAGCTGATTTTCCATCAAAAAGTAAGGCTATTGGCTTATCTTTTTTTGCTAAAATTACCTGTTTTGGAAGGAGCTGATTTTCCATCAAAAAGTAAGGTTATAGGCTTAACTTTTTTGCTGAAATTTCCTGTTTTGGAAGGAGCTGATTTTCCATCAAAATGTAAGGCTATAGGCTTGCCTTTTTGCTGAAATTGACATTTTTGGAAGAAACCGATTCTTCATCAAAGAGTAAGTCGATAGGTTTACCTTTTTTGCTGAAATTGACATTTTTGGAAGAAGCCGATTCTTCATCAAAGAGTAAGTCTGTAGGCTTATCTTTTTTGCTAAAATTACCTGTTTTGGAAGGAGCTGACTTTCCATCAAAAAGTAAGACTATAGGCTTGCCTTTTTTGCTGAAATTGACATTTTTGGAAGAAGCCGATTCTTCATAAAAGAGTAAGTCTATAGGCTTATCTTTTTTGCTAAAATTACCTGTTTTGGAAGGAGCTGATCTTCCATCAAAAGGTAAGGCTATAGGCTTACCTGTTTTGCTAAAATTGTCTGTGTTGAAAGGAGCTGATTTTCCATCAAAAAGTAAGGCTATAGGCTTACCTGTTCTGCTAAAATTGCCTGTTTTGGAAGAAGCTGATTTCTCATCGAAGAGTAAGGCTATAGGCTTACCTTTTTTGCTAAAATTGCCTGTTTTGGAAGAAGCTAATTTCTCATCGAAGAGTTAGTCTATAGGCTTACCTTTTTTGCTAAAATTGTATTTTTTGTTTGGAGCAGATTTTCCATTTAAGAATAAGGCTATAGGCTTGCCTTTTTTGCTAAAATTGCCTGTTCTTGAAGGAGGTGATTTTCCATCATAAAGTAAGGCTATAGGCTTACCTTTTTGCTAAAATTGCCTATTTTGGAAGAAGCCGATTTTTAATCGAGGAGTAAGGTTATAGGCTTACCTTTTTTGCTGAAATTTCCTGTTTTGGAAGGAGCTGATTTTCCATCAAAAAGTAAGGTTATAGGCTTACCTTTTTTGCTAAAATTACATGTTTTGGAAGGAGCTGATTTTCCATCAAAAGTAAGGCTATAGGCTTGCCTTTTTTGCTAAAATTACCTGTTTTGGAAGGAGCTGATTTTCCATCAAAAGTAAGGCTATAGGCTTGCCTTTTTTGCTAAAATTACCTGTTTTGGAAGGAGCTGATTTTCCATCAAAAAGTAAGGCTATAGGCTTGCCTTTTTTGCTGAAATTGACATTTTTGGAAGAAACCGATTCTTCATCAAAGAGTAAATCTATATATAGACTTACCTTTTTTGCTAAAATTGCCTGTTCTTGAAGGAGGTGATTTTCCATCATAAAGTAAGGCTATTGGCTTACCCTTTTGCTAAAATTGCCTATTTTGGAAGAAGCCGATTTTTAATCGAGGAGTAAGGCTATAGGCTTGCCTTTTTTGCTAAAATCGCCTGTTTTGAAAGGAGCTGATATTCCATCAAAAAGTAAGGGTATAGGCTTACCTTTTTTGCTACAGTTGACTGTTTTGGAAGAAGCTGGTTTCTCATCGAAGAGTAAGTCTATAGGCATACCTTTTTTGCTAAAATTAACTGCTTTGGAAGGAGCTGATTTTCCATCAAAAAGTAAGGTTATAGGCTTACCTTTTTTGCTAAAATTACATGTATTGGAAGGAGCTGATTTTCCATCAAAAAGTAAGGCTATAGGCTTACCTTTTTTGCTAAAATTACCTGTTTTGGAAGGAGCTGATTTTCCATCAAAAAGTAAAGCTATTAGCTTATCTTTTTTGCTAAAATTACCTGTCTTGGAAGGAGCTGATTTTCCATCAAAAAGTAAGGCTATTGGCTTACCTTTTTTGCTGAAATTTGCTGTTTTGGAAGCAGCTGATTTTCCATCAAAAAGTAAGGCTATAGGCTTACCTTTTTTGCTGAAATTGCCCTGCATGGAAGAATCCGATTTTAATCGAGATGTAAGGCTATAGGCTTGCCTTTTTTGCTGAAATTGACATTTTTGGAAGAAACCGATTCTTCATCAAAGAGTAAGTCTATAGGCTTATCGTTTTTGCTAAAATTACCTGTTTTGGAAGGAGCTGATTTTCCATCAAAAAGTAAGGCTATAGGCTTACCTGTTTTGCTAAAATTGCCTGTTTTGGAAGAAGTTGATTTCTCATCGAAGAGTAAGGCTATAGGCTTACCTTTTTTGCTAAAATTGTATTTTATGTTTGGAGCAGATTTTCCTTTTAAAAATAAGGCTATAGGCTTGCCTTTTTTGCTAAAATTGCCTGTTCTTGAAGGAGGTGATTTTCCATCATAAAGTAAGGCTATAGGCTTACCTTTTTGCTAAAATTGCCTATTTTGGAAGAAGCCGATTTTTAATCGAGGAGTAAGGCTATAGGCTTGCCTTTTTTGCTGAAATTGCCTGTTTTGGAAGAAGCCGATTTCTCATCAAAGAGTAAGGCTATAGGCCTGCATTTTTTGTTAAATTTCCCTCCTTTGAAGAATCCGATATTTAATAGAAAAGTAAGGGTATAGGCTTACCTTTTTTGCGTAAATTGACATTTTTGGAAGAAACCGATTTTTCATCGAAGAGTAAATCTATATACAGACTTAACTTTTTTTGCTAAAATCGCCTGTTTTGAAAGGAGCTGATATTCCATCAAAAAGTAAGGGTATAGGCTTACCTTTTTTGCTAAAGTTGACTGTTTTGGAAGAAGCTGATTTCTCATCGAAGAGTAAGTCTATAGGCATACCTTTTTTGCTAAAATTACCTGTTTTGGATGGAGCTGATTTGCCATCAAAAAGTAAGGTTATAGGCTTACCTTTTTTGCTAAAATTACCTGTTTTGGAAGCAGCTGATTTTCCATCAAAAAGTAAGGCTATTGGCTTATCTTTTTTGCTAAAATTACCTGTTTTGGAAGGAGCTGACTTTCCATCAAAAAGTAAGGCTATTGGCTTACCTTTTTTGCTGAAATTCCTGTTTTGGAAGCAGCTGATTTTCCATCAAAAAGTAAGGCTATAGGCTTACCTTTTTTGCTGAAATTGCCCTCCATGGAAGAATCCAATTTTAATCGAGATGTAAGGCTATAGGCTTGCCTGTTTTGCTGCAATTGACATTTTTGGAAGAAACCGATTCTTCATCAAAGAGTAAGTCTATAGGTTTACCTTTTTTGCTGAAATTGACATTTTTGGAAGAAGCCGATTCTTCGTCAAAGAGTAAGTCTATAGGCTTATCTTTTTTGCTAAAACTACCTGTTTTGGAAGGAGCTGATTTTCCATCAGAAGGTAAGGCTATAGGCTTACCTGTTTTGCTAAAATTGTCTGTTTGGAAAGGAGCTGATTTTCCATCAAAAAGTAAGGCTATTGGCTTACCTGTTTTGCTAAAATTGCCTGTTTTGGAAGAAGCTGATTTCTCATCGAAGAGTAAGGCTAATGGCTTACCTTTTTTGCTAAAATTGTATTTTTTGTTTGGAGCAGATTTTCCATTTAAGAATAAGTCTATAGGCTTGCCTTTTTTGCTAAAATTGCCTGTTCTTGAAGGAGGTGATTTTCCATCATAAAGTAAGGCTATAGGCTTACCTTTTTGCTAAAATTGCCTATTTTGGAAGAAGCCGATTTTTAATCGAGGAGTAAGGCTATAGGCTTGCCTTTTTTGCTGAAATTGCCTGTTTTGGAAGAAGCCGATTTCTCATCGAAGAGTAAGGCTATAGGCTTACCTTTTTGCTAAAATTGCCTATTTTGGAAGAAGCCGATTTTTAATCGAGGAGTAAGGCTATAGGCTTGCCTTTTTTGCTGAAATTGCCTGTTTTGGAAGAAGCTGATTTCTCATCGAAGAGTAAGGCTATAGGCTTACCTTTTTTGCTAAAATTGTATTTTTTGTTTGGAGCAGATTTTCCATTTAAGAATAAGGCTATAGGCTTGCCTTTTTTGCTAAAATGCCTGTTCTTGAAGGAGGTGATTTTCCATCATAAAGTAAGGCTATAGGCTTACCTTTTTGCTAAAATTGCCTATTTTGGAAGAAGCCGATTTTTAATCGAGGAGTAAGGCTTTAGGCTTGCCTTTTTTGCTGAAATTTCCTGTTTTGGAAGAAGCCGATTTCTCATCAAAGAGTAAGGCTATAGGCTTGCATTTTTTGCTAAAATTTCCCTCCTTTGAAGAATCCGATATTTAATCGAAAAGTAAGGGTATAGGCTTATCTTTTTTGCGTAAATTGACATTTTTGGAAGAAACCGATTTTTCATCGAAGAGTAAATCTATATATAGACTTAACTTTTTTTGCTAAAATCGCCTGTTTTGAAAGGAGCTGATATTCCATCAAAAAGTAAGGGTATAGGCTTACCTTTTTTGCTAAAGTTGACTGTTTTGGAAGAAGCTAATTTCTCATCGAAGAGTAAGTCTGTATGCTTACCTTTTTTGCTAAAATTACCTGTTTTGGATGGAGCTGATTGTCCATCAAAAAGTAAGGTTATAGGCTTACCTTTTTTGCTGAAATTTTCTGTTTTTGAAGGAGCTGATTTTCCATCAAAAAGTAAGGCTATTGGCTTACCCTTTTTGCTAGAATTACCTGTTTTGGATGGAGCTGATTTTCCATCAAAAAGTAAGGTTATAGGCTTACTTTTTTTGCTAAAATTACCTGTTTTAGAAGGAGCTGATTTTCCATCAAAAAGTAAGGCTATTGGCTTACCTTTTTTGCTAAAATTACCTGTTTTGGAAGGAGCTGATTTTCCATCAAAAAGTAAGGCTATTGGCTTACCTTTTTTGCTGAAATTGCCCTCCATGGAAGAATCCGATTTTAATCAAAATGGAAGGCTATTGGCTTACCTTTTTTGCTGAAATTTCCTGTTTTGGAAGGAGCTGATTTTCCATCAAAAAGTAAAGTTATAGGCTTTACTTTTTTGCTAAAATTACCTGTTTTGGAAGGAGCTGATTTTCCATCAAAAGGTAAGGCTATAGGCTTACCTTTTTTGCTAAAATTGTCTGTTTTGAAAGGAGCTGATTTTCCATCAAAAAGTAAGGCTATAGACTTACCTGTTTTGCTAAAATTGCCTGTTTTGGAAGAAGCTGATTTCTCATCGAAGAGTAATGCAATAGGCTTACCTTTTTTGCTAAAATTGCCTGTTTTGGAAGGAACTGATTTTCCATCAAAAAGTAAGGCTATAGGCTTACCTTTTTTGCTAAAATTACCTGTTCTTGAAGGAGCTGATTTTCCATCAAAAAGTAAGGCTATTGGCTTACCTTTTTTGCTAAAATTACGTGTTTTGGAAGGAGCTGATTTTCCATCAAAAAGTAAGGCTATTGGCTTACCTTTTTTGCTGAAATTGCCCTCCATGGAAGAATCCGATTTTAATCAAGATGGAAGGCTATTGGCTTACCTTTTTTGCTGAAATTTCCTGTTTTGGAAGGAGCTGATTTTCCATCAAAAAGTAAAGTTATAGGCTTATCTTTTTTGCTAAAATTGCCTGTTTTGGAAGAAGCTGATTTCTCATCGAAGAGTAATGCAATAGGCTTACCTTTTTTGCTAAAATTGTATTTTTTGTTTGGAGCAGATTTTCCATTTAAGAATAAGGCTATAGGCTTGCCTTTTTTGCTAAAATTGCCTGTTCTTTAAGGAGGTGATTTTCCATCATAAAGTAAGGCTATAGGCTTACCTGTTTGCTAAAATTGCCTGCTTTGGAAGAAGCCGATTTTTAATCGACGAGTAAGGCTATAGGCTTACCTTTTTGCTAAAATTGCCTATTTTGGAAGAAGCCGATTTTTAATCGAGGAGTAAGGCTATAGGCTTGCCTTTTTTGCTGAAATTGCCTGTTTTGGAAGGAGCTGATATTCCATAAAAAGTAAGGGTATAGGCTTACCTTTTTTGCTAAAGTTGACTGTTTTGGAAGAAGCTGATTTCTCATCGAAGAGTAAGTCTGTATGCTTACCTTTTTTGCTAAAATTACCTGTTTTGGATGGAGCTGATTGTCCATCAAAAAGTAAGGTTATAGGCTTACCTTTTTTGCTGAAATTTTCTGTTTTGGAATAAGCTGATTTTTCACCGAAGAGCAAGTCTATAGGCTTACCTTTTTTGCTAAAATTGCCTGTTTTGGAAGGAACTGATTTTCCATCAAAAAGTAAGGCTATAGGCTTACCTTTTTTGCTAAAATTGGCTGCTCCTGAAGGCGTAATTTACCATGTTAAACTAAGGCTATCGGCTTAACTTTTTGCTAAAATTGTCTGTTTTGAAAGGAGCGGATTTCTCATCGAAGAGTAAGGCTATAGGCTTACCTTTTTTGCTAAAATTGTATTTTTTGTTTGGAGCAGATTTTCCATTTAAGAATAAGGCTATAGGCTTGCCTTTTTTGCTAAAATGCCTGTTCTTGAAGGAGGTGATTTTCCATCATAAAGTAAGGCTATATGCTTACCTTTTTGCTAAAATTGCCTATTTTGGAAGAAGCTGATTTCTCATCGAGGAGTAAGGCTATAGGCTTACCTTTTTTGCTAAAATTGTATTTTCTGTTTGGAGCAGATTTTCCATTTAAAAATTTGGCTATAGGCTTGCCTTTTTTGCTAAAATTGCCCTCCTTTGAAGAATCCGATTTTTAATCGAAATGTAAGGCGTACATTTTTTTCGTAAATTGACCTTTTGGAAGAAACCGATTTTTCATCGAAGAGTAAGTCTACAGGCTTACCTTTTTTAAAATTGCCTATTTTTGAAGAAGCCTATTTTATATCGAAGAGTAAGTCTATAGGCTTACCTTATTGCTAAAATTTCTCGCCTTGGAAGAAGCCGATTTTTAATCAAAGAGTAAGTCTATAGGCTTACCTTTTTTGCTAAAATTGCCCGGCTTGGAAGAAGCCGATTTTTCCTCGAAGAGTAAGTCTATGGGCTTATCATTTTTTGTTGAAATTACCTGCTTTGGAATAAGTTGATTTTTCATCGAAGTGTAAGTCTACAGGCTCACCTTTTTTAAAATTGCCTATTTTGGAAGAAGCCTATTTTATATCGAGGAGTAAGACTATAGGCTTACCTTATTGCTAAAATTGCCCACCTTGGAAGGAGCTGATTTTCCACCAAAAAGTAAGGCTATAGGCTTACCTCTTTTGTTAAAATTGCCTGTTTTGGAAGAAGCTCATTTCTCATCGAAGAGTAAGGCTATCGGCTTACTTTTTCTGCTTAGATTGCCTGTTTTGGAGGGAGCTGATTTTCTATAGGCTTACCTTTTTTGCTAAAATTGCCTGTTCTTGAAGGAGTTCTTGAAGGAATCTTCCATCAAAAACTAAGTCTATAGGCTTACCTTTTTTTAAAATTGCCTATTTTGGAAGAAGCCTATTTGATATCGAAGACTAAGACTATAGGCTTACCTTCTTGCTAAAATTGCCCGCCTGGGAAGAAGGCGATTTTAATCGAAGAGTAAGGCTATAGGCTTACATTTTTGACTGAAATTGCCTGTTTCGGAAGGAGCTGATTTTTCATCGAAGAGTAAGACTATAGGATTACCTTCTTGCTTAAATTACCCGCCTTGGAAGAAGCCGATTTTTGATCGAAGAGTAAGGCTATAGCCTTACTTTTTTGCTGAAATTGCCTGTTTTGGAAGGAGCTGATTTTCCATTAAAAATAAGGCTACAGGCTTACCTTTTTTTACTAAAATTGCCTGTTTTGGAAGAAGCTGATTTTTCATTGAAGATTAAGTCTATGGGCTTATATTTTTTGCTGAAATCCCCTGTTTTGGAAGGAGCTGATATTCCATCACAAAGTAAGGCTATAGGCTTATCATTATTGCTGAAATTGCATGTTTTGGAAGAAGCTTTAACGTGAAATGTAAAACATTGTTTAACGTGAAACAAAAGGCTGCAGGCTCATCATTCTACGCAAAAATTTGCTTTTGGTCTATTTTGTAAAGAAAATACAAGGCTGCAGACGTATCTTTCTTGCTAAGACAGGTTTTCCTATACTCTCGAGTACCGAATAATTGTTCCCTCCGCTTATTGTTTTCAAAAAATTTCTAACCCCCTCGCTTTTATTCCAGTCCCCCTTTATTGATTTTTGAAAGAAAATGAAATAATGGTAAACATAGTTTTTAAATAAACGCAAGAAAAAGTCTCAAGAAGTGCATTCAGCAGAATTAGAGTTCGTAGGTAAATGTATTAGTAACATCATTCACATAAATATATAAAAGATGCGTTTTTAGCTAAGAAAATGACTATTTTCAATTTCTTCAAGTACTCCTTCCCGATTGGTCCACTAAACATTTCCAGTCTCCCCGATTATTCTCATCCCCCAGTTTATTCGGTACTCGAGAGTACTCAGTTTTCAGCAAAAAAGCATCGCCATGCGCTTGATTTTATTGCATTCGTAATTCATAATTTGATTACTTTCCAACGCGGTCACCTTCAAAAAATTGCGGATATAGGGATGCGCTTTTCTTCACAAATGAAGGAATCATGCAAAAAGATACAACTGCTGATTAAAAGAATGTTTGATGACATCATGAAATGTTATTTCAACGCATCGAAACAATAGACATACTTTAAACTTTTGTTAAAGATCAACAATGCATACAATAATCATTCAGTTTTTCGAGAAGCTTTCATCAAAATCTTACGTAGCGTACGAGTAAACAGAGTATTCTAAAGGAGAAAGGGTCTTTGAAATAAAGAATTTAAGCTTGCTACGGCCACATAAGTAATTTTTCCTAGTTATTTCAATCCTCTATTCAAATAATGTGTTGTTAATGTGTGAAACGCGTCTAAACAAAAGCTGAATAAATAAATAAATATACGACGAATAAATCGAGTTCTTGAAATCTGGAACCCGCAGAAGCAAGCTTTTGCTCTTTGTTTCGTAGAGGTAGACCCTTTCTTCTTTTGAATGATGGGTCTCATCGTAGGCTAAATCTCAGGTGATATTCGAATAATGACCTGGAACCCCTTGTTTTCCTGAGCTCTTTGCCTTGATTATGGCGCTCCGGTCAACAGAGACCCATAATATTACTCTGAAAAATCTGACCCTATTTAGGCCCAAGCTCTGAGCCTCTATGGTTACGCCAAAAGTTATAGAATTTTCGATTCGAATGAAGAATTGATTAAATTCATTCGAAATTCAAGATTCAATGGCGTGATTCGAGATTAGGGGCTGTGATTCGAGATCTGAGTCTTAGATTCCATGATGATTTGCTTGATAAATGCAGAAAATAGGGTCAGCTTTTTCACTGTTTCATCATGAGTTCCTATTGCGTAAGGTTTACAGTAAGGGTACACGAATACAGGATACAGGGATACAGCATCGTCATAAGTTGAAGGTAGTATCAATAGAAATGAGGCTACAAACAATTCAGTGCTCGTTTAAACAAAGATTTAGGAGAAGTGAGTTTGTTCTTTACCTTGTTTTCGAGCAATACCACTGGGTGAGCTAGAAAGAAGTTCCTATTTCTGCAAACTTATGGCACCAAGAGTATTTCATGGATTGTAATGAATCGACTTTTGCTTGAAAAGCTGAGGGATTGAAATATTTTAAAACTTTTTCATACATAAATTCTTATTTTTGCCATTTTGCGATCTCGCTAAAATAGCAAAAAACAGTAGCAATATAGCCTAATAATCTAGCTGTCGAAAAACGTTTGACTAATTGATAGCGGTCGATTATTCCATTTCGTGTAATATATTTTCTCGATTCACTTATTTGGATCATCGAGGATATATTCATGATAACTCGTCGTTGCTTAATGCTAAAACCAATCCCAAAGCAAGAAGCTATACAAGAAGGTCAATAATACCAACTGCAAATAATGGCAAATGAAAGGAAAGGATATAGCTATCTTGATAAAATTTGCATGAACAAAGGTTGCAACAAAAGAAGTGTAAGTATCAGCAACATAAAAAACCCTTCATTAAAAACAAACAGAACTAACTGTCTTTCTGTAAGCAAAAAAGGAACATTAACAAGAAAGAACCTTCTTTTAAACAAAAATGTGCAAGGTTATCAATCAATCCTTCACCCTTGGTATGAGTGGTAGGACACATCAGCTCGGATTTGATTCATTGCCTACCATGAAATGCCATAAAATTCTCTTCCTTGGCACTGGCAGCCTTGCTCAGCGACAATTTATGGCCTTGAACTGCAGAACTCTGTCACATGTGACTTTTGGAATGTTTGGGCCTAAGTCACCTACTAGCATCTCCTGAGCATTATTGTCCTTCACGATGGTCTCTGAATTGGTAGGTTCAATAGTAAGACCGCTTAGTAGAAAGGGCAATTCAAATGCTATTGAAATGAAATGCTGACTCATACAATACGCGATATTGAGCGGCGTTGCGCAGACTATACGTTTTCCCTGAGTATTGTGTGCATGGAAGCTACAAAAATTGGAGACATCTGAAAACCATTCACATTCCTCTGTCAATAGGCTGCTGATTACAGTGGCATTCAAAGTCGCGATTGGCGCCTTTTTGACAGCTATTGACTAAAGGCTTCGCTTTGAAAAGGGGATTAACAACACCGTTTTGCTAGGGCAATGTGAACACCTATCGTTTTCACTTCACAGAGTATTTATTCGAAAACGGAGTAATGTGAACGGGTGGCGTTTTCATCAATAAAAACGGATAGAAACGAAAACGGAACAAGGGTGTTAGGACAAGGATCTTTTGATTGATTATTTATTTACCTTGTTTTGATCAATGTGTTTGGTTTTGTTGTCTCGTTTTCTGTTCTGTTTCGTCTTCAACTGAGACCTCCCTTATATTTCTGTGTCTTGGTGCACCTTCGCACAAGAAAGGTTTTTAAAACAACAAAGACCCAACCTTTCTTGTGTGATGGCGCACAACGACACAGAAATACAAGGGAGCTCAATTCGAAGAGCTTGAGATCGGTTGGGCCTAGCCATGCTCAGTTGAAGACGAAACAGAACAGAAAACGAGACAACAAAACAAGACACATTGATCAAAAACAAGGCAAATAAATAATCAATCAAAACATGCGTGTCCTAACACCCTTGAACGAAGCACGTAGCCGTAATGGCTTAAAAGGAACTTCAGGTACTTTATGGTAAGTGTTCATTGGCAATATTGGCTATCTTGAATATTCTCACAATTATTTTGTCCTTCTTTTGTTGGAAGAATTCACGAAAAGCTTTGTAAAAATCAAAATCGTTGTAACTCCTGAAATAATGACGGAAAGGTGGCACAATCTTCAAGAAGACTACAGTTGCTGAAGAACTACAATATGGCAGACAGTAAACAGAAATCGTTATCCTTTTTCTGGTTTACGATTTAGCAATTTGATGACGTCATAACTGTGAAGAGCTTGAAACCAGGAAGAAGATGTGATTTAGATTGCCAATGAACACTTACAACGGAGTACCGTGAAGCAGTAATGTTCTTTAAAGAGTTGGCGTCTGTGCAGATCATATCGTAACAGAATCCCGAAGCATATGATCTCTCAAAGACCATAACGCATCTGTTGCTGAACTGTATCCAAATGTTTGTCCACCAAGCCAATGAACGGGCAATGATCCTTGTGGAGCAGACCGTGTTTGTGTTTCACTTAGCTCGTTCCAATTGCTTAGGTATTGTTTTCCATCTCGAAGGCCTTCGATGTACCTAGAAATGAAACAGCAGAATATAAATATTACTGTATTCAATATCAGGGAGAATGTAACTGAACATTTGAGTTTATGTCCGTATGCTTGATTTCAGACGGGAAAAGCGAAGTCAAAATTTCAACATAAAATGCAGTTACAGATCGCGTGGGTAACTAATAGGAGGTAGCGATGTTCAAGGATGAATAATTGCACATATTTGAAGGCTATCCCTTAAAGGAACACTCAAAAGGCAGAGATCGAAGATCCAAGATATTTGCCACAAAAATGGATGTCTGGGGTTTGCTCCCGCAAAAGGTTTTGATTACCATGCCCTTTAGATAGTGTGAAAACGCCCCATTTTTAAAAACCTTCCATTGAAAGAAGCAAAGGATCACGACTGATGGGGGTATTCCTGGGAAAACTTTGAAAAACTGTCTTCAATTTCTCAAGAACATCATTTTGGAAATTTCTTGACATCTAAGGTTATTTTACTCTTGATATCTGAATCTTCATTTTCATGACCTTGGCTTTTACAGCCTTTTCTTTTTCGCTTGCAAATCAACAAACTTCAGCGAATCATTGAAGGGGGCCGAACCCCCTTAGGCCCCTTCCAACGGGCCTGTAGATGAGTAAAAAATATTAGTGTTAGCTGACGTGTCACATCATTAAGTGAATCTATTGTGATGAATCATAGATAATTTTCAAGTGCAGAGGTTAAACTAAATCTGTTAAAGAGGCAGGGTCATAAAGCCGTAAATAAACCTGTTATCTCTAGAATCTATATTGTTGCCCACACGTGGCCATTGTGTTCTGCACAAATTTTGGTGGATGGGGTGACTCCACAATAAAGTTACCTCTGGAAATCCACCAATATCTCTGCAATCGTACAATATACGAGTGTTTCGTTTGTTTCTCTACGAAGTACAAGAGTCCATCTTCCAAATAATACTTTCATTTTGAGAAAGTAGTGGAAACTCACTTTGAAATGGCCCATCAAAAATACTGCAAAATTGTCGTTTGGAAAGAAGTTTGTTTACATTACGTGACGCTGCCCCTTTAATCATTTGTCTGAAGTTGGTAAAGCCATTCTAAAGTTGCAAGCGACTTGGCAGAGTAGCTTTTTGAGGAAACAAATAAAGATGACTAGAACGGTAATCAAACGTTCTTCAATACTCCGGTACATGACGACCTTGGAATGGATCTATCAGAATACGCATCAATTTGGACAAGAAATTTCTATTCGAAAGGATAAGTTTGAATCTCAAAAGGAATCTCACCTCAGATAAGCCTCCGAATGTCTTAATTTCGTTGTATTTGGCGGTGGATTGACAAACTGCGGACTGTCATCACATTCAGCTTGCTGTTGTTGTTGCTGCTGTTGTTGTTGTGACGCCATTTGTTGCATTTGCTGTTGCATTTTTTGGATTTGTTGTTGTTGTCGTTGTACTTGTTGTAATAGCATCTGCTGTTGTTCTATGCTCAATGACTGCTGTAGTGGCATGCCTACGAAATAACATTAAAAGAGTTAATGGTACAAAATTCGATATGAAATTAGGCCAAATTTGCTTGGAATGAGGCACGGGCGATGCATCTTTGCAAAATTTAAAGGGCATGTCCGGGTTAGGTATGATTGGTGATAAAATAAAAGCTAATATTGCTATGAATGGTGTGTAATATTTCTTCACAATTCTTTACTTTTTTCCTTGGGAAATTTGCGTTTTCATACAAGCGCTTTGCGCGAGGTGACGTCATATCGCGTAAAGAATCTATGTCTTTTGATGTTACTTCATCATTATTATTATCATCATTGATTTATTTAAAGTAGGCAACATACAAAAATAGCGATAAAACAAGACTTATTCAGGCCTACTATGAAAGCAAGACCTTCCTTTTCTTTTCTCACCTCTAAATCGTTGCTAGTTTCTTTGTCATGTGCTCCTTCCAGAACATGGCGATACAGCGACAAGATCTGGTCTCAATTTACAGAATGTGTAACAAATTTATTGATGTTACGACTCTCAATATGCGAAACAAAGGTAAGAATTCGTGTCAGGAGTTGGTAAGTTTGTTCCACTAGTTCTGTACTTGTCCTTTAAAATCGATCAAGTAAAATGTTTTTGAAATATCCCTCAACAAAATCGATCTAGCGAAACTTTGTGATTTTCTACAATCCCAAAGAGAGCATTCTTGATCTCATTATTTTTTCTAGTAGTACAACCTTTCTAAAATGTCAGCCAGTTTTGAGGCTGCGACGTCATCAAATTGCTAAGTCATAAAGCGTAAGCTACAAACTTTTGTTTGCTACCATCATGTCGACCTTCAGAGACTTAGTATTTCTGGATTTGATTTGATTTGATTTGATCAGAGGATAACAAGTACTGTACATACCAGGTTGTGGAACTCCAGGCTGAACTGGTGAACCGACGGAGGTTGATGGAATCTGGGGACGAGCTAACATCATGCGCTGTTGTTGCTGCTGCTGCTGTTGAAGCAGTTGTTGTTGAGCTAAAAGATTGGGGAAGGAATTTTGTTATCATGAATCTTATTCATTACATTGAAATGAAAATGCTTATTAACTACAAAAAGTAGGCAGGTACGTCGGTCTGACAAGATTTTTCCTAGGCCACAAGATATTTCAATAACATTCCGAAACCAGTTTCAAACCTATTTTCTAGAGTTTTGGAGAGAGATGGGAGCGGAAATGATCTGCAGAAAAATGGCTATCGACTTGTGAAAACGCTACGTTACATTAGGGCTTTCGTAGTATTTGAAAAGGCGCTTCATTCTTGAGAGGCAGGCAGTAGAGCAAGCAATCTTCAATTCTTGAATAAAGTTACTTATTGTCTCATTTTGTGCAGTGAATAAATCAATTTGAGATCCAAAACGCAATGGACTGCTAGGAATCATGTATTGAAGAAGTAAGCGAGTTCCTAAGCGATAGGAGTGGCTAGAACAAAGCCAAGATATTTCCTTTATTCACGTTTCAAATCTAATCCTTTTAGGATGCTTTGTCCTGATGTAGAAGCTGCAAAAACTGATTAATAAAATGATTAAAAAATAGAAAATATGAAAAAAAACATTAATAAATAATATTCAAACAGCAAATGTTAAAAAATAGTATTTATGATGAAAACATTATTACAATCTGGCAAAATTAAAACATTATCATTAAAGGAAATCAAGCTTGATCATGATATTTACCACCATAGTAATAAAAACTTGTTCACAAGAATGCTCAGAGTGTACACCAGAAGGAAGACTTCCAATGTTCAAAGAAGTATAACCAAAAGAAGAGAGGATGCTCTCTTAGGCCCTGTTTATATGGGGAAAAACACCTCACCTGCCAGACCCGGGGCTGACAAGCGAGGTAAATTTCAGCCATTGTTTATATGAGATTTTTCACCTCACCTGCCAGCCCCGGGGCTGAGAGGCGAGGTGGAGTAAAGTCTCTCTACCGTGAAATCAGAATGAATTGACCAATAAGAAGCAACAAATAGTTTCAATTTACCTCACCATACCGGTAGTGGTTCGTTTATATGGAAAAATTTCACCTCACCCAGATGAGACTCCACCTCTAGTGAGGTGGGACTTCACTATACCGGTGGTGTTGCGTTTGTCATGTAAACGCGAAATGAAAAAACAAAGGATTCTACTGGAAGGTGGAATCTCACCTCTCAGCCCCGGGTCTGGCAAGTGAGGTGTTTTTCCTCATATAAACAGGCCGTTAGGGACCAGCCATAATTGCCTACCGGCGAAGCGGATGTAAGGCATCTGGGAAGGAGAACCAAAACTGAAAGGAGATACATGCTGTTTACTTACATTGATTTAACTTACATTGAATGTTTGAAAATTTCTTCACCAACCCTCCTTGTAACAAATGACCAGTCACTTGGCATCGGCTAGCTATAAAATGCTATTCCAGAGATTTTGCATCTTCATTAGAAAAAGATTTCTTTAAGTCACCTCAAGACCGTCTCCGTGTCACAAATAAGAGGCCATAAACGGAGCACTGCTAACCTAGGGTAATGAAGCCATAAAGACATTGTGGAATTTGGTTCTAAAATCGAATTGCTAAAACAGGAAACTCTTCATTATAAATGCGTACCTCGCAGTTATTACTGAAATAAAAATCTAGCTTACTTGGATTTGCATGAAACTGCATCATACCAGACTGCATCTGAAGACCGTCTGGCATTCCAGGTGTAAAAGGTAGACCAGCTTGAGAAGGAAATCGACTTTGATTGGGTTTTTGCACCGGGAATGGTGACCCTGATGAGTTCACGGTGCCTCGCATTGAAATCGAGTCTAACGAGTTTTGGTCATCATTTGATGTTGCGATGACACTGGTTTCTGCTGCTTGATTCTTTGGGAAATAATTCCTAGGGGAAATGAAACTGAAATATTAAGAACTCAGCCAGTCCGGTTTGCCATTCCAGAAATGACAATTGCCGAAATCTAATGCAATCTATGTCAAACAGAAAAGAATCTGACGAAAATCTATTGCTTTAAAAAAGAAAAGGATCTGACAAAAGTGCAACAGTGCTAGCCGTTGGTTTTTCCAGTTAGGGAACTTTAGGCCCTGTTCACACTGATCCGTTTTTGTTATGATGCATTTTGTTGCATCAAAGCTACCCCTTCACATTACTCCGTTTTTGTACAAAAACGAAGAGAAAAACATCCGTTTTTGTGCGTTCACATTGATCTGCCTGATAACAAATAAGGAACCAAAGATATTCGTTTTCGTGCGTTGATATTGCTCCGGTTTTGTGAAGCTCATTGTTGGATATTACAGCGTTTGGAAAAACCTCCGTTTTTGTGCGTTCACATTGATCAAATGCGTTTTCAAAAACCTCCGTTTTGTGGCGTTTTTGTGCAGATCAGTGTGAACATTTTCACAAAAACGGAGGTTTTTCTCTCCGTTTTTTGTACAAAAACGGAGCAGTGTGAACGGGGTCTTGGTATCTCACATGTATTAAGTAGATCCCATTGTTAGGTTGTTTCTGTTGTTACCGTATTTTAATCTCGGTTTTTATGCAGATCAATGTTCTAGTGAATTTGGAATAAATACTTGCACAGTGATGCTTTGCAAAAACGAATACCTTTTTTTGTGGTTCACTTGGTGTATTGGAGAGGTATCAACTTCCTTAAAAAAGAAATAATTGCGTTATCAGTTGGGAGAATATGTAATTAAACTCACCTGCTCTTTTGTCGTGGCTGAATTCGCTTTGCAGCAAACTTGAAATGCACTTCTCGGACATGTCTTGCAAGTTTAGAGTGTGTTGGGAATGGCCTGTGGAATTGGATCGTTTATCATTTAAAGCCCAAAAGATAAACAATGACAGTTATCCATCGCTGATTATACTTCAAACACATTTATCAATGATCGTCTGTAAAGGACAAGCCCTGGGTTGGTATGACTGATACTAAAATATACTGCTACGAATGGCGTATAATACTATTACGTATTAAATGAAACGATTTGAGCGAAGTGACATCATGTCGTTGCTAGCCTTTTTTCGTGTGCTCATGCAAGAAAATGACGTCAAAGTGACAAGATTTGGCCTAAATCATTACAAGGCTTAAGGAATTGATAGCCGTTGGTAAGCATCAAATGTGAAGGAAAGGAAGAATTTGCATCAGTAGTTGGTAAGTTTGTTTTGTAGCATAAATCATCCTAACCTAGGACTTGTCCTTCAATGTAAGCTAGCATAACTGAAAAAGTTGTTACTCGCTGGCGGGAATGGAAACAGTGACCTTTAGACCTATAACACGCCAAATCAATCTGTTGAGCCATAGCAGCAATATACCATACCCTGGGAGAATTCTAAGGCCCATCAGATCTTTCGCCTTCACCACCTACAGATTATATTTAATGTTTCTCTCGCTTGCTCTGGCATTTAGCTTATATGAAGGTGAAGAAGGTGAAGTGTGGTTTTTAACGTCAAGCGCTGGGATCGCAGAAGTAGCTAAGCGCTAATCGAGTCCGCGACCCCTTGTTATGACGCTCAAGCGATGAGACCCTATCGGGTCTCGAACCCACTCCGTCTGACTGTTCTGGCATCAAAGTCAGAGGATTACACCACTGCACTACAACACCTTCGATCATAATAGTCTTGTTCTCGTAACTTAAACTAGACTTGCTCACCGGATCTCATTGTACTCTTAGTCCACTAGTCAGAAAAATAAAGAATAAATGGACAATGAAAACCTAGGGAAAAGAGTCACGCACTTTTCTATATCTATCATTTGGCACAAGCTGATACCGTGCATAGATATTTTGGTACAATGCACTGCTAAATGGTGAAAATATAATTCTTGTACTACTTACGGAAGTCCTCGTTTGCTTCTGATACAGTCGATCCAGTTGCATGGGAAGTGATTATTATCTACATCACAAAACGACAAGAAATAGTTATACTAAATAACATTAGTTAGTGAGTGCCGCGTTTTGGGAAATGGGAACAAACTGCAACAACATATAGATTGTAATACAAGTAATAGGCCTTCCTCATTCTGTTGAAATTATAAGATGCCTTTGCTCTCCCCTGTCATGCAACCCCTCATTCTTGCAGTAACTTCATCTTAGCACTGCATCACAAAATCACTCCACGTCTCATGCCCACAGGACCACAGGATTCTTTTGAAATAATATGCCGGTTACGCGGCAATAAATCTATACGAAACTGAAAGAACGTTTCCAGTTGGTTTCCTGGTCTCAAACTTTTGATAATTCTTTCAAAACTTCAAATATGAAATAATCCCCGAATATCTCGAAATTTGTGAAAATCTCAAAATTCTCAAAAATCTGAAGTCTTCAAAAGTCTTTGAAATCTAAAAAATCCCATAAAATCTCAATAAAAATCTAAATAATCTTTGAGAAATCTGAGATCTAAACGCCTAAGATTAGACTTACGACATAATAGTTATCGCAATAACAACAAGGACAACAAAGCAATGACAACAACAACAACATATTCAATATTTTGCTTAATGTGGGCCTTATGACAGATTCATCTGTACACGTAAGAGTGAGGCGGAGGCGTAGCCTCAGAAAAGAGGAAAGTAAACCATCGACAGTTGGAAATCCTCATCGCTGCGGTGAAGTTCATGGAAGCTAATTTGCCTTAAAAATGAGGAACTCCTGGTTCATAGCGAAAGGGTTGTCGATTCTTGGATGGAGGAAACGGTCATCTGGATACTTGCGGCTTTTGTTAATGATGATCACTGAAAACTTGAATTTTGTGGCGTTTCAGCACTGGAGGGTCAAGCCGGTAGCTTAGGGTCATCCGCCATTGCCTGAAGCTCGTACAGTGTTGCCTTTGTTTCCATATCTACTGTCAGGGACGTAGGAAGCATGTTAGATTTTTTTTTGGGGGGGGGCAAAATAATTCGAGGGCACTTCCTTCCTTAAGAAGAAGGGGACAGTTTAAAAAACATGTGCTCCCAGTGCCCCCCGGTTCATAGGTCTACGTCTACAGTGGTTGTGAAATCGATAGGGAAAAGCTTCGTCCCAATTTTCAATGTGAGAGTCCATGAGTCGTGGTATGAGCGTCCATCAGTCTATCAATATCGACAACTATGAATGTGTAATCAGTCAATCCCAAAATCGCGTCTCGTCTGTTAGTTTTGTTAGTTTCTTCACTTATTTTGTTCATCGATGATTTACATTTAGCTTGCTACATGCATATTTATCAGTAAACTAACCCAAATTGATAAAAGCTAAACAGATAAATTAATCACGGTTTACTAAAAATTCTGGTATTTTCACGGTATATTTAAATCTGGTATTATGAAGTCTGGTATTTCCACGGTATACTAAACAATTCAAAAGGGAAATAAGATATTGATAAAAAAATTTACCTCCACCAAGATGACCTCCATTTTCCATAACATGAATCATAAGGTCTTGGATGTCTTCATATTGATAATCACATCCCATCCAACCACATTCATAAATCAACAAGCTGCCATCATTAGGGTCATCTGCCTGTAAAAACACAATATTCGATTCTGATAAAGAATCTTAATCAAGATTTGGTGAAAAAAATTCTGAATATTCTGATTCAAAACCAAGCCAAACAAAGCCACAGCTTTGGTCCCCTTCCATCGAATCACACAAATCAAACTCATAAATAAGGAAGCTGCCATCTTTCAGATCACTGGCCTGGGAAGAAGGGTGGTTCCACAAAAAACTCTGTAGCCTTCCTCCCCCCTTGGAAAACAACTCATCACATTGAAGATCCTTACATTTTCCATGGTAGAATAAGTTAGAAACATCCGGATTTGCCTATACATGGATGCACGGATTTTACGGACAATTAACCACTGATGGAAGAGCTTACCAACAGTGACAACTTCGAAGTTTGGGTGTTTCTTAATATTGGTCACGCCCTTGGATCTTTTGGGGATTTATGCACACCTTAGGATTTTCTCTTCCAAAGCGGGGCGGTATGGATAGCATAGGTTCAAAATCTTTAAATCAGTTTAAAATGGCTGGTGTAAAATTCAATGACCTATTTTCTTTAAACTGGATGACTTGAAGGAAACTTTAGCCATTTTTCTACGATTCTACCGTTGGACTTTTCAGAAATCTTGAATATTGGTTGTAAATACAGCCTATTTTATATTTCAGCTTATTTTATGATGTGACGTTATAAAATTTCTAAATCACAAACCAGAAAAGTGAAAGAGTTTTGCTTGATACCATGTCGTAAGCATCCATAAACTATGATTTTTGAAAATTATTTTATCTTTCGTCAACAAGTTTTGAAATTACGGTAGTTTTAAGATGTTTCGAAAATTTTCTTGAATTTTTTAAAAAGAAGAAAAACACTGTAATTCTGAAAATAGTTAAGATTTCAGAAAAGTCCAACGGCAGATTTACTGTAAAGTAGTTTAAGTTCCTTTGAGGCCGTTCAATTCAAAGAAATAGGTCGAGGAATTTTACATCCGCCTTTTTAAAGATTTGAAACCTATGCTGGTACGGATATTAACTGGAACTAACTTAAAGAACACTGTATTTGATATTTGATTAATGCTGCATTCAAACTGACACAATTAAACCAGCTTTATTTAAACCAGTTTAAATTTCATCCAATCAAATGACTGGATTTGCTGCATTGACCAATCAGAAGGCCCTGTTCGAAAATCTAATTTGCAGTGTGAATGGGCATAAGACGCAACAACTTTGATTTCGGATGAAGGACCACAGTTCTTGTCCCCTTCCACTACATCCGGGTCATTCAAATAGTGAAGTCAATTTCTGACCGGCGTGGCAGCAGGTTACAAATTTCAAAACCTATTTGACCAACAGTCGATCTCGAATGGGCATGCAAATATATTCTAACGCCCACTGTCTGTCGTTCCGCAAAAATGACAAAAAGGATGAAGTTTCTAAGAATTGTAAACATCCACCAGCATTAACTTCGCATTTACTGTCGAGTTTTCTTTGGTCAATACAGGGCCGAAAGATAGCTTGGTTGAAGAGAAACAAGTGTGGCTCCTGCTGGGCCTAATAATGGCTCAGACCTGGCCAAAACTGTATGGATATAGTTTACAGCGTCTAAATTCACCGAAATCTCTGAAAACCTCTGACGATCTCTAATTTGGCATTGAAAAAGAAACTTAAAAGAAATGTAACTATTGAAGCATTAACATTTAAAAGTGACGAAGAGAAGACCCCCATAAAGTGAAACGAAAGAAAAGACAACAACACAGACAAATACGCATGTGTTATTGACAACCTCCGCCTTTGCTCTCCTTCGCCGTGGAAAGTAAAGTCTGCACAGCCTGGTTCCCTTTGTCAACTCGACCGCGTTCGTTTGAGGGTACTGGGCGCCAGGGAAGCGATTTGTTGACGCCTGTGCAAAAACCAGCGAAACTTCCCAAACTTCTCAATCCTATATTTGGAAAACTGGTTAGGCGTAGCCTGCGTGCAGCCTTTCTTTCGTGTAAATTGAATACACCACTTCGATTAAGCAGCATCGTTTTGGAAATTTGTCACAATTGCTTCCTATTGTTCTTATGAAAGTTTCGAGCCCAGATTCTGATTTAGCACCCAAACATTAGTCTAGTTACGTGTTTTTAACTTGCTAGCATTTGTGATGTTGATTTTATGACAATGTAAAGTTCAGAGATTTATAAGGGATTTGACCGTAAAAATCGTTCGGGGTGAAACTTTACACCCCGAGTCATTTTCACGGTCAAATCCCTTACAGGATTTCCAAACTTTACGTCGCCATAAAGTTAACACAACGACTGCTAGCATCATGAAAACTTGTGGTTAGACTAAAGTTTGGGTACTAAATCCGAATTCGGCCTCCAAAACTTCATATGAAAGAATTTTGAGTAATTTCCAAAACGAGGCTGTTGATCGAAGTGGTGTATTGTTTTGTGTAAATTGAAAAAACTTTACCTTCTTTCAATTTTACAAAAGAAAGACTGCACGCAGGCTGGTTATGCATCGTTCCGTTGGCGGGTAAGATTTACAGCATGCTTGATTTAAAGCATGCCACGATGACAACAGAAGCCCGGGCAATAGTTACGGTGCGTGGTTCCAGTTTTTGTCCAGACGTTATTTTGGACCGCTTCCGTGGAGCCCAGTTCCCCAGTCGAAAATGACGTCAGGGCACCAAACTGAAGTCTGCATGCAGGCGACACGAGCAGAAACTGCGTAAAGTGACGTCATCGAGTGCAATCTGAGATAAGGAAGTATTTAGACAGATAATTTTTTTGAAATGATAAATGAAGAGTGCAAGGCCAAAGAAAAAAATATCAAGTTATGCCGAATTTCGGGATCTGTAACAGTGAGTGGGGGGGGGGGGGGGGGGGTAAAAGTTGCCAGAATTCGCGCATGCGTGCGGAGTTTCACCTCGTTTAAAATCCCTTACCATGGGTACAAATTCAATATAAATATATTGTACTTATTTATATTTGGCCTTGAAAAATGACTTTCAGTCTTACAATTAATCATAAAGTAGAAACTGTCATATTCTTGTAAATAGTTTAGACTATGGACTCCCTGTGGAGCAAAGACACTCATTGTAAAGCTGCGTCTTTGTAGTGATTCGGGATATTCGTTAGAAAGATTCGTACTTTGCTATGCTGAATGCTAGTTATGTTTGGTTTTCGAAGTGGTAGTTTTCCCTTGTGTTAACCTCAAAGTGCAGGTTATGACATTGGCGACGAGTCAAAATACAACATGGCCTTAAACCTCAAACCGTTACCAGAATTCAACCCTGATGGTGAGGTTGGATCGAGTTTAGCAGCACGTTGGCGTCTCTGGTTGAGCGACTTCGATACATTTCTAATCGCAAGTGGAATACGCGATGCTTCACGAAAGAGGGCATTACTTTTATACCAAGCAGGCTCTCGCGTTCGAGAAATTTTTCACCAACTTGAAGATGTTGGAACTGATGCAGATTATGATCAAGCAAGGGAAAAACTTACCGCTTATTTCGAGCCTCAAAAAAATCAAAGATATGAGGTATACAAATTTCGCCAAACCCGTCAAGAGGAGGGAGAGACCCTGGACAAATTTCATACCAGATTGCGAAACCTCTCTTCTAACTGTGAATTTACAAACCCTGATTTTGAAATTGAGCAACAGATCTTAACTGGTGGTTCTTCTTCTAAAATACGTAGACGTGCACTGAGGGATCCGGATTACAAGCTAAAAGACATGTTGCTAGATGGCCGTAGAGACGAAATGAGCTCATATCAAGCGAAAGATATCGAGTCTAAAACCGAAGAAACTCTTGCGACAAACAGATTTCAAACACAGCAAACGAAGTCGAAGGCAAACAAGGAGAGGAAATGCTATAATTGTGGAGGAGCATGGCCACACGAGCACAGGTGTCCGGCAAAAGGAAAAGTTTGTCGACAGTGCCAAAAGAATGATCATTTCGCAAGGGTCTGTCCTAGTAAAAACGAAACCAAAGGACAGGCATCGAATGAGACCGTTACCAAGCAAGAATCAAACAAGAGAAACCTTGTCAAGCCTTTGCAGCACCATGACGACACTGACAATGAATCCAGTGCTGAAGAACACACGTATACAATTCGGCAAAAGACCCCTGAACAAAACAAAGGATGTCCTTACGTCAAGGTAAAGATCGCAGGACAATTGGTTTCAATGATGGTAGATACTGGAGCGTCCATAAATGTTTTGGATCAGAACACTTTTGAAAAGCTGAAAGAAGTTGAATTAAAGCCAACAAAAGTCAAAGCGTATCCTTTTAACTCAAAGAAGCCCGTTGAATTCAGAGGAAAATTCGAGACTTTGATTGAATCGAAATCAAGATATTGCGTTGCAACGTTCTATGTCATGCATGAAGAGGACACTGGCTGTTTATTATCAGGAAACACTGCTCAGGAATTGGGTGTTGTCCAGTTCAATTTGAATAAAATCGCAGATTCACAAGACCCTACTGCCAATACAAAAGACCAAGCCATTCAAGCGATAATCGAAGAATACAAAGAAGTGTTCACAGGGCTAGGAAAGTTGAAAAATCATGCAGTGAAACTAAACATTGACAAAGCGGCGATTCCCCAAGCACAGCCTCAGAGAAGGATTCCGTTTCATATCAGAAAGAAAGTCAAACACGCCGTGAAGGAGCTTCAGAAGGACGATATCATTGAAGCAGTACCCGAAACACAACCAACACCTTGGGTATCACCAATAGTAGCTGTTCCTAAGAAAGATGACACTGTACGTATTTGTGTTGATATGCGTATGGCGAATCAAGCTATCAATCGTGTGAGATACCCAATACCTACGGTCAATGACATAAGTTTAGATTTGAATGGTGCAAAGTACTTTTCGAAACTGGACTTAGCTCAAGCATATCATCAGTTACCTTTAGATGAGGAGAGTCGTTATATCACTACATTCAGTACACATGTAGGCCTCTTCAGGTACAAAAGGCTTGCATATGGCATTAATGCTAGTGCTGAAATATTCCAGCATGCATTGCAACAAAGTCTTCAAGGGATACAAGGAGTTCGTAACATAGCAGATGATATTATTGTACACGGAAAATCGCGAGAAGAACACGATAAAGCACTTCGCAACTGTCTGAAACGTCTACAGGAGAAAGGTCTGACACTTAATGCCAAGAAATGCAGTTTTCTCCAGCCGACATTAGAGTTCTTTGGCCAGATATTTTCTGCAGAGGGAACACGCCCAGATCCCAAAAGAGTTACAGATTTGCAGAACATGCCTACACCTACGAATGCTCAAGAAGTTAGAAGTCTATTGGGTATGGCAAACTACAGCTCAAAGTACATCCGTAATTATGCCACAATAACTTCTCCTTTGCGTGAATTAATGAAGAAAAACGTCAGATTTTCATGGACAGAAATACATCAAAATGCGTTTACGAAGCTGAAAGATGCATTAATAGCTGCACCAGTAATGGGTTATTTCGATATTTCAAAGAGCACAACAATTACCGTGGATGCAAGTCCTGTCGGTATTTCCGCTATCTTAGCACAAGGCACAGATTCTGATTACAAAGTCATTGCTTACGCAAGTAGAGCATTAACCGACGTGGAGAAACGGTACTCCCAAACTGAAAAAGAAGCGTTGAGTATCGTGTGGGGAATAGAACATTTCCACTTATACTTGTACGGGAAGGAATTTACCCTTATTACAGATCACAAGCCGTTGGAAATTATTTACGGTACACCAACATCAAAGCCATCGGCGAGAATCGAACGTTGGGTGTTACGCTTACAACCTTACAGATTTGTTGTCCAATACAAAGCAGGTTCAGACAATCCGGCTGATTACTTATCAAGGCATCCTGTACCTAACAGCAACCCCAGCCATATCGCAGAGGAAACGGAAGAGTTCATCAACTTTGTCACAAAACACGCTGTTCCGAAAGCTATGACAATTGATGAAATATCCGAAGCAACGAAAGCAGATCGAACTCTGCAAGGACTTCGTGCCGCAATACGTACTGGTCATTGGGAAACTGTGAAGCAGTACAAGCCAATCAAAGATGAGATTACTGTTGGTTCCAACAACATTATACTTCGTGGATCGAGAATCATAATTCCAGACGCACTTCGTCAAAGAGCTATCGATATTGCCCATGAGAGTCACCAAGGCATATCTAAAACAAAGGCTCTGTTACGTGAAAAAGTGTGGTTCTTCGGAATGGATGAATTAGTTCAGAAAACATTAGAATCGTGTATAGCATGCCAAGCTGTTGGAAAGCCAGCTCCACCAGCACCGCTTCAACAAATCGAAATGCCAAATGCACCTTGGGAACAAGTACATGTAGACTATTGTGGTCCAGTACCAACAGGTGAATATTTGCTGGTAGTAATCGACAGATATTCGCGTTTTCCCGAAGTGACAATTGTTAATTCCACAAAATCAAGCTCGTTATTTATACAATTGGATCGAATTTTCGCTGTTCATGGAATTCCAGAGCTTATTATATCGGACAATGGACCCCCCTTTAATAGTGACGAATTCAGTCGTTACGTCACAGCTATAGGATCAAGACATCATCCGATAACACCAAGATGGCCTCAAGCGAACGGTGAAGTTGAGAAATTCAACCAACCGTTAGAAAAGACAATTCAAGCCGCAGTTGTCGAAGGAAAAGTTTGGAAACAAGAACTGCAACGATTTCTTCTTCAGTATCGTACAACGCCACATTCTACAACAAAGGTTGCACCGTGCGAGTTATTATTCAACAGACAAGTTCGAGGAAAGTTGCCTATACTTAAACGGAAAAGCATTGTGAACAAGCACAAGATCGCTCGAGAAAATGAAGAAAAGACTCAGAAATACCAGAAGAACTATATTGATAAACGAAGAAACGTGAAAGAAAGTGATATCTCGGTAGGGGACACGGTACTCGTGAAACAGCAGTACAAAAACAAATTCTCATCCAGATTCGATAAAACGCCGTACACAGTTATTCTGCGTAAAGGAACAATGATTACTGCAGAGAACGATACACGACGTATTACCAGAAATGTGTCACACTTTAAGAAGTTCAACGCTCGAGTAGATCGACAAGAAGAGTTTGATAGCGATGTAGAACAAGATCTAAACAGAGGAGACAATCCGGCGGAACAAGGACACGAAAACGTACACGAACACGGAAACAATACACGCCGTCAATCAACGAGAGCTAGGACTCAACCCGTGAGATATGGTGATCCGATACCATCAAGACTTATTCCCTGAACGTTTTCGAAAAAGGGGAAGTGATGTCATATTCTTGTAAATAGTTTAGACTATGGACTCCCTGTGGAGCAAAGACACTCATTGTAAAGCTGCGTCTTTGTAGTGATTCGGGATATTCGTTAGAAAGATTCGTACTTTGCTATGCTGAATGCTAGTTATGTTTGGTTTTCGAAGTGGTAGTTTTCCCTTGTGTTAACCTCAAAGTGCAGGTTATGACAGAAACCATCTTCCATGTTGGAATAAAGATGTCTTACCTGCAGACCTTGTGCTCTTGCTCTTGCTTCGAGTTCTGCTTTCTTAGCACCAGTTAGATTCCTCCACTGGAAAAATTAAAGAAGGGAAGCTGACAAACTTCATTGAAAAAGAATTGATTGCCAAATGAGGTAAAATATTTTGATGTAAATTTTCTCAGCATAAAAGCTTTGCAACTAAAATTACGTATGATAATAGACAAATTATACTGTCATGCGGGTTTTGGATTCATTTGGTCAGCATTTATATTGAAAAATACAGGGCTGGATGGGTTGGGTGCATGGGCTCAGCTCGTTGTTCCGATCCGATCGCCCAATATTCCGACATGTCAATATTTCAAAAGTTACCGTAAAAGGTCTACACGTTTTTTTTATAAGAAGCTGGTTTATAAGAAACTAGTACTAAGATGGCCAAAATTTTAAGAAACTCTAGTACTATGTCTGAGAAGTACTAAGAAACTTTTCAAAGTTAAAAGCATAGATATTATAGCAAATAGATTGTTGAACCTTTATTCTTGAGCAATATTATCTAAACATTTGTGTTTTCGACATAACAGAACACTGTTTATTCCTTTATGATGTTTTAAATGTCAAGAATCTTATCTGCCGCAGTGTTAGTGACCACATTGATAATTCCGCATGCAAAAAATAAGAAACCAATTAAGAAACTTTTAGTACTAAAATGGACAAAATTTCGTGTGAAATTAAGAAACTTATAGTACTATGGCCTGATCCTAGTTTCTTATAAAAAAACGTGTATTAAGCCCCTGGGGGCTTATTTAACTTCTAACATTTCAGAGGGGGACTTGAAAGAGAGGAGGCTTATTCACAAAATCAAAATAGTCAAGAATTTATATGATAGCTTTTTATCCAATATTTTGCAGATTTAACTGACGATTTTAAGAGTCAAGCGCATCAACTCGACACAGTCTTTATCCCAAACTGTATAAAAATCAACCAGCAAACTTGTTTTGCTTAACGAATGGAATATCTTTAGTAATATCTGAAATTTGACATAAGTGGCGGGGGGCCTAAAAGAGAGAGGGGCTTATTTGAAATTTAGGCTTAGAGTGGAACAGCTTATGCGAGCGGGGGCATAATAAAGAGGGGGAGGGTAAGTAAAGTTTCTACGATAACCAGTTATTTGAAAAACCAACTTAGGTCTTTCCTTCGTGTAATCATACTTACAGACATCATCTCGACATTCCCAGATCTTCCTACATCCATGTCAGTGTTCTGTTATCAAACGCAATTTTCCAGTTCTGTGTCACACGACACAGCTGATCAGTTCCAACTAACAATATTTCCGATTTACACCGGTATGTAACAAGTGATTTCTCGATTCGATAGAAATGCAAATTCATTAGTGCCGAAAATAAAAGCTGCTATTGAAAACGAGATTCCCCTAAGGAATACCCAAGGGAAACAGGAATGAAGGCGCGTGCCCTGAGTAAAAATCTAACACCTCGAAAACCCTTACATAAAGAATTTCATTTCTTGCCAATATTTCTAAAGAGAACGACATGTTGAACAAAGGTAGGAATAGTGAAATATCGATGAAGACTTCAAAATAAAGAGATATGCGAGTAAAGGGTAGCCTTCCAGGGGTATTTGACATTCAATTTCACGGGGGTTTGCACTCCAAGAAATAATGTTTTCACCCGGCTTTGGAACATTTGCCTCTAAATGATAGCTGACTTAGGAAGAAATTGGCGAAAAGTATGCTCCAAACGGTAGAAAATACACAGAAAAGCAATGAAATAACACTTGTGATGACAGTCTTTAGAAAAATTGTCTTCTCTTAATACCTGGCGTTAGAAAAAAGGGGCGAAAACGATACTCATGAAGGAGCGCCGACCAAAATATACTAAATACCCCTTCCTCGGGGGTAGCTTACGGATGCATGGACCTATTATGCAAACAGATAAAAAGAATTGGGGAAGGGAAAAATAGGAAAGGGAAAAGCGAAACTGTTTCAGGCAGATTTGGGGCAAGTCTAGCAAACACAAGAAAGGCTTACGAAGCGAAAAGCAACGGCAAATCCGCCCGGGGGGTGCACTACATATATTTCGGGTACGGGGACGTGCCATCGGGAAGGGTATCTGTTTTCCAGATATTGGTATAAAGAACGGTATCAATTTTCACAATTTTGGTATAAGGAACGGTACCTATTTTCAAGATTTTTAGATGAAATATATAAAGTCGGATAAACTTTTACGAAAAATTGGTATAAGGTCGGGTATACTTTTTCAACAAATTGGTATAAGGAACGGGTATTTTTCTGCAGCCTCGATGGCACGTCCCCGACCAAAATCTGGTCAAGTGCACCCCCCCGGCAAATCCGCCTTTTCAAGATAAGATGTGCGAAAGCGGAAGTCTTCTGTTGTTTGAGTTATTGCATTTTTAGGGCTAAAATCTTGTTCTGCGTACAAATTCTAGCTTAGAAGCAAATTTTTACTCTCATATCTGTCTTCGTTTAGAAACTACGGCGATTTCAAGAATTTGACGTTATAAGGGCTTTGACCGTGAAATCAGATGTTTGGACAAATCGGATACGGCGGATACGGCTAGTTACGGCGTTACGGCCACCTAATTAATTACTATAATCCTTTTTCAATTAATTTGTAAAACACATGTCAGCAAAGGCCGTAATCGTAGACGAGTTATGGCCTATGGTTACATCCTATACCACTCGTACGAAAAGCAAGAATGTCTTAATATTTATACAGATTCAGGTGCACTTTTGTAGTCATATTTTCAGCGCTGTTTTGAAAAGTAGTTGATTTCAAATGGTCAATGCCCATTCCAACGACAAGTCTTCATTCAAACGAACAAGTCATGAAAGCATCATTACATTTAGCAGATTGCCAACGGCATCCTGCAACTCAAATTCAAATTCCAGGACTCTGAAATCTATCTCAAATTAGACGTCAGGTAAAAATCTCCGCGAAAAGAATCAAGTGAATATTTTGTGAGAGTAATTTTGCGTTATTGCAAATCCCACGTGACAACTGAATTGAGAGGAATAATTGGCAAACTCAAAACATAAATCATCTAGAATAGGAGCTCCGTAGGAAACTGCGAAGGATTTGCGAAGCCATGAAATGAACTACGAGTCCTTCGCAGCATTCATTTCAAGGCTTCGCAAATCCTTCGCAGTTTCCTACGGAGCTCCTATTCTAGACAATTTATGTATTGAGTTTGCCAATTATTCCTGGGCTCCCTGTGGTGTAACAATGTCTGTGTGAATGGACTATAATTCTTGCTCTTCACTCCAAAACAGATGGGGGGGGGGGGTGGGAGTCTGGAACGAAATCGGCTGCGTGGAAAATTTTTCAAATCCTAACACATTTGGAGTCTGCAGTTGGAACAAATGAGTGTTTTTAAACATTTACATACATAACACATCGCAACATTTATTAAAACGAGAAACCACAGAAAACACAGTTCGGATTAAATTTTCGGAAAGATGATTTCACATTTCTCAAATTTTAAGAATCTCAAAATCAATAAAAGAGGCTCTGGAATAAGGATGTTCTGCATGGATATTATTTTCAAAAATCAATAAGCGGGGGAACGCCTATTCCGAACTCGAGAATAGTGATTTCTCCTCGGGGGGTCACTTGAGTTTCCACGATATGGGATTGTGTCATTCAAATCTTAAAAATTACCACCCTTAAATCCGGAGAAATTTCCGAAAAGGATACCCATAAATCCGGAAAATTTTCTGACAATCATACCCATAAATCTGGAAAGGCCATGAAGCTCACCAATAATTGAATTTTTACGAAAACCATATCCATAGATCCGGACTCTATCATGAAAAGGGCAACCTAAAACACTGCACAACCCGATACCATGGATCAGTTAAGTTACCCCCCCCCCCTCCGAGGGGTTATTCTAAACTTTTTACAGTAAAAAAAACACACCTCCGTGATTGAAACTCTTTGAATCTCTTCATCCGGGACTTCTGGATTGTTTCGCCTCATCATGACAGCAATCTCGTTTACAAACAAGGCGAACCCTGCTTGCTCACGGAGTCTCTTCAAGCCCTATGAACGAAGAGAAAAGTCAAATGTGTGCATTTATGTCTTCAACACATTTTTGGATTGGCATTTTCCCACAGCGTATTTTCCTATAGGGATGGTCTTTTTACAAAGGAGACTAGAGTGCACAAAATGGGTTATTGCGAAAGTTAACGATTTCGCTTATATTTTACACTGAATTAATTTTTATCACAAACAAACACAATTTCATTCCTTGAAAATTATGCAAGTCGGCAACCCACGGCACATTGCTTGAATTCTACCTCGAAGCAGAACATCAAGGTTACCCTAGTCCACACTGAAAAGAGACCCAGTCAATTTTAATTCTCACAGTTTAGAATAAAGAATGGGAACTACGATTTCACTTTGACTAAAATTAAAGTTGGGTTGTCCTTCTTCTATTTTCAATCAATTCAGTTTCATTTCAAGTTTCATGATCATACAATGAACTCCACAACAAACGATTTAAATTTCTCCAATAGGCCTGTTGCACGTTATCCTATGAGCATTGAACTACGCATAGCGAGAAGGTAGAAGCAAACATCATTCAAAATGCAATTAAAAAGCAAACATTTTTTCTTGACTTCAAAATCTTCTTCAGGTATACAACATACAGAGCAAAGTTACAATCCTGCACTATTTCTGTCATTCAATATAGCACATTTAAGGCTCACTGTCTGGCTCCCTTGTTTCCCTTTGTTCTTCAACTTGCCAGAATATTCTATTCTAATATCTTTCTCCTCTAAACAACAACTCGTGGCGGTAGTCAGTTCTCAAGCTTCGATGAATCCTATCTTAATTCAAACCTTCAATAGGCAGTGTCCACTGAATTGCGCTGCATTTCGTTTCTAAGTGGTAGCAACTTAGAATGGGTCTTCGGAGGATCATCATTTCACTGTTTCAATATGAGTGCCTGCTTTACAAGGTGCACGGCAGGGATACATGGGACTTACGCAATTAGTCTACAGCTCACTGAAGAATCTTGTCAAATCTTGGACTAAAGTCAATTTGCAGAACGAACCTTTCTAGCTTCTTCTGTCAGCTCACTGTCATTATCTTCTGACAAACTCGATGATGTCCCAAGAGCAGGGGATGTTCGAGCCATCAACAGCGGCGATGGTTTCTATAAAATAATGCCAAAGCGATATAATATTTCAAACGTTGGCAGATATGCAACTTGCTCGAAGAGGGCTGGTCACCATAAATTCATTATCCCATTATCTTGAAGGACAATGTCTCTAAATAAAAGATATAATCTGTAGACTGTTTGAAATTCGAAAGAAACCTACAACCCTGGACATAAGGCGTTGAGAAAAAAGCAACTTCCCCTAATTTTTAGACTTTACTACCAAATACAGTCCAAATGTTCACACTTCTCCCTCCCCAATCTCAAGGTTGTTTTATTGTCATCAGAAGTCAAGGTAGGTATGAAATTTTAGCACATTTTCACAAAGGACATAGAATTGGGGCAGTAGGAGGTCACTAAATGAAAAAATTTTAGATTTTCCAAACATTCTCAACACTTCTAGCCAGGATTGTAGCAGCCATAAGGAAACTTACAAGAAAGAGTCATAACAGTCTTGTATCTAAATTTTTTAAGCATCTTGCTTGCATTGCTGGCTAAGCAAAACTCAAACGAAAGCAACAGACGATTACACTACAGATGATGGACAGGATTTTTAACATGAAGCTTTGCGTTGCAACAATTTTTGATGGGCATGATTGGCCGCTTTTTTCAATACCGCAAAGTAGCTTGGTAAAAAATTCCTTGACGTTATCTTTGGCGCAGTCGTCTGTGTATATTGCCAGGCTTTGGCTAAGAATTCATGTCTAATTTCGAGACAATAACAAAAGTTTACCGCTATTTTTCTAGCAGCTAGATTCATTAAGATGCCCCATGATAAAATGTTAGCAATACATTTTCGCGATGCAGCAAAAGAAAATACCTTTTTTGGAGTGTATGGTTGATCGAAGTAGTAGAATTCATAATCCCGGATCAAATTTGATAACAGTGGTCTCTGGAAGAAAAAATATTCGGTTATTGGCAATGCTTTCTCACTACAATAAACTGAGATAATTTTTCTATCAAGTAAACCCCAACTAAAGATACTACACATGATTTGTCCCATCCACTGCAGGCAACGACATGCAGTCACCGACTCCCCACTGCAGATGGGAACTAGATAAATTGTACTAACAGGTAGCATACACAGTTGTTCCGCACCTTCATCATTTCAGCTTGCCATATACTTGGGACAGTAATTTTGAGCTAAGTCCAAAAATGTTTGCACCAAAACAAAGAAAACATCTAGGGATCAACATTGAAGGCCATTATCTTGGAAACACACGATTGCTTCCTCAAGAGAGCTGACCATCAAAATAAAACTTGATTTGTACAGTGGCAAGTTGTTTTAATTTGTTTTGAGTGGGCTTGTCAGGATTTCTAGCTACTGAAAGTTAATTTAAGCCCAATACATGCCGCATCCAGGCATGGGACCCTTAGTTTAACGTCCCTTCCGAAGGATGACGCGGTGAGTTGAGAGGTCACGCCTCCAAGGTCACCCATCCGGACTCTGGCCTCACTCAACCGAGCTTAACGTCAGTTGCCTGACGAAACCTGTTAAGGCATTCAGGCACTCTCCCCGAAAGTTAAAGTACAGAGTAAACAAAGTTGAGAGCTATCCACTATGTTGACGACTGGCAACATTTATGAGTTAGGTAACACTATTGCAGAGACAGTTGATTTCGGTCGAAACACATGCATAATGGATAATGGATAACTCAGAAATTGTATCCTGGTGCTAGACTATTCAAAATTTTGGAACTTCAGTGAGTTCTCTAAAAACGTTGTGTTAGTTATGCTGCTGATAGACATGAAAAGTTTCAAACCTTGATGACTTTCATTTTCCTTATCGTTCCATCACCTTCGTCATATCGTGATTGACAAACAAAAACATCCCGTTCAGAAACTTCGGTTGGCCTGCCTGCAAACGATTGAGATGCACAAGTGAGAAAAGGTACATACAGGTTCGAGAAAGATTTGCCCTTCCCGGATGCATCAAAATAACTTTCTTAAAGCATTAAGATACACAAAAACTAGTGCTTCAAAACACCCAAACCCATGCAAGGCTGGAAAAAATATTTTCCTTTCTGGGACCACAAATGAGCACGTGAAAATCAATGAAGTTTCTTCTTTGCAACCTATTGATTCATTGTCACTGACTGCACCCTTTATTTGCTGGCTATGCATGAAACAAGCACTTTCACCAGTATATGTATAGTACATGCAGAACATCAGATTCTTTCACAAAATTCTGATTACGTAAAAGTGATGAAGTTTAGGTTACCTTTTACGACAAAAAGCTTTTCAAGTAGCCACTTGAATGTATCATAAAATGATTGCATATTTAGAAAAAAGTGATTTAGGGAAGTATTATAAATTGTTATTTTGCCACTAAAAATGAATAATAAACAGGTTGAATCAAATTTCGCATTTTAATCTTTCTTGCGATTTCCTTTTTAAATCCTTTGATTTTCTTTCTGCCATTTTTGAAAATTTTCTGGGACCATTGGTGCTGTGGTCGGCTATTTGTTCCATCCCTGAACCAATGTAACGAATGACCCTGTAGGTTACAAGGCATACTTACAAACAACGTAATCTTTCATGTGCATGATAAAACACAGTCCATTAATACTGGCCATTGGATTAGTGTCTTCAATGTTACTTTGAAAGCATTCTTGATCGTAGAACATTCTCGTGGGCATGTGCTTCGCCTCTTCTGGACGTAAGTACCAGTTTCCATGAAACCATGCAGCACCGCTAAAAGTCAAAGGGATATTAATAACGAGCAAAAAATGTAATAAGTCGGAAAATGTTGCAGCAAGGCATCAAAAACATCAAAAGCAAACTGAAGTGAAGACAAAGCTTATCTGAAAATCTAGAAAATTCGCAAAAGTTTAATTTGTACTGAAAAACCTTGCCTGTTGAGGACTGAATTAAAGTTACATTTGACGGGGACATTTAGGAGGGTACAGGCTAAATTAACGTCCTTGCTTGGCAGAGGAAAAATGCGACAGAGATACAACCAAGGCTGGGACTAGGATCTAGAATTAAACGCATCTCTTACTTTCGGTCCGTCCATATTTTATCAATTTTCGCCATGTATGGATATTCTTCATCAGATCTCACATATACGCTATCACCTGCAAATAGGGACATAAAGAGAAGTTGAAAAATCAGATGAGGTTGCCTGGTAAACTCTAAAAAATTCACGTTGACAGCGACTAGTTTTGGCATTTTCTTATAAATCAAGGTTTGTTAGCGAGAAAATACTTTAGATTATCACAAATATTTAGATAGGTATTCATACTTCACTATAGAGCATGCAATTCCTAGCATTTTAGTTTAAAGTGAATAACCTGAGTTAACATATGAGATCATGGGAAATGTGGACACAATTTGGGTGTTGATCGTGTCCACAATACCTAGCCTAAATTATGTTTAATGATTAAATGTATTTCGCTACCTTGCTTGTCTTCAATTCACTGTTTATCTTCTCGTTCTTGTCTGGGAGCACTGCAGGCTGCTATCAACGGTTCTGCATGGGCCCAATGTTTTGAACTGCATTGCGATTCGAAAGCCGTGACCTGAGAACTATCGTTCGAGAGCCGCGTTGATCTGGGAACTAGTTCTCAGGTCAGTGCTTTCGAATCGCAATGCAGTTCAAAACATTAGGCCCATGCAAAACCGTTGATAGCAGCCTGCTGTGCTCCCAGACAAGAACGAGAAGATAAACAGTGAATTGAAGACAAGCAAGGTAACGAAATACATTTAATCATTAAACATAATTTAGGCTAGGTATTGTGGACACGATCAACACCCAAATTGTGTCCACATTTCCCATGATGAGATCGCATCGGTTTATAAATAGCCTATTGCATTAGGCAACCCAGCTCGTGGCAAAAGAAAGCAAGTACAAAGAAAAAAATACAGGGGTTAGGCGTTTCTTTGTCCTATTTTTAGACAAGTGCTATATATCTCAGGTCATTCACTTTAACTGACACGTAAAGCAATATTCATATACTTTATTATTTCGTTAAAGAAACTAAGTCCATATAAATAGTCCTGAATTTTTGCTGACAAACCGCTGATGACCCTTTGTTATTGCACAATAGTGCTAAAGTCATTAGGAGTGGAGACCAAAGACTTCTTAATCCTTGCAATATCATGAGGAATTTCTTTGGCTTAATTTCAATAGAGATTAAGTGACAACTTTTGTTTCATGATTGAAAAGAAGTTGATATTGGTCATGAAAGCGCTATTTATATGGACTCAATGCCTTTAATTTTGTTGACAATCGACAAAGCCAATTGCCCTTAGCTAATCATAACCTTGGATCGGAGTATCGAAGTTATTGAGACACTGGAAATGGTTCCACGTGCAGGAAGTAAGTAACCAAAGTGACCTCGTTTCTTCGTTTCCCTAGTCATCGTCCCATCAGTGAAGTTACTGTTCGGGGAAAGACAAGGATTCAAACAGGCTTTATTGGCTAAGGGCTCTACATGATCAAACGATAAACAATGTGAACTGTCGATACTGGTCTTCAATAGTTTTCGCAAGTTATCCACAATAATAATTCCAGGAGAAAGACATGAAGTGCTCATGAATTACCCATTCCGATAAGCAGTTGGGATAGAAACTTGATTTGAAGCCATGTGCAAGAACACAAGGTCTCAAATCAAGTTTCTATCCCAACTGCTTATCGGAATGGAAAAAAAACTCGATCCAGAGATAAGACTAGTCAGCTCCGTAAATATTTTCAAGAGAAAATTAATGTGAATTATCCGGCCACCTCCGAAGTCGGTTTACCGTATTCATGACCCAAAAGGCTTATCCATCTAACGCAGCTACGTGTTAGACTCAGTAAGCTAAATTTTCATAAATTTAAGCAACTTCAGGAATACGTTGAACCCTTTGTGCCCAACAAATGATTGTGTTGAGGATACGGAACGCTATTTCCTGCTCTGCCGTACTTATGATGCAAATAGACTTGATCTTCTCAGCAGTGTAAACGCGATATTGTTGCCCCATGGTTTGATAAATCTTTCAAATGAAGAGTTATTAAAAATAATCCTCTATGGCCATGAACAGTTATCATTTGATCCAAATGCAAAAATTCTCACAGCAACGCTAGAATATATCCAGGCCTCCAAACGTTTTGAATAACTTGGTAATGAAAACCTTTCCGTAAACTCTCCCCCTCTCCTCAAACAGTTTCCTTTTCGTTTATCTGTAAAATCTTTTTCTTGTATTAGCTTATTAGATTTTTGTGTCGCATAATTAGTTGTGTTTTAGGTTTATGTGTTCTATGTTAATTGCCAGAGGGTAGTCATGATATTCTTGCTCCTCCTGGTATCGTCCTTGTAGTGTGGTGCAGAGCTTCGCAGTTATTGTCTTTGGTAATTTATCACTGTAAACTTTATATTGAATATAAAAAAATTATTCATAATTGTTCCATATTCTAAATTATCTTGAATTAAACTTTTGGGATATTGATACCATCGTCAAATAATTATTTGCACTTGATCTAAATTTAAAAATTTTCGACATTGGACGGTACGAGCCATTTCAATGAAATTAACTGCAGACGGAGTTAAATTTTGTATAACAAACCTATTCTATAGCATCCCGTTGCTGTGCAGAACTGCTCAAAGTAAGTGCAACCTTCTTCACCACCAGACATCTCTCTTTCCATATTCTGAAACAAAAGTAAATCAAAAGTGAGTTTCAAAACATCGAATTCTAACACCATTTCAAACAAACATATTCCCAAATATAAACCCTTGTAATTACTCAACAAACTGAAGTAAGAAATATTCTTGTTGGAGCAGAGCATGATATTTCACAATTTCGTGACATTATCATACTCTGTTCCTAGCACAATTCATCTTAATTTAACTGTTTATATTCGTGAAACATTTTACAACACGAATACAAAAAGACTTTTCGTGAAACATATTCCCATGTCATACATAAAATTGGATGAAAAAAGTCTGTCGGAAAATTGAAAATATTCATGTAGGTTCTCTCAGCAGTTTTGCACACAGACTTCTGACACAAAATCATAGACTACCTTCTTTTCATGTTATGTCTTTCCAAAGTTCAAATGTTCAACACCTGACGAAATTATACATGAAGACTTGAACTGGGAAACATTCGATTTGACTTAACGCTTCATCTACAAAACTGGCCGATACGACTAATATCAATTCAAACCTTAGCCACATGCTATGCAACCACAACGTCCCTTGAATGAGGGTTTATTTTGTTTGGAAGTTCTGTCTCACATTACACGCTAAGTATCTTATTCAAAACATTAAAACAAAATGCAAGAGTTTGCTTGTGTGACATTTATTTAGTTATTACAGCCCCAACCTTATATCGAATGTTAGACATTCTCCAGTACTTGTTGGGGAGACAAGATACGCTTGACTGAGGAAATTAATATGTCCCCCGGTGCAGTGGGTCAAAGCTCCTGCGCCCGTGAGAGCTTCAACCTCAAAACGCTACTGCGCATGAGCTATAACCTACTGCACGGGGGACAGATAAGTTTTCTCGGGAAAAGCATATCTGGTTTCACCAACAAGTACAGCATTCATTGTCTCTCTTTTTCCAATCGTGTGCAGCATTTATGTAAAATTGTATGTAGCTCTTTTTTCTAATAAATCCATAGGGCAGTTGTGGTTTTTTGCTCCTCATAGTATAGTTCTTGTGATAATTTTAAGCAGTTTGCAGGTAGAATAATCCGTAATATGTATTGTAAAAGTTTTAATGGTATCAAAAGTCATACATGATCACAAAAATTTTGCTTATCTGTAGCCAAATGTTTTTGGGGAGGGTCTATAAGTAAACAAGGAATAAAGTTAGGAAACTTGCAAAAGCAGAAATCATACTCTGGGAGTCTCTGTTTCTTCATATTCTTCCAACATCTTCTCATCAAATTCATTAGATGAATCTTTATCACTTTTTGAACTCTTGTTTTGCTCATTGGCAAAGACTGAAGCAACTCTCTTCAAGGATGGAATAACTTCACGCGGGATCAACTTCACACGACTCGTATGTGGCCATGTCTAGAAAATAAAGACAACGAGAAACTAGCACATGAAAGGTTTTCCATGAAAGGTTGCGGGTGTTGTGGCGGAGTAGTGTAATCCTCTGACTTTGCAGCCAGAACAGTCAGGTGGAGTGGGTTCGATACCCAGTAGGACTCCGCCACTTGAGCGTCATGACAAAGGGTCGCGGACTTGATAAGGTGTGCATTATTTCTGCGATCCCAGCGCTTGGCGCTGAAAATGCAACTTCACCTTCACCTATACCTTCCAGGGATAATAAAAATATACTCCATTAGTTATATATTTAATAACTGATTAGCTTGCCCCTGGGATGGCCAAATATTCAGAAAATAATAAATTGAATAAACAAAGATGCTTCCAGAAAAGAAATATATTAGCTTCAAATCATAATACACGTATTTCCTATGAGAAACAAAAAATGTTGGCTTGTACGAAAAGAGTCTTAAAATTATGAGATTTTGAGTACTCGATGTTTCTTACGAGTTTCTTTAAAGTTATATAACAATCTTCATGTTTACCTGTAATACCGTCGTAAGCATTTCAAAGTAAAGCTTTCCAAAGCCTTTACACAATGTCTAGACATTACTCAAGTATCTGCCGAGTAATACGATACAGGAAACAAGTGAAAATAAAGTAAAAAGATAAGGAAGATCTCCATTATAAAATCGAATAGTTTCTTTATGAAGTTTTCCCAGCATTAGAGTTTCTTAATTTTTTGGCGATTGGTATCAATATCATTGTTATTAACAATTTAGTTTACACTGGCAAGAAAAAAATTCATATATCTAAAGAGCTAATTGACGCCAACAAAATAATTTAGAATCTACTTTACAATTTCTCATATAAACCTACAAAACCCTAAATCTTTGATGAAAACTTTCTACAACCTGCAGATGCAAGTATTTCCATGCCATAATTTATTTGCCCTTTGAATTTAGCAGGTTTGTTGGAATCTTTAACTGCCCTCGGTAATGTGGACCACAAATGGTGACTTCTGTACTGAATATTTTCTATTATGTGTGTTGTTGTCTTTACCCTTGGCAACCGCAAATGATTTTCACTTCTCAAATGATTTTCACTTGTCACTTCTTCCTTTCACTTCTCAGGCGCGCTGAGAGTTGAATCGCTTACCAACAGTTTCTCAAAGCAAAAATACGTGCATTTCTTTTAATTTGAGCGTGATAGCCAAAATTGAAAACTAGCAGAATCATAAAGTTTAGATATATCAGTGAGAGGCCTTTCGTTACCTTGATCTTTCTGAAGTTTCTGGTTCTGACATGATAACGCGATTCACAGACATATATGTCCTCTTCTTTGAAACCCTACGGAGGAAAATATTAGAAGAAAATAAGTATATTCATACATTTAGACATGTTTGGAAATCATCAGCCTGTTATGAAGGAATGGAGACAGTGCACAGAGGCAGAAACTTGGAGGGGAGGGGGTACAATCGCCCCTAATGTTGCTGAGAACGAAGAACCAATAGCTTCGTTCCTAATATTTGGCATAGTACGTCTGCCACTGACAGTGCAGTATCGCGTCATCGTATCTTGAGAAAAAACGAAATTCTATACATCCTAACGCTTTTATTACAGCTCACCAAATAACACAGCTCTCAAATTTCCATGAAATTTCAAAAACTGAAAATAGTGAAATATTTTATTACAGTCTTGCAGTAGAGAGGGTCAACAAAGGGTAAAAATGGGATCTGGGATGCCTAGAATAACATCGAAATGGAATGTTTACACTGGGACTGTGTATACAGTCAAAAAGCAGTAGAATGGGGACGGCATTGGCATACAGTAGCAACCCGTATAAAAGAGCCTAGGTTTTCTTTGGCAACCAGAATAAGTTCTTGATTATATAGCTGTTATTCTAAATTCCAGCCTGCACATTTCTTTAAAGGCTCTTACATACAGTATATACATTGCACACATTATATCAATTATATTAATCTATTATATTACAACTATTATAATACAATTATAATATATATTATATCATAACACAGTATATTACAGCCAAGGCAAGAGTAGTGTGACCGATTGAAATAGATTATGCGAATATTAATCGTATAATAACCAAATCTTGATTTTCAAGAATCAAATAATAATGTTTTCATTCAACTGACTGCCAATGCACTGTGTAAGTTGGACAATAGTTCAAAAGAAGTGTGTGCTTGAGGAAGACAAAACAAGGCATTCCATGGATTTAGCAGTACGAGGGCCTTACACCACATGTCTTATCATTATTCAAATTATCATTCGAATAATAATCCATTAATGATGTGGAAAAATAAAATATTTTAGGATTATACTGGTCACACTAATCTTGCTTTGACTATAATACTATTTTCAGCACAAGCACTCGAAAAAGTTTTCGCAGATTCTGAAGAATTCTTGAGAACATACTTAGATTAGAATTCTTGTTTAAAAATTTGATAGTCTTTTGTGTAACTGAAGCAGTTGATCAGATGTCTAGAATTCTTGAAAATTCTGAGGAATTCTGAAGGCATGAAACCAATTACATAAGAACCTCTTTCAGTTTCAGCCTCTGGGGATTTTTATTCAGGGAGCTCAAAAAACTAAATTTCAACCGATACGTTGTTATAAAAACAGGTTCTTTTATGCGAGTTTTTACTGTAAGACAAATTGATTACCCAGGGCCCTAAAGAGGACCCAGGACAAGAAACCTGCAATAGGACCAAGGAGCAGAATTCTGTAGGAGTGCTAATCAGTATCAATGAAATTTTATGATTCCGCTACGCCGATAGCATCGACAATTGACTGCGTCATTACAATTTCACAAGAATTTCGCGACAAATGTGACCGAAAAATTGGATCATGGTCTTCCCCTCAAGATCCTCAGTCAAAGTGAAATCATGTGAGATCTAACATAGTGGAAGGAATAAAATACCATTGTTACATAATTTACATCAAAGAAGAAACGAGGATAAAATCATGTCTCGAGGCAAAGACTTCTGAAATTTATATGGTTATAATCTACTAACCTCTGGCTGTACTTTGAAATAGTCCCGTACAGACATAACATAGCATCTGCCATTGATTTTCGATGGCGATATATGACTATAATGGTCACTTCTGAACAGCTCCTGAAAGACAGACTTTGAATATTACAATTTGTTTACCAGTTTCCATCAAAATACAGTCAGTACCGTGAGAGCTTTATGTATCGTCCTCTGTATCAGGCTCCTTCCTTACAAGCCAAAGTCTGAAATAACGCCCCTATGTATTCAGTTCCATCTGATCCCAATGCATGAGGTTACGAAAGGTTTTCCATTTATTCATTTATCTACTTATTAAGCTGAAACAATTTGAGTTTTGTGTTGATGGCAGTTGCATTAAATTTGTAGAGCCACTAAGGCGGCCATTCATAGCAATACCATTTGATTTGATAAATAAGCTCCTGTCCCTAATATGTCCTTCTCTTTTATGTCCCTCTCTAGAGCCCCCAAATTGAACTAAGCCCCTCGAGGCATGGTATATCAAATAAAGAAGCCAGTCGTTGCCAATTGACTTTGAGCTGCAATGCGAGCACTCTAGGTTCAAGCAAACAAAACAAGAGCATAGAGGTACGAAGGACAGTGTCAGGCCATTTGTAGAATCTACATATGTAACGAAGATTTTTGCTCAGCAAAGCACCTTTCACTATTATCTTGAGGCCAAGTAGACCATGAGATTTGCTTTGTTGCAAAATTCTGATTTAGTGAGTAAAAACCTGGCTGCCGATGCTTTGTCAAAATCGAGGAACTAGAATCAACAGTTTCTTACCTTCTCCAAGAATTTTCTTGATGCAAGATGAAATGTCTCTTCTGGTCGGTAAAACCAACAGCAATACATGCCCTAAAAGAAATAAACATATATCTTCTTATTGGTAATTCATGCTTGAATTCAGTTCATTTGAGGAGACTTTGCTACTCTCTATCTCTTGACCAGATACTCGATTCTCGTGGATCGATTCTAGTAGATCCTTCTCTCAAAGAGCGAAACGAGTGAGAACACAATTTTCCGATACACACAATCCTCAATAAACTCAATATTAAACTTTTCTTATACTCCAAGATTTCTCAAAACCAGCTCCAAAACAAACGATTTTACGGGGGTAATCCCTTTAAGTCGTGGTATGAGGTATAGGGGTCTAAGGCATACACTGACACATAGCACTAATTGCCAAATGTTTCGATCGACTGAATGAAATGAATAAAAGTGTATTTTGAACTTATGAAATTGCATATCACTTACAGTATTCCCTTGCTTATCAGTCCATAGCTTCTCAATGAAGACAATGTGTGGCTCTTCTTTGCTGTAGAAAAGTACACATAATCCAAATTTATCGATGTCTGATCGAGAGGAAGGCAACAGCCACCGAGTAACGACAGCCCCCCCCAGTAACGCCCCCACCGGACATTAAAAGTACAGCAGGGAATTATGAAACTACACATTTTTTAGTGGCGAGTGAAAATATCGTGACTGGGAATAAAACCTTTTGGCTATTATCTGTGATGGAACTTGTACAATTTTTGACGGGGAGACAAAAATTTCAGCGGGGACGTAACAAATAAGGCGGGGAGAGTGCTTTAAACTCAAACTTGGCGGGGAAACACATTTTCCTGGTGGGTCATCCTTTTACCTTGGCGGGGAGCGTTTCAGCGGGATCGTTACTGGGGGAGGGGGGATGTGAAGCCAAGATGAAAGGACAAAGTCACGCTTCTACACAACACCAACGGAGTTCTATGAAGAATAAGGCGTTGATTGGAATACTCAAATTTCAAAGATTCCAAGTTAATGCTTGGCAATCTGGAAATGGAGTCCCATGTCCCTTTCAGGTTTTTATGCTCTAAATGTCTCAAGAGAGGGTCTGATATTTGAATACATTTTCTCTACAATGCCTGAAGGTGCTGTCCCTGTATGCCTCTCCTTTCTACCCATTCGCCAAGTTTCCTTATGCGGATCGTGAAAACTCGTGAAAACCAGTGGGTACCTAACCTGCACGAAATGAAAGAAAAATATAAATATGGATATCAAGATTAACAGTACAACACTTACCCAAAATCGATATAGACGTAATCCCCAGGCATATATACATTATATCCAACTTTCAGCTCAAGGAGATATTCGAGTTCATCTTCGGGAGAGATCTGGAAGAGAGGGAAAATAAAACGTAATAATTACGCATGATGCATAGCTAGTTTGGATCAAGAGGTGCCATCAATCATAGTCTCCGAGTGGCTTGACAGCTGCACAAAGTGCTCCCTCTGACATCCTCAATATTTTAATTCTTTGTCAGGCAAGAGATCTGAATCAATTCTCCTCTCCCCTAGAATCTAGAAATACAAGTGGTCTCTAACCAATTCCGTCGCCTCTCTGTTTTCGTCCATCTCATGTTATTTTTAGCTTCGATGGCTTTCTTATACGTAACAGTGTTACTACTAACCATTTTGAGTCCAGCAATTAAAGACCCTGTGCTACCTATGATCCTTTCTGGTTTCACGATGAATTTCATGCTGTATGAAATAATTTTTGGCCTAGCAACCGCAAGGCGGTCTTGTCTTTTCAATCTCTAAGTTAACGCTGTCATGTCATCGCTGTTAACTTAAACAAAGACATTTCTGAAAGTAATTGCAGGGTTAGGAAAGCTTTTTTCCTCAGACCTATGTCATGTTTCCACTATTGTGTACTCAAGGTTACGATTTTTTGCTGGTTTGTGCGGATAAGGATTATGGGGAGCACAGGGTCTTTAGCTGTTAATACCGTACCGTATCTAAAAAAATCGCAGCCCATTTGTGTTGTACACTCTATTGTGGAAAGCTGCAAAGGATTAGCTTCAACATGAAGTCTAAGACTATAATTTTCACGACTTGCACGATGCGAATCCGTGGCGCTGACTTCATATCAAATGAAAGCCAAGCCTTTAGTTCGGTTTAAATTTGGCTGAAATCATACCAGAACTTCGTCTTTCTGAAGCTGCTTTTTATTTTCATCAAGGCCAAGTTTCTCATCATCCTTCTCTTCGCTGTTCTGTTTTGTTTTCTTTTCTTCCTCAATCTGACTGATCAATTTTCTTTTTGCAAGATGAAGTGCCGGTGACATGAATGTCTGTCCGTCTTTGCTAAGAATGTCTCGTTGGGTAACGAAGTAAATCTGCAACTCGATAGCATCTTCGTACATCTACGAAAACAATTCCTAAGATATCACTGTTTTAAAATTTCTACACAGTAAGGCCCCCCATTTAAGAAACCACTTTTTCACACCTTAGCATATTTCATCTATCAATGACACTTCTCGTGCTTTGAGGCTCAAGTTACTTAAGTTTCTAATTATATCTTAGAAAAAAAAATAAGTTACAATCAAATGAGGTTATCATCGATAAATTGGCCATTTTTAGACCTATGTGTTTCGTATCAATAATTCTCAAGAACATCAGTTAAAAATTTGGTAAAGATCTGTTAAATCCAAGATATCTTGCTTAACTCAAAATACAAGAAGCTTTATTTTGGCTTTGAGCCTAAAGAGTTTCTTTTTCTATCATCACTTAAAACTAAACACATCTACCACTTACATTAGATTGTACCCCTCGTAGCAGGAAAAGACTCAAGGTATTCGAGTTCCCACTACGAGAGACATTTACAATAAACTAACCATTACAGATATATCAAAATTAAAACGAAAGAGGGTGTGCGACTGCAACTTATATTTGAAATTTACTGGAAACGTTGAGTTGCCTTGATTTATAATATTGTGGCATCCATGATCATTCTGTTGGTAATAATATTCAAATAAGGATTGCCATATAAAAGCAGACTACACATGGCTTTTGTATTCATATGAAAGAGTTTCTTGTAGGTAACAGGGCTAATTATTTTCCAGTAGGCTAAAGTTTCTTCTAGGTGGTAGGTGGTCTCTTAAATGCGGCGCCTTACTGAATATGCAGATATGATATTACAATGCAAGTTACATCCTACTATACTTTCTAACTACTATACAACTACACCTACAAACTACAACTACAAAACTACAGCAACTACAACGAACAACTAATACTACTTTAACAACTACTACAACTACAACTACAGGACGGGACCACAAAGACCAAAGGGCAATTATTACTACTTGAGTACTATCATTAACATGTGCAAATATTAGCAATTAAATAGACGACTACAAAATGCTAAACACACGATTAAATACTGATAAATACTGGAATCTGTTCCGCATTGGAATTCAAGCCAGCAAGATACCGACCAATCAAAGATACGGTTGAGAGAACGACAAGGACAGAAATAAACCTTTTAGCTATTCAGCAAAGGAGCATGGATCGAGCGTTATTTTTATACATTTTGATACGCGAGGTTCGATCGAGTGGCGTTAGAGCTTCTATCAATATTGTACACATTCAAAAATTCTACAAAATGCAGCAAAGTATCGTTCGATTGATTTTCTTTTTCAGAATAAGTAAAGGTCTATGAGTGCTACCACCAATGCCCCCCCATCCAGAGTCTACGCCGCTCAACACAACGCATATGTGCTGTCGGGTAACGGTTCCTGATTCGCAGAACATCATTGAACTTACACTCTCGATCTTAAATGGAAGATCCTTCATTCACACCTCATTAGGGCTTACCTCTGAATCTGTCCGACTAACGCTTCTAATTTCTTGTAAAACTGTAAATACATCATCTTGCAACTTGTCCAGCCTTTTATAAAATGACTTTTCCATTAATTTGCGTATTATCTCAAGCGACAATGGCTTTCTGAAATGATAAGAAGGGTTAAATTCAGCATATTTTCAATCTATTTACTAGTAACTTGTAAATTACAAACATGCGGCCGGGTAGCTGAATCATAGTATTGTTGCATATCAAATGATTTTGAATTGGGAAAGCTGCTTCACTTGTAGAGGCTCTTTCAACTGGATTGCCTCTGTGGTGGCTATGGAATAATGGCACGAACACTTGAAAGAAGCATAGAATTTGGCCTTTAGTGCTTTGACCTTGCAACCATAAAAATTAATTGGATTGTCATTCAAATTTGTTTTCAATTACTTTTGCTCAAAGAAAAGACTGGGAAAGAGGAAGCAAATTTTAGGATGCATCACGAACGAGCATCGCTGAATGCTAGTGACTTTGCAGCACTTGGAAAATTCAAACGAGGACTTCTTGAGCTCGTTCTAGAAAGACAATGTTACGGTTGTTTTGACGCAACAAACTCTTTTGGCGGAGAGTTAGCTTTTAATTGTTATTTTGATTGCGACGAACTGATGCAGTGAGTTGTGGTTTCGTATTTTATCCAATCGCATCGAAAACAGCCTTGTAATAACCTGTCAGTTTGCGATCTATCACGTCGTTTACCAGGAAGTGAGTCCAATAAAAGCGTCCACTTTCCATGTCAACAGTTTCCAGGTGATTGCAAGTACTTGTTCGCATCATGAACTTTCAAACTTCAACCCCTTTCCAACTCCACTGCAATTTTTCCCTGGTCAGTCGCAGTCGCTGTGCCGTCCTATCGATTTTTATTCTTTTCTTCAAGTCAGCCAATAAATGCCCTACAAATTGTCAGGCCCACCAATGATAACCTTATCACTCTTCCTTTCAACCAATCACATGAGGTCTTGGCATGTGACTGCCATTGTTTAAACAATTGCCTAATAAGCAAAGTATGTGCTCAAATCTCAAATTCACTCAGTTACATACAGATTAGTAAGCGCCCTTCGACCGCAGTTATAAATGGTTTGTTTTTCTTATACAGAATGAATGAATGAGTGAATGAGTGAATGAGTGAATGAGTGAATGAATGAATGAATGAATGAATCAATCAATCAATCAGCTAATTAGTCAATCAAATTGAAAAAAAATTTGACGAAACACAACCAATGTACTAAAGTGTAACGTCAATGAAATGTTTCGACTCTTTTGAGTCGTTACAAAATATACAACAAATAACAAGCGAAGCCCTCCTCCGTCCCCAACTAATGGCTGAAAAACTAAATAGACCTTAACGGAAAATAAGCTCTTTAATCAGTGGGTTAATTCCGGGTTTCCGAAAGATGGATGAAAACAGCATATCAGTAATGTTACCTTGGTGTGTCAGTTACTTCTGTCGATTCAGGAACGACTTCGTACTCCAGCAATGAGTCACTATAGCATCGACCTTCTTCGTCCTAAAAATCAGAGTTGAGCTTACAATTTGCAGCAATTAGTTAGCAGTAAAGTTTTGCAATCTTCAAAAGCACAAATATGTCTTTGTCTGCTATTCTTGTTTCTTTCAATAAAAATTGCAGCATACGAGAAACACTATATAGAGGAAAGGATATCGTTCTTTCAGTGCTGAAAATTGTAAATGCTGTAGTAAAAAATCCTTTACCCTTAAAGGTGATCTGAAGCGAAAACTTTATTGATGCAAATGGTATAGCACTTTTGAAGGATGAAAAATGTCGTTTATAATCTTGTCATACATTGTTTCATTTTCGAGTTATCCATTATCTTGTAGACAGAGCAGAAACTACGCACTCATGCGCCAAAACTCGTAACTTTCAGTCCAGCTAGCTCCCAAAATTTGGCAACACTTGATATTTTGTTCCTTTGGCCTTAAACTCTTGATTTATCGTTTCAAAACGCTTATCTACCCAAACACCTCCTTATCTCAGATTGCTCGATGACGTCATTTTACGCAGTTTCTGCTCTGTCCATTTTGTATGATTGGCTAATGACATCATTTTGTTTGCAATATGTAAAGAAAATGTGCGGGGCTGACTATAGAACAAATTTTTCAATACATTTCTGCCCTTCTAAAAATCATCTCAGTCTACAAGACACATATTCAGTCCAGCTTAAATGTCTCCTACAACTGTAACCTTTCAAAGATCAGGTACAGCTATATTTCAATGCATCTACGTAGTAATTTGCAAACAAAATGATGTCATCAACTGAAACTAAATATCAGTGAATTGTATTTAGGTAGTTTCACTATGAGATCCAAATAACCATAAAAAACACACTTACACGCTCTTTATCTTTCTCAAAATTTTCGTTGCCCTTCGGCAGCCTCCTCAGTGAAAACTCAGTATAAATATCAGTGGATAACTCGAATACAAAATGAGATATCAAAGAAATGTAAACAGGATTCCGCATCATTCGACAGTGCCGTTCATTTGCATCTATAAAAGTTTTCGCTTCAGATCACCTTTAAAGGGAGTGTGCAATCACAAATAGGCCTGTCAATAAATAGAACAAATGAAACAATAGGACAGAACAATGTAACTTTGGTTATCCATTGTACACAGCACGTGTGCCACATCCATTGGAATGAGCTATTTTTGGACTATATTGCTAAATGATGCAAAAACAAACAATTCTACAGCTCTACAGTTGATGAACCAAATTTCTCTAGAAAAACAGGATTCGTTACTAAATTTGTTGCCCCCCGATAAATTTATCCCCCCCCCCCTGCATTCTGTTCTCTCCGATTTTCTCCTTGTATCAAATTTCTCCACTTGAATGCAATAATGGAAATGTCTTGCGTTTATAGCTAGCAAGAATACTGACTGAATCTGAACTTCTGCAGAGAATGCCAATCAAACTAATCAAAATAAACTCTTCAAGTTGCAACAGACGATTACGCTTAAGATGCATTGCGCTCTATAATCGAATTCCTAAGATTCGTAACTCGAACAGAATGCATCTTGGTAAAAAGTTCCTCGCTGCCATCTTTAGCGTAACCACCTACTGAAAATAACTCTTTGCATGATACTTTTCAGTGATTTAGAACTAAGATAAACAATTAATATGTGAAAACATATCAAGAGGTAAATACATGAAATAACATACCTTATGATTCAGGAAGTTGTTATAAAGTGTGCGAAGCAATTTCTGGACAAGATCTTGCACATCAGGGACAACACTTCCTGCCTCGCCTATCAACGAAAATAAATAGAAAACATGGCATGGTTAGATTATCTTTCATCCCTTATCTTATGACATCAACATAGAAAGGAGCACATTTTATTTTGAATCTTTTCATATTTGAAGCTTTTTAGGAGGGTAGCACTTCGGCAGAAGCCGTTTTTCAAGGGGCCCTCCATTAAAAAATTTACATACTATAAATAATCAAAATAAATCACAACTAAAATCAGAAACCATAATCTAAAAGCCTATTTACAATTGTACAATATATACAATAAACAAAGAAATTAACCCTTGATCTAGCCCTTAACCCTTAGCATAGGGCTAAAATCTTTAAAATGGTGGGTGTGAAATTCTGTTTGATGTTTCTTTGAATTAAAGTGCTTGAAAGGAACTTCACCAATCACAATCGTCATCTTCTTAAAATTGTGTGAATGCGATACTCCGAACCAGCGGATTAACAAACCTTTTAAATGATTATTTACTCTAAATCTGTATAGCCATGAAAAGTTATATTTAGATCCAAATACAAAACTTCTCGAGGCAACGTTAAAAAACGTTCAGACCTCAGAACGGTTCCAGCAAGTTCTTAAGTTTGTTGTTAAAACTTCCTCTTTCGTGTAATTTGTTTTTTCTTACATGCATTTTTATTTTGTGATACATTTACGTAGCAGGTTCGGCAGGGCAATATGCACCAACCCTCAGACTGACAGACGAAGACAGACGAGGGGGCTACTACTGACCTATCTCTGCATTATCCCTAGTTGTTTACATACTTACCAAAAACTAAAGCATTAAAAGTCCACCTACCAATGATTTCAGCCCTTTTACGGATCATTTCTCTCTGCAGAGTTAAAGCATCCTACAAGAGAACGATGTCATTGATCAATTCAGTTTAGTAACAAACATATTACAAATATTGATAGAAGGTGGCGAAGCTTCATCGCATGAATGTCTGTTCCATTTTGTCATCTTTGTATCATCTTGCACACTTCCTATAGAAATTTATCCATTCTGTCACGCCAAGACTTCAACAAGGAGAATTCTACAACTCGCCTCAAAATGTAGCTGTTGATAAAGACCAGCAGATAAGCAGGTAAAGTTAAAGTGCTGTGGCGCAGCGATGTAATCCCCCGACTCTGCAGTCACAACAGTGAGGTGGAGTGAGTTCGATGCCCAGTAGGGCCCCATCACTTGAGCGTGATGGCAGGGGGCCACGGACTCGATTAGCACTTCGCTACTGCTGCAATCCAGGCGCTCAGTGCAAAAACCACAACTTCGCCTTCACCTCACTTTCCCTACTTCTGCAATCCCAGCGCTTGGCGCTAAAGCCACAACTTCGCCTTCATCTCACTTTCCTACTTCTGCGATCCAAGCACTTGGCGCTAAAGCCCAACTTCGCCTTCATCTCACTTTCCCTGCTTCTGCGATCCCAGCGCTTGGCGCTAAGCCGCAACTTTGCCTTCAACTTCAGGCATTTAGAAAGCCTACCTTGTACACTTGTGAATCAGGTTCATTGTATCTGCATGCATTGTCAAACATGAGAACTAAATCTTGCTCTAAATCGTCCATACTTGTCAACTGAAAAAGAAGAGAGGCCATGGAATTTGACAAATAGTCCTCGAAATATTTGTCGTTGCTTTTAAACGGAGAGAAGCATTGCAGCGAGCTTAAAGCACGGTAGAAGCAAGGCGAAAAGTTCATACTATTACAAACATACAACTGACTAAGGAATAGCATCAGCATAGCAAAATCACATCTAATAGTAGATAATTTCGAATTTCAATTTTATTCGAGCAGGAGCAGTTTTAATGCGTTTAAACAAGGCATAAGCACATGAATATATGAATGAATGACATTTGCATGACCTAGCTCTGTATATAAAGTAAAAATATTAAATGTTTATTAGGCAATCAAAACAGAACCCTGAACGCCTTGTTTGAAACATGAAAATTGATATTTCTATGTTCCATCACTTTGGAACCCGTAATCTTGGGGGTACCAATCAGGCCAGCTCTCTGGTTCCGTTTAAACAGAATGAAGCAGGATAGAAAATATTCACCTGTCCTGACTCGACTTTCGATGAAATTTTCATTAAGTCTATTGGTTTCTTTATCAGTACATAATAGTCTGGATAGTCCTGAAGCGAAAGTGGGGAATGTTAGGAATAACTCTTCTGAATAAGAAGAAAACGAACAAACTCGAAAATGGAGACCAAACAAATTTTTGTTATCCATGTTAACTATTACAAGGCATATCTTGCAATCTACTTTATACCCCATTCACACTGGCAAGTTAAACTAGACTGATGACGATGAGTCCCTTGTATCCCTGCAGTAAACCTTGCTCAAGAGGGACTCATAATGAAACAATGAAAAACTTGGCCCTATTTTCTTCAATCATCAATGGAATTATGAAAGAATCACGGCTTCGAATCTCAATCCCGTGAGAGTGTTTCAATTCTTCAATCGAATCGAAAATTCTAGCACATTTACACCTTAACAATAGTAATTCACAATCCTCGCAATCTGATTGGTACGTTAGGAATTGCAAAGTTTGGGCCTAAATAGGGCCAAGTTTTTCAGGGTAATACGATGAGTCTCTATTACCTGTAGCGCCATCATCAAGTCAAAGAGCACAGGGCAATGAGAGACTCATCGTCAGAAGTCTAAAGTTAAACCAGCTTTATCTGAGCGACGTTAACCAATCAAATGCATTCGATTTGTTGCACTGACCAATTAGAAGGCTCCATTCGATAGCCTGGTTTAGTTTGAACTGGTTTAGCTTGCCAATGTTATGCTCCATTCACACTGCAAGTTAAACCAGCTTAAACTAAACCAGGTTTTTGAATAAGGCCCTCTGATTAATCAATCCAACAAACCCAGTCATTGGATTGGTAAGCTGGTTTGGATAAAGCTGGTTTAACTGTGCCAGTGTGAATGCAGTATTAATAGGGTATTACTTTCCTAAATACTATGCAACAAAACAGGAACGATGCCATGAGGAGCAAAGACAATGACTACCCCATGGCAAATACACAAAGACGCACAATATTAACTATGAACAGAACGACAAGTAACTAAACTATACACATTAATTCCAAAAACAAAGTAAACTGACAAAAAGTAGGTGCTAATGTATAGGAGTTTGTAGCAATGGAACATCTAAAGCGTTCTGTAGCATAAATGAATTTGATGGTTGCCTCGAGTGCATTTACGATACTGCACTATTACACTAGTACAGTATTGCACTTACCATACAAGTGGATCGTTACTTGGAAGCGCTTTGCTTTTACGGCCTGTCTGTATGAGGAAAAACACATCACTTGCCAGACCCGAAGCTGACAGACGAGGTTCCGCATTCCCACAGAATCCTTTGCATTTTCCATTTCGCATCTATATGACGAATGCAACACCACCGGCATTGTGAAATCCCAGCTCACAAGAGGTGGAATGCCGTCTCATCAAACCTGTGTTGTTTCAGTTATATGGAAACTTTTCTCAGGTGAGATTCCAGTGGAATTCGTCGCATCATTCGTCTGATTAAAAACTCTTGTTGCCTGCTTACTTCTGATTTCACCGATGAGAGGCCTCATCCGATATCGCCTCTTAGCCCCGAGGCTGACGGGGGGTTTAAAATCCTATATAAACTTTGATTGAAGTTGTTCTCACTTGCCAACCCCCGATTCTGGTAGGTTGGGTGTTTTGCCTCATGCACAGATTATTCGTACTTGGTTTTAATTGGTGAAAGAATAATATTCATAAGAAGAGCCCTTGATATGGATACACGAGCATTTGAGCCTGTGGGAAGAGTTTGATCATCATGAACATTAAATTTCATGACACATTGATCTGTAACTATGTTCAGTCTCAAATTTCCAAAAGACTCCATGTCGAGTAACTGACCACAAGGATTTTACAACGCAAATAGAAAACATTCTGGGTGAAATACTTACAGCTTTGGATGGCAGCTTGTCGAAGATCACACACAAAAGTCTTCCAGTGTTGTCCTGATATATGAGAAAAAGCTGAAGATAATAACAAAATGAATTTGGAGATGATACGAAGCCCAATCTGTATACGATACACGTGACATTCACATCAGCAGCGTAGGTTTCAAATTTTTAAAAAGCTGGGTGTAATATTCAATGACTTATTTATTTGAACTGAAAGGCCTCAAAGAAATTTGAACTATTTTACAGTAAATCTGCCGTTTGCAATCTTTAATATTTTCAGAATTACAGTGTTTTTCTTCCTTTTTAAGAATTCCAGAAAATTTTCCAAAAAAAACTTAAAACTGTCGTAATTTCTAAACCTGTTGACAAAAGATCAAAAAATTTCAAGAAAAACATAGTTTATGGATGCCTACAATATGGTATTAAGCAAAAATCTTTCACTCTTCTGGTTTGTGGTTTAGAAATTTGATGACGTCACATCATAAAATGAGCTGAAATATAAAAAAGCTGTAATTTCGACAAATAATCAAGATTTTTGAAAAGTCCAAACTCAGAATCATAGAAAAGTGGCTAAACTTTCTTTCAAGTCATTCAGTTTAAAGAAATAGGTCATTGAATTTTACACCCGCCTTTTAACATCAATTCAAATATTTGGAACCTATGCACACATCAGCGTTATCTAGCTGATAGCATTATCTAGCTGATAGGGCTTTCAAGGTTTCAAGGGTTTTCAAGGGCTTTCAAAGAGCCAATTGGCCATCTTTGGTCGGGGCAAACATTTTGGGGCGAGTAGAAAGTTGAGATATCTAATTTCTTCACAAGTAGATATTTTAGAAAGGGAAAGTAAGTGATTCTCTTGCAGCATTTTGTCTCTATTTTCGTTAGGCCATCAAAAAAATCAATTGGTTTGACATAGCAATATATAGGAGGCACACCCTGTTTTGGGAAATAAAATCAGTAAAAATTGCCAAATCCCGCAGGTAACTCTTTTCGCTCGTTTTATCTTATTCAAGCCTATCTAACATCAAACTTTGAGTGACATTTGATGAATACTTTGAGTGCTCGTCGTGAAAGATGATATCATTTTGAGTAGGAAATATCATGGTACCTACCGTATACGTCTTTATGTGATGCAGCAGCTTTTGGCACTCGTTCGCAGGAGGTGGGCTTGATGATATCGTTGGCCGTTTTATACTTCCAGCCGGAGAAGAGCTTTGTGGAGAAATAGGAGATATATGTTCAAATTTTGTTGCAAAGCAGAAGTTAGAAATACCAGTCACTTCAATCTATAGCCAACGCGAAAAATTACAGATGTTAATAATTTCAAATATTTCAAGCATCCGAAAATTATTATGTCTGAAATCCTTTGTGATCCAAGGTGTTTTTGTTTGTTTGTTTGTTTGTTTGTTTGTTTGTTTGTTTGTTTGCTTGTTTGTGTGTTTTCAATTTGTTTTGAGTAAGCATGCCAGGATTTATAGCTACAGAAATCTAATTTAGGCCCACTGTGTATGCTACATCCAAGCATAGGAACTCTAGTTTAACGTCCCTTTCGAAGGACGATCAGGTGAGTCGTTTGGCAAGGCCTCCGAGGTCACCCAATGTGAAAAAAGTAATATGATACAGGACAAAAGTGAAAAAATGACGTAAACATATGAAAGGATTTCCGTCAAAAGTTGTTTCTTACTGGAGTTTCTTGATGTGTTAGCAGTCTGAGAATTGAGTTTCTTATAGGTAGTTTCTTACCGAAAAAAATGTATAGAAACTGCACTTTGGAGTATCCGCACCGTTTAGTAGCAACAACAAAGTATACGAATAGCGCAAAAACTTGACCTAAATAGCTACCACACAAATAATCTTTACAACCGTACTTACGTGAATTTCTTCCCAGGACTCTGCTTTGGAGTGCCATCTGGAACGAAAAATCACAAACTTCAAAGATTTGTCGTTTCAAGTTAGTTGTTTCAACGAGCTAATTGACACAAAGGAAACGCCATCCATGACCCAATGTTTAGGATTTAGTATTTTTTCCCAGAAAATACGGAATCTTTTGAAAGATAACCAGTACCCCTTGCTTGCAAACTCAACACAAACTTTAAGCAAAGGTTGCAACTGGTCTGGGTGACATAAATAATGCAAAAACATCCATTAAGAAACAAGAGAAATAAGCGATGCATAGACTGTGTGTTAGTCTTTAGACTTACTTAACTACAAGTTCTCCTCTCATTCGTACCACATAGTAGACAAAAAGACCATAGTAACAAATGTTTTATCATCATTTTAAACTGAATATCAGAGAATTCAGTCTGCACAACAGCTTCGAAAATACGAGCCTTGGGGAGCGACTTCTTTTCGAACATGGCAGATAAAAACATTGTCACTGGCTGTTTAAGGTCCTTTACAAAAGCTTTCATCATCTCACACAATCCTTGCATCAGCCAAAAAAGAATCAATACAAGCAAATTCACTTTCATACTTGTCCGAGCCGTTGGCGTAGTGGTTCCTCACTACAGAGACCGAAGCTGGAGTCAACGGGGACTCGCGGCAGGGCACTCTGGTGTCCAGCTGCGGGGCTCCACCACAACGTCAAGTTCGATACTCGGATACTCCTCTCTTTTTCGTTTAGCCTGAAATCAGCTCCTCATTTTTTTCACCTTTTCAAAAAAAGGCCTGTTCACAGGCTATTTTTCGTTTTCCAAAAAGAAACTTTGGCCTGCGTAAGATTGATTCCTTTAGTTTATTTCTTTTTGTAATGCATCAAAAATATTGTCCCCTCTATTCTGATATATGTACGCACTTTCCTTGAAAGAAACTAAAATTCATTTCTCTTTTTGTAGAAAAAGCTTCTTAAAACTTCTCAAGAACAGGGCCACATGCCATGATACTTTTTAAGAGAAAATCATGAGGCTTACGAATAAAAATTTCAAAATCATTTTAAACAGAATTCGAAAACTTGATGCAAACCAGGTCAACTTAAAAATTCCTCATGAACGATCTCAAATTTCAAGAGAATGGAAGTGCATTTAAATATTCCGCCTATTTTCAAATTATCGATGCATTCCTTTGAATGATATTCTTTAATATTTAAGATTTTCACATCAATTCAACACACTTTCACTTCAACTAGTCAAATTTCTCATACAAAACTCTTCGCTTCAAATTTGATGGTTTTGGTTATTCATTCACGAACAATGGAGTAAAAATCATATAACATCGAAACATTTCTTCAACTATTATCTAGAAAAATACCGAACTTGAATATCTTGGGCAATGACATCTTTTTCAAGTTGCAGCTATTGAAAAGTCGCAGCCACAACAAATGAATGTTTCAAGTCCTTAGAAACTCTTTCATCATCTTACACAATCCTTGCATCAGCCAACCAAGAACCAATACAAGCAAATTCACCTTCATGCTTGTCCGAGCCGTTGGCGTAGTGGTTCCTCACTACAGAGACCGAAGCTGGAGTCAACGGGGACTTGCGGCAGGGCACTTCGGTGTCAAGCTACAGGGCTCCACCACAACGTCAAATTCGATACTCGGATACTCCTCTCTTTTTCGTTTTTTTTTCCAAAAAGAAACTTTGGCCTGCGTAAGATCGATTCCTTTATTTTTGGCTCTTTGCTCCTATTTGAAATGCATCCTAAATATTTTCCCTTTTATTCTGATATATGTACGCACTTTCCCTGAAAGAAACTAAAATTCGTGATTTCTTTTTGTAGATAATGCTTCTTACAACTTCTCAAGAAGAGGGCCACATGCCATGATACTTTTTAAAAGAAAATCATGAGGCTTACGAACAAAGATTTCAAAATCATTTTAAACACAGAATAAGAAAACTTAATGCAAAGCAGGTTAGCTTAAAAATTCCTCATGAACGGTCGAAAAATTCAGTAGAATGGAAGTACATTTAAATATTCAGGTTATTTTCAAATTATCGATACATTCCTTTGAATAATTTTCTTTCAGATTTAAGATTCTGTCATCAATTCATTCAATACATTTTCACTTCAACTAGTCAAACTTTACATACTAAATAAAATCTTTGATGGTTTTGGTTCTTCATTCATGAGCAATGGAGTAAAAATCATATAACATCGAAACATTTCTTCAACTATTATCTAGAAAAATACTGAACTTGAATATCTTGGGCAATGACATCTTTTTCAAGTTGCAGTAATTGAAAAGTCGCAGCCACACCAAATGACTGTACAAAGTCCTTAGAAACTCTTTCATCATCTTACACAATCCTTGCATCAGTCAACCAAGAACCAATACCTTCAAATTCACCTTCATGCTTGTCCGAGCCGTTGGCGTAGTGGTTCCTCACTACAGAGACCGAAGCTGGAGTCAACGGGGACTTGCGGCAGGGCACTTCGGTGTCAAGCTACAGGGCTCCACCACAGCGTCAAATTCGATACTCGGATACTCCTCTCTTTTTCGTTTTTTTTTTCAAAAAGAAACTTTAGCCTGCGCCAGATTGACTTCTTTATTTTTGTTCCTTTTTGATATACATCGCAAATGCTTTTCCTCTTTATTTTGACATCTGTTTGTACTTGCTTTGAATGAAACTAAAATTATAACTTGTGGCAAATTTTTCAACCTTTTTCAATTCTCGTGATATCATTTCACTTGAAAAAGCATTTCACTTGTAAAAGTTGAAGAGGCACGGAGGAAACCACATATCCTTGACGTTATCCTTTTTGCATCTTAACCATCTTTACATATTCACTCTCATCATTTCCTACTCTCATGCAAGCTGTTTGTTCTCATTGGAGGTTTCAAACAAGGCAAAGGTCCTTTCCATTTATTTTTGCAATTATTTGTGCATTTATTTTCAAAAATAAGACCAATAAACAAATAATAACGACCGAGAAAATACTGACTAACAAACAGGAATAATTATTTTATTTTCAAATCATTTTCATTTTCATTCACAGCTTTTTCGCTCATTTTCGAAACAAAGTCTTTCTCTGACAAAAACTTACCAAATAATAACAACAGAAAACACAAAAATTATCCAACAAACAAAGATACCTTTAATGAAATCATTTTTACTTTATCATTCACATAACTTTGGATATAACTTTTTTCACTGATAAAAACAGTAAAAACAACTCAACAAATAAAAACGACAGAAAACAAAAATACAGACCAAAAAACAAAAATAAGTTCGTTCAGTTCAGTTCAATGAATGTTCAAAATCACTATAGGCCTATATAGGCCTAAATACAAATTCTCAACTCAAATAGATACATTTCTCAAAATCAATAAACAAAAAACTGTGATTAGCTAAGTCATTTTCATCTTTCATTCACACCAATTTCATTAATGAAAATTTGGACCAAACAAATAATATCGACAGAAAGGAAAAATACTGGCCAACAAAGAATGGTCGGTATGACGAGGGGGGCTTGGGGCAAGCAAGCTTAATCATTCTAGGAACGATGTTTTTCTTTGATAAAAATCAGTTTTGCGGTTAAAAAACACATGATGAAATGTCTGGCCAGTGTGGGTCTCGAACCCACGACCTTAGCGTTATTAGCACCACGCTCTACCGACTGAGCTAACCGGCCATAAGTAAAGTTCCAAATTTTGTTATGTAGTTCTCAGTCAAAGCTGCTTGCACGACTATTCTCTCCCTTCTTTGGTCCTCGTCGATCCTGCGACATTCTGAGTAGCATAAATTCATCTCTGTAGCGATATTATTAAAAAAAGGTGGTTTGGCTTAAAAAAGAAGCCATTCCTTCCCTTGAGAAAGTTCCCCACTTTCCCAAAGACAAAAAACCCCTCTTTCATATTGAGTGAAGGAAAAGGGGCTTTTTGTTGTCTTTTTTGGGAAAGTGGAGCTCACTCAAGCGACCATGTATCTGTTTCCTTTTTCTCTTCACAGATAGATAAGTCTTACCAGAAGCAGACACATATTGGGGGGGGACAGAAACAAGGTGTGAGCGAAGGGGGAAATGGGGGTTTCGGGGCTTGCCCCCGAGGAAACTGTTCATCACTTTGCCCTTTAGATCGTTGGGAAACGCCCTATTTCTGGAAAATCTGCCATTGAAAGAAGCAAAGGATCACGATTAATGGAAGTCTTTCCAGGAAATTTTGAAATTTTGTTGTTGTATGACATCAAGAGATGTTCCATTTCTAATAGATTCTGGCAGCTGCCTAGAATATATGTATGATTTCAAATTTTCATTCCCATTTTCATTGCAATTTTTTGTTTTGTTTTGGTATATAGCCTGAATTTCATCTGATTCAAGTAACTTAGTTTAGAAATTAGGCCACAGTTACAAATAGAGTTTGGAATGCATGCTGGTTTCCCGAGAGCCTTTAAAGTAAGCTGGGAGCCACTCGAAAACATATCTTTCCTTCTCCCATTTTGTCCGCGGGATAGCAAGTCTACATTCCTCTTGACAAGCAATGAGTTTAGCTTACCCGAATTGACAGCGCCAAGCATTCTTTTCTTCTTTCTGAGTACTTTCTCCAGAGTAATTGAATCTTGATAAACCTGGGAGTCTTCTTCGTTGTAATGTCGTGCATTTGCAAACAATATTTCAAAGTCATGTATGAAAGCGTCTTCAGCGACGTACTGCAAATGGATAACACAAACATGTTAAGAAAAATTCTGTATAAAACGTCGACAAACTTTATTTAAATAGTGCTTAGCTTTGCATCGGACATCAAGCACATACGGGGAGGTAAGTCCGATATTTCTGCATCAGATTATTGTTGAAAGTGATATTTCTGGGTCCAAATAAAACTGAAATTATGTTCATGAAATTTTTGGCATCAGATATTGTTAAAGTGATGTTTCTGGGTTCCTTAGAGGCAATTCTGCTGCATTGTCTTATGATCTTTCATGTTCATGCGAAAGTTTCTAGGTATAAAATGCCATAAAATGAGCTGATATTTTCGGGTTGCAATGAAGCTGAAGTTACATTTCGGGTTGCCTGAAAATTTCTTGGACTGAATCCCCCGTTTGCCGAGTGCCCTCTTGAGGTTTACATTGTGAATTGTAGACCCATAAGCATAGGTTCCAATGGCAGATTTAATGTAAAATAGTTCAAGTTTCTTTGAAGCAATTCAGTTCAAATAAACAGGTCATATAATTTACACCCAGCTTTTTAAAGATTTGAAACCTATGCTGGATCCATATTTTTCGCGTTGGCAAAATTGATTGTCAGATAGTTTGAAAATGCAGCATGCCTGCAAAAGACCAGTACGGTAACGGCTCTTTATGGAAAACAGATAACAAATCCTATCAAAAATAAAACACAAACTTTGCCATTATTTATGTTGTCATCGATTGTCACCATATCCATCGGTTGTGTTATGACTTTATAATAATCAGGGTACTCCTACGGAATAGATGAACTCGATTACAAAACACGGCTACGCAAAAAAAGATGGCGGCGAGGAACTTTTAAACAGATGCATTGCGTTCTATAATCGAATTATTATAGCTTCGCAAAGTATCTTTGTAAAACTTCTTCGCCACCATCTTTAGCGTATGGTCTATTACAAATTTCCTAAGAAAAGAGAACATTTATAGCGCATCAATAAAGATGAAAGATACATCTAACAGTGGCTAAAAGTAGAGAGATTTCTCTTCGATTAATGAGCAAGTTCTTCCTGTAAGTATTCCCATCATGCAGTTAATCTTATCATTTTGTTTTGCATTTGTATATTGTACAAATTTCACGTATTTATGTATCACGTTTCTGCAACACTGTCTTACAGTCATGCAGATTGTTTTATTTGTTTTACATAGTCACTCTTAATAAATTGTATGTAGTATATTCGAAATATGAAAACTGAACCAAAAAGAAATATGAAACTGAAGCATCCTGGAGATAACTACAGTTTGTCCTCAAATCTAAAACATTTGAATCATATTCATAGTTTTGTTTCGCAACCAAATTTAAAATATATATTATCTTCTTTTTACCATGTTTTTCATTTATGTCAACGACCATTGAATTCCAAAATTTATGCTATAGTTGCACATATAGCGTACTTCCTTTCAACTTCTTAAGTCTTTGACAAATGAAATGCCACGTGAAAACTTATGCGAATAAATACAACTGTGGTATTTGCATGAGTAACTTTGCATTATAGCAAATCTCACGTGACATCAAATTGATTGAATAAAGAGAGTGGGAAATTGCTGCAAAACAGATAAAAATGTACCCAAAAAAATTATTGACTAATTGCTGAAATGACACAAGAGATCTCTTTGGAAATGAGGAGAACACAAACCTGTTCTGATGGCAGTTCCATGAATATTTCAGACAGCATACGACCTTCTTCGTCCTGAAAAAAAACAAAAATCTTTCACATTTCATTTTTCATATTTATATTTCATATTTTGAACATGTTTTTACAGGGTACAAATTCAACAATAATTCTGTTGCAAAGTTCACAAGCGTTTTACTTGGAGACTGCTTTTGGAAATGTCTTTGAGTGGAACAAATCACAAATTAAGATCAAATGTCGTGTTATCTTCTGCTATGAAGTATCCTTTGTGCAAGGCTAAAAACCTGCATTTGCACAGGGCAGAAAACTCTACAAAATGGCCCATTCAATCACACGATAGCCGTTCTCAAATCTAATTGCTTCCTTGTTTCGCAGGAAAGCGATATCATTGGCCTCTTATTGGCTGCTACAACGATGCATTTTCTTTGCTATCACATAAATGCTGAAGCACGCACTACACAACAGAGGTCAGCGTTGCGCAGACTATACCATTTTATTGGGTATAATCTGCACACGGGCTATAAAATCACTTGTTAACTGAGAACGATACGATGAATTCTGATGAAAACTAAATGTTCTCTTGTAGGCTGATATACATTTATCGCTCGGCCCCCTTCAGGCGGAGAATGGTTTGCAGTTTTGGCAGTGGAGTGGCGGTTCTGTTGCCGGGAGCATTTTTGGCTTGCAGGGATTTTTTTGAGGTGTTTTCATCGAAGACTTCTCAATCAGGGACCAGTCATTTGTGCTCAGAATAGGTTTAGTTAATTCTTTGGGAACCATGGCATCACTCGTTGATAACTCGGATCTCAACCATCTTAACACAGGTCTTAAAAGTTCATATTATTTAACATAAATTCGCTTACTCTAAACTGCAGCATGCTAGCGCCAGTCAAAATAGGATGGTGCTATAGTACACAAAAAGGTTCAAATTTAAATTTTTGTCTGAGACTAAGGTCAGTCGACGCCGGCATTCCTTGAAAACGGTGAAAAATGTTACAGTAGTAGAATCTGAGCTAGTGCTCACACGATGCATGAACAATTTGAAACAGGAGGAGAATTTAACGGTAAAAAACTAGTTGCGAGAGTTTGATGCCAAAGTAATGTACCTACACCCTAAGAATCGGTCACTCTCGTTCCAAAAACGTCGAAAAATGTGCTGTTTTTTACCATTTTTGAGTGTTCAGATGATACCGTTTCCAAAATGTGCCGCTTAGAGTTCCGATTTCAAAATCTATCATGTTCGAAATCTGCAGGTAAAACTGTTCCATTTTCGTGTGAATGGGAGGCCTATCCGTCACACCTTTCAATAATTTCCAAACTTGCCGGCATCATGTGAACGCAGTCTTAGATTGTTGTTAAAGAAGTTATTAAGTGTCATTCATTACTACCAGCTCATGAGAGTCTGAAAATGATATGAAGGGTTACTGACTTTCGAAGGTCTAAACAACTTTGCCTTACCCGCTATATGAAAAATTAACAGAATAGTTGGAAAAGTTTACCTGATAATTCTTGACAGCAGCAAACATTTGTTTCAACCTTTTCTTCAAGACTTTTGGATCCATATCTGAATTCTTTCCCCGTTTCTTTTGCAATGGAGTGGCACCTTCTTCCAATTTCAGAGTTTTTAGCTGAAATGAAGCAAAATGATATCAGTGCTGAGAATAAAAATCGATTGTTGCAATCCAGGTGCCCCAAGACACTGTTTACAAGCTTGAAGATTCTGACACCCAGAGCATAAACCACATTAGCCAAAAATACTTTTACGAAAGTCGATGAAAACTTATTCATAGCTCCGCAACTAAGTTACCAGAAATTACAAGAAAAATACCAAACTTTGATTTAGAGCATAGGTTCAAAACTTCAAACAAGTGGATGCAAAATGTAATGGGCCATCTTTTTAACTAAATAAATTGCTTCAAAGAAACTTTAAATATTTTGCTATAATTTTGTAGTTGGACTTTAATGGAAATCTTCATTTTCAAAATTATAATTCTTTCCTTCCTTTTCGAGAATTCAAAAAATTTCCAAAAAAGCTTAAAACGAGCGTATCGCAACATGAAATTATTTCAGAGAGAACCATAGTTTATGCATGTCTACAATATTGAATCAAGCAAAAGTCTGTCACTGCTATAGTTTCTGATTTATAAATTTGATGACGTGGCATCTTCAAAGGAGCTGAAATATAGAAATATGCCGTAATTCAAAAAAATAGTGAACAATTCTGAAAGATCCAACAATAGAAATATGGATAGTTAGCTAAAGTTTCTTTTAAGTTATTCAAATTACAAAATCATGCTATAGAATTCTACACCCACCTTTTTACCCAAGTTTAAAAGTTTTGAACCAGCCATTGTTGAGCAAAACAAAAAGGATTTCTGGGTGATTGGCGTTAGAACTTTTCAAATTTGTTGCAGTTATTCGGGACACCGAAAAAAGTACGTTTTATGGTCTCCTTTTCTACCTAGAAAATCTTCTGAAGTAGAAAAAATTCGATGCGAGGTAAATTCGTGAGTATCATTGAAGTTGATTCACTCTCCATTTTGCAAAATAGGCAGAATCAAAACTGCAACTTTCTAGGGCAAATGTCTTTCTTTTGACGGTTGATTCATCCGGACGGCAATTCAGAACATCGTCAAAAACTCTACACTATCTGTGTTGAGGGAAAATCTGTACAAAATTTCTCCAGACACCTGCAGAAAGTTCGCAAAAAGTTTCACAAAATCACTCTTATGTTCTCCAATGGGATTGTGAGAAGAGAAAGGATAGGAAGAAATCATTAATCAGACTAAAGCCAATGAAAGAACTGCAAAAACACACTGTTCTAAAGACAGAACGGCAAGTTAGTCCAAAGCAGTGGGAGCCTTGCCTATGCAATGACAGTTTTGTAAACAGCACCACAAACTCCATCAGTTGCAAGCTGCTCGTCACTTCCTCTAAATCCAACCTTCCTTTTAGTCATTCGCTTATCTACCCACGAGAGTTTTCAAGCGATTTGATTGGCTTTCAAGATCTAACACCTCTTCCTCTCGATAAAGAAAAAACATGCATTCAAAACTAACTGCGACGCTAGGTTTTCTAATGGCATCATTTAATGGCAATAAAGTCACGTGGTATATCGTCTGGACGAATGAGAAAATTACAGCATAGGGCCCCCGTCTAATAGCTTCAACTCCAAAAGACTCTTCAATGTAAAACCTTCTGTTCTCCGTTGTTTTGAGAACAAACTTCCTCCTTCTCGTGGCTCTGTGACAATTAATTCAGAGGTGGTAAATTCTAAAAAGAATAAACCGCAGCAACAAAAGCAAGAACAACAAGACAAACTACAACAGCAACAGCAACCTCTTCAGGGCGAGGCTAATGCAACATGTCAGGATAGATGTCAGAGGCACTAATGGTGAAGAAACTTAACGACACTATTGTAACTCTTACCTGAAGAACTTCCATTCTCTGTAATTCTCTTTTCTTTTCTTTCATGAAGGTTTGCAAAGTGACTGCATCCTGGCAAAAGAAATAAAATATTAGATCAATGAGTCATGACTTTATCCCTATGTAAAAACTAGGCTTGCCGCGCGTCGCCTGCAGCTCTGCGCTGGCCCGCCGTCGAACTGAGTGATTCCTTGGGGTGGATTTTGCTGCCTGTCTTTTTTTATCAAGTAACGCCTAAAACTAAACGTACTATACATAATTTGTCCCATCCACTGCGGGAAAAGACACGCGGTCACCTAGTTCTCACTGCACATGGGACTTACAAATTAAGGCACACAGTTTCCAAAAAAATAAAAACTAACAGACAATCAAAACAACGAACAACGAAACAAAACTAAAAGACCATGAACAACGAAAATCAAACCGAGACTAAGTGGCTTCGAAGAAACTTTAAATATTTCGCTATAATTTTGTAGTTGGACTTTTATAGAAATCTTCATCTTCAAAATTATAATTCTTTCCTTCCTTTTCAAGAATTCAAAAACAAATTCCAAAAAAGCTTAAAACGAGCGTATCGCAACATGAAATAATTTCCAAGAGAACCATGGTTTATGGATGTCTACAACATGGTATCAAGCAAAAGTCTGTCACTGCTATAGTTTCTGATTCTTCAAAGAAAGAAAGAAATAGGAAATTGACGAATGAAAGAATAGAGAATTAGGAGGGGGTGCTCGATTGAGTGGTGCTCAATCGAGCACCCAGGTAACAGCCATGCTGCTCATAACGTGCTTCCTACATTTGCGCTATAACTTTGATAAATTTGACGAAATACCCTCGATGAGCAAGTACGATACAAAAACAAGATTGATCTCAAAATCCCAAGGCTAAACCTAGACTTCAGTAGAAAAAGTTTTAAAGGGGCAGGGTCACGTAATGCAAACAAACTTCTTTCGAAACGGCGATTTTGCAGTATTTTTGATAGGCCACATCATAGTGATTTCCCATCACTTTTCTCATAATGAAGCGTTATTTTGAAAGTGGACTCTTGTACTTCATACAGAAACAAACGAAACACTCATATGTTGTACGATTGCAGCTAAGATATTGGTGGATCTTTTGAAATAACTTTAGTATGGATTCACCCCAGCCACTAAAATCTGTGCAGAGCATAATGGCCACGTGTGGGCAACAATAAAGATTCTACAGATAACAGGCTTGTTTACCTGACCCTGCCCTTTAATTATACTGGTGTAAAAACTTGGAATTCTATTCCAACATACATAGAGTCTGGCACACTCACCCGGCTTAAGAATGGGGTAAAAGTCATTTTCTAAGCTGAGGAAAAAGTACATTTTCGCACGAATTCATGGAAGAACAATACTGGCTTTTAATCTCTTTTATTATACTCTTTTAATGTACTTAAATTGTACTGAATGGATACCGTGAATAAATAAGATCAAATAAAATGAAATGAATGAAATAAAAGCACTTCTCAGCTTCCTTTCAATGGCAAAGATCACGACAAAAAGTACGAAAATTCAAGCAAGCGATTAATGATTATTGATGAGCTACTAATAACTGATTAATGATTCAATACCACTCAATCATTAACATCTCAGTAGTATTTCCTGATGTCAAACAAGACCAATCCAATTGATATACCTAGACAGTTCTTAAATACGACCAGTCCGGTGTCAAATAACGAATCCTAGTATAAGAAAACGCTGTACCGGGTAAGTCAGAAAAAAACGCCCGACGTTTGAGAGGCTGCTGCTCCCTGATTATATAAGCAGTGATATTTTGCAATACCTGATTGAATAGCTAACATGTTCAATTATTCTCAGAAATTTTCCTGACTAAAATCGGTCACTCCGTTCAGATTCTGCAAGCGATTTGTTAAAATGAATCCCTTTGAGAAACCTTAAAAAACGTGCTAAAATTGCAAGCAAGAATACGTGTTAACCCAACGGCGATGACTTTCAGCATGCTTTAGCACGTGCTTTCCTTTTGACGGGTTGAAAAGTCTTCCCAATAGTGTAAATAACTTATTCAGGGGGATTCCATTCTCCAACGAGATCGAAATACATGAACACATCCAAGAGTCATTATTGCTAGGACGGAGAATTAAGGGAATCTTGCTTGCTGGTTTCATTTTTGCAGATTCTCGAAAGGGGCTTTCTGCAGAAAATCTCCTATTTCGACGGGAAGGAATGGCCGATTAAAGCCGGGTAAGTTACTGAATCTAATTTGTCATATCGGGAATAAAATAAGACAGTTTTTAATATCATTGCTTAGATATTCAGGGAGCAGGATTTTTTCAAACGCCGGGCGTTTTTATCGCCTAACCCAGGACTTCTGAAATAATCCAGGTATCAGCATCCCCATGTAGAATTATGACTACATACTTTTAACTGTTCAATAAAAGATTTTAAATCGAACGATAATTTGGTACTTTTGAACATTTGGTAGAATTTTCGTATGTTACAACTGGGATAGAACGTTCTTATAGAATCTTCGTATAAAATTAAATGAAAATATTTCATCGAATTACTAAAGCTCGATAGACCCTCTTACAATCTGCATCGATAAAACCTTCGCTTTGGCTCAAGTTTAAGACTTTCTTTAACACGAAGCCCGCACAGTTTGAAAACGAAGAAAAAAGTGACAGATAGAAAAACGGCACAGTTTTTGCCGGTAGATTTCGAAAACGGTAGATTTTGAAAACAGACTCGAAAACAGAACTCTAACCGGCACGTGTTGGAAATGGCATCATGTGAATACTCAAAAATGATGAAGATCGAGCATTTTGCGATGCTTTTGGAAAGATTAATTGATTTTAAGGGGTATAGCTACGTTTCTTTGGCATCAAAGACCTGCAAAGAGTTTTTACCATAAAATCTCCTACCGTTTTCAAACTTTTCGTCACCGTTTGAACGCTACCTCAAATTTTGCTACCGTCACATTTTTCACCATTTTCAAAATGTGCCGGCATCGTGTGAACGTAGTCTAAATCAAACGACAGTCAATCTTTCAAAATACTTCAAACCTATACTCAGCTATAAACGTCAATGCAAAGTATCAAGTACTGCAGCTTGGCCGGTGATTATTTAGGGCGCCTGTCTGAATTTTGCTCTACTGACGACGGCGTCGGCTTGTCATGGACTGCTTCACATATATCCTCATCAAATATGTCTAGGCTCGAATCAAAACACTGCCGCATATTTTTCTTAACCTCATCACTGCGATCCTGGCCAGCCCGCGTTGCTAACCTTTCTGCCCTTTTCTCGGCATAAGCTGTGTATAAATCAAACTCCACTGAACATGAGCTTCCTGGCCTATTACAAACATCAACAACAATTTGACTGAGCTTTGCCATATCGAATATTTCCGTACCATATTCGTCGATTATCTTATCAACTCCAACGAGCTCATGACTCGTCCCTAAACCCTCAAACATAGAGTCTACGCTTCGGCTTTCAAACGTGATTCTCCATGCTTCGTCGCCATATTTCCATAAGATTATTTGCTCATCCACACCAATATTGCACGGCTCCATAAACAGCTCCTCGTTTAGTATGATATACCCCGTTGAGGCTGCGCTTAAATCGATTGCTGATTTGCGTGTAACTAGCTGTTTTGGGCAAACAAGCGTGCAGACAGACCCTTCAACGTTTCGCGTGAAATCAGTCGTGATTCGCTTCCCAGCACGGTGGACGAGATCCAGCTTTCCAAGCTCCCGAGGCACCATCATGCATCCATCGTTTATTTTCTTGGCCTCGATTTTCGCGGGGCAGTTTGAGTAAAATGCGATTCTTGCAAGAAGCACCTTATCGCCTGTGCCCCCTTCAGACTCGTTGTCTTCTTGCCTAGCAGTGCATGTGCTTGGAGTGTTTCTACCCCCTGGTCCACCATGTCTCTTACTTGTATTTCTGTAATAAAGATTAGAAATAAATTCACAAAAACAACTGACAATGAATTTCCTTAACAACAGAAAAAGTGCTTCCTTCGAAAGGGATAACAGGGAACTTCCGTCTGTCATTTGAAAGACATCAAACGAGGGGTCCCGTGCCAGGATACGGCCACGATAGCTATAAATTGCTAGAAATACTTTCAGTCCACTGAGTGAATGAATGACTGAATGAATGAATGAATGAATGAATGAATGAATGAATGAATGAATGAATGAATGAAATGAATGAATGAATGAAATTCTATGATTGGTAAACAAATAAATAACAAGATATGTTATACCAAGGGTCGCAAAGGCTGATTTCTAGACAGTGGAAATTTCCAGAAAGGCGGAAATTCTATTGTTTGCGAAAGAAAATGTCACTTTGAAATTGAATAGATAGTTACAGTCGAGCAACCCTTTACTGTTCCGTACCTTGCTCTGTGGTGCTTCTTTCCAAAATGCCTCTTTTTTCCTTTCTCCCTTCCAAAAACATGTCTAAAATAACTGCTTCTCTTGCGTTGACTGGTCTCCTTCTTTCCATAAACCTCAATAATCTCGCCATTGTAAAGGATATCATTGATTACTGCATTTTCCGGGAAATTAGTGATCAGGAGCAGGGGAGAATGATCAGTGCAGTCCGGGTTATCCCTTCCATTATCTGAACTGTCTACTATCTTGAAGCGTGGTACGAAAGAGAGGCCATCAATGCTTGAGATGTCAAGCTCGTATACAGCTTTTCCTTTGTATTTGAACACAGTGAAATCGCTGCCTGTTGCTCGTCCGGGTGGATCTCCTCTTCTTGATGCATACAATTTTATGTGATCATCAAATGGAGATGCACCAAGTGTCTCGACATTTCTTACCTAAAAAAAGGATAAATGACAAATGAATCACTTGTGCGAGAAGAAACCCCAGGGAGAGGGTACTCCCATACTTGACTTGACGGGATGTGCCGCTCAACAGGGAGCCCTTTTACGGTAAAAAGTAAGCGACAGGGTTTCCTTTTGTGATAAAAATTATGCGACAGGGTATTACAATTGATACGAAAATTATGCGTGAGGGTATTGTGTGGAAGGATATCTTTTAGAGTTCTCTTGAAACAGTGGATTTTGCAAAATTTTTATGCGACGGGGTATACTTTTGGGTCATTTTTTATGCGACAGGGTACAGGGTGTGGAGAGATTTGCTGCACACCCCGTCACTTCCCTAGTCAAGTACCCCCCCCCCGGGGAAGAAACTTTCGCGAAATGGAGAAAACGCAAGATTTTTGGAACGAGCCTTCGCCGAAGCGCCGAGATTGGAAATTTAAAGGGAATAAACTTTCGCGTTCTGCAAAATAGCATAATATGAAGGAACAAAAATTCGCAAATTTTTTCAGTCATCGTAAAATGCCATGAAAGTTTGTATCGATATTTCCTTTGACATTAGAGAACTGCCGACCAGTAGTCGCTTTAAAAAAGCACTACATGAGTACTTGAAAAGCCGACTGAAAAACTCAATACAAAAATGTGACCCTAGTGGAAGAACAACATCTCAGGCTAATAGACCTTTTAGCTATTCTGAAAAAGAATCTCGATCGAACGATACCTTGCTACATTTTGTAGAATTTTCGAATGTGCACAATAGTGATAGAAGCTCTAGCGCCACTCGATCGAACCTCGCGTATAAAAATGCATAAAAATAATGCTCAATCCAGGCTCTTTTGCTGAATAGCTAAATGGTCTATTCATTCGATTCGATTTTTATTCTAGTTACCCAAGTATCTATTCTATTTAAAATTGTAGATGAAGTATGTATCGTGTATGAATAACCCAAAAAACAAACATTACCTTGCCAACAAGATGCTGTGCACGGCTCTCCCCATGATAATATTTCAAAATGCCAGTCTCGGGGTCATAATATATACCCCGTATCTCAGAGACATCGCCAATGCCATGTAAGTTCAGGGTATTATGTCCACTTCCAAGTGTTGCGTCCAAACGCCCTGCTTGGGGGTTGTTTGAGAATCTTCCTAGCATACCTTCTATAACCAGGGCATCGTCACCACGTCCAGTAATGACCACGATCTTCTCGCTGTCATCTAAGTTCTTCATGTGGCCAACAAAAACAACGTCATTTTTCGGGTCATTGCCGTTTGATTTGACATGCGTGTTGACAATGATTCCTGAAAGAGTTCGATGAAAGAGGATGAATTCGGGCTTGGCATGGCTAATGCCAAAAAACAAAGCTACCAACTGACGCCGGGAATTATGAATTCTTTCCACTTGTTTTTCTTTCACATTCTGAGATGACTGAGTGGTACTACGCCTGACTACCAACCTGAGAGTTGGTGGTTCGAGTCCCAGCTCACTTAGGCCCCAGCTACACTATACCGGACTGCTATCGGAGCGGAGTGACTTTCGTGTTACACTACGCCGCACCAGTCTGATACACAATGCTCCGATTAGCGGAGTGAAAATCACTCGGCTTTGGAGGTGGCATGAAAATCACTCCAGAGTCACTCCGTAGCGAAGCGTTGTAGTGTAATCGCATGAATCCGATATACTCCGCTTCGAAACAATGAAGTTTCAGATCAGCAAACAATAAACTTTGGTGCCAGACTGCAAAAGCGCCTTACAGTGTAAACCAGACCTACGGACGAATATGGCGCGGGAGCAAGAGAAGCGTCGTAGTGTAACTGCTACCTGAAATATCACTCTGTAGTGAAAGTCACTCCGGTCTGCTCCGCTCCAATAGCAATCCGATATAGTGTAACTCTGGTCTTAGATTGAGAGTCATCAATTATCTGTAATTCCTAGTAAAACGATTGACAAGTGTGGTCACATCGAGAGGAAGGGCACTGCCTAAAGGTTCCCGGAGCGAAATGATTATTTGTGCAAATGATCGGCGCTGTCGAGCGATAAGGAATCCTATTTTAACTTCCCTCATATCTCATTTCGTTTTCACGTCATCCACTAATTTTAAGTATGAGCTGATGAGGTAATTTTGTTTGCAAATTACCAGGATAATTGCTGGAAATATAGGTGTATCTAATCTTTGAAAGTTACCGTTGAAGGAAAAAAGTCAGCTGACCTAAATGTGGACTTGCTACCAGTCTTGCCCATAATTGAAACCGCCTGGCAAACAGAGCGATTGAACTTCCAGCGAAGCGAGAAGCTCCCTCAAGTTCATTCGCTGTCTTAAAGTGAATAACCTGAGTTAAAAGATGAGATCGCATAACTTTATAAGTAGCCTATTGTATTTGATAATCCAGCTCGTGGCGAAAGAAAGCAAAGCCAGCGAAAACAATGGAGGGATTAAATGTTTCTTTGTCTTATTTATAGATTAGCTCCTTATATCTCAGGTCATTCACTTTAATTACGGGCTAGACTTGTAGCAAGTCCAACCTCAATGAAGTGATAATAAAAAACCCTTGGCGGGACTCATGGAGCAAGCCTCTGAACCATGATCAAGTTGTTTATCGTTAATCAATTGTAAATAAGCAATAGCGTGCCGATGTATTGGCACTGATGATAACATACAGTAAATCCTTGCATATAAGAACCTACCAAAATAAGAACCTAGAGGCTGTTTTTCCTAAATTATGTACCTTGCAATTAAGAACCTGTTTCAGTTTGATGAAACATAGGTTCTTATTGCAGAGGTTGCAAAGTTGATATTTGATTGCTGTTATCAAGGTCATTGTGGTCCCAGTTGGGTTTGAACGATTTATTATCCTCCCCAATTACTTATTATGTCCATGAGAACGCTTCTAAAACAAATAATAGGGCTGAACATCTTTGTGAGACTCTCAGGGGGGCAGCATGAGGTACCCTTCAAATAAGAACCTTTATACCTTGAAATTAATCTTAGTATCTTTGAAATAAGAACCAATTTCAGCCTGGCTCTCAAAAAAGTAGGTTCTTATGCGCGGGGATTTACTGTAGTTCGAAATAAAACAGAAACTCAAGATAAAAAGTGTCCTATTTCCTAGTCTGAAAAATGGACCAATTTGTTAACCTAATTAGTCGATTGAGAGAGTTCAAACAGCCGTCATAAATATTGGAAAGAATGTGTTCCCTTTGTTTTTCTATTGCTTCTTGCGGCATTAGACGATTACGCTGAAGATGGCGGCGAGGAACTTTTTACCGAGATGCACTGCGTTCTTTAATCGAATTCCTATAGAATCGTTAAGGATTCGCAATTAGAACGTAATGCATCTTGGTAAAAAGTTCCTCGCCGCCATCTTTAGCGTAATCGTCTATTGATGTCATTATTCCAAGAGAAGCAGGGAGCGCCGAAGGAGAGAGAAGTAGAGCGAAGGAGATTCGAAAACACATAATGGGTGATTCGAAATCCTGCATTGATTTGATTTTTACTGATAAGTCCAACCTCGTTATCGAATCTGGTGTCCATCCGTCTCTACACGAGCATTGTCATCATCAAATTGTAAATGGAAAGCTATCCGTATCGAATGTAGCACTGCTCCCTTACACCCGCAGAATGCAGCAGTGACGGGGACGCAGCTTCATTAGGAGAGGATTTCGAATCACCCGAAGGAGATCACCGCAGGGCTTAAGTGTCATCAATCTGTTTGTCGACTCCATGCTACATTGCTGCCAAAACAACCCCTTGCACCATGACAAAAAGATAGCTTGCACAACCGACAGGAAAGTATCAGCTATCCCATAGATTCCATGAGTCAAAAATTGTGACACGATGTTTAGAGAGCCATTTCAATTGAAGAAAATCTCTCTTCGTGTCGATTTCCTTTTAGAAATATAGCAGACATTGCATACTTTCTTTACCTTTTGCAAACAAAACGACATCATTAGCCAACCGCATTAAATGGGTGGATAACTCGAAAATGAAACCAGGTATCAAAAAATTTTGAACGTCATTTCTTATCATTTAACAGTGCTGTACTAGAATGGAACGTAGAATTCTTCTACAAACCGTCAGCTGAGGAACTCTAAAACTGACCTTAGATTACCACTATTGAACACCCCCCAGTAACGACCCCGCTGAAACACTGCCCCGCTAAGGTAGAAGGAAGACCCGCCAAGAAAGCTTGTTTACCCGCCAAGTTTGAAATTAAAAGCTTTCCCCGCCATATTTCTTTTGTTTCCCCGCTGAAATTTTTGATTTCCCGTCAAACATTATACAAGTTCCATCAGGGCTATATTTGAAAGTTTCTTTCCCCCGTCAATAGTTTTATAATCCCCGCTGAAAAGATACGAATTCATGACTTCCCCGCTGTATTTTTAATGCCCGACGGGGTCGTTACTGGGGGGTGTTATTGAGAACATCTACTGGTCATAAATCATTTGCTTACAGAGGGGCTAAGGTCTGGAGTGACCTAGATAGTGTTGTTAAAGCGTTCTCATCATTCTGCTCCTTTCGAAGAAATTATAAAGCCAAACTATGACTCATCTCGTTTTCCTTTCCTTTTTTTGTCTTAGATTATTGTAAATAGGGTTTGTATATTTTAGTTACTATTAGGTTTTTGTTTTGCATGACTCCCTGTAAAACAGTGTAACTGAGTAGATTACCAAGGATAAAAAAGTTAAAATGAAAAAAAAGTGAAAAAATGAAATGATTCTTCCCATACAAACCCCTCGCGGGCATTCTTCCAAGTTTTGGTTCTTAAAGATAAATGATTTTACCAAATAAATTGTCCAAATTAAGTAAGCCTTGGACTGATAGATTGATATTTCAGTTAAGTATTGGCAAGGAGCCTTTCATTCCATAGCTCACCAAACGTTTAAACGTTTTTGACTCAGCCGGCACACATTTGCCGTTGATTTTCCCCACATTGCAGTAGTCCCGTTAACAGTGTAAACAACAAACCTCGCAGCTTGGCGTCCAAATTCTCCGAAGGCTCCTCCGTGAGGACAGATTCTTGTACCTTATCTGTTGGTATCAGCACTATAGATCCAGAGTAGGGTTCCGAATTCGGGAAGTTCCCTGGGGTCGTGGTCTTTGCACTTCTGGTGAAACCATAAAATCCATAGCCAAGATTCTCCTCTCTGGCGCTTCCTTCTACCTGCTGCCCATCTACCAGATACGGACAAAATTTGCCGTTGGCCGGATGCCCACCACCGGGCAATTGCGAGGAATCAAGAATAGGATGATTGCACCTTCCAAACAGCATGATTTCTTTCCGCGGGTTGTTACTGTCATGCAATCCAAAACTCACTCGCTCCATTCTGTGGACTAGATTCCACTTCGGTAGATGGCCTTGATTGACAACATAGATATCTGCCGTATCTTGGTTGTAAATGGAATTCCGGGCCAAAATCTCGTTTGCATGATAGAGCTGTGAACGTGAATAAATAATAAGTCCTTTCATCATTTTGACTTGTGAATTGTATTCCTTGACCCACTCTTCCGACGGTCTGTAAAACAACTCTATTAATGTAGCCGTAATGGTTAGACAGGCAGCGAGGATCGCCCCAGCAGGGCCAAATGGTGCTGATACGCTAGAAATGGCAGCAAAAAAGGTCGCAATTCCTACGCCCCCAGCGGCAATCCCTAGCCCCGCAGAGGCCATTGCTCCGTAGTTACATTTCTTTGGCTCGGCATTGCAATCTCTTATAGCCGTATGTAAGGCCCATGAATTGACCCCAATGCTTATGGTATCAAATAAAGGGCCTATCGCTTGGGCTGCAGTTTTTAAACGAAACCATTTCTTGGCACGATTGATATATTTCAGTTGCCTGCTGTTCGGGTTAAACTTCCTGAGACCTTTTTCGAATTCCGTAAAGATTTCTGTCTTTTTTACATGAGTCTCAGCAACAAATTCAGTATAGGTCATCTGCCCGAGGATGGCACCCTTTAAGCTCCCTTTCCAGTGCTCATTTAGGCCTTTCCAAAGATTCCTCGTGTTCTCCATTTCACGGGAGGTAAGTATGACATCAAGGAGATGCTCCACCACAGGGGCTATGCCTCCGCCCATCACATCCAATGCATAGAGCGTAGTCATGACTTGATTAAGTTGCTCTTTCACTTTCCAATCGTCATCGCCTTGTATTGATCTTGAGACTGCATTGAGCGAAGCTGTTCGTGCATATACGCCAATGCCGAAGTTACCGGTGCGGAAAAATCGCTTTATGTCTTGGACATCATCGACAGCGAGTGAAATCGCTGATGATCTCGCCGTGCGTGAAACTAGTGACGATAGGCCTGTTCCTCGTCTTGTACCTGTCGTAATGTTGGATAAAGGAGTACTCTCTACTGGAAATGACCAGATGGAGAGAAAAATCAAGAGAATGACTGGATTCATGTCGCCTTTGTTCTTTTCTGGAAGAAAATGAAAGAAGAAATTACAAATGACAACATCAGACGATACGCAGGGATGGCTTTGATGTAGACTTATGACAATGAGTCCCTTGCATCCCTGCGGTAAACCTTGCTCAACAGGGATTCATGATGAAGCAGAGAAAAACCTGGCCCTATCTCCTGCATTCGATTGATCGAGTCATGATCGAACGACTGCCGTAGCTCTGTTCAACGCTCACTCCTCGGAAAGAAAATGCGATAACAACCACGTTAAACAGACGTTTAATCAAAGAAACTTGGTATAAATCTGAAGAAAGAAGGTCACTTTACCTGGTGAGTGCAAAATAAGTATTTCAACACTACATTTTCCATATTTTTAAGACCAAATCATACCAGAGAAATCTTCAACCACCTACAGCAGCACCTTCATTCAAAATTTAGTCAGCAGCATCATTCGAATTGAAAATTCGACGGCATTGCTCCTTGCCAAATCTCGCAATCTGATTGGTACTTTAGAAATTGCGATGTCTGGGCCTAAATAGTGTCATGCTTTTCAGAGAAATATCATGAGTCTCCGATGACTGAAGCGCCATCAAGTCAAAGAGCACAGGGAAACAAGAGACTCGTCGTCAAAAGTCTAGCTTTGATGCAGGGGGCACTGATGGGTCACATTAGGGCGTGCATTGCAAGAATCTCTCCTAAGACCCAATCCCAGAGTTCAGGTACTGTGCAACGATTCTACTCCGAGGACTTTGACATATTGATAATTTTCAGAGTTAGCGTTTTTTCTTTAATTGAAAGACTTCATAGAACGCTTTGCAAAAACATCTTAAATCCTACACTGACAAAACGAAAATGGTAGAATCTTCATGTAAACGATAGATGATCGCGATATACAATATATGGCGCTTAGAAGAAACGTTTTGCGTTTGATAGCATTAGCTACAAAATATTAGCCTTTCGACTAGAAGTCATCGTAAATTCTAAAAACAAAAAGAGAAAACGCGGCAGAATCTCCAAGAAAACCATAGTTTCTTATGAATTACACTATGGAGTTGAGCAGACATCTTCAGCGTTTAATACGCTAAGCCTTAAAATCCTAGCCTAACAAAACTCGTAAATCCTAAACTAAGAGGGGAAAACAGTGCACCCTTGAAGACAACCATAGTTTAATAAAGTCTCTAGCGTTGAATATGATGAATAATGAGCATTCTCGATGAACACAAGGCAGCCAGGAAAAACTCACGAGCAAGATCGAAATGATTTCCTGAAAGCAAATATTATGAACACAAGCAAGGGCATCAGCATGTAGATAAAAGGCTCAAGTGTCTTTTGAGATGTTGCTTGGTCAGTTCAAAGTGTGCCCACTGTCAAAAAATAAACAGTTTCAAACTATGTGGACTTGCTACAAGTTTCTCTCGCGGCAAAAACGGGAGAAGTTTTTCCTTCTCCTGTTTTTGCCGCGAGAAAGACTCGTTGCAAGTCCACAAACTATGGAAATTCATTAATTTTCCGGATTATTCCCTCTTTTTCAAGTCGATTTTTGGAAGATTTGACAAAAGCTGAATTCCAGATTTGCTTTGGGGCATGAAATTTGAATGAGGAACAGAGGTCAGTCATTTTCAAAACAAAACACTTTCCCAGACGACTTAAAATCCATCGTTCATTTGAGCTTTGCTTTCACAAAATGTTGACCAGAAAATGACGGCGATTATTTCAAAAAAAGGAGAAGTCCTGGATTCAGAATATTATTTGAATCTGCTTTTTCTGACGGTAATCATTGCATAAGATGACCATAAAATATCTCAAAATATCGCTAAGCCTTTTTAACTAGACTGTAATACAAAGCATTTGACTTTCATTTGAGGCAACTACTTATGTATGACATAGAAATTTTATCAGGGTCAACCAATATATAAACTTGGTAAAGATTTTTCAAAAAACATAGAACTTTTAATTACCTTTCGCTCTTGAATGAAGCGAAAGCGAAACATCAATGCAACTTCTATATTGTATGATAGATCTAGCACTCAGTATCGATAGCATTAAATTCATTGCGTAAAAATCATCGCAAATCCAACATTGTTAGGGGGAAAACAGCCCAATCTTCAAGACAACTATACCAATAGGTTGGTAAAGCAGCATCAGTTCCAGATCTTCAAATCTATGAAAAGGGGCGGGTGTAAAATTCAATAACTTATTTCTTTGATCTGAATGACTTGAAGGAAACTTCAGCCACTTTTCTATGATTCTACCGTTGGACTTGTCAGAAATCTTGAATATTTGTCGAAATTACAGCCTATTTTATATTTCAGCTCACTTCATGATACGACGTCATCAAATTTCTAAATCGCAAAACAAAAGAGTGAAAAATTTGTGCTTGATATCGTAATGTAGACAGCCAAAAGCTATGGTTTTCTTCAAATTTGATCTGTCGTCAAGGGGCTTAGAAATTACGATAGTCTTAAGTTTTTTTCGAAAATTTTCTTGAATTAACAATGAAATAAAAATAAAATAAAATAAAAATAAAATTAAATATAAAAATAAGAATAAAATTAAAAATAAAATTAAAAAGATGAACAACACTGTAATTCTGAAAATATTGAAGATTTCAGAAAGTCCAATGGCAGATTTACTGTAAAATAGTTCAAATTTCTTTGAAGCCATTCAGTTGAAAGAAATAAGTCATTGAATTTTACACCCAGCTTTTAAAGATTTGAAACCTATGCTTGGTAAAGCAGAAATCTTAGCATTTCTGGTTCAGAATTTACAAACGATCATCTATTCTGTCAGAATTTGATGCCCATGCTAGAATGATAAAGAGTACAACATGGAAAATACAATTAAGAATTCTTCTTGAAATCAACTTACCACATTCGACGAGAAACAGTCTTCATTGTCCTAGCATCGCTTAGCTTCACTGCTCCGCATCGACGGATAATACCAGAAAATTTGCTCATTGCCAAGAACAAACAAAGTCCTTGAGATTAGCGTACGTTCTCGCACGGATCGGTGGGCAAGGAAAAAACTTGACATGTTGTTTTCTACCAGGTGAGTCAGAAAAAACGTGCGATAGCGCTTGAATTTATGAAAGTATCGACAATCATTCATGTACAATATGCTTACCCCTTTCTCTCAACTGAATTGATCAAAGGGAGCTGCATTTTATTTACCATAATGCCAAAGAGATCATCTTTTATATCTTTATTTCAGAATTACAGCATTTAAAGAATTCTCGCTAGTTTTGAAGTTGTGACGTCACCAAACTGCTAAATCGTAAATCATAAAAGATACAGACTCATGCTTGCGACCATCTTGGGGGCCTTCAAAAACTGAGTATTTCTTGTGTTGATCACATTGATTTTCCTCGATCAGTTTAGAATTTATCGAGCTTTCAATGCCTGTCAAAGCTTCAGAAGTAAATAAGAAAGTAAGAAAGTAAAAATTTGCCACACTCTTGAAAAAAGAAAAATAAGGTTAAAAAATCATAAAATTAGGGAAAGAATAAAATCTAATTACAAATGCATAATTAAAAAGCGTCCCTAATGTGAAATGGCAGGGATGGCATTAAAAGGTCAGTGCAACCTTATTTCCATAACGGTCCCCCAAGAGGTGTCTTTGAAAGAAAGGTTTTCACAAAAGAGAAGAAAATAAATGGATTATTGCTCAAAACTTGAAAGTAATGCAGCATTTTGAATATTGATTGATGGATGGATACGTCTGTAGCTTTAATTATTGGATGGTTGGATGGATACGTCTGTAGCAAATACCTTCTTTCTTGCATCCTTTGTTTGTTTTCAATTTGTTTTGAGTGTGCTTGTCAGGATTTCTAGCTACTGAAAGCTAATTTAGGTCCACTGTGCATGCCGCATCCAGGCATGGGACCTCTAGTTTAACATCCCTTCCGAAGAACGATGAGGTGAGTTGTGAGTTCAGGCCTCCGAGGTCACCCATCCGGAGTTTGACCTCACTCGACCAAGCTTAACTTCAGTCACCTAACGAAGACTGTGTAAGCCACTCGGCCACTCATCCCGCATAAAACTTAAACACTGTAATGAACATAAAACCTTTGATAATTCTGAAAATAGTCATGATATCAAAAATGCTCTCTCTGTGATAATGAAAAATTACATTCAGTTCATTTCGATCAATTTAGTTGAAAGAAGGGGACATTATGCTTCAAATTCTTGCGAAGATTCGAGCCCTTTGCTGGGATGTTCAACAAGCCAAGTTTCAGTCAAAAACACGTCGAATTAGGTTCTTTAAAGCTTTATATTGCAGAAGACAGGCACCAACATGAGCGATAGGACACTTAGTTTGTAGCAGTTTGAAATTTATATCAGCGGCGAGCCACATTAACTTTCTATTTTTTTTTGTGTTTTGAACTTATTTTTACTTGGTATACAACAGCCTTTCACTATTTCGTTATTTTGAAATTTTTCCGAAAAATTTCCCCCGTCCATCCGCAAGTCATGTACCCCCCCCCCCCGGGGAAATTGTGTTGTCAGAGAGCAGGGAGCCCTTTCTGATTCATAGCGCGTTGAACTGATTTAAAGAAATCTCTTGAGATGACAAAGAATCATACTTCCAAAATGTCGCTCAAAGGTTCTTTGCACAGGGAGCAAGTTATATACTTGTGCTGGGAAAAACAGATCGCTGTGTTTTTCTGCCCAACAAAACACACACCTGGTCCTACCAATGATCTGTGAAACGTGCTCATAAACTGATTCTTATGCACTCTTTTCTCGTAAACATGCACTTAAGCAGCCTGACCTGCATGTCGGGCGTCCTGTAAAACAATGCAAACAAGGCCTTTGCTACCAGTTATTGACTTGAACGGACAAATTTCCTTGATACAAACGATATTCAAAATATACCTGGAATCGTTGATCATGAAAACTGATCTATAAACTTTCTATAACTGCCTATATATTTTGAACTAAAAATAATACTTTTAATACTTTTTTGAAAACTATATAGAAGCAGGTTCAGAATCTGATAATAGATCTGGACGACATTTTCATAAAGTCATATCAGAAGGTCCATTTTTGTAAAGTCTATAGTACAAAATCTCGTCCCTCTTTTCTACTGAAGTGTTACTCTCGCATGAATGAACAAAGTACTGAAATCCTATGCAGATTTAGAAGGTAATGTGCAATTGCGGTTTTTAGCCCTAAGTGCTGGGATCGCGGAAGCAAAGACAGCCTAATTGAACCATGGGATCGAACCCTGTCCGCGAGACTGTTCTGCCAGCAAAGCCACAGCACCACAGAAACTTTTTGAACATGACACTCAAACCTATTTGCATGAAGCCTCTACACTTAATTACTAATGTGGCAATCTGTACTGAGCAGGATGTAATTCTGTTGAGGTGCAATTCCTTCTGTAAAGATGAAGACACTTCAGGAAAAAAAATTCTAGATATTTGAATGTAAATAAATACCTTGTAGAGGAGAGATGACTCCTCGTTGTAAATTTTCGCATTGTTGAATACTTGATCCATATCCTTCTCTAAGCTATCTAATGAATTGTAAAACTGGCTCTGAAAAGAAAGAATAAGATTCATTCATGCTGCAGTTTCAGTGATGCCAAACAAGTGACGAACTTGTGAGTAACATAGACTAATTACAATAAGTCCCAATAATCGCTATTCAAAACGAGACTACCACAACCACCATTGACGCTCAAAATGGGACTCAGAATATTACGGCATTTTTTGACTGACTTTTCTCACTTTTGAGGGCCCTTTGAAACGACGCTGGAATACATAGTCCAGGTAGCTCAAAGCAGAGATTCAAGGCACATAGCTAGACAGACAAGAATATGATATGTCAATTGGTGACGATGTCAAGCTTTGTATGTAGGTACTATTTTGTTGCTTTCAAACACCATCAACTTGCTCGACTAATAAAGGTAATCAACGCTTTAGCCATCTTGTTTATTGTGATACCTGAATCAACTAAATTTGGAACGATCAAATGCTTAGGCTACCTGCATATTGTCAGAATGCCCTTGGTGATACCACTGCAGTGCACAGCAAAGCTTCTTCGTGTAAACCGAACCCAATCCGATATGAAATGAAAACGGTATCGTGTAAACAGAAACAATTTTCATATCGGATTACCATTCCCAAGCCGGTATGAACTGAAAAAGGCATCGTGTAAACGGGGCCTAAGAGTTTCCATTCTCCTTCCAGTCCAGTCTGCAATAATAGTTTAGTGATTCGTTCTGACATTTATATGACAAAATTAAAAGCTTGATGTACAAAAAGAAAATACTCAGGCAATCATCAGTGCTTTTTGCGGTATGCTTCAAAACCAGGCAGCCCTAAATGCAACTAAATCCATTAATTCTAACACCAATAAATAGTCATCAATGTCTGGAAAAAAAATGATCTTTGATCTATTAGCGAATGGGGTAGCTCCTATAGGGCGAAAACGACAACTTATGGAACCAGTTTATTGACCTTCAGAGATAGCATGCTCTGGAACAGCCTACCTGACACTATAAAAAACTCGCTATCAATTTCAAAAGATCGATAAAAGAATGGAAGGGTGAAAATTGCACATGCAAAAACTGTTGTTAGATCAAATACCTCTGGAAATCCCTCCGCGAACAATAAATCGATGTAAATATACTTGTTTTCGTTATATTATTGTAAATTTTTCCTTTGTAGATAGTTGGTTTGAATTAGCTATTGTATATAAGCTATTGTAAATACCAACTTTAAAGAATTTAATAATAATAATAATAATAATAATAATAATAATAATAATAATAATAATAATAATAATGATGATAATAATAATAATAAATAATAATAATAATAATAATAATAATAAATAATAATAATAATAATAATAGTAATAATAATAATTGATATACATGTGCCTTCTCGGGCTATGTGTTTATTTGCGATACCTTGCCCGGGTTATGTGTAATGTTTTCTGAATCTGGCCCTGGTTTATGGGTCTGCTAAGGAGATTTGCCTTATTTATGGGTAAATGTTAGCAATTGTAGCTATTGTTAAATAAAATGACAGGAAACTTTCATGAAAAGGAATCTAGCTTTAAAAATGATACGAAGCATAGTATTCACGATACTTGTAAAAAATTGTGAAAAGGCAGGTACTATTTTGTTGCTTTCGCTCTGCAGTTACTGTGAAGTTCTCAAATCAAAGTATTTCATTTGATAATGATATGAGTTTTTGTGTTTTTGCCTAGGCCATCACCGAAACGAGGCAGATATAATCATTTCAAAATCACGGCATTTGATTATGAGTCATATTCAGGAGCGTCCGGCCGCCTATCAATAGCGATAACTATGTCCATATAATCAGTCTAAATCGAGGGAAAAGAAGAGTATGTGATTGTTGCTCTGAGTGAGGAAATTACTTCACATATAGCGAATGGATCTTCGTTGGTCCAATTTTTCCAGTACATTATTAGTCCAATATATTCGCTCGGCAAAAATGGAAGAAAGATTCGACTAAATACTTTAGCCTTTCCTGTATCAACCAAACTTTGATTAAATCCTATATCTGAGGTATTTCAGCATAAATGATTTTCAAACAAAACATGTGAAGTTCTCTTTGGGACAACCGGGTATTTTGCAGTAAAACTTGCATATATTCAGAATAGAAAGTAATTAGCAAATGGTTATGATACAGAAGAAACTTTTCTGGGAAAAGAGATAAGCTATTGTTGACGTACCGATATTTTCTGCCGAATTTTCATCAATGACTGTGGCTTCTTTATGACGCTGTAGTAGTCTGGATACGTGCTGTGGACAAAATTAGACAACAAGAAATTACAAACTACAGCGACCGGGAACAATTACAATAAAGTCCAACCTTTAAGAAACCCTTTTTCTGACTTCGGCCTATTGTTCTACCTTGATTACTCTTTGTTTTCCTATTGTTCTTGACAAAATTCAGGGGCTGAGTTTCTTATAAAGTATTTTCTTAAAGGCGGGACTTCTATCTTAAGGGAAGAAACTATCGCGGTGAGAAACATTTACGTTCTCCGCATTTTTGGCAGAAAGTCGCGAGAATAAATTTGACAAAATATCCTAAAATGTGAAATTAGCGATATATAGTTTATTTCCACTACAATTCCTAAGGTATTTATGAAATTAAATATTGACCTTCCTCTTCTTATAATTTTCTGGTATGTTTTGGGTTGCGTTCACACGTTGCCAGCACATTTTGAAAACGGCTGATTTTGAAAACGGAGCGCTAACCGGCACATTTTGAAAACGGCATCGTGTGAATACTATATTGAAAACGCAACATTTTTCAACGCTTTCAAAATGATACTTAACGGTTCTTGAAGTGTGTGTACATTGCTTTGGCATCAAACTTATGGGGAAATTGCAGTGATTTAGTTGCTGTTTTTCAACTAGTCTAATTTCAAATGGTCTAATTTTCAAATAGATATCGTGTGATTACTGGCCCAATTTTCCTACCATCATATTCTTCACCATTTTCAAAATTTGCCGGCATCTTGTGAAAGCAGTCTTGTTAGGCAAGATCTAATTTTGAATACATGTATTAAATTTATCAATAAGTTGATCAAATTTCAGTAGAGTAGAACGGCTTTCAAATTTCCATATGATTCTATTACATCTTTGTAATGACAATTACTCGCCTTTGTTTGAGATTAGCCAATCAGTGGCTCCGGTGTGATATTCACGTGACAATCAAATGTCTTTTGTTGTGTTCGGTATAAAACAGCCCGGTCATGTCATTTAGCTATCTGTGTTCTTCGCATGAAGCAAACTGAAGAGTGCACGACGAAACGCGTATTTGGTGTAACAATTCGGTACAAATAACATTTTTGGTAAGTGATTACTTGATTTTCTTGCAAGTTTAACAATTTTCTCTCTAGTTAAAGGCTCCTCTTATATTTTGACTATTGTTCCATTACAGAAGTTGATAGTGTTTCCTTGCAGGTTACATTCGTCCATGGGTATATTATGATGTGTCCGCTATTTAAGGCTATTTTAAAATTTTGTATCATGAAATCGTTCGTACCATGTTCCTTCTCTCTTTGCAATAGTAAGGCTAATAGGATATCAAACTCTGGAACGTAGATTGCGTCTTGCAAAATTTCTTTTGAACGTAGCAGATTGCCATAAATTATTCTCCTCTGTATTACATTCAAACGATAATAACTTTATTTACTAACTATATGAAGTACTCAAGGTCAGTCTAGCAAGATTGTTCCTAGTCCACAAGATAACCCCATAACATGAATCCTGACAATAAACTTTCAAACGAAGTTTAAAGGGTTTTCGGGAGGGGCGGGGGACGCACAGAGAGAACATACTAGTATATTCAGTTATCGACCTGTGAGGGCCCAAAGTTTCATTAGGGATTTTATACTATCTTACAAATGCGCTTCATTTGAATTCTGCATGGCACGCAACAGGGGCAGCAATCTTTGATTCTAGAAGAAAGCTAGTGACTGTTTCATTTTGAGCTGTGAATAATTAATTTATTTGGCAACGAATCTTTGAAATGAATAACTTGAAAAGCACTCACCGTTTGGACGGCAGCCTCATAAATGGCTCAGAAAGCAGGCGTCCATAATTATCTGTGTGTGTTGTAACTGCATTATATAATCTCATTTCAAAGCTTTCATCGTCCGCAACTGCGTGATCATCTTTTCTGGAACCTTTAAAGATAAAATAGTGCTCTTTATTTCAGATACTTACATATTTCTTTCCACTCAGGGATCATGTCTGATTCACTTTCTCTTGCAGGATGCAACACTTTTCTCTCTAGTTACAGCTTTCTTTTGTTGTTGCTCTTTTAAAGGACTAAGCAGCATTTTCTCAATAGATTACGGTATTTCGTTATATTTATTGGTTTAGTATGGCGATTTCATTATTCAATTCCATTTTGAAAACAGATTAAGATGAAAAAATCTTAAATCTAGAAACATGGGAAAAACTGCCTGCTTGCATAATCCTTATTAGAAAAACCTTCAAGATTTAGATCAATCTTGATCAGGGATATACAAACTAAGAATTGAATCTCTTAAAGCACACGAGGCACATCTTAGCTCTTTTTTTCACTATGTTTTACAGCAACCTTTTTTTCCATATTTCTTGAAGTTGAAAATTTCAGAATTTCTTTTATAAAGCGAAATTCTAATAAGACATGTTTTTGTCATTGATAATAAATTCGATCAATTCGCTTTATTGGAATAAGTGACACGACGGCACTAAAATCATCTTTAAAGCCTTATAGTTTCAAAAAAATTTGTACAAAAACGGATGTTTTCTGGGAAAAAGAGAAACGCATACATATCGCAGAATCTTTTACTTCAAGCGGCTCCTAGGAGACAAGCCAAATGCAAGTCGAAGGCAGACTGACGACGTGATTCCTTGTATTCGTTCTTATTTTCAATCTGATATTTTCACTCAGCCAGCGTCCTAGTGAGCGAAAAGCATCCAATTCAATAGCGATACTATTGAGACTTATGTAATAAGTATAAGTCGAAGGTAGATCTTCAAAGACTTTCATAAGTCTGATGCTCTTTCTAGGAGCATATGGCGCTAGGAAACGGAGCGGAAAGAATCATAAAGAGCGGCAAAACTGCTTACCGTCATGTGCATTCTGATTATCATCTTCAGTGGTTACACTGTCAAGATCAGAGTCTTGCGACTGGATGGAAAATGTCCTGCCGATTTGCCGAGATCTAGATTGAAAAGCGAACATCATGTGAGGCCAAAACAACGGCACAAAGTTTAAAAAAACAAAATTCAGACCTTGAACTTGGCTACCTGTTACATCTATTCAAAACTCAAGATATCTTATTTGAGAAATACACTCTGAGAGGAAGCATATTGAGCTGACCAAGCTACCACGCTCAACAAGTTTAAAATCAATAAATGACTTAACCTTAGAAACTTGCATCCCTCTTTGCATCAATTTGCAAATAGCCAACTCATAGCTATTGACGCATTTATCAATGGGATATATACGCTGCATAAAACAAACAAAACTTGCTATGTTGTTGCTCTCGCGAAATCTAATTCATAAAGTCTATTATTTTGCGTAAGAAACTCATTCGAACATGTTTACTGCCAAACGCTGCTGTATTTATTTGTTTGTTTTTGTTTTCAATTTGTTTTGAGTGGGCTTGTCAGGATTTCTAGCTACTGAAAGCTAATTTAGGCCCACTTTGCATGCCGCATCCAGGCACAGGACCCCTAGTTTAACGTCCCTTCCGAAGGACGGCGAGGTGAGTTGCGAGGTCCAGCCTCAGTGGTCACCCATCCGAAATCTGACCTCACTCGACCAAGCTTAACTTCAGTCACCTGACGAAGACTGTATTAGCCATTCGGCCACTCACCCCGCATTTCGAACTCGAAGCAGAAAATTTCCTTCCAATAATTACTGAAAATATTACAATACCGGGGTGCCCAAGAAACCTGTATGGCGCTTGATAAATATCTAAAGATACACGTTTTTATCAGAAGCTGGTTTATAAGAAACTAGTACTAAGCTGACCAAGATTTTAAGAAACTCTAGTACTATGTCTGAGAAGTATTAAGAAACATTTACAAGTCAAAAGCATGGATATCATAGCAAATATATCGTTGAAGCTTTATTCTTGAGCAAAATTGATTAACCATTTGTGTTTTCAACATAACATAACACTGTTTATTCCTTGTAATATTTTGAATGTCAAGAAACATATGTGCAGAAGTGTTAGCAACCACATTGATAATAGACCTTTTAGCTATTCTAAAAAAGAATCTGAATCGAACGTTGTTATGATGCAATTCGAAAATCGAAGGTGCATAATAGTGATAGAAGCTCTAACGCCACTCAATAGAACTTCGCGTACAAAATTGTATAAAAATAACGCTCGATCCACGCTCTTTTGTAGAATAGCTAAAAGGTCTTTTCTGCATTCAAAAACTAAGAAACCAACAAAGAAACTTTTAGTACTAACATGGACAAAATTTCATGTTAAATCATGAAACTTTAAGTACTATGGCCTGATACTAGTTTCTTATAAAACAGACGTGTAGTGGAGAATCCACGAACTCCATGGTAAGATAACTCTGTCCCTGAGTTCCTAATTCACTTTTCACACAAAATCTTGTAGCCTGATTCACAGACCAAACGAATCAGGCTAAAAATCTTGCAAATCCACTGAAAATTCACTGCGTTACGAGCTTTTACAGATCATGGTTGCACAAAAGCTGAAACAAAATGCTTCTCATCAGTAACGAGAGAAGCGTGGGGGCTATCTTTTGTTTCTTTCTCGTTTATCTTAGAGCATGCAAAACGGTAGTTAGAAAGGATATTATAGATCTACAAATGCCAATAAACTAAAGCTTATGGAAGCTTTGGGGAATTCTGTTCAGCAAAGTTTGAAAATGGCTAGCCTGTGGACAGGCTTCAAAATGATACGAAAAGGAAGAAGAGAGCATGTAGAAATAAGCTGCATTTTTGAATTCTATATACCTGATCTGAGGTAGAGAGGCCATTGTAATTTGTCCCAAATTTCAATACCACAAAGTGATGAACACAGAGGTGGAAAAATTTTTCCTTTCTGGGAACCTGGGTTTATAGCTGAAAAATTTCTGCAAAAATTTTCTGTGGTAAAATATATTCTCTTCTCAAATCAAATTTCACCCACTGTCAATAAAATTTTCTAAGGACTTTCCTAAGAATAGCAGTCTTACCCTTACATTAACTTGACATAAAGCAGATTTTGCAATCTATGAAATACAAAAACCACTTATCAATGTGACCTGACAGATCTGATATACATTTTACTCCAAGTAACAAGGACAGATTTCGTTTTGAGCCAATCAGTGTGTTTGTTTACATCTGTGAGATTGACCAATCACACGACGTCATCTAACATCACGTGATACACTGTGATTTTGCGAGAAATCAGAAGCTGTGGGGATGAATACAAAAATACCCTTCCCCAAAAACCGACGACGTGCAAGTTGATTTTTGACCAACCATGAATGTTTTTACATTTTCTGTTAGACTACAAGCTTGCCGAAAATTCTACCGCCTCGGATTTTGATATTCAACTTAGATCGAGAGAAATCTTTGTTCGAATAACGCCTTAAAATCAGGTTAGCGCCTAATGTTTCAGATTCAACAGAAAGATATTTCTTCACCGACTACTTCCATCTTTTGCGCAAAGGCAACAGACATTGATTCGTAGACAACATGAAACATATCTTCATGAAATCTTCGGTGTTGCACAGCTTTCAAAAGTTGCAGTTTCTTCTATGCCACCGAGAGCGGTATTGTCTTCTGAAGCACTACAATCGCAGTCTAAAGGGCAAAGTCCTGAGGCAATTTCAACAAGAAACTCTACCAATAATGTCGCAAACAAAGTGTAAGTCACAAGGTACTCACCAATTCTCTATTATCTATGATGAACAAGCACTGGATAAGTCCAGAAAACCATAGGTTGCATGCGAACAAACGAACTAAGCCAGAATAATTTATTATTTCCACAAGTTTGAGCACCACAGTCCTCAGTTTATTACAGTGTTGATGAAATATCTACTCCTCTCAAATTCTGAGCAAAAAAAGTGCAAGACTGATCACGTCTCAAAAAGTAGCATTAGTTCGCATAAACAAGTCAAATTCAGATCCTTGGATAATTATTTCGCAAGTTTTCGAGATAAAAGTTTGGGAAATAGACAACAGTACAGGGGAATGAAGAGTTGTACTTTTCACTTGACCTGACCCCTTCCTCATAATCTATCCTGTTGTCTATCTCCCAAACCTTCATCTCAAAAACTGCGAAATAGCTATCTAAGGATTTGAAATCGACTTGTTTATGCGAACTAATGCTACTTTTTGAGACGTGATCAGTCTTGCACTATTTTAGCTCAGAATTTGAGAGGAGTAGACATTTCATCAACACTGTAATAAACTGAGGACTGTGGTGCTCAAACTTGTGGAAATAATAAATTATTCTGGCTTAGTTCGTTTGTTCGCATGCAACCTATGGTTTTGTGGACTTATCCAGTGCTGGTTCATCATAGATAATAGAGAATTGGTGAGTACCTTGTGACTTACACTTTGTTTGCGACATTATTGGTAGAGTTTCTTGTTGAAATTGCCTCAGGACTTTGCCCTTTAGACTGCGATTGTAGTGCTTCAGAAGACAATACCGCTCTCGGTGGCATAGAAGAAACTACAACCTTTGAAAGCTGTGCAACACCGAAGATTTCATGGAGATATGTTTCATGTTGTCTACGAATCAATGTCTGTTGCCTTTGCGCAAAAGATGGAAGTAGTCGGTGAAGAAATATCTTTCTGTTGAATCTGAAACATTAGGCGCTAACCTGATTTTAAGGCGTTATTCGAACAAAGATTTCCCTCGATCTAAGTTGAATATCAAAATCCGAGGTGGTAGAATTTTCGGCAAGCTTGTAGTCTAACAGAAAATGTAAAAACATTCATGGTTGGTCAAAAATCAACTTGCACGTCGTCGGTTTTTGGGGAAGGGTATTTTTGTATTCATCCCCACAGCTTCTGATTTCTCGCAAAATCACAGTGTATCACGTGATGTTAGATTACGTCGTGTGATTGGTCAATCTCACAGATGTAAACAAACACACTGATTGGCTCAAAACGAAATCTGTCCTTGTTACTCCAAGTGAAACAAGAAAGCTGGAGAAATGTTTTCTGTGAAACTAATTTTGCTCAGTTTCACCTCCACAGCTCAAAGCATAATTTCATATTTGAGAGATTTCCTTTTAAGCCTCAGTATTTTTCGTGAAATCTTTCTGTGAAAATTCAAACCCAAAAAAATTCCTGGGAACTACGTTCCTGGGTTCCGATACTTTTTCCACCTCTGGTGATGAAGATGGTATGATTGATCAATCTTACCTGTTACTACTCAAATAAATCATTGTGGGACTTTAGAATGTCAGTTTCAAGGCAAAGTGACAGAGTAAGCCATATACCTCAAATCGAGTAAATGAAATTATTAAATTCAGCCCATTCCAACAGGCCCTTCTCTCCTCCGCAGCTCCCAGATAAGGCCTCTTCATTGGCTAGAGAATGACCCAGTTTCTCACCATCTGAAAGATTCTGGTGTCGAAAATGAATTTACGATCTCAGAGACAGATTTTAGCATTGAAGATAAACGAAATTCACAAGCATTGCAAAACTTTACCTAATTCTATCGCTAACTTTAGCACCAAGTAGACCTTTTTCGATCTCGACTCTTTTACTTGAAACTGTTTTCTTTATCAATGATGCATCCTGAAAGACAAAGCAAATTTTAATTTCCTCCTAACATTTGTAAATCAAAATCTTAAATAAAAGATAAGCAAAAATGACAAAACGATCAAAAAAGAATAAGTCGCAGGAGATGTGTTCATGATCTGCATAGAATCACAGATTGATACTATGATAGAGACGAAAATCTTTGAAAATATATCTTTAAACCCTCCATTAAATAACTAACTATAAATACATGGTCAGCGTTTTCCGCCATTTTGTCTTTAAGTTTCATTCTTTTCAGTAGGGTTCGTCTCAATGTCTATTTTGATGTTAACTGTGGATAAGTCCTTTCTATCAATTTTATCCATGTTGTGGGCGGCTTCCAATCTTCTGTTTTGTCTGTTTCAGGCTTTAGTTGAGAGTGATTTTTGCGGGAATGCCATTTTTCAGTCGCATAAGATGGCCCAGCCAATTAAGTCGTCTCCTTATGATTGTTGGAATCCATGGCTCTGATCCTGTTTTCTATATAGCTCATCCTTTTTCATTGTGTTCGGCCATCTGATAACAATCACTTGTCTTAGTAGTAGCCTTCTTTCGAAAGAATCAATTTGGTTTTCTACGTTATTATGACTATCTACAACTCGGAGTTATACAGGGCATTATGCTGCATTCACACTGAAACAGTTAAACCAGCTTTATTTAAACCAGTATAAATTTCAACCAATCAAATGACTGGATTTGTTGGATTGACCAATCAGAAGGCCTTATTCGAAAGCCTAGTTCAATTTAAATTGGTTTAACTAGCAGTGTCAATGGGGCATTAGATGCACAAAATGCATTGAGAGTTCGATGTTTTAACTGAAGAGATATCTTTTTATTTGAATACCGAGTGGTAAGTGCTAAGCTGGGTATGTCCTTTGTCCTCGATATATTAAATAAAGCCTTCCGAAATAAACAAGTAATTTTTTATGTTCGGAAAAAAAGTTTCACAGCAGTAGAAAGATAACGTCCTTCAATTGTTCAATTTTAATAAAATGGTCATTACATTCTCGGAGTTACAAAGGACATTAGATAAACACAGGGTGAGTGACCGAGTGGCTTAAGCAGTTTTCGTCAGGTAACTTATTAAGCTCGGTCGAGTGAGGTCAAACTCCAGATGGGTGACAACGGAGGCCTGACCTCACAGCTCACCCCGTCGTCCTTCGCAAGGGAAGTTAAACTAAGGGTCCCATGCCTGGATGCGGCATGCACAGTGGGCCTAAATTAGCCTTCAGTAGCTAGAAATCCTGACAAGCCCACTCAAAAATAAATTGAAAAACAAAAACAAAAACAAAATTCTTACTTCACAAAAGAAACTTAAATATCATCCCTTCGCATGCAATTTCAACAACAGTTTCACGAAATGCCACAGATCATTAGCCAATGCACTATAAACTTTGTTTCATTCATAAAAGTGACCAGATTCAACTCAAGCTCAGATAAAGAAATAAATTAAACTAACTTTGAATATTTGGGATCCTCTTTCATTGAAAGTATGCGCATTCTTGACGAGAGTATTGAAATCCTTTTCCATTTCTCCCAAAGAGCTGTATCTGTTTTCCTGCAATATCAAATGTGAACTTGAAAGCACAATATTACGTTTAAGTATAGTCAAATTCTGTAAATCGATATCTAGTATTTGTTTTTAAACTGCAAGCACATCTTGGCATTCAGTAGCTATCTGTGGTCTAGAGAAACATCACATATACACCATTACTTGCAGAATACGGAGCATGGATTTCAAAAATTTCTCCCGCTGAAAAATTTTATTTGTAAAAAATTGGTTATGGGAAATCCGAACTAAAGCATTTTAGCCAATCATACATACAAAATAAGACAAATTCAAAGAAATAACTCACCCTAACTTTGGCCTCTATGGCTTGCAGATCAATGGGGACTTTAATTACTTTGTAGTATTCTGGATAATCCTGTAAAAAGTTACCAGAGAGTAACCAATTGATTCGAAAGATAATTCCACAATATTCAGCTATATATAACAGCAAAATATCCTACAAAGGGTAATTCGACCGCAGTAGACTGGTAAGAGATTAAAAGTGAGAAATCAACGTAGTTGGTGATCCGTTCGTTGGATGATCTACGCACTGCTTAAAGGAAATAGACTTTCTAGCTATTCTACAAGAGAGCCTGGATCGAGCGTTGTTCTTATACAATTTTATACGCGAGATTCGATCGAGTGGTGTTAATGGTTCTATCACTATTATGCACATTCGAAACTTCTTCGAATTGCATCACAGCATTGTTCGATTTAGATTCGTTCCCAGAATAGCTAAACGATCTATTGACATAGTTATATCTTGTAGCAGCTATAAATAGGAAAGAGACACGCCAACAAACACGGTGTTTTAAACACAGTGTTTCTTCTGCTACACAATGAAATGGTATGCGTCAATTATCACATGCAATAGATTTATGTTTTTAACTTAGGGCATGAGAAAACGTTTTCCTTCCTGTGACTGGACAAAATCATGTTGAAAATCCCGCAAGTAGAGGATAATATAAATTTCCAGCTGTCTTGAACAGAAACCAACTTTCAAACGTTCAAAACAACTGTATTTTTAAAGGGTTTGTGCAAGGCTAAAAGCCTGCATTTGCACAGAGCAAAATAATCTAAAAATATCCTATTGAAATTGATGGCCCACATGTGCTGTTAATAATCGATAGCTAAAGAAACAATGCTGTGTTTGCGTATGTTCTTTGTTCTATTTATAGAGAAGCCTATTTACCATTGTACACTCCCTTTAAATTCTCATGTCCACAGCATTCATCAAATCCTGGATTTGAATTAAATTTGAAACCAGTCACAGAAACCATCATGAGAGTGTTAGGTTACTGTCTTTACTGGTCTGATACCGTAAAAGCTCTATTAAGCCCCTTGGGGGGGCTTATTTAGGGCGTGTTTGATTGGTAATTCCAAACCTACCAAATTCTGAAAACGGTAGACTTTGCAGAGACGGAAACACAGTGCCAAATCAAACACAAAATTCTTCAAAACAGCAGATTTCAGATTCAACCTGGCGAAAACGAGGTCTCCAGTTGCAAAACACGAAGACGAGTCTGGTGCTTGGCAACAAAGACTGAACTGACTCAGTTACCATAGCAGCATGAGCAAATTCGCCTTGTTTTCAAAGTTTTACAAATGAAAAACGAGAATCTCTTGAAAGTCTGCCAAACCTTCCGCCTGTTGGAGCAGAAGGTTCGGCAGGCCTTCCAAACCTGCCAAACCTGCCGTTTTCGGAATTTGGTAGTCAATCAAACACAAATTCCGAGTCTTCCAAGTCTACCGTTTTCAGAATTGGCACCAATAATAATATAATAATAATAATAATAATAATAATAATAATAATAATAATAATAATAATAATAATAATAATAATAATAATAATAATAATAATAATAATAATAATAATAATTTATTTATTTAAGGTTGGCATGATAAAAATAGCTAAAAAGCTAATTAAGGCCAACCATTTAACAGAAGTGAAACTGAATAATCCTATTGACATGTTTTTTATAAAAATCCTAAATTATTTACATAGGTCTTGCATAATCTGCAGTTGCAATCGCTGAAATGATGTTGTTTTATTTTCCTCTTAAATACTGTCAAGGTATGAGACTCTTTTATTTCTAGCGGCAACGATTGCCAGAGTTTGTGCCCAGTGTACCTGATTGTCTCTATACCATACGCATTTGTGCGTGGAATTGGTACTGACATGTGGTCATTACATCTCAGGCTATATGAGATGTTCTTCTCGACAAAGATTTCACCAATGAATTTAGGATTAAGGTCATGTTTGGTCTTATAAATTTCTGTAGTTACCAACTGTAGATTTTTTTGGTGAATGGTGACTGAGGCTGCCTTTATCAACAATTCTTCAAAATTTGAGGACGTATCCTTGAAAGCGATTCTTAAAGCTCTTTCGTGGATTTTATTTATTTTGTTGTTCACGTTTCTATCATGAAACATCCAAATTACAGGACAATAGCTAAATTGGGACAATATAAAAGCATTCATCACTGTCTGCAATTTCTCCTGGTCCATGAATTTTGCAACTCGTGCAAGCGCATGAAGCTTCTGGCCAGCTTTTTTGCATATATTTTCAACGTGACACTTGAAATCTAAGTTTTTATCAAGTGTTATACCAAGGAGCTTTTCTTTGTCAGATTGTTTTATACAGGACGTGCCTACGTTCACTGAAGTGCTGGACGACTTACTTCCGAATAACATAAAATGACACTTTGCATCATTTAGCTTCATATGGTTGTCAACAAACCACTTGGATAGGAGGCTCGCATCCGCCTCTAACTTATATTGAACATTACTTACATCAGAATCGCATGCAAAGATAGTCGTATCATCTGCATAATTGCAGACCTCAGTGTCATTCACCAAAAAGAAAATATCATTAATAAATATATTGAATAGAAGGGGTCCCAAGACTGAACCTTGCGGAACACCTTTTGTTGATTCTTTCCATACGCTGAATGAACCATATACTTTGACCCTCTGTTTTCTTTCATTGAGAAAGCTGTAAATGAGCTCAAGTGCACTTCTGCTAAAGCCATATGCATGGAGCCTAGCAATAAGTAAATCATGATCAAGGCAATCAAATGCCTTAGAAAGATCCATAAGAAGCGCACCTGCATGACCAATTTTATCAAGAAACTCCCTGCATTTTTCAACAAGTCTCATAAGTGCATGCTGTGTGCTATATCCTTTGCGAAAACCACAAAGATATATAGACATTACTGGTTCCATAAAGGGAATTATTTGATCTTGTATAATTCTTTCATATACTTTGGAGACCGCAGGTAACACAGTTATAGGTCTATAGTTTTTCTTAATGAAGGAATCTTCGCTTTTGAACAAAGACGATATTTCTCCCATTATCAACTCATCTGGGAAAACACCAGTAACCAAACTGTTATTAATCAAATTTTGAAGCTGAACACCGAAAATATCAAAGTGCTCCTTGAGAAGCTTCGTAGGTAGGCTGCCTACGGGCAAGACTTTTTTCGGGTTAAGCTTATGCAGCTGTACCACTACTCTTGTAAAGAAACGTGCTCGAATTCAAATGTATGTTCAACTTGCACCCTTTCATTGATAAGTTTTATAGATGGGTGAGATTCATATTTCGTCAGAGCAATATCGAGTGGATCACGGATTTCATAGGTTGGCGTCAGGTTCTCACTTACTGTAGGAATGTCAAGGCTATCAGTAATGCTCACAAAATAATCATTGAAGATATTTGCGACAGCTCTGTTGTCATTGACCAACTCATTATTCTCAAGGAGGGTAATTGCTGTAGATGTCTGGATTTTATCCGAAAACAATGGCTTAACAGTTCTCCAGAATTTCCAAATTGTGTGTTAACAGTTTCAAGTTGAGGTTTCCATAGTAGTCATTTTTGGCTTTGCGTAGTAACTTGACGCAGTTATTGCGTTGTTTTTTGAAAGCTTTCCAGTTTTCATCACTTCTCACTTTATTGTATCTATTACGCAACCTGGTCCTCGTCATTATTGCTTTCCTCAGAGCTTTAGTCATAAAAGGGCTATCATTAGCCCGCACAGTTTTCGTTTTTAAGGGTGCATGGTCGTTCAGAACATCTTCTACAATTTTGTTAAAGGCTCCATATTCAAGTTTACTTCTGTCGCTTTTCGACAAATTTTCTTGCAAGTCCCGTTTGAAAGCTTTGTTATCATACTTGCTAAAATCTCTATATACTGTCTTGGGACTCTTCTTTATGAAACCAGCTTTAATACTGTGAATATCATTACATGGAAATCTGATAATCCCGTTTCAACAGTAGAGGATCCTGTAAAACTCCTCTTTTTATTTGTAAGAATTAAATCTATGGTTCTGGGATTGTCAGAAGATTTGAAACAAGTAGGATTAACAATTAAGTTCTTTAGGCCGTAACTGTCAGAGAAATCACTAAGTTTACTATTGCTTTCCTCGCTATTAAAGTCACCAATGACAACGAAATTTTCATAGTTAGGGCTATAATGGTCAATAGCCTTTCCGATTTCTTCGAAGAAGTATGTCTCGTTTTGGCAGGGGGGTCGGTAAATTCCAAATATAACCCACTTTGTTTTGTGGAGATTTATTTCTATAGTTACGCATTCGATATCCTTGGGGCAAATAAAATCAGAGAGTTCCTTTGAGGGGACCTCTTCCCTAACATCAAACACACCCTTAATTTCGGACACTCCACAGGAGGCTCATTAGAGATGGGGCCTATTAGAGAGGGGGACTTATTCACATAATCAAATGACAAGGATATCTAAGATAGCTTTTCAGCTCTCTACCCCATATTTTGCGGAGTCAACATACAATCTTAGGGTGTGCTTGATTGGTGCTAATTCTGTACACGGTAGACTTTGAAGATTCGGAATCTGTGTTTGATTGACTACCAAATTCCGAAAACGGCAGGCTTGGCAGGTTTGGAAGGCCTGCCGAACCGTCTCCTCCAACAGGCGGAAGGTTTGGCAGACTTTGGAGAGATTCTCGTTTTCATTTGCAAAACTTTGAAAACGAGGCGAATTTGCTCGTGCTGCCATGGTAATTGAGTCAGTTCAGTTTTTGTCGCCAAGAAGCGGACTCATCTTCGTGTTTTTCAAATGGAAACCTCGTCTTCGCCAGGATAAATCTGAAACCTGCTGCTTTGAAGAACTTTGTGTTTGATTGGGAACTGTGTTTCCGTCTCTGCGAAGTCTACTGTTTTAAGAATTGGGTAGGTTTGGAATTACCAATCAAACACACCCTTAGGAGTCAGATTAATAAATTCAACACATTCCCAATCTCAAACACTATCAAAATATAATATGCAAGCGCGTCCAGCAAAATTTATGGAAATCGTTGGTAATTTCTGGAATTTGATATATGTGAGGGGCTTAACGGAGAGGGGACATATTTAAAACTTCGGCTTAGAGGGGAGGATCTTATAAAAGAGGGGGGCTTCATAGAGTTTTTCCCTAATTGTTATTACACTATAAATATAAATAGTAGATGATAAGCAATCCAGATAAGTTAATTTTGCTAGAATCCATCCGTTACCTTTTTTCATTTTTAGGACAAATAGATATCAAAGCATTCATTGATAGGAATTATTTGGGAAGTTTCCTGCAGGATATAGGTGGGTTTTCATGCCCTGAACTTGGCTCAGGCCAACTTTTAACAACGTCGATTCCATTTAAGAAAACAAGAGAATTTCGGTAGGGAGAATGCAAGATTTCTGGAAAGCGATGTGTTCCTAGGTTTAAACGATGTACATTTCAGGAAGAATGCTCACTTCTGGTAAGCAAAATATTTTACTCTGACGCTGCAGCCACCATCATGAAAATGTATATGAAAAATAAATTAGCAACACCTTCCAACTTTCGATTTTTCAAGACTGAGAATACAATTAGTTGAAAAGTCCTACCTCTAGTGATGGCAATTCTTCAAACATTTCCCAAATGAGCCTTCCATCACCATCTTGTAATTCGTAAACGGAATCTAGGAGAACTCTATATGGATTCTGTGCTACAAGAGCAAAGAAAGACGAGAAATTTAGCCTTTCAAATTTAGCATTTTTCAGCAAAGATAAGTACCGGGTGAGTTAAATAACAACAACCCCCGTTTGAAAGGTCACTGCTCCATAGATACCAAGGAAACAATAATGGCAATGGCAATTACACTATTAAATAAAAGTGCACATCTCGAAATATAATGAAAAGATCTACCTATGCTGGGTCCATCTGCTCAACTTTGGGACATACAATCCAGCACTATGAGAAGTCTCCTTGAATAACATAACTAATGCGACACAAAAACATTAGGCTTGAAAAGTTTGGGGCATCACGAGGAAGGAACCGAAAACCAAATGAAGTCTTTTGCATACTCGAAACCAGGACAGTGCACTACATAAATTTTGGGCACGGGGACATGCCATCGGGAAGGGTATCAATTTTGCAAATATTAGTACAAGGAACGGTATCGATTTTCTCAATTCTGTTACAATGAACGGTGCCGATTTTAAATATTTTGGTATAAAATATAAGGTTGGATATATTTTTTCAAAAAATTGGTACCTGGTCCTGGTATAAATTTTTGGAAAATTGGTATAAAGTCAGGTATACTTTCTCAAAAAATTGGTAAATGGAACGGGTATACTTTTGAAACCTCGATGGCAAATCCCAACCGAAATTTGATCTTCTGTAACCCCCGGGACTCGAAGTTCCTGCTGGGTATATTTTAGATAATGAGTAAGTTGAGCCCTAGTATCTGAAGGAGAGAGACTTCCTTTCCGACTGCAAAGTCCATTTTGCAATCTAAGTAGTGGTGGGTTCAATGTCAGAAAGAAAGAATGTGACGCTCATCAGTAAAATCGACTAACACTTTATCGTAGTTGAGAAGCGTTGAAATAAAGAAACCGTATTGTATTTACTGCAAAGTCCAGCACTTCTTAGAAACTTTGACGCAGACTTCCTTCATGTTAGCTAGTATTTCTTCGCAGATTCATTGAAATTTTGTTTTACCTTTAAGTCATTCATGAATAGGATTAATCGAAAAAGAAGGTCACGGTATCAACGTCACTCTTCGGATCCGGAGATGCTTGCCTTAACGAATGATGGGTATATGGTACAAACATTGCGAGACGATGAAAAACAACAATGAATTAGTAGATTTAATGAACATGTATATTGACATTATTCGTTCTTCTTGGCATGCAGGACTTCTTCAGGGCTGTTATGTGGTATCTACATTCAAAGTTTCAATGTTAATTTTACATATTTAAACAAGTTCAGACATCACTATGTCAACAAAACAGAGCATTTTTAAAATGCCATATCTGGTCCATCCTTCAAAATGGATGTGAGACACGGACTATCTCGTCTGCTATGCAAAGACGGCTAAAGGCAACAGAAATGTGGTACATAAGAAAAATGCTGAAGGTTTCATAGAATGATAAAGCGTCAAACGAGTGAGCATGAGCAATCGCTAACGCAAAGTGTGGACTATAAAAGACTGTCAAAAAACAGGAAAATGTTGTTTTGGGGAGCATGCTATTAGAAGAAACAGCATATAAAATCTATCACTAACAGGAAAAGTAGAAGGATGAAGGGCAAGAAGGAGACAGAGGATGAATTACCTAAACAAGTAAAAGCACGAGCCATAGGACACGAACTGAGTAGATTGGGCCTAAGCTGGGGTGGTACTCTCGTAGTGATTTGGCCGACGTAGTTAATTCAGTTTGCAAGTAATATGTAATGAATACTCACTTTGGTTCTTCTCTGTCGTATCATGCCTAACCGTGCTATTCCTGCGAAATACAGCCAGTAACGGAGCTTGATTCCCCTTCCACGACAAACATGGCGCTTTTCCTGTCGACGGTTTGCAAAATGGTGCGTGCGGAGGAGCGTAGTGCAGAGGCGCGAAAACACATTTTGCAAACCGTCGACAGGAAAGGCGCCATGTTTGTCGTGGAAGGGGAATCGAGCTCCGTTACTGGCTGTATTTCGCAGGAATAGCAAGGTTAGGATACGGCTGAGAAGAACTAAAGTGAGTATTCATTACATATTACTTGCAAACTGAATTAACTACGTCGGCCAAATTACTACGAGAGTACCACTCCAGCTTAGGCCCAATCTACTCAGTTCATGTCCTATGGCTCATGGTGAAAGGATGGACTAACATCATTAATGGAAATGAACTCATTCATGCTTGTCAAGAAAGAGAAGTTGGAAGCGCATGATAGTCGAAGCCATAGCGCATGACACATAAAAAAGAAGAAGCTATCACATAACAGACCTGAAGAAGTCCTGCGTGGCAGGACGAAATAATAGCAACATATACATTCACTAAATCTATTCATTCACTGCGGTGTTTCATCGTTTCATGAATAAAACTTGTGTTTGTTGTTGAATTGTTCGGAAAAACTAAATCTTTTCGGCCGCACGGTCCCCAATGAAATCTCATTAAAGAAAAGAGTACCTTCACTTTGTGTGTGAGCCTTTTTCAGTTCCAGTAAAAACCTTTCAAGGCTTGTCAAATCAAGATATTCATCACATGATGGCTAAAAAGTAGAGAAACGGATTAACAAGTTCCACAGTGACAGTTGTTTTTAACAACGACGTCATGCGAAATATTCTTGCTACAAATGGGGAAAGACAAATATATTGAAGGACGAACGTAGAACATTTGTCTTAGGTAATTTAATTGACTTGTCTTTATTTGTTGTCAGTAATACTGCATTCACACTGACACAGTAAAACCAGCTTTATCTAAACCAGTTTAAATTTTAACCAATCAAATGACTGGATTTGCTGGATTGACCAATCAGAAGACCTTATTCAAAAATCTGGTTTAGTTTAAGCTGGCTTAACTTGCAGTGTGAATGGGACATAAGTCAGCACATAGTAAAGATAGCAGTTAGCCACATTCAAATTTGGAGCCAATGAGCACGTGCTCTTACAGTTGATCTTTGATCGAGAGTCATTTTTCCTCTGTTTTATCGAAGCAGCAGGACAGGACGTGAAAATTGCCAAAAAATACACATAACGTAGTGTGTTCTTTTCGCGATAGAGCAAACGTTAGAAACATTTCAATTAGCCTCTTACTTCTTTCTATATCAGATCGTGTCGGGTAACTTTTTGGGTCATCTGGTACAGCAAGAAATGAAAACACAATTTTACATGTTATGCCATAATAGATCTTTTAGGAGTCAAAGGAATACAACTTCATGAATGAAGTGCAGCAAAAGTCATCTTGCAAACAAGGTCCTCCAAAGGGTTATTGCTAACTTAACTAAAAATGGCATTAAGTTGTTTCACGAACCAAATGAATTATCCTATCTGTGACCCCACAAAAACACAGTAAAAATCTACGCATAAGAACCTTCCATTTTGCAAGTCAGCCTATTAGGTTCTCACATATTGGATATTTAATAAGAAAAGAGGCTTTTCAGGTTCTTAAATTGGATCTTACTTCATTCAGGGCATTCAAGAATCCCATTAATTCAGATTCAAACTTCAAGCCTATTATTTACTGTCAGTTCATAGCATTCAAGTTTATGAGATCTTACTTGCAACAGAAGTTTGTAAAAGAAGCAGAAATCTTATATAATGAATGAAAAGCTTTCAAAGAACCACTTGAAACAGAGTTACTTGAAATGCTGAACAGGACATTGAACAATTGACTCAATTTTTAGATTTTTATGCCATGTGGAAATATGTTATTATCAGTTTGTTGGCTCAATGACTAAGTAACTAAACTTTTAACTCAATTTGATGGTCTCTGCAAAAAAGAACCTAGTATTTTAAATTTCAGGTTGAATGGGTTCTTATATATCGGGGGTCTGAGTTCGAAATTTCAGCTTGTAGGTTCTTAATCACTCCCAGGGTAGCGTTCAATGGACTGATTGCATATTCCTAGTTATCACTATTGATAGACTCATGGATGCTCAAACTCGACTCATGGACTTTCACATTGAAATTTGGGATGAAGTTTTCCCTAATCAAAGTCTTGAATAATATGGAAACCTTAGCAACAGTTCAGTGCTCCAGGCAATGGCGGATGGGCCTGAGCTGTGGCTCGAGCGTCCAATGCTAAAACATCTCAAAATTAAAGTTTTAAGTGATACTAGCCATGCACAAAAGCCACAGGTATGCAGATGAATGTTTCCTCAATCCAAGAATCAACAAACCTTTTACTATCAACCAGGAGTTCCTCATTGATAAGGCCAATTAGCTTCCGAGACGTTCATCGCAGCAACGAGAATTTCCGCTTGTAGGTTCTTAATCACTAGGTTCTTATACGCGGGTTTTTACTGTACAGCATATCTTGGTTTAGTTCAGTTTCATTGATCTTAAATTCCTCTACATACAAATTTAAAAATAAATTAACTAATTACGACAAATTAAATATATACTACAGAATACAAACAGATACAAAGATAAAAATAACACATGGGAAAACGATAGATACAAAACAGGAGGATTTGGGAGATCAATTGTATCGAGGAAAGGCCACGGTGGCAGGATATGCGTTGGATCTTCCTTGGACGAAGGGTGCTTGCAGCGAAGGACGAGTGAAGACATTCGAAAGCAGGAACACCACGATAAAACTCAAAAGAAAATGACGACTATTGTTTGGATTAAATATTGATTATATATGGTATATAAGAGCTGATATTTCGCATCGGCATACGAGGCTTCTTCAGTTTAGCTCCGAGGAAGCCTCGTATGCCACGGAGAAATATCAGCTCTTATATACCATATATAATCAATATTTAATCCAAGCAATAGTCGACATTTCTTTTGAGTTGTATCGTGGTGTTCTTGCCTTCGAATATCCTGAGAAGTTTATGAATGACAATGAGAACAATAAAAATTGATCAATTTGAACATGATCTACTGATCCGCTAATTACCTGCAAGCAAGTCTTTAGCTCTAAAACAAATGATATCAAATCTTTCAGAAGAACTTCTGCATTATTGTAGGAACCATTTCTGACCATCTCCTGTTAAAGATAAACAATAATTAATCAATACTAATTTTTGATTATGCAAGTAACAGCAAGTACTGACTGAGACATACGTTTCTCATCAAATTGATCAAGCTTCGTTTCATACAGTTCAAATGTAAAAATTTAAAAAGTTTTTCAGTCTTTCTGATGATATTCAGGGACTGCAGATGGGGTCCAAAATCTTTCACTTTGCCCATGAACACATTTTGTTCTGTTAATCTGAAGGGCTTTCTTCACTTTTGATGTTTCGCTGACATGTTTTCGATTTCTGTTTGGTAACATGCACTCTAGCTGGCTAGCATTCAACAAGCGCAGTTTACAGTACAGGTCATAAACATATTAACACATATTTTCTAATACTGACGAATTCTTGAGAATACGTTTAATTTCTTAAGAATTCTTGTCTGGATTTTTTAAAGATTTTCACACCACACAAGCGTTCTTATCAGTATATGTAGACTTCTTGAATATTTTCAGAATTGTTGCCGTTAGTGTGCGAAAGGCCTGTAATGTCTAAAAACTAACTAAAGCACCATCGCCCTGGCTTGACCACTGTGGATTCCTGCCTGTGCAACGGCCTTCCATAAAACTTTTAAATCTAACGGATATTAGGCCAGTTTTTCATTTCAAAAAACCACGAGAAAGATGTTTCCTGATGCCCATATCTGTGATACTTCTTCACTTTCCGTGTTTCTTGTTGCTCAAAAGAGTTACAATAAAGATTTAAAGTTGACCTATCTGCAACAATGGTGCTAGTACCATTCACTTTCCCTTTGATGTTTCCACGCATGATGACTATTTTTTGTCATTTGTCAATATCTCTTTCATTTGAAATAGAACAGGCTTCAGGACTGTCTCCTCCAACCCTTCTGGGTTCACATCCAAAGAAATTTCAAGAATCAGACACGAATTGTCAGACCGATGGCTCATTTTTGAAGAGCACTGTAACGGACATAATGTCCCAAGGTGTGTCCACCGCATGAAACTCTTTAGTTCTGTAGACTATTAACACACTGTGTTGTTGGAGGTGACTGAGGGTCAAGATAAAGCAGGAGTAGCATTAACAGTTTTTCTAAATCATTTTCAACGAAATCAAAATTTGTGATGTAACTTTTTGGGCTTCTGGGAAAGGAAACAATACCTTGGTGAGCAGAAAACATTCCTGAGAACTTTTTTAATTTGCTAAAATCATCATTTCTGCCACAGTCAATCCAGGGCGCTACGGCCTAATTTACGCATTCCAGACCTGTCCACATTTGTGTGGTCCCATTGTGACAACAAGGAATCTGATGATGCAGGTCGCACTGTAAGGTTTCTAGCAAGAGTTGAAAAGTCTACTTAAGGTGAGTCCCTCTCCAAAAATTCTTCGACCTGACGGAAAATCTTCATTTGACAAGTGGTCCAACCAGGACAGTGGTACTCTACAGACATTGCATACAAGCTTTCTTTAATAGGGAGCTTCACTACACTAAGTCACTTTATGCTTGGATCTAAACCTTCTTGGTTTTAAAGAGTGGAACAGGCTGGTGAAGAAAAATACAGTCCAGTTCTCCCATTTATTAAAGATCTACAACAATTAAGAGAATTCTTGAAAAGTTAATCATGAATCTAGCCTGGCTAAGTAAAAAAAATGCATATAGTATCATAACATACACTAGATAGTAAAAATAAGGTTTCATGGTAAAAGTGAACAAAAATTTTTGTCTTACTCACCTCAATTCTTTCCAATGTGTGAGTCTCTTCCTTACCATGAGTCCTACCTTGCATAGGCCTTGGATAAAAAGTAGACATTGTAGAAATATTTTGCACCCCTTTAATGATTTAGATTTCAAATAAAAAACGAATTACTTTATATATAAATATAAAAAAATTCACATAATTTTATGAAGTCAAAGTATGGCCTTGTTTATATAAAAATAAAAAGTGCTAAAGAAGTTTTCAAGAATCTTCCACCTGTAGATTCTTTGAGAATAGGTAGGAAAGACTCCAAGAACTCTTAAAATTGATTTCTTAAACATTCCTGAAAACCTGCTGGTAAGAACAGGTTTGTATTGCACCGAGCAGATAATTTGGTCATAAATATTATTGAAATTGCAACCTTAATTTCATATCACAGTTTTCTGGGATGCCACTCTACTGTTGTCTGTAATCAATTAAATGTAACATAAAAGAAGGCACTGCACATATTAACACACCTTTCTCTTGAAACTTTTTCTACAGTCCAATATGGCATCCTACCAAATTCATTCCTGTGGTTTTTGAAAGAATCCAGTATTTTCTGGAGGGCATCAACCTGCAAATAAGGATACTGGCTGTTAATGGTTGAGCAAGTTAAATGAATGCTTGGTTGTAGTTTATTACACCACTTTCAGTTGTGATCCTTTGGTATGCAACTAATAATATTTGAATCAATTTGAGTTGAGACCATGTTCACACATTGCTGGTAGATTTTGAAAACGGTGAAAAATGTGACGGATAGGCCTCCCGTTCACACGAAAATGGCACATTTTTTGCCGGCAGGTTTTGAAAACAGTAGATTTTGAAAACGGAACTCTAACTGGCACATTTTGAAAATGGCATAGTGTGAATACTCTAAAATGATGCAAACAGAACATTTTTCAACGCTTTTGGAATGAAAATGGTCGGTTCTTAGAATGTAGATACATTTCTTTTGCCTCAAAATCTTACAAAGAGTTTTTACCGTCATATTTTCAACCATTTTCAAATTGTTCCGGTATTGTGTGAATGCTAGCTCAAATTTTGCTACATCACATTTTTCATTGTTTTCAAAATGTGCCGGCATCGTGTGAACACAGTCTGAAACATACCATCAGAGAGTAGAATCTACCTAATTTCCAATGATGTCAAAGTTGGGTGGCTAAATTGAATTTTTCATTCCTTAATTAATATTTATATACAGTAAGGATGGCCAATTTTAGGAACCAGAAAGTAATAGGGCATTTACAAGAAGATGTTGTGGCACTGTGTTGTAATCCACTGGCTTTGCAGCCAGAACAGTCAGGTGGACGGGGTTCAAATCCCACCAGCGCCTTTTGAGAATCATGACAAGGGGTTGCAAAATCGATTAGCACTTAACTATTTCTGCAATCCCAGGGCTTGGGGCTGAAAACCGCAACTTCACCTTCACCTACATCAAAGACAATAATCCAAATTTGTGAGGGCATATTCCATCATAATCTACAGTACAAATTCATCTCTTGAGGATGAAATTGTCTTTTTCCATCCTCAAGGCATCATCTCAATTGCTTCTAGGCCTGAAACATTCTGATAAATTTTTCAAATAAATTCCAAGTGAAAAAGAGGTTTGATTTTGCTTTTGCAGCATGCTGCATCTGAAAGTGACCATATTTAAGAAAATATACTTGCCCACGCGGAATCGCAATAGCGATTCCGTGTGGGTTTGTAGTCTGCCATGGGAAAGTCAGCCTGTTTGAAAGTTCAGTATGAAAATGCGTCAGCAAAAATTTCCACCAGTTTGTATTATGAGGTAAAACAATTCAGGTCTTTGTTCTAATGTTTTCATGATATAAGGAGCTCAATGACAATTGATTTCATGACAATCAACATTGCACTGGTGGACGGACAACCCTTTGTCTAGTGGGTCTTCACAAAACTTCCGTTTTCTTGAATACACCTTTCAACTACCGGCCTTGCTTTGGAAATTTTTGAAAATTTCTCGATACTAAATTTCTGACAATGGATTTTGATTCAGCACCCCAGGTTTAGTTTAATTCTAAATTTTCATATTCCTAGAGTATGTGATTTCGATTTTATGGCAATAATAACTTTGAGAATTTATAAGGGATTTGACTGTCAAAATCGTTTGGGGTGAAACACCCTCAGTCATTATTCACGGTCAAATCCCTTATAAATTTTCAAATATGTTATCCCCATGAAATTAAATTCGTACTAAGATCATGAAAATTTGTAATTAGACTAAAATTAGGGTGCTGAATGTGAATATGGGGTCTGAAATTTCATATGACGGAAGCTAAAAAAATTTTGAAAATTCTCAAAACGAGGTCGCTTAGTTGAGAAGGTGTATTTATTTCGCTGTTTGGAAATTATTGATCCGTAAATGGCTTTGACATTTTGACTGGGGATTTGTTTACCATGCAGGCTTCGATGAGAAAGCCCCGGTAGGATGTCCGCCTGTGTTCTCGTTGCAAATTGAGGAGGTAGGTTAAGTTAGGCCAAACCAAAATTCTAGGTATTAGTACGCGTATTTCCCTGTTGAATCAAACGAGGAGCTCGGTCTTCCACCATGCAAAAGCATTTTTTGCTGTCTGTGGTCTTATGAACATTTCAAAACAAAGTCTTTAGCAGCCGTTGCAACCTTTTCCTAATGTGATTCAGGCTTTCACTGAAGCGATGACACATGGGCATTAGTTAGCAATATCTATTTCTAGTATATCAATGAAATGTTGGAAGCACAATCTTTCTTTGTTCTAATGATATGCTGTTTGGATGTATTAATAGAATTATTTCAAAAAAATAAACTAAAACCTAATCAAACTTAACAGAAAAAAAGAAAAGAAAAACAAGATTGTTAAAAGTCCAAACATTTTGATCTAAAACCTTCCTCAGTGCTATACAACCAGAATCAGCCAAGTATAAATAGCTAAAAACATATGGAGTGCCAAATGCCAAAAAAGTCAGTTTTTGTATGCTGACACAATATTTCAATGGGCAAAATTGTATTTGCATGGCCAATTGTACATTTCAATGGGCAAAACTATATTTGCTTGGGCAATCTTAATATTTCAATGGGCAAAACTATATTTGCATATGGGCAATTTTCATATTTCAATGGGGAAACTTATATTTCCGTGGGCAATTTTATATTCGTGTGGGCAAAATAACATTTCTATGGTCAAATTCATATTTGCATGGGCAAAATTTTATTTCCATGGTAAGATTATATTTCCATGGCCAGATTACAACTCAATTCAGTAAAAAATATTTCCATGGGCAAATTTCAATTCAATTCAGTAAAATATATTTTTATGGGCAAATTTCAATTCAATTCAGTAAAATATATTTCCATGGGCAAATTTCAATTCAATAACATATATTTTCATGGTCCACTTTATGACTAATGGCATGATAACATAAGCGCAATGTGCTAGCCTCTTTATGGTGAGCAATAGTTTGGGTGAGCAATAGTGCGCACGAGGAAGGACAGCCTCCAAATAAGTTTGCTGCACTTCTTGGTAGTTGTTGTATCTGCTGCTGCTACTTCACCCTGCTGCTGCTGCTCCCTAGCTAATAAACTGTTGTTGCCGAGAAATGATAAGGAATTGTTGGAAAGAAGCCTTTCCAATTCCTGACCCACTCGCTGTTCGTCCATTGTTTCTTGCTCACCTCTTCGCAGAAGTAAAGGGATGTCTTCCTCATTGTTTCTTCCTGTTCAACGAACAATAGTTGGTTGGGTTTTGGTGGGAATGTGCAAACCAAAAGAAAGCTAGCACATTGCTCTAATGTTGTCATGTTATTAGTCGTAAAGTGGCCCATGAAACAATATGTAATTGAATTGAATTGAAATTTGCCCATGGAAATATATTTTTACTGAATTGAATTGAAATTTGCCCATGGAAATATTTGTACTGAATTGAATTGAAACTTGCCCATAGAAATATATTTTATTGAATTGAATTGTAATTTGACCATGGAAATATAATATGACAATGGAAATTGAATTTTGCCCATGCAAATATAAATTTGACCATGGAAATATAATTTTGCTCATGCAGACATAATTTTGCACATGCAAATATAAAATTGCCCATGCAAATATAATTTTGCCCATTGAAATGTTAAAATTGCCCATGCAAATATAATTTTGCCCGTTGAGATATTGTGTCAGCAAACAAAAACTGATTTTTTGGCATTTGGCACTCCATAAAAACATACTTACATTAACATTGAATAAGTAATCTCCAAGGTATTACGTGAAAACAGAATATTTACCAAAACCTTAATTGTACAGTATCTTGAATTGAAAATGCATGGCAATTCAAAGGAAAAATCATGATGTTTATCAAAGGTTGTTTTTCATAATGCTTAGAACGTTTTACCAGTTGACAAGGGACCACAATCCACGTTGTTGAAACCTGGACACCGAGCAAGACAGAAACTCCAAAATGCCTCCAGGGATCTGCTTTTGTACATTGCTAAATTCAAAATGATTTGACAAGAGGTTCCATCCTGTCACCCCCAAATGGCCCTTACTTAAAATATTCTATTAATGGATCCAAACTGCATATCATTAGAAAAAAGAGAGATTGTGCTTTCACGTGGTATCATTACTGTACATCTAGTTAAATTTTGTCAATTTTTTCAGATTTTAAATTATAGTTGGGTTGCGTTTTTCCAAGATACCCTGTATAGCTTGTGATGCTTTACCTTGCTATGAATAACAAAAATTATTGCAGATAAAGGTATTTAGAAATTAGATGATATCACAAGTTGAAATATGAAATACCTGTAACTTGAAAAAAAAATATTCAAGATTTCTGAAAATTCCAGTGGTAGAAATATTTAGCCAGGTGCCTGCTGTTTTTCACACTATTCATTTAAATGAAACAGGTTATAGCATTTTACAGCTATGCTTTCTACCCTGCAGGCCCTGAAATGAGAGGCGCTCGATCGAGCCCAAGCGCCTCCACACTCGCCTCAAAAATTCTACTGGCTTGATCGTTCAAGCGCCTTGCACTTGCAGATCCAAGGTGTTTCTTTCAATGATTTATGAATACGATTTGTGAATGCATTTGACATAGAATATTCAGCCCAAATCTTCCTTTTTATCTCTTTAAAACTACACTAAATTGTCTTTCCTTCACTCCATTGACTCGTAAAATTTTCACCCGCTTCCAAAGTAGCGTTCACCATATTTTTACGCTGGTCTACCAAGGTGTCTACGCCATTACCAAGCTGCCTCGCTTCTATGTTGACCGTCATTTATGATCGCGATGTGCGATTTGCTTAGCAAAAATAGCTGCAAGCTTTACTTGTCTTCCAGTTCCGACTATATGACAGAATTATTGCTGTTCAACACTTGGGAAAGGGCAGTGGGATTGGCCAGAAGTTAAAGTTATCAACGAAATGCAGCAGGCTACAAAAGTTTGGTGCAAACTTTGCAGGATCCATTCCAAGGCAGTTTGATCTTATTCAACATGCAGCCCAGCTCAAACGCCAATGCTGGCCTTCCTTTATTTTGTTTCATTCTTTTTCAATGATTGAAGTGATTTTAACTGAAAATTTCAGACAAAACAGCTCATTTGTCCAGAACTTTCCATTTGGTTTCCCTGGTTTCCCACAAAAGACAAAAATAATCTAGGAGCTTGATCAAGCACCTAAATGAATTGAGGAGCTTGATAGACCGAGTACATATTGTTTGCTCATTTCAAGGCCTGCTACCCTGAGTTCAAGATTTGGAGCCTATGTCAATACTGAGGGCTCCAGGTGTTCATCTTGTTACTTACAGTTGAGACATTCTCACTACCAAAATGCATTCTCTTGAATTCTCCTCCTTCAGAAGAATCCAGAGAATCTTCATGTTTCAGCTTTCGTTTGCTCATCTTGATTCGCTAAGAGAAAGAAAAACAAGGTGATAAATGATTGATGTGTCAAGAAGTACTTCCAAGTACACAACCCTTAAATTAAAGTTTCCTTGCTGATTATGAGGCCTTAAAAATATTTGACCCATTCAATGGGCCTAAATTGATTGCTTGTTGCCTTTGTGCCTCATTTCGGTAATTCTTTGCTGGTGTTTACTTTCTTGTCATGCTGACTGTTAAGCCAGAGAAATGACAAGGGATAGCAGAGAAAATTTATTAGCTCTTTAATTACAGATTCAGATGAAATGAAGTCTTAATACATGATTGAATCTGGCTTGAAGCCGTTAATTGGTCTGTTATCAGTATTAGTAATAAAATTCATATTCTTATTAAGGCACATGCCTCTCAGGAATGGACCTTTAGCTATTCTGAAAAAGAGTCACAATCAAACGATACTTTGCCACACTTTGTAGAATTTTCGAATGTGCACAATTGTGATAGAAGCTCTAAGGGGCCATTGACTTTCGATTTTCATATTTTTAATGGCAATTGGCTGTGATGGGGGAGGGGGTCTTACCCTTAAGCCGTTAAGAAAATTCAAATCGTATGAAAATCTCTGTTAGGGAATTTTTTGAAAGGCGAAGATAAAATCCTTACAAATAATGTATAGAGTATAGAATAATACAGTTTTACTATGCTTCCCGGTATGGCGTATCTTCAGTTGAAGTCTGACGTGTTCTGCAAGACATCTACTTGCTGTTCCTCAAGTCTTATTGAGGCAAAAAAAATTAGGCCAATCAGAGGCACTTTTGGTAGAAGGCCGTTAACGGGGAGGGAATGGGGGTGCTTATCTTAAGGGCCAAATGCCGTTAAAAATTACCGAAATCGAAAGTCGATCACCCCTAATGCCACTCGATTGAATCTCATGACTCATGTATAAAAATGTATAAAAATAATGCTCCATCCAGGCTCCTTTGCTGAATAGCTAAAAGGTCTATACTTTCTTCATGGATGTGGACTTAATAATTTCCTTGCCAAAAAAGGCAATCCAATAACATTTTTTTTGACGTGGTTTCTTCTCGAAATTGTGGTCATGGCGTAAGTTAAAACTGCTGCTTTCCCCAATGTTTGCCCTCAAATTAAGGTCATCCCTCGTCGTTTCCCTGGCTAAACCGTGAGCATAACAAAAAATTAAAAACCGGCAAAGAATTACAGGAAACGAGACACAAAACAAGCAAGTAATCTAGGCCCATTCACAAATTTGAGCACTTTTAGTTGTGTGCATTTTGTGAGCTGTCAGAAAAAAACAGATTGTTTTGAAAGGAGAAGCAATAATACGAACAGTTCCTAGCTCTAATACTTACCAATTCTTTACGAAATATTCTCCTTATTTCTTGACTAGAAACACTTTCTCCAACCGTGCTTCGTGACTTCTTTGTTTAGGCCAAACGTGCTTGTGTTTTGTTATGAACAGTTCATAATGGAGCAAAATTGCGCCTTTCATCGTCGGGGTCTGGGCACTAATTTGAAGCATGGGTAGCTAGACAGCACCAACAGAACGACTTTGTTGGAGCGTAGATGCTGCTGCGCAGGAAAACAATAGAATAAAGAATTTTCTCCCTAAAAACAAGGTGCAGGGTCAAGCTAAACCACAGCGTTTGACCACCCATGTTTGATGTTTTAAGATGCTGTTCAGCCTCAACTCCAAGAAATCAATCTTTTGGAACAGAGACTGATACAGATTTGGTCCAAAGAATGTTGGTGATAATAAGTGGTCACCCTTTGGATATGCTTTATTAGTACCCTGAAATTCACATTTCAATACGTTTGGTATGTCTTGAATAGGACATGGCTACTGCCTCTCCTCCGGTCGGACGGTTGCAAGCATCTTGGTCTCCCCCGTCATGTATGTATGGAGCAAAATACAATAAATGTAACTTTCGCCACAAAATTAAAATACTTACAGTGGTTAAAAGATGTATAGTTAAATAGTTACGATACAATTTACGTAGCAACTTTAATAAAGGCAAGGTAAAAGAACACCACTAATCATAGTGGCAGGGATAGCATTAGAAGATGGAGTGACCTTATTTCCATAATGGTCAGAGGAAATTTGGGGTTGTTATTGGGAAAATAACATATGAAAAATACAATTTTAGGCCCCCGTCAGAAGTTTCAGCCCCCCGTCGGAAGATCTCAAGGCCAACCTTGATTTAGAAGGTCTTCTGCATGAACGCTCTGCTCTAAGATGCAGAATTTCTTATGTTTCATTACCGAGTCATCATGAGGTGCTGGAGACGGCGATGCCAGTCTCAAGATTTTGTGCTTTTGGGACATAGATTTCTATCTCTTCAAAGTGTACTGTTTTCAATATGGGTTTGGATACCCTGGGTACCAGAGACTCAAAAATTAAAAATGAAAGGAAAAGTTGTTTTCCTTTATTTTTTGGCTCTGGTACCCAGGGTAGGGTTTGGAATAACAAATCAAACACTCTCTTGTTCATTTTCTTATCAACTTGAAAATTCTTAGCAAATCTAAAATTCAGCTTCCACGACGGCATTCTAGACAGTGGTAATTTAAAAGAAATTTGATTAAACGCTGAAATTTTCATCGATATACTTATCCGAGGGAAGAAGCTTGCGGGGAGCTTGCGTTTAACAAATAAAGTCAAGCAAACTGGGACAGATTTTGTAAGACAATCTGTAAGACAATCAATAGGACAATTTACCAGTGGTAGATATCTAGATATATCCTCCTTCTTTCAATATACGCCCATGTTTGCTCTTAAAAACCACTTCTGGAATGCACAACAAGCGAGATAGCTACCTTGGTCTCAGAGAAACTTTCTTCGTTTGTTTTGAATTTCTGCTTGAGAGACTTTCCTTTGCTAGCAATTGCAAATTTCTTTGAATTTAGGTGTCAATAAAAGCAGCTGCTGTTATTGTCCTACAAAATCTGTCCTTGCTTAGTCAAGCACAGTACTCAGTATTATCGGATGGAAGTAAGAACGTTTTTAGTCCTGATGGTATACTGTCTGTTCTCAGTTTTGACATATTTGATACAGCTTAGTCTTGGAGCATAAGATGTGAAGCTCTTATAACCAGCCTATCAGATGGTTGTACTTTATCTTACCCAGGGCTAAAAACATGGAACAGTCCACCAGCAACATCAGCACGTTTGATTACAGGATAAAAAAGATTTTTTTTCAAAAATAAACTAAGAGAGGGAGATGATGTATTTGTGTATTAATTTCACCTTACATCCTCTCTTGCATTCATGATTCAACCCAATTAAACGATATTTAATCAAAAAAGCACTATCAAACTTTTACATTTTGGTTCATGTTATGACCCGGGGGGTAACTTCAATAGGCGGGTAACAGGAGTGGGCCATTTGACGTCTGAAATCGCACCCAAAAATTTATAAATTTTCGGGAAAACGATACCCCAAAATTTACAGGCCATTGAAAATGTGTTCCCTAAAATTGTGACAGCCATCCAAAATTTTAACCAAGTAAGTGAAATTTGATCAAAATCAATACCCTAAAGAGTTATTTTTCTAAATTGACACCCCAAAATTTATGACTACTTGTGATTTTACCAAAAATGATACCCGAAAATTTATTTTCTGCTGGAAAAAAGGCACCCCAAAAATGGCACATCCCGTACCTTCATATATGGTAGTTACCCACCGGGTGTTATGATGCATTTTTTTCTTTCTGGCAATCTCACATCTTTTATTAAGCAACCACCTATAGGGGGACCATTATGGAAATAAGGTTAACGTGGTCTTTTAACGCTATCCCTGTCACCAAAATTAGGGGTATTTTGACAGGTATCTAATTAATTTTTATCAAAATTCTGTCTACTTATTTGTCCACTGTAAAATTTATCTTCTTTTGGTTTTAAAAAACACTGCAAATTTTTTACCTTTATCTCAGTGACAAATAGATACATACGTACATACATACAGCTATAGTTGGGTGGCTACAAATGCAAAATCATCAGATGGTCGTCTTTTTCCCTCGATTTATCAATTAAAAGAATTTCGAACACAGCTATGTCTTCGCTGACTGTTTCAGTCCTTCTCATTTCTACATTTTCATCATCCCTTTTTACATTACAGTTTCAAGATGCCATTTTGCAAGATGCTCAAAAATCCAGATGGCTTACTCATTTGAAACTGCAGCATTGTACGTTGATGCTAATATACTTGTCGATGATTGTAGACTCACTTCAAAGAATTATTGTAGACTCATTACAAGGGCATTATTTATGGCTACGCAGCAGCAAAAGCAGCAATTTAATGATCGAACTTTTAAAGCAGAGTGGACTGAGAAATTGTGAAGTCTGGGTATTCTTTCAAGTCGACAAATCGGAATAGCCCGATCACTTACACCAGTTACCATTTTCGGAATCTTCTTATTGGACTGAAGCAGGTACTAAAATAGAAGAGTCCAAATATCATAGTCACTTAAAATTTCATATTCTATTTACGTAAAATTACAGCTTTTTGCCCTACACTTGCTATTAATACCCTGGGTACAAGAGAATCGACAAAATTCAAAACGAAATCAAAATCAGGGGAAAATCGCAACAATTTTGAAAGATTTGTTTTCTTCGGCCCTTGTACCAAGGAAAGCATACGCAAGAATTGAGAAGAAACTCACGAGACGGAGACAATTTACAGAAATTTAAGATAATTTTAAGAAACTGCAACTGAAGTGAAAAGTATGGGGATCTGCTGTGGTTTTAGGTGGTCCTATGTGTGTCTTTGGCAGGGTGATTCACAAACTTTTTTCAGCGTGGCCGTAGCTACAAACTTACTCTGGGTACCAGACTCTCTCTAAAAGAAAACGAGATTTTTTAGAGAGACTCTCGTACCCAAGCTACTACAATCCGTGCTACTAAAAATACTGGTTTAAGGACAGACATTTTAATGATAATTCGATAAAACAAATTTCTTTGGGAATTGTAAATTTAAAGAGAATGATAAATCCAAGTTGACTTCAAATAACATTGTTGGAAGCAGTTTTCAATAATGTTTTTAACAAAACACGTTAATTCTTATTTGAGGACGGACATTAAGACAGACCTGGGGAAAAACCGGTAATATGGATATGCAAAGGACCACAATCTTCGCAACATGCCTACCTTTGAATGCAGACATGGCTTGAAAAATAAAGGTTCTCTTCGCGAAGACACAAAAAGTATGCATTATAAATTAACGAAACTTCTGTCAGTCTCCTTAGAATGTCCACATCGTCAACATCTAAGAAGACGGGCCTAAGAAACAATGAATTATGATGCAGTGGCGTAACGGAGGCAGTCGGGGCCCTTAGGGATCCTTTAGGTCGGGGCCCACTACCTAAAAACATATGTTTAATGATATGACAGGCATCAAAAATTATGTTCAGTTAAAAATTTGAGGCTAATGACTTCCAACCTAGTGGGTAGACATAATGAGAAATCATGCAGGCATGAGGCCGTTTCGTCATTTTATCATAGCTATGGTATCAGCTTCACGGGAAAATAACAAAGGTATTTCTGTTGCTGGGGGCCCCTTCGTGGCCCTTAGAGGTTGGGGACCCTTAGTTTTTGAACTAAACGTAACTTTAGTCCGTTACGCCACTGTTATGATGTGATCCAAACCTTTAACAGTAGAAATGCGCATAAAAGAACCTAGGATTTTCATGGACGGCCTGAATAGGTTTTTAATTAAAAAAGCTGTTATTCTAAGTTCAAGCCTGCAAGTTTCGTAAAAGTTTCTTATGCACAGTATACGCTTTGCAGGCATTAATACTGTTTTTCAGCACACGAATTCTGATGAGATTTTGAGAATTCTGAAGAATTCTTGAGAATTAGTCAGAGCATCTTTAGGTCAGAATTCTTGTTTCAAAGTCTGTTAGTCTTTTGTACCACTGAAGAATTCTGATCAGAATGTGAAGAATTCTTGAAAATTCTTAAAAGTGCTTGAGACATGAAACCTATGACCGGGTGACCCATAAGAAACTTCACGAGCTAGATCACACATATTTTCCTGAAAGCAAACGTTATGAAGACAAACAACAATACCTGCCAAAAGTCTTGGAACACCTCTGCTAATTTTGCCTTGTTTTGCAATTTCCCCCTCTCCCCCTCTCCCCCTTAGAACAATGTTGTTTTGTGGTCAAAAAATTGGGATGACAGGACGATCCGCGACTCTGCTGGAATGCGGGGACAATAACCTTCGAACTCAACATTGTTTCGGGGGAGAGGGGGTATTTGAACCTGATGGCTATGGTTAGAAATGCGGATTATGAAGAAATGGCCTAAGTGTTCCAAGGACTTTTGGCAGGCATTGAAGGTATCAGCATGTAGCTGAAAGGCTCTGCTATCTTTTGAGATGTTGCTTAGTCAGTTTAAGATATGCATACTGTCCGAAAAAAGCAGTTTCAAAAATATGAAAATTCATTCATTTCTCGGACCATTTCCTTGCTTGTCAGTCCATTTTTTGGAAAGTGTGACAAAACCTGAATTCAAACTTTGCTTTGGAGCATGAAATTTGAATGAAGAAGTCATGTCACTCATTTTGCAAACAACAAATTTCCCCAGACGACTTCTAATCCATCCCTATGTCGAGTTTTCACAAAAAGTTGAGTTGAAAATGATGGCGATTATTTCATTCAAAATGAGGAATCCTGTATTCGACATTTTCATTGAATCTGGTTTTTCGGATGGTAATCATTGCTTAAGATGACCATGCAGCATCTCAAAAGATAGCAAAGCCTTTCAACTAAACTGTGATGGAAGCATTTGGCAATAGCTTTTGACTTCTAAGAGCTAGTTATGAACTAGCTCGTGAAGTTTTTTCTGGGTCACCCAGTATATAAAAACCTCTCCCAGTTTCAGTCTCTGGGGGGGTTCTTATTTAGGGGGTTTAAGAGATTAAATTTCAGCCCCAGGGTTCTTATAAAAATAGGTTCTTTTATGCGGGTTTCTAATGAATGCAGTGTTTTGAATCCGGGTCCATGTAAACGTTTTCATAACATTTTTAAGCTTGTTCTTACTGCTTATAATTTCCTTCTAAAAGCAATGACTGCCATTTTGATGAATAAAGCCCTGGCAAAATGAATCAAACATCTCCATAAATTGGATTATGATCATGTTATGTTTTGCAATGACATCATAAAAAACTAGATGTGATGAAGTGGGCTTGGGTAGTGGGCAGGGCACCTTGGGAGAATAGTAAAAGACAGATGGGCCAAAAAAGTACAGAGTTGACACTTGGAACAAAAAGAATAAAGAAAGACCAGCAAGACGATGGCAGAACTTTAATGAGAAGGCAGCAAGCGTGGCCTGGATGTCGAAGACAACGAACAGATTGCAGTGGATGCTGGAGAGGTCATTGGCCAGCAGTGGCCTGAACGGCCTGATGATGATGATGATGATGATGATGATGATGATGATGATGATGATGATGATGATGATGATGATGATGATGATGATGATGATGATGATGATGATGATGATGATGATGATGACGATGACGATGACGATGATGATGATGATGATGATGATGATGATGATGGTGATGATGATGATGATGATGATGGTGATGGTGATGATGATGATGGTGATGATGATGGTGGTGATGATGATGATGATGATGATGATGATGATGATGATGGCAATGACCAAAGTAGTGAGACTGAGCAAGAAATTGGAAGGATTCAAAACTATGCAGAATACAAAAGTATGGATCTTATGCTAAGATAAATTTCACAATTTAGGACCACATAGGAGAATATGGTCGGCAAATTCTACGGACCTCGAATTGAAAATGCATCTATTTACACGACAATTAGTCATAAAACAGTTTTTCATTTCATTTTGAAGCATTAGGTGCTAATGAGTCTATGTTTCCCTCGCTCTTAGAAGTACCAGCATGCTTTCTGTGCTCATCTTCAGGCTGCACTTTATCAGTAAAAACATCAGGGGTGGGTATGACGTCATCTTCTGAAATTACTGATAACGTCTCGCTACTTGAAGAGAAATCTGAAGCACTGTCCATACTTGTGTACCCGTTATATCGCTTGCTTTTGCAGGATAGAAGGCTCTTTAATATGATTTGCCATGCACTTGTAGCTGGAAAGAAGTAAACGTTTTGATACAACTCTGGGATGATGCATTGAAAAGATAGGTAAGGCGGTAAGTAAGTGAGTAAGGGACAGTACAAAATTTATTATATTACATGGCCGGTGGAGAAGAAGAGTTGTTGTAAAAAATCAGTTTGCCCCGTATGAAATCATTGCAAAAAATGCCCAGTCACCTTTCCTTGAAGAAAGCATCTGTCCCGTATTCATGGACAGAAGGTGTTGTATTATGTGCATACTAACCGGTTTTGTGTTGTACAGGAAAATATAAAGCCCGAGGTCTTAGACGTACAAACAGAGCTTGCGAGGTCTGTGCATTAAGACCGAGGGCTTTATATTTTCCTGTATAACGACAAAACCGGTTAGTATGAGTTTTATTACCTGACATCTTCTAATCTTGACTCACATTTCATCAAACACATTTTGTTACAATCATGTCGTTTGAATTCACTGCAAATCTCACAGGCCTAGGCCTAAACCAGTTGCTGTGGTGACAAAAACGCGTCCTTGTATCGTATTATACAAAGCTACGGGAAACCCGCGGGAAATATGTGATTAGCCAATAGGAATGGCGGGATTCTGTATTGCCTCGTTTTTGAAACTCCAGTCAGGTAATAAAGTACTATAGTACCATCGATGAATTAGCCAAAGACCATAAGAAAGGCAATTCATTTCTATAAGAATCTTTGTCAATGACTGATGAATCCTTCTTGCAAGAAACTAACAAGAAAATTTGGCCTTGTGTCATTTATACATATCTTTGCATGCATTTCTCAACTTGCATGATTGACAATTTCGTCACAAGGTGAACCATTTCATCTCTAAATTCCATTCTATCTTGAGCTGATAAAAAGTTACTGCCCCGTTCTAGCCTGTTTATATTTGGTTAATAAGAAGTGTTTACCCAATTGTGTACAAGCTCAAAAAAGGTCGTTACGTTTTGCACCGGCCATGTTATAAAGTAAGCTTTGCACAGTCCCTAAGAAAGAATTCATTTGTCATCAGAAAGTAACATTTACGTGGGCATCAGCTAAAATAAATTTACGACAAACGACAAGATGATTGCACATCTTAGAAATAAAACGAAGATAAAATACGATTAAAGGATAAGATATCCATACTATGAAGAGAAAACAACTCAACGTTGGGATGGAAGAAATATCGAAAAAAACGCTTCAATTATCTTTATGCCTAGATAGTTTCATTTGACATCTCTAATCTGAAAAAGACTTTATGTTTATTTCTGGCCATCTAAAAAGTTTTCTTCGTTTGACTGAATCTGTTTGAAATAGTGAAGGAGTTTGATCATAAAATTTTGTTTTCGCGCTTACTATTAGTTAACTCAAACAGGGACGCCGGAGTGAAGGTAGGGCAAGGGGGTCGAAGGGGAATGCAAGGACACTCCAGACCAATGACGAGGGAAGCAAACCAAAAGTTGGGTGGATCTGGGCTCCTCCCGCGGAAAAATTTTTGCGACCACACCCTTTAGATTAGCTAAAATACTTTCAAAAATATTCTAACTGATGTAAATGACGTTCTCTTTCGCACAATTTGGTGTGACAAATGCAAGCTGCGATGATTATTCGACTTAAGGGTTAAAATCATGGGTTTCATACCATCGAATTAACAGTTGTTCAAGAAATATATTGTTCCATTAAAAGGGCACTCTTGCCCCCTTGTCCCTCTTGGAAAAGGGCAGGAGGGGCGCTTGCCCCCCGCGCCCTCCCTCTCCGACGTTCCTGAACTCCAAAGAATGACTAAAAACAATAGTGTCATTTTGTGTTCATGTAGCCTTTGTGCGATATTTAGAAAAGTAAAGGAACAACCGCGGTATCTTCTTTTCATGAAGTCACAAAAAGTTTATTTTATAATTCCATAACTCACCATGTTCATAGGCAACCTCATTATCCAGTGTGAGAAGGAAACAAAAGACAACGAATCCAACAAGACAAACCAAAAACACTGTTGCTGGAACAACCCCTGCACCAAGCCTCTCGAATAGCTAGAAGAAGATCAGTAAGTTAAATCGATTAAAGCGAAGGTATCAAATGTCACATTTGATCCCTAATAACGAGCCCCTAGGAATCTGTTACGATAACAAATGGGTCAACTGAAGTCAATTTCCTTTCCTTGGGCCAACCTATGCAGCACAAATTCTTTCCTGGTGCCATGAAAGCTCTATTAAGCTCCCGGGAGTCTATCTAATTTCAGAAAATCAAGAGAGTGACTTCAAAGAGAGGAGGGCTTATTAAAGAAGATGGGTTTATTTACCAAATCAAGTGACAATGATATATATGAGAGCTTTGTTTCTTTTACTGCATATTGTGCGGATACAACATACAATTTGACAGGCAAAATACATAAATTCAACAGTTTTATCATAAAACCATATCAAACCCAACATGCAAACTTGCTTAGCTAAATAGATGAAAAATACTTAGTGATTGATGGAATTTGATATAAGTGGAGGGCTTAATAGAGAGTGGGTTTATTTGAAGTTTTCGCTCAGAAGGGAGAGGCTTAAGAGGGGGGAGGGGGTTAATTGAGAGGGGGACTATGTAGAGCTTGTATGGTATTTTCAAGTGGCATCAACTGACGAATATAAGATTTCAAAAAGCAGGGTAATCCAGTTAATTTGGACTTCAATTGAAAGTTCACTGCAAAAATTGGTCGAAAAACTATTAAAATAACACTTGTTCGCGATATCAACAAAGATGCGTTTTACTTTAGAGTGAGGTTGAGTTTTCTTACAGTTTAAAGATCACCATCACAGAAGACATACTTTTTGATACCAAGTTACAGAGTTTAGATATAGAGTCAAGAAGCTATCAAAGAAATATTAACATTCAAGAATAAAAGTAATTGAACCTTGAGCAGAGTTTTTTAAACACAACGTTTCGAGCTGAGCCCGTTATTAGTTACACAAGAGACTAAGAATTTGGGCCAATACTGAAAGTTTCTTAAAGTTATCAGATTTTGAGTCCTCAGAGTTTCTTGCGAGTTTCTTAAAGGTTCCGTAATCACTTGATTAACGGGCTCAGCTCAAAACCTCGTGTTTAAAAAACCTCTGCTTAAGGTACAATTACTTTTATTCTTAATGTTAATATTACGATCTATATCGTACAACACGCTTACAATAAGATTTATCACAGAAATATACTGCGTAACACTTAGCGCAGTGTTTGTCGGGTTACGGGTATGAAAGTCTGAGGCCTCGTCCACACGTATCCGGATATTTTTGAAAACGAATCGTTTTTATCCGTATAACAAAATATCTGCGTACACACGAGGAACATTTTCGAAAATAGCCCCGTCCACACGAAGACGCTGCTGCATTCAAACTCCACTGTTCAAAATTTTGACAAAAGAAAAAACAATCAAAATGCCCTTGCGTGATCCCCAAAGATCCATGCGCATGCTCTGATGCATCGTAAATCGATGCTGTGATGTCAGCGTTTTCAAAAAGCTTCGTTTTCACCCGTCCACACGAGAACATGAAAACAGCGTTTTCAAAAAGATCCACTCTGGAGAGCGTTTTCGAAAAGCTTCGTTTTTGGTGAGGGAAAACGCCGTCTCCGTGTGGACGGTTACCCAAAACGGATAAAAGAAGATGCGTTTTCAAAAATATCTGGATACGTGTAGACGGGGCCTGAAACTTTGGTGAAATGTTTTACCAGCATAACTTGGAGGATGTTTGCAGGAAAAGATACAATAATGGCTAGCAAATATTACCTGACCAACAATAACAGGCATCGTCAATTCCCCCAGAGCTGCCATGACAACAAGCGTACTTGTGCTATGAGCTACAAATGCAAGATGGTTTTGTTAGCCAGCTGTTGTACGTTATTTAAGTTTGGTTCACACTGAGCAAAATGCTTTAGGAATGGATCAGAGCTGCCACAGAAAAGAGCATCAATATCATTTTTGCCTAATTCGAGAACTTTTAGCACCTTTGAAGGTGTTCTAAGGCAGTTTGTTTGAATCAGAGAGCTTTCATGCCATTTGGAAGCGACAACTCATTACAAATAGATTTTAACTGAAATTTAGAAAATGAGTTATCCCTGTTCTAGTAAGCTCATACTCTTGTATGAACCAAGCTGAAATCAGAAGTATAATGTCCTACAGAATAGCTTGCAAATCAAAGTGGAATACACAAATTTTTTATATAAGAAACTAAGAATTTGGGCCAATACTGAAAGTTTCTTAAAATTATCAGATTTTGAGTACTCGTAGTCTCTTACGAGTTTCTTTGAAGGTTCTGTAACAGTCTTCATGTCGACTATGTGTTCCCTCGACAATATTTCAAAACACTGCTTTTGTAGCCTGTCAATGATTTGATAACAAGTGCCTAAACAGAATTCTCCACTTACTTGTAAGATCAACATATTCTTTCGCCATTGATATGATGGTTGGTCCAGCACTGCTCAAAAAGAACCCAAGGCCGCAAGATCCGATCCATACAGCATGATAATTTGCATGGCCTGCCGTTAATACGAATGCAGATACAAAACAACCAATCTATGAAAAACAAATAATGTCAAGCGAAGTGATGTAAAATCAGTGGACAATACTTCAAAGGTCAGTTTAACACAAGATCAAAACTTGGTACCGGGAAAATCGCCTATGCAGATTATGCCGAGCTTTTATTCCGAATTTGGGCTTTCTATGGTAAATAATTTTAGATTTCTGCTTTTATACTGTATATTTTTAATGGCATGTAAATATTTTATCCAGATTTTTCTTGTAGTAGTATTTGAATTTTAAAGGCTTATTTTGTATTTTAAAGTTTTAGAGTTGGAATGAATTAGCTAGCTACTGTAGCTATCTTTTGCAATCCAACGATAAATGAATAATAACAATAATAATAGTAATAATAATAATAATGATAATAATAATAATAATAATAATAAAAATAAATAAAACGTAATAGATACTATAGCTGCAAAGTTTGCCTATGTACAATGACAAAACAAACTTGCTGTAACTTTGTTTTTGAATCGAATGATCAAAGAATTTTCTCGGAATAGCAGCCTTTAAAGATCCTGCCAAAAATAGACAAATTAACATCAACATACCACGTTAGCAGACAGCATTGTTTTTGATGCAATGAAGAAAGCAATCGGGATGCAGATGAAACGACCAACGGAGAAGAAACCCTGTCAAAAGGAACATGTATATTGAGCAAATACTATGAAGAAGGCGGACGCTAAGAAAAAGACAGATTTTTGGCACGCCGAGGCCTTTCGAACTTAAGTTCTCATCAGAGCATGAGCGATAGGACACCCAATGTGTAGCAGTTTACATTTATATCAGTAGCAAGCCAACTTAATTTATTGTTTTTTTGTATCTTGAACTTGTTCTTACTTCGTACACAACCACCTTTCAATGTTTCGTAATTTTGAAATTTTCAGTAGTGAGCCACCTTAAGTGAAGATCCACCTTAACTCATAAAGCTCGCTACTGATATAAATATAAACTGCTACACACTGGGTGTCCTATCGCTCATGATCACAGTGTGACTCTTCGAGATTTCTGTTATAAATGCAAAATGGATTAATGTGATTGACAGATTGATTTACATTGTCTCTTGTTCACGGGGGTTCTACTTAATTCAGTTCATCAAGGCGTGTCCGTCGTTGAAGAGTCTGTTTTCGCAATCTGTTGATAAATTTGAGTCCCTCAATTTATCAAATTAATCCATTTTGCCTTTATAACAGGAATCTCGACTCTAACTTTAAATCTAAAGTCACACTGTGATGAGAACGTAGGTTCGAAAGGCCTCAGAGTGCCAAAAATCTGTCTTCTTTACGTTCGCCTTCTTCATAGTATCAAAGTTGTGGTAACCACTTTTAGCATCAAGTTTTCTAAGAAAATTATTGTAAATCTCACAAATGAACCTTTCCCGATGTATTAGCAAAACATGACACCAAAGTAAAGGAAAACGTTTTCTTCCAAATTAAATCACCAAACTGAGAAAAATAAACTAGAACATGAAATAATTATGATGTAATGTTCAAGCCCATATCTCTCTTCATACAGGATCATGCTCAATTTCTAAAGTATCAACAACGTTAGATGTAGCTCAGTAAGGTGCTGGGGGAAATTTGATGTTCTCGATAAAAGAAAATATTTTTTTCAAACATAAAATTTTACAATGTATTTTACATCTAATCATAACTTCCTAATTACTATACAACACTACAGGTACGATACCATGAGGAGCGAAAGACAATGACTACCCTATGGCCAGTATAAAAGGATATGCAACGTTCAACTAACTACGACTACACTACAAACGATTAATGACTAATGGACAATGTACTAGATTCTGTTCACATCAGATGATTGACTTGAATGATGTCACAAGCGCAACTGATTTGATGTGGTAGACAAAATGCCTGACGCCTGATGCGAAAAAGAATTTACAAGGAAAAGATATTTTTTGCTAAGGGACTTGGTGGTTGCTTAGTACAAAGGCTGCGAAAATCTCAATCAAACCGACCAGTTTCGTGGATCAGATCAAAGAAAACAATAGGAGCATACATTTATGGTATGTTTAGACTAAACTGCCATATCCCCTTCCATTTACTTTAAGGGGGAGGGGGAAGATATTTCAATATCAAAATAATGGATCAAGGCTAAATTGGAAAGCAATGAGGCCCCTCAAAATATTCCAAAGTCCTCTCAATTGCTGAAAATATTACTAGAATGACAGACGTCAACTCAAAACTATGGCAAAATTGACAAGAAATTTAAAGCTCAAGTGATGGTTCAAGTTATCTTTCCTAGTTAATCATTACTTCTGAATGTCCAAATTAGAATCAAAGTTCCAAATTAGAGCCACTTACCCAATAAAATGACGTAAGATATGCCCCATCATCTGAAGACATTGCAACATCTCCTTTTACAGCATACGTATACACATAACCACCAAACATGGCCTAACGGTAGAAATTTTGATGTTTTTAGCTGTCCGATGAAACCATGTAGATCTCTCCCAATAATGTAGAAAGTTGGACAAGACATTAAATTTTCCTTCTTTCATCTATTTATTCATTTATTGATTTATTCATTTCAAACTCATTAAACACGGTAAATTCATCAGCTAAGGCTGCTTTTCCCGGAGGTGCGACAAAAATTTCAGTTAACAATTTTAGAATGAGATACATCACCAAATGCATTCCTCTTACACTTACTACATAGACCTCACTTCTATTCTTTACAAAATTTAGTTGCATTAATTCAGCTCATACTCATAAGATATCTCTAAGAACGAAAAATAATGGCAAGAAGCCCTGCTGAACGAGAAAAGATTAATTGATCTCAACCTAAAGATTTTTAGGTCACAATTTTACTACCCAGAAACTAACTGCAAAGAAGGCATTATAGTTTGAACTTTGAAAAAAGCTGGGGACAGTTTGTTATACGAGGACAATGACTTACCTTTTTAAGTTGCAGTAAATCAAAGGAGTTGAAATGGTATATAGATAATTAAAGGTAAATCGCACTTGAAACAGAGTGTGATAATTTCACGATGTCTAAAGGGAAAGAAGCCCATCATCTATGTCTATAACGGGCGTGCCGACAGAGAGCAAAACTTTTACGGACCACACCCAGGGGGGTACATGACTTGCGGATGGACGGGGTTGTGCCGCCCGGTCTTCAGAAAGCTACCCTCTTCTAATTACCGGCAGTTGCCGTCCTACAAACTTTGTTTATAGGAAATACATAATACAACGTACTGTATAACTTATACGACTCAGAAAAAGCAAAGCTTATCTAGTCTGAGCCGCTTTGGGAAGCTCATACCCACTCTTATGATAAATTTTGGCGGAAAACTACCCATTTTGATGACTCTGCCAATTTCTGGAAAACCCACCTATGTTTAAGGAGAATCTGCAGCAAGAGGGACCCTAGTTTAGATAATCTTGGACCGAAAACCCACCTATATGGGCGGCATATACCCGTACCCAGAACATATTATGCTACCCCCTCGGGGGGACCGAATCTTTCACGTTGGCTTAAAATATGACTTGCTCTCTCTTAAAAACCTAACAAGCAAGTTACGGAAGTGCTAACAGTGCATAGCAATTTTCAAAAAGTTAAAGTGGAGAGATGTGCTTTGTCCGAGCAAGTTAATGTGTCCCCCCATGCAGTGGCTTAAAGCTCATGTGCGTCAAGAGCTTCAACCCCAAAATACTACTGTGTATGACTTATAGCCTACTGCATGGGGGCACACATAATTTTCCTCGGACAAAAAAGCATATATCGTCTCCCAACCACTCCGAAAACATTGTCCATTGTATCTGATGTTCTCGACAGATGAAAACAATAGAAATCAAATGGCAATTGACCATCCGCTGTCCTATTCTTGGACTTGATCGTTGTATCAGATATGGCTTTATTGGCAAAATGCCCTATGCATGATTTTTTACTCAGGATCAAGACAACAGTAAAATAAATACCAAGTAACTCAATAAAGTCTACCTATGTTCTGGAAGTCATTGGAGCAAATATGTTTCCACGATGATAATCAAGATTTAGTTTTCTAACAGCTACTAGACTGGAATACTTTTTAGTATTCCATACCAACTTTGTGATCCCTGGGGGCGCCTGTCCGTGCTCGTCGGGGTGGGGGGGGGCGGAGTTGCCTTAAAAATTATATGAGTAGATCGCAGCACGCAGTCTTTCCGTTCTTCGTACTGTAGTGTTGTTTTATTGTAATTTTTTGTTGATAAACTATTCTAGCCATTGTATATTTATTTAAGTGCTATTCACAGTGGGAGCTCGATGACCATGTGTCTATTTCCGCTGTGAATAGCACAATGTATCTTGAGTTTAGTTTATCTGTATCTGTTCCATGTATTTTAATTTTATTGATTATAAAAAAATACTTTTTAGTAAAAATTAAGATATTACAGGGTGTCCCAGAAAATTGTTCCCGGTTTGTGTTGCTGGTGTGGAGGAGCTGTAGATTCAATTATCTCACTTTTTACACAGTTGCATTGGTCAAGCTTCAAATAAGAGTTACGCTCTTTGCTTGAGTCAATCATAAATGTGGTTGGTGAATGATGGCAGAGAAAAGGCAAGATAATTGGTTGCTTCAAAAACAGCACTTCTATTGTTCTCCAGCAATCTCAAAATAAGGCAGAGTTTAAGAGAAAGGGTTCTGGAATCGTATTAAGTTTTTTCATTACATTTTCAAAAGATAGAAAGTGCTCTCTTATGAATAGCAACTCTGCTTATCTTTTAAAAGATTTAGCCAAAACTTTAATACGACGCAATTTTGAACTTTGAATAAATTTTGAATTAATTAGCAGATTTGATCAGGCCGTTTAGGCCATTATTTTGTTGCTATGAAAGTATGACTTTTTTGGCTTAAAATGAACATTACCAAAAAACACACAAAAATTTCCTCAATTTCTTGCTATTCAAAACGTCGAATCCCGTAGGCATCGTACAACTACATTTGCTGCAATGACATTACAAACAAGGCGAGATCATTTTGAGTCATTTGGTTGAATGCATCTTTCATTGGGCTTACCATCATTCCTTCGTAGAGATATATGAGTACGGAGCAAAGTGATGTCACAGCCATAAGCCTCTGAGCTTCATTCTTACGTATCTTCTCTAATACAGTGGCCTCGGGATCATATGGTATCATATCTAGAGTGGAAGCTGCAAGGAAATTCATTCCTTTATTACCTCAACTTAAAAAAATTCCAAATTTGCCAAAAGAAATTGTCCGTAAAAACACCCAAAATACCACAAATATTCCTCGGTCTGCATGTTAAACAGTGTCCAAACATTGAGGCCTTCACATATTTTGGTACCCTGGGTACCAGAGCCTATAGTATTTTGGTGGGTTCCGCCACCGCTTTTGAAAGAAGCAGCGATACGTTGCATTAAATCCTGCTGAGCTAGGCAGATTACACAAGAAAACCACAGCTCTCACACAAAATAAACAAGAGAAGTTTTATTGCAATATAAAGTGGTTTATAGCTAGTAGAATTAGGTACGCTTTCATCCCCCGCTGTATATAGGTCCTTCGGCATTCATCCAAGACATCAAAGAAACCCTTCGACTATCCTTGCAGTACCGAAAAACTTTACTTCCTGAAATTAAGTTCTTTTCTGTAGGATCGTACATTGGCCCCAACTATTCAGAACACCATTAAAAATTCAAAATTAGTTACACTACCTCCAGAGTCAATTTGATTGTGATTTTGAGGCTTCCAGAAACCGCTAATTGAGTACATTTCTCATAATTTTTCAGAACATAGTACCTGATTTCAGTCAGTTCAATTTCAAACTTGATTTTACCATATCCACTATTGAATCTTGTGTTGCCAATGCCATTGCCTTGATATCCAGGGAACTAAAGCCTTCCCAACGGGGATTGTTCTTTACACATCCGGTATATGATACGTTGAAGTCAAATTCTAGCAAATCACATATCAGTATTTCCTGTTGGCACAGGTCAGTTGCCCAAATGAGGCGCGTTACGTGTTACTGCCTATAGTTTTTGCGCCGTTACTTTTATCAAACGCTTATGTATGACTAGATTCCCCCCTAATGGTCAATGATCAAGTTATTCTTATTCAAACTGGTTTCATGACACTACCTTGGAAATATTTTGCAGAGGCAGCCACAAAGCTATGGGTGAATGACTTCAATCATATAGAACAATGTTGAATTCAAAGGAAATCAAACAAGAATCATGAATGAAAGTCCCGGGGGGAGGGGGTACTTGACCTAAATTTGTACGGGGATGTGCCCACGAAGAAAAATTTTTTCACCCTGCTCCAGAATTTTTGCCTTCAAATGATACCCTGTTCTAGAAAAAATCAGTGAAAAGTATACTCAAAAACACAAAAATTTGACTAAATAATAACCCGTTGTGACACAATTTCCTCTTTTGACATGTTTTGACAACCTGCTCCAGAAAATTTGCCTTCTTTTGATACCCTGTTCTAGAAAAAATAGGCGAAAGCGATACCCTGAAAAACGGCACATCCCCGTCGGACAAATATACTTAGTACCCCCCCCCCCGGGATGAAAGTTCAACAATCACGGAAGAAATGGAAAAAAGAAACTACCTGCAGGTTCTTCAGTTGCCTTATTATCAATCCCATCTCCTAAATTCACAATTGACCCAGTGTATGTGCCTTGTTTCTTTTCTAGTCTCTTTCTGAAGTATAGCCATGAAATGCCAAAGATGACTGGTATCTACGAGCAGAAAAACATTAAAGTATTGTTCAGTAGGTACATTAGGGATCTTTAGCAGCTAGGACGGCGACTGCAACTACAACGCAAATGTACCCTTTGTTTCCGAACTTCGGCTTAAAAAGACTCGTTGTTTTACGTTCGAATTTGCTTCCCTTGAGAGTCTATGAAGCTTTCCTTTTCACTTCCACAACTTGGAAATGCTATTTCTAACGTGCTGTTCTTCAGATCTGGATCTTTGAAGTGAAACTGGCTCATTTTGAATGCTTATATTATGAAAAAGAAGGTAGGTTCAAGAGTATTTAGATGAAGAAGGAGATTTTGTCTTGGCTTGTTAAAGAGCATATGAAAGTAATTTATGGGAAACTATACTCGGTTGTATCAAATTCAAGACGACGTTCTGGCTGGCGTTGCCTTCCTGGCTGCAAAAGGTTCCTATTGATACTTCTACAGGGTGTTTCAGAAAAACTCAACCTACTTTCGTTCGAGATTCTTCAGGAAATGATAAGATTTGAATCAATTTGACGCATACCATCAGAAAGTACAAGCTATCGATTTTTTTTCCAATGATATCCAGGCTAGGTGGATTAATCGAATTATTCATTGCTATCAATTCAAAGATAAAAATTTCCATTAATATATTCAACAGCATATGATTGGAAAGAAGAAAGATTGCACTTTCAGATGGTATACATTAAATCTACACAAATTTTTTCAAGTTTTTAAGATTTTACATATAGTTAGGTTGCGCTTTTCTGAAACACCCCGTAGATCTGTTTATGTTTCCCTGCATCTCTTCTTCATGAAGTAGAGATCGAAAACATTATTTGCTGTTTAGTCCTCGAGGCTGTCCTCGTTTGCAGTTTTGTGATTCAACGGTGAAACAAGGACAACCTCACTTTTACACCACTACTACTACTAGACTGTTTAGACCGAGTTATCAGTATTCAGCTTTTTCTTCCAGCTTGTTATGACGTTGTCCCAGGTCTTTCTATTTCTTGTTAGTTGAGGAACTTCATCCCATTGAACTTCAATTTCATGCAGTTGTTTTTTCATTACATCAAGCCATTTGGTTTTCTGTCTTCCTCGTGGGTTGTTGGTTGGCCTACCTCATTCCTTGAGTGCTAACCTAGCTGGTGCACTTTTACAGACAAACTGAAATTAGGCCATTGCAAACTTGAATTAACAACTTGAGCTGAGGTAGAGCTGCAAAGAAAAGCAAGGAAAGACAAAAAGAAACAAAGATAAAGCCACAGAAATAATTTGTGTTTACATTTTATCAAAGAATAAACATGTCTCCTTTCACCCATGATCCGTTATGCTTTTACTATTGGACCCGAGGTTGCTCCGGTACAGTGTAAAGTAACAGAATTAAGTCAAGAGGTTTCTAAATAACTCACATGGCTAACAGAAATGACCCAATAAGCATAGCATATATCACTGGTAGCATCGGCAACTTCTTCAATGGTATTGTAATACCAAAATCCACTTGAATTATCAAATGACGTATTCATTGTTGCATTGGCTGTCTCCACATAATGTGTTGTGTTCAGGTTAAACGTGCAGCCTGGCCTAAGGAATGGTCTTGCGACGAGAGGGCTAATAAATGCTCCGAAACCATAAAAGAAATGGACTCCTTGAAGGAATGGCGCAACCTGAAAAAGGAGGTGAAAAGCAAGATTCACTACAAGAAACTATGGAAACGATACCGGCATATTTTGGATACCGGCATATTTTGAAAACGGCGAAGAATGTGATTTTGATGGAAAAGCCTCCTGTTCACATGAAAATGGAACATTTTCTGCCGGCAGATTTTGAAAACAGTAAAGTTTAAAAACGGAACTCTACCCGGCAGATTTCGAAAACGACATTAAGGAAATACTTGAAAATGAGGAAAATGGACCAATTTTTGACGCTTTCAGAACAAAACCAGTCGATCGATTCTTAAGGTGTAAGTACATTTCTTTGCCATCAAAACCTTGCGAGAAATCGTTACCGTCAAATTTTCAACCGTTTTCAAATTGTTTCAGCATCGTGTTAGCACTAGATAAAATTTTGCTACCATCACATTTTTTCACCGCTTTCAAAATGTGATGGTATCGTGTGAACGCAGTCTAAGGCAATCTGTCACTTATCTGCTAGGCTCCATCGAAGTCAAAACTTAACACAAAGGATGTCTTTGTGAATTCATGCATTCGGATCAAAGGAAGGCTGATCTTTATCATTTGCTATCGTTGTAGAAAGTCACGAGGATCAGTAGCTATTCAGTTCTCCTATTCTTTGCATTGTCCTTTTAACCCAATCATATGCGTGAATTCCATTTTGAAAATCATAGTTTCAAACAATTCAGGGTAATTCTACTTCAAACAGGGACAAAAAAGAAAAAGATCTAACCATGTGCTCTCAGATTTTGCTGATTTTTCATTTTTGACTTAAGCATCTTGATAGCAGCAACATATCCAAATTTCAGCTTTTGACCATTTGTCGTTCTGGAAATATCTTAACTCAAAGTTTTGATATTTTTGGGCCTAAATCTTTATTGGCAACCATTTTGAATTTGCACTTTTCATAAAATTAGGTATCTTTTGATCAATTCCTCAGAATTGCGTCATCCAAGTGTGGTTTCCATACAAATGTGAGGTGGCCAGCACAAAAATAGCCTGAAAATGGTGTTAATACAAATAGATATGGTCATAAATGCACAAATAAGTTTTGATTACACAATTTGCTTTCGTTCATATTTCACTAATTTTTTTCATGTTCCTTGACTTTGACCAAAGTAATCTTTTGCATGGTGAAAGTAGACATATACACCTACCTTCATGGAAAAAATCTTCCTGGACAAACCTGTCATTAAGGATGTATTCATGTTTAAACATTTGTGCATATGTTTGTATTACGCGCAACAACAACAAAACTACATCATAACAAAATGCTACAATACAAAAGTAGTTGTTTTATTTTGGTTGTGTGCAATACAAATATATGCACAAATGTTTAAACATGAATAAATCCTTAATGAAAGGTTTGTCCAAGAAGATTTTTTCCATGAAAGTAGGTGTATGTGTCTTCTTTGACCTTGCAAAAGATCAATTTGATCAAAGTCAAGCAACATGAAAAAAAATTTGCGAAATATGAACAAAAGCAAATTGTGTCTATAATCAAAACTTATTTGTGCATTTATGGCCGTATCTTTTTGTCTTAACACCATTTTCAGGCTATTTTTGTGCTTGCCACCTCACATTTGTATGGAAACCACACTTGGATGACACAATTCTGAGGAGTTAATCGAAAGATACCTAATTTCACAAAAAGTTTAAACTCAAAATGGCTGCCAATAAAGCTTTAGGCCCAAAAATGTCAAAACTTTGAGTTACGATATTTCCAGAACGACAAATGGTAGAAAGTTGAAATTTGGATATGTTGCTACTATTATCATACTTAAATTAAATCATAAACGAAAAATCAGCAAAATCTGAGAGTACATGGTTCACAAGCTGTCCCTCATTGACATGGAATAAACCTTCATTTATCAAGGGATGGCAAATTGCTATGGCATCAAGTTAATGTAGTTCAAACTCGTCCTAAACCACATCTGCCACAAAACACTGAAAATTTTTAAATGCATCGTCGTAAGTTTTTCAAAAAAAAGTTAAAGAAAGAACTACACTTCTTTGCAACGACAGTTCTTTCGTCAAACAAACTTCACTGATGAACACGCTAAATTCCTTCCTTAAAATTGTCTTCACCGAACATTAAGTGTTTGAATTACCAGCAGATCAACTTCTGATTCAAATTATATGTAATGCTCTAGGAAGATTTGCATGTATATTTCTTCTTTCAAAACATGCTCTTGTCTTCTCTAAGCAACGCATTTTCACAAGCACCACGAGTGAGTTCGCCACCTCTCCGTTTTAGGGCATCCTTTCTGGTTATCTTTACTTACACAGTGGCTAATCGGCCGTAGAAATATTTTTTGCAGCTATTGATCGTTTTCTTTTAGCATGTCAATCAAAATCGCTATGATGATACTTTCTGCCACTCGGCCGTTACTTATCGCACCAACAACAAGCTAAAATTGCATATACTTAGTAATTTTATGAAGATTCTGAATGGAGTCTAACCTATCAGTACCTTCTTAATGCCCACGATGTGTCTTATCAATGATGCTTTGACTCAGCTTTTATCAAATGGTGATAGAGACCTTTCTAATGACCTGAACAGACATACACTCGAATTGACCTCAGGTTTCATCCACAATACTGGTATGTATCTTTCTTTGCCACAATATGAAAATTGCAAGTTATTATAATACATATAAAAATAGATACAATACAATGAAATATGAACTTTAAGGCTAAACACGTAAAAGGAAAACACCCTTAATTACAGTGGTAGGGATAGCATTTAAGGGTCAAGCTGACCTTATTTCCCGACTGGTCGGTTTGGTTAGCTCTTTTGAAACTTCAGTTACGTACTAAGCAACCACCATTGCCCTTAACAAAAATGCTGTTTTTACTTTGTATATTCTGTTTCACATTTGATATCCGGCATCTTTATTCACCAAAAATTTCAAGAAAGAGTCGCGCTTGTGATATTGTGTTGTTCACCACAACCCTGACCCGACATCTAATAGCAGCGTTGGCTGCAGAATAATGCCAAAGAATCTGCAAGCTCCGATATCTTTCTCTCTTTCTCTCTGTAATTTTTGTGGAAACATCGCATAACCTATTCTTTATCAATACAATAAAGAAAACATACGAGGCAGTGTCATCAAAGCCATCTTAATCGTCTCTAATTCCATGGAATGATTGCGTGTTTGTTGACTTCGTTTTGGTCTTCAGACAGCGGGCGGGGAGAGTCATCTCGTAATGCAATGCCAAAAGAACTGAACTGACTGAAGGAGTGAAGAGTTGCGTGACAGGCGAGGGAGCAAACGCATCTTGTAATGTCAAGAGAATGAGAAATTTTATTCCATTCCATATGATGGTGCAGCTTGTTTCCGTTTCCCAAAGCTGCACTCATTAACAAATGTTATTGCCAGTATCATACAGAATCTTGTTAAGTGTCCATTAGTTTTGATCGTTCGTAATGTAGCTGGCTGTATGTCTTGCAAATACTTATGACTGAGATGAACAAAACTATTTAGTTTAACGTATCGTCAGAGGGCAGTCATCGCATTCTTCGCTCTAATGAGACAAACTTGCAGATACCTCTGCTGAGAACAAGCACTGGCCAAAAAACATGTTCGTATCGTGGAGCAAAATTATGGAATGAGCTAGATAAGGAAACTAAATTGGCATCGTCCTTGGCTACCTTTAAAAATCCATATCATATTTTCAATTTTAGTTCTATTTTGCTCTTTTGTACAATGTATTATAATTCTCTTTAATTTAGGCTTTTCTGTTTTTTGCACAGGTAATTCTGTAAAACAGTTATTTGTTACTGAAATTTGTAACCTGTATAAATATTTAAAAATGAGAAATGAAATGAAATCGTCCCTGTTTTGTTGTACAGTGGATGGATCATTACAATGCAACACAAGACTTACCGTGAATTAGACTTGTGACGATGAGTCCCTTATATCCCTGCAGTAAACCTTGCTCCAGAGGGACTCATAATGAAAAAGTGAAGAACTTGGCCCTATTTTCTTCAATCATCAATGGAATTATGAAAGAATCACGGCTTCGAATCGCCATCCCGTGGGAGTGTTTTCAATTCTTCAATCGAATCGAACATTCTATCACATTTACACCTTAACAATAGTAATTCACAAATCTTGCAATCTGATTGGTACGTTAGGAATTGCGAAGTTTGGGCCTAAATAGGGCCAAGTTTTTCAGAGTAATACTATGAGTCTCTATTGCCTGAAGCGCCATCATCAAGTCAAAGAGCACAGGGCAACAAGAGACTCATCGTCATCAGTCTAACCGTGAATATCTTTTGAATGAAATAGAACTAACCTCTCTTCCAAAGATCTTGACAAGCATGACATTGGTCAAACAATCAGGAATGCCAAGAGATAAACCATAGCTCATGACAAGGAATACCATGCCAGAGAATTTGTGCAATGTTGGTATAAAGGTGATGCACATTGCATTACTTACAAGGCATACAGATATCACCAGGTTTGTATCGACTCTGAAAAGTAGGAAAGCGTGTAATGAGAGTGAGTCACAAGTATGGTTGCTTAGACACTGCAGCTATGTTTCAGCATGTGTGCTCCTGAGGAGGCAAAATTATATATTTCTGTCGAGGAGGTATCGTCCGATCTCTTAGGCTAGCCCCTCCTCCGTAGTAAATATTCTTTTCTCCGCATGAGAGCAAAGCAGTGGAAATGAAGCACAGTTGAAGTGTCTAGCCACCCATGCAAGGGATTCCAGCATTCATTGAAGTGTAAGATTAAGATTATACACCTTCTACCAAGCTTTACCAAGCAAGCATTGGGTCTAAATCTTTAAAGTGCCTATCAGAACGAGTAGAAACTTTTATATCCAAAGACCTTCCCAGAGCATTGCATATAATTTGGATCAGAAGTTGATCCGCTAGCAATTCAAACACTTAATCTTCGGTTAAGACAAATTTAAAGGAAGGAGGAATTTAGCGTGCTTATCAGTGGAAGAAGTTTGTTTGACGAAAGAACTGTCGTTGCAAAGAAGTGTACTTCTTTCTTTAACTTTTACACGTTTTTTTTATAAGAAACCGGTTTATAAGAAACTAGTACTAAGAAGGCCAAAATTTTAAGAAACTCTAGTACTATGTCTGAGAAGTGCTAAGAAACTTTTCAAAGTTAAAAGTATGGATTTTATAGCGAATAGATCATTGAACCTTCATTCTTGAGCAATATTATCGAAGCATTTGTGTTTTCAACATAACAGAACACTGTTTATTCCTTTATGATGTTTTAAATATCAAGAAACATAGCTGCCGCAGTGTTAACGACCACATTGCTAATTCTGCATTCAGACAAGTAAGAAACCAATTAAGAAACTTTTAGTACTAAAATCGACAACATTTCATGTGAAATTAAGAAACTTTTAGTTCTATGGCCTGATCCTAGTTTCTTATAAAAAAAAGGAGTATGTGAAAAACCTAAAACCTAGAAAGATGCATTTAAAGGACAAGTCCGGGGTTGATAAAATCATTGTTAAAAAGCAACCTTACTAACTGCTGAACATTAATCGTGAGTTCTTTCCAAGTTTTGATGCCTCGAACTCTCATAAATTGGACGATGAATCATCGGTCGCCATTATTTATTTCGTACGAGTATGCGAACGTGTGATAAGGAGGCTAGTAATGCGGGTGGCACGATATCAACACATTTGGCAGCTTCGTTCAGGTCAACGTGAAGTGACGTCATATAAAATGACGTCATTTCGCACTTCTTAGCAGATTGAAATGTGTTGTTTCGCAGATTAAAAAAAAATTGAAAAAAGTACTAAAAACCATTCACAACAGTGTAATCTCTTGAGTAATCAACAATCATAACAACCCCAGACTCGTCTTTTATGAAACCATGGACACTTTCTTAAAAAGAATGATACTTTTCAAAATGGCAGCAATTTTTCTTTCCTTGAACAAATTGATGGAAAGCTAGGCAATGATTAGAATGATTGCGAATCCTAAATTGATCGAAAGAACATGATACAATCTTGTCTTGAATTTAGGCCTGGTTTGAAAGTTTCTTTGAGGGCTTTCGTGAGAAATCCCTAATAATTTCAAAACGAAGTGGCCAATTTCAGTCGAGTGAACCTTGAAATAGATTTGAACAGGTCAAGCATTAAAAATCATAATTTCCAACACTATCATCATGACATCCAAAGAGCAGTGGCGTCTCAAATAAGGATTGTTTTTTCTTATTCGCCACCAAGGATTAGATGAAGGTGAAGTTGCGGCTTTTAGCGTCAAGCGCTGGGGTCGCAGAAGCAGCTATGCGTTAATCAAGTCCGCGAAACCTTGTCATGACGCTTAAGTCGTGGGACTCTAAAGATATCGAGCCCTGTTCACCTAACTATTCTGTCTGCGAAGCCAGAGAATCACACCACTGCGCCACTCAATGCCTTCGAATGATTTCTGCATCGGCAAAACGATAAGAAATAAGACGGAGAGATGCTGTACAGAATCCCCAAAAACTCTTACATAACAAAATCTGGGAAATGATTCACTTTAATGATACTAAACTGAAAGCTTTTTGGTTCATGACAAATGATCTAATTCATAAATAAACAGACTGGTATATTAGAATTCTTCATTTTCATTGCAAGTTTCAAGACGACAGAGCCACATATCAAAGAAGGATTTATTTCCTCACAGAAATTCAGCAATGAGATTGAAGCATTGTTGTTTTAAAGCAGCTGGCATACTATGAATAGATATCAATTTTCTAATAGAATTTTAGCGTAAGCTATTTAGTCAATAATTTTGTTTCGTGGTATATTGCATGCTATGATAACTTGAAGCCGTGTTTGTGAGCAGTTCTAAAAAGCAGCTGGATAACTCAGAGTAATTATCATTCGTTGAAACCATATGCAAAAATCTGGTTCCAAAACGACTTTTGTTTATATCCAAGCTGAGACGGAATCCTGTAGAGGTAATTTAATGGCCTTTGTGTGACAAGCCGGCCTTTCTATGGGTTGGTACTGTGAAATCAGCTCAGTTTCCCCCAAAATCTCAGTCACATTCCGTCACCTAGATCTGATCTGTTTACTATAATGTCGAGCAAATTTAAGAGCAACAGACCGATGATCGCCGATGCTCTAAGACAATGATTGGCGATGAATTACGATTTAATCAAAACCAGGCTTAATGATATAGTGTAGATTTCTTGTTGTACAGGGAATCACATAGGTCAATTGTTTGTAATGTAATGTCGGGCTCTAAGCACAAAAAGATGGATCATCGGTCGTCACTGCCGTAGTTAGAGGGCCTGCTCTGGTTTCGAGAAAATAATTCAATTTTGAGTCACGGCTATAAAGAAGCTAATATCATAGAACTGCAAAATAGAACAAACGAAGGCCCTGTCCGCACGTATCCGGATACTTTTGAAAACGCATCTTCTTTTCTCCGTTTCAGGTTAGTGTCCACACGTAGACAGCATTTTCGGTCAACAAAAAACGAAGTTTTTCGGAAAAGCTCTCCATAATGTTTTTCTTAAAAACGCCGTTTTCCTATTGTCGTGTGGACGGGTGAAAGCGGAGCTCTACGAAGGTACTAGCGTCTCAGCGTAGATATACCGCCCATCAGGCATGCGCTCGGATCTTTGGGGATGACCCGACGGCGATTTGTTTTTCTGTTTTTGAATTTCGAACACCAGAGCGTTTCTGTGTGGACGGGGATGTTTTCGAAAACGCTCTTCGTGTGGACTATTTCTAGTTTTCTATTTTAACTTTTCTACCCATGGTAGCCCCTCAGTCCAGGACTGATTTACAGGGGACCATGCTAGAATATACAAAAAATATTCAATTAAATTAACGTAACAAAATAAAACTAATCGATAACAGAATTACAAGATCTTTTTTCATACCAATGAAAATAGATGTGTTTTCACGTTATCCGGATACGTGTAGACGGGCCGTAGTCTCTCCAAACTTTACGAATTTAGGAACATTCTATTGACATATATACTCTTACCATTCTCATACCATTGATAGAATACTCATACCAAGGCTGATTAGATACCACAGTTGTGATTTAGCTTTCTTGCTTTTACAGAGGAAAATTTATTTTGTTCTGCGGAGGAGGTCTCGAACGATTGAACGGACCGAAGACTATTACACTCATTACATAGGTCACTCCAACCTCGTTCCCAGGGTGCTCTTACGTCATACACTTTTCACAAAGCCGAATGAACACTCTGGTACACTTCGATCAAATGCATCCAGAATCTGGGTGCATCAGCAGCCATTAGGGATTTTAGGGTTTCCTAGGCAACGCTAATCGACGGAAAATGGCCGTTGCTCTAGAGCTAATTCTGCAGTAGATAAATCGAGAAACTAGAAAACAAACACTTTCAGGACCTTATTTCAGCTTTTTTGAAGGCATTTGAATGATAATCTGGGGTTAGCAAGAGTGTTTAACGTGAAAATAAGCATGGCTTGTTTAAGGAGACTTGCTTAAGGAGACCTACGTTGAAAATTAGAGAAACTTTCACCGCAGCTTCCAAAATGAAATGGCTCGTTATTCTTGGAATTTTGGAAACAAATTCCAAATGATGGTTGGAATAGGTAAAATTATGGTTTTACGTCGCATTTTGACACGCCACGGCCGTTCACCCCACGCAAAACGGAGTTACCGCGTAAAATGGTGAAAAGCCAATCAAATCGCCGAGCGGCCTTTGTATCCCAGAGTAGAGGTAGAGCAATGCACTCACTCTGAGGACGAGATTCAAGTCACTCTAACCTATGCACACTGTTGTTGTTGTTGTTGTTGTTGTTGTTGTTGTTGTTGTTGTAGCTAGCGACAAATAATCTTTGGGAGGAGTCAAGAAGATTTCTTCATTTTTTCCTCCGGTCTTTGTCGCTACCTCCAGCGTAGCAGTATATAAATTTTCCTCAGCAGAAGCATGAAGCTACAGCAATTAATCACAACGGTGGCATTTAAACTCCGATGCTCATACCTTGCCGCCAAGAATCCACCAATCAACGTTCCAATCAGCAAACCGAGGTCATGAGAGAAGAACAGCCAGCTCATTGTTTTTAACGGTTTCATAACGAGGCAGCTAAGTTCGATTAATGTTGGGCCTATCAATTCATCAGTCATGCCATACAACATGAAAATACCACAATAACAAAGAATCAATGCCATGTGCCTCTCGCTGTCGACAAGTCGCTGCCATACTGTTTTCTGTCGTCGAAATTTCTCCTTTCTTTCTCGCTTTCGAGTTGATTGCGTCCGTTTCTTTTTACTTGCTGCGTCCATGGCAACTACAGCTACAATGTCGCCTGTTTTCCCAGTCACAGAAGTAATGGTAGTTTATACAGTTCTCTTCAAACCACCACTAGCCCCTGACAAGAAAGAAATAGTTATTTCTAAAAAAATCAGTGAAGACACAATAAAAGTACTGAAGCTACATTTAAGAGGAAGCTTTCGTATTATCGCTAAAAAGACCGAAGATTTTTTTTGCAAAATTGTAAAGTTTATATTACTTTCAAAGAAGAATGATTTCATTTACTTTGAATTCTATACATAATCGGTTATACACGAAATGGAAACCAATTGTCACAAAGTGCTGTGTTCAGTCAGGATCCTCAATTATGGCCCTGTTCATATGAGAAAAACACCTTACCTGCCATACCCAGAGCTGAGAAGCGAGATAGAGGAAAGTCTCTCCTCTATGAAATCAGAATGACCTGACCAATGAGAATCAACGAATAATTTCATTTCACCTCACCATACTGGCATACTGGTGGTGTTTCGCGTATATGGAAAATTTCACCTCACCCACGTGACATCCTACCTCTAGTGAGATGGGACTTCATTGTGCCGGTGGTGTTGTGTTCGTCATGTAAACGCGAAATGGTTATATTTACAAAGGTTGTATTTAGGTAGCTCCATACCTACTATTATGAGTTTCAAAACAAAGAATTCTATTGGAAGGTGAAATCTCACATCTCAGCCCCGGGTCTGGCAACTGAGGTGTTTTTTCCCATATAAACAGGTCCTAAGAATATCAACATTATCGAAGGAACTAGGCAATGCTTATAAATAAATAATTCGTCGAAGACCGATGTTTTAAAGTATAGTATTCCTAGAGAAGTTCCTCTTTTCATTTGAAGTTTATTCAATTTGTTCAGAGAAAAACGAGAAACCAGGTATTTCATTTCAAATAAGGATAGTCTCATTCCTCACTTTGAAACTTCAAGTAATTCTTCAAATTTTCTTAGTTATAGTTGAAAATATCATCAAATAGCCAAAATATCCGTATAGTTCGTTAGAAAGTGCTTTTCTCTGTACTATTTTGCATGAAATATATCATCCAGATAGAACGAAACAGTTGAATTTCATTATGATGACCCAGCTTAGGGACCGTCCGACATGATTAGTTACCCAATAAAATCTCTTAAACATTTTGATTCGTGTATTCACAAAAAGCAGTGACGTCATGAAAGCAAATAATCTGTGGGAGGCCTGCCAACGGCCAAAGCTGCTGTTTTTGGAATTGGGGAGTCAATCAAACACAAATTCTGAGTCTTAAATTCTGAGAAAATCCTAAACTCGTTTTCTAGCATTGATTACACCAAGCCAGACTTCCCTCAAACTAACTTCAGGTTGTACTACCCAGTAACAAGTTCAAAATTTCGAAATTTTTTACTTCAATTATAAAGATCAAATAAAAACCGCAGATTTTGTAAAGGAACTTTGTTTTTTTTGCTAGCTGTTACAAATTCGTTACATTGTCTCTTTTTTGAAGTGGTCATGCAATTTTCCCTTAGCAACCGCTTAGCAACAACTTTTTCGAAGCTGCTCAAATTGATTAAATTTTGCTGCAGTAGATCTTAACCAGCAGAGCAAAGATGTTCAAAAGGACACTGACTATTTTAAAAACATCGACAAAACATCAGGAGACATAATCTTATTTCATAAACACTTTGCATTTAACTACAACCAAATTGGCTCATCTAATTAATTACGAATCAAGAGTTTTGTTAGAATTATTTTCAAAACATCTGTGCGATTAAATGAAAAATCCTGACTCGAAAATGTCTTTATCTTAAAACATGAGGATTTGAAATTGTAAAACAAGCGATTTTAAATTGAGTAAAATGGGTGCAACACTCAAATCCGCTAAAAATTTTCTAGACGGTGGCTCTGGCTGGCTTGTAAAATGTCCGAAGATTATTGCCAAATTCCCATAAATCGTAAGTGTTCCACATGATTAACAGCGCAGACGAATGGGTGGCTGAATGGGTCACATACGAGATCTGAACTTTCGAGCTGCACTTGCGCAAAAAAACACAAGCTGTGGTGCAAGCGGTGCATAGACAAAAGAACCGGGGGGGGCACTGGGGGCATGTGCCCCCAAGATTTGGCAATAAAGAAAGAAGTGGCCATTTCATTTTTAGAAATGCCCCTTTTTTCTAAAGGAAAAAGTGCACTCGAAGCGCCGTGGCCCCTAAGTTGGAGTTGTTTCCTACGTCCCCGAAGCTACGATCAAGATGGCACTGAGCAAGATACACTGAGAAAAAGATCACAAGCCATCATAGACACTATATTCAAATCTTCTGCCATCCAACGGAACCATTTATTAATTGTCTTTATGACAACACGGATCCTTTGCAGGCAAGTGGAAATTCAAACAGTCCGAAAATCAATTCGGTTTAAGTGGTAAATATGTATCATGACTACAGTGGTTGACTGACATTCGTTCAACTACTACAGTGTTGCCCCATGGTTTGGCTATTTTGTAGCAAGGCTGCCAACAGTACCATCAATTGAGTGCATAAATGTGCTTTAAGGGTTTTGTACAAGGATTTTGAATCCTCTTTTGAATAACTTCCATCGAGGCATGATGATTTTACAATGCAGGTAAAGAACCTCTAGAACCTGTTATTAGGAGTTTAAAAAAAGTCCACCTCTGGGAATTTCCTCAGAGGTCACACACAATGCAATCTGGGGTAAACCTATAGCTTTGCTGCGGAATACCCTAAATGATGATGCAAAGAAGATACATTCAAAGATACAGATAAAGATAAAGATACAGAAGAAGAAGATACAGATGAAGGAGATACTTAAAGTCTTGAATTTCAAGTCAGTCTTTCATTGATGGAATAAAGCAAGAATTTTTCAAATTGGTCAATTACAAAAATTTATATAATATTTCAAAGTGTGCAACGTTTTTCAATCAACACGTCTTCCTAGCTGTGGAACTGTGGTATCACTGACTTTCGAAGAGCTTAAATCTCTAAGTCTTCGAAATGCAGGTTGTAGAGTTCTGTTAACTTTCTTGGAATTGAATTGCCTGAAAGTGGCCGTCGTAGGGGCTGACGAATAAGATCTTAAATTAGCATAAAATTAGAGGTAAATCTACGAATATTTGTCCGCGGTTTGATTTTGGGAAAATTCTACAAATTTTGACCGTATTCACCTGATTTAAGGCACTGGAATTAGCTTACTCTCTTTCGGGTCATGAGCATGAAAAGGAGACAGTCGTCGGCAGCACAGAGCCCAGGTGACATAGGCATAAAGTGGTAAAATGTTGTGACGATTTCATCTGAATTTATAGGCGGTTTTACGGTCTTTCTGAAATTTTTTGGAAGTTTTACGGTTTTTGTTACCTCATACGACCACCATCTTAAAGAAAATAAGCATACTTTGCTGAGAATCTTCCACGGAAAATTTTGTTATATCCCAAGGGGTTTTGAAAGTGCCAGCACTTCTATTTTCGTAGAAACAATGCATGGAAAAAAATTGAAAGAATTAAAGTCGAGAAAGTGAAGTTGCGTTTTTTTACCGTTAAGAGCACGGGGGGGGGGACCTCGGCAAAATTTCGGGCAGGGGTATGCCACCCACAGTTTCAAAATGTAACCGTTGGCTAGACCGATTTTTGTGAACATGATAGCCTTGGCTAGACTAATTTCTCCATCAAAAGAGCTCTGAGTTGGCGTTTTCTAGACAGAACTTGCCAAATGTTTGGATTCTCTGGACCGACATTTAGGAATTACCAAATTTTGACATCTCTTTGACTAAAATTGCCAAAAGCATATCCTTACCTAGACTAAATTAAACTAAAGTTGCCAAAATGTATACCCTTGGCTAGACTAGAGGTCCAAAAAAGTACATCCTTGCGGGCTGCACGTTCCCAAGTACTTTACTATAGAAGAAACCCCCTTCCTCCGTGGTCAAGGGCTAGGATCGCAGGAATAGCTAAGCACTAATTCGCGACTCCTTGTGATGACACTCAGGTGGTGGGGTCCTATCGGGTATCATACCCATTCCGCCTGTTCTGGTTGCAAACTCAGAGGACTACACTATTGCGCCACAAACCCTCAAAGGTATCGTAAATCCCAAGTCACTAGAGGAAGAATGATGCAATCTTCAAGAAGGCTATAAGTTATAAACGTCTGCAATATGGTGTCAAGCAGAATCTGTCACTCTTTTGGTATCGAATTCAGCAGTATGATGACGTCACAGCTTCGAAGTTATAAATGCCGCCATTTTGAAACTAATTATGATATCAAAAAATATCATGGCAGATTTACAGCGAAGTAATTCAAGATATTTAACTAACAGAAAAACGAAAAAGAATTATTCACCCACCCTTTTTAAAATTTGAGCTCAATGACCACTGCTCGTTCCACCCAAGTAGGTAATTTTATGAATTCAGAACTTATGTGCAGGATGATAGTTTCATACACACCTGAATCAGTTACGAAAGCTCTTCACCATCTTGCAGCCTCTTCAATCCACCAAAAACACAATTGAAAATTTAGCTTCGAACAATGAATGACTTCAGCAAAGTGTTCCCAACAAAGAATCTGCTACGGTTTCTTCATAAGAACTAATTTTGTCCTAATCTCGCCATATGTTTACTTCTGACCTTGTGCTGAGCTGCGCTTATCGTTGGAAACTACAGACTGTAAACTAGAGCGGAAACTCTGTGCCCAAAAGTCGATGCCACGTCAACTAAACTTGTCCATATGTGGCAGAATTTCGAGCTTATATCTGCATTACGTTGCGTGAAGTAAATTCACATTCTGATGCATTTTGTTGAGCTAAAGGCCTTTAAAATATTGTGAGGACATCAACGATGGTTTTAAACGTGATTGTGAGAAGCTTTCGCTTTAATCTTCACAGTACCGTTTAAAAATTAATGCTTTCCTTAATAGCACTTCAAAAAAACCTCAATCTGAGTGTATCTGCAGCTGCGAAGGAAATTAACCTAGACATTCATAGACAGAATCATCGTTGAACTGTGCTGATTTTTCGCAGTCTCTGCAATTAGCGGTAGATGAGAGCGAAAAAACGCAAATGTTTCGCACGAACTATGCACGAACAAAACGATCGAGATCTCTTTGCTAGAATCTCTGGACTTTTAGCTGTTTGTCTCTATCAAGGAGGTAGACTTCCTCCTAACCCTTGCTCACCTTCTCCCCCAAAGCTTCAGTAACTGACGGCAGATGCGAACGAAACAACGCGAGTATTTTGCACCAAAATTCTACGCGAGGAAAATCTCGTTCAAGGCTCTTCGCTAAGTTCTTGTGAAATGGCTGTCAGTTGCTTGTCTCCGTCAAGGAGATAAAACAATCTCTGATCTCCTGCTCCTCCGCAGCTTAAAGGACAAATCCGGGGTTGTTATTATTCAAGAGATCACACTGTTGTGAATGGCATGTATTACTTTTTTAAATTTTTTTCTCTTTTAATCTGCGAAACTACATATTTCAATCTGCCAAGTAGTGCGAAATAACGTCATTTTCTATGACGTCACTTCACGTTGACCTGAACGAGGCTGCCAAATGTGTTGATATATTGTACCATTTACATTGTTAGCCTCCTTATCGTGCCTTCGCACATTCGTACAAAATACAAGATGGCGACAATATTTGGCCTAACTTATGAAGATTCATTAAGTAATTTATGAAGGTTGGAGGCATCAAAACTTGGAAAGAACTCGCGATTGGTGTTCAGCAGCTGGTAAGGTTGCTTTTCAAAAATAATTTCATCAACCCCGACTTGTCCTTTAAGAAATTAACGGTAGACTCGAGAAAAATCATACGAGAGTTCTGCATGAAAATTTCTGCGCAATGAAAATCTCGCGCAAGGTTCTTCGCTCGGTTCTTGTGAAATGACTGTCAGTTGTTTGTCTCCGTCAATGAGATAGATGATTTTCTTTCAAATCAACGATTGCCTTCTCCTCCACAGTTTCTATAATGAACGGCAGAGGAAGCAAAATAACGCGAGTGATTTTGACTTGACATCCTGATTTGTTTCAAAATAGCAGAAACTATTATCTTTGAGGATGTTAGGTCATCAAATTTTCTAAACCCAAAAACATGAGGAGCGACAGAATTCTGCTTGGTATCATATTGTGGACCTTTATAAACAATGGTTTGCATTAAGATTTCGTCAGTTTTTGCTCTATCACCTTAGGATTTGATTTTCAGCTTTGCCAAAATGTTCCTTGAATCCTTTCAACAGAACTTCAAATGTCAACGTTTTTAAGAAAAAGACCAAAATATCAAAAATTTCCACGGCAGATTTGCGGCAAGAAATAAATCCTCAGTTCCTTCCTAGCAATTCAATTCAATGTAAAATGCAATAGAAATTAACAACCACATTTTTGAACGTTTGAAAGATCGAGGTCTATGCTGGACAGTGTATTGCCAGGGGTGGCGCCAGCTTTGAGAACGTGGGGTGGAGAAGAGGTAAAATTTATTGCCAGAAGGCATACCTAATGTTTTTTATATCGTTGTTGCATAGAAATTGATGCTGACCTGAGGAAAGTGGGGTGGAGATGTCCACAGTTCACCCCGTAGCGCCGTCCTTGGGTATTGCTTTGAAAAGTTTACGCTAGGAGAGGGAATCACTTTCAGGCATTAGACTCCACGACAGGGCGTATTTTACAGATTTTCAAGGGCCACCTTCCTGCATGTTCATAGACCGAGTACCTTCCCCGGAGGAGCCAACCGAATCTGCATAGTTCTTTTTGTGACTGCCCCTTCCACACGTCATCGATTTACGACGTATCACAGCATTTGAATTTTTATTTACTTCATGGAAGTTCGAACGGCGAAGTTGAAGGGGGCTTGGAATGTAGCAGCATCTTTGTGTGGACGCGGATCTTTCTTTATGCGAATAAAAAGATGCGTTGTCAAAGATATCCGGATACGTATGGCCGAGGCCTAAGACAGCTTTATGTTAATTCATACGAGCACTTAAAATAGCGTGCATGGTTTTGTAATGAGATTTTCATCAAATAGCAACCAGCCATACCAATTAAGAATATCTACTTATCAACCCAACCGACTCTTAACCCTTGATATATTGTGGTTTTCGGCGAACGCCAGATGCAAACGAACTGTAGAGCGCCTTTACATAGCGTTGTGCAAACACATACTGGGTATAATGTAAGCACTCTCGGTTTGAAAGACCACTGCCCTATGCATGTCCATCTTTATGGCATAAGCGAGAGACTTTGTGTTGAAAAATACGGTAAAAGATCACCTCATATATAGATTATTATTTTATATAAAGATTAAGTTTATTAAAATTGTTTTCTTTCTTTTTCTCATGTCGGTACGTTATTAATTTGCTGAAAGGACCTCGTTTATAAATATTGATAAAATAAAAATGAAATAAATATTTAGCCCCTTCTCTATCAAGCCCCCTATCTAAAAAGTCCCTCCCCTCTGACACGAAACTTCAAATAAGCCCTCCTCCCTGTTAAGTCCCCCCCCACTTATATCAAATTGAATAAATTACTAAATATTCCCCACTGATTTAGCTAAACAAGCTTGCACCTTAATTTTATATGGTTTGGGATAAAGAATGTGTCAAATTTACGTACCTGACTCGTAAAATTAACATTACGACTGCTAGCAACACTACTTGCAGTTAGACTAAAGCTTGGACGCTAAATCCGAATTTGACCCCTAAAATTTTGTATGGAAGAAATTTGGATAATTTCCAAAACGAGGCTGTTAATTGAAATCATACTAAAGGCTTGTTCGTCCTCTGAAGAGCAAACGAAACCGTGCTAATGAATGGTCGGGTCATTGCTGCAAGGCGGAAATCGTGGGGAAATTAGATTTCGACTTTGGGTGACTTTTGGGGCTTTTCCAGGGGCTTTCTCGGGAATATCCTTCATGCTTTGCGTAGAGAGAGGTACCCTGGGTACCAGAGCCTAATAAAAATTAAAAGCCCTAGTACTCAGGGTAAGAGAGAGGCCGATTTAAGCCAGGAAAAAATTCCTAAAATCGACTTAAACTATCGGCTACTGAATGCCACAATAACAAATATTATTACTGCGACATTCGGGGAACTGTAGCACTTCAAACACAATGAGTAAATCTGATTCAGTTGGTAGAATTGATTGCAGCAATGATATGCTGGGACATAAACTGGTTGTTAGAGCCGCGACGAAGGAAACTGCCTCAGATTCACTGCTTTGTCTCCTCTTGGGATTGAGACAGGTTTCACGCTTGAGTAAGTATGACTGAGCAATGACAAAAGGGTGGCATTGCACTACCTGCTATTTCGAGAACAACTGTAATATTTTCATAAACTAAATTAGAAAAGAAAATAGGAAGTTGCATTCTAAAATTACTGGACTTTTAAGTCCAGGAGCATTCTGTAAACACAAATTCGCGAGTGTGAAGATATTTGATGAGGAGCAAGACTACCCGGTGGAGGAAGGCGATTCGTCAAAACAGCTATAAAGGATGAAAATGTATTGCTTGAAGAGAAAATTGTAGTAAGAAATACCGGCTTCTCGTAGGTGATAAAAAGCCTTGTGCTTCAATACACAGGCTGCGGAAGGAACAGCAATCATAGAAACATATTTGTGAAATTTATTCGAAGGCAGATGACTGTATGGGAAGCTGCAAGCGTCTCAATGTGACTATACCATCTGTTGCGCCGTTACTAGATGGTCTATTGTTATCTCGCTGTGGATTCTGCGTTACAATTTGGAGAGCCTATCAGAAATTCTGTTGCTTAATTCTACGAGCCGACTAGAAATGGGTAAACAGTAGCTATCAGTCGTACTAAAATCAAGTGCAACAAAATACAGAACTGATACTGTTGCGAAGAAAAGACTGTTTGCGCAGGGAGCTTGGATAGGAGTGAAAAAGGCGCGAAAATTTGAAAGTGACAACTGTTATAAGAGATCATATGATTGGTGATTTGTTGCATTTGGATGGCGAAATAGGGCTTGAATTGCTGTTGGTATTGGAAGAGAAGCAGTTTCTTTGGAAATCTTACGTTATAAAAATTTATTACGGAAAGTCTCGAAAAAGAGTACGAGAGTTAGCAAAAGGAAAAGAGCAAAAGACACTTAGTCAAAATCAAACCGAAAACAGCGTAAAGTATTATACTGAAAAATTTGTCAACTTTCACGAGTTCTTGCACGGTATTATCGATAAAGAATAATAATGGATGGTAGCAAACCCTCTCCGGTAAAGTCAAGGCCAAACTCAGCTGCATCTACGCCAAAGATTCCAGTCCGGTCATCAGTGATCGAGAAGAGCCGGAAACATAGTAAAAACAATGGACCTGAACATTTACCAGACCACGGCTCCGAAAAGGCTGCATTGACGGAGCACGATGCCATCATTCGTTATGAAACAAGTGACGAATATAAAGAAAGGGTTCAAAGTGACACTGCGGAGGCAGGACCTTCGCAAATGGATGATTCCCAAGCACGACCTTTACAGGAATCCCCATCTAGATCGCTAGTATCGGACTACGAAGAGCGAGAGACTTGTTGCACGTATAAAGTACGGAATAGTTTTATACTTTGTTGTGGGTTTCTATGCTTTGGAGCATCTATGGCTATCATGGGTCCGACAATTTTAGAGTTAGGATGTCTTATTGGCAGTGATGTTGGCTCAATGAGTTGGGTTTTCTTCTCACAATCATGTAGTGCGCTGTTTGGAGCTATTTGCAGTGGATTCATAATCGACAGGTATTAACAGTATGATTTCTCAGAGGCTTACTATAATCGTAAGACTTTTGCTCGTACCTGTATTGAACAGAACATAACTTCGATTCAATACTCTAATTGAAAGGAAACTGTAGTAAGGCCTAGAGCTTCATTTTGTTGTGAGATGAATATAAAAAAATATATCTATGACTCTAGGCAATACAATTCTCGCATATTTTTGCACTTAAACTGCAGCAGACTGTTTTGCGTGCACAACGAATAAGTTTGCTGCCTTAAAATTTCAGAGCATCTTTTGCGGGTAATTCTGTTTATATTCAGTTGTAGAGATGGTTTTATCTGCAATGGCTAGTTTTCTTGTTTTGTCGGGTCATTTGAAATGAATAAACTACGAAATTCTTCTTGACAAACTTGAAGCCTATGGAGTCAAAGGGGCCGAAATGATGAGGTTTAGGTCATACCTTAATGGAAGAAAGCAGTTCTGAAAAGTTAATGGGCAAAATTCCAAACCCATGACAGTACTTTGTGGAGTTCCTCAAGAGTCCTGTCTCGGTTCTCTCTAATTTATCATTTATCTAAATGATTATGAAAATTGTCTGCAATGTTCATCTACAAGCATGTATGCAGAGGATACACATACAACAATATCTGCTAAAGATACTGAAGAGCTCGTCCAAAAAGCAAAGATAGAGCTTGAAAATATCTCAGAATGGATGAGGATAAATAAGTAAGCGCAAACCGCAAATAAAGGGACCAAGTATATGATCATTGGACACCCTCTTAGAACGAATATGATTACTGATCTTGCAAGCTAGAAATGAATGGGACAGAAATTAAGAGAGCACATAAAGTTAAATCTCTTGGGCTGATCTTTAATGAAAGGCTCCACTGGAGCGACCGTTTTAATCTTTAACGGGAAAGGTTGCTGCTAGTTTATCTTTCATGAAACAACTTAAGAGCACCCTTCCCCAGCCTCAACTATGTACTGTCTATAGAGCCCTGGTGGAAAGTCATATTCGATGTGCTGATGTCATCTGGGGTAACTTATCCCGGACTAAAGTGTAAACCCTACAACGCTTTCAGGATCGAGCTTTGTCTTTAATAAAAATGCAAGGATTAAAGATGAATGGCTAGGAAACTGGTTAAAATCGAGGATCTCATATAGTTTGACCAGGCGGTAATGATGTACAAAATCAACAACAAATTATGTTCGAAAGCCTGTGGAATAAATTTCAGCAAAGATGTCAGATCTCTCCTCATGTTGCCAAAAACGTAGGAACCTAGAAACTCCCAAAGTCAATTTACAGAGAACAAAAAGAGTTTTTCACAACACCAGTATTAGCGATCAATTCAAAAGGAATCTTAAAGAATTGTATAGAGCCTGAAAAAGTAAAAGACGACTCTCTGGAAAAACAGCATTCACACTTTCTTGTCTTGTATATCAATTCTTAAATTGATTTTCTCTGTATTTATGTGTTTATTTTGTATTTAGCAGCTGAAGGGATTACCTGTATGAATAACTGGTGAAAAAATTTAAAACATTTGTGGGTCTTGTTTAACTTTAAGTTAACTTATTTCATTCCAGATATGCAGTGGATTACAATGTCTACCTTGCAACAGTAATGACAATTCATGCTGTTGCTTTGGCGATTCTGCCATTTTCAAGAAGACTGGGCACCTTGATTACAATAACATGTATGCATGGTCTATTTGGAGGATTTCAGGATACTGCTACAAATCTAAGAATGATTATTATGCATGGACAAGAAGTAAGTGCCCGATGGGTGCAATGCAGTAGCAAAAGGTACACCACGCTCGTCCATACCAGTCAACAGAATGTACCCTTTCTTCTGACTTTTACGTTGGCAAAAAGGCCCGTTATCACGGACAACGTTCGACGACAACCCCCTCTTAAAGGAGTATTACTGAATCTTGATGTGATTGTTACTGTGCAAAGCATAGGTCCATAGGTTCCAAATCTACTAAAATAGACGGGTGTAAAATCCAATGACCTATTTCTTTAAACTGAATGACTTGAAACAAATTTTATCCACTTTTCCATTATTCTACCGTTGCACTTTTCAGAAATCTCGATTATTTTTTGAAATTACAGCCGCTTTATATTTCAGGTCATTTTATGAAGTGACGTCATCAAATTTCTAAATCACAAACCAGAAGAGTGAGAGAGTTTTGCTTGATACCATATTCTAGGCATTCATAAACTATGGTTTTCTTGAAGATTATTTCATCTTTCGTCAAGAGGCTTAGAAATTACGACAGTTTTAAGATTTTTTTGAACATTTTCTTGAATTCTTAAAAGAGAAGAAAAACACTGTAATTCTGACAATATTCAAGATTTGAGGAAATTTCAACGGCAGATTTTCTTTCAAATAGTTCCAGTTTCTTTTGAGGCTGTTCAGTTCAAAGAAATAGGTCATTGAATTTTACACCCGGCTTTTTAAAGATTTGAAACCTACGTTACTGGGCAAATACCAGTTCTGAGAGAAGGTTTTGCTATTGTTGCACGTTGATGTCATTCACTTCACTGATAGCTCTTTACTGGAAAGCAGTAGAATCCCATAAAGCCAAGGATATCAAACTTGGATCATGTGAAATATACTATGTAATGGGGTCTCGAGTCTATTTAAGTGGTTTTGGGATATTTCCTAAAGAAAAATGCCCCCTTTTCCCAGATTCTAGGTCCTAGGATTCTGCTTCAAATATACCCCTTGGTCAATGACATCATGGATAAGCGTGGTGTCATATTTTCATTAGCACTGCATCCACCGGGAGTAAGTGCAGCTCCAGACACAGGGAAAAGGGGCAGATTTTGTAATACAATAGTTGCATTGGTTCACACATTCAAAGCGATAAACGAATGGACACAAAAGAAATTCTCTCAACCAGTCAATCAAAATAAATACAGCAACATAAGTCACCTCAGCCACAAAAGTCACCTTCGCGTGGTGCGGACGAAGGGTGGTTTTCAAGAGAAATGTGCTTAAGTCTAAAGAGCAAGGGTGAATCCAAAGTTGTGTCTGACGGATTTTGTTTACGTGATTCAGAGGCCGAGCAGAGGGTATACAATTCTTGCATATTTACTACTCAAATGTAAACAATTACCCCTCAGTTCCTGAATCGAATAAACAAAATACGTCATACAGAACTTTAGATTTACCCTTCTTCTTTCGTTATGAGCATATAACTTCTCTTAAATAAGTCCCTTCGACCGCATCAAGTGACAGTTTGCTGTACTGGTTTTAGGGCAACTTTACGGTTATGTTTGTTTTGAATTACTGGTTGAGAGAATTTCTTTTGTCTGCATTCGCTAATCACCTTGAATTGAGGCGTGAACCAAAGCAACTTTAGCCTGGGTACCAGGTCTGGCACCCAGGGAAAAGCAACTTATGCTATTATATTACAAAATCTGCTCTTGTTGAAGCGGGGACTTTCATTTCGTACTTGTGTGTTGTGTGTCAAAAACCAAATCTCCTTAATAGATGGCTGTTTCTTCGTTTTCTGAGAAAGAGATGACGAAATAGGGGGACGAAATTCTGGGGGGATGGTAATTGAGTCTTAGGGTGATGGAGAAGTGCAGCTCAAATCTTAGTGAAAACTTACAGGGATTCCCCAGGTGCTTACATTACATCAACAAATTTGTCACAAATATTTGCATTTGTGTTGTAAAAGTATAACAGCGAGACCCGTCAATGGCGGTCACGCTGTACAACAAATGCTCGCTGGCTTAGTCCAACACGCTGCCGAGGAGTCAAGAGGAAGATCTTCAAGCCATCTTCTTCTTTCAAGCCATTCACTTCAAAGAAATAGGTTATTGAATTTTACATCAACACTCTCAAAGATTTGGAATTTATACTCTTCAGTGGCACTTCGGAGACCGGCTTCTGAAGAAGAGATAAAGCCAGGACGGAAGCCAATCAGGGGCTGGGGGCGAAACGCCCCCCCCCCAAGGAAACCATTTGTCAGAAGATTTTGCTCTCTTTTATGGTGATTAAAATGTCTATTTTTCGAGGAGTTTGGGAAGAAATAATGCTAATATCAGCATGAATTTATTTTTAAAGACGGATTCCAACAAGGAGTATTGAATGTACGGGACAGTTTCGATTGATATTCATTAACTGTGTCTGATTGCAAGGTTGGATTGCAAAAAAGGCTAAATTTTAGTTACTGAGGACTTTTTACAACGAATGTCCTTACAACGGCTTTTGTTGCTGTTGTTGTTGATTTGTTTACATCTTAATTTTACATCGACTTAATAAATAGTCTGCTATGTTGATATGTACACGTAAACTGATCAAAATCGATGGAAAATTGATCGTTTGATGCTTTTATAGTCGGGAAATTTTGGTTCTTCGCATCCCTATGCAGTCATGGCTATCATCGGCCCGTGACAAAGCATTTTTTCTATTCATAGATGTATGCACTCATTTCATGAAACTAATTAAAAAATATCTTTCCCTCAGGTACCTCCCTACCTCCAGGTATGTATTATCTAGCTATCATTCTTATGCAATCGTATTCGTTTAATTCTGCATCTCTTTGCTCTTGGTTCTTGGATAACTTACCTGTATTTGAATTGACTATGGTACTCCCTTTCGCTCAGCTTTAAATACGAGCGATTGAATTTCGCGCCCTTTACATCATCGATTCACTTAGTATGGAATTGAGCACCCATACATTGACCTATACGTCATTACGTCATATTCCAAAATCATACGCAAAATGGCATTAATCGTTGGTAGGCAATTTGCCACGAGAGGTCCCATGTTTTTGCGAATTTCTCATAAGTATGGCGGGAAAAGAACAGCAACAGTCAGTGAGACAATGAGCTTAAAGTAATCTCCTCTTCAAAAGGAGGCCAGGACATTGCAATCACCTTGAATGCGATGCAAGGGGAAACTAGTTCACAAATTTCTATGCCCATGATTACAAACATACCCATGATTATTTATCTATGCAATTTTTACTACGCAATGCTTGGGTTTGCTCTTTTTTTCTATTTTACTAACGTAACAGATTTATATTCAGAAACCTTTCCGCGTGGTCATTTTTCGATCAGTTTTAATTTCTCGCACTTTGGAGTTTGCCAATTCTGAAACCATGTGAATTTAGATAAACGTAAGGTCTTTCGTCTGTTTGTTGTAGCAAACCTTTATCAGGTTTTGATATTAGCAAGTGAATCTAATGACCATGTTAAAAGATCATAGCCACTGAAGCGGGGAAAAGGGGACGGAATAAGTAGCCCCCCCCCCCACAGGAATATGTTTGCTATTTCAAGTAAGATAAGGCTATCTATCTTTTCATGTTATTCCTTCACAGACCCTGTTCTTCTTTTATGGTGCTGGTGCATTCCTCAGTCCACTTGTCGCTGGTAGTTTCTTAAGTGACGAATGCAATAAAGGAGATGCCGATGCACTCAATGAATTTGCGTTTGCCCGACGGAAGCGCCATAATGGAATTGGAAAGTCGCATTGGTATAGTAGAACCAAGGACAGTGGATTGCATTTCTCCGCTGAGAACCCAAATCAACATGAAATAATTAGGATTACGTCATCAAATGTGCATTATTCATATTGGATTATATCATTATTACATGTATGTGAATCACATCTCAATTTACTTAGATCATCTAGGAGAGCTTGGAACAAACGACTCGTTTGATGTCCACCAAGTGAGCCAGAAAACTTCAAACTTTTCAAAATTAATAGCATCAACGGCACTTCACAGATTTGAATAATTCAATACAAGTTAACAGCTGAATGATGGAATTATTTTGTAATTTTTTTGATGTTTTACCAGCACTAAAGGCATAGGTTAATACAATAATACAGAAGAAATTCCATGGCTTTAAGAGTGAAAAAGGGCCTAAAAATTGATCAAATCGCAAGGACTCTCCTCACGCAGAATAATGCATGTTGATATGCAGTCAGCTTTACAAAGTGACCAAAACAGTGAAAAATTTTGAAAAATCATCAAAGTTATTGCGAGTGAAATATTGATTCTGTGATTCCGCGGTCCGAATTTTCATAACATAGCACTTTTGAAACCGAGGCTATCATGTCAGCACTTTGTGCTTGTGGTAATTTCTGCTTTAGAGAGCAACCTTGTTTTGATGCACACTCTGAAATTGCAGGAGCTTGTCACAAAAATTTGATTCTAATCGATTCAACCAGTCTGCTTGCTTAATATTCATGATAAAGCTCCTTTATCATCTGGGATACAGAAATTCATTCGAAATCGAATACCACATTTCATACAATGACACAGCTTACAAGCTATTTTTCTGGTTCGTAGTTGTTTCCTACGAGAACAAATTGAAGATAATGCAAAAAGCTAGCTTGATCGGTGTTAAAAAATTCTGGTGGTCGGTAATGATAGTTTTATAATATATTTTACCATAATTTTTTGATAATGTTGGTGTCTCTCTTTTACTGAGTCATTCAGTAAATAGACGTAGGAACCGGGGGGAGGTTGGGTGGGGGCAATTGGGGCAAAAAGACAAAGAAGTGTCCTATTCATGTTTAGAAAATTTGGTAACATCCCTTCCTTAGAAGATAGGAGCATTTGCTCTAAGAATTCATAATCGTTCCTGAGGTATTCAACAAGGACATATTTAGTAATACAATGGCAACAGTTGCTTTAATTGGCACCTCAATTCAAAGCGATTAGCATCTGCAGACAAAGAGAATTCTCTCAACCGGTAAATCAAAACAAACACGGCCGCAAAAATTGCCCCGGAAGCAGCATGGCAAGCTCCCACCTTGTGCAAGCGGAAGGTGGTTTTTCAGAGAAGTTATATGCTTATAACTAAAGAACTTGGTAAATCTAAGGTTCTGTCTCGCGACTTATGTTGATTTGAGTCAGACGCCGAGAAGAAGGCATTATAATTCTCGGGCATTTAGGGCTTAAATGAACAATTACCACACAGCTCCTAATTCAAATGAAGAAAATCCGCGAAACAGAACTGTAGATTTACCATTATTATCTGGTTATAAGCACATAACATCTCTTAAAAACCATCCTTCACTTGCACAAAGCAACAGTTTGCGCAACTGGTTTCGATGCCACTTTTGCGGTAGTGCTTGTTTTGATTTACTGGCTGAGAGAATTCCCTATCTCTGCAGTCGCTAATCGCTTTGAATTGAAGTGTTAATCAAAGCAACTGTCGCTACAGTATTACAAAATCTGTCCTTGTTGAGGTGTTTCGGATATTGAAAATGAAACTGTTGCCTTGTCATCCAGCTTCCTTAGCTTGTTAGTAATTTGAAAATGTTTCCATTCCAGATACTTGTGACTTTGGCGTTGATTTATCTATACTTTGTTGAGAAAAGAGAAAAACAGCGAAGAATAGAATGGGATATCAATAATTCAATGTCATCCGAGGATGGAAGTAGGAGAGGTAAGAATGTGCAATATTTGGAGTAAACTCCTGGACTTGCCAAAGCAGTAAACTCCCAGAAAGAAGGTGCTTCCTAAATTTTAATACGGGTGGCTCAAACTGCCAGCTGTAAAATTCTACATCAGTATCTCCAGTCGGTGCAGGTTAGTTGCCCAAATACGGAACAGCAAGCGTCACTGCCTATTGTCTTTGCATCGCTATTCTTACCAAAGGGTTATGAAAACTTAGATACCGAGTTTCTTCCAAAATTATGAGTTCTAAATTGATGAAAGCATAGCCATTTTTCAAGCAATGGACGGTAACTACCTATTCCGATAGAGTCCAGAAAAACTAATGGCTTATAAGTTGGAGGACGGGGTGCTATTAATATCACATTTGAAGAAAATTTAGAATCTATTCTTCATATGAAATCTAGGAAAATTTTGTGCTATTTTGGCAGCGTAGGAACTGCATTATAAATTTTAAGGTTATAAACAGTATCGGGAGTTAAAGCACTCTGCCTACTTTGGGATGAGTCTGAATGGTAATTCCAAACCTACCAAAATCTGAAATAATAAACTTCGCAAGGGCAGAAATTTATTTTCTAATCAAACACTTTAAAGCAGCGGGTTTTGCTGATTCGCCAATGTGATAATGAAAATTCGCCAATGAAAAAGCTAACGATTTCACCAAGTCTGGCAAACCTTCTACAAGTTGGAGCAGAAGGTTAAGAACGCCTTGTAAACCTACCAAACCTATCCGTTTGCGCGTTTCGGAGTCAATCAAACACAAATTCTACCAAGTCTACCGCTGCCTCAGTTGGTACAAATCAAACGAAACTTTTCTTAGCTAAGCGGAGAACGTATAACTACCGGGTGAGTTAAAAAAAGTTTAGGCGTTTGGAGGGCTGTGGAATAAAAAGTAAGTGACCAATATTCAAAATTAAAGTGTTAATCTATGACTCAAAGGCTAACTTAGATGACAGAATTTTGTTTGGTAAAAGCAAACATCTGTAAGTCCCAACAATAATCAAAATGCTTGTAAGGGGTTTGTATGGGAATCGAGAATTCCAAATTCCATTCCGTTCTATGATTTGCGTGGCATTGAAGTTTGCATTGCCACTTTTGAGATGCTGAATTCGAATTTCAATAGACGGTAAATTATGGACCAGAATGGAATGTGGAACTTTTGTTCCCAAACATGCCATTTACCAGCACTTTTCCTAATTTCTGGGATTGTAAGATGAGTGATACTACCAAACAAACTTTTCTCATCTAAGTTGACCTTTGACTGATGATAGATGATGACAATTTTGAATATCGGTCACATACATTTTATTCCACAGCCCTTCAAACGCCTAAACTTTTTTTTGACTCACCCGATATAGAAATTGGTATCCGGAGAAACGTTTGGCCTATTTGTGGATACAGCATTTCAACTGATGAAAATTCTGTCTAATTTCAGGATCTACTTCTGCCTCGTACGGCGAAGACACAGTGAGTTCAATTCGAAGTGAAATAGACCCGGAAATCAAAGGTCCTGTGATTTGTATCACCGTTTGGATAGCAATGATGGTATTCATCTCAGATGGCTTACAAGGATCATTTGGTGCATATATTTATACATATGCAATTAAAAGTGGTAATGGTATCACCCCAGATGATGCTGCTTACCTTAATTCACTTTTCTGGGTAAGTAATGAATCCCAGTAATTCAATGCCTTTTCATGTTGCTTAAAACAAGTAGATTTGTGCACATATTCATACCTCTGCAATTAAAAGTGGTAATGGCATTAACCCCCAGATGATGCTGCTTACCTTAATTCACTTTTCTGGGTAAGTAATGAATCCCAGTAATTCAATGCCTTTTCATGTTGCTTAAAACAAGTAGATTTATGCATATATTCATACCTCTGCAATTAAAAGTGGTAATGGCATTAACCCCCAGATGATGCTGCTTATCTTAATTCACTTTTCTGGGTACGTTATGAATCCCATTAACTTAATGTCTTTACATGCTGCAGAAAATGTAATTTTGTGCATATATTCATGCCTATGGAACCAACTGGTAATGGTATTAACCCTCCTCCCTGAATGCTGCTTGCTTTGATTCACTTTCTGGATACGCCATGGACTGCTTTCGCTAAATGTCGTGGCATGCCGCATAAACAAGTAATTTTGTGCATATATTTACCGGATGAGTAAAAAAAGTTAAAGCGTTTGGTAGGCCGTGGAATAAAAAGTATGAGGCCGATATTCAAAACGGAAATGTTTATCAATCAGTCAAAGGTCAACTTAGACGAGAAAATTTTGTTACCTAATATCCCTCATATCATAAACCCAGAAATTAGGAAACAGCTGGTAAAGGGCATATTTGGGAACAAAAATTCCACATTTCATTCTATTCCATGATTTACCTTCTATTCTAAAACTGGCAATGCAAACTTCTATGCCACATAAATCATGGACCAGAATGGAGCGTGGAATTCTCCATTCCCATACGAACCCCTTACAGGTATTATTCTAATTGTTGGCTCTTAAAGATGTGTGATTTTACCAAACAAAATTTTCTCATCTAAGTTAGCCTTTTACTAATACATTGCATTTTAGTTTTGAGTATCGCTCACATACTTTTAATAGACGATTGATCCAAAGATGGCGGCGAGGAATTTCTACCAACAAGCATTCCGTTCTGTTGTCGAATTCCTATAAGATCGTTGAGTAGTAGTAATTCGAGCGCAGTGCATCTTGGTAAAAATACATCGCTTAGCGCAATCGTCTCTTCAAAGGCCCGCAAAACGCGTAAATATTTCCTTGACTCACCCGTTATACCTATGCAATAAAAATGATGATGGTATTAGTTCGGATAATGCCGCTTACCCGAATTCACTTTTCTGGGTGAAGGTTATTACGATGTTTCTCCTACAAGATTTAGCAGTTTTCTCCCTAGCTACAGGTCAACTAATGTTTGCTATTCTTTTACCTGTGCTGAATATCTTTGCTAAAACCATGTGCACGTGTGGCGTGGCAACGCAGTAAATCTTACAACTGTTATAAAATTTCACTTACATATATTTACAGGGGTCTGTGGCACTAGGAAGATTATTTGCAATATTTGTGTCTATCTATGTGTCACCGAAGATTATGCTATTCGTCGACATAGTAAGTATCAGCAATATGCTTTATCTTTCTAACCAGTTACCCTGGGTACCAGTAAACATCGAGTTGCAATCAAAACAAGGACTATACCTCAAGTATAAAATGACGTCAGGGAGCAAGACTGCGCAAAATGATAAAGAAACCTTCTAGAGGAGAGTACCAAAGATCTACCGGGTGAGCCAGAGAAAATTCATAGCATCAAAAGTACTACAGGGATCGATACATCATCTATACGGACGAGACTGATCACTAAAAATTGATGAAAAAAAACTGACAGTTTAAACTGATCAGATTTAACCCTATCTGGACCGGGGGGGGGCTAAAATAGCCCCCCTCCCAGTTTTGTCTGCGTAACTTTTTTTGATAATTTGTAGGCTATTTCTTTTTCGTGACTTTTCCTAACTATCTTTTTCATATCTTCTCTTCAAACTTCGTCACGATATCTTATTCATTTCTGGAAATACAAAAATTTTTTGAGAGAGTAGTTTTATTTTGTGTTTGTTTTACGGCCAAACCCTTTATAACTTTAAACTAGGATAATTCTTGACAGAATGAAGATAACTTAATGAAATTTTCTGTGCCACCCTCAATTACTACGAGAATATGGAAAATGCTCAATTTTTTTATTTTCTTATTGATGACGTAATTCATGAAGTCATATATCTAATGAATTTAGGTAATAAATATAAGATAACAAATTTCATTATTTTTTTAAAAAGCTATGTTTTTATAATAATTTGATGCGTTATCTGATAATTAAACATAAAACAAGAGTAATATTCGCTCTGAATAAGTGTCTACAGTCAAATCGGCAAGACTACTGTTTTTGACCAGAAACAAAGAAAATCGATGATGTCATCGAAAGTACAACAATTACAGTAAAATAAACTAGATATTCGGTCTTTTCACATCAAATTACACTAGACAGCCAAGTTTCATCTATCTAGCACTTATCAATTCGGAGTTCTGAGGGGGGAGGCTAATTTAGCCCCCCCTTCGGCCTGAGGATGCTCAGAAAAGCCCGGTCCAGATAAGGTTAACTGATCCTGTATTTCAATCTGTCAAACCGTTCCATTTTTACATTACTTCAAGGCTCCGCCATTCCACCATTCCAGGAACAACCGAAAAGGGAACCGTCACCGAAAAGGGACTCACGTAACAGACTTGGGGCAATTCTAAATGCAGTCTTGCTGTACCAAAGTGAAAACAGTTTATGATCAATCGTAATTTGCCTTTCCAGGAACCGACGCATACGCATGGGATAAAATGATTCGGAAATTAGCTTTCGCAATCCAGTCATTCAAACGAAACTAAACTTTGAAGTAAGAATATTCAAGGAAGGCTGGTCTGAATGACTGCATAGCAACTAAGCCTGGTTGCCATGTGATCGAAAAAATCGATGATAACGCAAGGTTCGCACGAATTCGTGACCAGCAATTCTTAGTGGTCCTTGCATCATTTGGTTTCCATTTGTCTCAATGATAGCACAGGGTTGTGAATTTTGGTAGCCGAATCTAATTCTCAGCAAATAGGAAGGAACATATGACAAAGAATTTGCAAGTGAAAGGGAGGCCTCGTTTGCTGAAATTCATGCTCATTCGGTTGCTCTCTGACTCAAGGGTCGCTTTGATTGCAAAGGTAGAACATTTGCTATCTTGAAGGCAAGGATCGCTGGCAATGCAATGATCGCTGGCAAACTGAACAAAACAGTTTCCATTTCGACCATGGGTCGCAGGAAACGAAGTAATTGTCAAAATGTAAACCCAAGTATACCTGTGTCTTCATCGTGGTTTCTTCTGCATTTTTGGTTTTCCTTTGCTTCTCTGTCTCAGCTCAACCCATTGATTCAAGTCTGCAATGGCCTAATTCAGTGTCTCTGCAAAAGCGAGACTGCCCTTGTTTGCAGGAAACGAAGTGATTGTTAAAAACAGAAACGCAAGTATACCTGTGTCTTTATCGTGGTTTCTTCTGCCTTTCTTGGCTTTCCTTTCCTTCTCTGTCTCAGCTCAACCCATTGATTCAAGTCTGGAATGGCCTAATTAAAGGTATTTCTGCGTTTACATTTTTCACAATTACTTCGTTTCCTGCGACCCATGTTTCGATTCAACGCTCGCTGGTCTCAAATTCGTGCAATATTTGCGTCACTAGTGATCCTTGCGATCATATGGAACCCAGGTTTATTTGTCCTTTTCCTTTTAGCTCTAGTGGATATTCAATTTGAAAGTTGTAAATAGGTTTATCCAAAGAATTTTTCGTCTTGTCATCACCCTTTTCTTTTCGTTGGCACAAGTGGAAAGCCAGTGGAAAGCCGTTATTTTAAGTCCTTACTAAAATGAATTGTATCCTGAGATAAATATCTTAAAAAGAAAGAAACAAGGAACAAAGAAGTGGGTGAAACTGTGCTTTGTATCTGCAGGCTGGATGTCTCACATCAACGATAGTAATGTACGTCTTGCGACATCATATCATTTCATTATGGATAGGAACAGCTACTTTCGGATTGTGCCTAAGCAACATATTTCCTACTAGTGTATCGATGGCTGAAGGATATTTCAGGCTTACAGGTCAGTATCAAAGTTATGCTAAGTTGCGAAGTGAGCAAGTTAAAAAATCCCACTTCACAACTCAGTAGAAAGCATCTTAAACTCAGGGAGAAGGCACAGAATTTCAAGGGCACTTCTTCACTTAGGTAAAGGAGCACTTTCTGAAACAAACCGGCACTTTTCCGACATTTGTCGCGAGAAAAGCTGTACGCAGAGTTCGGAATGGAATCGCTAAGTTGCCGGAAATGGAGTAGACACCTTACTTTATTCTACAAAATGGCAACCCTTTTAACCCCTTAATATATACCTTGGATCCAATCCCCCCACTTCAGCAGTCTCAGTACTCCCTCCCAGGGGCGGATCCAGACCGATGCAACCGATGCAAATGCATCGGTCAATTTCACATGATCGATTATCTGGAGGTCTGTGCAGCAGAATTTTTATTAGACTCAAAGCATTTGAGGTCTTTCGAAATGCCCCCTTCTTTCTGGTGCAACTGCTCCTAGAAGTAACCTCGTAGCTTCAGACTCAGACACGAAATCCATGGCCGACCATTAGAACATTAGACCCATTATTATCAAAAGAATAAGTGTCCTCAAAACAACTACGGTAAATCCCATTATTATTCTAATCCTCTATTCAATTGATGTGTGACGCGCGTCTCGACAAGGCAACGAAAGCCAACAGGAGAACCTTGCGTAATCATTTTGATGAGTGCATCGGTGTCAATCATAGCAGCTTTGACAGCTACTTTCTTCTCAACAAACGATCGCAAAAATGCATCGGTCCCCAGACCCCTGAGTGGAGAAAAATCAGCGTTTTGCACCGGTTTACCGATGCAGTCCAAAGGTTACTATTGAGCAATAGATTGCCCTCTACTATTATTGTTGTTCACCGTTCGGTTGTCTCGCCTCCTCTCGCCTGAAAGGAAAGTACAGCGTACAGTGCACTTAAGCGCTTCTTCAAAGTGTTAGAGGACCTAATTGTGGTTGATTGAATAAAGTAGTCCGTGGAGGGGAACTTTCCTGGCAACACCAAATCAGCAAACAACGAAATTGGGCCTGTCTGGGCCAAGATGTAAACAGCACTTCGAAAAGCACTGGCTTGAATAGATCTGACTTGAGGTAAATGTGCATATCCTTGTACCTGAAATAATGTTCGAAGTAAGGTCTTCCAGCTAAAACAAAATAGGAAAAGGGCGTTGCCCATGTTTTTCGAGAGTTTGAAGGGCGTGGTCACTCAAAAATTTTCTGGGGGCTTCGCCAGACCCCCTTATTCGCATCGGTCACTCAAATATCTGGATCCGCCCCTGCTCCCTCCGCAAAACGGGATGTAATCGCGCGCATAAGGGTAAGAAGAGAAGATTCCAATCGGCGGATTTCCGATATTGTAATTGCAACAGCTTGGGTGGGGCACATCCCTCCCCCGATTTCTACGTCTCTATGCAATCAAAATTTGATAGCACCAAGAGAATTTGATGGATTTGTCTAACTCAAATTCTGACTAAAAGCCAAAGGACACACTCTTGTGTATCTTATCATGAGAATTGAAAAATAACGGTAAATTCAACTGTACGAAAGTCTTTTGGTTGCAAAATGCCTGAAAACAGGCCCAGGGCACTTGATCAAGTTGTAAGGAATCTTCTCTCGCAGTCTTGCAGAAAAATACGAAGGTGCGTTACACCTCTCTCGGGACTTAGCTAAGAGAAACAGATTTTGAAAACAGTACTGAAGTTTTTCAATCACATGGCAATAAATGTGCAGAAGATACATCTCAACCATAAAAAGATGTACTTGCTTTATCGTTCATAATTAACTCACTGAATAGACCTTTTAGCTATTCTGAAAACGAATGTAGATCGAATGATATTTCAAAGCAATTTGTAGAATTTTCGAATGTGCACAATGGCGATCGAAGCTGTAACGTCACTCTATTGAACAGCGCGTATGAAATTGTATAAAAATATCGCTCGATCCAGGCTCTTTTGTAGAATAGCTAAAAGGTCTATGTTAGGTACTTCTAGTGATTAATTGATTAGATCAGATTTGATTAGCTTGATTTGATTTGATTTGGTTTTGATTCTTATTTGATAGCTGACCAACCAAAGGGTGTAAGATTGACACGTATCTATCTCTCCATAGGGACGATAACGTGCATATTCGTGGTATGCTCTGGATCTGGCGAAATGACAGTTCCTCTCATCATAGGAAAATTGTTTGATGTAATTGGCCCATCTGGATTCCTTGGAATTAGTTGCATTCTCTGTTTTGCTGCTGTTGGAATCTATGTAGCTGTGATAGTAACAGGAAGGGGCTTGGCGAGAAGGCAGAATGAATTAGGTGAGTAAAGTCCAGGGAGTAAAATTTCAAAAAAGCGCGGTAAAGAGTCTGTATGCCTGAAAGACCACGTTGTACGAACAGTTAGTAGAAAATATAGTCATGTTAAAAAAGGACACAGCTCGACACATTTTGAAACTAATGTGCTTTAGTTTGGAAACATCTTTTTAATTTCTACCAGATGTCATAAAAGTAGTTCTATAATCACCCATTCTCGTTCCCAATATCATCCACCCTCGTCTCCAGGGTGTTCTTACGTCTTACCTAGACTTAAGCTTTTTCGTCCTTTGTTTCCATCGCTCTTTGATTTGTTGATTTGAATTGGCTTATGGATTTTTGCATTTGAGATGGAAATGTAAAGATATATCTGTGCACTCAGGAACGAGGCTGAGATGTCTCAAAAGCGAGGCAAGCAACCCTCGAAAGACAGTGAAAGACTCGATGATTCTTGCATTGAGGAAACCTTCATCTGGCTACTTGTGGCTTTTGTTTATGGCTAGTATCAATGAAAACTTGAATCTTTAAACGTTTTGGCATCGGACGCCCGAGCCGGCAACTTATGCCCGTCCTCCATTGCCTGGAGCACTCAGCTTGTTGCCATGTTTCCATATGCAGACATGAAATCGAAGGGAGAAAACGTCGTCCTAATTTTCAATGTGAAGGTCCATGAGTCGTAATTTGAGCGCTCATCAGTCTATCAATAGCGGTAACTACGAATATGCAATGAGTCTAGCTCAAAACTATTGGAACCTAATTACGGAGTCATTTCCTTTCAGTGCTTAGCCGCTCAAATTCACAAGGAAGTTTGGATGAAACTAAAGCATTACTAGCTGAGGATGATCAAACACCTAAAGATGGACAACTGGAGATTCACGTTAGCTCAGATAGTAGTGGGGAAGGAAAGGCTATCGAAAAGAAAAGCAAAACAGAAGAAGAGAAGAATGATTAAAAATAAAACATGAATTACTGCAATTTTTCTAAAAAATTGCTGTTAGATTATTTATATTTTTGTATTTAATTAATAGGTTGTTATACAAATGGTTTTTACTAATATGACTGTTTGTGAAATAAAAAGTACTTTGAATGTGGATAGTTGTTATATAGGCATCAGTATATCAATTTATAGAGAATTGCAGCATTTACTGAGCATTTTTCGTCTGATGTTGGTCAAGTCAACAAGGGCAGATTTTGTAAGACAGTAGCGTCAGTTGTCTTTGATTGACACCAGAATTTAGAGTGATTAATGATCGACACAAAGGGAGTTTCTCTTAACCAGTAATTCAAACAAACAAATTTGCAAAACTTGCCATGAAGTCAGTAGCGCAAACTGTCGCCATGTGCACGGGAAATGTGCTTTTTAAGAGGAGACTTGAGTTTCTGGCAAAAGAAGAATGATAAATCTAAAGAACTGCCGGGCGAATTCAGTTTATTTGATTAAGAAGCCAGGTAGAACGCACTGCAGTTCTCAGAATAAATCCACCGAGCAGATCTCCTACAAAATCACGACTTCTCTTTAAAATATCTTTCGCGTTCACAAGGCAACAGTTTGCCCTTGTTGTTTCAGGGCAATCTTTACGGTTCTGTTCGTTTTATATTACTGTTTGAGAGAATTTCCTTAGTCTGCAATCGCTAACTGCATTGAATTTTGCCGACAATCAAAATCAATTATTGCTATTGTCTCCACAAAATCTGTCCTTAATAACATCAGGAAGAGAAGCAATGAAATGGGGACGTTTCAATGGGGTCCTACAGCCGGCGTGCTTGGCACATAGCATCTCTTCGTTGCTGCCACTTCAATAGACCTTTCAGCTGAAAGAGTGTGGATTGAGCGATGTTTCGGTGCGTTTTTATACACGTGGTTCGATTGAGTGGCATTAGAGTTTCTATTAGTATTGTGAACATTCGAAAATTTTACCAAATGTAATGTAATATCGTTCGATCCGCATTCTTCTTTAGAATGGCTAAAAGCTCTATGGACAAGTCCAGGGTTAGTATGACTGATCAAGAAGTACGAGATCATACTTTTATGAACAGTGTATCGTATTTTTTCCATGAACTCATGCTAAACGCAAACGAGGTGGCCCTATTGTTTCCTGCCTTTTAATCGCTGCCACCCTCTTAATCGTGTTTTGATGAAAACTCGGGACGGCGTTTGACCTAAATTCGCAGAGTATTTAACTACTTTACAGAATGTCAGTATTTGGAGGAGTGTTGCGGCAGATTGGCACAATTGCCACAGTGGTCTCTTTTAATATTTCTCGCACAGCATTATTCCCTGTAGCAAAATCAAGCTCTAAAGTCTATTTACAACTTGACACTCCCTAGAAATATTAATGGAACTTTTCTACAATGTTCTATCCATATATGCTATCTAAATGAGAAAAAAGGAACAATGACTTCGAGCTCGTGTAATAGTTCCTGTTTAATCCTGGTAATGTCGAGAAAGTTCAAGTTCATGTTTAGATTGCATATCAATTTCGTGATCATCCACGACAAGGAGTTCATTTGTGAAGGCAGCAGTTGGTAAGCTCGCCTTTGGCATTACAAACACCAACCCAGGAGCTGTCCTTTAATGGTCCGACAAATGGAAAACTATGAACAATGCAACAAAGGCGACCACAAAAAGACCCTACAAATATGCATTCCTAAGCATGCTGGCTGCAAAGACCCCTTTAATTTTCTTGATAAATGTTGCCTTATAGGTGAACAACACTACCAGCCCTTTGAAAGTGTAAAAAGAATCTCAATGCACCGCCAGGACCCTTTCCTTTAAAACCTGCTTGATTCTGACATTGCTGTAGAACGAACGAAGTGCTGTTTTTGAAGCAACAACTCATTTTGCCTTTCCTATATTTCATATTTCATATTTGATTTGTTTGATTTGATAATTCCTCTGCCATGAATCTGCAAAACACTTGTCAGAATGACTCAAACGAGGTCTGAAACTCTAAGTTGAGGCCTGACCTATGCAACTGTGAGAACAACGAACAACCGTAGTCACAGCTCCTCAACAGCAGCCACGCAAACGCAACACACCTCGTTTATAACTATTGTTCCAGCAAAAGGAAACCTGGACTTGCTACAAGTCTCTCTCGCGGCAAAATGGGAGCAGGAATAAAAGCGAGAGAGACTTGTAATACTTGGTAGCCTGGGTCTTTGGCTGGACAGGATTCTGTCCAGTCGGCATCCTTTTACCAAAAGCCAATATTCCATCATATGCTTAGAAAGGACAATGACACAACAGAGCGAGGCTCTGCGATGTTCTTTGACAATGGCCGACTCAAGCTTCGATGAAACAGTTGACAACAGCCCCGTCATTTTGAAAATGGAAGCACGGCTCGATAGCTTATGAATATTAATGAGCATGCCAAGTATTACAAGTCTCTCTCGCTTTTTTTCCTTCTCCCGTTTTTGCCGCGAGAGAGACTTGTTGCAAGCCAAAAACCATAAATGCTCAAAATGTTGGTTTACCTTCTCAAGGTGACAAGTTCATTAAAAATAGTTTCAAATACTAACAACACTTCTTATGAAATTAAGAATGATGATGAAAATAGAAAAGCATTAAATATAGGGAAAGTCTGTCTCCAAACAATGTTAGCTGAGATTTGCGAAAACACAAAATTACTGATACACAACGCTTCAAGTACATTTTCACATGACATCTAATTTGAGACCTCATAAATAGAGAAACAATGTGCCATGTCGAGAATCAATACTGATTTGAAACTGACCCAGCAAACTAATCTGAGTTTATGATCGGTTTGAAATTCAATCATTTCGCTCTGCGGTCGAAGCCCTTGGAGCGCTCAAATGATGCAAGCGAAACTAAACTCAAGTTGACCTGAAATTCGTTTCGGTTTCTCAGGTCAGCCTGAGCTTTCAGGTCGACCTGAAATTTTCTTCTGAGCAGAAAAATTTTAACTTCGACGGGGTGAAATGACTTTTCAAAACACATTTGATTGGCATTCCTTGCCTTCCTTGGTTGTTCGGGATACTATCAGTGAATCAGTGAAAGTCTTTCAGATTTTCTCCAGAAGAGCCAGACGCCCGTGGAAGCGCTTTGGAGTCTGCGCAGCATCGATCGCAGGTCATCCCCCTTCATCCTTCCTTTGTGAAATTGTGCATCCTCAAAACACTTCACTCATCCTATTGATCAGCGAGCCAATCAGATTTAACGTCTTTTCCTTTGTGATTTTCAAAAGGGGGAATTGGCAGTATCGCGAACAATTAGGCAATCAATACAATTATTACTTCATTCAAAGTCAACCAGCTGGATCTAATGTTATGAAGCAATGCCAATATCATCTACAAAACAATAGCAATTGTTCTGATCGTCGAGGGAACGCGCGCATTGCTTTATATTTTCAAACCGATCTCAAAATCTTATGCGAAGGGAAGGCAAATTAGTAACATAGCCAAATTTCAAACCGATCTGAAACTCGGGTCGGTCTGAGTCTTCTCATGTGAGAGGAGCCTCAATGGAAGTGGCGTATCAGTAATGACTTGAAATTAACTCAATGGAATCTTCGACTTTTGGACAGCCCAAAACATTGCCTTTCCACAAATCTCAACTAAGGGTGTGTTTGATTGGTAATTCCAAAGCTCTGAAACGGTAGACTTTGCAGAGATGGAAACGCAATTCCCAATCAAACACAAAATTATTCAAAGCGGCAGGTTTCAGATTTATCCTAAAGAAAGCGAGGTTTCCAGTTGAAAAGCACGATTACGAGTGTGGTGCTTGGCAAGAAAGATTGAAGTTACCAATTATTTAGCAATGCAAGCTTATTCGCCTCGTTTTCAGAATTTTGCAAATGAGAACGAGAATCTCTCTGAAGTCTGCCAAACCTTCTGCATTTTGGAGCAGAATGCTCAGCAGGCCTTCCAAACGTTCCAAACCTGCCAAACCTGCCGCTTTCGGAATCTGGGAGTCAATCAAACACGAAATTTTTGTCTGCTTAGTCTACCGCTTTCACAATTGGTAGCAATCAAACACACCCTAAAATGTTTTGGATGAACATTTCCAGAGTCCCTTGGTTTGAAACAACTGGGCAGAGCGCCACTTACAGTTCACAAAAATTTCGATGGCAGTTATTCAGAAAATAACTGACGTATTATATATATGTGTGTAATTCATGGGAGTTTTATATGCCTGGGCCCTATGAAATTTCATCAACGTCACCTGATGTACTGTGATTATTCCTCCTTCGCCTTCATAGTCCTTCCTTTTTGCCTGAAAGAATAAAGAAATCGGTTTGAAAACTATCGAGTGATCCCCCGTTTGAAAGACCTTTGCTCCCCGGAAAACAAGGCGAAAATATTGGCGAGTTTATAAAAAAGACATAACTTATAGTGCTTATTACATTTGCAACCATCTCTATGGGGACCAATATGGAAATAAGGTCAACTCGATCGTTCAATGCTATCCCTGCCACTTTAATTAGGGGTATTTCAAACTTGTACTTCACAAATTTGCTAAGTAACTTATAAATATTTTATTCATCTATCTATTTATTCGTTAACTTTTTTACCATTGTAGACATTTATTTTTTTATTTTTTCTAACCATTGTAGATTATCTTATTTAGTGACAAATCTTAACGGACAAACATATGTACGTACACCAATCAATAGTGAACAAGTGAACATGCTTAAATCCATTTTAAGATTTACCTAACAAAGCCGGCAGGGATATTCTCGAGGAAGCCTCTTCAAAGAAACCTGCGAAACTTCTGAAATCAAAACCAGATTTCCCCATAATTTCTGCCTTTAAGCCAGAGCATGAACAATATTTTCCTTAGGAATATACTCGAGCTAACATTACACTTCAGTACGTTTAGATTAAGTTCTTTCCAAACTCTGCTACAAACCACGCAGACACGAAGCACTCTTTCTTTGCAGCACCTTTTTGTTTTGTTTATTTTTGTTATCTATATCTTTCTTAATAGTTATGTCTTGTTTTCGTTTAAATGTTTTTCTTTTTGATTTTTCTTCTTTTTAAGGCCTTGGGGTTGTCATTAGATTTTGCTCCTCTTGGTATGGTCGAAGTAGTATTGTAAAGTAGTTTAAGTAGTGTATTAAGTAATTTGTCATGTAAATTTTTAGATTGAATATATATATATATAGTATATATATGATCGCATACACATATATATATATATACTCTCGCCAACTCCAACTCAATATGTAATAAAATAGATATAAATACTCAGGAAAAACAAATTCTCTACACGTTTCGGCGAAAGCCTTCATCAGTAATGACTGTTCAAAATCAGACGGAGCATACATAAAGAAATCGAAATTACAAAGAATACAAAACAAATCGATTTCTTTATGCATGCTCCGTCTGATTTTGAACAGTCATTACTGATGAAGGCTTTCGCCGAAACGTTTAGAGAATGTGTTTTTTCTGAGTATTTATATGTATAGTTTCCTTCCTGCAACTTAACAAAAATAATGCTGAAAGTTCCTGCAAGAACACATTAATGAGAATATCAAGCATTCTTAAAGAGGTCATGTTGCAAAAATTGGTAATAAACTTGTAACGTGTACAAAGAATTTAGGCAGGCATTGTAGGTTTTGTTATCCCCTTTTTCATTGCTGTACTATCCGCTCTGACGAACAAAGTAAGTCTTAATGAGGCAATTCACATACTGACATGAAAATACAGTAGTGAGACCACAGCCAATGTAACCAGCATGACAATATTTCAAGCCAGGGATACAGCTGAACTCAATAAAGCCTCTTTCTCGATCAAAGACAAAGAGCAAAATACTCTTTGAAGCAAAGTGAGTAAAATCGATACCTTTGTCTTTGAAGTTCAAGGAAGCTGAATTCATGCAATAACGCTGTCCTGTTGGACGAGGACCATCATCAAACACATGCCCTAGGTGAGCTCCACACTAGAAAAAAAGAATACAAATAAGAAAAATTTTAGTTGAGAGCCAAAAGACCAAAGTATCTTCTTAATCTTTTGTGTTTTCATAAGCACCAAACATAGGTAAATTCGATTTTACGGAAAGTTCTTGGTTGCAAAATGCCTAATAAGGGGCCACAACACTTGATAAAATCGACAAATCACCCCACACAGCAATAGACCTTTTAGCTATTCTACAAAAGGGCCTGGATTGAGCGATATTTTTATACAATTTTATACGCGAGATTCGATAGAGTGGCGTTAGAGCTTCGATCGCAATTGTGCACATTCGAAAATTCTACAAATTGTAATGAAATATCGTTCGATCCACATTCGTTGTGAGAATAGCTAAAAGGTCTATGCGCAACGGTATTTTACCTTTCCCAGGAAATACACAGTGAGAGGCCCTTTGCGTGATACCCGAAATGAAACTCATACCTGCACGAATTTTCACCAAGTAAGGTGGAAGATGCAAGACCTATGTGGAAAATCTCATTTGAGGGTCAATAGTATTGGTTCTTTTGCAAACAGGGATGCATTCTCTCATATTTTCATGCCAGCATGAGTTCATGCCGTTGAAAGTTTCATATTGAGTCTCATGTAAATGGCCTCTAAGTAGTAGATTGTCAAACAAACACATAAGTGTATCAGTTCCATATGAATCACTATGCAGATGGTAAATCCGTCCTTGAAACATTGTACTATCTTTCTTTGCCTGCATGAAAAGTTTCTTCATTATTTTATCAAGTACCTTTATTCAGGCATTTCACAAGCATTAAATTTTCGTACAGTTGAATACATTAAAGTACACAAATGTCGCACGTTACAATTTTTGGATATTCTAATAATCACAGCAATTATCTCGTTATTTACCGTGGGTGGGAAGATAGTTAATATACATAAATAATTACGTACAAACTAACTAATACCATCTAGTTTCATACAAAAAAAGGAAAAAAGTACAATGTTGATCTACTTACTTACATACTACATTACACCTACATTTGCCTCCATCCCAGGCTTTTATGCCTTTGTAAAATCTGGATACGTTTTCAGCATTCTTTATCGTACCAGGCATGGCATTCCAGAGAATGCTTCCTTGGAATGCTAGTGAGTTTATGCCGAAATATATCGTTTTGGCAGGCGGGAGATGTAGCGTAGAGCACAGGTTAGTTGCCTCTGCACGAAAAAATTCTTCCATAAATGATGGACTTTTATGATTTAATTATTTATATAGCTCTGTCATCACCTTGGTGAGGAGGCATTAAAAAGTGGATTTATAATCACCAAACATTGCATGTAGTGCACGTTTACAAACTCAATTTATCTCCAAATTACATTGCTTTCCACAAAAAATCCAAAATAGACAGCAGTAGTCGAAATTTCACAGCAGAAAGGAATTGTTTTGTCATTCATCATCATCATTATTATTTTTATACACGATACCCCTTCAGTTCAAAGCCTAATACAATGCTAGTAATATCTATGATAAAAAAATGGACTGTTCTTCCAGAGGGTCGTGTTTCAGTGTTTTGTTCTTAGCATTCTCAGCTCGTCAGGTGCGCTTTTAGTTCTTTTTTGAAGCGCCCTAGTGTTTGGATTTCTCTAATATTAACTGGGATATCGTTCCAAGCTTTTAAGGCAGAGTAGTAAAATCCTTTTTTGGCATGTTCAGTTTTAAACCTTGGGATCTGGAGATCCTTACAATTCCTTGTTTCATAATTTGAATACGCGGATCTGTATTGGTACTTGTCCCAAAGGCTTTCTGGGCTCAGCTTGTTCAGAATCTTATATGCCATCACAGAACGATCAAATCGAAAAAGATTTTCAACACTTAGCCAATTAGATGACCATTCGTCCTTTATGCGTGCATTGTCTATTATTGTATGAGCCCTGTTCTGCAGACGTTGGAGAGTATCTAATTTTGTTTTTGAGAGACTCCCCCAAATAACTTTTGCATAGCGAAGATGACTTTCCACGACTGCGTGGAATACACTACACAGCTGCGATTGCGGTATGATATTTTTTTAACTTTTTTAAGGCCGACAAACCACCGCAGACATTGGACTTAACAGCTTTAAACTGTTCGTCCTATGTGAGACTTTCATCTATGATGACTCCGAGAGATCTGGATTTGGTACACGTTTGATTTCAGTGCCGTTTAACTACAGAGCATCCGCGATTTCGAATTGCTTTATTCGACGGCAGTGACCTATTGTCATGTATTCTGTTTTAGCCGGGTTAGGACTTAATTTTTTTATCCTCATACACTCAGAGAGGTTGACCAGTTCTTGCTGCGTGTCGAGTACTAGTTTTTTTATATCATCTGATGCAATCGTGATTTGCGTGTCATCAGCGTAGAGACTAGTGTCCATTAGCAGCACAATACTGTTTTCTCTCCTTCAAATACGATTCAAACCAATTCCCTGCAGATCCTCTAATACCATGCGCACGAAGCCTTTTCATAAGGACAGAATGGTCAACTGTATCGAAGGCTTTCTTGAGGTCCAAAAATAAAGTCAAATTAATTTTCCGTGAATCCATGTTTTCATACCAATAATCAGTGCTGGTGATTAGGGAGGTTATGGTGGAGCATAGTTTTTGAAAAGCTGATTGATTACACGTAAGCTTTCTATTCGCTTTGAGGAAATCAAAAAGCTGATCATGCACTAGCCGTTTCAGCATCCTGGAGAAAATTGAAATGACCGAAATCGGCCTATAATTGTTTGCATCATTTTTAGCGCCTGATTTAAAGATTAGAGTTACTCTTGCCAGTTTCCAGATATCGGGGAAAACGTCATTCATTACCGAATCATTAAAGATTAATTTCAAGGGTTTTGCAATGAGGTTTTTTACATCTTTTACTATGGTAATCGAAACCTTATCAGGTCCTGACGCTTTCCCATTTTTTAGCAGATTAATTGCACCCAAAATGTAATTTTCATCAACAGTTCTGACAGTCATATTATTTGATTCAGTGGTGATGTTCAGAAGACGATCATCATCTCTTCGAACCTCAATTTTTGGGCAAGTTTAGGTCCTATAGAGGTGAAATGATGATTAAACGCTTTGTGATTTTGCCTTGCCTATATCTAGGAAGTTAGCAACGAAAGAAAATGCTTTCACACTATTATTTACTTTTTGGCACAGGGTTTTTCATATGTCACAAACCATTCAATGTCCAAAATTGTTTGCACTATAGAGAAAGTCACAGCAAAACATGCTTTGCATTGAAAAGTAATGTTGTGAGTGTTAATTAGTGAAAACTATTTATATTTTCTTAAACGGAATCCATCTTAGCAATCATTCTCATCACCTTCAACAATAGTTGCTTGTGAAAATTTCTCACAAAGCACCCCTAAAACAAAGGATGACCAATACTAGATGTAGTAAAATGTTTTTTTCGGGATACTATCAGCGAAAGTCTTTTGGATTTTCCCCTGAGGAGCCAGACACCAATCGAAGCACTTTGGAATCTGCGCAGTATCGATCTGAGGGTCATCGCCCTTCATCCTTCCTTTGTTAACTCGTGCATACCCCAAAACGATTCGCTCCTCCCATTGATCAGCGAGCCAATCAGAGTTAACGTCTTTTCCTTTGCCATTCACAAAAGGGGGAATTCGCAGTATCCCAAACAATGTTAGTATGAAATAAGCAACAGTAATCAGAACATTTATAGTTTTTAGTTTTTTGAGATTTCCATCAAGACATTAAGCTTCCATGAAAGATGTTTGACAATGTTTTGTCCAAAAACATTTTGTCTTAAATTCTTTCTTCCAAAATTTTTGGGCTTTCAATGCATTCAAATGCCCATATTTCCTGTGCTAATGAATTCTGATAGGAGGAATACAAAACATTTCAATCTCTCAGCTATCAAGTAGAATTTTATCCTAATCCAGTCAATAAGGTACCTTTGGTGCGATTAACATCAAAAGTGGGCAAATGTTTTGAGCTTTCCAGGTATTTAGAAAGGACTTACTTTGGCACATACAACTTCAGTTCTCCTCATTCCAAATGATGTATCTGTGATCAGTTTTACTTTTGATTTATCCAGCATGTCATAAAATGATGGCCAACCACATCCAGATTCATATTTTGTTTTTGAATCAAAAAGGTCTTCTCCACATACAACACATTCATATGTTCCAGATTTTTTGTTATTCAAATACTCTCCTGTGAATGCCCTGCAAGAGGGAATCAATGTATTCAGAAATCCTGCTGTGCATATGATGAAGGCTAACATAAAGATCTATTGAGCCCCCAATGGTCGCATCAAAGTTTGGAAACTCCAGAGAAGGCTTCAAAGAAGGGCATATTATAAAGGGGGATTATTCAAATTCAAATAACAAGAATATACTGTCAAGATATTCCATATTTTGCAGAATCAACATTCAGTTTTAGAAGTCCAGTACACAAATTTGAGACACTTTTTTATCTCAAACAATACAGCATGAAAATTAAAATGCAAGGCTTTCTTGGATGAGGGGATACATTTAAAATTCTACTGTGGTGAGACCGATTAAAAAGGGGGCTTAATAAAGCCACAATGGCAAATAGAGCCTATGCAGTAATTCACAATCCAGTTCACACAATGCAAAAAAAATACTGATGCAAATATAGATCTCTAAAATCTATCCCCCACATACTGTAATATACTCATGTAAATATTGACCTCAAAACTCCCTCTGGGTTTAATTGGATTGCCTATTCCAACAGGCTGTATTTCAATTTAATTGGTAATCATCATAACAATCAATTTGCATTTGAATAATGGTTCCTTATTGATTGAAAAATAGCAAACAATATTTTTCATCTTGATTCTCAAGAACTACACAGCATCTGGAAAATTCTTGACGAAAAATGAAAAAGCATCAAGTATACTGTAAAATTTTGTAAAAATGTCAAAATCTCTTGGTAGAAAAACCAACAGAATAATTTTAGCAACAGACCATTGTGCTAAAGATGGCTTCAGGGAATTTTTTACGATGATTCTTAGCATCTGAAAGAATCTTTATTGATTTGTTGGTTACCAATAAAAGCAACAGATCACATGGTATAAAATCTCTTGACGCCATCTTTGGTGCAATCATCTATTCCATAGATGACAAAGCAGAAATTGCATGCACATGCACAAGAATTTATAATTTTGAGTATATACCTCTAGATCCCTGCAACAGATCTCAAGGTAAGCCAACATTTAGCATGCTCTTCCTTAGGCCTCAAACTCTTGATTCATCCTTTTAAAACCTATCTGATGTGTGTGCAGTTTCTGCTCTGTCTTATAAACTACAAAGTACCAGCTCTTATGGCAACTATCAATCATGAAAATAATAGTTACCTCTCTGTTCCTCTCTCTTGGGTGACATGATACTGTTCAGGGGTTAGCCTTTTCTTCAGTTCTTCTTGAGTGAATTTCACAGGAAATTCTTTAGGCCTCTTTTCTGCCATGCTGTTTGCTGAAGAAGATAACATAAAGTTAACAATCATTGCCAATCATCAGCTAAAAGTAGAATTATGATAGGAAATAAAACAATGTGGAATTTTCCAGCTGGAGGTAATTGATCTTGAATATGATAAGATGTTATGTATTTATGCCTGCGTCCTGTTGTGCACTTGCTAATTTGCAGTTTTTTGCAGGTTTATGCATGAAAAAACTTTGGAGAACATGATTGCTGCATTCTGCTGGTGATAAAGCCACCAGCAATTACATAAAAAACTTATGTTTAACTGGCACCTGTCAAAGAAAATACAGTCTCAGATGGCAAATCAAATTGTCACAACACAGTTAATTTCAACCATGTCTTCAGCTGTATATAATCCACCCATATACAGTAAATATATAAATATTGAAAAAAATATATTTACTGTACTCAAATTCAAGTGAAACTTCAAGATCTACTGTAACTGTATATAGTGATGGAAAGTTAAATTTTTGTGCACCAGACAGTGCCAGACTGCAGAGTATGGCAAGTGCACACCCAAGATTTTTTTCTGAAATATCACTGCACACCCGAGACAGGGTGTGGCAAACTAGAATTTGGGTGTGGATCTATTGTTTGAAGCTTTGATTTTGCCTCAGTGATCCAGGCCTTACTGGGAATATTTCAGTAGGGGAGTGGCAGATCGCACTCCTAGTCCATTTTAGGCGTGTGATGGAGTGCAGTTGCAAATCAACATTAAAGATATGTCAACTGGAGTTTTACTTGGCCAGTTTTACTAATGCAAAGTTATTCCCATCCTTCACTGTTGAAAGAAAAGTGTTTGATTGTTCAAAACATTTTTTTCATTTCGAATAAACTGTAATCATGGATAACGAAGATAAAAGGAGCACAAAATACTCTGTTATCAATTTCAAGCAGGGATAGATGTTTCAATATTCCAATAAAGCGCTTGATAAGGCAAATTCTCTGTGCTTCAGAGTTTTGACATTACCTACAGTGTTGTTAAGGAAGGCAGAAAACTCTACAGGTTTCAGGAACATTGTAGAAATTGGGAGCAAAATGTACCATATCATTCTACAACTTTTTGATTAGAGCATAAGATCATAGGTAGGTAGGTAGGTATTTATATTTAACGTGGCTAGCCCACGAAAGTCTGAGAGACTTATTTCCAGCAGGGGCCACGGATGTTGTACCATCAGTCCGCCGCAGCTACCCGCCACAGCTACCAGATTTCCCTCACATGGCTCTGGTCGACCCGGGCTAGTGTTACGGACAGCGACCAAACTGTCCAGCGTGGGATTTGAACCTACGGCCGTTCTGACCCTTATTGAAACCTCATCTCTTGAAACCTCAGCCTTTGGAAATCTTGTGAAATATTTTATGGATATTTCTAGCCTACTAACATTGGAGATAACTAGCCTTGTTCATTCCAGTGCTGAAATTAAGTATTCTGTCAAGAGATCTGTCACAATTCTTACTCATTTTTTTTCTTGGGCATACGGGGCTAACTCAAACTCTCAGGATTTTCGATATCTTGAAGATTTTTGTCCCACATCTTGAACGTCTGTGAATTTTCACACCTGTCCTTCTACAGGCCAAACTTTGTAAAATGCCCCTCATTAAAATTAGCCAAGACAATACTTCTAGTATTCTCCTGTTTTTCATGAAGAGCCAAGCCAGCAGAAAATCTGTCGGGCTTTCTCGTTTTGGTGAAAGTGTGTGCTGAACCTCATTTAAAAGCAGACACCAAGTTATCAAATGGTTCTTTGTGTACCAGTATTTTTTCATAAGAAACTGTTCACAAGAAACTCTCCGACTGCCAAAAAAATAAAGAAACTCTAATACAAGGAAAATGTAACTTAAGAAACTATTTATTTTGATAAAAGCAATCCTTAACAAAGTTTATTTGCATTTGTCTTCTGTATTGAATATATCGTAAGGTACTTGAGTAATGTATAAACACAGGAATGGCTTCAAAAAACATCGTTTTGAAATGTTCACGAGGCAACAGGTCGAGCAGGTAGTGAACAAGAAGATTGTTATGGAACCTTTAAGAAACTTGTAAGAAACTCTAAGGACTCAAAATCTGATAATTTTCAGCGCTGGCCCAAGTTCTTAGTTTCTTGTAAAAATGTATAAGTATTGGAAAAGACAGTAAGTTGAATTACTGCGAGAGGAAATGGCCTCTCAAGAACAAACAGTAGGTCAAAGAAATACTGTAACTCTTCAGTCTAAGTTATGTTACATCCTGCAGGATTATCTTTTGTAAACAATTTGATGATAACTATCAAATCATTAAGGATCTTGGATTTAGGACTTCCTGATTGGCTTATTGTTACAGAGAAATTAAAGATTTCAATCCTCATTTAGACAGATCAGGCATGGGATCGATCCCACTCCTTGGAAAGAGAAGGTGTGGGCCAAGGCATGGGAGAGCAATTGCACGCCATTCCCAGTAAGGCCTGGTGATGACTGAATAAAGAACTTCAAATGAAATGACTAAAAGTTTGGAATTTCTCATGAATTTTGTAGGCTTACAGCATTTGTTATATCTGTCACTGTAAGCAATCTGGTTTTGATAATTGAGATCTTGGACTCATTGTAATAAGTCTATGAATGCCTGTTCCCTTCCATGGGCAATCAAATTTTATAGGCCCAAATTGTTTTTGCTGGAATACAGGACAGGAAAGCCTTTGAATTGGTATATTTTTTCACAACAATCATTACCTTTTTTGTTACAATTTCTTACAAATACAAATTCAAAACTTTATGTGCACACTTGAAGTGCACACTTAGATCAAATTGCACACTTGCACAATTGATATTTTGCTCTTGCACACCCGGGATCTTGTTGGAAATTGCTATACTCTGCAGTCAGGAGACAGTGTGCTGATAAAACAATAGAAACATGCTTTGTGCACCGGAAATTTCCAGCACAGAGCCCTTTCTTCCCATAGAAGGTATATAGTGTATACCCAAAGTCCAGCTGGCCAAACACTATTTGTTGGGTCATAAAAATGATTTTGTCCATGTTAACAGATTTTGTCCATTGAAACCCCTTCTCCAAGGGAATGGAATTTCTTTCATACGTTTAACTGCCAAGAGAGCTCCTCCTTCTTCAGAAATTCTTCTCCATGCAAATTTCTATTACCCAGTCTGCAGAGTATGGCATGTGCACATCGTTGATATTTTCCTGCCAAAACTTTTGCACACCAGGTAGATTTGGGTGTGGCAATATAGATGGGAGTGGTCAGGGTGTGGTCCTACTAAAATTACCATTACCTATGAACTCAAAATAGACCAGGCCCCAAGCAACTCCACTAATTTTAGAAATCAAGACATAGACATGACAAATAAACAAACAGGGGACAGTAAGAGGGGGTCCAGGGGCGAAGCCTTCAGGATCCCATGTTTGCTTGTTTCTTACTCCAAATTTTTGAATATTTTAAACAGTAGAAATATTGGTCTACTATCAAATAGGTTTTGCAGACAAAAGTATTCATCAATTTGAGTCTGAAACATCATTGAAATGTAGAGATGTACAATAACTTTCCCAAATTTTAACCGCAATGGTTTGGTGTACACCAGCACACCAGAGATTTGCGGTGATGCACACCTGAACACCGGCAATTTTGCCCCCGCGCATCGGAGATCTCGTCAAAAAGTGCCATACTCTGCAGACTGGTCTATTACTACTGTCTCAGGATCCCTATTAGTCTAATACAGTAGTCTATTACTTCTGAAGGATCCTGAATTTTAAAATGAAAACTTTACTAAAACACATCATTTCTTTCAGGGTTACTTTTCTGACATCTTCCTGTCAAAGAAGGTCAACGACAAGGACATGAGATTGGAATGTACACATGGACATGGTTTGGCCTAATTGAAATAATTTAATAGTGTGAGCTGCAAGTGGAGTTTAAAAGGCTGCAAGAGCTGTACATGTAACTATGGACCTAATGTTCTCCGATGCAGGAACCTTTTTTTGCTCTCTGCTACCCCACCCAGCCAATAACGAATCTTTTTTTAGTCATATTGGCTTCACACCACCTGTTCTTTATAGCACAAAAATGGTACACATGACACACAATAATTCTGCACGTACCCGATGTTGTCACCATTTTGAGAAGATTCATTCCGAGGAATGCCACGAGTGGGACAGAGTAAACAGCTTTCCTCACAAGTGCTGTGTTAGGCCGGATTCTCACAATAGCTCTAGAAGCCAGAATGAGTCGCTGTGCAAACATTTTGATCGGTCGGATGATACTCACCAGTTTAAAGAATTGGAGGTTGATCTCTTTGTTAAGGAAATGAATATTAATTATGGATATTTGGTATCAAAATAATACAGCAAAGCCGCTTTCTTCTAAGCTGCTCTACTCTGCGTTTTCTTTCTGCTCTGCTTGATCTCTTGAATGAAGTTGCTGACTGTAAAAGTGTTGTTGCAGTTGCTTGATATCAGTGTTTGTTCTTTGTTACTGTTGTTGTTGCTGTGATGCCGACACTATAGTAGCCAACACCAGGCCAGGGTGGGGAAAAATGTTTATGAGTTTGAAACAGGGTAATTCTTAGGAAATGAATCGGCCGTCGACAAGCAGAACTTTGGTTGATAGCGGAAAGACTAACTTACTCAACTGATATATTCTTCATGATTTTCAACTGGTTAGCACCTCAGACCATGCGCAATAAGAAACATATAACGCACAGTGTGCTGTTTTTGTTTTGTGTCGCATCTTCTGTCGGCACCATCTTGACCCTGACTGACTGTGCATGGTGCTTCGCAGTGTTTCACTTTATAACAAAGATTTGACACAAAACAAAAACAACACAAATTCGGTGAGTACATTATATGTTTCTTATTGTCCATGCACTTATTAGTTAGTTCTATTCTATGGCCAGACCTAATTTTAAAAAGAAATGAGTGCAGTTGACATAAGCCTCTGTGTAGACTATACCCACAATCAGGGAGCGCCGGCGCTCCCTGCCCACAATAAAGTACAGTCTGCGTAACGCCGCTCACTAGTTGCGGCCGACATTTGACGAAAAGGACCTATGTTTATCCGTCCGCTATATCTTTGTAAAGATCTGTAAAAATAGCAACTTTCCGTTTTCTCTCGTGTCCCTACTCTATCTCAACTCCTGTCTCGTCTCTATCTTCTAAAAATAAGAGCGTCAAAGATGTCTCTCCCCTCTTTCTTTACATGGAAAAAATATATCTGGATTCCCCTCCCCCACCTATCAATGTTGTTCTGTCGTAAGATTCTTAGTGAAAAGGTTTCCCCTCGTTTCTAAAGGCTCAATTTTTACATCGATAACAACATTGATCTTGAGGGGGGATGGAAGTGTTTCCAGCAGAAGTCTAGTAATTTATGTCAAAGATAGTAGGTAGGAAGCATATAGGTTTATTTGCTTTGCTGATAGGGTATTGTGTCAAAAGAAGAATAAGTAGATGAAATGAAAATGATAGGTAGGTAGGTTGGTAGGTAAAAATGTGCCCCAAAAAGCAAAATTTCACAATGGCGAAAAAAAAGAAGAATAAATAGCTATACAAAATATTTACCGCTGCTTACCGCTGTGAAGGTGAATTTCAAGATCTTTGTTAAGTCAAACCAGCCACGGTGCGGAAGTAAATTTGAATGTGGTACAGTTGACCTCATTGTTCATACTTAACACTTTCCTTCTTTCAACAAATGTGATTATTGGCAAATCAGAAGCAATAAATTGGATAAATCTGAAACAATGAATTAGGCGATATGACACGATGACGAAACAAAGTTGGTGACGCAACCTTTGATCATCACCTGCCAAACCTCCTTCGATCTGTTTTACGTCAAATGGCCTCTGATTTCAAAACAACAAGTTTATTTGCAGAATTAAGGATGAAATTTGGTTGAAATTGCTCTGAAATAAACTGTCATTAGAACAGATTGAAGTTTTTTGTCCGTTGGTTGGTTGAATACATTAACAAGGAAAAGTTTTTGGCCTGAGCAAGGTAAGATTTGATTTTTAAAGCAATACCTCTATTTGCGTATGCAGAATGACGATGAAATTTGGTCGAACTTGTTCTGAAATTGACTGTCATTTGAAAAGACTGGAAATCGTTTGTTTGTTTGTTTGTTTGAATGACTGATACTGTCCGGCGAAGAGAAAGTTACAGCACTATGGTTTTTAAGTTAAACCAATGACTTACCATCCAGTAGTACACATTTTATTTCGTGCATGTTGAAAAAAATTCAGTTTTTGAAAATGCCTTAAACGTGACCATGGCTTGAAAGGATTCACAAGTCAATTCAAACTGAGGGCTTGAAGATACAGTTATAATGAAAAACTTTTGGTCTTAGCCAGGTAAGTTTTAAATCGACCCAACCAATCAATTTACTGAATAAATGATGAAGTGTGGTCGAAAATTTCTTAAAATTGACCGTAATGTGAAGCTATGAAGTGAAACTATTGATTGGTTGGCTAAAACTGTCAGGAGAAACCTGAGCGGTAAAACCATGAAATCCAGTAAAGAATTTTATCACTGAGAACTTTTAGCCTTAGCAGACATTACGATTGAACAGCTGTGATGACGTCACAACCGGCACACAGTTTGGAACTAAGAAGACGCTGTAATTCTGAAAACAATTGAGATATAAAAATTGCTAAGGCTTAGAACGATGCCCCTAAAGTTGCTCTTAGGCAATTAAATGAAACGAAGATGCATCAGCCAACCAGGGCCGCCAAGAACTTTTCGAGGACCTGAAGCAAAACTGCAAATTGAGGCTCCCTGCGAGGGAAGGGAGCAGAGAATTTTTTCGATCACACCCTTTTACATTGACTTAAAAATGCATTTCAGAGGATTTCCTTCGGTCAAAATGTCAAAAATCTTCAATTATGAGGCCCCTTAGACTCTGAGGCCCTGGGGCGAATGGCCCCTCCTACCCTCCCCTCTCAGTGGCCCTGCAGCCAACAGTGCAATGACTTTTCAGAGCTTTAATTCCGATGCTTGATCTAAAGAGAACATTTTTATTGATGCATTTGGTAGGTAAAATACTAAAAATTTGTAAGAAATGGAGGTGTTGGGAAACCTCACACTCGCTTATTATGTTCATGTGTATTTTGTATTTAGAAACTTGCTTAGTATAGCAAGAAGGCTCATTCATTTATTTTACAGGACAAGCGGACATTTTTGTGAGTCAAGGAATTTTACTTTTGTATTGTTGAGAACAGCTTGAGTGCATAAGAACCTCAGTATCAAGTAGAGACAAGGAAACTGACTCAGGTTATTGCTAGTTAACAACTTAACAGAACGTCAAACTATTATTCCTAGCATACTTAATGGCTTGGTCACCTTGATTTTGATTGGGCTGACTAGTTGTTATTCTTAATCCTGATTGGTTAGTTAAAACTGAAGTTCCTTGTTTGTTGATATAAAAGTTATTGTATGAGTTAGAACCTTTAGATTTCAAAGATTGCGAATTACACGTTGAACGTTAAGAGTGCCGTTTGAATGATGCAGAAAACGTGAAGATTGCTGTTCTCTTTGAGTAAACTCTGTCGTTTAGAATAGGATTAAACCTGAATCAGCGAGTTAGAGCGTCGAATCTCTACATTATGGTCCACCGTCCGAAGGTTTGAGTGTTAGCAGAGTTGAAAAACCATGGAGAACTTAGATAAAGCAAAGAAAAAACGAAAATCTCATCGTGGAACTACGACGAAACTTTTGAACAAACTCGATGATGCCTTGAAGGAGGAAAATGTCAACGAACTTCGACTACGACAAATCCAAACCGATTTAAAGGAAAAGGCGGAATGTTTAAAAGAATTGGATGAACAGATTTTTGATCTGATGATAGAACTTTTGAGCGAAGATGACTGCGACAAAGAAGCAGACGAAGCAAGCGAAATTAAGGAAAGAATCACATACGGTCTAATTCTACTCGAAGATGCACTGAAAGAAGACGTGCGAAGTGCTGGTTCTGTCGTTTCTGGATCTCAACAGGGACAAATTTTGCAAGGATCACAGCAGTTATCAAGGAGTGCCTCAAGAGAGAGTTTGAATTCTGTAGCCTCATCGAATATTTCGGCTCAGATTTGTGGCAGAAAGGTGAAGTTACCAAAATTGGAATTGCGAAAATTCTCCGGCAAAATCGCAGAGTGGCCAGAATTTTGGGACGGGTTTCGGAGTGCAGTACATGACGACGAACAACTGGCGAAAGTGGATAAATTCAAATATCTGCGGAGTTATTTGGAGGAGCCAGGAAGAAGCGTGGTCGCGGGATTTCCCCTGACTGATGCTGATTACGACTCTGCCATCGAAATGCTCAAAGATCGATTTGCTAAGCCAAGTGTCATAAAAAGAGTGCACCTGAATGATCTTGCCTTGCTGCCCCCGGTGTACAACGAAAAGAATGTTCAAGGATTGCGTAATTTTCATGATCAGATCGAGACACGCTTTCGTGCACTGGAGGCTCAAGGGGTTGACAAGGAAACGTACTCCAGCGTCGTCGTGCCAGCCTTGATGTCGAAGATTCCTAGTTCTGTCCGCAACAACATGATCAGATTTGGTGCGAACCACATGGAGTGGAACCTCGACGACCTAATAGCAGCACTGAAGAAGGAGTTAGACGTCTTGGAGGGACATTTTCCGATGCTGCAGCTCGAGAAGGGAGGATGGAAGAAATCTGATTACGAACCAAACCGGCCTAAGCAGCATCAGCAAGCAGCAACCGCCTCAGCATTGTTTGCAGGAAAAGACAGTCCAAGGAAATGCGTTTATTGCCTGGAAAACCACCTATCAGAGAGCTGTGAAAAGGTGAAGGACCCTGGTGAACGTAAGAATGTTTTGACTAAGTTTGCTAGATGTTTTTGTTGTTTAAAAACAGGCCATAGGTAGCATCTCCGGGCCTCGCATTGATTCTGTCAAATTTATTGCGAAGAGAGCATATTTCTTGAATTTTCCTAACATGATTTCTTAAGATCAAAGTTATATTTTACTAACCCTGGAAGACAAATATGAAGATTCATTCTTCTTTTATCGATATATGCATTGCTTTTTCCATAGCATAATACCTTTTACCTTCAAAATCCTTGGAATAGGTGACTACTTCTCGCATTGCGCGAGTCCGCCGCCATTGCAAATCTCGAAGCGTTATTTTTGAAATTGTGTTTATCATGTGATCCAAGTGGCCAATCACAGCGAAACTTCACACAATAATAGAAGAAACCCTAAGCCATGTTTCCCTGTGCTGGACATCGTGGAGGAGGCACGCTGCAGTTACTTTTTCACGAAGGGCTGGATTCAATCGCTCCTCTTGTGAAGAATTTGAAGTTAAGGTTCCTGTCAAAGCTTCTACATGATAATTCAGTCTCTTGGCTTTTATTTGATACATTTTTCGGCTTGTAAATTGATTGGGATCATGTGATAAATTACGATAGAAAGTGCAAGGCCTAGCCCCTCTGTTTTGAACTTTGCATCATGCGTGAAGCGAGGCGTAGCAGCGAACATAACAATAGAAAAATGGCGGATTCAAGATGGCGTCTCGCTACTACTGTTTGAAGCAGTTGCTGTAGGTACCGTGACTTTGAGTAAAAATTTGCAGTAAAGATTAACTGAATTATAGTATCACTTAAGGGCTAAGGTTTAAATATATTTTGCTTTATCATTATGTACCTAAACAATTTTGTATTTATTTTTACTTGAGCCAACCAACTAGGCCTACTAAGTTAAATGTCAGTCTTGCATAATATAATACTTGCATGCAGGCATTGATGTGAGCAGTTTACAGTATCATTCTCCTTTCAATGTGAAAATGAAATAGACTAGTATATACAATTCCATTCCTTAATGTCAGTGAACCTTTTTCAGATTACAAGCATTTGCAAAATGGCAGCTGAAGGTGATGATGATGGTGAAGCCTCTCTGTCAGATTACATTGACAAACTGTCAATGTCAGCCAAAATGGACTTTTGTGATGGTATATATTGTACACAATTTCAATTATACTCAATGTGATATTGATGCAAGGCTGTTTGGAAAGCTCAATGATATTGCATCGGAATATTCTTCAAACAAGAAGAAGGCACTGTTTAATATGGTCAAATGTATCAATCCAGATTTTGAAGTTTCAAATATGCAGAATCACATAAGAAAGTATTGCAATGTCATGAAAAAAATTGAAAAGGAGAAAGATGAGCTTGTAAAGGAGAAACTTCTGGATGGTACAATCATTACGTTCACATCACCTTGGGCAAAGCTAGAGGAGATCTTTGACATCGAAAAATTGAAGCAAGGAGAGATTGTATCCATTGGGGATAACATAGAGATATCAAATGAAATTTTTATCAAAATCGGAGAATTCAAATACAAGTTCAAATCTCTAACATGGAACAAGATTGCAGCGTGGGCTGCAGATAAATTCAAAATTCCTCAACCATCAAAACAAGCACTTAGCCATGACCTAATGACACTTGTGAAAAAAAGATACCTGCTCAGAAATAAAAGTGAAGAGAGGCTTGAAATGTTCAAACAGATGTATAACTTTCCAGTCCCACAAAATTTAGTCCCACATAATTTAGTGATAACAGAGCCTGCAGCAGCTGAAGTCACAGTAGAAGAGAGACAGTATGAAGAGATGTTATTAAGAGAATTGTATTTTTCGTACAGTCAAATGGCCGAGATGTCAGCAGTCATAGAGAGACAAAATGAAGAGATGAGGAAAGTAGCAGACATTGCAGAAGATAAAGAGAAAGCATCAAATTTGCTACATTATGAGCTGGCGAAGTTTAAAAGAAAGCATGAAAAGCTTCAAGAAAGATTGAGTGATGTTATCTCGAAGTATTCTTCCAGAAATTCCAACAAAAGGGAGAAATCAAGAGACAGAAAAATTGAAAGTCAAAGGAATGAAATTTTTGATTTGGAAAGAGCCAATTCTGAGTTAACAAGTAAGTTGGATGATGCCCTGAAAAAAGTTGAGAAAGAGCGACAACGATTTTATTATCTGCAAAGAAAGATCTCAGAAAAAGAAGAGGTCTCCAACTCAGCAGCTCATAATGAAAAAGGTCAAAATGATGAAATTGCTTTTCTCCAAAATAAATGTTCAGAGTATGAGGAGAGGATAGAGGAAATAATGGCAGACAGAGTATTTAACGTATTTGAAGATGGTAGATACAATGATGATATCAGAAAAGTATATTATGATTTACTGTCAATGAATGTCAGTATAGAAAACTGCCAGCATGTGGTGAGAACTGTCTTGGAGAAACTTGCAAAGATCAAAGTTGGGCGTTTGCCTCAGAAAACAGTGGCATCTATGATGATGGTGGAAGCACGTTTGCTTGCTTCGGTAAGAGGGGCGGAAGCAATGCTAGAGGGATCAAGGAATGTGCTCCACACAGATGGGACAAAAAAGCGATTTGAGGAATTGGCGTCATTCCAGGTTACAACTGAATCTGGATCATATTCTTTAGGAATGGAGGACATGCTGTCAGGCTCTGCTTCTTGTTTCTTGGATGCATTTAGAAATGTACTTAGTGAGATGGCCGCTCTGTTAGTTCCTGAGTCACAAAAGGATGAAAAGGTTGCTAAGTTGATTGCATCGATAAAGAACGTAATGACAGACAGACACATAGTCAATAGTTCCCTTGTTGAACAGTTGTCATCATGGAGGAAAGAAATGTTGCCATTGGTAATAGAAAACTACAACGATCTTCCCATTTGTGAGCAAGAAAAGTTTGCAAAGATGAATCATGTGTTTTGTGGCCTTCATGTCATTCACAACTTGGGAGTTGCAGCAGAAAGTGCAGTTAAAGAATGGGTCAAAATTGCTACAATGGTGGACAAGCATGCAGGCTTCAATACCAAGAATTCACGCGTGTATGATATGCTTTTTGAAATTTCAAAGATTTGTTCCAGTACGCATGGTGACCAGAGAAATGGTAAGGCACTTGCATGGATTGACTATTTGAGCAACAAAGGAAAGGAAAACAAGATTGTGTCATTTCTGCATCATCGGTTTAACATATTTTTTGTTCTTGGTGGTGCTGTTTATTATCATGCGGATGATTTGGAGGATTTCTTGCGCAACACACAGGAGAGCGAGAACTTCCTCCTCCAGTCTGTTTTAGCTGATATTGGGAACAAGGTTTACTTAGCTGGCTTTCGAGCATTGGGGCTATTTAATAAGTTAGTGTCTGGGCCACTGTTTCGACTCATTGAAGAGGAAGGCCATATTTTTGCATTGAATGAGGTTTGGTCTAAGTTGAAGAATGCTCTAGATGATTGCTGCAGATGTGCTGATGCTTTTTTGGAGGGGAAGTGTTTGCTTCCTGGAGGGAAAGTGTCAGATGATGTTGTTTATAGGAAGCTGGTTGCAGAGAGTGGAGATGCAGAGCTTGATTGTTTGACAAGGGAATGCTTAAAAATAATTTGTTGTAGCTGTAGTGTTTTGGTTGAGCGGCAGTTGGCTGACCAGCTGCCTGGTGGAAAGTTTCATGTGCCTGATGAGGCAGTTTATGAAGAAACAGCATTATGCCCAAGATCGAATGTTTTATCTGAGCGTGATTTTGCACAGATGGACAGGAAGGTAAAACAGAAGCCCAACATCAGTACACTAGCAGCAAGTGGCATGATTATGTATGTAAACAACAGAACAGGTGCTTGGTTGTGCAGAAAGGACGATGAAAGCCAGCAAAGATTGCTCCAGCAAGTTGTAACTTTGGCACCAGAGTTAGTGAAGTCCTTTAAAGAAAAAAGGAGAGATTTGTTACAAAAGAGAATTGACAAGCAACAGAAGGTTAGAATGGAGAAGGAGGTTTCAAAGCAGAGTGCAGCTGATGAGAAAAAAGCACTTACAATTTCACTGTCAAAGATAAATGGGCTGTGGGACACAGAGGAGAGCATTGAAGACAACATCAGCAATGTATCAGTAAGTGAACAAAGAAAACGTTTAAAGCTGCAAATAGATTTCAGGAAGAAAGTTCTTGGGCAGTCTTACAGTGATCTGAAGGTTTTTAATATGGGGTCTGCCATAGGTGGAAAGTATCAACAGCACTCAATAGAAACACTTAAGAGTAACCTTTTAAGTATCATTGAATTTAATAAGAAAGGAGTCACTGAAAGAGCAGAAGTCATTCAAAGTCCTGATATAAGGCCAGAACAGGAGAGGAAGAGAAAGCTACTGGAGATCAAAAGAAAATTGAAGGAGAAAGAGCAAGACAGAGTTAGAGCATGCAACAGTAAGCAAGGCAAATATCCAAAGTTGTTTGGAAAGTATATCAATCATAGATGGGACAGTGGATGGTTTAAGGGGAAGGTAGTTGCTTGTTTAGATGATGATGAATATCATCCAGATTGTACCTTTGAGGTGGAGTATGAAGGGTATGAAGGGAAGTATGAAGTTGAGCTCTTGAAGGATTTTGAAAAGAACTGGGTTGTGATTATTGGTAGTGTGGCTACAATTGATAAAAGAAATGAAATGCTTGCAAATGAACAGGAAAGTGAACAGGCAATGATAACAGAGGAACAACCAAGCCAAGAAGTCAAATGCCCCACATTTTTTGGAAAAAGAATAAGACATAAGTGGAATTTGGATGGAAAAGATGAATGGTTTCATGGACTAGTTGTTGGTGTTTTGGATGAGGATGAGTATTCTACAGACTGTGAATTTCAAGTTGAGTATGACGATGATGATGATGAACAGCCAACAGTAGTAAAACTAATAGAGGACTGGCAGTTAGGTTGGGTGGAGTTTGAAAGTAAGAGAAGGAAACGAAAGTAGATGAATTTGTAAAGCCTGGTTTCCATAAGATAGTAAAGGAATTGTAAGAGCCTCAGTGACACTCTGCATTCATCTGTGTTATGCGCCAGATTCAATGAAAACAGTTGCTGATGATCCTTACAATGCAGACAGCAATCTTGCATTGTAATTCAATTAAGATTTTAGTGGGAATGCTTATCACAGATGATCAGGCAGACACGAAAAAATTTTGATTACCAAATGTTCTTACACTCTTTAAATGTTTATGGAGACCATGCTCAGTTAGAAAAGAATGATGCTAATACATAAGCGTACGGGGAGAAAAAATCTAAGGGGGCTGCCCTACAAAAAGCCCATTGTATACTAACATTTTTACCGGACAGGGCAAAATTTTGCCCGAATGGTGCTGATTTTAGAAAGTTTTTCCAAAGTTGGGGGGCCCCCACACCTCGTACGCTTATGTGCTAATAGATCAGATCTCTATCAATACAAAGACGCTTGAAGGTGATAATGATCCTCCTATAGATAGGTTATTAGGGCATCCCTGTTGGGTTTCATGAAACCCCTAGCCTACAAAACCCTCTCCTGTGAAGTCATTTTGTCATTTGTAGAGGGCAGTTTTTGGCAATTTAATTTATGTGTTATTTTGAACCAAAAGATACAAAATGTATGGCACCCTTTCCCAGAATTATTTGTGACTAATAATGAAATATCTGAAGACTTTGCCAGTTCATCAAATAACACAAAAGCTGAGAAAATAGTCCTAAATTTTTGGAAGTATTTTGGTATTGTATGTATATGCAGTGAAATGTTTCTATTACCGTAATCAATTATGCTGAAAATATTTGTTACAGGAACTTTTCCCCAAGATAGGATGAATCCGTCTGGACTTTTCAAAGATTGGTATTTTTAAAACTGTGATACAAGGTTGTGAGCCCTCTATAATTTAACTGATGCATATCTAAATTTACTGAACATCCGAGGACTTTTATTGGGTGATATAAATTACAGACCTTGTACACATTAACATGACAAGAATTCTCAAGAATTCTTAAGAATTCTTAAGAATTTGTAAGGATTCTTAAGAGTTCTCTGCATTCTAATTTAAGAAACCTTGAATGGTATAGAAGACTATAGTTGTAAAAAAGAATTCTTACTGTAATTTGGTCATTTCTCAAGAAAACTCAAGGGTCAAGGCAGGAATAAAGTGTAATTGTGCATGAGGCCGGTATTGTATCCTTGTTGCTAAGTAACCATGCCACACCCTTCATTTAAAGGCCACACCTATTTTTAATTGTGTTTTTGCACTGCATTCACTATTGTATGAAAGTAATGCCAAATTATAGTCAAGCAAGGGACATTTACGGCTTTCAGCCACTATATATTAACGTTGCTAGGTAACAGTGCCACGCCTATGATCTTAAAGCCACGCCCAATTTTTCTTCACTTTTTCGTTTTCTGCTGGTTGAATCAGATTTTTGCAAAGTTTGGTTTACATTGGGCCATTTATATGGGAGTTGTGATGGATGCAATCAAGCCAATTTTCTGTAAAATTTCAGCTGAATTTTGGTGCCATCAGGCCAATACTTTCTAATACTAATTAGTAAGATACATATTTGAAATTCCGCTTCAATTATGCAACTTTAAAAACCAATAACTTTTGAACCACTTGACATATTGAGGCCAGGAAAATTGCATTTTGAAGCTCTGACTGAGATCTGTCCAAATATGCAGTTCTTGGGGCCTGGGGGAGACCTTAAAATTTTGGCCTGGAGATGCTACCATAGGTTCTTCAAATGTAGGTCAAAAGTAGAGTGTAAGATCTGCAGTAAGGGGAACCACCATTGCTCTATTTGCCCTAGCCTTTACCCCCCTAAGGAAACGCAGCCTAAGCATAGTGCACCCACCCTTGACCCGAATGCCACAGCATGGACAGGGACAACTGGCTCAGAAGGGAAAGTGGCCCTGCAAACAGCCTTAGCAGTGGTGAATGGCAAAAAAGGGAGTAGAATGAGAGTTTTGTTTGACTCAGGCAGCCACAGATCTTTCATCACTGCCAAGGCTGTTAGCAAACTTGATTTGAGGCCTGTGAGAAGAGAAAGGTTGGGAATCAAAGCATTTGGGAGCAGTGAAGAGGAAAGTGCAGATAGGGATGTTGTCAATTTTTCCTTAGGCCCCTTGAACGGAAGTAAACATGTCAAAATGGAGGCATTTGTAGTCAATGATATTGCTTCTATTCCAAACATTCATGTGGAAGTAGTAAAGGAAACCTTCTTGCACTTAACCAGTGTTTGGTTTTCTGATGTTTGCAGGAATGATGATTTTTTGGAGATTGATTGTCTTATCGGTTCTGACTGGTTGTGGTCCTTCCAAGAGGAGGAAACAATACGAGGGGGGCCACAAGAACCTGTTGCAGTAAAAACCAGCCTGGGCTGGGTATTGTCTGGACCTCTTCAAGGTGAGAAAATTCCTTCTTCTTATGATTGTCATGTGAATGTTTGTGTTGATCCAATGTCTTCTCTGAACAAAGTTGAGAAGCAGGAGATAGATTCTAACTTGCAAAAATTATGGGATTTGGACAGCATAGGTATACGAGAAGAAGATAAGGTACATGAGAGTGTTCTTGATGATATTGCTTTCACAGGGAGCAGATATTCTGTTGGACTTCCCTGGAAACTTGGTCACAAACCGTTGCCCTCCAATTACAATGTTTGCTTACTTAGGTTGAAGAGCCAGGTGAAGAAATTGGAGCAGACCCCAGATATTTTTGATAAGTATAATGATATTATTTCCCAGCAGGTTTCAGAAGGAATAATTGAGCAGGTATCAGAACTTGAACCTGCGAGTAAGATACACTATCTACCCCACAGAGCCGTCATTAGAGAGAATGCAGAAACCACCAAGGTAAGAATTGTATATGACGCCTCTTGCAAAGATCGTAAATCTGGTGTGTCACTCAACGAGTGTTTACATGTAGGCCCTTCTCTCACCCCACTTATTTTTGATGTTCTCCTCAGGTTTAGAATGAATCCAGTTGCACTTGTAGGAGACATAGAGAAGGCGTTCTTGAATATTGAGATCCATCCGCAGGACCGAGACTGTTTGAGATTTTTATGGCTAAAGGACATCCATGCTAAGGACCCTGAGGTTATTGTGTATAGGTTCCTGCGTGTCCTTTTTGGCTGTAATGCCAGCCCATTTCTGCTCAATTGTGTACTTAGACACCACATCAGAAGGTATGAACAGGAGGACCCTGAATTTGTCAACACTTTGATAGGGGGATTCTTCGTAGATGACCTTGTGACTGCTTGCGCAGACCCCCAAGAGGCCCTGACCCTTTATGAGAAGGCCAAGAGAAGAATGAAGGAAGGGGGATTCACCCTAAGGAAATGGAAGACGAATGATGGAGAGCTAGCAAAAGAGATAGCCCAGAGAGAGAGTGAGAAAAAAGAGCCAAAAACAACAGGGGACCCATCATATGCTCAGGAAACTTTAGGTGCACCAAGTACTGCAGATGGAAAAGGTAAGGTATTAGGAATACCCTGGGACAATAAGAGAGATACCCTTGAGTTTGATCTTGGCCAGGTAAGTAAAGAAATTGGTAAAACCTCCCAACCCACCAAAAGAGGGATTTTAAGCACCCTTGCCTCCCTGTTTGACCCCCATGGACTTGTTAGCCCTGTAGCTGTTTTAGCTAAGATTCTTTTTCAGGAGTTGTGTTTGGAGAAATTGGGGTGGGATGATCCTCTACCTGAGGACAAACATGTTAGATGGGAAACTTGGCTTAAGGATTTGAAATGTACTAACACAATTTCTGTCACCAGGTGTGTCTTCGCAGAGTGCAAAGGTAAGGTCTTGAGTTGCCAACTACACGGTTTTGCAGATGCCAGTAAGAAGGCTTACTGCGCTATGGTGTTTTTAGTTTGCAAAACCACTGAAGGAACCTATACCAGGCTTTTGAGTGCTAAAACTAGAGTTGCTCCTTTAAAACAACTGACCATTCCCCGCCTAGAACTGATGTCAGCCAGGGTGCTTGCCACTTTAATGAGCACCATTTTAGAAGCATTAGGCCCAAACTTCAAGGTTGATGAAGTCAAGTATTGGCTGGACAGTAAGACTGCTCTATTTTGGATTTACAACAATGGTGAGTGGAAGCAGTTTGTCCAGCATCGTGTCAATGAGATCTTGCGTCTCACAAGGAAGGAAGACTGGGGCCACGTGTCAGGTATAGAAAACCCAGCTGACTTAGGTTCTAGGGGTGTGCCTGCTAGTCATCTCAAAGACAGTAAGTTATGGTGGGAAGGTCCAAATTGGTTGCAAAAAGGTAAGGAAAGCTGGCCAAATTGGTTGCCCCTAGAAGATTCCCCTGATGTAAGCTGCGAGAAAAGGAAGAGTGCCCAAGTAATGTTAATCACAAAAAATGAGGAGAAAAAAGTGAGCAATGTTGTGAACTTGGAAAGACATGGGAGCCTTGCAAGGTTACTCAGAGTTACTGCTTATGTCATGAGATTTGTGAGCAATTTGAAGAAAAAGAGAGATGGTATGCAAAGGAATGTGAGAAGGCTGAGTGTAGAAGAAATCGAAATAGCTGAGAGATTGTGGATTGAAGATGTGCAGCAGTCATTAAAAAAGAGAGAAGATTTTGAGAAAATATCGGTTCAGCTAGGAGTTGTGAATGAGGATGGAATGATGGTATGCAGGGGAAGACTAGGAAATTCAGATCTGGATTTCAGGAGTAAGTATCCTATACTTCTTCCCAAGAGCCACCCTTTTACAGACCTAGTCATCAATGATTGCCATAAGAGAGTCCTCCACAACAAGCTTAGGTCAACTCTTGCAGAGCTTAGAGCAAGATTTTGGGTGCCACAAGGTAGACAACAGGTAAAGAGAGTGATAGGCAAATGTCACATATGCAGGAGACTTGAAGGTAAGGCCTATAAATCACCCCCAGAAGCAGAGTTGCCAAATTTTAGAGTTAATGAAACTTTGCCTTTCAGTAACACTGGAGTAGACTTTGCTGGACCTTTATTTGTGAAGAATGGCCCAGGTGAGATGAAGAAGGTATATGTTGCCTTGTTTACCTGTTGTGTTACCAGGGCAATACATCTGGAACTGGTAGAAGATTTGAATACAATCTCCTTTGTTAATTGTTTGAGAAGATTTTGTTCTAGGAGAGGAACACCAAGGCTTATCAACTCTGATAATGCCAAGACATTCAAAGCAGCAGACAAATTGTTGGATAAGTTAGCCACTGACCATACTTTTCTTGAGTTTTTAGATCACCGCAGAATTTTATGGAAGTTCAATTTGCCCCTTTCTCCGTGGTGGGGCGGGTACTGGGAACGGATGGTTGGGTGTGTCAAGCGCTGTTTAAGGAAGGTACTTGGCAATGCCAGGCTGACAAGAGACGAACTCACTACAGTTTTCACTGAAGTTGAAAGTACCTTGAATTCCAGACCACTCACCTATTTGTATGATGAGCTTGGTGAAGTTTTAACACCTTCTCATTTGCTTTATGGTCATAGATTGTCACATTTGTCTGAGGGCATAAATCCAGAAATTGATGCTAATGATGATGTTGATAACCTCTCAAGGAGATTTCTATACCTCACTAAGAAACTCTCTCATTTCTGGAATAGGTGGAGAAAGGAATACCTGACAGACTTGAGGGAATTTCATAAGATGCAATGCAGGAAAGCAGTACCAATCGAGATTGGAGATCTTGTTTTGTTACAAGAAGACAGCACCAAACGAGGACAATGGAAAACAGCTGTTGTTGAAAACCTGATCAATGGGAAAGATGGTGAGATAAGAGGTGCAGTTGTGCGCAAGGCTGGTAAGGGTAAGCCAGAAACTCTTATTAGACCTTTACAGAAGCTTTTCCCTTTAGAAATTTCAGCTAGAGACCATTTGAAAACAGATGGAAATGAAGAATGCATAACAAAAGAGAGAGTGGAGTCAAAAATTGATGGAGAGAAAATAGGTTTGGAGAATGATTGTGGGACAAGGAGCCACATGGGCCGTGCAGCAGCTAAGGATGCGCGCTGGAAGTCCAAACTCATGCTTGACCCATAACCTGGGTCAAGGAGGGGGGTATGTTGGGAAACCTCACACTCGCTTATTATGTTCATGTGTATTTTGTATTTAGAAACTTGCTTAGTATAGCAAGAAGGCTCATTCATTTATTTTACAGGACAAGCGGACATTTTTGTGAGTCAAGGAATTTTACTTTTGTATTGTTGAGAACAGCTTGAGTGCATAAGAACCTCAGTATCAAGTAGAGACAAGGAAACTGACTCAGGTTATTGCTAGTTAACAACTTAACAGAACGTCAAACTATTATTCCTAGCATACTTAATGGCTTGGTCACCTTGATTTTGATTGGGCTGACTAGTTGTTATTCTTAATCCTGATTGGTTAGTTAAAACTGAAGTTCCTTGTTTGTTGATATAAAAGTTATTGTATGAGTTAGAACCTTTAGATTTCAAAGATTGCGAATTACACGTTGAACGTTAAGAGTGCCGTTTGAATGATGCAGAAAACGTGAAGATTGCTGTTCTCTTTGAGTAAACTCTGTCGTTTAGAATAGGATTAAACCTGAATCAGCGAGTTAGAGCGTCGAATCTCTACAGGAGGCAAAGAAACAAGACTTTGAATAAGCACACTGAGTCCTTTCGAACTTATGTTCTCTTCAGAGTGTGACTAACTCATGGCCCATGAAAATGGCGACAAAAAAGGGAAACCATGAGATGGTGCGTGCAACGCATGCTGGATGAAACAGATCCTTTAAGCACCAGCTGATGACGTGTTTACAACAAACGTAATATAGATTGTGATGGCATGTTAGTTGAAAAACTGTTTGATAAAATTTGCCTTTGGGAGCATAGTGAACCCTTTATACTTTCTCTTCTGTTTGCAAAAAAGGACGTTAGCAGCCAATCAAGCAAACCAGTGGATAACTCGAAAATGAAACAAGATATAAAAAATTTTGAACCAAAGTTTTCACTGATAACAAGCTTGCGTAAGTTTGATAGAAGCATGATTTTGCCTTGAAGGGGCTTGGAGAGAGTGTGTTGACACAATTTTAGCCATTTTGCTGGTATGATTCGAGCTTGCTCAAGCTTGATAATAATCCCATGCTAACATCATTCTCAAACATACTACAATCAAGCTTGATTGAGTTTGTTTTCCAGTTCAAAAGGTGCATGCTGCAAGCTAGCGCAAGCGGTGCAAACTTCTTACTAAAATCAAGCTCTCAAACATACTCAAATCATACTCAAAAAAGTCTGAATCAGGCTCGACACGTGGTCCCAAATCTTATCTCCACCTAATATTGCTTTAATTGTGAGGTGATGAAGTTGACATATACCAAAGTCAAGTTCTGCTAAATAATGAATCCACCAGCAGATTTGCAATAAAACTTGAAGCAGTCTTTTCAATTAACTTTATTAAGAAGATGACAGTATTATAGAGAAAGCAGGTTTTGACGCTAAACAGGTGTTGAAAAGCAAAGAACCTTCAAAAACTCTGGATTTGAAAAGAAAAGGCATTTAAACATTAGCTTCTTCAATTTGAGGTCTTCTTTGGTTTATTTGTCCAGACCCTGCTTTATTACTTGAAAGCGATCTGATCGACTCTCAAGCCAAGACCTCTTTTAAGGGACCAGGACTCGAGGAATCGATTGTTTCCATTATTAAAAGGGACAATGTGCCTCTTGTTTACAAAGGCAAAATACTAGATCTACAGAACGGGCTAAGAAGGCAATTTTCCACCGAGCTTGTGTGTGAAAAGAGGGGCTTCCTCTAGCATGTGGAGGCAATGGTCAAAAGTTCAGAATTTTCACGAACGTGATCAGCACATTTCTGGCAGTTCTTTGGAAGTCAAAAATATGAATTTAGGCTAAGTCAAATTTCAGAAGGAAATAATGCACAGAAGATTACGAAAAAAGTCTCAAAAATCAAGCTGAAGCCTCCGAGAGAAAATGGTATTAAAGCGCTATGAATTGGGGGCAAGGCGTTTTCTGTGCGATTTTTCAAGTAGAGGATAGATTTTTGTGACTCATCCGGCATATATTTTGCAATTTTGCATCAAAAGCGATGAACCAAAAATGAACTTTCACGATCAGCAGCATATTGGAGGAGAATAAAGCTACCCTGAAGTTCATTCATGCAACCAAGCGCTTTTAAATTCCCGTTGCACCCCCCCCCCCAATACATGGACATATCTCTTCTTTGTAAATGTAGCGTTAGATTTATATTAATTTTTTTTAGATTTACATCTATATGTTGAATGGCCACAGGGTTGCTACGTATTTCCGTTCTCCTTGTGGCATCGTTTTTTTTGTAATCTTTTGTAGTAGTTGTGTAATTATGTAGTTTCGTAGTTGTAGTTGTTTAGCTGTTGTATTTTTATAAGATTATATAAAAAAAGAATAAAGCGTTAACACGTTTGGCCAGTTATAGAATAAAAAGTATGTGAACGAAATTCAAAAGCAGCCTAACTTTAGAAAATTTGTTTGGTAAGATTTCTCATCGTTTATACCCAGAAACAAGGAAATGCTGGTAAGGGGTTGGTACGGGAACGAGAATAGACCTTTTAGCTATTCTACTAAAGAGCCTGGATCGAGCGATATTTTATATAATTTTATAAACGAGGTTCGAAAAAGTGGCTTTGAGCTTCGATCGCAATTGTAAACATTCGAAAATTCTATAAAATGTAATGAAATATCCTTCTATCCTAGCCTGATTCACAGACCAAATGAGGAACTCCGTTTGAGGATAATTCAAGAGAAACATAAGAGTAATAATAATAATAATAATAATAATAATAATAATAATAATAATAATAATAATAATAATAATAATAATAATAATAATAATAGTAATAATAATAATAATAATAATAATGATAATAATGATAATAATATAAAAACACAACTGTTTATAAAATACGTTTCGATGATAAATCTTCTTCAGTTAAACTAAACCAGAGGACAGCCGAGTATTTATACATGTTGAAAACCCTATTTACAAGACAATGTCTTTACAAAACCTAAGCTAAAATTATTCCAAAATGATATTGCTAACAATGAAAAAGCATTAACTCGCACAAAATTTAAAAGAAGATGTTTGAAACTGGCTCACACTGGCCCCCCGGGGCCGCCAAGACCGCGCAGAAAGACCCACAAGACAAAGAGCCAAAGTCTCAGTGCTTTGTCTCTCGGGTCCCTCCGCACGAACTCAACGACCCCCAAAAGACCCAGCGCGAACCAAGTCCCAAAGTATTTTAAAGTTTTTATGACTCCCATCCAAGTAAACAACCATATTAAAATCCATGCGTAGCACCGTTTATTATAATGATAATAATAATAATAATAATTATTATTATTGATAATGATAATAATGATAATAATAATAATAATAATAATAATAATAATAATAATAATAATAATAATAATAATAATAATAATAATAATAATAATAATAATAATAATAATAATAATAATAACTTCTTATTTACAGTTGGTATAAAACTAATGATAGCTCGTACTCTCAAGAAGAGTGAGCTAATAAAAACCAACTATTTAACCTAAATACAGCAAACCATAATATTTACATCAGAGAGCATAATTTACAATTGCATCCTTCCCCAGCCCATGTTTTGATTTTTTTGCAAAAGGAAGCGACCGTTTCGCTGCTCTTTATCACATCGAATCGTGAAGTACATACAACACCATATAATCTATGTAACCATTTACGAGGAAGGAAAAGATATGAATTGAAATCAATTATCAAACAAGGTTAATAGTGGGAACAATCACAGTAAATGCAGGTTTATTACCATCAGATCTGCGTAAATAAGAATGATTAGTATCAGTGTCAGTTGATCATTCACTGAAGTTACCGTCAATGTGGAAGTGATCTTGAAAACTTCGAATAAATCAGGGAATGAATGAATGAATGAATGAAATGGATGAATGAATGTCCTGAGGGAAGGTAATGAATGTTCTGAGTGAATGAAAATCAACCCCGCCCCTCCCCCCCACACACACAGTTTCTCAACGAATTTCGAGAAATTAGAAAATGGAGCTCTGGGAAAACCGGGGTGGACATGTCCGCACTGGGGGTGGCGACGCCACTGACACGTTTTATAAGAAATTGGTTTATAAGAAACAGGTACTACGACAGCCAAAAATTTAAGAAACTCTAGTAATAAATTAGAAAAGTGTTAAAAAACATTCAAAAGCCAAATCCAAGAAATTCATGGAAAAATTGCTGTGAGCCTTTCTTTTTGATTGATATTCATGATAATTTACGTTCTGGGCCCATAAGAAACCTCTTTCTTGCCAAAACGTCTGCTGTTTGACAAAAAACGAATACGAGGCAGTGGCAGGAAACCAAATGCATCCTAAAGAAAAGAAACAAATTAAGAAACATGCAGCAAGTGTGTAGCACTAAAAAGCTGAAATTTTCATGTGAAATTAAGAAACTTCTAGTACTGGGGGCTTCTCCAAGTGTCTTATAAAAAACGTGTATGGTGATTAGCCACCGCAATTATTTTCAGTGCATTTGCTAGGAAAAAGTGTACGCTTCTGCGCAGGAGGTTTGAAGTTATTCTAGCTCCTTCGTAGTAGCAAGCAATCTTATCCTCCACAAAAGAACAAAGCGGCAGCTGCGGCAGTAAAGCACAACTGCTGTGTATAATCACACATGCTTTCAGAATAAACTACAAAGCAAGCGCTAAGGATCTTCCTTGAGATCCGTGTGACACTAGCAGGCCAAGGAGGCCGAAATAATTAACTACTGTTTTGCAGAGTCGAAAGATTGAAAAACTTTCCTATCCGGCTTGCTATTTTTCCTTCATCTCTCTTTGTAGACGATATTCGCTAAAATGAAGCACCTGTTACTGTTTTGTCGGAATAAAATACAGAGCATTCGATTCGGTTCCTTCCCTGAGATTCGTGCGAATTAGCAACAGGCGACGAGGAAAATGGATGAACCATTATAACTTAAGCGAGACTTAAGCTAAGAGCCCTTCAGAGACTGCAAAATCGTGCATTTGAAATCATTCAAGGATCGAAAATAAAGGACTCTTTGATTCGACCCACATTTAGCATCGACCAGATGTTTCAATTTGACCGGTCGGTTCTGATGTATAAGATAATTAACAAGATATGTCCCGAGAGTCTGCACGATAAATTTGCTGAAAGATCCTCGATAAGCAAGTATGATACAAGAAATAAAACTGATCTCCAAATCCCAAGGCTAAATCTAGACTTCAGTAGAAAAAGTTTCAATTATACTGGTCTAAAAACTTGGAATTCTATTCCAACACGCATAAGAGAGTCTGGCACACTCACCCGGTTTAAGAATGGGCTAAAAAGTCATTTTCTAAGCTGAGGAAAAATATGTTTTCGCACGAATCCATGGAAGAACAGTACTGGCTTTTATATCTATTATTAAGCATACTATTTTTTGTTATACTTTTTTATACTGAATGGATGTCGTGATTGAATAAGAAATAAGAAGAAGAAGAAGAGATAGGTCATGCGCGTGAAGACTGACAAACTCAAACAAAACGTAGCTCTTTAGCTCATTAGATCTTCTCAAGATCTTGCCTGTGGGATCCATCCTTACACTCTTCCAAGAGAAAATCCATCCGGAGTACCATCACACATCAGACCTTAAATAGTCCACTTCCAAGCCTACAAATCACCATGTGGATTCACTAGAAATTTGATCCACGTTTCTGGACTGTTTCTAGTGTTTTTTTTTCGCAAAAGAATGTTTTAAGATACTCGCTAATAGCTTCTGGAATCATATTCTAAATTCCGGCAAAAGATTAAGTCATAAATCTTTGAAACGGGTCCAATGTAGAATTGTGCCCTATGGGGTGAGTGGCCGAGTGGCTCATACAGTCTTCGTCAGGTGACTGAAGTTAAGCTTGGCCGAGTGAGGTCAGATTCGGATGGGTGACCACTGAGGCCTGACCTCGCAACTCACCTCGCCGTCCTTCGGAAGGGGCGTTAAACTAGGGGTCCCGTGTCTGGATGCGGCATGCACAGTGGGCCTAAATTAGCTTTCAGTAGCTAGAAATCCTGACAAGCCCACTCAAAATAAATTGAAAACAAAACAAACAAACAAACAAACAAACAAAAGTTAGTGGTAAGCAGAAATCTGTAGCTTTTCTAGTTGACAATTTAGCAATTTTATGATGCCGCAATCTTGAAACTAGTCGAAACAAAGGAAAATGTTTTTATTCTGGAAAGATCATGATAGGGACCTTTAGCAGCAAGGACGGCAACGCCAGCCAGAACGTCGTCTTGTAGGGTAAACCGGGGTAATTTGGGACAATTTTGTCATTTTTGACGTATAACTACTTGGTTGCATATCTAAATAAGACTAATTCACCTTTTTATATACATTTGAGCACGATAACTGAAATTGAGAAAACCATTTTTTTCATTCATGTGGTTGCTGATATATTAGCGCATAAATGATGCTGTCCCAAATTACCCCAGATGGGGTAATTTGGGGCAGCAATGATTTCCACCTGCAAATGATACATAATCATACCTAAAGGCAAATTTGGATAGAAAATTATTTCAACTGCCATGGTTCACTTGAATTTCATCAAAAATTGCCTCTTTGATAAACTAAATTGCAATCTTTGAAAGATATCAGGCCACTCACTTGTCGTTCTGGGGGCCATCTCAAATATGTCTATTTTTTCACAAGTGCAATTCAAAATTGATCAAACTAACTGGTTCAAAGATAACAGAATGGTGGCAAATCCCAAAAAATTTCAAGTAATGTTTCTTGGCCTAAAGCAGCATCAAGAATTTTTCTTAGAAATAGAAAACAAATCAATTGATGTGACAAGGTCTGTCAAACTACTTGGGATAAGTGTTGACGATGAGCTGAAATTTGACAAGCACGTGAAAACACTGTGCCAAAAAGTTAGCAGAAAAGTCAGTGCGTTCTCAAGGGTTCAAGTATTGTCCACTTGTCTGGATGTTTTGCGGTAAAACGCAAAACAAAGAAATAGACAGAGTTCACAAAAGAGCCTTGAGAATACTTCTTGAAGACTATACATCGAGCTTCGATGAGCTTCTTCAAAAGATTGATGACACTAGGGTCCATGTAAAAAATCTACGAAACTTGATGGTAGAAATATACAAGTGCTTATCGTGCGAAAATCCCTCCTTTATGTGGAATATTTTCCAGCGAAAAGACCTTGGGTATAATCTAAGATCAGGTTCACTGCTAATGCTGCCACAAGCAAAAACGACAACTTATGGGACCAGTTCGTTGACCTTTAGAGGTAGCATTCTCTGGAACAGCCTACCTGACGCTATAAAAAGCTCACCATCTGTTGTATATTTCAAAAGATCGATAAAAGAATGGAAGGGTGAAAATTGTACATGCAAAAATTGCTGTTGAGAACAACATCTTGGAAATCCCTCCGTAAAAAATTAATTATGTAAATCATGTAAATCGATGTAAATATACTTATTTTCTTTATATTACTGTAAATTTTTCCTTTGTAGATAGTTGGTTTGAATTAGCTAATTGTATTTAAGCTATTGTAAATACCAACTATAAAAACTTTAATAATAATAATAAGACTCTTAACAAACAAATGTAATATATTTCTCCCAGCTAATACAAAATTGTGCAATTTTGAGCAATGTCCCAAATTACCCCATGGGTGTCCCAAATTTCCCCTGTCCCAAATTACCCCGGTTTACCCTATTTGATACAACCGAGTATAGTTTCCCATAAATTACCTTCATATGTTCTTAAACAAGCCAAGACAAATCTCCTTCTTCATCTAAATACTCTGGAACCTTCCTTCTCTTTCATGATATAAGCATTCAAAATGAGCCAGTTTCACTTCGAAGATCCAGATCTGAAGAACAGCACGTTAGAAATAGCATTTCCAAGCACAGGGAGCCCCCTTAAAAAGTAGCGAAAACCAGACACAGAAAATCAGGAGCGAGTTAGCGATTGCGGAGGAGGAGGGAAAGAGCGGAGGAGAAAGAGCGGAGGAGAAAGCGCGGAGGAGAAAGCGCGGAGGAGAGAAGAGAAGAAAGGGGAGAAAGAAAGAAGACCACTGAGGCCACTTCTTTCTCCCCTTTCTTCTCTTCTCTCCTCCGCGCTTTCTTCTCCGCTCTTTCCCTCCTCCTCCGCAATCGCTAACTCACTCCGTTCTTCCGTCTTCATTGCTCCTTCGCAGATGCTACGCTCCCTTGATGTGTCTCACTGGTAGAGGACGGGTAGAGCACGCATTGTGTCTGGTTTTGGCTACCTTTTAAGGGGGCTCCCTGTGTTCGAAGTTGTGTAATTGAAAAGGAAAGCTACATAGACTCTCAAGGGAGGCAAATTCGAACGTAAACAACGAGTCTTTTTAAGCCGAAGTTCGGAAACAAAGGGCACATTTGCGTTGTAGTTGCAGTCGCCGTCCTAGTTGCTAAAGGTCCCTGATATCAGAGGTCGCAAAACTAGAATCATAGCAAAAGTATCTCTAGACTTTTTAAAGGCATTAAGGCCCCTTTTACACTTGTCAAATGAAAACGGTACGGAATCGTGCCGTTTTGGCCTTCTGTTTACACTAACTGGCATCAAATGAAGACGATTTTGAAAACGGCACGATTTGAAAACGGCATGAAACGTTTCAGTGTAAACGCTTGAAAACGGAACGATATCGTTGCAGACTCAAAGAGAGACAAAGGAATGATCTTTCTCCCTTCCAATGAGTAATGAAATCGTCCCGTCTTCAAGCGTCTACACTGAAACGTTTGATGCCGTTTTCAAATCATTCATTTTCAAAATCGTCTTCATTTTGTTCCGGCCATGAAACCGTTTAAATATACTATTTCGTACCATTTTCACTTGAAAGCGGCACAGTGTAAACGGGGCCTAAATCAAACCGAAGTTGTATTTGTGCAATTTTTTTTAAACATTTGACCATGAATGGTAACGACAATTAGGTTGAATTAGATCGGAGTGGATTCCTTGCCTACCTTAAAGTTGAAATGCTATAAAATTCTTTTCCTTGATACTGGCAGACTTTCTCAACTATATCTTTTTGCTTTGAGCTGCAGAGCTCCGCCACATGTGTTCTATGGAAATATTTTGCCCTTAGTTGCCTCTTGGTATCTTCTGCGCATTATTGTCATATGCAGGAGATACCAAGAGGTGACTTGGACCATGGGGGTTGTGGACACAATTTGGGTGTTGATCGTGTCCACAATTGCATGGCCTAAATTATCTTTAATGATTAAATGTCTTTCGTTACCTTGCTTGTCTTCAATTCACCGTTTATCTTCTCGTTCTTGTCTGGGCGCACATCAGCATGCTATCAACGGTTCTGCATGGCCTAAAATTTTTGAAGTTCGCTGCGATTTGAAAGCCGTGACTTGTGAACTGGTTCCCAGATCGGCGCGGCCTTCTAACGACTATGAGTTGACGACAAGAAGTGAATTGAAGACAAGCAAGGTAACGAAATACATTTAATCATTAAAGATAATTTAAGCCAGGTAATTGTGGACACGATCAACAACCAAATTGTGTCCACAACTCCCATGGTTCAAGACAAGATATCACTGAGAAAGGTTGCCAGTGTCAAGGAAGAGAACTCCACGGCACTCCAAGGTAGGCAATGAATCTAATCCAACTTATCTCATGCGCAGGGTAAGGCGGTAGTTTGCCTGAATGGTATCAGAGCAATTTCTGTGCCTCTGTTGTGAATCATTAGTTGAGAGAGCTTCCTTTGTCTTCAAACGCTAACGCTTTGAATTATAATGTCAATCAAAGCTATTGATGCTGTTTCCTTACAAAATCTATTCTTGTTACGTAGGCAGAGTACAGGTGTTCAAGGCAATTAATGGCCCACCCTTTGCTAAAATTCGGTATACCAGACATCTCCTTTGATCTCACTGGAACTCGATCAAACGCAGCTGCGTGTGTGGGTTGATTTATCGTTTGAAAATAAACAGCTGCATGTTTATTCAGGTAGAATATGATTTTAGAGATATCTGCAAATGGTTCAGTGAAGCCTCTATCGTATTCAAAAGTGAGAGAGATTGAGCGAATTGACTGAAGATACTCATAGGACAATTGTAAGTAATCTTTCCATGAAACAATGGCTTCACTTTGAGAAAAGTAGTGGAAAATCTCTGTGATATGGCCTAACAAACCTATTGCGAAATTGCCGCTCCAAAAGAGATGTGTAAACTTTGCGAGAACTAAGACCCTTTAAACCGTTTCTCATCTATCCTAGGCTCTGCTGCAAGAAAATGGGAGACACATTCAGACGAATAAGCTTGGGACCACGCAAGAAAAGCATGGCATCCACTCACCTCGAAGTGAAAAATAGAAAACGATCTGTTTACGAACGCTCTATCAGCACTGGTGCTGTTGAAAATAACAGTGGTACGAATTCTCCTAAAATCACGAGACCAACACTTAGATTTCAATACAATGAAGATACTCAAAATCGGGAAAGGGGGCTATTCAGCGATGGCGGGGAGCCCCAAGAGAAGGCGTACAAAGGAGAGGGCTTCATTATTGATTACAATAAAGCAGACGGTTGTGTGCACCCAAGAAAAGTAAAAATTGATGACAAAAAGGATGGTGAAAGTAAGTTGAAGACATTGCAACAGCTTCATTCATGGTTGAAAGAAATGATAGAGCGAAACGAGACCTTAGTGCAGGCGCTGATTGTATTGCCGATTATTTTAACTGCGTTGTATATTTTATTCATAGAAAGAGGGGATTTGCTAATTACTGGAACAAGGTAGGTTTTGAGTCTCTGTGTATAGTAAATCCCCGCGTACAAGAACCTACATTTTTGAGAGGCAGGCTGAATTAGGTTCTTTTGATCGCCAAAGGAATCATCACGAGGAGATTTTAAACCGTTTTATTGTTTTTAACAATGTTATTATCGACTTTGTACCTAATTCTAAGCATGGAAATGGCATAGGATGAGGCCCAAATTGTAACAGCCAATCAAAAATAAGAATTATTGCTTTGTGATCAGAACGTATTAGTTTATCAAGCTGAAATAGGTTCTTAATTAGGAGGTGTATAATTATGAAAATACAGCCTGCAGGTCCTTCCTTATCTTCTAGGTTCTTATAAGCGGGATGTACAGTTGTAAATAAACAAATACCCCTTTTCGAATTGACAAACAAATCGTGGCAGATGGACAAGTGCTCAGATTTGAAATAGAAAACGGAAAAGATCAAGTTATCGATGTGCAAGTCGTCTGATTTTCTCAGTCTATTTGCTAGTCTATTCAAGCGACTTTTCGAAAACGATTTGTTTTCTACACGGATAAGTCGGCAATAGTCGGACTTAAATTGATACCAGATAGAAAACTGTCAGATGAATTGTCCGTCCAGGATCGATCCCAAGATCTTGCAAGCGTTAAAGAGACAGGGTCGCCGAGAGCTTTTCGAGGCCCAGGGGCAAAACTGTGAATCGAGCAGAAAATTTGTCGATCGCCCTCTTTAGATTGGCTTAAAATGTATTTCAGAGCATTTCCTGTAGTCAAAATGTCAAAATTCTCCAATTATGAGGCCCCTTAGACCCTGAGGCCCTCGGGCAAAATGCTCCCAGCCCCCTCCTCTCGGCGGGCCTGTAAAGAGAATAGACATGGTTAAAAGCTGGCCCGGGCCAAGTCAATGATGTAATCTATTGTATTCGAGAATTTTGGCACATACGGCAAAAGAAACAATGGGTTCATAGACGTTCATAGCATATCTATAGCGGCTGAGCTGTGATATATAGCTAGGTCAGTTCCCTTTAATATGGGAAGAATCCCAAAATATTTCTACGATTTCGCGAGATCGGACCCAAATGGATCCGCTTGAATGGTTAAACAGAGTGACATAAAACATATGTTCTCCGTCGAATTCAGTAAGTGTAATATGGACTATGTCATACATTTGCTGCGAGGCAGTGAAACTGAATCTAGTTAACATGTGAAATTTCATGGATTTTAGAGGTAACTATGAATTTAAAGAAACTATGCAAACTTGTAACATACGCTTCCTCCCTTCACAAACAAGAATTTGTATATGACGCGGCTTTAAAAGCTCCACGCTCGAAGTTCGTCTGGATTCCGTTTTTCTGGAACATAATTCCAGAGGCACGGATTAAGGAAAACTAGATTTACAGATGTTTTAAAACATATTGGCTGCGGTCACACTAGAATCTCATCCCGTTATAATCGGAATTGTTTCATTTTCTTGAAGTTTATCTTTGACGTCGGAAAGTACGGCGTTATAAGGGATACGAAGATTCCTGGTCACACTGTGCCCGTCACGTCTTTTGCAAAGCTACCGGTGTTGTGACTGTCTATTTTTGGCGCGAAAGTAATTGTCACGTGATTACCTTGGTAAATCATGATTGGTTGATTTTTCTTAAACAACCCTGTAAATCCCGTTGTTTTGGACATTATGGTTTTTAAAGACTCTTGCCCCAAGAACGAAACGTTGTAACAACGTTGTATGTGAACAGGAAGAGTGGTCACATACAACAGCGTTATAAGCCCGTTGTTTCGAAAGGAAACAACGGGCAAAACGAGGGAGCGCCTTCGGCGCTCCCTGGGATAAACCGCCTAGTGTGACCGCAGCCATTGTTTATAAGTTGACATAATCGAAACGGTGTTTCATGGTCAAGAATTAATTTCGACAATTAACAACACAAAATAATGGCTCAGTTCCTGAATCTTACCACTGGACGAGTAAAACATATTTTTGGCACAACCAAGCATAATTTGGCCGTCCTTGCATAAGTGACTAGGAAATTTTGTTGTAAGCCTAGATTTTTGGCTGCAGCCAGAAATGTAGTCCATCCTAGTAGGACTGTTATCATTTGTATACTGTTGTTCAAAACGAGGATTCTTTAGTTGTAACTTTATAATCTAGTTATTCTTAAAATCAAGCACCTATTGATATGGCAGCGTATTATAAAAATTTCGGATTAGCAACAGTATCGGAATCTGATGATTTTCCAAACCGCTGAACTCTTAGGGTGTGTTTGATTGACTACCAAATTCCGAAAACGGCAGGTTTGGCAGGTTTGGAAGGCCTGCCGAACCTTCTGCTCCAACAGGCGGAAGGTTTGGCAGACTTTCGAGAGATTCTTGTTTTCAGTTGTAAAACTATGAAAACGAGGCGAATTTGCTCGTGCTGCTATGGTAATTGAGTCAGTTCAGCCTTTGTTGCCAAGCACCAGACTCGTCTTCGTATTTTTCAACTGGAGACCTCGTTTTCGCCAGGTAGAATCTGAAATCTGCTGTTTTCAAGAATTTTGTGTTTGATTGGGGACTGTGTTTCCGTCTCTGCGAAGTCTACCGTTTTCAGAATTTGGTAGGTTGGAATTACCAATCAAACATGCCCTTAAGCGCCACCTTTAAATACAATTTAATAAATAATTCTAACGGATATGTACAATCAATATAATTCAGAATTGATGAATTCAAAATTTCTAATCTCATTGTGTAATGTTATTATATATTTATTTTAGTGGTAGACTGTACTTACTAATTCCATAATGATGGTTGTAATTTAGCAAATTGGTTGTTTTCGTTTCTTCGTATTCTGCTTCTCGATTGCCATTCGAATATTTGCCAACTCAGAATCATCTATGATTGGAAAACAAGGACGATACCATAACCTTAAAGGCTTTATCTCCGTGCCTAGACTGATTACAAGTGTCTCAGGCCCGAGTTACACGACGTCGGATTGTGTTATATCCTCACTGTGGCTCACTCTCTCTTCACCAAACTAATTAAGACATGGAGAGTGCTGCGGAGGTGCAGCTGTTTGGCAAAGAGAGTGGAGCGAGCTGCCACTGAGGGAGGCGGGTAGGGCCGATTTTTGGTCTTAGCTGTATGTTGTTTCTTCAGAATGACAAACAGCACGTTTTGCAAAATGGTTTTATGCTCTCTGGCACGCAGGGGATTGGCACTAGCCCCAAGGGAGCGCTTTTTATCTTTGTAAATTTTTTACGTAATTTGTTTGACGAAATCGCGAGCACGCCCCAGTGAGAATAGTGTTATATCCTCACTGTGGCTCACTCTCTCTTCACCAAACTAATTAAGACATGGAGAGTGCTGCGGAGGCTTCGCTGTTCCGTAATTCGTTGACCCCCCTACATATATTAGGCAGATTGAACAAACAAAAGACAAAAACAGATCCCTCTCCAATACTCAGAAATGCTAAAACAAGCATTTACTAAAGTCAATCAAAGAACTTTACGCAGCCAGTAAGGTTATTTCTGTCTCTGAAGTCTTGTCCAAGACGCTCTGCTACTGAGATATTAGATACAGAGCTTTGACCCGCAGCTTGAGAAAGTCTTGAGCTTGTTCCGTCATGTGCCATCACCTTTTCGAACTGGCAATAATATGCAGCCATCTCACAACTTTTCCATCCCATATGTGCTGCAACCTCGGCATAGGAAACTCCAAGGGAAGAGAGCGTTATGGAGCACCCGCTGCGGAAACTATGCATTGATTCTCCATTGTGTAGCGTAATTCGGGGCAAGATGAGACGTTGGGTAAGACGAGACACTACCAGCTTTTCGCGCAGGAAAATGCCTCGTTTTGACATGGAATACGTCAAAGTCATTCAAAACCTCATGCTCCGAGTTTGTTTTGTCTGCACCACTGGCAGTCAAGCGGAAGGGAGCTGTTATGCGACAACAGGAATCCCTAATGCCAAGGTGAGTTTACTGCTCGTAACTTTTAGCTGCAATGTTAACAGAGAAGGCACGCACATTAGATCAGTTGCTAGATCACTCTAATATCCTTTGGTCGACCAAACTGGGTTAAAACCAAGTTGAATAATCACCAATAAATAGTATGTCATTCACTGAGGAGATCAAGTATTAATGTTTTCTCCGCCATTATTTAAATCCTTGCACCATCTTGGGGCAAGATGCGACATCATGAATGTGTAAACATGGGCCTAACTTGTTGAAAGTGTAGAACGTATTGTTAGTGCAATGGTGATCACAGATGACAAAGATTAATATTCTCTCTTATTTTTACCCATGAAATAGAAGAACAGGGCAGAGGGCCATTTTTCAGAGCATGCCTCTCTGCACATTCAAAGCCAAAAGTCAAGTTATTTTGTAATCCAGAATTCCCAGTCCATTGCACACACAAAACCAGTGATTAAGGTTTTCACTCATAGAATTTTTATAGATAGTCTTACATATTTTCCCAGATATGCTGCATTTTAACTTTGATAGAAATACTCATTGTCTTCATAAGGAATAAACTAGGAATATTAAATAAAGGATCAAAGATTGAACTTGATCCAGAAATTTTACCAATCAGCCTAGTTATCAGCTCTTTGTATTTTTAGATGGTACGAAACTATGTAAGGAAAACCAGTAGGGGAAGCTGGGATGAGTCACAAATGAAGCTGGCAATTGAAAGTGTTCAAAAGAAAGAAATGAGCATCAGGAAAGCTTCTGTGACATTCATGGTACCCAAAGATTCTCTTCAAAGACGCATCAGTGGGAAACTAAAATCAATTCCAGCTGATCAGTTGCATAAAAAGCTACTCTCTTCAAAGACAAAAGTGTTATCAGACAAACAAGAAGAAGAGCTTGCAATTTACATCAAAGAAATGGATCAAATGTTCTATGGGCTTTCCATCAATGACATTAGACATTTGGTATTTGAATATGCTGAGCAAAGAGGAATTGAAAATCCTTTTAACAAGACAAAAAAGATGGCAGGCAGAGACTTTGTTGAATCTTTTTTGAAAAGAAATGCTTCACTGTCTCTGCGGAAACCAGAAGGGGTCTCATTAAACAGAGTTTTTGGTTTGAACAAGAAATCAGTTGAGCAATATTTTTCAAACTTGAAGCTTCTAATTGATGATCATAATTTCCAGCCACATCAGATCTATAATTGTGATGAGACAGGACTTACTTGTGTCCATAAGCCAATAAAGGTTATTGCTCCAAAAGGAAAAAGGGTTGTAGCATCCATTACAAGTGGAGAAAAAGGTCAGACTACAACTATTATCAATGCAATGAGTGTCACTGGGCATTTCATACCACCAATGATGATTTTCAAGCGCAAACGCTTAAATCCAGACTTGATTGAAAGAGCTCCCCCAGGAACAACTGCTGGCTGCAGTGATAGTGGCTGGATAGACAAAGATCTTTTTATGAAGTACATTAAACACTTCATCAATCATAGCAAATGCTCTCTAGATTCAAAGATTTTGCTTATCTTGGATGGCCATAAGTCCCATACAAAAAATATTGAATTGATTGAATATGCCAGGGCAAATGGCTTGCATATGTTATCACTGCCACCCCATACGTCCCATAAGTTGCAGCCTCTGGACAGGAGTTTCTTCAAGGGACTTAAAGCAGCATATAATGTTGCATGTACACAATGGCTACGCAATCACCCTGGCAGAAGGATTACTGTTGACCGCATAGGAGAACTGTTCAGTGTTGCATATATGAAGGCAGCCACAGTTGAAATTGCTGCTTCTGGATTCTCTACAACTGGCATACATCCTTTTAACCCAGATGTAATCCCCAGTGCTGACTTTGTGGAGGCACCTTCAGAGTCAACACCCCATTGTTTAGAGGCCCAATCAAGTCAACAAAGCATGCCAGATGGGGTTACTGAGACCTGTTCAGAGGCTCCTGCCAAATCAGCAGAAGCACAGCCTGGCCCATCTTCATCAAATGTTGAGGCTGGTGGAAACCAAAAAGGAAAAAATCAGGAAGAAATTAGTTTTTCCATTGTTCCTCCATCTCCAAGAAAACCCAATGGGTCAGCAGACACATCTACACCAGATGCATCAGATATTTCCTTTATGGACATTATGCCACTTCCAAAGTGGCAAGGTTCGAAGGGCAAAAAGAGGAGAAGAAAAGAGGAATCTCAGATAATCACCAGCTCTCCCTACAAAAGAAAATTGGAGCTTGAACTGGTACCGGGTAGAGCAAAGCAAGGATTGAAAAACAAAGGAAAAAAAGGAAGTCAAGCAAAAGAAAAAGGAAAGGTAAAGACTGTACACAGAAATAAAAAGAAAGGACATATGAAATCAAAGAGGAAGCAACAGATTGAATCAACAGAAGATTGCCAGTGCATGGTGTGTTTTGGATGGTGGCATGAGACACTCCCAGGAGATGAATGGATAAAATGCAGTAAATGTGCTCTTTGGTTCCATGAAGTTTGCTGTTCATCCCTACCAACTGCAGATTTTAAGTGTGACTTTTGCATATAGACTTAGAAGTTGACATTTCTTGTTTTGCTATGACATCAGTTATCAGTATTTTTTAAGCTACTACATGGGTGCTATGTGATTTCCTCCTTGGCTTAGATAGAAACTTGTTTATAGTGAGCCATATTTTCTAACAAACCTGTAACAAGAATTTGAAAAATTCTGTTTCCTTCAAATTATTCAAATAATGTCAGGTTTGAAAAGGGTTCAATGTGAATTTCTGCAGATGTAAGTTGGATTTCATTCAATCTATTTCCCACCTATGTTATATACCCTCAAACCACTCATGCATGGTTTTCAGTATTGCAAAGTGCATTCAGTTGAAACATTCATTCAGCAACTTCATTTATTTGAACCTGCTTTCTGTTCATTAAATCTTCATCAACTGCCTGCCCCCAATTTATTCCAGCTCTATTGTTATGTGGGACCTGAGGGTAGAGATTTCTGTTTCATTGCATGTTTAAAAAGCTCTCTATATTATTTTTGTATGCCAGTGTCGCAAAATCTTAGATAAAACCTGAAAATAGTTGAAATAAATTCACATAGTACACATGTCTCCTCTTGCCCCAAATGTGGGGCAAGATGAGACATATAGGTTCTTGAAGAAACTTTTTAATTAACTATTTATCTTAGTAATATTTGGCAGTATTTTACATCAACACTGTAAGAGTGGTCCCTGTTAAGTTTTATGACAAAATTTGGACTTTGTTTGACAATCCTGTATTCCAGCATATTGAGTTATTTCCTTAAGTGTCTCGTCTTGCCCCGAATTACGCTATCTTCAAATCACAAAGATGTTTCTTCAGCCTGTTGGAGACCGCTGAACCAATAAATGGGGAATCTGTTATATGCCCATGTTGATCAGTTACACGGAACAAATAGCCTTCTTTCATATTGACTGCCATTTTTTCTGAAAGATATTTATAGTATTTCAGATTCATAATGGGACAGTATGGGGCTCCTTGGATTGGTTTCAGCCCAAAAACTCTGGCTCCGTTACCTCTAAGAGTCTTTCCAAACACCTGGTTGACCAAGATGCCACTTTCTAGGTGTAACGTCAATACATCCATTGCCTTGACTCTACCAAGATCTGTGCCTCTGTCTCCCGAGAAGAAGTCCATAGAAAAGAATGCAAGATCACGTGCAAGGATATATCTTGTTGTAGATTTCATTTCTGGAGTAACAATGAGATTTCGCAAGTGAGAGCATAGGATTTTGAGCTTGTCCAGAAAAAGAGGAACTGCTTGAGAAGGGAAACATCTAGCGATCGTCTGTTCTTCTTGAACAAGGGAATGATATTCCTTGACAGATCGGTGAGCAGCGGGATTGCCAACGTTCAGATCGTCATTCCACGTCCCGCCTCTGCCGTGCTCTTTGAAGAGAGCTCTTAATTTACCAATATTATTATCAATCGTTCCCGCCGCCAGAACTTTAGGACATGAGCATGACAAGATACTTCCCCCAGGCTCATTTTTCGATTGGCACGAATTTCTATGCACTTTAGTTTTGCCAAACTTATCTCTCCAGATCAGGAACGATACTATGTCATTTGGGCTTGCGGAACTCAAAGTTTTCTTGCTTGGGCTAGACCACAAGAAAGATTCCAGCTGTTTTTGCATGGCACTCTTTTGACGTTGATAGGGTTTTTCAGAGCGGTAGTGTTGCAGGTGAGCCATTCTGTCACTTATTCTTTTGGAATCTATTTCAACCAGCAAAGGTTGCGCCAGTGATGAGACAGGGGTTCTTCTGTAACCACATTTTTGGCAATAGTTGAAATCGTAATCATTTGGATGGTGACATTCTTCACAACTTACGGCTCTTTTCCATATTCTTGGAACTTCAGGAAGACTCTGAAACAGTCAAGACGAGAAAAGTAATCGAAAAGCGTAAAGGTCCCATTGGAGAGGGCGCGTGTGCCAGTTTAGCTTTGGCTTTGGCGGGAACTGCAGCACATCTCTTTCACTTTTGCAACCAATTTTAATTTTAGCAATTGAAAGCGAATTTACAATGGGCCACCAATACTTTCTTGGTGCAATGTCGGGTACTACCAGTGTTACTTGTGTGTTTTGGGATTTGAGAAATCTGATAAGTGGACCAATTAATACAAATGGAGGGAAAGCGTAATAATTCTCTGCGGGAGTCAGGATTTGTGCAAATACGTTAACTCCACTTGACCCAGCACAAGGATACGGTGAGAAGAAGTTCAGTGGTTTTCCATCTTTCCCTTCCTTCACATTGCTGGGAATTGCCATTAGATCGAATGTGTGGGGTCCGAAGGCTCTTTCAATAGTTCTCCAAACTGAGCAGGAAGTAGCACAGTCAGTATCAGAGGTGTGTCTGGATGGTGAGTCTGCTGAATTTAGTTCGGTCGGGAGATAGGATACATGGAGGGCTATGTTTAACCGTGTGGTTAGCTCAAAAAGGCCTTTTATCTCGTTTGTAAGAGCGATATTCCTGCCACCCATGTTGTTCCAGAAATCTACAACATTCTGATTGTCGACAAGGGCATCCACTCTTTTATTGCATATTTCCTTGCCAAAAACTGTCAGAGTCTTTGCCAAAGCCTTTGCCTCTTTCACTGCTATGGTGGTGCTTTCCAAGTCTTCAGGGTCCCAATAATCCTTTGTTTCAATTGTACCACTTGGCAGGTTTATTATCCCACCCCAACCATAATTTGACGCATCGGAGACAATTTTTACTATACAATGCCTCTCATCCCGCCAAGGCAAAAAACCGTTCCAAGAATCAAGGAACTTCCAATGCTCCAATTCCTCTCTCAAGTTTCTAGTCATGGGGATTGGCTTAGAACTCTTTAAGCCCTTACTGATAGAGCTGTTTACCTCCCTTGTGTAAAGCCTGGCAGCTGGAACAGCTAAGGTGAAAGAGATTACCTTCCCAGTGAAACGTTGCAACGATTTGACTGACACGGATCTTGACTGCAGCAACTGATCCCTTAGCCTTGCAAACTTACGTCTTTTATCCTCGGATAGACGGAAGGCCTGTTTTGAGGAGTCAACAATGAAACCAAGAAAACTTATTTCTTTTGTTGGGGAGAGAACGGATTTCTTGATGCCAATGAAGTACCCACAAGAGACTAAAACGAGAGTAGTAATAAATACCCCAGCATTTGCGAGATCGAAGTTAGACCAGGAACGAAATGAGCAAACATCATGAGGGCAAAGCTGACCAATATGACGATCATCGATGTATTGTAATAAAGGAACACCCTTAGAACGAATAAAATTTGTTGCACCAAGACCAATAGTTTGATAGATGTATGCACTCGGACTCCAACCGAAAGGGAGTGTGTTGTAAACAAAGTACCATCCTTGCCAATAAAACCCGAAATATTTCCTGCTTTCTTGAGTTAGCCGTACATGGTCGTAGCCACTCTTATCATCCAGCTTCGATTGAAAATGCTCATGCTCTACATAACGCGGGATGTCTGTGATGGTGTCGAGGGCAAAATGGGGAGTGTCCATCCACAGGTTTAAAAATCTTTCGTCATGGCACATACGGGGCTTAGACGTCTCAATAGTTAAAGGCATGACTAGATGCGGTGGTTCACATGTACCTTCCTTTCCCCAGACAGAAATAGATCCATTGCAAATCCTCTCTAAAATTGTCTCCGAGATGAAATCTTGGTATTGAAGACAGATTTTACTGTTCTCAAAAATCATCCTTGGTGGAGTTGGGGAGTTAAAATGGTTGCCTTTAAAATCACCTTTGAAATATCTGAAGAATGGAAAGATCGAAACACCTTCGGAAATGTACCTCAAAATTTCGTCTTTCTTATAATAACCATCTAATATTGTATCCCATGCATCGAAATGATGATGGAGTTCACCTGCGACAAAACAGTCAGGATTTCTGAAAATCACATTGTTTGCAGAGGCTTTCATTTTACCATCTTTTACCAGATCAATTGTAGACAAGGGTTCCTGGATGCTCTCGCTGGAGGGTCTTCCATCAAGAGTGCACCATTCGATATCTTTCATAAATCGCGTTTCTAATCCACGTGTGATATTTTCCACAGCAGTTTGAAATACAGCCGACTGAAAAAGAAAAGGATTAAAGAGCGTTGAAAAGCAGATGGGAGGCTTCCAGCTCCGAGAACATCCAGAACCCAGCCATAAGCCGAGTAAAGGCTCTTAGTTGAACCCCTGGATGGGAGGAAATAAAGAGAAGAAACTTTCTGAGAAAGGAATACAATTGAATGGCTATAGGTCAAACGGGATAGGATAAAGTAAAGGTATAGGTTATAGGATAAAGTAAAACGGAGAAACTAACAAACCCTGCATATTCACTCATTCACTCAAACCAGAAAAGTAAGATGAGGCAAGACAAAACAAACTACGCAAGCCCAGATTGTGAAACAATAAACTCTTTTCTCTCTTAAGCTTTCATAATTGCGGCTTAACAAATAACAGAATATAACTTCAATATAATTAACACAACTCTAACTACTATTTGTATGTTACACAACTGTTTGATACCATCAAGTCTGAATCACTTTCGCTGTTGTTCCACTGTTCTCTTGTGGTAGCAGTAATGGCTGATGTGGCCCCTTTGTCCACAGAAAAAACAAGTAAGATGCCTGGCTCCTCCAAGATTATGGTAAGGACTAAATCTTCTAGGATGATTGGGGAAGAGTGGTGGGGGTGGTGACGGAGCTTGGGATGTTTGGACTCCTGGATGACTGAAACCCGCAAACCTAAGACGAGACGGGGATGGTGGAAACACATAGCTAGGAACAGGCAAGGGTGAAGGGGCTGCATATTTAGGGGCTTGCTTCTCATTAAATGACTTGTCAATTTTGTTTACTGATTCTATCATCTTCTCGTAATCTTTATCACCAATCAATGTAAGAATATAGTTTCTGAATTGTTCCTTCGGTTTGGACACTCTTTCCTGTAAAGTGGAGTACACGCTCCTAAGATAGTCAGCCTTTTTGTCTTTGAGATCAACAGCGACATTCTTTAACTGCTCCACCATGTCTAACACCTTATATTTATCAAAGTCTTCCATTTGACGAAAGCAGTACTGAATAATTCCTTTCTTGAGCGTAGATACTGATGGCTTTTGCTTGCCCTCTAAAGCTTTAACTCTATTCAATAAATCATCAATGTTTCCATTCTAAAAGGAAAGAATCAAATTACCGTCAAAAATTGGACAAGGAGCCGCAAAATTCTCGCAGCAAAAGACTAGACTGCTGAACGAGCGACAAAAATTTAAGCACTATCCTAAGAAATTCCGCAGCAAATAACCGCTGAACGGATTCACATAAACAAATTCTCGCAGCAAAAGACTAGACTGCTGAACGAGCGACAAAAATTTAAGCACTATCCTAAGAAATTCCGCAGCAAATAACCGCTGAACGGATTCACATAAACAAATTCTCGCAGCAAAAGACTAGACTGCTGAACGAGCGACAGAAATTTAAGCACTATCCTAAGAAATTCCGCAGCACATAACCGCTGAACGGATTCACATCAACATATTCTCGCAGCAAAAGACTAGACTGCTGAACGAGCGACAAAAATTTAAGCACTATCCTAAGAAATTCCGCAGCAAATAACCGCTGAACGGATTCACATCAACATATTCTCGCCGCAAAAGACGAAACTGCTGGAAGAGCGACAAAAATAAGCAATACCCTAAGAAATTCCGCAGCAAATAACCGCTGAACGGATTCACATAAACAAATTCTCGCAGCAAAAGACTAGACTGCTGAATGAGCGACAGAAATTTAAGCACTATCCTAAGAAATTCCGCAGCACATAACCGCTGAACGGATTCACATCAACATATTCTCGCAGCAAAAGACTAGACTGCTGAACGAGCGACAAAAATTTAAGCACTATCCTAAGAAATTCCACAGCAAATAACCGCTGAACGGATTCACATCAACATATTCTCGCAGCAAAAGACTAGACTGCTGAACGAGCGACAAAAATTTAAGCACTATCCTAAGAAATTCCGCAGCAAATAACCGCTGAACGGATTCACATCAACATATTCTCGCAGCAAAAGACGAAACTGCTGGAAGAGCGACAAAAATAAGCAATACCCTAAGAAATTCCGCAGCAAATAACCGCTGAACGGATTCACATAAACAAATTCTCGCAGCAAAAGACTAGACTGCTGAACGAGCGACAAAAATTTAAGCACTATCCTAAGAAATTCCGCAGCAAATAACCGCTGAACGGATTCACATCAACATATTCTCGCAGCAAAAGACGAAACTGCTGGAAGAGCGACAAAAATAAGCAATACCCTAAGAAATTCCGCAGCAAATAACCGCTGAACGGATTCACATAAACAAATTCTCGCAGCAAAAGACTAGACTGCTGAACGAGCGACAAAAATTTAAGCAATATCCTAAGAAATTCCGCAGCACATAACCGCTGAACGGATTACATCAACAAATTCTCGCAGCAAAAGACTAGACTGCTGAACGAGCGACAAAAAATTTAAGCAATATCCTAAGAAATTCCGCAGCAAATAACCGCTGAACGGATTAAATCAACAAATTCTCGCAGCAAAAACGAAACTGCTGAACGAGCGACAAAAATTTAAGCAATATCCTAAGAAAACTCCGCAGCAAATAACCGCTGAACGGATTAGATCAACAAATTCTCGCAGCAAGGATGAAACTGTTGAAAGAGCGACAAAAATTTAAGCAATATCCTAAGAAACTCCGCAGCAAATAACCGCTGAACGGATTACCTCAACAAATTCTCGCAGCAAAAACGAAACTGCTGAACGAGCGACAAAAATTTAAGCAATATCCTAAGAAAACTCCGCAGCAAATAACCGCTGAACGGATTACATCAACAAATTGTCGCAGCAAAAGAGGAAACTGCTGTAAACGAGCGACAAAAGTTTAAGCAATATCCTAAGAAACTCCGCAGCAAATAACCGCTGAACGGATTACCTCAACAAATTCTCGCAGCAAAAACGAAACTGCTGAACGAGCGACAAAAAAAAAAAAAAAAAAATTTAAGCAATATCCTATGAAAACTCCGCAGCAAATAACCGCTGAACGGATTACATCAACAAATTGTCGCAGCAAAAGACGAAACTGCTGAACGAGCGACAAAAGTTTAAGCAATATCCTAAGAAACTCCGCAGCAAATAACCGCTGAACGGATTACCTCAACAAACTCTCGCAGCAAAAAACGAAACTGCTGAACGAGCTACAAAAATTTAAGCAATATCCTAAGAAAACTCCGCAGCAAATAACCGCTGAACGGATTACATAAACAAATTGCCGCAGCAAAAGACGAAACTGCTGAACGAGCGACAAGAGTTTAAGCAATATCCTAAGAAACTCCGCAGCAAATAACCGCTGGGCGGATTACCTCAACAAATTCTCGCAGCAAAAACGAAGCTGCTGAACGTGCGGCAAAAGTTTAAAGCAATATCCTAAGAAACTCCGCAGCAAAACCTGCTGAACGGATTCACATCAACAAATTCTCGCAGCAAAAGAGGAAACTGCTGAACGAGCGGCAAAAGTTTTAAACAATATCCTAAGAAAATTCCGCAGCAAAAACCGCTGAACGGATTCATGTCAACAAATTCTCGCAGCAAAAAAAACTGCTGAACGGATTCACGTCAACAAATCCTCGCAGCAAAAGACAAAACTGCTGAACGAGCGACAAAAATTTTAAGCAATATCTATCCTAAGAAAAAATTCCACAGCAAAACCCGCTGAACGGATTACATAAACAAATTCTCGCAGCAAAAGACGAAACTGCTGAACGAGCGACAAAAGTTTTATGCAATATCCTAAGGAATTCTGCAGCAAAAACCGCTGTACCGATTCAAATTTACAAACTCTCGCAGCAAAGGACGAAAATTGCTAAGCGAGTGGCACAACGAACTCTAGCAGTAGAAGACGAAACTGCTAAACAAACTGACAAAAAAGGTGGAGCAATTTCCCTGGAAGAGAATATTAAGAAATAGCAAGAGAACGAAGAGGACCCCAAAATACACGTGGAAATGAACGACCGCAGCACCGAAGGCAGAAAAACGCCAGAAAAACGAAAATTATTTCTTACCGCGTTGACTTGGGCGACAGCCTCGGCGGGTTCATTTTGGACTGCCCCTTGCTGATCCACTGGCTGTACTTCCCTTTGCAAGTTGTCTAAAGCTGCCTCAGCAGCGTTTATTTCTGCTGGCACTTGTGCCATTCTGCTGTCAGTGGCAGCGAGAGACGTTTGTTTGTAGTACGAAAGATTTTCGGTCTTACGCCGTCTGTTGTTTCTTCAGAATGACAAACAGCACGTTTTGCAAAATGGTTTTATGCTCTCTGGCACGCAGGGGATTGGCACTAGCCCCAAGGGAGCGCTTTTTATCTTTGTAAATTTTTTACGTAATTTGTTTGACGAAATCGCGAGCACGCCCCAGTGAGAATAGGTTTTCGTTTCGGATTGCCCACCCCAATCCGAAACAGTTGCACTTCGCTTTTCGAAGTGATTATACGACTTCGGATTGACTTTTGCTCCGCTTTGCATCCTTGTTATACGATGTCGGATTGATTTGTACTGCGGAGACAAAAACCTCTCTTTTGTGTATTGTGGAGGAGAATACGTCAGTTGCTTCCTCAGGTACTCTATCATTGGAGCCTTCAGGTGAAAATGCAAATCTGCATAAGTTCAAAAGACATGATGACGTAAATTCCATTGGCTCACCACAAGTAAATAACAAAGAAAAGACTTGTAAATTCTCTAGCATACACTCATAGACAAGCCTCACTGACTTTAATCCTGCTACAAATTGTTGAACAGCAGCCATAGATCTGCTCACAATGTAGCCACATAAAGAATTTACAAGCAGATCATTCTCTTCAAATTGCCATGAAAGCTTGGTAATCCCACATTCAATGAGAAGATCAACTTCTGCTGCAACAATTGCATCAAATGAATCTTTCTTGGCATTCCGAATCTGAAACAGATACAGTAAGTTTGTGAGATTCACATATAAATTGTCATGTTCTAAACCTACAAATATATTAGAAACATACATCATGTGCCCAAGTACACAAGTTGCCATGCTGCCAGTATGGCGATAATCAGGAGGGCACATTGGGTTTCTTGATATCATAGGAACACATGACAAATTTGGCATAACTGGAAGACCTTGCAGAGCAAAATCTGAATCCCAAGAACAACCGTGAGTTTATTGTAGGCTAGTGGCCCTAAATTGCTTGGTTTTTTTTAAATATACTGTATAGACCTTTCAGCTATCTGCAAAAGAGCCTGGGTCAAGCGTTCTTGTGATACATTTTTATATGAGAGGTTCAATTGAGTGGCATGAGAGCTTCTTTCACTATTATGCAAATTCAAAAATTCTTTAAAATGTAACAAAATATTCTTTGATTCTGATTCGTAAGACTACTATTCTTAAGGATATAAGGGTGTCACAAAAAATTGTGACAAAACAGCAGAAGGTCCTAACATACTTTTACATGATGTTACTCTTCAAATGTTCAAAGTTTACTGCCATCCCAGTGAACATCCATTGAAAATGATGGAGCTATGGCATTCAGAGGACCAAATTTACCTGATGACTAAAAGCAGCGTTCCAATAATCATAAGTGTGTTAACTATTTTCATTATCTCACAATTCTTGGAATGTTAAAACAAAGACAAGGATCGCAAGATGAGAAACATTCAAAAGATAATGACAAAACTATAGTCACACTCTGTTTGCAGGTGTAGGTGAGTGAATCAACTATTTTGTTTATTTTAGTTCAAAATGCAGCCCTAAGAAAAGCTTTTGCCTTCTTGTTTCACTGGACTGTGATAAACTTTGATTGAACACGGAAAAACAACATGGAAAAAGCCTGGTGAGAATCTTTTGCCATTTTGTCAAGATCTTCAGATGGCACATCTATTTGAGCACTTAAAAAATGTACAGTACCTTGTTGACTTTCTCCCTAAACTCTAAATCTGGGATGTCTTCAATTGTTGGCTTGCAAAGGTCAGGTCTGTTTGCAATGGCATAGAACGTATATGGGGATAAGCATCTCAGGCCAGGACCACCTTGTTGTATTGATACAGCAACCATTCTACCAGCTTCATAGTACGTGTTGGTTTGCAGAAGTAATGGATTCAAGGTGAATATCTTGTGTCCATCTGAACCCTCCAACAACCCAGTTTCATTGGCTATGCAATTGATAAGAAGCATCAGGTATTCCCTTCTTGGGCCACCGTCATCAGATGCCTGTTCTCCAATGAAATTGACCATTAGCTGTTTCTCGATGGGTTCACTGTTTCGTTTGAAGAATCTAAGAGAATCTTCCCACAAACACTTTCTCCTAATCCGTATGACATGTTTTTCTTCTCCGGTTAACTGAAGGCTGGCAATAAGGTTCTTGAGCACCTCTCTGCAAACACAAGGTAATAGTTTTATTGCTTGGTTTCATCACAAGAACAAAGATGTTTAGACCAAATCCATACACAAAGATTAATCATTTTTTTTCTGAATGTAATTGGAAATTTAGAGATCTTGCCATTATTGGCAAAGCTGTAATTACAGATGAATTCTGTCAACAAGATTACAGATGGGTTTTGTCAACAAAAAGCTGTAAAAAACCTGCATAAAGCTGTATAAAAAGGACATTTTACAAAATTGACCTGGAGTATACACACATCCTGTGAGACTGGTTTCTGAGTGAAGCATTTTTTATAATCTTTTAGTTATCTGACAATTTGACTCACTTTTTATCAGCAATAGGAATTTCATCAACAGGGGCATTATCTCCAAATGCAGGAAGTAGGGGATCTTCATCCAATGAGCTATCACCACCATCATCAATACATATTATGTCACAAAATGTTTTGTATGATTCTGTCTTTTGGGATCCTGCTTGTGATTCCAATCCATCAGAAATGACTGAACAACTATCTGTTGGCATCTTCAAAACAATTTCACCACTAGAATCTCCAAATACCTGAGTATAAGAAGTTGATGATTGGAAATCACAAAATCAGAATTTTGTCTGAAAGTTTATTTGTCCGAACCCTGGTGATGTTCAGAAGTTTTTTCGTACGAAAGTTTTAAATTCATTGAAAATAGAAACAAACAAAGAAGCATAACATAAAATGTTAATTAATTGATGTTTTGCCAGTAGCGCTTAAGTTTCTTGAATATTTTATCAAAATGTTCAGTTCCTTGAAGCGTTTCTTGAAAATAGTTCATGCAAAGCAACACCTTCAAATTTTTGTTTACAGCTGGTTTACCATTGTTCAATCTAACAAAAATTACATTCAAATGTCCTTGTAGATGTGATGATCACCATGTACCTTCTGTAAGTTGATATTTATGATAGAATCACAATCAGTTTTAACATCTTTCTGGTATCTTGCTTGCTTTTTAATGTCGTATTTGTCTGAAAGTTTTAGTCTGAAATTCCCAAAAAAAGAGTCCGAAAGTTTTTTGTCCAAAGTGTTTTTGACGGAACTTTTCAGTCCAAAAGTTTTCGATTTTAATGTAAATGAGACAAATTTACAATCATGAAGCATTTCAGAAAACATTTCTAGCCAATGTAACTGTATACTTAAAAAATTTTACACAATACACAAAACTTGATGATACACAAAATTTTACCTCATTATGATTTATCTCATCTGCTATCTGTAAATTTGTATTTAGCAACGGCATTTGTTCTTCATCTGAAGAAGAACTTTCATCTGTAACAAACAAATGAACAAGATCCAGTATAGAGGAAAATTAAGGAACTTTGAAGAAACTTTTTAGAATGAAAACAGCCCTCAATCCAGATTCTACCGAGCCACTAATATCTAGGGTATCGCATACTGCTAAGATCTCCAAGGGCACATAAATAGAAACATGTAAACCTATTTGCTCTACCAATTCTTGGTTTCTATGCAAAGAAAAGAATCTTCTTTGAATCTGGGTTCACCATGAGATCTTGTGTTCGGTGAAAGGGATGCTTTTTGATAAAAACATGCATGCTAAAATACAGTGGTATTCTGTAACACATGCTGCTGTGTTAACGGATAATAGTGATATCATATAGCGATATCTTATGCATTAGTGACATCTTGAGCTTTTGATTTTAATGTACTGTTCAAAAACAATGAGTTATTATCTTTTCACAATTTAGCATCAATGAAATTCTGAACTTTGCAATTACTCAAGACCTGTGCTGTTTAATTCAATATATCATATGTATAACTTAAATATTCTGGAGAATTTAATTCTATCATATTGTTGCAAAAGATCACAGGAACTAGACAGTAAATCTCACCAAAATAATCATCTTTTGTACAAAGATGAAAGTAGATCCGGTTGTACTTCTTTCCAACCATGTTTTTGTATATTTCCAGATTAAAAGGCTGACTTGTTCCTGGAATCTTGTCAACAATCTCAAAATCATGGTATAACAAAACATAATCTTTCTCTGGGTCAATAAATTTCCTATTGAAAGCAGCATGCTTTGCCTTTGCCTGAAACGTCAGATAATCCTTCCCTGCACGTTCATGTACTTCTACAGGGAGTGTTGTGCCTCTTTGTTTGCAAAAGTTACCAAAACGTCTGTGTGCCAAGGAGACATTCACCTGAATAAGATAAATAAAGGATAATGATCATTATGTTGTCATTCTTATCATTCGTTATCAATCACTTTTACCAGAACAAGCTATGTAACTGTATTTGGAAGAGGGATTCATCCTCAAAGCTCAGGTTGGAAAAATTACAGTCTGGCCAAATTCTTAGTTTCTTATGAAAAATAAGCATATAAGATCAAAGGTTAGGCAGATCCTAGAACAGTTTCTGGAAAACAGTTCTCACCTAGTATTGAAGGGCCATTTCATAGAAGGAATTGCAAAAAAATTAAATGGTCGCAGAAAGGGATGCTTCACCCATTTAAAAAGCATTGAAAAGAGTTTTTCAGAAGAAAGCGGTATTTATGGATCTTAGATGGATCTTTCTTCATTGGCGGTGCCAGAGGGGGGCTGGGGTCCCAAACCCCAAAATGTCAACAAGAATCATCAAATAAAATATGTAAAATTATTTGGGGTGTTTTTCTTGAAAACAAAAGGACTTTTATGAAAGGTGTATGAGATTTCTTGAGAGTGGAAGACCCTTAGGTCACAAAATTTCTGAAGATAAAGTGAAGAACACAGAGAACACAACAACTCTTTAAATGTATCCAAATCAAAGCAAAGATTCTTTTTACGGCCCCTTAGGGAGATGCAAACTGACAGTAGTGTCAACCCATGGGATGTATTAAGGATTTAAAAAGAATCAGAGTGTCTTTCATCAACCAAGATGTTTAGCGCATTACGAATCTCAAGTTTACAACTTTAATTTCAGCTCAAGGATTTGTTCTCCCAAATCGAGTAATCTTTTCTTGCATGATTGGTAAGATTAAGAAGGCAACTGGTCTCGATTGGCTTCCGAACGAAACGACTGCGTTTCTTTCTGGTGGAAAGGAACTAACTCGTAATTCGTAATGCTTAAATTGTTGGTTTTTGATGTTGATAGTAACGTGATCACTATAAATTGTTTAACTTTGTGATAACGATAAGAAATGAATTTGCTGTTTCAACTGATATAAAGATTTAACAGTAAAATTGTTTAGGTTTCACTCGATTTCGCTTCATTGAACATTGTCTGTCGCGTGTCTTCCGGTCTGACTGAGGAACATGGAATGGAACCGATTCTTTGTGGTGCAAAAACTGCCTCTACAAAAACTGCCCACTCAAGGCAGCCCATCCTCGCCCCCCCCCCACCACTGATTGCAGATAAAAATAATGAGTGAGATGAAAACTTACCTTCACTTTCTCTGCTTTTACCACTTTTCCCTTCTTCTTTGTCAGCTGGAAACGACTAGATGCGGTTTTCCGCTCTTTCAAAAACTGCTCAAAACTTAACGGCTTTGATTCTGATACTTGCGGCATCGGCACTGCCGCAAACGAGACACTTCCCACGGCACTTCTTGTGGGTGCTGGTGCTGCAAACGAAGGATTTCCAATGGCACTAGTGGCACTGCACGTTGGAGCAACTCGTGCTGATGCTTCCTGGTCTGATGAGGTCGATGGGACCTTAGTACCACAGCCACTGCAAAACTGCCAGCTTTCAGGGCAAAATGAGCCGCATCCATGGCAAAACATGATATACTGATCTATCAGATAACGTAGGAAGGGCACAAATTAATTTGCTGCACCCGTGAACACATGCAACTGCGGCAGTTTGAACGCGAGCGAGCGCGAAACGACAAAACCTTTAAATCCCAGCCTCGTTCTGGTCCTCTCACATTTGAAGCCTAGAAGCCTCGTTTTCTTACTTGTCCTCAAAATTTCTAACTTGTCCTCAAAATTTCTAACTTGTCCCCGAAACTTCTAACTTGTCCCCAAAAAGTCTAACTTGTCCCCGAAAATTCTAACTTGTCCTCAAAATTTCTAACTTGTCCCCGAAAATTCTAACTTGTCCTCAAAATTTCTTACTTGTCCTCAAAATTTCTAACTTGTCCTCAAAATTTCTTACTTGTCCTCAAAATTTCTTACTTGTCCTCAAAATTTCTAACTTGTCATCAAAATTTCTAACTTGTCCCCGAAATTTCTTACTTGTCCTCAAAATTTCTAACTTGTCCCCGAAACTTCTAACTTGTCCCCGAAAATTCTAACTTGTCCTCAAAATTTCTTACTTGTCCTCAAAATTTCTAACTTGTCCCCAAAATTTCTAACTTGTCCTCAAAATTTCTAACTTGTCCCCGAAATTTCTAACTTGTCCTCAAAAAATAAAACTTGTCCTCGACAAAACAAAGATTAAAATGCACCGAAAAAATAAAGATTGTCTGGCACTTATGGGCTTCCGTAGGAATGAGGTTTCGGAGTGAAAATCACTTCGGATTCAGTGACTACACGAGATGGAATGCGAAGCGAAGTACTTCGAATTGACTTTCACTTAACCTCCAGAGCGGAGTGACTTTCACTCCGGTTACGCCCATCGAAGTACTTCGGATTGCCTCAGCGTCGTGTAACTGAAACCCCTATCCGAAGTGAAAAGCAATCCGAACTGACCCAATCCGGCGTCGTGTAACTCAGGCCTCAGTTTTTCGCTTTGAACTGGATGATGTTTATATCTTTAAACTGAGATTCATGACAAAACAGCTTCAAAACAGGAAGTAATTTAGGACAAGTCCACCGCTTTTACGGCGTGACCAATCAGATCGCGACTTTCTTGATATGGTCAACCTACGTGCCTATTCTTAGCGTAGACTTATTACATGCAAATAACAATTCAACGGGGCAAAACTTAGACAGAAATCATCAGTCTATTCTTAGCGATTGATTAGCTCATCTGTTCAAAGTTCGATTTTCGAAGCGAGGCGACATTCGAAGTGACGTTCGAAGCTAAATTCGAATTTTCCTTCGACGTTTATAGGATATAAGATGTTCAATGTTTCTTCACATTTTTCATCAGACTTAAGCCCCTGTTTAGAATCTATTGGTACTGAGTCCTTGTATGAATAAAAGCAAAAACATCGGGTTAAAAACGATGAACACATAGAATCATGTCGTCAGTCTACTCGGTGCCATGTTGCACTCTTTTATATTCAATATGAAAGTTTACAGTGACGAATTACCTATGACACTAACTACGAAACACGATACTACATAGACTTATGACGATGAGTCCCTTGTATCCCTGCGGTAAACCTTGCTCAAGAGGGACTCATAATGAAACAGTGAAAAAACCCGGCCCTATCTCCTGCATTCGATCATGACTGGATCGATCGAATCATCATCGAACGACTGCCGTAGTTTTGTTTAACGGTCACTCCTCGGAAAGAAAATGCGATAAAAACCACGCTAAGCAGGCGTTTAATCAAAGACACTTGGTATAAATCTGAAGAAGGAAGTTCAATTTACCTGGTAAGTCCAAAATGAGTCTTTCAACGCTACATTTTCCATGTTTTTAACACCAAAATAAACCAGAGAAAACTTCAGCCACCTGCCGTAGCAACTTTGTTCAAAATCTAGTCAACTCCATCATTCGAATCGAGAATTCGACATCATTGTTCTCTGCCAAATCTCGCAATCTGGTTGGTACTGGAGGAATTGCGAATTTTTGGGCCTAAATATAGAGCCAAGTTTTTCAGAATAATACTATGAGTCTCTACTGCCTGAAGCGCCATCATCAAGTCAAAGAGCACAGGGCAACAAGAGACTCATCGTCATCAGTCTAGGTACTACACTACAAGAATGATACTAGGAGGAGCAAAACTCAATGACTACCCGGTGGCATTTACCATAGAACACATAAGATCTGAAATACAACTAATTATACGACACAAGATGCTATTTAGCTAATACAAAACGAATTTATAAATAAACAAAAAAGAAAATACTTAAGAGAGAGGAGAATTTACGTACAGGTTTTCATTACCAACTAACTCAAAACGTTTGGAGGCCTGGATATTTTCTAGCATGGCTGTGAGAATTTTCGCATTTGAATCAAATGATAACTGTGTCCATGCCGACTTTTTCATGCCAATAAACCTATGTTAATCTTCTCACCTTCTCCAGATTTTGGTACCCAAAAAAATTTGAAAATAAACTTGCATAACTGAAATTCTGCAATAACTGGCACTTCTGTTGGCTGTGGAAGGCCCATAGAGTCATAAGCACATCTATTTACATCCCTTGTCTTACAATATTTCTTAACTTAACAAATCATGTAATTGACTGTGAAAGAAGCATATGATAGTTACAAATAATAGGTATAAACAAATATTTCGGCACTTTTATTACGTATTCCTACATCTGTTCACTATTTCTCATGAACGTTTGGAACAATCTTGTAATAATCATTTTTATTGTAGGTTTAAATTTGTAGTTTGCAGCAAATATTTTCTTGATCTCAGTTGACAGTACTGGCATTCAAGTTTGAGTTGGTTACCCAAGACTTTGATATCATTTAGAATAACTTGAGCATAGCTCTCACAGCAAGGTTCAACCGGCATTTAAAGGTAATGTGTCCACGTAAGTACAGCAGCTTTGCGGGGGCATGACAATTTCACGTGAAATTTCATGTGATCACTGAAACAAACAAACTTCAGCGATAGCCAGTACTTATTCAAGCAAAGTGATGACTTACTTGCGGTTGCTTTTCCAGAGCTGAACCACAGCAGGTAGCCTCGCTATGAAATTAGACTTTGAGTTTGAATGTGATCAGAAAAATTCTACCAATCACAGTCTGCTGCTTGAGCTTTCTTCGTCAGCGTCTTGTCAGCATATTTTGACAACGTGTATTCACAGCTGTACTTACATGGACACATTACCTTTAAGTTGACCGTCCAATTTACCACAAAGGAGAGTATAAAGCAAAAAGATTAAATCATACCATCAAAGAAGAAAACGCTTTCAGCATATTCCTTGCGTTGCTGTGCGATTGACCCTCTTGATGACACTTTAATCTTTGCCTGTTGGTACAAAAAATGAAAGATAGAAAACTGTCAACTTCCTGCTTTTAGGTACTATCTTAATTCATATTGGAGTACCAAAGCCCTCCTTAATACATATTTCCCTTTGATGGGCATTCATCAGATACGCGCGCAAAATTTTCAAAATTTCAGACCCTCTTGTACACTTTTAAGTAAAGGAAAATGGCCCATTGCCATATAAAGCATACGTTGGCTTGGCTCTCCCCACCAGTGCGTATGTTGTTCTGGCATGCCCCCCTTTCACTCATGTATCAAACCCAAACAGGCTTGTAGAAGCATTTCACCTGTTTCTAGTAAATACATAGAAACAGCTGAGAGCCTGATCAAGTAATGTAACAACTGTATGGGATAGATAAGCCAACGTCACATTGTAAAGCTAACTTTAAGAAGTGCTAAATTTGCTGCTACAATACTTGGAGTCCGTGGAACCGCTTAAAAATCTCAATAGTAAAGTTTAAGTTTGTTGTTCTCAGGAGAACAGTATCATTCAATGAAGCAGTTTATTTTACTTTTGAATGAAAGCTTTATGGAGCCATTATCACCTAAGATTCTTTGGAGGCATGCTGCAATTGCAAGCTTTCGGAAAATCAAAGAGTGACACAGTGGCTGGATCCCCATTGCTAACTAACAGAAAGTCAACCAAAGTCAAACAAATCATTTCTTTTTACCTGAAGTTAGGAAACGTAGCCTCTATTGGCGCTAACGAATTCAAAGGTATAAATGCTTCCCCACAAAGAACAGGATAGATCAACGTGTCTGTGTTAACGTAATACCGGATGAGCCAGAAAAAAGTTCCCACTTTTAGAAATTCGTAGTACCAAGGGTACATCACAAACTTGAAATATTCAAATTTCAGTTAAAACCTGAAGATCGAAGTACTTTTTTTGTGATTTTTCTCGCTGTTGTACCAGCATTAGAAGAATAGGTATATTCAACTTTATTCAAATTTCATGGTTGCAAAATGACTGAAAAAGGGCCTAAAACATCGATCAAATCGTAAGGACTCTATTCACATAGAACATTAGGCAATGGGCCTTTCACCGCTCTCAAGAGGAACAAGCCGTAGGTTTTCAAACAAATACTATGAATTTTCAATCCAATGGCAATAAATGTACCGAAAGAGAAATTGTATTTTCTTCATTGTTCAGTGTGAGGAGTCCTTTATGGTTTGATTAATGTTTTAGGGCCTTCTCAGTAACCTATATTTCTAGTGGTCGTAAGATAGCCAGAAAAATCACAAATATACTTCGATCTTTTGGCTTTTAATTAGAGTTTGAATCATTCAGATCTGTGAAGTACTCTTGATGCTATGACTTTTCACAAGTGGGAACTTTTTTCTGGCTCACCCGGTAGAATTCTGCAAAGGAACTGCCCCAATTTACAGTGCTGACACATTCCATCCAACCAACCAGGGCTGAAAAACGCGAATGTCCAAATTTCAATTGGATTTTCCATTTCACAAAGTATTTCTGGACAAAAATGCCTAATCTTATCTACGGCTGCAAATATGGAATGGTCCTCCATCTGAATTAAAATCAGCATGGATGATTAATACATTCAATCATGAGATCTAAGAAAAATTTTTTCAAAATACACAAAACAGGATGATGACATATAGGTTTTCTATTAAAACCCTCATCATCTCTCTCAACCAAGCTGTGTCTTGTTTCAATGACAACTGTAATACCTTTCTATTTTCCTTTCTTACATTTTTTCGTTGTGCCAGCACCTCTAAGGGGACCTTTATGGAAATGGTCAGCTTGACCCTTTAAAGGTATATCTGCTATTGTAATTAGGGGTTTTTTCCTTTACGTTTTTAACCTTAAACGATACATTGTATTGTGCTTTATCTATTTATATGAATACATATATGTTATAATAACTTGTTACTATTTTTCATTGTGGCAAACGACACATACTTTTGGGTGAATTCAACCGCCAAAGTGTTGATCAATATTTTTCGCCTGCGCTAAAATTTTTTCAGGCTATCTGAAATTGCAGCATGGCAAATAAGGACTCTGCACGACAATGGCTCCTTAAGTGACAATCCTTATACCTTTAGAGGTGGTCGCTGTTTCGTGTTATGCACAGGTGCATTCTTAGGAGAATTCCAGAAAGGTCCTTTCTTCGTCCACTCACTTGAATTGTTCTTTCTGATTTTTCCATACGAAGTAATTTCTCGTTGCACTTTAGGTTTGCTGATTGCATCTTGTTTCTTGTTAGCAGACGGTGAGCATTTTCGCTGTAGAGGGCTGTTTGTTGGTTGTTCTATTGGGATTTCACTTGGTGCGATGTTTTCTTCAGAATCGTCCATGTCCGAGCATAGATCAAACAGGAAAATAGCAGCAGAGTCCTCTTTCTTTTCAGTGTGGTTGTTTCTTCGGGATCTTGGTCTTCTGACATTGTAAATACAATCATCTGTAATAACAGTTTAAGAGTAAAATTGTAGATCGATGTTCAAAATATTAAATTTGAGAAGCTTCAATCTCAGAGCGTCTCCGTGATGGATACATAAATACAGCCTTGAATAATGGACTCATCTCACTTTAAACTGGTTACTATGTGATGTTAATTTGTTCTTCACATGAACAAAGCTGACGAGTGTGCGATCAATCGCGCTTTGGTTTATGCAATGTTACTCTTCATTGCGGCTGTTAATCTAATTTTCTTCTATAATAACGGACTCATCTCACTTTAAACTGGTTTCTATGTATTGTTAATTTGTTCTTCACATGAACAAAGCTGACGATTGTGCGATCAATCGCGCTTTGGTTTATGCAATGTTACTCTTCATTGCAGCTGTTAATCTAATTTTCTTCTATAATAACGGACTCATCTCAATTTAAACTGGTTTCTATGTATTGTTAATTTGTTCTTCACATGAACAAAGCTGACGATTGTGCGATCAATCGCGCTTTGGTTTATGCAATGTTACTCTTCATTGCAGCTGTTAATCTAATTTTCTTCTATAATAACGGACTCATCTCACTTTAAACTGGTTTCTTTGTATTGTTAATTTGTTCTTCACATGAACAAAGCCGACGAGTGTGCGATCAATCGCGCTTTGGTTTATGCAATGTTACTCTTCATTGCAGCTGTTAATCTAATTTTCTTCTATAATAACGGACTCATCTCCCTTTAAACTGGTTTCTATGTATTGTTAATTTGTTCTTCACATGAACAAAGCTGACGAGTGTGCGATCAATCGCGCTTTGGTTTATGCAATGTTGCTCTTCATTGCAGCTATTAATCTAATTTTCTTCTGTAATAACGGACTCATCTCACTTTAAACTGGTTTCTATGTATTGTTAATTTGTTCTTCACATGAACAAAGTTGACGAGTGTGCGATCAAGCGCGCTTTGGTTTATGCAATGTTACTCTTCATTGCAGCTGTTAATCTAATTTTCTTCTATAATAACGGACTCATCTCACTTTAAGCTGGTTTCTATGCATTGTTAATTTGTTCTTCATTGCAGCTGTTAATCTAATTTTCTTTACTGGGTTTTAGATGCATGTGTTGTTTTTCTTGAAAGGTTTAACATAATAGTTTACCTCCTAGTTACAGGCTAATTTTGTTGTTATTCCTTCACAAGAGGTCAGTGTTCTGTCCACAGGTTACAGTGACTAATGTTGAGGCTGTAAGTAAATCACAATGCGTCCATTATATGAGGCTATTTTCACATTCTGTGTCACAAATCATTTGGTGGATATTTTCACGGGGATAAGAAAGCACGAAGGGAGGGGCTTCTCGGCTAAATTTCCGGTAAGGGTGTGCAGCCTACAGTTTTAAAATAATAACTTCAAAATAATAGCTAATTGTGAAAATATGGTGAAAATAGTACCCTTGGCTAGACTAAATTCTGCATCAAAAATGCCACGAGATGGCATTTTCTAGACTTAGATCGCCAAATTTTGACACGCTTTAGGCCAAAATCACCAAAATTTTGGGTTTCTATACAGGAAATAGCAAAAAAAATTTGAACTTTCTTTGATCAAAATTGCCAAAAAGCATACCCTTGCAATGACTAAAATGGCCAAAAAGTATACCTTTGGTCGGACTAGAAGCCCGAAAAAGTACACCCTTAGGGGCGGCACATCCCGAGGTACCTTCACTACGGAACAACCCCCTGTGTAGGAAAGAAACATCACCCATTGCATAAGAAGCCTTCAAAAGTATTCAAATGTCCTGCACAACTTTATTGAAATCAACACGACAAAGACAGTTTCGAAAACTACCTAAAACAGTTGCCTCTCCTTTTGATGTACAAAACTTTATCATTTGACTACCGCACCATATCTGACAGCTTTCTCTTGCATGTTTACATTTAAGATAAAAAAACTTGTCTCAAATGCAGCCAGTCCAGAGAAAATAACCATTAATTTCTGTTTATGAATCAAACCTCATAAAGAATCATTAACTTTTTTAAAGGCGATCAAGTATACAGGGTGTCTCAAATTAATTGTGCCTTATTTACGTCACTGCTAAGAAGAAGCTTTTCTTCTATGGCTTCCTTTGTGGCATAAATCAGCCTAAATGTGGTATAAATGTGGCGTCTCTGGACAACTTATTATTCGAAATTTTCTCAATAATCGAAAGCAGCGAACAGTTCTGAACGGGCAGGCTTCTAGCTGGGGGATATCTTAGCTAGTGTACCCCAAGGATCTATACTGTAACCCCAATTCTTTCTTGTATACATAAATGAACTGACTGAGAACTTAAAGTGCAAAGTCAAGCTTTTTGCAGATGATACGTCTCTTTTCACTATAGTTCAAGATTCAAACACAGCTGCCAGTGAAATGAACCACGATCTTGAATTGGTGAGGAAGTAGGCTCATGATTGGAGGATGTCCTTCATTCCTGACTCAACGAAGCATGCGGTTGAATTAATCTTTTAAAAGAAAAAATCGATGACAGGTCATCCAGCAATACTATTTAATAATATACCCGTCATGAAAGTTGATCAACATACACATCTTGGAATCACGTTGGCCGCAACCTTATCTTTCTCCTTATCTAGATTTCAGTCCAGGCATACCTTAAAAGAATTATACACGCTCTTTGTTCGACCCCATAGATTACGGAGATGTTATTTAGCACAATCCACCAAAACTATGTGACTTCACTGGCAGTACCACCTTATCAAGTTTAATGGAGAAGCCTTGACCTTGGGTGGGAATCTCTAAGCCTCCGCAGGTGGAGTAGACGTCTTACGTTGTTTTATGAAGTCATAAACAATTTAACCCCTGACTACACAAGGGACCCATTAACCATCATTTCAACAGGTCCAATATTCACTTCGTGAACGTGACACAATCGGGCAAATACGAGCAAGGACAGAAAAAAATAAATCGAGTTTTTATCCTCACTATTTGTCCGAGTGGAAAAAACTTGATCCTGAAATTAGATTGTCACCTTCTGTTGCTGTTTTAAGACAAAGATATTATCTATAATCCGCCCCCCCCTCCTACAAAATCTGTGTTTGGGATTCATGACCCGAAGGGCCTGTCCATCTCACTCAAGTCAGGGTTCGTCTCAGCAAGTTAAATTTTCACAAATTTCAACACAACTTTAGAGATACAATAAACGCAATTTGCCCCAGTAACGATGCTATCGAGGATACGGAGCACTTCATGTGTCTCTGCCCCTCTTTTGGTGTTCAAAGGACTGATATCCTCGCTGGAATATACACTCTTGTACGACCATATGAATATGCAAATCTTGCAAATTATGTTCTGTTGCAAATCTTACTGTACGGCGATAAGAATTTTCCAAACAATCTCAACAGAAGCATCCTTGAGTTAACAATACGTTTTATACATAGTATTGGTCGCCTTGAACAAAGTATCTCGCCCCGATCTCCCTTAGCAAGCCAACAAATATTTAGTCAACTATCATATGTAATGTCTGTCTAAATTACATATGAGGTGAGATCTGTGGAAACTCAAAATCACTCATAACGCAGCAACATCTTTTTGCTATCATTTGTGGACATTTTTCACCTTATATCTGGTTTGAGACAGAGTTTAGTGTTCTTTGCTTCTTTTTCATGTCTTGTATCTATTTTCCTTTTGTAATTCATATGTAAGTCGTCTTAGTTTTTTGTGATGCCACGGAGTAGTCATAGCATTTTGCACCCAGTGGCATCGTCCTCGTGGTGTCGTTCAGTATTCTGCAAATAGTGTAACTAGTAAATTCGTATTATAAATTTGTATTGGAATGTAAACAAAAACAAAATCAGCCGACTGGCAGAAATAAGGTTTAAAATATCCCATTCACACAGCAAGTTAAACCAACTTCAACTAAACCAATTTTTCGAATAGAGCCTTCTGACTGGTCGATCGAACAAATCCAGTCATTTGATTGGTTGAAATTTAAACTGGTTTAGATAAAGCTGGTTTAACTGTGTCATTGTGAATGCAGTATCCAAGTGAAGCCTATCCTTCGCAACTGCAACTGAATCGAGAACAAAACAATAGAACATACAGTTCTTCCTCCGTAGCAACACAAATGGGGAACAATCTTATTGGTACACCCTGCGGAGAGAAGCAAAGAGAATGAGATGCATAGAAAATAAGAAAATGGAAGAAGGTAAAAGATAAAGCTATGAAAAAATTCAGGGAATACAAACCTATGTCCTCCTTTTTGATTTCCTTGTCCTGCACAATAGGAACTACGGCAGCAACAGGAGATGGGCTTACTGCGCATGAAAATGCAAGAGGTCGCTGCGCAGGCGATAGGTGCGATAGTGGCTGTGTCTTGTGAAGGTTTTGGCAATGGGATAGTGCCCTAAGCTGTGGTGGGACGAAGTCTTTACTTGGCAAGGGGAACTGGACTTCTGCTTGAGTCATGCAGCTTCCTGTAAGATGAAATAGCCGATTTCAGTCTGATAAAATGTCAAAATTCAATTCGGCATCATGCGCTTATGCTGCTGGCAAGATATCCAATATGGAACAGATCCCAGTATTTAATCTTCGTTTACTAAATTTTTCTATTAGCTTGTCTTTATGTTAATGGCCACAGGATAGTCTTTGTCTCTTGCTCCTTGTGGTCCCGTTCCTGTGGTGTTGTATAGTTGTATAGTGATTAGAAAGTATAGTAGGACGTAGATGTAGCATTATCGTATTGTAAGTATCATTCCAATACATGCTGAATAAATTCATTTAGTCGCGATCCAGCTACCTAGTGGATGGGGTGCCACAAGCTTCAGTTCTGGGTCCATTGCTTTATAGAATTTTCATTAGTGTCTGTTGCCATTTGTGAAACAGAGATGAGCAGCTATACGATAATCGTATCGTATCGAATCAGATGTAATTTTCCAAATGGATGAAAACTTCATTTGATAATATCCATTGTAGAATGATATACAGGGTGTCCCAAAAATTGTGCCCCGTTTCTATGGGTGCTGTGGAGGAGCTATGGATTCAATTATCTCGGTTTTGACACATTTGCGTAGGCCAGGCTTCAACTTATGGTTAAAGACCTTTTTTGAGTCAATCTGACAAGTGGTTGCTGATTTCTGGCAGAGAAGACGCCAAATAAGTGGTTGCTACAAAAACATCACCTCTATTGTTCTTTAGCAATATCAAAATAAAGTAAATTTTCAACGCAAGGATTCTGGTATATCATTAAATTTTCACTACGTTGTTTAGCATGTAGAAAGTGCTCTCTTATGAAGGGACAGCACTTCTAACCCTTTATAAAAGTTAGCAAAAAGTTTGTTAAGACTCTAGAACCCTTTCTTTGCAGACTTAGTTGATTTTGACATTGCTGGAGAACAACAGAAGTGCTGTTTTTGAGGCAAACACTTAATTTGCCAGTTCTCTACAATAAATCAGCAACAAGAAGTCAAATTGACTTATACAAAGGTCTCAAACTCTAAGTTGAAGCTTTACCTATGCAACTGTGTAAAAACTGAGATAACTGAGTCTATGGCTCCTCCACAGCAGCCACACAAACGGGACACAATGTTTTTGGGACACTCTGTACCTGCCAACAATATTGCTTTGATATCCAGGGAACAGTGGCCTAGACTTATGACAATGAGTCTCTTGTTTCCTTGTGCTCTTTGACTTGATGAATGCGCTTCAATCAACAGAGACTCATAACATTACTCTGAAAACCTGGCCCTATTTAGGCCTAAACTTCGCGATTACTACTGTACCAATCAGGTTGCGAGATTTGTGAATTACTATTGTTCCGGTGTAAGTGTGAAAGAATTTTCGATTCGATTGAAGAATTGAAAACACTCCCACGAAATAGACCATTTCGACAATATACCTTTTAGCTATTCTGACGAGAATCAGAATCGAACGAAATTTTGCTATATCCTGTAGAATTTTCGAATGTGCACAATTGTGATAGAAGCCCTAACGCCACTCGATCGAACCTCGTGTATAAAAATGTATAAAAATAACGCTCGATCCAGGCTCTTTTGCAGAATAGCTAAAAGGTCTATTAAAATTGGAGACTGGGGAGAGCGGTTTGTTCTGGTAAATGGCGGATGCAGTTCTGGTAAATGGCAGCCGCGGAGTGTGCCCGTTGAAGTGAATAATGTAAACATGGAAATCGCTACTGCATAAAAACGCCGCGATGGCGCTGTCTTTGGACTTAGTCAAATAGCTGTCCATGCAAAATACAGAAAAACGTGTCATTAACCTCTGTTCGCAACTGATTTCCTTTTCAGCCTTTATTTCAGTACTACAAACAGCAATGCTTGCTTCGAATTGAGGCACTTCTGCATAATTTGACGGAATACATAATGCATTAAAAGTATTTAGAATAAGATAGTTTACTCTGACCTCGATTTTCAAGTGAATGGAATTCAACTGAAGTTTTAACTTCGAACATCCTTGTTGAATTCGATTAAAAAATTAACGCGAGGAAAAAGTTCGAACATAATTCGAATTTTCTTAATCTAACGGTTGAACATACGTCAAAACTGATATTTCAGAAAACTGAAATTCTAAAGCAGCGCCCATACAGCAGCGATCCTCGCCACAGCCTGCAAAACTCAATGTATACATTATATTCACTTCAACGGCCTAACTACGCGGCAGCCATTTACAAGAACTGCATCCGCCATTTACCAGAACAAACCGTTCTCCCCAGTCTCCCATTTCAATTGTCGAAATGGTCTATTGAGATTCGAAGCCGTGATTCCATCATAATTCCATTGATGATTGAAGAAAGTAGGGCCAAGTTTCATTTGAGTTCATTATGAGTCCCTGTTGAGTAAGGTTTACCGCAGGGATAAAAGGGACTAATCATCATAAATCTAGCAGTGGCCATTCAAATTCGGGGATTGCATTTTGTAGCCTCGTAGATATGTGATAGAAGTAGTAAGCCCTAGAGGTAGTGAAATATAAACATGACGTCGAAGAAATATCTAACTGATGGTCGCAAGTATACGATCGCATTGCGATTTGAAATTTCTCGTACTTATTCAAATATGACTGTCCAAGTGCATTGCCCTATGCGAGAGAAACCTTACGATTTGATGGAGTGTTATCGGCCCCTTTTCGGCCCTTTCGTAATAAATGAACTTCTGTAAAGATAAGGATGTGAAGAAATGTTTTCCTTGCTAACAGATACGCGAAAAAGCGCAAAAATACTTTGGTTTTGCAACTGTCAAGCAAAATTCAATTGATTCAAATCCATCTGGTACTTCAGGTACTACGATCTGTGAAATGCCTCAAACTATTTTTGGTGCACCCGGGATGATAAATGATTGTGCGGCAATGGCTCAGAGGTAGTATGCTTCACTACCAATCTGAGGGATGGTGGTAGACTCATGACCTGGAGTCCTTGCCTCTCTGTGCTCCTCTGACTTGATGTAGGCGCTTCTGTCAACGGAGACTCATAATATTATTCTGAAAAACCTGGCCCTATCTAGGCGCAAACTTTGAGCTGCCTAGGGTACCAATCAGATTGCGAGATTGGTGAATTACTATTATGGATAAGGAAAATGTGATAGAACTTTCGGTTCGATTGAAGAACTGATAGCATTCCTACGGGATTCGAGATTCCAAGCCTGATTCCGTTATAATTCGATTCATGAAGGCTAAAAATGTGATAAGCTTTTTTCACCGCTGCATTATGAGTCCCTGTTGAGCAAGGTTTATGACAGGGATACAAGGAACTCATCGTCATATGGCTAGGCTGGTCGTTCAACTTCCCATCCTGTAAAGCCTGCTTTGAAGAGCGAAGAAAGTCGACAACTCTTTGTGCTTCCTGGCAAAAGGAATCATGCGGTGTGGTCACATCGAGTGCAAGGACTAGGACACTGCGTCATAAGCTTAGCTTCTAAATGCACTAAGCAGTCACTTTGGCTGGCAGAAAGAAATAAATAAATTGATAAACGACCAGTTGCTACGAGAAATGATCACAAGAAAGCCATTTACTCTGTTAGCACTGCTAGTCAGCATCAATGTGAAATAGTTAACCAAGTCTGCTCTCTCGAAATGAAAATCTGATAATTATGCTGGACGAAGTAACCTTCAGAAAATCCAAAAAAAAGAACCTGTCTCTAATAAGAACCAACAGGCCAAGAGGCTGACATCTTCAATTTTTACTTCTTTATGTAAGAACCCTTTTCACCCTGGCTTTTCATAGGTTCTAGTCTGAAAAACAAATGTACTTGTCTAGCTTTCAGTTATGAAAATTCAAAGCATTAAATTGAATACTGTGTAAAATGTAAAAAATTGATATTTTTCATTATTCATGTGATAGGCTTCAACAGGTCTGACTCCACCACAATGCTAGCGTTCCATCTAATTTGACAGTATTTTCATTTGAAGAAAGATATCTAAAGACAGACAACAAAGAAACTTCATTGGCAGAACTCTCTTGACACAATTTTAAGAATCTAACGTAGGAACGTAAGGCCTGATTTTATGAATGTCATCTATCACCCGTGATCTGAAGCAAAAATTTATATTGATGCAAATGAAAAGCTGTGTGGAATGATGAAGAACTTCGTCTTAATTTTTTGTTACCTTGCTTCATTTTGGAGTTATCCAATGTCTTGTATGATTGGCTGATGACATCATCTTGTTTGCAAAGAGTAAAGAAAGTATACAAGGTTGACTGTGTTTCCAAAAGGAAGGTCAACTCACAGCCCTTGTTCTTCGGTACAGTTTCAGTTGGAATTTCATTAAAAAAGCCGTATCAACTCATGAAACAATGTCTGTTACAACTATTTTGCTCAGCTAAAATGTCTCCTACAAATGTAATCATTCAAAGATCAGATACAGCTATATTTCCATATAGACTCAGATAACTTGCAAACAAAATGACGTCAGATGATGATGTCATTTGATACTTAAAATCAGTGAATAACTCGAAAACGAAATGAGACATAAAAAATTCTTTACGCGATTTCTTATCAATCAACTATGCCGTTCATTTGCACCAATAAAAATTTCACTTCAGGCAACCTGTAAAATAAGAACAAAAAAGCTTGGTCAGAGAAATGTAGGATATTATTTGCGGGATCTTACAGAATGGTCGACGTAAAATGGCTGAATCAGAAAATACCTTACCAAAATAATCAGCATTATTGCATCTAATTGTTTTGGCGGGTACGCCTCCTTCCATACCATCGGAATTCGAAGGGTATGGTTGCTGAAATGGCAACATCCAAGCACCGCCATTGGTTTGGCAAAAATTAGTGTTTTGGCAGGCACTTTGCTGAATCTGCGGAAAGCACTGCAAGCTTAAATTCTCATCCGTCTGCGTTTCTTTTATGACTTCATTTTTGTATGATTGGGTTGCTGTTTCTTTCATCATCAATGGGCTGGTCTGTACAGAAGTTTCTGTCATCGTTGTTTTACTTTTTGCGATGCAGGACAAGATACTTTGTAGTAGGTCTTCACATCTTTCCATCCTCGTCTCTTCTTTCCCCAAGCGCACTTTCTCTTCTTCTTTCGATTCACGAAATTGACTTTCAAGGTCATCAGTTTGCTCTTCTAGGTGCTGAATCTGTGCTTGCAGCTGAAGAATAAGGGAGACAATAAAAAATAATCTAATACCGAATAAGCAAAAAAGGCTTGAAACGCTTGCAAGCTTGTGGTCTGCTAGTCTGCCAACTACTCACCAGATTCTTTAACATTGATTATCATTGTGTAGATAAGAAAATACGGGGAGAGTATATCAACATTTTCGCTTTTCCTGTATAACTTTTCATCTTTCTGGTTAAACCGGTTTTTGATAGCGGATCAGAAGAGAGGTCATGATCACGCGATTGACAAAACGGCGGCTGCATGTGAAACAAACCACCAAAACCTAAGGAGCAATGGATGTAAGTTTGATTTCATTGAAGCTGATTGCCATGCTGATCGTAAGTAGGAGTGGGACTGGTGATGTGATTTTAAAAGGTATCAACATTAAAGCCAAAAACAATAACATGCAGATGCAACAAAGTAATGATGATCAAACTTCAGTCCAAATCCGTGAAGCCTATAGGCCAGCCAACAGATGGGGACTGGGCATTTAGCTTTTACTAATACTAGTAAACATAGGTAAAATTGGATATATGAAAGATCATTCACTTCACAATATCTGAAACAGAGATAAGTAGCCTCCTCACTTAGAACAGCATGCAAATACATTCTTCCATTTCCCTATAGGATCACCAAGTGAGGGATTGTTTATGATTTTGATGAAGGAAGTCAATTTTTCATGCAATTCAAAGTTACTTGTTTGTTTTTGTTTTTTTTCAATTTGTTTTGAGTGGGCTTGTCAGGATTTCTAGCTACTGAAGGCTAATTTAGGCCCACTGTGCATGCCGCATCCAGGCACGGGACCCCTAGTTTAACGTCCCTTCCGAAGGACGGCGAGGTGAGTTGCGAGGTCAGGCCTCAGTGGTCACCCATCCGAAATCTGACCTCACTCGACCAGGCTTAACTTCAGTCACCTGACGAAGACTGTATAAGCCACTCGGCCACTCACCCCGCAAATTACTGATTTCCAATGCTCACCAAAATGAAAAAAGCTCCTAAAATACTTTAGACTTTCGGGTATTGACGAAAAATATTATTGATTACGCTCTTTTCCTTTTACAAAATTATTGTTTGTAAGAATATTCAGGTTTATATCCATCCAATTCTTAAGAAAACTATTAGTATGTTGTTCGGCCTCAGCTAGCACATTTGTGTCTCATTTTGTTGCAGCTGCCTGTTTTGTGATATTCATAACAGAGAATCTCATTACTGACGAATCTCATTTTTCGAAAGCGGGGCTTCTGTTCCAGATTTTAACTATGTTCCTTCGAAACCACACCAGACTTGAAGAAAATAAGAATTCTTTAAGAATATAGTCGGGCTCAGTTACAGAAAAGTCTGAAGAACATGAAGCTGAATAAAATTTATAGTATTCATGTAAAAAGAGTGTACAGTATGCATAACGAACATTTCAAGCATTATCTAGGTATCGGAGTTCATACATGTGACGTTTTCTACGCGCAATCCGACACTGATTTAGAGAAAAATTTACTTGCCTTCTGAAATTCAGTTTCATTAGTCTCTTGATGCTTGCCTCTCTGTAACCTCGATTCATTCTGATCTTGTTTCATGTCTTCTCTCACTGTAAAAAAGAGCACGATGTAACTTTATACATCTGCCAGGCAAAAGAGTTAAAATTTGTCTATTTGTGAATAAGACAAATTGGAAAAAAATTCAAGGATGGTTTGATTTGTTCTTTTGACATTGGTAAATGCAGCTCATTTTTTCTTTTCTTATCTTACAGCTTCCTCAGATATGAATTTTTTGAGTCAACCGCTTCAATTTGCGACACATTTTAAGCATAGGTTTCAACTCTTTAAAAAGCTGGGTGTAAAAATCTATGACCTATTTCTTTGAACTGAACGGCCTCAAGAAAGTTGAACTATTTTACAGTAAATCTGCCGTTGGACTTTTTTAAAATCTTCAATATTTTCAGAATTGCAGTATTTTTCTTCTTTTTTAGGTACCAAACAAAATTTCCCAAAAATCTAAAACTATCGTAATTTCTAAGCCTGTTGACGAAAAATCAAATAATTTTAAAGAAAACCATAGTTAATGGATGCCTACAATATGGTATCAAGCAAAACTTTTTCACTCTTCTTGTTCGTGATGTAGAAAGTTGATGACGTCACATCATAAAATGACCTGAAATATAAATAGGCTGCATTTTCAACGAATATTCAAGATTTCTGAAAAATCCAATGGTGTTATAGAAAAGTGGCTAAAGTTTCTTTCAAGTCATTCAACTCAAAGAAATAGGTCATTAATATTTACACCCAACTTTTACACCGATTTAAAGATTTGAAACCCATGCTCACATTTTATTCAAAGCTTTCAGTTTTGGCCAGTTCGTGAATTTGGATCAATTTGTGAACAAATAAATTGCAGTTACGTTACAAAAAGTTGGTTGATTCTTTTTCAACTTACATTTGTTGATGCAAGTCATCGCTTCTTTTGAACTGTCAAGAAATTTTTCAGATATTGATGAAATCTCAGTTGCTAGCTCCGACTTCAAGGCACCTATATTGCTGCGAACCTGCAAAATTGAAAATTGACAGTCTCATCCTGCATACTACCACAACAGTAAAAACGTCTCTAAGACTGCCGCAATCTACCTAATAATTGGCGAGAAAGATATATCGACTGTTAGAAAATAAAACAGGAAAAGGTGCGAAACCAATTTGTAAAAAGCAATTCCGTTCTCTTACTGCGGCTTCAATGTAATAACTAAGGCTATTCTCTTAAAGGATATCCGTCACTTTAGCGATACACCTTTTCAACTAACAGAATCGTTTTGGTAATCTTTGAAATTTTCTTGACACCAAATTCCTGACTACGGATTCGGATTCAGCATCCCAAGTTTAGTCTAGTCGCAAATTTACACATTCCTAGGTTTTGCGATTTCGATTTTATAGCAATGATAGATTTGAGAATTTGTATGGGATTTGACTCGCAAAATCGTTCAGGGTGTAATTTTACACCCTCAGTCATAATTCACCGTCAAATCCCTTTAAATTTTCAAATTTGGTATCCTCATAAAATTAAAGTCGCTTACACTAAGATCATCAAAATTTGCAGTTAGCCTAAAATTAGGGTGCTCAATGCGAATTTGGGGTCAGAAACTCTATATGACGGAAGCTAAAGAAATTTTGAATGATTCCAGAACGAGGCCGATTGGTGAAAAGGTGTATTGGTTAAATACAGGTTTGGAGTGGAATTCCACGGTTTCGTGATTTTTCATTTCTTCTTCAAGAAAAAACTTCAGCCATGATCCTGTGCTTTGTAATAAATAAAAGTGAGGATTGCATTGCAGAAACCAATCAGGTGCATGACATATACTTTCTAATTCTAGGTACATGATTTCCTTCCGAAATCAGGATTTAGCCGAAATTCATATTTTCAATGTACCCAAAACAGCTACCTTTCAAGATCGTGTTGATTTCGACTCTTTGACGCTGGGCATCAATCAAGAGCATATCTAGCAATAACATTAGATAGCAAGATAATCATGTTTCGTCGGGGCGGCTGAGAAGGGAGCAGGACGGACAATTTGCCACAGGGTCTCGGGGTCTTAGGGGCCTAAGAATTGAAGATTTGTGACATTTTGACTGCAGGAAATGCACTTAAATGCATTTTAAGCCAATCCAAAGGGCTTGATGGAAAAATATTTAGCTTCCTTCCTTCGCAGATGCCCTCGTTTTGCAGTTTCGTCCCTTGGCCCCAAAAGCTCTCGGGAGCCCTGGCTTGCTTAAAGGCATTTACCTCGAGGAGCGAACTACACGCAATTTTAGTGAAGTTGATAAACATAAATACCTCTTGCGTGTATTCTTTGAGTGTCTTTGCTATTGCATCCAATCTTTGTCTGAAAATAGACGAACGAAGATCTTAATCAAATCTATTAAACCAGGTTGTCATAGCGGTAAGTAGCACCCGAGCCCAGAAAAATTGTGATGGACATTTCCTGTTGGCTGTTGCCTTGGGTGCTTAGAAATGCGATGGCAAACGCAGATCTGATGGTGCATTTGGAGGTGGGGAGTATGCCCAAATAATCACAAAGTATTGCAAGACTTCCCAAAATGGAAAAAGTTGATTTTTGTTCTGTGATACCAATGTATGAAAAGGAAGTTTCATGATCTATAATGTGATCTAAGATCAATGATTTTTCAAACAGCATCACTTGTTTTGGTCCCTTGTTAGATGTCTGTTCCACTTCGTGACACATACAGCGAGTGTTACAGTAACAGAAATTTTGTTAACATTACTTTTGAACTACATTGCTTGATATTTTATGGAAGCATAACTTCTTTGGGTTTTCGTAGAAAGTTTCTTGATTTCTGGGTGCAAATCAGTTCAATTGAAACTTGCAAGTACCACTGATAGCTAGAATTCAGTGAGGGTATGTCTTTTTGGGAGTAGCATTTTGCATCAAGGTGCATGGGGGTCATTGCTAGAGATTCTGATAATAAAATGACGAAGTACCTGGTGCAAATCTGTCCCTAAAGATAGTTAGGGAAAGAAATAAACCAAGAAAACGTCCTTGAAACGTTCCAATGGGAATTCACTCTTCTAAATTAACAAATAAGCTTAGTAAGCATTATAACTAGAAACTTATTACTCATATAGCTAAGTTAACAGAAACACTTCAAATGCTGCGTTACATTAAAAATTCAAATAAGGAAGTTTTGTGTCCAACTTTTAGATTTCGTTCCCACTAGGGTAAACAACTGATAGACAATCAAAGGAAAGTAGCTGCCGGGAAAATATTTTCTAATAAATCTTTCCTATAACTAACGGTAAATTCTGTCAAACTTTCAAATCTTATGAGGTACTTATCAATACCTGAACAATGTATACTTCTTAAAACATCTCATAAAAAAGAATAAGACAGGCAGCTCACCTTTGATCTTGTTCAATTGACTTCTTTCTCTGTACCTCAACATACTGATGAAGATTCTTAATTTGTCCTTTTTCTTCGCTTTGTTTATTGTTGTTATTTTGGAAAAGTCGTGGTTTGCTTAAATACTTCAAGTGATACTTCCCATTGTCCTCATTCTGTAATTTGAAAACAAAATATTCTGAATTCATTTATATAGCTGATAGTACCGGGTGACCCAATAAAAAAATCACAAGCTACATCATAGCTGGCTCCCTGAAATCAAAACCTATTGCCAAATTCTTCCTATCACAGTTTAGTTGAAAGGCTTGTCTATCTTCTGAGATGCTGCATGGTCACTTTAAGCAATGATTACAATCTGAAAAACCAGATTCAAAGAAAATTTCGAATCCAAAACTCCTCACTTTGAGTGAAATAATCATCATCATTTTCCAGTCAACATTTTGTGAAAACTCGACACAGTGATGGATCAGAAGTCGTCTTGGGAAACTTGTTGTTTGCAAAATGATTGACTACTGTTCTTCATTCAAATTTCATGCTTCAGAGCAAATCTGGAATGCTACTTTTTTCACACTTTCCAAAACATGGACAGGAAAGCAAGGGAATCGTCCAAGAGATGAATGAATTTCTATATTTTCGAAACTGTTTTTCTGGACAAAAGATAGCAGAGCCTTTCAGCTACATGATGATACCTTGTTTCTCTTCATAACCTTGTTTCTCTTCATAACATTTTGCCTTCATGAAATTATGTGCAATCTACAATCGCGGAAAAAACTCATGAAACACTTTGTATTTTGGAGGAAATTTCGAGTTGAGACCCCACCCACCCCCCATTGCAATGTTGAAAGCTGATGAATATGTCATAGATGAGTTGGCATGTATGTCTTCTTCCAGCAACCAACATTGCAATGGGGGGGGGAGGGGGCAATAGCAGTGAAAGATCATAGTTTACGTACAGGAAAGGCCTCTTTTAACGCAAAACTCATGTGTCCCAACGAGTTTTGTCCGTGATTGTAGCTCGTAAAGTTCTTTTGGGCTACCCAGTAGTTCTTAGCAAAATATTGAATATGTTCGAAGTATGCTTCAAGCCTGACACATACTTGTTTTGAGTATGATTTGGAAATGTTTGAGAGCTTGATTTGAGTAAGAACTTTGCACCACTAGCGCTACCTTGCAGCATGTATCTCTTGAACTGGAAGGCAAACTCAATCATGCTTAATTGTAGTATGTTTGAGAATGACTTTTTCATGTGATTATTGTAATAAACCTTGATCAAGCTCTAATCATACTTGCAAACCGGCCAAAATTGTGTCACCACACTCATTTCAAGGTCTTCCAAGTGAAAATCATGCTCCTTCCAAGCTTAGCTCTACCATTCACCTCTCACTTCAAATCAAACTCTACCTTTCATCTCTCTTTGAAGTTGATGTCCTTCATCCTTTCCTTCCTTCATATTCCTCTTGCCATGTTTTCAACTCAAAGTTAGTCATCATCAATTAAAATACTTTTGCTCAAAGTTTTTTTTAACTCAAATTGAAGGGTGTTTTTCCTTGCTCTGCTGTGAAGTAAACAGAACCAAAAAAATATCTAGCAACTAACACTAGAACAGATTCTCACTGTTTTATATTCAATTAAAAATTTTACAGTTCAGTTTTACAGTTACTATCAATGCTATCAACAAAAAATATAAAACTACATATTATACCATAGAGAGAACAAGGCTATCACTACACTATGGCCATTAAATGAAAATACTATAAATTGTTCAAGGGATTTATTGTTCTGTAGAGCATGTCTTTGTTGAATAATGTCTCTGCTCATAGGCTAGAGTCTTGTATAATTAATTTTTCTGGAAGTTGTAGAATTATCATCTTACCTCTTGAAGTGTCTGAGATTGATTCTGGGATTGTGACCAATAATCAGAGCCCCCAGATGATCTTGAAGGCCTGCTTTGGATGCTGCTATTGTTTCTGAAGCCACTCTGTGAATTGTTTCCAAATGGCACAACTTGCGAACTGGAATTTTGCGAGTAACTCCAAACTTGGCTGTTTTGTTGACTGTCCCACATGTTTTCCCTGTTGTAAGAAAATATTTTGATTTACAATACTTCATAGAATTTGATGTCATTATACTGTAGAAGGATTTAGTGAGATACTAGGGGCATACAAAAAATATGGACATTGAAGGCTTAAAATCACATTTCACAGACACACGGTCTTTGGTCACTCTCTTTTTTTTTTTTTTTTATTCCAATAAAAATTTACAATGATATTTTACTTAATACTCTACTAACAAAATTACTTTACTAACTACTCTACTTACAAAATTACTCTACTATACTACTAGAACGATACCGCAAGGAGCAAAAGCATTTAGTCTACCCTGCAGCCAAAACATAAAGGTAAAAACTACTGACGTTAAAACGAGACGAAAGAAAGAATAAATCAAACAATATACGTGACTACAACAACAAAAATTTGCTAAAGAGGCTATGGTGGTTGAAAAGCTTAGGATGGAGTTTGATATATTCTAATCAAGTCGACCAGTTTGGTGGATAAAATTTAAAGTTAGAAGAAGTATGCTTTTATTGAGGTCATTAGGAAGGTTCTTATCACCATACAGTAAGACTTGCATGAGGGCCTCGTTAGAATTGCTGACATACCCATATGGTCGTAACAGAGCTAACACTCCAGTGAGAAGACCTCTTCGCGGCACTGCAAAGGAAGGGCAGAGCAACAAGAAATGTTCCGTATCCTCGATGCCATCGTTCGATGGGCACAATGGGTTTATAGTGTCCCTAAAATTATGCTTGAATTTGTGAAAGTTTAGTTTGCTGAGACCAACCCTCAATTGACAAAGGTGGGATAAACCTATTGGGTCATGTATTCCAAAAAAGGACTTAGCAGGGGGTCGGATTATTGAGAGGAGTTTTTTCTTAAAAACAGCAACCGACGGTGCAAGTCTAATTTCAGGATCAAGTTTATTCCATTCAGATAAGCAGTGAGGATAGAAGCTACTTTGGAATTTTTCTGTTCTGGCCTTTATTCGCCCAATGACATCTTGGTTGCGAAGACAGTATTGCAACGGTCGCTGAGGTGGAAAAGGATCCTTCATGTAACTTGGGGTAAGATTATTCAGAATCTTATAGAACAAAGTAAGGCGTCTGCTCCACCTTCGGCAATTTAGTGATTCCCAACCAAGTTCTGTGTACAACTTTTCTTGCGATGTTCCTCTCCATGTTCCCGTAATAGCCCTGGCAGCAGAATACTGTACAGATTCTAATTTTTCCATAAGGCTTGGTAAAGTGATGTTACTACTAAAATCACATACTTTTGCCGGAATATGGTAAATAACATCCCCATAGTCTAGATGGGGTCTTACATAAAGCTTGTATAATTCATTTAGAGTGTGCATGGGCAAATACCTGGAGAGATATCTCAGCAAGCCAATACCCTTTCTTGTTTTAGAAATAGCTGATTTGATATGAGTAGAAAAAGACAATTTTGAATCCAAGATAATTCCTAAGTGTTTATGATCATCTACTCTCATAACTGGTATGTTGTTAAAGCGAATTTCTGGATGGTCAACTTCGATTCGTTTCTTTGAAAGAATTAATTCAACAGCTTGCTTCTGCGGATCTGGGTTAAATGACATCCTCCAGTCATGAGCCCAATGTCTTATTAGCTCCAAGTCATGGTTCATGTCGTCGGCAGCAGCAATGGTATCATGGACCACTGTAAATAACGATGTATCATCGGCGAAAAGCTTGACGTTACACTTCAAGTCATTGGTTAAATCATTTATGTACACAAGGAAAAACAAGGGCCCTAGGATAGAACCTTGTGGTACTCCAGCTGAGACATCCCCCCAAGTGGAACAATGCCCGTTCAGAGCGGTTCGCTGTTTTCTGTCCTTTAGAAAGCTTTGAATAATAAACAGTAACTGACCTGAGACACCGCAGCGCTTTAGTTTATAGACCAAACCATCGTGCCAAACCCTATCAAATGCTTTAGAGATATCGAGATACACAGAGCGAACATCAAGGGGGGGATTGCAATCAAACGCTTCAAAGATTGTATGCGTTATGGAAATCATTTGGTTAACTGTTGAGTCTCCGGGACGAAAACCTGATTGATTTGGGTTGAGTAGCTCACATGACTCAAGATGAGAATATAAAGAGTCGTAGATGAGTTTCTCAAGTATTTTCCCAAAGACTGGAAGAAGAGAAATTGGACGATAGTTCGCTTTCACATTTTTCTCATTCTTCTTATGAACAGGCACAACATTTGCATGCTTCCATATTTGAGGAAATATACCACGCCTCAAACAGTTTGTGAATATTATCTTTAGTGGAGGAACTAATGCAGCATCACTTAATTTTATCATTCTTACAGATATTTCATCCCACCCGTGTGCCTTATTAGGATTAAGTGCTCTTATGATTTTCAGTATTTTTTCTTCAGATATTACAAAGTCATTTATGAGAGTAGTAGTAACTGGGGTTTGTTGTGGAATTTCACTCCCCGTGTCAATCGTCGTACATTGAAGTATGAAGTAATCATTGAATAATTGTGCCTTTTCAGTGAAGTCAGTTATAAATAGCCCATTTTCGAGGAGTGGAGGGATTATTGGAATCTTAGCCTTATTTAGCACAGTGTTGATTAAGGACCAATATGTTTTGCTGGATGTTCCAGGACTTGCAAGAGTTTTCCCTGCCTTGAGAAAATAATTTCGCTTGGCATCGTCAATCAGTCTGGAACCTTCTGATATCATTTTCTGTATTCCCTCAAGTTTTTCATCTGGTTGACCGTTTCTCATGAAGCTTTTATAGGCACGATTCTTCTTCCTAAGGAAGTTCTTAACAGTTTGCGTTATCCAGGGTGCTTGGCGAGGTCTAATCGTTTTAACCTTATTGGGTATGAAATTTGAATAGATATTGAGAAGAACTTCGTTGAGAAACTTAACCTGTTCATTGGGGCATGCAATTTTCCCCAGATGCTCTTGCCAATGAAACATTTCAATACTCTTCATGATAGCTACAAAGTCTGCTCTATCGTAATACCAAATCCTCCGGGTGTACGGTGGTAGTGCAACGTTCGAAACAGATAATTTACCATTTGGTCACTCTCTTTTAGGTTGACTTTGGGTGATGTTGGGCTCTTCATAAATTAGAGAGACGATGGAAAGGTGAAGTTCTTGTTTTAATGCCAAGTGCTGGGTTGGCAGTAGTAGCTAAGTGCCAATCAAGTCTGCAACCCTTGTTATGACATTCAAGTGGTGGGTCTTTACTTGGGATTTAACCCTTTCACCCCCCCCCGGAAGGGCCATATGGCTCAACAGGATTCATTGAGAAATGCAAATTTTTCAGGGGGTAAAGCATTTGGAATTTTGATTGATTTGAAAGGTTATGCACGTTGCATTTATCTATTGCTTACTGAATCACTGATTATGATACCCCCTGGAAAACGGCAATCTACATTAGGTTTTCCTTTCCTGTTAAGCTTGATTTTAGCCGGGAGTGAAAGGGTTAACTTTTCCGCCTTGTCCTAGCTGCAAAGTCAGAGGAGAGGATTACACCACTGCAAAACACTGGAATTACTTGAAAAGTATCAAAAATAAAGAAATTGAAAATATATTTTTGAAATTACTTCAAAGTACATAAATATGAAACACACATAAATAATCTCTAACATTTCTGAACGGATAAATGAGCAATTGCAAATTACTTCCCAAACTGTGTTATTCTGGAAACAGTATAAAAAACAAACAACTAAATTAGGTCAAAGAACATCTATATTTTTTAATTTTGATGGTAACATGTGGTATCACGTTGAAGTCTATATGATTCCTATGCATTTCATAGTAACACAAATAGTCACATGCTAGTAACATGATAGTAACACATGGTAACATGATGACTCACGTGACCTTAGTGCATTTTCTAAGGCTGACTAACCATAGCCTAAACGAAGCTGTTTAATGTTTGCTGCATATTTTATTGAGAAAATTGAAGTGACCACTCATACCGTATATGTGAGTAGCTATTCAAGTTTTCTGCAAGCAAATTCTGGTAGATCATCTTTAATAGAATTTATATCTTAGTTTTATAGCTATGTAGGAGGATAGTATAGTCTTATTTTATACCACGGCACACTTAAAGAGCCATCGTCACCCAGGATCCTTTGCGCACCACGGGGAGGAAAACATAACACAACACAGCTTGCTTGCTGAAAGGGGAAGAAGGGGGAAGAAGCAACGGTGAACTTTTATCGATCGCTGGAATGGGAAAAAAACGATGGTAAATATCCAGATTTAGCAGTGAAGTCTCATTGAAATTCTTATAATAATAATAATAATAATAATAATAATAATAATAATAATAATAATAATAATAATAATAATAATAATAATGATAATAATAATAATGATAATAATAATAATAATAATAATAATAATAATAATAATATGTAGTGTATAATTAGGCTAGTAGCCTGTAACACATCTAAACACCAGACTGGAAACTTTGCTGCATGCATTGGAAAGAACTCACGCTATCAAATTGTACAAAAACCAAACAAGGATTTAAGTTTAAGATTTCAAATCCTTTTGGTTTTCAAATTTGGTTTGTCTTAAAATTTTTTTCTTGTCCAATATTTGCTTCACACTTGCAGCCACATCGTATTGATGAAGACAAATGTGTTTGGTTCCTCTTTTGTCTTCTCCATTGTATTTTCTGGTTAGGCCAAATTTGATTTTCAGATAATCCGAAATTCAAAGCTGCCTGCAAAGGCCCCTGGGTGACAATGGCTCTTTAATGTAGGCCTGAGCATAATCTGTGCTCATGCCTTACTGTGTCAGGCCTTTTAGTATGGTTACAGATTTTCAGACTCTCAGATTCTTAGATAAAATTTCTTAGTCGTGCTTTGAATTCTATCAAAAAAATAGTGTGCTTAGGAGTTGTAAGCTATCATACCATTCATTTTCCATGCCATGGACATGGTTTATCTTCCATTGATGGAACCAAATGAAACCATGCTGATCTTATTCTTGCCCCCCAAAACTTCTCAAAACTTGATTTATTTCTATTTCCAACTTTTGACTGTTGCTAGAAGTTAGTTGCCCTCTAGGGGTTGAATGAGATCATTTTGTTAGTCAAGCTTTAGCCAGAGACCCCTTCACAATTTTTTCTAATTTTGAGACAATCCTTCACAAAAATTGTGAGACTGCATTCCCTTCCCCCTCAGTCCATGTTGATCTTGGTGTGACCTCATGTAAATTTGCATGCATTGTTTAGAATCACACCATTGACTGAGGCTAGAAGAAACATTGTTTAGAATCACAACATTGACTGAATGAGGGGGAGGGGAAGTTACAGGTGCAAGAAAAACCATGTTTTCTGTAGCGGAGACCACCAGGGTGCATTTCATGCACTTTGGCCCGAAGATCTTCGGCATAGACCTGATTTTTTTGTTGGCGTAGCGGCGTCATTTTTTCAGTAAAATCGGTTTTTGGCGTGACAGCATTTCAAAATCTGCTTACCTTGACGTGATTGTGAAGTTGTCGTCTATCTTTTAGCAGTTTCTTTTGATAATACATGCATTTCTTTTATGAGAAAGTAAGAATTTGGGCCAGAACTCAAAGTTTCTTAAAACCATCAGTACTCAGATTCTTAACAGCTCTCTTCCCCTGAAAGTACTTGGCGTACGAAAGCTTAGGGATCAGCGTACCTTCGGCGTAGGTCTTACATGGAATGCACCCTGGGGAGACCAGGAGGTATTAACATTTCAGGATTTATGTTGGTCCCTCTATATATTTTGTGAAAGATTGTAGGTTTACACTATATTACGTATGATTATTAGTATCATCATTATATATCATTATTTAAATTCCTGTCTCAATTAAAACTCCTTCAATGCAATTTTTTGGCTCGTTGCTCAATGGGCATGGGCCCTAAATATAAATGATTCTTCCTTATACTCCTTGAATGGACCTTTCCTTCCTGTGGACTTTTTCATTTCTTACCCTTGATCTGTAATAAACTCTCTTGGATCAACAACATTCTGTGAAAACATTTTCCTCTGATTTCTGCAGCCTTTTCCTGTCTTCAGGAACCAAACAACTGTTTAGGCCAAATTCTTCTTTGCCCATCATGCTGACGCCACTTTTGCAATTTTCCCGCCAAAAATAGAGAGGCTATTTCCTTCGTAGAATGAAATCGCAGCGCCTGCTTTTGTTCATCACACCATTGCCATAGTTACAGCTTTTGTATTTGTAAACAATAGTGATAGCCATTTTGCACCATTTTGAAATCGCTCAGCTGCTGTGTGAAGAAATGGCAGAGAAGAAATGATAGAAACCACAGGAAAGAATAAATTGTCAGTTCAGCAAAAGGTGAGCCATCGAAAACTGTTTCGTTTCAATTCCAGCTGTGAAATAGCGTGTATGAAGGCCAAGTCCATGCCACGCGCGGGAATGTGCTGCCTTTCTTCTTCAGTCGCGCCTTGTTTAGGCCAAATTTTCAAGTTCTGGCCGATTCTGATCTGACATCGATCTGCTCCAGAAAATCCGGACTTTTCCTGCAGTGACGTTGGTGACAGTGAGTTGACAGTAAACCATCAAAAGTGTTCTCGTAAGGAACATGGTGATGTAGGAAGATCCGGCTAAACCAATAGGCTGGTTTGGACTATTTCCTGAAATTTAGGTGCTCTTCCGGCTATCTATCAACTAACTTAACCTTAGCTAGACTTTGCCAGATATTTTTGTGTTTCTCCCCGTATCTTGCGTTTTTCATCTTTTCTGATAATCAAAGAAAAACTAAGATAGAATATGGCTATCAACAGTCTAAGAAAATCACTTAAATACCAAGAATTATTGAAACAAGAGAGACTATATATGATGGATGATGGACACAATGTCTCATTGACTATTGATTCTGTCCCTGTCATTTTAACCTTGCTTTTTTAGATTATATTTTGGTTTTATCATTTTACAGAGACATGGGAACAGGGGGCACACTCACTGTCCCAATGAAAAAGTGCCCTCTTTTGCTTTGGAAAGTCTCCCTTACTTAGGGCCTGCTTACATGAGAGATGTAATCGACAAGGACAATTTACAAGTCTTTGGGTATCAGCTGGAATTTCATCTTGGGTAAGCGGGCTGAAATCCCAGCCCTATGGTGAAAACTCCGATGCGATCGGGTCCCTCGGGTGAAGGTGAAGTTGAATTTTTTAGTGCCAAGCACTGATCTCCAGATCGCAGAAATAGAGCAGACTTACTTGAGTCCACAACCCCTTGTCATGACGCTCAAGTGATGGGGTTCTAACGGATCTCCACCTGACTGTTCTGGCTGCAAAGTCAGAGGATTACACCATGGCACCACCTCACCTAATTCATATTGCATGCTTAACTGCATCAAATCACTTACTGTAGGATTCAACAAAAAATGAATATAACAACAAATAAAAATTACAAAATTTCATATCAACAAAAGCACAAGTTAAGAGCATCATATAAATTTGATTTGATTTAAATGTCACACTCCTCCAGCTCCAATTCATTTCAGCAATTCTGAATCCTCTTTTTTTGACACTCAATCGGATGCAACATTCATTTGGGTACAGACTGGAAACAGATCAACTCTGTTGCCCTTGGAAGCCAACAAACTGATTTTAAATTTAACTATTAAGTACATTTCTGAGACAGAATGCTTTGGTCGAAGATTACTGGAATCCCTGAAAAGAGCACCCAAATCCCTTCTGTACGTGTCTGTTTTCAGTAGTTATGTAATGTCTTAAGGAAGCTTGCAACCAAATAATAGACGCTTTTTACACTACCTTTCATGGTTCCAAACTTTACAAATCTTCACCCGCAAGTATTTGGTTGCAAGAATCCTTAACTTGTAGGCTCTGTGTGTCTTTTTGTTATCTCTGTTTTATGTTATGACCTCTGGGTAGACAAAACATTTTGCTCCTGGGGTATCGTCTCCGTAGTAGGGTAGCGTTAGGTGTAGGTATAGTAAGTAATCATGTATTGTAAATTTTTAATAGAATGTATATAAAAAAAGATCAACTCGATTTGATTCATCAGAAGTGTAACACGTAGTGCTACTGGCAATGATGAGATTTCATCAAAATGCTCTGCATTTGATCTGAGCTTAATTCCAAATTCAATTTACTCTTTGCGCTATTCTCAAATTTCATTGTAAAAAATTTCAAAATTTCATAATCAATTTAATTCAAGTTAGACATGATGTATAAACTGGCCCTCAGTCCCTTAGTTTAACAGAAAAGCATCCTTGCAACAAGGGCAGATTTTGTAATACAATAGCATCAGTCGCTTTGGTTCACACCTCAATTCAAAGCGATTAGCGAATTCAGACAAAAGAAATTCTCTCAAGCAGAAATTCAAAACAAACGAAGCCACAAAGTTGCCCTGAAACCAGTACGGCAAACTCTTGTTTGGTGCGGGCGAAGGGAGGTTTCTAAAAGAAAGTATGAGCTGATAACAAAAGAAGAAGGGTAAATCTAAAGTTCTGTCTCACGGATTTTATTTATTTGATTCAGGGGATGAGGAGTGACTGCGTAGGTCTGAGCAATAAATGTGCAAAAATTGTAATGCCCTTTGCTCCGTTTCTGAATCAAATAAACAAAATCTGCGAAACAGAACTTTAGTTGTACCCTTCTTCTTTCGTTATAAGCACATGCTTTCATTTAAATACCTCCCTTCGCCTGAACGAAACGAGAGTTTGCCGTACTGGTTTTTTGCGGCTTCGTTTGTTTTGAATTTCTGCTTGAAAGGATTTCTTTTGTCTGCATTCATTTATCGCTTTGAATTGAGGTGTGAACCAAAGTGATTGATGCAATTGTATTACAAAATTTGCCCTTGTTCGTCCTTGCCCATACTTGAAATTAGATCTGCCCAGCGACCACCACAATCATGTCAATCACAAGGTTGTAAGATCCTCTGAATTCTACAAGAATTTTTAACCTCACATTAACAACAAACAGTTTTCATTGTTACCATGGAATTACTTTGCAAAGAGTATATGATTAATCTTTCATGATTATAGCTGTATGGCTTATAACAAGAAGGCTGTTATGGAAACCTAAGCATTCAATTATTCATAACATACTTTAGCAACACTGCTACCAGCTAAAATATGATTACAAATGGTGTCGCTTTCCTTTAGTGCCAGTGAACATGATGCATGATTATAGTCAAGAGGCTGTCTATGGAACATGGGTAAGTATGCTATGTATTCATCTTAATTGTATCAATCCAGGAAAGGAGCTGGAGTTCTTGCCCACTCAAGAGCCTTTGCAAGATTCTGCAGTCTAAACTTATTTTAAGATCTCAGGAATTGGGTTATTCAATGGACTCCTTTCAATATGTTGTTTTTTACATCTAATCAAGAGTCATTATATATATATATTATATATAATATATATATAATATATATATATGCATATGTAAAGTGTATGATATATATATATAATATGTATATATATATATATATATGTTATATATATATAATATATATATATATATATGTGTGTGTGTGTATATATATATATTATATATAATATATATAATATATACATAATATAATATATAATAATATATATATATATATATATATATATATATATATATATATATATATATATATATATATATATATATATATATATATATATATATATATATATATATATATATATATATATATATATATATATATATATATATATGGCAAATATTTTTGGGACACCCTGTAGATGTTGGATATCATTTTGATGTTCTCAGTACAATGCATAATGACAGCAGGATGATCCTGAGTCATATCCCACTGTGAATCGTACATTGTAATGTAGATTTGTTTATTTTCATGGAGATGTAAGAAAGGGATTTCAAAAGAGCACCTTCTGTTCTATATGAGAGAAAGATTAACAGAAGGGGAGAGATATTCATAGAAACCCTGACCTGATATCTGATGTGGAACAGAATCTAGTACATTATCCATTAGTTATTAATCATTTGTAGCGTAGTCCTAGTTACTGTAATTGAATGTTGCATGTCATCTTATACTGACCATGGGGTAGTCATTGTATTTTGCTCGCAACGGTATCATCCCTGTAGTATTGTATAGTAATCAGAAAGATATCATTAAATGTATATGAATTTTACAGTATATTTGAATAAAAAAGCTTCATTTATTTATACCTCTGATTCTCCCATAGTTTCCAAGTGGATTTCATGGGCACTTCAGAAGCAAATCAAGACAAGAATTTACCATTCCATACAGGCAAAGAGCAAAGCCTCATCCCCCAGCAAAATTCTTAGACAGAGCATCAGTACGTTCTAATGATCATCTCTTTTCAAGACATGACAACAGAAATTCTCATGCAAGTATGATGGGTGATCTGGAGTCATATTTTTCTCATGTAAGTATCCTATTGGGTTCAGGGAAATTTTTCTGTATTTTAGGCCTTTTTTTCCAGGTTTTCAAAGGAACCTTCCCCAGAAACTAAATACAGATACCTTCAAAGTGACTTAATTTCCAATGCATACCACTTCTTTTCTGATGCATCTTTCATCCCAAATTGTTAGAAAACATGCAAGATTTTAGTCCCACACATCTTGCTGCAGATTTTGTTAACGAGTTAAGTTGTGCCCATCACACACCTGTAGTAGTATTGTAGCGAGTTTATTTTCCTATGCAATGTATGCAAGATGAAATTTAGTCCATCGGCATGCGAAAATAATAGCCTGTTTTAGCAATGAGACCTGAACATCCATAACAAGAACAACAAGAATAGGGTGTCGGCGGTGGTAATCAGACACTTGCGAAAACTCTCGAAAACAATATGAAATTACGTCACCAATAAAATCCATCAAAGAGGGAATCTCTTGGCACTGAAAGCTAACATTATGCGCACAAGACATCTTTGTGGAAGGCTTCTTGAATGTAAAACGCGCTCAGGCAACAAGGACAGATCTCGTTATACAACAACAACAGTTGCTTTATTTGACACCTCAATTCAAAGTAATTAGCACATGCAGACAAAGGAAGTTCTTTCGTCTGGAAAATCAAAACAAACATGCTGCAAAGTTGCTCCGAAACCACTGGGGCAAACTCTCGCCTTATTCAAGCGAAAGGTGGCTTTTCAGAGAAGCTCTGTGCGAAAAACGAAAGAAGGGTAAATTTAAAGTTATTGCGGAGTTGTGTTTCATTTGATTCAGAAGCAGAGCAAAGGCATTATGATCCTCAGGTACTTTGGGCTTAAATGAAAAATCGTCGCACAGCTCCTGAAACACAAAAGCAAATCCGAATGACAGAACTTTTGATTTACCCCTCTTCTGTCGTTATAAGCAAAGAACTTCTCTTAAGAACCACTTTTCGCTTGCGACAGATTTTTGGTACAAAGCTAGGTTTGGTTTTTCTTTTCCTTACAGGGCCTTGGAAAGCGAAAGTCAGTCACTCCTGCTTCTCAACATTACAAAGATACGACAGCTCTTTTACATTGGTCTACCGAGCCGAATCCTGGTCTGCGTTCTTCATACAGGTCAGATTTTATGAACGCATCATGGCCACAACAGAAACTAATAAACAATACGGAGCCACTGCACAGTAGAACTAATTTGGGACTACGAAGGAAACAGATAAGACCAGGGGTTGGGTATTCTACGGAAAAAACTGCACCACTTTTGGCTTGGAACATGCCGGACGAAAATACACATTCGAAACCATGTGTAGGTAATACTTATAGAGTTGGAAAGACGAATACGAGGTTGCTGTCAAGGGAAAGTAGTAGTACAAGCACAACGACACAAAAAAGTCCGGATTCGAATGCCGACCTTGCCCATGTAATCGAGACTGTTAGTCGGCTGGACTTGTGAAATATTTGCACCCAGAGCTGTTCCGAGACCTAGGGGGTACTAAGGTATATTTACGATAGGGGTGCTCAGGCTAGGGTACAAAGCATCAACCAAAAATAATTTCTAGCCTAAAATAGACCCAAAGAAATAATTTTTCTCATCTGATATGCCCAACGATCATAAAGGCATCATGAAGGCCGTATCTCAAATTTATGGAAAAGTGCACCAACTGATTAGATCTCTCAAAATCTATCAGAATATCCTAGAATTTTGATTTTCATGATGTTACTTGACTTCAAACTTTGTTTGCAATATATGTTTTCCTCAATTTTACTTACTTTAACCCACATTTGAGACCCAAAAAGGAACGCAGAAATTCAGGAACCCAAAAAAATAGCATGCAAATGATTGACCCAAAAAAGAAAACACTGCACAAAATAACCTGAGCATCCATCCCTTTCCATGCTATACCCGAGTAACCCCCCCCCCCCTGGGTTCCGAGATGGTTAATCAGTGTCTTTTCAACAAACAAAGGTGAATTTTGTAATCAAAGGAGAGAATTCTGTTTGATTGTTTGAGACAATTTGACACCCTCAAAAAAGATTTCACACCTTCATCGCAGCCAACTATAATGTTTGCTGTCCTTGTTTATGTGAAATTTATTCGTCACAAAGACAAATCACTGTGTATTGTAGGATGCTTGAATCTTTATTTTGCAGAATTTGTCTGTGCTTGTCAGACACAAATTGGTTTGTCAAATCACAAGGAAGAAGTCCAGTCTTGTGAAAAAGGCTGCACATCTGTATTCATTCAAAGAATTGATAGCTAGTTTTTAGGAAAACATGAAAATCATCGTCAATCCTAAGTTTACGAGGAAAATTCGTAAAACTTCCCACGAGATAATAGTTTAGGATAGTCTATAATATGGTGGAAAACAGAAATCTGCAGCTATCTGGCTTGTGATTTAGCAATTCGGTGACGTCACAGCTTCAAACTGATTGAAACTAACAAGGTGCAGGTGCAATGTGCTAATTGAGACAATCAAAAGAGTACCTTGAGTAGACTTATATCAAAGTACTTGAAAGTCCTTTCGAGCCATCAGAATGATCTGATGACTATGCTCCCCAGCCCACTTTACCTTTTTTTAGCTAAAGATCTTCTGCGTGAGTCAGGAAAGGGACTTACGACATAGTACCAGTGAGACTAACTACCTCAGCCCCACTTTTAGCTTTCTTTATTGAATTGGATGATGGCACTCCGCTCCAATTAGGAGTGATAATCAGACTATCTGAAAATCCGGCCACATTCATCGTGAAACTGGCGCGATCAATGATATTCCAGATGTTTAAACACACCAATTTGACATCAAAATTTCAACCTCTCCAGAATTAGCCTCCCTTTTGTCTTGAGACTTCAAAAACGAGGAATCATTCAAGAATTCTTGTTGATTGCTGGGAAGTCCATAGAACAATTTGGCGTTTAAAAGCAGCTTCCCCACTTCAGAATGAAGAAATCTTCAAACATTACACAAAAGAAGTACTCATCTTGGCGCTGGTTGTGAGGTTTTCTCTACAATCTCAAGCTCTTAACATCCGGTATCAAAGCGCGTTGTTCATAAATTTCTGTTCGAATTTTCGATTATTTTGATTATTGGTCGTAGTTGTAGCGATTATCGATGAGCGAAACTACGACGATTTTGATAAGCTTAAGTCCCAGTTATCGCAACAACAACAACAACAACAACAACCATAACAATGTCTATCATTAGCGATTTCTATTAATATGTAATCAGTTTATTGGGTTAAATCACAAAAGTTTACACGTTTGGCAGGGAAATAAAAAGTATATGGCCGATATTCACAGCTGAAATGTTAATCTATCAGTCAAAGGCTAACTTAGGTGAGAAAATTTTTTATTGGAATCGCGAATTCCACATTCCATTCTGGTCCACGGTTTATTTGGTATTGAAATTCCAATTCAGTGCTATCGTCAGTTTCAGAAATGACTTTTGATTCAATAGTAAGTAAATTATGGACCAGAATGGAATGTTGCCCAAAGATTTTCTGTGTCACTCTGTTAGTGTAGAATCCGAAGCAGGGGTATCGAAACTACGTAGACATCGGAGCTACGAAGATATTTCGCTACCTGTTTGTAATTTTCTGCTGAGAAATTATTTTGTAGATCAACTTTAATGCCACGTTGCTAAATTTATATCAGTTATCTACCATTTGTCAATCACGAATATAATCTGTTTAATTTTACACATTACTGCAAAAGGACCACAGCTGTCACTTGCATTATTTGTATTGCTTAAAGAATTGTAAATTCTTCCGCAAACTTGCAATTATTTTGTATGTGTCGCTCTTGAAATTTTGTGCTTGAATGTTGCATATATACTACAACTGACAGTGATGAAAAATTCGGTCAAAATTTTCATGTATAGCAAGTCAAAAAAATGAAAGAAGCAGACGCAATTCTTCCTATTGTTTTTACAAAGCAAAGGATCGAGGCTGAGTTTTTATTGCAAAAAACATAGATAAAATGTCACGAAAGAATAGAATTCCACTCCAACTTTATTGGTTTCATTAATTTGTTGCTAACGTGACATACGTCCTTTCAAGCAGAGACTAAGAAACCGGGGGCATTGGGATCTTGTTCCTCCCCAAAACTTTGCAATGATGACAAAACTTGCCTTTCTGTTTCAGGAAATGCCCCCTTAGGTTAATGAAAGAGTGCCCTTAAAGTCTCGTGCCCCCAAGTTTAAGATGCTTTTTATCCCCCCTGCTTCAATGAACGCCTCTGCCAGGCCTATCGGAAGCGGGGGACTGGGAGGCTTCATCCTTTTTATCATTTGCTGAATTTTGTCGATTTTGTAAGTAAAAAAGGCAGTGAAAATCAAGATCGCAGGAGACTGGAACCCACATATGTTCGAGGAAGCTCCAAGGAGCTATCACAAATGCAATATCTTTTGATATTATACAACTAAGAAAATTCAAAACGTTCCTAAAAAAGACTGCCATCAGCCGTGATCCTTTGCTTCTTTCAGCTGCAGATTTACCAAGAATGGGCGTTTGCCAACAATCTAATGGGCATGGTCATGACAGATTTTCCCAGGAACAAGCCCCTGGCCCCCATTTGCTTGCTTCCCATAACTGCACTGATATTATTCCTCTGCGCTTTATATCATTCCCTTTACGCGTTTACTATAACCATTGTCAGACTAAAATGTGGAACAAGATTCTTCTATTGAAATCTTTCTTGGAGATTACGCCATGGTTAATAATAATAATAATAATAATAATAATAATAATAATAATAATAATAATAATAATAATAATAATAATAATAATAATAATAATAATAATAATAATAATAATATAAGGGGTTAAGGGTATGAAAGGCTAAATAGCCTATGTAGCCCTATTAAGTTTCTCATGCTATTCAACTAACTATGAATTTTTTGTCACTCATGTGTCTGTCGTATGCTTTCTCTCGAACTCAGGAACTGATGTCAAATTAACAATGGACGCTGGAAGGTCATTCCATTGATTAATAACTCTTTGTGAAAAGAAAGTTTTGCGAATTGTAGTGTGTGACCTTTTCTTGTATATTTTTAGGCTATGTCCTCTTGTCATATTGTCGTTCAGCTTGAAGAATATTTTCGGATCAATGTCGATATATCCTTTGAAAATTTTGAACGTTGAGATCATATCTCCTCGAGAGCGTCTGTATGCAAGTGTTGGTAGGTCAAGGGAAAGTAAACGATCCTCATACGGAAGGTCTTTTATAGCCCGGACCAATTTCGTTAATGGTTAACCATCCAAGGCTTGATCCTGCCTCGTTTTTGAATTCTCGTTGCATTTAAAAGATTTATTCAAAGAGCGGTTACATCACCTTCGACCAAGCAGTTAGGCCTTAATATCTGTGGTTTCAATGTGTTTCATCTTGCTAAAATAGGCTCATTGACAAGGATCGATGATGGGGTCTTGTGAAGAGATTATTGAGACATCGAAGGAGATATGATCTGGTGTTAATTAGCATCTTCATCTTTGCACAGTTCACTCTCATAGGTCACTTTCACGGTCAACGTTTGAAAATTGTCAACCTTGTACACAGTTCGGAAATAGGCTGGAAATTAACCCTCGGAATCAAGTTTGGAGATTTCAGCGCAGCTGATGTAACTTAGAGGAAAGTGAATCACTTTTGGGGATGCGTCGCAAAGTAATTTTATTGGAAATGCACTGCTCACCAGACATTGCAGGAACCGTTTGCAACTGCACACAGTTGCGGGTTAAAGGGGCAAGAGTGGGAGCAATGGCCCCTCTTCGAGAGCAAAACTCTGCTTGGGCGTCCCCTTTTTGAGAAAAGCGTCATTAAGTAAGCTGTTTTAACAAGAAGACGCGAGTCAAGAAGACGGCAGCAATGCTTTTGTTCGAAGATGTAAATTACCAAGTGAAATCAACTTCAAACTTTGCGAGTCTTGAGAGACATACTGCACTGTACGTTCTATCCTGAATTTGACTACCTGAAAAGTATACGTTTGAAGGCGGCACCGCAAAAATAGGACGTTGAGAGGGGAATCAATTTGCAATATGAGCATATTAAAAAATTATGAAAATGCAAGAAAGCAAAATGTTCTCAGGGAATTTGCCTGCCTGTGAGTAAATTTCAAGGAGGGAAAGGATAGAAAATTAGAATGCTCTAAAAAGCGCAGAAAAGTAGCTAAAAAACCTGCTAAAAGAGCCTAGTATCTGCTAGGGTGCGCCGGTGGGAAAGTCGAAATTTTCCCAAAGAGTTTTTTTGGCCCAACCCGATAGAAACAAAAATTTGGCCCACCAGCCATGTAGGAAAACCTTTCATGGCCCATCCATATGTCATGAGCTGTAGCAAGAGGTATCGCTTGAAATGAAATGACGATCAACTGTTTTAGTGCGTAAGAAACTTCCATGCCAAAAACATCATAAAATTCTCTTGTAAACAGTGTGTTATTGACAGTGCCACAGTTCAGTAGTCATATTTTGAACAGATTTTTAAAAATTGCCCAAAATCAAGCAAATCTATCAGAATCATATCACAAATAAGACATATCGTTTCTTAATGGACAAGTCCGGGATTGCTATAATTGTTGAGTATAAGAGATTACACTGCTGTGAATGGTGTGTAGTCCTTTTTTCAATTTTTTCTCCTTTAATCTGCGAAATTACGTATTTCAATCTGCTAAGAAGTGCGAAATGACGTCATTCAATATGATGTCACTTTGCATTTACTTGAATTAGGCTGCCAAATGTGTTGATATTATACCACTCACATTGCTAGCCTCCTTATCGCGCCTTCGCACACTCGCACAAAATACGAAATGGCGATGATATTTGGCCTAAATTACGAAGATTCATCGACTAATTCATGAAAGTTGGAGGCATCAAAACTTAGAGTTCACGATTGGTGTTCAGCAGTTGGAAGGTTGCTTTTTCGAAAATAATCTTATCAACCCCTGACTTGTCCTTTAAACTTTATTGACAAACAAATCAACATATTTACAATTCATTAACATGTTATTCATAAATAACAACAATAACAACAACAAAAATTATAATTAACCAATAATGATAATAATCATCATCATTTTCAAAGACCAGCTCTTCACCAATCAAGACGTCGAATCCCAGCCTGACCAGAAAACAGATGCTTTACATGTCTGATTCACATTACTATTGCAAAGAATAAACAACACATCAAAGAGTTGCCAAAAAGACTGGAAGTTGCCCGAAAGTTGGCGAGCAACTTGTGGACAGGGCTAATTTCGTCAATTTTTTGGCACTCTCGCCGCAAGCTGCCTCCCTTCAAGTTAAAGATCGATCCATCCTTGGCTACCCAAGCGCATAATTTTTTTATGTTTTTTCAAGACTAAAGCAAAGTTTAACCAAACACATTATTATCGTCCAAAGATAATGTTTACTTGAACATGGAAAGGAAAGGAATCAGTAATTGAGTTTTTGATCGAGGTTGTGTTTGCTCAGTAGAAGCACGCGTGACTACTAGGTAAAAGGGTGGGTAGTTCTCCGTGGGGGAGGTACTTAGTAAATTTGCCCCACGAGGATGTGCTATTTTGCAGGGTATCGTTTTACTACCCTGGGTACCATAGCCTGAAAAATTAAATTTTGCCCTGGTATCCAGGGTACGTTCTTATTTATTTTGTCTATAACGGGGGTATCAAAAGGGGGCAGTATTTCTCGAGCCGGTTGTGAAAACATGTTAAAAGGGAAAATTTTGTTAGATCAGGTTGTTATTTAGCCCAATTTTTGTGTTGTGGAATAACCGTCTTTAACCAATTTTTTCTGGAATCGGGTATCATTTGAAGGCTGGAGAAAGTCGCCAGCTCCATCTTATTCGTGGCAAAAGATTCACGAGGTGTGGTCACATCGAGGAGAAGTACCAAGGCACTACTTCGATAGCTTCTCAGTGTCCTGAAAACTACTTTCGGATGGTAGAAACAAAGCAGGGAATTAGAAAAGGAAAGCTGGTTCACCCGATCCACAACTGTTTGAGATCCTAATCCAGAATCCCACCAGCAGTGATTCGTTTTCTTGATTCATTTAAGAAATTGTTGATAATCAGCCTTTGCCTGAAGGGCCTAATGCTTTCCTCATGGCAGTACATTGACTCTCAACTTCCACATTAATACATCTATAACGTCAAAATAACCTTTCAAAACGATGACTTTTCCATGGTTGTTTGCTGCCTTTTTGCCTGCTTTTGATTTGGTTCACTTTTTTTCTATTCATAATAAATTAACATTAAAAGAACTAAAATACATTAATACTGTACCGCTCTTGATGGAAGAAGACACAAGGTCATCTGGCCTACACCAAGAACGGCACTTACAAGTTTCAAATACAACTTCAAAACTAAAGAAAACTACTGGGAACAGGAAAAGAAAACAGGAATACGAAGCAAAAATTAAAGGAGATAAAGGGCGGACTGGCAGTTCCACACCAAACTCAAACCATGCTATGTGTCTAACCCTTGTGTCGTAGGTCTAACATCAGTTTTGTACCATCACATCGAAACTGATGGTACAATGAAGATGGCACGAAGAAGTTCGCTTTTTTGCGACCTTGTCAGTGATCAGCTGCGACGCAGCGCCCTAGGCTTTCACCGAGGTGCAAATCGCGTCTCCTGTAGTAATTTTTCTTCCTTCCACCATGAGCGATAGGACACCCAGTGTCTAGCAGTTTGAATTTATATCAGTAGCGAGCCACCTTCATTTATTGTTTTTTTGTTTCTTGAACTTGTTTTTACTTCATACACAGCCACCTTTCAATGTTTCGTAATTCTGAAATGTTCTTGTTTACGAGTTAAGTTAAGAGTTAAGAACAAGTTCAAGACACAAAAAAAAACAATAAGTTAAGGTGGCTCGCTACTGATACAAATTTAAACTGCTACACACTGGGTGTCCTATCGCTCATTCTTCCACCATGCTATGTCCCTCTTTCCAAGTCGAAGTGAGCCAAAGCCCTATGCGATTCTTGATAGAGCACTCATACGTCAGTATCAAAATGGCCATGTGTACTCCAGATTTTGATTGCTCCAAAATACAAGGGCTTGATGAATGGATGGATATCTGTGAGGCTAGGATATCAGATACACCGTATGTCAGTTGTAGTTAACTTATCTGCACAGTTTCAAATGTTAGTGTCCAACAGCCCATGCTTGCTTCAAATGGCAGTTTCTCCAAAATGCAAACGTTTGATGATTGGATTGATTCCTGTGAAGCAATGATATGTCAAGTACTTTTACATCAAAAGGTTTTAAGTTGCATGTAATCCCTCCTCAATTCGGCTATTGCGTTTCGTCTCCTTCGCATTATATCTCGACATATGCAGCTTAGCGTCCCAGGTTACTCCAACGTGCTCTTTGAACTAGTTGCATGAGCGAGTCCATTTGATGTAGAAGCCTAGAAGTTATTGCTGTAAAATATCAGAAAGAGAGTTGATGCTGCACTGAAAAGGCTATTTTAACAAGCCGATGTTTATCGTTTCTTGGTGAGTTCATGACATTAACATTTCTGGAGTTTCTTGACATTTTTGCCTCAACAAACATTCACACCGAGAAAGTACTCGAGTTTGCTGAGCAAAGAACTTTAAATCCAACTGCTTTTTAGTACTCAGGTTGCGTGGGGAATGCGTATACTCCTAGCTAATGGATGCGTCAATAAAAACCATTTCGGTTTGAAAGGCTACTGCTCCTTGGGTATCAAGCCATTGATATACAAATAAACCATTTACCAATCGATATGTTCAAATGTATTTTAAGATTTACCTGGCCGAAATCGGTCACTCCGTTTAGATTTTACAACGGATTGTTCAAGAAGATCCCTTCGAGAAACCTTATAACATACTAAAATCTCTGATAACCTTTGCTGGCTAAGTTTTGTTTGAGCAGATTTTTGGGTGGATCCACCCCCAAGTTGAAGGGGGGGGAATTAGGAGAGTGGGTGCCAAAAGTATAATGAAAAGAAAACGTGCCAAAGGCGCGAGGAAAGTTTCGGGCTTTCATTCAAGAGAGTTTCTTGCCGACAAGGGGACGCCAAGCTGAATCTTCATCGTGAAGGGGGCAGTTACCCCCATTTACCCCCTAAATCCTCCACCGGCTGACTTAACGTCCAAGTGCAAAAATGAGTATCACTTTTGGGGACTTTTAATATTATGCTTCTTTTTGTACTCGTGGCTTCGTGGCATAACTTTGCATGGCACGAATTGTGTTAGACAAATCAAAAGATGTTCTATCAAGAGACTGATCACATGATTTGAAGTGAGTGTAAAGAAACCATTAGCCGATGTTGTTCATTAATTCAAGTTTATTGCTTGATATCGTGCTGTATTGCACAAAAGATTGCCTCCGCAAGTGAGATTTCAGTGTGATTTCAGCTTATAACGCAAAAATTCTCATACAAACTTTAGTCAAACTTTTAAATTTAGGGGGGGGGATAAAACTTTTAAATTTAGCTTATTCGCGAACATTTCACATGAAATCTTACTTAAGGCAGACTTGCGATGGAAATGCGACGGAGAAGAAGTGTGTTGCATTTTTTTTGTGTCTCAAAGGTGCTCTGGCGCATTTACATAGACTAAGAAAGTTTTTAGTTAATTTGGAAGTTATAACGAACTTGAAAGAACTCCACTCAAAATGAGTTTAGAAAATGCGCTTTAAAAATTGCTGTCATTTTGCTTACGACTTACGAAGACTTACGAGCACGGAAGTAGGAAGTCTAAGGTGTTTCAGGTTATAAATTTTTCAAGTAGTTGAAACATCTTGCGTTTAAGAGAGAAATGTGGCGATAAACGCTAATTCATTCTACGTTACACATGGTGTTTCAAAATAGCGCAATCCAACAATAATCTAAAACCTTAAAAAATTGACAAAATTTGAGTAGATGTAACGTACCGTATATAATCTTTCTCTATCTAATGATCATGGGTCGAAGGAAACGAAGTAATAGTTAAAAATGTAAACGCAAACATACATGTGTCTTTATCTTGGCTTCTTCTGCCTTTCTTGGCTTTCCTTTGCTTCCTGGCTCAGCTCAATTCATTGCTTCAAGTTTGTAGTGGCCTAGGTCAGTATCTCTGCAAAAGCGAGGCTGCCCTCGTTTGCGGTTTTGTGGTTCATCGGTGGGAAAATAAGCGAACTTGAAGCAATGAATTGAGCTGAGGCAGGGAAGCAAAGGAAAGCCGAGAAAGGCAGAAGAAGTCACGATAAAGACACAGGTATGTTTGCGTTTACATTTTTAACTATTACTTCGTTTCCTGCCACCCATGTAATGATATGCAGTTTCGATACATTGATGGAATTATTAATCATTATATTGATGCTTTCCTAAGTATGGCCATTTTTAATGCAGTATGCCGCAAAAGCAAAATCAACCCCTTACTCCGATCAAAAATTATGAAAAAAGTTGCACAAAATATTTCAGGCCTAGAAGCATTTAAGGTGATGCCTTCAGTAGGTAAAGGACAATTTCACCTTCGTCAGACGCGATTGTAGGCGGAAAAATGTCGAGGCGGAAAATTTTCCGGCAAGATCAAATTGTTGCCGCGGTAAAATGTCGAGCCGCGAATATACGTTCTACTTTTACGCGGCTCGACTTTTTTGCGCCCAGTGGAGATTCGGGATAAAATGGTGGATTATCGTCTATGAAAATGTTCTATCATTTTCCAGCACCCAAAACTAGCCATTCTTACAAAAACGTCAATTATGCAATGAAAACTTCAATTAATCCACCAAACCTAGATATCATTAGATTGAAGATAGATGTACTTTCAGATGGTATGATTCAAATTGATTCAAATCTTATCATTTCCTGAAGAATCCTGAATGAAAATGGGCTGCGTTGTTTCTGAAACACCCTGTAGTACAAGGTGGCACATTCCGCAGTAAAGTTTGCTCTAAGTTGCTCAAAAATAATGCTCGTCACCTTGAATGGAAGGCTCTTTCATATGATAAAACTCACGAAAAGGGGACTAATTTTTTAATGTTAGAAATGGTGAAAGGTTGCTAGTCCCTTTCGCATTTCAGTTACGATGTCTATGAATCAGCAACGGTTCTTCAATACAGGTTGCCGTAGAGAACTTATTCATCTCTTTCGGCAAATCTTGATTGATGGCTCTGCTGCATGGGATCATGTGCTAGTACATTTAATGGCAGAAATTTGCCGCCCACAGTTTTGGCTTGCTCTATTTCCCCAGGGGCTCTGTAGAACGTAATGCCACGCCACACCTAAGTTGAAATATTTAACACTATGAGATTGAGGTTTGAAGTATTTAGTCATTAATATTCTAGGATACTAGCACCTTGCAAGCTTTAAGTTCGATTTATCACTTTTGTCCACAAACATAGTCAGCTTAGTTTGCAGTCGTCAATTCCTGCTTCGCTTTGCCGTTGGAGAGGAAGGGGGATGCGATGAACAATCATCCCCTGGGGACACTTGACAAGGTATTTGTTGGATATGCCATTCAAGCTTCAAGAACATACCAGAGGCTAGAACCCAAAGCAAACTGTCTTCTTGAACCTCATCAACCTCGTCCCTAGGGCCTTTTTTCATAACGAGACGGAAACTAAAAGGCCCTGGGATTGGCTGGTCACATGAACATAAAAAACTCTCCTCGTGGGTGTCATAACCTATGGAAATCGTAGTATAAGCCTAGTGGTCAAACGCATCCAACATTACGTCCAAAATTTTCTCAAAAAAATTGTAAAGTTTGCTGATGTCGATGAGGGGGCGGTCAAACGCATCCAACAAAGTCCATCATCGTCACTTTCCTACGCAGCGACATGTTTTAGAATGATTAGAAATACTCGTAGAGCAACCGACCAATACGAATTGCTAATTTGGAATGCACACTACTGAAAAGATTGAAAATGGAGCTCTGATGACAAAATATTAACTTTTTTGAGCGTAATTCGCATGCCGACAAATGAAATGCTGGACGAAATGTTGGACCAAGCGGTTTTTTGATCTCTATCAAACTTCATCCACCATCAATTCGCCAATGTTGTTGATCCAACATGGGTGGTCAAACGCATTCAACATTTAATCCAACATTAGTTTTCAGCATGTTGAATGAAATTTTTGATATGTTTGACCAGGGCTTGAGCAGCAATTGGTCACTGCTACAGTAGAGTGGAAGAGACAGGCACGGATAGTGCATTTGACCAGATTTTGGCCCAGGATGTGCCATCAAAGCTTCAAAACATATCTGCTTCTTGCGCCAATTTTTTGAAAGTGTCCAACATTCCTAGTTACCAAAATCTTTAAAATCGATATAGTTCCCGAAAGCTCATCCGCGTATTCAAAATAGAAGTGGTCCTCTTACCCAAAGGAAATTTGTACATTTTTGTTGTGGAATAGCCCTTGAAAAAGAGCGACTTAGCTGAAGGGTCTCCCTTTCTATGAGTTGAGATATGGAAGTATTAAATGATGAATGAATTTAGCTGGTTCTCAATAATGCTCGAAGGTACCTTTGATGACCGACACGTTATTTGTATTTGCTGAAACACATCAAGTACTGTTTACGGTATGAAGTGGGGGTCGTAGGGGCTGACAGTTTGCGGGTTCTAGCCATTTTTGGAACGGTTTAACGGTTTTTGGCCGTAAAAATGACGGTTTTACGGTTCCTCTCTTTCTCAACGGTTTCCAGATTTCTTTACTAAATATGACTCGAGGAGTGAAATTATCACAAAATTGACAATAAAAGCTACGAATCATTATCCAGTACGATATAATTTTGTGTCAATTCTACTAATTTTCACCTTTACCAGCGAATTTCAGGCATTGGAAGTCATAAAAAAGATAACGAGGCAGTCGTCTGCGGCAGAGAACCAAGGAGGTACGTGCAAAGCAAGGAAAATTGTGAAAACGGTTTTAGCTGAATTTTGAGGCGGTTTACGCTTTTCCTGAAATATTTTGGTGGTTTTACGGTTTTGGTTGACCCCCTACGATAACTCAGGCAATGGAAGAAGAGATGATATATCACAAAAGATTATTGCTAGGAATAAGCAGAGGAGACAAGAAGATGAAAAGACAAATCAACAGTTGACTTAACCAAAATTTATCCCCGCAGTGACTAGTGCTTCATAATCGGAGCTCAGACAAGCGTTTCGTACAATTTAATGCTCGTTTTAGCTCTTTAAAGATCCTTTAGCTCTTTAAAGATCCCTGGGTGGGCAATGACGAATCAGAATTGAATTTTGCAAGAAATATTTGTTGCAACTGAAAACGAGGTCTATTTTATCATTGAAATTCTTCAAAGAGCCATTTCAAGAAACCTTCAAAACAGGCTTGTGATCACGACCAACCCCCTCTGTTTATTTTGTACTTCATTTTTATACATATATTCCTTTAAAAATTACAATACATGAACGCTACCCTACTACCAACACGATACCCCAAAGAGCAAAACATCTTGTCTACCTAGGGGTCATAACATAAAAAAGAGATTAATAAAAAGACAAGCAGAGTTACAAGTTAAGGATTCTTGCAACCAAATAATCGCGAGTGAAGATTTGAAAAGTTTGGAGCGATGAAAGGCAGTGTAAAACGTCTATAGTTGCAAGCTTCCATAAGACATTACATAACTACTGAAAACAGACACATATACAAGGGATTTGGTCCTCTTTTCTGGGATTCCAGTAACCTTGAAGCAAAGCGTTCTGTCTCAGAAATGTACTTAATAGTCTGTTTATTTCTGCCTACCAGCATTGACTTGTGTATCAGTGCTTCGTCTATGGAGGATGAAATCACCCAATGCTCTTCAATAGGCTGTCTAAAGCAAGAAGACGCGAGTCAAGAAGACGCCAGCATAATTCTTTTGTTCGAGAATGTAAATTACAAAATGAAATTTACTTCAAAACTTTTGCAAGTCTCCAGAGACTTATTGTACGCTCTGTTTTCTGAAACTGACAACCTGAAAAGTATGAAGGCCGCACTGCAAAAATAGGACGTCAAGAACGGAGGCAAATTGCAATATTAGCAAATTCAATAAATGATGGAAATGTGAGAATGCAAACTGCTCTTTGGAAATTTGTCTGTTTATGAGCAGCTTTCTAGGAGGGAAAAGATTGGAAATTAAAAATGCTGAACAAAACATAAAGTAGCCGCGTTTTCAAAGACATCCGTGTCTTGCTGCTAAAACATTGATATTCTTGTTGCCCCTCCAACTTACTGAATAACCCCAAATTTACTCGGGTTATCTCTCCAAGGACACGATGTCCCCCCTAAGTTACTGTATGTTATCCCTACAAATAACTGAATAACGTCAAATGTACTGCAGTTTGTCCCTCCAACGACATCATGCTATCCCTTTATGGCACTGAACAGCCTCTGCTTTACTGAATAACCCCTTGAAACGCACAAACATTATCTACCGTAGTTACGGCCATGTAGAAATAGCTGGTCTACGAAAGATCCCCTTCTGTGAGCTTTGAGTCCCTATTGACCGAGGGGACCAAGTGACATCAGCAAATCAAAGAATGCAGGGAAGCAAGGGACGAAACGGCATAAGTCTATCTTAGCACGTGTTATCTCTTTGGGAGGATGACAATGTCATCCCTGGGACCCGAAAACATATCGTTTGGGACTCAGGAGGGAGTCAGAAACAGCAGAAATTTTCACCTCCGTCGCTGACCTGACAGCCAAGAATGTGAAAGAGATTCCACCATCTATCAGCATCGTAACGTAACGTAGCCTATGTGTACCTTTTTGCAGGTGTTTATTTCGTTGTCTATTCAATAGACCTTTTAGATTTTCTGAAAAAGAATGTTGATCGAACGATATTTTATTACATTCTGTAGAACTCTCGAATGTGCACAATTGCAATCGAAGCTCTAACGTCATTCAATCGAATGTTGCGTATGAAAATGTATCAAAATATCGCTCGATCCAGGCTCTTTTGTAGAATAGCTAAAGATCTATTGTGTATTTTGATGTGTTGGCCGTGGGGTAAAAATCGCATGTTGCTCCTCAGGGTAACTGCTATCCTTGTAGTTCTGCATAGTAGTTAGTAGCATATATTGCAATTTTTATATTGAAATATATCTACGTATATAAAAACATCGTTTTGATGGAGGGCTCGCATGAGTAAATGAGGTGTTATTCAGTTACTGAGAGGGATAACAAATAAAGATATAATGGGATCACATCATGTCAATAGAGGGATAACATCAGTAAAGGAGGGGTTATTCAGTATTTCCTGCAGATAAAATCTTGTCGATAGGGATGACCAGCAGCAAGGTACAGGAATGAATTTTGTAGCTGGGGGGAATGTCTTTAAGAACTCCACAACCTTAAAGTAACTAATGTATCCCTCTAAGGACACGATGTTATCCACGTGAAATGTTGAATAACCCCTCCTATAGTGATGTTATTCCCCTATCGACACAATGTTATCCCTCTATCGCACTGTTTGGTATCCCTCTCAGTAACTGAATAACTGCTACCTTACTGATGTTAGCACTCCGAAGACACGATGTTATCCCTGTAACGTACTTAATTACCCCCAGCTTTACTAGGGTTATCCTTCCAACGACACTTTCATCGCATTCACACTGACACACTTAAACCAACTTTATCTAAACCATGTTAATTTTCAGCCAATTATGCCCCATTCACATTGCAGGTTAAACTAGTTTATACTAAACCAGGTTATCGAATAGGGCCTTCTGATTGGTCAATCCAACAAAATTAATCATTTGATTGGTTGAAATTTAAACTGGCTTAGATAAAGCTGGTTTAACTGTGTCAGTGTGAATGCAGTATTAAATGCACTCGATTCATTGGATGTCTAATCAGAAAGCTCCATTACATGACCTGGTTTAGTTTAAACTGGCTTTATTTGCAGTGCGAATGGGGTATATGTTCCCCTCTAAATTATTGCATTTAATCCCTCTACATAACTGAATAACCCCACGTATACTGCATATCATCCCTACAGGGACATCATGCTATTCCTGTGTCGCACTGAACAGCCTCTGCTTTTCTGCTTTACTGAATAGCCCGTAGACTATTGCAAAGACGTTGCCCAGGGTGAAAGTTAGCCGGAGTTCTCTCTTACACTCCACAGATCGCTTCAATGTCTTGTCTACAGAGCTTGAACATTGAAAGGAATTTTTAGGACATAGAACGATGTTTTCATGACCTACAAATCGCAAAATTCGTACCTTTCAGGCAGTAATCTTCCTCTGTAAGAACAAAATAGAGACCTTCGGACCTTCGAAGTTCGGAAACAAAGGGCACATTTGCGTTGTAGTTGCAGTCGCGGTCCTAGTTGCTAAGGGTCCCTAATAGATCCATCACAGCTGTGAAAACTGTAGGCCTCATCAACCGCTTTTTGTCTGCAACAACAACAACTATCTAAATAGCGCCTCCTGATTGGCTGAAAACTAAATTCTAGCACTTTCATTGGTGAACACTGGATCCTTTGCACGATCCTGAAGTTGATACACCTTTTAACAGTAGCATCATGAGTTCCTATTGACAAAGTGATACCAGCAAATCAAAGAACGTCAGGAAACAAGGGACGAAAAGTCAGAAACTGGTGTCAAGCCATGTAAAAGTCATTACTGTGAGGCAGAAAATTTGGTCGTGATTTGATCGTGAAAATTTGGTTTCTTGAAGGGGTTTCTTGAGAATGTAGCAAGGCTGAATTTTGTGAAGCAAAGGAAATAGTTCTGTTTCAGCAAAGCGGATTTGACAGCCTCAAGAGTACACTAAATCACATCTTCAACAAAGCCTACCATAGTTTTGACCTCATTGTTTATTTTTCAAGTAGGATTTGTAAAATACACATTTTTAGTAGTTTATTGTCTTGATGGATATAGATATAGCGTTGTGCTTTTGGAATCTTGGTATTCTGATGATGAAGCAGAACTTTTGCTTTGAAACGTCAATGATTAGGGAGCTGTCATTTTTAAAGCTGGATACAGGGGTGGAAGAATTTTTGGATGGGTACCAAATTTTTGGCCTCGTTTTATTGGGGTATCAAATATTTCGGAAAAAATTGCGAAATGCCTGATGGGCTGTAAAATTTTTTGAAAACATTTCAGACTGAAGTAACGATCATGCATTCTTTCATAACAAAAGTTTCATCTGTTTCTGCTATGTTCACTATTCAAGAAAGAAGTTATTTGAAATAGTGATGATGATTCTATTTTTCGATGATTCTTCCAGTTGCTCCAATCAGATTCATTTTATGTTTAGATTGTGTTTCTTACTGTGCAAGTTTTTGTAATATATCCAAGCTAAATAGCTCAATAGCGGGTATCACTTTTTTGCTATGTTGAAACGGGGTGTCAAATTTAATTCAACTTTATGAATGGGGTAAGAAAATTTTGCTATTTGTATAAACAGTTCTTCCACCCCTGTACCCAGCATTTAAAATGACAGTTCCCTTATAGAATATGTCCTGGTCTTTGATTAACTTTTTTTCTCTTGGACTTGTCACACGGATTTGTCGCATAGATTTATCACATAGATTTTTCTTGAGTTGTAACTTGGAATTGTCGATTTGGATTGAAAAGGTTATTGAACATAATTATCGTCGCAATTGTTGCTCTTCGTAGCCTACCATAATTTTTTGCTTTCTTTATTTATTTTGATTTTGTTGAGCATACTCAAATATATGAAACATTTTCTTTGGAAAGGCAACTTGCCCCGACTTTCCAGAAACGTGAATCTTTTGTTTTACAAACTTTGTCCTTGCTGTCTTTATGCGAAATTGAACAACACAAGGAAAACTCTTCACAGAGAGAGAGAGAGGCTTCTCGTGAAAAGCTTGCTGTTTCTCCTCAGAAAGCGACCATTGATAAATTCTCATGTCGTTAGCTCGTCTTACAACCAAAGACCCTCACTGGAAAGTTCATTTTTAGGCCAATGTTATGATCTGCAACAAACCAACGAATTAAAGGAGGATAAGTCTCTAAAATGTTCAAAGATGTCCGCCAAACCTCAAAGCGTCTTCATATTTACGTGAACAAGAACATCTATTAGCGACAAAATACAGCTTGTCATATGTCCAAATGGTTCATCTCATAGACTTTCGAGACATTTCAGCACAGATTTCGAACCAGACAGCAATTCTGACCTTGGCCGATAGCTGCACAGTGAAGAGGTTTAGCTTATGTGCAAAGGCTTAAACGCAGCAGGCTTAATGAAGCTGATTTACTCTCGTTTTTGACAAAGCAGCTGGCTGCTGGAAGAACATATGTCATGAAATTTACGACCACTGTCCACTCATTGTGAGAATCTACAATGAAGCGATGGATAAAAGGTTGCCCAATGGCCTCAGTCTGGTGGTGGCTGATGGTTCAAATTCCAGCTGTGGTACACCTGCTACTTATTTAAGTCCTGGAAGAGGGGGAAGTGATCAGGTCTCTGAAATTCTAGGCTTTAAAAGAAATTATTAGGTGTGGTCCCATCAAAAGAAATGATTGAGTCGTAACAATACACAGGGGCTGCGTCCTAAATGGTCGGGCTTCGAAAAAGAATTGATTTAGAAATAACGGAATTTGTTTGGACTTAGCAAATCATATAGAAATGTTCACAAACTCTTTCTCAAAGCTGGACTTGAACTTGACGATTGTCCGATTGCTTGTCTTGGTGAATTTCCAACTCAAGCGCAAGTTGGTCTGAACGGCTACTGTTTGGCATGGTGTCTAATTTGGACGCACTCTAAATCCATAACAACGCCTTAGCAGTTACCTTGTTGAAATTAGACTGTGGTTGTACTTTCTATAAAGTCTCGCCTCGCCGCAGCTAGAAGAAAACAAACATTGGGCTTGCAAAACAGCAACGACATCAAATACTGTCAACTTTATCCATTTCTGATAAGTGATCTTAAAATATCCTTCATGACAAGAATAGGTACAAAACAAAACCAGCAACGCAGAATCTCAGAAATGGCACCAGTAAATAATTTTCAAGCGCCCTACTGGAAAATCCAGGCCCGAACCCTTTCTGAGACGAAGTTCGTTATGGCTGATTCGGATCTTCGACTTTCCATGACCATTCCAATGACGGATCCATTCCGTCTCTTTATTCCAGAAATTAGCCATTGTCAAGGTATGTCTTCCAGTCCAGTCGTGTTGTCGTCGGTGTCCCAGAACGAGGTTTTAACAAACTTCCTTTGCAAAATGGCGCGAAAAGGAGCTCAGGAGAAAGTATCGAAGATATTGAGATGTTTGACTTATCTGGAAAGATCAGAGAGCGCAAAGAGGGAATTGAATATTGATGCAATGGGATCTGGGAATGGAATGGATGAATAAAGGACTAGAGCGCTGTTAGAAATATGATCATGGTTATGTAATGGTATTACCCTTGCCTTGTCCGCGCCTGGGCCTGGCCAAGATGGGAATCAAATGTTTTAGCCAAAGTTTGCTCGTGGCCCACGGCCGGAAACCATCGTAACCTCGTTTTTACGGACCAATCAGACGGCGAATAAGTGAGGAAGACAAAAGAAACGTGTGAAGATTTTCCTAAATTTTACCTACCTTCATAAAACGCAACCAGGACAAAAACTGCTTGAAATTTCCCTAAGTTTTTTGAAGAAATCTAATCTCCATACTTTTGGGCATTCAAGTTTGGATGCTGGTCAAAAATATCTCCCGATTCCAAGGAGTTATGGCGCCTCAAACTCAAGGCCTCTGTTCGTTTTCAGCATTTCTGAGCTCCAGCATTCTTAGTACTCAGTGTGTTCCTAAAAAGTCTTTTAAAACGTAAGCATTACTAATTCCTATGAAGACGATACAGTGGAGCTAGGGATCTTTTCTTGCTTCGCAGATGAGCAAATCTGACCACAGGAAGCCCATATTACAGATTATTAGAAAAATATTTTGTTCAAAAATTATTTTCCGTCCTTTCACATATCACTGTGTTGTTCTCCTTTCGTCCTTTCGTTTACATTACATCCAAATCCGTGTTATTATCCGTGAAATAAAAATTTTGCAAAGAGCACAAGGAAAGATTCTCCTCGCTTGTCGCTTTACTTTTCGCTCCCTTGTTTCCTTGTGCTCTTTGCAAAATTTTTATTTCACGGATAATAACACGGATTTGGATGTGATGTAAACGAAAGGACGAAAGGAGAACAACACAGTGATATGTGAAAGGACGGAAAATAATTTCTTGAACAAAATATTTTTCTAATAATCTGTAATATGGGCTTCCTGTGATCTGACATGATTTCTTTGATGTTCGAAATATGCATGGCCTAGCTCAAAAATGTGCTAAATTGTATTGTGAGTAAGAAATTTAAAGGGTACCTACCTCTTTTCGGTTGTTTATAGTTTGCAGTAGTAAAGTCTGCGCGCATGCTAGGTTGTTTAAGGCATCCTGTGGTTCTGCGTATCTACCAGACTGTGCTTGGTCGCCATTTGACGATTTTCTGCCACCAATAATGCAGTAAGTCGCAAGATAAATATCACTTGCTGTGTTTCTTTGCCCAAACACTTATCCTTGTCATCACGAATCACCACACTTGCTGCGCTCTGCGAGGCCTGGGGAAGAGGCGGGAAGATGTCAAAGTGTTTACATACCACGTTATCACGTCATACTCCATGTTATGATTCGTGACATTAAATGCCTGGCCTAGCTTAACTTTAAGGTTAGGCACAGTCAGTTGACACTTTTACGGAAAGATGGTGCTGGGGAGGGGGAGGGGGGCATTTGATCTTTTCCAATGCCCCCACCTCAACGCCATCTTTTCTCTGTAATCACATCTACTGGTTACTGCTGGTGCTACAATATAGGCCTGCATCCCAGGCTGGAAAATTGGCGTTCATTCCCAACAATGTTAAACTTGCTACTCGCAGCTAAAACAAAAGGTTCTCACATGAGATAGCAAAAGATTTGTTTTTGCATCCTTCGCAGCTTTTTAAGGTCTACTCGCAGCTCGCACCTTCAAATTTTTTTCACTATGCATGGGCCAACTTGGGCCAAATCCGCGCATGTTTTCCAACCCAGCCTGCATCACTTTTTTGGGCAGTCACATGTCTGCATTGCCAATGCCATGAATTGTTCTTCTCATTCTTTCGTAGGACTTTCCTTGCCATCAAGTTTAGCTCAAGCAATACCCAGTAGTTTGAAGGCAGTTTCCCATTTATATCACAGTAATGTTTGGCACCTTGGAGACAGGGGTGTGATTTTGTGATGCATTGAAAACAGAACTGGACTGCAAGAATGAGGGGTTGCAATGCAGGAGGGGGGCAAAGGCATGTTGTAATATAAACACAATTTGAAAGGCCAATTAGTTTTATTACATTCCACATGTTGGTGCAGTTTTTTCTCATCTCCCAAAGGCAGCAATCACTTAAATAATGCTAAGTTACAGTAAACTTAATGGAATAACATGGGTATGCAGGAGTGGTACAAACAAGCCAGGCTAGGAGTGTAGTTGCCAATATCTGGTAAATGGCATAATATGAGACTCTCTTCACTCTATGCAGGTAGGGAGTTTGGCAGGGCAGGGACTTGAAAGGGATTCAAAAAACCAACTTTCTGATTGTCTGTCAAGTGTGCTATCACTGAGCCAGTTCCTTTTAGTAAAGGTCTCCTACCCTTCCTTGTGTGTCCAATAAAATGCCATGATATTCTTTCTTTTCTTATCTTGATGCCGGTCTGATTCATTTCTTTTACTAATCTTGTAAAGAAGGATGGAAGGAGACACAAATCTGTAACCAAGGGATAGCCAGAATCACTGTGAGCCCAGAGTGACCATATAGGTACTCTCAATGACAAAAATGGCATTGATGTTAAATTTGTGATATTGCATGTTCAGGTGTTTAGCAGTTTACTACCTGAGGCATTTCTTGTTTTGCTTCACAACAAAAACATGCAGTATCTTTTTGTCCATGTTTTTATACCATCAAAATTTACAATTTACATTACTGATAAATCTACTTACAATCTACTACTACTCCATGGCGGTAAATAGAATAAGCTAAACTGCACATGATTTTACATAAATATTGCAAAAGATTTAAGAAAAGAAAAACAATAACTAATCTACTGCAGAATGTCTGATGATAGATATCAGGTAGGGAATTTTTTTCATGTTTTGCTGTGTGTCCCTAAAGAAGCTTATAAATTTTGTGAGCTCCAGCAATAAGACTACAGAGTGAATCAATTCAAAATGATTTTAAAATGTACCTTTATAGGTAATTTGAACACAGATACCTCATTTGATGATATTGGTGCACTGAGAGCTGAAAAATATCGTTCAAAAGACAGAATTGCCCCCAGCTCTAAACCAGAGCTTTGACGTTTTGGACTAAGCAAATTCTTGAAGCACAATGAGTCTGACTTAGTATGGACTGCTATTATAAATTTTCTCTGTCGTTTTAACCCTAGCAAATTCTTGAAGCACAATGAATCTGCCATTCTAAATCTTCCTGTGAACACAGACATGAGTTAGAGGCCAATTTGAATTCCACAACTCAACCTGCAATGCAAGAACACCCTTACTCGTCGTCGTATTGGGTCGTAAAAGCAAACAGTTAGCAAAGTTAATCATTTTACTATTGTTTAATCATGGGTAGCTAGACACTGCAGTTGTGCTTCATTGCTGCTTTGCTATTTTGCGGAGGATGAAATTATTTGCCTCTACGGATTACAGCAGCATTAGCTAAAGGCCTACTGCCACTTCAGTAGTTTTGGTCGGCGACGTGTGCGTTGCCTAGTGCGCATGCTCTTTAGCAACAGAGCATGCGCACAAAGTGAACGCACTTGTCACCGACCGAAACTGCTGTCACTGGAGGACGGCCTTAAAAGAGATGGAGGAAGTAACTTGATACCTCCACCGCAGCAACATATAAATTTTCCTCCACAGCAACTTATACATGGAAACCTAATGGTGTCTTACTACCCATTGTTTTATTTCTTGCAGAAAATTTACCAATTCTATTGCTTATTTCAAGTTTTCAATTTTTGGACAGATTTTATCATTATACCGGGTGAGTCGAAAAAAAAAGATTACACATTTGGCTGGCTGCAAAATAAAATGTATGTAAAATAAATATTCAAAGCTAAAATGTTAATCCATTATTCAAAGGCTAACTTATATGAGAAAACTTTGTTTCGTAGAATCACACATCGTTGAGACCCGGGGGGGGGCCTACTTCACTATAAATTCATACGGAGGTGTGCGAAGCAAGGGTTTCTGCTACGACCCAATCCCAGAAATTTGGTCTGATATTGATACCCAATCCCAGGATGTATGTCAAATATTGATACCCAAATCCCAGAAATTTGAAGAATTAACGAAAACAATTTGACGTCAAAGGGATAAGGGATTGAGGGCTGGGAACGAGAATTTTGCCCCAACTGGCAATTGGAACGAAGTCCTGATCTAAGCACGTTTTTAAACACGTGAAATACTTGAAATCTGTTCACCTGAAACTGACAACATGTTGCTCGAAGAATTATCCAGTTGTACTTTCATTCAGCACCCACTACCAGAATTTTGAGTATAACGGTAAACCCCAATCCCAGAAAATTCCAAGTGAAAGTATAACCCAATCACAGAAATTTTCCAATAAAAGTATATCCTAATCTCAGAATTTTCAGGCCAAAAACTACCCAAAACTGGCGCAAATCCCCGTCTTACCCCATAGTGAAGTACCCCCTCCCCCCGGGTTTGAGACCCAACAATTAGAAAAATGTCTGTAAGGGCTTGTATGGGAATAAACAATTCCATGTTCCATTATGATCCGTGATTTATGTGGCATCAAAGTTCACATTGCAAGTGTTAGAAATAGAATTTTACTTCAAGAATGATACTTTTCTCAGTTACACTTTACTGAGGAAAACCTCATGTTATTGCTCATATTTGCTGTTTACAAAAAGTTTGGACTCTTATTGGCTAATTGATACTAGATTCACATAGAACGCGACACGTCGCTGGAGGCCGTGAAAAGGTAGATTAAAAACCATGGTACATCATGGGTAAAAACACATTAATCAATCGACATTTGATAAATCGTATGTCTGTGTCATGTATCCTCAAGAAAAATTATTATGTATTCTAGCATTGTGGAAGTTTTCCAAAGTGGAATATGGCGTGGTTAAAGACCTGGCATCCTTCTGGAATTAAAGTTGCATTGCGCATGCACCCCATTTCACGTACCTTCATTATATCATATGGGGACATTTTCCATAGCAGTCAAGGAAATCCAGGTCCAGAAGGAGGCTGCTGGTTTATTGTAGATGTTTAGGAAACTGATATAGTCTCACTGTCGCACGTGATATTTGCAAATTTTTGTAAAAAATAGGTCCATCAATGCACGTGCTTTCCCGGATAACTTTATTTCACTGTATGCTCCAGACAAATGTCTGTGGGAAAATGCCTTTTCACAAAGAGAAGATGAATGGTGTACGCAATCAGCTTTGGTACACCAATGAAGTCTTGATATTTCCCATGATACTTCAGAAGCCGTAGTGAACGAGAGGTGCATTTATGCATGTGTCGCTCCTGTTACCTTTCTAACATTGTATGCTCAAGATAAACTTCGTGGGTGGGGAGACATTTTGGTTCAAAAGGAGGGTGAACAGTTAACGCAATACGTTTTGGGACATAAGTTAGTCCTGCTGTTTTCCGTGACATTTTAGAAGTTTTCATGAACAAGGGTTCCATTTGCTCATGTCCCTCTTCTGCTGCCTTCATTACATTGTATGCTTGAGATAAAGTTCGTGGGTGGGGAAAACTTCCTCTTGCAAATATGTACACCAATGTTATATTTTTATCGCTCTGCGGACTTTGTCCTTCCTACCAAGGTAAAGCAAGCAACTGAACGTGTTGCAAGCAAACGTGCAGCCTGGCCCGGTTTTCTCATGAGGTGACTTCCAAGAAAAATCTTGAAGCCCTACTGAGCCTCTTTGCCACGTTGCTATGAGCCGGGTGAATCAGAAACATTTATCCAGTGTTTGAAAATCACACAGGAAATGCTATGATAGCAATTTGTAAAATTCTTGTTCCTTGATGTCTCGGGGCCTCAACTAAATTTTTGAGATTCTGTCATGATTTTTAGGTGTATTATTTCATTCTGAAACTATAATTTTAGTCGAAAGTTCAATTTCTCAATGTTTTGATATTTATCTAGACTGTTGCAATACATATTACAACATAATATACTTTCTAAAAACTATGCTGGGTGAGTCAAAAAACGCCCGGCGTTTGAAAGGCTACTGCTCCCGGAATATATATGCAATGTTTGAGTCTTCAAGATAAGTGATTCTACAAAACAAAATTATCTCACCTAAGTCAGCCTTTGACTGAAAGATTAACATTTCAGTTTTGAATATCGGCCACATACTTTTTATTCCACAGCCCGCCAAACGTGTAAACTTTTTTGATTAACCCAGTAAACTGATTACATATTGATAGAAGTTGCTAATAATACCGGGTGAGTAAAGAAAAGCCCTGCGTTTGAATGGCTACGGCTCCCTGAGTATATAAGCAATGATATTTTGCAATATATGATTGAGCAGCTAACATGTTCAATCATTTTTAGAAATTTTTCTGGCTAAAATCGGTTACTCTGTTCGGATTCTATAGGCGATTTTCTAAAATGAATCCCTTTGAGAAACCTTAAAAAACGTGCTGACATTACAAGCAAAAATTCCTGATGTGTTTACTTCACAGCGATGACTTTCAGCACGTGCTTTCCTTTTGACGGGTTGAAAAGTCTTCCCCGTGGTGTGAATAACTTATTCATGGGGATTCCATTCTTCCATGAGGAGAAAATACATGAACACATCCAAGAGTCATTATTGCTAGGAAGGAGAACAAAGGAAAATCTTGCTTGGTGTTTTAACTCGTTTTTGCAGGTTTTCGAAAGGGGCTTTCTGCAGAAAATCTCCTATTTCGACGGGAAGGAACGAGCGATTAAAGCCGAGTAAATTACTTAACTTAATTTTACATATTAGGGATAAAACAAGACAGTTTTTGATAACGATACCTCTCTACAGGGGCGTAAAGTAATAATAATAATGCTACCGCCAAACGCTATCGAATTTCTACCAAGCGACGCAGCAGATATTCGTACCCTTGGAAGAGTAAGAATATCTTTGATTCTCAGATTGTTATTAATTTCTTTCCTTTGTGAATAAATCTCATAAGATGGACGGGTTTTCATGATTGAGCGATTTATATACTTCAGTCATGAGTTTCAGCAAGTTCTGAACGTGAACAGTTTTCTCTTCATTTCTAATGAGCAGTTCATCGAATGAAGCATCGGAGTCTTTGAATAGGATACGAAGTGCTCATTTATGAGCCCTCTTGATTTCTTTATTAGCAGTTCTTCCACAAAACATCGAAATGAGGGGGCAGTACCTGAAGTTTGACATGACAAATGAATTATAAAGCAATTTACATTTCGGTGGTTCAATGACCTTTGGCAGCCCTTGATAAAGCACTAACATTTCTGTTAGCTTTAAGACAGAGAGATTTCACAAGGCCATCAAACTTCAGCTTGGAGTCAATAATGGCGCCCAGTAATTTGACTTGTTGGACGGTTGTAATTGCCATCTCATCAATCTCCATGGTCATGCCTCAAGCCCATAAACATAAACTGAAATTTGGATGGATTTGCAACCATCATGTTTGATTCAAACCAGACGTACACAACCACCTTTCAATTTTCGTAATTTTGAAATTTTCAGTCCTGAGCCACCTTCCACCTTAACTCATAAAGCTCTCACCTGAAAAACTTTTCTAGGTGCGAGCTTTACGAGTTAAGGTGGATCTTCACTTGAGGTGGCTCACTACTAAAAATTTCAAAATTACGAGACATTGAAAGGTAGTTGTGTAAGAAGTAAAAACAAGTTCAAGACAAAAAACAATACGTTAAGGTGGCTCGCTACTGACATAAATCTAAACTGCTACACACTGGGTGTCCTATCGCTCATGATATAGGGCACTAACATACTATACCTTGAAGTATGAATGTCACTGAAAATATTCTGCCAGCGGTCAAAACACTGTGAGTACAGTATCATACCGCATTCACACTGACACATTTAAACCAGCTATATCTAAACCAGGTTAAATATCAGCCAATCAAATTCCTTCAATTTGTTGGATTGTCCAATCGGAAGGCTTAGTTTGAAAACTTGGCTTAGTTTAAACTGGTTTTACTTGCAAGTGTGAATGGAACATAATTGTCAGCATCTATTATGTAATTGTATGTAATGCCTGCGAGTGGTACAAGTGCTCTCACATCGCATATATTAACCAAGGGCGGTATGAATTATTCTATATGGCAATGTTTTCAGTACCTGTATCTATGTTTAATGTCATAATAACTTTTAAATACTTTTATTGTGGCAACTGATACATACATGCATACAATAAGCACAAGGAGCAACGGACAGTGATCACCCGATGGTCATAACATAAAAAAGTTCCAATTTAATTATGATTTGACATATAATTGCAAGAATGTAAAAGAATAATAATGCTAAGGCCCCAGATCTTTTTGAAAACCATCTTTCACTTCCGCAAGGCAAGAATTTGCCTTACTGGTTGCGAGGCAACTTTTGCGACCGTGTTTGTTTTGATTTACTGGTTGAGAACATTTCCCTTGCCTGCAGTCACTAATCGTTTTGAATTGTGAAGTCAATTAAAGGAAAGGAGTAGCTATTGTTTTACAAATCTGCCCTTGTTTTGTTCAGAAGATTACTTATTTCGAAGTAAATGAATTTCACCGCATCCAATTTCTCCTACGGTATATATGTATATATGTATATATGTATATATATATATATATATATATATACACACACACGCACACATATATATATATATATATATATATATATATATATATATATATATATATATATATATATATATATATATATATATATATATATATATATATATATATATATATATATATATATATATATATATATATATATATATATATATATATATATATATATATATATATATATATATATATATATATGTATATATATAGTTACTGTGCTCATAAAAATGATGGAAAGTATAAGAAATACTTCAGACTTTGGGATGTCAACCACACATTGACTGATTCAAATACCTGAAGTCTTCTCCGCATAGCTAATCTTCAAACATGTGATGCTGTTTGTGGTCTTCCGATAGATGGTATGGTTGAAATAAATTTGCGCATATGCTAACCGGTTTTGTGTTGTACTCGGCCTGTATTTCAAGACAAGGACTCAATATTTTCCTGACAACACAAATCCTTTCATATGAGTTTTTTGCTCGATTGCTTTCTAATTTCAACTCATATCATTTAGTCTACCCTGAATAGCAGAGCTTCAAAAAATCTGGAACCCAGGTTACTTGTTCCTGTTCTGTCGCCTTAGTTTTATCAAGATAAGAGAAGAGAACCCTTAAAATGAGAGTTATCTTGTTTTATCTTGGTTTTATTGTAACTCTCATAGGCCTAAAGCAGTTGCTATGGCGAAGGAAACTCTTCCTTGTATCGTAAAAACTTTTCCTTATGTCCCGTGTACAAAGCCGAGGAAAATTCGTGGCAAATGTGCGATAGCCGGGATTCTTCCACTGCATCGTTTTTGAAACGTCGAGGCTCAAACGAGGTCAAGTCTTTACTGTTTTATCCACGAATCGAAAGACATTGTGGATAAATTTGACCTGAACTATGGAATTTTCCAAAAACCGACTCTAACAAGCTGAATCAGTTTTATCAAGGGAGAGAATAACATAAAGTATGTAAATGACTGGATCAGTTTTCAGATCTGTTTCAGACGACTAAACTTCCAGCTTAAAATTCCCTAAATTCTAATGGATATATGTCTGACAAAACTGTTATTGCATTGGGTCATCTATCTCTGTACCAAACCAGTCTTTCGTTGAATTTGCTTTCTCTCATCCTAGTACGCGAATCCTTTGGTAAGCAAGTACTTAGGAGAACATTGACTCTCAGATCGTTAAAGTCTCAAGAAACTCAGGTACTTGGAAAAGATAACTGAAGATAAAGGAAATTCTAAGGATGACTTTACTTTATTTTCACTTGTTTCATGTGCACGTATATTTTTGATAAGAAACTGCTTCTAAGAAACTCAACTCTCAGATTGCCAATTCAATGCTAGCGTAAACGGAATCGACATGGTTGAAAGCTGGCCAGGACCAGGTTAAAATATAATCTATTGTACTAAACAACTTAGATGCATCCGGTTCAGGCCCGTCGGAATGAAATTCATATTGGGGGGGGGGCTGAAAGAAGAAGCGAGCGAAGAGAGCAAAAATGGGGGTTCGGGGGCTTGCCCCCGGGAAAATTTTTCAAGACCAAGCCCTTTAGATCGTTGGAAAACGCCCCATTTTTGGAAAAGTGCTGTTGACGAAAGCTAAGGATCACGACTAATGAGTCTCTCCATGAAAATTTTGAATTTTTTGACTTGTATGACATCAAAAGATATTGCATTTTTGATAGATTCTGGTAGCTTCCTCGAATATATACAAATTTGAATCTTCTATCTTACGACTTTGGCTTTTTCACTTACAAAATCAGCAAACTTCAGCAAATTATTGGGGGGGGCTGAAGCCCCCCAGCCCACCCGCTTCCGACGGGCCTGCTTCATTGTGTAGCTATAGAAACAATGGATTTGTGGGCGTTTCTTTAGCCTTTTTATAGCGTCTTCGAGATATAGCTATGTCTATTTCTTTTAAGAAAGGCGTTATTTGATAAAGGACATCGTTAGCATCGTTCTACTTTATTTCGCAACTTTCCTGTATCATAAAAATATTTTTGCAATAAGAAACTGCTGATAAGAAAATGAACTCTCGCATTGCCAAAGAAAAATGCTCTAGGAAGATATCATTTAAGAAACCTATTATTTACTAAAGGAAACAGGACATCGTTTGCGTTCTTCTACTTTATTGTGTTTCTTTCCTGTATCATACACGTATCTTTTTATCAGAAATTGTTTTAAGAAACCAAACTCTCTGATTGCCAAAAAGTTAAGAAACTCCAGCATAGAGAAAATACAGCTTAAGAAATTATTGGTTTTGATAAAGGAGATCCTTAAAATCTCTTTACTTTATTTTCAATTGTTTCCTGTATCATATTACTTGTAAGGTACTTGAGTTATGTCTACACATTAGGAAAGCTTCAAGAAACATTTTTCTGAAACTTGCACGAGGGCACAGGAATTGAACATGAAGGCTGTAGTGGAACCATTAAGAAACTCGCAAGAAGCTCCGAGTACTCAAAATCTAATAATTTTAAGAGACTTTCAGAACTGGCCTAAATTCTTAATTTCTTAAAAGAATACATGCATTGGTTGGAAGGTAATATGACTTACGTCTGATCATTTGAAAAGCTTCAGAAGACCGTGTTTTTCAATGTTCACGAGGGCACAGGTAGTTGACATGAAGATTTATATGGAAAGTTTAAGAAGCTGGTAGGAAATGCTAAGCACTCAAAATGGGATGATTTTAAGAAACTGCGAATAATGACTCAAATTCTAAGTACCTTATGATAAAGATACTTGCATCATTTAGATGTAGAGAAGTTCCACCTTCCCCATCATTGCTACCTCGCCCCCCCAGTTATTCCAAAGTCGCAACTAAATGCTCAGTTCAGTTGAGAGCTAACAATTCCTCCGGCTTAAACGCAGTTTAAGACACCCCAGTTATTAAAGTTTTCATTGCTAATTTTTAGATGTCACCTATTTCAGACCCCCTCCCCCCCTTCACGACTTAGAAACTAAAATTTCTTTTACAAGAAAATGATTTCCATTGTGAATAAAGTGTACATTTGGTTGTTTAAGTACAAGGAAACACTTGAGTGCCACGTGCTAGTTAAAAATTGCTAAAAGTCATTAAGTTTCAGCGAATATTTCATATATCAGCAAATGAAAAAACCTATTAGCTATTCTACAAAAGAGTCTAGGTCGCGCGATATTTACATACACTTTTATCCACGAGGTTTGATTGAGTGGTGTTAGAGTAGCAGTATTGTGCACATTCGAAAATTCTACAAAATGTACACGTTTTTTACAAGAAACTGGTTTAAAAGAAACTATCACTAAGATGGCCGAAATTTTAAGAAACTCTAGTGCTATGTCTTAGAAGTATTGAGAAACTTTTCGAAGTTAAAAGCATGGATATTATAGCAAATATATCGTTGAACCTTTATTGTTTTGCAATATTAACTAACCACATGCAGTTTCATCATGACAGAACACTGTTTATTCCTATATGATGCTTTAAATGCAAAGAAACATATCTGCAGCAGTGTTAGCGACCACATTTACTGTTCATGTATTCAAAAAATAAGAAACCAATTAAGAAACTTTTAGAACCAAAATAGAAAAATTTCATGTTAAATTCAAAAGCTTTTAGTACTATGGCCTGATCCTAGTTTCTTATAAAAAAGTATAACGAAATATCGATTCATCTCTCTCTTAGAATATAGCTAAAATGTCTATTGACTCTTGACAAAAGTTTTGATGAAAAATTCCAAAAGTGCATCTCCAGGTAGCGATTTCGCATTATGCAAAATATTTTTCGCCTGTGAACTCATAACCATATCGGCTCCTTGACATGACTTCAGTTCCTTTAAAGCAGTTTAGCAAATTCTGCACCGGCAGACTGAAGTTTAGCGGAAATTTGGATTAAAGATCTCCAAAATGGATCCCTGGCAAGGAGTTTTGCGTGGTGTCATAATTTTTGGCTGTGAACTCATAATAATAGTATTTAGTAGCATAGTATCAATGAGATTGGCCCCCATTGACATAATATACACTTATTTTCGTTTATAAGAAATAAAGTTCCAGGGATTGTAGGCAGTTCCTTGATTTTTTTACACAGTGAATTTTTGAACGGGCTGCCAAGGCACGTATAAAATTTTAATATGCAAGTATTAAGAGAACCAGAAATAAACTGATCTAACATGGTTAATTCGAACCGAAATGAACCTATAGAGTACAGTATCAGTACTAACATTTGGTCAGGCAGAACTAAGTTTTAACGATGCAAATTTCTTTAGCATCCCAACAATCGGTCTTTTCCCATTTTCATCAGTTGGAAATTGAAGCTGCAAGTTACAAATGTATCTTAGTTTTTTGAATTAGGTAGGGTCGTTTCTCTACTTTCGAAAGATCGAGACACCCCCCCCCCCAAGTAACGACCCGCTGAAACATTGCCCCACCAAGGTTGAAGGATGACCCGCCAAGAAAACTTTCCCCGCTAAATTTTGAGTTTAAACACTTCCCCGCCTTTTTTTTGCTGTTTTCCCGTTGAAATTTTTGCTTCACCGTCAAAATCATGCAAGTTCCATCATAGATGATAGCCTAAAATTTCATTTCCCCGCCATGATATTTCTAATCCTCACTGAAAATGTATGTTTTCGTAATTTCCCCGCTGTATTTTCAAGGCTCGGCAGGGTCCTTAATGGGGGGTATGTATCGAGCCTACTGTTTGTTATAAACTATTGCCTGCGAAATGAGATACCACTGTAAGTTGTGCTAACAAAGTCCAGCAAATTCTGCATATCAACAACTAATGAGGTTCAAGGAGAATTTTGCTTAGGAAATTAAGAAATGGAAGCTGCGCAGCTAGCGATTTTGCATGGTGCAATGGTTTTCGGCTGTGAACTCATAATAATACTATTTCAAGGGTTGTAAAGATTGGCCCCCCTTGACATAACATAAGTCATGCTAGGGCAACAGTGACTTGACAGGACACTTCAATCGGTTTGCTTTCAATAAAATCTAAGTTTCATTTTAACACCCACTCAAACATTTCATTTGGAATATTTGCATTAAATATCATTAAGCGATTCTTAATCTTTTATTTGGCAGAGATTCTACAGACAACAGTTCATGTTTGGTTGGGTCAGATGTAGGGAGAGAGAGATACAAAGAGCAAGAGTACGCGTGTGGATTTTGAAAGATTATCAAGGAAAAGACGAGACTGCAAAGCTTTGCAAGCAACGGGTGAGTTTTTGACTTGATTTTCGTACGTAGAAACTAACCCTCCCCAATGGAAGTCTCTTTAGGACAGGGATTGGTTGGTGGGAAGGGATAAGAAAGTTTGCAATGTGTCAAGGGCGCTATCAGATCAAAGCTTACAGATCCTTGCTAACCTGAGAATGAGATTTACTGGGAACGTTACCGCAAGGAAGAACGAAAGAAATTTGAGCGAATGGGGGTAGAGAAACTTAGGGAAGGCAGGACATTTGTGGTTAAAAGGAAGAGAGCTGATAAAGGAAAGAGAGAACGATAATAGAAGGCGAAGCGGAATTCAGGTGCAGGGAATGGATTAGGGGGTGGGGTTATTGCCACCCTGAAAACAGAGGCCATAGTTAGGTCCCTATAAAGATATTATAAACGAAAGGTGACGAAGGAAAACTTCAAAGAAGGTAAGAAATTTCGAATGATACTCTCGAGTGCCGAATAAACGTGGGGGGGGGGTGACAATAGATAGATATATATATTTATATATATATATATATATATATATATATATATATATATATATATATATATATATATGTGCATAGTGATATTACTGATACATATACTTTTGAACTCTGGTTCTGTTGAATGCACTTCTTGAGACTTTTTTTGCGTTTATGCAGAAACTATGTCTAATATCATTTCAATTTTCCAAAAACTAATAAAAGGGGGGGGGGGTTGGAATAAGAGTGGGGGGAGGTTGGAAAATTTTTCAAAAGTTAATAAGCGGGGGGGGGACGATTATTCGGTAGTCGAGAATAATTAGGCGCTATTTGAGATATTTTCTGTTTGAATCGTTATCAGGAAGCTTGAGGAAGACTTTGGCTCGGAGCCTTTTTATTGGTTCATTGATTCATTGATTTTATTGATATTTCAAAAAGTAGTTATTCAATCGGCCTGAAACGATTTGATAGAAAAACATTTATTCCTTATTATTTTTGACATGTCTGTAGACGGGAACTATTGCCCAAAAACTTCTAAACCCTTTTTGACGCTTCTACACTTTCAAGCAAAATGTTTTCACCGTCACCTTCTCAAACTCCATTTTCCATGTTTGGTTTCATTCTAATACTGTGGATTTGCCTAAAAAGCAAGGAGCTTACAGCAACTTTGAAAAATCTTCCCCTTGAATTCAAGAAAAATGATTACGTCATCTGACCCATGTTTTGCCAACCCAAGGATTCTTCTCGAATGATAGTTGACTTGTATGAATCAGCGATTTACCGAAATGACGACATTCTATCAAATCTACCGATGAACTTGGCCGATTGGACTCTGTATGGGAGAAAGTGGTCAAGGTTGAAAGGAGTTAACGTTTTGATATTATTCACGATGTCGACTGTTTGTGAATAATCCATGCTCTAATTGATAATAGTCAAGTCCACATTTTCAACCCAAACTAAGAACTTCAAGATAGTTATTGGATGTCATTCCTGAAATGGGAAATGCACAGTTTCTTTGCATAATTTGTTGCAATCGGGAACTGGAATCTGATACGATAGCGCAGCATTTTGAAAAGTTGTCATTTCTGGTCCATTAGACTTGCCCCAAGTCTATTTCGTCATCTGTAATAAGTCTGCCTTTCCCTTTCGCAATTTTATTCATTGACAAAATAGACTTGGGGCAAGTCTACTGGTCCATCTATCCTAGGAGAATTTTTTTGGCCTTATGTGATTTTTTGGGGGAGTTATTGGAGGAACCCGTACTTCTGCTGTGTAGAAATTGCTCCATAATGATCTGACAAAGATCAGAAATTGCTCTCTAAACAAAATGGATCCCGAAAGATTTGGAGCTATACAAACATTGTTTTTCTTTGTAAGCTTTTGCAGGTTGAAATTATTTCTGAAAAACTCTACTGTTGGTTCGTTTAATATTGAAATACTTTCAAAGCCTTTACAAAATTGTTGCTATTTGACATATTTTTCTAAAAACTTCCGTTAAGGCAGGATTTAGGTAATGCTTGAGGAAAAACTTTCCCGTTATTTCCTGTTGCCATGAAGGAAAAATTTGACACATCTGAAAACAAAGAAACAAACGTAACTGCTCTCGGAAATGACTGGTAAGAAGGAAAATATTTGCTTTGCAGGAAATGCCACCTGTAACAGAATAAACGTAAGTGAGGAATTTGGAACATAGACCGATTTGGACCAGTACTGACAGTTTCTTAAAATTATCGGATTTCGAGTAATCAGAGCTTCTTACGAGTTGCTCAAAGATTCCACAACATTCTTCATTTCACTGATTCACTTTCCGGCTATCTCAAAGAACATTTCATTGATGTTTTGACACAGCATTCATTATATGGTTATCAAGACCTTTCTTATGATGACCTAGATAAAGATATACTTGAATTGACCTTACGTTACATTCACGAAGCTGGTCGCTTTGACTAAGATCTTCTCAGCTTCAGCTATGCACAAAGCAATTTACGTCCGTTAACGTAAATGTTCTTTTGCTTTGTAAATTCTGTCTCCCGTCAGATGTCAGGCACTTTCAATTACATTAAATCACAACTCAATTAAATGAGTTATGCACGTAAACATTTTATTTATACAATTCTAAAGAGAATTTACAAGAAAACTTACATGCTACTCTACTCATCGAATTACTATACAACACCAAAGGGACGATACCAAGGGGAGAGAAAGAAAATGACTACACGTTTTCTTATAAGAAATTGGTTTATAAGAAACTAGTACTAAGATGGCCACAATTTTAAGAAAATCTAGTACTATGTCTGAGAAATACTAAAAAACATTTCAAAGTTAAAAGTATGCATATTATAGCAAATAGATCGTTGAACCTTTATTCTTTAGCAATAATATCTAACCATTTGTGTTTTCAACATAACAGAACATTGTTTATTCCTTAATCGTGTTTTAGGGCCTAAATGTCAAGAAACATATCTGGCGCAGTGTTAGCGACCACATTGATAATTCAGCACTCAAAAAATAAGAAACCAATCAAGAAACGTTCAGTACTAAAATGGACAAAATTTCATGTTAAATTAAGACATTTTTAGTACTATGGCCTGATCCAAGTTTCTTATAAAAAAAACGTGTACCCATGGCCAAAACATAAAGACAACAACGGTACATTACATGCAACTACTGTACCCTACAAACGACTAAAACGAAAAAAAATTGATGGATGATACACCATACGTAAAGGGACTTGGTGGTTGGGACTTGACACCTTGCTCAGGCTTCAAAAGATATCAATCAAACCGACCAGTTTCGTGGATGAAACATAAAGTCAATTCGAGAATAAATTTGTTCAAATCATTAGAAAGGTCTTGATCGCCATATAGTAAAAACTGCGTCAGGGCGTCATTTGAAAGATAAGCAATTTGTACAAATGGTCGTAGTAACTCTACGGTTCCAGCGAGAAGATCTCTTCGTTGAAGATCAAAGGAAGGGCAGAGCACGTAAACATATCGCAACCCTGACCTTACATCTGATGTGGGACGGAATCGTGTATTATGCACATACTAACCGGTTTTGTGTTGTACAGGAAAATATAAAGCCCGAGGTCTTAGAAGTACAGACCGAGCTTGCGAGGTCTTTGCATTAAGACCGAAGGCTATATATTTTCCTGTACAACGACAAAACCGGTTAGTATGAGTTTTATTACCTGACATCTTCTAATCTTGACTCGCATTTCATCAAACACATTTTGTTACAATCATGTCGTTTGAGTTCACTGCAAATCTCACAGGCGTAGGCCTAAAGCAGTTGCTGTGGTGACAAAAACGCCTCCTTGTATCGTATTATACAAAGCTACGGGAACCCGCGGGAAATGTGTGATTAGCCAATAGGAATGGCGGGATTCTGTATTGCTTCGTTTTTGAAACTCCAGTCAGGTAATAAAGTATAGTATCCAAGTGATGTTGAATTGTCCGTAGTGTTTGTTGTATATAGGTTAACATTGCGTGTCATTTCACATTGGCCATGGGGTAGTCATTGTCTTTCGCTTCCCATGGTATCGTCCCTGTAGCGTAAGTAGAATGTAGGATTTATCGTAAGTAAACTGCTCAAGGAGCCAACTCATTTTTCATGTAGCCAGCTTATTGTTTGTTTATTTGTTTCAATTTGTTTTGAGTGGGCTTGTCAGGATTTCTAGCTACTGAAAGCTAATTTAGACCCACTGTGCATGCCGCATCCAAGCATGGGACCCCAAGTTATAACATCCCTTCAGAAGGACGGCGAGGTGAGTTGTGAGGTCAGGCTTCCGAGGTCACCCATCCGGAGTTTGACGTCACTCGACCTAGTTCAACTTCAGTCACCTGACGAAGACTGTACAAGGCAATCCGCCACTCAATCCGGCAGGGACGTAGGAAAAATCTAAAACTTGAGGGCCGGGGGATGGGCACGACGCTTGAAGGACACTTTTCCCACAGAAAAAGGGCGTTCTCTAAGAATAAAAAGGGCACTTCTATGTTTACTGCAAAATCTTGGGGGAAGTGCCCCCAGTGCCCCCAGTGCCCCCGGTTCCTACGACTATGATTCGAGGTTGGCAGTAGTTCAAGTTGACAAAGTGATATCTCTTAGAAGCTTGATGACATCTCGAATAAAAGCTGAGTCGCAAGGTTTTGGAGGAAGATCCTAAATTTCAGCTCGCAAAGGTAGAACTGCAATGCCTGCCCAATGTCTTCTGAAGTCTTTGCTAGCTTTGCCATCTTTTGCGATTTTCCCGTCTCCCTCTCAGAAATGTTTTTCTGTGAAGATGATAGAGGGATAACAGGACGATTCGTTGCTCTGATAGAGTACTGCGACGATGAACTTGCAAACCAAGATTGTTTTGGGGGCAAGGGGTGCTTGAACTAATCGCTATAGACAGAAATGCGGATTATCAAGAAACGGCCTAAGTGTTCCAAGGACTATTCTATGGGGCGCCAATGCAGACAATATTCGGACTTTAGATATTTGTTCCTGTTTTCATTTATATGTTCCGTTTTTCAAATTTATCTGCAGCTTTTAGTTCATTCCTTGGTATTTTCTGCTGAAAATATTCTTATGCTGACCGCTAGTTTCGTTTTATGTGCTGTTCAAATTTCTACATGCTGTTAAAAGTTTCTTGAATGCTGTTCAAATTTTTTATTTGCTGTTCGAATCTTTTCACATGCTATTCTAAATTTATATATGCTGTTCAAATATTTTATGTGCTGTTCAAAATTTTTATATGCTGATATTCAAATTTTTAAATGCTGATGAAATTTTTTATATGCTGTTCAAAATTTTTATATGCTAATTAAAATGTAGATTTATGTACACATGATTTATGCCTTCATGACGTGAGTGTCAAATGAGATTGCGTTTCGTTGAAGGCCTTGCCGTGTGAAGATGGAGAGTACCAGCGAGGCAAATTTTGCTGCTTTCAAACAGGGTTGCACATCTTTATTAATGGAGTGTAGCCAGCTTGCTTCTCTCACTGAGGGCGAATGGGCAGCGATCTCGTTAGATCAGATAGAAGTTGTGATTTCAAGACTGCAAGACTGTTGCATTTCCTTTTCATTACTCGTGCAGAATCTCACAGAAGGCAGTGAAGGTCATGCACAATGCACCGTACTAAATGATTCATTCCATCACATTCATCACTTCTTCCTTACCAAATGGGAAGGCGCTATGCATCGTGAGGGTGAAAATGATGCAAGTTATCAAGCAGAGGTTGCAATAAGTGGACAACGTGGGCGACCTTCTATCATTTTGTCACCATCACAAATCTTATTTCTCCGTGAAAAGCATTTTAGGTGGATAGATATAGCCAAATTATTAGGAATTTCTTCTCGCACACTGAGGAGAAAAGTTGTGGAGATGGGTATTGATGATAGTAACTTTTCTGCAATTTCTGACGATGAGCTAAAAAATGTAATGAGGTCTATCCAAGAAACAACACCCAACATTGGACAGAGCCGCATGATGGGAGCTCTCAGAAGCAGAGGAATTTGTGTGCAGAGATGGAAAGTACGTGAACATCTCCGATTTTTAGATCCAATTGGCACAACTCTAAGGTGGGGACAAACAATATTTAGACGCAAGTACTACGTTCCAGCACCTAACTCACTTTGGCACATCGATGGAAACCATAAAATGATCTATTGGAGATTGGTTGTGCATGCTTGCGTTGATGGCTTTAGTAGAATGGTGATCTATGCCTTCTGCGCAAACAACAATCGTGCAGAGACAGTTCTAGAACTATTTGAGGATGGTGTCAAGAAATATGGTCTGCCTTCTAGGGTAAGATCAGACCACGGCCTTGAAAATGTTGCTGTGGCACGTTACATGTTGGAGCAAAGAGGTGAAGGACGAGGAAGCATTCTCACCGGAAAATCAGTGCATAATGTAAGAGTAGAAAGGTTACATGGTGATGTTTACAAAGGAGTTCTCTCACATTACATAGATGTCTTCACAGAGATGGAAAAAATTGGTATTTTGAATTGTGACAATGAATGTCACCTGTTTGCACTGCATTATGTGTTTATCCCTCGCATAAATCGATCGTTGGAAGAGTTCTGTAATCAATGGAATAGTCACCCTCTAAGCACAGAGAAAAATAAGAGCCCTGAACAGTTATTCATTTCTGGCACACTAGCCAATGCACATACATCACTGGAAGAAGTTGAAGGTATCCTAGCTGAGGATTTGCCACATTTTGGGACAGGAAATGATGAGGATGAAAGGGATGAACCAGTAGAAGATGAAAATTATCAAGTTTTTGTTCCTGACATTCAAGTAGACGTTACAGATGTACAAAGAGAAGTGCTTGAAAGAATTGATCCACTGGAAGATGACAACTGGTTTGGTATAAACATTTTTAATACAGTTCTGACAGTTCTTGGAGCATAAATGGTAATACTAATGGTCACAAATCCGGCTTAGCATGAATGGAAACAACATATTCTTAAGGTTAGAGGCTCTGGCCATGTGGAAAACTGAAAAGTTCTCTGGTGTTACCTACCACCTGGAAAAGTTGGACCCAAAAGCCACTGCTGGTTTTTTTTGGTTACCACAAGATAAATTGCATTGAAGTATCTTACAACACAACCCACTTTGAAGTCAACAAGCAAAGAAATAAAGGAAGATATAAAGGGATATCAAAGATTTGAACATAACTGCCAAACATAACAAAACAAAACTTTAATTTGCAATATTGCAAGTGCCCTTGGTTACAACATGTTTTCATATACCACTTGATGACCAAACAATGGTGTTTGGTGGTTGCTGTTGTGGAGCTGTAGTTTTTACATTGTTACAATGGAACAGGCATTTAAAGGTTGAGAACTTGAGTCAATCTGCCAAGAGGTTGCTGATTCATGGCAAAGGAGTTTGGGGAAAATAACTGGTTGCTTTAAGAACAGCACTTCTGTTTGCTCTCCACCAATGTCATGATTAAATGATTTTCAAAAGAAAGGGTTCTAAGTATTGTGTTTACATTTTTCTACATTATTGAAAGGGCTTAACCTAGCAAAATTCATTTGTCTATTCATAGGACAACACTGTCAACCCTTTTACAAGCAGCAAAATCTGAATGCAATTCTTAAATTTGTTCTTTCAAACATTACTTGACTTTGACATTGTTGGGGGACAATATAAGCGTTGTTTTTGCAGCATCTACTTACTTTGCCTTTTTAATCCCATAAATCAGAAGCCACTTGTCAAGTTCAAACAAGGTCTCAAACTCTACATTAACGCCTATAATGTGCAACAGTAATAAATGTGACAATCAAGTTACAGCTCCTCCACAGCAGCCACACAAATAAGGACATTCTTGGACACCCTGTAGATCATAGCAAATATGAAACACAGTTGTGGCCTAGTCTTGAAAGCAACAATCATGTTTAGGTATTGTCTCTTCAAAATGAATAGTAACATGTAACTTCTGATATGCGTATGCATTTTTAATTATTCATAATTAAAGAAATAAATTTGCCTACCCTCTGGGGGGGGGATATTTCATCTTCAAGGAACAATGAAAAAGAAATTATATTATCATATGGTTTTCCAAATCTGTTAGTACTCAAACTTGCCAAGTCAATGTGCTCTTCCTAAAATTGGTATCCTACTTGAATTAAAGTTTTTGTATAGTGAGTCCCCATGCTTACTACTGCACTTTAATTATTTTTGGTAAGTCCTGTGATGTAAGGCTGAACCCCGGGGGGTACTTGGGTTACGAACATACGGGGAGGTGCCGCTGGAAAATCTAAAAAGCTACCCTGTCCCGGAATCAAATTCCTGAAAATGATACCCTGTCCCGGAGTCAAATTTACTTAAACAGTACCCTATCCTTTAGTTTCTTCGAACAAAATTGTATTCTGCAAGGAAATTTGTACGAAATCTATCGAAAATGTAAAAATATTGCCATCCAAGCGATTTGAATCACATTCGCAGAGTGCAAATGGCCTAAAATGACCTTTCAGAGTCAAAAATGACAAATATGGACCCTGTCATGGAGCCGATTTTTACAAAAATGATACCCTGTCCCGGAGTCGGAATCCTGAAAATGATACCCTGTTCAGCGGCACGTCCCCGTACAGAAAAATATATGAGTACCCCCCCGGGGGCTGAACAAACCTTCATACCTATTGTTGTGAATTATTAGCTTGATGAACCGTGAAAGCACAACTTTTAACAAATGTGGTATCTACAAATTCTTCAAAACCAACTCTAAACTGTGCAAAATACAATTTGCCGGGTGTATTTGGCAACTCAGCTGGAGTCCTTAACAGGTACAGGTTCTATCCTGACAAACCTATCAACTTCTATTCATCCTATCACTTTCAATTAGAGGCAAATGCATTCCTTTGAATTGCAGCTATCAGCAACTTCTTGATAACTACGGTACATTTTGAAAAGAACCTTCAGCTAACAAACCATCTACAGACAAAGATGTTCCCAGTACCTATTCAAATAACAGAGCACCTTCAGCTAACAAACCATCTAAAAAGTAAACTTCTCCTGCTATAAAACTCAAATAATGTCAAAGAATCCACCTTTTGCATTACTGATTATGGAAGAGAATTCTTCGGATAGTTCGCTGTAGCTGTCATATGTGCTGGGCAATTCCAAGAGTGGTCCACAAGTACGGAAAGTTGGTCTTCTTGATAATCCAGCCAATGATACATATGAGACTTCTATGGAATTCACACAGATGACATCACTACCTGTCATTAACTTCAGCAAAATACCCAAATCCTTACCCTCCAATGATTTGACAAACCTTTTCAAGTGCTGGAAGCTGGCCCTTTCTGCATCAGTTGCAGGGTTTGTCTGCAAAAGGCTAACAACTTTCTTGGTGGAGACTGCAGATTTTGCAGATAGCTGCTGTAAGTCAGCTTGAGATTTGATCGTATGATAACTGATGTTGTCTTTGAACACCTGACTCCAACAATCAGCCACATAACGTGGTTTTTGAATGATTTCTTGATGGGCCAGTTCAACGATAATTTGCTTTATGTTGTCCTTTGTTGGAAGTTTATAACACTTGTATGAGGACAAGAATTCAAGGATATCCTCATCATCTGATGGGTCAACATCAGAATCTGAAATACATCTTGCTAATACCTCTGCCTCATCTTTGGCAACATAGCTTTGAAATGAGCTCAGCAGCATATTATCGGTGACTACCTCTTCTCCAAAAAGGCAACTTGACAGGAATGCAATGCATAGTCTGTCAGGAAAATAATCAAAGCTAAGGCCATAGATTAAAACCCTGGCCATTGCTTGCCACTCTGCCTGTTGCAGGTCATGTCTTATCACAGGTACCATTTGCTGCACCCCAACAGAGAAGGCTGTGTAAAATTCCATCCAGAATGACGAAAGCATTTCTCGACTCAATCCAATACCCTGACCTTCTTCAGCTTCTCCATGAACATTGATAAATGTTATTTGCAAATCATATTTCAATATTTCAGGATCTGAAAATATCTTCAGAATGTCCCATTTCATTGTTGTTCTGTGCAAAGAAACAAATTTTAATTCCTTCACATCCCCTGTGATAGTTGCATTTTCCTGATCTTCAACAACAAAGTTTATGATAGGTTCTTGAATGGATGACTGACCATGATTTTCAGGATAAAGTATCTGCTCTACGATATCTGCCTGATAATCAGCTGTTGATGTAGCAGAGTCAGGCACTTGTGTATCATTTGGTGGTGCTGATGTGTCATGCTCAAGGACATCTGATGGAGGTGATGTTCGTTGTTGGCTGGTGCTGTTGTTGCCCAAGAATGACGTCAATAGCTCTTCATCGGATTCGCTTGCCTCTTCATCAAGATTGATTAATGACCTTATATATACTGATCCTTGTCCACACATCTTGAGCAACAACTTTCCATTGAGCTTAACTCCTGAAGCAAGGTTTGGTGTCACCAAGTCACCATAGCATGCCTATAACAATGAATAAATTTGCATGTAAAGATGAGTAGCCTAGATTATTGTTGGTTTTGATCAGAGTGGCCTAGATCTTTTATATGTGACATCACTGCCAAGTCTTGCAACTACAGAAAGCATGTACATAAAATCTGAAAAATTAGCAAAGAAAATAAGTGTGATATGATGCAAGGGACAATACTTCTCCCTCAAATACTTTCCCTTAAAAAAAATTGATTAGGTCTTTTGGAAACTGGTTGGAAACTGGACTGCTTTATCATTCTCAAATCCTTGCCAGTTCAGATCTAAATTTCAGTTGCAGGAAGAGTAAAAGCATTGCATATGCTGACCAGGCCAGAGTATTTGTTGTGTCTGGAAGCTCCCGAAATGTCTGGAAGCTCCCGTTGTGTCGTGTCTGGAAGCTCCCGTTGTGTCGTGTTGTGTCTGGAAGCTCCCGTTGTGTCTGGAAGCCTCCGGAAGCTCCCGAAATACCTACAATCACGGACAAAACTCGTTGGGACGGATGTTTTTTGCCTTAAAAGAGGCCTTTCCTGTATGTAAACTGCTACCTTTCACTGCTAATGCCCCCCTCCCCCCATTGCAATGTTGGTTGCTGAAAGAAGACATGCTTGTCAACTCGTCTATGAAATTTTCATCAGCTTTCAACATTGCAATGGGGAGTGGGGGGGATCTCAACTCGAAATTTCCTCCAAAATACAAAATGTATCATGAGTTTTGTCCGCGATTGTAGTCTGCAAATATACTGTATGAACTCTTAGAATTTACCTTAACATACTCAAAGGCCATCAAATCTTTGTCTTTGAATGCATGAAGTATCTTTTCTTCAAGATAACTCTCATTCCAATGTTTCTCGAAGGGGAACTCGTGCACAACGAAGCCACGTTTCTCCAACTTAACACGATTGTTGTGCATGGGAACCTTGTCCGTGTTTGGGTTTGGTATCAAAATCAAATCTTTGTAGACAGGCTTCGTGGTCGTGTAAGATCTTGACGAAGTTGCTTGGCGTCTCATACTTGACGAAGTAGACGATGTCCTAGGCCTTGGCCTTGGCCGCCAACTGCTTGAAGAACTTTGGCCACCCTCTCTTCGTAGAGTTGGAAAGGCTCTACGAAGCTCCGAAGCAACACCCTCTCTTGGATTGGTCACACTTGTTACCGACGATGCCCCTACATGTTCCCTTCGCAAGTTTTGAAGGGCATTCAAAGCTGTTTCAATGTTGACGTTTGAGGCCCCGTCCATCTTGAAAATGACGAACAAGATTTGGCGCGAAAAAGTTTCTCGTGGTACTTCATGTTAAAATAACTACATAAATTATGTACATAAATCTACATTTTAATTAGCATATAAAAATTTTGAACAGCATATAAAAAATTTCATCAGCATTTAAAAATTTGAATATCAGCATATAAAAATTATGAACAGCACATAAAATATTTGAACAGCATATAAAATTTAGAATAGCATGTGAAAAGATTTGAACAGCAAATAAAAAATTTGAACAGCATACAAGAAACTTTTAACAGCATGTAGAAATTTGAACAGCACATAAAACGAAACCAGCGGTCAGCATAAGAATATTTTCAGCAGAAAATACCAAGGAATGAACTAAAAGCTGCAGATAAATTTGAAAAACGGGACATATAAATGAAAACAGGAACAAATATCTAAAGTCCGAATATTGTCTGCATTGGCGCCCCATACTATTCAGCCCATAATTCTCGCAGGATGCCAAGGTAATAACAAAGACTTCATTTCAATTTGGAAGGCGAAGCTGGCTGATTTTGGAAACTGATCGTTATATTGAATATTAACTTTAGCAGTATCTGTTATTTATCAATCTATTCTATTTTTCATCAATTCTTTTTGGTAATTTCTTCTATTTTCTATTTCGTTATTTGGTAATTAGTTCGCTGCGCAGCACAGTAGAAGTCACGAAAAGTGAATATGAAATGGAATTAATTATAAAATAACGAAATAGAACATAGAAGAAATTACGAGGTAACAAAATTAATGAAAAATAGAATAGAAAATCTAATAACAAATGACGCTCCCTCGCAGTAAATGTTCGCTGCTCAGCACTGTAGGGGTTACGGAAAATGAATAAGAAATGGAGATAGCAAATAGAAGAAATTACCAGGTAATAAACTTAATGAAAATAGAACAGATTATCAAATAACATACTACAGGAGCTAACATTTAATCTGGTTTCCCTTTGAAGAGAGGCTCCAAAATGCTTTGTTTCGAAGGTTATTCAGTAGGTGTTCGACAGCGTGAAAGCTCGGTGGGGGGGGGGGGGTAACATACCATATTGATGGTACGGGTATGTGCTGCCGTTTATGGATGGGTTTTATTGGTCCAAAATTCTCTGAAGAAGGGTCCCTTTTACAGCAGATTTTCCTTAAAGTGAATGACCTGAGATATATAGCGCTTGTCTATAAATAGGAAAAAGAAACACCTAATCCCTCCATTGTTTTCGTTGGCTCTGCTTTCTTTCGCCACGAGCTGGATTATCAAATACAATAGGCTATTTATAAACTTATGCGATCTCATCTTTTAACTCAGGTTATTCACTTTAAACTAGGGTGGATTTTCCAGAAACTGGCAAATAGTTGTCAAAAATGGCTAGCTTTCCGCCAAAATTCATCATAGAGGTGGGTATGACGGCAACTGTTTGGTAATTAGAAGAGGATAGCTTTCTAAAAACTGAGCGGCAGACCCCCGTCCGCAAGTCATGTACCCCCAGGGGGCGCCAGGATGCAATCATCCACCCCTCTCCCTTCCCTTCAAGCAAATAAACAAAAAATGTGTGGTTGACATACATCCTGTTTTAATGCATTTTTCTCCTTAATGAAAGGTGTTTTGCTCCTAATAAGTTTGATAATCTTTGCTTGCTAAAAGGTTTTGATGCTAAATTGTAATTTTGTTACATTTTAGTCCCAATAGGGTAAATTATGGACAGTTAGGGTTTTATTATCGAGAACTTCATATTAAACAGTTGTAATTATAGGGATGTTGTATGGCTTAAATCTTACGACTGCACGTGCCTCATTACATGGTTAAATATTTTGAAAACACAAAACTGACAGTAGCAGAGAACGCTGTCAAGGTTGGGTCTCTCTCAAGGTAATCATTTCTAGTTTCGTTTCGTTTCGTTTCGTTTCGTTTCATTTCTTCTTTGTGCCTCAGTTTTGCTTATCTTGAAATTAAGATGTGAATTTGAGACACAGAGTCATGCAAAAGGTGTCCACAGTATGTGTGCTGCTATTTTAGGTTAGGGAAAAGGCGTCAGAGCAGTTTCTGCTCCAACTTTCATTAGTTTTATTTTCAAATTGTTGATTAGAAATTTGGATCAAGTCGCTAAAAAATCTTCGTGAAACTTTGAGGGATAGCTTAAAGTAAATGAACGGAGACATAGCAACATAGTACAAAAGAACGGCAGGCGCCACTTATCGTCCTTTTGTTTCATAGATCGAAAACATCAAATACTATAGGTTATATTTAGATTACCGAGTCCCCTTAGCTAAGTTTGCTTTTAACCCCGTTGATTTTCTTTAAAATTCTCGAGTTTTGATCGTGTCCCACATAGATTCTGTTTCTGTATTGCTTTCAGTTGATCACTCTTTTACTCTATGATCCATAAATCTGTCAATCATCTATCAATAGATCCAGCAACTAATCAGTCAATTATCAACGTATCTATCAATCAGCCGTCAATCAATCAACCTCAGTAAGTCAATCAGGAAAACAATAAATCATTCAAACAATCAACCTTTCTATCAGTCAATCAATCAGTCAATTAATCAATTAATCAATCAATCAATCAATCGGTAAGTCAATGAGTCAATAGGTCAATAAGTTGATAAGTCAATGAGTAAAGCAATTAGTCAATCAGCCTATCAACTAATTAATTGTCAATCAATCAATCTATCAATTAATAAGTCGGTCAGTGAAACAATAATTTAGTCGAGTCAGTGAGCGTATCCATCGATTGATAATCGTGAATCAATCAATCAATAAATCAATATATAGATAAATAAATCAATCAATCAGCCAACTGCGATTACATTAGTGCTGTAAAAGGTCTATGAAGCCACATCTGTATTAAGCCCCTCCCCTCTGAGCCTAAATTTTAGATAAGCCCCACCTCTCTATTAAACACATCCACTTATATTAAATTCAAGAAAATACCAACGATTTTCTATTTGTTTCGCCAGATAAGCCTGCTTGTTAGTTTTGATAGTGTTTCGGATGGAGAATGCGTTGAATTTATGTATTTGACTAGTAACATTGTATGCTGAATCCGAAAATAGGGGTAAGAGAACTGAAAAGCCGTCATATATATTTCCTTGTCATTTGATTTTGAGAATACATGAATAAGCAACCCTCTCTAATAAGCCCCCTCTGTCATGTCCGAAATCAAAGAAGCCCCGGACGGCTTAGAATAAAGCTTTTACGGTTAATGCAATTCAAAGTTTTTACATTTGCATTAACCGAAATTTGTAAGGGTTACGAAATGCAAAATTACTAATAGAAATTGTTAGATTTCGTTAAAGGATGCAATCTCCTCCTGTAAAAAGAACGATAATTCATAGTCACTGACTATGGATGATTCCATTGTTGCAGTTTCTATCTGCTTGCTGCTATTATGCTATGTTGTAATTTTATCTTTCTATTGAATTGTAAATCTTCTTATGTGTAAATGGGGCTCTTTTTGCCACTGGTGGCGTATGGAGTCCCACCAAGTTCACTATTCTTATTTTAGCATTGCACACCTCAACTGGGGGTATGTATCCTTCTTAGATTTATGATGATGGATGACGATGATGATGCATGCCGGAAGTTCTGTTTTTATTCCAGGGGGAGAGGCCAGCACAATGCTGAACCTTTTTGTGTGAAACTTTTCTCAAGTTTTGTTGGAAAATTACGTGTCTTTGTTTTCATAAACCTATCTCACGGTAATTGAACGTGTCACCGTAATGTTTTCCTGCCTTTGTGGGGGTGCAGGGACGTAGCAAGTTTGATGTACCTGGATCGGATGAATGAACACATAAACGAATGAATGAACAAAGAAAAAAGTTAACTTTGTACTACATGCTAAGATTAATGCATTCTTGTGTTTCACCGCATCAGCGTTAAAACTATTTTGTATTGGTACGAAGCTAAAAATGCACAAATACTGCTGTCGCACGGATGACTAATGCTAAGCTCTTGAAAGCCGTTGATTTTATTCCAAGTGAGCTGCCGAATGTTTGCGATTTTGAAGAAGCAGTTCCTTGAAGGTGAACTCCCTGGAAGGGGCTAGAATATCAGGGACTGCATTCCTGAAATGTACCGGACTACCGTACCAAGATGATGTAACTGGTTGTAGTGAACTCTTTGATTTTCAAGGAAACAGTGAGTGGAGAATGCATTTCCATAATGTTGAAAAAGTGCTACTGATACTGCCTAAAGTTGTTCGGTATTTGGAACTTTCAATCAGGGACCCGAAAAAGGTTTTTGGCTTTGTCCAATTCATTGTGAGAGCCATAGACGTAGGAACCGGAAAGGGGGCACTGGGGCACTTGCCCCCAAGGTTTTGCAGTAAACAAAGAAGAGCTCTTTCTATTCCTAGGAAATGCCACCATTTTCTTAAGGAAAAGTGAATTCGAAGCGTCGTGCCCCCATGCTTCCTACGTCCCTGGTGGAAGGCCTCCACAGAATGTAATTCCCTTCGTATAACAGCTGTAACTTTGAGAACGTTCATTCTCCAAATCCGTTTGTGTCAAAGTCGTCTTCCCCCGTACGTATAGCCAAAATATACTACCATAATATAAATTTCAGAATATCTAATGTTTACTATGGGCAAGAGGTCTTCTCCATTGATATCGAAGGAAATTGGCTTTCAGCCAATTGAAACGCAGAGAGAGAGAGCAAACCTAGTCCACGATTACATTTTTTGAAACGGTATATCGAAGCAACCTCGTCCCTAGGGTCTTTTCATCGTCGCGCCCATATCACAAAGGGACCTGGGAATGAGGTAGCCTATCTAAGGACCTTGTACTTCTTTGAAGTTACCAAGAATTCTCTCAAACCTGATTCATTTTTTAGAATTCGTATTTGACGTATAGGAGCCCATTTTGACGTTGGATGCCTCCGTATTCTATTCCAGGCACGTAAATAACGGCTACTTGATATTGTAAATGCTCTCTTGCTGACAGTTTCGTCAGCTTAAAACCAGTAATTCCATGGCTTTACGTTTATTCCAGCTCAAACTTCGTTAAGCTCTCCCTCACCATTGTGTCTTTAATCAAGTATTATATGGTGTTGAACAGTTTCAACTTATCTTCTGTATACTGTGAACGGTGTTTCCCGTTCCTCATGATGTGACCGAGGGGTAAATTACGCCAAAAGTCTCACACGCTTTCGTAAGAGTCCTTCTAAGAGAGATCCCAAATCCAAGATCTCTTTGCTGTCAATTATTTGTTCGGGATAATGCGAATTTCCCCTCTTGTAAATCACAAAGGAAAAGACATTTGACTCGCTGATCAATGGGACGAGCGAAGCCTTTTAGGGCATGCGCAATTTAACAAAGGAAGGATAAAGAGCAATGACCTTGAGATCGATACTGGACAGACTCTAAAGTTCTTCGACGGGCATCTGGCTCTTCTGGAGAAAATTCAAAAGGCTTTCATTGATACCGTAGTATCCCAAACAAATTTGTTTTTCCTTGATTAGAGCTCTTCCCAGCAAGGATAGATTTTGTAAGACAATAGCATCAGTTGCTTTTGTTGACACCTAAATTCAAAGAGATTTGCGATTGCAGGCAAAGGAAATTCTCTGAAACAAGTAATTCAAAACAAACAAAACCGCAAGGTTACTCTGTTACCCAAGTAACTAGCTCGCTTATTGTTCATTATTGAAAGGGTTTTTTAGCGCAAACATGAGCGTATATCGAAAGAAGGAGGATATATCTAAACATTGACCGTGGGCATTTTATTTTCGGTGTTCAGAAGCTGAGCAGTAAATTCTTTGAATAAAATTCAAAAATACGAAAATTGAGTCGCCTCTAAATCGATTAATCGATTTCTACGCCAAATGAATAAAATTCCCGCGGTACATGTTTAGATTTATCGTCCTTTTTCGATAAATGCCTATGTTTGCTCTTAAAAGCTTTTTCTGGAATGCACAACAACCGAGGTAGCTGCCTGGGTTTCAGATAAACTTTCCAGTTTTGTTTGTTTTGATTACCGGTTGAGAGAATTTCCTTTGTATGCGCTCGCAAATCGCTTCGAATTTTGGTGTCAACAAAAGCAACTCATCACTTTGTCTTACGAAATCTGTCCTTGCTGTTCTTCCCGTTATTGGGTTACTTGAGCTATCCTTTGCTCTACGTATTTGAAGCTCAATAAAAGAATATTGTACTGTTCGAAAGAATTTTGAGATAAACTTGCTCGAGTCATGTTGAAAGGCGTGGTGGCGTAGTGGTGTAAGCCAAATCCTCTGACATTGCAGTTAGAACAGTCAGGTGGACAGGGCTCGATCCCGTGTAGAGTCGCACTACTTGAGCGTCATGGCAAGGACTCACAGACTCAATTAGTCCTTCTCTACTTGTCTCATTCGACGTTGCTTGCTAAAAAGCAACTCAGGTTCAGTTTCATTGTATTTAAATTCATCACATACAATTTATGCCAACAATGCAAAGAAATAACTAGACTGCAAAGATTAAAAATAATATCACAGAAAATGATGCTCCCTTTCCTAAAATGTGCAACTTCATCTTCGCGTTCAACATTCATTGAGGTTTTTTTGTTTGTTTTCAAATTGTTTTGAGTGGGCTTGTCAGGATTTCTAGCTACTGAGAGCTAATTTAGGCCCATTGTGCATGCTGCATCCAGGTATGGGACCCCTAGTTTAACGTCCTTTCCGAAGGTCGACGTTCAATTGAGGTTCAGTTGCATGTCAGAGGTTCCTTTCATTACCAGTTTAAAAGTTCTGCCAGGCTGCTCTGGCATTTTAGATATGCTAAGCAGGCATGGACCACTCGTACATTTACATACATTGAACTATTTATTTAAAGTTACTGCGACACAAGCAATTTTCTGCTCGCATTGGCGATTGATCTTTTGAAAGTTTTTGCGGCTAACCATAATTTAGCTAATCGAGATGAATGAAAAAGTTGCGATTTCTTACGAAATTCGAGGTGTAGAAATGGGGAAACGTGAAATATGGAAATTTGGCTAATCTCAATTCCAAGAAGAGTCTACCGCTGCCGCCATGCAACTTTATTGCCTCATTTGGCTTTGTCTCCAAAGAAGTATTTCTGCTTCAAAGTAGCCTGCTTGCATCCCCTACTGTTTCCGTAGAGTTGAATTTCCCGTTGAATTGAATTTATTTTCTGACGCCAGTAGGGTCTGCGAACCAGCGGATGAAAGCCTGTTCTTAGTCACGTGCAGGTTTAGCAAAAACATGTAACTATTTCCATTGGTCAATAAACAATCTATTGTCTTGCGATGCGAAGCCATTTTCACAGTGATCCAGAATGCCGAAGATTAAGGAAAAAAACTGCTAAGTATCGGAAAAATTTAATTTTGTCAAAACTTTAATCGTGATATATGGTCTTAAAGAAGATAAAGCTGATGGCCTACAAAATGTTCCTGATGTACATTTTCAAGGCTAAAATTGCATTTTCAGACCATGCTTTGCAAGGGCTTATGACTGTTCTCTGAAAAAGCCACAAACGGCCTCTGCGGAGGAGGCAGTGAATTCAAATTTCCTCTCACTTATGTCAGAGCACTTGTTAAAAAGACAAAACCATTCAGGATTGTATATCCTAAGTCTGGGTTGCAGGGTTTGCGTTTGTCCCAAGGTGAACATCAAAATAATCGGGGTCTAAAGTAGCTAGAAAGTGGTAGTGGACACATTCAAAATAACATAATTTTGTTCCCTGCATGATCCTGAATGATTGCTTTAGCAGACTACCCACTGAAATGTGCTACTTTAATAAAACTAGGTTTGGCAGACATATTCTTCCTTAATTTTTCTATTTGGTACTTTAAATTTCAAGTTTCGCATTTTTTGTGTCAATTTTCAGGAAAATAAGCGCATTTAAGAAAAATAACAAGTAACAGAAGAGAAATGGCCAACTTCTTTGTAAGCTGACATGTAGTTCTGTCAATTAAAACAAACAGAGCTAAATTCGGATAACCCTGGGCAGAGATAGTAGTAAATGAATTTGTTGTTGAAAAGAGCATTCTGTAGAAATCTACCAAAAACTACACGAAAAGTAAACAATGTCAATTTCATCTAAGTTTGCAAGCAAATATCTCCGGACTAAGTTTGCAAGCAAATATCTCCGGACTCAGAACCCACAAAAGTCTACTTTTGCTTTATTTTGCTCCTCAATATATCCTCTTTAAGACCATATATCATGATAAAAGTTTCGATGAAATTTGATTTTTCCGATATTTTATATATTTTTTTCTTTAGCTGCATTACTGTGATTTTGCTCTCCGACGACACAATTTTGCAATTAGGATGAAGTAAGAACAACACGAGTTACTTCGCATCGCATCGCATCGCATCGCATTGCAGCGCATCGCATCGCATCGCATCGCATCGCATCGCATCGCTTTCTTTCATTCCTTATTTTTTCTATTTATTACTTTTTGGCTCTGGTACCCAGGGTACTTATTTTCTTTTCGAGGAAACATCGTGACAATTGATTCTCCTTCTTTCAGACGGCTACCGCATCAACAATGCATGTGCTTTGTTTGATTCGCCATTTGTCTCTTATCAGTCTTCCAATCTCGTTTATATTTCTCTATTTACATTCATATGTCTTTATGCCAAACATGTAGAGGGTGCCTATTCCTTTGCAGGGTAGGGAAGGGTGCTCGCTTTCCTTGCTTTGTTTGCTGTGGGCGGCTCCATCACCATGGGCCTAAACTTGAAGTTACTAGGAAAAAAGTATACATAGTTTTAATAGCTTGGTAGTATCAAAGTTACAGAGAACAATACACATGGTCAAAATGGATCGGTTTATTTAATTATTTCAATGTACTTACCTTGAACGCAAATTGCAAATAACTGCTCAGCTGCTGCTTCTGCTCCATCATAAAATCACCCTCCTTCGTCGAAACGGTAGGTTCTTTTCTCATGAAACTTTAAAAAGCCCGCTCTATTCTTTGCAGTGCACCCGTCTTTCATGACCGAGCTTAGAAAGCCGTGCCATAGGTGTGACGTCACACCTATGAAACGCTATTGTTTTCGAAGATGAAATTTGTTTCGAGCATCTAGAGATCCGGGAACCACAGATGCGAAGGCTGTTCCTACCCACATATTAGCAGTACACACAAAAGGAAACAAGTGGATCTATCATGAATGAAATTAAAACTTTGGATAGGACTCGATGGATCATACATAAATATTTTTTCCGAATTCAGCGTTTCCTACAGCCCGTGCGCTATGTCTGTCCTCGAGGAGTAAAACAGCGCGTTTGTAGTTCAGCCCAAAACCTAAAGCTCTGGTTTCGAGATGAAGGCAATTCTAGACTTTCAAGATAAAAATGTCTACTCTCAATGTTCTAATATCAACAAACAAGGTATCCATCTTCAAGTTAGCTATCAAGGAATAGTTCAAAGTTGATTTCCAATTGATCTGAGCTCAATTATTTGCGCTAGCCTTGATCAAATCTGTTACCTTTTTTTGGGACACCCGGAACAATGACTACGAATTACATAAACATTCTTATAACAACTACAGTTATTTCTAGTTTTGGAAAAAAATCATTGCATAAAAAAGCTTGAAACCCTTTGCTTTCACAATAAGTTTGATTTGATATGTTATGATTTTACTTCTAGAGGTATTCCCGAACGCAAGTGGGGAACAATCTTGAAAGATACTATAGAGTGGTTTATAGAGATTCATCTTAGGTGAGTGCAGAGATTCAAATTTATCTCCAAATTCATATTTTCATCAGTTATTGATCAAACAGACTTCCTTCAACATAAAGCAATACGCGTTAAAGTTGCATTCTGTAATACAATTTAATATATAAATTTATATATAATGCACGGTTAGAGGAGTGCCTAATTACTCAAAGAAACAAGCATCTGTGTGGTGGCCTGTGGTCTTCAGCGCTTTCTCTTTTCCAGTGCTAACTAGTTTCGCCCACTTGGGCATCTTCAGAGTAATTTGCATATTGCATATTTCACTGTAGAGTAGATGGTGCAACGCAGATGGACGATGTTAATGTAGACATATGACCATTAGTCCCTTGTATCCCTGCGGTGAACCTCAACAGGGACTCATTTTGAATGCGCCCAAAGCTCTATTAAAATCTGTGGGGCTTGTTCAATTTCGGATACTCCAGAGGGAGATTTAAAAAGGGGTCTATTGAATAGAGCTTTTATATGGTATATACCGTGATTTTAACAACAACAATGATCCATTGTATTTCAAAACCTTTTCATTTGAAGACACGAAAATGGTATCCTTGCTCAACAGGGATTCCAAGCACAGAAACTCTGAGCTGAATAAACATACCTTCCTTAAAAATCTTTCCCGATCTTTTCCAAGTGACAGCACAATACACCATTGTTATGGACTCGACTTTGTTGACATATCAGACAACAAAGTTACCTTGTTATCATTATTAAACATCTATTCAAAGTAGGCTAGGAAAAAGAATTAGCTAACTTACAGCTAATTAAAGCCTACTATTCACAATGTACATTATTTACAGCAAAACCATTAATAAATATTACAGGACAAAAAGTGTTAAAAAATCTACCCTGTCTATCTCTTTGTTAAAGGTTAGAAATCTATCCAGCTTTCTGGATATATACTTTGCAAAGCCTACAGTTGCATTTTCTACCATTGCATCATCTAATTCATTTTTTGAGAATAGAAAGGGAATGTTTTCAGTTCTTCAATCCTATTGAATATTCTATCACATTTAGAGCGTAATAATAGTAATTCACAAATCTCGTAAGGTACTCAAGGAATCGCGGAGTCTGGGCCTAAATAAGGCCAGCTTTTTCAGAGTAATATTATGGGTCTCTGTTGACCGAAGCGGCATCATCAAGTCAAAGAGCACAGGAAAATAAGAGACTCATCGTCATAAGACTGATGTGTGTGGTAGACGCTGTTTCACTTTATGATTTAATCAGATTTCTACTTACCTATAAACTAATCATGTTATTAAGCATTTTGATATCATGTTCTATTTGTTTCAAGGCATTTTCTGCAAAATTTACCACCCAATGACGCATGTAGACAATAACAAGATAAATTTTGCACAACTTTCATCCATGGTGAAGAAACAGGATTATTGAAAATCTGCTACAAAATCTAGATATTCTTTAATTATATTGATCAATTAATCTTTTTATAATTTTATCTTAATATGTGTTGCTACTTTTGAGATAATATTTAGGTCAATAACTCAAACGGCCGTTATTGTTACCTACCCACCCTTAGCTCTACGTATTCTATATAAATATATATAAGATTATCAGATTTTGAGTTATCTCGGTTTCTTACGAGTTTCTTAAATGTTCCATATCATAGCACTCTTCATGTTTACTTCCTGTTCCCCAGTCAAAATTTCGAAAAATGTTTTGAAGCTTTTCCAATGTTTAAGCGCCACTCAAGTATCTTCAAAGTAATATGAAATGAATATAGACAAAACACACAAATTGAGAGTGGTGTGGTCGCACGAGCATAAAGATCGACACAACACCAGTTAAAGAAATGTTACCCTGGTTACCAGGCTCTTAGGGAGTCTGGTACCCAAGTAACAAACATGGGGAGCATTTAGGACGATGGTTAACTCTATTTTGGTTGGAGGGAGGCAAATTTGCACTCCTAGTAGATATTTCAGAATAACTATATGTTAGGAGAAATTTTATGACCATAAAACTTCTTGACTTTTTGCAATTACTTATGGTCCAACTTTGCAGAAAGTTTCATTGAAACATTTTAACAAATGAGGGGGAGGGAGACATTTTTCTGGGGCTGACCTTGGAAAAATCTCAAATCGTCAAATCTCAATTATTGTAAAAAAGTTGCTAAATGTCAATATTTTGAAAATTTCTCTTTCCGTGAAGTGTCATTTGATGTATTCTATCATAATTTTCATGTTTGGATGGAAATTGTGCTTCTAATTTAATTTTATCCCGATTTTTCTTGCCAACTTTGCTGCTTTTGTCGACCATGCAAAGGAAGATGCTGATGTGAGCAAAAAATGATGGCTGATTTTAGATTAATTTCTATATTTTGAGAAAAAAACATGATTGAGGCTATTAGCACATTAACTTTGACTGCTCTACCTGTCAGTCAAGATTTAGATAGGAGGGCTTTTTCTCCCCCCCCCCTCTAACCACAATAGGACGTATTAGCTAGCCCAACCACCCCTATAGGGTTAATAGCCTTTGCGTTTCATACGAGTTTGGGGAGTAAATAGAAAGGGCATTTCTACAATTTTGCCTTGAGGGGAAGGAGTTTATTAGGAAGAGGACGTAATAGAGCAGGACTGAACAGAGACGGTGGGCCAGCGCGGCGCTGCAGGTGAAGCGTGGCAAGCCTAGTGTGAAACAGAAAGCGAGAGAAAGTAAAGCAACACCATGTTAAGAATTTCGTTTATCAAAGTAAATAGTTTCTGAAGTTATATTTTCCCAGTAATGGAGTTTCTTAATTTTTTGGCGATCTGAAAGTTGATTTTCTTATAATCAGTTTCTTGTTATGATATGTGGAAACGTCAATCCACCTGCTCAATATCACATCCCACAAGACGCAGAGACAAGGCATAACTTACTTAGAGGAATATATCTATCTGACTACTTTCGACAAATCCATTCTTATCCAAATCGTACGGCCTACGAAAGTTACTGTGCCCTTCATAGTTTTAGAATGAAGTCACGCATAAATCAATACAACCTGGTAACCCCAAAAATGCTTCACAACTCACATCTCTGGACAATAAATGAAACAATAAAAGGGTAAATAAATGCATATCAACAAAGATTGCTAAGACAACTTCTCAACATAAGGTGGCCCAGGAAAATATCGAATGAACAGCTCAAAGCCAGTATAAATTACATAGAATGGAGCAAAAATAATTGAAACAGCAAGAATCAGATGGATTGGTCACCTACTGCGAATGCCAGCGAACACACCCACAAGGATAGCACTAGAAGAAGCAGAACGAACCGTGAGGATGCCCAGAGGTCGACATAAAACCACCTGGCTGAAATGTGCCGAAGAACAACTGGCAAAATTGAACATTACATGGGAGAACGCCAAAGTATAAGCTCTTGATAGAAATTATTGGAATCATTGACAAAGAATTGAAGGAAAAGAAAAAAAAATCAAAAAGAAACCTCGTATTAGCTAACACTACCCGGTGCCTAGCACTCTATGTAGATTATTATTAATATTATATAAATTAATATAATGTTGGAAAATAGACACATATTCTCTCAGCTCTCATGCTAACGAAGATCTTGCCAAAAGAAAGACTTATGAGAGAGATCGCTCAATTTTCAACGTGCTTTAAACGTAATTTAAGTTGCTAATTAACTAAAGTTCGTGCCAATTCAGGTTAAAATTATTTTTCTATCAGTGAAAACATCATAGCCATATGTCAATCTTATGGTGTCAAATCTGTCCAACATGAAATAAGCCGACGTCAAATTTTGCTACAGGATCACAGGAAACTTGTGTCTCGTATGCGCTTTCTATTTCACTACCAACCATCATTAGCAGAGATAAAACGGCAATCAATTGCATTAGCAAGCGTTGGTGTGACTGACTTTCTTCCTTTCTTACGTACTGACCTGGAGCCCCCTCTTAGATTACAAAGTTGGACTTCGTAATAAAAACATTTCACGAGCAACAGTCTTCTGTGTTATACGAATTCTTGCCTGGCCCAGTAATAGACCGAGCAGCATCTTAGCTCCCTTGGTAGGGCTGTAAAAAGGAGGAATTTGTGGAATGCATTCTCTTTAAATCTCAAGGGATCAGTATTGCAGGAAATCTTCCGCTTTAAGATAAAACTATCCAAGAAAAGCTTTTTAGAAGATTTATCGGGAAGTAAGCAAGATAAATTTTGAATGTGAAAATACTTTTTGCTATCTTTGTTTTTTTCTACATTCAATCTAAAAAGTTACAAAACATATACCCTACTACTAATAGAATACCATTTGGAGCGATGAACTAAAGCTACCTCATGGCAACATAAAATAGAAAACACGAACATAGCACTACGCGTAACGACATGAAAGACAAAGAGAGCACACATACTAATCGTAACTGCTAACAAAACGAAAATAAACCATTTATATTAAAAGGGACGTTGGTTGTTGAATCACTTCCTGAGCAAACCGACCAGTTTTATTGGTAAAGCATAGAGTTAACAGTAGTATCTCTCTATTAAGGCCATCAGTAAAATCTTTATCACCATACAATAAGATCTGCATTAGAAACTCGTTTGATAGATTGGTATGTCCAAGTGGTCGTAACAAGGCAGAAACTCCAGCGAGAAGATGTTTGTTTGTTTAATTTATCTAGTGGATTTTCAAGTTTGGAATTGGTAAATATGAACTCCTGCTGGCGTTGTATGAATAGAAATAGCCGCATAAGAAATTCTATTCATGGGAAAGTTATTTTTAGCAGTTATCCATGACATTCTTAACCACTCTTGTTATCTGTCCTATTTTGTGTTGCAGAAACGTTTTCTGCCCCGTTTGCCCTATATCGTTTTCAAATGAAACGATACGAAATCATGCCGTTTTGGCCTTTCGTTTACATTAAAACGTTTTCGTAACCGTCATCAAATGAAAACGATTATGGCCATAGACCTAGGAACCGGGGGGGAACTGGGGGCACGTGCCCCCCAAGATTTTGCAATAAACAAAGAAGTGCCATTTTTATTTCTAGAAAGTGCCCCTTCTCTCTTAAGAAAAAAGTGCCCTAGAAGTGTCGTGCCCCTCCAAGTTTGAGATGCTTCCTACGTCCCTGATTATGGCTCGATTTGAAAACGGCATAAAACGTTTCAGTGTAAAAACTTGAAAACTGAACGATTTCGTTACTTATTGAAAGGGAGACGAATTATTCTTTTGCTTCTCTTGAATCCGTAACGATATCGTTCAGTTTTCAAGCGCTTACACTATAACGTTTCATGCCGTTTTTAAATCATTACGGTTTCAAAGTCGTCTTCATTTGATTTCGGTTACGAAAACGTTTTAGTGTAAATGAAAGACCAAAACGGCATGACTTCGCATCGTCTTCATTTGAAAAACGGTATATTACAAACGGGGCCTTAAAGAATCTGCTTGTTGTCAGATTGATCTATTAAAGAGATTAACGCCAGACTTCGAAATAAAAAAGAATGAAACATTGCTGTTTGCTATCACTATGAATTTGTTCCTTATTTATAGGATGACACTAGACTTATGAAGATGATTCCCTTGTATCCCTGCGGTAAACCTTGGTCAAGAGGGACCCGTAATGAAACAGTGAAAAACTTGGCCCTATTTTCCTCAATCATCAGTGGAATTGTGATGGAATCACGGCTTCGACTCTTAATCCCGTGGGAGTATCTTCAATTTTTCAATCGAATCTAAATTCTATCACATTTACACCGTAACAATAGTAATTCACAAATCTCGCAATCTGATTGGTACTGTAGGAATTGCAAATTTTGGGCCTAAATAAGGCCAGGTTTTTCAGAGTAATACCATGAGTCTCTATTGACTAAAGCGCCATCATTAAGTCAAAGAGCACAGGAAAACAAGAGACTCATCGTCATAAGGCTAGGATGACACGTCTATTTTGCACCTAGGGGGATAGCTATCATATATGCTGGTACGTGATGTGCTTTTTTGGGTGCCTTTTTTCTAGCAGAAAATAAATTTTGGGGTATCAGTTTTGGTAGAATCATCAGAAGTCATAAATCTTTGGGTGTCTTTTTTAGAAAAATGACTCTTTAGGCATTGATTTTTATCAAATTTCAATTACTTGGCTAAGACTTTGGATAGTTGTCACAACTAGGGATTTTGAAACGCAAAACACGATAGTTCTGCTTTGTAAAGGAAAGTGATTCGCACCACATCAAAAAGATAGAGCTGTCCAGCGGCAGAGCCAGCACTCGAAGGGTGAGTGGGTCTTTTTGCATCACCACGCCCTGCAGATTAAGACTACGCAGGCAACGTCCTTTATGCAAAGTGTACCAAGAATATTGATTAGATCTTTCAATTACATGACAAAAAACACTTGATCTAACTTACCCCTGAGAGACCAATTTTATTGCGTTTTTGTACGAATCTCAGGACCTATCTTCTGGAAAAGTGGTAGGGGGGGTCCGGACACCCTTGATCCCCCCGTGGTTCCGCCACTGGGTAAAAATGATGTCCCTACGATTGAGACATAAACGTTATTAAAATTTCTCAGGGGATGATGCCCTCTCTTTGGCTCAAGACACAAAGTGGCTGTGAAAGATTTTTGTAAACAGGGAAAAAGATCAGCTTGTCAATATCATCAATTTCAAAGAGAAGTTCCTCTCTGATTGGTGCGTGACGTACGATTTCTTTAGGCTGCTGTTTGCCTTTCGGCTGTTTATGGTAAACAATTATAAACTTGTCGCTCAAAATCCAACCGTATCATTAACATTGTTCACGGCACAAAAATTTGATTGTATAGTTGCATTCTACGGAGATCAAACATGTAAAAAAAATACTAATTTGCCATACATCTGTTGCCACTTGCCTGCTTTAAGTGTACAAAGTTTTTGGAAGTTTCGCTTATGTAGCCTCCTTAAATTCATCTTAATTTCCAAAGCCTGCACTTAGAAGTCTTTCTATTGGTGCATGATGGCAATTTTTTAGTGAGAATGCAGAACTTACAGATAAAACATTTTGTCATCTCATTTTGGGGATTAATCAAATTTTTCCATTTTTTGGTGGGCAACTCTTGACCAATTTAATTTGTTAGTAATGTGGATTGTGACCTGTGCTTTCATTAAAACCAATACCAGATGAAGCATTTTCCTTTTTTAGAATAAGCTTTATTCTGGACCACACATTGACTCAGAAAATATATTTTCAGTCAAGGATGAATGCATAGTAATGCAGGAAATCTATCATATTCTCATAGTTTTCAGGAATAAGTCAAGAACACATGAGGAAAACATACAATTTCATACCAAAGAATCACATTTATTTTTACATTGTATCAATGTTTCAAAATAATTCCGACGAGTTAATGGCTTTATTCTACTTGGTTGTTTTGACAAAAGTTTATATTTAGATGAATACCTTTTCCTCCTCGTTCTGTAAAATTCTTCCACAATTATCGAATTATTTTCTTTCCCAAAAATAACTACATTTCTTTGTATACTTTGATAAATTTCATTTGAATTGATTTCCCTTAAAAACATGGATATTGTCATTGACAAATCCTTTAATTCGATGAATAAGTGAATCATTTTTCGAAGACCAATGCCGATTTCAATGCAAGAGATGCATGCGTAGGAAAGCTGAAGAAGGCGGACTTATAACAGTTTACTTTTTTTAACCCATTGGTCAAGAATTCTTCGGAGTTTCCTAAAACGCAACTTTTTCATAAGAGACAACTTACAAGAACTCAACTTTCACATCGCCAAAATTCAAGAAACTTCATTACTTGGAAAATGTAACTAAAGAAACCATATTGATGAAGGAACCCTTTGCATCGTGTTATCACATCTTATTTGTGTACTGCATCATATTACCCGCAAGGTACTTGCATAAGCAAGGACCGACATTTTTCTTTTCTTGCCAACTTCCTCCAAGACAGGGCAATGAATTAGAAAAAGTTCCCCACATAGAGTAGGAATTTCTTTGCCCCTGAGGTACACTTCCGTACAGGGGCGGATCCAGCCCGAGGTTGAAGGGGGGGCAATTTGGAGAAGGGGTGCCAAAAAGAAAATGAAAAGTGAGCGCGCCGAAGGCGTGCGAAAATTTTTTGGGCTTCGTTCAATAAAGTTCTCTGGTTTTTCTTCTGAATAGCGCCTTAGTTTACGTGTTTCCCCACATTCAAAACGAAACACTGAAAAAAGAATGCATTTGGGTCAGGATAAGGGGCGCTTTTCTTGCCAAAAAGGAGGCGGCAAAGCTTAGTTTTCATTGTGAAGGGGGGGCAGTTGCCCCCATTTGCCCCCCTAAATCCGCCACTGCTTCCGTACATTTATGGGTCTAGTAGCTCCTGTTCGGTGGAGACGTTCTTTTAACCCTAATCCGCATGGGGGGGGGGTGTTTTCCACCCCCCCTCGAGGTTTTTCTTGCCGTGTGTTTAAAAGACATCACCTATGTCCCCCAAACCCCTCTGACTTTTACTAATTATCTGTTCGCCACATTTCGATCAAAAAATTTTTAACCAATAGAGCTCACAGGTCACGTGACATGTCCATATTTGGAAGCAGGTAGCAGAAAAATCATTGTTTTTGATGATTTGAATGGAAATATTTGATCAAATTATGAAGTTTTATACACCAAATGAATCAGTAAACGAAGAGCTTTAATTTGATACAGGAATTTCTGGAATTTGATGATGTCAGCATTTTTTAACGATGACGTCATTTTGGCCGCCATTTTGGGCTAATTAGCAAGCTTTTTGAATATTTTCGAAATTTTTCGATTGAAAACACTCCAATGATACGTTTGTGATGGAGTATTACCACTTTGCAGCTTCTTTTTGTCTATTTCTACAGAGAACAAATTCAATGCATTAATGAATGAATGACGTCATTCAGATTGGCTAATTTCTGCCAAAATATCACTCCAAATTCATTAATTTCAATGAAATGATATCTTCATATCAAATTTGTGGCTATGTTGAACCAAAAACTACCAAATTTTCATGCAAAACCTTCTTTGAATTCAAATTTAACTTGGAAACCTGATTTTCACTGATTTTAAACTTCATGACATCACTATGACGTCATAAGGCGTGGCAGCCACACCCAAATTACGCTACACGCTAGAAATTACCTGATCTGTAAAGATGCCAAGTTGCATTGAATTCTGACCAGGCTAAGGCAGTTTACAGAGGGGGGGGGGGTGGAAAGAACCCCCCCCCCATAAATGGTAGCTCGAAAAAAGCCCATATGGATTAGGGTTAAGCAGGGGCTTTTTATTGGATCGCTCGAGAGTATTTCTCCAAAATAAATTCTTTCTCCAAATCGCTAATATTCCTGACCAATGATATCGTTAAATCAACCCTGACCTGACAGCATATGTTTCCCATCACACGCCTATGCTGGCCTGACATCCAATGTGGAACAGATTTCACTATGTGTTAGTATCTAATCTTAATTTACTAATTGTTTTTTTGCATGCCTTTATGTTAATGGCCAAAGGGTAGTCATTTTTTCTTGCTCCTTGTATTCCGGTCCCTGTAGTGTTGTATTGTTGTAGAGTAATTAGAAAGTATAGTAGAACGTAGATGTAGCATATATTGTAATTTTTATATGGATAAAAAACAAAGTATTTTGCCATTGATTTGTTTACTCAGCAATATTGCAAGCACTTTGAATTTCAATTCAGCAAAGTCAACATCATTAACAGAGCATCCCATAGAAGTACTACTAAAGTCCCTTGCTCCCCTGTGTTCGTCTTACCATTCTAGAAGTTTCTTTGTCTCTCTTTTCAACAAAATGTGTGCCATTCATCACCGCCTCTGTGACACATTATCTTTGCATGAATTCTCAAAATGTACCTTTTGGTCTTATTAAGGCACCTTATCTATTGACAAACAAAAGATTCCGACGAACAAGTTCATTGAATTTAATGCCACATCTGGACTATTTCTTCCCTTTCAGCAAGTTTGTACGCAGCTGTACCTTTTCCCTTGAGAAAGGTTCCTGCAGTGGTCGCGTTGCATGAAACAGACCACACTTTGTGCGGCATTAATGGCGTAAACGACCTTCATCATCTTTGATTAGACTTCTAAGCAGCTTACTCCTTTGCACTTTCTTCGTCAAATTATTTGCAGCTGTTCTTTCGCAACTTTCAATGGAGAGTTTACGAAACCACGACGGCAACGGCAACTGCAACGCTATGTTGCTTTTTTCAGAACTTTAGATTCAAAAGATTCCTTGTTTTTCGTACGAAGTTGCTTCCCTTGAGAGACTTTGAAGTTGTCCGTTTCAATTTCACAACTTGGAAACTGCATTTCTGGCGTTCTGTACTGCTGATCTAGGCCCATGAAGTAAACCTCAGTCGTTTTAAATCCTTTTCGTCAAAGAAAAATATAGTTTTCAGTCATCTCTGAGTTATAGGGGGCCTTATTCAGGCCTTTTGGATGATATATCAAAGGTAGCTTACGGAAACAATGCTTACTTTGCTTTGCGGAATTTCAGATGACGTTCTGGCTGGCGTTGCCGTCCTGGTTTCGTAAACTCTCTAATATTGTTAGCTAAATTCGTCGTTATCACTCGTACGTGTTATGAAAACGTATTTTGAAGGACATCTTTGCCTTCCCTTTTCTCAACATTGATGATGGTACCATCTTACCATGAACTTGGCTCATCGGCTTATTTGCAGTTGTTGTTTTGCAAGTTTGAATTTTGTTAGTTGTTTGCCTTACGATCGTCTTTGCACTCATACGTGCTAAAACACATTTTTAAGGAATTTTGCCTTCTCTTCTTGCAGCGGCGTATACAGCCGTAATTATTCTTTATTCAAAGTTCCAAGCACGTACCTCCCTGCATTTGCCTCGCCGGCTTTGTTGCAGCTGTTCATTCGCAAGTTGATGTTTTGTTAATTGGTGTCTTAAAGATTGTCGTTAGCACTCACACGTGTTATGAAGGCGTATCTTGAGGGCATTTTCGCCTTCTCGTTTCGCGACATCATTGTTTCAGCTGTTCTTTCGCAAGTTTAAATCTTAGCAATTGGTTGTCTTCAAAATCGTCGTAAGCACTTATTGTATAGCTACTTTCATTTATTGTTCATTTATTTTATAGCCTCGTTTATATGTTTTGTTCCGTTCTGTTGGATTAGCCTCGTTTTCGTAGAAGTAGGATTGTGAGAGCCGATGGCAAACATGGCAGCTTATTGATTAGACTTGTCCCAAGTCTATTTCGTCGAGAAAAAAATGGGAAGGGGAAAGGGAAAGGGAAGGGGAAAAGCGAAATGTTTGTCATGTTTCGTTGTTCACTCTATCAGGCAGACTTATTACAGATGACGAAATAGACTTGGGGCAAGTCTACTTATTGATATACTTTACTCTGTTTTAGCACTCATATGTGTGGTAAAAACATTTTTCGAAGGTATCATCGCCTTCTGTTTTGACAGCATCAATGGTAGTACCTTCCTCCTATCCACTTGCCTGTCAGCATAATCGCAGCTGTTCTTTCGCAAGTTTACATCTTACCAGTTAGTTGTCTCCAAAATCGTCCTTAGCAAAGATTCTTGTTATGGGTATTAAATACCCTGTGCTAACCACGCGTCTTTGCAATCGTGAGCTATCCCACAGTGCATTTAAGGGAGCCCAGAAATCAGCATTGACCTAGGCGCGGAGTTTTCGGTCAGCACTGCTATCGCCGACGAATTTAAATATGAATACAAGTGGAAAGCGGGGTCGTCCCAAACGCGAAGAGCCCAAAAAGAAAGTGCATTTCTCTGAGTCAACGTTCAATTTCTAGAATCTGAAAAAGAATGAGCTTTCATTAACAAATGACCACTTTGCGAAGAAGCGTCTACAGGAGACCAACTTTTTGCCTACCCTTTTTATTGCGTCAATAAAAATGAAGTGAAGGTGAAGTTGCGGTTTTTAGCGCCAAGTGCTTGGGTCGCAGTAGTAGCTAAGCGCTAATAGAGTCCGCGACTCCTTGTCATGACGCTCAAAGAGGTGGGATCCTACCGATCCTACAGTGTTTCAACCTACTCCTCTTCACTGTTCTGGCTGCAAAGTGAGAGGATTACACCACTGCGCCACAACACCATCAATGGCGTATGTGACGTCAGTTGTCTGATATTCAAAATTCTAAGCACCTTCCCCCATGTACTTGCCTCGGTCAGCTTAGTTGCAGCTGTTTCTGAGCAAGTTTAAATTCTATTTCTTTGCTCTCATACGTGCTATGAGAACATACTTTCTATTGTGTCTTCGCCTACTTTTTTTGCATCATCAATGCCGTATGCAACCTCAATTACCCTTTATTCAGAATTCCAAGCACCTCCGTACCATGCACTTGCTTCATCATCTTAGTCGCAGCTGTTCTTTTGCTAGGTCTCAAAGTTAGTTCTTTTGAAAGTCGTTGTTTGTTGTCATCCGCACTATTAAAACAGATTTTAGAAGGCCTATGTGTCGCTAATGTCAAATTACCGTTTCAAGTTGCAGCCATGTTGATTGCACGTGCATTGAAGTTGTGTTATGCCCAAGTAATTAAGGCCCAGTACTTCTTATCTCGTACTATAGGGTTTACTTAACTTAGATTTTGGCTAGCACGTCTTCAGAACAGAGATCCGTTTACTTTCTACAACGTGGACGTGGGTATCATAAGCAAGGTCACTCAGATTTTTTCGGCCGGTCAATATGAAATATCATACTTGAGGTGCGTGGACCCGGGGGGGGGGGTACTTGACTAGGGAAGTGACGGGGGTGTGCGGCAAATCTCTCCACACCCTGTACCCTGTCGCAGAAAAATGGCCCACAAGTATACCCCGTCGCATAAAAATTTTGCAAAATCCATTGTTTCAGGAGAACTCTAAAAGGCATCCTTCCACATGATACCCTGTCCCATAATTTTCTTATCCACTGTGATACCCTGCCGCATAATTTTCATCAGAAAAGGACACCCTGTCGCATAATTTTTGCCGTAAAAGGACACCCTGTTAAGTGGCACATCCCGTCAAGTCAAGTATGGGAGTAGCCCCCTCCCAGGTTGCGTGGACTACTTATGATAGTCTGGCCCTCCAAATTTTCATTGGTCTTTAATTGATTGCAGAAGTAGAGAAAAGCTAATTAAGTCCTAGACTGGCGACGTGATTCCTTGTATTTGTCCAACATTTATAATCTGATGTTTTAATTTCACTCATACGATGGACTCACGACCAAACGGATTCTAAACAGGGACTAAAATCTTACGAAAAATCAGAAGAAACTTAGAACATCTTCCATCCTACGAACGTCGAAAGAAAATTCGAACGTCGCTCCGAGGTCACTTCGAGCGTCGCTTCGCTAGGAGAAGTCGAACTTTGAACTAATGAGCCAATCAAACGCTACATATAGGCACGTGGGTTGACCATAGTAAGAAAGTAGCGATCTGATTGGTCGCGCCGTGAGCCTAATTAGTCCCTGTATTGAAGCGTAAGGACTTAAGTCCCTCAACTGAAGCGATAGCAACAACAACAACGAGTGTAAGTTAGAGGGACTTATGTAATGCAGTCTAATTAAGTCCGTGACCCCTTGTCATGACGCTGAAATGGTGGGGCTCTACCCGGGGTCGAGGGGTCGAGCCCTGTCCCCTTGACTGTTCTGGCCGCAAAGTCAGACGATTGCACCACTGCCGCCGCAACACCTTCAACCCAGTATTTACGAACATATTGACCAGCTGGTCCACAGGACGGACGAATGCAGCCATTATTGACCCATAACAAAGGGAGGGCTTCAGGTCTGTGTATTGAGAAAGCATCGAAAACCTGTTTTGAAATTTTCTGAATGGTATAGGGAGTAAATGTGGCGATTGTTATGGTACTTTAAGAAACTTGTAAGAAACTCGGAATACTCAAGATCTGATGATTTTTAGAAACTTTAACTACTGACCCAAATTCTTAGTTTCTAGTGATTACAGCACCTGTAGAGCGGGTTTCTTGGACCACCTACCTATTTGGGAATCATTTTACACTCTCTGTTATTTACAGCCATTTTGTTCAAGCTTATTTTGTACCTCTTAGTTCCTTTAAATGCATTCAATTCCAAGGAGAAATGTAATAGAGCTTAAATCCATCTTTTCAAGTGTTTTATAAGAAACTAAGAAGCTGGGCCAATCCTGAAAGTTTCTAAAGATTTTCAGTACTCTGAATTTCTTAGAAGTTTCTTAAAAGTTCTAAAACGGTCTTTATGGTCACTGTGCCCTCGTAAACATTTCAAAACTAGGTTTTTTGAATCCTTCTATCATTGAGACTATACTCAAGTGTCTTCCTAGCAATATGATATAGGAAACAAGTGAAAACTCAATTATCTTCCTAGTAATACTATGCACATACTAACTGGTTTTGTGTTGTACAGGAAGATATAAAGCCCGAGGTCTTAGAAGTACAGACAGAGCTTGCGAGGTCTGCGCATTAAGACCGAGGGCTTTATATTTTCCTGTATAACGATATAACCGGTTAGTATGAGTTTTATTACCTGACATCTTCTAATCTTGACTCGCATTTCATCAAACACATTTTGTTACAATCATGTCGTTTGAGTTCACTGCAAATCTCACAGGCCTAGGCCCAAAGCAGTTGCTGTGGTGACAAAAACGCGTCCTTGTATCGTATTATACAAAGCTACGGGAAACCCGCGCGAAATGTGTGATTAGCCAATAGGAATGGCGGGATTCTGTATTGCCTCGTTTTTGAAACTCCAGTCAGGTAGTGAGATATAGGAAACAAGTGAAAATAAAAGAAAAATGTGATAAGGATCTCCTTTATCAAGATAGGTACTTTTTTAGGCGATCTGAGAGTTGAGTTTCTTTTAAAAAGATACGTGTGTTAGTATTTTGAAAGAGCTGATTCAGCCTTGTCGGACCACCTGGCACGAAGGACAACACTACATGTCAGGTTGGTCGTTGGTTTGTTGACGTCAAAAAATACATTCGAAACTGTTTGTTTTCTGATGTTTCATGGTTTTTACACGTTGCTTATAGTTGTTACAACTCATTTGGATTTCTCAAGAAAAAATATTTTTGAGATTGATGGAGATATTTACAGTCGCATCCTGAAAGTTTATATCTTTTCGTAGGATCATTGAAACGAGTTTCGTAAGCAAAGCCATAAAAATTTAGAAATTGTTGTTAAGTTATTATCGATTGAAATTCAATCGGATAAACACTATTTTTACCGTGGTGGTAGATATTATTATTTCTAGATGTTACGAATCTCTGGAATTATTTTTGCAAGTTTATTGCAAATATTGACACTTACGAAGTTTTCTTAGAATAAAGATTAATGTTTGCATTTTAGATTCATTTTAAATAAGCTCAAGCGGTGAAGTATCCACGTGAAGTTTTCTCATACTCATATCAAAAGAGTTTATTCCGTTACAGAGAATGCAAATATGCCTTATCGTCGATTCTTCTTTTAATCTTTTGCGCGGAATGTATCTTAATGTGCTCACCTCAAAAACAACGGAACGGTAGTATGACATGTGGACATTAAGGCAAAGATAGACACGTACTTGTCCTCCTTGAGCAAGCAGTCATATCAAGTGTATTAACTGCCATATCTTACTTTCTCTGACATTCTAATCTTCTCATCTGCACGTATTTTTTTGTATGGAACCGCTTGTAAGAAACTCAGACTCTAAGATGGCCAAAAACTTAAGAAACTCCATTATTTGTTTTTTATTATTACTTGTTCCAGGATCATCTTTGAAAGTACTTGAGTATTGTCTAAATACTGGAAAGGCAACAAAAGACCTTGCTTTCATGTGTTCAAGAAGGGACAGATCCGATGATTTTAAGAAACGTCCAGTCTTTGCCCAAGTTCTTAGTTTCTTATAAATGTTCACACCACTCACATTTCTTGTCGTCCTACTTTTGTACCCTATATTTTTAGAACCTAACGCACGTATAGTGCACGGTGGTTGGGGTTACAGCATCTTCTAAGGGCCTCCGAGCTTTAGGGGCCCGAGCTGGCTCCTTTTGGTTTTCAGTGAGGTACAGTAGTGTACCGCATATAAGAAACAATGTTTTAAATTTGAGGTCTGATATGTTTCTTACAGTAGCTGAGCCACGGGGGGGGGGGGACTGGGGAACGCGTCCCCCCGCTTTCGTCACCAGAATCAATTTTTAATTCGTCCAAATCTGAGGAGAAACTGTCGGGGGAGGGGTGAGATTTCACAGAGGTACTTAAATATCTTATGAAATTGCCTGCCTCAGAAACTGCAACATTACGTTGTGTAGGAACTTTTCGTATTTTTCCTTATCAAAACTATCTCTAGAACAGGCTTAATGACTCATACTGTCTCTGAATGAGAAGTAATGACTAGTATTACATTACTACCGTACCTAGCAGACATAGCTTTGTTTGCAACATTGGTCATCAGAAATCCCGAGATCTTGACAGCCTCGCTGCTCCTTAATGAGTTGCATTTGAACAGCGTTCCCCCTACTGCAAACATGGGCGTTCCCTGTCGGTAAAAATGGCGTTTCCTACCATAAAAAAGGGCGTGGTCCCGAAAAGTTTTTTCGGGGGCTCCGCCCCCGGACCCCCGATCGCCCTTCGTCCCCCCATTTCTTGGCGGCTGGCCCCGCCACTGGTTTCTTATAAAATGAGACATAAACTTCATTTCAGGGTAAAGTCTCTTAAGTTTCTCAGTAGAAAAATATTGTATTACTAATGAACTATTCAGACACAAGCTTTATTGTCATATAAAACACACTATTTCAATTTGTATTTGAAAATGCTAAATCAGCGGGACAACGGAAGGGATGGAAAAACAGAGAACACACAAAGGTAGGCCTGACAGTTCTTATTCTTTACAACGATAATTAATCTAATAGGAACTTCCATTTTTCCCAAAGCCCATGGTTTCCTATATCATATCTCTCAGAAGGTACTTGAGTAATGTCTAGACATTAAAAAGGCTTCAAAAAATACCTCAGTTCAAAATTCTGGGATGGGAACAGATCTGATGATTTTAAGACATTTCCAGTATTGGCCCAACTGTATAGTTTCTTGAAAAAAGTACTTGTAATATCTCAGCAATGGAGACTCTTTTAGCAACTTATTTTTCAAAAATTTTCACAGGAACACAGGCAGAGGATTGTTACAGAACTTTTAAGAAACTTGTAAGAAAAGCTGAGTACTCAAAATCTAATAATTCTAAAAAACTTTCAGTACTGAGTCAAATTCATCGTTTTTTTATGAAAGGAATGCATGCATTTGGTAAAACTGTTCCTTGGTTATTTCTTTTGCGAAATTTAAAAGGTTCAGCTTGGTGAGAACGTTCTTGTTTATTCTCACCGGCTAGTAGTTGTTCAAGCTATGCTGAATTCTATTCAAGATTTGATTAGTTTCTCGCCAAACATTTTCTGCAATGACTGATTAGTCATTGAACTTGAGTACAGGCAATTCCTTATTTCCATTTGAACATCATTAGGAGCAAGCAGGAGAAATTTTAATGGTCTTTAAGGTTTAAAAATTGTCAATTCTAATTCCCGAATTCCGTTGCTGAATGTTGACTAAATAGTATTCTTCAAGTTAAAGTCACTTAAACTAATTGTAAATCAATAAATAGCAGCGAAAGCGGCTGACAATGTTGTGAAATTCATGAAGCTTAAACTATTTTTGGATATCCATAGAATTCTTCGGCAATTGGCATCAATTGAGGTAGAAACTGCTCCTTAAATTGCTGTTAATACATGCTATTCACATAAATTCGATCTCGTTTTTCTCTGGGGGTAGAAGATGTAGTAACTCAGTAAGAAGAACGTCTTAAATTTCTGCAAATTATTTTTTTGAAATTACAGCATACTATATACAAGGTGTTCCTCAAAATTGTGCCTTGTTTATGTGGCCATTTTGAAAGAGCTGTAGATTCAATTATCTCGGTTTTTACACAGTTGCATAGGCTAGGCTTCAACTTAGTGCTCGAGACCTTGTTTGAGTCAATCTAACACGTGGTTGCTGATTTATGGCAGATAAAAGGCAAATAATGAGACGTTGCTTCGAAAACACCACTTCCGTTGTTCTCCTGCAATGTCAAAGTAAAGTAAATTTTCAAGAGAAAGGCTTCTAGCTTTGTCCTAAAATTTCTGCTAAATCTTTAACAAAGTTAACAGTGTTTTCTATTCATAGGAGAGCCCTTTCTACATTTTGGAAAATGTTTGTTCAAGATACTATCAGCGAAAGTCTTTTGGATTTTCTCCTGAAGGGCCCTGAAGAGCCAGACGCCAGTCGAAGCGCTTTGCAGTCTGCGCAGTATCGATCTGAGGGTCATCGCCCTTCATCCTTCCTTTGATAACTCGCGCATGCCCCAAAATGCTTCGCTCGTCTATTTGATCAGCGAGCCAATCAGAGTGAACTTCCTTTCCTTTGTCATCCACAAAAGGGGGAATTCGCAGTATCCCGAACAAATGTAGTAAAAATTTTTAAACGATGTAAGCAGCCTTTTTTGAAAGCTTATGTTATTTTGACATGCTAGAGAATAACAGAAGAGCTGTTTTCGAAGCTATCACCTTCTATTTTCCATTTTTCAATCATAACTCAGCAACCACTTGTCAAATTGACTCAAAAAGGTCCCAAACTCTAAGTTGTATGACTTATCTACAAGCCTTATCTATAAAAATGTGTAAAAACTGAGATAATTGAATCGACAGCTCCTCCACTGCAATCACACAAACGGGGCAGCCTTGTTCCCTGCGTCAACTTGACGGCGTTCGTTTGAGGGTATTGGGTGCCAGGGAAACGGTTTGTTAATGCCCGCGGACCAAAACCATTGAAATTTCTCAAACTTTTCAATCCTGGTAAACAGGTTACGCGTAGTTCTTTTGGCGGGCAAGATTTAAGGCTGCATTCACATTAAAGACTTGTTTTTGCGTGCATGCTTTTGCGTGCTTAAACGCTTTTTTTGCTTTTTTACCGTTCAGCTTGGTACGTCCCTTGAATGCTAAAACAGAGTAAAATATATCAAAATGCTGCCATGTTTGCCATCAGCTCTCATGATCCTACTTCTACAAAAACGAGGCTAATCCAACAGAAAGGAACAAAACATATAAACGAGGCTATAAGATAAACGAACAATAAATGAAAGTAGCTATACAATAAATGCCATAGGGAAAGGGGGGGTAATTTGGATTTAAATTGGGCATTTTTCGAAATAAATAGCGTATCCTCGCAAATACGTTGGAAATATTGAAGATCTTTTTTCGTTTTACCAACATTGAATCTTTTTCGTTCTTGGACACTTGTTCCCGTTCTTTAATTTGAAGTCTGAATATTTTTTTTAGAATTTTTTACTCTCCTCACTTTTGCCTGTAATTTCAACCTGTCGTTGGGAAATTTGGGTCTATTTGAGGAAAACAGTATCTATTTCGTCAGGAGTACTGCAAATTCACAAAAATAAAAATTTAGCATGCTTTCATGGATAAATGTGATTGGATTTTCAGAGTTTCGCAGCCAAAAACTTGAAAACTTGCCCAGAGAAAATTGAAATGAATTGTACCACCATCGGCGCATATTTAGGCCCATTCTTGAAGATGGAAATGTAAACAAAGTTTCTTTCGAAATGACAATTAAAAGAAGTGAATCCTTGTGTCTTGTCTGAAACCACTAGAAAATGAACAAAAGCGTGTACCTTATTCTGTTTTCGATGCATCATCCATTTGCTTGCAGTATTATCTCAATTTTTGTTTGATTTGGGAGCCATTGCCAATTCTTGCACAACGCGATTCGTATCAAAATAATATGAAATCCCAATAGACCCAAATTACCCCACCTTGCAAAATAATCGAAATAAAATCTACCGAATCCCAAAAAACTTCCGAAAAACTTTTAGCACCTCTCCAAATGATTGAACATGCTATTGATAATGATTTGGTGATGAAAAGAAGTTGCAAGTTGGCATAAGTCGAAAGTTTTCTACGCTGTCAGATCATGATGAAAGCTTCGGCCGGTGAAAATCAGGAAGCTGAAGCACTAGAAATTATCAAATAATTCTTCGACACCACTTAAACAACTCCTGAGAGTATAGATTTCGACACCCATGGAGTCATGAATCGAAATTTTCAACTTACGATCGCTTTAAAAGCGAAAAAGCAAATAGACCCAAATTACCTCGTAGACCCAAATCACCCCCACTTTACCCTACCATATAGCAGGTCGCTTTTTACATCTGAAATGAAAAGCTTACAATAGATTTCACTTGCACGCGCGTGTAAGTTATCTGCTTGCTAACCAATTAACTTTTTCGCATGAGCAAGCTTCTCTCCGTGTGCAAATATTTTGCATTCTGAGCACTCCAAGGGATTGGTATGACGGATTTCTGCACGAGCGTTAACGCGCTTACAAAAGATTGTGCAATGTGAAAGCAGCCTAAAGCCTGGTTTTCATTAAATCGTAATTCATCGCCGATTATTGTCTTAGAGCATCGCCGATCATTGCCGATGCTGCAAGACAATGATCGGCGATGAATTACGATTTAATGAAAACCAGGCTTAAAGCATGGAAGCAACATGATGACATAGAAGATGGCAGAATTTAAGGGGAGCTGAATTTCCCGGCAGATGACAACAGAAGTCCAGGCCATAGTTAATGTTCATGGTTACGGTTTTTGTCCAGACGTTATTTGGACCGCTTCCGTGGAGCCCACTCTCCCAAGTCAAAATGACGTCAGGGAACCAGACTGCAAACGCGGCACAATTTTTTTGGACACCCTGTAGTTCAACTTATCTAATGTGGTATCATTAAATTTCTAACCCTGGACCAGAAGACTGACAGACTTCTGCTCCATACATCAATAAACATCAATCAATTGAAGACATCAATTAACTATGGCTTTCTGGAAAATATTTCATGTTTCATCGGAAACTTTAGGTGCTAAGACAGTTTAAAGTTTACTACGATTTTACAAATATTAAAGATTTTGGAACAGTCCAATGGCAAGAGTGTAGGGATATGGCCAAAGTTTCTTTGAAGTAATTTGGCCAAAAAGAGCTAGATCAAAGAGTTTATACTAACAAAGCATGGCGTTAAGATACGTCTGCTTTGTTTGTTTTGTTTGCTTAAATTTATTTGACTGGGCTGTGCACTGTGCATGCCGCATCCAGACATGGGACCCCTAGTTTAACTTCCCTTCAGAAGGACGACGAGGTGAGTTGTGAGGTTAGGCCTCCCAGGTCACCCATCCGGAGTTTGACCTCACTCGATTAAGCTTAACTTCAGTCACCTGCATTCGGCCAGTCACATCCATAGACGGCATAGACTGAAGTTTTAGAACGTTGCTGCAGGCTAGGAATCAAACATTTTGGAAAAGTGATCGCCAAAATTTGTTCACGTTTGGTTGCAAATGAATATTGATCCCACTTTTTTAAATTGCTTAAATTTTTCGTTTTATGTTGCCAACGTAAATGCTTGCATTTTCAAATAGTTTGAACCAATGTTGACGAGAAGTCAACTTTATTTGGTTAATTACCCCAAGGTGTTAGCTTTTGAAGAAATTCATACATCTGCCTCGTACATCTTCTTCCTTCGTTGACTTAGATTAGAATACTTCTCGAAAGTTCTCAAAGCAACGCTAAATTGTGTTTACTCAAGATCACGCAAAATTCTACAAAACAGAATCAAGTCTATTTGACAAACTTTGCAAGAGATTTCACAGCTTTACCCTGCTTTGTATATGAACACTTTGCTTCTTGTTGAAAAATTAATTGTGCTCGGAAGTTCTTAACATCAACACATGACTCGTACAAACAACTATGGCTGATTTTTGAATATTTGAATTCAAACTTCGCAAAATATCGATTTTACGTGCAAGCATTTTCCGCTTGTTGTACATATGCGAAGCTTTCGTTTCACGTATTCATGCGATTTAGCACGCAAAGATGTTTAAATTAGTGTGCAAGTGCAAGGTATTTTCATTTCACAACATGCTGGCATAGACGGAAGTTTGAAAACGTTGCTGCAGGCTAGGAATCAATCATTTTGGAAAAGTAATCGCCAAAATTTGTTCACGTTTGGTTGCAAGTGAATAATGATCCCACGTTTCTGAATTGCTCAAATTTTTCGTTTTATGTTTCATAGCCACTCAACATAATAAGTTGAATCAAGGGTGTTAGGACACGGATTTTTTGATTGGTTATTTATTTACCTTGTTTTGATCCTTGCGTCTTGTTTTGTTGTCTTGTTTTCTGTTCTGTTTCGTCTTCAACTGAGCGTGGTTAGGCCCAACCGCTCTCAAGTTGTTCGAATAGAGCTCCCTTGTATTTCTGTGTCTTAGTGCGCCTTCGCAAAAGAATGGTGTTTAAAACCGCAACCATTCTTGTGCGAAAGCGCACTAAGACGATACAAGGGAGCTCTAGTTGAAGACGAAACAGAACAGAAACAAGACAACAAAACAAGACACAAGGATCAAAACAAGGTAAATAAATAACCAATCAAAACATCCGTGTCCTAACACCCTTGGTTGAATCGCTTTCAACAGAGAACTCCGAGGATGTTAGATTTTTGTTGACATGTAAGAAAATAAGAGGATATCAAATTCGTAACTTGCTGAATAATTTGTAAATATTGACAAAGTCGGCTTCATGTAACTTAAATGACAAGTCCGGGGTTGATAAAATTATTGTTAAAAAGCAACCTTACCAACTGCTGAACACCAGTCGTGAGTTCTGTCATGCCTCGAACTTTCATAAATTCGTCACTTAATCTTCGTAAGTTAGGCCAAATATCGTCGCCATGTTGTATTTTTTGCGAGTGTGCGAAGGCGCGATAAGGAGGCTAGCAATGTGGGTGGTATAGTATCAACACATTTGGCAGCCGCGTTCAGGTCAACGTGAAGCGACGTCATACAAAATGATGTCATTTCGCACTTCTTAGCAGATTGCAATGTGTAGTTTCGCAGATTAAAAGAGAAAAAAATCGAAAAAAGAACTACACACCATTCACAACAGTATAATCTCTTGAATAATCAACAATTACACCAGCCCTGGACTTGTCCTTTAAAGATGACGCAAATGCACTTCGTAGCGTCAGATAGTACTACTGGGTAAGTCAAAAGGGTCGGCGTTAGAAAGGCCACTTACCCTGGATATACAAGCAATGATAGTTTGCAATGTTAGATTGAATAGCTAAGATGCTGAATTATTTTAAGAATATTTCATAGCTGCAACTGGTCACTTCGTTCAGATCGAGATGGAGACAGGCATAGATTTTTTGATCTTGGTGCCGATTTTTGATGCCGACAGAACTGTACTACCTGCAAGAGTGAGTGGTCGCGATACGGGTGCGGGAGGGGGGCGGAAGGTATCTTACAATGTTAACAGAACCAGAAATGCGTTTTATACTATCCTTCCATTCCATGTTGGTGCAGTTTGCTTTTATTGCCGCACTCTCTAAGGCTGCATTCAAACATTGCACAATCTTTTGAAAGTGCTTAAACAGATTGCAAAAATATTTTGTTATCTGAACACTGTAAAGGAATTAATAATCGAATGTTTTAACAGGATGACCTATCAGTACATAATATACTGTTATCATTAGGGTCCTGATACTTAATAAATTAAAGGTAAAATATCTAAAAACTAATTACAAGAGTCCAATACAGTCCAATGCAAAGATAAGATAATTAGTATGGTGGATTTCTGCACGAGCGTTTGAAGCACTTTCAAAAGATTGTGCAATGTGAATGCAGCATAATGCAAATGCTAGTTCATAAACTTTAATTCAGTATCTTAGTTTCAACTCAAAGGCTGTTAAAAACTAGCTTTCATGGGCTTTGGCTAAAACTCTCACTGGATGCCTCAATTTGATCCTTTTTTCAACGATCGAAATGGTAAAATATTGTTGTTGTGCTCAGTCATTTGCTCTCTAATGATACAGAGTCTGCTGAATTATAATTATGCTCTTATGACCAAGGACAGATTTTGTAATACGACAACATCAGTTGCTTTTGATTTATACCTCAATTCAAAGTGATTAGCGACTGCAGACAAAGGACATTCTTTCAACCAGTGAACCAAAGCAAACACGGCTGCAAAATTTGCCCGGAAACCAGTAGGGCAAACTCTTGCCTAGTGCAAGCGAAATGTACGTTTTAAGAGAAAATCTGTCCTTGTTTTGGGGATGCTGTGGTGATACCAAACCGAGTACCTTGGAACAATTTCAGAAAAGAGGTGCAAGAATTGTCATGAGCAGCGATTTTGAATAATTGGCTTCTTTTATTGCAAGGATTATGATGACCGTAATTTGATACAGTAAGAACTCGCAAAATAGAAACCACTTTATAAGATACCCAAGCTGATTTTTTTTCAGAAATGGTGCCCTCATGTAAGAAACTTCACAGCCTGATTTTAGGAAGGTTTCTTATAGGAGGATCCCTGGATCTGATGTCTTCCCTTAATTCTTCTGGATGTGATGTCTCCCCTTAATTGACTATCAAAATTTTGTATTGTAGGAAGCCTGTCTGGATTTCCTATTTTCTTCGTGTTTGTACGGCTTCGGAGTGAAATTCCATTTCTTGTGCAAAATCTTCTTAGCCAGTGTTTTAATGCTTTGAACTTTTCAGCTATCCCTTACCCATGGTGATATTTAACTTGAAATCATTGAAGGTTTCTTATCCATATTATAAGAAGCGTTTCAGCCTCTTTCCTTGCTTGATAAATGTCCTTTAATCAAGAATTAAACAGGATGTTTTGAAAAGACTGGTTTCTATTTTGCGGATTCTTACTGTAGGCCAGTCGACAGAGAAACTTCTGACATGGTATACAAGTCCGTTAATGGACTTATGCCACCTCCTCCCGATTATCTGATGCTCACAATCGGTTCTCACGAAATACTGAGTTCGATATAGCATTACCTTTTCATTTATCTCATGTCATTTAATCTTATTTAGGCACAAACTTGCAATTTAGAATAAGTCGATCATAATTTCTCAGGAAACATCATCGGCATGGTTTACTTCGGTTTGAATTTGCGTTCCATTTGTGCCTGCAACAACTTACCCATATGACAACTAGCCCTATTCTACCCTTTCAAACATTCCGATTATGGAAGTAGAGAGTTTTGAATTCATTTTAAACCGTCCAAGCTTTCCGTTTTCAAATCTGTGCCTAATTGTATGTTTGTTAGTCAAAATGCGAAACCAAGTCTGGAGAACGACTATGGAAGTGATGACAAAAAAGCCCCGACTTGAAGATCTCGTCTAGCTAGTTGTGCTAGTTGCCAAATATGCCTCCATCCAAGAATAATTAATCACATTGGTTTTAGTAAATCAGATTATTGGCCTTTTTCTCCCATATTATTTTAACAGTTTGAATTTTGATTTGATTCGCAAACCAGTAATCAAATGTTTTTCGTCACAGAGGTCTTTTTTAGTCTGAATTGTAGACGTCTTTGGTTGAGCAAAGAATGTTTTTTAAAGCTAAATGATATCCTGTGTAATGCCAGGCGCGCAAAAACCAACAACTAATGACAACAACAACAACAACAACAACAACAATAGCAACAACAACAACAACGATAATACAGCATATGAAAAATTGCTGCTCCTTGAATATCGTAGCAATTACATAGGTAGGAGCAAGGTTGGAAGGGCTTCGCTAGGAGATGAATTTTAGGTAGGCATGTCCATCTCGGTTTTTTTTGAAGGCAGTATTTGTTGAAAAGCAAAAGCACTACAAAAGAAGCTTGGTATACCTTTCATGGCATAATTCCTTGCCAAGTTCATCCCACTGTCTTTGGCTAGTGACGTCCTTTGCAAAAGAAGAATTTCTTGATAGTTGACACGTTGAATCATGGGCAGTTTGGACACTATTGTTATGCTGTCTGAACCAACCATGAAAGAATAATGATTCAATACTCAACCAAGCCAAGCAAGAATGCTTGTATACGACATTGTGTTTTGGTTAGGCCCGAGCTTCAAATTCTGAATCCAAACTGAACTGCAACAACATTACCCAAACGAAATGCCCTCGCAGCGACGAGTCCTTGAGAGAATTCTCTCATGGAACACGGAATACAAACGCTTTTGCTTTGCATGGGTGAGTATTGAATCATTATTGTTTCATGGTTAGTTCAGACAGAACAACGATAGTGTCGAACTGCCCATGGTTTAATTAGATATTAAAACTTACATGACCGATGCAACGTTTACACGAGGCTGGCCGAATTATTGCAATTGATTATTGCAAGAGCAGGTTTTCCGTTTTATTTAAATTCTACCGTCTTTTGAAAAATTTTGATATAGTTTTTTGCATCGTAGTGCTTTTCTTGACTTGCAGAAAGTCTGGATTTCGAAAATCTCACAAATTTTTCAGAGATTTTTAGATTTGCCTGAGGTTTCAAAGATTTAAAAATTATTCTATTTTCAAATTTTTTTAGATTTGAGAGGTTTTCAAAAGTTTTCAATATTCAGGTGATGTTTTGAGATTTTGAGAAGTTTTGACTAAAGATGGTCGATATTTTTCAGAATTTGTTGGGAGAGATTTCGGGAGATTTCTAGGTATATTTGAGATCAAAGATCTCTAAGGCTATCTTTGCGATTTTTAAGTTTTTATGAAGACTTTTGGGATTTTCATTTTTTGTGAGAATTGTGGGATCTTTCAAGATTTTTTTGGGATTTTTGCGAAAGTATACAAAATAACGAAATTTCATGTGTCCAGCAAAATCTTCCTTTGTTAAACAAGAAAGTTCTATCACATCTCAATTTCCTCAATTTCTGCTCAGTAACGGTGGCTTGTTAAACTCTGCATGTTAAAAGATGACCAATGCTTCTAGTGCATGAAGGCTTTATCAAACTCCCTAACCAATCATCGATTTTAATTCATGTGATAAATTTCATCATTAGATTATTGCAGATAAGAAGAACATCAACCTAAACCGCCTACAATTTAGGCCACTTTCCAGGTAGGAAGCTCTTTGCGAAGTGTGAAGCTCGAACAGTTTTCAGCAATCTAGATGCATTCCCATTGTGATGCTCTCATTCTTGCAGAACATGTAAATGGAAATGAATCGGAATCGTGCGTCGCGAATATGCGGTTCGAGATATCATCAAGGCCTGTAATGATAGGTGATTCAAAGAAAGATTGCTTAATGAGGATAGTAGATTGCACGCTCGAATTTGAGCTAGCAGGGTTGTTAATGAATATCCTAAATGAGAATCAGTTAGAGATTTCTTTTCCATCGTTTAATCTTTCTGAAAATGGGTTATCAATCATTCTACTAAGCTGTCAAATCTGATAAATTAGACATACCCCCTATTGGCACTGGACTTGTGTTGGACTTGTCTTGTTCTGACAGTTTTGGCGAAAAAATACCATGTCTTTCCAGTATCGTTTCGGATGTTTCATCCGATCAGCTTCGTGAGTGAATCACCGGGGGACCATTGAACAGGCGATAACTCTACTAAGGGTGCGTTTCTTTTGTAATTCCAAACATACCAATTCAGAAAATACTGAACTTTAGACTTATGACGATGAGTCCCTTGTTTCCCCGCAATAAACCTTGCTCAACAGGGACTCATGATGAAACGGTGAGAAAGCTGACCCTATTTTTTCAGTCATCAATGGAATTATGATGAAATCACGGCTTTGAGTCTTAATCCCATGGGAATGTTTCCAATTCTTCAATCAAATCGAAACTTCTATCACATTTGCCTTAACCATAGTAATTCACAAAGCTCGCAATCTGATTAGTGCTCTAGGAATCGTAGAGATTGGGCATAAATAGGGTCAGGTTTTTCAGAGTAATATTATGAGTCTCTGTTGACCGAAGCGCCATCATCAAACCAATGAGCACAGGGAAACAACAGTTCCTACAATCTTGGTCAAAGTACTTGGGACAAAGTCACAAAATTGCACTTCACTTCTGTCTTTGATAACGTGCCTCCCGCTCCCCCATTGCAATGTTGCTTGAATCAAACGCCATTTGATCATCTCAACATTTAATTAGATGGTAAGGGGGGTCAGAAGGTCTTAAACGTATGTTTTTGCCTCGATTTTTTAGGAAACATCACGAAAACACAGAAATTTGCCACTGTCCCATTTTATTTTGGCCAGGATTGTATGTCATAAGTTTATCTAAACCTACCCATTCAGAGAATATCAAAATTCGTAGATATGTGTTTTAAACTTTCAAATTCTCTTGACCTTCAAAATTTATTTAGACTTTCTTACAACTTTGGTCATCTTTGTTCTAATTTCTTATGTTTCTTATGTTTCTCATGCTAGGACTAAATCACTTTAAATAGTCTAGTATACCGGTGCATCTAATTGGCTAAAATTCGTTTGAAATGTAACTGGTCACATGAAATGCACTATTACACATTACGTCCTTTTGTTTGCTATCACATGGCTCACATGTTGGAAAACAGAGCAGATACCATATAAACAACATTGCAACGCAAACAATTTAACACATTTCTAGACTTTATGTAACAAAGTCGATTTTTGGGGATATTGAAAGTGTGAAGCTATAAACTGGTTAAAAAGGCAACGAATACCCATGTCAGAAGTGTCACGTTTGCTATAGCAAGAGGATAGGTTAAAAGTCTACAAAATCCCCAGAATTCTATTGCCTCTTTCTTTTAACTGAATAATTACAAAGAACACAGGCTACTAATTTGTAGGGTCTCCCTGTTGCATTTAACTGTTTTTTTGGATATTTTCTAAGAAAATACCCCCTTTTTCTAGATTCTAGGTCCCAGGATTCTACTTCAAATATACCCCTTACTCAGCGAAATAATGGATGGGCTTGGTGTCATATTTTCATTACATTACATACATACAAACATTACACCCGCCAGGGAGCGCATACCCTGGTTCAGAACTTTTCTCTAGATAGAAGGGACAGCTGCGTCCCCTCTACGCTGGGGGTTCCTAGCGACGGAAAAATGTGGTCACATTTTCACTGGGTAGTTCGAATTATGTAACAGACGGCCAAATAATTGGTGGGGAACTGTTTCTATGTGGAGAAGATAATTTCTAAATTATTTCTTCTCGGTTTGTCCGTTTGCAGCCGAGGTTACACTTGTGAGGCGTTTTGCACCGGAGAGATTCACACCTTGCCATGGGACTGATTTTGTCCAAATTCTTCACTGGGAAATCGCTGGGGTAGAATCCTGGGGGGTACATAATATGTTGAGGATACGGGTATGTGCTGCCCATATGGTTGGGTTTTGAGCCTAAATTCTCCAGACAAGGTTCCCTTTTTCAGCAGATTTTCCATAAACATAGGTTGGTTATCCAGGAAGTGGCGAAAGATAGCCAAAATGGGTCCTTTTCCACCAAATTTCACCATAAAAGTGGGTATGACAGCAAGTTTCGGTAATTAGAAGAGAGGGGACCTTTCTGAAAAGCGGGTGGCAGACCCCCGTTCATCCGCAAGTCATGTACCCCCTCCCCCGGGGGTAGAATGTACCTGTACCAGCTCTTTAGGGTAATAGTCATTGCTTACTTTTTATTTTGATGATTTTTGCAAGACAAATGTGGTATTTGGTGCATCCTAAAGATTGATTTGGGAAAGCAAGCATTTTTTGAGATTTTTAGGCGTTTACTCACCCCACAGTGCGTATGTTTACCCCTAAGTTAGTCAGCAAATACTCGTGCGCTATTGCGCAATCATAATGACATTGCGCAAATATAGCTTTGACGTCATCCAAGGACGAGCCATTCCGTGCAGGATTTTTTTTTGTGAAATTCCACAAACAGTCTGACCCTTTGTTGAACCAAATAACAAACATTTCAATCAAATTTTCCGTGTCTATGGCTGCTGTAACAACAACAGCGAAAGGATGAGAAGAAAGGGACTTAAATTCCGCGTGAAATGCACATATTTTTTGATAATACCAGGAAACCATGAGGAAACTAAGAATTTGGGCCAGTACTGAAAGATACTTAGAATTATCAGATTCTCACCACTCAAGAGTTTCTTGCGAGTTTCTTAAAGTTCCACGACAGTCATCATGCTTACAACCTGAGCCTTCGTGAACAGTGCACAACAAGGTTTATCCTAGCCTTTTCAATGTTCAAACTTTAATCAAGTACCTTCAGAGTAATATGAATAGATTATCAGGCTACGTTGTACCAATATTGGAGTTTCTTAATCTTTTGGAAATCTGAGCGATGAGTCTCTTATGAAGCAAAACTACTTGTAACCCCGGGGGGTGCACTACGTATATTTCGGGTACGGGGACGTGCCATCGGGAAGGGTATCTATTTTCCAGATATTGGTATAAAAGGACGGTATCAATTTTCACAATTTTGGTATAAGGAACGGTACCTATTTTCAAGATTTTTATATGAAATGTATAAGGTCGGATATACTTTTTCAAAAAATTGGTATAAGGAACGGGTATGTTTTTGAAGCCTCGATGGCACGTCCCCGACCAAAATCTGTTCAAGTACACCCCCGGGCTTATAACGTGCAACGGCAATTACTTGTGGTGTGCTTTGACCAGTTTTTTGAAGGAAGATAGTTGCTTTACCCAATAAACAAAGTTGAGGTGTTCTTAACCGATGTTAACAAACAGAATTCAGTGGCAAAGCTAATTGAAAATGGTCAGTCATGCTTTAACAAGCCCTCAAGATAGTCAGTGCTAAGCCTTAGACTGATTACAAGCCGTAGTTTCGCTCCTCCGCCAAACTGATATACCCCGCTACAACTACAACTACAACTACAACTACAGATTGAGCGGTCTCGGTTTGGCAAGCAGTAGTCTCGTTTTGGTGAGCGATATCTGGGACTCACTGTAATCAGTATAGCTAAGCCTCTCCTACACGTGTTTTACAAGATACTAAGAGTCTGAGGCAGCGCTGACAGTTTCTTAGAATTATCAGACTTTGGGTAACCAGAGTTCTTGCGAGTTTCTTAAAGGTTTCATATCAGTCTTCATGTTTTCTCCCTTTGCCCTCGTGAACATTATTCAAAACGAAGTTTCTTCGTGCCTGTCCAATGTTTAGACATCACAGCTCAAGTGCCTTCCGAAAAGGAAGCGAGTCAAATCAGTTAGAAATATGTTAGAGTTTCTTATTTTTTTCTGGCAATCCGAGTGTTGAGTGGTCACAGTTTCTTAAAAAGTAGTTTCTTAAAAAGAATACGTGTGCTCCTGAAGACTTCTCATACGTTAGTCGAAAGAGTTTTTAAGAGTTTCAGCTTTACTGATCGGATAAATTTCCTCCAAAAAGGTACGAGTATCTCATCATCTTCTGTAGCCTGTACAATGTTCTCTACAGCGAAGCTGTAGATCTATACATGTTTTTTGGTTGAAAATTCTTGATTTCTTATTTTGGATAACATCTCCTCGGGGAAAACCATCCCTATTAGGAGTCTCGTTTGGACATATATTCCACCAGTTTTATATGATTCAATGATGTTTAGCCCACTGAAGTTTCACAGCTGGAAGTTTTAGTGGTTTTAACGAGTCCTGACCTTCAATTTTCAATCAAACTCGAAGCTGACAATTATTAATTTTTGCTTTATTGTCAGTTCATTTTAGATTAGTTTATCATAAATATCCGAGATGCAATGGATTTTAATTTGACCTTCAAGTTTGCGTTTTGTATCGTGAAAATTGACTGAAATTTTTTCTTAATTTGCGGTTTTTACTTAATAAATAATTCAAAATCTTCTTTCTCCTTGCAGCGATTAATTCTTGATTCAAAAATTGTGTCAATCAGGAAATCATTGGCGATACTTTGTTGTGAGCAAAGGGAAGAAACGTGATATCTCATTCTGAGCCTTGAAAAACATCTGCTTTGAAGGCTTAAAATAGTTGCTATTGTTCCTTTCGTCAGTGCAAGCCTCTATTGTTCCCATTGTTTTCCAGATAGACAAAAGAATCGAAAGCGAGGGCGAAAGCATATAAAGACGTCACCGTGTCATTGCAGATTCATTTACAAACGAAAGTTTAGTCAGCACAGATTGACGATTTGAAGAACGAAGGATTGAAGAGAAAATATTTCAACTTGTTTACATGCCGAAAGAAGAAAGGAAAACATGATTTGGTATACGGTAACAGCGATCGCCATGGCAGTGGCATTTTCAAGTTCCAAAACTTTTGCATTGGTGAGTGGTGTCTTTATGAATCTTTTCTCTCACTCCTACAAACGTTTATCGATGCTCGTTTTTCCTATCAACCTAAGGTTCTTAAAAACTTTCTTTTATGTTGAAAATTGCCTTGATTTGCTTCTTAGTTTTTGGATGCCAAAATCGTGATGCTACTTCAGTGACCATTCGAGAGTCGTTTTCCATCGCATGCACATCTTTTAACAAGAAACTTGAATCAACCCATCAGAAATTTTTAATTCTAGCATCAAACTTTCCAAACTGATGTAGTTTATTTTGTTTATTATTTTTCTTTTAAAGCAGCAATTGTACGGAAAATGGCAGTACACTTACATAAATTTTACTCGAATATGCAGTTATATGATGCCATGCTTTTCACACTCTGCGTTAATTTTATTTCCAAGGAGTCTCGTGGCAGTTCTCATCGGGTTTTTTCAAGCATTCTCCCTTATATTTCATATTTCATATTTCATTTTATTAGGGAGGGAGACCCTTCAACCAACTGGTTGATTTACAAGGGGCCCTCCATATAAAAAACCTACAAAAATTAAACAAGTTAAAAACCGCTAAAAACTACTTACAATGAATACATCTAATAAAAAAAAATCCTATCTATAAAAAATGAAAGAAAAGTACCTAAAAAACAAAACCGCCAGTCCATCATAAGCTATCTTTAAAAATATATATAGAGGATGCCTGTTTGGTCTCAGCTGGGAGGCTATTCCAAAGTTTAGCTCCGCGAAAAGAAAAACACTTCTGCCCATTTGCAGATGTTTTCTTTGGCAGCCTCAAGTCCGTTGCCGTATTTCGAAGGCTACGAGAGTTACTATTTTTCTTTTAAAGCAGCAATTGTACGGAAAATGGCAGTACACTTACATAAATTTTACTCGAATATGCAGTTATATGATGCCATGCTTTTCACACTCTGCGTTAATTTTATTTCCAAGGAGTCTCGTGGCAGTTCTCATCGGGTTTTTTCAAGCATTCTCCCTTAAATCTCTCACTTACGTAGCACAAGTGCCTTTGAACCAATTTCTTATGAAACTGTGTACTGCCTGAGAAACTTTCATTGACAGTGAAGGCACTCGTTAGAAAAACTTGTTCTTCAAGCGCACTGCTAAAATAGCCCCTCTTAGATGCTTTAAAGTTTATTTTTAGGCGTTTACCGTTAAAGCTCATACACGTTTTTTTTTATAAAAACTGGTTTATAAGAAACTAGTACTAAGATGGCCAAAATTTTAAGAAACTCTCTACTATGACTGAGAAGTACTAAGAAACTTTTCAAAGTTAAAAGCATGGATTTTTGCGAATAGATCGTTGAACCATCATTCTTGAGAAATATCATCTAACCATGTGTGTTTTCGACATAACAGAACACTGTTTATTCCTCCATGATGTTTTAAATATCAAGAAACATATCTGCCGCAGTGTCAGCGACCACATTGCTAATTTTGCATTCAAAAAATAAGAAGCCAATTAAGAAACTTTTAGTACTAAAAATGGAAAAAATTTCATGTGAAATCAAGAAACGTTTAATTCTATGGCCTGATCCAAGTTTCTTATAAGGAAAACGTGTATGCTTTTTGCGAACTGGGTTTTCGCCGAACGCAACACTTCGTATTTAGTTCTATTTTTTGTTTTTGTGTGCGTTTTGTCATCCGTTTTTCATATTTCTACCGGTCTGCTAATCGACCAATGGAATTTTGTAATTTTATCGTTTCACATGAATCCTCACGCAATGTTGTAAGGAACCGTCTTTGAATTCAGAAATACTGTTTGAATTGCCAGCTCTGTCGGGGACAGGATATTGGACGTTCAATACGTTTATCAAGTCCCAAATGTATGAAGGGGGCGGTTATACATAACGATAGGAGAGATGTGCTCCAAATCATTCAGTTTGGAATTTTTTCTCTACGTTTTTGCAACTGTTGTTCTTTTATTGATTAGTTATACACGACTTGAAATATTTTCAAATAATGTTGAAAGTCATTTGATTTCTGAGGTATGGTAGCATTTGATAATTCTTTGTTCCTGGACCATTCAGTCGCCTCTCTTCAGTTCTCTTTCAAATTTTCTTTTTGCCTCCTTCAATATCGTTTCCCCAGATTTGTATGTTTTCAATAAACTATTGTATATGGTTTATTTCTTGTTTTGCTTTCTGTGATATTAATTTGGGTGTTCATTCACAGAAATTAATGTGGTTATATCGCAGTAGCCCTTGTTTTTGAGTGTTCCTTCTTGACTGAATCAAACACCCAATGCAACTTTGATTGGTTAAAAAGCAAGTAAATCTCGTGGGGACGGGGGTATTTCTTAAGGCCCGTTAAAATGGCCTCGCCATTTCACCGAACATCGCTAAACATGTGTAGGAGCAGGCTAGTGTAGGAAACATCTGTAGGATGCGAGGATGAGTGATTAACACCCCTTTTGAGTGCAGTTCAGCGATATTGGGTGGGGTTTGAATGAAGCCAAAAAGTTGAACTGATGGACTCAACATTTCTATTGTGTTAGGTGTTGTTGAGCCTTGTTTGGAGCGTCATAACAACACCCCATCCAACAATGCTCCATTGTAGCAAGGGCACTATTGTGTTTTCGCATCCTGTTTTAATCGTAGAAATTGGTGTGTTGGCATATTTGATGTCAGCAAATCATAGAACGCAGGGAAACCAGGACGAAATGTCACAAGTCTAGTGTCAGCAGAGAGCTAAGTGTCGATTCATTAGGAGCAATTAATTGTATCCCATTCAGGAAATTGTAGCGGATGTATGCGCGCATTTTCAGTGACTCGACGAATGTTGTTTTAATTTTGTGAGACTGGGGCTCAGCAGTTCAGCTGAACACCACTGAACAACGCTCTATGAATGTTGACCGATGTCTCGGTGCAGTTTTCTTGAGACTATTTCAATGGTACGTTGGTCTGAAGAATCCCTCTAGCGAATTTGTGAATTTTTCTGCTTCAAACGCCCCCCCCTCCTCCCCTGAACTGTTTAGGACCTTCTAAATAGGAGCTATATGTCCCAAGCCGCGCACCATACTTGTAGATAGCGTCCGAAGGGAAATTTAGCGCTTTTTGGATAACTCTGAGAGTTTTGCAGTCACCGTTTTTCATGAAGCGCTCCCGAGGGTAGGTGAGGTCCTGTGAATAGTGATAACCTTTTTGCGCTCAAAGCATCAGCAAAACATATTGTCTCATGGCGTTAATGACCGATAACTGTGCCACAAGGGTTAAATTAAAGGCCGCAAATTAGCCAACCCGGAAGTCTCAGTTGTTACCTATTTGAAATCCCTGCAAATTAATCCATTTGAAGAGCAACTTTGGCGAATTTAGTGATTTTTGGAGGGACTTCTCAAAGTGGCCCAAAATAAGCCACATGATTGATGTATTGGAATGTATTGGACATTCACATTGTGCAGTGGCGGCAGTTTTTGGTTACCATGCCCACGGGAAATCGCCTGGTAACTGTACTAATGGTTTTAAAATCCTTGAAAAAGTAATACATTCTTTCCTTAAACCAAATATTCTTTAAATAAGTTTTGAACCAAATTTCGCTAATTAATAATAGTCATGTTTAAAATTCTTGTCGATTTCCAATGGTTGGTTGCTCTTCAGGCTCCGATTTTCCGTTCATAAAATTCATATCGGAGTGTGATTCAACAGTGTGTAACTCCCGCATGTAGCTTGCCTTTGCTTTCAGACAAATTTTAATTACTGAACCAAATCTAGCACACGCTTACTTGGCTAAGAGCTGATTTCAAGTTAGGGCAATAAAACAAATGCAGTCTGCATAGAATGATAGATATTCACCAGCTTGCAGGCTAAATTGAAACTTATTTATGCGGCAGATGTCTTTGACAATTTTTGTTGTCAGGTTGAACTAGACAAAGTCTTCTTCTCCTCCGATTGGCTTGTCAATGTCAGATTTCTCAAGAACGTTACAAACCCTTAGTAAAGCCCCGCCACAAATGAAGCGAATCCCGTAAACAGTTTTATTTTCATCTTAAAAAATCTTTTCCCACATTATTTATGATCCGTCCTTTCTTTCATTTATATCCCATTCTCTATTTTTTCGCTTGATCTACTCCCTGCGATGCCTTTGCGCATTTAAGCGCTTTGTCTTCCTATCCTTAAATGGATTTCTTTCGCAGTTTGTTTTTCTCTCCTTAACACTTTATTTATGTAAAATTCATTGAAGTTTATGTTTCTTCAAGATATGTTTAGAGTAAAGAGTACGTAGCTAAAATTCGCCACCCATGGCATGAGATACTTGTGGGATCTTTGCTGTGTCAAGTGAGGTTTGGGCTTTAGGACTCCTTAGGTTGATGCAAATACTTACAGAATTTGACATTAACTCTGGACTGAGGAATAATGAGGCATGGGTAATAATTGCTGACTAGCAACTGTTTGCTCTCAAGAATGCTGTCAGAGAATTGTTGCAAATTGGAAATAGACCTCCTGAAGCAAATCGGCAATAGACCTCTACTCGGCGAGGAGAAATGGGCCAGAATTCGGTCAGAGGTGTCTGTCCTCATATAAATTCGTTACAAACCTATCAATTTGTTCTTTGTAGAAAAACTGCAAGATCTTTATCTTGAAGTTTAACTGCGCCCCTCTCTCCCCCACTTTTGCCGGTCATTCATGTGCAAGATGCAGCTATCTTCTCCAGCTCGCTTCCATGTAAAGACTCCTCTCCATATTCAGCGTTTTTAGCGCACAGGCGCTGCGACCAAATAGGAGCATGCGCAGTTGATAAAACGCAAGCAATTGATTTCTAGGCACTTTGAGAGAAGGAACAAGTTCAACTCCCATCGCGGGCGCTTGCGATTGCTACTGAAGCTATCAGCGCCCGCGCGTACAAAACGCTGGAGAGCAGCCTTAAGGTGGCTTTTATGAGTGGGCTGTGGGACTCTCCCCTCCCCGGAGAAAGTTGTTGGGTTTTTTCCGAGTGAATCGATCGAAATTATGCATAGTAAATGCATCTTTAGTCATTTAGGCTTCCCTTTCGAAAGTTCTACGTTTCTCTTTTCGAAGACTCTGGCTCCATACCTGAAGGCCTGTATCTTATGCATCTCATCTGCAACCTTGGCTTTTTAACAGCACACTAACGCCTCTTCATTTACATCTTGAGCTCTGCTTTCCTTCATATCTCACTCTTATCTATTCTTCTTATAATGCTAAAATCGATAACACGTTTGATCTTCCGAGCTAACTCAGCCCTCTATAAAAATAGTAAAAACATCGAGAATGATAAGAAACTGGGGCGACAAACAAGTCTGGAAAGCGCAATGTTATTTTGACTATTCCTGCCATCCAGACCAACTCTTAGCTGCTTTCTCATTCCTCGCATAAAATTCTTTCCCATCCGTCTTAGTTTCATTGTGATATAAAATTGAATTTTCTTCTCCGATTTAATTTTTGTTAAACAGAATTATTTTGCCTTCGCAAACATATGTTCTATTTATCTCGCATCCCTTACATGTGTCATATAGAGAATTTGAAAACTACATCAAAATCGTAAATCAAGGAGATTTATATCGAATTAAGGCAAACTCCAGCAATTTCCCAAGAAAACTCTTTGGAAAATGTGTAGCTACTGTGAAATTAATGCAATCGATTTTATTAAATAACTCATATTACGTCTGAACATGTTGGAAAAGGAGATTTCCGTAGAGGTTATCCTTCGTTTCAGTTCCAGGTGGCCTATTCCAGGAACATTTTACCTTGTGCTATTTTCGTTTGATTGAACGACTTTTATCTCGATAAGGGGATTGTAGAAAAGGGACGTGTTGCTTTGCAACGCCAATAATGAGGATTGCTTTGAAGTATTTTATGAAACTTGAATAAATAAAATAAATTAAAGAAACTTGAAAAGTAAACTGGCCACTGGAAAATGGGAAAATAGGTGAAATCTCAGTAAGGGAACCAGTAGCAGTGCACCTGCCTCTACAGGAGGAGAAATGGCAATACTGCAAGCTCCTTGCTACCTCAGAACTCCTCATCTGCCAAGGCAAGCTAAACTTTCATACCATTCGAATCCACATTTGTTACATTTTGCAGTAAACCAAGAGAAAATTTTGAAGAGCATAGCTAAAAAACGTTACCTTATGACGTCAGTGATTCTTGAAGTACATTATTTTGATTCTGTTACATCAAAACAAATGTAGACATTTCAGTGTGCGAGTAAGTCTTTCTCTAAGGTACCTCGAGGGAAAAGAAATGATTCTACCGATTCCTGGGGCTATTCCACAGGAGCCCCAGGAAGCTGTATAACCCTATCCCCCCAATGATAAAGAGGCCTTCCTTTGAGCCTCCTTTCCGATTGCGAAGCTATGACGTAATACTGTAAGAGAGATTCTCTTAAAGCATTACGTCATAGCTTCTCAATCACAAAGGAGGGTTAGAAGAAGGCCTCTTCATCATTGGGGGAGGGTTGTGGTTATACAACTGCCTAGGGCCCCTGTGGCTATTCTCTAGAAAAGAGCTCATTTCAATCAGAAATATAGCTACGAAAATAGTAAGGAGTTTGATATGCATCTTGCTTGTAGAGGTTCTTTGGAACAATTTATGATTGGCAATGGTTGACATTCAGTAGGATGCTGAAAACATTTCATTTCAAAGCTTAACAACTACTTGGTAACATTCTCGTAGATCTACAATCTTGGTCCAAATACTCGGGACAAGAGGGGGACAAGACACAAAATTGCACTACTTCGGTCTTTGATTACTTGCCCCCCCCCCGCTCCCCCGTTTCAAGGTAGCTTGAATCAACGCCATTCGACCATCTCAACATTCAATTAGGGGGCAGGGGGATCAGAAGGTCCTAAATGCATGTTTCGCCTCGATGTCTCAGGAAACATCACGAAAACAAGGACCTTTGCCTGTGTCCCACCTTATTTGGCAAGGATTGTAGAGACAGGATAATATCCATTCATGTGTACATTACTACCTATGACCACAGCTTCCCTTTTTGCATATGCTACATAGGAGCACTGATATTCTTATTTTTCGTGGCGGGGGGTTCTTGGCTTGAAAGATTCTTCCACTCAGTTTTGGCTATTCTTCTCGAAAATTACTGAGTCTCAAGTTTACTAACTCAGCTAAGGTTTAATAATATAAATGGTTCAGAATAAAAGAGAAAGGTTTTAAATTCTCGAAGTTGGAAGTTGTCTTGAAGTAAAAACTTTGCCTTATAAAATGCTTTTTATCACTTCCTGTGAAGAGTTTTCAGCGAAAAGATATCGACAACCACTATCTTGTGAGATCTCTTTTTCTTGCTTGTTTTGTCTCTCATCTCTTTGGTATCAGTCTCGAACATTGAAGAAAAATTGGGAGAAGGTAAAGGGAGAAGTTTGTTTTTTATCTTGCATTGCATCCTTTATCTTTTCTTTTCATCATTTGTGTACTGGCTCTGGTACCCAGGGTAGGGCTCTTCAATAATAGTTCTTGATTATCATGACTTGCCAAGGATATGTAGTTACAAAATTACCTTGGTTGGGTGCCTGGCGTCAGATAGTGTGAACTCAAGAAGACTTTCCACCTTTGGCTACAGGAGGGGGGCTTTGGGGTTTCATGGGTTGCGGGTTTGACCAATTTTAGCTCTCGTGGTTTCAGGATTTACGTTTAATTCGTGTGGGTTTTCGGGTTTTTAAAAGTGTCGTGGTTGCGACTTTGGCCATTTTTTGTGATCGGGTTTCGGGTATTTCACTCAAATTCCTATTTTTTCGGGTTTTTGAAGTACATAGAGTCAATGTAGTTAGCTAACTGAGATCGATAAACCAGCTTTCGAATGCTTAAAAAAACCCGCAGGGAGTTGGTGAAAAACGAAAATGCTGGAAATAATGGAAGATTATTGACGAGAATTGAAGATGTTGGTTCAGAAGTACAATTTCGGGTTTTGGCTTTTTTTGCTTGCGGGATTTCGGGTTTTTGCTAATTTTGGTCTGGGTTTGCGGGTTCTAGACCCCCCAAAGCCCCCTCCTACAGGATGCTTCGAAATTAGACGTTTGATTAGGAGCATATTTCTGAAGATCTTGTGTCCCTGCTTGAGGTTAACAGGAATTTTTTATTTATATTTGTTATTTTAACTAACTTTACAAGTCTGGCGTGTGGTCTAGACCGTTAATAAGCCTTTTAATTCTCTGAAAAGTTAGAATTTCACCTGAGAGCTCTTGAGTGACGTATTTCGGTGTCCTGAAAGACTTTTCACGTGTTTGTTTATTATCCTTTATGCTGATTTCGCTAATAGATTTAGCAGGGTAGCAAATCACGTTCTATAAGTAGCATTGATAGGGTGGCCGCAACCCCGCAGTGTCCCGACTGGTCTTGAAAGACCACATGAACCCTCATATCAGCCTGTCGTGTACAGTCGTGGGATCTTGTGGCTTCAATGGATTAGTAAGAATTCACGGATGTCAATGAAAAAATATAATACAAGGCAACAAGGCTATTTCGGTGTTTTCTTCCATTGAAGTATTTTGATTTGCGTTATAGAAAGCCTGTAGGTGGGTGTTCAACTTTCTGGCGTTCAGGTCATCAAAATTTTCATGGAAAAAATATTCATTCCAAGAAACTTGGCTTCTTCGAATCGACTTACGAACCGGAGCAGTGTTGTAGCTAGTAAGGGGAGGTTGAGAGTTAAACTTTTCGTTATCCAAACGCTGAAGACACTCAGACTTGCCCCAAGTCTAGTTCGTCAACTGTAAGAAGTCTATTAAAGATGAAATTATTTTGCTTTTTTTAATGATCAATCAAACTATTTTGCTCCTTCCTCTCCCAAAGTCTTTTGACGAAATATGCTTGTCGCAAGTCTAAAGACACTTGGATGCTGATGTTTCGGACTGAATAGCTTCAAGAAAATACTGAGCTAACTTACTCTACAGGGCATCTCAAAAAAATTGTTCGACGTTTGATTAATTAAATATTGAAAAATAACGATAACTTAGACAGATTCATGGGAAGATAACCCTGTCCCTAAGATTGTGAAAAAATTTTAGAGACCAGAATCTTGCAAATCGGTTAAAAATTCACTGAGTTGCGAGCTTTCAAAGATCAAAAATATGCGATAGCTGAAACCAGAGACCCCTTGATTACTTGTAATGCAAAAAACCCTCGAAGAGCGAGGTAGAAGAAGCTTTTTCTTGTTTCACATACTTCTTGTTGATATCAGAGCAAACCAAATAGGACTTCCAAAGTAATTTAACCCTTGCAATCGTTGTCAAAATTTGCTTAACATTGCATATGTCCAAAACAGCGGTTCAAAACATAATCAACGAGAGACTGAATCTGTTTCCTCAAAGTATTTATATGCTTGAAAGTTAGGTTATCGAAAACCTGTTCAAATCCCATTTTGTTCGCCCTGAAACAATTGAGAAATAGCAGAAACGATGGTCGATGAAATTTTTGCCAAAAATGCCATTTCAAGGCCTCTGGCATCAGCTTTTGCAAGAACTTGAACTTCAAAGGCTTATGGGGCACTTTATGAATCCATGAATTTTTGACGAAGTTATGGAAAATTATCAGAAGCAGCTTTACAGCCATGCAGGGACGTAGGGAGCACCTCAAACGTAGTGGGCACTAAACTTCGAGGGCACTTTTTTCCTTAAGCAAAAGGGGGATTTTTCTCAAGATAAAAAGAGCATTTGTTTGTTTATTGCAAAATCTTTGGGGGGGGGGCACTCTACGTCTATGCAGCCATGTTTTTGTCTAACGAGCCTACACTAGCTTATGGGGCACTTAACGAGATTTTTGCAGAATATGTCACCATGAACAGTTGCAGTTTGGAAACAGTGGTATGAAAATCACATTTTTTTCTACAAGAAACTGACGAAGTATGACCTTTGCGATACATTATATCTAACGATTTCTTTCCCATTCTGCTGAAGCTGGTCCAGTCTTTAAAGTCTGTGTCGAAATTTCGTGCTCACTCGAAAGCGGTTGAGTAACGTTACGAGTAATAACAATGTGATGTTTATCGTTCACTAGTGAAGTAAGCCAATTGCTAGCCACCTTTTCTTTACCCAAAACATAACGCTTTAACAGGAAGCCAAAGCATAGAATTTCTATCCAATGGATAATCTTACAGACAACGAATTTTTAATGATATTCATTTTCTCCTAATGTGAAGAGATTGTGGGATTTAAGCTTGCAATACGATCATAGATGCAATGCGAAGTTGAAGTGAATGTAGAAAGTCGTGTTATGCTGTTGCGTCATCAGCTTCAGAGGACTTGAACGCCAGCAATTCCCCAGTAAGATCAGCAAGGCTGCTTCTAAAAATCTGAGCAAGAGGACTAATAAACATTTATCCAAATGACTGCCATTTTGGACATTTTTCAAAATTTAATGAGACGAATGTTTCCACCTGAGCTTCGAATTCAGCGCTGAATCGGGATATACTTATGACGATGAGTCTCTTGTTTCCCTGTGCTCTTTGACTTGATGATGGCGCTTCAGTCAACAGAGACTCGTAATATTGCTCTGAAAAACCTAGCCCTATTTAGGCCCAAACTTCGCGATTCCTACAGTACCAATCACATTGCAAGATTCGTGAATTCCTATTGTTACGGTGTAGATAGAATTTCCGAATTTTTGACTCGATTGAAGAACTGAAAACACTCCGACGGGATCGAGATTCGAAGCCGTGATTCTATCATGATTCAATTGATGATTGAAGAAAATAGGACCAAGGCTTTCATTGTTTCATTATGAGTCCCTCTTGAGCAAGGTTTTCCGCAGGGATACAAGGTACTCATTGTCATAAGTCTAGAATCGGCACCCAAAAAGTAATGAGGGCAGGCAAGGGGTTGGTTGGTACATAACTATAACTGATTTATTGCTTTCAAGAGCGGCTTGGAATCACCGATAAGAATGCATTTCTCTGCTGAATGTAGCACAGCGATCTCTATCCCGTATCCTAGAGTTTGGTTTCCATATCGTAACCGTCGGCGACCTACTGCGACACATCGGCGACGTGTCCCCGATCAGTCGGCGACATATAGAAACAATCACTGTTACGATCATATGGAAACCAGGCTTTGAACTCATATCAGCTCTTTCGATGGGTCCCTGTAGTGTCCCCGTCTGATCGGCGACGTCGGAGACATCACTCAGAAAATGGTTCCTCTTAACGCAACTGTCCCTGAACCTTCCTCCTCGGCGACGCGTCGCCAACTGTTAAGATCATATGGAAACCAGGCTTAATTGGAGTTCGTCGAGGTTCCTCCAACTTGGATTTCCAAAGCATCTGTAATGCTGATTATATTATTACAACTATAACCCTAACTACAAACGGTTAAAAAAGAAAATCTTAATGAAAATCTATTTACAAAAACATGCCACATCAATGAAAATTAGAAAGCTTTGATACTGAAACAGAATAAGTTAAGAAACGCTTTTCGTTGTCATTGAAATCCCTTGCATATCCTCACTTTATTTTCATTTTTTTCTTGTGTTGTGTTACTTGGAAGGCACTCGAGTAATAACTGGGCAGTGGCACAACTTCATGAAACTTTACAATCTCGTCCCCAGAGTGAGTTAGTTGCTGTCCTCTACTCTGGGATAGAAGAGGCCGTTCTGCAATCTGACCGGCTGTTCTCCATTTTGCGAGGTAACTCCGTTTTTCGTGGGGTAAACGGCCGCGGCATGTCAAAATTAGACGTAAAACCATATTCTTTACCAACTGCGACCATCATTTGCAATTTATTTTCGAAATTCGAAGAATAACGAGCCATTTCATTTTCGAAGCTGCGGTGAAAGTTTCTATGATTTTAAACTTAGGCCCATTTTCGCCCCAAACAAATCGTGCTTATTTTCATATTAAACACACTTGCTAACCCCAGATTATTGTTCAAATACCTTCAAAGAGGTTGAAATAAGGTCCATTGAAATAAGGTCCTCAAAGTCATTTTTTTATTCTTTCTCGATTTATCTACTGCAGAATTAGCTCTAGAGCAACAGCCAACGGCCATCTTCCTTCGATTAGCTGTGCCTATCAAATCCTAAAATCCATAATGGCTGCTAATGCGCCCAAATTTTGGGTGCATTTGATCGAAGTGTACCAGGGTGTTCATTCGACATCATGATCAGCGTATGACGTAAGAACACCCTGGGAAAGAAGTTTGAAAGTTCGCTGTGAAAGGTGCACGAAAGAACAAGTTGCAACAATGCATGGGTGGTTAGACACAGCAGCTGTGCTTCATTGGCACTTTGTTCTTTTGCAGAGGATGAAACCATTTGCTGCTACGAAAGAGCTAGCTGCTAGCTTGAAATCTCCTCCGCAGAAACATTTGAATTTACCTCCGCAGCAGCATATACACTAAAACATAAGTACGATGTCTGACCACCCATGAAATATGATAAAAACTCCAAGAAACCCTCAAGAAACTTTTAGTACTCGAATAACGAAAATTTTATGAAGCTCTGGAAACTGAGTCAAATTTTAGTTCCTTACAATAATACTTGTATTCTGATTCCTCATCGATTTCCCACGTTCGTCGCGATGTAAAATTGAAGTGGAATGTGATAGACCGGTCGCCTTTTGTATTTAGGCTGAAAATAACCGTAAGGTAACCAAACAACGGCCACCCAGATACATTCAATTGGCAACATGTATCGATCTACGTGGGTCAAAAAAGTTTATTTTCATTCCCTTTTATCCTGTACTTTGTGATGCCAGGAACTTGGAGAGGAAGCCTGGGCCCAGCCAGTTATCCAATAAAAAGCTGTTTACAGTCAAGTTGATAATGTACGTAGGAAAATGCAAGTTACTGGGTTAATGGATAGGGCAACGTAGCACTTCAAAAGCTTTTCATCATGTTAGTGATAATACGTATGCAGTTGAGAGTAGCTTGCTTCTGTTGAGTTAACCCAGAAAGGAAGTAACGTTAGGCATATATGCGTAAGGTTGCTCTTCCTTCAACTTTAATTAACATTGATTTAAGAAGTTAAAGAATTACTTCAACTTCTGGATGTAGAATCAAGCCTTGATGAACTGGGCTTCTATTCTTAGCCAGACTATGCTATTCTGTCCTTGAAGGGAAAGCTGTGACTAATGTCTGTTTTAAAAAAGATTTCGGGACAGATTTGCGATAACGTAGAATCGCCCTTCCAAAGCACTGTGATTCTTTTCATGCGTAGGGATTTCAACGTAACAGTTAACTTGAATGGACTTTAGTTCAGCATCTACGCATTGTAAAGTTTAATCCCAAATACACTGAAATGGCGTATGTAGCCAACCTCATCCCTGGGGCCTTTTGCCATGTTGAGACGGCGGAAAATGACAATAGGCCTTGGGAACGAGGTTGGTATCTAGCGATATCTTGATCCTTAAGGAAAACGTCAGCCAGTTTATTGATAAAATGGAAAATAATTCGTGTAATTCCTTGAAAAATCCAATCATCTCAATATCTGTCTCGATATTTGAATATTCATGTACTTTGGCGAAGAGAGAAGTTGCCCATCCCTATAGGAGAAGTTGCTGGTAAAAGGAGTAATGTTTGAGACCTTTTGCAGTTGACAGGTTGCAAAATTCCTGTCAATTCATCATTTTTTACTTGCATTTCGAAGCATTCTCACAAAAGGAACTAACGATTCTTGTTATGGTTAGTAACTAATTCAAGCATGGGTGGTTGGACACCGAAGTTATTCGTCAGCTTGTTTGCTCTGGCAAGGAATATATGGCATCCTGCGGAGGGGTTTTCAAAATATTATTTGCTCAGCATAATCAAAAAGCTCATGCAGTCAAGCACAACTGTGGCGTCTGACAATGATTTAAGGATAGATTTAATATGGAGCTTTTTGACAAAAAATTTATATTGCAAGTAAAATATCGTTACCACAGCATCTTTGTTCTTTTTGGTTCCAAGTATTTGTTTTTAGCGAGGAAAGGGAGTTCTGTTACCAGCCACGGTTACCAAAGCGTCTCCTAGAAGCTGCCAGGTAGGGCTGACCTTTTATAGTAAACATACGTTACGGAAAGCTCCCACAGAAAGACTTTGATTCAGGTGCTGCGTAGTTTTAAACGCCTCCTCCGCATAGATAGGCAGAGCGAGGAAACTCTCCTGTCTGTCTCAAGTGGACTAATTCCCTGAGTATTTTGTATCCCCATCTTAAACATTACTCAACAGCGACTCATACTGAAATAGTAGAAAAAGTAGCTCTTCTTTGGTTCATTCTCTGGTATGTTTGTGCGAGTACGAAGCTAAGGTGTGTCTCATATTAGATGTCATCAGAGTTTTGCGATATCACAAATCTTCTCATTCAAGCGATTGAATTGCTGTTATTTATCTACATTTTCACGTGACCTAGTATTTGTAAGAGACATCCGAAATTGCTTACATTGACACTTCTAATGCTAAATTGCAATGTTCTTGTTTCGTCGTTTCGAGACAAAACAAGTAACACTACAAATGTTGCACCGAATCTTGTTTTTGATATAAATGTTCTCTTAAAATGTCCACCATGTTTTCATCAGTCGGGTTCAAAGGACAGAATTGCTAATATCCTGTTTGATGTTCAAAATTAATTCTTCAGGATGGAGTAAAATAACCATTCTGCATTTCTTTCGAAACCATTATTAAGGCCCATTTCCACTTCAATCGCAATTCGCAACACGGATGCGATTTGCGAATTCCGAATTCCAAAAGCCTGCGAATTCAATACACACTTCAAACTCATTCGCACGAATTTCGATTGTTCATTCAACCAATGAAATCAGCCTCCTTTTGATAGCGCGTGTCGCCTTGTCTCTTTGTTTCTTAAAGTTGTTTTCTGACTGGCTGCTTTCAACCCGAGACAATGGTTCGCAGTAACTGCAGTTGTGCTGTTATACGAAAAATAGTGTTTCTGTATTTTCATGGTTATTTAGTGTGCGCGTTTCTCTACATGCACTACACTCAATGGATCACTTTTAAGTCAATTCTTTTAAGCGGTGACGTTGAGGAAAATCCTGGTCCAGATTCCGGGATATTTAAGTTTTGCACTTGGAACCTAAACAGCATCGTGGCCCATGATTTTTTCCGTGTTTCTCTCCTTGAGGCCTACAATTCAGTATATAACTATGACTTAATGGCAATTACAGAGACTCACCTCGACAGCAACGTGGATAAAAACAAACTATATATTGATGGGTACACCTTTTTCAACAACAACCACCCCTTAGATATTAAACGTGGCGGAGTCGGGCTTTATGTAAAAGGTTCTTTTCCTGCTATCAGGCGTCCTGAGTTGGAGATTCTCCCAGAATGCATCATCTGCGAAATCCAGCTTGATAGGAAAAAGTATTTCTTTGTTGTGGTTTATAGGAGCCCTAGTCAAAGTCATTTTGAGTTTGAAAATTTTATGAACACTTTTGAACAAATGCTGACTATTTTGGCTGCGGAGAACCCTTATAGTACGATAATAACTGGAGATTTCAACTGTCGTTCGTCTCAGTGGTGGGAAAACGATATTGATAATTACGAGGGTAAACTTTTTGAGCCATTTACATCTGACTTTGGTCTAAACCAGCTGATTACCGAGCCAACTCACCTTATGGGTGAATCTAAATCTTGTATAGATCTAATATTTACGGACCAGCCGAATCTCTTTCTTGAGTCTGGTGTTCATCCAACGTTGCATGATCAATGCCACCATCAAATCATCTATGGGATGCTCTCCATCAAAAATCCTGCCCCACCCCCTTATAAACGCAGGCTATGGTATTATGATAAAGCGAACATTGCGGCAATCAGGAAAAGTATTGAAATGTTTCACTGGCGCGAGGCCTTAGAGAATATCACTTGCCCAAGCCATCAAGTCGAAATCCTGAATGAAGTCTTGCTGAATATATTCTCCAATTTCATCCCAAACGAATTTGTCACTGTAAAGCCCAAAGACGTGCCATGGATAACTCGCTCTATAAAGAGCATGATCCAGAAAAAGAATCGTGCTTACAAGACTTTTATGAAAAACGGCCAGCCAGATGACAAAGTGGAAGGTATCCAGGATTTGATAAACCGTACATCAAAAACTATCGAGGATGCTAAGCATAAATATTTTATGAAAATAGGAGAAACTCTCTCAAATTCTGACACTGGTAATAAGAGATATTGGTCCTTAATTAACAAGATATTAAACAAAACGAAAGTGCCACAAATTCCCCCCTTGTTAGAAAATGATGTCTTCGTTTTAGACTTTGAAGCCAAGGCCAAAATATTCAATGATTATTTCATCCTTCAATGTAGTACTTTAGATACAGGAAGTGAAATTCCTGATGAAGTTATCTCGGATGTACCACCACTTGTTAACATTGCCATTTCAGATGAAAAGTTGCTCAAAATTATTCGATCACTAAATCCAAAAAAAGCGCACGGGTGGGATGGCATCTCGGTACGAATGATAAAAATATGTGACAGTTCTCTTTTAGTACCTTTGAAAATGATATTCCATTCTTGTATGATACATGGTTCCTTTCCTGAGGCTTGGAAAAGAGCTAACGTTGTTCCAATTCATAAGAAAAACAGCAAAAACCTTAAACAAAATTACAGACCTATTTCACTGCTTCCAATATTTGGAAAGATCTTTGAAAAACTCATTTTTGACAGTCTCTACCAACACCTGAATGTCAACGGCTTACTCAATCCTAACCAGTCAGGCTTTCGGCCCGGTGACTCAACCATTAACCAGCTACTCTCCATAGTTCATACAATCTCTGCTGCTTTCGACTGTAACCCTACACTCGATGTTCGCTCTGTCTTCCTTGATATTTCAAAAGCTTTTGATCGTGTGTGGCACAAAGGCTTAATATACAAGCTACGTCGGTGTGGAGTCTCTGGCAACCTGCTATCCCTTATTCAAAGTTTCCTAGCAAATAGAAAACAGCGGACACTCCTCAATGGCAAAACATCAGAATGGGGAAATATAACAGCCGGCGTCCCTCAAGGATCTATCTTAGGACCTATATTCTTTCTGGTTTATATAAATGATCTGGCAGATAACATCAAGTGTAAAGTGAAGCTATTTGCTGACGATACATCACTCTTCACCGTTGTTTGTGATACTGAGCAAGCTGCTTTGGATATGAATCACGATTTAAGGATCATACAAGAGTGGGCGTACAAGTGGAGAATGTCTTTTAATCCTGACCCCAAGAAGCAAGCTGTTGAGGTCATATTCTCCAGGAAACGCACCACAGTAAATCATCCCCCTGTCTCTTTCAATGACACGCAAGTTGTACGAGTTAACGAGCATAAACATCTTGGCATCATATTGGACTCTAAACTGACATTCTCTAGTCATATTCAATCAATTATTTCTAAAACCAGACAAGGTGTTGGGATGTTACGCTTTATGTCCAGATACCTGCCTCGGAAAACACTTAATGAACTGTATAAGTTATATGTTCGCCCACATCTTGATTATGGTGATGTTATATACCATATTCCATCTAAAAAGTGTGACCTCACTAACAGCCATACACTGAATAACTTCATGGAAAAACTAGAGTCTGTGCAATACTCTGCTGCTCGAGCAATAACAGGTGCATGGAAAGGTACTTCTCGAAAGAAACTTCTCGAAGAGCTTGGTTGGGAGACCTTAGATCTTCGGCGATGGAGCAGACGTCTTGTCCTTTTCTATAAAATTGTCAATAATATTACACCTGCCTATACTAGAGACCCTATTCCTCTTCTTCATGAACTTCCTTATTCTTTTCGAACGAGACCAGCGACTGGGCAAATATATGCAAGAACTGACAAATATGAGTCAACGTTCTATCCTAATTGTCTGGCAGAATGGGAGAATATTGATCCAGAAACACGAAACGCACCCTCATTAGGTATCTTCAAGGAAAAATTAAATAAGATTATCCGTCCCACTCCAAAACAAGTCTTTGGTATTCATGACCCTAAAGGACTAGCCGCTCTCACACAGCTTCGAGTTGGGTTAAGTGCACTTAATTTTCACAAGTTCAGGCACAATTTCAATGACACATTAAACCCGATGTGTCCTATAAACGATGGCGTTGAGGACACGGAACATTTCTTGCTGCATTGCCACTCTCACCATCTGCAGAGAAATAGTCTCCTCAGCCGCGTACAAGCAATTTTGCTGTCATACGGTTTGTTGAACCTTTCCAATGAGGAATTGGTTTCGATAATCTTGTATGGTGATGAAAGGTTACCTATTGAATCAAATAAAGCGATCATTAAAGCAACACTAGAGCTCATCGAATCATCAAAAAGATTCTCGTAAATCATTTCAATGAAATTTCCTCTCCTCCTCCCACCTTTGTATCATTTTATTTCTTTTCGTAGTTTGTAGTTTATGCTGTAATGTACTGTCCGTTCATTATTCTTGTAAATGTTTTATGTTAATTGTTAATGCCACAGGGTTGCAATGTATTCTCATTCTCCTTGTGGCATCGTCTTGTAACTATGTTCTGTCATTGTAAAATTTTAGACTGATGTAGAAAAAAAAAAAAAAAATGGTTCGCATGCGAACGTTCGGAAGAAATCAAACATTGCGAACAGGTCAAAATCGCATTTTTTTATTATTATTATTATCAATTTATTTATCGTTGGATATGAAATACCATAGCTAAAATAGAAAAGTAGCTAATTAATTCCAACGTGTTAAAAAAGTGTATATACAATGCTAAACATAAGAAGATAGTAGATAAAATATTTACATGTCATCAAAATATACAATTTAAAACGGAAATCTAAAAACAATCTTCACAAATAGCCCAAGTTTGGAATGAATATGCGGCATAATCTGCAAGTACAGTTTTCTCCAAACCAATTTTTAATCCTATTTTTAAACTGACAAAGGTTTTCTGAATTCCGTATTGTTAGTGGTAACGTTTGCCACAGTTGCAGACCTTTAAATCGGACGCTTTCTGTTCCGTTGCTGACGGATCTCACTCTGGGTTGAGTAAATTCATTATTACTTCATCAATCGTAGCGAGTTGTATTTTCACGGAAGATTTCCTGCATAAATAAAGGATTTAGCTCATTTTTAGTTTTGTACATCTCAGTCATAAGTATTTGCAAGTTCTTTGTATGAATAGTAACTGCACAGTCCTTCTGCAGTAGCTCACTATAAGTAGATTCGGTGTCCTTATAAGTAATTCTCAAGGCCCTTTCCTGTATTTTGTTTGAATTTTTGGTTCAGCTGCCTACTGTGAAACATCCAGATTAAAGGACAGTATTGAAACTGACTGGTAATAAATGCCCTCATCAAATTTCTAAGTTTTTTCTGATCCATATACGGGGATATGCGGGCAAGGGCGTAAAGTTTATTGCTAGCTTTTTGGCAAAGCTTTGAGACGTGATGGTCAAAGGAGAGTTTGCTGTCAATATGAACTCCGAGCAATTTCTCTTCGGAACTATTAACGAAATCAGTATTTCCAATCTTAACAGTAACTGAATCATCACATCTCTGCCCAAGAACCAGAAGATGACATTTATCTGCGTTTAGTTTTATGAAGTTGTCAGCAAACCATTTTAAGGCCACGTTACAGTCATTTTCAAGCTTATGAGTTATGTTATCTAGGCTCTTATCGCAAGAATAGATTGTAGTGTCATCTGCATAATTGCAAATATCTGAGTTTTGAATAAAAAGTAAGAGATCATTAATGTATATGTTGAGCAACAGAGGGTCTAAAACCGACCCCAGTGGAACGCCACGTGTTAGGTCTTTCCAAGAACTGAAGGAACCATTTACCTTAACTCGTTGTTGTCTGTTTGTGAGGTAATCGTTAATGAGTGTTAATGCTTCGTGAGAAAAACCATAAGCATGCAACTTTGCAATCAAGAGATCATGCCTAGTACAATCAAATGCCTTGGAGAGATCCATCATTACGGCCCCAGCCTTACCACCCTCATCAAGGCTAATTTTGAATTTTTCTAAGAGCCTTACAAGAGCATGTTGTGCACTGTAACCTTTTCGAGAACCACAGAGAAGTGACGATAAGAAAGTTGTAATATAAGCAACTATCTGTTTATCCATTATTCTTTCAAACAGCTTAGAGACCGTTGGCAGAACGCTGATTGGCCTAAAGTTAGTCCTGGTATTTGTTGGTCCATTCTTGGGAAGAGATGTGACATCCGCGCACTTAAGCTCATCGGGAAAGGTTGAGTTTTCTATGCAATCATTAAAGATTTGTGTCAAAGGCTCCACACATACATCAGAATTAGATTTAAGGATTTTTGGAGGGATATTCTGTGTCTTGTAGCTTTCTTAGGATTTAAATTTTTAACCTCCTTGTCAACGGTACCAGGGGCAACTTTTTGAAGAACGAAGTGGCCAGCATTTTGATAGTGACCTTTGATTTTTAGAATGCTAGGATGATTCGAAAATTTTTTTACGGCCTTCTCAACAGGGTCTGTGACTTCATCTGTTGGGTTTTCATCAATGAAATTTTCATTTATTCCAAGAGAATCGGTGACGGTAACAAAAAATTCATTCATTGTTTCTGCTACTTCAACATCATCGGAAATTATTCTTTCACCTTCGGTCAGAACAATTTTATTCTGAGATTGTGATTTGTCAGAGAAGAAGGGTTTGACGGTCGTCCAGAATTTCTTATTATCTGTGACAAGTGAGATGTCTAAGTTATTGTAATATTTTCTTTTTTCCTTTCGAAATAACTTAACACAAGAATTTCGCTGTTTGCGGAAATTTTTCCAATTTTCAGCAGTTCGATCTTCGTTATATTTATTACGCAGCCTAGAACGCAACATGGTAGCTTTACGCAGAACACGGGTCATAAATGGTTTATCATTTGCCCGGACATATTTTTTCTTAACTGGAGCATGTTTGTCTAGAACTCTGTCAAAAGCAGTTTCAAATGAACTGTAATTCAAATCCAATGGCTCTATTCTTTGTAACTCCTCTCGAAGATCACTTTTGAAAACATTCTCATTATACTTTTTGTAATTCCTATAGTTAATTACAGTTGGTCCTTGTTTGGGGAAAGTAGTTTCAAGGACAGTAACAACCATTTTGTGAAAATCTGACAGACCAGTTTCGACAACGGTGGTTTTTTGTACACTCCTATCTCTATTTGTCAATACAAGGTCTATGCATTTTGGTGTGTGAGATTTATAGCATTGCGAACGTTCGCATGCGATTTGCGAACGTTCGCTTGCGAATTTCAAACAAAGGATCGCATTCGATTTGTGAATTGCGATTGAAGTGGAAATGGGCCTTTATCAGAAACACTATTTTTAGAGTTTCTTGTTCACTTTGTTTTGAGTGTACTTTCAAAGAAGTATTACTTCAACTTCCCCTTAGATTTACGCTAAATTTCCTGCTGCGAATTTTCCCGGATAGAAAGATGTAAGCATTGAAGATAAAAGATTTCCCCTCTACGGGAAATTTTATTTGTTTACTGTTTGCTTGAATACGAGCACGCAAAGTTCCGATTAGATTTTCTTCCTTGATCGATGTCAACGGAAGGGCCTTGAAGATAAAATTTTGTCTGAAAAGGGATATTAGGGGGCCCAGTTGAGGTTTTATACGCAAATTTGTAATGAGCTTTCAGTTGAGAATGCTCTTTGGTTTACTCTGCAGAATCTCCAGGAAATTCGTTCAGGAACATGTTAGAAAGTGGTGATACCAACTGAAAATCATACATACATTAGTTGAAGTGAATGAAAGGAGCCAATAAGAGGTAATGGATTAAAAGGAAAAAGAAAATGCTTCTTCTCGCATTATTTTCTCTATCTAAACAATATCCACACACGTGACAAAATCGTCATATACAATAGGCTAATTTCAGATAACTCGTGCGTAGCTTTTCGCTCCGTTATTCTCTATGAGGGCCAACCTCCACTGCAGTAGCTTTGGTCGGCGACCTGCGCCTGCTATCTAGCAACAGAACATGCGCACTAAGAGAGCACGCTGGTTGCGGAGCAAAACTACTGTAATTTGAAGACGGCCTGGAAACGAATGCTGTGCTTGTACCAAAATGAATGGATACTACGCCATGATTTGAGCAGCTTCACATCAGAAATCGCCTCAAAAATCATCTTTCTTCGCTGAAATCACCGATAAAGTCCTTCCACTTACCCAGATTAAATTTAATTGAATTGAGTTGATGTTGCTGTTTTTACGTTGCCTACAAGTTATAGTATATCGCCACATTGTTCATGGGAATGAAACTACACTAACCAAAGGGCTTTTTCTTGATAACTCTCAACAGAACTTATTTGCAGTAAATGCCGTGCAGTCATGTGATGCCTCGACCTAACTTTGCCTAATAGCCTAATTGCCTAATTGCCTAATAGCCCTTTACAAGGATTTTCCTCGCCCCAGTCCTTTTCACTAAGTACTCAGTTTATGCCCAGGTTCAGATGCACATTGCCAGCTCGTTTTGTGGGGAGTTTTTTATGTAATAAACATTCAATCCAAGCTTCGAATACCAAAAATATCAGATTTTCTGAGAAACTACATGTACCTTTCTTTTCCTCTGAGAATGGATAACATCCCAGTATGCAGCTGGTGTTCCTAATTAGACATGCGCAGACTAATACTTTAAGTAGATTAATTTACTATGGCGACGCCATCTTTGTTTATCCTACGAAATCAAACTTTTCGACCTTCAAAAGCAAGGGTTTCCAGTAGTTTGAACAAAATCAATCCCATTTCGACGATGATATGCCTTATTTCACGTACTTCAGTGTGTTTTGATCAGAGTTTTATTTTGATCTGACGAGATCCTTTGCTTGGCTTAGAGTAGTAGTAGATAGGCATAAAAATAACAAAATATTGATTTTAATAGGGTTATCTAATCAGCCACTAATCAGCAAGAGAATCGAGGAAATGGGGGTATTTTTACTTGCTTTTGTTTAGGGTTATGGCGCCTCATGTACAACTCCATACAGTTTTTGAACCAAATTGTTTTGAAACTTCCATTACACTTCACAAGAAGCTGCGATTCGTAAATTGATGCACCGTTCTTAACCGTTTATGTCATCATTGCTTCGCCACTCCCAGTCATTCGTGCACGTGGATGGTCCACAGTAACAGAAAAAAAAGATCTTGAATTTGCTAGGATTGTTTACAAATCCCTGAATGGTGATGCACCGTCCTATATGGGTGACATGTTTACCAAAGTCAACGTCTCTACAACACGGTCTCTCAAAAACTTCGGATTACGACCTAAGAGCCCCTTTTCTAAGAACGACCACAGGACAGAGATGCTTCTTTTACCAGGGTGCGAAAATTTGGAATGGTTCATCTAAAAAGACTAAAAATACGTCAATTTTAAAAGATTTTATGAAAGCCATAAAATGATCTTCTGTTCTCGAACAATCAACGAAACCTCCCTTTTCGTTATTAATGTTTTTGAAATTTCTTTTAACGATTGTAATTAGGTTATCGATTAGTTTGATTTTGTGTAAAATATTTAATTTAGTTTTAGTGTATTTTATTGCATGCACCCCCTGTAAATCAGTTTTCTCTAACTGAGGGGCTACCATGCCTAAAAAATTGAAATGAAAATGAAATCAAACGCCAGCACGTTATAGAATCCGTATTTTCTACATATTTGTGACAGAAGTGCAGCCATGAATTTGTCAAGTTACACCAGTATCAAATTAAAAGAATCTGGCTTTTAAAAACTACTAGGGCCCTCAAAATTCATTGCATCCCTGAGACATAAATTTTGCTGAGACGAGCCCATGGGTGTGATGTAACCAGTGACATTGGAAGCATCTCAAAATTGGGGGCACGACACGACACTTCGAGGGCACATTTTCCTTTAGAAGAAGAAGGCTTTTTTTCTAAAAATAGAGGATATTTCTTTGTTTATTGCAAAACCTTGGGGGCACGTGCCCCCAGTGCCCCCTCGGTTCCTACGTCTATGGATAGAACCCATACCGAATGTTCACATAGGAGCTCTGATAGCATATAGCTAATCCGAAGAAATCTATCGCCCTGAACGATGGTGAATTGGCCAATTAAGTGAACTCTGATTATAATCCGTTGTTTTAATCAAAGTAATCCATAGCTAATAAGTATGCTGCAGTATACAACGGATCACGTACATCGAATCAATCATGCCAACCGATTTAATCGTTGTTATTCGCTCGGATAGGGCGTTGGCTTAATCGGGAATATGATTTCAGAAACATATGTTTCGCTTAATCAAATTTGTCAGCTCGAATCATATTTGCTTCAATTTTGGTATCATCACCAAAGTTTTAATTCTTTATGTGTTCATTCATTTGAATTGCATGTTGTATTTTCATAAAGTTTTGACATTTGCCGCTCGACATTTGACGTTTGATGTTTGATAAAATTTTGAAGGCATTATTGGCGCTTCATCTTTTGGAAATGAACAATCTTATTCCCGTTTTCCTAGCTGGGGTTCGGTCACCGTTTTAAGTCAAATTTCACATATACTGCAGATGCAAAGGGTAGGTAAGTGAATAATACGAAGCTCTTGGTATATTTCTCGGTAATGTCAAAATTCAGGGCACGAGATACTGCGATGGCCAGTCGCGAACTGTCAAATAATTTTCATTATCTGCACTTAATTCCATAAAGGACATCAGGCATAAATTGGGAAATCTATTGCTTCTCTAAAGATTGGGAATTATTCCAGAGTTATGGGAGCTTATATGTAGAACATTCACAGGGTGTTCCAAAAACTTCTGCCCCGTTTGTGTGGCTGCTGTGGAGGAGCCATGAATTCAGTTATCTCGGTTCTTACTCAGTTGCGTAGATCAGCATAGGTTTCAAATCTTTAAAAAGCTGGGTGTAAATTCTATGACCTGTTTCTTGGAACTGAACGGCTTCAAAGAAACTTGACCTTTTTTACTGCAAGTCTGCCGTTGGACTTTTCCGAAATCTGCAATTTTTTCAGAGTTACAGTGTTTGTCTTCTTTTTTAAGAACTCAAAAAAATTTTCGAAAACAACTTAAAACTATCATAATGTCTAATTCTGTTGACGAAAGATCAAATAATTTTCAGGCAAACCATAGTTAATGGATGCCTACAATACGGTATAAAGCAAAACTCTTTCACTTTGCTGGTTTGTGATTTAAAAATTTGATGACGTCACGTCATAAAATGGGCTGAAATATAAAATAGACTGTAACTTCGAGAAATATTCAAGATTTCTGAAAAGTCCAACGGTAGAATCATAGAGAAGTAGCTAACGTTTCGTTTAAGTCATTCAGTATAAAGAAATAGGTCACTGAATTTCACACCCTCCTTTTTACACCAATTTAAAGATTTGGAATCTATGCTGTATTGATCAGGCTTTACCTTAGAGTTTGAGACCTTGTATGAGGCAATCTGTCCAGTGGTTGCTGATTAAAGAAAAGACAAAATAAGTGTTGGCTTCAAAAACATCACTTCCATTGTTCTCTAGCAATGTCAAAATCCAGCCAACCTCATTCCCAGGGTGCTCTTACGTCATACGCTGATCACGAAGCCGAATGAACACCCTCGTACACTTCGATCAAATTCGCCCAGAATCTGGGTGCATTTGGAAGCTATTATGGATTTCATGGTTCCTAGGCAACGCAAATCAACGGAAAATGGCCGTTGCTTTAGCGCTAATTCTGCAGAAGATACATTGAGAAATTGAAAACAAACACTTTGAGGGCCTTATTTCAACCTTTTTGAAGGTATTTGAGCAATAATCTGGGGTGGGTAGAATGTTTAATGTGAATATAAGCTCGGTTTGTTTTGGAGCGAAAATGGGCCTAAGTTACAAATTCGAGAAACAATCATTGGCCTCTTGTAATCAACGCAGCTTCGAAAATAAAATGGCTTGTTATTCTTTGAATTTTAGAGAAGGATTGCAAATGATGGTCGGAATAGGTAAAGAATATGGTTTTACGTTAAATTTTGACATGCCGCGGCTGTTTTACCTGCTCAAAACGGAGTATCGGAACCAAATAGCGAACATCCAATCAGATTGCCGAACGGCCTCCTGTATCCCAGAGTAGAGGTAGGTAGAGCAACGAACTCACTCTGGGGACGAGATTGAAATCCAGCAAGTTTCCAAGGAATGCTTCTGGCCTCGTATTCAAATTTTTACCAAATTTTTTATGGGTTAGCAGTGCTTTCTATTCTTAATAGAGCACTTTCTACCTTTAAAAAATGTATTAAAAATTTAAATACCATGCCAGAGCTCCTTCTTTGAAAACTCAGTTTATTTTGACATTGCTAGAGAACAACAGAAGTGCTGTTTTTGATGCAACCACAAAGTTTGCCTTTTCTCTGCCATAAATCAGCAACCACTTGTCAGATTGACTCAAGCAGGGTCTCTAACTCTAATTTGAGCCCTGACCTATGCAACTGTGTAATAATCGAGAAAATTGAATCTGCAGCTCCTCCACAGTGGCTAAACAAACGGTGCACAATTATTTTGGTATACCCTGTACCTTCGTATTTTTAGTAGAGGACCTTGCATTTTCGTAACAAATCTCTTTTGCTGAGCATTGTCAGCTGAACGTATTAAATGTTTATGAAAACTTAATTCTTACGTTATTAGTTTGGGGAAATACCATTTTTCAATTGTAGCTAGGATCACCATACTGTACGTATCGTGTAGTAGTAGGCCATAAGTCGAATAGTGATCCAAGATTCTTTGAAGTGGAGTCGTAGCGGAAGCTCGGATCCTTGCCCTCAGTCATCAACCAATAGGAAAGCTTCATGAGAAAACGACGGTTGAAAGTAGTCGACTATTTGATTGAAAGAAAAGGGCATTTTGGGATGGGATCCTTCGTTTATCGGTAAAAAGGGACTGATATTTGCAGTGTCAGCCTAGTTTCGTTTCATCGCTTTGCCTTCCCTGCCCATCTCACTAAGGGCTAGAGATAAGCAAACAGGCCCGTCGGAAGGGGGGCAACTGGGGGCTTCAGCTCCCCAATAATTTGCTGAAATTTGTTGATTTTGTAAGTGAAAAAAGCTGCAAAAGCCAAGTTCGTAGGAATGAAGATTCAAAGTCGTATACATTCGAGGAAGCTACCAGAATCTATCAAAATGCAGTATCGTTTGATGTCATACAAGTCTAACACTTTAAAATTTTCATCTTTCACGGAAAGGCTCTCATTAGTCGTGATCCTTTGCTTCCATCAATAGCACATTTTCCAAAAATAGGGCGTTTTCCAACTATCAGAAGGGCGTGGTCATGGAGGATTTTCCCGGGGGCAAGCCCCCGCACCCCCGTTTCTCCTCTCTTCGCTCGCACCTCGTTTCAGCTCCCCCCAATCTGAATTTCGTTCCGACGGGCCTGGCAGATGAACATCAGACCCCACAAGAAGGTAAAAGATTCTCTGGAGTCCTATATCTGTTCTTCTGATAAATAAACTTGTTTTTCTCGAGAAAAAACCCGAAACAAAGCATTGGGGCTCGTTGTAGACAATGTTTGTCGCCAATGGTGCCCAGAATTATTGATCGTAAGGCATATCTTTCGAGATTAAGCCAGAATAAGGAAATGTACCAAAGATTAGACTTGTGGTGTATCTAATGCTCACAAAATAGGCCGAAAATTTTTGTGATTGTTTGAAGGCCTACACAAGCAGATTTATCTTAACTAACAGGCTCTGAAATTGCGATGTTATTTCGTGGGGGTAATCTCTTTTAAATAGGTATCTAAAATTTGTTATGCTGTCCATGTTCTAATTCTTCTTTTCAACTTTGAAATGTATATCCAATTGTGAAATTCGCAGTTTTGTTTTCGTCGAAGTTTCCACGCAAAATACGCGTTTTGGAATGACATCAGCGGAAATTTTTAGGAAGAAATGAGTTGATATAGGCTGTTGCTGCGAAAGGATACTTCCAAAAATTTGATCTGAACATACGAATATAAGTTTTTTGATCGAATAGCCACGGCCTTTTTCAACCATACCAAGTGTCCCAGAAAATATGAGCGTTTGAGCAGGTCCTGAGATATAAAAATGCTCTTTTTCCATTTCTGGTATAGACGAGACCTCAACTTAGATTTTGCGACCTTGCATGGTCACATTTGTCACATTGGTCACAATGTCACATTTGATGGTCTAGAGAAGCATGCTACGCACAGAGATCTTCATTTAAGTTCCATAGAACGATCAATATAATAGCTCCCTGCTTGCCCTGAATTTAGAACGCTATGATCTTTTATAAGGAACTTATAAGCCTAACCCACCAGCAAGCTGCCAGCCAGCTTTTCCGAAGGCAGCTTGCTTGCTTTTAATGATCTGCATGAAAAGTCTCGTAGCTAATAAGTTTACTTCCTGTTTAGAAAAGCATTGAAGCTTTATAACCATGCTTACTGCCTATCCCTTGATTGAGGGCTTATTTTGTACGTCATATAGATTTTTAATGCCACATATACCCTTTAGAGAGATATGCATCGCACGAGGCTCAGAAACGTCGCTTTCTTAGTTCAGTGAAACGTCGTCTAAATAACATTCTTTATCGCAAGCTTCAATAGATTATGACGAATTGGGTGGCCTAGATATCTGTAACTGTCATATAGATGATAAATGTTTGAATATTCCGACTAATAATTCGTGAATAGGCTAGATATGGACTAATACGTTATGTTTTATTCTTATCCCTTTAGTGTATTTTGCTTCTAAGCCGTCCTGATCTCTCTAAATTGTAACGTTGCTGCGGTTGTCTTACGCGCTGTCTCATAACTTAGTATGTAAACAAACCGAAATAGCGCAACCAAGTTAGCTATGTTTGATTAGGTTCAGGAGAGGAATAGCCATGTAGTTTTCTGTGGTCAGAGCTCAAACAAACGACTGCGCAAAGGACTTCTGCTTACTATACCTCATTATACACCTTGCTGAAATATTTTTTATTCAAGATGGTACTGTTTTTTTCCATCAGTTAACGATTTACAAGGATTCTAATTTTTTTCAAGCATTCTCGTGAATTCTTCGATAAAAAACGTAGTAATTGTAAAGGCTGGTTTCCCTTAAATGGTATGGGATCGGTGACAGTTTGCGATAGTCGCCGATCCCTATCCTCCATCTTCCATCTGCGATCTCAGCAGTGTGTTTCCATTCATCGGCTACAGTCTGCATCACTGTGAAACGCAACTATGATATGATCCTATTCAAACCCGTAAAGCGTAGAAGCAACAACTAATTTGCTAATCATGTCCTTGTGATCATAGTTTAACCAATGCACTTCTGCGTTGATCGCCGATCGTCTGTTATGTGTGTCTCTATAAAAGCTCTTCCAGATTGGGACAGTCATATAACGTTCAACTTTGCCAACGCTTAAGATTACGATCCCTGAGGTCTTAAGGATCGAAGTAGGGTTCTTCAATATCGGGAACACAACGCTCCAGGATATAATGGAAATAAGGCACCAGGCTTAAAGCCTGGCCCTCACATATCACAGACCGTCGGGTCGGCGATCCTTCTCTTACGATATTTGTGATGCATGAGATCATGGCAGATATATGCGATGTATATTCCTAAAGTGGGGTTCCTAAAAGGCTAGATGTGTTTATCATGTAATCTTTTTTGTATATATACCTACTGTACATTTCATTTCTATAAATTTGTTTTGTTTTCTATATATTTGTAAAAATTTTAACGTAGAAGTAAGCCTTAATTAGCTGTAAAGTAGCTATTCTTTTAACTCAGCCTACTAAAAACAAAGAAATGATGATGATGATGATGATGATGATGATGATGATGATGATGATGTTGATGATGATGATGATGATAATGATGATGATGATGATGATGATTATGATTATGTTGATGATGATATTGATGATGATGATGATGATGATGATGATGATGATGATGATGATGATGATGATGATGATGATGATGATGATGATGATGATGATGATGATGATGATGATGATGATGATGATGATGATGATGATGTTGATGATGTTGATGATGATGATGATGATGATGATGATGATGATGATGATGATGATGATGATGATGATGATGATGATGATGATGATGATGATTCTCCTGATGATGGCACTTTAATCATCGCCAACCGTTGCCGATGAACCAAAAAAGTTTGTTTCTCACTGATCTCAAAATCCCAAAGCTAAATCTAGACTGTAGTAGAAAAGGTTTTAATTATTACTGGTCTGAAAAACTTGGAATTCTTTTCCAACGCACATAAGAGCAGAGAGTCTGGCACACTCACCCGGTTTAAGAATGGGCTAAACAGTCATCTTCTAAGCTGAGGAAAAAATACGTTCTCGCACGAATCCATGGAAGAACAGCACTGGCTTTTATATCTACTATTAAACGTACTCTCTTTATTATATTCTTTTATTATGCTTGAATTATACTGAATGGATATCGTGAATAAATAAGATAAAATTATCATTGGCGATGACTGCCGATGACAAAAGAATCAAATAAAAACATCATCGGTGACAAACTGCGATCATATCTGGGGCTCCAAATTGTGCAGTCAAAACGAGGCTATTTGCTTACAAGGTCACATTGGGTATGGAGGATCGCAGATCATCGCAAACAAACTGCATATTTGAACACTTGCATCAGTGACGATCACCGACGGTCGCCGATAATCTGTGATTTGGTTTGCGACACATCACAACTAGGATTATGAATCGTCCTAGCATTTCGAAATGAATTAGAATGCTATGATGCCCAGATGCTTGACACTCTTCGATTTTGTCTCAAACGAGTCTTTCAACTACAAGGCCAATGCGGAGGTGACACGGCATTGTTTGTAAAAAATCTATTAAGATCACAGATCCTTCTTCATCTGTATCTTGTTTTGTGGAATTTTGAATTTCAATCTTCATCACTAAGATGCTTTTCTTTTAGAGGGGCCAAACTATGGAATTGCCTTGACGCAAAGTCAAAATTAAAACAAAATTTCAAACAATTTAAATCCTCTCTTTTTTTACTACTTTTACTTTATTATTCTATCTTGCATACTGTAAATCTTTAAGGGTCATCTATTTTCTTTGTACAGGGCAGCTTGTAAAGCAATTTATGCATATATAGTTGATAGCTCCAGCCTGTTTAAATAAAGATGAAATGAAAATGAAATGAAATAAAATGAAATCGCCTTTCATGTGTGACTGAAGCGGTCGGTAATCCCAAATGAACAATAACGGATCAGTAGCTGAGTGATTCTTGAGACAAGGGGAACGAGTACGAGACAGGTATCGATTTTTAGATCTTGGTGTACCAGCATGGCGAGAAAAGCTTGTCATGAACTAATGTCCCGGATGTTGGCTCAGTTTGATTTCAATTTTTAAAATGCCGCATTCGCTGACTGATCTTGTTTCTAGTTCTAAGATTGTCTCTGTCACTTACAATGTTCTAATTCTCTCACTCTTTTTAATTTCTAGATGCAGCCTTGTGAAAAGAATTCTCAGTGTGGAGCAAATCAATGTTGTGCGTTACAACTGCGGGTGTTGGGATACAAAGGCTATTGTTTTAGGATGCGATCACTTGGTGAAATGTGCAGCCCAAGCGTTAGGGTGAGAGACTAATTTCATATACTTTAGAGGAGGCTATGCAATTTCATCTCCACACCAGTGACGTAACGGAGTTGCGAGAAACCCTCAGTCAGATATGTATCAAAGAGCCCCCACTGGCCTCTTATGATATTTAAAAAATACTTCTAACTTGCCAGATTGATAACAATCTGTGCTAACTGCAAATCCGGCCCTGTGCACCCAAACCTTAAAGTATTACGGTTACTTCAGGCCAATTTTTAGCATCAAAAACAAGCCTTTTCTTTGTGGGACTGAAGATGAATGCACGCCAAGCAATCCAATTTTGGCGTTGTAGAGTTATTTGAGGGAGATAATTTTTTTAGAACACACTCTCTAGATGGTCAGAAAAGTTATTATTGCGGAGAATCAATCCACTATTGACAGGCGAAAAGAGTCTTTAGATTGCTAGGAAAATGGATCTGTGACATCTAGTAATATAGTGTCATCTTCTGAATACTTTGAATGACATTCATTTCCTGGAATCGTGGGATCTTTGGGGACCAAAGAGTCTTCATGACAACTCCTTACTCTGTTTTTTCCAAGTAAGGCTAGGACTTCGTAGCATAGGTTTCAAATCATTTAAAAGCTGGCTGCGAATTTCATTGACCTATTTCTTTGAACTGAACGGCTTTGAAGAAACTCGAACTATTTTAAAGTAAATTTGCCATTGGACTTTTCTGAAATCTTCGATGTTTTGAGAATTACAGCGCTCCTTCTTTTTTAAGATTGGAAGAAAATTTTAGAAATAAACTTTAAACCATCGCAAATTCTAAGCCTGTTCACGAAAGATCAAATAATTTTCAAGAAAACTATAGTTTATGGATGCCTAAAATATGGCATCAAGCAAAATTTTTCACTCTTCTGGTTTGTGATTCAGAAATTTGATGACACCACATCATAAAGGCAGCTGCAATGTGAATTGGACTGTGATTTTGACAAATATTCAAGATTTCTGAAAAGTCCAACGGTAGAATCATAGAGAAGTGGCTAACGTTTCGTCCAAGTCATTCAGTATAAAGAAATAGGTAATTGAATTTTAGACTCGCCTTTTTACACCGATTTTAAGATTTAGAAACTATGCTGGACTTCGTTATTTTGCAAAGATCCTTAAAGGGCCCCTCCAGGCCGGGGTGGCCCTCAAGAGTTGCTTTAATGCAAACCACCGTCCGTTACGCCACATATGCAGTTGAACTTATTGCAAGCCATGTGGATGCATGATTTCTGTCTTGGCCAAATTTGATTTTCAGAAAGTTTGCATTTGCAGCCTATCCTCAAGGGTCCAGTATGAAGCTTTTTAAATTACAGTTTGAGTCTAGTGAGGATTGTGCGAGAAATCTAAGATCGAGAAATGACCTTTTTTCTGCGTATATCATCATTCATGCCAAAGCTGTTTTCTTTCGTGGGCGTGTGAACTGTTATTTGGGATGGTGTTAAATTTGAAGGCACCTGCAAATCCACCTAATGTTTGCTGATTTGTAGTCATTAATTGATGAATTCATTCATTCGACCCCCACAAGTCCATTCATTCTTTCGTCCATTCATCAATTCATTCATGATTTCATTAACTCATACACTCCTTTATTCATAAACTCTTTCAACCATCCGTCCATATGAGCATATTGTAAATGAAACATTTGCACTGCCACTAGTTTGGCGTGATGCGTAGAGACCTCTTTCGCCAAATTGCCATACCTTGTTCAGATATAGGCGAATTGGATTTCGATACTCTGTGCAGATTGCTTCTGTTGGGGAGCAAAGATCTAAACTTGGTTGAAAACAGAATCAACATATAAGTAACGATTGCATTCATCAATGCAACAAACCTTTTGATTGACTGGAATGATTAGCAGTGACCCCCTCCCCTATAAAAAATTTCGAAGTTCGCCACAATTCAGAAGCAGAAGTTACATATAAAATTCAACGACTTTTGAACTATTTCATTTTTAGAAAGATTGAATTGAGTTACCCTGGGTACCAGAGCCTCAAAATTTAAATGAAAAGAAATTGGTAAGAGGAAAGGAGAGAAGTAAGACAGGAGGCAACTTTCTTTCCTTCTTTATTTTTTTCTTTTTATTATTTTTGGCTCTGGTACCCAGGGTAGAATTGAGTGTAAAGATATAATTCGTCAAAATCGGCCAAGCGATTCCAAAGTAAATACAATTCCGCTTTGCATCAGTCACTGAATGTGAAAAACATCGATGAATTTTGAAAGATCTCGTTTTTAACGTGAAAATAGACGTTTTAGCTTTTAGCTACTCTATTAAAAGGGGACAGATTTTGTAATACACTAGCAACGGTTGCTTTTGTTAACACCTCTGTTCAAAGTGATTAGTGAAAATGGAATCCTCTCAACCAGTAAATCATAACAAACACGGCTACAAAAGTTGCCCTGAAATTAATAGGGCCAACTCTCGCCTTGTGCAAGCAAACAGTGGTTTCTAAGAGAAGCTATCTGTACTTACAACGAAAAAAGAATGGTAAATCTAAAGTTCTGGCTCGCGGATTTCGTTTATTTGATTCAGAAGCCAAGCTGAAGGCATCATAATTCTTGGGTAATAATTCTCGAAATGAAACAATTGCCACACAGCTCCTGAAGTTTTTCCGCTACTTGGAGCTGCTTCTTTCTCGAAATGGCTGATTTTTGCATATTGTTTCAACGTTGATTTGGAGGGGGGGGGCAATGTCACTGTCTGGGAAAGACCCTTGTTACCTCCATTTGCATGCTTTGCTGTCTACTACAATATCTCAACATTTTATTTTTGGGTCAGTTATCGTGATTTGAAACAGGAAAGCTCGCAGAGATTCCATAATCAGGATCTTATAAGAAAATATTTCTGTTTTTGTTGTTGATCAAGGTTTCCTACAGGGCTGAGTATGGAGAGAAATAGCTCCCTGGGCTTCTGCAGAATCGCAGATAATCAGAGTACTTGTAGAGAGGAAATAAGGATAGATAATATAAATTGGATCGATATATCGAGATCGAAATTACCGATCACTTCATATGGGCTTCATATATCTGATTGTTTGACAGCAGAGAAATGAGTAGAGCTCGATAAGGATCAAGAGAATTAGCACAAGCGTAGCAAACAGGAAAGCATGGGATAGGAAGTAGGATTTGTGTAGTAAATATAAACAATCGGAAGTAAGAAAACAAGAAAACAAGGGAATGCATGTAATCCTTAAAATACGGAATAATGCCAGAGACTTGCATATGTATGGTGGTCTGTAAGAGGTTTTGCGCTATTTTGGAAATAACGGGTCAATAAGGAATTGAGTTACTTCGTAAACAACATGAACTACAGAGTTCCGCTTACTTTTTTTGTTCAGTTAGAAATTATGTGAAAATAAGATAAAATGATAGAAATTTTCACCTGAACACTTTTGGTGTTCATTATAAAATCTAAGGCAATAAAATGCATCAGTGCATAGAATGCAATAAAATGCATAGAATGAAAATTTGTTGAAGGGAGAGCAACGGAATTTGCTTCATAAAAGCTGAGTGATCTACAGAGTAAGATTGCTTTGTGAGTTCACTTATACTGCATTCACACTGACACAGTTAAACCAGCTTTATCTAAACCAGTTTAGATTTCAACCAATCAAATGACTGAATTTGTTAGATTGACCAATCAGAAGGCCTATTTCGAAAACCTGGTTTAGTTTGGTTTAACCTGGTTTAACTTGCAGTGTGAATGGGGCATTAGAAATTATAAGAAAACATAATGAAATGATAGAAATTGTGAAGTGACCACTTGTCCTGTGACATCTCATAATCATATGACACTCATTTTCCTATCATCTCGAGTGCTACATATATTCAGATCACAATTTCCATCAGTTTGTTTATTTTTATACCTCTTTTTATCAAACTTCATTTCTATTGAGTAGGATTTTAATGCTATCCCCTAAAGGCTTTAAAAATATGAAATTCATTGTAGAATTATCTCATAGGACATCAAGAGCTACTTTTGATGGCACTGCTGAGCTCCTCTTCGCATTTATCATCATCATCATTGCTGAGAACGGCCTCGTGTGATTAGACCCCTTTCGCAATGACGTCATTTCCTTTGAAATTCTTCCGGGAATATCACTTGCCTCGATTTAAAGTGGATCAAAATCTCAAAAGCGTGCATTGCTCTCAGCAGCGCATGAAATTGTTTTGTACGTTTAGTTGCAGCATAATGATACGATGTAGATTTCTCGCTGCACAGGGAATCACATCTTTTGCCTCGAATTGAATGTGATTGTGAAAGGGGTCTATTCGATTCCTAGAAGACGGCTTGTTTACATCATATTGCGAAGAACAAACTAAACTACTCAAATCCGAGAATATCCCTACGGCTTTGCAAAACTATGCAAGTTTTGAAGCCAGAAAGAAGGGTAAATCTTCCAACTTTCGAATGTCACTTTGTAGGTAGTGTCAAGGGTAGTTTGACGGGAAGTTGCAGGAATATCAACATATCAGCGAACAACGTTTCAATGGGCCTAGAAGTAAATTCATAGGTTCAGTGCTAAAGATCTTGACAATATTCGAGAAATGATAGAGAGTCCACTTTTGGTTTGTTCAGCAAAAATTTTTTGAACTAGTTCTTTCAGATCAAACTCGATTTCTAATTAGTTATCTTTCTTTGCAGAACGGAAAACATTTCACGTGTGGATGCAGAGTTGGCCTAACATGCGCCATCACAGATCTCGACAGAAACAGGAACCCCAAATTCAGATGTGTGCGAATCCCAACAGAAACACCTGAAATTGTCGAAAAGCACAGCTTCCCGGTCGATGATTCGCCACAGAGCTCGCCCTTAGTTCGAATGTTCACCAAATATCTTAGCAACCGTTTAAATCGACTACAAACAGAGAGTAGACTGCCCAAGTCATCATGATTTGCACTCCTGACCGCTAACGAATTTCCTTTGTTGGAGAAAATTATCGTTCCGTTGATTAGCAGTGTGTGCAGAATTATTTCTTCCTTTGCATATTGCTACTGGCAGACCGTGCTGCCAATGAAACTGGGGATCAAACAGATAAACTGCGGAGCAGGAGTTTGAAATGGGTCTAAGTCTCTGGATCATTGCTGAAGATGGCCAGGAAATGGCGAGAAAACCCTGTATGTCGTCTGCAGAATGACGCAAGTGGTAAGGAAGAACACTTCCCCTAATGTTCTGACTCTCAGTCCGAGAGAAAACTTGCAAATATGAGATTGATAGTAAGAGAGCAATTGTACCTTACGAACGCAGAACTTCAGTTTGGAGAATTAATTTTTAAGTTCATGGATTCATGAAAAGTTTAGATAGATTGAAAGCCAAAATTTGAAGTCGTAAAAAGTTGTCGTATATGTCCGGCGAAAAGCGGCACTCCGTGATAAATCTTGGGTCTGAGGGAAAGACGGTTAACTTCTTGCTTGAATTATTCGAAAGATGCATTTCTGTTATCTAATAAAGGCTAAACGGCCAGATAATGAGACTCAACTCATATTCGATCAATAAAAAATCGCATTCTAGTAAGTTTCAAATCATTCGTGATTCAACCCAGGTAAATTCAGAGTAAACAAGCTATTTATAGTCAGATCGATATTACCAAGATAGAGGCAAACACACTTTCAAATTATGTGATTAATCAGCATAGGAGGACAAACATCAAAAACAGATAGTACCAAGGGAAAACTAAGATAGGACAGAGCGGAATCGACGACTGTTGGGAATTAACTATTGGTAGAGCTCGCGCTAATAATAGTAAAACTGATTTTGAGTCATTTGCCTTGTGGGTCTTTCTGCACGACTCTAAGGACTCTGAAGACCTAGTGTGAAACAGGCTTTTTTAACAAGACTCTTCTGGACATCGTGGCTCCCTCAATGGTTTCATTATCAAGCAACAGCCTCCCAGGAATTCCGCTCTGCCTTTTTAGTTTACGCTGGATGCTTTCTATGTCTAGGGTTTGTCCTCCTTTGATAACTAATTACATGATTTGCAAGTGTTTTTACTGCTTTCTTTCATTATCCGTTTGACTAAACAAGGACAGACTTTGTGATACAATAGCATCAGTTGCTTTCAGTGGGGGTCGTAGGGGCTGACGGTTTGCAGTTTCTAGCAGTTTCTGGAACAGTTTAAAGGTTTTTGGCCGTAAAAATGACGGTTTTACGATTCCTCTCTTTCTCAACGGTTTCCAGATTTCTTTACAAAAAATGACTCGAGGAGTCAAATTATCACAAAATTGACAATAAAAGCTCCAAATCATTATCCAGTACGATATGATTTTGTGTCAATTCCATTAATTGTAGCAATCAATTTCACCTTTACCAGCGAATTTCAGGCATTGGAAGTCATAAAAATGATAACGAAGCAGTCGTCTGCAGCAGAGAACCGAGGAGGTAAGTGCAAAGCACAGGAAAAAGTGAAAACGGTTTTAGCTTAATTTTGAGACGGTTTACGGTTTTTCTGAAATATTTTGGCAGTTTTACGGTTTTCGTTGACCCCCTACGACCCCCACCTTTAATTGACACCTATATTCAAAGCGATTAGCGACTGCAAGCAAAGGAAATTCTCTCAACCAGTGCATCAAAACAAGCACGGCTGCAAAAGTTGCCCCCCCCCCCAAATCAGTAGGGCAAACGCTCGCCCAAGATGGTATACTTTGTACTTACTTACCCACGATACAAATCTTTTTTTGATAACTCCCAAACGGTATCGATATGTACAGTGATAAGATATTTCTTCGATGTCCATATTTTGTCGAAAATCCAAACATTTAGGGAGCGGCCATTTTAAATCCTGGGTACCAGGGCGGAGGATTTTTGGAAGGGGCATGAAACTTTTTTCCTCTATTTTGTGGGGGTACGAGAATATCAAGAGCAATTTTAATGAGGTACGAAACTATTTAGCTTTGGATGAAGTCATTGATCAAAAGATTGAAAGAAAAATTAACAACCATCTGGAATGAAGAATCACTTCAACGGAACGAAAATGGCCTGGGACAACTTGGCATCTTTCCATAGATCTATGTTTTATGCAAAGGACTTCTGGATGGGGGTAATAAACCATTTTGCTTAAAGATGATGGGGTACGAAAACTATTTCTATGTTCAAGATGGGGTATGAAATTTTCTCTAATTGTGCGCAATTATCCTCCGCCCTGGTACCCAGGTTTAAAAGTGACCGCTCCCTTAGCTTCTGAATAGTGTTTTAGGTCACTTCCAAAGGTTCCATAAAATCTCCTTAACTCCACTTGAAAATTGCCTTGAATTTTTTCAGTCCTGAGCTACTTTTTCTCAATTTTTTGCATCTCAAAATTTTGGCTTTTAGTGTACCATAATTCCTCTGTTAAACTCCTTGGGCGGTTCTTCACATTGGTACTTTTCTTCTTGTACGACCGCGTACGCAAGGAAAATTATACAGATGTGATTGGGTCTCGCGATGTGAACTTAGCTTTAATGTAAGCAATGGCTAATCACTCTCAAAGTGTTTTTTCTTGCCAGTCATAGCAGAAATAGACAAACGGTCATCGATTTTCCATTATGAATGACACTTACAAAATAAATTAGTTTTATTCTCAAGAATACACAAATTGCTCTTTCAATGTAAATTAGTTTATTTACAAGAAAGCACAAATATGAAATACAGTCACGGCGGACAAATACATGACATAAACAAAAGAAATATAAATACAACTACTAGAGGAGTCTGGTACCCAGGGTAGACTACTAGAGACATGTTGCTGCATTTCCACTAATGTTACTTAATCAACAATCGTCTCGTGTTTTCTCAACATGTTCCTCAATAGCAACTTGAACATAGGTTCTTCCTTCCTTGGTATTGGTAGTTGACTGCCAAAGAATACCTTGGACATAATTTCAATCTTATTTGGACTCAAACGTGTCACTTTGGGCAATATTTTAACCCAGAGATATTGGGCTGCCCCCAGGGGGGTAACTTAAACTTGTCCATGGTGCGGGGTTGTGCCATCTTTTAGGGTACATCTTTCATGATAGAGTCCGGATTTATGGGCATGGTCTTCAACAATTTTTTGCATTTTCCGGATTTATGGGTATCTTTTTCTGTAAGAATTCATTTTCTTTAAGAATTCATTTATTGGTGAGCTGTTTTAGCATTTCCGGATTTATGAAAATGATTTTTAGAAAATTCTCTAGATTTATGGGTGGTACTTTTACCCATCTGATACACTCCTAAGCCTAAATCGATACACTCCTCTTACAGATCTATAGTTATACCACAAAGTAACTTGGTTGACAAGGGCTTGTTAAACGTTTCTCTTGTCCTAAGGAAAGAGGGGATGGTTCTAGGGTACTGACTCGAGGAGGTGCTTAATGGAGGAAATATGGTATCTTGCATTTAAAGAGTATTATGAATTGTATGTTAGCTCTCGGAAATCTAAGATATACTTGTGCTTTTAGAAAATTGAATATGCTAATTTATTCCGTGTAAATAGAAGACTGACGATATGCCTCTACAGGCAATGCATATATTAATGACCGTCATCAAGTTGACCAAATGCAGTTTTCTTCGTCAGTTCTACCGAAAGTACAGAAGGAATCCGCCACTAAGGCAGCGTTTACACGGGATCAGTTCCATTTGGAACCGTACCCAAATGGGTACGTTTAGGCCTTGCGTTCATAGGGACCCGTTGGAACCGTTTCAAATCTAACTGCTAGCCGTACCGGAATGGGTCCACTTACGACGTCGATCCCATTTAGAACTGTTCCCAGAAAGGTCTCGTGTAAACGGATTGAGACCCCGTTTACACGATGCCGGTAGAACTTGAAAACGGCAGAATTTTATGCCACCTTGAAAAATGTGCTCCCGTTTACACGATGCCGGTAGAATTCGAAAACGGCATGAAAATGTGTCGTTTTGGCCTCCCGTTTACACGATGCCGGTAGAATGTTATTCTTATTCCATAGACAATAACAACTGACGTCAATGATCAATCAAGATAGATAAAACAACTACGACAATAAGGACAATAGGGAGGATTGAAAATATTAGTCTCGTGACGAAAGCGACATAAAATTCTGCCGGCAAAGTGCGTTTACACGATGCCGGCAGAATTTGAAAACGGCAGAATTACAAACTTTGCCGTTTTGCTAACCGAAACAAAATTCTGCCGGCAGAATTGGGAACTTCTGCCGGTATCGTGTAAACGGGAGGCCATAACGGCACCTTTTTATGCCGTTTTCAAATTCTACCAGCATCGTGTAAATGGGGTCTGAACGGTTCCAAACGGAAAAGGCCAGGAAATGATGCTGCTATTCATTGTTTAAGCACTTAAAGTAAAAAAAGACGTCATAAAAATGGAATCCAAGGAATTTCCGTTCTTGTTTTGAAAAACAAAAGAGTTGCTGACGTCTTTGTATTGAAAAATTTTTCTGATTTAACAAAGGATTAGGAACATTTTGGAACCGATCCCGTGTAAACGCGATACAGTGGGAACAGTTCCAAGCAGTTCAAGCCATTTCCATACTGAACGGTTCCAACAGGTCCACCTGGCGCTCAATCGCTTGCGTCTCCAACGTTGTATGCTAAACTAAGACTGCCTTCACATTGCACAATCTTTCGTAAGCGCGTAAACGCTCATGCAGAAATCCGCCATACCAATCCCTTACAGTGCTCAGAATGCAAATTATTTTGCATTCTGAACACCGTGAGGAATTAGTATGGCGGATTTCTGCACGAGTGTTTAAGCGCTTACAAAGCATTGTGGAATATGAATGCAGCTTCATCAGACGATTTTGAAGTCAATCATTAGCTCCTAAAATGAAGCATTCTGACATTGTTTCAAAAGTTGGAAAGCTCTTAAATTGGATTTTCCACTGTTGTTGGAATTTTGTCATCATCTTGTTAAGCAGATTAGGCTCGTATCTACATTCTCGTTGATTTGCCGACATTCGAACAACTCGCTATTGGGTCGCAGTTACACTGCCTGCGAAGAAAATTGAATATATTGGGGAATGTACTTTTTTCTGACGGCCTCCGAAGCTAATAACTTTCTCACTAAGCCTGTACTAATTCTGGGAGCTGCCGTTTGTCTATCGCCACTTGAAAGTTGCAGTGCAAGACCAAAGCTATGAAAACAATTGACGCACTCTTGACACACTGTTGTAAACAGTTGGATTACATTTTGAAGTTTCACCTGCATTCTCAAACGCTTAAAACAGTTAGGACTTCTTTTCATATTTACTCTCTCTGGCCTCTTCTTTGAACATCAAGCTTGAGATTTCGTGCCATTCTTTTCAAATCTGGTTAGAATTTCGTTTTGTGTCTGTGAATAATACTAAGCCCCAAATTCTTAGAAACATAACATGGAGTGTGGAACAATATCTTAGGACTTTGAGAGCCAATTTCATTGAATTTTATGGCAAACTGAGTCCCAATTGCATTTATCAGTATTATTGCTTACATTGCATCTGTTTATTTACACATGTAACTTAACAAATCAGTGGCATGAATCCTTTTTATGTTCGAAGAATGAGCACATCATGTGGTGGGGCAGTTTTGTATAGGGAGGAAGAGAGGTAGCTAGGTACCTGCAGGCGCTTTTTGTGCCAAAAGTGTAACAATAGGTAGGCATACCTGAAATTGTTTGACCATTGAAGTTGTCATCAGAGCCTCAATTAGGCTAGATAATTTCGAATTTTTATCTGGCAACTTGACAACGATGACGAAACAACGATTTATGATTAAAATAAGCTGTTAACAAAGTTAAGTGAGTGCAGCTCTGAACAGCAAGATGGAAAAGACAATCGTCTGCCAACCTGTACTCACTACCATTCACCAGGATTTTGAATGATTCTACTCACTTGAAATAATATGCAAGTGCAATTTTTTTCAATCCGGATTCATCAAGCGGTTTTACGAAGCAAGCGTTTGAAATTGGACTCCTCCCAGCCCTTGAAAAGAGCGGACTGCAGGAGGAGACTGTTTATGAGTTGATCAAGAGGGCTTAGGCCACTTTTTGAAGCATATCAGAGTAAAGAATTCTCTGGAAATCATATTCTTACTAAACCCAATAATTTAGGGGTAACGATGAGTAACTAGCTGAGACAGAAAAAAAGCAACTGATTTGTCTCACATCCTAACAGTGAACATGATCACTGGAAGTGATTATGTTCGCTTTGTGTCGAAGAATACCATCTGTACATTCCAATAGACCCACTTCTCCGATTCATAGATTTCACATTCCAGACTTCTCCCTCTTTATTATCGATTACCAAAGGAATACAAAATACAACAGCAGCAAACAAGCAGTCCCTCTTTGACACCACCACTTTATGAACAGCGCAGAAATTCATTCTCGCCCCAATATTTTACTACCCTGGGTACTAGAATTTTCTTTTAGAGAGAGTCTGGTACCCAGCGTAATATTTTACATACACCGGAATTCTTCGCACATCCCCATAGGGTCCCTGGTCCCTATTTTTATATGTGAGCGACGATATCGATCGCTTTATCGCTGCTGCGAGGGCAAAATTCCTGCGCAGTCATTCTCAGTCAATAAGGGGTTGGAAACTACTGCATGAAAATAATGGCGCGAAATCTCATGGTTGATTTGATCATTTGGATGTTGAAGGAGGAACCTCGTCGACACAACTTCCATTGAGTAAATGCTGGAGAAAAGGACAAATGATAGCGATGAAAGGTAATCAAATGAGATTCAACGTTCAGAGAAACTTTTTCTACGTTGCAGTTAGCTCCACGGATATTCACTCTGCGTTTCCTCCCTCCTCGAAATTTAGGCCATTACGCCTATGGCCAAATGACAGAGAAGCGCTTCATCACTGCATTTTGCTGGTCTTATATTTCACCTTGGCAAAATCTCTTCCAAGCCTTTGCCCCGTTGTGTCAATAATGGAACTTCTATTCCAAGAAATGAGTGTGGGGGGGGGGTGGCACTCAGTAGATTATCTTATATAAGATTATCTTATATAGGAATCATTCCCGGCGGGTGCACTTGTATATAAAAAGTGATACGCAAGCTTGTCTGTATATTCACTGAGAAAGGGGTAAAAAAATTTCAAATCCTAGGACCTAGGATTTATAAAAAAGGGGGGTTATTTTAAAATATAGTCAGCAAATTTTGAGAAAAGGCCCTTCAATCAAAACCAAACATTTTCAAGTAATAAGACTGCTGTTTACTGTTTTCTCATATGATGTATATAAGACTAGTCATGGGGTGCAATAAACTTGATTCTGAATTATTATCAAATTCATAATGTCATTATCATATATACACTTCCTTTCTCTGCTTCTTGAGAACAAAACAGTCTATGGTGTAAAAATGTCTGTGGTGTAAAAGTCTTTCGTTGGACAAAGTCAATGTCTCACTTGATGTGTATAAAATTCAGTCATAACTCTTTTGCTTATAGCAAACACTAAGGAAGCCACTGGCTAAATCTAAAAGCAGGTGCAGACAGAAGGGAGGGCAGAACCCAGCACCCTTGAGACACATTCAAAGGCAAGAACAGCAAGACTTGTGAATTCTTCTTGAAGGGGTCACGTTTCCTTTTCCAAGGTAACTGGTGATACATTGCAATTGGAAAAGCCATTTTACATCAGTAACTCCATTTTCTCTGATTGGAAGCCTGACACCGTTTGCTTTTTTGGCAGGATGATCAGCTTTTCCTTCATGCTGCATAGCTTCTTTACCAGAGAGCCTGATCTCAGGCTATTCAGTTCAACAATAGATTTACATTTTTCTGTCTTGAGAAATAAAAGCAAAAGCATCTCCATAGCAAAACATCTTACCACAGGCACTGTAACTTCATGGTAGTGGAGCATTCACTCAAAAATTATTACATTTTGACTAGAGTCTCTAACAAACACACAGCCATCTTTCCATTGAAACAATGCGGAAGAATGTGAGCCTCTTGTGCAATCCGAGGCATTCTAAAAACACGGGAAAAGTTTAGAAGCGATGAGCCGAACAAACCTCAAATCGCATCGTGAGTGATGAAGAAGTTGAAAAAATCATTTTACTGATGCTGTTTACATGTATTTTGGTTGTGGTAAGACAGTCATTTGGCCCCAGTTGTTTTTCATTTCAATTACTATTTTCTTCAGGTACAAAGAGGGTTAGGCCCACCAGGCCTAAAACTTAAATATTTTGTTTGCCAGATATTTTCTCGGAAATGGTATGATCAAACAATAATAAGGGCAACATTTCCTTGAAATTAAAATGAATTTTAGTGCTGTAAAGGAGATGCAATTTATGTTTCTTCGAGACTGTTGTGCTTTGGTCAACATTGACCAAATCTCATGCATATACAGCCAGAAACCTAGACTGCACAAAACCAGTGTTAAAAGAATTTAGAAACCTGAGTTTGTAGGGTATATGACTGAGACCAAACCATACAATATGGTTTCAACCATATTTTTGTTCAGTGAATTGATGTGTAGTGGAAAGGATATACTGTATGCAGTATTAGTGTTTATGTTCTGTTGAACTGAGAAAAATATACAAATGTTCTGTTCCATTTTCAGTAGTTGGTAATTCACTGCTTACTTTAGTGACGTCTAAAGGAAATAGTCTGCAGAGCATATCAGTGATTCTCAAGAATAGGGGTATACATGTATGAAACATTGCGATGAAATGTTAGTGAATAGGGTCCAACTGCGGAGTCATTTCTCAGTGAAAAGGGTATGTTTTGGAAAGCTTCAGACAAGCTTGTGTATCACTTTTTATATTGAAGTGCATCCGCCGGGGAATCATTCCAGGCAAGGCACTCGTAAGATAAGGTGCTCATTTGAGTTGTACTTCTACTGTTTTTTGCCAGGGTGAACTTGTTTGTTGAGGATACCAAGGACTGTCCCTTTTGTCCGAATCTTTTGTTATGCTGGTAATTTTCAAAGCAGGCCAACAGCTGAGAAACCTGTTACCATGCGAAGAATCTCTTTGTTTCTTTGCTAATCCTTGATCCGTGCTTGGATTGTAGTTTGCTTGATTCCCTCTCACAGTCTTTCCACCAACCAAACAACTTTTCTGCGCATGATTACATGTTTTCTTTCAGGGGGATAACTGTTGCATCAAACATCAATGATTAGTGTCCCTAACAGATACTGCTATCTGCCAAATATTTGTGGCTGTAATGAGCCGGTGCATCAGAGTGGACCAAAGAATAATTGATACCTATTTTTTAATACATCAAGGAAATGAATTGCTCTTTGTTTTAGGCCTCTTTCTATCCCAAAAATTTGCCAAAAAGCCAGATGATTTCTTTACATTCTGCTCTGAAGATCTTCTAAGAACTGGCACTCAGATTCACCATAGCTGTGTTGTAATGTGGTAATCCACTTGCTTTGCACCCACAATAATCAGACAGACCCATCAAACAAGCAGATTGATGAAAAGTCATTTTTCTTAGCCTGAAGAAGTAGTTTGGAAAGTTTTTATTTTGCTTAACAGTTGAGATGCCCTAAATAAGATTCTTATTGAACTTTGGCATTCAACAGTTGAGAACAATAGGTTAAAACAATAGCTCTTTTTTATTGCCACCTGCAGAGCTAAGAATGAAAATCCCAAAAATTCCTGCAGGTGAAAGACATTGCGCATGACATACAAACTTTCCAGTTTGGCCCACAAAGAGCCCTGGTGGTGGAATCTTTGATGCCTTCCACCAATTTTTTTTCCTTGTTATTCCTATTTTTAGGAGTAAGTCTCTCTACCAAAGATCTTTGGTGGAAGGATGTTTGATTCCAGACTGGAAGAAGAGCATTTTTCTCATGATCTCCAAAAACAATGATGGCCTATTTATCAGAGTCAAAGAGATAGCTCCGGTTTCAGACATCCAAACAATCATATAATATAATGCCCAATCTTAAACAATGAAAAAATTATGGGAGTACTGCAACTGCCTGTTAACTACCGTGGCTAAACCCCCCTTCAGGTTCTGCTTATGGAAGAAATTGTCATATTTAAAAGCAACGTAGATCATGCTGTATTAACTGGTAGAAGGTCTTAAGTTGGTCCTCACTATTAACCTAATGTTTTGCAAAATCTGACTTGCAAGGAGTTTAGTCTGTAAAGTGAGGGAGAGGGAGGGAGCCTGATTTTCTGCTAAAAATGAATATATTTTGTTGAAGGCCTCCCATTCCAAAGACATTTAGATATATATGAAACCATGAAACCTTTATCTGCTATCAAATATCAGCAATGATATGCAATAAGAATGTGACAGATTCAAGTGTAATAGAAATTGACTTTGTTATGAAAATTACTCTGCTTGTTGGATTCATGTCACAGTAATGATAGTTTATTCTCAAATTGTGTTCCTCCACTTTTTGCTGGCCTCTTCTATGCATTCTGGCTAATCAGTCTCTAAGAGATCCTGAGATATTTCTCAAACTCATCATTTTCCAGTTCATCTGGTCTCTTTGTAATCTCTTTAGGTGTGTTTTGTACCATTATTGATTCTGGCTCATCATACACATTTGTACCATTATGTGAATCCATTGTGCTTGTACCACTGCCAATGCTTGTGTTTATATCATCCCTTTCAGTAGCATAGTTTACCTGTGCTAAATCTGAAAAAAGGCAATTTTCTTTAAATTGATTACTTTTTTGTTTAATTTTGACCATTTCAACCGTATAAAAAACTGATATGTAATATGTCAGTTTTGATAAAGGTGATACTGCTTCATACTTTTAGGCACAAAGCATATGTTTCAAGAATGCTTGGTAGGATTTTTACAAGATCCAATGTGTGTTTGACAGGGACACCAGAGCGATGGAAGGGCAAGGGGGTTAAAGGGGAAGGCAAGGTTACCCAAGACAGAAGATGAGTGAAGTGAACCGAGAATTGGGTGGATCTGGGGGTCTTCCCACAGAAGAGTTTGTTTGGCTACACCCTTTAGATTGACTAAAAATGCTAGAATATTCTAACTAACTTAAATCATGTTGTCCCCTAGATTTTTGTATACGACATATGCAAGTTACAAGCTTACTTGATTTAAAAGTTAAATTCATTAACTTCATAATGTCATATTTAATGTTGTTAAGGAAATAAACTGTTTCATTAGAAGGGCATTCTTGCCCCCTTGCCCCTCTTAGAAAAGGGCAGGAGGGCCACTGGCCCCCCTGCGCCCCCCTCTCCAGCGTTCCTGGTGTTTGATCTACTATAAAAGACATGTAGAATTGGTAATAATGCAATAAATAGAATGGTAAGTAAATCCTATCAATTTCAAGTACTGGGATGTGATATTTGGGTGGATGAAAAATCTTCCTTAATCTCTACAAATGTAATTTTGTATCACAAAACAAGTACACAAAACAGTGAACATATTTTAAAAAGCAAGGAATATAATGATGATCCTTTTCTACTATAAAATCCTTACGTACTACATTTCTCAACAGCTGATCCATTCTTGCTAAAACCTCTTTGAAATGACAACAAACATAAGTGTCAGAAAACGTTAAAAAATTTGTTCTGATGAGTAGCAAAATTGTTTGGCATCATTTTGAAAATCTAAAGGTTTGATAAAGAGGTGAGTCACCTTCTTGTGACTCACAAGTTTGAGTTAGTCTGCTGGAGGCAGCAAAGCCAGCTGTAGTTTTTATGTACAGTATGAATACATCTAGGTGTGATGCCATGTCATTCACAAACTTAAGGAGCCAAGAACGCTCTTCTTTGATTCAGATGGGTGTCAAAGAAGAGAAGAAGACTTTGACACTTGCCGATAAATTCAAACTGGTTGAATTATTTTTTAAATCAAGTACCAGGTGAGGCACAAATGTTTACATTGTTTGGAAAATCCTACAGGTGTGAATCTAGCCTGCGTGTAGACTCAAAGAGATCCTCCAGTAAAGTCTCCAAATTAAGAAGGATATATCTAGATATCTACCACGGTTATTTTGCTTGTTTGGTATAGGAACCGATTTGGAGGCGATTCAATTCTCGTATTTTTGGGTGCAATCAAAGCACTTACTTCTCAGCTTCTGAACAGCAAAAATAAAATGCCTGCGGTAGATGTTTAGATATATGCTCCTTCTTTCATTATGCGCTCATGTTATCTCTTAAAAACCATTTCTGAAATGCACAACAAGCGAGATAGCTACCTGGGTTTCAGAGAAACTATGCGCCTTCGTTTGTTTTGAATTTCCGCTTGAGGGAATTTCCTTTGTCTGCAATTGCAAATCTCTTTGAATTTAGGTGTCAATGAAAGGAACTGCTGCTATTGTCTTACAAAATCTGTCTTTGTTGAACTGAAATATTTTTTTGACTCGCAAATATATACATACCAACTTTCGAATAGAGTGAACTGAAAGATCGTTGCATGCCTGGAGGATCAGCAGGGATATCATACTCATCATCAGTATCTTCTTCCTGCTTTGATTTCCAGGAATTACTCAAGTTAATCTTGTCTGACGTTTTGTTGTAGAAGCTGTCATGTCGTTGGACACTTCTGAGCTTTATGATTGGTGGAAGAGGTGGTGGTGTATTTGGTGGACTCATGCCAGATCGGAATCGCTTGCTCTTAGGACGAAATGTGAGGAAATAAATTAATTTTCATTTTTGAGTGATTATCACCTATGAACTACGTAGTCTGTCTCAAGTATGATTTCACTTCAAAAGCTCACGAATCATAACAATTGAAGATTTTTAGTAATTCTGCACTACAGGAGGAGTCAATCAAAACGGCTGACGTTCGAAAAAGTCCTGTTCCCTGAATATCAAAGCAATGATATTAAGAACCGTCTCGTTTTATCCTCGATATGTCAAATTAGGTTCATTAATCTTACTGTTCGTATTCGGTCATTCCTTCCCGTCGAAATAGGAGCTTTTCTGCAGAAAGCCCCTTTCGAAAATCCGCAAAAACGAGTGAAAACACCAAGCAAGATTCCCTTTGTTCTCCTTCCTAGCAATAATGACTCTTGGATGTGTTCATGTATTTCTCCTCATGGGAAAATAGAATCCCCCTGAATAAGTTACTCACGCTAGGGGGAAGACTTTTCAACCCGCCAAAAGGAAAGCACGTGTTAAAGCGTGCTGAAAGTTATCACTGTGAGGTAAACACGTTAGGGTTTCTTGCTTGTAATCTTAGCAAGTTTTGTAAGGTTTCTCAAAGGGATTCATCTTAGAAAATCGCTTCAGAATCTGAACAAAGTGACCGATCGTAGCCAAGAAAATTTCTAAAAATAATTGAACATGTTAGCTATTCAATCAGGTATTGCAAAGTACATTGCTTATATTATATACTCAAGGTGCAGTAGCCTTTCAAACGCCGGGCGTTTGTTAACTCACCCGGTATTACAATTCGCGCATGACATCTAATTTTAGACAGACGTTAATTTATAATGTTTAACCCAACAGCTGTAGCGAATGCAAGCTAAGCAAGAATGCCTTAAATAAAAACGTTTTAACAAAAATCTTCTACTGAAACCTAACCCTTGTAAACTTCTGGATCAAATTTCAGTGGATAGCTTGATCGCAAGCCTCTAGTTCTTGAAAAACCATCATTGTTCGTTTACAGAAATAGTCTGTTAAATATGTGACTGCAGATTTATTTGATACCAGGTGAGTCAGATAAAGTTTACGCGTTTCACGGGCTATAGAATAAAAATATGTGACCGATATTCAAAACTTAAATCTTAATCTATTAGTCAAAGGCCAACTTAGATGAGAAAATTTTGTTTGGTAAAATCAACAATTTTTAAGACCCAAACATTAGCAAAATGTCTGTAAGAGGTTTGTATCGGAATCGAGAATTCCACGTTCCATTCTGGTCCATGATTTATGAGGCAATAAAGCTTGCATTGTCAGTTTCAGAAATAGAATTTTAATTTCATCCACCAGAATTGAATAAGGAATCCATGTTACCAAACTTTCCTTTTACCGGCAATTTCCTAATTTCTGGGTCCAACTGATGATTGATATTACCAAACAAAATTTTCTCATCCACTGTAGCCTTTGATTGATGGATTAACATTTCAGTTTTGAATATGGGCCTCGTAGTTTTTACTCCACAGAGCATAGGTTCCAAATCTTTAATTCTACGAAAAAAAGGCGGGTGTAAAATTGAATGACCTCTTTCTTTGATCTGAATGACTTGGAGGAAACTTTAGCCACTTTTCTATGATTCTACCGCTGGACTTTTCAGAAATCTTGAATATTTGTCGAAGTTAAACCCTATTTAATATCTCAGCTCATTTTATGATGTGAAGTCATCAAATTTCTAAATCACAAACCAGAAGAGCGAAAGAGTTTTACTTGATACCATATTGTAGGCCTCCAAAAACTATGGCTTTCATCAAAATTATATGATCTTTCGTCAAGGGGTTTAGTAATTACGATAGTTTTAAGATTTTTTCGAAAATTTTCTTGAATACTTAAAAAAGAAGAAAAACACTGTAATTCTGAAAATATTGAAAATTTCAGCAAAGTCCAACGGCAGATTTACTGTAAAATACTTCAAGTTTCTTTGAAGCCGTTCAGTTCAAAGAAATAGGTCATTGAATCTTACACCCAGCTTTTTAAAGATTTGAAACCTATGCTACTCCACAGCCTATCAAATGCGTCAACTTTTTTCGAATCACCCGGTATGTTGATGGTTTTGCTTGTGAGCAAATCTTATTCAGACCTATGATTTCTGCCATAAGTCTCTAAAGAGTTATGTTTGTGTTGATGAAACAAAATTTTCTCGCTTCTAAAATGCGAGTTTTTTTTCAAATTTCGAATTTGGCGGGATTTCTACTTCATCCTCAAACGATTCTGGACTTCTTCCCTTTTGGACATACGGTGAAATGCTCCCATGATACCACGCCAAACTCAAAGGTGAACCTTCAAAATGTTTCATAGATAGGGATTTCAAATCACATACCTTTAGTATTTGTTGGTCCACAGGAAGTTTGCGTGCGATACCTGGGAGAAAGATAGATATCATTTGCTAGCAGCAGCTTTTTAGAAAACCACAGAATGTCTGAATTTGAAATGGCAGTGGTAACAAACTTGTTGCAACCCTACACAGCAACAAGGCTAAGGCTAGAAAAATGTATCTACACCTGAATTTGAAATGTCAGAACATTTAGTGGTCAAAACTCGTTGCAACCCTACACAGCGAAAAGGGTGGATGGATGGCAAAAAGGCAAGAATTCAACATCACTAAAATGAATATACACCTAAAGAATAAATCCACACGTTTTGAAAGAGTTGAAAGAATGTTCCATTTCATTGGTCTCAAGCTTTCAAACGATGGTTTTTCAAATTTGCTAGGCAGAGTTCCTTTTTCAAAGTCTGTCGTTTTCTAATTGTGCCAGCAAAGGAATACCCCGTGTTAGTATGAACGGGAGGCTCATTTGTAACAAGTTTGTGCCGTTTTCAAGTTGTGCTTTTATCTTACAATGTGGTCTGATTCATTAGCCCAAAGAATAATAGGTGTGCATTTATGATATTCAAATTTCTGTAATGTTGTACGAGCATGATACAACTCAGACCGCTGGAAGAGTAATGTCGCTGATTGATACCAAAAGGTAACCCTACAACTATTGATGAGGACAGAGACTTTTCGCAATCAATCAGTGATTGTAAATTTTTAATGATTTTCCATGGGTGTTAATGACATTTAAATAGATCAAGTAATTGAAGGATGCACTAACCTTGTGCGGTGTTTTCGCTGATCTGATTCCTCTTTCTAAAACAAGTAAACAATGTGGATAGGAAAGCATCAAAACCACTCATGGGTGAATTTGAGTACTGTGATTATTCCGTTGTGTTACATTAAAAACCCGCTTATGAGAACCTCGAATTTGCAAGTCAGCCCGACTAGGTTCTTATGTGTTGGGTATTTTGTAGGAAAGGAGACTGTTCAGGTTCTAAAATTGGTTCTTACTTTATTCAGGGCTTTCAGGAGTTTCTCTGGTTCAAATTTAACTTCAAGCTTATGTACTGTCAGCTCACAGCAGTTGAGTCTTATTCACAACAGAGGTTTGTGGAACAATCAAGAGTGTTAGGACACGGATGTTTTGATTTATCATTTATTTACCTTGTTTTGATCCCTGTGTTTTGTTTTGTTGTCTTGTTTTCTGTTCTGTTTCGTCTTTAACTGAGCGTGGTTAGGCCTACACGTTCTCAAGTTGTTCTAATAGAGCTCCCTTTTATTTCTACAATTTGAGAGTGGTTGGGCCTAACCACGCTCAGTTAAAGACGAAACAGAACAGAAAACAAGACAGCAGAACAAAACCACGGTAAATAAATAATTAATCAAAACGTCTGTGTCCTAACACCCTTGGAACAATCAGAAATTTGATTCCAATGAAAGGCTTTAAAAGAACCACTTGACATTGATGTAATGTACTATAAATCTGAACAAGACATTGAGTCCTGCATTTTTGCACATATGCACTCACAGCATCATGGGCCTTGAAAATGGCGACAAACAACGGCCAACCAAGAGACGACACGTATCGTGTGTAGTTATATGAGTTACAATCAGTTACAAAATTGTTGAGCCACCCTTGCAAAAAATGACATTTTCGTCCCCCCTTTCCCCCTTGTCAATCTTGTTTTGAAACAAGTACCTGATCAAGATGACACGCGTGACTCGGCAACTTTTCGTGGTATTGCAACTTTGATTAGGGGGAGGGGGCAAAACAGGGGCAAAAAGATTGAAATTCTGGGGGTTGGCTGAACAATTTTGTAACTGATTGTAGGTAACGTAGCTGTATTGTAGTGTGAGTATCGTGCATCTCCGTCATGGGCTAAGTCTTTTTTGGAGATTAATATTTTAGATTTGAGATTGTAGTTGTCATTGTTATTGATATAGTTATTGCTATTCCTTACTAGGATAAACAATGCAACTAGACTTGATCATGGTTGAGTGGCATGCTCCATGAGTCCCCTCCAAGGGTGCTTTGGTTTTCAGGAGGTAAGCGTTGGTAAAAGTTATTTTTATATTTTTACTTACCTTCTGATGATCAGTAATATGATAACAAGAATGATAATACAAAGAAATGCACTTCCAGCTATGATGCTTGATATCAGTATGTATCTATCTATTACTGCGTCAGCGTTCTTCCCAGACGAAGACGGCGGACTTTCAACGACTTTCGTGATCTGAATGTTTTGTGTGCTACTTCTGGGTGCTGAAATCACCTAGGAAAAATGTTATAATCTACTATTCAACGTATTCTGTTTGGTGCTTTCATATTTAGTACTTCATAAATGTAATACCATAAAAGCTCTATTAAGCTCCCAGGGGCTTTATTTAATTTTGGACACTCCAGAAGGGGGCTCAATAGAATGGATAGCTTAAATCAATGATAAGAATATATTTAGTAGCTTTTCAGTTATTGCACCCCCATATTTTGCGGTATCAACATAAAACTTTGCTGGTCCTATACATATATTCTACACACTTTTTCCTCCAAACCATATCAAGATGAAGATGCTAGCTTGCTTAGCTAAATATTTGAAAAATATTTGGTAAATTCTGGAATTTGATAGAAGTGGGGGGGGGCTTAGTAGAGAAGGGGGGCTTATTTCAAATTCTGACTCAGAGGGGAGGGCCTTATTAGAGAGGTTGACTTAACAGAGAGAAGGGCTTAATAGAGCTTTTACGGCATGCACGGATCGATGAAAGATTATTTGATAGAAAAGGATCAATGTGATGTTTTTTGCTTCAAGGGAAATAATTTAACCATGGTTCATTTCAAAGCATGCAAGACTAGCTGGAAATGATTCATATCGAGGTAAGCCAAAGAAGATTTGTTATATCTAATTCAACTCTGGACATTTGCCGTAACTTGGACTTGATAAAAATGTGAATTCTTTTTATTATGAATACATAATTTTCAATTCAGACCAGATCATGTAGGGTAGTTTTTATCAAACCCAGTCAGATTAATTTCGTGCAACTATGATCATGTTATTGCTGATAGGATTTTTTTGTCTGTTTTGAATTATTGTGAGATGAAGAATTGTTGTAAGGTCGCTTATAATTTGAGAACGATCTGACCGACTTCACGAACTAAATTTCCTTCGCTAATTTTTTATTAGCTACACAGGCATTATCAGTTTATGGAAACCTGATAAAAAGTTTGAGAGCCACAGGCTTTTAAACATCTTAACATTTATTGACTCCCCGGTAGTCAGACTAAGTTCTGATTAAGTCTGTTTAATAACGTACAGTGAGCTCAAGTTGGATCATTGGAAATGTAGACACAATTTGGGTGTTGATCGTGTCCACAATACCCGGCCTAAATTATCTTTAATGATTAAATGTATTTCGTTACCTTGCTTGTCTTCAATTCACTGTTTATCTCCTCGTTCTTGTCTGGGAGCACATCTGCCTGCTATCAACGGTTCTGCATCAACGGTATTTTGAACTGCGCTGCGGTTCGAAAGGAACTAGTTCTCAGGTCACGGCTTTCGAATCGCAGCGCAGTTCACAACATTTAGGCCATATGCAGAACCGTTGATAACAGGCTGATGTGCTCCCAGACAAGAACGAGAAGATAAACAGTGAATTGAAGACAGGCAAGGTAACGAAATACATTTAATCATTAAAGATAATTTAGGCCAGGTATTGTGGACACGATCAACACCTAAATTGTGTCTACATTTCCCATGGTCGAGCCAGGCAGAACGTAACAAGTCAGAGTGGACCAGTATTGATCAGGTTTGATCAGACTGAGTCATATCAAGCAGAGAGTAGGTCAAGTCAACCCCAGGCAATTCTCGCCGGGCCAAGTGATATAAAGGTAAGTTCAATTTGTGTTAGATCAAGACACATCTTTTTCTGAGTGAGCTGAGCACCACATTTTGATAAAGTTTGCAGGGAAAAACTTTAAAAACATTATATAGCGTTTAGTTTATTAGGCTGCGCGTTTCAGACTTAAGCCTTTATCAAGCAGTGCAGTGTATGCATCATGTAAATGTTTGGATGCACTTAAATATCTTGAGGAATTGCTACACCATTGTCGTAAACACGAACAACCCAAGTAATAACTTACAGTGCTTGCATTGAAAATGAGAAATCCAGTTGTAGTCCGTTGTATGTTTACAACAGAGTGACTTTGCTGAAGATCAATCACCTCTATCGAAGTCTTTACAGTTTTTTCACTTCGGCTGCTTGCTTGCCTTGTTATTTTGTCGTTTGTTACACTTGCTATTGATGTCCAAGGCCGGTTGATTTCAGAATTTACTGTAGTGCGTTCTTCCGTCGTCTTTCTCATTGACACGACAGTAGAATTTACCACCACATATTCAGATAACATGCTTGTTGTTGTGTACTTACTATCCAGTTTGAATATTGTTGTTAGTATTTGTTTAGTTGCAGAGACAGCATTGCTTGCATTGTGTAATGTGTACCAAGGAAGTTGATATGATTGGCTGGAGATGACTGTGGAAACAGCTTTACTTGAGTTGCATTTATAGTTTAAATCAGGGACTTTTCCAACTAGAAATAGAATTAGTTACACAAAATTTAGGGCCAAAATAGGACAATCCTTTGCAGATTTTATCAGAAGTCTACAACACTCCTTTGTTGGTTTCAGAACAATCTACCGGGACTTTCTTACTTCTTTCTCTCCGCTTATAAATTTTGAGCTTCCTGAAATTTGGAAATTTCGAAAATTCACTTCTGAATGAACGTGAAGACTAAAAGTGCATTTTATTCTTATAATTCTTGCATTGTTGTTCAAAATCTTTGCATCGAAGGCACCTTGTGCATTTCACTTGATTATAGGAACTTTCTTCATGCCCACTTTTTCTGCCTTTCTGGAACCGAGAATACGTCATTATTCCCAGTTAAATGAATTCAAAGGTACCAAATGGCAATTTTGTGGAAGGCACGGACAAAGCCAATTCAAATCAGCAACATTTTACAAAGATGCTACCGATCGTAAGATTTACTTTTTAATCATCTGCGTCCAGAACAGGATTAAATTTAAAAGTGCTAACTATCTCTCCCCTGAAAAGGTGAATTCATGTGATGAGTAGATGGGAAATCTTATTTTGAGCCTTAATTCAACTGAAAAATCTTCATGTTGATACTGATTGAGAACAATTGATTCTCAATGATTTTCCATGGGTATGGGAAGCGTGGAAGGTGTCATTAGATTATTTATCATTGTAAAGAATCACAACTGTCAGCATGGGTTGCGGGAAACTAAGTAATTGTTAAAGATGTAAACGCAAATATACCTGTGTCTTGATCGTAGTTTCTTCTGCCTTTCTTCGCTTTCCTTTGCTTCCCTGCCTCAGCTCAGCCCATTGATTTAAGTCTGCTGTGGCCTAATTCAGTTTCTCTGCAAAATCGAGGCTGCCCTCGTTTGCGGTTTTCTGATACCACAAACTAGGGCAGCTGCTTTTGCAGAGAAACTGAATTAGACCATTGCAGAATTGAATCAACAGGGTTGAGCTGAGGCAGGGAAGCAAGGAAATGTCAAGAAAGGCAGAAGAAACCACGATAAAGACACAAGTATGTTTTCGTTTGCGTTTTTATCAATTACTCCGTTTCCTGTGACCCATGCTATCAGGCCTACCTGTGTGTGTTTTGTTCTGTTTCGATATTCTTCGTTGTCCAGTCGATTTAGCATTTTTAGTCTGCTGCTAGTCGTTTTCCACTCCACATCTCAAATAGACACATTGTTTTAAGTAAAGTTGTTTTATGTTGTTCTATCGATGAGGCTCTCTTCTTCTCTCGCTCCGTCGTGCTCGTTCCGCACTCTCCTCATTGAAGTAGCTTTACAGATCAAACAACATACAACAACTTTATTATTTAAAACAATAAGGCCATTTGAAATATGGAGAAGAAAGGAACTAGCATCAGACTGATAATGCAAAATCATGGCTAAATCGACAAGACAATGGAGAATATCGAAAGAGAGCAAAACACACAAAGGTAGGCTTGACATTTCGGATTCTTTACAACGCTGACTAATCCAATAACATTTTCCAAGTTTCCCAACACCCGTGGATTGTCAAAGAAAGTCTTCTAGATCTGTAACATGATAAAGGATTTGTGCTTTTTTAGGTATTTTCGATAGTTTGCAATAATTTTCTTTGAATATCTATAATGGCTTACCTATTGTTAAAGCATTTTTATTTCGGAAAAAGTTTCTGTAAATTTTTGACAAAAGGATTAGAATCATATAGGTTCTAAGTCATTGCATGGGTGTTGGGAAAAGTGGAAGTTCCTATTAGATTAATCATCGTTGTAAAGAATAAGAACTGTCAGGCCTACCTTGTGTGTTCTCTGGTTTTCCATCCTCTGCGTTGTCCCATCGATTTGATATCATCCTCATCTTGGCTGGCCTAACAAATAACATGGCCTATCTTTTTTTCAGGAGAACGAGAGCACAGCCTCAGTTCGGCATGTGAGCTCCTTCAATGAGAGTGCGGAGCTCACAGACCGAACTGAGGCTGTGCTCTCGTGCTCTTGAAAACAAGATAGGCCATGTTACTTGTTAGGCCAGCCAAGATGAGGATGATACCAAATCGATGGGACAACGGAGAGAATGAAAAAACAGAGAACACGCAAGGTAGGCCTGACAGTTCTTATTCTTTACAACGGTAATTAATCTAATAGGAACTTCCACTTTTCTCAACACCCATGGTCATTTGAGGAAAACTGATAGAGTTTTCAAGAAACCATAATTTCTACAGATTCATAACATGACGATTCGATGACTTGGTAATTTCATGACATAACAACCTCAGAACAAGTTGCAACACAAAATAGCTGTCATTTTCAAGATGATCAAGGTTTCAAACGCTTACGGTAGACAATTTTATAAGTACCTAAATTGCCAAAAAAAGTCGTTTCATCTAAAGAAGATGAAATACATTGGTAACACCTCAAAGATCTGAGCCATACGCTGCGAGAAAGTACCTTCGTGCATTGCATAAATGAATCTATGCGTTACCTTCGCGTTCTCCAGAAATTTTCATAATGAGGCAGGAAGTAGTTGTAGTGCTCTGTACTTGTTGTCGTTTGACTTTGCAGTCAACCGTTATCGATAGAAGTAAGCCTAGGAAGCGCTTATCAAAGCATTCTTTACCATTTATCTGCAACGATAATAGAAAGGAAAGGGGGTGACAGGGTAGTGTTGCTATGTCATCAGAGGGGATGGTACCTGGTACAACATTTTGCAAGAAACTGGTGCCAAAAATAGGGGTACCGACCAGTACCAAGCCCATGTGAGTGGACCAATAAAAATTTCGGTGATGGCTGCTTCTTGGAATTCCTAGAACAAGTTTTAGCTTTTAACAGTGCAGACAGTGACAAGGATGAGACGGTGACATGTTCTGTAGGAGTAGATTGGTCTTCTTGCCCAGTGGTTTCACTAGGAAATGGCGTAAGCTCCTTCCTCTAAAATTGGCGGTATCAATACCTTCAATTTTGGCGGAACCCGGTACCTTATGAGTTTGTACCGGTACCAAAGACTTTCCTACTCTGGGTACCAGAGCCTCAAAAAAATTAAAAGAAGAAAGAAAAATTTTTCTTTCTTCTTTCGCTTTTTGAGGCTCTGGCACCCAGGGTAAGACTCCCCCTGTCACCCTCGCAAGGAATGTTCATTGCAACCAAAAATTGAACTCTTGAAAGGGTGTTCACTACCATTAACCTGTTACGGAGCTTGGGATTGGATTCTTTGCATTCAGTTCGAAATTTACTTTTTTACCTAGAAGCACAGGCTAACTTTTTACGGACTGTTACCGATAAGGATAAACTAGGAACTTGGGAGAATGTTTGTAGTACAGTAACCTCCCGCGTGTAAGAACCTACCTTTTTGAGAGCCAGGCTGAAATTGGTTCTTATTTAAAAGATACTAAGATCAATTTCAAGGTATAAAGGTTCTTATTTGAAGGGTACCTCGTGTTGTCCCCTTGAGAGTCTCACAAAGATGTCCATCCCTATCATTTGTTTAGAAGCGTTCTTATGGACATATAACAAGTAATTGGCGAGGAGAAAAAATCTTTCAAACCCAACTGGGACCACAATGACCTTGATAACAGCAATCAAATATCAACTTTGCTACCCCTGCAATAAGAACCTATGTTTCATCAAACTGAAACAGGTCCTTAATTGCAAGGTACATGATTTAGGGAAAACAGCATCTAGGCTCTTATTTTGGTAGGTTGTTATATGCGGGGATTTACTGTACTGTGGTTTTCGAATACAGTAAAACCAAAATATATGAAACTCATTTTTTGGATAAAGCTGAACAGTTTCTTCTATTTTGTTGTTCAAAATAATTCTTACGTTTTGATACATAAAATTAAACATATCAGCCTGCAGTTTCTTACGAGTATCTTATGCGCGGTCTTTCACTTTAGCTGAAGAAAGGAATGTTTTTTTCCTACAAACCATTAAATGATTTCTCAGCATTTTGAATTCGCTATCTGGATTGGCAGGTAACATCTTCCAGCCTTTGTCTTCGTATATCATGTTAGTGATTTTGCAACTGTCAGCCTTCACACATGACGATTTCGTGCAGTGGTAGATGTTCAGACCAGAACGCAGATTTTTGATAGATGACATAGTGACAGGTACAAAACTCCATGGTGGTGTCTCACTTGTTTGTGCCATAATTTTGCAACCTAAAGATCAAAATTAGAGGCTTTGTGCAAGGTTAAAAGCTTACAATTGCAAAAACCAAAAAAGTAAAAAATATCCCATTCAAATCGAAGTTGCACACGCGCCATAAACAATTTATAGCCAAGAAACGATGCCGTGTCTGAATTTCTCCCTTATTCTATTTATATGCAATGTGAAGGTGAAGATGAAGGATCAGTAGCGGTTTTTGGCAAAGCGCTGGGATTGCAGAAGTAGCGAAGCGCTAATTGAGTCCGCAACCCCTTCTCATGACGTTCAAGTGGTTGGGGCCCTACCGGTTACCGGTTATTGCATTTGCAAAAAGCAAAAAGATAAAAACATCCCATTCAAATCGAAGTTGCACACTCACCATAAACAATTGATAGCAAAAGAAACAATGCCATATCGGCATCTCTTGTTTGTTCTATTCATGTACAAGGTGGAGGTGAAGGTGAAGGTGAAGGATCAGTAGTGATTTTTAGCGCCAACCACTGTGATTTCCGAAGTAGCGAAGCTCTAATTGAGTCCGCAAACACTTGTCATGACGCTCCAGTGGTGGGGCCCTACCAGGTATCGAACCCACTCCGCCTGACTGTTCTGACTGCAAAGTCAGATGAATACACCACCGCGCCAAAAATTTAAATCCATCCTGTTTGCCTGTTTGCCATTGCATAGTAGCTTTAAGACCAGATGTTACCTCGTCTTAACTTTGTGTTTATATTTCGTTTCGATTAGCATGGCGTGTGCCTAATACAGCTACAATGTTAAAAACTTTTGTCACAGAGGCCTTACGGAGAACATTGAGGTTATTAGAAGTATAGAAGGTGTCTTAAATCCTATAGATAGGCTATAACCAAGCCTTCCAGCCAACTTTAGAAAATATACCTGCAACTTCGCTGAAAAGGAGCTCTGAAATTTGCTCCGAATCGATGCAGCTAATTTTCAACGTAATTTTCAACGATTTTTAATGCGGTTTTCAAAACCGTTCTTTTGCGAAGGCGCACTAAGAGACAGAAATACAAGGGATCTCTATTCGAACAACTTGAGAGCGGTTGGGCCTAACTACGCTCAGTTGAAGAAGAAACAGAACAGAAAACAAGACAACAAACAAGACACAGGGATCAAAACAAGGTACATAAATAATCAGTCAAAACATCCGTGTCCTAACATGCTTGATAGGTCTTTTCAACTGCTCATATCCTTACCTTGCATGTTCATTAATTCTGCACTCCCCCGCGAAACAATTTCTTTAAGGCGTTGTAACCATCTGCCTCTCCCTTATCCCGTCGGACAAGGCCTACTAATGCTACTTAGGTTTCCTGACTGTTTCCGCAAGACGCTTTTTACAAACTCCTTCATTCCTGCGAATCCATGCTGCCTCAGGAAACTATGATTAGGTCGTTACAACAATGGATTACTGTGAGAGATCTATTCAACTACAGAATTAACTATTTTCAGTAGCAATTTCGGTGAATTTATTGCTTCGTTTTACTTGTACCTAGACATCGGAAGTAATAACTTCTCGAGGATAAACATGCATCTATTGACAGGAAAAACAAAGCACTTGAGATACACTCAAAAGGCAAGATGGTGCTGTGTTGTTGAGAGAGAGAGAAGGGATGTCGTTTCACGATCAATTCAAGACAACCTCGTCCCCAAGGCCTTTCGTCATGCAGGGACGGAGACGGAAAGGTCCTGGGATCGGCTGGTCACATAAGCAGTCTGATTGGCTGTTGCTTTTCGCATAAATTCAGCTCAATTCAATTCAATTCAATTTTTTAACAGTTTGTTGTAATAATTCTAGCGTCCGATTTTGGGCGAACAATTGAAGTGACAAATAAGTTTCTCTCAACTCGCAAACTTGAAGCTATCTTAAATTGGCAGTCCATGAATAGAAGTCAACTCTGACCAAAATACAATTTGTGCTTGTTGGAAATGTGACTGAGACAAAGCGAATGGAAAACTAGTCTGCGGTGGCGCTACGGGGGAGGAAAAATTGAAGGGAAAGTTTTCATGTTTACACTGACCAATTAATTGAATGCAACAAATGCAACAAATTGAATCCAATAAATTTGATAGTGCATTTCAGGCTTTTGGCTTGCAATGGAAAGACTCGTTTTAGGACATGATCGAAGCTGGTTTTGAATCTCGACATTGTGGCTGTTTAATTCCGTTTGGAGTGTGTATGCTCAGTTTCAGTTTCAGTTTCAGTTTATATTTTAAATTCCATACATACAATTCTACTAAGTTACTATACAAACAAATTACGAGACTTAAAGAAATTTAATACAATTGAATACAGTATTGATACAATTACAAATACAATTACAAATACTATCATTAAAGGAAGAAATAAAAAAGAGAATTGTATGCAGAGAACTACTTAAAGGAGGAGCCCCCTTAATAGGTAAACTAATCGAGGAGGGAGCCCCCCCCCCTAAGCTATGGCTTTGCTGGAATCACAAGTCTTAGTTTTAAAGTGTGACCTTATGTGTCCTCACCCTTGTATAGACTTAAAGTGCTCCTTACAGACTCTCGCTACACCATCTTTGCAAAGAGATTGAATGTGACTGTGTGCTTACCTTTTGTTATTTGATCTTCAGGGATGCAGCTACCATTCTGTGCTAAATATGTTGTTCCGGTGTTGCAAGTGCACTCACAACACTCAGCAGTCTTACATGCAGCAGATAGCTTCAGACATTCCTGCCAATCACAGTTTGGGTTTGTGAATGAATCCCTGTCTCCAGATGTGGCTGGCCTTGTCACATTTAACGACGAAGTAAGTCCTACCAATACTGTTACTATCATTAGAACTTTCTTCATTTCTGATGGGTTTGCAACAATCTTGCTATGCACCATCGTTTGCCTTGCGACAAATTTGCTAGTATGAACGTACAGGATGATTTAGAAGCTAAAGTTTTTGTACATCAATTTGCATAAATCACGGTCCTGTTGTAGCATCGTAATGATATGTTCCAATTCTTTTTCCAAAATTTTGGATGGTAACGCACTATTTCAGTGCTTTCATAGGATTCTCCATCGCAGCGTTTTTGGCTTTTTCCTTCACGTCTGCTAATTCTCCCTCACAGAGTTGATTTATACTTTTCTACTTGAAGCACACAGATACTTGTTTTAAGTGTTCCGTCACATTTGATCCTAATCTATGTCGTGACCAATTACCAACATGTTACCAGTCTGTTACCAATTTGCCAATTCTTGGCTATCATGCAATTTTCGTTAGATTTTAACAAATTTCTAGACGTTGTAAACAAATTTGTGGCCTGTTGACACGTTATGTTCGGCAACTAACTGTGCATCTAACAGGAAACTAACAGGAAAGCGAATTTATTAAATCTTTTTCCTTGCGACAATGTAGTAATGATGAATTACGTAAAGACATTTCCAAGATATCAACTGCTAGTGGGTTTGTTGTAAACTTGATTTCGGGTTCCACTTCTGCGACCACTCATTCTTGGCAACTTCAGGTTTCCAGTGTTTGATTTAGTGGCAGTAATCCCATTTTTTCTTTATTCTGGCAATTGTTTTGTCAACAAGCCACTGAATATATGATATAGGTCACTTTGATATTGAAGCGTAAACTCTTCAGTTCAGTAAACTCTTGATTTTATAGCAGTAATCTGCTCTTGTTTCTCCACTTTACCGCAAGTAGGAATATCTGTGATAAAACTGAACGTAGCAAAGCATAAATATTCGTTGCTTCTTCCAATCCAAACAGAGAAAGCTCTTTGTTTGGCGAATCAACTCATCTGAGATGACGCAACTTTACAACATCGTGCACCCTGCTGATTTGTGAAATTTTAGCGATACTAGTTTCAAAGCTCCACTTGTCGGCCTATCCTCTTCAAGTCAACCTCGTCTTCAGAATATTCTTTTCTATCAAAGTCTTGTGTCTGATGATCCACGTCCAGAAAACCACGCTTTATAAATTGTTATTTGCTCCTCGTTGCTTCTTTCGTAAATGTATCGTAATTGGACGTGTACTGCGTGCCCTCAATGAGGAATTATTTGCGGGCTTGCATTTAAGTTAATATCATGAAATAATGACACTTCTTTAAATATTGAAACAAGATCAAACAGCAAAGCGTTGTTTGTTTTTGTGCTAACTTCCAGCAATACTGCTTCCCATTCTGTGATATGTAGAAAATCTACTCTGCTGCGTTACGAGATTTGCCTGAACCTGGAGTAGGCAGAGAAATAGGAAGAAAATATCTAATGATGCGAGCCCTCATTTGCCAGCGATAACTTTTCCCAAATTTCTTTCTAATTATGCAACCACGTCTTTCTTTGTCATTTCGCGGTTCATATTGATGTTATGAACATGTAATTTATTCGCTGTTAGCTTAAAAATGCCTTTAAAAGTACTCCCATTGCAATCTTGTTAGTTTTAACGACAAAATCATGACGTTCTTATGATCAAGTGGTATAAACTACGCTCCAGATCTAACGCAGTCACTTCTCGCTTATGAATGTTTAACTCTGGAGATAGTCAGCCTTGTAAGCATGGGCAAGTGAATTATGCTTTCCCAGAAATTAGGTACTCCCTCACTGTTTTGTTTAATTTTTGATTTGCCACAATATCAAAAGATACATGGTCTAATGTAAATAGGACTAATAGAGCTAATACTCTAAAATAGCGGATTTAGAATTGAATGAACGGAGTAATATTAGTGGTATTTTGACAAGTTATGACAGAGGAAGAGGGAAAATGACTTTATGCGCTATCCAGGCATTTCTTTTAGATTCTACCTAGGTACTCTGCTAATATTTGCAAGTATCGTTCACCTGCACTTGTAGGTACTAGAAAAATCATCTTTTGTTATTCTGTTGGAATTTTTGAAGAAGTTAGGGGTAAATTTTGTTGATTTGGCTTATAGAGTGTCCTTACTGTGTCCTATTTGTTACATTTCCTGAAACACTTTTGGGCTGTTGCCTATGTTGAATTGGTACGGGGTGGTCGTGGGGCCACCGTTCATCTTCGGAGCTTTAAATATTTTCGATACATTTTATAGCGGGCATTTGTCATCGTGAAAAGGCACCGAGCTCAAAATCTGATTCAAACATCTTCCTTGCAGTCAGATTGAAAATGAAAAGGTTATTGCCACTTTTTCATCGCCTATTTATTGTGAGAGTGCAGTGGCTGATCTCACATCTAACATGGCCGAGGAGTGATTAATCAAACGCAGCAAAAATATGATTTTTAAATCAAATCTTTTTGTCGTGAAATACTACAGAGTTGGTGGTCTCCTGTCTTTTGAACCACTTTAAGTCGCTGGTGATTTAGACTTGCTCCAAGTCTATTCCGTGGTATATCAGCACTAAGGAACATAGTTACTTCTGCGGGGGCGTAAACAGCGAAAAGGATGCTGCGAAGGAAAAGCGAAGGAGAAGGAAATTCCTTCGCATTCGCTTTTCCTTCGCAGCGTCCTCTTCGTGGTTTACGCCCCCGGAAAAGTAACTATGTTCCTAGTGCTGATATACCACGGAATTGACTTGGAGCAAGTCTGCTGGTGATTTAACATCGTCTTCAGGTAAAATTTGATTGACACTTACGAGCTTTTAAGTAGCATCTATTAAATAAAACAAAGTAAAATACGATGTTGGTGTAATTATTTTAAGTGTGCTTGGAAAAACAAGGAAGATGCATTCAGTGACAAATGAATTTATTCAGTGACAGCAAAGTAATGTACGTGGTAAGTAATGTACGTTCCAAAAAGCGTCCCCCCCCTTGTTTTGATTCAATCCTCTAGAGATCTTCTCGCTGGAGTCTCCGCTTTATTACGACCACTTGGACATACCGATCTTTCAAACGAGTCTCTAATGCAGATTTTATTGTACGGTGATAAAGATTTTCCCGATAGTCTCAATAAAAATATACTTCTCTTAACGCTCCGCTTTATTCATGAAACTGGTCGTTTTGACTAGAATTAGATCTCAGTTATAAGCCATACTACCACCAAGTCCCTTGTAAGTAAACGTTCTTTTTTGTTGTAGAAGTAGTTATGTGTTAGCAGTTACGTGTAATTTATGTGTAATCTTTGTCTCTCAAGTCGTTACTTGCAGTGCTATGTTCGTGCTTTTTAGTTTTTTGTTGCCATTTGGTAGACGTAGTTTTTCGCTTCATGTGGTATTGTTCTTGTAGTAGGGTATAGTATTTTGTAAGTAACGTTATTAGGTAATATTTCTTGTAAGTTTTTAAGATAAACTGTGTAAAAAAAATTCAGCCCTGTTGAACAATGAAAGAAGGAAGAGTGGTAGCAGTTCTACATTCCCATGCCTTAAATCGAAAACTTTCGGACGATCTAACTTTCGAACAAAATCTTCGCACGATCAATCTTTCGGACAAAGCGAAAACTTTCGTACAATCTAACTTTCGGACAAAATCTTCGGACGATCAAACTTTCGGAACTTTCGGACAAAACGAAAACTTTCGGACGATCTAACTTTCGATAAAATTTTCGGACGATCAAACTTTCGGACAAAACGAAAGCTTTCGGACGATCAAACTTTCGGACAAAATATTCCGACGATCAAACTTTCGGACAAAATGAAAGATTTCGGACGATCAAACTTTCGGACAAAATCTTCGGACGATCAAACTTTCGGAAAAAACGAAAGCTCTTGGACGATCAATCTTTCGGACAATCGTCTGAAAGTTTATTTGTGCCAGGAGTGTGATGACCTACAAGATCGTAAACAGACTGTGTTCTGAAAACCATTTAGATAAATGCCTGTCCATATCACGTTTTTCTACGTACAATACGAGAAATTCTCAGGATCTACAGATTCCTAGATGCAGTACAGAATTTTTCAAAAAGAGTTTTCATTGTGGATCGTTGAAAGCCTTAAATGATACGCCTTCCAGAATTCATGAGTGACCGACGTTACTTTAAATCGTTTTAAACAGCAACTAAAAACGCATTTAAAGGGCTAGACTCGTGTTAAAATTCGACTTCCTGGAACAACAGCATATTAGGATTTAGGATTTTAGGCTTTTTAGGTATATAACATTTGATTCTTAGATTGTAAATTAATAAGTAAGTTTTGTATTTTATTTGCTGAAGGTTTTTTATCGTGTATAAATAATGTTAAAAATGAAATTATCGATAACGATATTTTTAGAGGCATATCGCCCTCCTTCTGCAAAGAGTTCGGAACTTTTGCAGGTTGTATCTGAGATCCCCAGTCTAGGAACCTTTTAAATCGAGAGAATTGATGAAGAATTCGATATATATGAAGGCATAAATTTTTCATTTCATTTTTTTGATATGCACATATATGTTTTGGAAGAAACTAAGACTTTGGGCCAAAACTGAAAATTTCTTAAAACTATCAGATTTTTAGTACTGAGTTTCTTGCGAGTTTCTTAAGGTTCTCTAACAATCTTCATGTTCACTACGCGCTTGCTCGAGAAAATTTCAAAACACTGTCTTTGAAGCCTGCCAAATGCTTACGAATCACTCAAGTACCTGACAAGTAGTATCATACAAGAAAAAAGTGGAAATGAAGTAACAATATGTTAAGGACTATTCTATAAAAAGAAATCGTTTCTCAAGTTATTTTCCCAGTGCTGATGTTTCTTAATTTTTTGCGATCTGAGACTTGAGTTTCTTATAAGAAGTTTCTTATTTAAAAAATACGTGTATCAGGATGCAACTATTTAAGAGCAAAGGGTTAAGAAAAATACAGAGCATTCAAAGAAGGTTGTCTGCTTTTCTTCAGGTACATTCAAAGAAGGTTGTCTGCTTTTCTTCAGGTACATTCAAAGAAGGTTGTCTGCTTTTCTTCAGGTATAAGGATGAGTGTACAAATACACAGCAGGTTTAAGAGCAACATCTTATCACTTGTTGATCAGGTCCAGATCCAAAGTCACGTTGAAACACAGTCACGACTTCATGTACGTGTCTGCAAAATTTCCAGCTACATTGTGATCCCTGCAGACCATACAACAGGCTTCAGATTGCAATGATGCTTCATTGCATGAAATTTGATGTATTTATGTCTATGTTGGGTTTGACATCGCATTTCCTCAAAAACGTCGAGGGATAACGCAGCATATTTGTTTGAAATTTGAAGGAAAGTTGTACATTTTGGACGAGCATTCAGACATGGCTTGTTAGTTAGGTAATCAATTATCTTTTAATTTTTACTGTAATTTCGTTATCGTATCTTGTCTTTTATTTCTGCTGTTGAAGGGTTACACCATAGATGAATAGTTGCTTATGCTCTTCTGCATAACATTTACTAATACAATCAATGGATTATATACCTATTGATAAGGTGGAGAGATATTTTTTCTAATTTTGATTAGGTATCGACTCTTTCCTGCTCTGCAGACTTCAATTAAAAGAACCCAAGTCACACCCCTTGACGGAAGTCAACTGATCTCTTTGTTACGAAACAGAAAAGTGCTACGTAGGCCTACCTTCGGCTTGCTAAATCCCCATATTCATAGGAATGTCGCGAGAGGAAAGAAGTAACAAACGACCTAAAAACTGAGGATCTTTGTAAACTCTGTGCCAATATTTGGCTGCCTTATATTAATTTTAGGGTGTCATTTTTGATAAGCAAGTAGACGTAAATTTTAGGATTTCATGTTTGATAAAATCACAAGTAGTCATGAAATTATGGGGTGTCATTTTTAGGAAAATAACTCTTTAGGGTACTGGTTTTGATCAAATTTCACATACTTGGTTACAACCTTGGATTTCTTTCACAATTTTAGGGCATATATTTTGAATGGCCTCTGAATTTTTGGGGTATCGCTTTCGCAAAATTTAGTAATTCTATTGTGTGATTTCGAACGTCAAAATTGCACACCCCCGTAACCCGCCTGCTGAAGTTATCCCGCCCGCCCCCCCCCCACCCGTGTTAGCTTTGCTTCACGATAATTTTGTATTTCATTTTAAAAGCTATGAAGTCCTTCTAAAATGAGATGGCACATGAAATTTGTGACATGGCAAATTTATCTTGAACAACCCTTGAAGATTTTTTTCATAGAGATGTTCACGTGGTATCATATTTAAAATATGTTGGAGATCTAGCTCCTATGCGCCTTGAAGAAGCTTTGCAAACGTGGTCGTAATTCCATTAATTATTTCACCTTACCTTCCTGGCTCCAATGCTGCCCAACGGGAAAGTTCCTGTTTTAAAGCACGTTTTGTAATCCACTGGAGATGACAATTAACGACAGGACAACCTGTGTGTGTATCAGTGTCAAAGTTCTATCATTAAAGAGCGACCATGCCCCTACACAAACTACTTCAGTCCCAGTTTTCGCTTTGTTTATTGAATTGGAAGATGGCACTCCGCTTCAAGTGGGCCTGATAATGAAACTATTTGAAAATCCGGCCATAATCGCCGTGAAACTGGCGCGACCAATGAGATTGCAGACCTCCAAGCAATATTGGCTCTGTTCAAACTGACCAATAGGATATCAACATTTCAACCTCATTCCAAGAATTAGCCTCCCTTTAGCCTCGAGGCTTCAATGATGAAACGTGTAAGGATCGCTGTCTATTGCTGTGGTGACATACGCAGAATAATTTGGCCTTTAAAAGCACGTTTCCCATGTCAAAGTGAAGGAATCTTCAAGCAGTACAGAGAAGAAGCACTCATCTTGACTCACATTGGTTTAGTTTTCTTTACAACCTCAATGAAATACAAATTTCAGGCGTTTTAGAATTGGTGAGCGGTGATCGTATAGGCTTTGGCTTCCGACATCAAAACGAGGTTCATCAATTTCTGGCTGAACTTTGATTAGTTTGATTATGAGTCGTAGTTGTAGCGATTATCAGCCTATCAAGGAGCGAAACTACGACGATTTTCATCCGTCTACCTTACCCAGTGTATATGCTTGGTATCTCCTTTGATAGGTACTGTTCTTCTTCTTATTTCTTATTTAATCACGACATCCATTCAGTATAAAAAAATATAACAAAAAATAGTATGCTTAATAATAGATATAAAAGCCAGTACTGTTCTTCCATGGATTCGTGCGAAAACATATCTTTCCTCAGCTTAGAAAATGACTTTTTAGCCCATTCTTAAACCGGGTGAGTGTGCCAGACTCTCTTATGTGTGTTGGAATAAAATTCCAAGTTTTTAGACCAGTATGTTTGAAACTTTTTCTACTGAAGTCTAGATTTAGCCTTGGGATTTGGAGATCAGTTTTATTTCTTGTATCATACTTGCTTATCGAGGATCTTTCAGCAAATTTATCGTGCAGACTCTCAGGACATATCATGTTAATTATCTTATACATCAGAACCGACCGGTCAAATTGAAACATCTGATCGATGCTAAATGTCGGTCGAATCAAAGAGTCCTTTACTTTCGATCCTTGAATGATTTCAAATGCACGATTTTGCAGTCTCTGAAGGGCTGTTATTTTAGTTTCCGATAAGCATCCCCATACTACGTCAACATAGCGAAGATGACTCTCAACAAGCGCTTTGTACACTTGAAAAAGCATTGATTGTGGGAGGATGCCCTTAAGTTTCTTCATTGCTGCGAGGCCCCCAGCAACCTTTTTCTTAACTGATTCATACTGTTCTTCCCAACCTAAAGTATCGTCAACTATCACCCCAAGATATTTTGTTTTGTCAACCTGCTTAATTCTTACTGTGCATTCTTGTCACTGATCTACTGATCAGATTTCATTTTTGCGGTTAAGCCTGGTTTTCATTAAGTCGTAATTCATCGCCGATTATCGGCGATCCCATCGCCGATGTTCTGTTTTCATATGACATTGTTGACTTGCAGCATCGGCGATGATCGCCGATGTGCTGTGGAAAACAAAATGTTTTGATTCGGAAAGTTGATCGGCGATGGTCGCCGATGATCGCCGATGCTCCAAAGACTTTGGTTTTCATAAGTCGTAATTCATTGGCGATGGTCGCCGATGAGATCGCTGATCATCGGCGATGAATTACGATTTAATGAAAACCAGGCTGTAGCTCACTATCAAAAAGCGTAGTCGTAGATCAGGGATAAATTGCTTCACTGCTATTATTATTATTATTATTATTATTATTATTATTATTATTATTATTATTATTATTATTATTATTATTATTATTATCAATTTCTTTATCGTTGGATTACAGTAAACATATAGCTAAAAGCAATAAGCTAATTAATTCCAACGTTAAAAATACAAAATACAAATATTACATAAGAAAAATAGTGGATAAAATATTTACAAGTCATCAAAATTTGTACAGGATAAAATCAATGTCTAAAAATATGTATTATAAAAAGCCCAAGTTCGGAATAAATACACGGCATAATTGGCATGGACAATTTTCTCCGTTCCATCTTTGTATCTTTGTTTTAAACTGGCAAAGGGATTGTGAATTTCGTATCGTTGGTGGTAACATTTGCCATAGCTGTGGACCTTTGAATCGGACGCTTTCTGTCCCGTTATTGACAGATCTCACTCTTGGTTGAAAAAATTCGTTATTGTTAGGCAAATTGTAGTAAGTTGTATTATCACAGAATATTTCCTGCATAAATGAAGGGTTCAGACCATTTCTAGTTTTGTACATCTCAGTCATAAGTATTTGCAAATTCTTTGCATGAATAGTAACTGCACTGTCCTTCTGTAATAGCTCACTAAAAGTAGATTCAGTATCCTTGTGAGTAATTCTTAATGCCCTTTCCTGTATTATGTTGATTTTTAGGTTGAGCTGTCTGCTGTGAAACATCCAAATTAAAGGACAGTATTGAAACTGACTGGTAATGAATGCCCTCATGAGGGCTCCTAGTTTGCTCTGATCCACGTATGGTGATATGCGTGCGAGTGCATACAGTTTATTGCTAGCCTTTTGGCACAGTTTGGAAACATGATTATCCAAGGAAAGTCTGTTATCAATTTGAACTCCAAGTAGCTTCTCTTCAGAGCTATTTACAACATCAGCATTTCAAATCCTAACAGTAACAGGATCATCACACCTCTGCCCAAGAACCAAAAGATGGCATTTATCTGCATTCAATTTCATAAAGTTGTCGGCAAACCATTCTAAGGTTACACTACAGTCAATTTCAAGCCTATGCGAAATATTGTCCAGGTTCTTATCGCAGGCATAGATTGTAGTATCATCTGCATAATTACATATATCCGAGTTTTGGATAAAGAGTAAAAGATCATTTATGTAGATGTTGAATAGCAGAGGCCCTAATACTGACCCCTGAGGAACACCACGTGTGACGCTTTTCCAAGAACTGAATGACCCATTTACTTTGACTCTTTGTTGCCTATTTGTGAGGTAATAATTGATTAGAGCCAATGCTTCACGAGAGAAACCGTGAGCATGCAACTTTGCAATTAAAAGATTATGTCTGATACAGTCAAATGCCTTGGAGAGATCCATCAATACAGCCCCTCCTTTTCCACCTTCATCAAGACTAATTTTGAATTTTTCTAAGAGCCTTACGAGAGCATGCTGGGCACTGTAACCTTTTCGAAATCCACAGAGAAGTGACGATAAGAAGGGTGTAATATAAAAAACTACCTGCTTGTCCATTAATCGTTCAACAAGCTTTGAGACGGTAGGCAGAACGTCAAATTGGCCTAAAGTTAGTCCTAGAGTTGGTTGGTCCATTATTGGGAAGAGATGTGACATCCGCGCACTTTAGTTCATCAGGAAAGGATGAATTTTCTATGCAGTCATAAAACATTTTCGTCAATGGTTCTACACATACATCAGAATTGGATTTAAGAATTTTAGGAGGAATATTTTTGTGTGTTGTGCTAATCGAGAACAGATACCAAGCAAATACACAATGGGTTAAGGTTGCTTGCTATAGAATTCAGAACTGACACTCATATGATTCCGTATTGCTTGTCACTTGACTGACTATTTTCTCTGATTTTTTTGTAGGCGAGCTTATGTACACTGGATTCTGAAACACTGCGGTCAACTACTTTTTCATCTTGAAATCTCGAGGATTTACTGTAGGCAATCAATTCCAACAAGTGATAGGGAGATTTCAAGTAACTTCTCAACATCTGCATTGAATACGGTCTTCGGCCGTGTAATATGGACTGGAATCTCGCAACGAAGGGCTTCTTCGTTATACAAATAGTCTTCTGCAGTTGCGTGACATCGCAAATTATTATGCGATTTGCCGATGGCAGCCCAGATGAATACCGTAACGTTAATGATTCATGCAACTCAGTGAAGTGTTCCGCTGGCTCTTATGACTACCGTCCAGATCAACTTTGCAGGCGATGTAAATGTATGTCACATCGTGAAACCTTTTGGACGGAGACAAAGAGCTGCGAAGCAGATAATGCATTTGGTATTGGTAAGATTCTTTTAGAATTCGTGCAGTCATCCTTACCAGTATCATCATCATCATATCATCAGCATCGTACGGTGGCCCACAAGTGTCAAGGCAAAACTTTCTCTTTTAAGACAAAACTTTCTTTCTCAAGGCAAAACTTTCTCTTTTAAGACAAAACTTTCTTTCTCAAGGCAAAACTTTCTTACTCAAGGCAAAACTTTCTTTCTCAGGGCAAACTTTCTTCGCGAGGCAAAACTCTTTCAGGAGGGAACCAAAAAGAAATCAATTCAATGTTTAGTAAGAGTTACTTTCATGGCTGTTGTTAAAAGGACCCAAGATACCAAAAGTTATCATTAGTTTATCTGGCAAACGCTACAGATACTTGGCATGAGTCCCACAGAAGATCATAGCAGACATCCTCGGGTGTTCGGTTAATCTAGTCACGTGATGCTAGAACAGTCAGGCGGACAGGGCTCGATCCAAAGAAGCCCTGCCACTTGCGTGCCACGAGATGGATGGGTTGTGAGCTTGACTAGATCATCTGCACCTTTAAGATCCTTATGCTTGGCGCTACCGTAACTTCACCTTCAGGGTAAATCTTTGTGACGTGAATCAAAGAAGAGCACATCGCCCTTGGAGATCATATCAGAATTGCGAGCCAAACAGAACTTGGTACTGATGGGCGTTACAAGCTCGAAAGGTTCGGCTGCCCAGTCTACAGACACATCAAAGGGTGACGCAGAAAGATTTAATCAAGTCCGTGACCCATCCATCATGACGCTGAAGTGACAAGGCTATCTTGGATTGAGCCCTGTCCGCCTGATTGTTCTGGCCTCAAGTCATAAGATTACCAGAACATCCGAGGACGTCTGCTACGGTCTTTTGTGGGACTCATGCCATCCATGCTTAGCGTGTGCCAGATAGAATAATGATAGCTTTGGGTACATTGGGCGCTTTTAACAACAGCCATGATGGCAGCTCTTACTCAACATTGAATTGGTTCCTAGTTGGTTCCCTCCTGTAAGAATTTTGTCTTAAGAGAGAAACTTTTGCCTTGAGAAAGAAAGTTTTGCCTTGAGAAAGAAAGTTTTGCCTTGAGAAAGAAAGTTTTGCCTTGAGAAAGAAAGTTTTGCCTCAGGAAAGACAGTTTTGTCCTGAGAAAGAAATGTTTGCCTTGGGAGAGAAAGTTTTGTCCTGAAAAGGAAAGTTTTGCCTTGAAAGAGAAAGTTTTGCCTTGAGGAAAAGAGTTTGCCTTGACACTTGTGGGCCACCGTAGCATCGGCATTATCATCATCATTACAATTACCATTACCATCATCAGCATCGTCGTCATCATCATCATCATCACCACCATCATCACCATCATCGTCATCATCATCATCATCATCATCATTATCATCATCATCATTATTACCATTACCATTACCATCATGTTCATCATCATGATCATCATTGTGATCATCATCATCATCATCATCATCATTATCATCATCATCATCATCATCATCATCATCATCATCATCATCATCATCATCATCATCATCATCATTATCATCATCATTATCATCGCGATTGTCATCGGATGTGACATCATCAAATTTCTAAATCATAAACCACAGAAGTGACAGACTTTTGCTTGAAACCATATTGTAGATATCTATAAGCTATGGTTTTCTTGGTAATCATTTCATGCTGTACCAAAAAGTTTAGAAATTACGATGGCTTTAAGTTTTCTTGAAGATTTGTCTTGTATTCTCGAAAAAGAAATAAACACTCTAGTACGGGAATACTGAAGATTTCAGAAACGTCCAACGGCAGAATTATTGCAAAATAGCTCTAGTTTCTTTGAACCTATTCTGTTCAAGGAAATAGGTCACTGAATTTTACACTCACCTTTTCGAAGATTTGGAGCCTTTTGCCAATGAAAGAATTTTCAAAATTGGCTGTATAATAGAACTTTCGTAGTTTTACAAGCAGGAACACTTTTTGGGACATCAGTGATATTCCTGACGAAGCTCTTTCCTTTTCAGGCAAATGGTTGACGTTAGAAGGTAATGAAGCCGAAACAGTCAGTGTTATTTCTTCGAAAGCATTGAGACATGGTATCAAGATATTAGGATGTATTTCACCGTCAAAACCGTGCAAGTCTCTCGCTACTCAATGTGAAATCCAAGCAAACGCGACGTTGTATGACAACGGCGGACGCAAGTCCCTATGGCCAACGGAATTTGATGTTGACTTTGAGATTATCGAAAACAAAGGGACTAGTGATTCATTGAAGGTAAAGATATTATCTTCAAATATGATAACTTGTTGGCTGTCTTAACCTAAGTGTATAAATGATTCGTGAAATCTAAACTTAAGGCCATAAAACATTGTAAATCTATCCTTGAAGGTGTTGTGGCGCAGTGGTGTAATCATCTCTGACTTTGACGTCAGAGCAGTCAGGTGGAATGGGTTCGATACCCGGTAGGACCCCACCACTTAAGCGTCATGACAAGGGGCAGTGGATTCGATTAGGTCTGCTCTATTTCTGTAATCCCAGCGCTTGGCGCTGAAAAACGCAACTTCACCTTCACCTTGAGATATGTTTGAGATTTTTCTCAACTGTTCAAATTCCCCAATGATAATGTGCGTTTTTCTCTTACGTTTACCACTTGGAAGATTGATAAGCACAGTGAATTTAATCTGGTAGCCATGTGTACTTTTTCAGATTGCTTCAAAACCAGGTTTACCTGAAAAGAGTCCAATTTTTCTAACTTTCATATCAATCAAAACGATAACCTTAGCCTCGAAAAATGATTTGATCCTTGATCTTATTTTAAAATAAAACAAAAGTTCAATCAAATTGTGATGATGTTTTATATAGGAAAGCCAGCACCTTCAATACCTTGAGGTGATAAAAATTTGCATTTTTAACGCATTTACATTCTCTTATCTTCAGTGGCATGTTAAAGATTGTGATTCAAACAAGTATGATGGCTTGTTGATAAGACTTGGAATTTCATGTAGCATTAGAGACGAAGAAGTGAATACATCATTTATCGCCTTTAAAATTCCTGGCAAATTTAAAGGTAAGATCGCGCATAATATAGCTGAGCACGAGGCTCTCAAGTCTTCAAAAACATCGTTCATTCAGTGGGTGGAAATTCTGTTACTTAGTTTCTTTGATTTTCTTTGAACTGAATTGCTTGAAAGGAACTCATCGTGCCTTGCTGTAAATCTGCCATGGCATTCTGTCCATATCTTGATTCTTGCTAGAACGATTTTTACCACATATCTTGCATGTTCAAGCTTAAGACTTTGCGATAGTGTTTAATTTTTGTTGAAAGAGTTCATTGAAAATTTTGAGACAACCGAAATTTTTATAAATCTCAAACCAATTTAAGAAAAATGATACACTCTTCAAGAACATCACACTTCGTGAAGATGTGCGACATGATGGCAAGCAGACACCTGTCATTCGCCTGGTTTTACATTTAGAAATTCGATGACGTCATAGCCTAAACTATAATAAATTCTTTTAATCGTTTTTGAAATTAATCAACATATCTAAGAATAGTACTTTTAGCTATTCTAAAAAAGAATCTGGATCGAACTATATTTCATCACATTTTGTAGGATTTTCGAATGTGCACAGTAGTGATAGAAGCTCTAACGCCACTCAGTCGAACCTCGTGTATAAAAATGCATGAAAATAACGCTCGATCCAGGCTCTTTTGCATAATTAAAAGGTCTATTCCCACGGCAGATTTATAGAAGCATGCTATATTTCTATCATTTGATTCAACCGTTTGATTGAAAGAAGAATGCAGAAGAATAAGAATAAGAAGAAGAACAACATTGACAGAAGTTGACATCCATCAAATTGTGAGTTCGTCGTAGTTAATAAAGAAGAAAACCTCTAACGGAGGAGAAACCTCTTTGAGAAGAAATCAGAAAATTCTGTCCCCAAGCTGAATAGTCATAGCCGTTGCTGTCCGTGGTGTGGTAGCTTACTTGCAGTATCATAAAGCTGTTTGTAAGTAGCGTCAGTAGTATCTCGTATTGTAAATTGAATAGATGAAAAGTTTATGTTCTTTCGATAGTTGGCACAGATCCTTCTACCAGAGGAAAATGCAAACCACCACCAACAAAGGCCCTTCCTCCGACGACATCACAAAGAATTCAAACTTCAAATGGAACGCCTGCAACCATAACAACAACGATAACAATGACGACAACCAATGTTACAACTACCGTGTCAACGACAACAGCAAAAATAGCAACTGAAGAATCGAATTCAAACACAACTGCAGCAACAATGATTGCCAATTCGACTAGTTTGTCACATGGCAGCACAACCTTTTCTCCTGATACAACGACAAACAGAACAACAGCAGCAATAACAACAACAAAAACAATTGGGCCAACAATAAAGTCTACAGTTAAATATGATCGGAGCACCATATTGGTAAGATTAGTTCTTTACCCATTAGTGTTTCGTCTGCTGAAAAGTTCAATGGAGCCCACTACCGAAAACCTAACAGGCAACCCCTGCTATATCCTCGCTCCCGTGGTCTTCTTACGTCATACACTTATCTCGTTCTTGAGTATCTCCGAGCTTAACCTGGTGCAATAGACCCATTTCACAATCACATTCAGTTTAAGGCAAAAGATGTGATTCCCTGTCCATCGAGAAAACTACATCGTATTATTACGTTGCAAATACACGTATAAAACAATTTCATGCGTTGCTTGGAGCAATGCACCCTTTTGAGATCTCGATCCACATTAAATCGAGGCAAGTGATGTTCCCGGAAGAATTTCAAAAGAACTGACGTCATTGTGAAAGGGTTCTATTAGCCATATCTAACCAATCACATGCAATGCTCTTTTCAAAATCGCTGCTTTATTCATTTTAATCCTAAATGTAGCTAGCGTACAACAGCTCTGCAGAAGCCTTCATGGCAGGGCAATGTAGGCAACTTATATATTCATCTTTATAAATAGTACCTTATTCGCTGTCAGTTTTGTCCTGTTACGTTGTTCCCGCTTTGAGTCCAGAATGATGAGGGTGAAGTTGCGGTTTTCAGCGCCTAGCGCTGGGATCGCAGAAATAGCTAAGGGCTAATCGAGTCCGCAACCCCTTGTCATGACGCTCAAGAGGTGCTGGTGGGATCTGAACCCCGTCCGCGCCGTCCGAGCCGTCCGCCTGACGGTTCTGGCTGCAAAGTCAGTGGATTACAACACGGTGCCACAACACCTTCATTTACACAACACCTTCACCAGAATTTTAAGCAAGGTACCCATTGCTAACTTGATATCCTTTTCATCATCTTTTTGTAGACTCCTACCGGCAGCCCTGCTACCAAAATTACCAGTGTGAGTTCATTTGTTGTTACAACCACTGCAGTAAAAGTTAACTCGACCGTTCCTGGTCCCAAAGCCAAACCAATGATGAGAAGCTCAAAGAAGATCATCATAATAACTGCTAGCGTTTCATCTGCTGCTTTACTGATTATTGTAATTATCATTGTGGTGGTTGTTAGTTCCATGAGCAAAAGGTACGCAGTTACTCAGATTACTGAACAGTTATTGGTTTTCTTTTCTCATTCATATAAAGTGTTAAGGCTGGTTTCATATAGCTGTTACATGCCGTAAGGCTGCCTGCGGCTGCTTTCTGCCATCTTCCATCCTCCATGCATCGCAGGCAATTATTTCTAATGGAAACATTTTCTTACGGATCTGCAGGCACGTTTTAGGACCGCCGTTAGGCTGCCATAAAAGCCGGTAGAAAGTTGAACTTGTTCAACTTTTCCCAGCTCTTACGGTGAAGGTGTAGGTGAGGTTGTGTTTTTCAGTGCCAAGCGCTGAGATCGCAGAAATAGAACAGACCTAATCAAGCCCTATCAAGCTAAATTTGATTCTGTTTTCAATAATCTGTTGGCTGGAAGTATTTCTAGCTATCTAAAGCTAACTAAAGCACAACAACGTGCCGCATTTAGGCATGGGACTCACAGTTTAACGCCTCTTCCGAAGGACAGCGAGTCGGGTTACGAGGTTAGGCCTCCGAGAGGTCACCTATCTGGAGTTTGGCGTCACACGACAGAGCTTACCTTAGTCACCTGACATTGACGTAAACTGCATAGACCGCTCTTCCTCTCTTCCCACTTTCATTCAAATCCATTAAGCACTCTTGGCACTACCAATTTTTGGGACATTTCTATGTCTCACCCAGTAAACCCTAAACAAGCTTTTGTCACTCGCACCGTTGCAGGATAGGAATTCCGTTTATGCGTATTACATATGAGCTAAATTACATATGCAGGTGAGCTAAATGTTATTTATTCTGTCTGCCTTTTATCCCACTTTGTTAATTGTAGGAGACGTTTCTCATCAGTTCACAGTGTAAAACGCCTTGAAGATCGAAAAGGTATACCAATCTACTGCAGAGCAGAATTTAATCATCAAATATAATTTGAATCAGTGTAATGTTTCTTTGCAAACCTAAGGTACCATTTCCACGCCAGGAAAAACTATTTGTCACCTAAAATAGGGGAAACTCCCCGTTTTAACGTATCAGCAAAAGCCGATAAACTGTCTGACTCATTGAGAGCAATTATTTTTTATGATTCATCAAATACCTTTGACATTAGTACCACATTGCTCAAATCTTTGGAAAGGTAGGGATAAGATTATGTTATATTTTCCTTGAATTGCATTGCTTGGGAGCAACTTTGGATGGAAATTTCTCCATTGAAATCTTTGCATAACTTGATTATATTTCCAAATAGTGGTGTTCTTACTTTTGTTGAAAGAGTTAATGTAAACGTTTGAAGCTACGAAATGATCATAAATCCTAAATCCCCCCGGGGGGGTACATGATTTGCGAATGGACCGGGGTCTGCCGCCCGGTTTTCAGAAAGCTACCCACTCCTAATTACCGACAGTTGCCATCATACCCACTTTTATGATGAATGTTGGCGGAAAACCACTCACTTTTGACAATGTTTTGCCAATTTCTGGAAAACCCACCCATGTTTAAGGAATATCTACCGAAAAAGGGACCCTTGTTTAGAGAATTTTGGACCCAAAAACCCACCCCTATCGGCGCCACATACCCGTACCCTCAACATGTTATGCTACCCCCCCCCCAGGCCTAAATCCAATAGACAAAAACCCGATGCACTCTTCAAGAAAATAATGGTTGACGAAGGTCTACAATATGGTGGCAAGAGGAAATCTGTCTCTCTCTATGCACAACTATAGGTAACTACATCTAACATTCAGAAGGATGGAACATTAGCAATGGCTTCATCCTAAATGTTATGATAAATGATTTGACCATTTTGATAATAATTAAGGTATTATAAAACTTCTTCAACAGATTTATAACAAAGTACGCCAGGTTCTTTTCAAGCCATTTGATTTGAAGAAAATGGGGTGGAAATTAAAACCAAACCACCTTTTCAAAGATCTGAGCTCTAACTGATACTGTCATGTTCTGGTGAAACAACCAATTATTTCCGTTTTTCTAATTCTTCATAAAATACTACTACATATTCTTGACCGCTAAATGCTGCAACGAAATTGATTTTGCTTCAGGGCGTGCAAAAATAAAGTATGCACTCTTGCTAGGCCACGGTAAATCGTATACTAGACCAATTTTTTGAAGATTTATGAGTTAGTCTTTAGCTACGATCCTCAATTAGATGCTAGTATTTTTGTAAAATTTTATAAGATAATTTTTTATAATTTTCGATTCCAATATACCCTGAAAATGGTCAAAAAACATTGATCAAATTTTTTATGACTCAACACGAACGCGCAAGGGGAGAACGTTTTCGTGGTGACTTGAGAATTTAGAAATGGATCAGTTATAATCAAATGAACGAATCAAATGGATGGGATGTAAAAATGCACTTGTGATACAAGAAATCTATTTCCTTCTGACATTTCATTGAATTCATACTTCATGCAGGAACTGCGTCCTTGTTTCAAGAAGGATAAAGGACAAGCAGCAGTGAAGCGACATGTTGAGGTCAAACAAGCATAGAGTTTTGACCAATTTTTAAATCCCTAAATTACCACAAAAGAGTTCTTTCTTTGTTCATAATTTGGTCAACGTTTTTTTAATGCTGTCAATGTTTTCGAAAGAGGAAATTTTAAGCAGCTTGCTTATAGTTCCATAAATAGGAGAATAAAAATGTGCAAACAATACTAGCAGCTAATTGAGCATCTTAGCTAATGATTAATTCATAATCTTTCAAAGTCAGTCCAGTAACCGTTTTACCGAGGCCTGTCAAAACAGCATCGTTTATTTTGGCGTACTCGGTATATTTTTGATAAATTATGACAGTGAACTACTTCGGCATTGAACTCAGATCTACGAACCCATCTGCACGTTAGAAATTTGCAGATAAAGCTTTCTTGGTTCCTCTACTAATAACTGATAAGCTATTTCTTTGTTGCAGCCAATCGGATTTCTGATCATTTTCCATCAGAGGTAAGTACTACACTTGGTGAAACTAACGTTGCTTGCTTTGTCGAGAATTCATTCCACGTTCTCTCTGTGCTCGTTGCTGAATAAAGCGTAAAGGTATTGCAAATGAGCAGGTGCTGTGTGAACAGGAGGCTGATCTGTCACACTTTTGTTACGGATCTAATCTTCTACCAGGGCTTTGTAAAACGGGGTCTTAAATTGCCGTTATTTTGGATCTGCCTTTCTTTCAGCTTGATTAGTAGCCTTGCTGCCAATATTTCGTCTGTTGATAAAGGCCAATTTCTGTGGATGATTTCTAGGACAATAGTCCTGGAAATTTGCAGCGAAAGTACCCTTTTAATCTCCACTTGTGTTTCTTCGCCACAAATACGCTTTCCAAAATGTCAAAAATTTGAGCGGGGCAGCTGAAGGCCAACAATTCTATTGGCCAAATATCCAGGGAACGCAATCGTCGGACAAAAATTAGAAACCAATTATACTTTTCGCCTTGCGATTTTTTTTCAATGCGGTGATCAGAAATGTGCTATTGCGCATGTCTTGGCAGGAATGTTTCAGACGATAATCAGGAAAGTCATCTACTGTAGATCGGTCCCAGCAGGCAATGCTTGAAACGTCTATCGTAATTCAATTCGCATCACAGTGCTTATCTTTTACCTCATTCAAATGTCAGCGTCGTACAGTTGCACTTCATGCCACTACAAGAATTTTTTAAGGTCTTCAAGTGCTAATTTTATTGTTTTCAGCGTTCATCTTCTTCAAGGGAGGAGCAGCCTGGCACTGAATACTGGACGATAGGTGCGAATGGCGAATGGATGCTCACTGGTCAGTCCCATGCTTCCTCCGCACATTCCGATCCGAATCCGGGTGAACAAGAGGAGGATATTTATGTTGATCCAAATGTGCGAAAAACCAGCTTGATTGACAAGCTATATTCAAAAGTCGGTAAGGAAAGATGGCTCTCCTTAATTGTGATACACGTGAAATTTTTATAAGTATAAAAGACTAAGAATTTGAGCCAACACTGTGAGCTTCTCAAATCACACAGACCATGATTTTCTAAATGATACCCATTTTATGAGTGACTGGTACAGATCTGAAAAAGCTTGTTTCTAATTAATTTGTTTGTTGTGCAAACTAAGTATAATTGACTCGAAATAATTGTAGCATTTACTAGAAGTGAAAATTACATTCACAATGATCAAATGATATATTTCGCATCACAATGATAGAGCTCATGTCTGAGTAGCTGATCGATAGTACATGATTTTTCTAACAAGCAACTTTGCCTTGATGTTTACATCATTTTACAGAAAGCATCATTTCTTTCATACAGGACACTATTGTATTCCGAGTTAGTTACGAGTTAGTTACGAGTTTGTTACGAGTTCCATACTAATTTTATGTTTACTTCCTGTGCCCTTGTGTACATTTCAAAATTGATTTTCCTAACCCTCTCCGATGTTTTTAGACGTTACTCAAGTACCTTCCGAATTATGCGCACTCCTGCAGAAGCGAAGCGCCTTCAAAAAATGTTGATATTCTTCTCTCTTATGTCATGAAATCCTGTATGAAGCAGGCTTGAGTAGGCTTGAACTCAATCGCTGATGATGTTGCATGAGAAAGAGCTATGTTGTTTTGTTGATGTATTACATTCTCACTATGACTTAAGCAATTATCTGATCCTATGTGGTCTAAATTCTTGTTCTTTGGAAATCCGAGCAGAACATCAGTAACTTTGATTCTTTAGTTTCACAATTTCACAAGAAGGATAGTGGTTTTCTTCAGTCTCCAACCTTAACTGGATCAATTTTACTTTTAGATTTAAATTGGATGAAACATCAAGGGGAAAATGATGATGGATACTCGAGTATCGATGATGTATCAATGTCAACAAAGGCAAGAAAATCGATCACCATGAACCCACATGAGAACAGGCTCAGCGTCACTCGCTTTACACCAATCTCAAAGCAGCCAGAAGCTACTTTAAGACTGCGCCGAGATACTCGTAACGAGATATTCGAAATGCAGAAAATTGGATTTCAAAATTCTGGATTCGACTGGCATGAATCAGATTTGAGTGGGCCCGACTCTGACATTTCAAGGACCGTTTCTGATACTTCCAACATCCTCGCTAACAATGTTGATGTTAACCCCATTTATGAGGACACTGAGATTATGTTAAATGGTAAAGTCGATGCTGAAGAAGATTATAGTGAACCTGAATATGTTGCGTATGAGCCATAAGAACCTAATTGGGATTTCATGCTTTTATGAGAACACTCAGATTATGTAAAATGGTAACGCCGACACATCGTGAACCCGAATAAGTTGCTCATGAGCCATAAGAACCTTGTTGGAGTTTCATGCGTTCTAAATTTAAGTATGATTAAGTAGCAGCAGACCAAAGACTGAAGCTTGTGGAATAACCTTAATCATATCCCTTCATTGATCTTGGAGGAAACTAAGGTCAAGTTGTTGGGAATCGCTGCAAAATATATCAATCAGTGAGCATGGTATGGTTTTTTGGTCTAATTCATAGTTTGATGGGCCTGGTTCTGGAAACTCCCGGGACAGTTCTGATGTTTCGAATGCATAAGAGGCAACATTGGTTTGAAACCTATTTTTGAGGATACAGAGACAATGGTGAATGGTAAAAACGATGCCTGTGATTAAATTGAACCGAATATGTGGCGTATGACCCATAAAGGCCCTGCTGGAATTTCATGGATTCCAGACCCAATGCATCAGTTAGAAACAGGCCAAGAAGCAAAACTTTTTCTATGTATTCTCTATCTAGAAGATACTATCATATGTCTGCAAGAGTAAGCTTCAAATTCACAAACATACTCAGTTATAGTGATTCATTCCTAGTCAGAATCCAATGAAGAATCATCAGTGGTCGAGCTTTCCAGTTCTTTTCATTTTATCTCCAAGTACGTAAACGATGTTAGCTGCTTGACTTCATTCTTTTCTTTAGCCTCCGTTGCTTTTCTTTATGTTCAAAACTATTATGGCCCCTCGATTCTAACATTCTCGCAAGAAGCTTTTCAATGGAAGAGTGTTCAAAGTTCATCAAAGTGAAACCTAATTGCGGCCGAAGGTCGCTTACTAACCTGTGTGTAGCTGAGTGAATTTGAGATTTGAGCACATACCTTGCTAATTAGTCAATTGTTAAAACAATGGCAGTCACATGCTACGACTTTATGTGATTGGTGGAAAGGAAAAATCAATAGGCTATCATTGGCCGGCCTAACAATTAGTTGGGTTGTCATTGGCTGACTCGAAGAAAAGAATGACAATAGGGCGACACAGTGACTGCGACTGATGAAGGAAATATTGCAGTGACTTTGCAGTGAAGTTGGAAAGGGGCTGGAGTTCGAGATTTCATTTCAAGTTACGAACAAATACTTAGAAATTTCCGATGTGGAAGGTGGAAGCTTTTATGGGACCTAGTAAACAACAAGAAAGATCCAAAACTTACAGAGATGCAAAGCTGTGCTCGACATCAGTGGATAACACAAGAAACCAAAACATCCTCGGAATCAAAGCTAAATTCCACAATGGTTCAATATAAGAAGCAAACTCTCCACCAAAACAGTTTGTTACGTCACAGCAACTGCAACATTCTCTCTGTAGAACGTAACAAGTTCGAAAAGGCCACCTTCGAATTTCCAAGAACTGCAAAGTCACAAACACTCGGGTACTTGCTTCGAGTTGCGTCCTAAAATCAACTTCCCCTTGCAGATTCCTTCGTTTCAACACAAGTCAATGAAAACAAATTTGAATAACAGTGTAATTCATTTCCATGGTTGCAAGGTCAAAGTACTAAAGGCAAATTGTTTGTCTCTTTCAAATGTTCGTTCCATCATTTCAAATCCTCCGCAGAGGCAATCCATTTGAAAGAGCTCTTGTAGCCAAACAGCACTTTTGGGAGACTTGTCCCAAGTTTATTTCGTCATCTGTAATAAGTCTACCTGAAAGACTTCAGGCAAGTCTACACTTCTGGGGACAATCTTTCCTGATTCGAAATCATTTTATATCCAACAATACTATGATTCAGCTACCCGGCCGCATGTTGTAATTTACAAGTTACTAGTTTTAATTGTTGGGACGCTTTCGTTGCATTTTTCTGAAACTTGTTTGTTTCTTTGCTGCAAAGTCATCGAAGTTAAGATGAAAGGTGTAGGTGAAGGTGAAGTTGCTGTTTTTAGCGCCAAGCCCTGGGATCGCAGAGATAGAGCAGACCTAATCGAGTGCGCAACCCCTTGTCATGACGCTCAATTGATGGGGTCCTACCTGGTATCGCACCCATTCCGCCTGACTGTTCCGGCTTCAAAGCCGGAGGATTGCACCATTGCGCCGCGAGGCAGCACTGAGAATATCTTTTTAAAAACGAGATGTTGCTTTCTGTAGATACAGTAGTTCAGTAAAGATTAGCATAAGGTAATGGTTAACAATATCGATGGTAAAATTCGAATGTCTTGATAGCAGTTTGCAAACAGAGTGGAAAGATATTATGCTATTGGCAATCTCAAACTATAGAATAAGGTGTGTCACGGAAAACATTTGTTTCTTTAAAGGGGCCATGAAATTTCTAGTTCTTTCCAATAGGGAGTGCAATGAACATCATTTTGGAAGAATCAAATGCACCTATTTCTTTCATAAGAAACTTGGATCGGGCCATAGTACCGAAAGTTTCTTCATTCAAATTTTGCAAATGCAAATTTTGCAGTTTAGCACTATGAGCCTCTTAATTTTTCTCTTATCTTTTACTGCATGAATTTTCAATGTAATCTCTAGTACTGCTGCATTGCTGCAGATGTGTGTTTTGAGATTCGATTGATTATATGAATAAACAATTTTCTAAGATACTCAAAATTATAAAGAACTGCTTGTAAGAAAATATAAGCTCAAGCCCCTCAGAAACTGAGAAACCTACCACCTGGACTGAAAAGCTAAGAGACTTGCGAAATTTGCAGCTTTCCTGGTTTTCCCAGGTAACTAAAAAATGTTTTGATACTGTTCAGTATTGGCAACTATTTTGATGTTTTTTTTTATTCCTTTTAATGTTATTAGCTACTTGTTTTGAGATCTTACTAAGTAATCTGGAAGCTTTTCTAGCACGAATTTGGTGACATAATTGTTCTCAAATTCGAGAAACTAGCCGCCCACCTTAGCATGGATTTTGACAGTTTTCGGAAACCTACAGGAATTTTACGCAAAATGCTCTCTGTTTTGGGTTTACCCCCCCCCCCCTCCCCCTGTTTCCAATGATACATTCAGCATTATAACGTCTCCTAAAGCCTCTGCCAAGCTGATCAAACATTTCACAAAACATTTATCAAACTTTATATTTTGATTCTGTTTCATTTTGTGAGATGGTGGTCAAACAGAGCTTGCATGGCACCGAGCATTTCATCCAACATTTGGTTTGAAACCTGTGGTCAAAAGGTACCTAATCAGTCAACGAGACGTTGCGGAGCATGCACAAAGGCATTAAAAAATGTTTGGAGAAATGTTTGTTGGAATGGTCAATATTTCACACAACAACGTAAAACAAAGTATGTTTTTGACCCAGATCAAACTTTGTGCAACCATATGTGGCATCAAATACTAAAGAAATTGTAAAAACAATTGTAATAAAAGATGTCTCACTCACGTTGTATTTCTTGTTGTATTACTGATATTCTTTTATTCTTTCAAAACAACGTTCGCAAGCATGGCCAGAGAAAGAATATCAGTAATACAAGAAGAAATATGTGAGTGGGTAATCTTTTGCAATTTTTTACAATTTTTCTTCGATATTTAATGCCACTTGTGGTCCACCACTGAGAAACAAATGTTATGAGAACAATCTAGGTGACCAAACAAGCCCAACATGTCATCAAAAATTTGTTTGTAAAATGCCAGGTGAAATGTTTGATCTGTTTGACCGGGGCTTAATACATTCTTTTGCAGTGGAATCCCAAGGAACTTTCTATTTCAGACCCATACCGGCTTAATCAAGACTTAACTGTCCTGATCAGGGTGATATTCTTGTTAGTGGAGTTCAGTGAAATGCTCCTCCCCATCCGGCGCTAACAAAAGTGCTTATCAAAGTTTCTTGGTCATTTGTTTCTTTTTTATAAAGCCTGATATTTAAATAGGGATCCTATTGTTGGGCAAATTAGTATGACCTCACGAAGTCATGACGTTTTCCAGATGCTATCTTATTGTAAACAAAGCAAGAGAAACATAACGCGTTATGTCAGGTTACTTCTCATCCTATTACGTCATAATTCAGTGATTCTTCTCACGCCGGTGATTAAAGATGAGCATTGTTTAGGACTGCTTAAATTGCCTAATTAAGATGCTCATTTTGCGCCTCATAAATGACTGCCACACATTATTTACAACTCATTACAGTGAAATTAATTTCCTCGCACTTTATTTTATTGTCGTTAGTCAGATTTTCAGGCTCAACTATAAAGATATTCCCATTCAAGTGTGCAGCCACTTACTGAGTTTCTTGTGGGTCAGCAAATCAACTGGAATCTCTGCAATCAATTCTTGATTTTCCCCGACTCAAGAAGTACCTAACAAGCACAGCAACTCGTTTGGTTTGACAAGTACTCAGGTAATTTTGATCAGGTTATGATTTTCAACCTACTTTCGACACTGATTTTAACAGTGAGGGGACAGCATTTTGCTTCCTGGTATCAGAAATTTTACCAAAAACGCTTTCTTTCGGTAAGTATGTGAAGAGAAATGAGTTTACGTGTATACATGGTTTGAAAATAGTTCTCACAAGAACGGAAAACGCATGCAGCCAAGATCGCAGAGTACTGAAATAGGCATAATGAAATTTCATCAAACATTTCCTTGGAGAGGCGTTCCAGAGCGTTCTCGCAACTTTTAGACCAGATTTGAAGCTGGATGCCATTGTGTGTGTTCCTAAAATTGCCTTTCTAGCATTAGAATGAACCTGTGTGTCACCCAGGAATGAGGATAGCAGCTCGCCTCCTGATAGTTCTGGAAAGTTTTAAGATAATCTGGTTTGCTTTTCGAATTTAACTCACGGTGGTGAGTTATTCAGTGTGACTTATTCAGGTATTTCAATCAATTCAAGTATAACGAAAGGGGGAATGCTCAAACAATGTCGAAAGCGAAATGGGAGGCAGCTACAAAAATGTAGATGGGTGAGAGAACTGAAAGGATTTATACTCGACACACTGACTTCCAGGCATCGGAAGGGACAAGCTTTAAAAAGAGGAGGGGGAGTGGCGCAAAAATGACGCGGGGAGCGAAATCTGACTACCTTTAGGCTTCCAAATATTTCCTCGAATAGCATTCATTTGTAGCATGAAACATGTCAATGCATAGTTAGCAAGACCATCGAGAGACAAGTAACATGATAAACTTCTTTTTGCAAATCATGCAAAACCCCTCGGTATAGCCTTCAATGATTCAGAGGTTTTAAACATAACAGAGACGTTCTTACAATTCTAGAATATGAAGATCAACGGAATAGGCGTAAGAGGCACGGGGGGGGGGGGTACCTCACTATTGGCTGACACGAGGGTGTGCGCTTCAATAATCTCTGTTATGACCCAATCCTAAAGTTTTAGTGGAATTTTGGGATCCTAGGATAGAAATGTGGTTCTGAACAGTTCAGTTTTATTCCAATGAAGCCATCATATTCGGGCAAGAATACTGCTAAAAGCCCTCCCCAACATTGGGCATCCGCTTCGCTCTTGACTTGCAGTTATCCTCTCCTCGAGGCGGAAAATTTCATGCCACGAAAAGTCGAACGTAGTCCTACTATTCGCGGCTTGACATTTTTCTGCGGTGACAATTCGATTGGTCAATTAGATTGCCAGGCACTTTTCTCTCTCAACATTTTCCCCCTAGTGGAGATCCGCCTTTACAAACATTGCCGATACAGCCAATTCTGATTTGATTTGATTTGATTTTAACTTCTTTAAGCTCGGTGGCCACGTCATTCAGAGGATTGATTTTCAGTGGGCTGTGCAAATAAATATAAATTAAGAAAAAGCATACATAACTAAAAAACCTTATATACAACATAATCTTACAAACAAATTAAAGCTATGTTAACTATCACATGAAAGAGAGAATCAGCATTCGGTGTTGGCATTGTTGATACGTTTTTGGGATATTTCATAAGATTTTGATGATTTGACTTCAACCGAAAGATTGTTCCATAATTTAGCACCCTTATATGAAAAGCATTTCTGGCCAAAGGCCTGATTGATACTTTACTTTCAAAATTCAACTGATACTTTCCCAAGAACGAATATTTTTTCGTTTTGGCTTCATTGATGCTATGAAAGTTTCGTTGTTCAACGAACACGTAGGCGAAGTTGCAAAAACACGAAATTGCAAGGAAACGAAGTTGCGATACTGTTAGCCATTTGATTGGCATCTCTTACGTAAAAACGAAAAGTTCCCACAATATGAATCATCATGTTGATAAACAGTACCGCTGAGTGCTGGCTCTGATTTTCGTCCTATACTTCAGATGCAACGCAACGCCGCCATAAAATCAGACAAAATGTAAGCATTTGTGCGTTTTCGTTGCGTTAGTTTGATTTGCATTTCCGTGTATGGAAATGGGCCTAATCTCTTTGTGAAGGCATACTATTGGTTCCTAGAAAACCTCTGTGAAGAACTGGTACACAAAGGCTGCAATTGTGACAGAACGTTGTTTAAAAAAGGCCTTTTAGTTGGAAATTTGAATCAGCATTTCGACGCCAAGTTCTATCCGTTACCTTATTTGGCTTTACATTGTACAGCAAACAAGGTTTGTAGGCAAGACAAGACTCTCTGTTATCCTCCTCAAAAGAGGTAAGCTGTGCACTTTTATTCATTGCAGAAAGACAGTCGTCAGAAACGATGGTACGGCATAGATCATTTTGTCTACATTTTGTTAAATTTCGTTGGGAATCCTTCAGTTCCATAAAGAACATCTTTGGTATACATCGAAGGGAGGCAAGAGTCAATCTGACTTGCACACTTACTGCAAGAAACTTGTCCCTTAATATTCTATTGCTGTATTTTAACGTTGTCCCCAGTTCTTCTCTTAAAGTTTCTCTTGTTGTTTCTTAATTTTCATAATAAGCGGAGTATGTACCACTGAACAGAGTACCGGTTTTCAGCAATTTTGCGACCAAATAGGGTATCTATTTCCTAAAATGGAGCTTCCAAATGGGTACACGATTTTCAAATAATTTTTGACAGAAAGAACGCAAGAAATCATGTTTATTTCTTAAAGATATAGTTATGAAGATAAAGCAACTAATAAACCAAGTTTCAGAACCAAGACGACAAAGTCCAACGTTATAAACAAAGATAAGATTCTGCAAAGTTTTCCCCACTTTTTAAAAAGCTATTCATTTCTGGTAGTACAGTTACATTTGGAGACCCATTCTGTGGGCTTTGTACCCACCCTTAGAGCGGTACGCCCCAGTTGCTTTTCGTATTGATATTAACCCCTTTTCCGGGATTTCCGTTGTTAAAATTGGTCCTGCCTTCAAGCTACTTCCTTTTGATTGATTGAAAGATTGAAAATGTGAAGCCCTTTCTTTGTTCCCACAGAGACCTGGTAGTTACTCGAATAACAGATTTTGAAGTTAGAAGGAATAGCCTAAAGACACAGAGCCTGAGAGATCTTCAACGAAGAAATTAGGCCACATCAAAACACAAGATACGTTCTGCAGCATGGACCTAAACCTTGTGGCATCGTTTCTGGCAATACAGCAAGTCCTTTGTATTCTGTCATCTTCACAAGTTATTGAGAGGCTTCAAAGTGGCATTGACGTGTTCCCTAACCCTGATGGTTGCAATACAGCAGATGGATGCGGAAGAAGCCGAGGTTTCTGCTCATCTTCAATGTTGACATGTTGCAGTTGCCAGTGCATGGACGATTATACCTATGTGACGAAGGGAAGAGACAGATGTGTATGGAATGCGCAGTTGACTCATGGCAAGTTTCTTTTTGTGTACTAGAGGATGGAAGAAGAAAAGGATGCGCTTATGCGAGAAGATTCGTAACTTTAAGCCCCATAATAGCTCCATTGGACAGATCTCGAAATAATGCAACTCTTGATATTGTATCTCTTGTTCTAAAAACGTTACCACCAAACACGTCCTTCAGTCAGAATACACGATAACGTCATTTTCCAAAGTTTCTGCTCTGTTGCGTGACTGCCCCAGCCTGATTCCCTGCGTCAACTCGATCGCAATCGTTTGAGGGTACTCGGTGCCAGAGAAGCGATTTGTTGTCGATTCGACTGCTTCCGTGGAGCCCAGTCCCCCAGTCGAAATGATGTCAGGGAACCAGACTGTGGTCCGTTATGCTTCACTTCATTAAATCCCAGCTCAGAATACAGAAATGCGGAGGAGGATGAACATTTATTATGCTGTTGTTGCTGCTGTGATGATTCAATTTGATATGCTGCTGTCATTGCGATGACTGGGACTCTGTATTGAGTCGATTAGAGAACAAAGATCATTTTGGTGGCATAGTATCAGTTGCTTTAGATTGACACTGGAATTCTAAGCGATTAGTTATTGCAGACAACAGAGATTCTCGGAACAAGTAATTGATAACTAGTAATTAATTAACGAAGCCACAAATGGTGCTTATAAAACCATTGCGGCAAACTGTCACCTTGCACAAGCCAAAGGTGGTTTAGGAGAAGCTATAAGTCTATAACGAAAGAAGAACGATGAATCTAAAAATCTGGTCGGCGGATTTCATTTTATCCAGGAGCTAAGTAGTAATTGTTTCATTTAAGCCCTAAATGTGCAAGAGCTGCAGGGCTCCCTGATTGCTTATTGCGGTTCTTTATGAAAAGCCATTATCCTCTACCAGAAGCCCTCGTTAGCGAACCCTGGTTGTTTTGGTAGCCAGGGGGAAGGAGAGGATAAGTCTTGTCACAAATTTCCTTTTTTCGATCAATATTGAAAGGAATTCATCTGGAAGTTTTGTAATCGGCCAACGTTAAATTGGTTGAAAATTTGTTTCCGAGCACCTGCTCAATTCTATATCGTGTCAGAGCTAAAATTCCAATAAAATTTTATTTCATTCCAGGACATTATGCATTTCATGGCATTAGACAAAGAGCAGTCACGGCCGTTACACCAAATCAGTTGAGAAAGGGGCTAAAGATAGGGGCATGTTCCGAATTATCAAATACATGCATCAGGCCAGTGACTGAATGCATTATTGAAGCATCAAAGGCAAGTTTTGACAACAACAGAACCGAGAGATTGTGGCCGCAAGAAACTACAGTTGACATCAGATTCATTAATGGTTCACTTACGGTGAGTTTTTGCTTGTCACTTTTGGTGGTACAGTAAATACCCGCATATAAGAACCTACTTTTTTGAGAGCCAGGCTGAAGTAGGTTCTTATTTCAAAGATAGTACGACTAATTTCAATGTATAAAGGTTCTTAATGGAAGGGTGCCTCATGTAGGCCCTTTCAGAATCTTACAATGATGTTCAGCCATATTTCTTTTGGGGGCGTCCTTGTGGGCCTAATATCTAATGGGGGATCAGAATCAATCTTTAAAAGCCAAGTGGGACCAAAATGAGCTTAATAACAGCAATCAAGAAAAAACTTTGCTACCCCTGCAATGAGAACCCATGTTTCATCAAATTGAAAATGTTCTTGATTGCCAGGTCCATAATTTAGGAAGAACAGCCTCCATGCTCTTATTTTGGTAGGTTCTTATATGCGGGGATTTACTGTAATTCATTCAAATAAAAAACAATAAGAAGTGAAAAAGTCAGTCGCCAAATTTACACGAGAATACGAAATTTGAGCTATGAATAAAGGTAAATGATTTTGCTAACAACAGATTTTCCCAGACGACTGCAAATACATTGCTACGCAAAATTGCCGCAGAATTTTGACTGGAAACAGATAGAAATCATTTCACTGTAAATAAGGACTTTAGATAGAATTCAAAATTTTCTTTGAATCAGGTTTTTCCTGTAGTGATAGTAGTGAAAGTTTATCATGCTGCATCTTGAAAGATAGCTAAGCCTTTCAGGTAAAAGTTGATAAAGCATTTGTTAACGTAGACGTATGAACCGGAAGTGCCCTTTTTACTTTTAGAAGATGCCCCTTTTTTTCTTAAGGAAAAATGCCCTCGAAGCGTTGTGCCCCCCAAGTTTGAGATGCGTCCTACGTCCCTGTTTGTCAATCACATTTAAGCTCATGGATCCAGCTATTTTCTAGATAGTGACAATTCTTGGATCCCCCGGTATTTTGCTCAAATATTCATACTTTTAAAAAGATTCACTGGAATCTTGATTTCTTTCTTAGTGGATTGTGAGAGATTGCGACTCAAACAAATACGATGGTTTACTCATAACTCTTTGGATAAGCTGTCGTGAAGGTACTGGATTTTTTCAAAGTTCACCAATTGTCTTCAAAATCGCAGGCAACTTCATCGGTAAGCAACTTATTAGCTTTCATTTTGCTTTTGTACAGATGAATACAGTTTCCAGTGTTTACTAATTAAGAAATAAAAATATACTTAAGCAGCTCCACTACAAAATTACATACGTATAACAAAAAAATACATCCAAAAAAAGACTGTTATTTGCAACTGCTACAAAGTAATTACCCTTGGTGTGAGGCTCTGCTGGTTCCCAGGGTACAAAGGAATGCCATCGTGATGCATGGCTGAAGATTAAGATTGCTAAGTTACATATTGTGTGCGTCAATCTGGCAAGGTAAGAGGGTGACACACAGTACATTTGAGCTCGCCAAGCGGGTCTGAAATGGACTAATTCAGCTCCATGAGATTAAGGACCGGTATCTGCTTGGGTGGGCCAGAGGGAAAATCGAAATTTTCTCAAAGGAATTGCTGGCCCGATCTGAAAAAATAAAATGATATCTATGGCCCTCCAATCATGTAGGAAAATTTTTCATGGCCTTTCCTTATATCGTTCATTGTATCAAGAGGTATGACAATCAGCCTTTTCACTGCATAAGAAACTTCATTGTCAATGGATTTACGTAAAGTTCTCTTTGAAACTGATGTGTTGTTTGCAGTGTCACAGTTTAGTATTCATATCTTGAAGTAATGTTTAAAATTTTTCCACAATCAAACACATCCAAAAGAATCATATCACAAATAAAGATGAATTGCTTGTAAACTTTTCACCAAACAAATCGACATATTTGCTTCATGGCTCACCCAAAACTGCCCAAATCATGTGGCAGCCGACCGCGTTTGCTTGAATATATTTCGTGGCCCCTCCATATTCTTTCCAGCCCACCCTAGCAGACAGTTAATGACCGGTGCCTCAAAGAATTTCTTGAAGGATTTTACAGGTACAGATACAGGTAATGACCCTGGGGGGTACATAGTATATTGGTCCGACGGGGATGTGCCGTTTTTCAGGGCATCGTTTTTACCTATTATTTCTAGAGCTGGGTCTCAAGTTGTCAAAGCATGTCAAAAGGGGAAGTTTTGTTAGATTGGGTTATCACTTAGTCCATGTTTTGTGTTTAGGGTATACTTTTCACTGATCTTTTCTAGAATGGGTTATCATTTAAAGGCAGAAATTCTGGAGATTGGCAAAAAGAAATTTTTTCATGGGCACATCCTCGTACAAATTTAGGTCAAGTACCCTTCCTCGGGGGGTAATGATTGGCATGATTGATGTGTCAAAAAGTTGACAACGTTTGCAGGCCCGTAGTTTACTAGTCACTCGTCAGATTCTCTTGTAAGAAACTCTTGAGTGCTCAAATCTGATAATTTTAAGGAACTTTTAGTAGTGGTCCAAATTCTTAGTTTCTTGTAGAAAAAAACTACGTGTAAGAAGAAAATGCATGGCTAGTGCTGAAGAGTTAGCGCTACTATGTTCCTGCAGTAAAAGGTTTATTTCTTATTTAGTTGGGACAGATCCGTTAACGAAAGGAAAGTGCATGACGTCAACGACTGCAAGCACGAAGAAAGCAACAACAACGGATCAAGTTCACACTTCTATGACAGCACAGACCGCATCAACAACGCAGAAGGCCCAGTCTACCAAATCAACAGCAGCAACAGCAACGAAAATTGCAATAACAACAACAACAACAGCTACAAAGATGACAACAAAGTCAAGTGATTCGAGACAGGTAATGGAAAGCAGTATGGTAGGGCGGGGGTAATGGGCCTTTCGAGGAAAATTGGACCTGTTAAGCTTTTTACTAAGCATGCCTTTCCCAGCGAAATCTCTAGTTTAATGAATCCCCTTCGATTCCTTTCATCATGTTTGCTCCCTTGCAGTTAACTTTTGATGACTTCTTCAGGCTAATTTTAGAATAACTTAAGGTATTATGTCTGTACTCACCAATGGAAAAAGATGTATCAAAAAGAATCCACCATATTGGCATGCTTCTTCAACCAAATATTTGAAAAAAAAATGCTCGTTCTGTCTAAATACACCGGCATATAAAGGCATGCCTTGGTATGAAATTGTGTCCTTGTGTTTGCTTGTTGGGAAGAGAGAAAAGGGCATAGACTTGAGATGTCATGTACCCTGTTGACGTGACCCATCAAAAGGATGCAGAAAGGAGAGCTTTTGGTTCGAGACTTTTCGATAAGAAGTGAAAAATCCATGTATGGAAACTATATAATCTCTAAAGGGTGTGATTTTTTCTCCAACAGACTTGCAAACAGACTTGTACTGGCACAACAGTCGCACATACCTTCATATACGTTTGGTGCCCATATTTCTTTGTCTAGACGGTAGTGATTTTTGACTCGGAGTTTTATGATAAATTTATGACCAGTTCTTTATCGAGTACTAACATGCAGCCCATCTTTTCGTAGACCAATCGCATTATCCCAAGCACTACTCTTGCTGGAACACAGTCACTGGAAGGCACTACTACGGAAACCAGGCTCAATTCGACGAAGTCCACAACATCACATGTTGGTATTATCTCTGGCAACAAAGAAAAGCAGAGTTCAAGTTCAAAGAAAGTCATCATCGCTGCTGTTTGTGCTTCCATCGTTGGATTATTGGTCCTTGTTTTGATTTCAGTAGCAGTTGCAAGTTACCTCAGCCGAAGGTAAGAAGAAAATCCAACTGTGCAATTCAAACCAGCCTAAACTAAGGCAAGTTATGGCATATGGCGTTCTAACACAGTGGCGGATTTAGGGGGTGCAGTTGGGGGCAACTGCCCCCCTTCTTGATGAAAACTCAGCTTGGCACCCCATTTTTGGCAAGAAGGGTGCCCCCTATCCTGACCCAAATGCACTCTTTTTTCGAGTTTCGTTCTGAATGTGGGGAAAGATATAAATTAAGGCGCTATTAGATTGAAAACCCAGATAATTTTTACTGAATAAAGGCCTAAAAATTTCTGCTTTGGCTATATTTTTGGCGCCCACTCTGCAAATTGCTCCCCGTTCAACTTTGGGCTGGATCCGCCCCTGTTCTAATACCCCATTACATTTGCAAGATAAACCAGCTAGAGCTAAACTTTGTGATCAAATATTGCCGTCAAATTAGTCAGTCAACAATTCGAATGCTTTTGATTGGCTAAAATCAAGGCTGGTTTAGATAAAGCTGGTTTGATCATTTCAGTGTATGTAATTGTGTCAGCTGTAGTGTTGACTAATGTTTTGAATATGCCTGCAGAGTGCCTCATTTCTTTTCACAGCAAACTGCCATATTAATCAGGAAGCATCAAACAGGTCATTGTGCTAGTTAAGAACATGAGTGAAAGGACACCCAGTGTGTAGCAGTTTAAATTATATCAGTAGCGAGCCACCTTAACTTATGTTTTTTTATGTATCTTGAACTTGTTTTTACTTCGTACGCAACCACCTTTCAATGTTTCGTAATTTTGAAATTTTCAGTAGTGAGGTGGATCTTCACTTAAGGTGACTCACTACTGAAAATTTCAAAATTACGAAACATTGAAAGGTGGTTGTGTACGAAGTAAAAGCAAGTTCAAGACACAAAACAACAATAAGTTAAGGTGGCTCGCTTCTGATATAGATGTAAACTGCTACACACTGGGTGTCCTATCGCTCATGTTAAGAAGTGTCAAAATCCTGGAGAAGGCTAGTCGTTGATTTAATCTATTAATCTTTGAGAGTTTATTAACTTTTCGTGATAGACCATCCCGCAACGCACAAGACTCCCTAATTCCCCTCGTTTTGTTTTGATCTCGGGGTCTCGGGGTAATCGAATTTTTTACCTGTTTTCCATTTTATTCATCTTGACTGGCTAGTTAAGCCGGTTTCATAAGCTGTGCGATGAAAACAGTACGTGTGTTTTTGATTCCTTAGCTGATCATGGTGCAAGTTCGAGTGCCGAAACTTTGTATTAATATTTTCTATTCGTTTACGTCATAAGTGATCACGTCTTATTTGGATTCGTCACTTAAATGGACTTGTCACTATATTTACCTGGATTTGTCAAAATATAAAATGTATAATATTCATTCCCATTAATTGAAATTTTCAACTCGTAGTACATGCAAGGCGAAGCATCTTTGTCTCGAATAGGCCGGCGACATGATTCCCTGTATTCGTTCATTATTTTCAATCTGATATAAAAAGAATGAAAAAAATAGCGATACTGTTGAGACTTATGTCATTAGTATATGTCTCGAATATTATTGCAAGTTTTTTTTTCACCTAAAATTTCGAAGCAAAGATATGTCTGCAACTGTGGTTCAAGACTCTTTGCTTAACGAGACATCGACTTCATGTTACTTTATATTTTTCAAGCGAAATTTCTTTTCACCTTTGAAAAAGTATTATATTGCATTATATTCTAGCTCTCTTTTTCGTAGGAGATATTTCCAATCAAATCCAGGGAAACAGCTTGAAAATCAGAGAGGTAAGGATTTTTTCTCCTGTGCAATTTCTTGTATCTCTTAAGTGGGCCATAGTGGAGGCTTTCTTTTTCCTTTTTGAAGACTCGATCAATTTTAGTTCAGTGAAAAATAGAGCTTAATGAAAATATCTAGAGTTTCTTTGGCAGCTTTTATTCCAAATCTCCCCGCAAAGATTTTTACAAAAGTTTCACATAACTGTTTTCTTCAGTTCATTATATTTTTGCTGAACTGGTTTGTTTTTGTTAAATCGTAGCTCGAAGTATTTCTGGACCACTTCCACTGGATGTAAGTATACTTCTTTTAGTTTTACTGCATAGGCAACTTTGTATGGCTGAGCCGCGGTTAACCGCGGTTTGATATGAAACGAGAATCTGTTTGCAAATCTGTGGTATCGGTTTGATTAGCCAAAAGAATGACTGTAAAAGTCATTGTTTTCCTCAATCAATAAAAGAACGGTTACTTTTCTTGCTTGAAAGCGCGAGGAAAACTCAGGACTTTGGCAAGTATCTGATAGCGCGAGGAAAACTCAGGACTTTGGCAAGTATCTCAAGAGATGGACACATTACTTGGCGTAAGTTCAAGGACTGTTTCCTTCCCTGACTATTGCATTGTTGTTCTAATTGACCTATGATCCCTGATGAAAGCGCTGCCAGCATCAGTGCGGCTCATGTTTGTAAGTAGTACATTGTCCTGTTAACATTCAAGAATGAAAGTCATCGTACCTCGAGCAGAGGCGCTTGAATTACGACGTTTCGAGCTGAGCCCGTTGTCCAGTGAATTTTACTTCATTTGATGACGGGCTCAGCTCGAAACGTCGCAATTCATCTAGGTACGACTATTTTTATTCTTGAATGTAAATATTACAATTTATATCATGCAACGCGCTTACAATAAGATTGTTTAGTGAATTGTCCTGTTTCTAAACCAGCTCATTTACTGCTTCATTTGTTCAATGTTCAATGTTTTTCCTATATTCTTTTCCTTTTAGTGCCCTAATCTTGACTATATGGATCTTCGTTTTCGCTTCCATCTGCCCTGTTAGGACTCACAAAGGCATAATACAATTTCTAATCTGTGTAATTTGTGTTCACGTCAGCGTTAGACTACTTGTTTGAGCGAGCTTGCATGTTTGTACGAAGTTTGCAAAAGTAAGGACCCAAGTTGTTCTGTTAATGATCGGAAAGTAATCATCGACATCTTTGCCAAACAGCCAATGGTAACTTTTATTGACCATTGTATTTTCTCGATTTTTTTTCAGCGTTCATCGGGCTTCCCGCCTGGAATGGTAGACAAGATGGGGTATTGGACAATAGATGCACATGGAGAATTTGTTGTTATTGATCATACCCCTGCTTTTACGATTCACTCCAGAGAGAGTTCATATGAAGTGGATGATGAAACATATGATCAACCAATCACAAGAAGTAGCAGCTCAATTGACAAGCTATATTCAAAAGTTGGTATGTCATGTATGTGTTAGTCAAATCTTGCAAATCAGATGAATATTTATGTTTTATATTCAATTCTTTCAAGAAGAAGGCCCCCAAACGGGGGGGGGGCGTCGCTGGAGCCCATTAGATGGAAAGCTTGGAGCTGTGGAGCCCAAACAATTTCCATGGTGGTTTCCTCACATTTTAGACATAGGGCCCATAGATCCCTGAAAAGCATGCATTGGAGCCCTAGAGCACTGTGATTTTGCCTTTCGGAGCCCGGAGCCCGGAGCCCATTCAATTATGCCATTGAGACTCGGAGCCCGAGTTCCCTTAGGGGGCCTCAAGAAGGGCTGCCCTCCAGCGGAAGCTTGCTTCCAAAGGAGGCTGGCCTTCAAGAGAAGCATAGATTACAATCTAGTTTGTAATTCACAAACCTATGTACAATTATGTTCAAAATTTACTGTCAAAGCGAAAGAAAGAAATGTCTGCTTCTAAATTTTTCCTGAAACAATACAGAGAGGTTGCCTGCTTAGACTCAGCTGACAGGTTATTCCATAATTTTGCCCCTCAATAGGAGGAAGGTCTCTGACCATTTGTTCATCTGAACTTAAATGTGAATTTTTAAACTGAATATTGAGTATGTCCACGATTGAATCATACACTTGTCAATCGTATCGTCTTTATATCTATGAAGCATTGGCCTTTCAAACGGAGATAGTTTTACTCACCTATTAGAAAGATGTATCGTAACGCTAGCTATTTCCTGAGCCTTATTGTAGCTGTCACCTCAGATTTGCTAATGATAATGATTTTGAATGAAGCTCTGCAGCTTAAATTTGATATATTCATCTTCAGATAAAAGTTGGAAGAAAAATCAAAAAGAAAACGATGACGAGTATACTAGTATCGAAGATATTTCAGTGTCAGCAAGTGCAAGAAAATCACTCGCTATGAATCAAAGTAGCACACCTGAGAACAGGATCACTGTCGCTTGTTCTCCACCAGTCACTGAACAGAGGAAAGCTACATCAAGACCGCGTCAAAATACCCATGGCACGATCTTTGAAATGCAGAATATCGGGTTTGAGAATTGCGGATTTGTTCCGCATGAATCTGAAATTGATGGGCCAAACACTGAAGTTATGAGAGACAGTCTTATTGGCATAAACCCTGTTTATGAGGGCGTTGACTCGGTGTTACAGAGTAAAGGAGGAGAACATTCTGAAGAGGAAAATGAACCAGAATACATGCTATATGAACCATCTGCATCTTATTACAAGGGGCATGAATAATAAAAGACATGAAGAATTGGCCATGAAGAGTTTATTGCGTACAAAGATGCTGATAAGGACAGTGTGGTGCATGCATCCATCTCTTACGAGGACATCTTCGGGACCAACTAAATTCGTTCGATTTAACTAAGTGCTTACGCTACAAGAGAAGTTGAGTTGAATTAAGCGAGGTTTCCACTTCGTAGAGGTTTTCGCGCTTCCCATAGAGAGATCTGACTTTATCATGTTATTTGAGCCCTCTGGGTCTTATTACTAAGAGTACGAATAATGCAAAGGATTGACTAATTAATTATGCAGTAGTTTTTATAGAGAGATATCTGTAGATTTATATTCGTACACAATGGTCCGTTCTTTGACAATGCTACAAAAAATACAAGTTGACGAATTTGCTTCATCGCAAGATGTTCCATACAAGTGGGCTTCATGCAAAGCATTGCGTTATTTGATAAGCATTTGAACCAATTTTTTGGCGCAGAAATTAATATTATTTTGGTGGCTATGTACTAGCATAGCACTTATTCATCTTGCTAGCTTCGTATTGGGGCCGTAGACTAGGGATGAAGAATATGTTTTTGGGGATTTATCCAATCATTACAATGTCTTTATGCGACATTTGGATCAATACTGCGTGTTTCAATAAAAAGGCTTGGCGTTTGAACAATCCTTCTCCCTGAACATCACTGAAATGACATTGAAAACTGTCTCGTTTTATTCCAGATATTTCCTATTAGGCTCAACAAATTTACCGGCTTTAATCGGTCATTCCTTCCCGTCAATATTAGAAATTTTCTGCAGAAATGTTCTCAAAAACCTGCGAGAACAAGTTAACACACCAAGCAAGATTTTCCTTTGTTCTTCTTCCTTGTAATTAAGACACTTTGAAAGTGTTCATGTATTTTGTTCTCTTGGGAGAATGGGATCCCCCTGAACAAGTTATTCATAATAGGCTGAAGACATTTCAATCCCCCAAGAGGAAAGCTCGTGCTAAAGCCCGCTGAAGGTCATCGCTGCGCTGTGAGCATGGGTGTGAAGTAAACCCATTAGGAAACTTGCTTGTGATCTTAGCACTTTTTTTAATTTCTCGAAGGGAATATTTTGGAACAACGCTTACAGAATCTGAACTGAGTCACCGATTTGATCCAGGAAAATTCTAACAAATAGTTGAACAAGTTAGCTATCCAATCAGATTTTGCAAACGACCATTGCTTATATACTCAGGGAGCATTAGCTTTCCAGCTGTTCCTTTCTTTGACTCACCCGGTACATAACATTTCAACTCTTTTCAACTCTTTTCCGACGGAATTCGGTGGAATTCCGGTGGAAAACCCTACGGAATCCCACTGTTTTTTCTCTTGTGGGAAACTTGCGAGTTGGCTCCATGGTATCAGCGATTTTCGTGAACAAAAGATGTGCACTGATTGAATCGAATTACCAGAAAGACAAGCTTGATGTCATAGGTACTGGTCGGGTCTATCATTTAGGCCAAGAACATACGGAAAATATTTATTTACAAAAATAATACAGCATAGCATAACCTCTCTTTATTCAGACTTCTGGGAAGTCACTGGCATCTCATCACCCTGGGTACCAAACTGTTTCAAAAAAGAATTGTGAAGTTCATTTTCGAAGTATTTTCACCAAGCTAGTGGACGGTTTTTTTCATTTCTAGACATTTTTGCTACCAAGCACTCTTTACAAAATCTGTTTTTTTTTTTTTTACTTCCAGATTGCTTATAAAGTCACCGTCAAAACACTGCCAAGACATTTGTCAATGCTTGACAGAGTTAAGACGTTTTTTGAGTGGCCTGGGAAAATGAATGTAGCAAATAAGGAAAGTTCATTTGATTTTTATTCCAGACTGCCCTGTTTCTTTTTTGAGCAGCTGGTTCACAGTTTCTTATACGCGATTTCTCACATTTAGAGTTTAAACTTGGGTTTCTTTTAACTTCTCTTCTGCAATTTTCACACCTCTTGGACAGATACACGCATTTTGAACGAAGATTTGAGCCAGTACTGATGTTTCTCATCTGATTTTCAGTTGGCAGGGTCTCTCATGAGTTCTTTAAAGTTTCCATATCAGCTTTCCGCTGGTGAACCGGGTGAACCGGTCAAAACAAAGTATTTTGAAGCCTTACTCTGGTAGACAGCTTGTTCAACCTCTGGGAGACTGCCTGTCTGCCTCCACTAGACTGCCTGTCTCTCTCTCGTAGACTGCCTGTCTCCCTCTGGTGGACTACCTGTCTCCCTCTTGTACTCTGCCTGTCTCCCCCCGGCAGACTAGCTGTCCCCCTCTGGTAGACTGCCTCTGACTGTGGTAAACTGCATGTCTCCCTCTGGTAGACTCCCTGTCTCCCTTAAGTATTGCTCAAGTACCTTTCAAGAAATGTGACGCAGGAAACAAGTGAAAATAAGTAAAAATATGCTGACGATTCCTCATCATAAGAAAGTTTCTTAATTTTTTGGTCATTTGAGATTTGAGTTTCCTGCAAGCAGTTTCTTGTAAGAAGCAACGTCTATGAATCACTTCGAATTGCATTTCAATGTCATTTACTTGCATTCCTTTGACATGAACAGTAAAATGACGTAAAAATTTTCCAGACTAACTGGATGCTGTTTTATGCCTTATCTTAATTCGTATTTCCGTGTATATTGTTCTAGGGCTGGAACTCTCGTCTGAAACATCATTTGTTGGTTTCAAGCAAATTGGCAGACATCGCAAAGACACTCGGATTATAGAAGACGTTGGAGAATGGAATGAATTTCGTTCAAACGTGTCCTGTGAAAGTTCATAACAGCCTAGGAGTTTGGCCTAGCTGAGATTGTACCACGTTTGTGTTTTAATGCTAACTCGTTTGAAAATTGATATTTTCAGCAGAGAAAGGTAAATCAACGATTGAAATTTGCTTGAAGTATCCTTTATTCATTTAAGTAACTTCAATTTGATGCAGTTGTTGTTAACAGTTCCAAACATTTAGCTTTATTCTGCAGGAGAATTCAAGGTTTGCCTTCTGGAATCTCCAGAGATTGTATACAAAGAACCATTTATCTACGTATGATCTACTTGGTTGGACAATGCCTTGTTTGGATTTGCCGTCTTCCGTGTTTACTCATTCTAACGTCTGACGGTAACGATAACAGACCAAAGATTCGTCCTAAAAATGCTTATGAAGATTGCACTTCCAATCTTTATTATCTCTCAACAATCAATCTTAAATGTTGCGTCGTTACATGATATTGATCGAGCTTTCAATGGCATTGATGAATTCCCAAATCCTGATGATACATCTTGCGCAAAAAGTGGATGCATCACTGCCAATGCCGCTTGTGTAGATTTGGTGTCAGATTGTTGCAGATGTGAGTGTGCCAAGAATCAAACGTATTTGACTGCGAAGAGATCATGCCAAAAGAATAACAGAACATATGCGGGTAAGAGTTTATTTTGTTTCCATTACCTCATCTTCCTGGGGAATACTTGTAATCTGAAATTCTGAAAACGGTAGACTTGGTAGACTTTGCATCTGTGGTTGATTGATACCAAAATTCTCAAAACATTAGGTTTGGCAGGTTTGGAATGCATTCTGAACCCTTTGCTCCGAAAGGTGGAAGGTTTGGTAGATTTTGGTCAGATACTCGTTTTTTTAGGCCAATTATCAGTTTACTGGTTGTGAATCCAAAATCTGCAACGTTAAAGCTTTTCATTTCCATTTAACATTATTTACACACAAAACTCGTCAGCAAATCAAAAATATGCAATAACCATGGGTCACAGGAAACGAAGTAATAGTTAAAAGTGTAAACGCATACATACCTGTGTCTTTATCGTGGTTTCTCCTGCCTTTCTTGGCTTTCCTTTGCTTCCCTGGCTCAGCTCAATTCATTGCTTCAAGTTCGTAGTGGCCTAATTGCAAAAGCGAGGCTGCCCTCGTTTGCGGTTTGTGATTGAGCTGATCCAGGAAAAAAGCCAAGAAAGGCAGAAGAAGCCACGATAAAGGCACAGGTATGTTTGCGTTTACATTTTTAACTATTACTTCGTTTCCTGCGACCCATGATAAAACCTAATCATTGCTGTTCTTACAGGGAGTTTTATTTGAGAGTCTAGCTCTTTAGATGCGTTTTCAGTTGTTTTTTTAAAACGATTTTATGTCGGTAGCTCATATTTCGGCAGGTGTATCCTTCTATAATGTGAGAGCTCTTTTTTAGCAAATTCAGTCCTGTATTTAGGGATCTGGAGATCTTAAAAGTGTCCCGTATTGTAAGTTGAGTGAAAAGATCTCGGTTGTAATTTATCTTATCCCATAGGCTTTCAGGGCATAGTCTATTCATAACCTTGTAGGTCATGAGATTCCTGTCGTAACGGAAATGATTTTTTACGTTCAGCCAGGAAGCCGACCAGCTATCATTTATCCTTGCATTTATATTATTGAAAAGGCCTGGTCTTGAAGTTCGCTGTCTCAGAATTTGGTTGGTTTGGAATGACCATTCAAGCATACTCTTAAAAAATATTTAGCTACTGAAGCAGTTTGCAACTCATTTCATTGCAGAAAGAGGCTTTGCATTCAGTGACATTCGAAAGGATTCCATACCTACTATTTCATCGGAAGAGTTAAGGGATGGCCGTGGTTTGAAAATAGCGTCTTGTAGTTCTCTACCAAAAGAGTGCACTGGTAAAGCAACGGGATGTGTTATTGACAGAAAAAAGACAGTTTATGATAGTGATGGATGGAAACAGCTATGGCCTACAGACTCAGATATTGACTTCACTTTTATTGGAAACAGCAAAGGGAGCAATTCACTCAAGGTTAGAATACTCTTTGATGCACTAACGGGTCCCGGGAAGAGTACTCGTCACTGCAGGGGAAGTTCGTTTGGTTACTTTGGGAAGGGAAATGTTATTGCTGCTCTTCCATTCAAGATTTGATCTGTTGGCCTAAACACACGTTTTTGCAGCGACATAACAAGCGAACAAACAAACAAACAAACAAACAATGCTGGGCTTGAGTTGGCTTGGCAGCTGGCAGTTTCTTATATCATGGACATATCACCCAGTACCTGGGAAAATCCTTCTGCATTTTTTGGTGCTTTGTCCATCTCTTGACATCCAACGGTGAGATCTTCTCTCTGGAGTTCTTGCATTAGTTCTTGCAATGAGGCAAGACGCGGTACAATTCATAAACTCTTTCTCTTTGTTCCATCAAACGTTTGACTTCTCTTTGGATACCCGGTATAAAAAATCATTTAGAATTTGATATACCGATTGAGCCAACAAAAAGTTCCCTTTTTTGAAAATTCATAACAACAAGGCTACTTCACACATTTGAATCATTCAAATTCTAGTTAAGGGGTCGAAAGATCAAAATATTTTTGTGATTTTTCTCGCTGTCCTACCATAACTAGAGGTATTGGTAAATTCAACTTTATGAAAATTTCATGGTTGCAAAATGACGGAAAAGGGCCTAAAACATTGATCAAATCGTAAGGACTCTATTCAAATCGAACAATAGGCCAATGGGCGTTTCACCTCCCTCAAGAGTTATAAGACATTGATTTTCAAACAAATACGACAGATTTTCAATTCCAAGGCAATTAATGCCTAGAACAAATCTCTCACCCATGAGAAGTTGCATTTCCTTCATTATTCTGTGCGAGAAGTCATTTATACATTGATCGATGTTTTGGGTCATTTTGCAGTCATTTTGCAAGCATGAGATTTTTGTAAAGTTGAATTAACCTATATTTGTAGTGCTTGTAGGACAGCGTGAACAATCACGTAAAATACTTTGATCTTTCGGCTTTTAACTAGAATTTGAATGATTGAAATCCGTGAAGTAGTCTTCGTGTATGAATTTTGAAAAGTGGAAGCTTTTTTCTGGCTCACCCGGTATTCGCCAAAAAGATACTTGAAGATCAGCAATGCAATCACATTCTTGTGATATGTGAACCAGGAGTACCTTTTGCGATATCTTATAGAGAAGATAATTCTAATAAGTTAAGTGGTTATTTCTCGTGAATTTCTATTTTCTCTGATTACAGTGGAACCTTACAAGTGATTGTGATTCAAGCAAGTACAATGGTCTGTACATAAAGCTTGATATTGTGTGTGACACTGGGCAGCAGGAATCAAAGTCGAAGTTAAGCTCCAAAATTGTTTTCAAAGTTGCTGGCAGCTACAATGGTAAGAATGTTAGTGTTATCCGAGTTTCATCCGCGATATGCTAAAATCTACTAGCCTGCGAGCAGCCTCAACACTCCTCTTTCGCGGAGGAGGATTGAGGCTGCGTGCAGGCTAAAATCTACCGGATGAGTCAGTTAGATCAGTCCCAGTTTAGTCATCTGTAGTAAGTCTATCTGACATTAAAGATGTAATTTCGCTCTTCCCTTCCCAAATTTTTGTCGTTGAAATAGACTTGCGACTAGTCTAATGCTAGTTTGAAAACTCTTCACCCTGAATGTCAAGGCAGTCATATCGAAAACTGCCTTGCTTCATCGTCAATGTGTTAAGTTAGAGTCAACAATTCACACGGTTTGAATCAGTCACTCCTTCCCGTTGATTTTGGAGAAATTCTTTTGAACGCCTTTTTAAAAAATGAGTGAAAGCGGCGATCAAAATACGATTTGTGTTTCCTTCCTAGCTATGATATTACTTTCTTGCATTCATGCATTAGGAAGGTGCTGTGGCGCAGTGGTGTAATTCTCTAACCCTGCAGCCAAAACAGTCGGGCGGAGTTGGTTCGATACCCGGTAGGGCCACACCACTTGAGTGTCATCACAAGGGTCGCGGACTCGATTAGTGCTTAGCTACTTCTGTGATCCCAGTACTTGGCGCTAAAAAGCGCAACTTCACCTCCACCATCAACTTCATTTTGTCGCCTTGGCAGAATGAAATCCTTCAGAATTGGCTATTCATCCAAACGGAACGACTTGTTTAGCCTCATAAGACCATAGCACATGATAACGAATGCTCAAGTCACTGCAGCAAAGTAAAAATGTTGAGAAACTTAATAGCAATTTGTACTTTAAAATTCTCGCGCTTAAAAATTATATTCAGCTGACGATGAAGCAAGCTGTCTCGAAAATCCATAAGTCACGGCCTAGTCGTATCGCTCATATTTAAAAACAACATGGATTTGTTTTTATAATTGGAATGTCGACTCTACGCTGAAGTGAAGCTTCGTTTTTAGCGCCAAGCGCTGGGATCGCAGAAATTAAGCAAATCTAATCCAGTCCGTGATCCCTTGTCATGACGCTCAAGTGGTGGGGCCATGGCTGGATTTGTTTGATTTGATTTGTTTGATTTGATTTGTTTGATTTGTTTCTGAAATGGCCTTCAAAAAGCTAAATACTCGTTGTGATACTGATTAGGTTTCTCCAAGGGATTTTCGTGAGAACACCCCTCATAAAATCTGAAAGGGGAGTGACCGATTTCAGTCAGGAGCAACCCCGTAGCAATTCGTAAAGTAATTGAGCATGTCCATTGCTAGACGGCACACTTGCTAATACCATTTATTTTGATATCCAGCAATCAATAGTCTTTCAAACGGGACTCGTTTTTATTGAATCACGCTGTACCATAGTGATAGTTAGAGCCAAGAGAGCTGCAGCGGCCGCAGCTCTAAACGCAACAGCAGCAAGTCTTTATTGATATTTACATCTGCCATCCTCACCTTTAAACGCTGAAGAAGCCATCCCTCACCTCTTAGATTGAAGGACCTGAGTGAAAATATGAGATGCTACAAGTTTTGAAACTGCCCGTTGCATTTGATAATCTATGAGAAACATAGAAATCTAATTTGAGAGATTAACCATTGAATATTCATCATGCTTGATAACTCAGAGAGTATTCTTCCTTTCTTCGAAATTTCATTTTCTTAATGGAGATACCGTTATTACTTTCAGCTGTTTTTTTCTAAAATGTTAAGCAAGCCTATCCAACTCTATATGTTTTTATGTTTTCCTTTGACGATCAATGATTTTTCGGCCACACTGAAAAATACTGGGATGAAGCCCCTGTCATTCATACTCTCGAGTGTACTCTGTAGAATTCTTGCTGCATAACACGAATTGGAAATCCTACTTGGAATCCTGTAACAAGAGGTTGGTTTTATTTTGCAGTTGGAACAAATCCCTTGGCAAGATGCAGAAAGCCAACAACCAAAGCTGCAATAACAACGGCAGATCTTCCAACTAACTTGACAACAGCAATTCCAACAACAACCACAACCAAAGATGAGCATGAAACTTCCCCAAGGACAAAAATTTCATCAACAACAACGAAATCAGCAACATCAACAACAACAACAAAGATGACCGGCAGTTCATCGAGCAAAAGGAAGGTTACAACGGATGCTAAGTTTTCTAAGGTATGCTGCATCTTGATACATACTGGGTCCACTGCGAATGAATGATGTTGGGTGCACTATGAACGCTTTGGGTATTGGGGAAGTGTCTTGTTGGAGGATAACATTTTCATGATTTCGATATAAGATTTAAGTGTAAATAGCTGTATCCGTTTTGTGATCTTTCGGTATGATGCGAAGAACAAATGGATAAGTCTTTTTTAAATATTTGCCTCTGGTCAGATATACATATCCCAACACTCCTTATAAGAAAACTGCATAGTTTTAATGCTTGGGCAGCAGGTCCAAGGTTTCAGAGAAGGAAGCTTGCAATTTCATCATAATAACCGCCCAAGACTAGATAAGCATCGCCTTTTCTAGTGCGTACAAATCAGCAGTTATCTCGTTTCAGCTAAGTTGTGAATAAATATCACCATCATCATCATCATCATCATCATCATCGTCATCATCATCATCATCATCATCATCACCATCATCATCACCATCATCATCATCATCATCATCATCATCATCATCATCGTCATCGTCATCATCATCATCATCATCATCATCATCATCATCATCATCATCATCATCATCAGCATCATCATCATCATCATCATCACCAATGCATGATCTTCCTAAATATTTTGTGACAGACTCGTGGCAGCAACTTTACAGCTACAAAAAGAAAGATATATTCACTTCAAAACAAGAAGACTGCATTAAGCTTTCTTGCAACAAAGTCTGCAGCGGCTGCAGCAAACGATGCCTCCCATGAAAAGAAAACAAAGAAGGGTTCAAGTTCAAAGAAAGTCATAATCATAGCTTCAAGTGTCTCGTCAGTTGGATTGCTGCTCTTCGTTGTGGTATCGGTGGCCGTTGCAAGTTGGCTGAGCAGAAAGTAAGTTCCCTTCCCAAGTTTGGTCGGAAGCGAACATTCTTATTCATGCAAATGAATAGCACTGTTAAGTGATAAGAACTATCATTTAAATTACTGTGATATCTTCATTATCAAGTTCTCCACTGATCTTAAGTATCAGCTGTTGACGTCATTTTGTTTGCACATTACTAAGGAAATATTTGGGAGGATAATTGTATCTTATCTTTGAAAGGTTATAGTTGGAAGAAGTTTTTCTGCAAAGCTGTTACAGCGATACCGGGTGACCCAGAAAAAAGTTCCCATTCTTGAAAATTCATAACTCTTAGACTACTAGACGGATTTGAATCTTTCATATTCTAGTTAAAAATAGAAAGCTCACTGTATTTTTGTGATTTTTTTGCTGTCCTACCGGCACTAGAAGCATTGGTAAATTTAACTTCATAAACAGTTCATTGTTGCAAAATGACGGAAAAAGGGCCTAAAAAATTGATCAAATCGTAAGGACTCTATTCACACCGAACAATAGGCTATGGGTGTTTCACCTCCCTTAAGAGTTATAAGACATTGATTTGCAAACAAATACGAAAGATTTTCAATCCCATGGCAATTAATGTACAGAGGATATCTCTCTGCCATGAGAAGCTACATTTCCTTCATTATTCTTTGCGAGAAGTCATTAATGAATTGATCGATGTTTTGGGTCATTTTTCAGTAATCAATCAAACATGAAGTTTTTGTAAAGTTGAATTTGCCTATATTTGTAGTGCTGGTAGGACGGCAAGAATAATCACAAAAATATTTTGATCTTTCGGTTTTTAACTAAAATTTGAATGATTCAAATCCGTGAAGTACTCTTGGTGTTATGAATTTTCAAAAGTGGGAACCTTTTCTGGCTCACCCGTTTTCCCTTCGCCTTTCATCATTGCTAGGGTACGTGTTGTCTTATTGGACTCATCATGATAAACCCATAGACGCATCATAGAATTGTAACCTGTGGGGAGAATAATATTAATTCCTGTAAAGAACAACATCAAGGTATCAAATAAACCTGTAACAAGAGAGAAAACCTGCAAGGAAATCAAGTAATCACTTACCAACAAGGTTGTTTCACCAACTATTTCACCTCTTGGTTTCTCTTGATAGTGTTCTTCCCACAGGTTACAATTTTATTGTCGGTCCATTGGTTTATAATGATTAGTACGCTGCTGAAGGCTATTTTGAGACTTGTAAATTTCTTTCCAGGAGGTATTTTCGATCAAATCATCACAGGAAACGGCTCGTAGATCAGAGAGGTACGTTTTTCGTAAAATTTCGCCTTAAGATTTATCCAGGTTTTTCCCTATGAAAACCGTTTCAATGCGACTGAGCTTGGTACATACTGGATGAGTTAAGAAAAATTTGGCATGCTCTGCAATTTACTTTGCAAATCATCAGTTTCTATGAAAGTCATCGCATCATAGAAAAGCTAACTTATAATTGAACATTTTTTCTTTGAAATCGGTCTCTTCTGAAAAATAGAAATGTCATACTACTGTCATGTGGCCTTTTAGATACTCCATGTATTCTCTGACTCATCTAGTTAGGTCCTTCGAAATACAGCAGTTGCACTCAATACTGACATACTGCAGTTGCACTCAATAGTGAGTTTGGCTGCAAACTTTTAAAACATTTCTTTTCTGCTTTATTCTTACCAGTTGTTTATGGACACTTCGTCTGCACCCTTTGGAGCCCTTTCTCCTTTGGAATGCATCTAAAGTCGGCTTTATAATTAATAATAATAATAATAATAATAATAATAATAATAATAATAATAATAATAATAATAATAATAATAATAATAATAATAATAATAATAATAATAATAATAATAATAATATACGAATATTTATACAGGATAAAACACTTCAACGAATCATCGTTGTTATCAACGTGTGTCCTGTTAAAAATAATAAATCAAACTGAAGCTTATGAAATCTCCTATTTACAATTTTTCGATAAAATGAAAGGATAAAAATATTTACAATGGTTCTTTGAGCTGATTAAAGTGTGCGATTTAACTAAAATGGTCTTTAAGGCTATTCTCATATGCAGTAGCATTCGTAATCTTTCTGATTTTCAGAGGCAGTTCATTGTAAATCTTTGCTCCTGTATAATAAAAAGATTTCCGAGCATATTCAGTTCTGATTTTGGGCATCTTCAAGCTGTTAGTGGCATTTCTTGTCTCCTTTCCATAATCTTGTATTGCAAAATAATCTTTAAATATGTCACAGATGTCTTTATCAATGCATTTCCGAACGAGTTTGCAAGCACGAATCTTGTTTGCATTCATTACTGATGGGAGTCCTTCGTTGCTTTTTTCACCATCATAAACAATCTTGAGGCATCGATCATGGAATGCTTTCAGCTGTTTCATCTTGGTTTCTGACAGTTTCATCTGCAGAACACCGCAGTAGGTAAAAACAGGCATGATCATAGAGCAGTATACATCTCTGGCTGACTGTGAGTCAAGATATTTTCTTAACCTTGCCAGAAGTCTCAATCGACCGGCTGCTTTCTTGTAAGATCTTTCAAAGTGCGAATTCAGATCAAGTGAACTGTTCACGTACATACCCAAGTATTTGTACTCATCGGTGTTTCTTATTGCATTTGAGCCTTGGTACACCTTAAAAGGTTCTGTCTGCATGCTTATCCGTTTAGCAGTTCCAAACAATAATGCTTCAGTTTTACCCTCCTTCATGTTGATAATAAGTTCGTTTTCCTTTAGCCAGTTTGAGATCAAATCCATATCCTCGGTAAGATTTGACTGGATACTTTTCGAGTCCTTGTCAGCGAAGTATATGACTGTGTCATCAGCATATTTTACAATCCGAGAGTGCCGTATCGCATCGGTAATGTCATTAAACAACATGATGAACAATAAAGGGCCAAGTATTGACCCTTGTGGTACTCCAGAATACAGTTCCTTTTCATCAGAGACACAGTTGTTGTAACTTACGACAGCTTTTCGAGCAAACAGATAGTCTTTGAACCAAGCATATTCTTTTCCGTCAATTCCATATTTGGGTAGCTTTTCAAGCAGCTTCGAATGACTTATTGTGTCAAACGCTTTGCTCAGATCAATAAAAACGGCGCCTACTAATTTACCATCATCAACACTTTTACGAATGTTATCCAGCAAGTGAGTTGCTGCAAGTTCTGTTGATAGCTTGGGCCTGAACCCAAACTGGAAATGCGATAGCAGAGCATTTTGATCTAAGTAGGTGATAAGTTGACGATGAATTGCCTTTTCTGTGATCTTTGAAATAACTGGCAAGATTGAAATAGGCCTGTAGTTGTCCAAGACTGAGAACGGACCAAGAAGGCCATCTTGCGTCCACAATCTCTTCTTAGAATGAACGTACTGAAAGTAACTTATCATATACTTGAAGTTTCCATACCCAGATCCTCATCGGTTTGATGCCAAGCAAGAGCTTCGTTGATCATAGAAACAGCAGAAACTACCTGTACATGCACGAAAATTTGTTATTTTGGGCACGGCTAGCTCCCTGCAACAGGTCCCAAACTTTTCTGTGAAAATACGACTCACTACGATTTGCGTAACAATAATGAATTTATTCAACCAAGAGTGAGATGAGTCAACAAACAGTGGCCCAGAAAGCATCAGATTTATAGGTTCGCAGCTTTGGCAAACTTTACCACTAACAATACGCAATTCAGAATCCCTTTATCCTTTTAAAACAAAGATTGAAAATTGGTACGGAGAAATGGTCCATGCAGGTTATGCCGCACATTTATTCCGAATTTGGGCTTTTTATGATACACATTTTTAGATATCTGTTTTTATACAGTTTGATTTTGATGATTTGTAAATATTTTATCCGCCATTTTTATATAGCATTTGTATTCTGCAATGCTTTTAAGTTGGAATTAATTAGCTAACTATTTTTAGCTATTTTACTCTTATCCAACTGTAAAGAGATTAAATAAAGAAAAAGACAACATTTGCTGTTTTCTTCCATAGGCCTGAAACTCCAGGGTTATCACTTTTTAAAACCTTATATATCTAATCATTCCCTTATAACGGAATGCGTAATGACGTCATTTACGAAGTTTTTACTCCGTCGATTATATGTGGACAGAAGACACTGTTGCAGAGAGATCTATATTTTTAATTATTTTAATCTGCTTTCTAGCACACGTTGCTTCTGGACCGCTACCATTGGATGTAAGTATATTTCAATACTTTCATTTCCAAACTGCTACGCTTGAAGGAATTTGCCAATCTTACTGATTTATTGCCCTTTGAGCGTATTAGACTCATCTTAGCTAGCATTTTAAAGGATCCTACATAGGGCTGTAGGAAGCATCTAATGCTTGGGGAGGCAAGACACTTCAACAGCACTTTTTGAATAGGTAAAGGAGAAATTCTTGAAAATAGAAAGAGTGTAGTTCTTTGTTTATTGCAAAATCTTAGGGGCACGTGTCCCAGGATCCTACGTCTATATATCTGCACCTGTAGCCTGCGCACAAACAATACCCAGGGAAAACGTACAGTCTGCGCAACACCGCTCAATATCGCGTATTTTGTGAGTCAACATTTCATTTCAATAGCAGTTTGAATTGCCCTTTCTAGTCAGCATCTGTGTATTGTCTGTCGTAGAGTACTTACAATTCCAGAGTATTGTGTTGTTAGCGTAGTTTGCTTAGAGAACAAAGCGGACCCTGAGATTTAATCACTTAATAGCCGTCCTCAAATCTGATTGCTTCCTCGTTGCGCAGGAAAAGCAATGTAATTGGCTGTTACGACAATGCATTTTCTTTGTCGTCACATAAATGCTGAAGCACGCAATACACAACAGCGAGTGGCATTGCGCAGACTATACCATTTTCTTGGGAGAAGTCTGCACGCAGGGTACTGCTACTGCACCTGTGCTCTCCAACAGAATTCGATTTATCGAGGTTAGGATTATTTTCTTCCGTTTTTAATCTCCTTTCCTTTCCATTCAGCTCTCATCAAACCTTCCAGCCATCGAAAACGATTATAGTGCAGCATACTGGACTGTCAATGCCCAAGGAGAATGTATTGTCACTGATCAAACCCCTGCTTTTACAGTTCACTCAAGACAGAATTCATGCGACGTGGAAGATGACGTTTATGAGGAGCCAATCACAAGAAGAACCAGTTCAATTGATAAGCTGTATTCAACAGTTGGTAAGTCAGTCACTTTAGGATGACTAAGTTTTCTTCTTGTCAAGATCTAATTTGAATGAAAATGTTGATATCAGACATTGCGCTAAATGAAGACATATCAGATTCAACGGAACTTCCTTGCCATGAATTGCAACTAAATATCTTGAAGTGCAAGGCTTCGTTCGGAAAACTATATCTACCTGCCCTTAGGAGCTTGATTAGAGATTAAGGTGCAGTCTGATTCAAATGCCACGTTTCCAAATGGCTCAGTGGTCTTTACTTGAGACACTAAATTACCATTCTTTCACTTGAATTTAGAAATTTTTCATTGCAAATCTATGTTCCAAACTTCTCTTTGCTATATATCAGAAATTTAGACAACATAAATTCATGTCCTAGCTGCTGCGGAGGGTCTAAGCATCTCTGGCTGCGCAACAGTGATCAGTAAAAGAAAGCTATTAATGTAGGCACTATGCACCAAACAGCAGTGTCAGAGCACTTAGCAAGAAAAAAGGACAGAATATAGTTGGGTACTGCGCATGCTTCTAACGTATAAGGTGATAAGATACAGTAATTTCAAGAACCCAATTCAAAAAGGACATATTTTCAATCATAGATATAAATTGGAAGAAAGATCAAAAAGGTAGTGATGATGGATATGCCAGTATTGATGATAATTCAATGTCAGTAAATGCAAGAAAATCCCTCGCTATGAAAGAAAGCAGCCCATCTGAGAACAGACCTACTGTAGTTCGTTGTTCACCAATCAAAGAGCAGTCGGAAGCTACATCAAGACTACACCAAGATACACGTAGCAAGATCTTTGAAATGCAGACTATGGGGTTTGAGAATTCAGGATTTCTTGGACCTAACTCATACTCTGATGAGCCTAATGATGCAATTTCAGGGAAGCATACAAATGGTACAGGCATACCTTCAGGCAATGTTGGCATTAACCCTATTTATGAGGATATCAACTTTGGGTCACGTGACAAAGAAATGAATGACTCTGAAGAGGACAGTGAACCAGAATATATGTTATATGAGGCATCCGAGAGGTATCATAATGCACATGAATGAAAAAAGATGAAGAAATCTGATCTGAACATTATTGCTGTGATAATGAGATAATGATTGATGGCAATATTTCATTTATCTAAGGTTGTCTGAGCTACTTGCAGAATGCTCATTAAGGAAACTTATACTTAAAAGGAGCCAATGTACAAAAAAAACAATTTCTGTTGCGTTTTGCAGAGTCAATTACGTTTGAAAGCTTACAGCAAGAATCTAAATGATATCTACACGACCTTTGCAGCCTGTACTTGCATTTGTCAGCTTTTTGCGTCACAGTTTCTAGCTAAGAGAAAATTACTCTTCCCAGTATTGAGTCGTTTCTACACTAGATCGCGAGCCTTAATACATGTAATATGAATCATGTAGACTTTATCCATAAGATAGCAAATGACTGAAGCGATGATGAACTTGTATAACGTATAATTGAGACTTTTGTGTACTTTTTGGATGTGTATATTGTTGTCACAATGCTTCAGACAAGCTCAGGGTAATGAAGAAAATTCTCGTGCAGCTTTATTCTTAGTGAATTGTATCGAGGAGAAGGCAGCATGGCAGGCTGTGCGTCGGATCATGCTTGGACGAGAGATGCTTGCTGTGATGAGCACGTGTAAAATATTCGAAGGCAACGGCCATAGTAAGTCAGGGGATTAGCCGCCATTCAAATTTCCTTTTCTTTGTATTGTTCAAATTACCCAATCAAATGCGTGACAGACTGCCTTTAAATATCGATTATGTACGGTTTATAAGAGCTGATGCTTCGCCTTGGCATACAAGGCTTCTTCAGAGCTTGACCATCGGAATTATAAAATGTACAAATATTTGAATGAAGGTAAACTGTAACGTGATTGGCTAAGGTGTGCTACATCGCAGGGGTGAAGTTGGGTATATATGTGAGGGGTATGTAAGTGATGATGCTAACATGACAATAAGGAGGAGAAAAAAAGCTATATCACGACGCCTCTGCAACACATGCTTACATAAATTCGACGGAGTTGACACATATACTTTTACCAACGCTAACAAAACGTTCACCATAAAACAGTGACTAGACTGCAACTCAATCTGAAGAAAAATTGTCTTTGCTTTTGCATTGCTTTGCGGTGTCCCTGCCTTCGACTATTCCAATTGTTAGTGCTTGATGATGCTGACACGATCAGCGTGAAAGGCCTCAAAAATGAAACCAGATTGAGCTAAGGCTTTCTTTCCTTTGTGTTGAGGAACCCAACCCCACTCCTTTCTTGTGTGTTGTGAATATATGTATATTCTATATTTATACATACGATGTATTCTTTAAATCATTATTCATAGTAGCTTCGTGTCATAGTAATAAAGTTGCATGGTAATTTCCCAATTCGTGGTTTGAATTAATCTAACTTAGTTCCTCGAAGAAAGAAAATGAGAGTACTTATTAGCATATTTGCACCAAGGCAATGTTCAAACAATACCCCCAAAATGTCAAAATGCCAGCCAATTTGACGGTTCCTCAGTCTTTGCAACCTTCTAAATAATCAAAGCAAGCTTGACTTTGATGCAATGGAAATTAATCTGGCCCTGAAGAACCACCTGGCTGCCTCAATTTGAAGAGGTCGAGAATTTGCCCATCATTTCTTAGTGCTCACACGACGTCGCTTTAAATCTTCCTTGATGAAGCTCTGCTTGAAATCTGCTCTTTTCATATGAGCCGGAAACAGTATCCTCAACTATTTGAAGCCAGTTTCAAACTTTGCGTCTGTCGTTTGAACGCTATCTATGAGGCTCAGAAGCTTGACCCGTGCTCTGGAAAAAATCGCTTGACGTACTTGATAAGTCGAACAGTTTTATTAGATATTTGAACTTCGAGCAGTTTAAAATCCTAACGGTTCAAAGTTTTTCTCAATCTAAATGTTACGTGAAAATGCTCTCAAATATAACCAATTGGAAAGTTTTGCATGAGTAATTTTGTGTCATCGCAAGTCTCAAGTGACAGCTTATTTGATACAAACATTAGAAGATAGGAATCCTCAGCCATAGCCAGTTTTCTACCGAGCCACTTTCGATAGCTTTTTTGAAATTTTATACAGGTTTGACAGTTTGTTGGTTGAGTGTTTTAGTGTGACGGGAGATACATGTTGCACTCGTCTGGTGTTTTGAGTGACTGACTTACTCTTTGCGAAAATATGTTTAACAAACAATTGGATCTTTCAAGGGTAGTTTGTACTCCCACCATTGTTTCAAACCGAAGTTGTCAGCTATTCTTTCCTGCAAATTTTCACATGATTTGAATAGTAAATCAAGATACAGTGCGATCAATTTGTATTCCTTTGAAGTGCACGGCAAATGACGCAAAACACTTCAAGACTAATTGCAATTCTGTTTTATGCTCCATTTTAATTTGTGCTGCCAGCCATTTTAATTCGAATTTCCGTGTATGTTTCTTGAGCAATTGAGCTAGGGCCTTAACTCTGAATCATTCTTTCTTGGCTAGAAGCAACTGGGCAGTAGACGTGTCAAAAATCTCCGAAGATGGAGGATACTCGAGGTTAAAGTGATGCTCATCGAAGGACTAACCTGCGAAAGTACATCACAATAGATTTAAATCTTTTGATGACCTTGAACTGCTTTACATCTTATCTGCTACGATATCCAGACAAAAAATTGTTTAATTTCTCCTTGGGCAGGGTTGAAGAGAGCAAAAATATTCCAAAGAGCTACTCGTAGACATGGATTAATCGCTCTATTTGCAAGTAACTAACGACATTTTCAATTATGGTACAGATTCTGTCCTACGTTACATATTACAGTATACAGACATAGGATTTTTTGCGACTTCCCTTGAAGCAGCCTCATTATACAACTTGCAAGAAAGCCAACCAATACTTAATGGTAGCACTCAAAGGAAACATTGGTCAAAGCAACTTCTCACTTTGGCTACATTTTGTAAGTATTCAACGAATTTCTAAATAGGATCTTATATAGGGCAGTAGCAAGTAGGTAAATGATTTATTGATTACATACCTGACCTGGTAGAGATTCTCTTCGAACTTGCATTTCATTTACTCAATGTCCAGACAAAAGATTCGTTTGACCTCAGTTGAAGCATGGTCGTTATATAACTGGCAAGCAGTACAGTCAAAGAACCTACTACTAAACAGTTACTTATTAGTTATGTTTGAAAGCACAGAACAATATCTGATCAGGCCTGGTGGAAAGCCAGCCCTAACTAGCATCTTATTCTCTGCGCGATAGTCAAACGAAGATGAGTTTTTCATCTTCCGAGACAATATCCTGCTTCCTACTATGTTAGAAAATGGAAAGACACTCCAAGAAGCCATTTCTAGGCGCTGACTTATTGACTTTAATTGAAATGTTGAAGTGCCTAACAACCTCTTGTTCAGGATCTCCCAACAAAGTTGTGCCCTGTTTTTGTCACTGCAGTGGAGAGGCTGCAGCTTCAATTGTCTTAGATTTTACACAGTCTGAGGCGTTTTTGAATCAATCCGAAAAGTTGTCTCTGATTTATGGCTGAGGAAAGGCAAAATAAGTGGCTGCTGCAAGACAGTACTTCTGCTGAGAGTTGTTCTCCCTGCAATCTTAAAATTAACTAACTGTGCAAAGAAGAAATTGACCTAGCGTTGTATTCAATTTTTAGTGTTGTTTACCTGTCAACTTCTTTCATGTTGAGATTGCTGGAGAATATAGAAGTGCAGGTTTTAAGCAACCACACATTTTTGTGCCCCCCACCCAATAAATCAGCAACCACTTGTCAGATAAAGGGTAAAGCTCTTGGTTCAAGTCAGAGATGTTTGAAGCTCCTCCGCAGCAGCTAAACAAATTGGGCACAATTTTTAGGACACCCTGTAGACTGTTATTCTTCTGCCCCAGCATGTAACTAGTTTCCTTTCACTCTGCTCTGTTTTCATCATTATCCATTTCTGATGCATCTAGCCTAAATGGATCCTAGTTACAAAAATAAAGCCAAATATCCCTTTTGCACGTTAACTCTGTCCCAGCCTTGTGAAACTCAATGGCTTAACTATGTCCATGGGAACTATGTATTCCATTTTTTGTTGGCTTTGCCTTTGTTCAGCAGTTCCCTACCGGAACACCCAAGACAAAGATGCAGCCCTGCAATACTATTTTTGACGACTCATCGTTTTCTTTGCAGGAGAAGTCGAAGTATCTTGTTTATTGTCCACGAACATCCAATATTCTGCTACCTTACCTCCGCAGATGGTATTTGGACTCTGTAACTGAGGTTTGCTTTACCGACAAGCTCGTGGATTCTGACGAAGCAAAAGAAGTGAAAGAAGGCCTAGATGAACTAAAAAAGGCAAAATTATTTTGCTTGAAACATGCTACCGACCATGTTTATAAAGGTTAAAGTGCCACTATTCCTGATCACACTACAATCACTTTTCAGTTTTGCATCATTTCACAGTATTCATCGATGTATCGATGGCTTGGATTCTTTCCCTAACCCTACTGGGGAATGTGTTTCAGATGGATGCCTCAAAAGCAAGGGGTTCTGTATATCTTACGACAATTGCTGTACATGCAGATGTCCCATTGGAAGAAGGACCTACTGGACAGCGACGAATTATTGCAAAGACGATGCCGGGGATGCTGCGGGTAGAATTTTATTCAGTTTCTCGTCATCATCATCACCATCATTATCATAATAATAATAATCATCATCATCATCTTCTTAATCATAATCATCCTCGTCGTCGTCATTATCTTCTTCTTTATCATCATCATCATCATCATCATCATCATCATCATCATCATCATCATTATCATCATCATCATCATCATCATCATCATCATCATCATCATCATCATTATCATCATCATCACAATCATGAATCCATTTATGTAGGCTAATTAAGGCCTTTTCAAATGGATTCTTGGTACAAAGTCTAGATGCAGGCCCAATTGAAAGGGTTTCCGTAGACTTACGACTAAGAGTCCCTTGTTTCCCGGCGCTCTTTAACTTGAAGATAGCGCTTCGGTCAACAGAGACTCATAAAGTTACTCTGAAAATCTGATCCTATTTAGGCCCAAACTTTGCGATTCCTAGAGTACCAATCAGATTGTTAGAGTCGTGAATTACTATGACTACGGCAAATGTGATAAAAAATTTTCGATTCGATTGAAGAATTGCAAATATTTCCATGGGAGTGAGATTCGAAGCCATGATTCCATCATAAATCCATTGAAAATTGCAGGAAATGTAGTCAGCTTTTTCGCTGTTTCATTATGAGTCCCTGTTGAGCACGGTTTACTGCAGGGATACAAGTGAATTTATGGTCTTCGTTGCCAAGCATTAAACAAATCTGTAAACGCCAGCCATCAGTTTTTCTTCCGTTGTCACAAAAAATACCAGAAAGTGACTGTCAAAAGCCCACTTATAACTGAGTCATCGTAGAGGATATGAATGCCTGGTTTGTTTCTTCGTGAGGTACAAAGAAAAGGATTTATCTTCAAAATAGCGCTCTCATTTTGAATAATAAGCATGAACAACTTATGTGATATTATCTTTAAAAAACTGCAAAATGATCGCTCTGTGCTCCATCCGTTGCTCCCAGGACTGCAGGCGGGCATTGCTCCTATACTCCTCTGGCATTACTCACTCAGCTTAATTCTGACTTCAACTCATTTTCTTATAAAAACCATGCCGCTGGGCCTCGAAGTAGGGTCTCTTGAAGGAATACAAAACCAGATATTCAAATATTGGGCCAGCTGCAGTTAAACCATAGCCCATTGTATTTGGAAAGTCAACTCCTGCCGCTTTATTATACAGCTACAGAAACAATGGTTGTCTGGACCTTTCTTAAGTCTATCTAACGACTATGGCGATTCTCTTTTCAGTTTGAGAGCATTTTTGCCTCCTTGTAGAATTTCTTGACTTCTTCTACCATCAATGAATTCATTGCAGGGAGGAAGTTTGCATTCGACGGTGTAGAGCAGGATGTTATCATAGCTATTAAGCCGAAACAGTTGAGAGACTGGATAAAGATATCATACTGTAATCAATCGAAGAAAGAATGCACTGGCTTAGCAACACAATGTCAAATTGAAGTAGAAAAAGCATTCTATGATAACAGAGGATGGAAACGACTTTGGCCAGAGAGTTCGGATGTTGACTTCAGTTTTATGGGAGTCAGTAACGGAGGGAGTGATTCACTAGTGGTAAGGATTTCATTTGAGAAGGAAGTTCAGCTGTCTTTGCACGGGGTGAAGGTGAAGGTGAAGTTGCGTTTTTCAGCGCCAAGCGCTGGGATCGCAGAAATAGAGCAGACCTAATCGAGTCCGCGACCCCGAGTGAGCGTGTGGCCGAGTGGTTAAGGCGTCTGACTCGTAAGCCAAAGGTCAGAACGGCCGTAGGTTCAAATCCCACGCTGGACAGTTTGGTCGCTGTCCGTAACACTAGCCCGGGTCAACCAGAGCCATGTGAGGGAAATCTGGTAGCTGTGGCGGGTAGCTGCGGCGGACTGATGGTAAAACATCCGTGGCCCCTGCTGGAAATAAGTCTCTCAGACTTTCGCGGGCTAGCCACGTTAAATATAAATACCTACCTGTCATGACGCTCTAGTGGTGGGGCCCTACCGGGACTCGAACCCACTCCGCCTGACTGTTCTGGCTGCAATGTCAGGGGATTACACCACGGTGCCACAACACCTTCAATTCATTATTAATGTGGTTTATACTATGGCCCAAATTATATTCTTCCCCAAAATGCTGTATTGTCTTCCAAGAGAACTAGGTGATGCTAAGGAGGATGGTAAGGAGGGCCCTTCGTTCCCTCCTTATCACAACTTTGATAAAATGCCGCCATTATTCGAATGAACTTCAAACTGCTTTTCGCGTCTGAGCTCCTAACGCAGTGATGTGTATCATTTCCATCTGTTTTTTAAAGGAAGCTGGACATGAAACACTTCACTGCGTCGGAGTTCAGGCACAAAAAGTAGTTTGGACTTTACTGAATGGTGGTGACATTCAAACCGAAGTTATGAGAGACAAACAGCACAAGAAAAGCACCAGATAATCAGCAATCTTTCTCGCAATTCCATGCAAGAGAAAATAACGCTGTGGACATTTTGCAGCTTCCATTGTTTGCCAACATTTTTCCCCATTTTTGCCGGGCTGAGGCTGATTTTCGAAGAATTTTCCATAATTTGGGCTGCCACCACCCCACCTCCCCCCCCCCCTGCTTCGTACGCGTATGCATTCGTCCAGGCTTGCTTTTTACGTGCATGATTTCGCTTGAGTAAATGTGCTTTTGTTTGCGTTCTTCCGTTCAGATTGATATGTCCTTTGGATTCCAAATAGCAGGTCGCTTTTCACTTCTGAAATGAAAAGCTCAGAAAAAATCTCGCTTGTAAGTCATGTGCTTGCTAACCAACAAGCTTTTTGGCATGAGCAAGCTTCTTTCTGCAATCAAATATTTTGCATTCTGAACACTGTAAGGGATTGATATGGCCAATTTCCGCAAGAGCGTTTAAGCGCTTACAATGGATTGTGCAATGTGAGCGCAGCCTTCAGTAAAAGCTGATTTCCTGTCAGTGGGTTAGATCTTTTAGCTATTCTGAAAAAGGATCTGGATCGAACGATATTTCATTACATTTAGTAGAATTTTCGAATGTGCGCAATACTGATAGAAGCGCTAACGCCATTCAGTCGAGCCTCGTGTATAATAGTGTATAAAAATATCTTTCGATCCAGACTCTTTTACAGAATTGCTAAAAGGTCTATTGTCTGAGCAGGCGGAAAATCCATTATTTGTGGGAGAAAATGTCGCTCTGAAATTGAATAAATGGTTACGGCTGAGTAACCCTTTACTGTCTAAGATTCCGCCCGCTCGGAAAGCTCCGCTGACTGGACATTGCCCTTCAGTCGCTATTATAAACTGTTCAATTTTAGTTTTTATAAAACAATTTTAATGCTTAAAAAAGTTCGATTCTCCGGAGATAAGGGAAATCATTTGCAGTATTTTTGGAGAAAAACGGGGAGGTGCTGCTAAACAGGTCATAAAAGAAACTGCAAATCATTGGATTGGCGAGAATTTCTCTATTTATTTCATTGACTGTTGATTTTCTCGTCAGTGGAACATCAGAGGTTGTGAAACAAAAAAGTACGATGGCTTGCTCATAAAACTCGACATTGAATGTTCTGTTGGTAAACCAGGACAAAAGAAGAGGGTTGAATCGGCCATGGTCTTCAAAATTGCTGGCAGCTACAATGGTAAGCATGAGTTAGCTTTACCCCGGACATTCTCATTGTTTACATAATTTTTCAACAGAAACTAAGAAAATAGCCCAGTATTGAAATGTTTCCAAAATTCGCATATTTTGAGAACTAATGGGTTGTTAAGCCTGGTTTCCATATGTTAGCGAGGATCGCTGGTGATGCACGGATCGCAAAAATCTGCGACTAGCGATAGCTGCGTAGAAATTGAAGCTGTCTTGTTGATCATTGTGGCCAGCTAGCGATCATTGCGTTACCAGCGATCCTTGCGTTTGAGGTAGAAAAGTTTCTATCTCTGCGAATGCAGCGATCCTTGCTTCAAAGAGAAACCGACTGAGAATGAATTTCAACGATCGAAGCCTCTCTTTCAGGAGCTATGCGTTTGTTATCTTTACCGACATTACGAAAATTTTATTTTGAAGCTAAACTTCTAAAAAACTGCCATCGTTGAGATAAATGGAAACAAAATAACGCAATGATCGCTGAGAATAGACGATTGCGCTAAAGATGGTGGCGAGGAAGTTTTTTTCTGGATTGACTGCGTTCTTTAATCGAATTCTTATAGAAACGTTAAAGGTTTGCAATTCGAAAGCAATGCATCTATGTAAAAAATTCCTCGCTGCCATCGTTAGCGCAATCCTCTTTGCTGGTCACAAATTTTTGCTATCCTTGCGTCACCAGTGATCGTTGTGATGCTGTGAAACCAGGCTTTAAAGTGAATCAGCAGAGCATGTGGTGGTAATCAATAAACATGATAACGTTAATCATTCAGTATGGTGTTTTGGGCATAGAACTTTTAGCTATTCTACAAAAGAGCCTGGATTGAGCGTTATTTTTATACATTTTTATACACGATGTTCGATTGACTGCCATATGCATTGAGAGCAACGGATTCTTTAGAAACTTTTAAGCATAAACTAAAGACACATTTTGTTTAAAAAGTATTTTGATTAGGTTTTATTTTTGCCAATAATTTTTAGCATTCCTTGTAATTAATTTATATGATATTACCTTATTAGTTTTATGTAAATGATGTAATGCACCTTTGAGCCGTGTGGATAAATGGCGCAATATAAATGCCTTTTATTATTATATTGTCATTATTTATTATTGAGTGGCGTTAGAGCTTCTATTAGTATTGTGCACATTCGAAAATTCTACAAAACATAATGAAATATCGCTCGATCAAGATTCTCTTTTAGAATAGCTGAAAGGTCTATTTACCCATATGTGGAAAAACTTAGTGATTATGCTTGCTCGATCTGTTGGCATTACAACCCTGAAGCTCAATGCCTGTCTTGCGACTGCTGATCCTTTCAGTCAGTTTTCTTTACATCAAAAGATCGATGCCTGTCTCTCCCTGTCTTAAGAATCATTTAGTTACTTCAGCAACCAATGAAAGCCACTTCGTGACTACAATTGAAATCGCAGAGATCGACATTTCTCAAAACAAGAGATCAATTAAGAAGGCTTTACTACAACTGCGTTTGATCCTCCATGGTTGCTTGGTCACAATAGGTTGTTTGTAAGAGACTGAAATATGGTAGCGCCATTTTGTATAAACCTCGTTTTGAGTTGTTGAAAAGAGGCCGCCTCGTGCCAAAAAAAACAAAAATGTTAGTTGAACGTTGCAAGTAAAAAATAGTTGAGGTTGAGTTGTGTTTGAAAAGAGAAAAAGAAGCATCTTTTGCCTCGAGTCTGACAAAAAGAACCCAAGTCGTTCTGCTGTACGAGAGTATTACAAATGGTGGCCAAGTGTGTGTTTTGTCAGGGAGGACGAAAGAAGAGAGTTCAGAGGATGCTTTGATTACTTATTTGTGCTGGAAAAGACTTCGAATTCAACTGTTTTATAGTGTCGTGTGTTCTGTTACTCGCTGAACTTTACCTGCAGATTGAAGTGATTACCTTGATCAACTCGTACTCGATCGAAAAGACCGTGAATTCAGCCGTTTACTGTCGTTTTACTTGATGAAATTACGTGCCGATTCGTACCTTTGTACCAAAGTAGCTGATTGATTGTTATACCCAAGACTGGAGACGTTTGGTATCCTTTCACAGTGCAATATTGTTGGTTTTATTAGGGTTTCATTTTGAGACTTGTGTTGTGAATTTGTTTGCTGAAATTGAATTATTTTCTGCTTGTTGAAATGTGTGCTGCAAGTTGATAATAGTGCTGTGTGTGCTGCAAGTTGATAATAGGTCTATTTTAACCTAATTGTCTTCTTTTGTTCAGGTTATTGTTACAGGATTGCCAACAACTTCCGTTTTTACTCTTTTTCTGTTTTGTTTGATAATGGCAGAACAGTTATTTGAGGAAATCCAGCCATTACTTTGCAGGTTGTCCATGGAAAATTTAGTGGATATTTGTGTAGCAACAAAAGCTGCACAGATTGAAACCATCCACAATAAAGGCTTTTGTAGAATTCTCAATGTTTTGAATAATTATTTAGAGGAGAGTCTGGATGATGAAGATTCTGGTGTTCTGTTGTTGAACAGTGTTAAGGATGCTTGTGTAAAATTTCTTTCTTTATCTGCTCATAGTGAGGGGCCCCAGGGGGATGAGGCTCAGGGTGCTGAGGGGGGAAGTAGTTTATCATCTTCAGAGGAGAATGAAATGATGAAAATACAAGCTGAGATCAGTAAAATGAATGACAGATTGGCAATGTTAGGTCAAAAATCTGCTGCACAAAGCCTTCCAAACCCCATCAACAGCTTTAATATGTTCAAAAGAGAATTGAAAATTGCAGGGACAATTACTGATTGTGCTAACAAGGATAAGTTATCATTCTGTGGGCTAATTAGACAAATAAATTCAGCCATAGCCAAGGGGTATACTGAGACAGAAATTATTGAAGCAGTCATCAGAGCCATAAATCCAGGAAATTTACTAAGAGGGTACTTAGAATCTATGCCATTAGCAGATATCAATCTGGCTAAGTTACGTAGGCTCCTCCGCAGCCACTATAAAGAAAAAAGTGGAAGTGAACTATTCCAAGATTTAATGAATGCTGTCCAACAACCCAAAGAGGACACCCAAGCCTTCTTGATGCGATTGTTGACCATAAGACAGAAAGTTTTATTTGTAGCTCAAGAATCTGATTCCAAACTCAAAGCCAACACAGAGCTTGTTCAGTCTGTTTTTCTCCAGGCACTGGAAAGTGGAGTACAGAGCGAAAACATACGCATACGTCTGAGACCAGTGTTTGAGAAAAGTGATGTTTCAGATGAAGAAATAATTCATCAACTCAGTGCTGCAGTATCAGGTGAGGAGGACCGTCAAAAGAGATTACACCAGGCAGGTATGTCTAAGCATGCAAGGATCTCAAAAATGCAGCTTGAAGATGATGATGGAAACAGACACCGAGAAGGATATGCCATGAAGGGAGAGCAAAAGCAACAAAAAGACACTGAACAAATTATTGCTGCCATTCAGTCATTACAAAAAGACATGGCTTGTCTCAAGGAGAAAGTAGAAAGACAACCTCAAACAGAGGGTCAAAAAGAGGAAAAAGCAAAGGGTAGAACCTATGGTTGCCAGTCTTGTAGGAACAAGGGTGATGGCAAAAATTGCAATCACTGTTTCAAGTGTGGATCAACGGAGCACATTGCTATTGGATGCAAGGGCAAGCAAGTTGCAGGTGGAAAGCCGTCATCATTGTCGGAAAACTGGAGACAGCCACAACTGGGGGGCAAGTAGTGGCTGAGGGAACAAAGCCCCAACAATGTTATAACTGCTTAAAACAATTGTGTGAAAAGGAAACAATGAAGTGTTCACAGTGTAAATGTACCAAATACTGTTCTAAAAGATGTCAAGTCAAACACTGGAACACACATAAGCCACTGTGTTATGCAATTAAGGAAGCAGAAATACATTTTGATAAGTATTATACACCAAAAACAATGCATAATAGCCATTTGACTCCAAAAAACTACAAACAGATTGTAGATGTGGTTGGAAAAAGGTGTATTATATCTTGCAAAATTGATGAAATTTGCTGCTCAGCTTTATGGGATACAGGAGCACAGGTTTCCATGGTTTCAAGAGACTGGCTCAACTTGAATATGCCAAATCTGGAAGTAAAGAAATTGGACAATATCTTAGGAGTAAACCTCAATTTAACAGCAGCCAATGGCACCAAAATTCCCTACCAAGGATTTGTTGAACTGACAGTAAAGTTAAGAGAATGTCAAAATTTGGAAGTAGGCGTTCCATTCCTTGTCACACAAGAGAAGTTAGAGGTACCAATCTTAGGATATAATGTTATTGAAGAATTCTTCAAGTTGTCATCAGCCTCTGGAGATAAGAATGAACTGATGAAAATATTATTTCCAAATTTAAAGTCTGATGAAACAAAGCTCCTTATTAATGTTATCAGTGAAGAACAAAGCCAAGATATGCACTTTGGTACAGTAAAGGTGAAAAAGAGAGATTGCACAGTCCCCAAAGGACAATCCATACATATTACTTGCAGAGCCAATTACTTTTCAATGGAAAGTAAGACACCTGTATTGTTTGAGCCAATTGAAAATAACAATCTACCTGAATCACTGCAGATCAGTGAGAACTTGATTGTTGTGAACAGAGGAAAATCATGTTGTGTGAAAGTTGAAGTGACAAATAACTCTGCACATGACATAATTATACCAAAGCATACAGAGATAGGTCAGCTACAATTAGTGAAGTCGGTTACACCCATAGAGGTTACCGCTAAGAAAGAGGAGACAAAGTCAGAAATTGAAAGTGCTGCAACTTGCATACCGTCTGATACAAACTCAACAGCTGATACCAACAGTAAAAAGGCACATATGTTCACCCTTAGTGATAATTTGTCATGTAAGCAAAGAGAAAGTGTGATGAAAATGCTATCAGAAGAAGAAGAGTCATTTTCAAAAGGAGATTCAGACATAGGATGTGCCCAGGATTTACAAATGGAATTGAAATTGCATGACCAGACTCCCGTGCAGCATACATATCGTTCCATTCCACGCCATTTATATGAAGAAGTTAAAGCTTACATAGAAGACTTATTGAACAGAGGCTTTATTACACAGTCCAGCTCACCATACTCTTCAAGTGTAGTTTGCGTACGTAAGAAGGATAACTCATTGCGCCTTTGTATTGACTACAGGCAGCTAAACAGCAAGACAGTGCCTGATAGACACCCATTGCCACGTGTTCAAGAAACACTGGAAAGCTTAGGGGGGAACAGTTGGTTTACTGTCCTTGACCAGGGGAAAGCATACCACCAGGGTTTTCTCCACCCAAACTCACGTCATCTCACAGCCTTTGTGACGCCATGGGGCCTATGGGAATGGGTCAGAATCCCATTCGGCTTGACCACAGCGCCTGGCGTATTCCAAAGGTTCATGGAAGGATGCCTAAAGGATTTAAGAGACAAATGCTGCATTCCTTATCTTGATGACATCATTGTCTATAGTGCTACATTCGAAGACCATGTGGAGCATGTAAGACAGGTATTGCAAGCACTCCGTTCAAAGGGCATCAAGTTAAAGCCAAAGAAGTGTGAACTGTTCCGGAACGAAGTCAGCTATTTAGGCAGACTTGTTTCATCCAAAGGTCATTGCATGGATCCAAAGAATATTAAAGCAATTGACGCTCTAAGAAGTACAAAACCAAAGAACATTGGTGAAGTTCGAAAGCTATTAGGCTTCCTTGGATATTACAGAAGGTACATTAAAGATTTTGCACGGATTGCCAAGCCAATAAGTGATCTACTTACTACCACTGTACCACAACAAAGTCAGAAAGAATTAGGGAAAAAGAAATCATCCAGTAAAGGGCAAGTGACGTCAAGTTACCCAGTTTTGTGGACAGACAGACAAACAACAGCCTTGAACTTACTGATTGATTTTCTTGTTAAACAGCCAATTATGAGTTTTCCAGACCATAGATTGCCATATATAGTACACACTGATGCCTCAGCAGACGGCCTAGGTGCTGTGCTGTACCAGCAACAGGGGAAAGACTTGAAAGTTATTGCCTATGCCTCGCGAACATTATCAAAAGCTGAGAAGAACTACCATTATCATGCAGGAAAACTTGAACTTCTTGCTTTAAAATGGGCAATCACAGAACAATTTAGAGATTTTCTGTATTACTCACCTACGTTTACAGTGTTTACAGATAATAACCCGCTCACTTATATCAACACAACAGCAAAACTCAATGCAACTGCTCATCGTTGGGTATCAGAACTTGCAGATTTCCATTTCTCAATACGTTACCGTCCAGGAAAAGTGAATACTGATGCAGACTTTCTCTCACGTATGCCAGATGATATTTCATGTTTAGTGGATCAATATACAGAAGAAACATCCGAAAATGTTCTCAAAGCAGCAATAAATGCCGTTTTGCATCAACACTCAGATGAATCAGTCTGGATTGCTGCACTGACAGATGACTCTGAATGTATTTCGGGTGATGTGCAAAGTATGGACCATCTCAAGTTGAAATCGATTTCAAACAAAGAGCTGAAAGAAGCACAAGAAAGGGATCCACCAATAGCAAGAGTCCAACAATATTTATCCTTAGGGAGACAGTTAACAAAGCATGATAGAGGTGATGAAAGTGCAGAGGTAAAAGCACTGATGAGAGAATGGAACCTTCTTTTGTTAGGTGAGGATGGGATACTGAGAAGGAAATGTGGAAATAAACTGCAGATAGTGTTACCTCAGAAGTATCATGCCCAAGTGTTCAAACATTTACACTATGATTTAGGACACCTCGGACCAGAAAGAGTAACCCACTTGGCAAGACAACGTTTTTTCTGGCCAAAGATGCAGAGAGACATTGAACACTATGTTAAAAATGTCTGCAGATGCATCCAGCAGAAAAAGCCAACGTTACCAGTAAAAGAACCGTTAAACAGCATAACAACATCAGCACCATTTGAATTGATTTCCGTAGATTTTGTGCACTTAGAAAGATCTTCAGGAGGGTTTGAATACTTGCTTGTGATCATGGATCACTTTACAAGATACGCTCAAGTTTATCCTACAAGAAATAAGTCTGCTAAGACAGCAGCTGAAAAGATCTTTAACGATTTCATCCTTAGATTCGGATTCCCGCACAGACTGCACCACGATCAAGGGGGTGAATTCGAAAACAAGATATTTTACCATCTCCAACAACTTTGTGGCATCACAAGATCCAGAACAACGCCTTACCACCCACAGGGCAATGGGCAAGTCGAAAGATTTAACCGTACGTTACTAGGGATGCTAAGAACACTGCCCGAGAGTCACAAATCCCATTGGAAAGATCACGTGAACAAGATGGTATATGCGTATAATGTGACCAAGCATGATTCTACTGGTTACTCACCACATTTTCTGCTGTTTGGACGTGAACCAGTCTTACCAATTGACTACCTGTTCCAAGAAAGACAAAGAATCGTGACGTCATATAGCCAATATGTCCAAGATTGGAAAGATGCAATGAAGCAAGCGTACCTAGTTGCGAAAGAAAAGAGCACCAAAGCTTGTGCTCAAGGCAAGTATCAAGCTGATAAAAGAGCCAGAAGTTCCGTGTTGAAAGCAGGGGATCAAGTTCTTGTAAGAAACATGGCACCGCATGTAGGTCCTAGCAAGCTTCGGGGATACTGGGAACAAGATATCTACGAAGTAGTAAAACGCCAAAACGAAGACAGCCCAGTTTATACGATCAAGCCAAGGGATAAAGTAGGTCGACTGAGAACAGTCCATCGTAACCTCCTGTTACCGTGCCCAGACCTGCAACCTGATGAGGAACAGCATCAAAAATCTGCCTACACAGAGAGCAAAGGTAAAAATCACGAAAAGCAGAAGAAACGAAACAACCAAGAAAGTTTTCGAGATCAAGAGGATCTGCGATCAGAAAGTGAGGATGAATTTCCTACGATAGAGTTAGAGCCCAACGATCATTCAAGATTTGTACAAGATCAAAGTCGAGAAACAGAAAATCGTACAGAGCACCTTAGCCAGACCTTAGAGCAAGAACCACAAAGAGAGCCGTTAATCCAAACACCAGCTGAAGAACCGGAAATAGAAGACGAAGCAGAACAAGTGAACTTGGAAGAAGAAGTCATACCAGAAGACAATAACGGTGTAGACGAGAGCCCACCACAAAGGAGAGATTACCCAAAGAGAGACAGGAGACCAAGACCAATGTTCAATTACAGTAGACTTGGAGAACCGGGATACTATGTAAATCAAGTACAAAGCCCAATGTATCCACAGTGCATTCCAGTTTTCAACCCATATGGATTTAACGTAGGGCAATGGATATACCAGCCACAGGCCCCAGCATACTGAGATGAACTCATAGAAAGAGAGATTATGGACACGATAGGTTAGGTCAGCGTCTGAGCATCAAAACCCTTAACCCTATCAGTATGGATATCGTTTTATCATTTTCTTTTGTGATCATTTCACTGAAATGAAGTTTTATTTGTGAGTTGTGTGATTGTTTGCGAAGGAGCTTGAATGGTCAAGCTGAATAAAGTTCAAGTTGTTTATGTGAGGAATTTTGTGATTGAGATGGTTTGAATTGTGGTTGTGTCGAACCTGTGATTTGTGAGAGGTTTGATTGATTGTTGGAGCCCATGGCTTAACACGTGATACATTGCCGAAGATGTTGGATCAATACTAGAGAACTGTTTTGATGTTCACACAGATCTGAAGATGTCAGAACAATGTTAAAGAACAATACAAACAGTTTAGAAACTGATGTTATCAGACTTTTTCTAGAGGGGAAGAGTGTAAGAGACTGAAATATGGTAGCGCCATTTTGTATAAACCTCGTTTTGAGTTGTTGAAAAGAGGCCGCCTCGTGCCAAAAAAAACAAAAATGTTAGTTGAACGTTGCAAGTAAAAAATAGTTGAGGTTGAGTTGTGTTTGAAAAGAGAAAAAGAAGCATCTTTTGCCTCGAGTCTGACAAAAAGAACCCAAGTCGTTCTGCTGTACGAGAGTATTACATGTTTACAAACAACTTCGTTTTCACTTCTCCGTTAGCTTAGCAGTAGGTAGACTCCTTTTAAGACACAGCCGACTCATTGTCAGATATCGTAACAGTTCAAGGAGTGAGTGACCGAGTAGCTTAAACAGTTTTCGTCAGGTAACCGAAGTTAAGCTCGGTCGAGTGAGGATGGTTGGCCTCGGTCGCCTGACCTCACAACTCACCTCGTCGTCCTTCGGAAGGGACGTTTAACTTGAGGTCCCATGCCTGGATACGGCATGGGCAGTGGGCCAAAAATTAGCTTTTAGTGGCTAGAAGTCTTGACAAGCCCACTCAAAACAAATTGAAGGACAAAAGAACAAACAAAGGCTGACATATCTCGCTTTTCTTCTTCTCAAGAAGACAGTTCCCTCTGTTTTCGGTTTTCTGAAGCTGATAAACTTTTATCACCCGTTTCATTCCTCTTTCGAAGCCTTTTGGGGGCAGCCACTACATAAAATCACTCGTATGTTTAGATAGCACAAATTTGATTGAGATTATTTTCACGACCTTCATAATCTAGCGTTAATAAAGAGCATAAGACGCAAACTTTGCTGTCTCCTAAAATGATGCAAAGCAAGGCTTCGAATCTTAATAAGCGTTTAGAATCAGCCAAAGCAGAAACACCAGAAGTTATAGCTCCCACAAGTTTGAAACGTCCAGGAACCTCCACGTTTCCATTTGTGAATTGCTGAAATGTTCCTTGGAGGAAACTTCCATATTAACTGGTGATTCAGCAAGGGCACTTTTGAGGTTTCGTTTTGGTGCCCCTCATATTCCACTCGCAGGAAAGGAGGGGGGGCATTTGCACCCTTGCCCCATACCAGCACACTACTGAACATAGCTGAAGCTTTCTGTAAGAGCTTTAGATCGAGCACTGGTAGGCTGTTTTTTAAATTGCATTTTCTGCATAAGTGGAAGAAGACATGAGGAAACAACGGCTTATTCATGTCTCACTCAAAAAGTGCACCATTACTTATATCCTTCTCAAAGACCTTTCAACGAAGTACCTAAGATATTTACTGTTTCCTGGCTAACTTTTTCTAGCGATGGAAAAGCACTAAAATTGAAATATTTGTTTTCATTTTACAGTTGGAACGAACCCTTTGACTAGATCTACGTGCAGAGCGAGTACAACTAAAAATCCTGCGACAAAAATAACAACAACAGAGGATTTTCACACCACGATGGCAAAAGCAACTACAACAGGTGGAACCACAGATGGGTATAAAGCTTCGACAACAACGACATCAGCGACTACAAAGGTAGTAAAAATATGACTTTCGAGCATTTTCTTTAAACACAACTACAGCCATATAACGATCCACACTTTTGAAAATATATTACGGAGTCATGCCAGTGCTGAAAGTTTCTTGAAGCATTCAGAATTTTGCTGAAAATTTCTCATGAGTATCTTTCATGTTTTATAAACTCTCCTCGCTTGTTGCCCCGGGTTACTCTCCTTACGGCCTAATAAGGGATCCAATTGAATTGAGGGTCTTACCGAATGACTACCTAATGGCCGTATATATTTGTATATTTGTATATTTATTATATTTTTATTTGTACTTATGTTACCAGTTGGTGATATCCTAAGATTTCTGACCAATATTGAGATTCAAAAAATTAAGTTTTTTCTTTCTCTCTGTTATGTCTCTACAGCTGAACCTTAGCTATTTTTGCAGAAAATTGTCTTTTCTTGGTGCTACCAATTGACCCAACCTCTTCTCCACAGCCTCATGCTTTTTGCAGAAAATATTGTTACGGAGAAACACTGTTTGCAACAGTTATACTGGCCTTGCAGGCTTGAATACGTAACTTATTCAAACATAAGATACAGTGCCTTCTTATGTAATCATCAGTACATCAAACTTTCCGTTCCATAATTATTGGCAATTTTAAGAATCATGTGCCACAAAAATACTAAAACATGCCTAGACTTGCGCCAAGTCTATTTCTTTACAAAAAATTAGGAAAGGAAAGGCGAAATGTTTTGTCTTTAACATTCAGACAGTTATTACAGAGGACGAAAAAGACTTGAGGCAAGTCTAAAAAAGCCTTGAGTTCGATTGAAATTCAAATAACAGACTAAACTTGGCTAGTATTCCGCTAAAATATAGCTTGTCAAACGACCTTTTCACATTTGAATCACCTTGAATATGCTTTGTTGACATCTTCTTCGTAGAAGCATGGCGAGATCCCTAACAAGACGACGCCAGCAACCTTCTATGCGACGAAACCATTTGCATCAGAGGTAGGAAAAACCCATGACGAGGAAACGAAGAAAGGTTCGAGTTCAATTTCAAATGAAGTGATAATAATAGCAACAAGTGCTTCATCTGGTGGATTGCTGCTTGTTGTTATCGTCATAGCCGTAGCTGTTGCAACCTTGTTGAACAGAAAGTGAGTTCTATTAGTTGCATGAAATTTATCTCAACATCAACGTGCCTCAGCAGCATCACGCTGGGCCATTAGACGTATTAAAATTCGTCCCAGTGTTCGTAAACCTTTTTACCTACTTATCTATTGAACTGAATTATTTTGCCTACTTATCTAGTGAATTGAATTGCTCACTCAAACAGATTGAGTGAAAAGGTTAATATCAAAATGTAGAAAAATTTTAGAAAATTTACGACGAATTGCAACAGAGCAATATGGATAGATATACGCCTGTTTTTTGACTGCTTATTCAATTCTACCATCCTAATTTCTATTTGGAGCTGCTCTTTAGCTATAAGCATGGCCAACTACCTGTCCGGAGGAACGAGCTTTGCTTTGATCGATGACTTGACTGCCAAATCTGATGGTTGATGTTTCGATCCCTCATCCTACCAAGCCTGCAACGAAGAAGCGACGAAAGTCCCCAGCTTTCTGTAGTTCCAGGCTAAGAGCATCACGAGGTGTTGTCACTTCGAGAAAAAAACCAAGGCACTGCTTCGACAAACTTAGCTTCTCTGTTTTCCAAAGTGACCTTCTCGTACCAGGTAGAAATAGGGGTAGAACTGAAGAAGAAATTTCAAGGCATGTTAAAATTTGCTGTACTCGGACTGTTACTTTGCCATTATGTTATCCATGGTCCAAAACTGTATTGTGCCAAACAAACCTTCCTATGATACTAAAGTCATTTCTAGCCAAGGTTGTAGATGTGTGCAAAAGATTGCAGCTGGTAATTGGGTTGAAAAAGAAAAGCAAAAGTCAATTTTCCACATTATTAAAGGAAATTTGCATATTACCAGAATGTTAAAGGAAACTCGTGGCAGTAACAGAACAAGAAGTTCGGCTACTGTCATAGGTTTCTCTTTCTCTAAATCCATTTTGACTGGTTTTTACACTTTCCAAACTGAGTCAAAGTAGAGCGATAAAGGTGCCAAGGAGGAAAGTCTCAAATTGCTTGAATTTAAAGAAGGAGACCTTCAATTTCTTTGCAATATTTAAAAAGTTATTTTACAAAAGTTTTCATCCGTGTTGAACCAACCTTCACATCAGCAAATTACAGTTATGCCATGATATAAGGGCCATAGTCAACTATGATCTTTGCAGACATTTTGGCAGCTAGTGCAGTACTTTCTCTTGGAAAGAAATCCGACAAGTTCCCAACTACGAGCAACAGAAGCCCTTTCTTCTGCTCTTTTTTGTAGTAATACTTGTCTGGGTCTTTTGGGCACAGTTGATTGTTTTACCATAGTGCTGGCATTTATGCCATGTTCTACTCTGCTATGAAAAAGTACTTGGTAAAAGAATGAGAATTTAAGCTTTAAAGAAGGTGATTGTGGACCAGGATTCTTTAATTTACTGTTTAATTTTTTCAAACTTTTGTCTCGTAGGAGATACTTTCGATCAAGTCACCACGAAGAGCGCATTGCAGATCAGAGAGGTATGTTTAGGATTGTCTACTTAAAATTTCATTTAAAAATTCATTCTTGCTTTGTCAATGGTAATGCATTTGAATTTGGTACATTTTGTTGATTTATGAAAGCGAATTTCCTTTGAAGAAACTGAAAAATTTTGTCTTCAGCTTGTCAATTGATTCAAACATGTGTCTGATTGTTGATAGTTTGAATAGCCTGAGATTTATTTATAACCGATTATAGTCTAATGGCAAATCCCTTCTTGAAACCTTTTTTAATTTCTTTGGAATCTACCTGTACCTGTGGATTCCTCCAAACAACTTCTTCAAAGTCACAGAATCAAAGTCAAAGTCAAACCCGTTTCTGGACCAGCTCGGCGAACTTGTGCTTATTTTGTGTTTTCTTCTTCACTTGTTCAACGGACACTCCCAATATACCAGCAATCTTCAGCCATGGATCCCGAAAGTATTTCTTCGAAGCCTTTGCAAATAATAGCTGTTTTGTGATGGAACTGTTCTTGTGTCTACATACATGTGCAATTACGTGCCATTACATCATGTGCAATGAATGCAAAAAGTAGAGTAACATGAAACCTTTCCAAAAGAATGATCACATGTCTTGAAATGGGTAGGCAAACTTAGACCAATTATATCTATCAAATGGCACAAAGTTCTTAGACTTTGGTTTCTTTAAATGTCTTCTTAAAATTGATCCATTTGGTAATTGTCTGATTTTGCTAATTTGTAGCTCAGTGGGTCCCTGCATCCGTGTTTTTAAATAATGCTGCTGGACAACTACCATTAGACGTACGTATACTTATTCTCATTTATCTCCAAATTGCAAAAGTTCTAAGATTGACAATATGTTTAAATGTATTCTTCTTCTTTCGACACTTGCTCATGTTTGCTCTCAAAAACCACTTCAAAAATGCACAATGAGTGAGCTACAATCCTGGCCAAAGTAAAATGGGATATTGGAAATTTCCGTGTTTTCGTGATGTTCCTTAAAATATTGAGGAAAAGACATTTGGATTTTCTAATCCTATTTTTCCCTAATTCAATGTGAGATGGTCGAATTGGTGTTTGTTCAAGCAGCATTGAAACAGGGAGAATGGGCGGGGGCACATGGTTATCTAGGCTTCAAAGCAACTTCTGCGGCTCTGTTTATTTTGAATTACTGATTGAGAGAATTTCCTTTGTTTGTGATTGCTAATCGCTTTGAGGTGTCAGTCGAGGCTAACTGATGCTGCTGTGTTTACAAATCTGTCCTTGTTAGTGCATGATGAATAAGTAGCAAACCACAGGCTTGCGCTTGCGTGCCTCGACAATGGCGGACGTGTTCTGAATCTGCTGCTAATAGTGGTGAGAGAAATGGATTTTGTCGCTTTGAAATAACTCAAATAATAACAGTTTTGCAATAAAATGATAATAAAACTAAATAGAAACATACGACGAAAATTGATATTGAATGTGGTTCAAGATTTGAAGTAAATTCAAAGAAAATAAAGCTCGTTTGTGAAATGGCTGGAAAAGGCCGTGGAAAGAATTCTGACACGCCCTCTGATGGCGAATCCGTTGCAGGTCTCCAAGCTTTTATGGAAGATAGATTCAAAGATTTGGAATCAAAAATGGCCACAAAAGATTGCATTAGCAAGTTGTTAAAAACAATTCATGATCAAAATACTAGAATTAGTCAGTTGGAGGACAAGGTCGCTGTGCTTGAACATCATATCAAGCATTTGGAAAAACAAAATGACGACAACGAACAGTACCAGCGCAGGCTGTGCCTTCGAATCCATGGCATTGATCTACCACCAGAAAACAAAGCTGAGTCAGGTGAGGACTGCCTCAAAAAAGTTAAACAAGTATTTAAAGAATTAAAAGTATCTATACCCGATGCTGTAATAGACCGTGCCCATCGGATTGGCCCAGTGAAGAAGGTAAACGGAAAGAATACAAGGCAGATGATTGTAAGGATGACAACATGGCGCCATCGTACACTGATTTATCGCGCGAGGAAAAATTCTGATAAATACAAGGTCAGATTGGATTTGACAAAAAAGCGAATGGATCTCCTCAACAAGGCAAATGATCTTTTAAAAGGTTCTGAAAATTCGTTTGCATTTTGTGAATCACGAATGTAGTACCGGTCCATAAGAAGAATGAGAAAAATCTGAAGGGGAACTATCGACCAATTTCTCTCTTACCAATTTTTGGGAAAATACTTGAGAAACTTATGTACGATTCTTTATATTCACATCTCGTTTCATGCAATTTGCTCAATCCGAATCAATCAGGTTTTCGTCCCGGTGACTCAACTATTAATCAGTTAATTTCCATCACACACACGATCTTCGAAGCATTTGACTGTAATCCTCCCCTGGATGTACGTTCTGTTTATCTCGATATTTCTAAAGCATTCGACAGGGTATGGCATGACGGTCTGATTTATAAACTAAAACGTTGTGGCGTCTCAGGAGAGCTTCTTCCACTTATCCAAAGTTTTCTTAAGGATCGAAAGCAGCGAACAGTTCTAAATGGACAGAATTCTAATTGGGGAGATATTTCGGCAGGAGTGCCCCAGGGTTCTATTCTAGGACCCTTGTTTTTCCTCGTCTATATCAACGACCTAGCTGCTGAGGTTAAGTGTAAAGTTAAGCTTTTTGCTGATGATACATCGTTGTTTACGGTAGTAGAAGACTTAAACTCAGCTGCCAATGATCTGAACCATGACCTTGAGTTGATAAGACAGTGGGCTCATGATTGGAAAATGTCATTTAATCCAGATCCGCAAAAGCAAGCTGTTGAATTGGTATTTTCTACAAAAAGAATTGAAATGAATCATCCAGATATTCGTTTTAATAACATACCAGTGATGGAAGTAGATGAACACAAACATTTAGGGATTATCCTGGATTCAAAACTGTCATTTTCGTCTCATATTAAGGCAGCTATCTCTAAAACAAGAAAAGGAGTCGGTTTGCTGAAATATCTCTCCAAGTACCTACCCAGGCATACCCTAAACGAATTATTTAAGCTCTATGTACGACCCCACTTGGATTACGGAGACGTCATCTATCATATTCCGGCTAAAGTGTGTGAGTTTAGCGGCAATACCACCTTGTCAAGCTTGATGGAAAAGCTGGAGTCCGTTCAGTACTCTGCTGCCCTTGCTGTTACGGGAACATGGAGGGGAACATCACGGGAGAAGCTGTACGCTGAGCTTGGTTGGGAGTCATTGAGTTCCCGAAGATGGAGTAGACGCCTTACCTTGTTTTACAAAATGTTGAATAACCTGTTGCCTGAATATACAATGTGTTGAGAAGTTGAGTTCTTGGACAGAGAGACACTCTTGACGTTTTCTCTTTTCTATTAAACCAAACATAACGATATACTATTTACAAAAGTTACGTGACCATATTGCTTCGTGCGTCTAACCTCGATATACGTTTCTAATCGAATCCTACCAAACCGTTGAATGCGCGTAATGTAAAGAATCCGAAACAAAGGTGGGAATGGCTGGTACGATGACCGGCCGGAAAGGGGACTGGGTCCAACCCAAAACACGTGGACTTTTTACGTCATTACAACACACTCCCTCGGTTTGGTTCACACCAGTGACCAAATCTAAAACTTCTAAGTATACCTCAATGAAATAAACTACAATCAATCTCGAAAATACCAACTACAATAAATCAAAATCGTTCATTGTCTCTTCTAACTATTTCTCCAATAACTGCAGCAGCTCGTTTCGATCGTGTAGCGCGCTGCAAAGGCTGCGTAGGCGCTTGTACTGTCTTTTGCGCTTGAGTATCGCTATGGCATAAAGCAGGTGAAGCGTGAATTTCAAGAGGAATAAGAAATTTAAGTGCCCTGTTTAACACTTTTTTGTTACCATCGGCTGAGGCGACCTGCACCCTAGCAGCACGAACTGATCCATCTCTTCCTTTTAGCAACTCCACCACTTTGCACAGCTTCCAAAAACATCTCTTTGTAAAGTCGTTCCTGAGAATAACAATATCTCCTGTATTAATTGGGGGCTCCTTGGAGCCATTTCTCGGCCTATATGCCTCTAAAAGGCTTAAAAGGTACTCATTTCGCCATCGTTTCGTGAATTGGCTTAAAACCCTTTGATGGTAACGTGCTCTTTTGGAGAGACTTTCATGAGTACTTACCACCTCATGATGACTTTCATTTGGCATCATCGATAAATTTCTTCCATTCACTAGCTGAGAAGGAGTAAGAGGATATGTTATTCCTTCCTGGTCATCAAACACATACGTAAGTGGGCGTGAATTGATGACACGCTCAATTTCTACCAAGATCGTACCTAGTTCTGCATAATTCAACAAGGACCGACCTATATTCTTGATAAGACAACGTTTGGTGCTACGAATTAGACGTTCCCACATGCCTCCGTTCCAGGGACTAAGTTCCCCAATGAACTTCCACCTAACTCCCTGTAAAGAAAAATGATTACGAAGCCTCAGGGAACGCAACAATCTTCTTACCTCTTTGGACGCAGACTTAAATGTCTTGGCGTTGTCCGAAATAACTGTGGCTGGCAAACCTCTACGAGCTGAAAAGCGCCTGAATGCACGAATAAATGCCTCAACATCTAATGTTTCTGTAAGCTCTAAAGGCACCGCCCTTGTGGAGGCGCATGTGAAAAGACACACATAACATTTTGCGTTCTCTTTGTTCGATACTGTCAATGGCCCCGCAAAATCAATACCAACATGAGTAAAAGGCGGAGCATCATCTACTCTAAAATCTGGAAGGTCCGGGCAAAATACCGATTGGTACGGTAAACCTTCAATCTTTTTACACAAAACACAATGTCTGACAATACTTTTTACCTTTTCCCTCCCCCGTAGTATCCAGTATTTCTGCCTCACCAAATTGAGAGTTTCTCTTGTTCCGTTGTGGAACACCTTGTTGTGACATTCGAGTACAATTAGTTCAGAATACCTGTTTCATGGCGGTAAAAGAATAGGTGTTTTACTGGACTCTGACAACGAAGCATTACTCACCCGAGTTTTACACCTTAAAACGCGATTTTCATCTAAAAACAGATTGAACTGACTTACCCGTAGTGGTGGTTTTGTTGTAGATTTCGAATCTAAGTAAGCAATTTCACTGGAAAAGGCCTCACTCTGTATTGACCTAATCAAACAATTTTCTGCATTGTTTGCCTCGGATACACTCACCTGTTCTCCCTTATTTAGTTGACTTTTTTCTCTTGCAGACTTCAGATTAGATACAAACCTCATAACCCAAGCGATGGTACGAAGCAACTTACCCTTGGTGCTAAACCTTGACAAGTCCAAAATTTTGTCAATGCGAGGCTGTGAACTAATGTCAGAAACTAACATTGAATGCGTTATTTTCGGATCATTCTTCAATTTTTCTTTCATTGCACTCTCTGATTCTAACTCGCTGCCAGATGGGGACTTAGGCCAATTTTCCGGGTTACCTTTCAAGAATTCAGGACCCTCCCACCACAGGCGATTGGCAGCGAGGTTGGAAAACTTACCTCTTGAGGGTAGATCTGCCGGATTTTGTGGCCCCGGGCAATAAAATCACTGATCTCGATCAGATGTTTTCAAGATCTCTGAAACTCTGTGACGAATATATTGTGTCCATGGCTTGACATTTTTGATCCAACATAGAGCTGACATTGAATCAACCCAATAGAATGTTTGCACTATCTTACCTGGCAACTCATCTTGTAAAATGTCTCGAATATTATTCACCAATTTTGCCATCAAACAAGCTCCTAGCAACTCTAACCTTGGTATACTTTCTTGCTTAATTGGAGCAACCTTCGATTTCGAAGACACAAATTTTACTTGTACTTCCCCAGTTACGTATTCTATGCGAAGGTAAACTACAGTGGCATACGCCCTTTCACTTGCATCAGAAAACCCGTGTATTTCTATTTTCTTTACTTGTTTGTCTTCTGAAAAAAGACACCTGGAAATTCCTAATTGATGGAATTTCTCTAACTCTGCTACAAGCGACTCATACATTTTTCTGTCATTACCTTATAGTTCTTCGTCCCAATCGATTTTATTGATACATAGCCGTTGGAAAAACGCTTTTAAATTTATGGTAAACACACATAAACATCCAAGAGGATCGAATATTTTAGCCGTAATCCTCAACACAGATCGCTTTGTTGGAGGCAAAGACTTCGCAAATTTGACTACATGGGCTAAATCAAGATAAAATGTATCTGAATCACTGTCCCAGTTTACCCCGAGTACCTTTGTACTCTCACCATTTGAAGGTGTACCTACCGCAAACTGAGAATAAGATTGGTCATCTTCGACAATCTTACCTTCCTCGTTTCCCTGTGAACGTACTTCATTCTCCATTGAGGCAATTTTACTAAGGAGATCCTTATTGTTGGAGTTCCATTTACGCAAATTGAAACCGCCTTTCATCATGATTTCCTTAGATTTCGCATAAATTTCTAAGGCCTCCTCCCCACTTTCTGTTCCGCAAGATAAGTCGTCGGCATATAATCTGTTCAAAATTTTAACGACTTCAGGGCATTCTTCTTCGAATTGTGAAACATGATGCCTTATTGTTTCACCTAAAATTGCCGGACTACAACGAAGACCAAAGACCAACGAACAATAGCGAAACTGAACAATAGTGGGATTATCCTTACCTGCGTCATCGAACCAGAGAAATCGTAAGACATTTCTGTCATCTTCAGAAATACCAATTTGAAGGAACGCCTTCTCTATATCTGCTGTCAAGGCTACCTTGTGTGTGCGGAAACGCACTAATGTATCGAACAACAAAGGCATGTAATTCTCTCCTATTTCTAGCCTGTCATTAAGAGAAAGATCTGTTTGTCCAGACTTCGCCGAGCCATCGAAAACAACACGTAGTTTCGTTGTTTGTCGATCACTTCTAACAACACCAAAATGACAAAGAAAATGGACGTCGCTATCATTCTCTTTCTCTTGTGGCACCCTTTCAATAATACCTGAGGCCAACTGTTCCTTGAATATTGCATCATACTGCTCCAAAAGCTTTGGATCTCCTTTCAATTTGCGATGCAAAGACATTAATCGAATTTTACACATATCATAATTAGATGGTAAAGGATCAAAAGTTTCATCCTTCCAAGGAAGGCTTACCTCATATCTTTTATCTTTGTCTTTGAACTCGATCTTTGTTTTGCTCTGACATTGTTTGCCATTCGCTTCGTTTTCAGTTTCTACTAGGCCCATCGATTCATGTTGCCAAAATGATTTCAGTGATTCTGTGATCTCTTGATTCTCGTTTGTGACTTCATCCTTGGAGGGCAGGATATCTAAAACAGGAGTTGAAATGACATTAGAACAGGCAGTGACTTTCTCGTTTTGAGAAACAGTAGGCCCTGAAAGCAACCATCCCAATTTGCTACGAATAGCGACAGGCCCTGAGCTTCCCTTGATTACTTCGCCTAGAACTATATCATGGTAATGATCTGTGCCAATGAGAATACCTATTTCCTGATCGCCATGCTCTACACTATTCGCTAACTCAAGGCCTGTCAAATGCGGATACTTTCCTACCTCTACGCGTGAAGAAACTGGGGAGCAAATGGCGGGGAAACTTAACGCAGTAATGGGGACAATTTCGTCTTGCACTTCTAGATTTACAAGTGCGCGTTCGCAATTCTTCTTAACAAAACTCTCTGTGCCGAAAGTGTTCAAATTTATTGTCTCTGTTTTCTCTGATTTCAGGGACAGTTTCTTCCTCAGTTTCTCTGCGATATAACTCTTCTGACTTCCAGAATCGAACAAAATGTTCACTGGAACTTTCTTGCTTCTATCTTCGCCAAATGCATACGTCTTGGCCGTTTGAAGTAGGACATCCTGTGTTCCCTTCACTGCTGAAGTCGTGATCGAGCTGTCCGTAGTGTTAGCGCTATCCTGAACTGTTGTCGTTGCTTCCTCTATTTTCAGACAAACCGCTGTGTTATGCTTGCCATTACAGTTTTGACATCTCTTTTCACTGTAACACACTTTCGCTTGATGTCCAAATTTGAAGCAATTTAAGCATCTTTTGGCCTTGTTCAATATTTCGATTCGTTTCTTTACGTCTGTCACGGCTCTACAGCTTTCAGCAAAATGTTCCTTCTTGCAGAAGTAACACTGAATCTTTCTAGACTTTTCTTCTTTCGCTACGAATGATTTCGTTGTGCCAGCGGGTGAACTGGATCGTGGTTTTATTGCTTTTTCGCTCTTTTTATTCTCTGCAACGCCGAATTTTTTAACCACTTCTCGTGCTTCGATTTCTTTTTCGATAATATTCATGACTTCGTTGATTTTCCATATACTCATTGATGAAATGCGGGATACTTGCAACTGGATATCTTCTGGCAATCTGGTCATGATGACTGCTATTAACAACGGGCCATAATTTTCTGAGGTTATACCCAAACTTTCTAATCCTCGTACTTGCACAACGATGTTGTCGTACATTGCTCGAATCTGTGCGATATTATCGTTCGGATGGGATTGCAGTTTTAATAATTCCTGCATATGCGAGTAGATCACTTCCTGTGACCTTCCGAATCTGCTCTTTAGTATCTCGACTGCTTTTTCGTAATTTTCATCGGTAATCGCAAGTCCTTCGATGGCCTTATAGGCAGGTCCTTCTAGCGAATTTACTAGATAATTCATCTTCATCACTGCCGACAAACTCTCATTATCGTCGACTGAACATTTGAAACTCTGCCAGAACGACTGAAATTTGGTGACTTTGTCGCGAAATCTTGGCAAATTAATCTTCGGTAATCTCACTCCTTGATTACCATTACTCGAACTTGAACTTGTACTCTGATTTAATCCACTTAATATATTTCGTTGAGGTGTACTTGTGGAAACTCTTTCCACTACGTCTTGTGCACTGACCCTCTTGCAAAATCCTTCGATTCGTTCGCTAATTTCGATAATCCTCGATGATACATCGTTGGCTTCGTCCACTTCTTTTTCAATGTGGTCAACGTTGCATCTTTGCAAAATTTCTTCGTCTAATTTCACTAAATCGTCCTGTTTTACTTTCAACGTTTTCAATATCGCTGAGAGCTTTCTTTACAAGTTCTTCCGTATCTTCCACAGAACTCTCTGGTCTGTGGTCTTTCATGAGGCCCCAAGCTTGCCTCTCTAACTTCGTTGCTGTCGCACGATTTCCTCGTCGCGTAATTCTTAGTCTTTTTAAACTCTCTTCAGCCATTTCTGCTGAGATTTCTGCTGCTCCTGCAGCTCCACCCGTTCTCGTCCTCTTCTCTGTGGTCGGTGACGGTGGATTTGACATCTTATGTCCTCGTTTATTTCTATCTCGTTAAATTCGTATATCAGCTATTCATCTTGCTCTTCGCTTGCTCCCTGCCCCACGTTGGGCGCCATGTGTTGAGAAGTTGAGTTCTTGGACAGAGAGACACTCTTGACGTTTTCTCTTTTCTATTAAACCAAACATAACGATATACTATTTACAAAAGTTACGTGACCATATTGCTTCGTGCGTCTAACCTCGATATACGTTTCTAATCGAATCCTACCAAACCGTTGAATGCGCGTAATGTAAAGAATCCGAAACAAAGGTGGGAATGGCTGGTACGATGACCGGCCGGAAAGGGGACTGGGTCCAACCCAAAACACGTGGACTTTTTACGTCATTACAACACAATGGATCCAATCCCACAACTTCAGCAATCACAATACTCTCTTCGCAATCAGGATGTCATAGGGCGAATAAGGGCGAGGACAGAAAAATTCAAATCCAGTTTCTATCCAAATTGCCTGTCTGAATGGAATGAATTATGTCCGGAAATTAGAACTGCACCATCAGTTGCTACCTTCAAGAAAAAGTTGCTCTTGAAAATTCGTCCCCCTGCTAAGTCTGTCTTTGGAATTCATGACCCAATAGGCTTATCCTATCTCACCCAACTTAGAGTGGGCCTAAGCAAATTAAACCTTCACAAATTCAAGCATAATTTCCGGGATACCATAAACCCAATGTGCTCCACTAACGATGGTATTGAGAGTACAGAGCACTTTTTGTTGCTTTGCCCTTCGTTTGAGGTTCAACGTCGAAACCTTCTCGCTGGGGTTTTTGCACTACTACGACCATTTGGATATATCGATCTTTCAAATGAAGTTTTGACGCAACTTTTATTATTTGGTGATAAAGACCTCCCAAATGATGTAAACAGAAGTATACTCGAGTGGACTCTACAATACATCCACACAATCGGTCGATTCAATTAAGCCAACTGTAACTCAGCCACCATGCCAAGTTTCATTTTTGCAAAGTCCCATGTTGTTGAGTCTCGTTTCTCTGTTCCTTTGTTCATACGTAGCTTTTCGTAATTGTATGTTTAGTTGTATTTTAGATTAATATTCTTCATGTGAATGGCCCTGGGGTAGTCATGATCTCTTGCTCCTCTTGGTATCGTTTCGTAGTATTGTATGGTAGCTCGTTCGTAGTCTTAGGTAAATTCGTATATTGTAAATTTTTATATTGAATTTATAAAAAAAAAAAACGTTTCAACTTCTTCCTCACACCTTCTAGTATGCCTAACGAAGGGTTTGAAAATAATCTGAGCATCTTTTGACCTTTTGACATAATAGCAATCGTAAAGAGTGTATCTCTGCTAAAAGAATGGGGCATCTAGCTATGTGCTGCATCTCCTGTAATCATACCGGGTGAGTCAGAAAAAGTTCCCACATCTGAAAATTCATAACACCAAGACTACTAAGGGATTTGAATCATTCAAACTCCTGTTAAAAGCAGAAAGATCAAAGTATTTTGTGATTTTTCTCGCTGTCCTACCAGCACTAGAATTGTTGGTAAAGTCAACTTTATGAAAATTTCATGGTTGCAAAATGACGGAAAAAGGGCCTGAAACATTGATCAAATCGTAAGGACTCATTAACACCGAACAATACACCATGGGCGTTCCACCTCCCTCAAGAGTTATAAGACATCGATTTTCAATCAAATACGAAAGATTTTCAATCCCATGGCAATTGGTGTGCGGAGGATATCTCTCACCCATGAGATGTTGTATTTCCTTCATTCTTCTGTGCGAGAAGTCATTTATGCTTTGATTGATATTTTAGGCCATTTTCAGTCATTTTTCAACCATGAAATTCTTGTAAAGTTGAATTTTCTAATATTTTTTTTGTTGGTAGGACAGCAAGAAAAGTCACAAAAATACTCTGATCTTTTGGTTTTCAACTAAAATTTCAATGATTCAAGTTCGTGAAGTAGTCTTGGTGTTATGAATTTTCAAAAGTGGGAACTTTTTTCTGGCTCAGGTATATAAATGAGCTCTATATTGACAGCATTATTAGCTTCCATGTAATATAGAATAATGTAAAGGCCGTACTTAGCCGCTCTCTCTATGTAGCTACTTTCTAAACTGGAATCTTGAATGGTCCCTCTTTCTTTAGAGTTGATGCACAAGAATTCCAGTTCGTTTAGCTAAACAATCCATGTCAATTTCTAAATGACTTGGGACAAAAGCGCTTTCAAATTTGTGAATCTAAATCTCACTCGATAAGTCATCTGTTTATTCCGAATAAAATGAGATAAAGGAAATAAAGATAATCATAATCATAATCATAAAAACTTATTTAAAGTTGGTTTACTTGTAGCTAACATCAGCTAATTTTCACCAACTATCTACATAATATACAATATAACAAAATATGTAAAAGCCCTAAATTAAGTGCAATTGTAGCACGTACAGTTTTTGCCATCCCAGCAACGTATTTCTTTTTGAATTTCACGAGAGAAGTTGTCAATTTTAGGTCATCACTAAGAGCATTCCTCAATTGACTGCTTCTAAAGGATAGGGAATTTATTTTGTAGCGCTGAGAACTCACCATGGGGAGCTTGCATAGTTCCTTTGTCCAAAGGTTGCAGGGAACATCTTTCTTGACAAAGAAATTCATAGTGTACTCGGGATTGAGATGGTTCATTGATTTGTAGATTTCCACCATGAAGTTTGTAGATTCTTTTTATGTAAGCTTTTGTTCATGTTCCTGTCTTGCCACTTTAATTTTTGAATGAAAATCCCTCTTTTAATCACCTCTTGGGGGTTTTCGAATCAAATAAGCTCCCCAGGGTAAGGGAAATGCTTTCACGGTAAGGGAAATGCTCATTATTCTTCCTATAACTTCACTTACCTCGCTTCTAGGCCTCATTAAACCAACGGCCTATTGAGAACAGCAGTTATTGCCAGGACGTGAAGTACTGGACAGTCGATGCCGATGGAGAATGCATTGCGGCTGCCGAGGCGCCTTCATTTACGGTACACAGAAGAGAGAATTCTTGTGAGATGGAAGATGGTCTTTATGATCTGCCAATTTCACGGAGAAGCAGTTCACTTGATAAACTGTACTCAAAAGTCGGTAAGTCACATATTCGATACATAAAGTATAACCAAAAACTATGTAGAGTTAAATGGTACGAAAGGTACGAAAAATTTGCGAAACAAAAAACCTCCTTAAATTCCTATGGGACTAAATCCCCTTAGATAAACAAAATTTTATAAGTCTTGCGAGAATCAAGTTCTGCTCGCTAAGCTCTTTCGAATGATATCTAGTGTGCATTACTTTGGAAAATAATGGTTACTGTATGGCCAAAAACGATTTAACTCTACATAGTTTTTGGTTATACTTTAGAAATTTCAACTTTCAAGAACAAGTCCGGGATAGGTATGGTTGACGCTGGAATGTAAGGCTAAAACATTTAAATGATATATAGTACAACTTGTACAACCATTTGTTGAAGATTGTAAAAAGTAGCTTCTCAGAGAAAGGACAAACGTCTACCCCTAATTCAAATTAGTTACCATCTTTTTCACTGAAATTCGTAGCGTGAATTGTAAGAATGAAACCTACGAGGTGTTTCAAAACGTAAACACGTTTGAGCAATCCCCATAACCTGATAATATAGCACACATTTCAAGTTTCCATTTTGGCTGGAAGATGGATATCAAGGCATGTTAGCAGCCACATTACTTATTGATTAATCGATTCAAAACAGGCAAAAATACACGTTTGGGAGCTGCCTGGTTTTCACGCATGCCACAAAAGTGTACGTAAAAGTATGATTTCCCTGTTTCCTTTAACGGAATGATTCGATCAAATGTTGGATTTACCGCTCATTCCTTATCATATATACTACAAATCTTAAGGATATATGTAACAGCAATTATTAGCTGCTGCGGAGGGAAATGTTTACTCTTGCTGTGTGCCAGAGATGAATAACAAGGAACCTTCAGAAGGCATTGTGTGCAAAATGTTGTGAATTGCAGGTGTTCTAAATGTCTAAAGGATAATAATAAATATTTCGTTTTTCGTCTCCCATTTCAAATGAATATATTTTTGTTCAAAGATATAAATTGGAAGAAAAATCTAAAGGAAAATGACGATGGATACTCTAGCATTGATGATACATCAACGCCAGCCAATGCAAGAAAATCAATAGCTGTCAATCAGAAAAGCTCATCTGAAAACAGCCTGAGCGTCGCTAAATCCTCGCCAAGAGTGAAACAGAAACATACTACTTTAAAATTGCACCAAGGCAATCGTGACCAGATCTTTGAGATGCAGAACATCGGCTTTCGCAATTCTGGATTCATTGAGCCTAAGGCAGATGATAATGGGTCTAGCAGCGAAGCTATGGAAGAAGATTCGAGAGTTGCAAATGACTCCAATGCCAGTATGAACCCTGCTTATGAAGATATTGATATTAGCAATGATTCTGATGAGGACAGTGAGCCCGAATGTATGTTTTATGATCCATGTGAGACTTAGACTCCGATTGCACCATGCCTGCCAGCTTTTGATCCGTAACAAAAGTGTAGTGGGTCAGTATTCCGTTTACGTTGATTCTGCTAATGCAGTAGACTGATTATATGGCCGTAGTAATCGCCATTAAAAGGCTGCCAGACGCTCCTAACTACGACTCATAATCAAAGACCATTATTTTGAAGTGATGATATCTGCCTCGTTTCGATAAGGGCCTTTTCGAAGGTTCAGATGCAATGAAATGTTTTCACCGTTTAAGCCTTCTGCATTTGCCACCTTAAAGTATTTTTACACAATGGAACGCCAATAAAAAATTGAAGTTGAAAATGATTGAGGCTGCTTGCTTCATTCTCCGTTTTGTAACCAAACTGCAAATCTTTGCTTGCCTCATTCTCCGTTTGATAACTAAACTGCACGTTCCGTCAACTTGTCCAGTTTGTCACAAAGGAGATGAATTTTCCCCAAAAATATCAGGCAGACATCCAAAGACATAGGAACCGGGGGAGGGGGCATTGGCGGCGCGTGCCCCTAAGATTTTGCAATGAACAAAGAAGTGCACTTTTTATGTTTAGAAAATGCCCTCTTTCTTCAGGAAAAAATGCCGTCGAAGAGTCGTGCCCCCAAATTTGAGATGCTTCCTACGTCCCTGTGACATCCCCCTCTAAAAAGAAGCAATATTTCAGGTAAAGGCCAGCATTTAACCACTAACCATTTGCAACCAATATAAATAGTTAGCGATGGATTTATATCTATTTCCTAATAGTCCTGAACTGCATTTTAAATTCAAGTATCAGATCTGCAAATTCTTTTTTGGTTACATAAAATATGAGACTGCTACTTAGAAACTGGAAATAAATTGACGACTTTAGCTTTGTATGATTGAATAAATAAATTTTCATAAAACATGACAAATTCTCAGTTTTTAGATATATTCTATTGGACGTTTGTAGATTACTGAATATTTTGCATAGTGAGTAGAGATAGAGCAAATTCGATGCGAGATGATACTGGAATTACTTTCTTGGCAGGTGTTATCCAACAGAATCAGCTACATCTTAAAGGATGTGTTTTATTGGTACCAATTCTGAAAACGGTAGACGTAGAAGACTCGGAATTGTGTTTGATTGACTCCCCATTTCCGAAAACGGCAGGTTTGGCAGGTTTGGCAGGTTTAGCAGGCCTGCTGAACCTTCTGCTCCAAAATAAAGGCAGGAGCTTTTGCAGACTTTGGAGAGATCCTTGATTTCATTTGCAGAACTATGGAAACGAGGCAAATTTGCTCGCGTTGTCGGTAACTTTAATTTTTCCAAGCACCAGACTCGTGTTCGTGTATTTTTCACGTTCGTGTATTTAAAAAGTCGCTTAGCCATAACTTTCTCTTCAACTTAAGCAATAGGATTTCTGCTTGCTCGAAAAATGCCACTGTGTGAAAATAAGGTTAGCTTTTGTCAAAGAATGAGCACTTTCAAGATCAGAAAACTTTATGAAAACAGGCAAGCTTATACCCTTACCCTCTGGTCAAAAATACGCTTTATCAAAATCAACTCATTCTATCAAAAAGGTAAGCATTACTTTTGCCTCATATGGAGTATTTTCAACATCAGCCAACTTAGGCAAAAGCCTATAGTATGACTTTTTGCTTAGCCCACCATAGCCCTACCCTTACGCTGAAATAAGCATTTTCAGAAGTTGCGAATCTTCGGAAAAAAAGGTAAGACTAGCTTTACCTTTTTAGTTAAAAATAAGCATTTCAGAACCCGCTGATTTCAGGGAAGAAACTAAGCCAATAGCCTTACCTTTTGGTCAAGTCTATATATTTTCAGAATTGGTGTATTTTAGGCGACAAAATGTAAGTCTATAGCGCTACAGTCTTGCAAACACTGAGCATTTTAAAATTTTTGAGATGCAGGTGACTTTTCAAGTAAACAGGAGCACATAGCCGAACTTCAAAATAAAAAATGAGGACTTTCAAAATTGACATGTCTAAGTGAAAACTGAGAGCTAATAACTGATGAGCACTTTCAAAATCAGCTGATTTTAGGCATTCAATTTCCCCAATAAGTAAGGGGTGAATCATGTATCGATTTCATCCCCGTTTAGGGGCCGCAAACATATCGATTTTTCCCCAACAACGTCGTTTGGACGTTTTGGGGGGGGGAGGGTTTCGCTCAAGACGTTTTCAAATTGAGACATTATATCGAAAAAAAGGTCTGATAAAAAAATCACAACCAGTAAAATCTGAACGTTGTCTTTGTTGACTGTCTCTCATTGTCAAAATAAGCCTTCTAATAATATGCTCGGATCTTAAACTCTTTCATTTTAAAAGTTGGCCTACAAAAAAAAGACACTCAGACCATAACATAAAGATCTTTTTAAATTCAACTCAACAATGATACGAAATCAACTTGTAATTGAACTCAGCAATAGTATGATATCAATCCTATGACATGCACAAATTTCGTTTATATCGATATCTAGGTCATAGACGTTTTGTGGGGGGTAGGGGGGGTCTAAAACGAAAACGTCTAAAGGACGTTATTGGCGAGAAAACTGATATGTTTGTCGCCCCTTAGCGTCATTTCGACGCTAACATTCAGAGCGCCTCCTCCTCCCACCCTTAACGTCGGTCCATTCAAAACTGACGAAGGGCTGAAAAGGGCAACAGTGGACCTCACGGGAAAGGCACAGGAAGCACAGGGCCTAAACTCTTCCAACGAAGCTTCAGCGAACATTCTCCAACCGAGAAGATCGCATGAAAATGGGCTCAGGAAAGAAAATAAAACATGAATTATCACAATCGTCCTAATATTACAGAAATATATCTTTACGAAAATCGATGTAATTAATTTTTCGTCCTTATCGTCATTTTTGCTAAAGGCTGTTGACTCCCCCCTCCAATTAACGTCGAAATGACGCTAAGCAAGGATACCCCTAAGGACATGGCCTAGGTGTATTCTGGAATGTTTTCAGGAAAATCATCTCGATCGAATGTTGGAAGTCGACAAAAATAAGTACATTTATGCATATCATATTCAGGAAATCTTTAAGTGAATATGTTAACAATATAGAAAATCTAAACGTTTAGCTTAAATTATGAAAAAGGTTTCACCCAAAATTTTGTAAATTGTAAATTCCTAGGATAGAGTAAATTTCATACAAAATACTAAATTTATACAAACTCGAAGAAGCAAATTCCAACATGTTCTAACTTAATGGCAGAGATTTTAACAGCTGGAATAAATCTATACATTTTGGAATCAAATCTCAGACGAATTAAGATTTCGTGAATTCTCCTGTTTGGACAAGGAAAGAGTACGTTTCAAGCCCTTTGATAAAACAGTGATAATTTTCGCACAGTTTTGTTTTCATCAACTGCTTTTTGACCATCAAACAGCTGTCAAAATCTACCTTGAAGTATGGGTCACTGGTTTTAATATCTTTTGCCTGGCGAAATTCCTTGAATTGCCTGCTTAAAGACTTTCCATCAGAATAAACATTTGCGAGTAGCAAACTTCGGTCCCATCACAAAATGTAATCTCGCAGATATGCTTCAAGATCGTAAGCAACACAAATCTTCTTCCCTTGGAATGATCACATCTATGTACAAAACTTTGTTACAATAAGCGAGATTTCCCAAGTTCTCTTCCAAATTCCTTCGTTTCTCCATTCTCATTTTGTTTGTTTAATCTATTAACCTTCCTCGGAATTGGCGGAGGGATTTTCTTCGCCTCCTCTGTGCTGTCATTCAGCTCACTGTCTTTCGCTCTTGCCGATGATACTTTCCCTGAATTCTCGTCTCGTTGATCGTTCAAAACCTCGTTAAGAAATTCCACATTCTCGTAGGAAACACTGCTCGTGTCGCTATAATTCGCATTATTACTCGCTGCATTTCCGTTGCATAGTCGTTGAACGAAATCTATATTTTCGTACGGTTCATCGCTAGCATCATTCTCGACTTCTCTCCGATAACTTTCGTCAATAGATTCCTCCAAATTCGTATAGATATGACTATCAGCGTCCGACGATTCTTCGGGGTTGCTGTTGGAGTGATTGTTACCATTTTCGCCTTCCTTTTCGACAACGTGATAAATCGGACTGCTTTCACCGTTCTTCTTTTTCATTTTTCGCTCGTAAATCTCTCGTACATCGCAAACATCATCGTAATCATCATTATTTGCTTCATTGCTGCTAGTTTCACCCCGCACGCCAGCCTTTATCGCTTCTTTCGGTACTCTGCCGTTAGCAGAACGATTGATCTTCGGTATTTTTCTCTGCAAACTTTCGTCAATTGGCTGCTGTTTGATTTTTTGTTTGTTTCTTCGAGGCACTTCTATTTGGTTCTCTTCTTTCGCCTTTGGCTGCACAACTTCTGCAGAAAATCTTCGAGGAACCTTATCGGCATAGGCAATGGATCCGTTTCTAATCATATCTTCAGAGGAACGCCCTGTGAAGCATGAAAAAAGCCAGTTAGGGAAAATGTATGCAGGGTATCCCAAAAAAACATTTAAGCCAACTGAATGAATCAACATCGACGAAAGCCTTAATTGGAAAGAGCAGTACAAAGCTATCAAAAACAAGCTGAAAGGGGGCTTGAGCTCCTTAAGAAAGCTGAAAAACATCCTTCCGCAAAGGAAACTTGATCAAGTTTACAAAGCTCTCTTTGAAAGCCATCTTCGCTATGGCAACATTGTTTGGAGTACTCTTTCCAACACCAAACTATCCCAATTGCAACGATTACAGACAAGGGCAAAGAAGCTAATAGCGAATGCCAAGTATAAGGACGGATGGACTTGCAAATGGCTCTCTGTAAAGTCATTGATCTCCTTTGAGCAAGGAGTCATGACATATAAAATCTTGCATGACCTCTGTCCCGAAAATCTTCGCCATAAGTTCACTGAAAGATCCATAATTTCAGAGCATAGAACCAGAAACCATGGAGATCTGCAAATTCCTAAAGTTAGGTTAGAATATGCAAAGCGAAGTTTCTACTTCTCTGGTGTCAAAAACTGGAATGATATCCCTGATAACATTCGAGAAAGAGACTCAATCGCTCGTTTTAGAACAGGTCTTAGAGATTATCTTTTGAACCTTTCACAGGACCCAAACACGACCCCTTGGTAGAGCAGCAATATTCCAATTTTTTCTTTTTTCTTTTCTCATATTATTTTATAGAAATATTGTTAATAGGATATTAATTTGCTGAAAGGATCTCGTGTGTTTTAAACAATGATAAAATGAAATGAAATGAAATGAAATGGTTGCTGCGGAGCAGGCGTGACTCAAATCCTTTCCTGTCCAAAATCTTTCAATAGCAGAGATTTCAAATTGAAGTCCGAGACTTCGTAAGCTGCTGGTTTTTGGAGGAAAACAGTCGAAGTACACGATTGCGGAAAAGATGGCGTCGGGAAGGGGGATGGGGAGGGCATTTTACCAAGATGCAAGATGGTTTGTTAACAAGACGTCTTCTCTCTGTGACCTCCTACTCCGGGAACGAGAAATAGCGGAAATGAAAAAGCTTGAAGCCTTTTTTAACTTTAGGCATGGAGAAGACACCTAAGGGTGAGTTGCGGGGTGAGTGGCCGAGTGGCTTATACAGTCTTCGTCAGGTGACTGAAGTTAAGCTTGGTCGAGTGAGGTCAGATTTCGGATGGGTGACCACTGAGGCCTGACCTCGCAACTCACCTCGCCGTCCTTCGGAAGGGACGCTAAACTAGGGGTCCCGTGCCTGGATGCAGCATGCACAGTGGGCCTAAATTAGCTTTCAGTAGCTAGAAATCCTGACAAGCCCATTCAAAACAAATTGAAAAGCAAGCAAACATCTAGAAGAACAATGAATGGGTAATAGCCCAAATCATTATTGAACGCTATCAGAAATGAACAATTGACCTACTATGGCCACATAAACAGAGAAGACAACGGTTTAGAGAAATTGATAGTGCAAGGCAAAAATTGAAGGGAAAAGAGGTAGGGGAAAGACCTGCAGCAAAGTCGTTTTGACAAACATCAAGACACTAAAGAAGAGAAATATTTACCGACGAGGCAAAAGCACTAAGAGCGGAGCTGAACTGAGACGGCAACATCACCAGAAGTCGAATGATCTGGAGGACAACAACAACAACATATCTACATACAATTAAAATCATGATGAAGTATTTAGCATATTGACCTTTGTACTGTGAAATACCTAAATGCTATTGTCTGTGTATGGTTATACAGTTTAGTGACCAACAGCAATGTAGCCTGTATGTCTTCCCTCTCGCGTTCCCTAAACGGGAAATTAGACATGCGATGAGAGCACATTCTCATTATTATATTTCAGCCCATTCACACTGCAAGTTAAACCTGCTTAAATCAAACCAGGTTTTCGAATAGGGTCTTCTGATTGGTCAATCCAAAACATCCAATCATTCGATTGGTTGAAATTTAAACTGGTTTGGATAAAGCTAGTTTAATTGTGTCAGTATGAATGCAGTATTAAATGAGCATTGAAATATGCAACTTACGCTTTGTTGTTTTAGCAATCGAATCGTCATCCGGCAGATACAAATCTGAAGTTGATTTGCGCAGTGGCATGACAAGAATACTGTTACTGCCATGAAATCCTTTATTATTTAATCCATTAGGTGTGTAGAACTCATTGAAATCCAATGTTGGTAATCTTCTTCGTTTGTCATTAACAACTGGAGTATCTTGGGCTAAGGGGCTGCGTGGTGGTGGAGAGGCTGAGACCGTTGTTGACTGACAGCTATCTTGATCAACAGGGCTCTAAAATAGAGACATAAAGGTCTTTAGAAAGGCTGATAAACAATTATGGAAGCACGGGGATCCACTGATAAGATTGCTCTCTGAAAGTAAAATCCGATCGTTTCCTTCGCAAATGATACATCCAGATCCGTTTTTTGTCTCTTTCATGAATGATCGTATGACATGAGCGAATTTGAAAATTTTCTTTGTTTTTACTCTGCGATGCTTTTGCCTCCGCACTTCCCGTTCCTCCACACCGCGCCATCGCAGAGGAAAAACAAAGAAAATTTTCAAAACCGCTCATATCATATGATCATTCATGAAAGAGACAAAAAACGGATCTGGATCTATCATTTGCGAAGGAAACGATCTGATCTTACTTTCAGAGAGCAATCTTAGCAGTGGATTCCCTGTGATGGAAGGAGCCCTAAATAGCGGGCTCATCATGCTAATCCCATAAATGCAGCAAAGACACTGTAACCTGCGAAAAGAAGAATGTTCATCTAACACCAAGAAAATAAACCTGTAATCAGAGAGCAAACTATTGAAACCCGGCTGAGAAAATGAATTCATCTTAATATCTGAAAGGAAAGAATTAAGCTAGTAACTCGTTAGTATCTGCAAAATAAAGAACAACGTTGAAACACTAAGAACGCGTTTGATCACACACTCGTCAGTTCGAGTTGGCAGCAAAGGCTTTGATAATTTTTGGTAGCTGTTGATTGAGTTTAGCCAGTGAGTGTCGCGGTTGTGATATACCATTGATTCTCCTATTTCTTTTTGCTTGTCTGGTAATGAATTGGCCTCTTTGTATCATTAATCTGTTCTTAGCATCAACCGAATTGTCGAGTGTGCAACGGAACACGTTTAGGCCATTCAACGTTATTCTCATTGCAGTTAATATTGAGTTACAAACTTATTTCTTTCCTTTCAGATATCAAGTCTTGCTTGGTTGCAAAACTCTTGCAGGTTGCAATAGTTTTCTCCCTAGTTACGGGTCTAGTTTGTTTGTTTCTCCTTTATACCGGGTAAGTCAACACAAAAAAAACACCCGACGTTTGAAAGTCTAATGCTCTCTGAGTAAATAAGAAGTGATATTTTGCAGTATCCGATTGAATAGCTAACATGTTGAATTATTTTTGGAATTTTTCCTCGTTAAAATCGGTCATTCTAATCAGATTTTGTTACCGATTTTCTGAAAAAATCTCTTGGAGAAACCTTCAAAGATGTGCTAAAATTACAAGCAAGTTTCCCTGATGTGTTTACCTCGTAGCGATGAGTTTCAGCACGCTTTAGCGCATGCCTCCCTCATGTCAGGTTGAAAAGTCTTTCCCCAAGTATGAATAACATATTCAGGGGGATTCCATTCTCCCAAGAGGACAAAATACATGAACACATCCAAGTGTCAGTAGTGCTGTGAAGGCGAACAGAGGGAAATCTTGCTTGGCGTTTTCGCTCGTTTTTGCAGGTTTTCGAAAGGAACTTTCTGCAGAAAATCTCCTAGATCGACGGGCAGGAATGAGTGAATAAAGTTGGGTAAATTACTGAACGTAATTTGATATATCGGGAATAAAACAAGACAGTTTTCAATATCATTACTTTTGATATTCAGGGAGCAGGATTTTTTCAAACGCCGGGCGTTTTTATTGACTCAGCCGGTAGGAGTTAAAGGGGCATTTCTCGAAAAAACCGGATATCGACGAACTGCATTGTTTGAGCTTAAGAGGAATATGCACATCAGTATAATATTGCCAATAAAGGAGCTGTCAGAAAGTATGCAACAGAGGGGGTTGGAAGGGATTTTGCAGGGTCGCCAAGACTAGTGGGAGGAAAACGTTGGCTAACAAACCACTTCAAGTGATAAGCATGGGCCATAAAGCTATTTGTTTCAGGATTTGTTTGAATACATTACAAATGTTTTCAACACTGTCAGCGTCACTATTGTTATTCTCTTGATCACTGATATTGTTCTCCGTCTCAGTTTCTAGTACAGTGGTATGTGCAGGTTCTCACTGTCCTATTAAAACGTTATACTGGATCCGACAAATACGATATTGACATCATGGTAAATGGGAAGAAAACAGAATTGTAAAGAGCATAAGAGTTTCCTTGAAGAAGCTTCTAAGCCACAGTTCATGTTGAAGTTATGGGGTCATTAAATCATTTTTGTAGATATTTAAGGGCTATGTAAACAGTTTCTGTATCTTGCATTGCGCTACATATTTGTAAGGCGAATTTTGAAATTTCTTCTGCCCCATTTTTTCCATTCTTTATGACAGCTCCCTAAACCGAGAACTGGTCCATATCCTCGAATTTCAACTCGAGACAGAAAACGAGCATTGTCCGTAAAGCCGACCAAAACTCTTGCCCTAAGTCGACCCTGGACTCGTGAACCAACGGCTGAAACAGGACATTGAAAATCGATTCAACCAGTGACGCAAAACGAACCCATCAAGACTCGCCAACGACTACGGACGTAGGGTATGCAGCTTTTGCTTGCTTACAGCGACGCGTAAAAATGACATGGTTTTCTTTCATGAAGTTTCTTTTAGAATCATCAAAGATTCGTTAATTAGAACACAGTGCATCTTTGCCAAAAACTTCCTCGTTTTTAGGCAACGCGCCATTTTTAGTGTCTTGCATCAAGATAGATATAAGATCAGAGGCACAAAGCTATTTCGTAGACATTCTACAGCAAAGCTCTAAAGTCTTTTGTTAGCAAGAAAGAAGCATCAAATCTTAGCAAGAAGAATCAAACTGAAATTGTCGAACTGCAAGGAAAGACACCTAAAATGGATCATCAGAGTTTAAACACAAATTATTCTTCATGATTGACGATATTGCAATATCAGCTCTATAAAAAATTCAGCAGAAGTTTTATGGACCTGACATCTTGCTGTCATAATCAATTTAATCTGCTATGAAAAAAACTCATCTCCAAGCACAATAAACTTTTGTACAGCTTATGCATTAGGTACAGGCGAGGAATTAATTGCGAAGAATGAGAAATTACTGAAGAATCTGCTGTTGAATCCGAGTGCCATAAATTCGAAACTAAATTGCAATTACCGACTCAAAAATGAGCCAATCAAAGTAGTCATAACGGTTGTGAGTCACTGATATCAATTGGCTTTATTTCTTAAATTGTCTATTTCTACTTTCAGTTTCAGTAATCAAAGAGATATTCAGAAGTCTTGGAATTTCGTATCCACTGTAAACAATAAATCATTTATGTCCAGCAAGGAAATGACTAAACCCGTGGGCCCTTAAATGCCGGCTAAAGATGAACCAAAGGTAGCAATTACGCATTCCTCATTCAGTACAAAGTACGTATGTAAGTTGATTGGTAAATCAAGAGAATTTTTGGATCTCTGAAGACAGTGCGTACATTTTTAAACAACGCACATGACCTAGCAAAAGCAGAAACAGAATATACTTTGCTGCCTTGCTCTGCCTTTTAGCAGAAATTGAATACCATAAAAGCTCTATCAAGCCCCCCGGGGAATATACCACTTCGACAATTAATATCGGAGACTGGGGAGAGCGGTTTGTTCTGGTAAATGGCGGATGCAGTTCTGGTAAATGGCTGCCGCGGAGTGAGCCCATTGAAGTGAATAATGTAAACATGGCAATCGCTACTGCATAAAAACGCAGCAATGGAGCTGTCTGAGGGCTTAGTCAAATAGCTGTCCTTGCAAAATACAGACAAAAGTGCAATTTACTTCTATCTGCAACTGATTTCCTTTTCAGCCTTTACTTCAGTGCTGCAAACAGCACTGGTTGCGTTGAGTTTAGGCCCTTTCCGCATAACTTAACGAAATACATTATACATTTGAAGTATTTAGAATATGACAGATTTACTCTCACTTCGATTTTCAAGTGAATGGAATTCATCTGAAGTTTTTAACTTCCAGTATCCTTGTTGAATTCGATTAAAATTGACGCGAGGAAAAGTTCGAACATAATTCGAATTTTCTTAATCTGACGGTGAACATACGCCAAAACTGATATTTCAAAACCGAAATCCTAAAACAGCGCCGATGATGTAGCGTTCTTCGCCCCAGCTTGCAAAACTCGATGTTTATTTATACATATTCACTTCAACGGCCCAACTACGCGGCAGCCATTTACAAGAACTGCATCCGCCATTTACCAGAACAAACCGCTCTCCCCAGTCTCCAATTTTAATTGTAGAAATGGTCTATTACGCCATTGTTTGGTAATTCTTCTGTAACGGTCATTCAAACAGTTTCCAGATGATACATTAACGGAAATTTTGATTCGCTTTCTGCAGGAAGTTCAATTACCTGCAGTGGGAACAAGGTGACCGCATGTCTTTTCCCACTGTAGATGGACACTCCAGAGGAAGCTAATCAGGGAGGAGCTTATCATAGAGGAGGGCTTATTCATAAAGTCAAATGAGAAGGATATATATGATGGCTTTTCAGTTTTTATACCCTATATTTCGCAGATTCAACATATGATTTTACCAGTCAAACACAAACAATTTCGACATTAATTCTCCATCCAACCATCAATAACTAACAAGCAAGTTTTTTTAGGGAAATATGGAGAAAATCTTTGGTAATTTCTGAGATTTGATATATTTGGGGAGGGCTTAATAGAGAGGGGCGTCATATTTTAGGAATGTTTTCGCTGGTTACAGCATGAGCGAGGATTAACTGTTTTTTATCAATCTAAAATTAAAATAAAGCAACAATTTGATACAAATACGGTGATATTTGTAGCGAGGAAAGACACAAGGTCACCGGGTCCTCACTACAAATGCCACTTACAATTTTCTACAAAACATCAAGGGTAAATTAAGGTGATTGGAGGAAAAAACTTTCACAATTTTTTTTGATTGTGGATTAACTGTTGATGTTTATATATATAAATACAAATATATATATATATATATATATATATATATATATATATATATATATATATATATATATATATATATATATATATATATATATATATATATATATATATATATATATATATATATATATATATATATATATATATATATATTAGTGTATATATATATATATATATATATATATATATATATTAGTGTATATATATATATATATATATATATATATATATATATATATATATATATATATATACACTAATATATATATGTATATATGTAATATATGTATATGTAATATATATATATATATATATATAATATATATATATATGTAATATATATGTATATGTAATATATATGTATATATATATATATATATATATATGAACTCAGAAAAAACACATTCTTGTAAACGTTTCGGCCGAAGCCTTCATCAGTATGACTTTTCAAAATTAGCAGGAGCATACATATAGATTACGAATTCCAAAAACAATACAAGACAAACAATAGCCTAAGCGGGATCCTACTCATTACAAAGCGTATAAAAGATGTGTTAAATAGCCGGCAATACAAAGGTGGCGGGAGAAAGATCAAAGAAAGCGCAGAGTTAAGAACTGCTGAAGCCGGTGGCTGTGTCTGTCTCGCCGAAGCTATAAGGATCGCATATTACAACAAAACAAACAATAGAAAGATCCGAGAGTGGATAGGCAGAACAGAAAAGCCTAAAAAACAGCGTGTATCCCTAACGAAAAGCTCAGTGCTAAAACCAAAACAACACAACAACCAAAAATATAACAAAAATGAAATCTATGTATCAACCTGCCTAGTGTTTAAACCCTTAGGGGTAAAGCAATCCAGCCGATATTGCCAGAAGCTTTCCCGCATCCTATTTCCCCCCGTTAGCCTATCGATTATCTTAACGCTAATATCCTTCAGAAACCCCTGGTGGCCTTCTTCAGTAAAATGTCTGAAGAATTCCGCCTGGGGTACTGAGGCCCCCGAATTCAACTTACGGCTACACGCCTTGTAATTATTAAACCTAAGCCTAAAAGGCGTGCAGGTGCTACCAACATATTGTACACCACAAACAGTACATTCCAACAAATACACAACATTTGACGAGTCACAATTAAACGAATAGTTTATCCTATATTCCCTGCTATCTATGTTTGAATGAAAATGTTCACTATTACTCATAACGTTACACACTTGACAACGAGATTTACCACAACGAGAACATCCCTTCTTATCAGTCCCCCCATTTCCCTCATTACTCAGCCTAGCCCTAACAAGTATATCCTTAAGGTTCTTACATCTCCTAAAAGCTATTAAAGGTGGCTCAGGAAACACCCTCCCATGCTCCTCCGAATATATATATATTAGTGTACAATGAAAGAAGAGACGCGACAACATCAGAAAACAGGCATCAATTTGATCTTTTGCGCATTTTTTTCTTGTATTTCAGTTTCTTCTGCTAACTAGTTTCGCCCACGAGGGCATCTTCAGAGCAACTGATTAATTTTTGCTCTGAAGATGCCCTCGTGGGCGAAACTAGTTAGCACTGGTAAAGAAAAAGCGCAAAAGACCACACAGATGCCTGTTTCTTTGAGTAGTTAGGCCCTCTTCAAATCGTACACTATATATATCTATATATATATCCATATATATCCATATACATATCCATTGAAATAAACGCAAAAATTCACAGCTACTGCCTGTCATGGCGGGACTAGACACTAGGTCATCGGAGTTCCCACCATGACAAACGGGATGTAACCAATGACTGTTGATGTAACCAATATCATTATCAATACTTTATTCTTAATAATTGCGTTCTGTCTCTTCCACGGGACTGCAAAAAAGCTTAGCAATGTTGCAATTTCTTCGCTCTGCTGCTGCAACATGCACACTATTTGGATTGAATTGGATGCCACCATGATTCAAATAGACAACAAACTGCATTGGCGCCCGCACTCCTAAGAGACGATGCTTTCAGTTCAAATTTTGAAAGAGAATAATTGTTGCCGTAGGGGCTCAAGAGTGAAGTACAGTCGAACTTTAATGAATAATGGCGGCATGTTTGTATGGAAAAAGAGAAAAACGAATGAAAAGCAACATAATCAAGGTTTTCTGACAATCCTGTGGAAGAGAAACATTGTTCGGGATACCGTGACTTCCCCTTTTGTGAATCACCTTGGAAAGGCGTTAACTCTGATTGGCTAGCTGATCAATGGAACGAGCGAAGTATTTTGGGGCAAACGCAATTTCACAAAGGAGGGGGAGGGCAATGACCCTGAGATCGATAGTGCGCAGACTACAAAGTGCTTCGACGGGCGTCTGGCTCTTCTGGAGAAAATCCGAAAGACTTTCACAGATAGTATCCCGAACAAAACAACTCAACGAGTAAGGATAGTGTTTTAATCACACAGTGGATCACATCAACAGTGAAGTATTGCCATTGGATTCAACTCAAAATGCCCAATAGTTAGGCCTACCCTTGGTGGAATTTCCATTGGCTGGAAAGGGCCATTCAGTCGCAATGGAGATTCCCTGTGGATGCGCTGTTTGGCAAGTTGCTTCTCGTACATATGTTGCTGAATAATTTCTCTTTCTGCTTGCTTTCGAGCTAGAATAGGAAAAGACTTGAATTAAGATTTCAGTTTAACGTTAAGCTCCAACGATGTTTAATGACAAAGTTGATTAACATACAGAGAGAATAAAAAAGTAAAACAGAGAAATTGAAACGTTTGGTTGGCTATAAGTTGGAATAAAAAGGACATTATTCAAAACTAAAATCTTAAACTACGAACCAAAGGCTAAGTTAGGAATCAATATTTTATTCAGTAAAATGACTAAATGAGAATTCTAATTGTAATTGTAATTCTAATTCTAATAAAAGGAACGAGAATTCTACTTTCGGTTCTCGCTTATGGTTCATAATTTACATGCCAATGACATACGAATTCAATACAATTGTCAATTTAATAAACAGGATTTGAATGTCAGTGGTAGGTAAATCACAGACCAGAATCAAACTTGCAATTCTCGTTTCAATACTAACACAGGTCCGTCGGAAGCAGGGGGGAGCTAGGGGGCTTCAGCCCCCCCCAGTAACATGACAAATTTTGTTGATTCGGTGAGTGAAAACGAAGATTGGAATTCATATATGAGGAAGTTTCAAGAATCTATCAAAATGCTATATCTTGTGATGTCATACAACCCAGAATTTCAATTTTTTTTTTGAAAGATTCCCATCAGTCGTGGTCCTTTGCTTCCTTCAATGGCAGATCTTCCAAACATAGGCCGTTTCCAAATATCTAAAGGGCTCGATCACGAAAAACTTTCCCAGCGGCAAGCAAACGGACTTCCGTCGTCAGTTCTCCAAAGTTCCCTCAGTATGAATTTCCTTCAGACGGGCCTATTGCTAGTATTTTCCTAATTTCTTGATGTGGAGGTGGATGGTGAGTTCTTTCCAAACAAAACTTTCACATCTAAGTTAGCCTTGAATTGATATTAGAATATTGAATATCGGCGACGTTCTTTTTAATTCCACAGGCAATCTAACGTATAACATTGATTAGCTCAAAGAGGCCTTACTCTACATTTGATATGCACAGAGGCATCGCACTAGATTGGCTCCCCTACCTGAACGAGGTAAATCAACGGATTTATGTTTATCTTCTTCATTGCCGTTATCAAGATCAGATTTCAGTCTAGCTTTAGAACTCTTTTTCGTGATTGCCAATATTTCTTGTGCTGAACTTAAAAATCTTGAGCTTCCTGATTTTTTGTTCAACTCGTTTGAATGAAGTGGTTCAAGAGATATTCGTTTGTCCTCTTCGTCGCCATTATTAAGTTCTGTCTTAAATCTAACTTTGGAATTCTTTTTCGTGATTGCTAACACTTCTTCTGAATTCAAAAATCTTGAGACTTGTGATTTTTTACGCAAATCTCTTGAAGAGCCACCGCGGTTTTGTGTGCACTCTTCATTATCGTTGTCAGGGCTCACGTTAAGTCTAAATTTGGAACTCTTCTTCGTGACTGCTAATATTTCTTGTGCTGAACTTAAAAATCTTGAGCTTTCTGGTTTGTTGTGAGACTCTTTTGAACAAATCGAGTCAGCCGATTTTCGTGTGTTCTCATCATCGCCGTTGTTAGGACTCAAGCTAAGTCTAAATTTTGAACTCTTTTTCGTGACTGCCAATATCTCTTGCGCCGAACTTAAAAACCTCGAGCTTGGTTTATTAGACTCTCTTGACGGACACAAGTCAACGCCTTTTTGTGCGTCCTCTTCATCCCCGATGACAAGATCTGACTTGATTCTAACTTTGACACCTTGTTGTTTGATTGCTAAAAGTTCATTCGAACACAAAAATTTTGCGGTTTCTGTATCTTCATACAACTTTTTTGATGATGGCCTTTTAGTTTCCTCCTCAAAATCGACATCGAGACCTGATCCTAATTTAACCTCAACGAGAACCTCACTATTTTTCCTGCTTGTTGTTAATGTAGAGTTTGAATCGAATAAAAATCCTTCATCCAACTGTTTTGATAAACTTCTCTCTCTCCTTCTGCTGGCAAAGGCAAGCGATAGTTCTTGTTGTGATTCTGTCAGGCTATCAAATGTCTTTTTCTTTCTTTTCGTTCTAATTTGTCTTCCTTTATCGAAGAAGAAGAGCTTGTCTGTATTCCAGTCAAAGTTTTCATCCATTTCAGTAGTTCAAAACGCTCAGAGGAACGTCAGGACCGATTCAAATTCGATTGATCTGTTCTACTTTCTTGAGTCGTATTCCGTATCAATGACGCGGACGAGTAGTAACAAATGGCTTCCTTGCTTTGGCCTAAACCGTCTAAGCCAAACATTATCAGATCTCGATCTTACATTTAGTTGCCGTAATACTGCAGTCAACCCACATGATTTTCAACGCTTTATCTTTCCTACAGCATCTCTTCTTTTCGTTGTTAACACATCAAACGCATGACTACCGAAAAATATTCTGTTTTCGCGTGCCATTATTGCAATTGCTCGATTTGTTGTTATGGCAACATTATGTCAGCAACAACAACAGCAGCAGCTGTCCATGTGAGACAAGCAGAACAAGACTCAGTACATTATCGTACCACACAAAAGGCAGCCCAAAATCGAATAAATTACAATTTGGAAGTCGTTGGTATCAGCTCTAGGTAAGAAGTAAGAAGTCAGCTCCTTTGCAATGATTAAACTCTGCTCTCCAGAAATTCGTCTGAAGTAGCTAACTGAAATTTCTTGTTTATCGATCTTGCCTATGCACAGTAACAGTGCATGGTGCATGTGCTAAGCTTTTAAAAGGACAAATGGGACGACAGTTTTATTGCTTCTTAACGTTGCATACTATGCTCGAAATGCACTATATCATACATAAACGTTATTAATATTAGAAAACATGCGTCTGTACGCAAGCGGACTTTCCTCATTACAGACATCAGGGCTTTTCGCAAGTTGCTCGATTTTGATTGTGAGATTTGGATTTCGAAGCCAGGTGATGCAGAGTGTTGTAGAGATGGTGGGAAATCAACCACCAGAAGGCGATAACTTAGATAACTTCCCCTTGTTTAGGAATGCAAGAGCTTCCTTTTGATTGTAATGTGGGGCTTCTGGGTTACGTTAAGAGACTGCACATAAACAACATCGATAAACAAAGTAATTTCAGTATTTCAGGCTGCAATGGACGATTACGCTAAAGATGGCAGCGAGAATTTTTTTACCGACATGCATTGCGTTCGATATACAAATCTTTAACGATTCTATAGGAATTCGATTAAAGAGAGCAGTGCATCTCGGTAAAAAGTCTTCAACGTACACGTTCTTTTTATAAGAAACTTGGATCAGGCCATAGTACTAAAAGTTTCTTAATCTAACATTAAATTTTGTCCATTTTAGTACTTTAAGTTTCTTAAAGGGTCTTTTCCATCCAGCATGCCTTGCACGTGTCGTTTCTTCGTTTGCCTTTGTTGCCGCCATTTTCATGGTCCACGAAAATGGCGACGAACAAAGGCAAGCTAAGAGATGACACGTGCAAGGAATGCTGGATGATAGAGACCCTTTAATTGGTTTCTTATTTTTGGAATCATGAATTGTCAATGTGATCGCTAACACTGCTGCAGATATGTTTCTTGACATCTAAAACATCATAAAGGAATAGTGTTCTGTTATGTTCAAAACACAAATGGTTAGATAATATTGCTTAAGAATAAAGGTTCAAAGATCTATTTGCTATAATATCCATACTTTTAACTTTGAAAAGTTTCTTAGTATTTCTCAGACATAGTACTAGAGTTTCTTAAAATTTTGGCCATCTTAGTACTAGTTTCTTATAAACCAGTTTCTTATAAAAAAAACGTGTAATAGTCTATTGGTGGTAGTGATGAATTGCTCAAGTTAGCTAATTACTAAAACGGTGAAAAAATTCAAGAATTTAGATGAATGAAATTCAATTAAACAACTATGGAAGTGTAAAGGATTTAGTGCTAACTGCACAAAGTTGTTACTGTATTCTATGGAAGGCGAGGGGCAAATCACTAATTAATTCTTCGTGCACCTTCTTTAAAGTCACATAAAAATCAAAAACAAGAATCACAAACGAAAATAACAAAAATCACAAAGTCACTGAAAAATCACTGAAAATCACAATCAATAATGACTAAGAATCACTAAAATTGCAAAACAATCACAGAAAAAACATGCGATTTAAAACTCACAAAATCGCGTACGCTGTTTTGATCAGTGATTTGCCCCTCGATGGAAGAAACAGGAGTGTTGTAGGTTAGCAGGAATTGTGTAGATAGGCGGCCGGTCCGTTACATTTTTGTTCCTGATCCAAAGTGGTACCGGTACAGTGTAAAGGAGTCTCAACATACCAAATAATTTCTCTGCTTGCTTTCGCCTACGTCTCCTCCGCAGTTTCTTCTTGCTCCACAGCACAATATGATGTACTAGGGGTATGAGTAACAGGAAAACAGTAGCACCAACGACTATCAAGATGTATAGTATGACTTCATTGTCCCTCTTCCTTCTTGCAGTGTCATCTGCAAACCGGGTCATGTTTGTTGGGGCTACATTGTAATCAATGTCAACCATAGCTACGAAAGACAATAAGATCATGGGTGGTAGGAGAGTGTGCAGTTGGCTTCCACCAAAACATCATAAAGAACTGCTCCAATATTCACGGGGGGGGGGGTATTTCGACCTATTTTCTGACAGGGACGTGCCATTTCGCCCGAAAACTTGGTAACCATAATTCCGTAAATTCTGGTGGATTTTAGGGTCATAATTCCGTAAATCGAATGAAAATCTGGGCCATAATTCCGGAAATTATGAAAAATCCCCTGAAAAAGACACCCATAATTCCGTTGAATTTCTAAAGATTGTGAAAACGCTACCCATAATTCCGTAACGGTTTGAAAAAAGTACCCCTAAAAAATGGCACGTCCCCGTACCATGAAAAGTACTAAGTTACCCCCCCCCCGAGCCAATATTGTGTAATAGTTCTTTTAGTTTGTTGTTTGTGACCTACTGTTTGTTACAAGTTCCATGCTATCAAGTCACAGCACTAAGTGAATATTAGCGCACTAAGTAAATTAATGCAATTCTTGATGATATTTTGGTAGAGGTCAACACAGCAGTATCCTGCCACCTATGATAAGATGCACATTCTGTATTTTTTGCATGCTAATACTGCATTCACACTGACACAGTTAAACTAGCTTTATCTAAACCAGTTAAATTTCAACCAATCGAATAACTGGCTTTGTTGGACAGACCAATCAGAAGGCCTTATTCGAAAGCCTGGTTTAGTTTAAGCTGCTTTAACTTGCAGTGCGAATGGGGCATAAGAAGAAACTTGGCACTGAACATTGTTTTCCGCTTTCTCAATCATGACCACTTTAGACCTTCTCAATTTCATCAAAATTAATTTCACAATTTATCATCATTTGCACCTTTTGCTCGTGTTGAAACCCGCCAATTTTTCAACATTTCATTGACTTCTAGCATCTTTTGTTATGTTCAATATAAAAGTTTATAATGAAGAAATTATCTACGGCACAGTGAAACTGCTATACGATACTACAAATACGGTACCAGGAGCACTATGTCATGACTACCCCCATTGTATTTAACATGATCCTAAGAAATACAACTGAATCCTTAACTACAAAGTGCAAAATATAAAAGAATCTTTTTACGAATAAATACTTGAACCGGTTTCACACCGGATGTCAGGCCAACGTGGGTGATGATAAAGCAAAAAATTGATGCTGATTTCTAATATCTTCCAGTTGTTATTTCTCAATTTTCCGTAACGGGCTACCACAGTTCCTAGTTGGCAGTTTCTCAGGGGTAAACCATTAATTGCAATTGCTTTTTTGCAGACTTCAGCCAAACCGACAAATGTTTAGAAGATCTGCCAAGAAATGACCCTTGTTTAGAACCCCGGGGATTAAACAGTCCTAGCCCAAAGAAGCTGGGACATACATGTAGACAAATTTCAAATATGGTGGTTCCTGAAGTATCGAGGCAAAAGACATACATTAAGGATCTTCTGATCCCCTTTCCCCCCAGCTCTATGTTGACAAGGTCGAAAGGCACTTCATTTTGCTACATTGAAAAGGGTGAAGCAGAGGGCACCTAATCAACGGCCGAAATAGTGCAATTTATGAATTGTTCCCAGGCGCGGATTTAGTGGGGGGGGGCCGGGGGGCCATGGCCCTCCAAAGTGCATGAATTCTCGCAAAAACCATTGTCTTCTATAGATAAAAGAGTAAGTTTTAAAACTTTACTTCCTAAAGCAACCCACAAATAACCATAACCATAGCACAGCTGCACGGTAATTCGGCTAACGACAAGCCCGTCTAACTGACTATTTATTGTTGATCCAGAGGTTTGAAAATATACGGATCTGAATTCTAAACGAAATTTCATTGCGTGAGGTGGAAACTGAAAATCATTTGTTTCATTCACTGTGTCAAAATATCGGTGATTCAGGATCTTCCAGTGAACTTTGCTGTTGAAGTTTATTTTATGATAAATTTCGTTCTGATAAAGACTTTTGATAAAGATTCGTGTCTTCTGTTGTGATAGTTATAAAATGTTGATAATTCACTTTGATATCACTGGAAGGAGAACACACTTTCGAATACAAGTGAAGCTTCTGGAAGGTGACTAAGCGAAGAGAATTTTGATTGCCTACTCCGATGAGGGAACTTACCAGGGGAAATTTCACGGGATTTTCACGTAACTTTGAAATGTTTTTGAATCGTGGATTTGACAGCAACTTCATTTTTTTATGCAAAATTTTCATTCCCATGGTGGTGGAGCTTATTTCCGCGATACACATTCCCGAAACGATGCTTATGATAAACTTTTTTTGATGGTCTCTTACTTTCCTAACTGATCGCCCATTATGTTTTGCAAAAAAATTCCAGTTTGTCAGGAAGAATGAAGATTAAGTGATAAGCTTCATGATCTAAAATGAAGTAAAGGGGCGCTTCCCACGTTTTCCGAGAGTCTGAAGGGCGTGGCCCCGAAAAATTTTCCTGGGGGCTACGTCAGACCCTGATATTTCCTTCTTAGTGGCCCTCCCCAAACTCCAAGCCTGGATCCGCCCCTGCTTGTTCCAAATATTTTTGCCAGGGTTGAAACTGGAAACTTGCTATTTATTCCAGTCGAACTTGATAAGTTGCTTTTAGTAGCTCCGGGCTGCATATTGCCCAAAAATTTACGATGTAATTAAAGAGATTTATCGGAAGATCGTCGTCGCTGTTTAATGTTTTTCCCCAATTTCAAATTTAATGTGTAACTTCGTGTCATCGAATAATGCTAATATCCGGACGCTTTTGTTGCTTCACCTTCGTGTCATTTTGCATGTTTTAGTATGTTGTAGACTCACGAAATTTGCTGGGAAATTGTGTAGGCGAAAATTTTAGTACCCTAGTAAAAGGATATTATAATCATTGAGCGACGCTTGTAGAATTTTAAAACGACCCTAAAATGGAGATACTTCTGATAAAGACCTGCTCTCCATATAATCGTTACGATCGTTTGTATCCCAGTGAACAACTCAAGCAATCCATATCGTTGCGATCGCTGGAGGATCACTGGAATAGAGCAAGTTTCCATCTCAGCGATCCCGAGTGTTACTATCTCCAGGATCGTTAGTGCACTTTCCCATAGGATCGCTGGGGTCGCTTGAGTGTTCACAGCGATCCAAACGATCATCTCCGATAGTATGCAGACCAAGCTTAAACGATATAGCCAGGTGATAATTCGTCTTGACCCAAAATTTCAGATTTTTAGGGTAAAAGGATAAAGCCTTTATTAGTCAGTCAAATTTTCGAATGTGTCTGGCGTTCAAAGAGACGTGATGAAAATAGTTGTTCATGGACGGTACTTAATGCCTATAAGTGGGATGCGACAATAACTATGGAAGAAATGTTGATCTGAACTCCAAGAAATTTAGGCAAAAGTAAGAAATGATGAGATACGAGGGTTCGTTTCTCAAAAGCGTTTAAATCTCGAGGAAGGAATTTCTTTTGCCATAAAAAACGACGAAAGGCAGTGTGCAGACTTCACTACCCCTTGACGCAAGCCACTACCAAACCCTTTACCAAAAGTTTTTGATTACAATGTTCAACTTTTAATCTAAGAGGGGACCCAGGTCAGTAAGAAAATAAACAAATCAGTCACGCTCTTTAATGCAATTGATGAACATTTTATCTTTGTTGACATCCAGACGATATCCAAGCCAAGTCTCGATGAAAGCGGATCTTTTTCACATAGTTTGCCAAACAAACTCTTCCACAAACCTGGCGCAAATCTTCTTACCAATCCTTCCATGAAGCACCCCCTGTCGAAGTTCAAGCGAAGAAAACTTAGCAGCATGGCGTGTCTAGTTTTTTAACATATAAAACAGAAATGAGCTGATTCAGGCAATCACTTCTACTGAGTCTGGCAAACTACTCTGCAGCCCAACGCAATAATTAAGCCATTTAACGAATAAAAGCTATCCTCCTTACCTATGAATCCTTGACGTCTTTAAAACCAGTTTCGCTCAGAATCCACTCCTTGTTAGTACTTGGAAGCCTCACGGTGCGCTTTACAGCCAAAACCCAGCTCTCTACAAAAAATCCCTTTCAGATCAGGTTCACATCTGAGGTAGCAGGTGAAAAGTCTTCTCATGAAGTTACAAATGCAGCAATGTTATTGTCTTCAGAGTCAATATGATCCGTTGAAAGTTCAACTTCAGTTCCAGTCCCACGATAGCTAGAGTTGACACGATGACTTCCAGGTCCCTTTTTTCTTCGTTAATATCCTGCTCACTGCAGAAAAATTATCCTTTACGAAGAATCGCTTGCAAAATATTGGATACTGTGGCTTATAATTGTAGCAGCGGTCTTTGAAATACTCTACTTCCTCAACAAAACACAACGATATGAAAGTTCGTTGCACTGCATGAAATCTAATGATATCCAAATGACATCCCCGTCTGAAACCGCTATTTTGGTACAGCAAAACTTTCCTAGTTTACAGAAAATAATAGAATTTTAATGACAGATTACATCATATATCCAGATCATAAATTGTTCAATGGCTTTTCGTTTGACCACTTGATTACAATGTAATTGTCTGAATGGCCAATGTTGTTCCTTGATTCGAACCACAACCCATTGTAATGATCAATTCAATCATGATTTACACGAAGCCATTTTCGTTAATCGCTTATCGCATAATTTTGTGCATGTGGCCATATATTTATCATCATTTACAGAAGAAGACATATAGCTATCTGCAGAGGGAACTCCTAATAAGGAAGCTGTCATAATGGAACAGAGGGGGGGGGGGCGGAAGGGATTTGAAAATTCGCCATCAAATTATGCAGCCCAATGCAAGAAACAGAAACTGTTTACATAGCCCCTAAACATCTGCAAAAAACGATTTGATGATACCATGGCTTGGACATGATCTCTGTGGCTTCCAAACTTCTTCAAAACAACTTTCTACTCTCTGCAATTCAATTATCTTCAATACCATAGTTGTGGGATCCGGTATAACGTTTTAATAAGGCAGGGAAGACCTGCAGATACCACTGTATTAGAAACGGAGATGGAGAGCAACATCAGTGATCAAAGAACAACAAAAATGATGTTGACAATGTTTAAAACAATCATAAGATAATGAAATCATTCCTGAAGCAAATAGCTTCATGGCCTATGCTTATCACTTGAAGTACTTTGTTAACCCAAACCTTTGTCATCCAATAGTTTTGGTGACCCTGTCAAATCCCTTCCACCCTCCTCTGTTCCATACTTTATGACAGCTCTAAAGAAACGAAATTGGTCCAAGAAACTGATATCGTTTCAGATCAACCTCCTTTCCAAACTCTGTTACAAATCACGCAACCAACGTACCCTTTCTTTGATAACATACATCTTTTATTCACAAAACAATCTTATTGTAAGCGTGTTGCACGATATAGACCTTGATAATAACATTCAAGAATAAAATCAATCGTACATTGAGCAGAGGCTTTTTAAATACGATATTTCGACCTGAGCCCGTTATCAAGTTTAAGCATTTCAATTTGCCAAACCATTCCACTGAAGACATGTCAATTCTTCGTCTCCTCTTCGCTCCTACAGACAGCACTAAGCGCAAAACATTGGAAAAGTGCATCATTTTCAAACTTGCTACACTTCATCCTGCTGGACTTAACAAACAATTTAATTACTTACAGTAGCTTTCTCATAGCATTACTCTTCTTTTCTAAACTAGCTCTTGTTTTATTATTTTCATTTTATTTTGTAAGCTCGGGCTTACACTTCTTATCCCTGATGCGTCACTACTATTCCTTTGCATTCGAATTCTATCTTTCAAATCTCTTCTTCCTTTACTACTACTATCATTCTACTAATCTTACCATGGGCGATTCTGACACGTGAAGAATAATTCATACTTACTAATTATATGTTTTGAAGCAGTTAGAATGTTTACCTTGGTGTCTTTTCTTGTGTTTTGACTTCTTCTCGTAGCTGAGTTGCCTTGCCCGCCATTGCAGGCTGGGTCCAGGCTTTCAGTTATAAGAAAACCTGCTTGAGAAATATGACATTATGATGAACAGCCACAACATCGATTCAACGTTGGAAAAACGTTGAGAGCAAGCAATGGCGGGCAAGGCAACTCAGCTACGAGAAGAAGTCAAAACACAAGAAAAGACACTAAGGTAAGCATTCTAACTGCTTCAAAACATAGAATTGTAAGTATGAAACATTCTTCACGTGTCAGAATCGCCCATGATCTTACTTTACTTGATAACGGGCTCAGCTCGAAACGTCGTATTTTAAAAAAACTCTGCTCAATGTACGATTAATCTTATTCTTGAATGTTCATACATCTTTTATAGTGCATTCCAATTAAATTTTTCATACATTTTTGTTGTGTCCCCAATTAGCCGGTTAGCTAAATATTTTTGACACATTAATAAAGTTTTTGATTGATTTTTGATTGATTGATTTCTTGTTTGCTTTTGATTTTTCGTTTCGTTTTATTATTGTTGTTCATATCCTTTCATAATGTGTGGCTGGTTCGTTGTTTGGCTCGTTTGAATGTGTTTCGTTTCATACAAAATGTGGTGAAGAAAAGATATTTTTTCTTCGCAACACTGTGTGTTCAATACAACTGCAACAGCACAACACAATTTGTGGCCTAAACAGAAACACAGAGATCTGGAGATGGGAGTTTGTAAAATTAATACATTAAGTGCAAACATTTTCTTCGTGACAAATGTTCGGACAAAGATTTGTCCGAAAATTTATTTGTACGAAATATGGTACTGTCCGAAAATCTGTCACGCCGAAAATTTCTTGACCGATATGCGCATGTGTAGCGTGAATATGAAAGCGAATTTCAATCATTTATCATAAACATGCAAGGTTTTGAAAAGAACTTTTGTTTCAAATTCAGCATTATTGCTATTAGTCGACAAAATAACAACGATATCCTCACCATCCTCTTTCAAACTGACGACATACGAATATAGTGAACTTTTTTGACGAGAGAAGGGACTACGGGACATGATATGAGGCTAATTCGAACTTTTCATAAGTGTTTATTTTCAGTAAATCATAAACCTGATGCAATTTTGGCATTAATGATTTAAAGGCTTGTCAAAAATTTGTCCGAAAATTGATTTGTCCGAAATATAAAAAATGTGTCCGAAAATATTTTCGCCGAAGTTTATTGTCTGAAATTTTATCTGCTCAAAATTTTTGCACTTAATGTAGATTTTCAAACTTCACATCGCAATAAAACTAACACTACAACCGCTAGCAACATGAAAACTAGTGGTTAGACTAAAGTTTGGATGCTAAATCCGAATTTGGTGTCTAAAACTTCAAATGAAGGAATTTTGAATAATTTCCAAAACGAGGCTGTTCATTAAAGTGGTGTATACAAAAACAAGGTCTTTCGAAGCATTTCCAATATTCAGAGTTTACAAAAGTACCTTTCGAGTAATATGATACTGGAAACATACGAAAATAAAGTAAAAATATGTTAAGGATTTCTTTTGTAAAAATTAATAGCTCCCAAAGGAATATTTTCCCAGTACTGGAGTTTCTTAATTTTTTGGCAATCAGAGAGTTGAGTTTCTTATTAGCAGTTTCGTATAAAGAAAGTACGCGTGTACATGAAACTGTCTTGCTATTGCTTGAAGATTCAATGCTTTTCAGTGTTCTTCATTGTACATACTCGACGCCCAAAAATGCTAGTAAAGACTTCGTATGGAAACGAGAAGTCCCACCCTGGGTACCAGAGCTGGCTCTTACATCCGGGGTAGAGAATTCCACGTTCGATTCTGGTTCACAGGTTATTTACTGCTGAAATATAGTCAATTGTCTGTTTCAGAAATAAAAATTAAATGCAAATGGTGAGTACATCATGGACCGGAATGGAACGTGGAACTTTTGCTCCCATATAAATCCCTCATTAACAATTTTCTAATCGTTGGGTTAAATAAAAAGACGGGTGCTTTTACCAAACCAAATTCACATCTTAGCTAGCCTTGGTTGGTACATTAAAGGACAAGTCCAGGGTTGTCATAATTGTTGATTATTCAAGAGATTACACGGTTGTGAATGGTGTGTAGTACTGTTTCAATCTTTTCCTCTTTTAATCTGCGAAACTGCATATGTCAATCTGTTAAGAAGTGCGAAATGACGTCACTTTATATGACGTCACTTCACGTTGACCTGAACGAGGCTGTGAACTGTGTTGATATCATACCACTCACATTGCTAGCTTCCTTATCGCGCCTTCGCACACTTTAAAAAAATGATATGATATCTGGCCTAACTTACGAAGATTAATCAAGCAATTTATGAAAGTTGCATGCATCAAAACTTGGAAAGAACTCACGACTGGTGTTCAGCAGCTGGTATGGTTGCTTTTTGACAATAATGTTATCAACCCCCGGACTTGTCCTTTAACATTTTCATTAGAATATTGGCCATTGTAATTTCTATTGCAAGACCCTTAAACGTCTTAAAATTGTTGAATCACACGGTATAAACTGACATTACCTTAGTGGTTTTACTTACTCCGAGCATGGGTCGCAGGAAACGAAGTAATAGTGAAAAATGTAAACGCAAACATCACTGTGTCTTTATCGTGGCTTCTTCGGCCTTTCTTGGCTTTCCTTTGCTTCCCTGGCTCAGCTCAATTCATTGCTTAAAGTTCGTAGTGGCCTAATTCAATTTCTCTGCAAAAGCGAGGCTGCCCTCTTTTGCAGTGATCCGAGAGACTTTTGAAACAACCCCAACCCAACCGACTGAATGAGTTTGTCAAAATTAATCAACAGCTCTTTATGCTTCATTGGCAAAAGAAACGTCCTTGCATCTGCAATAATGAATTCCAAAAGACGTCTATAAGTACTAAATGAGGCGTAATATGAAAGAAAGCTAAATATGTTTCTACGCTACTCTCGGCGGCAACTTGCATGAAAAATTCTACTGTCATTAAAGGGAGCACAAGGACCAGCAGCCTTTGCCATCGTTTGCTTTTGTTTCTGTGAATTTCGTACAGTCAGTTATTTTGGAAGCTGTGCAGATTAGGTGGTTGAAGTCGTGCAAAACATGCTGGTCTTTGTAATCCCTTTAAAATGTAACTGAGGCATCGAGCTCTCCAAATGTCTTTTACAATATACTTGTAGTCAGCAGCTTGAATATGACTCCCTATGATATATGTGACTAGCTACTATTACAAAAAAAGTTTCAACCGATACAACGAGCTAAATGCATAAGATACCTCCCTTCCAAATAAACAGCAAGTGTCTGAACAGATTACACATATTTAAAAAATACAAAAAATACACCCCATGAAAATAACGACATAGCTTCTTTTCTCTAAAAGATCTTATTGCTTTTTGTCACTATGACTCCCTATGATGTATATTATGATTTATTACCTGAATAAAGTTTCAAAAACGAGGCAATACAGAATCCAGCAACTCCTATTGGTCAATCGAACCATTCCCGCGGGTTTCCCGTAGCCTTGTATAATACGATACAAGGACGCGTTTTTGTTGCAACAGCAAAAGCTTTAGGCCTAGGCCTGTGAGATTTACAGTAAAGTCAAAGGACATGACTGTAACAAAATGTGTTTGATTAAATGAAGCGAGTCAAGAAGCTGTCAGGTAATAAAACTCATACTAACCGGTTTTGTGTTGTATAGGAAAATATAAAGCCCTCGGTCTTAATGCACAGACCTCGCAAGCTCAGTCTGTACTTTTAAGACCTCGGGCTTTATATTTTCCTGTACAACACAAAACCGGTTAGTATGCGCATAGCATTAGCTACTTACTATTACAAAAAAAGTTTCAACCGATACAACGAGCTAAAAGCATAAGATATCCCCTTCTAAATATACAGCAAGTGTCTTCACAGAGTACACATTGTTGAAAAATACCAAAAAATACACCAAATGAAAATGATGACAACAAAGGCCAAACAAGAGATTCCAAGCACGCTCCACCGCAGTATCCTACCAATTTGGCTTTCGCAGTCCTTTTGTCACAAATTTCTTATTTTGCTTAAACCCAGCTATTCTTAATCTAAGTATTATATCCTCTGCATATCCGCAGTAGTATTTTGAAATCAAGAAGTAGGACTTGTTGAACCGAACATAACATGCATAACTATCAACTGTATCCTGGTACCGATTACATAAGAATACTAGAATAATAGCGTCCATAGAAAGTCCATAACACTAAGTTCAAAACCCTCATCCTTACAATTGATTTTCTTGTAGTTCGTATGTGCAGTCATTTTTATGAAGACACTGCAACGGCGTGCAAGATGCCACTTGCAAGGCATGCTTGTTGAAAACAGACCCCCAAGCAAGAGCTCAAAGCTAATGGTGAATAGGAAAACTGCAGTTCACTGCGGAATTTCGTTCATGGACAAACAGAGTGAGCAGGAACTTTAGTGACACCAGTGTCTACTCTTAAAGTGACTTGCGACCATTAACTAAGAGTTTTGGTGCAATGAAATGTATCTTTCCCAATACAATTTAAAAACAATTATTTTAAAATGATCGCAAACAAAAATGCAAAAAAAGACATAGAAGTGTAAAAATAGGATTTTTCTTCATTAGTTATCTAATTCCTAGATTTCCTGAAGCAAGTTAGTTCATTCTTACGACATATTGGATTGGTAATGGACATCGTTTTAGTACAAAAATGAAAAAATAAAAGAACAAGCTATTGCCAAAGTAGTACTACTGAGAGAAAGGAAGAGGAAATCTGTGAATTCTTTGAAGAGGGAAGGTTGCCTTGACCCCAATGAAATCCTAGGGGTATAGGTTTTACTAAAAAAGTGACAGATTCGGGTTCTGCTTTCTTTCTTGAGGAAAATTCAAAGTTACAAAAAAAAAACGCTGTGTCAGGTGCTCTGAATGAAGAAAGAAACGAGGTGCATTTTGGTGTATAAATCAACCTCAAAGGGGCTGTAAAACCTGTCGTCTCTAAGTGGCACTGCGCCTCAAATTATCTAATGTGTTTAGGCTAAACACAACAACGCTAATAACGATTTTGCACAGGGGATAGGCAAACCAAATGTCTGCAACGATCTCGGTAATCAAAGCCTTGGCCAAGGATTTGCTTCATTGTTTCAACGCTGAATATCTGATGGTTTAAATGGGTATCAACAGTTTCATCACATTTCATAGATTTAGGCAAGAAAACACTGCAATGAAAGCTGCAAAGAAGCTCTAATGAAACTGGCCGTCATCAAATCAAAAGGTTTAAGTAACTTTCTGATTGTTTACAAAAATTTCGTACAACCCCTTTAAGGTCTATTTTCAAATGAAGATTGATGCTCCGAGCGGATCAATGATAATTTCTCTCGGCAAACTTCAAATTCAGTTTGCTCTCGATTTTACTCAATCAGTACACCTAAAAGAAGACAATATACCCAACAGATACCATGTAATACAGTATTCGAATATCATTTGTGCTATGGCCAATGTATTCGTGTTGCGTTAAAATTTGTTTTCGTCTTGGCAAATGTTGATTGATATGGGAAATCCCTATTCAGCGTACAGTCCTCCTCTCCTTCTGTGACTAACTTTAAAAGGACTACTCCCTGGTATATTCTGATGATACCTCCTGATAAATGTTCGACATCTAAGGTCCAGTTTACACTTCCCAGGGGGGGGGGGGGTTAACTTGAGTTTCCAAGATACGGGGTTGTGCCATTCAAATCGCTAAAGTACCACCCATAAATCCAGTGAAATTTCTTAAAAGTATACCCATGAACAAGAGACTTTTCTGAAAATCATACCCATAAATCCGGAAATGCCATAACAGCTCACCAATAAATGAATTCTTACAGAAAACTATACCCATAAATCCAGAAAATGCAAAAAATTTTTGACAACTATACCCATAAATCCGGACCCTACCATGGAAAAGGTATCCTAAAAAATGGCACAGCTCCGTAGAATGGACAAGTTCAGTTACTCCTCCCCCGGCTTACACTACCGGATAGTTACCATCGCGCTGTCATTTTCTTATCGAATAAGGGTGATGTTTACATCATACCAGAGCTATCCGATACAAGACGCTCCATAAATCAGAGTGAAAATCCCTTCCTTTGTAGGTGATACGAAAATCATTCCGGCATGGTTGGAGCATGATTTAAATGGTTCTGTCCGAAGCGTATTGCTCCTTGATCACATTTCCTTTATTCGTAGGGCAATGAAAAACCATGTAAATGAAATAAGGATTAAGAAACGTTACTGGATTGCTTCCTCGTGATGATGATGATGATGATGATGATGATGATGATGATGATGATGATGATGATGATGATGATGATGATTATGATGGTGATGGTGATGATGATGATGATGATGATGATGATGATGATGACGATGATGATGATGATGATGATGATGATGATGATGATGATGATGATGATGATGATGATGATGATTACGATGATGATGATGATGATGATGATGATGATGATGATGATGATGATGATGATGATGATGATGATGATGATGATGATGATGATGATGATGATGATGATGATGATGATGATGATGATTACGATGATGATGATGATGATGATGATGATTACGATGATGATGATGATGATGATGATGATGATGATGATGATGATGATGATTACGATGATGATGATGATGATGATGATGATGATGATTACGATGATGATGATGATGATGATGATGATGATGATGATTATGATGATGATGATGATGATGATGATGATGATGATGATGATTACGATGATGATGATGATGATGATGATGATTACGATGATGATGATGATGATGATGATGATGATGATGATGATTACGATGATGATGATGATGATGATGATGATGATGATGATGATGATGATGATGATGATGATGATGATGATGATGATGATGATGATTATGATGATGATGATGATGATGATGATGATGATGATGATTACGATGATGATGATGATGATGATGATGATTACGATGATGATGATGATGATGATGATGATGATGATGATGATGATGATGATGATGATGATGATGATGATGATGCTGATGATGATTACTATTATTACTATTATCATATATCATTGCTATCATTATATACATGATAAATAGCATTATCATAATTAATGAATTACAGTGTTTATGTATTTAGCATGGTCTGCTAATAGACGATTGCACCAAAGATGGCGGCAAGGAATTCTTTACCAAGATGCATTGCGTTCTTATCACGAATACTTAAAGATTTTATAGGAAAACAGGAAGTCGATTAAAAAAGGCAATGCATCATAGTAAAGAAGTCCTTGCCGCAATCTTCAGCGCAGACTATTTATTTATTTATTCTGTTGGGGAGACTATTTATTGCTGTAAATGAAATTCAAAGACTGCAGTAAGGTTGTCTACAAAAGGAAACAGCTTAAAGTGGAGAAGGATATTGGTCACTTGCATGATGAAAACAGAAGGCCTGCCTGGCATGAAAGACACAACGATGGTTATCGGAAATAATGCCAAGATTGCTCCTATCCGATAGACGTCACTCGCAGCCAGACACGACGATAGCTATCCCGTAGAGGGTAAGTAGGGACTGAATTTAGTGTGTGAACTCATCAGCTTTGTGCCATGCGTTTGAATATATCAGCCCCATGATCATGCCACGCTTCTTTCGTCACGAGAAGTTGAGAGAATGTTGGTTGCTCCGATATAACTGTGGCACCCATGAATGCCGCATTTTCTCTGTTTTCTGCAGCATGAACCTTCCAAGGGCAAAAGAATGACTAAAGTTAATGATTGCTTCAAAAACAGCAGTGCTATTCTTCTAAAGCAATGTCAAAATTATGTCAATTTTATCCAAAATTTAAAAGTTTACGATACAAGATGCTTACTACACCACTACTCACAAAATACTCTACGACACAACGATACAATACCACGAGGAGCAAGAAATCATGTCTACCCCGTGGCTTTAGGAAGGACAAGCAGAAGAAAAGAATAATAAAGCAAAACTACATAGAACTATACTCAAAAAAAAAATTCAGTAGAAAGGGGACTTGAAAGGGGACTTGGTGGCTGCTTGAAGGATGGCAAAAATTTGAACGAATTCAATCTAGTCGACCACTTTCATGGATAAAACGTAGAGTTAACTCAAGGATGTTTTTACTGATTTCATCAGGAAAGTCCTTATTACCATACATTAACAGTTGCGTTAAAACTTTGTTTGAGGGGTTACTGATGTGCCATAAATCAGCAGCAACTTGTCAAATTGACTCAAAAACAAGGTGCCAAATTCCAAGTTAAAGCCTAATCTATGCAACAGTCTCAAAAATAAGAAAATTGAAGTTACAGCTCTTCTATAACAGTAACACAAATGGGGTACACGTTTTTAGGACACTCTGAAGAGCGTAAAGTTAGTTGAAAGAGATAGTTGACTCAAGAGCTGCATAAGCATGCTTAAAAATAGCTTGTTGCATTTGATGACTGCGACTCGTGGATATTGTCTGGCTCGAAGCACAATAGCATGTCTACGCGTTTCGTTGTCCTATTTAAACAAAACATTCCAACACATTCCTTGATTAATTTCATTCAACGGCGAGATCTTCTCGTTGGACTTCTTGCAATAGTACGACCATTTGGATTCAATAATCTTTCACAGGAGGATTTACCGCAGCTGTTGATATACGGTAATAAGGACTTCCCTCATGAAATCAATAGAAATATCCTTGGGTTAATTCTACATTTTATCCATAAAGCTGGCCGATTTGATTGAATTCATTCAAAGTTTTGCCATTCAACATGCAGCTACCAGGCCTATTTTTAGTTAAGCTTCTTTTTGAGTAGTTCTATGTAGTTTTGCTTTTCTCTTCTTTTCCTTCCTCAAGCCACGGGGTAGACATGTCATTTTTCTCCTCGTGGTATTGTATTTTTAACATTGTAGAGTACTTTGCAAGTAGTGTAATAAGCATCGCGTATTGTAAAGTTTTAATTGACGATATAAAAAACAAATAAGAGCATCAAATTTTGTGAATGATGATCAAATTGCCTTCAATGAGACCTACAGCTGTCTTCAGCGGCCAAATTTGATACCAAATTTAGGTAGGTATTCTTCCAAGATAAAACGTACAGAATTCTACTTCGGCCTCAAATTTTCACCTTCAGCTAAACCATTCGAATAAAGACTTCATTTTCAAAATCAGGATTACAAGTACTCCTATTTGCTACTAGATAGTGAATGGTTCTAAAGTTATCATCGACACCATCCCTATCAGCGTAGATTGGGAGGACTTTTTTTATATCCATATAAAAAATTACAATACATACTACATCTACGTTCTACTATACTTTCTAATTACTCTACAATAATACAACACTACAGGGACAAGACCACAGGGAGAAAGAGACAATGACTACCCTGTGACCATTAACATAAAGACACGCAAAAAACAGTTAGTGAATTAAGATTAGATACTAACACATAGTGGGATCTGTTCCACATTGGATGTCAGGCCAGCATATACGTGTGATGGCAAACGTATGCTGTCAGGTCAGGGTTGAGTTAACGATATCATTGGTCAGAAATAATAGCAATTTGGAAAAAGAATTTCGTTGATCCTTTTTTTGCTTAACATCAAATGTGAAACAGACTCACGAAAGAAATAAGGAAAAACGTAAATAGTGGCTGTGTCCCGTACAACAAAAGTTTAAAGTTATCCAAGCCGACCCATTTTGTGAATGAAATTTAGAGCAAGTTCGAGCAAATTTTTATTTACGTCATCAGGAAGCCTTTTACTACCATAAAATAAGTATTGTAACAGAACGTTGTTTGGAAGGGTATTGATTTGGACAAATGGTCGTCAAATTGGGAGGACTTGAGACAGCAAAGAATGAACGAGATATACCTGTATGTGTGAAGTTTCTGGCATCAGATATTTAAGTTCCTTTTGAAGTCGTTCTGGTAAACCTTTGGGAACAAGAATATTGAAGTAAAGAGAATTAAATAGAACAAATCTAGAGTAAAAAAGAATTTTAGTCCATAGCATTGAAATCTAACAAGACCAGCTTTCCATAGGTGTACAGATCATTTACATAGGTTTACATAGAGTGGAATTCTGGATTTCCTATAAGTATTTTGAAGTGACTTTAGGAACCTCTCTTGGTTAACACAATTGCTGTCTAAACCTTAAAGACAAATGATGTTGGTTAAGGGCAAACATATGGAAAAAGATGTTACCTTCAATGAGCGACGAGCCACCACTTAGAAATATTTTCCTGCAAAAAAGAAGAAATTTCATGTCTAAACTCGACACAGAAGGGTACCTTTTGATCGATTTGGATTAGATTGTATTATACATAAGAAATTGTATAGCAAGCTAGATGTACAGGGTGTCTCAAAAAAGTATGAGCGTTTGAAAAGTTCCTGCGAAGGAGCCTTGGATTTAAAAAACTTTTTGTTCTCAGTTGAAAGATGAAAAATTAACTTAGAATTCGCCAACTCGTTTGTTTAAATCGAGTTCGTTTCGCAGAATACTTCACATAAACAGGCACAATTTCTGAGGTACCCGAAGAAAGATGGTTATCGAATTATGCAGTTAACATCTATGGGTAATTTATAGACAGTCTTTTGGAGCAGCTCTACAGAGCAGAAATTTAGCACGCATGCGCCAAAACTTGTAACTTTGAGCCCCCCCCTCCCATAGTTCCTTGGAACAGATCCCGAATTTAAGCAACACTTTACATTTTCTTTCTTAAGGCTTAAACTCTTGATTTGCCATTTCAAAAAGCTTCTCTATCCAAACACTTCTTTATCTCAAATTGCTCGATGACGTCATTTTACACAGTTTCTGCTCTCAAGGAGCAGCTCAACAAAACAATGTTTTTGAAATTTTATGGAGCAATGAAACTGAAATTTACTCTTCGCTAATTCGAAAGCCCTAACCTGTCATTTCTATGACTGAAAAATCACAGCTGACATAAAACACTCATGAGAAAGTTTCTTCAGCAGTACAAGACACTACTGGACCCCGTTTCATCAGTCCTAGACAGTTGTGTCGTCAGCTATTTAAGTGTAACTGCATCTTTGCTTAATATTTTCTCCAAGTAATACAATGGTTTAATTGATCAATAAGCTATTCAGAACAGAAATTTTAATGGTTGGTCTGCCTTAAAACTACCTACAAGTTACACATAGGTAGAGCAGCACAATTCAACAACCATCGGTCTTAGGCTGCCTCAGACAAGTTGCCTATTTAAGTCAAGTACTCTAAGACGACACAGTCAATTTTGACATACGAGGTCGCAAATTGTAAGTTGACATTTCATCTTTATCACAGAATTGAAATAAGAGTATCAGGAAATACGGCTCATCCGCAGAAACTATTCGAATGCTTATGCTTTGTTTGCGACACCCGTAATATAATTGAAATGTAAGGTAAATTGGTAAAAAACAAACATATGGACATCATGGTATCTGTGATGAAAACGTAGTGGGATCACACGGGGGTAATGTTGAAAAAGTATAACTTTTCTACAAAAATACACTTTCTGATGGAGCTTCTATTGCCAAATTCTGCAAAGTATCCCATTTTTTGGTGTCCAGCAAAAGATACATTTGTATGCAAAGGTATAAAACGCTTCAATTACCTGCAAATTTCTTTCCTGTAATCAATCCCAGATTGCTTCACTGCCTTTTCAACTAATTTGTGAATTCCTTCATAATCCTTGCCCCATTTGTTTGGATCGAAGAGACCTTCAGCACATCGGAAGCGCTCACTTGAAGTCGTGATTGAGCTAAAAATGGGTAAGAAAAGGAAGAAATTGAGCCAAATCGTAATTTAATTGTTGAAGGAATAAAAATGAAAACACATGAGGGGATTCTAATAACGAAATGAAAAGGTGGGCAAAAAACTTTAGTCTCTTTTATGGTTGTGTAATAAATACAAAACCATACATAAGATTAAGACTTAAGCCTGCTTTGAATGATTCTAAAAAGAAATTTTCTCGACATATTTTGAAAGGAGAGAAAAAAATACGAAGGAAGACCTACTTTGACGATAAAATTTCGGATATATAGGTTTGAGTTTAAAGGTCAGATAAAGGCAAAAGACATTTTTATTGATTTCGATCATTTACAGCCTGGAGATTTCAAAATTTAAAAACGAAATTTCGATATGAGTTCTGGAACCTATCGAAATCGCCTGTCGAATTCAGTTTTTCAGTCAAATTTTCCAAAAATACCGCGCGAGCAAAAGAGCCTGGACCTAGCAGAGGCGTGACGTGGAATGAGTCGATCGAGTCATGGCAAAGCTGTGAGGGAATGGAGGAGTCTGTTTGCACTCACCGATTGTCAAGTCACGAAAGTTAGAAATGACTACTTATTTTAACTATCTCAAACAAAAAAACGCCGAGAAAGTAGGTAGTTTATCGTCGTAGCACGTCAGCTTGTGCAGAGAAGAATATATATTCCGAACTTTGGCGCGGACAGACTTGTCGCAGCAGTGAGCTATGGACTGACTTGTAGAGGGAACCCATACGACTTGCAACAACGAAAACATCGAGGGTCTGCACAAGATATTTCAATCCTAACGACTTGAAACATTCATTGGCTGCTACAAGTGCATTAGCTGGCTTCCAGAGCACCTTTCTGAGAACTCCTCGACGTGCAAAACATGAAATTATAGTTGAAATCGAATGATGCACTCACCCACTCTTCGAACATGATGACATCGGATTTTGCCATATCAGGACTAGGCCATGTTATCACATTCATGGATAAGGAAAGGGCAAGTTCTTTCTCCACATTTATGTTTCCTTTTCTTCGATAGCTCTTTGGTTCTTTGCAAACTTTTTAGGTGGCCAGTGGTGCCTCTTACAATATATTTTGTATTTACAGACTATTCATGAAGCCACGCAAATGTGCCTTCGATAGGCTCTTGTCGGTCTAATGAGGAGGAAGAATCCCAACCCTGGGGAGATCAAGGCTTGTTTTTCCGTAGTCTTTTGAAATAACACAATAGTTAAATGTTTGATCAATACCATGGTTTGACCCAGCCATTCACAGCTAAAGACAATCAATATTCAATTGCTAATTTGCATCAAAATAATTCAAATGATGTTTTTATGTTTCCATTTCAGAGTCGGTCCCATTTGAGGAGAGCAGAACACAGGAAGCTTGGTCTGACTGCATCGACTACATTCTTCTGCATCGAGGGAAAACTATGACGGTGTGGAGCTCAATACTCGATCTTTGGAAATATCAGAGAAGCTATTGGCCGCCATCCAAAATTTATTTTGTTTACTGTTCGATGTGTATCTGCCACGCGGCGTGTGTTTTTCACGGTTACTTCTTCAAGTGCCTTGGGCCTCTCAAGTGATGGATTTCTTATGACTCATTCCATGTCATGACTTAGCTAGTTCCAGGCCTCTATCATCACGCAGTTTTTTGAAGGAGTGCCCTTTTTCAAAACCCCCAAAACTTATCCTTTTGCATCGCAAAGCTAAAAAATTTTATTGCCATCGGATTCCCCATAGCTTGAAATTATGAATATAAAAAAATCGCATTTGCCTTTAACCGACCTTTAAGGATATATGCTATAAACTCTTGGACTTTCCTCCTTGGAGAAGAGATCAAGGTCTTTGGCATGAAAATTGTAGTAGGGGTGGGGGGGGGGGTCTGCTGAGCCTCTCAGCAAAGATCCCACGGGGGCTTGCGAGCAGACGCTGAACTAAAGAAGCGAGCATGAACTGGACAGGTACATAGACGAAGGCTTACAAACGCCAAAACTTTCAGGGGGGGGGGCAGATTTATGTGGGACATCGAATATATCTTTGTCGATGATTCACAACAGTACAAGTTTAAGAACTAAAGTATATAAGCAAAAACACCACAGCAAGACGAAGAAACGACAGCAAATGTGTATAACTGTATCAAATATATATACTACAAATATTTGGTCCTGCCATGTAGGACATCTTGAAGGCTCCTGCATGGCAGGATGAACATTGGTAACATATATTCGTTGAAATTATAAACGTTCGCTGTGATTTCTTTATTGTGTTACGATGTTTCTGCCTGAAAACTTTTTCATTATTCGTCACCGCAAGCATCTTTCGGGCCAACGAGCAATGTTGTTATAGTGGCCCTTCCTTTTGCGACTTAAACAATTTAATCATTTCAAAGCATTGCTTCTGTTTGTTCCAAGGGGAGCTTCTATTGGTATGTGATGGAGTGGCCATGCTTGAGAAACCCAAATATATAATAATTACAGGACATTTTTAGACCGCCAAAAATATACTCACTGCTTCAAATTATGTAAAAACTAAAGGCTTTAAATCTTTTTCGGAAACAGCGCTGTAATATTTAGTGAAAAACTCAGCTTAGTATTTAACTTGTCAAATTTTCTCATCAGCGACCCCAAAAGTATACTCATTATCAACCAAACAGCGCCACCAAAGGTATACTAGACAAAGCTTTGCAAACCCAAAAAAGTGTATGACCCCCCCATCATCTTTTAATAGGGAGTCCCTGTTGTTTGTTGACCTGCTCTTTATGCAAAATATGAACATATCAAAATTAAATAAAGAGCATATATCTTACGTTTGCTTGCCAGGCAGATTATATTTATGCATATCAACATCAAGTGCTTTGTGGAAGATCTCTTTTTCGTTTTCATAATCAAGTGACACAAATGCAGTCTAAAATCAAAGGAGAGTCAACCATTAGCGCGCATAGATTGTCAAATTACACAGTACGTTTAACGATGAACCGCTATCCAACTAAATCTTGTTCAACGTTCTCCTAAAGTTTGTGTTACTTTATCAAAGATGCCAGCAAATGAAATTTAATTTAGTTTTGAATAAAAGTAGACAAAATAACAATTTGCCAGCCACAGCACCGGCAGAGAAACCTTTAAATGCTGATGCCTTTGTGATGCAAATTTTGTCTACTGAGTTGAAAGACACTTATGCGCCATTTTGTATCATGTCGTTTAGCACTTACGTGAGGTTAAAGCACAGCAGGCATGTCGTTTAACAACCAAACGATATTCAAAGCATTCATTTTGGACCATTATTTCATGACAAAGAAATTTCTCAGTCCAATTTTGTCAGCGTAAACCTCGATACATTCAAATAGCCCTTTAGCTATTCTACATAAGGACCTAGATCGAGCGTTGTTTATACACATATTTATACGCGAGGTTCGATCGAGTGGCGTTCAAACTTCTGTCGCTATTGCAAACTAATGTTTTGTGTTCAAATAGCCTTAAATAGCCGACATATCACAATAAACCCAAAGATGCACAATAAAGTTGTCACCGGAGAAAGATCGTTATCAACTCCAGTAAAAGAAGAACAATCAAAATATAAAATAACTAGAGAGAAAACTTTTTTGATTGTCCGGTACAAAACTGCAAAGTCGTGTCATTTAGGCCCGAGTTGCACGACGTCGGATTGGTTTTCGCTTCGGATTGCCCACCCCAATCTGACGCAGTTGCACTTCGCTTTTCGAAGTGATTACACGACTTCGGATTGACTTTTGCTCCGCTTTCATCGCTGTTACACGACGTCGGATATGTACTGTGCTGTGGAGACAAAGACATCTCTTTCGTGTTATTGTGGAGGAGAATACGTCAAAGCAAGGCAAAGTAATTAGGAACGGGATTTCGGAGTGAAAATCACTTCGGATTCAGTGATTACACGAGATGGAATGCGAAGCGAAGTACTTCCAATTGATTTTCACTTCACCTCCGGAGCGGAGTGACTTTCACTCCGGTTACGCCCACCGAAGTACTTCGGATTGCCTCCGCGTCGTGTAACTGAAGCCCCTATCCGAAGTGAACCCAATCCGGCGTCGTGTAACTCAGGCCTTATTTCATGAACTAAACTGAAGATTGTGGGACGAAATGCGTATTTGGTGAAATAAATTGGCGAAATAACGTTGTTGGTAAGTGATTACTTGATTTTCATGCTAAATTAACAGCTTTCTCTCTAGTTACAGGTTAATCTTATATTTTGATTATTGTTCTTTTACAAGAGTTGATAGTGTTTTCCCAACAGGCTACGATTTCATTGTGCGTCAATGGGTTTATGGTGCCGAGTCCATTGATATTGTATACATTAAAAAATTCTGCAACGAACGCATCGAAATATCGTTCAATTCTGATTCCTGTCAGTATAGCTAAAAGGTCTATTACCTTCTCTTTAACATGTCTGACAATGTATGATTCAACTTCCGAGAAGAATCTGCAATGAAAATTAAACTTTTTAATGAAAAGGTATTAGGCCAAGACTGCCTCTAACCTTATTACAACGAATATAACTATAAGATAACTCCGGTATGCAATTTATTAAAACAATCAACTGTCCTGACAAAGTAACGGTAATCTTATTTAGATGATGAAAGTTAGGATAGTTAACATTAAATGGTGAAAGTTTATTGCAAGCAAGAATTATATTTCAGTTTGAAACATTTTATTAAAAAAGTTGCCACTAAATTCAAATAGTACTTATGATCTTGACAAAGTAACCAGATAAATTTATTCCACGCACTAAGTTGGTTTACATTTGGACATAGATTGGCTAGTTTGCTTTCGAGACATTTCCTGTCCTCTTGAAACAGTGGGCACGGCACATGATGACAAAGCAAACTTCATCTCCAATAACATGTATTCCAAATAAGCAGTATTTACAGTGCCTTCCAGATCTAATATTATATTTCTCCCAAAACGCCCAGCTTCTATTTTAAGGTTGTGTGCACTAATTCGAAATTTTGAGAAACATTTTCCCTTGTTGAAGTCGTTTATTACATATAACCATGTCTCGAATCTGAAAACAGACTTATCTGAGCATATGTACAAATAGTCATAAGAAACTGATCCCTTTATATGGTCAGTTTTAACATCGTTAAAAACTATTGTACTGTATACGGACGGACTTTTACTCCTTCAGCATCTTGAATATTTATCGAATTACTTCAAGTCCTTTGCTACAGAATGCTCCTTTTTGAGTATAGTTCTATGTAGTTTTGCTTTTATTTTTTCTTCGCCTTCTCTTCCTTCCAAAAGCCACGGGGTAGACATGATATCTTGCTCCCCGTGGTATTTTTTGTTGTATCGTAAAGTATTTTGTAAGTAGTGTATTAAGTATCTTGTATTGCACATTTTTGATTGATGATGTATATATATAGAAAATATCTATCGAAATTACAGCGTATTATACACGTTGTCTCCATTGCGAACGAGACATACTGCTTATCTAACTACATATCTGAATGGAATAAACTTGATCTAGAAATTTGGCATACACCATCTGTTGCTGTGGTAAGATGAAGCTCCAATCAAAGTACTCGGCTACCTCCAAAATCTTTCTTCGGTATTCATAAGTAAATAGGCTTCTTGTATCTCTCTAAAACTATGTAGATATGCAGTAATTGCAAGGTACTACTTAGGAATGATGACTTAAATCAAATAAATGGGACTAACAAGAAGAAAAGGGCAAATATCTTGTAATGTGATCTAGCTGGTCAGCCTGCAAATACATGTGAACATACAATAAAAAAAAAATGAAGCTTACATGAACCGCAGAGTCTTACAATGAGTAGTGGGACTAAAGCTCTTGACTGTTTTATTTCTTAAATCTTTCGGTTTGAAGTTGATCTTGCCATTTAAAATAAAAATGCATCATTCAGCCATTCTTCAAACGCCCAACGTTTCAAAGGCTACTGCTCCCTGAGTATATCAAGCAATGATACTTGCAGTACCTAATTGAATAGCTAACATGTTCAAGTCTCTTTAGAAACTTTCTCGGCAAATCGGTCACCCCATTCAGATTCGGTAAGCGATTTTCTAAAATGAATCCCTTTGAGAAATCTTAAAAAACGTATTAAGATTGAAAGCAAGAATCCCAAAAGTGTTGACTTCACAGCAATGACTTTCAGCACACTTTAGCACGTGCTTCCCATTTGGCGGGTTGAAAAGTCTTCCCCCTAGTGTGAATAACTTATTCTATTCGAGAGGATTCCGTTCTCCCATGAGGACAAAATACATGAACACATCCAAGAATCATTATTGCTAGGAAGGAGAACAAAGGGAAGTCTTGCTTGCTGTTTTCTCTCGCTTTTGCAGGTTTTCGAAAGGGGCTTTCTGCAGAAAATCTCCCATTTGGACGGGAAGGAATGACCGATTAAAGCCGGGCAAATTACTGAATCTAACTCGACATATCAGGGATAAAACGCGACAGTTTTCAATATCATTGCTTTGATATTCAGGGGGCAGGATTTTTTCAAACGCAAGGCGTTTTTGTTTACTCACCCGGTAGCTGTTGCTTTTGCTTCAAAACGGCACAAAGAATACATACATTCCTTACCTATAACCTCCTTCTGATAACAGCCGTGATAAGTGCTCCGTGATGAGCTGACCTCCTTGTGGTAGGCAAGATGATCCACTTTCAATTATAAGGCCTAAAAATCAAACATAACATTACTGTGGGGGAAATCTTTCAAGAAAGCAACTACTGAAGGGAAAAATCTCTGATTAAGTGCATTTTGCAATGTCAGATGAATTTTGATTGTTGCATATGTCATGAAAGATGCATCAAGAGCAGATGCAATAAGGTAAGGTTTGGGATATGATAAGGTCGAAGTTGATATCGAATGCCATGATTCTGCAGTATGCCTAAAAAAATCAAATACAGTAGAAACCCATATCAAAGAACCTAACATTCCAAATGATTTATCAGAATTTTCAGAATACCTCATATCTTTAAATCAATCTGGTCCTAGGGATTCAAGCTTAGTACCACAATTATTTAGCATGTTTTATATATGTTTATATCTTAAATTATTCGATGCGGGAGTGAGCTTGTATAGGAATGTGAATAGCAACTTCTTAAAATGAATCTTAAAGGGAGAAATTAAATTCAAATAATGCTAACCTTCTATGACTGGCAGAACATCAATGTGATCACCAATATCCACTGTTGAAGTAAACAGACAAGAACGCATATAATGTTTAGTAGTCACCAAAATTACAAGAAGCTACTGTTATAAATTTCTAAGAAATCTGCAGCAATTTTTCACATCCAGCTACAAAAGACGACTCCTTTGGTGCAACTTGACAATCCCGCTGATTTTAATCAGGCAGAAGTGACATGCACACCTTATGCAAAGATCAGCAAATTTGAAACCGGAGTTAAAATTTGAAAGTCCGAAAATTGGTCAACATATTGTACGAATGGAAATACAAAACAGGGCTTAAATATATTAGAAATTTTTCAAATAGACTGTGTGCAGCTTTATGAGGACGAAAACAAGTTTTAATTGAAGGAGTCATCACTAAGGTATACACTTGACAATGTTCATAGAAAACCATTCTGATTACAAATGTTGAATGATGAGTGAGAAATGTCTTGGAGTGTCACCAAATTCGATTTTCGCACAAGATGATTTCAGATCATATAGGCTGTCTTTATCACAGTCTCTGCTTCCTGCGACATTACTTTGATGACTGTTTGTGACCATGCTTTGACGCAAAGGTAATGCCAATGGTTAGGCTATTCAGTGCTAGCTACATTACAACGTTCTCTTATCTCATCATCTAAAAAGTTGCTTTTATTAGCGACAGACAAAAACATGAACTCTACGGTTCTTTCATGAAGCGATGAAGATGTTGTGCGGCGTAGTGGTGCAATCCTCTGACTTTAGAACCATAACAGGCAGGAGGACTGGCTTTGATCCCAAGTAGAGCCCTAACACTTGAGCCTTATGACAAAGCCTAAAGTACGATCGGTCCAGACAAGAAGTTGCGGACTCGATCAGGCCTTCTCTACCGCTGTGACTTCAATGCTTGGCAGTGAAAACCGCAACTTCACCTTCACCTTCATTTAAAGAAATCATAATTAGGGTACTTATTTTATTTTCTTATTTAGCTGAAGGGACTTGCGTGCATAAAGAATTTAAAATGAATGAAATGAAATAACTGTAGCATCTCATTTCACGCCTGATCTGACGGCTTAATGCTACCGGTGTCAAACGAATACATGGCCAATGATCCAATGCTTTAACCTATCAGACCTGGGGGGACCTGGGTGGGGTGGATCCCACTCCCTTGTACATTTTCATTCATACGTCTTTCCGCATTAGCTGAATGCCTCTGAGATTTAGTAAGTATAACACTCCATCATATAGCAATGAAACTGTAACAATTTTGGATTTCTATCTTTAGGCTTGTCTCCATGGAAACCAAATTTTCGCGCCACACTCTCTGAAAAACATACATTGTATCTCTCTTAATTCTTTTTAATTGGTCCAATTAAGTCTAAACTATGAATTTACCTCTATTTTGATCTATATGTTTCATTTTTTTATGAAAAGCAATGTTTCACGACTTTTAAGCAAACTTTCGTTTTTATGATGTCATATGACATCATAATGTCAATTATGCTCTAGCAACAGCAACAATATCGTTAATTAAACGATTGTTTCCAAAACTCATCGTTCATATAATGAACAAACTTCGTGCTAAATTAGGTTGTCATTTCTCAAACAACAACATAGATAGACAGGGGGCGGAATCCGCCCTCTAGACATCGAGTGTTTCAAAACGCCAAGGTCAGATAGGGTTAAATCATAAAGTGTAATAGAAAAACCTACCGATGATGCCAGTTGTATCTTTGTAGGAATATAAGGATAATAAAGCTTGTTGTTGTGCGTAGACGGCTTTCACACCCAAATGACCAAATAAATGGTCGAATAGAAACTCCTGCGAAATTGGAGAGACAGACTTTCAGACTCTTAAAAGACCAACTTGTAACATGAAATTCAGATATCCAGAAAAGAGAAAGCTTTTCGTTAGATACGTTTAAGACATTCCTACTATCTATCAATGCCAGTTGAAATGGCTTAGATTTGTCATTTGAATATTCAAATGTAGTAAAGAAATTTCGGCATAAAATTCATCTTGCCTTTTTGCGATAATTTACATGCACGCTGCCTGACGAAATATTTGTGGCATAAAGGTCATCTTCGTGCTTAGGACAACTGTGAGTCTGGAAGTTGGGAACTTGCAACAATCTTCGCAATAACTGAACTCCTATATGAAGCGAGTTCCATAGTTCTGCTATAGACCTTTTATTCTGAGAAAGAATTTCAATCAAACGATACTTTGCTACATTTTGTAGAATTTTCGAATGTGCACAATAGTGATAGAAACTCTAATGCTACTCGATCGAACCTCGCGTATAAAAGTGTATAAAAATAAAGTTCGATCCAGGCTCTTTTGCTGTATAGCTAAAAGGTCTATTCATTCGCCTGAAAGTTCAGTACCGGAAGCCTTCCTGCAGGACTGCCGCCTCCTGTAGGTAATAGAAACTGAGACACAACAAAGAACTAGCAGGCTCTTAGCGGTCAACTTGAAAAAGAATCTTAAATGGGAATATTTTGGACGATAGCATACCTTGTCTCTTTCACCAATATTTCTTTGACAGCTAAGAATTATCTGAAAGACAAGAAAAACCCTATAGTGCTTTTTTTATTCTATGGTTTTCATTAAGGGAGCAGTTTAGATCACTTTAGATATGCTGCATGAAATCACAACGCAAAATTTTTAAAAGAGTAAATGTAACGTGTGACAAACAGTTTAAAGCGGGGGGGGGGTGGGGGTCTGTCTTGGAGGAAACCAAAAGGGATATGCCTGTCAGAATGGAAGTATAGGGACCTTTCCTGGAACAAAATTTTAGGGTAGATTTACACTGAGTGAATAAATCCACTTGAAGCGAAATTTTTCGATTCGAACTTTGCTTCGAATTTTTCTTTTCAGTTCTTTTAATCAGAGAAATTTTAGCGCCAAAACAAGGAAAAGCATGCCGGATGTAAGTAGAACGTTGGCAGTGAAAAATTTGATTTTCTAATTCACGATATCTTTGTTGGTGCTGTTTGTAAGTATTCTGATTGGCTGATTTTGCTGCTTGCAAAAATTCACCGCGAAGATATAGGAATGGATTCTACTTTACGCGAAGCGAAAAATTCGCTTCGAATTCGAGGAGAATCCTCGGCGCATATTTCAATATTATTTACTTCGGAAACTTCACTTCGCACGAATTCATTCGCCCGGAGTAAATCTGCCTGTAGAAAAACTAGTAATGCTAAATACTTAAGGCCCTGTCCCAACCTGCAGTGGGGTCTACAAGGCTTCATGGATTTGGCCTGCAGACACAATTGAATTATTCTGCTGCCATTTGCATCGTAGGCCTAGCCTAACAAATTTCGAGGCGTTCTAAAATCACATCTCCAGTACAATTTCTACTCATGTTCAGCATGAAATTCGGCCTCAAATGAAATAAAATCAAACTTGCATCTATTTCTTCTCCTTCCTGCTTTCAAGCTCCACAGCACATAGTTGAGGTTGTTTAACGCTTTCCACCACATGTCAACCTCATGATCACAGCCCTTTTCCCAATCAGGTCAAAACCGGTTTAACCAGAAAGACCACAAAATAAAGCAAGAAAAGTGAAAATACTGAGATGCTCTTCATGTATATCATTTACGGACGGAGTACTTCTAAGCCCTGCTGTGGTGCGGGGCAAAGATATTTGTCATTGAATAAAGTGCATCAAAATTGTTGAAATCGTCGTTCTTTGGTTTCTTTGAAATTTCCTGGAAACTTTGGCTCCTTTGACATTCCTGTCAACCAAAGCATGAAAAGTATAACCCTGTCTCGGATTTTTTACTGAAACGCTCAAGCTTTTAAGGAAACTCCTAAGAAAAACACAAACTGAAAGGATATTACAAAAGACATCGCCAGCTAAATATCATACCGTTGACTGTGTAGGATCTACTCTTAAATCTTTGATAACTTTGTCGATGAACCCAGGAATGTATCGAGTCTTTATTGAATACTGAAAAAAGGTAGGTAAAAATTTACAAAAATCAAATCTTATTAATTGTTTTTGCGCAAAAGTAAATTCAAATCTGCAGACATTTGATTCGTGAAGTGGAAGGCAGCAAGATTTAAGAAACCTCATTAAGAACTCCAAGAACAAGAAGGCCCTTCACGACAAAAACAAAGCAATGTAGCATTAGACTGATTTAATTCTTTTATATCTATTCATTGCAAATTCTTGCTGAAGGTTACCTCCAACAGCCAAGAATAAATGCCTTTCAGGAGGCTGTGGCAAAAACCTAGTTAGAATGCTACAGTTTAAATAAAAAGGGAATAGTTATTATGTTAAAGTAGAAAAAGCTGAACAATTAAAAGCTTTTTGCAGCGTAATCTTCATTTAAGATTAGAAGGGGAGGGTGGGGCTAGCTTGACCTCATGTTCTAATTTATTCGAAACTGCTGATCCACGGAACGAAAATGCTATTTGGCCATTGCTCGTATACATTCGTGGAGCAAGAAAGTCAATCTATGAATTTATCAGAGTTAGAATCTCCTGAGAAAAGATTCTCCGGAATAGAGTTGAAAGATAAATAAGCATCTTTCTTGATAAACGTGAGCCAATGACAACTGTCCCTACTTTCGGGTCTCCAATATCCCTTGTTGAAGCGCGAAAAAGATTAAATTCTACAGCCTAATAAAAACTCTTGTTTGTCAGCAAGTAAAAGTTTGACGGTCAGTTACAGTATGCTGAGGTATACAGGTCTACACACAAAAATGGTAATAGTGAAAAAGTTTCAACCATACATACCTTGTCTACTTTAAGTGTTGCTCTCAAAGGAAAAACTAGTTTTGATTTTTGTCTAATTTCAGGTCTAAAAGCATCGTAACCACAAGTGCAAAGTGAAGGATCTGGGATTCCATTATCTGTAAATTTTCTTCCATCTCTGAGAAGGAAAAATTATAATGACAGGCACATTCGTAAAGGTTTGTACACGGTGGACCAAACAGGTTTGAAAATTCATTATGCGGAGTATACTTCATAACTTGGAGTGAATAAAAATTGCCTTGATAGCTAAAACGCAGGAGTATTCCTTGAGAATTTTCACATTTCTCTGAGCATTGGAGCATTGGAAACAAAGGAAAACTTAAATCTAAAAAATCCATAAACTCCAGATGCATAAGGAGAAGCATAGCAAAATCGATTAAAAGCAAAGAAAATCTCCTGATTCAAACACATTTCGTTCCCCTCAAGTGTAGAGTCGAAGCTTCACGCAAAATAATATCTACCGTGAAATTTTAATTTAGCCTGGGGGGGGGGCTTACTTAATTTCGGACACTCCAGAGGGGGCTTTTTAAAAAAGGGCACTTATTCAAAAAATTCACAATTTTTGCTCCGCATTTTGGTAGGAAGTGAATACCGTAAAAGCTCTATTAAGCCCCAGAAGGAATATTTAATTTCTGATATTCCAGTCAATAGGGGGGCTAATTAGAGAGGGGGCTTATTAGGGGGGAACTTATTCACAAAATCAAATGAGAAGGATATATATGACAACTTTTCAATTCTCTTACCCCTTATTTCGCAGATTCAACATACGGTTTTCTGAGTTGAATACATAAATTCGACACATTCTCAATCCCAAAGACCATCAAAAATGAACATGCAAGCTTGTCTAGCGGACAGAGCAGAAACTGCGTAAAATGACGTCATCGACCAATCTGAGGTAAGGAAGTGTTTGGACAGATAAGCTTTCTGAAATGATAAATCAAGAGTTCAAGGCCCTGGCAAGAAAATATCAAGTGGTGCCTAATTTTGGGATCTGTTGCAGGGAGCAACGGGGGCTCAAAGTTACGAGTTTTCGCGCATGCGTGCGCAGTTTCTGCTCTGTCGGTCGAGCGAAGTATGTTGCAAATCGTTGGTATATACTTTCTGGAATTTGATATAAGTGGGGGAGGTGGGGCTTAAAAGAGAGGGAGGCTTATCTAAGATTTCGGCTCACAAGAGAAGGGCTTATTAGAGAGGGATGCTTAATAGAGCTTCTTCGGTAACACAAACAGCTAATTATTTCGTTTTAGACTTCAAAATCAAATGACATCTATGACATAGTTTGTGTCAGCAAATATATGAAAATAGCAGCATCCAACTTTTGGCAGTATGCATGTATGTATCTAGTTGCCACGATAAATAATTTACAAGTTACTATAATAGATAGAATACAATATGATATAAACTTTGATGCTAAAAATGTAAAAGCAAATACAGTTGCAGAAATGGCATTAATGGGTCAAGCTGACCATATTTCCATTATGGTCCCCTTAGAGGTGCTGGTACAACAACAAAAATGAAAGTAAAGAAAATAGGAAGGTACTGTATTTGTTTTCAGTACAAAACAAAGACCAAACACGTTGGGAGAGATGATCTCGGGTCCAGAAGACTTTATGTCTTTCCCATTCTGTATATTTTGTATTAGCGAAATTATACAGTTTCATTGTTGGTTTCTAGTGAAAATAAAACGATAGATATTTTGTTAGACGAATAAGCTCTACACATGAAATAGCTGGACAAGTGCAGGTTGAATTGGAGCCAAAACAAAAAAGAAGGTTATTTGAAGCACAATTCGGAAATTGGAGTCCAAAAGGGAGACAAGCTCGGCCAGAATATAAGCAGTTTAAACGGAGGCAAAGTTTCTAACAGTTGGAGTAGTTGTTTTGACTTAACTCTCTCTTTCTCTATGATATATTGTCTACGAGAGTTGGCGACTATAGTCCTCCACAACTCATTGTCCTTTGCTGTTCTCAGTATCTTCAGTCTTGCTACTTGCGATTTTCCTTTTTTTTTCTTTTTTTTTTATTCATAGTAAATTAACATTAAAAGAAACTGAAATACGTTAATACTGTACCGCTCTTGGTGTAAGAAGACACAAGGTCATCTGGCCTACACCAAGAACGGCACTTACAAGTTTCAAATACAACTTCAAAACTAAAGAAAACTACTGGGAACAGGAAAAGAAAACAGGAATACGAAGCAAAAATTAAATGAGATAAAACGAAGCAAAAATTAAATAAGATAAAGGGACTGGCAGTTCCACACCAAACTCAAACCATGCTATGTGTCTAACCCTTGTGTCTTAGGGTTAGCTCTTAAAATAGCTCTTGAAATATCATAAAGGTAATATGAAAGGCTGGAAGCGTTACTTACTTTCGCTCTGTCTTCACTGCATACACAGCTGGGAACACTACTCTTGGTTTATCTAAAAACAAATCAAACAAAATTGACAATATAATTATCTTAATGTGCACCTGGCACTAAAAACGAAATTATAAAGTTGTTGTCAGACATTCTTCTATTCAAGGAACTGTCAACTTACCAAGGGAGTTTAAAATGAAATCTACCCAATTTAAAATGAAATCTACCCAATGAAATTGATTTTCTTTTTGAATGTTCATGAATTACTTTTTTTGAAAACTGCAGGCATCTTATCGTTTAAAAGCGTACACAAATATCAATGCAACAGTAAAATCAAAACAGCTATGTCATGAAGCCCTCAATGTCAAATATTCATCTCCTTGTTCCGTTGTCATTTAAAGGCAGTCTGTCACGCATTTGATTGGCTGACTTGGACAATGCAAAGAATAGGAAATTTGAATGGCTGCTAATCCCCTGACTTTCCATGGCCGGAGAAAGTCAAGACGATTAGCCCTCGTTTGTTTAAACTACGCAGATTGACAAATAAATCCGTTGCGTTGAGCTCTGACTTTGTCGCGGCCAATCACAGACGTGACAGACTGCCTTTAAATCTCCGTGCGATAAATAAAAATCCACGCAAATATCATTCTATCATATTGCATTAAGCTTGAGGTTATACATAATATCTGGGTATAGACCTATGTAGATCAGCATATAGCTCAAATCTTTAAAATTGTGGGGGCTAAATTCAAAGGTTTGTTGAATTTCTATTAACATAATCGAAGCGACGCCATTTTGAAACTAATCAAGACACCAAAACCTTGCCACGGCAAACTTACAACAAATTATTCAAAGTTTCTTTGAATTCATACTATTCATGGAAAAAATCTGATACAATTTTACACCCACCTTTTCAAAGGTTTGAAAGATTTGAGCTCTATGCTATATGAATCCAGCAAAGTACATGGAATATCGTGGAGACTACTATGACATGAAATTACGACAAACTTTAGCGGAATACCTTCACCAGTGATTCCGCCTTTTATTGTACTTGCTCCCAAATCAATAATGATCGTTGAAGACTGCAAAAAGTGGAAATATCTTCAAAAGATGAGTACATACAGAACATGTACAGGGTGTGCTAAAAACTTTATCTATTACAAGACTTGTATCAGCAAGAATGATGAAAAATTTTTAATCAAAGTTTTATTGATAGCAGAAAGGCCTTTGCAAATATTTCGTGATTTACTTTATAATTTTTTAGAACAAGGAATAGGGGACAATCTAAATTTCGAATAATCCTTGCCCTTGAAACAGGCGACACGGAGCCAAAAATCCTTGCTAGAAATATAAGCAAATACCGCTCTTCCCCTTCAACGGTAAGAATTAGAATTGAAGCTTCGCAGGAGTAATAAAGAAGTAGCAGTAGCAATTTTTTTTTGAGTGGCCTTTTCAAGATTTCTAGCTACTAAAGCTAATTTAGGCCCATTATGCATGTCGCAGGGAGGCACGGGGCCCCTAGTTTAACGTCCCTTCCGAAAAACGGCAAGTTGAGTTGCGAGGTCAGGCTTCCGAGGTCACCCATCCAGAGTCTCACCTCACTCGACTGCACATAATTTCAATCACCTGACGAAGACTGTATCAGCCGCCCAGCCACTCACCCCGGAAATGAAATTTATGTTTGGGCATAACGGTTGAAACTTCAAAATATAGCGGTGTTGCAAAGTAACAACTGACTCTCAAATACCTTTGGATTTTCCAGTTTCAACGGTACTTTCACAGGGGCAGTTACCGGAGTTGAGATAGCAGATTCACGTTTGAGTGCACGATACCAGTCATTGCTCTCATTTGAAGAGGAGCAACGTAGAGTTATTGTATCCCCCGTATTCTTTGAAAAGAGAAGAAAACAATGAAAGTAGTGGGAATATGAAAACAACACTTAAAAAGATGATAACATGACAATATCTGTTACAAAATAGAAGAACTACATGACAAACATTACTCCTCTAGATCAAGTGGGGAGATTTCACTAACGATCCTGAAAACTCTGCAGAAATCTGGAATACCTGAAAAACTGAAAGTATTTCAAAAACTCTTTGAAATCATAAAGAAAATCCTCAACAGCTGTGGAAATGCCCCCAACAAAAATTCTCAAAGAATCCTTTTACAGTAATTTCAAAATCTAGCTTCAATCGTTTAAATCTTTCGAAATCTCTTTAGATTTAGAAAATCTTGTAATCTTGCAAAATCGCGACAATCCACCAACTCAAAATCTATGAAACCTCAGAAGATCTACAAAATATTGAAGATCTCAGAACAAGTCTAACAAAATTTTGAATGATCTGGGAGATTTTTGAAATCTCAAAATCTCGTCCGCCACTTTTGGAGTAATACAGGGTAAAAATCACAAAAATTCGCTTTGATTTCGTTTCCTCGTGCTCTCGCTCCTACCATATTTGAATCACGTGCTTTTGTGAATCAACAAACTGGCTTAAGGGGTGTGCAGACTCATGGTTTGAGTTCCAAGAGGCTTCTCTTCCAGTAGAAAGCTCCTTTAAAAGAAATCAGTCGAGTTCAGGGGGGAGAAAGAAGGAGTCATGAAAACCATGAACGTGAGTCCTTTGTTTATACAGAGTCATATGGATAGAAAGGTTTTATGTTTCTGACTTAAAGGTCCTTGAATTTACTTCACACAAAGGTTGCTGGCTGGATTTTCTTTCAGCCCAGTATAAGTGATTGTTCTTCCTGCTGGAATCACACATTAAAAGAAAAAAATGAAAAATACCTGGGCTATGATCTGGATTGTCTTTTCTCCTGGAACTTTCAGCTAAGATTGAAAAGAAATTACGACATGGCTCATTAAAAGGTTGACAAGTGTGTATAAAGGTGCTCATGTTTCAATTCCTGACAACTTTTACGAATCGCACCTTGGAAATGGAAAACACATTAGCTACAGTTTTCCAACGAGCTGTTTACTGCTATTTTTCCGGGGGGGGGGCAGAAAAAGTTCTCACTTTTGAAAAATTCAAAGCACTAAAGGGCACTTGACGGATTTGAATCATTCAAATTGCCACAGAACTGATCGGCTAAGGCTTGTTTTAGCCATACCAATTTGAAGTCACGTGATCATACTCTTGGGAAGTTTAGATATTATGCAGCCTTTTGCACTCAAGGCATAACTTTGCATGGCATGAAGTATGTTAGAGAAATCAAAAGATATTTTATCAGGAAATTGATCACATGACTTGAATTGGATGTAAAAAAACCCTAGACGATTGGGTCCACTAAGTCGAATCTCTACATTCTTAGTGCTCATAAAACGCTAACAAATCATCAAAATGCTTCATTCTCTCAAATAGATCTTCCCACAACTACTGAAGAGTTTCATTCCCACGACAATAAATGTACAGACGATATCCCTCACCCGTGAAAAATTGTAGTTTTCCATTGTCCTATACGAGAAGTCCCTCTATGATTTGATCAGGTGTTTTAGGCTATGTTAAAGCATTTTTGCTACCATGATTTTCCGTAAGCTCCATTCTAGAAATATTTCTAGGGCTCATAAAAACGCAGCGAAAATAACCAAACTACCATAACACTGGGCGCAAATCTTCAAATCTTTCAAAAAGGTGGGTGTAACATTGCATCAAATTTGCTTATGAATAGAACGACTTGAAAGGAACTTCGGGTAATTTGCTATGAGTCTGACGTCGAGTATTTTCAAAATGGCGGCATTTTGATAAGTTGTAATTTGTTAATGTTGTTTTGATGACCATTCTCTTTACGACACATGCAATAACATAATTCTAAAGCCAAACATCGTCACCTCAAATATTTCGCTACCCATCGGCAGCCTCATCAGTGAATTAACTCTCTTCACAGTCTTCATTGTTATGAACGTTAGAAAGCAACGATATTTTGAGCGTATCCACTGTTTAGATTTTACTCAAGTACTTTGTTTTTGAACGTAATATAATACATGAAACAGGTGGAAATGAAGTAAAAATGTGATTAGAATTTTCTTTATCAAAAAAATAATTTCTTAGGTTATATTTCCCAGTACTGGAGTTTCTTAATTTTCGCAACTTGAGAATTAAATCATGGGTGTTTAGAAACCACAGTTGTGCGTCATTGTCGCTTTGCTCTTTTACGGAGGATAAAATTATTTGCTTCTGCGGAGGAGGTAGCGTGAGAGAGGAACCTTCCAAGAACCTCTGAAATCACCTCCGCAGAGACATATAAATTTCCCTCCGCAGCAGCATATACAAAGAAACATAACGGCTTTGTCTAACTACCCATGATTAAATTTCTTGTAAAAGGCTTCAAATTTGATTAAACGAAGCAACCAATCACAGCTACAATAATCTAAAATCTTACCTCACTTCCTGTCAGAAGAATGGAGCCGAGGTCAACTGTTGCTAAATGATTCTGCAAAAATGAATAAAGAAGAAAATCTTTGAGTAACAAAAAAGCATACAATAGTGTGTCCTCAGCGTTCAAATGAACTTGAATATCGTAAGGCTGTAATTCCGTGAATATTCAGCAGATTTTCAAGGTCCCCTGTCCAAAACTAATTTAAAATCTAAGAGGCTGGGTTATCTTTCCATGGTGTCCGCTAATCATATCTTAGATTTTTTTAATAACAAATCAAACTTCGAACAATATCCACCTGGTAGGCATCTTGGAAATATAAACACAATCCAATATAGTTTGAGAGTTCTAGGTAAAGTACAAGAAACTGCAGAAGCAGCACTGCCACTTGTGAATGGTGGGTAGGCTTCTTTCACTGGCCAATCTTAGACTAAGGGCACAGAAATAAGAAAAATTTGCATGAATTCCTCGCTTGAATCAATGCATTAATACGACGAATTAAATATGTAAATCCAGGAAATGAAGCTTCACGACAACTTTCACTGTATGGCGATAACGATTTCCAGGCTCACTAAAGCGACAAACTAAGGCGACCAATCACATTTTATCCATGAAACTGATCCATTAGAGTTAAATCCTTGGCCCTTAAATCCATCCCTTAAAAACTACCGAGTCACATAGCTGTTGAAAAGAAACTTCACTTCGTCTTTGCGAAGTGTACTGTGAAGTCGTACCTTTATGTAATGGCCACAGGTAGACATCGTTTTGCTCCCACTCGTATCGTTTTAAACTATCCACTGTAAGAGCGAGCCTTTTTTGAATGTCAGTCGCAAATGCCACTCTTATAACCCATTCACATTGCAACTCAATCAGATGACAATCAGAGGAGGTTTTCTGATAAGGTCCTCTGATTGGTAAATCCTGCAAATCCAATCATTTGATTGGTTGAAATTTAGATTGGTTTAGATATAGCAGGTTTAGCTGTGTCAGTGTGAATGCAGTATAAGTGTCAGTAAATCTGCGCATCCATCACTTAAATGGCAATTAAAAAGATGTAATAAATCTTAAGGCTGATTTCCATTCAGTAGAATTTCCCGAGCGGACTAGAAATCCGTTGTTCAGGGGAGAAAATGTTGCTTTGAATTTGAATATAATGTTACACGTGACAAAAATTTTATTATGTAAAATTCGGTCAGGTGAGAAGATTCTACTCAGTGGAAATTAGCCTTTAAATCTTACCTCAAAATAATACAACTTTCCAGTAGCAATCTTGAAATATCGTTTCCTCCAGCCTTTCAACAGGGTTGCCTAAAAATAGTGATACGGTATACACAGATTCGTAGACCCAATAATGAACGAATTTATGCAGCTGATTTATATCCAATGAACCATAAAAAGATTACAACTGCATTTACATCCAAGCATACACTGTACATCTACATTCTTACCACGACCCCATGATATTGGCACGGCCCCCTGAAAGCGCCACAGCCCCCTAGAAAGCAGTCCTTTACGACTGACGGGGCTACCGTGCTCAAAAAGTAAACATGAATGAATGAATGAACATGTTTCAAAATCTGTTTCGCAAGCATTTAATACAGAAGGAAGGCTAATGAAAATGAACTTTTTGCATGGTTACGAAATTTCATCATGTTCCTGATGTCTGATTCGTGGCATATCAGTTCAGGCCAGCGAACTGCGAAATACAGTCAGTCTACCTGTGCATACGTTTCAAGGACTAACTAAATTCAATGGATGACTTTTGTGGTGTGTTTGATTGGTACCAATTCTGAAAACGGTAGACTTTGAAGACTCGGAATTTTTGTTTGATTGACTCCCTTATTCCGGAAACGGCAGGTTTGGCGAGTTTGGCAGGCCTGCTTAATCTTCTGCTCCAAAAGGCAGAAGGTTTGACAGACTTTGGAAATATTCTCGAATTCATTTGCACAACTCTGAAAACGACGCAACTTTGCTCGCATTGCAACGGTAATCGGTAACTTTACTCTTTTTTGTCAAGCACCAGACTCGTCTTTGTGTTTTTCAACTGGAAACCTCGTCTTCGCCGGGATAAATCTGAAGCATAATGCTTTCAAGAAATTTGTATTTGATCTGGAATAGTGTCTCCGTCTCTGCTAAGTCTACCGTTCAGAATTTTGTAGATTTGGAATTACCAATCAAACACACCCTTGATGATTTCTGAACATTCAATCCATTTTTTACATTGCATATAACATTAGTATCTATGTTTTTAGCGAGGGAAGTCTGAATCGCTTGTAGCTATTCTAAAACAGGTCTAAATCGAGCAATGTTTTGATACATTTTGATAGGAAAGGTTTGCTTGAGTTAGGTTAGAGTCTCAGTCACTACTGTGCACTTTTGAAACTTCTACAAACAATATCAAAATATAACTCGATCAAGATTCTCCTTTAATACATAAGTAATATCGGGTGAGTCAAAAAAATTTACCCGTTTCGCAGGCTGTGAAATAAAACGTATGGGGCCGATACTCAAAACTGAGAAGTTAATCTATAAGTCAAAGGCTGCCTTAGATGAAAAAATGTTGCTGGGTAAAATCACTCATCAGGTAGACACAGAAATTTGGAAAATACTTGTAAGGGGGATGTTTGCAAACAAGGATTCCTTATTCAATTCCGGTCCATAATTTCCTTGCTATTGAAATAAAAATTCTACTTCTAAAACTTGCGATGTGAACTTCGACGCTTCATAAATCATGGACCAGAATGGAACATAGAACCAAGTCCTTTAAAGTAAATGTTCTTTTTCTTTGTAATTCTGTTTCACATTAGATGCCAGGCAGTCTTACCATCTTTCAACTTCACGGAACGACTTGTTCTCGTGACTACATGTTATTTATCTGAAGCCCTGACCAGACATCTAATGTCAAACAGAAACTAGCACATTATCCATTAGGTCTTAAATCGTAGTGTAGCTGTTTGTCAGTTTAATGTTGCGTGTTTTCTTATCGGTCATGGGGTAGTCATTATCTTTTCGCACCCCATGGTATCGTCCCTGTAGTGTAGTATAGTAATTAGAAATTTTGTATGGTAGAAAGTAATATTGTTATTTGTAATATTTAATATCAATATAAAAAAAGAACATAGAATATTCAGTTCCTATACAAACCCTTTACAGGCACTTTGCTGATTATTGGGCCTCAGAGATGTTTGATGGTACCAAACAAAGTTCCCTCATGTAAGTAAGACTTTGACTGATAGATTGACTGATAGACTGATAGATTAACATTTTAGTTTTGAATATCGGTCACATACTTTTCATTCCACAGCCCACAAACGTATAAACTTTCTTTGACTCATCCGGTATATTAAATGACAGTATTAATCGAAACAAATCGAATAGCATATATATTGATAAAATTGATGATCAAATAAAGAAATTAGAATCACTTTAATCAGTTCTTTTGTGACCACGCTCCATAAATGGGGATCTGGTGGCCACGTGGTTAACTATTAGGCACTGAAATTTTTACTGTCTGATAGCAAATCAAATTTCCATACAAGCTGGGAATTTCATTCCTAAATCTATCACTTTTTAGAAGCGATAAAAACGTTTGGGAGGGGAGGGGGTGAAAACAGCCCCCGTAGAAAATAATTTTTCACCCGGATAAACTAGGGTTAAGATAGCTAAAAAGTATCTATCTTAGCTAACCTCAGCTATCATATATTGGGAGCTATGAAAAACACAAAGGCACCAATTAAAATATTCTTAGATTTTTGCAGTACTTTGGGATATTTTTGGTTTCAACTTTTTCCAGATTTTCTCGATATTATTGTATTTCATATTTCTGATATGCCACGAATAACTTAACCGATGCAAAGGAGAGCAGAAAATACGAAGGAACACAGGGAGAGAAAAGCGGAGGAGGAGTTCATTCACCAGAAATAAAAAATCAAGGAATATCAAGAAAAACTGGAAATAGTTACGACCAAAAATTCGAAAAATGCTGAAAAATATCTAGAATATCCAAATTGATGCCCCTGCGAGGAAACTATTAATTCATAATGGCGACATAGGGTACATAGAAATAAACCTTTGTTTGGTTGACAGGCAATTTTTCCAAATATCCATCTAATTTGCATTGTTGATTTGGTTTTTGTGGAGACTTCTTTTCCTACAAGAAACAGAATCTGATGACATTCTTAAAGAAGTTCAAAATTTTAAGATTACGTTTAACAGCTAAATCGTTTGACATTCTCGTCTGACAGTGATCAGAGCAAATCATTTGAAGGTATTCTTAAAAGAAGAAGTAAGGATGCAATGGCAGAGATTAATGAAATTAGTTACTCAGAAACTTTAGTAAGCTTCATTGTTGGGTAATTTCCAACTTTCGAAGGAAATCTTGTTGTATATTTGTAGAATTTTTGTCAAAATCTTCAGCAGTCATCATTGCTTGTAATTTTCGTGGTAATGTTCCTCGGTGAAACTCTGTGTGGTATATTTAATCCATTGGGCACTAAGGGGTGTGCCTGCAAACAGGGCCCCATTTTCGGCTAAAAATTCTGGGACAGGATGCCTTTTGTCTCTTTATACCGGCACAAGTACGTTCCATTAAAATTTCTTATACGACGCAAGTAAAATTTGATGTGAAAAATTAAAATAACTTCTGAAAGAGTCTGCTATTATCTAGAGAAGGGATTATGCTTTCAAAAAGCTAAATCAAGACAGAGTCGTTCAAGTTTTTCCTAGTAGGCCCATCTCGGGCTTTTTTCCCAAACGTAGACCCCCAGGGGTTGAAACACCAGTATTTCAAAAGACCATCAGGGAGTATCGCCAGAGTATCGCCAGTCTCTCGGACTGAACGCTGTGATAGCTATTTCTTTGTCTATTTTGGGCAATGTTTTCTTTTGTGGCTTGTTTCTAAAAGAAGGAACACCTCACCTGCCAGACCCGGGGTTACTTGCAAGATTCCATCATCGCGTAGAATTTTTCTAAATTCGGGTTCATGCGACGAACGCAACACCACCGGGAGAGGGAAATCGCACTGCATCAGAGGTGGACTCTCAAAGAAGCCAAATGACATTTTTCCACATAAACGAAACTCAACCAGTATGGTGTGGTGAAATGATTTCTTAGTTGATTCTTATTAGTTGATTCATTCACATTTCATGGAAATGAACTCCATCTCGACTACACGTTTCTTTTTATAAGAAACTGGTTTATAAGAAACTAGTACTAAGATGGCCAAAATTTTAAGAAACTCTAGTACTATGTCTGAGAAGTACTAAGAAACTTTTCAAAGTTAAAAGCATGGATCTTATAGCAAATAGATTGTTGAACCTTTATTCTTGAGCAGTATTATCTTAAAATTTGTGTTTTCGACATAACAGAACAATTCTTATTCCTTTATGATGTTTTAAATGTCAAGAAACATATCTGCCGCAATGTTAGCGACCACATTGCTAATTCTGCATTAAAAAATAAGAAACCAATTAAGAAACTTTTAGTACTAAAATGGACAAAATTTCATGCGAAATTAAGAAACTTTTAGTGCTATGGCCTGATCCTAGTTTTTTATAAAAAAAACGTGTATCAGCCCCGAGGCAGACTGATGAGATTAAATCCTATATAACAATGGCTAGAATTTACTTTTTCTGTCAGCCCAACTTCTGGCAGGTGAGGTGCTTTCCCTTATATTAACAGGTCCTTTTATTCTGCATTCGGTTTCAATTAGATAAATCTAAAGTAAAACTGATAGAATTGACAAAATCTGACAATGTAAGGGCTTGGATAGGCCTCAGTTGGTTTCCCACGGAGTTGCAATATTATTCTAGCTGGAGTTTCAGTTTCGATTTACCAAATTTCACAAATCTGATCATGTAAGAGCTTGGGAGCGGCCTCGATTGGTTTCCCAGGGAGTTGCAATGTAATTCTAGCTGAAGTTTCAGTTTCTTTCTTCGTTTACACAGCCAAGTTTCACTTTGATCAACTTTCAGCACTTTTTCCATGTTCGAAACGAATAGCATCTATCCTTTATAAAAGAACTATGAATCTCAGCCAGAACTGATATATTCTTAAAACTACTATCAGAGTTTGAGTACTCAGACTTTTTACGAGTTTCTGACGGGTTTCTTAACAGTCTGCATATTCGTGCTTACTGTACCCCCCCCCCCTACCGGAAACACTTCAACACGAAGTTTCTGGAGCTTCCAATGCTTAGATATATCTCAAGTGCCTTCCGAGGAATATGACACAGAAAACGAGTCAAAATAAGTAAAAAATATGCTGGGAGTTTCTTACCTTTTAGCAGTCTGAGAGTTTAGTTTCTCACAGAGCTTCTCGTGAAAAAAGTGTGAACTGATAAAAATGTCAAATCTGACATAGAAAAAAAGTAAATTTTGTCTTATTGAAAACTGATCTTATTGACAGACGTGAAAGTGGCAATCCTCTAATTTGAATGGGTTGGGTATAGATGTATCACAGGGATCTAAGGCGACAAACCTTTTCATTCTTCGCAAAATCGATTGCTTCAACTCTTTCTAGTGGCTTGTAAAGATCTTTCAGTAGTGGAATCTAAAATGCAACAAATTATGTCAAGACAACCTAACTCTTCATGAAACTAAAACAAACAAAAGATCTATTGACTTTTTCAAAGACAACAGGAAGTGCAGAATGCAAAAAAAATCGGGCCGAAAATTCACTACTCATGACCTCGTAAAGGACAGCCAACAAAGCAAGACATGTTGAACTATTGACAGTCATCCATTAAAATCTCGGCACGAGGTTCTCAATGGTCCCATCGCATCAACGATCACTCATACTCAACCTGCATCAACCTCGTTTCCAGGGTGTTCTTACGTCGTACGCTGATCAGGAAGCCGAATGAACACCCTGGTAACTTTCATGAAATGCGCCCAGAATCTGGGTGCATGAGCAGCCATTATGGATTTAACGGTTGGCTAGGCAACGCTGAGCGACGGAAAATGGTCGTTGCTCTAGCGCTAGTTCTGCAAAGGTAAATTGAGAAATTGAAAACAAATACTTGAGGACCTTATTTGAACCTTTTTGAAGGTATCTAAGCAATATTCTGGGGTTGGCAAGTGTGTTTAATGTGAAAATATTTGGAGCGAAAATGAGCCTAAGTTGCAAATTGGAGGAACTTTCACTGCAGCTTCGAAAATGAAATGGCTTGTTATTCTTCGAATTTCGGAGATAAGTAGCAAATTATGGTCGAAATGGGTGGGGAATATGGTTTTACATCAAATTTTGACATGCAGCGGCCTTTTTTCTCTCACAACTCGGAGTTACTGCGCAAAATGGCGAACAGCCAATCAGATTGCAGAATGGCCTCTTCTATCCCAGAGCAGAGGTAGAGCAATGAACTTACTCCGGGGACGAGATTGAACCTGCAAACCTGCAGCACATTGACATTACTAAAGAACTCATCGGGGCTATTCTAAATTCCTTCATTCGTGCAACATCCTCTTACATTCATTATCTAACATTTATTTGTGCAAGAAACCTCTTTTTATTTTGGCAACAACCACGAACTTCAAGGAAAAATGTCCTTTGTTGTAAGTGTAACTCTTAACTGTATCTGTGTGCTAATTTTTGCAATGTTGATATTCAGTTCAATTAGTAGGGCTGAAGCCAATGGGGGGACTGGGGTAGCGGAGCGCCCCCCAGGAGACCATTTGTCGGAAAATTTTGCTCTCTTGTCAGAAATTTTGTGATTTAAATGACTAATTTTGGAGGATTTTGAGGAGAAATAATGGATAAAACACGAAATTTATTAGTGTTAAAACATAAATTCCAACAGAAATTATTGACTTTATGGCATATTTTTGATTGATATTGACTAATTGTGTTGATTTCAACGTTGGATTGCAAAATGTGGCCAAATTTTAGTTACCGAGGTGCTAGATCGGTCATATAATGCATAAATTTAACGTATGTTTCTACAACTGCTGTTGTTGCTGTCGTTGTGAATGGTTTGTTCGTCGGAAAATTTTGGTTTTTCGCCCCCCTACACAGTCATGGCTGCTATTGGCCCTGTCAATTAGCCCTGCGGCATCTTGTAATCTTTTACAGTCGAATAGCAGTAGCCGTATATATATTATCTCTATTAGTTTAAAAAAAGTTGCTCGTGAATAAAGAATACATAAGACGAAAATATGAACAGTCTGTGAGTTAGAGTTGGTTTCTTCGGAACGATGCAAGTGAATACGGATCAAGGCGAAGATATATCACACTGATCGTGAACCCTGATTAAGCAATGCAGACTTTCTCTGTGAGTATAAAAAGATATAGCAACTCACTGGGTCCCAATCCACAACTGTCCCTTCTTCTATCTTCTTTTTATGAATGTTCTCCTTCTCCTCAGACATACCGTTGTTTTGCGCCTCTACAGGTGCAGAGTTGCGGCTACTTTGGGCTTTCAGCTCCTGTGCTGCTACGGGATTTTGGCTTGCTTGGGCTTCTGGCCCTTGTAACAATGCAGAGTCGGGGCTAGTTCGAGTTTTTGGCTCTTGTGCCGGAGTAGAGTCGGGGCTACTTTGGGCTGCTGGTTCTTGTATGGGTAATGAATCGGCAAGGGCATCTGGTTCTTGTACTGGTTTCACCTGCACTGGTGCAGAACTAGGGCTAATGTTGACTTCTGGCTCGTCTACTGATTTCACGCCCAAAGCTTCTTCCCTGGTCTCTGTGTCACTGCTCGACTGCTCTTTGTGAGTTTCACTACTCAGTTGCTCTTGGGGCCTCACATTCACATCAAGATGTGGAATGGCACCTGCAGACGTTGTGTCTGAAGAAACAGGCCATTCTCCAGTTGATGTTAAAGCATCAGAAATAGGTTGAAGAACGGGAATCTCCGGGAAACTATCTGTATCAGCAATACTTGTTTCATTAGATGTCTGTTCACTTCCTTCCGAAGTTGTTTCAGCAGTTAGAGGCTTGTGAGGGTCTTTGCCTTCATCAACTGTGGTCACTAAAGCGAAATTCTCTTCAGTTTCACTCTTTGTAGCCTAGGCAAGGAAGAGCGACGTCAATTTAGGCCCATATCATGTTCAACTACATGACCTTGACTTTGCGAAAGCTGACCTTTAAACTGAAGTTAAGCTAAGAATGAGGAAATGTTATGCAGAATGTGAAGGAAAATGAGATATATTTTCATGCATGAACTGGATACCGCAGTGCAAGACAAACTATAACAAACCATGTTCAATAAAGATAAGGAATTTCAACAAAATGTAAGTTCAAAAGACCATAATTCACGAACAATAACGACTAAGACAGATCACAACACTATGGGAAGCAACTGTTTGAAGGGGATATACAGATCTCTTAGTCTGATAAAAATGTTAACGAAAGAACTAATTTCAACCGAAAGGGAATTTACATGCATGACTGGTGGGAAAAGCTAACAATTATCAGGAAAATTTAAATGGATCAAATAATATGCTTCTATCTTTCTCTTTCCCAACCGGTAGACGATGGGTAGAGGAACCTGCCTTCAAATGACAGCAGTGATGTATTCATTGTGGTCATTGATCTGTGACTGTAATGGTTAAAGAACACTGGGAGACAAGGGTATCAAGCAACAAGCCTATCACAATTAACACACGAGACGAGAGGACCAACCAAAGAATTTCTATTCTGTGACCGACCAGTGGTGCAAATTTTTGCTTCAAGGTTTGATGGGCAACGTGTATGCTAGGATCAATCTTGTGGCCATTTGCAGACTCAGAAATATAAATGTAGGTCTTGCTGAAGATCATGCTGAAGCCAGAAATCTCCCAGCAAATCACCGAATCGCCGTACCTTCCAGTTTGGCGTTTTAGGTGTGTCAAATTCATCGCACTCTTCGCAAAAGGCTGGCCAGGTTTTTCCATCAAATGGATTCGTCCAGCAAACGGCTTTGCGACCACATATCAAGTCTAAACAAGGTACACTGTTTGGACGAACCCCTCAGTGAACAAGGGCAGTCTTGTCGACTGATAAAACTCGAGTTCTGAAGGGCCTAAGTCCTACAGGGATGAAGAAAGGGTGCACCTTCAGGAAATTATCGACATATAATTATTTTACTGATCATGAAATCTCCCTACGTGCATTTGTGAGAACGAGAAGTCAAAATCTATAGCTACATTGCACAGTCACATTGCTTTGAAAATAGTGGGATTCTTGCCTTTATCAGAGCTGCTGGATCGATCATGGGTTAAAAGCCCTGATAATCCAAACTAAATTACAAAAAATGATTAAAAGTTGAATTTTTCATGCTGCACTTCAAGCTAGCTTCTTACGCTATCATACAGCAGTTAATTCGTTTGATCTTTCATAGATTCCTGGCTAAAATACTGTTGGTAAAATGAAAGTATGGTTATTCATGCTATAGTACTTCGTCATTTTCAACATAACAAAACAGAGCATCACCTATGGTGCTCATCAGGTATTTGACACAAACACACACAAACAAGTTTTCAAGATCGGTAAGATAATCAAATTTTGATGATTCCAAACGTTCCTGCAAGTTGTTTACTCACCCGGTCAGGGACGGGTTGTTTTGAACAAGCAAGGCTTCTGATCATTTTCATTTCATGAATTTACGTGTTACAGTTTTATTTGTTTCTAAATTACTACTATATCCTCACCTGCTCCATGGCTTCCGAACAGTTCACTCCAATAAAATTCAAGTCTTTTTCACTAAATCCTAGAAATCTGCCTTGGAAAACGAGGCACTCCTTGCTTAGAGTTTTCAAGTGCTCTTGCGGAAGTAGAGTCAATATCACGTTGCTGCTGCTGCAAATCCTCAAAGTCATATGAAGCTTTGACTGAAAAGGCGGACCATGGACCACAAAGAGTTGCCCGCAATTCCAGCAACTGGGGTCTTTGTACCTTTGAAATTAAGTTAACAATTGGTTTGAATGTGAACGACCAGAGTCCATGTGCCCTCCCTGGATCGATGTACCTGAGTCCCTTGCTTCCCTGTTTTATTCGACTTGATGATATGGCTTCGGTCCACCCTGTGTCCTACACCTGGACAACCGGCTACTTCGGTCAACCTTTAAAGCAAGGCTTACTGCAGGGATACAAGGTACTTAGGCAATTAGTCTAGTGTCCACATTAGAGGAAAACAAACGGAAAAGCTTCATGATCTTTCATATCCTGGAGCAAAATCCTGGCAACACAATACCGATTCCCAGTAAGGTCCAATAGGATAGCAATGCAATACTTCCCCTAGTAATCCATAAAGTTTTCGATCTGTTTCAGATACATAACTTTTTTGATATAAACAAGAGGGTAAAACAAATGGAAAAGACATAATCCTGTCTCGGAATTCTAAAATAAAATACTCTGCGGGATCAATATGCAGAGAGTGCATTGTTAAGGAAGGTTTTCAGAAGCGCACGGGAAGATCAAATCTGTGAGCTGCCTGGCAGAAAATTGCTTATGAATATTTTGCCCAATTTCGGGAGGCTTTTTGCACGACTATGGCTGATTCTTACAAATTTTCTAACGCTGACGGCTCCTAACGCCATGGACCTCAGGGTTCGTACGAGTACAGGTTATTTACACTTTACCAACTGTAAATAAATGAATTATTATTATTATTATTGTTATTATTATTATTATTATTATTATTATTATTATTATTATTATTATTATTATTATTATTATTATTATTATAATCCCGAACTCAACCGAGCCAATAATGTCGGTATATCAATGAATTAAATCACAGGTGCCTAATCAGAGTGGAGGGAAAACACCTGATGGGGGACCACGGTGAACCGGACGCTAAAACACCCGGTGAACAAGATTATTTGATATTTCATTTCCATATATTTCTTTTATATAACTCCTTGGGCTTACAGTGGTCCATGGTCTGGGTTTTATAGCATGTAGTAATGAACTGCGGGACTATATTTATGAGGATTTGATGAGGCCATCAATTAACATTCAACACTGACAAACATTGACATCAAAGTGACAGATCAATCTACTGTATGTCTGAATGAAACCATGGGTAGCAAGACGGCACAGTTATTCTTCAACTTATGTGCACGAAGCTTGCATGCTCATTGGGGGCAAAATTCGTATCGTTCTGTGGAGGAGATTCCTAAGGACTCTCTTCCGCCAGTTCCTTCACAGCAGCACAGAAATTTTTCTCCGTGAAAGAATAAAGCTGTGGGAAAAAACCACAATTCAGGGGTCTTCCCACCCATGGTTGAAACATTGTCGCATAAACTAGATATTATTATTGTTAAGGTGACCACAGCGTATAAAACTGTTGCTTCCATGCGCAAGGGCAGGAATCATTTTATTGCACTCTTCCTCAAAAAACAAATGTTCTTCTCTCTTTTTTTCTTTCAGAAATGGAGCAGTGCAGAGGGCCTTGGTTGCTACCAGATAAAAAAGGATATTTGAAATCAAATTAGAAAATTTTCAGATTTGTTCTTTGCAATTTTGAACAGCAGGCTATGGATGCAATTGGAAAATTTGCACTTCATGTGACCTTCAGTTGATTGTTTTATCAAAAACAAACGTTAAATTTCATCATATTTTCAATTATACTGGAAATAATCTGTTACTACAACAATTCAATCTTTAAAGGACAAGCCCGTGGTTAGTATATTTAACGCTACATAGGAACCTTGCCAATTACTGAAGCGAATTCTTACCATTGCTTGACATTTTGAGTTTTCAAATAGCCTTACATAGCCGACTCATCATTATAAACCCATGGACTTACAATAAACTTGTAACCTGCAGGGAAACACTGTCAGCTCCTGCAAAAGAACAATAATGAAATGTAGGTATAAACCTGTCCCCTGAGAGGAAACTGTTGAAACCTGCAAAAATAAGTGATTATTTGATTTCCTTGCAGGTTCAACAATTTCCTCTCTAATTACAGCTATCTCCTACATTTCATTATTGTTCTTTTGCAGGAGTTGACAGTGTTGCCCTACAGGTTACAAGTTTATTGTACATCCATGGGTTTATCATGATGAGTCGGCTATGTAAGGCTATTTTAAAGCTTTGTACCACAAATCATTTGTTTACATATTTTGAGCTCTGCAACGATCATCAATTCCCCAAAAATTGTGATAATTTAGGCCTAATCTTGTCGCTGCGTCGCACTTTCTTGCATGAGCACACAATAACGAGGCTATCAATGGTTCAGGGGAGACGAAACAAAAAGGAAGCCTCGTTTTCGTTGAGCGATATGACGTCAATTCGCTAACATTACCTATTTGAATACGAAATTTCCTAAAGAGAAGGCGAGAAATAGTGGGAAAAAGTATGTTACACTATTCATATCAGTATCATCTTCAATTTTATTATCAATCATACCAAACTCGGACATGGCATTTAAAGATACCAGTATCTTTCATTAGAGGGCCTTTACATGAGAAATTTCAACCCGGGTTGAGTTCAACACGGGTTGAGTTTCAACTCGGCTAACGGTGTAACCTTTCATCGTGTTTACATGAAGGAGGCCGAGTTGAATGTCAACAAGGGCTCAGTTCTACTCGGCAACTCAACCCGTGTTGAAATTTCAGCGCGGGTTGAAATTATTGCAAATTCTCATGTAAACGCGAAATTTTTCAACTCGGGGCGAGTTGAAATCAAAGCGTTGCATTGTAGGATGTTTATATTGCATTGTGGGGTATGCCGCGGCACTCATTTGGCTCCATTTTGCAAGATGGAAAGCCAAGAAGGAAGGTGCCTTGGCTTACAAAAGACGTAAGTTCATTCATTTATCATTCAATTTGATAGTTGAGTTCATCTGTTTGTTTACCTGCAACGGTAGCTTCACAAAGGACATTTTCTTTTCCAATCGTCCGATGTTTACTACAAACAGCTGAAAGCTTTTCTCAGGCCTAGCCTAAAGCCTTCCTGTTGCCCTCTAATCAAGTCTCAAGCCAAGGTGAGGTTATCTTAGCGTTACATTCACAGCAAACTGTTTGAAAAATTCCATCAAAAACTGACTAACAACAACAACAACCGCATCCATATCATGTGACCCGATCTCAACCCGCGTTGAGATTTTCATGTAAATGCAACGGTAAATAAGCGATGCTTCCAAAACTCAACCCGCGTTGAACTCAACCCGGGTTGAAATTTTCTCATGTAAAGGCCCTCCTAGTTAAGAAAATTCATTTCATAAATCCATTTGTGATCAAGTTAGTAAAGAAAATCGAAATAGTTAACAGAAGGCCCGGGCCAGGTCAGAGATATCATCTATTTTAATCGACAGCTTTGACGCATCCGGTCTCATTGTGTAGTTAAAGAAAAATTGGATTTATGGGCGTTTATATAGCTTAATTTTAGCGGCTACGAGATATGTCTTCGTCTTCTCCCTTTAAGTTCAAGCGAGCCATCCGTTGAACTAGGTTTAGTGTTATACAATAGGTAGCCGGTGACCCCTACAAAAGCCAGTTGTCATGCCATATATTGACTCAATCGCTGTAGAAATCAAGAAAAGTTGCATCTACCACCTTACTAAGGTATCTGGCATTGTAAAGTGAAATTTACAAGCACCCCTTAAGTCATGATGCAGGCCGGTATTGCCCTCTTTAACTATTGCATCAAACTAGCTCATCTCAAAGCATGGAGATGAGCTAGATGAGCTGAAACCATGGGCGATGATGCACCGATATTTTGGGAAAGGAAGGCAAAAGTTGCAAAATTTCTTACCCATTAACTGCCTAGTTATCAAGTCTGCATAGATGTTGGTCACTTTGAATAGAAACGATCAGCACACAACCTTTTGCCCTTAATTTTTTACCCTTCGTTTGAGTTGTCTGACTGTGTTTTGCTGAGGCCCACATGTGAATTGAAGTGGATGCAAAAAAGTAAGGACAAATGGTTTTATGCTGATCGTTTCTACTCAAAGTGACCAACAGCTATGCAGACTTGATAACTAGGCAGCTAATGGGTAAGAAATTTTGCAACGTTTGCCTTCCTTTCCCAAAATATCGGTGCATCATCGCCCATGCCGAAACCAGTAAGGAAACTCTTGACTTGTCCAGGCGAAGAGTGATTTTTCACAGAAATAATGTCCTTGCAACGAAAGAAGACGAGCAAATCTAAAGTTCTTTCTCGTGTTTTGGTTTATTTGATTCAGAAGCTGTGTGGTAATCGTTCAGGTACAATGCCTTCTACTCGCCTTCTTAATCAACGAAACAAAATCTGCACCACAGAAATCAAGTTACTCTTTTTCTCTCGTTATAAGCACATAATTTCTCTCAAAACCCACCTTTCATTTGCACAAGGCGAGTGTTTGCACTACTGGTGTCTGGGCAACTTTTGCGGCCGTGTTTGTTGACCGGTTGAGAGAATTCCCTTCATCTGCTTTCGTTAATCGCTTTGAATTGAGGCGTCAATCAAAAGCAACTGTGTTATTGTATTACAAATCTGTCCTTGTTACCACAGAGTACGATCAACTCGAACAGTTTTCTTGGGACACCCTATCATCACAACTTAACAATTCAAATTACAAGTTCAAATTAAAATTTCAAGAGAATAACCAGGCTTCAAACACTTAAACTCAAACGTGATTTATAATTCTCGCACTTGGTTTGAATTTCAATAGCAGTCATGTTTGCTAAGGATGGAGTTCTTTTTCTAAAATGTAATTGTAACTTTATTATTAATTATTATTAATATTATTATTATTAGGCCGTTTTTATGTATATTATAAATTCTCGGTTGTCTCTTTGGAAAGTTCGCGCTGAAGAAGATCTTTATCGAAACTTCTCCAAATTTTAACAGTGAAATTTTAAAATCTAAAATTTAAAATTTTATTTTAGTAAAATTTTAACAAATTTTAATTGATGGTGGCTTCGTTTATTACAATGCAAATTAAATCAATTGCGATATCTAAGAATTTCTACTTCGGTTTATTACAAAACATCTACATGTGAAGAATTTTAACAAGTTCAATTTAGATTTATAAAACTTAAACAAGCTTTCTTTTACAGTTGAACTACTCCATGCCATTATTATAATCCTTTACTGCTTGTCAAAAGTACCTGAAAAGAAGCATTGTTTTCGTTACAACTATCTTAGCTTCAGTGAGAACCCGCAAATAGAAATCATTTTTTTCAAAACAGCCTGTTTATTTTTCCATTAAAACATATACTGCAGATGCTTCTTATATGATGGTATCATTTCTCAAGAAAATCAGACTCAGGTTTCTTAGGCCCCGTTTACACGGGATCGGATCCAAATGGATCCGTACCCAAAGTGTAACGGATAGGCCTTGCGTTTACACGGGACTCGACGGATCCGAACCCATTTGGATCTGCTATCCGTACCCAAACGGGATCACTTTCGAAAGTGATCCCGTTTGGATCCGATCCCAAAAGGGTCTCGTGTAAACGGGTGGGATCGGATCCAAACTGGTACGGATAGGAAGTGACACGATTAAACTGAAAATCCTTTGTTGAAATTTCAAAGAGGGGAATCAGAGATGAGACAGAGTCTATTAGAGTGAAAAATTTCAATGGATCTGATTAAAATAGGAGAAAAGGTTTACTAGAGCGCTGCTGAGAATCCATAAAATCCAAATGGATCCGATCCCGTGTAAACGCGAACAGTTCTGGATCCGAACCCGTGTAAACGCCGCTCAAAATGTGGATCGGATCCAAATGGATCCGATCCCATTTGGATCCGATCCCGTGTAAACGGGGCCTTAAATAGAGGCTTCTATTTTGCAGGCTTTTACTATAATTTGTCGATTTTTAATTACTCCGTTTTATTGAATGTGCAATTGAAAGATTACACTGTGCTCAATATTTTGACGAAACAAGGAACATGCTGATTACAGCCATGTTAGCAGATAAAAAGATTTCACAAAGGGAAATAGGTTCACAGGGGCTTTCATAAGTTAGATATCTGTGTACATACCAAAATCACAAATGGAGCCAATGCTCTTGCAACTAGAAAAATTCTACTTCATTTTGTTTTATATGGCGATCAAGGTTCCACAAAATATGAAGGAAAAACTCTTCTAGGCCAAAATTCATTTCACTTGGTATTCAATAGACCTTTTAGCTATTCAACAAAAGAGCCTGGATCGAGCGTTATTTTTATACATTTTTATACACGAGATTCGATCGAGTGGCGTTAGAGCTTCTATCACAATTGTGCACATTCGAAGATTCGACAAAATGTAGCAAAGTATCGTTCGATTGAGATTCTTTTTCAGAATAGCTAAAAGGTCTATTGTTATGCGAAGGGAGGAATTGCCAAGGTCTTTCAAGTTCTGCTTGGAACTTCCATGCTTTTGGCAAGCTTTGCCTCGATGACAGCAAAATTAAACACATCCTCACTTACCGGTGATTTCCATTGTATGTCGTTATCTCCAGGGGGTTCCCAGTCATCTAATTCACCATCTTCAATTTGGAGTATCTCACATTTTACTATCGTCTCTAATGACTCCTTGGTTGCATTTTCATCAAAGTCAATTCCGTTGTGAACCAGCAACGACTAGAAGTGGAGAAGGACAAATACTGTGTCATATCATCATAAAACATCAAAATGTATAAAAAAGTAACGACGACAGTACGACTAGAAATAACGAAATAACATGTATCGCCACTGGCGACAAGGACACATGATCATCGAGTTCCCATTGCAAAAGACACATGCAGAAATTTGATACAAGGGCGACAGCTGCCAGGTGTCTCAAGAAAACTATGCTACACTGGTTTGGCTGGGTCCAGCGACGTAAATTGAGCTTCAATCAATACCTATACAATGTCAGCATGTTCCTCGATAGTTCAAAGGAGTGTGCAATGGTAAATAGGCTTCTCTAAAAATAGAACAAAGAAAATGCGCAAACACAGCATTGTTTCTTTAGCTATCAATAGTCAACAACACTTGTGGGCCATCAATTTCAATGCGCTATTTCTAGAGTTTTCTGTTCCTTGCAAATGCTGGCTTATAGCCTTGCACAAACCTTTAACTTGAAAACAGATACTTCATTTGTTGATATTGGTACTCAGAGAGCACAAATTTCAGGCTGCCTTTACACAAGCAAACTCAGACCGGTCTGAGTCTCAGATAGGTTAAAAACTCATTTCGGTTTGCGGTCGAAGCCCTTGGAGCGCTCAAATGACGCAGGCCAAATGAAACTCAGGTCGACCTGAAACTCATTTCGCTTTCTCAGGCCGGTCTGAGTTTTTAGGTCGACCTGAAATTTTCATGTGAGAAGAAAGATTTTTCAATTCAGTGGCGAAATTACTTTTCAAAGCAAGTGTGATCTGACATTCAAGACGTTCCTTTCGCAATCAAAGCGATAAAGAATTCATTCAAAGCCAGCCAAGTGGATCTAAATGTTATGAAACAATGCCAATATATCCACAAAATAATCCCAATTGCTTTGATTGCCGAAGGAAAGCACGCATTGCTAAATGTTCTCAATTTGTCTGAAAAGGTTCATGTGAGTTGGAGGCTAATTAGCAGACAGCCAAATTCGAAAACGATCTGAAACTCAGATCGGTCTGAGTTTTCTCATGTGAGGTTTATATTTCGAATTTGCACACATTTCCAGACCAGAGCGGTGACCTTTTTTGACCTAAAGTTGTAATGGTATGAACTGACAGAAATCAGTAGTAGTTGTAACGGTATCAGTTCAGTCAAAAAGCGAAACTGCAACAAGTACTGGGTCTATAGCCAACCTGCAGTTCCGAAATGCTCAAACTGCTGACATCATCAACACTATCAATGTCTGTCGTTCTTTCAGCATCCGTCAGTGATATGGAACGGCTTGTTTTCGATGTGTATTTCTCGCCTTCAAATGGTTTTCCACTACCTCGTACCAGTTCTGCCCTCTGAAAGGAAGTCATTAATAAATAAAATGATTTGGGCACCGGGACATTATCTTGTTACAACTCAGAACGTACCATGCAATGCAAGGTTAATATCGCAATACCCACCGTAGAATTCTGATGCAATTTCCCTTTGTCTAACCTATTGCTACCGACTATATTTATTACGCTTTCTTTCTACTTGGACAGCGAAAAGCTTCAGTGTTTAAAAATGACAAAGATTGAAAAATTTCATGAATCATAACGTTCCCTTTTATGAGGTGTTACATCAGGCGTATCAAAAGAAATAATTTTGCGTATGTTGATGATCCAAACATTGTTTACTCTGCGATTTCTGGAGTTTTGTCAGGTGAAGCATGCATTTAAGTTTAAAAAAGGTGCATCCGCAATGCTATTTCTCATTGAATTCGAATGTTTCTAGAAGGTAGATCATGCCAAAATTAAATAAATCTGGTTGTCAGTTATGGACAGGTAGTTGACTAGAGACTGTGAAATTAAAACTCAATCAATCAATCTAACTATCTATCAATGAATAAATAAATAAATCAATCAATCAATCGCTCCTTCTATCAATCAATCAATGCACAAAATCAGTCTTTAAACAGATCAGCCAAGCAATCCGCAAACAAATCAATCAAAGAAAGCAGAACGCGCATCAGATAGTAGCAATACTGATGAAACTTCATATGAACCTACCCTCATGAAGCATCGAGTAAGCCTTTCTCTTAGCTGATTAAGTTCCTTTTTTCCGCTGCAATGAAGGTTGAAACAGATATATAAAAAAAATCCATTGCAGAGATCAGCTTTCACAATTAGACATGACAAAGTCGTAGATGAATGAACAAGCTAAAGAAGGAGAGAAAGACGAGCAAAAACGTTTTGAGTAGTTTTGGAGATAAATTCAGTCCTCTCAAAGCAAGGAAGTAGCACAATGGGCCAGATAAGAGGGGTAGGCACTTGTAGAGCATGTTGCAGCTATAATATCTAATGCGCTAGAATGATGGAATAACTTCACTTGCATTACCCTTGATTGCATTCTAAAGTTGTTTGGCATGTTCTCAGGTCTCTGCATTTTGATTTCTGATAATAGGATTATTTTGACTTTATTTGGATTCAACTCTGGCAGTTACTAATTAACGCAAGGCTGTTCATTCCGGCGAGTGCTCAAATACACTAAAACAGCACTTTTTTTAACTGAATCACGTTTAATCTCTCCACAGTGTATTATTTTGTTGAGTCAAAGCATTCTCCTTGGCAAATTTCGATCTTTACGGCAATAATGTAACCTTTACGTCATAAATACGTCGAGGGATAGCAACAAATAGATAACGGTTGGTCTTATAAAATCTCTTTTTCACAAAACACCATAAGCAGAATATTACCAAATATGGCTTTGTTATTGAGCAGAGCCTACACTTCAAGAAAGGTAGTAGGTTTCTTATGTTTATGCGTGTGGTATTTTCAAGCTATGCCAAGGATTTCTTAAAAGTCAAAAGCCATAAGAAGTAAAATTTCAAGGTGATTTGAAAGAAAAATACAGCATTTCCCATGAGACTTGAAGAATTCGGAACATTATCGTGTAAGAAAATCAAATATGAGACTTTTGGTTCACTGCAAGTTTTTCAGGATGCATGTTTTGGAATACCTTTGGCCAAAGGTGGCCATGACTGACTTTGCAGCCAGGAAAATGTACCGTAGGCCTACAAGATGAAGATTTCCTGAGACTTTCAGAGTCACCCGGACTGGTTTTTCTGAAGATATCTTACCAAACATCAAACTTGGAACCAAAATGCTCAAGAATCATCATTCTTCAAATGTAACAACTTGTAATTCCATTTTGCAAAAGTTGACCTTCTTCGCTACAAGCACCTGCTGGCCCACTGTGAGAATTCTGGAAGAGCATTTTTGAAGCAAGTGTTGATGGGAAAATCGCACTTCTCGATAGGCTAAATGATATTTAAAAGATTAATTGATTTCATGAGGAGGTATGTTTTGAAAACAGCAGCTTGCTGCTCACTAAAGCCAAAAGCAGAGTTACCTCAAAGAAGAAAAAAAAAGCAAATGAGAGTTCTTTGAATAAAATCTGGTCTTCAACTGGGCGACAAATATGGAGTCATTTGTTTGATTAATCTTGTTTAACAAGCAATAAATAATATATAAGATGATAAGAATAAAGTTGTGAGCAATTTCAATCATTATACAATTACCTTTGTTTTCCTTGTCCCATTTCTCGTCCTATTTTGATTTGCTCTTCAAAGATAATTACAGCCATATCTAAATCCTACAATGCAAAAACAACTTGCCTACAAAAAGCTGGTTTACTGTCAGGCAAATCGAAGCTTAAGAGTAGAAATAAATTCGAATTGTCATATGGATTAGGGCAGTTATCTTTGTTATCGCTTTTATCTATAAAAGCAGAATAAAACACTCCTGTTATTGTTAGGTTTTCATTTAGATGCTGGTATCTTTATATGCTTTTTAGTTTTCTATTTATGGAAGCTAGCTTCTTACAGTTTTCAATTTCAGAAACACTAAAGATGGTCACGAAATGTTGATCAAACTTTCTAAAGAATCAACATGAATCGACAAAGAGAGAATGTTTTCGAGGTAGCTTGGGGATTTAGAAACTGATCAAAACCCTGTGCTTGTTTGACCTCATCATTTTCTTCACTAGTATATTTCTATTACCCCCCCCCCCCTAGACACAGGTACACAGTATCTGCATGAAAGTTTAAATTCAATGAAATTTCAACAGAAAATACACTTGCTTGTATCATTGCAAGTATTCTTACTTTCCATCCAACATAGAACTACAGTAACTTGTTCTAAATCCCTAAATATATACCGAAGTTAATGTTCTGTTGCTTCTTTATGTTGCTTCTTTAGAAAATTTGAACATGGTTTATTGACCATTTTGGTATCTTCAAAATCAACAATTTCAAGAGACTGGCTTAAAGATCCATAAAGAGCACACAAAAATGAACAAAAAATTCTAGCATCTAACTAAGGATCTTAGCTAAAGTTTAACTCGTAAATCTCTAAAATCGGTCCACTATACTATTTACAGTATCATAGCCTTGGAAAAGACCAAGTCATCAAACTCACTGTCCTCCGAAATCAATTTTGCACAATGACTAAAGACTTCAAATGTATATTGTGAATATGAGCCTAACTGCATCAGAAAGTTGCTGAGCGAGGCAAATTGCACCACTTATTTATTCATTTTGTTGATTTATTCACGTTTTGTTAAGCTTAATGGATCATCATCTACATCATGCATTTCAGAAGTAAGTGGTGGATGAGGCAAATGGTGAATTGTCAGATTTAGCGAATGAGCGGCTAAAAGTTATCAATGCTGACACGAACCTCGTTGTAAAAGCTAGCAACTCTGATGGTTGGATGCAAATCTTGCAACCAATTATTAGAAACTCATGCATGCTGGTTAAGTCTTTGGCCCTTTGGGAAAGGTGTGCACTTGAATTCACAACAAAACTGAGTTGTCACTTGGGGAAATTTTAGCTCAAGAGTTCCAGTTTATGAGACTCTGATGATTTAAAAATCATATAGCTTCTTCAGGGAAACATCAAAATAGATAACTTCAACCTCACCAAACAACAGGTTCTCAACACGCAAAATTTCAACCCTCGCTTTTTCAAAAAAGTGGGAGGCTTCAGGCCCTGTTGGTCCAATTGCTACACAGTCCCTGCTCAAGGCCTTTGGACAAAAATGAGCATAAACTAGGCTATATGCCACACAAACCTACTTTACATGCATGATTATTCCCTATGTAGAGTAAATATAAAAGAACAAAAAAATCTCTTACCACAGTCTTCATTTTGCTAATTTGTGCTTCAAAATGATTTTCTTCACATGTCAAAAGATTGTTCAAATCATCACTGCTTGTTGATGCTTCATTTTCTGAAAAATGAACACCATGGCCATGATGAAAATATATGTATATATCTATATATAAATGCAATGGAACTACAGTGCAAACTAGGGGATGAGTAAGGTCTATTCACCATGAAATGATTGGAAAGAAGAGCTACTGTGTAGTTTCTCAGTCAAGCGGAAGATGAAGTTGCTGTTTTAGCACAAAATGCTGGGATCACAAAAACAGCTTAGCACTAATCAATTCCATGGCCCCCTTGTCACTCTAGTGGTGGGGCTCTACCAGGTAAAGTACATACTGTAAAAAACCTTGTCTGCATGACTATTCTGGCTGCAAAGTTGGATGATCACACCTCCATGCCTAAATATCTTCAGTTCATATACCTATATCTGAAATTCTCATCATCCTTAATGATTTTGAGAGATCAAGGCTCAATATTGCTAAAGTCACAGAGAACATGTTTTTACTGTTTAAAGGTAATGATTACCCAAAGAACATGTTGCATAGACAGAGCTGTGCTGAGGGTTGTGAAATGGCATCAAGTATTTCAACTCACTTGGCAACCATTCCTGCCATCCATAGTAGCAACTACAGTATTCAGTGGAAATTTTTGACAAGAAACATGTTGAAGAGACGCCTTTGTAAACTTTGAATTTTTGTACAAATAAACAAGAACATCAAACTGTCAATGGACTGTCTGAAATTCCTTATCCACTAGAAATTTCATCTGTTAAAAATTGAAATTTAAAATTTTTTCAATACCAAATTTATATGTCCAAACTCATTTAAAGTTATTTATTCTTGGTACCTTTTGTGAAACTGCTGGCTTTTGAAGAGCTTGAGCCTGTCAGCTTCTGATCAATGTCTTCTGAGATACCTTGTAGTGCCTGTTGGATTTTCTGAGGAAAGAGAAAATATATAATCTGTCAATGGAATTTTCCATTTTGACAACAACCTATTTGCTTCTTCATTTCAATCTGGGGTGCTTCATTTTGAAACTATTTTTATGAAGTAGTGCATTGCCAAGAGAAATTTTTCTTAAATTTTACAAGTTTGAAAACCTTTTCTGATATGTTGAGAGGTTTCATGCCATTGTAGAAATATGTTTGCTGAATACTCTAAAGATGACACCAGGTTATTGTTTTGAAAACAATAAATATATACATGATGTATCATTCTGTTATAATTTGAAACATGTCCACATGGCACATGATAAATTTCATATCTTAGTCTTGCAACAGTAATTTGTTAGACTTATACAGTATATTGTTATCAAAAAATACAGTACCTGCTACAGTGGGTACAATTCTACTCATTTGTCACCTCCTAAAGACTAGACACGTACAGTATTATAAAGGCTTCAATTAGTTATTCAACCAGGTACACAGTAAAACCAGCTTTGACAGTTTTTCAGCAGGTGTCTGCATGGAAAATGAATAGAAGAGAACCCTTATCCTGGTCAGAGACTGAGAGGTTATGAAATGTTGTTTCCATTCAACAACTGTCTACAGTAGGCAGCGGCGGAGCCAGCCGCCACAAAGTGGGGGGCTAAGGAATGATGGGGGTCCGGGGAAAAATTTTTCGGACCAAGCCCTTAAGAACTTTGGGAAACGCCCATTTTAAACCTAGAAATACTCCCTTTTGAATATAGGGATACGCATAATTTGGATAAAAAATGACAGATGAAATCATGTTAGTATACGACAAACCTTAATGCAGGGTTTTGAATTGTATTACAATGAGTATCACAGCTTGTAAAACTTTAGATGGGTCATGTAATAATGTTAAATATATATTTGCTCTTGAACACAAATGAACTAAATGCAGAGAGCTAAACCATATGCTCACATGCTTCTTTTGAAAATTGTTTCTGCAACTCGCTTAACAGGAGATCCAAGAATGGGAAATAGAATTCTCGCCTAAAAACGTCAATTGCTGCAGTGTTTTCCTCTTGATTTCGAGTAGCAATGCTGTGGCTGAAAGCTCCATCAATAATAGTAAACCGGAAAAAGCATGAACAGAAGCAGGTAAAATGACAAAGACAGAAAAAGATTTCAGAACAATGAGTTCATATCTTTTTCAATCGAATTGCACTGTGGCAGTAGTTGATTGAGAAAGCGAGATTAAAAGCTGAAGGTATACCTACCCCTACCCTATGATTTTTATGAGGTTTCTGGACGAATCTAAATTACCATGTTTTCAAAAAAGTGGGGGAGGGTATTTACCCCCCATGGCTCCGCCACTGACAGTAGGTGTATTTGTCTCAAATAATGACTAGCTTGTTTTAACAACAATGAAATGTGTTGGGTTTACATTATCAGTTCAGTTAATAACAGTAAACAACAATTATAAAATGAATTAAAGAACAAAGACACAGAACATAAATAAAACTAGAAATAGCAATAGTCTGAGAGTGCTGCCAGCTAACTTATCAAGCGCTTATGATCGTGATCAACAGCAATGTGTGCAGGCAAGGCCTTCATTTAAGTATCATCTGAAGTCTCACAACCATGAACTAAAAATGGTAACAATTGACAAGTTAACTGTTGTATTGCCTTTTCACTACGTCAATTAACTGTGAAAATAAAACAGTTTTTGATTTGGAAAAATGAGAAATTGTGATCACACTTTCAACAATGTGCATGTGCGAATGTCTTTGGTACGGTGGACACCGCAATGCTATCATGATAGCAGTCAACTTATTGCATTGAACAGTATTGACATATGTTGGCGATTGATCCATCCATCTACCCATCCTTTCAAGCATGCAACAGTGTGCAAGAATATCATGCTGCCCTTCGGGCTGCAATAATGAAAGAAATATGTAAAGATTGAAGAATATATGTGAAGATGAAATCTTGAGGAGGTACTCCCTCAGTAGCCAAGCTAATTGAGAATGGAGCACTCCGTTTTCAAAAGATTTTCGTTATGAATTAAATCCATTGACAATTAAGAAACTTGAAAGACTTTGAGTCACTGTTGACTGTCTATATATAAAAGGAAAAGTAAAGCTTTCAGTTTTTGGAGAAAAAAAGGGCAAATGGTGATATCCTTATATCTACGGGAGAATCTTTCCAGCATTTTGCTCCATAGTAGCGTGATAGTTTATGATGATCATGATAATGATTCATGAAGTAAAAAATCAGTTGAAACTAACTGATATCATTTGACATTTCATAGGCCACAGAGGAAGACATATGGTATTTTCTACAGCACAAAAACTACCATCACTGTTATAAACTGCTGTGTGTAACACTTTCAAATTTCAGTTTCATGCCTTTTGGTCACAGAGATTACCCGAACAAACCAAATAAATGGCCTGAGAACGGCACGCATACGAGATCAAGCTGTGTCTTAGTTGCGATTTTTAAACGAAATTTGGGCGGGAAGGCCTAGTCACCCACAGTTTCAAGGTCTTCTCAGATTTAATCTTCTTTGAAAAATATTTCACCATACATGCCTCAAATTCTCTTTCACATGCTCCAAATGAAAAATTCCTCTCTTGAAATGCCATCCTCTTCAAAATACAGCTTCCTTCTTCGTTGTGCTGCGCTGAAGCCACCTGAAGCCCACAATGTACTTCCTATTTCCAAAGAATGCGGCACCTTTGTGTTTCAGCCACAACAACAACATAAAATTCTTAAAATCTGATACTACCACCTTAATTAGGAGCCACCACCTTAACTGGTAAACAATAATGGCTGCCTCGTAGCAACTTGTCTTTACTGGTGGAATTTATTTGCTATTGCATGAAAAGTATTCACAAGTGTTTTTTCAAAGAGTTGTGGGAAAGAATATCATCTGAATCATACATCGAATGGAGAGAGGCTAAATCTATTTGGAAGAGCAACTTCAAAAGTGCATTACAAGCTTCTTTTTCTGTTGAAAGATCGTTGGCCAAGGATTAGGCCTAGACGGTAAACTGGTAAAACCTACAACAGTCTATGTAGGTACGTTTTCTGGATACGTGGCAAGACAGAGTGGAAGATTTGAGACATTGGATAACTTTCGTTGTCATCCTGCCTTACGCATTTCTTTCTGATCTTAGAGAGAAATTGCTATTAATGAAACTTTACAGGAAAGAAGCATCATCAAGTTTCAGAAGAAGACATTTCCTCTTTCCCAAAAATGGCTGGGAAATCGTTACATCCAGCTGTCCTATCAGCTTGCTTACTCGCAAACCTCTTGTCTTCTATCTGCATTGTATTTGTGAACAAATGGATTTATGTGCACTACAACTTTCCAAACATGACACTCACCTGTCTTCACTTTGTTGTGACAACCATTGGTCTCCAAATCTGTTCATTTTTTGACATGTTCAATCCAAAGAGTTTGCCTGTTAAGAATATGGTCCCACTGTCTCTGTCATTTTGTGGATTTGTTGTTCTTACAAATCTGAGTTTGCAGTACAATACTGTTGGAACATATCAGCTGATAAAGGCATTAACAACTCCATGTATCATCATCATCCACACTTTGTTTTATGGAAGAAGATATTCTCTGCAGATCAAATTAACACTGGTGAGATTTTTCAATTGTCTGAATGCATAATATCAGATTTCATATGCACAGTATTTCTATCATTTCAAACACAGTTAGTATGTTTCTTGTTTAGTGACAACTTGTCCAAAGGATAGTGCTTTGTGGCATCTTCTGCAATGTCTACAGTACATTATACTGTACCACTGTATCAATCTTCACCAGATTTTTGTCTGCTTTTCTGTAATCTTTATCTCTTTTTCAGATACCCATTACCCTTGGGGTTTTCTTAAATTCTTATTATGATGTCAAATTCAACATTATTGGAACCATCCTTGCAGGAGTAGGGGTCATTGTTACTTCACTCTATCAAGTGGTAAGTAGTCTTACACACTAGATATTGGTCCAGAGGTGGCAAGGGGCATTGATGACTTACAATTGAAATGGGGTCTGCTGCCCAGTTCTCTGAGCAATTTTTAACGGCTCAAGTTGTCTACATGGGATCTGCATGGATAGTTAAATTTTCAAGCACCGGTCTGTTTGCCAATAAAGCAATGGAAAAAATAGAAATTAAGTGCTCTGTGCAGCAGGGAGGTCTGGCACAAAGCCCTTCTACTATAGAGGATGAGGGATTTGTCACTGTTACAGCCAAATATATCCAGTTTTGAGAGTTTTCACTTTATCATCATTCATACTGTGTGTGGCAATAGTCTTCATATTCTCAAAACTTTACAACTGTGCCCCCCCTCCATCAAATTAACAAGTCTTAAATGAGTCCTTGCTCATTTAGTAATTTTTATCCTTTGTTTCCTGGTTGTTTGCTTCCCAGGATATGCAGCAGTATATGCTGCTCTTGCTCAATGGAATTGCCCCCAGCAACAGTGCTGAGATATTCCATCCAGTCAACGAAGGCAAAACAATGTGAAGGTCCAAGTTTGAATTGAAATTTCGTTTTTTGCAAAAGTATCTCTGAAAAAAATGCCAATCTTATTTAGGACCGAAAATATGGAATAGTTGTTCATCTGATTTTAAATCAGCAAGCAATCCTAATACTGTATACTGTACATTCAAACACAAGGTCAAAGAAAATATTTTCCAAAGTATACAAAAGAGGAAGATGACATACTGTATACCAGTGTCCCAAAAAAAAGTTTACGGATTTTGACGACCCCAACGATAAGAATATAGCGTGAATCAACCCAAAATGATTTTCAAAACATACCCCGATAGCTAACTTGAACAGAGATACCTTGTTTGTTGATATCGGTGCATTGAGAGTGAAGATATTAGTCTTCAAAGGACAAATTTGCCTCCACCTCCAAACCAGAGCTTTGACATTTTGGCCTAAGCCAATTCTTGACGCGCAGTGAATAAAATCAACAAAATTCGGAGACGGCACAACAGATGTGTTTAAAAAAATACAGCCCACTTGAGACCTATCATTAAGGGAGCTCTGAAATCAGCTTCATTCATCTCAATATCATATTGACAATCTAATTTAAATGTACTATTCATCAGTGAAAGTACTCCCTTGAGGATCAATGCACTTTTGACACGGTCGAATAGTTCCTTGAAAGAATCTTTATCAGATCTCTCAAGATCAGATTTATCATGACTTGTCTTCAAATTCCTTGCGGGTGGGTCATCAACAAGAGAGGAGACATCTTTTTTGCCCCCAAAAGATCTCCAGACCTTCCTGTCTTGACTCCCGAGAGATCTCATAACAAATTCTTTTCAAGGAATGATTCGACGGTTCCAAGAGTGTGTTGATACTCAAGGGAGTACTTTCACCGATGAGCAGTATGTGTAAAATAGATTGTCGATATTGAGAGATGAATAAAGCTGATTTCGTAGCTCCCTTGACGATAAGTCTTACATAAGCTGTATTTTGTAAAACACATCTGTTACGCCGTCTTCAAAGTTTGTTGATTTTATCCACTGAGCTTCAAGAATTTGCTTAGGCCAAAACGTCAAAGCTCTGGTTTGGAGGTGGAGGCAAATTGGTCCTTTGAAGACTAATATCTTCACTCTCAACGCACCGATATCAACAAACGAGGTATCCATGTTCAAGTTACAGTAGCTATCGAGGTATGTTCTCAAAATCATTTTGGATTGATTCACGCTATATTCTAGTCACTAGGGTCGACCAAATCTATATACTCTTTTGGGACACCCGGTATGTCTTCTACTAAGAGCCCTCATCATCTTTCCCAACTTGTTTGATCTTTATAAATCATGTTTCATGCTAAAAAAAACTACGGTTGTACCTTCATATGTTCTTTCATTTTTTGTTATACCAGCACCTCTTAAGCGACCATCATGGAAATAAGGTCAGCTTGACCCTTTAATGCTAACCCAGCTACCGTAATTGGGGGTGGTTTCGTTTCAAGTTTTTAACCTTTAATGTTTGTATGTTATATATATATTGTATATTATATGTATTATGATAAATTGTGTATTCTATTGTGGCAAAAAGATTACATGCATACAGACAAACAGACACAAATACTGTACTGTATGCTAAGAATTACATAAAGTCAAAAACATGTTGAGTTCTTTGTTGATAGCTCTCTGGATTCCCCTAGAAATTTTGGCAAGATGAAACTGTTTTTAAATTAAGAGGATTCTTGGTTTTGAAATTTTATGACGCATACTTTAATCATTGTACCTTCTTTATTAGTGGGTTGGAACAAAGCAGCAAGAATTTGGTGTTAATTCAATGCAATTGTTGAATTATCAGGTTGGTACTGCGTGCCATCAAATTATTACTTCCCTGTCACAGAACACTTTCAAACTCAGGACATACAGGGTGTCTCAAAAAGATTGTTCGATGTTTGATTAAATACTAAAAAATAACGATACGCTGAATGGACACTTGGTCGAGTAACCCTTTTCGTGAGATTTTGAATTAATTTTTGATACAAGAATCTTGCAAACCCGCTAAAAATGAATGAAGCTACAGTACAAGCCTTTAAAGTTCATGTTTGTGCGAAAGCTGAAACCAGAGGGCTTGATATGGCTATTTTTGTAGAAATCCCATAGGCCATCGTTTCTGTTAATTCTTCATTGTTTCAGGGCCAATCAATTGGGATTTGAACAGGTTTTCGATAACTTTATTTTTAAGCATATGACTGCTTTGAGGAAAAAGATTCAGTCTCTCGTTGATTATGTTTTGAACCACCGTTTTCGGACATATCCAATTTTAAGCATATTTTGACAATAATTTTAAAGATGAATTACTTTAGAGGTCCTTTTTAGTTTACTCTGATCTTAATGAGAGGTATGACATTGTAAAACCTCCTTCTATTTCCATCTTCGAGCTCTTTTGCATTGCAACTAATCTAAGGATCTCTGGTTTCAGCTGTCGCTCGTAACTCAGTGAATTTTCAACCGATTTGCGAGATTCTGGTCTCTAAAATTATTTCACAATCTTAGGGACACGGTTATCTTCCTCTGAGCCTGTACATGTTATCGTTATTTTTCAACATTTAATCAAAGGTCGAACAATTTTTTTGAGACACCCTGTACAAGGATTAGAAATGATCTATTTGTATTGAAATTAAAATCTGCAGACTCTCTGAAATCTATGACAATGCTTTGTCATAAAACAGCTAGACAATTAAAGATTTTTTTGCTTCTGCTAATGGAGCTACTGCAACGAAGACTCCCTATGAATGCAGTAGAAACTTGGACATCGTCTTACTTAGTGTTTCAAAATATCCAGAAACTGTCACTGAACACTTTTGGATGAATGTATTGATAAATTAGAAAATTTCAGTAAATCAAGGACCACTATATTGCATGAAAAGAAGTTGGAAGCTGCAGGACTTAGGCCAGTAGTAACCCATTGGAGACATTATTCTCAAGCAATAGTTAACATGGTACAGTAACGTATGTCACTATTATGCATCTGCAGTTCTTGATGCATTTTTCAGAGCTTAAATTCACTTGCAATTTGCAGGCACCACTATCAGCATCATTCTTGTTTGTCACAATCCCATTCTTTGAGCCAGTCATTGGAACCGGTGGCTTGTTTGGACCATGGCCAATCCAAGCTTTGGTAAGTGTTAAATACCGTTTGTGATCCCGAAGCTATTTTCTACGAGGACTGCGCTGTTTTAGGCTGCATCTCTACTTGGTGTAAATCGTTGCATAGCATTCACTTAAGCTGATAGTTTCCATTTCAACTTTTTCTGATATTTATTGCTCATTTGGTTTTAAACGCACGAAAACGATCTACAAAAAACCAAAGACTGAAATAAGCAGCAAGCAAAAGGGGGGACGGTAAATAAAAACACTCATAAGGACCAAAACAAGCAATGGTGAGTAACGACGAGAAAGAAAAGACGAGCAACGGCAAACCAAAGTGAGCAGGAATCGCTTAGATAGAAAGCAGACCTTTTACTGTTTGCAACACAGATCTGGCTCTTTGATTTGCTCATTAATACTTCTTTCGCTCCAGCCAATTTAATCAGTGTGAATGTAGTATACACGACTGTGCACTAACTTGAAGTCTGCCTCTCTGTCCATCAAAGATCGATGTCTTTGAAGTTTAACGGTTCAACTTTAGCTCTTGCAAGATTCTCTTTGCGTATCAAGAAAATTCTGCTACATGATGATTAAAGAAAATTTCCAGGGTTTGATAGATTAATTTGATAAATGAAAATCTGAAAAATGATTAATAACAATAGAATTATTGGTGATAGATAGACGATATCGTGAGTGAACTGGTTTTTACAACGAGAATGTCCCATCTCATAAAACTGTAATGTTTCTCTCCATTAATTTGCAGGGTCTTGTGTTCTTGTCTGGCATGATCGCATTTTCTGTCAACTTGACGATCTTCTGGATCATTGGAAATACCTCACCTGTAACGTATCCTTTATTCAAAGTGGAGTTTTTACTTTTTTTCACCGTTCACGAAAGAAAATCAAACGGATTTTTCCTTCATGCTTTTATAGCGTGGGTACATAGTCTATGTTTTTTGTAGCATAAGGATTTTCATTTGGAGGACTCGACTTGGAGGTGTTGTGCAATGGTGCAGTTCTGGCGCAATGGTGCAGACTTTGCAAACTGAGCCGTCAGGTGGATAAAGTTAGATCCTGGATAGAGGTCCACCAGTTCAGCGTCACGAGAAGGAACTCAGCTAGCAATTAGCTACTTTTGTGATGAACCAACGTTCATCGTTCAATTTACCAGACCTCTCAGATCACAGCATGGCAAGGACAAAATAGGAATAAGCTTCTCCTGGCCACAGAAATAAACACCGTTTGGAAAAATTTGATTCAATTCGTTGTTAGATTTTCCAGTTGTTTGTCTCTGGCAAACTACTTGTAACAACTTTTTGGACAAATATAGACAGGCTTGAACCGCCAAAAATTGTGAAAGTTTGTACATTTATAGCTTTTTCGTACCTCTCTGTAGTGAGGATCAGATTTGCATTTTCAAATTCGTTGATTCTGGTTCCACTATGGGCTGTGTTATTCACATTCAAATAGTGTTGGCGATTGAGCTCCCCTGTCTCGCAAGTTCCTCCTAGTAACTGAAACGCAGATAGGCCCTAAAAAAATACATTTTCTGACCACCGATAGCGATTTCAATTTCAAATTTCAGTCCAGCTCTTTCAGATATCCATCGCTTATCATTCAAGGTGTTGTCCGATCTATTTTCACTATTCAAATGATGTAAATCACTTTCAATGCCATAATAGACTTTTTTCCTCGAATGAGGTATAAAACTTAGTCACAGTCCGAGAGCCTCTTGCCAGTGCTACTGCAAGCGAGGCTAATGCGCTTTTTAGCATCTAAACAATACTTCATTTTCATTTCATTCATTTTTATTTATTTAGGCACGGTAGCCCCGTCAGTCCATGAGAACTGCTTTTCAGGGGGCCGTGGCACAAATGTTACTAGTTTACGATTTGATTCTTCTCTTAAAGGTGGCAAGAGATGGTGCCTGTTTAACATCAAGTTCCAGGCTATTCCAAAGCTTAGGTCCACGAAAAGATATAGCTCTCTGCCCATTGTTAGTTTTTCGTAAAGGTATCGAAAGATCAGTTTCGGTGTTTCTGAGTTCCCTGACATTTCGAGTCGACCTTTTTTCAAACAAGCTGGAAAGGTACTCCGGGACGAGACCGTTTAGCGATTTGCACACTGTAGTTGCGGTTTCGCCTCTAATGATGTCGCTTACAGTAGGCCAATTTAAACTTTGTATCAAACCTATGGAAGGAGTATCAAAATTGCTTTTCGTAACGATTCTAGCAGCTCGATTTTGCAACTTTTGTAAGGTTTGCAGCTTGGTCACCCCGCAGCACCCCCATACCGAACAACAGAACCGAAAATGGGGCTCGACGACTTACTGAAGTAATGCTCCGGTGACTCTTAATACCTTGCCGCAGTCTTAACAACTCTCGAATGAATCAAACTCGCAACTATACGGTAGAAATAGCGGTAACTAAACACGTGATGCTTCAATGAAGTGTAGGATTGACCAGGTTTCCGAACGAATAGTTCCTTGACGAATCTCAGATACAACATGGTAGGACATTTGAAATTCTGCATCACATTAATTGGCGGTTATTTATTATTCAATGAAGCCATGCGCCTGCATCAACTACTTGGTGTATGCTGTACTTTCTCTGGTATCATCATATACACGTACTTGAAATTGGAAGAGCAAAAGGCAACGAAGAGGACAATAAATAAAGTATGATAAATAGCTGAAAATAATGGATTACATGATTAAGTTATTAGAATTATCAATGATTTCGATTCTTTTTCATCAGTTTGTATCTCTATCTGAGTATTAGTAATTATCAGGGACGCGGGAAGCATCTCAAACCTTGGGGGCAAGACAAGTCGAGGGCACTTTTTTCGTTAAAAAGGGGACATTTTCTAAAAATAAAAAGGCACTTCTTTATTCATTGTAAAATCTTGGGGGCAAGTGCCCCTCCTTCGGCTCCTACGTCTTTGGTAATTGTCGTGACAATAAAAATCACTATAAGCAGTGGAGAGACACTTACTATGGTGGTAAGGTTTCTTCACTTGTGAAACGCGGAGACAATGAAAATCTTAAGGCTTCTAGATCTTTTTCAGTTTAAGTTGCTTTTCTTTGTTGTGATTTTGCAAATAAGAGTTCTCCTAATTGTATCCACAATTGGTGACAAGAATTCATCGGTGAAACACAAAGAATAACGTTCACTTACAAAGCGAAAACTTTCGGACGCAAAAGTTTCGGCAAAATAACTTCGGAAAAAGCTTTCGGACCCTTTTTCAGGAATTTCGGCCAAAAACATTTTTGGACAAGCATGATATCAAAAAGCAAGTATGATACTGAGATATATGTTAAAACTAATTGCGATTCTATCATAAATATGAACTCACAGTTGGTACATGGTAATCATCACATCTACAAGGACAATTGAATGTAATAATTCTCGTTGGAAAATGATAAGAACCAACGTTTTTTTAAGAAACTAGGATCAGGCCATAGTACTAAGAGTTTAAGACAGATGACGGATACATAGCGTCTAGTTTAGAAATAGAACAAAAGATGGGTGCCTGCCATCATTTGTCCGATTGTGTTAATAATTTCTCGAGATCATCAAATACAATGGAATACAATAGACTATATTTAGGTTGCCTAGGCACCTGATTTAAGTCACCTCATACCTCCGTCATTTGTCTTTAATTTAACAGGAACTTTTTTCCATTTTAGTACTAAAAGTTTCTTAATTGGTTTCTTATTTTTGAATGCACAATTATCAATGTAGTCGCTAACACTGCTGCAGATTTGTTTTTTGACATTCAAAACATCACAAAGGAATGAACAGTGTTCTATTATGCTGAAATGGTTAGTTATTATTTGCTCAAGAATAAAGGTTCAATGATATATTCGCTACGATATCCATGCTTTTAACTTGTTGAAAGTTTCTTAGTACTTCTCAGACATAGCACTAGAGTTTCATAAAATTTTGGCCATCTTAACACTAGTTTCTTCTAAACCAGTTTCTTATAAAAAAACGTGTAAACCAAATTTAATAGGCGCTGCTATAAGTGAATTATTTTCAACAAACGCTTCAAGGAACCAAGCTTTTAGATGAAACATTCTAGAAACATAAGCAATACTGGCATTAAAAACTTTTCGGACGAAGCAACTTTCGGTCAGCAACAGATTTCAGATAATTAAACTTTCCGGAAAAATTTTGTCCGAAAGTTTGATCGTCCAAGACTTTTTTATTTTAATTCAATTCGAAAAAATACTTTGCAATATGTTAGCAGGTCTGTACGTTTCGTGGTGCTAAATCTTGGAACAACATTCCAGTTGCTATAAAAAGATCGTCGCTTGCTTTCAGCTTTCCTCAGCACTACAAGCCTTTTCATTTATGAAAAACTATCATTATGATTATGTTTATGCAACTCGTAGTCATTGTATGCAATTAGTGTTTTTAGTAAGATATTGTGTGTAGAGGAATTCAAAACTATATGAACTGAAATTAACTGAACTTTTGGAGTTAAATTTCAGGAACTGGCCACGACTCAACACGAACTTTCTCCAACTTTAAAGAAAGGACAGAAATACTTTGCTGAAGATCGTAGGGCCCTGAAGTTCGGGGACCCTCATGCGCTGCTCTGACTCAAGTCACCGTGCGTTACGCCACTGTGTAGGTGCATAATTCTGCCATCATTATCCTGCCGAGGGGTAGAATAGAATCTCTGAAAAAGGAGCAAACATTTCCACTGAAACCACGACGCAGAAACCAAGAAAGAGGGCTATGTTTTGTTTTTAGGAGTACAGGTCTTACATGATTTTAACCTCACATCGTCATTTTAACACAAACAATTCTTTTATCAAAACCTACCTTTAGTCTTCTTCATGCATATGAAGCAGTTGGATTGCAAGAATGGAAAGGTAATGGCATTACCAAGTCTTTGATATGTTCACCCCAGTGGCGTAACGGAGACAGTCGGTGCCCTTAGAGATTTTCCACTTGAGGTTCCCCAGCTGAAGAATTTGTAAATGAGGTGATACAAACATAAAATGCCGTGTCCGGTTTGATCTTGAAGTAAATAAGTTATGCAGGCAAGGCAAGGTTAAAACATTTGCAATGATTTACCGTGAAAAATGCATAACTTTACAATAACATCGATAAGTCCACATTTTCACAAAACAGTAACTTCAAAGGCTCCATGTCCATGAAAAACGTAGATTCGTCAGTCTACCATTGCAGAGCACATTACAACTGCTAGTTACCAACATTACTTTGCATTCACTTAGACTGTCATATCTTGCAGGCTAAAGGGTCCATGGTCTTTTTAATCATAGCCACAGCTTCAGCTTGAAAATAGGCAACAAAACAATGTTTTTAGCTGGGGGCCCCTCGGGGCCTCTTTTGACCGGGGGCCCTTAGTTTTTTAACTAAGGTGCCCTAAACTGCATTACGCCACTGGTTCACCCTGGTTGGTAAGCTCTGTCTTTTTTAACATTTCCTCTTTATAAACCTGTGCGAAACTCCAAATTTACCCATATTTTCCAACAGTGAAAACTCTTGCATAATTTCCCGCCGTTTCCCTCAAGAAAACCATGCGCTTACCCATAATTTCCAACTTCGAGAATTAGATGTTCATTTTAGAAAATTCACGGGAAAACGAAATGTGCTTTTAACCGCAATTTCACATCTTAGAAAACAATAGTGAAACTCCAAGTGTACACATGATATCTTTTTAGGAAACGCTAGGAAACTATGCTTTTAACCATAGATTCCTAAGGAAATATTATGTCTAAACCAAGTCACTTCTTGCCACGATTTTGTCTGACATTATATGTCTGGTCAGGGTTTTGAAAATCTTAAATGTAGTTAAGAGTGCAACTCCATCTTATATACATGTCAAAGACATCCTGAAGAAAGGGGCAATATTTTCTACATTTGTCTGATCGGAGAAGTGCTCGTAGAAGGGGATGAATTTTTCAACCAAAATCAGTGAAAAGAATCGACTTAAAAAGTTGTCAAAGAAGCATTGTTACACTTGGATCCCTAGGGTTAACCCACCGGGTCCGCTACCAATATTTCTAGGATTCATTTTGTTTTTTTTTCTTATAAAGACTTACAACACAAATTGACTTGCTACACTAATTACATAATACTTAGCAACACTTCGAGAACGATGTAAGGTATCACAAAAAAAACTAAGACGACATACGTATAAACTGGCGAAAGGAAAATATATACAAGACATAAAGCAAAGAATCCTACATTCTGTCTCAAACTGAAGGTGAAGGTGAAGTTGCAGTTTTTAGCGCCAAGCGCTGGGGGCGCTGGGATCGCAGAAATAGCTAAGCGCTAATCGAGTCCGCGACCCTTTGTCATGACGCTCACAGGTGCTGGTGGGATTTGAACCCCGTCCGCTTGACTGTTCTGGCTGCAACATCAGTGGATTACAACACGGCGCCACAACTAGATATCGGGTGAAAACTTCCTCGAATAATAGCAGACAAGATGCATGCTGTGTTATGAGTAACTTGCGTTATCGTAATATTTTACCTAATATATGATTTGAGACTGACTTTAAATGTGATAGCTAACAAAATAATTGTTTTACTAGGAGAGATCAGGGATTTATAGGATTTACTCTCTTTCATAATTCCTCCACAAAAAGTTCAGTTAGAGATTGCATCATTTCCTCACTTCTCCGTGCAGAAGCGTTGCTTTAAGACTAGCAATGATACAACAGTCTTCTTGCTACCTTCAATTCAGCCTGCTACCTTTGATACTGAGAGGAGACTCCAATCTGTCACTAATAACCAATATTGTTGGAACTTCTACTCAGCTGATCAAAATGAAGATGTTGTCTGGAACTTCCTTGTTGGCTTAGATCTTTCCAGGCGAGAATGATGATTGTGTTTCAAGAATGGTATGTTGATCTTGTTCCAAGAGTTACATTCCATGTTTTTGCTCTGCATGTCTCACGTGGCTAGTCGTTGCTGCTGTTGCAGTAAGTTGCCATAACAACAAAAAGAACATTCATAATAATGGCGCGAGAAAACGGATTGCTCCTTTGGCAGCTGCTCGATTGATGGATTAATTTTATTGTTTTTAGAATTACAACGAAGCTGAAATAAGACAGAAGTAAAGATAAAGAGTTGGGGATTTGGAATCATGGGACTTGACTGTTCAGTGACGCCAGCAAAGTAAGATCGCGAACTGATTCTTTGTGACCGAAACTTTTTAAATTTTATAGGCTAGGCCAAGGCAGGCCAACTTATGGTGCAAGAAGAAAATCAGTCGAATTTGCATCGATTCTGACGTTCTTCGAAGCTTCTTAGTTAGTCTATTGAAATGTTTGCAAACTCTGACTGGCAGACAGAGAAACTCTTTTTCTTTGACAAAGGGAAAGAAATTAGATGGCAAAAAAGACAGAAAAAGTATCTTGACTCCAAAGAATCACAGCATGTTGCCTTTACCAAGAACAGGAAAGGGAGACGGTCACCGAAAGATTTGAATGACGATTCAGAAAATTCAGGAGGATTTCTAGATTTAGAGGAACTAGCAGCAATCACAAAAAAGAACGAAACCAGACTTGAAATTGACCCTGAAGATGAAGAGGACACACAAAGGTTTCTACTCGAAGAAGCCAAGTTCTCAGCTCCAGGTTTGCTAGCCCAGATTGAAAAATATCTCATTCTCCTTGCACAATATAGGAGCACCCAGAAAAAGGAACTTCAGGAATTAAATGAGGAAATAGAGACAATTTATGGTGCTGGATGGCATCAAAGTGCTGTTCATTTCAGGAATACCATAATAGAAATAGATGATGACTTACATCAAAAGTTATGTTATGACTTTGAACAATTTGCAGCAGGTGCAGTTTATGTCACACGAAAATGGCAAACAGATGTTTACAGAGAACTTGCTGCACTCAAAGAGATAACAAACAAGAATTACTGTGATTTTATGTCAACACCTGATGTGGCCCCTGTTAGAACAGCATCAAAGGAGAACCAGAGGATGAGTTTAGAGGAAAAGAATACAGAAAAGGGCAAAAAATCACCAGAAAAGATGATGAATAATTTAGTAGCAAGTGACAGCAAGATATCATTGGAATCTGAAACACCTTCTGTTGTTGGAATTCAAAAAGAAGGATCAAAAGTACCAAAACCCAAGACAAGAGCAGATAAATTCAAAATTGTACCAGATAAGGGTAAGTAGCTAACTGTCTTTGCTTTTTGTCTTTACAGATAAGCAAATGTAGTCCTCCGTTAGAACCAGGCTATGTAGTATGGCAATTCTGTATGAGATGTCATGCGGGTAGACCAAAAAGTAGTGGTGCGCTCACATGCAAGGTCTTTGATTCCTTTTTTTTTCAAAAAAGTGATTAAAAGATCCCATTCAAAATTGGCATGAGCCTAACATTTTTGTCAAAAATTGTGTGTTCATAGTTGCCAAATTCTGCACGCCGGCTTAAGGAAGAGAGTTTCCCATCATAAAAGAACATTGTAATGCATCAGACCTGGCCGTTTACGGTGGGCAGTCACCCTTGCCCAGCAAGGTGAGCTGCTTGTTACTTGCCTCCAGTGAGAACTGCCCACCTTGGATTTCATTCATTACCGATCATCTCTTAAAGTAAACTACTGTAAGATATTGATAGAGAGGAAGTGAATTCCATATATTTTGACCTCAAAATAAAATTCATCACCTTTGAATCTCTCAGGAAGTTATCTACTCCTGTAAGATTGCTAACTAATCAGCAAGTCATAGAAAAAAATGAAACACTTTAAAAAGCAATGATGAAAGAAATTATTTGAATGGCTTCATTTACACCAAACTGTTATTTTGAAGGCTCATTGAAAACGTCATTTGACAAGGTTACTCAAGGTAATGATAAGCTCCTGAATCATATCAACATGGCAGCCAATCAGAAAAGATCAACTGTTGAGCATAAAAGAAATGTATCAGGTATGGGTGAACTTCTTAGTTTCTCATACAAAGTTTGGTATGTAATGTTCCATTACATGAAACTAAGAAATGCAGTAACTTACCATCAAGTTACAGTATGTTCAATGGGCCACCCTCCATATTAGAACAGAATCAAATATCAAAATGATATATATCAAATATTTCAAAAACATCAAAGCAGGCCTGCTTGAACATTGAAATTCCAGGTTTAGAATCGATGGGCATATAGCGCTTGCTGAAAATCTTGTAAACCTTTGGCACAGGTCTTTGTTTTCAAGAAAAATTTGTAAGAATCCCTGACAATCTCATTTTTTTAAAAAAAGTCTTTTAGTCTTTTTCGAAGAGTGATACAACCTGCAGTTAGAATGACTAGTTTGTTTATGTTATGACCAATAAGACTACAGTATACGATTTAATTTAAGTTCTATTCAAAACTTTGCTAGTGAATATGTTATTGATTTTTGACAACTGTATTAAGGTCTAATTAATCATTTCTTACATTTTGTGGAATCACTTAGTTTCATAAACTTAGCTGTTTAAAGATCGCCATTTGCCTTCTGTGCTTATTCTTAAAGGGTCTGTTTCATCCAACATGCCTTGCACATGTCGTCTCTTGACTTGCCTTCGTTTGTTGCCATTTGGTGAAAACAAAGGCAAACCAAGATATTACACGTGCAAGGCATGCTGGATGAAACAGACTCTTTAAATGTTATTAACAATTCTGAATAGATGAAAATCAATAGGTTTACATTAGCAAGGAGAACAATGTACTGCTCACCTGCTAAAATGCTTACAGCCAGGCCTGATGCATCGTACAATGATTAGGCTGAGTGGAGATTGCCTTCACTTCAAGCTTTGAAAAAAGACATGTACACAGCAGCAAAGTTTGTATCCCAAAGGAAATAGGCCTCTTAGCTATTCTGATAAGAAGCAGGATCAAATTATATTTTGGTACATGTTGCAGAATTTTTCCAATTTGCATAGCGTCGACAAATGCTCTAATACCACTCAACTGAATCTTACAGTAGAAATGTACAGTATAGTGTATGCTTGATCCCCTAAATTTTGCAAGAGGCATGTGAACTTGAACTACTAAGTCTTCCCTGCAGCTTGATCTAGGTTCTTTTGTGAAATAGTTATGGTAAAAAGTCTATTCCAGCATCATCTGCTTGAACTCTGGTTTGATTCATGCTTATTTATGTTTGATTACAATCTGACTTTGGATTGTTATCAGTCTAAAGAAGGTTGAAATCCATTCACAGGGTATGTTTCCCTGAGTAAGTTGTGAAGATGCATGGTGCAAGCTTGTGAAAATGGTGGAGGATTCTTACTCGAATCAAGCTCTCAAACATACTCAAATCATTTGAAAATTAAGTTAGTAATAGGCTTGAAGCACATTTCACACAAACTCACCATTTTTCCTTCCACACATTAAAGATTCTGGTGTAGATTGCTGTTTATAAATGTGGCTTTAATCTTAATGTATTCAGTGGTGGCGCCAGCCGCAAAAAAGTGGGGGCCTGAAGCAAAAGGGGGTGCCAGGGCGGAGTCCCTCTAGAAAAATTTTTGGGGCAACGCCCTTTTCTTCTAGGAAACGCCCCTTTTTCTCTTAGGTAACGCCCCTGTTTCTTTCCAGATAACACTCTTTAATATACCATCCATTACAGACGTTATCATAACAGTCCGGTTTGCATGATGTCTACCACTTGAAGTTGGAGTTTGTGAAGTTTTCCGTCAAATCAAAGATCAGATGAACCATAATGCCACAGAGAACTGTCAGAAGTGACAATTTTTCGCAAACCTAATACAAGGAGCTGTTCAAGTTTTAAATTGTTCAGGAATGTTCTCGCAGCATTTCTTACAATCCAATAATCAACGTTCAAAATCGATGGCGTTGTTCTCCGAAATAGTTACAAGCTTAGTTTCCTCGGTTTGAGAGTAAATTGCTTTCGAAGGATTGGTAGATTATTGCGTTCTTCTCGTATGAATCATGGAAATATGGTATCACAGTACACAGTACAGTAAGTAATGTCTTGATGGCACACCTGACTGTGAAGGTCGGGTCAGTAAATCTAAACAGCTGCACACATAATCTGCTTCTGACCGCTCAGAAAATACACCCCCCCCCCTGAGATTTTCTCATCGAATTTGCACGAACCTCAAAGACCGTTCTTGGGAAAAGTGGGGGCTACTATTCCCCCCCCCATTCCCCATCATGTGGCTCCGCCTCTGAATGTATTTTATGTCAATCTTCCAGTTCATAAGATTCTTGTAGACATATAATAAATATGCAGGCCAAAATCAATAAACTTGGATCTAAATGGTAATAATAATACACCTAATGTCTCGAAAGCGGGTATAACACAAATTATTACGGACACAATAAATTGCAAGCACACAATATAATAAATAGATAATTCATTGTTTCAAATTCTCTTTTTCTTCTCTTCTTATCTCTTTGCTTCTTGTATGCATTCATTCTTTTCTGATTAATTTTGTCACAGATTTGATGAATCATATGTCTCCATTCAGTCCAACTCTCTACCTTAGTCTTCCATTGTCCAAGTGCATTACCACATTTCAATGCACTTTTATATGTGTCTTTATATAAAAGTTTTGGCCGATCAACAGGACGTGTTCCTTCGGTTAATTCATGATTCAATAAGGATTTGACTGGATGATCCTTTTCCATTCTGGACACAGGGCCGCCGAAAGGAGTGCAGGAGGGGCAATTTGCCTCCGGGCCTCAGGGTCTGAAGGGCTTCATAATTGCAGATTCTTAACTTTTTTGACTGCAGAAATTGCTCTAAAATGCATTTTAAGCTAATCTAAAGGGCATGATCGAAAAAACGTTCTGCTTGCTTCTCTCAGGGAGCCTGATTTTGCACTTCTATCCCTGGGCCTTCCATAGCTTACGGTGTCTATTTCCGGGCGAATGGCTTGGCCAACATAATCGACTTCTCGCTAAGTAATATTCCTACATTTTCTACGCATGCTGTTGCTAGAACTTCTTCGTTGTTGATGTAATGGTCCCATTTTCTCTTAAGTATTTTCCTTGAAACGAAGATGCAAACGTCTCTCGCCGGATCTGCAGATGCTTGCGATGGTGGATCAGGAATGAAAGGGATCAGGAATGAAAGTGTAGGTAGAAACACCGCAACACGACGAAAAACAACAGCAAATGAGTTGGTTCAACGCGTATATATTTGACTATCTATATGTTTTGCCAATATTTCGTCCTGCCATGCAGGACTTCTTCAGGGCTATATGAAGTAAAATTATTGAGCCTTACAGCATTGTGTATCAAACCTTGTTATCCAATTTTGTTAAAGGCACTGATGTCCTAAAGTTCATGCTGTGTTTTCATTGTAGGAGACAACATCAGTCCCATACATTGATCTCATTCTAGAATGTTCTCCATTGGACTGGTTCCAAGCAATCTATGCAAATCGGAGGCTGAGCAATACCAGTTTGTGACTTAACCTTTCTATTTTGCAGCAGCTGATCGAGATAGAGCATCAAAATTATCGCATGCACCCAGATTGATTGTTGCACCATATGGCCATGACAACATTGAAACAAGTTTTGAAAAGAGCTTGGGTAAGTTTAAACAAGCAGATTTTTCCATTTAATTTTAGACAAGCAGTAAGTATACAGAAATTTCTTCTACTCATTAGCATTCTATGAATATGAGCTTTATTGCAGACCAGTTTCAGTGCTGTTTTTACAGCAGCACATTATCTGAGCTAAATGTGAGCCTTTGACGTACAGACTCATGTGTTTATTTCTTATTTTTGCTCCAAACTTTATTGAACAGAGTTTAAAGTGCCTCACACTGACTTGCGTCTCTTAGCTATTTGCCAAGAAACCTAAGACGAACAGCTCACATTTTGGGAGCAAAATGATAATTCATGATAAGTGTTTAGATGAAAGTGATGAAAACAAGCTTTAGCTATTCTATTTTCTTGACGATGCTGAAGAGAACTATAGTACTTTGCATTGATAAGCATTTTTCTTTCATAGCCCAAAAATTGTGGAAGGGGCTTCCGTCAGCTCCATTAGTGCTATGAACGGTATCTAAATCTAGTTTAAAATCAAGAAGACTTTCCGGTAATCTTTCAATAGTTATTGAAACATTGTGCACTTTAGAGAAAATTTGACAAAATAATTTGCCTCCAATCAATCACTCCGAGTGCAATGAAGGTGTGTGTCAGTATTCATTGTGGAATGATATTTTTTGTGTCTATGAGCAGTGCTCAAAGTGCTCTTCTCTTGTACATTCACGAGACTGGGTCTAGCCTATCAAAGGTAATATGTCAAACTATTTGTTTCAGGGCAAAACAGTTCGAAACAGTTAACAATAGATTTTCATAGACCTTCAAATTTAGCAGTTTCAGTGGGGCAGAAGGCTCCAAATATCTTACGTTAGATTCTTTTGCAGCTTTCTTTAAAAAAGAAGACATTTTTTGACCCATTTCTGATTGCATGGTTTTTCACTTTTGGTTAAATATCGATTACTGTTGTTTTCAACCCTATTGACTAAGAGACCGTTGATTATTCACAGAAGGGGTTGGTACTGAAGATAAATGGATTGGGTAAAAGTAATTTTCTGAAATAAAAAGGATGGGTAATTAATTTTTTTTTCATGTAATTTCAAGGTTGGGGGATAAAAAAACTTCACACCAATCAATATCAGATGTTAAAAGCCCAAATCGTCAATTTCGTCGTCAACATCATCAGTATTATCCATTTCACTTTCATTGCGTACATTGTTTCGCATTTATCATCAGTATTCGCAATATTTACAGTATTACTTTTGCAATTTACATCGTTCGACATTAAAGTCACCTTTGTAGGTGGAGACTGCTCTGGGTTGGATAAAAGTATTTTTAATCTGGAAATTGTTTGGTAGATGTTTTTTCTGTCACCATTTGAATTGGGAAACAAGACTTTTTGACTAGAAAAGATTTCCCTTCAGTACCAACCCCTGTGTACATAATTAACTGTCCCTAACAGAATACAAGTTACTTGGTATAGTCTATGCTATACACCTATGTTCATGTCTCTCGCGTTGGTTGGTCATTTTCCGTTGTTTTTGTATAACATGAAAGTAAGTTTTATGGGTCATACCGTTAGGATTGTTTCAGCGCTCGGGTGATATGAGCTTTTGCACTAATGAGAAGCCACAATTGTTGAAAGATGACACGTTAGAAGCCTCATGACGTTTAAAGGAAAGGAATCAACACAAGTCAGTTGCTTTGCGACAGCTATCTAAAGCAAACAGGCATTTCACAAGGGACAGATTAAGAAGGGAATCAAAATTTCTCCTTCCTTTGTTGTTGATGCAAATCTTGTCTAACAGGATAGATAACAGACGATTGCGCTAAAGATGGTGGCGAGGAATTTTTTACCAAGATGCACTTCGTTCCTTAATCGAATTCCTATAGAATCGTTAAGGATTCGTTATAAGAACGCACTGGATCTTGGTAAGAAATTCCTTGCCGCCATCTTTAGCGCAATCGTATATTGAGGAGTTACCATTGATTGACATGTGAAAATTCACTGCTTGCAAGAACTTTTCCTGAGCAACTGTTTTGCATACTTCGTAGTGGCCTACAAATACCACGACTAGTAATTCAATTCTGTTAGTCATCATTAGGATCCCTTTTTTTAGATATAGATAAAAACAATTTTGACTTCCCTGTTGGAATTTGCTAATCAAACGCTTTTTCTATTTCAACAGTTTCTGCTGGCAATCAAGGTTTCCTTCCTGGCTTTGTTATCAATTTCTCAATGACATCAAAATTGTGTCATGACAATGGTAAGACTTATTTAGGACGAATTCGGGATTGGTATGTTGTGGAAACAAAACAAACTTACCAACCACTGGCACGAATTCTTAACTTTGCTTAACGTTTTGAGCTTCCCAAGGCTATCAATTGTATAAGCATACTGATAATTTAGGTCAAACTGGTCGCTGTGTGACCATTTCCTTGCTTGAGCAGAGCACACGATGAAAAAGCTAGCTTGATTGAGGGGCCAAAAACAATAGACCTTTTTACTTCTTAAAAAAGAAGTTTGAATCGAGTGTCCAGATCTTGTTATTTTTCAAGGAAGATAAAAGCATGACCCTGCTCTCGGTATAACGATGCTGGCTGTGACAAGAAGTTGCTTCAGGTTCAAAAATACTGTTCAAAAAGATAATCGACGATAAATTTTCTCAGAGCGAGTTAGGAATGATTTAGTTCATGCACAGGACGTTTATCTACCTTCTGGTCTTGTTTTTATTTGTTTTTATTCGTTGTTAGCATGTAACAGTTGCAGGTCAAAAGTGCGAGCATGCAAGAGTTCCATTTTGGAAGTTCTAAAATCGCAGTTGGCTGCGTTTGACTGTTGTCATTCAATTGAAAGAAAGTCAGCTAACAATTAATGAAAATGATGGGAAACAAAGCAAAGAAGACTACTGGCACTTGCCTCTATGCAAACTGGACCATTCCTAATTCATTTGGCGCAACTTTTTCAATGATGAAATCTCTTAAAAGTGTTCTGAAATCCGGAGCAACTTCTTGCCACGGCTACCATCGTTATATCGAGAACGGGAGTCATATTTTTGTTCTCCTTCACAAATTTACCAGATTTGATCGCTCGATCCAAGTCTCTCTTTAAGAAGTAAATGCTTTATAGGATGGCCTCGTTTTCGTTTGCTCGACATGACGTCACTTCGCTCAAATCTCTTATTTGAATACGTAATTTGACAAGGAAAAGGCAAAACTAGTAGAAAAATGTATGATGCACCATTGATAGCAATCCCGGACTTGTCCTGTAATGTTCTCTCCCATTGGTTTTTCCAACAATGATTATACATTTATTCATAGCATATCTATTTATGGTTTGCTTAGGGAAAAGTTATACAAGCTTCATGGCAAGTAGGCAAATTTAGTATTTCAGACGGTACTCATTTCACTAAAGGCGGTATTTCATTTCTAAAATTTCAGCCCAGCCATACACCATTATGAACCGAGCTTAGCTAAGTGATTCTTTTTCAATGATGCATCCTCCAATAGTCATCATAATACAGATCTGTCTCCGAATAGAAAATGAGATTCAAATGACCTTTGCCTCCTGGCAATTTCTCAGAAAGTAAAATAAAGCGTAACATTGCACTTCTATTTTATGATAACTGTGTCTGATTGCAGGGTGGATAATCAAGAATTTTGCAACGGAAGATTTTAAGAAAAAGAATGTTTTGGAATACATACTCAAATGTTTAAGGCAGACATTGAAGGAAAAGTGAGTTCAAATTCCTATAAATTGTTTCTATTTCTGTGACATATCTAACAGATTAAAGAAAGTAGTAAGTAGAAGGACAAATTTCCAATATTCAAAGCAACATTTTTGTAAACTTTGCATTTATCAGTTTGGTAATTAACACAATTTACACAAAGGAATACACCAGGCCTCGTTTTCAAACTTTAGAAAATTTCTTGTATTCATTCTATTAAAATGTCTGCTCGACAACACTTTTCTCCAGACATTCAGCCTAGTTCTGACATCCCTAAGTAAATATATGATATTTTTGCGGGGTCAAAAACTGTGAACGGAATGTTCATGAAATGAGGAGAAAAATTTAATTGACGAAACAGTACGCTTACCTGCTGTGTTGTAAGCAGAGTTGTCTATGACCTTTGAAAAATATGAGGAATCAAGAAACTTAGATTCCAAACAGCTAAGAGAAGTTGAAACGCCAAACATAAATTTGTTGCGTTACATTTCCTGCTGACGCCATTTATCGCAAATTTTCTCTGTCGAGCCTCAGCTTTCTTGCAACAGAAGCTGGAGAGATGCCACAATTTAGGCCTGGTGTTGCCGAGCATGGCATCGTGCTCATGAAAAATTATTTTTAGAGAGATACCAAGAATAACTGTTGAATAGAAAAGGATCAATATGTGTGGTGAAACTCATTTGTTGTTGTTTATGCTTCTGGCGCTGTTTTCCATTCTATGAATTTGACACTTTCTTTAGAAACCATTATATTGATTAAGTGAGCTTAAACAAACGACGTATTATGTTTTGAATTTAGGAGCAGCATTATGACAATATTTGAAAATCTGCCGTCCTCCTAGATTTTATTTATTTTAAGAGCCTAGCAGCAGGCAGTACCATCATTCCTTATATTTGGTGTAGCTACAACATTTAATAATCGGCAACAAATACATTTTAAGTACTTTTATTTTCAGACTGGAAGAAACAGCAAAAGCAGCATTACTCCGCGAAGATGGACCACTCAAAATGCGCTACTATGGAGATTCTAAAAGAGATACAACTATAAAGTATAAGAAAGGGGTTGCTGCGGCTAAATTCTTATCAAAGAAGGCTAACACTGCGCAGAAACCAAAACGATTTCTGACAACGATGCCAGATGGAAGCATGTGCTGCTAGTATCCTTTCAAAGTTACAAATATTAACATGAGATCCCTGGGGGGGGGGGTGAGCTACTCGCATACCTGACTTGACTGGATGTCCCTCTCAGCAGGATGTCCTTTTACGGTAAAAATTATGCGACAGGGTGCCCTTTTCTGATAAATAGCTTCAATTTAGACATTGTTAGGTAGATGTGTCTTCTGTGATTATCCGCACTGGGTAAGAAGATTTTTGTGACTAGAAATATTTCTCTTCGGTACCGATCCTGGTGTAAATAATGAGCGGCACCTTAGATGTTTATGTTCGAGCCTCAGCCCTTTATGGTTTAGCTTAGAATTCGTTATTTGGACAAAAGAAAAACAGATAACAGGATTGAGATTTTTTGATGAAGACTCTGAAACGGCCTATCCAAGGAACCCTTCGAATAAGAACCTTTTTACCTTAAATTTAGTCTTTCTTACCATCAAAATAAGAATCTATATCAGCCTCATTTCCAAAAGAGTAAGTTGTTATTGGAATCGATTGCATCTCGTAGTTTCGCTTTTAGCCTGAATTGATGACGCTAAAACTGCGACTCATTTCTCTACGCCTGTAGAAACGGATTCGTTCCATACTGAAACCCAACACAAGGTTCTAAAAAAGGTTTGATTAAATGGTGTTTGAGCTTCTATCACTGTTATGTACACTCAAACTGTATCAAGCTATCGTTCGACAGGGATTATTTTTTAGATTTTAACTACTGGGCCTAAATCACCTGCAAATTTTCATCGTGACCATTGGGTCTAAAATGCCCCACAAATCAGTTTTCTAGAACTGCTTCCTCATAAAACTAGGTATCATTGCTTCGGTAAAGATCATTCTTACCATAATCGCGAAGACCGCCTTCCTCTAAGCCACATTCTGACCAGCAAACTACGAGGTGACAGAAACTCATCGGCTACTGACATTTCCTGTCACTTTCACAAATCTAAGGAAGGAAGGTCCCCAGTGGAGGGATAGCAACAACAATAACGATTCAACTCAATGAGATGAGCGTAACTTGAGGGTCCTTATGGAGTGAGGCTATGTTCTTATATGCGGGTAAGTGGGTATTTACTGTATCGCAAGAGTAAAATGAATAGGTTGACATGACGTTTAATTCCTTTACACAAATTGATAGCTATCCTTCAGGAAGAATAGCTGTTATTACGTCAAAATGTACAGTGCCAGGTAGTGGTGGCTATTATACAATTGCGTATAGCGATGACGTAAATGCGAAGATGTTGGCGTGTTTTACACCAACTGGTAGAGGATGCTGCAACTATTCGGAGAAAATCATCAGGTACGGAAGGAAGTCCATAATTTATGCTATATAAACCCCTGGGAATGAGAATGCACTCTGTTTAAATGACAACTGTTCCCTGAATACCACACCAATAATGTATATTAACATGTTAAAGTGAATCGACATAGTTAAAAGCTGGCCCGGGCCAAGTCAAAAAATATAATCTATTGTACTCTACAACTAAGACGCGTCCTGTTTCATAGTGTGGCTAAAGACACAATGGATTTGTGGGCGTTTCTCTTGCCCATTTATAGCGGCTATGACGTATAGCCATGTCTGTTCCCTTTAATAATTAATCGACATTTTTAATGGCGTTAGAAATTTAGCTCGCTTAATTCGGCTATTCCTTTGCAAGGTTAAATAAGTTTTTTCTGGAGAAAGCCCTTCTAAACCTTAAAACTACATCATTCCGTTCGAAAAATAACTTATGCCAAAGAGGGCTATCGTGCTTAGAACCGAGATACCTAAGCCAATCTAGATTTTAATCTTGTGTCGACTGACTGCTTGATATATTTGTTACTCATTTATTTCATTGCTATTTCTTTGAGGTTTTTGAATACAACTAAAGAGGCAATTTTCAATGATGAGGTGAGTTTCCTTTGTTCCTTCCAGAAAATATAAATTCATAACTTCACAACAAAGTCAAACTACGTGAGCCAAGGATCGGTACAGTTTACATTCGTTTCAAAGTTGTTGCACTTCAAGAGCGTTTACGCTATTCCAAAAAAGGTTTTTCTAGAGATAGGCGGAAAATAGTGTTAACAATAGCCATGTATGCGGATGGCCGATTCCATACACTTTCGTTACGGATTCAAAGTTGTTCTGGTAGATTGTCCTTATCCTGCATCTCAGTTTCATAGTATATGTCTTGTCTCTTTAAGATCTGGAGATACAGCTAGAGTCTTTGCCCGTAGCTGTTGAATTGCTATGACAACCACCCACCACCCTTTACTAAGTTTGAAAACGAGACTTATTTATTTTAATTCTCTTGCTAATTCTCAGGAGTTTGCCTTGGCCAAAATTTTACATGGAAATGTCAGATCACATTTTTTCAGAATGAATATTTTCAAGTTTTATCAACGGGGTTTTTCAGAATTTTTAGGAGAAATGTTAGTTAAAATATATTTTCTATGCAACGTTTCTGAAATACTTCTTTCTGAAATATTTATTTCGATTCTTTAAAGAAATTTCTAAAAATTCAAAATGTGATGTTTTAATTTGTTTTTGTTGGTAGAATGGTATTCCAGTGCAGAAATGGAAATGGGCTTATGGGAAATTGTCGACTCCAGAACAATTTAAGGTATCAAAGAAATTTCAGCTGTTTCGCCATAATTCTACCTTTCAATGTTTTCAGAATTAGAGAATCCTCTCTTTCTAAAATCGAGGAAAAATTTTCAACAAAGAAAAACTTAAACCATCTTTTTCTTATATATATAATCAATTAAAAGTATAAAACACAAAAAATACAACTACTGTGCCAATCATGGCGGGAATAGACGCTAGGCCATCGAAGTTCCCACCACGAAAGTTACTTACAACTTGATATATTAAACCATCGTTAGGTCTATGCTGTTTGATGCAACATGAAGGAACTTCCTAGAAACCCGTAGCTCTGAATATCTACCATTTCGTATCAATCAAAAGCCTGTCATTCTTCTGGTTGATGATTTGAAAATTTTATGACGTCACATCCTAAAATGAGTTAAAGGATAAGATGCGCTATATTCCACAAAATATTCTAAATTTCTGAAAAATCCAACGGAAGAATTTTAGATAAGAACCCAATATGGTTAAAATCCCCACTTTCTTGTGCATCAATTTATGTATAGTTTACCTAGATTCCGTCAATAGTTCGGCCTTTAGGGAGCGAAAACCAAATTTCGTGTTACAAACGTTTACTGTAACCTTAATCGAAATATTCGTGACTTGTCGTTTCTTAGAGGCCGGTAAGCAATAGGGTATTTGAATAGGTTTACATACACCTTGCGAGAGGACATTTTGTCAACATCAACCAGTGCACTTGTTGGGAATGAATTTTTCTTCTTACTCCCTTAAGGCACCACATCATGTGCTTCTCGGTCTAAAATGTGTCTCGTAATTTTACGGTAGAAACGGTTTTAACTTTGCTCTTACTACATGCTGCATGTGACACGGGACATACTTACTTAAGTATCAATTAACTTCCTAATAGTTAATTGATACTTAAGTAAGTATGTCGGATAGCTAAATGCTTCCATTAATGTATCCAAACTGCATATCATTAGAAAGAAGAAAGATTGTACTTTCAGACCGTATGCATTACATCTACTCAAATCTTTAGCAACTTTTCAAGATTTTCAATCATAGTCGGATTGCGTTTTTTCTTAAGAACCCCGTAAAATAAGGTTGAAGTCATCGCTGTGAGGGGAACATATTAGGGAAAATCTTGCTCGTAGTTTTAGTACTTTTTCTAAGGTTTCTAGAACCAAATTTTCTTAGAAGATCCCTTGCAGAATCTGAGCGGAGTGATCAGTTTCAGCCAGGGAACATTCTAAATTTAATTGACATGTTCGCTATTCAATCAGATATTGCAAACAATAATTGATTATATACTCAGGGAATGATAGCCGCCCAAATGCTGGACCTCTTTTGACTCACCCTGTAGTATTTAGAAAGTAAAGTGAGTTGTAGAATATATTTCAGATTAGTATAGAAAAATTTTTATTATCAACATCTTTTTCTAAATTTTTCATTGATTACTTTACAGCTAAATAACAACATGAGCTTTCGATGTGTCAGTCAAAATACCATAGCACTATTGGTTCATATTGATGGAGAAGTAGCTAAGTTCAGTGTTGCACCAAATTTGGAAGCGTCTGAGCCTGACTTCGATAATCTTGTGAGTGTTCTTTTGGTTTCTTCTTTCACTTTTCATTTTTCTTCCTTCGCATTCTTATTTTTGCTGCAAGAGCCCCGTCAGTAGAGAGTACTGCTTTTCAGGAGGCCGTGTCAAACTTTACAATGTTGTAAAGAAAGCAAAGGAGAAAGTAATTGAAAACTGAACATATATTTACAATAAACAGCCATAGTTTAATTACAAAATGAGCAGAGTTGGGTTCAATAGGACAAATTGTTCCCAAGCCTAGTTTGAAAAACACAAAGAGAGGGTGATTATTTAATATTCAGATGCACTTATTGCCAACATTTGCACCCTGGAAACATAAAACTTTCTGCCCACTGCAATTTTTCATCCTTGAAACAAGGACATTTGCAGTGGTATGCGGCAAATCTATGTTTACATCACACGCTGAATATTCTTTAATGGGATAGAAAAGATCGCCAGGTGCAAGACCTGACTAGCTTTGTTGGTGATAGTGCTGTCTTGGCTTTTTCATATCAAGAACTGTAGCCCAATTTAGTTTCTTGATGCCACCATTTAAGATACTGACTTGCTTAAAAATGAAGCCGCTTGAGCACTTATCAAATTTGATTGTAAAGCTTTTTATGAAAATTTCATTGTGTGCAATTTTGTCAAAGATTAACGTAATGTTGCAGATCTTGCAAAGCCTTGAAATTTGCTTTGAATCTGGACTATTTGTAAACTTTAATTTAAAATGCTGTTTGTAGGAGGAGGGCTAGGCCGCTTTGCTGGGATCTTATCTTCAGGTCTAATCCTTTTAAAAAATCTTTTTTTCGTTTACATGCGTGGGGGCCCATCCCGCCTGGTCGACATGTTGAGAATCCGAATCCTCATCAAGGAGGGTTGGAAATTCCCCATGTTCACCCAATCAAGACGGCTAGCCATCCTTGTTGGGGTGGCAGAAACAATGGAATTAACGAATAATGATAGTATTAGAATGATTGGTCTGGACATTATGCCCTAGGAGGGCTTGCTCTCTTTGTAAATGCACCATAAATTCCAGCCCTCTTAGGGTGGCTATTACGTTCTTATACGAATGACACCTAGGAGGCGGGAAGCTTCCTGTGCTCGCTGGCTCATTCGTCAATGAGGAACGAAAGCTATCTCTTTTAAGATGTTTCTTTTTTCGCAGGGAACCTTGATAACAAACGAGACGTTCGCTTCTCGTACTGCAGTGGTATGTAGCTTCCTTTACCAGTTTTATTGTTTGCTAGCTGGCATGTATGTTTTTATGTATAAATGTGCCACGTCCTAACAATATTTACAAGTTTGATAATATAAACATAGATACAATGCAGTGTTGAAGGCTAAAAACATAAAGAAAAAGCACCCCTAATTGCAGTGGCAGCGATATCATTAATAGGTCAAGCTGACCTTATTTCCATAATGGTCCTCTTAGAGGTGCTAGTACAGTGAAAAACGTACGTAAGAAAAAAGCAAAATACAGAACTGTGATTGTTTTTACCGGGTGAGCAAAAGATCGTATCCACTAGTGCAAAATCATCTTTAAAAATGACTACATCGATTGAGAAAGTACCTGCTCCATATTCTGACTGAGACTTTTACCAAATTTTAGGTGTTTAGTAATTCGTAATGCACAATTTTCCTCTCATGGTATTCAAAGTCAATTTAAAAATTCGTGAATGAGAACCTTAATGTCTGAAAACTTTCAGGGTGACGTATGAAATTTCTGGCTTTAAAATGGGAACTTCGCTCAAGCTGATATTTTATGTTTGAAAACTGAGTTGATGTCTTTAAGCTGTTTCAAACTGTGTATGATGAAAGAGCATTTCTTGTCAGGGGAGAAAATGAAGCACTGGTCCCAAACAATTTGATTATGCTAGAATGAATCCATACTTTTTCTTAGAAATTATTGAACTAAAATGAATACAATTCCTTTGGAGCTATACTAAGTCTAAACCCTAAGTGCCTAAAGCCCTAATTTCTAACATCAATATCTACGTTATTGTAATCTATAAACCCTGACAACTTCAAGGCGTAATGTCTTAAGCAGTGGGGACTCTGTGTAAGGAGTCAGAAATGGCAGCAATTGTTGACCTGGTAGCCAATGTGAAACAGATTCTAGTATCTATCAGTATCGCATCGGTATCGTATCGGTGTCGTATCGGTATCGTATCGGTATCGTATCGGTATCGTATCGGTATCGGTGTCGTATCGTATCGTATCGTATCGTATCGTATCGTATCGTATCATATCGTACGTGTACCATTTTGTAGCTGTTTGTTTAGTTGTCTGTTTAGTTCTATATTTCTCAGTGTTGGCCATTGGGTAGACATTGCCGTTTGCTCCTCATGTTATCTTCCTTGCAGTGTTGCAGAGTAGTTGGAGTATAGTAGAATGTGGCATATATTGAAAACTTTAATATTGATATGTTTATGCATAAGAAAAGCCCTGATTCTCATTTCTTGCAGATTATTTAGCAAAGTCAATGATGTAATGTAATTTTCATTTCCCAGCTTATTTACAATTCGTTCCAGGATAATGGCTTTTAAAAGGGTGAAAAGATGCAAATCGGGTGATATCTAGCTTCAACAGAAGTTTCCTTGAAGCTCTACAAAGCCCCATATCGCCAGAATTATTCATTCCTGAAACCCCAGTGGGGAGCTTAAAGGAGAGGGGTGCTTATTAAAGAGGGGCTTTGTCCACAAAGTCAAAGGACAAGGATATAAATGATAACATTTTGCTCATTTTACTCTACATTTTGAAGAAATGAGAACTTGTTCAGCAATGTAAATGGAAAATCGTTGGTTGCCAACAGCGTGTGATATAACTAATGAGGAACCTAAACAGAGAAGGGGGACTTATTTTAAACTCTGGCTTAGACAGGAGGGCAAAATCGGGCTTTTACTGTAAGCTTGTTTTAAAACCTAACTGGAAGCTGCATCGGATTTGTCCTTTATGTTGTTCATATCATAAAGCAATTAATTACTCAAATGTTCCTACTACTTAGTTCTGTCGAGAACCACCGAAGAAATTGGTAGTTAAAGAAAGTGACAGAAGAACAACGCGACAGAAGAAGGATTTATCGAAGGTAATGAGTACATTTCTAGACATTGTGCATTATCAGCATTAGACTACCGAGTGTGCCGAAAAAGTAAACAGGTTTAGTTGGAGCTAGCGTCATAAATCTACTATTAACCAATGGCTAATTGCGTTGAAAACATTATTCAAATGTTGTTTTGAAATTTCATACCTTGTTTGTTGATACTGGCATTTTGAGAATGAATTCATGAATGTTTGGATGACGAAGTCGCAAGGGCATGAATGAATTTGTTTCGGCCTTCTAAAATCTTTACAAATTATGAAATCAGGCGCATTCTTGCTGGTTTATCTTTATACGTATCTGAAACAATTAAATCTGTACGAGCGAGAATGGCCAATTGGAAGCACGCTTGACTACCAATTTGAAGATTGGTGGTTCGGCCCCCCTCACCCCCGTGCTGAACATGCTAGGCAGTGTGAAGAGAGTCGCTAACTCTTTGTACAGGCATTGCCAATGTACGCGAGCGTGCGAGCGCTGCTCGCAGGCACTTTTCTAAATCCATCGAATATCTGCAAGCACTCTTCAAAAAAGATGTCATCTAGATTTTTTAACGATTTATTCCTAGGAATTGGGAAACAACTATCATAAAGTTAGTTCTATCAAATGTGTTTGGTTATTGGAATAAAACGATTTGAAAGGTCAAGAATAACGACAGCATAATTGATTTGGACGCCAATTTAATCTTTCAAGATCTCACATAGAGAAAAATTTCCTTATATGACAGGTCTTGAAGAACATTTATTCATTGATAATTTTAGAAAGATTGCTTTGAGCTTGAACAAAGTGAAGATACGAGACTATGAGCTGCGTGTACAATTCGAAGAGTTGTTGAGACATCTCAAGAAGCATTTATTGCATACGTGCACTATCTAACTTTTAGGACCAAAATGCCCTCACTTTATCAAAGTTTGCTTCATTTGAAGCACAGAAAGAATCTAAATTCTAAGTCACATACGTTGAAAAACTTGCATGCACATTTTTGGGGAAATTTCGCGCTCACGGGCGCCAGGAAATTTGGAAATTTTGGCTTGTCTCTGTAATTCCGGACTAACGGAATCACGAGGTGTGGTCACATATCGAGAAATAGGACCAGGACGCTGCTTCAATGAGTTAAGCTTCTCAATGTTCTAGAACTACCTTTGAATGTCAGGTAGAAATATAGACCAACAAATTTGAAGAGAGTCAAATGCAAAAAACGAGTGCGAATGGTGTTTGGTTAAGAAAGAGCCATGATTTTGTTGTTGTTTTGTTTTTCAATTTGTCTTGAGTGGGCTCATCAGGATGTCTAGCTACTGAAAGATAATTTATGTCCACTGTGCATGCCGCATCCTGGCATGGGATCTCTAGTTTAACGTCCCTTCCGAAGGAGGACGAGGTGAGCTGTGAGGTCAGGCCTCCGAGATCACCCATCCGGAGCTTGACCTCACTCGACCGAGCTTAACTTCATTTATCTTACGAAAACTGTTTGTTTAAGCCACTCGGCCACTCACCCCGTGCGGAGATATCTCGAAACTGATAAGTATCAGTTGTTTTTTTTACAGAATAACAGCCAAATGGTGTTGAATGAAGAGTCACAAGCAGAGAGGCTAAAGGATCTTGATGAAAAGTTCCCGGAAAGAAAAGAGATGGACCTTGATGCGCCATATCTGCTTGAATTGCACAAACTACAAAGGAGAGTTAAGTACGTGCTTTTTGAAAAATCGTCATCAACCATGCTCCTTTGTGCGCAGAAAGAGATGTTAGACAACAGGAATGTAATGCAGTAGCGACTTGTAGATAAAACGAAAGTCTTCACCCACTGTGCTGTTAAATATTAGGATGGGAAGCATAAGTTCCAAATGTTTAAAATCCTATGGGCTATTTCTTTAAGATGAATGGTTTCAAAGAAACTCTCGCCATTTCTCTATAATTCTGATGTCCGATTATTCTGAAATCTTCAATGTAATCGTAATTGGAGTGTTTCTGTTCTATTTCAAGGATTCAGTAAAAATTGTCAAAACCTAAAACCTTCGTAATTTCTAAAGTTTTTGACAAAACGTGAAATGATTTTCAAGAAAGCGTTAGTTTGCGAAAACGATAGTTTATGGATTCTACAACAACGTATCAAACAAAAACCTTTCGCTGTTCTGGTTTACAATGTAGAAATTTTATGACGTCACGTCCTCGAAAGAGTGCAGCTGTAATTTTGAGAAATATTCAATATTTCTGAACATCCAATGGTAGAATCATGGATATAGGGAGCTATAATTTCATTCAAGCGACTCACGTAAAAGAAATAAATGGTAAAATTTTATGTCCACATTTAGAGCTCATGCTCGGGAGGGCGCTAACTGGGAGTCTCATGCGTAGATGCGGCATGCATATAGGCCTAAGTTAGCTTTGAATACCTAGAACTCTTTCCTATACACATACTAACCGATTTTTGTCGTATAGGAAAATATATAGCCCGAGGTCTGATTAGTACATACCGAGCTTGCGAGGTCTGGGCATTAAGACAAAGGGCTTTATATTTTCCTGTACAACTGCAAAACCGGTTGTCATGAGCTTTATTACCTGATAGCTTCTAATCTTGACTTGCATCGTTTAATCAAACACAGTCTGTTACAGTCATGTTGTTTAACTTTACCATGAATCTCACTGGCCTAAAGCAGTTGCTTTGCCGACAAAAACACGTCCTAGTATTGTATTATTATAAAAGGATACGGGAAACCCGCGAGAAATTTGCAATTAACCAATAGGAGTGGTGGGATTCCGCATTGCCTCGTTTTTGAAACTTCAGTCGGTAATAATTGGCTATAAACACTTTGTTGTGTTAGGAACATTGTATTCGATTGGATGGAGCATTATCGAAGAGCTGTCGGCATTTCGAGGCCAGAAGAAGTGTCCATGCTAGCAAAAAGAAGACAAAGATTGAACTCTGCAATCTCGCTTCCTGGTGCGATGCCGTCTTTTGAAAAGAAACCATCAGTTGTTGCGGTGCGTGCACCTTCTGCACCTCCTATACCTGCATCATTGAGAAGTAAACTTGCGTTAACAAGGACGAGACATGTTGAAAATAAGTAAGTATCAAAATTTGATAGGGATCAGCGTTGATACGTAAAACTTTTATTCCGTCTCTGTAGAAACCCGCCTAAAAGAACCTGATTTTAAGGGAACATCGAGGCTGGAATTCAGTAATTAGAACTCTTTAAATAAAAACTGAAAAGAGGATTTTCTGAAAGTTCCAATATTAGCCAGCAAAATGACACTTTAATGAGAACTGCGAAATCTTTCAAAAACAAGAAACTGGATACAAAGAAATGCATTGAGAAACTATTCAAGTGATAGAGCGAATGCACTGGCATCTTTATTTTTTGTATAATGCAAAACACCTTAAGAACCTTAAAAACCCTGTATGTATGTGTATTTATTGCCATAAATCAAAATCAAAAATGCCATAAAATTTATTGAAATATAAACGGAAGGCTAATTACATGTTGTGTACAAAAATAATATGAGGGAAAAAACTAAGATCTGATATGAAAATCTACCATGAAAACAATCCAGTTTGAAATGGTAGGGATAGTACCAAAAGGTCAGTTTGACCTTATTTCCATAATGGTCCCCCAGAGGTGTAATTGAAAGAAAAATTTCCTTGAAAGGAGAGTGTAAAACATGTATATTCTATATCAACGTAGAGCGTAATGGCGGAATCTTGTTTTATTTGCAATTTAGAGATTAAGTAATATTCATAAGGGTTGTTTTCATGATTTTGGAGCTCTAAAAAGCTAAAAACTTTATCCTTGATTTCGGAGCCCTTAAAACCTAACACTTAAAACCCTAAAAACCAAAGGCTGGAAAAATCAACATTGCTCAAATGAAAAAAATATCTGAAGAAAAGATAACCTGAAGGCGATCGGAAGCAAAACTTTTCATTGATGCAAATAAATAGCTCGATCGAATGATGCAGACTGTCGTTAAAACTCTTTTATACCCTTGTTTCGTTCAATTCATTCAGCAGTTTGTATGAGTGGCTGATGATATCAATTATTTTCAAAAAGTCAAGAAAGTGTACAAAGTGGACCTTGTTTCCAAGTTGAATTCAACTCAAGGACCTTTTCTTCAACTGAAATCCCTTGTTTAAAGGAATTCAGTCCATACAAATTGTTGAGCGTTCATGCTGTCCTGAAATTTGCTGACAAACCGCTGACGCCCCTTTGTTGTCGCACAATAGTGCTAAAGTCATTAGTAGTGGAGACCAAAGACTTCTTAATTCTTGCATTTTCCTCAGGAATTTCTTTGGTTTAATTTCAATACGCGTAGAGATTAAATGACAGCTTTTGCTTCAAAATTGAAAAGAAGCTGATATTGGTCATGAGAGCGCTATTTACATGGACTCAATGCCTTTAAATGTCATATCAGTTTATGAGACAGCGTTTATTACATATGTTCTGCTCAGTTCTTCTACAACTGTTAAGTTACAACGATCAGATACAGCTTTATTTCCATATCGAATCCTAATGATTTGCAAACAAAATGACTGCATCAGCTGATACACCGAATCGAATTGATGACTTGAAAACGAAATAAGATATCAAAGAATTCTAAACTGGATTCCGTGTGATTTTGTGCAAAGTTTTATAACAGATCCAAATTTCTTGTTCACAATGCTTTTAATCGGAACATCCAGTCCTGATCTTTGGTTGAGATTAGATGAATTCTGTGCACATGTAACCCATGAGAGCTTTGATCGATAAGCTGCAAATAGGAGAATTGTTCTCAAGATTTTAGAACATATCCTAAACCTTTCGTTCGACATTCTTCGTCCGAAACTGTCCGTTGAAGATATTTCGCAATTAATGCAGTAAATTTAAATTTCTTTTTCAGTATACTTATGGAGTATGCCTTGGAAGATAAGCGCCCTTCCAGTGCATCTGCAATAATGCAAGAAGATACAGTTGATTACGAAGAAACACAAATTGAAGTCCCACAGCTACTGGAAACTATAGAAAATGGATTGAAGTATTTATGTGTTTATTTAATTTCAGAATTACTTCTTATTTACAGCCCCCTTCAAATTAAATGCCACGCGAGATTTGCGATAACGTGAGATTAAGTATTCAAAAACTCGTCAATTACTTTATTTGCGGGTCTTTTCAGGTGATATCTAAGCTGCAACGGATTTTCACACTTTTCCTGGAGGATGATGTGTAGACTTACCACTATAACCCTCTGTTTTATCACACAATTATTACATACAACACAACGATTTTCACACCCTTTTTAAGGATTCTTTGTGGAAAACCTATCGAGCTTTTTTATATTCATTGAAAATATTACAACAAATCTTACACTCTACTATACAGTTCTAATTACTATAGACTACTACAAGGACGATACCATGGGGAGCGAAAGACAATGACTACCCCATGACCATTATTAAAAGACACGCAATGATAACCTATATACAACAAACACTACGGACAATTTATCGAGCTTGACATGAGTCAAGTTAAATTTTACTGTAATCGTATAACTGCGAAGATAGAATTACCATCAACCAAGTTTCAGAACTAAAACGAAAAGAATCCAACTTCGAGATAAAACCTTCGACAACCTTTTCATTACAATTTAATAAGCTACCCATTTCTGGTGGATCTTTACATTTTTAGACCCATTTTAAGGAGTTTTCGAGGCTCAAAAGCTCATCCTTATGGGCGGCATGTACCTGTTGCTCCATAGGTGCTTTTAGCACAGGGGGGTGTTCTCTCCCGATCAGTTTACCTATTGAGGGAGCTCCTCCTTAAGAAATTCCTTACTTTCAAATTCCCTTTAAATTAGTTAAAGACCCTGTCCCCATGATCCTTTCTGGTCTGACAATGAATTTCACGCTGTATGAAAAAGATTATGGCCTAGTAATCCCAAGGCTTTATTGTCGTTTAAACCTTCATTTGAGCATTATGAAATCATCGCTTTGAACTCAAACAAAAGACCTTCCCAAAAGTAATTGAAGGATTAGGGAAGCTTTTTCCTTAAAGCTATTTATTTCCCCATATTCTGTGGTCAAAGTGCGTTGTTTACAGTAACTGATGTTTTGCTGGTTTGTGCGCATATACAAAGGATCATGGGAAGCACAGGGTCTTTAAGCTCTCTTTGTATACTATCATATAATTTTGTCGTTTTTAATGTTGTTTTGTTCTTGTGTTTAGCTATCTCTGTAAACCATTACTTTATTTTGTTGTTATTGTTTTTTTTGTAGTTGTTGTGATTAGGGATTTGTATTGTAGGAATTTTAAAAAATGAAACTTGAACTTAAACTTGAATTACTCCATACGGTTTGCCACCTTTTGTTTTACATCTGTTTCGATACATTTGTAAAGGTTTTAAATTTGTGATATTTTTCAACCTGTAGGCAATTAGCAATCCCAAGTCCGAGACTACGAACACCACGACCACTGCTTTTACCAAAGGAAGGCTGTCCCATGTATCCTTTTTACTACTAGAGATATTAATCCTTTCTCAACTTGTTGTTGGTGATGCGAACAGGTCAAGTTATAAGCCACAAGGAATCTCCCAAAAGGTTTCAGATCGCTTACGCAGTGAGGATTTATTTCATTCACGTGATGTGCAAATTAGCTCGACTGTTGAGATCAAGAGAGGGGTAGCAAAGATGCATATGAAATCGTTAGTCTTAACGTTTATTCGCTCACAGCCAAGCTAGAATAAAGCTACTTCAAAAATTTGCTCAGGTCAGTACTTCTTCTCTTCAACGACTTATTAAGTATCATCGGCAGTTTTGTTCTACTTTTCGGTCGTCTCTTTTTTAAGCAGCATGCGAGATAATAGGTAAGTTTTCACCCGGACAGCAACATCAAAAGATATGGAAACTTCCTTGACTTTTGTGTAGTGCTCTTCGTTTAGAAATGCTTGGAGACAAAAATCCACAATGCAGGTGAGTCTACACTTAATAGTCCTTAATGCTGCTGTCTAATGTAGCTCACCTGAATCTCTTTGTGGAAATGAGACCAAAATTGACACTAAGGTATACAAGTCCCAACGTGCCAAACAAAACGATTTTGTCTTACAGCAATTAGAAGTAAATGGTGAATTTCCGAGACAACCATGCGCGTTGATTTTTTGACGATAACTGGGATTAACTAGGAAAGAAGCGAAGATCCTTTCCTTTGTTTTAGGAGAGGTCTAGTGATCGTCGTGTCAACTGTACAGCAGTAGATTTTTCGATGCTAGAGGATATGGCAAGGTATTACCGTACATGTGTCCAAGCAGTAAGCCTTTTTATGAGAGATTATTGGTTTTGCTAGAAATTTAGCATTTACTGCACTTCCTTCGAAACAGTCACATTTCTTAGATAATAACGTGTTGGTATGAAGTTAAAATTGTAGATCTAAAGCGTAAAATTTTTTTAAAACTTTCTTTCAGATGTGATAAGAGACGAATGCCGTTCATTGCGGATCTTGAATACGATGCTTTCATTGGGGACAGTGTTCCAAAGACACAACTCATTGTTGTCAGCATAGTGTCATCGAGGTACAGTAATGCATTGTATTTGTCCGCTTTGACATCTTATGTAATCCTCAAGATTACTCTCCTCCAGTACAGTCTGCGCCTCAGCTACACAAGGCCTGTCCAAGGTCATGTGTGGTTTCCAGGAGCAAGGAACCAAATCTCATTGTTGGAAAGAGATCTCTATTGTTCTCTTGTAGTTCAATTGATTGATAAATCTTCAAGGAAATCTCATAATCATTCTCGTTGAATTAGATTCTATTAGATGGCTCATAAGAAAGGAAAGCAAAACACAATGAGCACAGGGCAATGAGCTTTCTTTGGCAAAGTTTGTTATCCACACGCCAGTTAAGGCAAAACTATGTCTTTGCTGATATCAGCAGACTCGCTTTCTTTGCTGATGCGTGGTCTCTACTCGAGGAGGAACCGCACTTCTCTTCAGGGAATCAGTAGAGTCTGCACGAAGGCTACAATATTACAGATTCAAAGGGAAGTACTAAAGCTGCAATTTTTAATCTTTTTGAGCAAAATTATATATCTATGAAGAAAATCGTGGTTTGCTCATGGTAAAAGATGTGTATTAATGGCAGAAATAGTTTAAGGTTTTTTTGGCGCAGTATTGTAATCTTCTGACTTTGCAGCCAGAACGGGCAGGTGGACATTACTCGATAACATGTAGAGCCCCCATTACTTGCGCATCACGAAAACGGGTCACAGACTTGATCATTGCTTGGCATTTCTGCTACCTTGCCTTCACCTTCACATCTGGTGGTCCAAAATCATGCCCCGTTTATGCCGTTGCAGTGTAGCTTTGATTATCTCGTCATGTTTTATACAGATGCACGGGAGAGTCTGTTATATAACTCAGACCCTGTTACACTGTAATGGTACAGCTTTGGATCCGAAACAAAAGAGAAACGGATCAGGTTTTTGTCAAAATCATTCCAGCTTATCCGTAAAAATTTTATTCTTTGTTTCTGTCTGTAGGCAAAATTTGTTTGGAGCATTTAAAAGGTACTAGATCTTTCAAAAAGTAGTTGTAAGATTAAATGAGGCATTTCTCCCAACTGAATGGCTTCAAAGAAACTTTAGCCAGTTTGCTATATTTTTGCCGTTGGACTTTTATGAAATATTCAGTATTTTGAGAATAAGAATGCTTTCCCCTTTTTTCGAGAATTCAAAAAAATTTTCCAACACAATTGCAACAGTCGCAATTTCTAAAATTTTTGGCCCAACATGAAATAATTTCCAAGAAAACCACGGGTCATGAATATCTGCAGCACGGTAAAAAGCAAAAGTTTGTTAGTTACTTTTGTGGTTTTTGATCTAGAAATTTCATGTCGTCACATCCTCAATGCGCTTTGATTTCACAAAAAAAATTAAAATTTCGGAAAATTCAAGCGGTAGGATTATGGATAGGTAGCCGAAGTTACTTTTAAGCCATTCAATTATAAGGAATGAGTCATAGCATGTTACATACACTTTTTTCCCCGAATCGAAGAGTTAGGCTATAATTGTTGGTTTGAATTCAATTAGACTGTCTGTCATGTTCTATTTTAGATTTCCCCGAAATCTCTGTGACGAAATGTTGGACGAACTGTATTACGACAAGAACAAGGCACAAAACCTACCTTGCGTTCAAGTATGTATTAAGACCCTGCTGCGCAGTAGTTTTCAAAGAAAATCGTACATGTACTGTGACTTGAATTTTGCTTGATGTGAAAGATTTCCCTGAAATCTCTGTGACAAAATGTTGGACGACCTGTATTACGACAAGAAAGAGGCACAGAACCTATTTCTTTATTCATTGTATTAAAGTTCCGAATTTCGGCGATATCTTCAACTTCTGCATGAACAAATAATGTAATAGCAATATATTTGTGAATCAGTACATATTTTGCCAGTTGATTTTTCCACGACAATATGATTTAATCAGTATTCCATTTAAATTGTAGTCCCGTTACGATCCATATCGACTCCTCCGTTACGATCTTGCGACTGCAAGTGAAACTCATGAAGCTCCGTTGTTACTACGAAGGCACAATGTTGCGCCAGGAATGTTTCTAGTAAGTGTGATATTTTGTCACTTCTAGGGTCTACTGGGGGTAGAATTGGGCAAGTTTGGATAAAATGGATAGGGTAAAATCTTTGCATAAACTTTGCTAAAATCTTTGTTTAGAGTTTCCTCTGGCTACAACCACTAAGACTACTTTCATTTACATAGTGAGTGTTGATTTATCAGGTCAGGAAGTATCGTTTTCCAACAATCAACTACCCACCTTACGCCAGCCTGACCCATGTTACCCTCGCGAACCCTACAGAGCTAAATCTAGACAGCAAATGAGTTTTTAGAAACACCCTATCCTTGTGCCCACACTTAAAGATTGTTGTCCAAGTTCACTTTTGGAAAAAGCTAATAGTTTGTCAAAAATCGACGATACAAAGTCAATGATACTGCTGTATGTAGAATTTCCACGTGGTCATTGCCAAAGTCTCTTACGATGTTTGAAAGTAGACTTATGACGATGAGTCTCTTGCTTCCCTGTGCTCTTTGACTTGATGATGGCACTTCAGTCGACAGAGGCTCATGATATTACCCTGAAAAACATGGCCCTATTTAGGCCCAAACTTCGCAATTCCTATAGTACCAATCAGATTGCGAGATTTGTGTATTACTATTGTTAAGGTGTATATGTGATAGAATGTTCGATTCGCTTGAAGAATTGATAACATTCCCACGAGATTGAGATTCCAAGCCGTGATTCTATCATAATTCCATTAATGATAAAAGAAGATAGGGTCAAGTTTTTCGATGTTTCATTATGAGTCCCTCTTGAGCAAGGTTTACCGCAGGGATACAAGGGACTCATCGTCATAAGTCTAGTTTGGAAGAGCTATGAGAAGTAGACGTTGCTTTGTATCTCCATTTTATCTGCAGTATCGCTTTGTAACATTGCGTAGGCTATTGTAAATTTTATGCAAATGAGCAAATGATCACTTCCCCTTGGCAATCTTAAGCCGGATCTCCACTAGGTGGAAAAATGTCGAGCCGCGGAAAGTAGAACATAGTCCTGCTATTCGCGGCTCGACATTTTTCCGCGGCGACAATTCGATTAGCCAATTAGATTGCCGGAAATTTTTTCCGCCTCGACATTTTTCTACCTAATGGAGATCCGGCATTAGAGCTGCTTGAAAAACAGAATTTAGCAGACCATGCCTGCATGCCTTGTGTAAATAGTATGATGTAACACATTTCTATACCTTTTCTTTGTAGATGTATGTTAGCGGCCGACTGTTATTTGCAGATTATATTTTCAATGGATACGGTAATGCAAAGCGAGACTTTCTCAAGCAGGTAAAGTACAAGAAGTTTACGACCACGTTTTCAACTGTAAACATTCATACCCTGTGTATCAGAGGCTAAGGGGTTCATAAAATTCTTGATGTTGTCTTGACTCTACCGATACACTTTTGATGCGTTTTCAAGTTATAAATATTCTAGAGCGTTTACATCGCTCCAAAATAAAATCTTGCTATGGATCTGTCTGTTATTGTGCCATATCATTTGATAACATAGGTATTTAGGCCTCTGCAACTTTCCTTATCTTTTGTGGCTGACAGCAAAGCGTACTTGGTCATCTGCGTCTTTTTCCTTGCTGGCACTTGCTTTGCTACCCAACTACTTAAACTTTCCATAAAAGTACTTCGTTGTCGCCCTTCTCTCTTTCCCTCTGTTTTTCCAGTAACAAAGAGATTTCCTAACTTCTCTTTTCTCATGATGTGTCTTGAAAATTCAAGCTGTATCTTCGTTATTCTCTTCATAGGCGCTCTTTCTTTCTGACCCTGTTTAGAACTTCTTCATTCGTAACTTTCTTTGTCCATGACAGTCTTAGCATTCTCCTGTAGCACCACATCTCCATAGGTTCTAGCTTCTTTTCCACCTCCGAAGATATTTTCCAGGACTCGTTTCCTAGAGTCGACATAACATAGCATTCCAATACTCAACATTTTATGTCTAAGGTTAACTCGCGGTCTTTTACAATTTTTCTGAGGTTTTCAAACGTACTCTTTGCGATTCCTCTTCTTCTCCTTGTCTCTACATCATATTTTCCATCTGCTGTTTTTATACTTCCTAGATATTTGAAACTTTCTACTCGTTTGATAATGTTATTCCAATCTGTAAATTGCATTTCGGAATGATACATTCCTTACTAAAAACCTGACTGCGTTTTTTTTTTGCAGTAGGTTGTTAACCCTATGAATAGGAGGAACTAAAGTGTTACGGTTTAGGTGGTACAATGTAAGGGAGGCTGATCCGATACACCTTTGTTGCGGATCCAAAGGTGCATCGGAACGGTGTAAACATGGTTTCATTCTGTAGATAGGAACAAGGTGTCAGGGATAGGCGGAAACAGTACAAATACCTAAAAGCTATATTATGAGAACAATTTCTAACATGGAATTGCACGCTGGTAAGGTATATTCGCTTCCCTAAGCTGCAGGGGTGGAAAAACAATTTTATTTCTAGGACCGAAAATATTTTCTAAAAATTTATCCCAGAACCAGGTGCTTCAAAAGGGTATCCTCTCTTTGGTAGGCCATTGAGGTTGGCAAATTTTGTTGACTTTTGGACCGATTGCTTCCTGAATTGTAAATAAGGTCTTGAATATTTCTTGTTCCGAAAACTACCTAAAACAACATCCGTCAAACCTTTTGAAGACGTTGGTTGAAACAAAAAGAAAATTTAGGATTTTGATGTCACATTAACTTGTCAAATGCTCTTTTTCCCTGCCGTTTTTCTTCATCCCTTTTCCCTAGAAAACTGAAAAATTTCTTGGACCATTAGTGCTATTATGATCCGCTTTTTTGTCCAACCATGCTAAGTAGTCCTTCGTTTCTTGCATTTTAATTACAAATAATTTCATTTCTCTGCTTTCGTTCGAAGGTGATGAAAACGCGCAAAGATTCAATGAGAGGTGTTGATCTAGCACAAGATTTCAGATTCACAACTCGACCATCAAGCCGTGGGCCCAGGACAGCATGGGGTGGTGAAGTCCAAATGCCTGTATCGATACAATTCATTTCAAATACACCTAAATGGAACTTGGATGAAATGAATAAAATCGATGAGCTACCAGCCTTGTCTCCTACGCCATCAGAATCGGAGCTCTCATTCGGAAGCAAATATAGGTAAATAGCATGTAACAATGAATTTAATTTGCTATTGATATACAGTATCTAATTTGATTTCATTTGATTTTATCTTATTTATACAGGGTTTAGTTATACAGTTAAATACATACTGATTTCCCAACTGCCCTGTTAAAATAGATACAATAAACTTAAGATTTCTAGTCATGAATAACAATTTACATGCAAGAATAAAGGTGAAAGGGAAAACAACTATGTATTAAGGAATTAAGCAAACAGATTACTTGTTGTTTTATAAGCAGCTTTGTTTTCATAATCAGATTCAAAGTGGTTGCTGTCTTGACTTCAGCGCTAAGGTTGTCGATAATTGTGCCTCTTTGTAAGCAAAGCACCGCTGACAACTGGAAATTTTAAGGCAAGTCAGCTTGAGGTCTGTATAAGTATTACGAAACTCTCTGACACTAATATCTGACAACCTATCGAACAGAGCTGTAAGGTAACTGGGAGCTTCCTTGTTAATGGACCTGTACACCATCCTAGCGGTTTCCGTTTCAATAAGTTCTTTGACTGCTAGCCATCCCAGTTCCTTCAGGAGTGATTGCGAAGATGCATCGTAAGGACCATATATTCAAGGGATAACTCAGAAGACGCACTGTTTAGTCTGTTCCTTATCCTTTAACTATGAATTGTACATTTATCATAACACAGCAAAAAATACCAAAATTTCCCCATAGTTCTTGGATGGAAATTTAAGGGAAACGAAAATTTCCATTTCCTCTTTGGGAAATTATGGGAAATGAGTCCGTTTCTCCAAAATTTCCCCAACAAAAATGTGGTGAAACTTCATCATTTTTTTGCAGTGTAAATGTAGAACTTCTTGTAAATAGTTCTCCTTAAAATGGCAGTCTGCAAGTCAATTTTAACTGTAAATTTACCCTGCTTAGCGAATTTGAAATCAAATGAAATCAAGTAACATTTAGAAAGCGGTCCTTTGATATTTCGTGATGCAAATCTGGAATCTGGTATATGCATTGTCGACGACATTGCGCTTCTATTTCATCTTTTTGAAAACTTGGCTGCAACTTTCGATCGCTTCTGACCATGTCCGACTTTCGCTTATCCAACTTACACGTATAAATGGGAAATTTTAACGGCGCACTTGGATGGGCAACTTACAAAATCCGAAGGTATATGTTTCGAAAAAACGTAGCTCAGTTTGGTGCAGGCACCCGATGGAAAGCTATGGTGGAAGCGATGATCAAGATGGCCGCTAACAAGACGCAACACAGACAAAAAGGCAAGCAGCCCCAAACAGCCATCCTACAATTTTATCTAAATCTTCCGCCCGCCAATTTAGTCACATTACAAGCGTTTTGAGCACTGCTTATAGCTTTGGCTACATGTCTAGGCCCATTACGAACGTAAGCAGAAAAGGCGGGAAAACACATTGATATTTCATGACATGAGCCATATGTCCACCTTTAAGTATATATGCCGACGAGACTTGCAACATCGCCTCACTTTCAAAATATCGAGGTGACATGAACTTGAGTTATGTCAGGTCAACTGGTTAGTCTCGTTACTAAGTTCAAAGTTTCGGGCCACCATCGATAAATTGGAGACAAAACTTGTTGTTTAATGTATTTGTACTTCCCGTAATACTTGATGCAGTTGCAGCCGAGTTGCAGCTTACTTTTCTGACCTATTCTTGTCCTACCGTCCGTCCCAAAGAACGTTTTTTCCGTTCAAATCACGAAACTATAATGCCTTCTATAAAATTTCTTTTCGATCTATTTTTCAATGCCTAGCCATCTTTAAAATGACGAGATGTTGGTTCCCACTATCTTATAAGGGTATAAATTACCATAAAACTTGATTTTGAGTCATACTTTTCAAGCAACGCTGTGAAGCTTGCCTGAGAGCAGACAAAAATTAGAGAGATTTCTTCCTGTTTCTCTCTAATAGATATGGTGTTTTTCTTTTCAGCTAGAAGCTTAAAAAACACCATTTAATCCACCCGTTAATCATCTGTTCTTTTAGCAATATGATTGAAAAGCAAATCTCGTAAACAAGGGCCAATCTTGGTTATTTCTGAACCGATCTATACCCATTCTAAATCATTTCTGGAAGAATAAACTAAGTCCATGAATACTTAGGCCAAGACTATCTTGCATATTGGCATGCGCCCAAATTCTTGTCTTTTTTCGAACTTTTTATCTTCTTTTGGGACATTCAGTAGATTAGAATAGACAAAATGAAATAATCTGCTTGTTGGAAATGCTGTACTCTGAAAGTGTTGTTTCCTTTTCTATAGGCGAAGAAATTCATCTAACACAGCATTGAAGTCATATGGTCTCCTGTCAAGCATGCAGTGCTTATAAGCCGACAATTAATTCATGAAAAATGCTAGTAAGTTATCGGATGGACCAGAAAGCTTCAGTTCGAGGCTGTTCGAAGTCTGCTGCATTGATGGTGATGGTAATCAAAGCCCCCCAAAACGAATTTACTTCCATATGGCTATTGAGATAAAGGCCCCGTCCACACGTATCCGAATCTTTTTGAAGACGCATCTTTTTTTATCCGTATAAAAAAATTTCCGCGTCCACACGAGGAGCGTTTTCGAAAATATCCCCGTCCACACGAAGACGCAGCTACTTTCAAACTCCGCTGTTCGAGCTTCGATAAAAGGAAACAGACAAGCAAAATGCCCTCGTGTGATCCCCAAAGATCCGTGCGCATGCTCTGGTACGTCGCAAATCGATGCTTTGACGTCAGCGTTTTCGAAAAGCTCCGTTTTCACCCGTCCACACGACAACATGAAAACGGCGTTTTCAAAAAGATCCACTCTGGAGAGCGTTTTCGAAAAGATTCGTTTTCGGTGACCGAAAACGCCGTCTCCGTGTGGACGCTAACCCAAAGCGGATAAAAAAGATGCGTTTTCAAAAATATCCGGATACGTGTGGACGGGGCCAAAGTCATTTGCCATATTGGTCAGAGATATGAATATGTTGAGAACTTACTTGGTTACTGAACGATTGCGAGGTCAATGCTGGAGAACAATGGGATACAAGATCCTAAGTATAAGCTATGAAAGCGAAATAAACTGCACTTAGAACAGCGTATGGTACTTTCATGACGTGTCGAGCTAAGCCCAATATCAAGTTGATTCGTTAACGGCCTTAGCTCGAAACATCGTGAAATTATCATACTCCGCTCCAGGTGCGATAGACCTTTCAGCTATTCTAAAAATGAGTCTGGATCGATCGATATTTTTATTCATTTCTATACGCAAGGTTCTATTGAGGGGCGTTAGAACTTCTAGCACAATTGTTCACTACGAAAGTTTCAATTCAATTTTTTAATTTTTAATTCTTTAAACACGGTAGCCCCATCAGTTGATCAGCAACTGCTTTTCAAGGGGCCGTGGCAAAAATCTAAAAATTAAAACAAGAGACAAATAACATTGATAAGAAAAAGAAAAGAACGCGTGAGTCAATTTTTTAATCTTTCTTTGAAGGTGGCAAGGGAGGGTGCTTGTTTAAGATCAAGTTCGAGTTGATTCCAGAGTTTAGGTCCACGAAACTATACTGCGTTTTGCCCATTTTTAGTCTTCCGCAATGGTAGCGAAAGATCAGTTTCAGCATTTCTAAGTTCTCTAACATATAGTTTGACAACATATAGCTACAAAAATATCGTTCGATTCAAATTCTTTCTTCGATTCAATTCTTTTTTTAGAATAGCTGAAAGGTCCCTTCATTTTTCTACACGCCCATATTATACAACGTTGTATAACATGTTGTACGTCGTTGCGCAACACACCCACAAAAGATTGTTCGTACAGAAACTAAGGTCTGAATAAATCCCAGCATGGATCGAGTAAGCGTTTAATAAAGGCTATATTATACGGCACACGTCTGTCACACGCCTTGTTATGAATATTTGTGCTGTTTAACTTGTCATCTTCTTGCTCGTCATTGTCTTTGATTGTATCGATGCCCACTAAAACTGCGTTCACAAGATGCCGGCACATTTTGAAAACGGTGAAAAATGTGACGGATAGGCCTGCTGTTCACATAAAAACTGCACATTTTTTGCCGGCAGATTTTGAAAACGGTAGATTTTGCAAATGTAAATTCAACTGGCAAATTTTGAAAATGGCATCGTGTGAAGACTCAAAGTGATGAAAATGTAACATTGTTCGAGGCTTTTTGAAACGAAATTGATCGATGCTTAGGGTATGGATGCATTTCTCAGCATCAAAATCCTGCAACGAGTTTTTCTACCGTCAAATTTCCTACATTTCTCAAATTGTTCTGGCATCGCGTAAACGCTAGCTCGAATTTTCCTCCCGTCACATCTTTTGCCGTTTTCAAAATGTGCCGGCATCGTGTGAACGTTGCCTAAGTTCGATTTCAAAGACTTCCTCAAAACTAGCAACATAAAAAACCAGGAATCCCAGAGAGAGGGGTGCGGGAAAGCGCCCCTCATGCCCTTTTGCAAGGGGGTAACTTAAGGGGGGCTAGAGTACCCTTTTAATGAAACTATATATTTCGTTAACAAGGTTAAATACGATGGTATGAAAATCATAATCATTGTAGCTTGCATTAATCATACCCAAATATCTAAGAGAAAACACCATTTATATATTAGTTGAAATATTCTTGACAGCATTTTAAGCCAATCAAAGGGCATGGATGCAAAATTTTTTCCAGGGAGAACTCTCGCACCCCTAAATTTTCGGCTAACTTCGCTTGCCTTCGGTCTGGAGTGTCCTTGCAATCTCCTTCGACCCCCTAGCCCTGGCATCGCTCCGGCTTCCTGGTAAAAAACTCTGAAATATGGCCTTGGTTATCTATTTCAACAACCTAAGCCTGAGCATGGATTTTACACCTAGGCTAACAAAGAAACCCTTCTCTTCTCTTATTGGTGCCTTTTGAGACAATACTGGTCCAACGTGGCTTTAAACTTGGTCACTATTAGGTCGTTTAGATTGTTAAGGCTGATTTCCAGTCAGTGGAATCTTCCTAGCGGACGGAAATTCTTTTGTTTGCGAAAATGTCGCTCTGAAATTGAATAGATAGTTACGGCTGAGCAACTTTTTATCGTCTAAAATTACGCTCGCTCGGAAAATTCCGCTGACTGGAAATTGGCCCTTAGGGTCGTGCAAAAAGACCCAAAAGACAAGGGACCAGAGTTTGAGCCCTTTGTCTCCTGGGTCTTTCTGCACGACCTTAATGATCCAAACGACCTGGTGATCCAACAGACTTAGTGTGGACTAGGCCTAAAAATAGGGCTTTTGCAAACGATCAAGAACCAATGACAATGATCTGTTGCCGGTCAGAGGAGACATATTTTGAAAGACCATGTAATAAGCAGTAGTATCGCATGAAGGTTGGCACATGGGAATAATTTCTTGTTTAAGAAGGAATTGTGCAAGCAATGGCTTTCGATGAATGCCAAACAAAGAAAAAATGGTAGTAAACTTAGACATGAGTACTGACTGTACGTAGAGACAAGACAGTGATAAACTTTGTACTGGAAACGACGGAGCAGCAAATGCGTAAAATGACGTCATCGACCACCCTGAGATAAGGCAGTGTTTAGGCAGATAACTTTCTTGAAATGATGAATCAAGAGTTCAAGGCCCCAAGAAGAAAATGGCCAAGTGTTGCCTAATTTTGGGATCTGTTGCAGGGAGCTAAGGGGGCTCAAAGTTACGAGTTTTCGCGCATGCATGTGCAGTTTCTGCTCTGTTACTGGAAACAAATTTTTGACTTTGTGTTGGCGTTTCTATCATTCAACTGTTGTAGATATGTACATTTAGATGAAACAGCCTGTCTCAAATTAGATGCCGCGCAAAAATACGCAAGACTACCAATAACTGAAGCGTTTTGCTTTAGAAATTTTGCATTATCGCAAAATCTTAGGTAAAGCTGTCCTTAGTTTCATTCACTATGCTGAAATGATTAACTCTATCCAGAACTGTAATAGACTAGTTACGAACCATGGAACGATTTATACTGTAAATACTCTTGATAAGTTTATAAATAAATTAATACATTTTTGTCAAGTTCCCTATTTTTCAGTTAGAAACCATAGACAAAACAATAAATAAATGTGTAAATCTCTCTTAATTGATTCTAAATGATTAAAGTGACGTGTACAACTTCCATACGACATTTGATGGGATGGCGTAAAAAAGGTGCAACAACATACAAGTCTTGGGCCCAAAAAAGAAACAACTCTACTCTTTTCTTTTTTATCTGCAAACTCCAGTAAAGATGGTGATGGAAATAACGAATGACTGCATGATTCCTTAATGCTTTGTTAGATTTCCTCAAAGTTATTATTTCACGAGTCGGTGTAAACAGGCCTAGTCGGTGAAGGTTTTTTAAAGGCAATTCAAGTCAAATGATGAGTATCTTGATTTGTTCAAGATATTCGTTCCATGAAACTTTTCACCATGAATGCAGCAAGTAAAGAAAGGTGGAACACGTGAAATATGTACAGCAAACTTTAGTCGATTGAGTTTATAGACCTAATCGGCTAAGGTTTGTTTTACCCATTTCAAGTCATATGGCCATACCTATGGGAAGTTTTGGTATTATGCTACTTTTTGCGTTCATTGCACAACTTTACATGGCATGAAATTTTTCGGATAAATCAAAAGATGTTTTATGAAGAGATTGATCACATGACTTGAAATAGGTACAAACAAACCTTAGCCGATTTTGTCTAGTCCGTTTAGCGTTTCCATTTTAGAAAAGGCTGGAATATTTGTTCCCTAAGGGGTATGGCGCCCGATTTTGATTAACCATGACTAATGTATGTTTTAGTGAAAAAAACGCATAACGTTATTTATGAAAGATATTTTAGATATATATTTTTCAAAGAAAAATACACGTCGAATCGTTACTTGTGTTAATCTTATCTGTCAATTTTTGAAAATTTGGCCAATCAAAATCGTCGGCTTCCAACTGCCTAGCAAAGGGGATTCCTTTCACGTTTTAGGTACCTCATCGAAACACATGGGGCATACAAACCACTTTTCTTATCTAATCTGTTAGGTGGAGCTAGACTAAGGCCCCGTTCACACTGCTCCGTTTTTGTTATGATGCGTTTTTGTTGCATCAAAGCTACCCGTTCACATTGCTCCGTTTTTGTACAAAAATGAGAAGAAAAACATCCGTTTTTGTACGCTCAGATTGATCTGCCTGATAACAAATACGGAGCCAAAGGTATCCGTTTTTATGCGTTCACATTGCTCCGGTTTTGCGAAGCTCATTATTGGTTATTGGAGCATTTTCAAAAACCTCCGTTTTTTATGCGTTCACATCGATCAAATACGTTTTCAAAAACCTCCGTTTCTGTGGATATCCACTTTTGATAGCGTTTTGAAAAGCCCGTTTTCGTGGCGTTTTGTGCAGATCAGAGTGAACACTTCCACAAAAACGGAGGTTTCTCTCTCCGTTGTTGTAAAAAAAAACGGAGCAGTGTGAACGGGGCCTTACACTTCGTCAATGTTGGGCTATTTGCCTGAACTGGTATATCGCTACAGTCTGGTTTACATATGATCGCAAGTATGACTGAAAATTGTGACTTGCAATCGTTGCTTTTTTTGAAACGCTTCAAAACCTGTTGCGACCGCTCCAATACTTGCAATTCTTGTGACTAAAAGAAAGAAACTTTCTATCTGCGTGATTCTTGCGATCCTTGCGATCATATCGAAACCACACTTATAACTACAACTCCACGGGCGGCGCCATGGGGTGGACTGAGGTGGACACATACAGGGTGTCTCAAAAAAATTGTTCGACGTTTGATAAAATATTGAAAAATAAGGACAACGTGAACAAGCTCATGGAAAGATAACCCTGTTCCTAAGATTATGGAATAATTTTAGAGACTAAAATCGTGCAAATCGGTTGAAAATTCACTGAGTTACGAGCTCTCGAAGATCAAAATATACGATAGCTGAAACCAGAGACCCCCAGATTACTGGTATTGCAAAAAGCTCGAAGACGGAGGTAAGAGAAGCTTATCCAATGTCATACCTCTCGTTTATATCAGAGCAAACCAAATAGGATTTCTAAAGTAAATTATTTCTTGCAATCATTCTCTAAATTTCCTTACATTGCGTATGTTCAAAAACAGTGGTTCAGAACATAATCGGCGAGAGACTGAATCTGTTTCCTCAAAGCATCTATATGCTTGACAGCTAGGTTATCGAAAACCTGTTTGAATCCAACTTGGTTCGCCCTGAAACAATTGAGAAATGACAGAAAATACGGCCTTTGGAGCTTTTCCCAAAAATGCCATTTCGAGGCCTCTGGTTTCAGCATTCGCACAAATTTGAACTTCAATTGCTTGTAACTCCATGAATTTTTAGCGGATCTGCAAGATTCTTGTGTCAAAAATTAATCTAAAATTTCAGGAAAAGGGTGACTTAACCAAGGGTGCATTCAGCGTATCGTTATTTTCTAGTATTTAATCAAACGTCGAACAATTTTTTTGAGACACCCTGTACACCCCATATTTTTGGAGATCGATTGCTTATTCGTCGAAATTCGTAAAAAAAACATTTTGGAGGGTGTAATTTTTTACTTCTGACAGATCGGTACTCATTTCTCTCGTTTATAATTCAGTGATCATTCATAACGTTTGGTTTTTGTGGTTAACAGCCAACCAGTAGGGCTTTATTTCTTACATCTTGAGAATCAAATGATATTTCCACGTCTTAAATTTGCGAGCAGCTGCTCAATAGAATACATTCATCTTCTCTTTAAGAAGTTAAGGTATGCGGTCGGTCTATACTTTCTTAAATCTTAAAACACTTTTGCTACTAAGAGTTTCTCATTTGTTTGTTGGCAGATTCCATCTATTTTGGTTAGAAGGGATTCAAAATTACTTACTGAGACCTAAATACAACTAATAACAATTCGCACCCAAACAAAGTAAAAAAACATTTGATATTCCCTTGAGACTCGTCGCTGCGACGCTGCGAGGGCATTACGTTAGCGTAAGCTTGGGAGGCGGAATGTTGTTGCAGTTAAGTTTGGATTCAAAATTTGAAGCCAAGGCCTAACCAAAGCAACGATGTTGGAACGGAATACAAACATTGCTTGGCTGGGGTGGATATTGAATCATTATTGCTTCTTGGGTAGTTCAGAAAGCACAACAATAGTGTCCGAACTGCCCATGCTATTACTGTACAGTGTCAATATAACTTTAAGTGCAAATTGATAAAGTTTCTTAGCATCTTTAGCTCGACTGTTTCCTGCAAGTTGTTTCTTATCAAATATGAGTATATCTTTGCGAATTGATTTCCGTTCAAAAACAATAGTGTCAACAGACGATTACGCTAAATATGGAGGCCAGGAACTTTTTACCAAGATGCACTGCGTTCGAATTGCGAATCTTTAACGATTCAATGGGAATTCGATTAAAGAACGCAATGCATCTTGGTAAAAAGTTCCTCGCCGCCATCTTTAGCGTAATCGTCTATTCCACTCAACATCCGCAGCTTTTAATTCCGTTTCAAAGCTGGAAAATCTCCTCCAATTGAGTTATAGACCTGGCACTAGTCGTCCAAGTCAATGATCCAAAATTAGTTACCTCACAATCGTACACTTTGCTCACATAGTGGCGCATGGTTCTTTTGCTGTTTCTCGAGAATTTCCTTCATTTCTCTAAAGAATACCAACTTGTCCGACTTCTTTGGATAAGTCATCGTTCGTCCAGAAGTTGACGGCATAACATAGATCAGCTATGTGGAAATAAGGAAGCTTTCAGAGGATGGAGCAAATACGGTTAACAGTATGGGCAGTTCGGACACTATTATTGTCCTGTCTGAACTAACCATGAAACAATAATGATTCGATACTCACTGAAGCCAAGCAAGAATGTTTGTATTCCGTTACAACATTGTGTTTTGGTTAGGCCCAAGCTTCAAATTCTGAATCCAAACTGAACTGCAGCAACATTCCGCCTCCCTAACTTGCCCTAATGAAATGTCCTCGCAGCGACGAGTCCATGAGAGAATTCTTTCAAGGACTCGTCGCTGCGAGGGCATTTAGTCAGGGTAAGCTAAGGAGGCGGAATATCGTTGCAGCTCAGTTTGGATTCAGAATTTGAAGTTTGGCCTAACCAAAACACAATGTTGTAACGGAATACAAACATTCTTGCCTGGCTTCAGTGAGTATCGAAACATTATTGTTTCATGGTTAGTTCAGACAGGACAATAACAGTGTCCAAACTGCCCATGTTAACAGTTAGGCAATCGAGGGAATTTCTCGTCCCACTGAGCCAGCTCGTTCTAAACGGCTTGGCGGGAGGAAGGGAAGGGGGCATAATCGCTCTGGTGAAGTCATCTTTTCACAAGTAAAGCCCATGTCAAACAAACTCAATAGATCATTAAGCATATCCACATTTTTGAAATGCTGGGTGCCCTGGCATAATTAGTATAGGGCTGCTCAAGTTTCTTTTTAAGGATTCCAACTAAGTTTTGGATTCATACAACTCTGGATGTAATATGGGTTTTAAGTAAAGGGAAATTACGAAAAAGAAAAGAATTTACCAATAAGATTTAAATCTACTGGAAAAAATCTACTTAAACATTCAAGTATCTAAGGAGCAATGGGGCACTTCAGAGTACAAAGAATGATTATTTGGGTCTCATTTTATGATAAGAATTATCATTTTGGGTTGATGCCTCGTTCCCCAGCGTGAGCACTCTATCCTGAAAAAAGGAGTTTTGATGTTGTGACGTCATCAAAATCATAGTCATGATCAAATCACTGATACCGCATTGGCAAAGTTAAACAAGCTCTCTCTAACCCAGGTCAACTTTCAACCAATCAAAAGTATTCAATTCGCTGCATTGACCACTTAGAAGCTCCCATTTGATAACCTGGTTCAGTTAAGCTCTTTTAACTTGCAAGAGTGAATGGGGTATAAATCGAGACCAAAACAACTAAAGATTTCTGCTTAATGCAGTATTTTAGGTCTTAATAAAGTATGGTGTTCTTGACGATCGTACCGTTCTTCCTCTATTAATTCAATATTTAAGATGATCTTAGTTTGCAAACGGGATAAAACTATTAAGCAAACGAAATTACTCTCTATTACCTGTCACTGAACGTTACTTACTCAGCGAAACGTTCATTTTGTTTGACGGGAACGTAAGCAAAATCATATGATTACTATATATACTTACGCTATCGGTACCAGGATATGTGTCCTTTTGCAAACCAACTCGACACTTCTTTTTTGAGAATGTCTCATAAATACCTAAAGAAATGGCACATACTTTGTATTTCATTGACTACCGGGTGAGCCAGAAAAAACATCCCATAATGGGTGAGCCAGAAGAAAGTTCCAACTTTTGAAAATTCTTAACACCAAGACTACTTCACGTATTTGAATCATTCAAATTCTAGTTAAAAGCCGAAAGATCAAAGCATTTTTGCGATTTTTTCGCTGTCCTACCAGCACTACAAATATAGGTAAATTCAACTTTACAAAAATTTCATGGTTGCAAAATGACTGAAAAATGGCCTAAAACATCGATCAATGCATGCATGACTTCTCGCACAGAATATTGAAGGGAATTCAACTTCTCATGGGCGAGAGATATCCTCTGTACATTAATTTCCATGGGATTGAAAATCTTTCGTATTTGTTTGAAAATCGATGTCTTATAACTCTTGAGGGAGGTGAAAAGATCATGGCCTATTGCTCGGTGTGAATAGATTCCTTACAATTTGATCAATGTTTGAGGCCCATCTTCCGTCATTTTGCAACCATGAAATTTTTAGAAAGTTGAATTTACCAATACTTCTAGTGCTGGTAGGACAGCGAAAAAAGTCACAAAAATACTTTGATCTTTCGACTTTTAACTAGAATTTGAATGATTCAATCCGTGAAGTACTCTTGGTGTTATGAATTTTCAAAAGTGGGAACTTTTTTCTGCCTCACTCGGTATTTGGAAATTCATAGCATCAACAGTATTTCACAGATTTGAATGATTCACATTCCAGCTAAAACCAACAAATCAAAGTATTTTTATCATTTTCCTTGCTTCTCACAAACCCTAGGGATATAGGTAAATTAAACTTTACAAAAATTGCATGGTTGTAAGATGACTGAAAAGTTGCCTAAAATATTAATCAAATCATAAAGGACTCCTAGCACATATCGCTAAAGAAAATGCAATTCTTCATGGGGTAGAGGTATCAATTACACATTTATTGCCACGGGACTGAACATCTTTAGCATTTGTTTTAAAATTGATGTCGTTTAACTCCTTTGAGAGCTGAAACGCCCCCTCTCCTTGCCTATTGTTCTTTGTAAGAAGAGTCCTTAAGATTTGATCAATTTCTTAGGCCCTTTTTCAATCATTCTTCACCAAGAAATGTTTATCAAGTTAACTTTACCGATCCCCCTAGAAGACAACGAGAAAAATCACAGAAATACTTTAATCTTTCGGTTTTACATTAGAATTCGAATCATTCAAATCTGTAAGGTACTCTTGGTGCTATTAATCTTTAATAGTGGGAACTTTATTCTGGCTTACCCGCTATTCCATTTTGAGAAAGAAAAGAGAAAAAATCCATCAAGTGACAAATTTAACATTAGTGACAATCCATTATCGATAGTTAGAGCATTTCATGGTATCACCATTATCATCGCCTTTAAGGGTGATTCGCCACCACTTCTAACACAGGGATGATGGATCTTGGACTGGATCCCAAATGCAAAATTGAAAAATAATGAATCTATAGTGCTGTTCCTTGGACTGTCAATACTGGACAGTAGTTAAGATTGAATTTGTCGCTGGACTTGTCATTTTGCTTTTCAAAACGGAATACAGGGTGTTTCCAAAAATGCTCCTCGACAGTTGACAACATTTTGGAAAAGAACGGTAATGTGAACAGGCTCATGAGAGGATACCTGTACCCCTGAGATTTTGAGATTATTCTAGACACAAGAAGCTTGCAAATTAATTTAAAATTCACAAAGCTGCGAGCTTTCCAAGATCGAGAATATGCGACAGCTGAAGCCAGAGATCTCCTGGATTAATTGTAATACAAGGAAGCTCCACGCGATCTAGGTATAAGATAGCCATGCCTCTCATTAACATCAGAACGAACGAAATAATACTTCGAAAGTAATTTTATTCTTACAATTATTGTCAAACTTGAACTTCAAAAGCTTTCGCACAAACTTGACCTTTCAAAACTTGTAACTCCTTGAATATTCGTTGCATTTGCAAGATTCTGACATCTAAGATTAGTTACAGGTTTCAAGAACTGGGTTAGTCTCATCATGGAGGCCTTCGTAATATCGTTAATTCTATGTACGAAGTAAAACGAAGAACATGTAGGAGTGGGCAGCGTCACACACTAACTATAACAAACTAACTCTCTAAGGAATCAAGGACGCTTTTCTTTCATTTGACGTTTAATCAAACATCAAAAAATTTTTGGGACACTTTGTAGTCAATGAAACATGAAACATAAAATACAAATATAAAGATACGATCTTGTTCATCGTCCTGCTTGCTCTCCGACTCATGGTGAGACTGTGGTTCTCTCTTAATGTTATATTTCAATCTTATTCTTTTGAAATCAATTATCATGCCCATAGCAAGTTTGCCCTCACAGGTCTTCCAACCACAAAGATTTGATGTTTTTCAAACAGAAAGGATTAAAGTTCTGAATCAGGAAAATATCTGAGGTTAGCATTAACGATATCGAAGCTAAGATCTATTAAAAGAGGCAATTTCTGTAAATAGTACGATGTAATTACCTTTCCCATTAAAACAAACAATAATTGGGCTTGTCTCCTTTACTTTTCTTGTCATCTCGTTCACTCCATCTTTGACTTCTTGCCTATGAAAATAATAGGGAATGAATGAAGTGAACAGACTTAATAGCGGGGAAAGGCTGGCAGTTTCAAGAACTTGTCAAAAATTGCAGAATGTCAAAAGCTTGTAGGCAATATTTAGGCCAGCTATTTCCTTTGTTGGATATTCTGCCCTACCAAAGAAAACCTATCGATTAACTTTAAGAATATTTGCACAATAGCTTTATGAACCAAGTTGAAGAGTGTGCAAAAAATGAAGTATTTGGTGCGACAATTTCGTATGGTAACATTGTTGGTAAGTAATTACTTGATTTTCTAGCAGGTTTAACAGTCTTCTCTCTAGTTACAAGCTGATCCTATATTTTGATTATTGTGCGTTTACAGTTTCCCTACAGGTTACAAGTTTATTGTACGGCCATGGGTTAATTATAGTGAGTCCGCTATTTAATTTTTTTTAAGTTTTAAAAGATTTTTGCATTAATTTTTGCATTAGTAAGTCTATCTAAAAATTTTGTACCACAGATCATTTCTTTAAATATTTATAAACCTTCTGAGAAATAAGGGAACTGGTTCTGAGAATGTCGTGAAACTTGGCTAATACAAAGATTATTTTCCTATGCAAGGTATAATTGTATCCACAATTACATCTTCGTAAAGACACAGCTCTGAACAATATCGTAGTAGATTTAAAATAGCATTGTAGAGCTCACTTGCTAAGATCACTTGCTGCTCTTGTAGTCCTCTCTACGATATTAGTCATTCCAATTTTGTAATCAAGGCATTTGTAATCTTCTCTGTAAGTGAGTTTTTCAGTGACTAGGCCAGATTCATATAGACAAGGCCCTGGGAAATAATTAACAATGAATGAAAGCAATATCCAAATGATTGATCTTTTCATAAATGGATTCTAATAAGATTTTACAAACTAAACCACTTACAAAATGACTCTAAAATACCACTAGAACAATACACTCCGCGGAGCAAAATAGACTGATAACGATGAGTCCTTGCGGTAAACCTTGCTCAAGAGAGACTCATAATGAAACAGTAAAAAATCTGGCCCTATCTGAGGCATTCGATCGATCGAATCAGGATCGAACAACTGCAGTAGCTCCGTTTAACAGGCACTCTTCGGAAAGAAAATGCGATAATAACCACGTTAAACGGACGTTTAATCATAGAAACTTGGTATAAATCTGAAGAAGGAAGTTCACTTTACCTGGTAAGTGCAAAATACGTCTTTCGACGCTACATTTTCCATGTTTTCAAGACCAAAACAAACCAGAGCGATCTACAATTACCTGCCGCAGTAACTTCGTTCAAAGTCTAGTCAACTGCATCATTCGAATTGAAAATTCGAGAGCATCACCAAATCTCGCAATCCGATTGGTACTGTAGGAACCGCAAAGTTTGGCCCTAAATAGGGTTAGGTTTTTCAGAGTAATATTACGAGTCTCTCTTTACCAAACCGCCATCATCAAGTCAAAGAGCACAGGGAAACAAGAGACTCATCGTCATAAGTCGAGGAGAAAAAGGCAGTGTCTACGCTGAGATCATTAAATAAAGATAAAATGAGGCAAATGACTTCAGAACTTCACTCTTATCGACCAGTTTCAAGGACAGAAAGTACCGTAAGCTCAAGAATGTCTATTCAGTGAACTGGAAAAATCTTGATTTCCACACAATAAAAGATGGAATGAAGTTGCATTGCAAGAGTTACATATCTAAGGATGCATTTGAAGACAAAGGAAATAGCACTTTCGAAATTTCATAGCGCAAGGGTACATGATAGATTGGAATGAAATCAATTTGCTTAATTTTGCTCGATAGTTAAGAGATTTAGGCTTTTTTGCGCTTTTCGTTGTGCTCTTATGAGCCCTAGTAATGTGGGTGAAAATTTCGCGGCAGCAAATACCTGCAAATTGCGTAAAACACTTCACATCACCAACACTTCAGATCAAATCATAGAAAAACTCCTCGCAAAGCACAATTAAGAAGTATAAATTTTCACGGGTGAGAGATCACTTCTGCTCACTTATCGCCACGGAACTGAAAAGATCAATATTTTTTTGAAAACCTATTTCTTATTAGTCCTGAGAGAGGCAAAATTCCTTTATGCTGTTTTCTCCTTCTTGCTTTCCAGACTGGTCAGATTCTTTTGCATTGGATTTGGCCTTCTATCTTCAAGTCAAAATTTAAGAAATTCCTAAAACTGTGGTAATTGCCTTCGGAATTTACTTACCCTGGTTTTTGGTCACCTGATTTTACATTTACCGTTGAAAAAATTCTCTTTAGATTTATTTTATGGGGGAGGGTCCTCTCTTGATTAGTTTATCTTCTTTGAGGACCCCTCCTTAGACAATCTTCCCAAATACAAATTGTATTGTTGCTCATGCATTTTCAATTTTCATTGTTTTTCTTTTGTATGTAGGTTCTAATTTTAATGTATTTAGAATTATGTATTGTATTTGTTATTGTATTTAGGATGATTGTCAACTAAAATGAAACTGAACCGAAAACTCAAACTCACGACTTTGATACAGTAAGTTATTGTAAATAATGAAAGTAAAGAAAGTCGACTTAAAAACAATGATTTGAAATGTGATAGACGCCAAACAAGAATGAGAGATCCGCGGACTTGTATGGAAACTTGATCGCTATGCAGCACATCACTTCATTTAGTTTAGATTTGGTTTTTAAACGGGCAAACTTTTGAATTTCAGTTTAGGTATGAGGTTATGAGAGATTACTAATTTGCCATCTTTTAAGAAAGCACAGCCCAAAGAAGATTTGAGATACGAAACTACTCACAAAAGTGATTGTTCTGCCCACTGTAATGATGACCTTTATATGCTGACATCAAGCCTGGATTTATTCCAACCTGGTAAGAAAACACTAAAAATCACAAATACAGCTAATTCAAATATTCTAAGAAAAATGATAAACAACTTAATATACAGACTATGCATTGAATACAATGTCAAAAGAACTTTATTTTTCACTGAAATGAGTTTGATTTCTTGTTCTTCAATATATAATCAAATTCAGTGTTATCTTTTCTGCTGTCAGGTAACATGACGACTCTGCTACCACACTTAGTAAAATATCATTGTTTGGAGCATGCTTTAAGTTGATACTAACTTCTTTTGAATATGAAGGGTATGTTTGAGAACTTGATTGAGCAAGAAATTTGCAACACTTGCACTAGCTTGCAGCATGCATATACTGTATTTTTTAAAGTGGAAGGCAAACTCGACCAAGCTTGGTTGTATTATGTTTGATAATGATTGTCAACCTTGATGAAGCTCTAATCATTGTCAACATACTAATTTCAAGCTCCTCCAAGCCACAATCATGCCCCTTTCAGGCTACACAAGTTCATTGCAAGCTGAACTTTTTCCCAAGGGTAACCCTTAAAAGTCATCACCAATTTGATGATATCATCATTCTTTCAGTTTCTAACAAGCAGAACCACAAAGCACATAAGCTCTGGATGTCAAGGGCTGACATGCTTCAGCATTCCCTAGAGTTGTTTGCTCTTCTCTACTGCAAACTGGTTTAGGCCAGACAAAAATTTGACACTTGCTTATTCATTGCTCTGCAACTAAGTTACCAAACATTGAAAAGACGCATAACAAAATTTAATCATGCAATTGCAGGTAACATAACAGGAAATTTTAGACCCATTTACTGTTTTTGAGACACCAAGTATAACAACAGTAATATCTCAAAATAAAGCTACCATGCAGGTGGCAATAAATGGAGGATATCCTGTGGATTTCCTCCAGCAAAAGAAAGTCCCCTAAAAACTGTTTGAATACGCCTCAGCTGAGCTAATTCCATGCTTGTGAGTGTTTGCTCAATGTGCTACTGGTCTGCATTGCTTCTGTTCAGCACCTGCTCCACTCGTTCCTTGCTTTCTCCACTGCTGGTCCTTGCTTGTTTGGCTTGTCGTTGAGTTGCCCCTTGCTTGTGCCATGCTAGTAACATTGTTGCCATTTACTGTAGCCTGATTCATGCATAATCAAATTACCTCCCTCGTTCCCATAATCTCATATAAACAATTATCCAGGAATGTATTTAACTTCTGCTTATGGTGGGTAGCTCAGTTTGCCAAGTAACGTTCCTAGACTAATGACAATGAGTCTCTTGTTGCCCTGTGCTCTTTGACTTGATGATGGCGCTTTGGGCAATAGAGACTCATAGTATTACTATGAAAAACTTGGCCCTATTTAGACCCAAACTTTGCAATTCCTCCAGTACCAAACAGATTGTGAGATTTGTGAATTACTATTGTTAAGGTGTAAATGTGATAGAATTTTTGATTCAATTGAAGAATTGAAGACACTCCCACAGGATGGAGATTCCAAGCCATAATTTGTTCATAATTCCATTGAAGATTGAAGAAAATAGGGCCAAGTTTTTCACTATTTCATTGTGAGTCCCTCTTGAGCAAGGTTTACCGCAGGGATACCACAAGGGACTCATCATCATCAGTCTATAACTTACCAAGCCTGACAGCCTGGCTACAAACAGTATGAACAGGCTCTTAGCCTAGAGAGCAGAAGGTGTCTTCAACAACTGGAAGAGATTTCTTACTACTGGGAGAGGTGAAGTTACCAAGGACCAATGTCAAGAATACAAAGCAGGTACATACAAAGAGTATATTTAGACTTGGAGCAAGGTGATCTGGCAACTTTCTCTGTAAGATTTCTTCCAAAGGTGTTCCATTGAATTGATCTTTCTTCACTCTCTTTGCAGGACTTTCTTTGGTTTTCTCTGCTGGTGCACTAAAAATCATGAAATAGCTCAAGTGTTAACATTTTGTTATCATATTGCATAATTAATCTTTATGACTTGTAGCTGAGTCAATCTCAACTTACTCAAGTTGCTCAGAAAAACAGAAAGATGACTTGAGGTCCGCAGCTCATAGCTAAATAAGCTGATTATCTTTGGCCCAGCAGGAAACAATTTTTTCATGACTTGATCAGTAGTAATGAAGGCTGTTTATCGTTACAAAATGGTCCACTTGATATCAAGCTAAGCAAGGTTACATGCTACTCATGAATGCTTAGTGAAGACCTGTTTGGAAGAAATTGACTTTCCTATACTTTCACAAAATGCTCCTATAACCTCTGCAAGACAAAAATAGATCTGAGGGTACCACACTTTGAAAAGGACAGCTCTTGAACAAAAATGTTTAAAAACAAATATGCTTTCAAAGGATCAAAGTTGTGGAAGAGGTTTCAACTTCTAAGCCAGCAAGCATATTCTCCCAAGCCATCTATCATGCATCTGATTGGATAAAAGTACAACACAAAGAATAGGAGAACTGAATAGCTACTGATCTAACAACTGTCTATGACTCAAATTGAATATGTATGCTCACAAGTAAGGGCTAATAACATCATCATTGCTTGATCTCTTCATAACTGGGACCAGGTTTGTGCCACTTTAATCATTCATATATTACTCTTTTGTCAGTTGCTTTACTTGTCATCTGAAAGGAAAAATGATTGATACTGCACTGAGTTAGTTAGAGCAGAGCTTGGATGCAAAGGTGTGATAGGTGTGGCATAGCAAATGAAACAATTTTGAAGGTGCAAGCTGAGAGTAGACTTTAAATGTTGTTAGAGAGATGCAAAATCAACAATAAATCTTTTGCTCTTGCTTATGAGAACTTTTACTTCAGCTGCAAGTAGGGCAAATTGGAGGTAATTTGGGATGATATTGCCATTTTTTGAGGTACAACTGCTTTGCTGCATATAAATAAGACTAATTCAGCTTTTTATACACAGTTGAGCGGCAAATAATTGATAATCAGACAAAGATTCTCTTAATTCATGATATTGCTGATAACATTATTAGCTAAGCCTTATAAATGATGCTGTTCCAAGTAACCCTACAATGATTAATTTGGGACAGCAATGAGTTCTTTTTAATGATACATGATTACACCAAAAGGCAAATTTTTAAATAGGAATATATGCTTATGCTATTTCATTTGAATTTGATTCAAAATGGCCTCTCTCAGAAACAAAAGTAAAAAGTTGTCATAATCAAATCACAAAATATCAACAATGTACTGTCCCAAAGTTTAATCAAATGATTTTGACACAGTTTCATGAAGCAATATATGCGATATTTTATAAAAACCACAGCGACCAGAGGCTGAGGTCGTCAGTCAATTCACTCCATTCTGCTTCCAGCCACTCCTTTGTGATTTGGGTCTTCTCGTATGAAGCTGGCTCGAAAGGACCTGATTTTAATCTTTAGATCGCTGCTTTCATCTGATGTAAAAAAGCTACTGAACCTCAATAACATTAATTAAGAATATTACCTTACCTCATCTTCGTCTTGCAGTGTGCAGATGCAACCGGCATTGCAGAAAACAATACAAAGACAGGTTGCTCCGACTTCATTGTTGTTGTTGCTGTTGTTGTTGTTGTTTTCCTTCTCAGATCCGATCCAAGATTCAACATAGTTCAATGAGATTCAAAGTAGGCCTGTCCATCGACCTTCGATTAATCGAATAATCGAAGGGGTTCCGATTAATCGAATAGCATTTGGCCTAACCGATTAATCGAAGAGTGCCGATTATTCGATTAGTGGCATATAATCGACTAATCTGATGCATGTAATAGTCGACTTTGCTGCACTAATCGAATCTGCGTCACTATTCGACTTTCATTCATAATCGGTTCTGTGCTAACATTGTGCAACTAATCGACTTTCATTCATACGCAACTGAGCAATCGAGCATTGCAAAAAGCCATTTTGGAAACAAAAGCCGGTGCCCGCCTTGCAGACAATAATCGATCATGCAGATGTTTGGTTGTTGGCCTTTGCAGTTACTGCAGAAAACAGCTCATTTTGCTCATTTTCCTGTACAATTTCGTGGTCTTGATATCATAAAACTGCAATCCTCTTTCTTTATGCTTCACTCAAACTCATTTCACTCACTTGTTCATGATTGTTGTTCAGATTGTTGTGATCATGGCTCTGTTGTGATTTACGTAAAATTTTGAGATAAAATGACAACTCTATGATGACGTCATATGTTGTACGATTAATCGATTAATCGGATATTTCGCAAGCGATTAATCGATTAGTAAAATGTCAGTGGATGGACAGGCCTAATTCAAAGATCCACAGGGAAACACGGGGCTTATTGTTTTGCACGAAGGTATTCATGGTTCATCCATACTGGATACTGTCTACCGACCTCAGGGGGGGGGCTGGGGGTGTCTCGACCAATCGACCAACCAATTAGATGAGCATGTGGCCGAGTGGTTAAGGCGTCTGACTCGTAAACCAAAGGTCAGAACGGCCGTAGGTTCAAATCCCACGCTGGACAGTTTGGTCGCTGTCCGTAACACTAGCCCGGGTCGACCAGAGCCATGTGAGGGAAATCTGGTAGCTGTGGCGGGTAGCTGCGGCGCACTGATGGTAAAACATCCGTGGCCCCTGCTCGAAATAAGTCTCTCAGACTTTCGCGGGCTAGCCACGTTAAATATAAATACCTACCTACCATCTGACCGGGACGTGCCATTTTGCCCGAGAAATTGGTTACCATAATTCCGTAAATTCTGGTGGATTTTAGGGTCATAATTCCGTAAATCGAATGAAAATCTGGGCCATAATTCCGGAAATTATGAAAAATCCCCTGAAAAGGATACCCATAATTCCGTTAAATGTCTAAAAATTGTGAAAAAGATACCCATCCGTAACGGTTTGGAAAAAGTACCCCTAAAAATGGCACGTCCCCGAACCATGAAAAGTACTAAGTTACCCCCCCCCCCAAGCTACCGCCATACAATAGCAAGAAACTGCTTGTTATTTAGCCAATCTGTAGAAGATTTCTTCGTTACAATGGAGTCTCTTTTATGTCTCTAGAGTGTATTTACACTATTGATTTATGTATACACTCTCAATTTCCCATTTATCAGTGTTTCATCTTGGCCTGCGTGCAGACTATACTTAAGAAAATGGTATAGTCTGCACAACGCCGCTCGCTGTTGTATAGTGCATGATTCAGCATCTATGTGATAACAAAGAAAATGCATTGTTGTATCAGCCAGTAATATCGCTTTCCTGCGAAACTAAGAAGCAATCAGATTTCAGAACGGCTATCATGTGATTAAATCTCAAGTTTCGCTTTGTTCTCTAAGCAAACTACATTAGTAACAAAATACTCTGCAATTGTAAGTACCCTAGTCCAGACAATACACAGACGCTAAGTAGAAAGGGCCATTCAAACTGCTATTGTAAATGAAATGCTGACTCATACAATACGAGATATTGAGCTGTGTTCCACAAACTATACGTATTCCCTGGGTATTGTCTGCACGCAGGCTAGTTTCGTCTTGCCTCGAAATGTTTCCCGTAAATTGTTTTGGGACAGCGAGCGAATATGCAGTTTTCTATGAGGTAGCAATTTTTTCCTAGATAAGAGGACTGTGTTGTCTTTGTTTCAACGGACCTTTCCCCTTCAGCCAGGGGCGTGGCGGCACCAGCTTTGAGCAAGTAGGGTGGGCAAGAGGTAAAATTGATTGCCAGAACGCATACCATTTGTTTTTTTTCGTTATTGCTTCGGAATAAATACGGACCTGAGGACAGTGGGGTAGACATGTCCACCCCAGTCCACCCCGTGGCTCCGCCCTTGCCCTCAGTTATCATGCAACAAACTATACAAAATCACCCACTTCACTGTCCTGACGACTGTTTTCGTCTCGTTGTCTCACCAAGGACCAATTCATCATCCGTTCGCAAAAGAAGTTCTTTGATTTCAATTAGAAGTACATTTTCAACCTACTTCAAACTTTCGTTTTACGTTTTACGCCATGTGCATTATAATCCCGATTTCTTGCTCAATTCTGTTTCACATTTGGAAGGAACTCTGGCCTGACAGAATGTGTGCAATTACAATGTGTTGAAAGGTAAGGACTCTGGAAGGGGATCAGTGGTAGTAGCAATTGCTGTTCTTTATGGCAAGCGGATGTCACAATAGTTTTGTTGTTCTCTCATCAGGCGCTCTTTATTGTTCAGCATCTTTCTCCTATGCTAGCCAGACTTATAATGTTGAACAGATTCAAGTATTTATCAGTGGCCAATCTTATGCGTTGTATTTTGCACGTCTTCATTTAGTTGTTGATATTTGCATGTTTTCAAGGTAAGACCATGCTGTAGTCTTGGACTTTTGCTCCTTGTCGTCCAGTCCTTGTTGTGTTATATATTAGCTAATATAGTAATAAGCACGTATGGTAGGATGTAGGTGCAACAGTATATAGTTGGAAGTAGGTGCAATTTGTGACTTCGCAAGAAAAGTCCGAGCAATTGGATCAAAGTGCTTTTCTTATCGAGGAGCGACAGTATATAAGTGACCTTTCTGCCTATACCAAATATGCATCTTCCCTAAATATTTTAAAAAAATCTATTTAGGATTCTGCAGTAGTTTTCCTTTATACTAGACTATGCAATCTTTATATTAGGCTTTTAATATAATGGCTTTAATATTGTAATTTTTTCTTTTTCTTTTGTAAATTTATATGAAGAATTATATGTGAAGCAACTTACACCTTTTTTTTGACATGGTCTCTTGCAGCGAGCGGTCACGTTTTTGCTCGCTCCACTGAAAACTTTCAGTTGGCTGGGACATGGCAAGGTTTTGTTAGTCAATTATTAACAAATGATCCTTATGGAGTTTTAAAGAGATTTGACAAGTGTTTTGATATTGGATGATGGAATTTCCGGCATTTGAGAGCGGTTTGGAAGTAAATGGCTGGTAAAACACGTGCAGCTTCATACAAGGCCTCAGGCACTGAAATGTCCGATGATTTAAAATCATACCTGGATCATCGTTTTGATCAACTCCTAGTCAGTCTTGCAACCAAGGATGATGTCAAGGCATTAAAAACAGATGTAGCCTCAATTTTGGCAAGATTGGATGAACAACAAGAGAAATTAAATCGCCTTGAGGAAAATGTTGCGGAACAAGAACACCGCATCGAGAAAATTGAGTCTGAAAATGAGATTCTCAAAAGGCATGTGGATCTTTTGATATCAGGACAGGATGATCATGAACAATATTCTAGAAGATTGTGCCTACGCATTGATGGAATGGAATTACCCCCGCAAGGTGAGGATGAAACAAGTGAGCAGTGTCTTGATAAGGTATTGAAAATCTTTGAGAAAATGGACGTTCAGATCCCAAACTCAGTGATAGATCGTGCCCACCGGATTGGCAGACCAAAAAAACCAACAGAGCCCTCAGGCAAAGCCACTCAACAAATAATCATCAGATTTACAACTTGGAGGCACAAAACAATGGTATATCGTGCAAGGAAAAAAGCTCCCAAGCACATAAAATTCCGTCTTGATTTGACCAAGAAGAGATTGAATTTACTGATCCAAGGAAATGAAATGTTGAAACCACACCCTGACTGGTTTGCATTTGCTGACGTAAATTGTAGAACACGTGTGAAGATTGGTGACAAATTCTCCTTCTTTAACTCGGAAGAAGAACTTACAAAACTAATATTGGCAGCAAATAATGACCCTGAAGATCAAGAAGAAGCCGAATGACCTCGTTTTTGTTATTGAGTAGCTTTTTGCGTTGTTTTCTGGTCTGAACTTATCCACATCCGTACATTTCAGGTGGATGAATCCTTAAAACCTATCGGTTTTTTTACACTGGCATACAGTATGAAATTTGTTCAACAATCAGTTTCACCTATTTAAGCAAGGGACACTTCACTCTATCCATATGTGTACGAGGTCTTTCTGCCAGAAAATAGGGCTTTCAAAACTTTCTTGATTTTTGCATCACATTCTTTTTTGATTGATTTTTCTAGAAAACGAAGAAAAAGGATCCTTGCTAAAGAATTTGGCATTAGGTCTTGGGAGTGAAATGTCCCTTGTAGCCTTGTTTTTCATAAGTGACCCGCCCTTCATTACCTCTTTTCATTTTAAATTATTTAGACCCGAAATCCCTTCAGCCTACAATCCTCCTGTCCGTGCGGTGGGTGAATTAGCGGACGGGTTCACTTTTTACTTTGTTTACTTCGCCATTGAGTGTTTTACGTTGAACTATCGTGAATTTGGTACGTGCTGATGGTCAAAAGGTTCAGTAGGGAATTCAAACTGGTACACATCTTTAAAAATCGTATGAATTTTCATTCGTTTCATTCAATTCATTCTGATCGGAGATACTGATGTTCTGATTTCAAAGTCTGAAAAACCTGTGCATTTTCCCAGCACATATCCCACGAGACTCCCATCCCTCGTGATAATAGCTACCAGCTATGTGTGTTTATACCCTTGAGTTCGTATATTTAACTTTTCGTGTCTTTTTATCATGTATGGTATTTTCTTTAGGACTTTGCAATGGTGGTTATATTGAAACTTATTGCCCCTTTGGACGAGCGAGAAGATTTCTGCACGATGATGCCGGTTGAAGTGAGCCAATGGCGAGCGACAATAGGGTGTTTCCGTGGAACCATACAAATATCGTCCCCAGTGAGCAAAATTTTTAGGCCTATTCCTATTCTTGTTCAAGTCTTTCGGTTATTTTGTTTTTGTTATGGATTCCTAGCAATTTCAATCTTCGTTCTGCCTTTTGCGTTGTTGATACAGTTTCTTGCTTTGCATTGCGTGGCAACACAGTTTCGTTTCTTTCCCCTGTTCGCCCGCATACATCATTTTGCGAAGATAGTACTGTATGTTATTGCTGAACTTCTAAAGCGTATCCCGTTTGGTGTCATTATTCTCGTTCGACGTAAATACTTTGCCTCAACCATAAATCAGCTGATTTCCATAGCACATACGATCTTTAAAGCCTTCGATTGTAATCCACCGCTTGATGTTCGTTCTGTGTATCTTGACATTTCTAAAGCGTTTGATAGAGTATGGCACGACGGTCTGATTTACAAACTAAAACGCTGTGGCGTCTCTGGAGAATTTCTTTCGCTTATCCAAAGTTTTCTTAGAAATAGAAAACAGCGAACAGTTCTAAATGGACAGAATTCTGATTGGGGAGACATTTCAGCAGGAGTACCCCAGGGTTCTATTCTAGGACCCTTGTTTTTCCTCGTGTATATCAATGATCTAGCTGCTGACGTAAGGTGTAATGTTAAGCTTTTTGCTGATGATACATCGTTATTCACAGTAGTGGAAGACTCTAACACAGCAGCCAGTGATATGAACCACGACCTAGAATTAATAAGACAGTGGGCCTATGATTGGAGAATGTCCTTTAATCCTGATCCACAAAAACAAGCAGTTGAATTAATATTTTCTACGAAAAGAATTGAAATAGATCACCCAGAAATTCGTTTTAATAACATACCAGTGACGAAAGTTGACGAACATAAACACTTGGGAATCATTCTGGACTCGAAGCTATCTTTTTCGGCTCATATCAAAGCAGCTATCTCTAAAGCAAGAAAGGGCGTCGGTTTGCTGAAATATCTCTCCAAGTACCTTCCCAGACATACCCTAAACGAACTATTCAAACTCTATGTGCGACCCCACCTGGAATACGGAGATGTTATCTTTCATATTCCGGCCAAAGTATGTGAATTTAGTGGAAACACCATTTTGCCAAGCTTGATGGAAAAATTGGAGTCTGTTCAGTATTCTGCTGCTCTAGCCGTTACGGGAACATGGAGGGGTACATCACGAGAGAAGCTGTATGCGGAGCTAGGTTGGGAGTCACTGAGTTCCCGAAGGTGGAGTAGACGTCTTATGTTGTTTTACAAAATGATAAATAACCTGTTGCCAGAATATACATTGGATCCAGTCCCTCAGCTTCAACAGTCGCATTACTCTCTTCGCAATCAGGATGTCATTGGGCGAATATGGGCAAGAACAGAAAAATTCAAATCTAGTTTCTATCCCAATTGCCTGGCTGAATGGAATGAACTAGATCCAGAGATTAGACTTGCACCGTCGGTTGGTATCTTTAAGAAAAAGCTGATTTCCATAATCCGTCCCCCTGCTAAATCTGTCTTTGGGATTCACGACCCAATAGGATTATCTTATCTGACTCAGCTAAGAGTGGGTCTTAGTAAATTATGCTTCCATAAATTCAAGCACAATTTTAGAGATTCAATAAATCCAATGTGCCCTTCAAATGATGGTATTGAGACCACGGAGCACTTTCTGTTGCTCTGCCCCTCCTTTGGGGTTGAACGTCGAAATCTTCTCGCTAGAGTGTTTGAACTGCTACGACCATATGGATATATCGATTTTTCCAATGAGGTTTTGGCACAACTTTTATTGTATGGTGATAAAAATCTCCCAAATAACCTCAACAGAAATATACTCGAGTTGACCCTACAATACATCCACGCAACTGGTCGATTCAATTAATATCACAGTAGAGTTTGTAAACCTTCACTTAACCACCAACCGTCACTTAGTCCATTTTCGTAAAGTCTTTTTCGTAAAGTCTCGTTCCTGTTTTCTTTTGCATGCCTGTTTCACACTTGATGTTAGGCTTACGTAGTTTAAACGATTATCGATCTTGACTACAAAAAGTATCTGCAAAATCAACGTCTAATTCGTCCTCTAACATCACCTATGTTGGCCTGACGTCCAGTGTGAAACCGGCTCAAGTAATTATTAGTAAAAAGTTTTCATGTTTAGTACTTGTATTTAAGAGTTTATTTAGTTGTAGTTGTATGAGTTGTATTTCTTAGATTTCTGTTAAATGCCAGGGGGTAGTCATGATATATTGCTCCTCCTGGTACCGTATTCGTAGTGTCGTACAGTAGTTCGTAAGTAGTGTCGTCGGTAATCTCATTATTGTAAACTTTTATATTGAATATATAGAAAAAAAAAAAAAAATTATATTGTACTTAATTTTTTCAAGCGAAGGCCCTCTTGCAAAACAACTCCGGTTGAAGGGTAACCCTCCTTAATGAAATCAAATGAAAAAATGAACATATTTTGCAGTATAGTAAATGAATTTTAAACAAAAATCTACTTCACCTCCAACGACCTTACCGTCACAGTTGGCTGAGATGTGCCAATTAACTCTGCATAGTTCGGTGTCCAACATAGATCTAAGGTGTCATGGCTGTTGCAGTCGGAGGAGTAAGGCAGAGGGGCTTCGATACCTGGCAGGGCCCTACAACTTGAGCATCATGACAAGGGGTACCTTGGATGCCATATTTTAGGCTCTGGTACCAAGGGCAGATAATGGGTCGCGGATTCGATTACCGCTTCGCTACTTCTGTGATCTTAGCATTTGGCGCTAAAAAACCACAGCTTCACATCACTTCATTTCACTTTAGCACTTAGTTCATCTATCTATATGCGCATATCGATTTGCTGCCGATATTTTCCAGAAAACAGAATGGGCTGCTCGTAAAGTTCACAAGAGAGTGAAGAACCATTTAACGATAATATCTTTAAATTTGCATTTCAAAATCTACATAAATGGAGTTTTTAGATGCACATTCCAACAACATGAAGCTTGTGCTCCAAAACATTGCCCAAGGATGATAATATTTGACAGCCGTACCGACTTTAACAGCGACTGGCAACTTACAACTGAAAGACTTTGTGGCGTAATTTACAAAATTATTGTTGCACTTTTTCCACAGGTTTTGAGCTAAATTTCAGTTTTTTTGTTTTCAAAAAAAGCATTTTGGTGCAATTATTTCATTAGCTTTGATCTGACTGATGGTTGCTACCTAACCATCCCTTTCTTCTATTAAGAGAGGGAATACAAGGGCGATTTTATGCAAAGCTTGAACATTCTTGTAGAAACCTTCCCTTGACATGCTTTGCAGATTTACTTCATAACAAAGTTTAAAGCACTGCTTTGACGTCATAGCGTGTGGAAGAATAAGAAATTTAATCAAAGCTAGTAGCTATTGAGTAGCAAAATGCTTAAAACATTGATTGATGTTAACAGCTTTGTAAGCACTCTGTTATTGTTATTTTTTGTGGTTTTGCTGTGATTCAGTTCTGAATAATTGATGAGAATTTGTTATTTTGCGGCATATGTCTTGGGAAAACTGACCATCTTGTACTTCTGAATGCTAAACCATTTAAATTAGTGAACAGGTGAACAAATTTTTAGCGTATAACTAATTAAAATCATAAATAAGTATTTATTCAGATACGACACTGTGGAATTTAATTCCCAAAACAGTATGTGTTGAACAAATTCGTAAACAAAGTAAGGAATTTCTTTATAAAATGGAGAATCAAACTTTGTCTTTTTTAATTTCGCAGACTGCAGACTAGAGTCTTCTGCTAGCGAGAGAATGTTCTGCAAAGTGAAAAACGTTTCCACCGACACCCCCGTCTACAGTAAGTTGCCCTACGCATGCTACTCAGTGATTTACCCGGTGAAAAAATGAAGCAAAATCAGCCCCCCGGACAGGCTGTGAGTCTCCCCGGTACAAAACGCCTCACGAGTGAAACCACAGCTACAAACAGACGAACTGCGGTGAAAAATTTGAGAAATTATTTCCACCAAGAAACATTTCCCCGCTATATGATAATGCTGTCCAATATTTTTCGGTCACTAAGATCCTGGTGAACATCTGACCTCTCACCGTGGCATTTAGACGGCCACGGGATATGCCTAGAAGGGAAGAAAGATCATACACTCTTACCACGGACCTACTACTTAGCTATGGTTTGTTTTACTCATTTCAAGTCATGTGACCACACTCTTGGGAAGTTTTAGAATTATGCCGACAGAGCAGAAGCTGTGTAAAATAATGTCGTCAACCAATCTGAGATAAGGAAATGTTTGGACAGATAGGGTTTAGGAATGATAAATCAAGAGTTCAAAGCCCTAAGAAGGAAATATCAAGTGTTGCCTAATTTTGGGATCTGTTGCAGGGAGCTAAGGGGCTCAGAGTTAGGAGTTTTTGCGCATGCGTCCACAGTTTCTGCTCTGCTTATTATGCCACTTTTTGCATTTATGGCGCAACTTTGCATAGCACCAAATATGTTAGAGAAATCAAATGATATTTTATCAAGAGATTGATCACATGACTTGAAATGAGTGTAAACAAACCTTATCCGATATTATCAATTGATGAATGCCTATGATGATGATATTTTTGTTAAGATAAGATAAGAAAGATAAGAAAGTTTAGCGTGCCAGGACTGGTCACATCTTTCTCAAATTTGCAAGCCATTTTATAGAAGTGATTCATCTCGGAGATTTTTAGAGCACACTCAAAATATTGAGAAAATGCGTGACTTTAAATGAATTCGCTAGACTGAGAAATTGTCAGAACACTTGAGCGCTTGTGTAAAACATTTCGATAGTTGAGTAAAACAAACAAAACCCCCATCTTACATCATTCAAATTGCGCAGCTGCTGATGCTGACTGATGAGTACCCCTAGTTTCACAATACCCTTCGATTTCAATTGTTATATTGAGGATACCGCGGACTTATCCTTTTTTCTGGGCTGATTGTTACAGGTTTCCTTTCAGTGGAATACCGTTTGCTTTTGAACTTTGTTAATTCGTATCACCAACGAGTTTACTCTAAACTTCACCAGCAAATAGTGTGTCTAAGCACTCTAAAGCGCATGCTCCGATGATGATGGACCAATCAGATTTCACTTGACCACCTATTTATCCCAGACAATAGGGAAGTATTGCAGCACCCGCCACGGGAATAGTTTTGAGTCATTGGCCAAGGTTTCAGTTATAAATCACAGGCAAATTCTGTCAAGATGGGAAGATTGTGGTTGATTCTAACTATCGGCATTACTCTGCAGTATTGCGCTGCTTATCAACTAGGACAACGGATTGCATTGTTCTCTGAAGATATGAGAATCGACAACACACCTTTAAAACAAAGCGAAGAAGCATCTCCACTCCAATGTACGCATAAATGCACTAGAGAAAAGAAATGCAATTCGTTCGCTGTCAAGCAGACAGAAGATGTGGGGAAAGTGCTTTGTTTGCTTCATAGCCTTGTTATTATCAATCTTTATATTGGAGATGCTGCATTTGTTGTCGAAGAGGGGTGGATCTTGTATGGAAAGGTGAGAAAGTAATTGCTTTCGTTGGTATTTTCAATGACTTGGTGAGATCCAAATTTTCGATGTGAATTCTAATTTTCTATGTGAAAATAGAAGATATATTTTGCACAAATTGACATGTTTTTCATACAAAAATAAGATTTGGGCAGAACTTGAGCACTCAGAGATTCTTACAAGTTCTTTGAAGGTGCCTTAAAACTTTTCATGCTCGGTGCCCGTGCCCTTGTGAATTTTTTGAAGCCCTTTGATGTTGAGACATTACCCGAGTACATTCCTGGTACCAATCATACAGAACAGACAGGAAGCAAGTAAAAATGAAATGAAAATATGTTGAGGCTTTCCTGTTTCAAAATAGATCATTTTCACGCTATATTTCACCAGTTATACCGGGTGAGTCAAAAAACGCCACGCGCTTCAAACGCTACGGCTCCCTGAGTACAAAGGCAATGATGTTTTGCAATACCTGATTGAATAGCCAATATGTTGAATTATTTGTAGAAATTTTTATGGATAAAATTGGTCACTCCGTTTGGATTCTGTAAGCGATTTTCTAAAATGAATCCTTCTGAGAAACCTTAAAAAACGTGCTAAAATTACAAGCAAGAATCCCTCATGTGTTTGCCTCACAGCGATGACTTTCAGCACGCCTTGGCAAGTGCTTTCTTTTTGGTGGGTTGAAAAGTCTTCCTCTTGATGCGAATGACTTATTCAGGGGGATTCCTTTCTCCCATGAGGACAAAATACATCAACACAAGCAAGAGTCATTATTGCTAGGACGGAGAACAAATTTTCACTCGTTTTGCAGGTTTTCCAAAAGGGGCTTTCTGCAAAAACTCCCATATTTTGACGAGAAGGAATGACCAATTAATGCCCAGTAAATTACTGAACCTAATTTGACACATTGAGGATAAAACAAGAAAGTTTGCTATATCGTTGTTTGGATATTCAGGGAGCAGGATTTTTTCAAACGCCGGGCGTTTTCATTGGCTCACCGGTTAGGAGATACGTTGATATGATATACAGTATTTAGGCAGGTTCATAACTATATCTATGATTCAAAAATCACAATTCTAAACATGTTCGGGCTTCATACCGGAAAGGTTTGGCTTTCATAATCAGTGATGGTTTTTCGTTTTCTTAAGCTGTTTGTAGCATAGGTTTCAAATCTTTAAATCTACGAAGAAAGACGGGTGTAAAATTCAATGACCTTTTTCTTTAAACTGAATGGCTTGAAAGAAACTTTAGCCACTCTTCTATAATTCTGCCGTTGGATTTTTTAGAACCCTTGATTATTTGTCGAAGTTACAGCCTTTTTCATATTTAAGCTCATTTTACGATGTGACATCATCAAATTTCTAAATCACAAACCAGAAGAGTGAGAGAGTTTTGCTTGATGCCATATCGTAGGCATCTATAAACTATGATTTTCTTGAAAATTACTTGATCTTTCGTCGACAGGTTTAGAAATGACGATAGTTTTAAGTTTTTTTTTTCGAAAATTTTCTTGAATTCTTAAAAACGAAGAAAAACACTGTAATTCTGAAAACATTGAGGATTTCAGAAAAGTCCAACGGCAGATTTACTGCAAAATAGTTCAAGTTTATTTGAAGCTGTTCAAATCAAAGAAATAGGTCAATGAATTTTACACCAAGCTTTTTAAAGATTTGAAACTTATGCTCTGTTTTGTAGGTTTGGTAGATGTTTTCTAGGGTCATTATCAAAGACCCTCTGGATTCGTTTCGTCTTTGATGACAGGAAGTTTGGTTTTCGCTCCCTAAAAGCCGCACTGTTAACGGAATCTAAGTAAACTATGCATCATTCGATGCAGAAGAATATGGCGATTCTAACCATATCAAATTTATCGGCAAATATCGTAAAATTGAACTTTCACGCAAATTTATTGCTCAAAATAGCGTACCACCTTTGTACCTTTGCTTATAAGGTAGCAGAATCTGACTTACATCAGCGGGTAGTGCAGATCATAAGCTTTTAAACAGTGTCTGTAGTTTTTCAAATTCCTTCTCCCATTGAAACTACATTGTCAAAAATTAGCAAATAATTTTTCTACCTTCCGCAGTTGTATTTGGCTATTAAGGACGGGGCAAGATACATACAAAGGATCTGGGACACGTTTTCCAAACTCCAAATCTTTCCTGGCAACGAGCAAATTTTTGAGCCATTCGATTGGCTCAAAGGGTATAAAAAGCTTTGTTGTACTTGTACCTCGTGGATTTATGAGTCCTGAAAAAGGGGTTTTACTGATAGGCCCTGCGAAAGTACACATTGGCATACCGGATAAAAGAAGGCCCATTACCCTCACCAGGACCAGGACAAGGAACCAGACGAAGGCCCGGAAGAGGACTGTAAGGAGGACCCAAAAGAGGACCCGGAAGAGGACCTTAATAAGGAGGACCCGGAAAAGGACTCCAGGGAGGACTCTAAGAAGGACATTTACCAGGAATCTAGGGAGGACAAATGCAAGTTAATTTTCATCTTTTGTAACTTTCACAAGTTTTGACATTGGATGCAAATTCTTGTCATACCCTAAGAAATTTAAGAAACTTGTAAGAAACCTAGGCTGTCGAATATGACCTAAATTACAGGAATTTACATCTTCATTTGTGGGTAATGAAAGGGACGGGACAAAAGACGGGACAGGACAAGGGATGGGACAAAAAGAATGTGACGTAAGTTACGTAACAAGTTCATGTACACGTATCTTTATAAGAAACTAAGGTCGGGGGCTGATGAGCAGTTTCCCAGATGTGTAAACCTTTTGTTACCAAAAATTTCTTACGTGTTTCATATATCTTTAACTGCCAAACCTACCGTTTTGGGATTTAGAGTCAATCAAACACAAATTCCGAGTATACCAAGTCTACGGCTTGTTACCAATCAAGCACACCCTTGAAACACTCGGACTTTGAGTTTGATTGACTACCAAGTTCCGAAAACGGCAGGTTTGGCAGGGTTGGGAGGCCTCCCAAACCTTTTGTTCTAACGGGCGGAAGGTGTGGCAGACTTTGGAGAGTTTTTCGTTTTTATTTGCGAAACTCTGAAAACGAGGCGAACTTTGCCGTGCTGCTATGGTAATAAACAAAATCGGCTAAGGTTTGTTTATACCCATTTCAAATCATGTGATCAACCTCTTGATAAGACATCTTTTGAATTGTCCAACATATTTCGTGCCATGCAAAATTGTGCCATGATTGCAAAAAGTAGCATAATACCAAAACTTCCCATAGGCATGGTCATATGACTTGAAATGGGTAAAACAAAGCTTAGCCGATTAGGTCAATTGAGTCAGTTCAATCTTTGTTGCCAGGCAACGGACTCGGCTTCGTATTTTTTCTACTGAAAACCTCGTCTTCCACAAGATGAATCTGAAAACTGCTGTTTGGAGAATTTTGTGTTTGATTGGGAACTGTGTTTCCGTCTGCGAGGTCTACCTTTTCGGAATTTCGTAGGTCTGGAATCACCATTCAAACACATCCTTTAGTGTGTGATCACACGTTCTGAAGCGGCTATCAACAACGTAAGCTGAATTTGCTTTTTAATGTATCAATTTTCAATTCAGATACCACCGGAGGAGGATAAAGCAGGTATCCCTGAATGTAACCCATTGGTGGCATGCAACACAAAATGGGAATGCTGTATAACTCCTGGTAAGCTAATAGCTATACTCCTTGAAGGTTCTGCGGAAGACACACAGTACAGGCGCATGTAACAATAGACATTGGGTATCCTGTTTCCCTGTGCTCTTTGACTTGATGATTACGCTTCAGTCAACGGAGACTCATAATATTACTCTGAATATTACTATTGTGTCGATCGTGTCCACAACACCTGGCCTAATTGTTCCTAAATGAATAAATGTATTTCGTTACCTTGCTTGTCTTAAGGTAGGCCACTGGTCGAAATTTGTGGACTTTTTGCAAGAAGAATCGATCGTTTCTTTTTAACTCGTCTACCATCGCCCCCCCCCCCATCGCCAACAATCAAAGGAACTTTTCCAATAAGGATTTTGTCATTGGATAAAATGTTCTTGTAGTATACGCTTGATTTCCTGAAGCAGCAGGCAAACTTTGTTGAATATCTACCTTAGTAACGCCTTAACAACGGATATTCCGAAAGATTTTCTGTTGAAAATAAAGTGCAAATTCACGTGTAATTAGTCAGTGATGTTATGTTAGGATGCAAATTCGAATTAGGAAACCTTTCCATTACATTACATTCCATTACATTTCCATTACATTTCTGAGAAGATTTTCTTTTGGCTTAGCGGTTTTAAAAACCATTCTTGTGCGAAGGCGCACTAAGACACAGAAATACAAGGGAGCTCTATTCAAACAACTTGAGACCGTTAGGCCTAACCACGCTCAGTTGAAGACGAAACAGAACAGAAAACAAGACAACAAAACAAGACACAAGGATCAAAACAAGGTAAATAAATAATCAATCAAAACATCCGTGTCCTAACACCCTTGATTCTATCACATTTACACCTTCGTAATTCACAAATCTCGCAATCTTATTGGTACTGGAGGAATTGCGAAGTTTGGGCCTAAATAGGGCCAAGTTTTTCAGAGTGATACTATGAGTCTCTTTTGCCCTAAGCGCCATCATCAAGTCAAAGAGCACAGGGAAACAAGAGACTAAATCGTCACCAGTCTACCTTCAAAGCCAGAGGATTATCCCACTGCGAAGATGATACCCTTGGCTAGACTAACCATTCCATCAAAAGTGCCCTGAGTTGGCATTTTCTAGACAAAACTTGCCAAACTTTCGCATTCTTTGGACCAAAATTTTTTAAAAATTGGGTTTGTCGACAGGAATTGCCGAATTTTGAGACTTCTGTGACTAAATTTGTCAAGGGACATACCTTTGCTTCGACTAAATTCGACTAAAAGTACCAAAAATTGTACCCTTGGCAAACTAGAGGCCAGAATTCCTCATTGACGAATGAATATGCATTGACAAAATCAGTGAGAATATTATCCATGTCAAATTTTGCCATTTTCAAAGATGGTACCGAAGTTGTTTACTTTAACTTCTTACTTCATCCAAACAGGTCGATGTGCGTTAAAACATTCAACAAGTAATAAATGTCTGAAACAAGGATCTCCCAATCGAAGACTTGAATTCTTTGCTGATTGCTCGCAAAAGTTCGTGCTATCTGCACGTGGTAATCTTCAAGATGTCGTCACTGGAAAATGCCTAAAATCAACGGGAGATGTTGATTACAGTGATCTAAACTTGTTTCCTGGCTGCGGGGACGATACCAGAGCATTTCACTATGAGACAACAATGAACAACATTAAGATAAGGAACATTAATGCTTGCGTTGTGCCTTTTTATGGAGTATTACACTTTGGTGACGGGTATCGCGCTATTCGACACTCAGGATGTGGCAATTACATGAAATTGATATTTTGCTTGCAATAAAAGGAAAAGTTCTACTCTGAAAGTCGCTTCAGTTCAGTTCAGTTCAGTTCCCATTTTAAACTTCCACAACATACAAAGATCCATTAACAACATTTAAGTAGAATTGGTACAAGTTATAAAAATAACAAAATTATTAACATAAATCATTGCAGTAATTCTAGATATCTGCATGGAGGGGAATTTCTCAAGGATGAGCTCTCTAAGGAGGTAAACTAATCGAGAAGAGAACACCCCCTCTGTTCAAATCCTTTCAATCAATTTGAAAAATTTGAACAAATAGTTGGAACACAGGACCTGCCATGGTGGTGGTGTTGCTTTTTACATAAGAGACTCTATCAAAATGACACCGAGGGATGATGTGCCTTCCGACGGACTAGAACTTCTCTGTGTCGAAATTTCCCCTCCCAAAAGCAAACCCTTTCTTGTTGTTGCTTGGTACAGACCACCAAGTGACACTGTTGACTCCTTTAATAAGCTGGAAAAAGCTCTAGCTTTCCTTGACAAGGAGGGCAAGGAAATTATTTTCCTCGGAGACACAAATTGTGATCTTGCCAAAAAATCTTCAGATCAGAAATTAGATAACGACGCAAAACACATTTCTGGTTTGTATGAGCTTTCAGCTTCAAGCAGCTTATCAAGGAACCCACAAGAGTCACCCTTGACACTGCAACGGTCATTGACCATGTTGCTACAACATTTCCCAGAAACATTATGAAATCAGGAGTGCATGAGGTTTCTTTGAGCGATCACTATATGGTTTACTGCATTCGAAAATTTAATGGCGCAGTAGAAAAAAGCCACAAAACGATTAAGACTCGCAAAATGAAACACTTTAATGAGGAAGCATTTCTTGCTGATGTCTCTGGGATATGTTGGGAACAAATGCTTACTGAAACTGATGATATCAATTTGCTCTTCAACTACTGGTCTGAAATGTTTTCTCTGATCATTGAAAAACATGCCCCATTGAGTGAAATGCGGGTTTCTGAAAATATTGTCCATGGATTGACAAAGATCTTAGGGATTTGATGCGAAAAAGAGACAAACTAAAAAAATCGGCAGTCAAATGTAAATCCTCAATCCTTATGGACTCTTATAGACAGATCCGTAACAAGGTCAACACCCTTAATTTTCAATTGAAGAAGCAGCATTATACCAATAGGATCGCTGCATGTAAAGGTAATATAAAAGAGTCTTGGAAAACAATGAATGAACTTCTCAACAAGAGATCAAAGTCAAGTAGCATTGATTGTCTCAAAGAATCTGGTACTGAGACTCGGAATAAAAAGGATGTTTCTAATGCAATGAACAATTTCTTTTGCACTATAGGTAGGGATTTGGCTGATAAAATTCAACCTGCTGCTAACCCCCTTCTATCAGGCGAATATGAAATTAACAAAGATGAGGCCAAGTTCCACTTCAAGACAATTGAGCTAAAAGATATCAGGGATGCATTTGCCAAGGTTAAAACAGCTAAGAGCTTTGGGACTGACAATATCTCTAGCTACTTTATGAAGCTTGCTTTACCATATATCGAAAACTCTTTGGCTTTCTTGTTTAACACATCCATTGAAACTAGCCAGTTCCCAGACTCATGGAAAGTTGCTAGAATTACTCCGATTTTCAAAGATGGAGATAGGACTGAAAAATCTAATTATCTCCCCATATCAGTCTTGCCCGTCATCTCAAAGCTCTTCGAAAAACTTGTTTTCAACCAACTGTACCAGTATATGAAAGAAAATGGTCTCTTTACATCTGACCAATCAGGTTTCTTGCGCCTACATTCCACCCTAACCTGTTTGCTTAAAATGAGCGACGACTGGTACAACGGGCTTGATCTCGGTAAGCTCGTGGGATTAGTATTTATTGACCTGAAAAAGGCATTTGATACGGTCGACCATGATATTCTCTGTAACAAGCTCGAACTTTATGGCGTTCAGCAGCAAGAGCTGTCTTGGTTTAGGTCTTACCTATCCAACCGCAAACAATTCTATAGGGTGAACGGTGTTGATTCAGATGTTGGGGATTTAGAAGTGGGAGTCCCACAGGGTTCATGCCTTGGCCCTCTTCTCTTCCTCATCTATATCAATGATCTTCCTCAGGCTGTACAAGCTTCCTCTGTGACTATGTATGCTGATGATACCAGCCTTTGTCATCAGTCTCACGATCTGACTCGGCTGAATGAGGCTATTAATAGCGATCTGAGGAAACTGGAGACTTGGCTGCAAGGCAATAAGCTCTCTTTGAATGTGGCAAAAACTCATTCAATGCTCATATCCACCAAGCAGAAACACAACTCTCTCAAAAGTCGAAGTGAAGCCTTGGAACTAAAAATACGCGACAATGAACTCGAAGTAGTTCAAACGACAAAGTACCTTGGACTGCAAATCGATTGCTCTTTAGACTGGAAGGAGCAAATTAAGGCAGTTTGTATGAAGGTCTCCCAGGCGATCGGCTTTTTGAGACACGCTAAATCCTTTCTGCCTTTGGCTAGTTTGAAAACTCTTTACACCGGTATTGTTGAGCCCCACTTTCGATACTGTTGTTCTGTCTGGGGTTGTGCTGGATCTACAGACATCAGCCAGCTGCAGAAGCTCCAGAATCGTGCTGCTAGAATCTTTGCAAATAGCAGCTTTGACAACCCTAGCAGACCACTTATTGTGGAGTTGGGCTGGAAGACCATTGGTAATGAGTCTAAAACAATGGTCTTCAAGTCGCTCAATGATCTGGCTCCACAATACCTGTGTAACCTATTCACCAAAACTCTGCTTGCTCCTCCCGCAACCTCCGGAACACTGAGACTGATTTAAGGTTGCCAAAGAAAAATTCAGCAAATGGGCAAAAATGCTTCTCTTTCCGGGGAGCTAAACTATGGAATAGCCTTCCTGCTGAGTCTAAAACGGTATCCTCCCTGAATGGTTTTAAGAAATCAATAATGGGTTAACTTTTACTCTCCACTGTATATATTGTTTAATTGTAAATAGGCTTTTAAATTATGGTTTTTATATAATAGTGACTTATTATTTTTATCGGTATATTGTAATTAAGTTTTCATCGGAGGGCCCCTTGAAAAACTGCTTCTGCCGAAGGGCTACCCTCCTTAAAAAATTCAAATATGAATATGAAATATGAAATATGAGGTTGATATATTCAAAAAGCACATTTTGGAAATTACTCTGAATGTTGAGACCGGTTTCAAGCCCGTTGGAGGGGGCGAGGATAACTTCAGTTTCCAGGATACGGGATTGTGCCATTCAAATCCTGAAAGTACCACCCATAAATCCGGAGAAATTTCTCAAAAGTATACCCATAAATCTGGAGAATTTCTGAAAATCATACCCATAAATCCGGGAATGCAAAACAGCCCATCAATAAATGAATTCTTACAGAAAACTATACCAATAAATCCGGAAAATGCAAAACATTGTTGAAAACCATACCCATAAATCCGGACTCTATCATGAAAAGGTACCCTAAAAATGGCACAAACCAGTACCATGGAAAAGTTAAGTTACCCCGGGGGTTTCAAGGAACATCGAATGCCCCCATTCAACACAGGTTAGAGCATGAAATGCATAAGAGCAGCCGGAAGATACCGCAAAAGTACCACACAGGAAACATTGCTGTAACTTTTTTTTTTTTATATAATCCATTAAAATAAACACAAAACATTTACAGCTACTGTGCCTGTCATGGCGGGAATAGACACTAGGTCATCGGAGTTCCCACCATGACAGACACTCACAATTCAAATATTTACATTTTTCCAACAAAGAAGAAGAAAAAAAAAAAACAATTTTAACGTCTGTCTCACATTTGATGTCAGGCAACGACCCCTGCAAGGCTATCAATGCGTGAAAAACGAGTGCAAGTCAATGAGCATGGGACCCCCATGTGCAGACAAAACAGCCACTACCCCCTGCCACCCGCGCCACCCCAATCGGGATAGCAAGCGAGAAAAACAAAGGGCAGCAGCCATCCAGCCACACAGCAGGAATCCCTTCCACCCATTACCCCGCACCCACATTGAATGGTAAACAAATATATTCATTGGAGTTTTAATCACCTAACATCAAATGAGAGACAGAAACAACTACTGCTAATACTACAAAAAGAAAATATGGGGAGAGGGAGTGCTGCTTTGTTATTTTTGGAATGTGCTTCACTCGAATCTCTTCGTAAAGGCAATGCTGTAACTTGCATTGCCTTTCATTGAAAACTCGCTTGCTTTCTTGTTTAACACATCCATTGAAACAAGTCAGTTTCCTGACTCATGGAAGGTAGCTAGAGTCACTCCAATTTTTAAAAATGGAGCAAAGACTGATCAGTCTAACTATCGACCAATATCAGTCTTACCAGTCATCTCAAGGCTCTTTGAAAAACTTGTGACCAACCAGTTGTACCAACATATGGACAAAAACGGTCAATTTTCCAATGACCAATCAGGGTTTTTGCGCCTTCGGTCCACTGTAACTTGTTTACTTAAAAATAGTGATGATTGGTACAATGGGTTAGATCTCGGTAAGCTTGTGGGGCTAGTATTCATTGACCTTAAAAAGGCATTCGATACCGTTGATCATGATATTCTCTGCAAAAAGCTTGCCCACTATGGTGTCCAACACCGAGAACTTTCTTGGTTTAAATCTTACCTTACCAACCGTAAACAGTTCTGTAGGGTTAACGGTGTTGACTCAGACTTTGGGGATATAGAAGTTGGTGTGCCACAAGGCTCATGTCTTGGTCCCTTACTTTTCCTGATCTATATCAATGATCTCCCACAAGCTGTCCGAGATTCCAGTGTCCATGTTTGCTGATGATACCAGTTTATGCCACCAGTCCAATGATTTGACTCAGCTGGCTGAGGCTATTAACAACGATCTTAGGCAACTAGACACTTGGCTCCAAGGCAACAAACTTTCTTTGAATGTTGCAAAAACTCATGCCATGCTTGTTTGCACCAAACAGAAACATGCCACTCTCAAAAGTCGGAATGAAGACTTGAAATTGAAAATTCGTGAAAATGAACTTCCAGTTGTTGAAAAAACGAAATACCTTGGTGTACAAATTGACTGCTCTTTGGACTGGAAAGAACAAATCAAGGCGGTCTCTGCCAAGGTTTCCAGGGCAGTAGGCTTTTTGAAGCATGCCAAATCATTCCTACCAAGAGAATCGCTGAAAACTCTCTACACGGGTATTGTGGAGCCCCACTTTCGATACTGTTGCTCTGTTTGGGGATGCGCAGGTTCAACTGAAATTAATCAGTTGCAAAAACTTCAGAATCGCGCTGCAAGAATTGTAACAAACAGCAGCTACGACACCCCAGGCAGACCACTTATCGAAAGGCTTGGTTGGAAGACCATTCAGGAACTCATTAAAATTGATTCTGGAACAATGGTCTTCAAATCCCTCAATGGGTTGGCTCCGCAGTACTTGAGTAGTCTCTTCACAAGAAACTCGGCATGCTCCTCCCGTATTCTCCGCAATACAAACACGGACCTGAGGTTACCTTTGAAAAAAACAGCAAACGGTCAAAAATGTTTTTCTTTCAGAGGAGCGCAGTTATGGAATAGCCTCTCAGCTGAGTCAAAGCAAGCACCCACCGTCAGCTTATTTAAGCAGACGATATAGGGTTTCTTCTTTTTTTTATTTTTTAAATGGACATTAGATATTGTAAATAGATTTTTAGATTGTTAAATAGGCTTAGGTTTTTAGATTCCGAAGTTTTTATATTAGTCATTTTTGTAATTTAGTTTAGTTTTAATTTATGGGAGGGCCCCTTGAAAATCAGCACTTCTGCTGAAGGGCTACCCTCCCCGTTAGATAAATAAATCAAATCAAATCAAATCAAATCAAATCAAAGTCAAATCAAGAGGACCAGAATTTTCAAATGGAGTCTTTGCAGCATGATCTTTCAACCCTGGCAAACATTTTTGACTCAGAGATCAAACATCCTTTAAAAAGTGCATCACACATGTAATAACATTTAATTGCTCTCAAAACAATTCAAGAGATTATAAAATTGTAAAAGAATATTTTGACTGAATATTTCAAGCTAACCGTCAAATTGAACTAAAACCTTTAGAGATCTTAATGATATTTTATCTTAATAATGCCTTATAGCAATCCTTTGACCGTGCCAAACGCAGCCTGTGAAATACAAACCTTAATTCAAAGCTTTTACTATTATGCACTTTTGTCTTCCATCTTGTTTTTTCTGCTTTTCAGAAGCAATTTGAAGAGAAGTTTCCCTGCACGACCTCAAGGCAATAAACCGCTCATTTTTCAGGGGGGGAGGGCTCCTGAAAAATTTCCTTCAGTTTCCATTCGTCGTACACTCACAGCTCATATATTCTTTACAAAATACCAGATCTAGATATCTCTGATCTCTACAATTATCAAACTACACAGTAAAGGTTTCACAACTGTAACTCTAATTTTTAGCACTGCAAATCTAATTATCAGCAACGGGCGTGCTCTCTCCTCGATTAAATTTTATCTATTGAGAGGGCTCCTCCTTAACCCTATTAATACCGGGCTTTTTGGACCCTTGTAGTACCGGGGGGGCACAAGGTGCCCCCCTCCGTAAAGTCGCCAGTATTGCAGATATGAGAACGAAACTTGGTAAAATGGTGTACAGTAACAAAATCTACACAATAGGCTACTTTTTTTATTTTTCATTACATCCATGACGTCACAATGACGTCATAATTGAGGAAAATTCAAGTATTTGCTTGCTGTTGGCAATAATTGACAATATTTAAGTTCTTATTTGACTATTCCTTTTTAAATGGACTAAAATGTATCTCAAGGCATTAATAAGTAAAATCCATAGTATAATATCTATTTAAGTTCATTGTATATATTATATATTCATTATTTATAAACACCAGTTTTTCATTGTTTAATTTAAACCTCTAATTGTCAATTTAAACACTCTAAAATGCTTCAAAACGATGTGTAATAATTAAGAGAATCCTTTTTGATCATCAAAATTTTTCTACTACATTTGTTATTATTTATATAACGTCATAAACATTGATGACGTCATTAAGTTTAAAATTGCTGACGTCATCGAAAATGAATAAAACTATATGTCATCTGAAAGCTCTCATCAAGATCTATTGAATGGTAGTGTTGCCAATGATCTGTGATCATTCTGGAAAAATTAGAGTCCCTTCTTTTCTTTTACGGCTGACCACGTGTTGAAAAGATACTAGGCACGTGATCAGTGTCTACCATTTTGAAGAAATTTTTAGATTTTTAATTAGTTTACTAAATTTGAGGAAAAGTCACCAAGTTTGAGCTATGTATCTTTCGAACTGACAGCACTGCGTCAAATAATCTGCGCCGCGGGCATTTTGTGCCCCCCCCGGTAGTAATAGGGTTAAGAAAACCTAAACCTAAAAAATTCCGAAAAATTGATTTCTTTATCTTCATATATATTTTGTTGTTGTTATTAGATGGAATTTGTATTGTCGTTGTGAAATTTTAACATGAAAACATGAACTGGAGCCTTTAGCTAAGTGCCATCTTGGCCTTGATAATTCATTGACAATTCATTCTAAATCGTCGAATCCTTACTTGTAAATAGATTTTACCACTGTACATTCCAGTAGACTAACAAGACATTCCACTTCCTGTATGTCTTTCTTCATGTTATGTGGGTCCCTTGAAAATCAGTATTTGCTGAAAGGCTATATACTCTACCTTAATATGTGGAATGAAATGAGATGAAGTGGAATGATCACTCACTCACCCAATCAAACAATGAACGAACGAACGAACGAACCAATCAATCAATCAATCAATCCATCAATCAAATTAATAACCATTCTTCCTGCCATTAGATTCATTACATAGGTCCCCCTAACTTTCACTTCTTGTTGTTGTTGTTGTTGTTGTTGTTGTTCTCGCTTCTGTTGTGGCGACAAGTCTGCAGGTATAAAGTCTAAAGACAATAGATTGGTTATTGACCTATGAAGATAGTTCCGTGATTTTGCCGAACCAGCACGTGACTAAGAGCAGACTTTCATTCGCTGGTTTGCAGACCCTACTGGCGTCAGAAAATGAATTCATTTCAACGGGAAATTTCAACTCAACGGAATCAGTAGGGGATGCATAGACTTATCCTGAGTTTCATGAAAATATATCTGTTTTACATTATGGTCCGACTTTTACACCTGAAACAAATGCATAAGATGCAGTTCCGGTGCAATGCAGATATCACTGCAGATCAGTGGCGTGGTGGAAATCTCAGACACTAATATTGTGTGAGAATTAAAAGATCACTGGTGAAATATTCCTTGTAAACAATAAAGGAGTGTCTATTTGACAAGAAAACCAACGAAGAATTGTCGAAAAGGTGATAAAATGATTGATTTTGTCGAAGCGCTAGAAACAAATTAAGTTGCTAGGTAGGGAGAGGTTTGGTATTTCAATAAGGAATTGGAGAAGAGAAGGGGAGACAGAGATTCGAAGCAAAATTGTGATACAAAAGTGCCAGGCAGGGAAAAAGAAAAGAGGAAGGGAAAGGTGTGGCTAGTGAGTAACGTCACTGACATAAATTTGATGCGGAGGTGGCCAAAGATGAAGAACTGAGGACGGTGAGCGTAAATTTTGTGTTTTATCACATAGGCACGGAGATCAGTAGCTAATCAAAGAGCTTCATATATGCAAAGCTAAAGTTAGCGTACTTTATTTGATGCTAGACTCTAAGTATTGTGTTCTGAAAGGAACAAGTTTGATTTTGACCGTGGCATTTTGGTGCATGCAGATTGATAAAGACGAGAATAAAGTAAGATGTCCTAGAATTTTTATTCTGGTTTGGTGCAAAGTTCGAAAACTGCATTGAGTACAAGTATTTCTGTAACAAGAAATTTGGCATTTTTGCCCTTCTGAATTTCAGGAAAAACCAGCTGTGCACAAGGATAAATCTCTCATAGGCTGCCTGTCGTACCTATTGTCTTGCCTCAAGCTACTGGAAAAATTTCTTTCTTCATTCACATTTATTTGAAACCGAAAACATCCAAATCTTACGCTGCATGCTGTCTAAAACGGTAGGTAAGGGACAGAGCAAAGTTTATTTTATAACATGGCCGGTGAAAACGTAACGGGACAACTACTTTTATTGAGCTAAATAGAGGTGTATCAACGCCTTTTTGAAGCAAGTATCAATGGGGCAGTAGCTTTTTATGAGCTCAAGATGAAATTTGAAATGGAAAATGTCTCATTTTGCGGGCAAAGCTGTGAATGAATCATGCAAGCAGAGAAATGCTTGGAAGGATATATTTTAGATGACTTAAAATTTGTCACTTGGTTGCAAGAACGATTCATCAGTCATATCTCTTAGTCTTCAAAGTAAATTTTTAATTGAAACACATTCGTAAGTATAACATTGATTATGCTATGGTCTTTGCCTACTTCATCGTTGGGGTGTAAAACATCTGTTGTTCTTGAATACAGGGCAGGTACTTTGTTAAGGACGTTGAGGAAAATGCAACGGGGCCTTAGTTTTTCTGCAATAATTTCATACGGGGAGAGCAGATTTTGCTCTAGCCTGCGTGCATCCCCTACTGTTTCTGTTGAGTTGAAATTTCAACTCAACGAAGTCAGTAGGGGATGATCACAGGCTAGTTTTGCTCCAAAAAGTTTTCTTGTCCATCGGCCATGTCATGTAATAAATTTTGTACTGTCCCTAATAGCATGAGTTACATGAAATTTGTAAAATGGACCCAAGATAGCTCCGTACTTGTCCTTGTAGAGAGTCAGTCATATCTCTACAACAGAAGCAGTTTAAGATTCTTAATCTGAACTGCATCAAGGCACCTTGGTAAAAAGCTCCTCAACGCCATTGGACTTGATTATGTGACACTTCATATTTGTCACTTCATGTCAATTTTCGTCGCATTACAATTGTGAAACTTTTCGCTCATCGTTTAGTTTGAACCTTGAAGGACTTTCGGCCCATAAAGGTGTGGTATGACAATATTACCAATCAAGTCGGGATGCATCATGACTACGAAGGAACTACATTCTGGAATTATTTGAAATTTTGCAGAATTTTACTTGCAATGCATAAAACCTTCGCTTACCTGCATCATTAAATGTCATCTCTACGAGACATGTATAAGGAGCAATCAATGGGCAAGTTCAAAATTCATAGGAATTCCTAAATTTCTGTGGATGCTTCTCCGCCAAAGAATGCCACTGAGAGGGAGAATTACCTCTTTCAAATTAGGCTACCTTCTCGTCAGATGACCTAATTGAACGCTCTGCTCTTCTTGCGAATGTACAACGTAGGGTGTCCCTGTTTTGAATAAAGGAAACGAATACGCATGAATGTAGAAACCGGGGGGGGGGGCACTGGAGGCTCGTGCCCTCAATAATTTGCTACAAACAAAGAAGCGCCCTTCTTATTTTTAGAAAATGTCATTTTTTCTAAAGGGAACAGCGCCCTCGAAGCTACGTGCCCCCAAGTTTCAGATGCTTCCTACATCCTTGCCCCAGGGAGTTGGTAGTTCACGGTGACGTACCCGTTGCAAAATTCAGGGTCTCAAAGTCAGTTATTTACTACCTCATAGGATCAAAATGATTTCAAATTTGCTACCGCTTATAGGGTTGTGAAATTGAAATGATTCGTTCGCGGGAATTTAAGAAAGTTTGATGAAGTGAATTGTTGCTGGTAAGATTATTTAATGACAGAAATCAACCAATTATTCAGCCTCCTCACGTTATGCAAACCTATCAAATCAAATTACAATTAATTTCTAATCAATGATTGACAATTGACCATACTGTCAAGTCATATGCTCACTCTAGGAGGGGCTTCTCCCATCGCAGTCCTACCTTTCCTTCTACACCTGTACTGTTTCAAAGCACATGGAAGTCATTTTCTTGCTCATGTCATGTCTGTTATAATGTATCACTTTTGTTTCTGGGACAATTGACCTATTGTTATTGCAGCTTATGGAGAAAGTAACTAGCGTTTAGGCAACGAGTCTAGGCTAAAAGCTACTACCGCTAAGGGTTTAGGGTTTTGCAACATTTTGCAGCGGATACGTCACCTTGAACTACCCAAGTCTCCCCCTGGGGTCACTGCGAATACGTCTTGCGGAGCGAATAGTTTAATATCTCAACTAAAAGTCTATTCTTACGATCAGTTCAACGATTGCAGTGTGGAACTATATCTTTGCTTAGTCCAAATTATATTTTCTTGCAGTTTTAACTTGCAATGTGCCTGCAAAGGAGCCTGGGTGACAATGATTCTCTAAGCCTGTTGTAATGTAAGGTGTGATCAACGAGTCAACAACGGTCGCCTACAATAGGTGCAATGGATTTCATGATGTTCTTACGGGGCACTGCATGATCTCGAAATCTGAATGCCATACTTCATTTTTAATGAAGGAAAACATACTGACTGGTAGACATTAGATAAAGGGATTCTCTAATGTTCTTTGGAACACGGTGAGGTAAGGAAAACCTCCTTGCAGGCCCTTTGTTGGTAACAATTGTTGGTGATTTGCTTTCTGTGCTCCTCAGATCTCCTCAGCCAAATTCTAAGGAATTCTGTTGTGATTTTAGATGATAAAACCATGCACTGATCATAACGGAGAAAGTTTCTTACCGGAGATAAAAGTGTGTTTGTGCGAAGAGGAAGATTGTTTTCCCAAAGTTTCAGGTGAAGAGATACAGGGGGACTGGGAATAATTAATTCTGTAATGGAGCTGTTTCTCTCTGAACTGTTTGATACAAAACTGCCTTAAAATGCTGTTTCCTTCATTCCAAAGGACAAGCAAACATTATGTAATTTACACTTTCTGTTGGCCCGTTAATTGTGCTATTTGTGAATTTCCATTGCCCTTATACAGATCGCTGGACCCCCCCGGGTAATTGTAGATGGATTACCCCCTACTGACACATTTATTGAAGTCTTGTTTTTTGAAACAACAGTTTAGGTAACAGGGTTCTGAGCTAAAAAGGCCTGCATAACATCTAACAGCCCAGCTTTGGGGAGATTCGAGGTATCATCGAGTTACCTGCAGCAGTATTTATGGAAAAAGGTATGTCTGTGTGATTTTATTTGAGTTTGATTTTAAGTTACTGAGTTTTAAAGAAAAGAGAGCGCGTGACCGAGTGGTTAAGGTGACTGACTCGTAAAACAAAGGTCAGAACGGCCGAGGTTCGAATCCCAAGCTGGACAGTTTGGTCGCTGTCCGTAACTCTAGCCCCGGTCGACCAGAGCCATGTGGGGGAAATCTGGTAGCTGCGGCGGGTAGCTGCGGCGGACTGATGGTAAAGAAATAAGTCTCTCAGACTTTCGCAGGCTAGCCACGTTAAATATGAATACCTACCTACCTTAGAGGATGAAATTGGAAGATGTAACAAAGTGGCAGGGTTTCTTTTATCAAAGGGCAAACAACTCTTTGAGCGTGCGGACGCAAGTTTTACGATCACCAGATGATTTTAGGGAATTTTAGTGAAATGAAAGAATCAAAAGAATTAACTATTTTGTGTTAATGGTGCTCATTTAGATAGGGCTCATTTGAATAAAATTGGCAAGCTTGGAGTAATGCGGTGATGGAACAAAAATCATGTCTATAGCTTCAGAAATGCCATAAAAGCTCGCCAATAAATGAATTTTTACAAAAACAATAACAGTAAATTTGGAAAACGCAAAAAATTGTTGAATACCATACCCATAAATCCAGACTCTATCATGAAAAAGGTACCCTAAAATGGTACAACTCCGTGTCATGGACAAGTCAAGTTCACCTCCAGCAGAGCCTATATTCTTGTTTGCTGCGACACTATCATACCAAAATTCTAAAGGCAATCCAACTTGATATACTGCAGCTAGATTCTTAAGTAAAAGAAGTCAAGGGACAAGGTTCACTCCTTGGAATAAACCATTTTTCAATGAAACCCCTTCCCAAAGTCGCCTTGTTTGCAAAATTGCACAAAAAGCCTTTCTGACGGAGAATGAAGAAAAATAAAAGAATAGTTTGTGTCTAATGGGATAACTTCAGCATATCATTCCTTAGAATCCCCGCAGACTTTTAACAGAAGCTTGTTTGTTTTTGCGAGAAATCTCTGAAATCCTCCAGAAATCCCCTTTGTTCTCCTGGAAACTTCATGCAGGGACGTAGGAATTGTGACTATGGTAGGAAGTATCTTAAACTTAGGGGGCACGACACTTCGATGGCCCTTTTTTCTTAAGAAATATAATAAAAAGGGCACTTCTTGGTATATCGCAAAATATTGGAATAAACAATCAAGGTCCTAGGTTCATTGCAAAATCTTGGTTAAAGCTTCCCGGTTCCTACATCTTATGACCTCGTGCCCTATCTCATTTCTCAGGGCTCAAGCAGCGATACATCGAGCGACATGAATGTATGTATGTATGTATGTATGTATGTATGTATGTATGTATGTATGTATGTATGTATGTATGTATGTATGTATGTATGTATGTATGTATGTATGTATGTATGTATGTATGTATGTATGTATGTATGTATGTATGTATGTATGTATGTATGTATGTATGTATGTATGTATGTATGTATGTATGTATGTTAAATTTGCCACAAATTGAAATATTTACAATGATTAGAAATATAATATACAAAATAGATACAATTACAATTTACATAACAAATCCAATAAAAACGATTTGAAAAAACACCCCTAATTATAGTGGCAGGGATAGCATCAAAAGATCGAGTGATCTTATTTCCATAATGGTCCCCTTAGAGGTGGTTGTAAATAATAAGAAACAAATAAAATTTTCTGTCTTTTATATATGGCATAATTCATTAAGGTGGTCCTCGACCCTAGATTTTAGGCAAAAAAAATTTTTTCCAACATTTTCAGTTTTTTCAATTTCTTAATGCATCAGGTGTTGTACTTTCAATGTGGAATGTCCATTTGCATATATGTGCCAAATATACAGATTAAATCATTGTTTTCCCAAGAGGAGTGACATATTTTTTCCTTAGCAACGAAAAATTTGGTTGCTAGGGTGGATTTCTGAAGTTTTTTGGGCTTTCAGTCGCCCCCATCTGCAGTGAATTGCATGAAACAATATGATTACATTTTGGTCATTGAGTTGAATTGAATCTTGCTGCTTTTGGGACATCTTACATGAAGTATATCCCCTAAAATTGCATCACAGCTCTAGCTCAACTTCGAAATCTTTCACACACATTGATCGTTGGTTATCGAGTTAAAATGCCAGGTAGAAAGCAAAGAAGTGTTTACCGTAGGAAGAGAAAACATTGTTTTTACGGAGTACAGAAACAAGTTATGCAGGAAGACGAATCCAGCAACGATAATAATGCTGTCGATGGCAACATCATTGATGAAGCAGTAGTGCAGTCACCATCATCACAACCTGCTGGCCTAAGCTCATCCACATCTCCCCAAAATCTCATGAATACGTCTGAAATGTCGGTAAATAGATCATTTGAAAAACTGAAGAAAAATTGTCCTTTACTTGGAGAAGAACAGAACGAAGATGGCATTGATACCGTTGATACAAAAAAGAGAAAACTTTCTCTTTACAAATACAGGGAAAATACACATGGCCCAGACAATAATGGCAGAGAACTTGCACATGGCTTCAAGATTATTAATACCAAGAATCTGCTCAGCAGTTTGAACGCTGCATCAGTCTGCAGACTTTGTAAAGACTACAGAGGAACTTTGCAGTTATGGCAAGATAATTCTAAAAGAAGGGGTCTTAATGAGGTTTTATTTTGGAAATGTAGCAATTGTGGTGAAGAAACAGATCCTTTTAGGACAAGTCCTTTCTTAAACAATGATACTAAGGATACATCAGAAATAAATGTACGTCTAATACAAGGAGGAATAGAGAGTGGAAATGGATTGACAGGTTTATCCAAGTTATGTTGTGCATTAGATATCCCTGCACCAGTTACATCCAATGCCTTCAATTCAACCATGAAAAAGCTCACAACATCATACCAGAAAGAAGCCCAAGAGTCTCTTTGTAAAGCTGCACAAAATCTGAAAGACCTCATACAAATGGATAACCTGGAAGTAGTAAACCATGGAATGCCTGCTCAAAATGTCCCTGTTAGTGTCTCAGTAGATGGTACATGGCAGAAGCGTTATGGATACAGTTCTTTGCTTGGCGTTGTATTTATTCTATCTATTGACACTGGTGAGGTATTGGACTTTGAGGTGCAGTCTAAGATTTGCTTTGAGTGTAAGTCTAGGGAAAAATGGAACAAAGAGTCAGACAGATACAAGAATTGGTATTCAAATCACAAAGAACATTGTACAGTGAACCATAAAGGTTCCTCAGAGTCAATGGAGAAAGAAGCAGCTGTAAAGATGTTTTTGAGATCTATTGACAAGCATCGCCTTCTATACACAACGTATGTTGGTGATGGTGATTCATCTTCATTTGCTGAAGTTGCAGATGCATGTTTTAAAGAATTTGGGGAGGGATACTTGGTTTTAAAAGAGGATTGCATTGGGCACATACAGAAGAGAATGGGCACTAACTTGCGCAGTTATAAAAATAAAAACAAAGGTAGAAAGTTAGCTGATGGGGGAACAGTTGGAGGTTGTGGTAGACTTACTGATGCAGCAATAGACTCATTGCAGAATTATTATGGTTATGCCATAAGAAAAAATACAAATGACATTGAGAAGATGACAAAAGCTATTTGGGCAATATTTTATCATTCAATTCAAGGTGAGAATGAGCCATATGAGATTCAACATCAATTTTGTCCGCAAGGTGAGAGTTCATGGTGCAGATTTCAGAGAGATACAGCTTCCAATGCATCAACCTACAATCAAAGTAAGTGTCTGCCATCAGTTTTCAGGCAAGAATTAAAGTATATATTTGAAAGGCTATCTGATCATGAGCTGCTAAGTAGATGTCAAAAGGGGCTCACACAGAATCAGAATGAGGCCCTTAACAATGTCCTTTGGTCAAAATGTCCAAAACGAGTGTTCTGTGGTAAGCAGCGCCTTGAGTGTTGTGCTGCATCATCTGTCATACAGTGGAATGCAGGAGCAGGTAGTGCTGGGAATGTGCTAAAGAGACTTGGTGTTGGGTCTTTAGGAGCAAATACTATTAAAGCATACAAATGTGCAAATGAGAAAAGAGTAGAGAAAGCTAATGCAAAATGCCAAGCAGAATATCAAAGAAGACGTCAAATTTTGAGGAAGATCCGGAAACAAAATACAAAAAAGGGCACAGCTTATGCCTCAGGAAGTTTCAGCATTCATAAAGTGCCAGACAAGGCTTTGTACAAAAAGAATGACAAGAAAGAACTTGTTGTAATATTTATTGATGAAAAAGATGTTGACATTGTTCATGTTGAGAAGCCACTAAAGAGGAAGAAATTATTTTAGTTGCGAACGCATCTCAAAGGTAACCTTACTTGCAGATAATTTTGAAAAATACCTCATTACCAAATTATTTTAAAGGAATGGTCTGATGCAGATTGTTCAGGGGTCAAATTTTGCTCAATTGAACCTACTTTGAGTGATAATTTTGAAGTAACAGTGACACATTTGTAGATGTACGCAACAAAAACTTTAAAGCTCATTTTCTCAAAATGTGCATTTTATTGCTTTGAGAAAGGATAAAGATAGAAATATGGCATATTTTTCAATGAAGTTTTGCATGAATTTTTGTACTAATGTTGTCTTTGATATGAGTTGACAAAACTTTGATTCCATCAACTCTGCTGACCAATATCAAGGAAATACTGATCCTCCAGTTTCCATGGCAACGGTTGCTATGACAATGATTTTGTCAACTCATTTCGTAAAACTTTTTGTGTTTAGCCATTTGAAAGAGGTTTTGTCCAAATATAAGCTAAATGCTTCTCCCAAAGCCTTTCTCAAAGATTTTTCATGGTCCGGCTTTTCCAGTCTGTAAAATACACCAGAATCACGTGATCATCTAATTGTTACAAAAAAGTTGCACTGATTCCCATTGCTGTTTGTGTCCAAATTTGGTGTCGTTTGGAGCATGGGTTATGAAAATATTCAAAGTTATTCAAAAACTTGACTAAAATCTTGTTCAGGGTCGAGGACCACCTTAAGGCCAAATCCTATGAATATGAGAGAGGACACATGGTTTCAGTAGAACACATATACGTTGTTTTCCTCTCTCTGTATATTGAAGAACTGCCTTAGAATTTTCAGTGCCAAAAAAGCTGCAAATTCTTTCCAATCTTCATTTTAAAGGTTAGAAAACTAGTTTGTATAGAAAAGATCTTTTAAGCTGTTTTGCAATGGAGTCTGGATTGAGCGATAATTTTTTTCAGAGATTTTTGTAAGAATCTAAGAATTTGACTCAGTATTGATAGGTTCTCAAAATTATCAGATTTCGAGCAATCGGTTTTTCCAAGAGGCTCTCTAAAAGTTCTATGACAGTCTTCATCATCACTACCGGTGCCCTTCCTAAGCATTGCGAAACACAATTTTTTAAGCTTCTGATGTTCAGACATTGCTCAGGTAAGTAGCTACCTTCCGAGTAATGTGATGCGGGAGACAAGTGATAATAAAGAAGGTGATAGGGATTTCCATTATCAAAATGAATTTCTTCAGTTGTATTTTCTCAGTAATAGAAGTACTAAAGCTTCTTACTTTTTCGCGATGTAGTGGAACTTCCTATAAACGCTTTCTTCTTGGCGTTTCAACAATACATTACTTGCAGAATGTCTGCCAAAGGGAAAAGCTTCCGAATCAAGGCCGCTTTTTCGAATGACAACATAGAGGAACGTCGCTCGACCCAGACTCTTTTACTGAAGGGTAATAAGGACTACTGGCCCAGGGGGTATATATTTTTTGTACGGCGACGTGCCGCTGAACAGGGTATCATTTTCAGATTCTCCAGATTCTGATTCCGGGACATGATATCATTTTTGTAAAACTCATTTTCATGGCAGGGTCCATATTTCTCATTTTTGACATGATAGGGTCCATATTGCTGTTGGCTATATGCACTCCGCGAATATGATTTAAATTGCTTGAATGGCCACACTTCCACATTTTCAGATTGATTTCTTACAAATATCCAGGGAAGGCAGTATGTTGTCTGAAGAGACTCAACGACAGGGTATCGTATCAGAACGGTTTCGTCCGGGAGATGGTCAACCTCGTCCCCAGGCCTTTTGTCATATAGAACAGAGGATACCAAATGTTTCTTTTGTCACATTGTCCTTTACATTTCCGTCCCAATATGACAAAAGGCCCTGGGACAAGGCTGGGACAGGATGTCAGTTTAAGGAATAGCACGGGGTAGCTTTTCGGATCTTCCAGTAGCACCTCCCTGTATGTCCGAAGACTATGCATGTGGGGCTACTGACGCGTGACAATTGTAAATACCGTAAAAGCTCTGCTAAGCCCCCTCTCTATTAAGCCCCCTTGTCTTATAAGCCTCTCCTCTCTGGTAAAAATTTGAAATAAGCCCACCCTCTTTATTAAGTCCCCCCGTGCTTATAGAAAATTCTAGAATTCACCAAATATTTTCCATTTATTTAGCTACACAACCATGCTTGTTAATTTTAGTATGGTTTGGGATAAAAACTGGGTCGAATTCATGTATTTGAGCCGTAAAATTGTTATGTTGATCCTTCAAACATATGGGGTAAGAAAACTAAAAAGCTACCAAATATATCCGTGTTACTTGATTTTGTTAATAAGCCCCCACTCTAATAAGCACCCCTCCCCATAAAGCCCCCTGGAAGGCTCGAAATTAAACAAGCCCCCCCCCCTTGGGAGCTGAATAGAGCTTTCACGGTAAGTAGGAAAGGAACTGATGGAAATTTGACTTGGAAAATTGAAAATCAATAAGGACAAATTCAGTTCACACAAAGACGACATTTCTCGCCTATCCTGACCACCGCCCCGATTAATTTTCTTTCACCAATAAATAAGACGGCGTGCTTGATCTTTGGTCAACAAACTATTTTAACTGTTGATATCTCCTTTTAAATATAAAGTTGATTGCACCGCTGGTTGATTTTCCCATTATCGATATACAAATATCCGTGTTTGTTTTTTAATGTCGTCGGCCAAAACTCCTTACGAATATCAACCCTAAGCCTCATATGATGCCCGTCGAGTAAAATTTCCTCATTTTCATTGAAGGAATTTTATTATATCTATTCAGTGATGTGTGTGCCAACTAATTATCAAAAAGTATGTGTCCAAAATTTTAATCACCCGTTTGAGGGTGTCCAAGATTTTGTTCGAAATTGTCCGGAATTTAAAATAATTTCATCCGAAAACTAAATGTCCAAAATAAAACATCCGAAAATTTTGCGAATTAATTCCAAACAGTCCGAATGATCGTCCCTTCTAATATTCATCAATTTTTCAAACTTTTCTAACATCCCAGTCTTATTCCAGTCCCCTCTTATCAATTCTTGAAAAATCGAAATGATAATGAACATATATTTTGAACAGATATATATCAAAATACACCTTTAACTAAAGACATTGGCTATTTTCAGTTTTTCTACCCCCCCCCCTCAATCGTTCCAGTCCCCGATTATTCGTATACCGAATCATTTCCAACCCCCTGATTATTCTCAATCCCAGTTATTTGGTAGTTGAGGGTTTCTTGCACCTCATAGAAAGACCCCCCGAAGTTTTGTTTTGTGCACGCTACATTCCTACGGTATTGCGGCTAAAACTACTTGACCCTTCAAGCCACATTGCCGCTAATACAATATGGTGTACATCACCTAATAAAACCCACATTTTCGGTCGATTTACAGTGATGAAAGCGAAAATAACAGTTTTAATCAGCTAAAAACCGTTGGATAAACTATTTTTGACATGAATTGTCAATGCGGTGCTATATTGACTTTATGACGCACATTGTGTGTACTGTGTGAAAAAAATGGAATGGAACGTTGAATCAAAGTGGCAAGGAGCATGAAAGCTCTTGTTTATAAGGAAGCATACACGATTTTTTATAAGAAACTGCTTATTAGAAACTCAACTCTCAGATCGCTAAAACCTGAGAAACTCCAGTATTGGAAAAATATGAAATGCGTAAATATTGGACAGGCTTCTCAAAAACAATGTTTTGAAATTTTCTCAAGGGAATACGTAGGGAACATGAAGATTATTAAGAAACCTTTAAGAAACTTGTAAGAAACTCTGAGTACTTAAAAGTGATAATTTTAAGAAACTTTCAGTACTGGTCCAAATTCATAGCTTCTTATAAAAATCTCTTGTATGTGGGGAGATGAAGCTTTGGATGAAACATGGAATAAAACGCAGCATGTCAAATAAACCTTAAAATCTACGATCGAAACAAGTGGTAAGAGGGCTTGCGTAATGGCACATGCCTTTGAACATGAAATTTAAGGTGCAATTGAACGTGCAGTGGAACATAGAGTCCGAATTTGTAACAAAACATTGAATGGAAAGTGGCACTGAAAGTAGAAATTGACGGAAAAAATACATGAAATGAGGCAATCGATATCAGACGGAATCATTCTCAGGAGTGCTTGGAAGATAATTTTTGCCCACAAAAAGAGGCTGTGATCTTATTGTGCCTATGTAGCTAGTTTACTGTGTGCACTTTCTTGACAGAAATAGCGTTTAGTGGCTTGCTTTTGACAAAATCTTATCGCTTGCGCTTCTATTTTCAAGGGCATGCTGACGATATGCAAGTGGCCTAAACAATTGATCGTCCTAAATTAGGTATCACAATAAACAAGATGGCTGAAGTGTTAATCACCTTGATTGGTCGAGCAAGTTGGTGATGTTTTCTCTGCTTCTTCTTCTCTGTTCTCCTCGATATAAAGCAGTTGATAACTGCTAGAAGCTTGCGACCGCCATTTGCAGTCTCACTGTTTTATATCGAGGAGAACAGGAGAAAATCTCCATCAACTTGCTCAACAAATCAAGGTAATCGACGCTTTAAGCCGTCTTGTTTATTGTGATACCTGATTTAACTAACTTTAGGATCAAATACTTTGGTCACCTTCACATCATCACTATTCCACTCCATTATACTATTCTACTCCATCCTCCATTCTCCTTATTTGACGTCCCACTGAACGTTCCATTCCATTCCCTGTTTTCCATTCTTATTCTATAAATAGTCTTAGATATTATTGTGTATTATTGCATGCGGATTTTTTTACCGCAGAGGTCCGCATACACATTTTGCGTCTGTGGGCTAAACGCAGTTTTGTGGCTGGTTTCAAAGTGCGATAGACCCTTTATGCAAACAAAGTTATTCTTTCCTCGCAACAGCACTACACAGCGTTCGTAATGAATCACATTTGCAACAAAAACAAATCAAACCAGCTTCCTTCCTCGCCTTTCAATTGGAAAAGAATTTGTTTTTCTCGACAAGAAAACATTATGCATTGATTCTCATTCATGTCAAATTAATTTTTTTGAGGTTTTACGCCACTGTGACTACTGCACTGATTGGATACAAGACTTCGAGGCTTGAGAGGAGAGTCCAATTCGGTTGTGGACAAGTTTTACAGTGATGGCTGCAGCTTGCAAGTTTTGTTGCCTCGCCCTATTGGCCCTATGTATCTTCGTCATGTTTACCACAGCAGATGACAAAGATGATGACCTCAACAAGGACAAGGACTTATTTAATAGGCTTCACAGTCACTTGGACCATCACCGAAAGCCTGGTAAACCAAAACCTAAACATCCTCATAAGCACATCCCTAAACCAAAACCGAAACATTCTCACAAGCACACCCCTAAACCTAGGACAATTGAGCCAACCACTTCCAAGATTGCTGTGAAGAAGCTTGCAACTGTAAGTATGCTTGATCAATCTTATCTCTTTTCTGTCGTGCACAAGTATGACTTAAGGACCCAAAAACGCTCCAATCTATGATGATGATGATGATGTTGATGATGATGATGATGATGATGATGATGATGATGATGATGATGATGATGATGATGATGATGATGATGATGATGATGATGATGATGATATTTATTCACAAATCAGTTAAAACTAAATACTTACTGATTTGTACGTCCTAGAAAAAGCAGTGCTTATCTAGTCTAGGGCGCTTACGTAAAACAACAACAATAACATAACAAAACATTTAACCATTGTAAATTGACAAAGTTATTAGAATGGAAATGGAAAATAGTACGATTATACCAAGCAGCTATAAATCTAACTAAAACTAAATTACAAATCACAATCAGCTTTCAGTGCAACGGTGGAAACTTCTCAATGATAATGATCCGGATTTTGGCCCAAATTGTTTTCTCATTACACTGGCCCAAATTCTAAGTATCTTGGAAAAATTACATGCATAGGATACATTAATGAAAACTCAGAAATCGCAGTCTGAGAATATTCTTGAATCGCGGTTTCTTATCATGGTGTCAGATTTAGCTTTCTTGAATAACGATGTGTTGAAAAGTTTTTTTTTCAAAATTGATTTTAAAACTATTGTCTCTCTTCTCTTTCTGGCAGACAAGAACATTCACCCTGAAATTATGATTCTATTCTTCGCAAAAACGACTCAAAATTCAGCAGATTATCCGTTCTTTATTATTTCAGAATTTTTGCAGATTTTTTGGTCACCTAGCAATTCCTCCGAAGCCATCAGTAAAACTGCTAAGGCGGAGCAGAAATGCGCAGCATAGGGTTCAAACATGAGGAGCTTGACCTGAGATAAAAAAGGATTGCATTGCAATCTACGCAAAGTAACGGGATTTACATTATGAATGCACGGTAAAGCTCTGTTAAGCTCTCAGGGAGCTTTTGTAGCCCCACAAGGCTCCAGGAGGGGGAGGGGTTAATTGGGGGGGGGGGTGTGGCGTATTGGAGAGCGTGCTTATGCATAAAGTCAAAAGACCAGAATATAAACGACAGCTTTTCAGTTCTTGTACCCCATATTTTACAGGTTCAACATTCACGTTTTTCTTCTATAAGAAATTTGGGATCGGGCAGTGGTACTAAAAATTTCCTTATTCAAGTGAAAATCCTCGCATCTCAGTACTAAAGGTTTCTCAATTTGTTTCTTATTTTTAAATGCATGACTTGTCAATGTTGTCTGTAACTCTGCTGCAGATATGGCTATCACATCTTAATCATCATATAGGAATAATCAATGTTCTACCATGTTTAAAACCTAAACGGCCAGTTAATAGAGGTGGCCTGTGTTCTAGACCATCACTCCTAGGTGATGGCATAGAATACAGGCTAGAATAGAGGTCGAACGACATATTTGCCTTGATGTCTCCACATCTAACTTTAAAAAAGTTTCTTCATACTTCTCAGAAATAGTACAAGAGTTTCTCAGAAGTTTGGTCATCTTAGTACCTAGTCTCTCATAAACCATTGTCTTATTAAGAGAAAACGTGTAGGTACAACTTGACGAGTCGAGACAAAATTCGTCACAGCTTTAGCCAAAACCGTATCAAATGCAAAGTTATTTGGCTTTGGCTAAGTAATGGAAATTCTCTGATATACTCTGGTATTTGGTATGGGAGGGCGAAGACTTAACAGATGGGAGGGAGGGGCTTATTAGTGATGGGGGCTTTATAGAGAGGGGCCAGACAGAACCTTTGCGGTAAATGAGGTAAGACGATGAATAGGTGAAACAAGGAAAATAGCAAATTTGTTTGATATCAGCCAATGAGATACCCTGGGTACCAGACTCTCTCTAAAAGAATTTTCTTTTAGAGAGAGTCTAGTATCCAGGTTTTCAATGAGATACATTGTGGAGCAAGGGACTTTTCTAGGGCTGGTGCCACCCTAAGGCTACAGAGCTTGCTCCTACCTTGGGTAGAGCTCTTCTAACTCGAGCCTCTACTCTCTTCTAACTCGAGCCTCTACAAAATTGCTGTACAATTCCTTTCTGCTGTCAAATTTCAACTACTGTCCTCTAATTTGGACTTTCTGTGGAAAGCAATGTAATAAGGAGATAAACCGAGTGCATAAACGTGCACTACGCGCACTTCTTGGTGATTATGAATCCACTTTTGAATGCCTCCTCACCAAGAACAATGAAATAGCAATCCACACGAAAAACTTACAGAAATTAATGACAGAGATATTTAAATCATTAAATCATGAAAGTCCATCATTTATGGGAGAATTTTTCGTGCAGAGGGAACTGACGTATGATCTACGAATCAAAAACACGCTACAAATTCCGTCTACCAAAACGATGTCTTTCGGCATAAACTCTCTAGCATTTCGAGGCAGCATTCTCTGGAATACCATGCCTGATACAATAAAGAGTGCTGAAAACGTATTCAGATTTAAGAAAGGCATACAAACCTGGAATGGAGACAAATGTAGCTGTAATATATGTAAATAAGTAGATTTTTATTGTAATCTTTCTTTTTTCTTGTATGTAAATAGTTGGTATTAATTAGTTTGTACATAATTATTTATGTATATTAACTATCTCCCTACCAACTGTAAATAAAGAGATTATTATTATTATTATTATTATTATCATTATTAAAGATCATTCTTTCTCACTAAGAAAACAGAAAAGACAAATGTCCCGGGGGGGGGGGTACTCATATATTTTTCTGTACGGGGACGTGCCGCTGAACAGGGTATCGTTTTCAGGATTCTAACTCCGTGACAGTGTATCATTTTCGTAAAAATCGGCTCCATGACAGGGTTCATGTTTGTTATTTTGACTCTGAAGGGTCGTTTTCAGCCGTTTGCACTCTGCAAATGTGATTCCGATCACTAGGATGGCAATCTTTCCACATTTTTCGATGGACTTCTTACAAATTTTTCTATGCAGGGCACAATTTTGTCTGAAGAAACAAAGGGCAGGGTATTGTCTGAGAAAAGTTTGCTCCGGGACAGGGTATCATTTTCAGGAATCTGACTCCGGGGCAGGGTAGCTTTTCAGATTCTCCAGTGGCACCTCCCCGTATGCTGGTAAACCAAGTACCTCCTCCGGGACAAATATCAACTGGTACAACATGCTGCAGTGCCTTTGATAAAACGTGTAAACTATCTTGACATTCCATATTATTTTTAAAGGGTGTGAATGGCAATTTGCAGTAACTCGTGTGTTGTTGTAAGAGGGCAAAAGGGAGAGAGGGAAGAAAGAAAAGGAGGAAAAGACGGGACTCTCTTTTTCGTCAGCCAAGGAAATTTCTCAAAGGTCAGAACTAAAAAAGATTTTATATCAATGTTCAATCATCAACTACTCTGTCATATTGTGTCAAATACTCAACCCTAACAGCTCTTGTGTTTTGGCGGGGGAAGGGAGGAAACGATGGGGTTCCAGCGTCGCGTCGGAGAATTGTCAAAGAACACAAACTGTTTTCACATGAATATCCTGCTACAAAATACAGTAGTGTCCCGCATATAAGAAACAACATTTTCAATTTCAGGTCTGACGTGTTTCTTATAAAATGAGATATAAACTTCCAATCAGGGTAAAGTTTCTTAAGTTTCTCATCAGAAAAATTATCTACTATCAATGAACTAAAAAGACACAAGCTGCATGGTTGTCATATAAAATTTGCATTTGTAAATTTTCACTACCAAGATATGCTACAATTATTCAAGAAAGATGCTTTTTGCTTCATTTGCATGCAAAATTATTGCTTTCATTTGAATAGTCACAGTTTGATTCAGATGCAAATCTGAATTTATCATATTTTTCAAATGTCTAATATAAACATGGTTTTTGAATAAGAAACACTCACTTTTCAGACCTGGACCAGTTTCTTATAAGAGGGAGTATAAGGTTAAAAATAAAGGTCTGTTGTTTCTTAAATTCATGTTTCTTATATGTGGGACACTATTGTACTCTGTCAAACAAAATTCTTACAGTTTGTCCGTAATTAGGTCTAAAATACCAACCTCAGCAGCATTGACTTATGTCCTTTAATAAACTTTTCTCCTAAAGGACGAAATTATCAATGAAATTAAACAGCCAGTGTCACCAAGAGTTCTTTGCAGCACCTTGAAATTTGAGCCTTTCTGAAAATCGAGTTAAGCCCTTTTCCAATCAGCTACATCAAAGTGGTCTATAGTTTCCATTTAAGCAACTGAAATTATAGCATGCCTGCAAAGGAACTTGGGTAACAATGGCTTCTTAACGAATGATTTTTCCAGTCAACCCTGTTTATGTATCGAAAGATGAGCAGATTTCCGTGGACTTGCTACAAGGAAAGTAACCAATAATTCTAGAATGATGTGACCGAGCTTAATAATATAAATTTCTGCTTTAAAGTAAGCCTTTCTACTTCAAAATGGTAACAGTTACATTCAAATCGATCGATAACTCAGGCCAGTACACAATTCAGAACACTGATGAATGATTCTGACAGCTGGTACAACTCACAAATTCATGGCTATGGCTTATTGTCATTTTGATCTCTGAGTTCAATAAACTCAACATTTTCATTAAACTTCTCTTTCCCTAAACAAATACGGCAATTCCTGTAAAAGTAGCTCATTAATCCACGATCCGTAAAAAACCAGAATGCCACATCAATAAAAAACCACCACACCAAAATTGCCACAACAATATACCCAATAAGAGCCCCACCTCTAGGCCCTTTTTCGATCCGAATCGGCTTTGCTCCCCGCTGGTCCTTATGCACCCCGGTGATTGCTTCGAACTTAAACGCATCCCCAGTCCTCCCTTTATTCTTTGCTCTGATCATAAACAAATACATAGTCCACTCCTTCAGGCCCTTCAAAGCAATCGTTGTCTTTTTCGTCAGCAAGGCTTCACAAAGAGCGACAGGATACGTGCCGTTAAATTTCGGACAGTATTTGACTTCATACATGATGATCTGCCCATCAGGAGCATGGACAGGTTTTAGCCATGATAAGTCTATATCTGAGGTCCAGAAACTTTTTGGTGGGCCGTCTCGGTTAAAGCGTATAAGTCCTGGATTGTCGTATAATAATGTGGTGGCTTGTATCTGCAATGACTTTGGGCTATCTCCAGCGATATTACTAGCTCTTACGCAAAACACATACTTAACCCCTTTTTGCAAATTTCCGACTTTAACACTGTTGGAAGCAACCAACTTTACCATACTATCATTAAGATAAACTTTGTAATTTGCAGCGCCAGAAACAGAGCTCCATTTCAACTCCACAAATGCACTATCCACTTTAACAACTGTAAACCCAATGGGCTGCAAAGGACTCACAATAACAACGACATCAATGTCATGTCTTGCAGACCCAATAGAATTATTAGCAACACACAAAATCTTCTCAAAATCCTCAGTGACATTAGCCATGTAACGCAACGTCGCGTTCAACGTCGTGCCATCTGGTTTAAACATTGCCCCATCCAGTTCTGTACTCCCCTTCATGAATTTGATTGCAGGTCTTGGGAAGCCACTAGCGATGCAAACGAGGGTTTGAGTCAACGCACTTCCTTTTGGGTATGCCTTTACGGAGCTGCTTGCTTCTTTGTCAAATTGAGGTGGTCTTAGTATAGTTACAGACATATTTGTCTCATCTCTAAAGTCAGGGTTTTGAGCTATAATGGCGATGCATTTGTAGAATGGCCTTTGCTCAATAAGTTTAGTACTGTTAATTTCAATAACGCTTTTCCCGGCAGACATAACTTGTCCACTGACATTTCTAAAAGTCCCATCTGTCTCCCTTTTTAACCACATGACGACAGGGGTTGGGTTACCAGTCGCTTTACATGTAGCAACTGCAGTCAAGCCCAAGACAATCCTCAAGTCCCTATCCCCCATTAGTCTGGCAATTGGTTTCACATAAACCATGTGAATAGTTGTCATTGCCTTGCCTTTGCCGAACTCATTTCGACCGGTGCACGTAAAAGTGTCACCTATGTTTGCAACGGTTGGCACAATCCTCAAATCAGTACCACTTAGTGACAGCGCTCCACTTGATCCCTTAGAAATCGTGGTAGAAGCACCACTCTTTGTTTTCTGCTCCCAGAAGTAACTAAGCAGACTAGCACGGTCCTTGAATTCACATTTCAAGATGGCGGGAACCCCGCTGATTAAGTCGCAACTCTTGGATGGTGGAGTTATGATATTAGCCCTATTGCCTGCTCGTACTTGAAAAATCTTCCCAACTTGATCAACGACAAAAGTTAGATTTGCTATTACAATTAATCTATATTCTCCATTGTCACTCTGCTGCACTGGGCTGATACTAAACTGCCCATTCGTAGGGTTTATGTAATATTTCCCAGCCCCTAGTTCCATCACACCAGAAATCGGGTTCATTTGAGCAACCAATTTCATCTCTCGATTTGCGTCTCGTTTCCTCACAATATACAAATGATGACCCGGAATAGGGATGCCTATTATTCCAGTATCAGCAGTAGAGTTCGTTCCGATTGCCATTAAGCAAACAGAGGTCGGTACTGAAACACTCATCTCACTCAAGACGGCCTGCTCTATAAAAAAACCCGACCCCGGCTCTTTGCAAATATATACCCCAAAATCAGCGGTGTCCATGACTTTGACCTCCAAGGTTACTCTACTGGCAATTGGATCTCTGGTGACAATATGGTTGCTGTCACCAACAAGTTTTTTGTTTTTGAAATAAATATCCGGGTAGGTAAGTGGACTACCTCTTGGATTACTAGATACAATAACACATGTTGTGATGTAGTTTGCATTATGTAGCATTTTGCGGACAGCGAATGAAGGCTGCCAAACAAGTGTGGCAAAACAACTGGCAAAGATGAAGAAGAAAAGTACCAATACATATCTCCAACTCATCTCTAGTTTGTCCATCATCATTACCATCATGCTCATCTACAAATGGGCTGAGAAAAACACATGAAATCTCTCCTTGAAAATTGGAAATCCCCGTTAAAATATCTGGACAAAACAGGTTGTTTGCATTATGTAATCAATCGCTAAAAGTTGCATGAAAATAGCTTCTCTATATTGCGCAATCACCCATTGAAAGTTGCATGAAATAAGTCCCTTATTTTGTTCAATCCCACGTTGAAAGTTGCGTGAAATAGCTTGTGTGCAGATGCGAGATGTCTTGTTATAGCTCTGAGTTCAATAATTAGAGTCTTCGAAACGTTTTGCTTCATTCGTTTGACAAAGAATCGTTTCTGTTAAGTTACCAAGAAAACTTGAACCCAGCAGTCCTCTTATAGTCTGAGTCTTGTGAAAAATTCGAATGATTAGAGCGAAATCCCTCGTTCAGAAACTTTGTGAAAAATCCCTTAAAGTATGATATGTAAGCTGGCAAGCTCCTTGCTTTTGTGTGATGTGATTCACTTCTTAAAAGACGAAGAATTTTCACTTTCCCTTCCAATAGGCCTTGTAGATGATATCTCCCAACAGTAGTCTGTGAAGTGTTATGTGCATGCTGTCAGTAAAATCATTCATAAGATTTTCGTTGTACATGCACGACAGTTCATTTCACAAGCTGTTTCGTTAGTCTCATGTGTATATCTAGTCCTGCAAATTGAGTTGCTGGCCTATTTATCTAGTCTCTCCGTTCGGCCTGTTAACGCAGTCTCGAGAAAATACAGCAAAGTTATAATGAGATCACACTTTATGACGCTACATGTTGATAGAGTTGCGCACTATAATTAAATTTATCAGTGTAATGTCAAGGCTTGACAGTTTTCATAAAGTAATCACCCTGTGTTGAAAGATAAGGAAATAGTTTGCAAAACTCCCTTTTTGGAAAAAATACATGCTCTCCGTAAAAATTCCCTGAATAATTATCCTTTTGCCAGTATCAATTTTTACAAACACAGAACTGCAACTCATACTGAAAGAGTATCACAAATGAACTTGAACGAACTGATCCGGTGCCTTAAAAGTGGAGTAGTTAAATGGCATATATCACCAACCTGATTGGTTCACTCGATACAATTTTGTCTATTGTTTATTACAAAGCACAGGACCGAGGCTGAATTTTCATTGCAATAAAAATCCAGCCTCGATCCTGTGCTTTGTAGTAAACATCAGAGACAATGATTCGATCTTTCAGTCAGTTTGCAACCATGAAATTTTTGTACAGTTGAATGTACCGTTATTTCTAGTACTCGTGAGACAATGAGAGAAATCTTTAAATATTTCGATCTTTCGGATTTTAACTAGAATTTGAATCATTTAAATCTGTGAAGTACTCCTGGTTCTATGAATTTTCAAAAGCGGGAATTTTTTCCTGACTCAGCCGGTATGTCGATAGCATGTCTATCTATGCAAGTGAATTCATTCGGTTAAGACTGGCTATGCATCCATCCCAAGTTATGTAATTACATGAAAACACTTAAAAACATGCCTGAAATCTTTGATCATATTCATTGGCCAATTGTTTTCTCATGGAAAAAACCTCGTTTGGGAGAAATCCGACCAACCGTAGAAACGACAGTTCTAAACATCATTCCAGTTGACCGAGAAAAGAAAGGAGTATTTGCAAAACAGGGAAATCGGAACATGCTCTGGGTGAAATCGCACAAAATTTGAAGAATGTAAAGCAGATTTCCCTTGGCTACAAAAGGGCCTAAGAGCACTCCAGGAGCCAGGTAACGGGGCACAGTGGGAAACATATTTAGATCTACATTACAGAAGCTAAAGACATTTAACGATTCACAATTCATGGCTATTTGGCTCATATGATGCAAGCTTTGAGAATTGTTTGAAATGCTTACTTTAAGTCCCATGAACCAAGAAGGGCCTAACCCTAAGTCATCTCTAGAGGCCATGTATCGGGGCCCAGTGAGAAACAGATTCAAATCTACATTACAGAAGCTAAAGAAATTTAAAATTCATGGCAATTTTGTTTATATGACATGACCATTTGGAACAGATCAGAAAACTTCATAGATTTCCGACTGACGCAAAAGGGCATAAGTCCACTGCAAGAGCTAGGTGGTTGGGCCGAGCTAAGCTAAGTAGAATGTGTGTGGATTAGATTTGGATTACAAATCCTGAACAAAGCAAGTTATTGATAATTCATGGAGATTTGGAAATCGTAATTCACTGAGATTTGCAATTTCTAGTGAAGCACAGTAAGAGTTACATAAAAATTACCAATGCCAAACAGGAAAAGGATTCAAGATTCTTGGCAATTATCACTGTGAGATGCAAACATGACGTTAACTATGGTGTGGAACACTGCTTACTGTTCCATGGTTACAAAAGGGCATAACGCCATGTTACTATATGCCATGTTACAGAATTTTGATACTATATCAACGTAGTTTATAGAAAAGTTATCACAGACTAACTCCCTGAAAAGTGTTCTGAAATCCGAAGCAATTTCTTGCCACTGCTGCTAGCATCGTTATACCGAGAACGGGGGTCATGCTTTTGTTTTCTTTCACGAATTTACCAGATTTGGACGCTCGATCCAAGCCGTTATACCGAGAACGGGGGTCATGCTTTTGTTTTCTTTCACGAATTTACCAGATTTGGACGCTCGATCCACGCCATGTTAGTATCAAAAGAAGTGGATCAAAATTCTAATCGGGCTCAAATCTTTCAAATATCTAAAAAGGTGGATGTAAAATTGCATCACAATTTTCTGTGAATTTAATGACTTGAATAGAACTTTGGGTAATTTACAGTAGATCTGTCGTGCCAATTTCTTTGATTAGCTTCAAAATGCTGGCATTTTGATTATTTTTGTAAAAATTCATAGAAAATTCTAAAAATATTAAAATCAGTGCAAATTACTCGAAGAAAATCGATACAATCTACTGGAAAACCATAGTTTATGAAGGTATACAGTACGGTTGCAAGCAGAAATCTGTAGCTCTTGTCATTCAGAATTTAGAAATTTGATGGCGTCACAGCCCCAAGATTAATGAATTCCGCCATTTTGAGACTAATCAGGATATCAAAAATTGCCACGGCAGATTACCAGCAAATTACCCTAAGTCTCTTTCCAATGCTTTAATTTAAAGAGATATCTAATAGAACTATGCACCCAACCTCATAAAGATTTGAGCTCTATGTTCAGTAGCTGACAATAGATCTTTTAGCTTTTCTGGAAAGAATCAGAATCGAACGATATTTTGCTACATCGGAGTATTGGCAGGAAATCGAAGCTTCACCAAAAAACGGAGTACAAGAATTGCGACGATAATCATGTTGATATTCAAAAAAGACATTCCAAGTTTGACAATTCCAAGAATATTACGACATTTCCAGTTAAGACAGTCCGATAGTTAGAAGATAGTTAGAATAAGGTTTATGTTAGACTAGTCCATGTTTATTATATTGACGTTTCGAAGCAATTCTCCGTGCTTCATCATCAGAATTAAATGTTCAAAAGCACGAGGCTCTATTTATACTCATAACGATAAACACCTAAAAGTGCATGTTTACAGCTCCTACGTATAAAAAAACCGAAAGGGCAAGCCCAAAGGAATAATAATTAAAACAGAGCTAGGGGGATAGAAGACTGTTGGGAGTTAAGTGAAGGACGATCGCGTAAAAATAAGTAGACTTTCGTGGATAAGTAAATCAAATTCATTGTTAGCTCTGTCCAACACTGAGAAATCTTCCAACGACGCGGCATGACCTGATTGGCTGATATGGTCCCCGATGGCGGAAGGACTTGCTTTTATTTTCTGACCTGCTTTGTTTATTCCCTGATGCTCTCTGCAGCGTGTAATTAAATTGCGAGATGTTTTTCCAAAGTACGAGGCATTTTGCTATATTTTGTGGAATTTTCGCATGTGCCCAGTTGTGATAGAAGCTCTAACGTAGCCTGCGCGCAGACTTTCGCGGAGGAGCGTTGAGGCTGCGCGCAGGCGGGTGAGTGGCCGAGTGGCTTAAACAGTCTTCGTCAGGTGACTGAAGTTAAGCTTGGTCGAGTGAGGTCAGATTTCGGATGGGTGACCACTGAGGCCTGACCTCGCAACTCACCTCGCCGTCCTTCGGAAGGGACGTTAAACTAGGGGTCCCGTGCCTGGATGCGGCATGCACAGTGGGCCTAAATTAGCTTTCAGTAGCTAGAAATCCTGACAAGCCCACTCAAAACAAATTGAAAACAAACAAACACCACTTGATCGAACCCCGTGTAGAAAAGTGTATAAAAATAACGCTCGATCCAGGCTCTTTTTTGTAGAATAGCTAAAAAAGATCCATTATGCTTATGAGACATGAACTCAAGGGCCTAAAAGTCTACCACAAGAACCAGGTACCAGGCACAATTGAAAGTGCATCCAAATTTTCTATCCTAAACCAAGTAAACAGTTAACCAATACACTTTTTTTTAATATAAGAAACTTAACTCTCAGATCGCCAAAAATTAAGAAACTCAAATAATGGGAAAATATAACTTAAGAAAATATCCATTTTTAACAAAGGAAATCCTTAGAATATTTTACTTTATTTCACTCGTTTCCTGTATCACATTGCTCGGAATGTACTTGAGTTACTTCTAAACATCGGAAAGTTGTCAAAACATTGTTTTGTAAAGTTCAGGAGGCCGCAGCAAGAAAGCAAGTGAACATGAAGACTGTTATGGAACCTTTGAGAAACTCAGTAGAAACTCCAAGCCTGATTTCAGGCTACCGAGTACTCAAAATCTGATATAATCCACCTTTTCAAGGTTAGAGGCGCGAAAGCGGAAGTCTTTTGTTGTTAGAGATATTGTATCTGTGAGTCCAAATTTCTGTTCTACTTACAAAGGCTAGCATAGAGGCAAATTTTCACTTTAATATATGTCTTTGTTTCGAAATTATGGCATTATGAATAATTTGAACTCATAAAGGCTTTGACCGTGAAATCAAAGTTTGGACAAAAATTTGTCCAAACATCTGATTTCACGGTCAAAGCTCTTATGAATTCAAATTCTTTAAATCGCCATAACTTCCAAACGAAGACAGATATGAAAGTGAAAGTCTGCTGCCATGCTAAAGTTTGTACGCAGAAAAAGATTTTAGACTCAAAAATGCAAAATCTCTAACAACAAAAGACTTTCGCTTTCGCACCTCTTACCTTGAAAAGGTGGATTTTAAGGGACTGTCAGTACTGGCTCATATTTTCAGTTCTTACAAAAATACCTGTAGGCTTCTTAATTGGAAACGTGGAGGATACTCTTAAACATTTCTTTATCTTGCTAAAACGCTGCACGAGAATAAAATCATTTTCTTCCAACGTGAATCCAACAATCTGATAAGCTCGTGAAATCGTGTTAGGCCTTACTTTGTTTGTATCAAGGATTGCAGGAAACTTAAAATCTAAGAAAAAACTATTCGTATAACTTCAAACTGATAATCAGCTTCTGTGATTTCGGAGAGAGTCTGGAATATGTCTAAAATTAGTTTAATCCTTGATGCGAATGTACAAAAAGGAGTGTTTATCAAAATTTGACGTTTTGTCAAAAAACTTGAGCCTTTTGGTCACCCATTGCATGCAATTTTATTTTGATGCATTTCTTATAATATATTACCCAGAAGGTACATGAGCAATGTCGAGACAATGTCCAGGCTTTTGAAACAAATTCGTTGTGAAATGTCGACTAGGGCACAGTCATCAAACAGCATCAATGTTACGAGGAACTCCTGAGAAACTCGTAAGAAAGTTATATGGTAATCAAAATCTGATAATCGAAAGACACATGAAGGGTGGGGCCAATTCTTGACGAAGCTAATACGTATTCTCACGTAACATACGCAATTGTTTCGCCATCCAGAGTTTCACAAAGCCCTTGGCGGTATTATTGGTCTTAAGATGTTTTTGCTGATCCTGAAGAAAATAAACAAGTTTCTGTCACGGTTGGTCCATTGACTAATGGATTATGAAATGGGTCAATATTGGATCAACATGAGGTAAAACAAGTTGCGTCGATGCGCAAAGTTTACTTGAAAACAGTTGTTGTTTTCTTGCAAATGAATGGACTCCACGTTCGTCAAGTTGCGCAAAGACGGGCAAGGAAGCCTTTAGCGCAAAGGTCAAAGAAGGGCAAGGATCAAAGGTGACAGAAATCCTGGCGTATTTTTATGACGTATTCTTTACATGTGTGGGACCCGTTTGCACTATGCCGGTACCAAATGATAGCATCTATCGGCAGGATTACATAAAATTAGCTAAAGTTTCCTTCAAGCCCTTTGATCACCAGGAGATGATTTAGTCATTTACGCGACGCGTATTTTTTCATAACAAATCTCTCCTAAGAAAAAATCCAGATTTCATTTCACCAAAAAGTCAAGAAGCTGCAGCACAGGGAAATATAACTTAAGAAATTAATTACCTTGGTAATGGAAATCCTTATCATGGTGTCATTTTATTTCATCTATTTCCTGTATCATACTTTTCGCAAGATACTCATGTCTAAACACTGGCAATACTTCAAAAGAGCCTTTTCTTGGAATGTTCTCGGTGTAATATAGTGATCACGTGATGGACTTTTAGCACGTGACTTGACATTTAACAGTGAGGAATGCACGAAAGTGGTACTGGTTGTAAATATGAGCACGGGAAGCATGATGGTGATTCAAATCTAAACATGCCTCGTTATTAGCCTACCCTACGGTCACCAAAATACCATACTCGGGCGCACCTATAGTGAGCACGAATATTGTTGCGGAACCTTTAGGAAACTTGTAGCAAACTCCGGGCACTCAAAATCTGATGAATTTAAAAAACTATCATGCTAGCGAAAATCTGATAATAATTCAAAAGAGCCTTTTCTTGGAATGTTCTCGGGCGCATCTATAGTGAGCACGAATATTGTTACGGAACCTTTAGGAAACTTGTAGCAAACTCCGGGCACTCAAAATCTGATGAATTTAAAAAACTATCATGCTAGCGAAAATTCTTAATAATGTTACTTGAAGCCACAAATCTTTCGATCAATTTCATTCAGCATCTTTACAATTTTAATCATATCTTTGGGTTTATAAGGAAGGAAAAAAGTCCCATATGTTATGAGAAAAGTTCCTTGTGGTTGAGAAATACACTGCTTTGAGGGACTCATATAGTTCGATTGGAATAAATGTTGCCTTAAAGATGTCTTCCCAGAAAAAAACATCAGTTGATTTCAAGAAATATCACTGACCACAAGCTGAACCACGAAGAAAATTGCATTTTATAAGAAGAATTCTTTCAGCCTTTTTTGAAGGCAAAACCAGCCCTTTGAACCTTTCTGATAGATATGGTGATAACAGTGCCGATAGGATTCTAAGAGAACACCGAGAAGTCCCAGACTGATTACGACGAGTCCCAGTTATTGCTATTCAAAACGAGACTAACACACCAATCCGAGACAGCTCCATAATTTTACAGAACTTTTCTGGACAAACTGTGAAATCCATCATGACTGCTAATGCACTAATTTTCTGGGCGCATTTCGCATTTGATCGAAAAGCACCACGGTATTCACTCGGCTTCGTGATGAGCGTATGACGTACGAACACCAGTGTCTTCTGGCCTAGACCCTTATCGAAGCGAGGCTAATATCAGCATTTCAAAATAATGGCGTTTGATTATGATTATGAGTCGTAGTTGAGCGTCCGGCAGTCTTTCAATAGCGATTACTACGGCCATATAATCAGTCTAGAGAAGGCCATGGCAACGACGTACTTTCGCAATTTAGAAGAATTACTCACTTGATAAGTACACCCATTTTCACTCTATTTTCTGTTGCGAAGCAGCTAGCATCAGTGACAACAATATACCAAACCAGAGTGATTATACATTTGTCGTACAAAATCTCATTATGAACGAGGAAATAAAATGTAATACAATAGCAACAGTTGTTTTAGTTGACACCTCAATTCAAATCGGCTACCGACTGCAAACAAAGGAAATTCTCTCAACCGGCAAATCAAATCAAACACAGTCACAAAAGTTGGCTCGAAACCAGTAGGGCAAACTGTCGTCTTCTGCGAGCGAAAGGTAGCCTTTAAGAGAGTTTACGTCCTGACACGAAAGAAGAAGTGTAAATCTAAGTTCTGTCTCGGTACAACAGTACAACAATACAACAAAGTACAAAAAGCTTAACGTTGGGAAGGAGAAAAAACTTATTTTTTCGGCTGTGTCAATGAAGGTGGCACACACGCTAACAACGACTGACTCACAAAGCAGTTATCTAACTCGCTATAACAGAGCAAGCACTTTCTTCAGGTTGTCCAAAAAAACTTGTGCTTTGTCTGTGTGGCAGCTGAAGAGAAGCTGTAGCATGAATTTTCTGGTTCTTTTTACCAAGTTGCATAGACCACGCTTCACTTAGATTTTCAAACTTGTTTCAGTCAATCTGACAAGTAGTTGCTAATTCCGCCGCGGGGGGGGGGGGGTAATTAACCAGATTTTGGACGGGGACGTGCCATCGAGGTTTCAAACACATACCTGTTCCTTATACCAATTTTTCCAAAATGTATACCCGACTTTATACCAATTTTTCAAAAATACATACCTGACTTTATACCAATTTTCCGAAAATGCACACCCGACCCTATACCTATTGCGAAAATGTCGAAAATCGATACCGTCCCTTATACTAAAATCGTGAAAATCGATACCGTTCCTTATACCAAAATCGTGAAATTCGATACCCTTCCCAATGGCACGTCCCCATGGCATGTATAGTACCCCCCTGGGGGCTAATTCATGGCCGAGGAAAGGCAAACTAAATGGTTGCTTCACAAACATGACTTCCATTGTTCTCAAGCAATACAAAAATCAAGCAATGTCTGATAGAAAGGCTTCTAGCATCATATTCGAAATTCATCTCCTTTCTTAAAAGGGTTGACTGTATTGTCTTGCAGATTAAAATCTATGAATTATGGCATATTGACATATTGAGGTATATATGACATCAGTACGAGGTTAGCCTGGTTCTGAATGCGTAGGGCAATGTGTCGTAGTTATGGCGGTATCAATTCAGTAAAAAGCGAAAATGTGACACATTCAGTAGATTCCCCATCTGTAAAGGTTTCTTAAGGCGTGCCTTGCTCGGTAACTTTGAACAGGAAACGAAAAGCAGGAAATTTTCCTCACTTTTTAACGACACAGCTGGCACGTTCGCCTGTTAATTTCCCAGACTTCTACCTACAGCACGGTATTCTGTCTTTATTAGGGCATTCCTGCCACTGCTGGACTTGCTCCAAGTCTCGCTCTTGATCAATAAACAAACGGGAGGGAAGAAGAAGAAAAGGAACGGGAAGGAAAGCGACTTGCTCTCCTTCCCTTTTCCCTTCCCTTTTTCCTTCTTCTACTTCCCTCACGTTTGTTTATTGTTCACGAGATAGACTTGGAGCTAGTTCATTCTACTGCAAGTTATACTTTGATTAATGATTTTTAAAATTTTGCTATCTGCAGAACTTCCTCCAGAAATATGGATACCTTGGATTAGACTTCGCAGGAGGCGATGAAGAAATAAAATCAAAAGTAAAAGACATGCAAACATTTGCTGGAATTAATGTAACAGGTCAGTCTACGTTTGAGATCGTTTATATATTGTAGCATTTTACTACTTCAGTTGTATGTTTTTCAAGTAATGACCAAGGCAAGCAGGCAGGCAAGCAAGTATGCAAGCATGCAAGAAATCAAGCAAGCAAGCAAGCAAGTATGCAAGCAAGCAAGCAATGAAGCAAGCAAGCAAGTAAGCAAGCAAGTAAGCAAGTATGCAAGCAAGCAAGTATGCAAGCAAGCAAGTATGCAAGCAAGCAAGCAAGTATGCAAGCAAGTAAGCAAGCAAGCAAGTATACAAGCAAGCAAGCAAGTAAGCAAGCAAGCAAGTATGCAAGCAAGTAAGCAAGCAAGTAAGCAAGCAAGCAAGTATGCAAGCAAGCAAGCAAGCAAGCAAGTAAGCAATTAAGTATGCAAGCAAGCAAGTATGCAAGCAAGCAAGCAAGTATGCAAGCAAGCAAGCAAGCAAACAAGTAAGCAAGCAAGCAAGTATGCAAGCAAGTAACAAGCAAGTAAGCAAGCAAGTAAGCAAGCAAGTATGCAAGCAAGCAAGCATAAGAAACAAATTTTGATTACCTAAAAAGAGGCTTTAGCTCGTTAGGAACTTAGGAAGTTTCTTGTTTCTCAAATTTAAGTCGTTCAAAAGTAATTTTTCGTAAACGGCAATAGCCAATATGAAGTTAGATTTTGCATAAAATGACTTGTTTAACCGTCGCCCTTCACAGAATGCAATTTGGTCAGTTGTTTTCTCCTGCATTTTTCTAAAAAAATTTGACAGAAATGACCTTAACCAGGAGCTATTCTGGAGCTCACTGTTTCATGTAGAACGAGACTAAACCCTTCTCAAAGTAAATGAACGGAGATATAGCGACATAATCTAAACACAGCAGAAAAGAGCCGCATGCGCCACTTGTCTTCCTTCTGTTTCATGGATCGAAAACATCAAATACAATAGGTTATATTTAGATTTACCCAGTCTCCCCGGCTAAGTTTGCTTTTAGCCCCGTTGATCTACTTTAAAGATTATGTGTCTGGGTCCATGTAAGTACAGCAGCTTTGAGGTAGTATGCTAATTTCACGTGAGATTTTTTGTGATCTTACGAGCAAATTATGCATTGCGATTGCAAGAATATATGCAAGCAGATTGATAATTTACTTCAGTCGCACTTTCAGAGCTGAGCAACAGTAAGTAACCTTATTGGGAAATCTAACCCTTAGTTTGCATGTGATCAGTTAAATTCTACCAATCACAGTGCGCTGTTCGAGGCTTTTCGTCAGCATCTTGTCAGCAGATTTTGACAGAGTGTATACAAAGCTGTATTCAAATGATATCTTGATTGCATAATTTTGGAAAATAATGGTAGATCTATAGCCAAAAATCATTAGCTATAAATAGTTGTTGATTGTACTTAAATCCTAAAAATGCAAGAACATTTTCACGACCTGAGACAGAACATTTTGATGCTTTTTCGAAAGACTTCACTTTGTTGGCTGACCTGGTTCTGAAAATTTCAGAACATTAGTTGAATATATTTTCAATCTGGCTTGAAAATTTTCTTTCCAGGTGAATTTGACGCAGCAACGATAAAACTTTTTCAGACTCCAAGATGTGGATTAAAGGATCCAATAAACAAAATTAAAAAACGGCAAAGAAGATATGTGTTACAGGGATTCAAATGGGATCTGAAAGGAAATGTTAGTATTATATTTTTATCTTCTCTCTCGGATAGCCTACCGAATGAGAAATGGACCGATCCCACGCGTGGCCACGGCCACTCCCTTTATGATGACTCAACAGGGGGTCCATTCGATTTGAGGGCTTTCCCAAATGATCCAATTTGTCAAACACATACTATCAAATGGAAGGTATTCTAAGATTCCTAGCCAATAATAAGACTTCATCTTAGTATATTCCTCGGTATGGCAGTATAGTTGTTGAGGCAATAATCATAAATGAATAGACCCTTTTAGCTATTCTGAAAAGGAATATCAACCCATGGGTTTTGGGAAATGTGGAAGTTCTTATTAGATTACTTATCGTTGTACAGAATCAGAACTGTCAGGCCTACCTTTGTGTGCTCTTTGTTTTTTCATCCTCTCCGTTGTCTTGTCGATTTACCATTTTCAGTTGCTGCCAATGGTCTTCACCTTCCTCCTGATCGCGCCATTTTTCAACGGCCTCATTTCGGTCTGTGAGCTCCTTCAATGGGTTTGGGTGGGGAGAGAGAATGCCGAGCCACAGCTCACAGACCAAAATGAGGCTGTTGAAAACATTGAAAACAAGATGGCGCGAATGGACAGCAGATGAAAATGCTAAATCGACAGGACAACGGGGAGAATGGAAAAACAAAGAGCACACAAAGGTAGGCCTGACAGTTCTGATTCTTTACAAGGATAATTAATCTAATAAGGACTTTCACGTTTCCCAAAACCTATGATCAATCGAGCGACGTTTGGTTACATTTTCAAGAATTTTCGAATGTGCACTAAAAATCCATCGAGCTTCGCGAATAAAATATGTATAAAAATATCGCTCGATCCAGACACTTTTGCAGAATAGCTAAAATGCCTATTTTGAAACTCTCTTTCTTTTTCAAAAGTCAGTTTTTGCAATAGAATTATGAAAAACAGCAAAAAATTATCATTGCTAGATGCTGGATGTGCAAACGTACTTCGCCGGTAGAATTTCATGCCGCTTTTGTCACGAAGCTAATGTTCTTAATGTTCCCCATCTTCCTGATTTTTGTCGTTGTTTTATCTATATTGATTGATTATCGACGTTAGTTGCTATCTCTATGGAATTAGAATAAATTCTGCCGGCATCGTGTAGACAGGAGGTCAAAACGGCAATTTTTCATGCCGTTTTGAAATTCTACCGACATCGTGTAAACGAGAGCTCGTTTTCCAAGACGGCATAACATTCTGCCGTTTTCATATTCCATTGGCATCGCGTAAACGAGGTCTTGGTAATAAAAAAGACATTTTATCATCGTTATACACTTTTGGGTCACTGACAAATAAGTAAAGAAGAAACCTTTATCAAAGGTGTGACAGTAAATCATTGCTATATTCAAAAGGAGTATTTTTATTGGGTCACCAGATACAATTCTACAAAATTTCAGTCTCTGTTTGGAAAGGTGATATGCCTTTCTCTTCTTTCAATGTCCCAAATATAACCTTCCAGAGAACACTGACATGGCGATTGGAAAACACAGCCAGAAATCTGGGGAGAGATGCAATTAGAGGAGAGCTCAAGAAAGCATTTGACTTATGGCAAAAGAACGCAAACATAAACTTCAGAGAGACATCTGAGACCAAAGCTGACATACTAGTCAAATTTGCGACGGGAAATCATGGAGATCCGTACTACTTTGATAAAAGAGGTGGCACGCTAGCACATGCATTTTACCCATATCCAGGACTAAGTAAGCTGAGCAATAAACTTTCTACATTTATCAATACTTTCTTTGGCATGTTGATTGAGTGTGAATGCGACCTATTGTGAATCCCCTGTGAATTTCAGGACTAAGTTGGAAAGCTCGTTTACAGCCCAGCTCAAAACTATGCGTTTTTCTATAAGAAACTAAGAATAAGAGCCACAACTAAAAGTTTCTTAAAATTACCAGATTTTGAGTACCTAGAGTTTGTTAAGTAAACTGTTAAACCAGGACTCTTAAATAAGCCTCTGCGTGTGCAAACAGTTCTACCGAATTAAAAGTGTAAACGAGTATAAATGTTTTATGGCCGTTATGGTTGCTACAACTGAAACTATGTAGTGTGTCTACGGCCCAGTGATCTTTTTCTAACACCCTCTCCCCCATCCTTGGTAGCTTACTGATGAATTTTCTTTGGTTTGAAGGTATAGCCGGCGACGTACATTTTGATGACGATGAAGATTTCAGAATTGGCACTCCCAAAGGGACTGACCTCCTCTGGGTGGCAACGCACGAGATAGGACACAGTCTTGGATTGGAACACTCGAATCAATTAGGAGCAATCATGTATCCATGGTATCAAGGATACAAGAAAGATTTCAAATTACAACCTGATGATGCTAGTGGAATCAGAGCACTGTATGGTATGAATGCTCCATTCAGATACTGCAGTAAGGCCCCGAATTTAAGGAGCAAATTCCTCACACCTTAGGCACATTGCAAAATCTTTTGTATCAAATGACCGATGGAAAAGAAAACTTGTCACAAATAAATCTGCTCGCCCCATATGAAATCATTTCAATAAAACCCAGTCACCTTTTCCTGAAACAAGCATCTGTCCCGTATTCGTGAACAACAGATGTTGTCTAGTACTATAGTGCCACCGATAAATTAGCCACAGACCATAAGAAAAGCAGTTCATCTCTAAAAGGGTCTTAGTCAATGACTGAGGAATCCTTCTTGCAAGAAACTAACAATGACATTTGGCGTCATTTATACACATCTTTGCATGTATTTCTCAACTTGCTTGATTCACAATTTTTTCTCAAGGTGAGCCGCTTTATATTCAAAAGTTCATCCTATCTTGAGCTCATTAAAAGTTACTCCCCCGTTCAACCCCGTTCATATGTGTATAACAAAAAATGTTGACCTAGTTGTGTACAAGGTCAAAAAAAGTATTCGCCCCGGTACGTGTTCCACCGGCCCAGTGGCGTAACGGAGACATTCGAGGCCCTTAGGGATTTTTCTACTCGAGGCCCCCCTGCTAAAGCATTTGTAAGTGATATGATAGAAAGATAAAAGTGCCATGTCCAGTTTAAACTTGAAGTAAATAAGTTGCGCAGGTAAGATAAAATAATTGCAATGATCTACTGTCAACATATGCAGTTTCCAAGCCAGATTCGAGGCCAGGGCCAATCTGTGGGGGAGGTATGAAAATGAGAGAGCCTCGGGGAAAAACTCCAAGGTAAACATTTAGAGGACAGGTCCATTTTCACAAAACAGTAACTTTAAATGTTTCCCTCAAATTTAGATTTGAAAATAGATAACAAAGAAATTTATTACTGGGGGCCCTTTTGGTCGGGGGACTTAGTTTTTGAACTAAGGTGCCCTAGACTGCGTTACGCCACTGCACCGGCCATGTCATAAAATACTTAAATACTTAAATACTTCAATCTTTCTGCTCTTAACTCGAATTTGAATCATTCAATTCTGTGAAATACTCTTGGTGCTATGAATTTTTTAAAGTGGAAACATTTTTCTGGTTCACCCGGTAGTGGATAACTACAAAACGGAACATGGTATCAAAATGATTTTGATTAGAGTTTGCATCATTCAACAGTGCTATTCACTGGCATCAATATAAGTATTCCCTTCAGGTCACCTTTAAACTTTTTCTGTTATCTACAGAACAGCCTGAGGTTTCTTCAGAGCATCTTTAAGGGAAATTTGACTGGTGGGCCAAAATGAACACAGAGGCCCAATTTTCCGGAGAAAACAGAGATGGTGCAAATATACAAACAAAGCATGCAGTGTAACCATGTGCTATTCAGGAGTCATCCCATGGAAATTTGGAACTGCCTATTTTTCATTTCATTTCTAGATATATTTCATGGTTTCCCCAAAGCATCTTACAAAAAAATTTGAAGCGCACTCGATAGAGAACAAAAACTTCGTGGACATGCGAGCGAAGCGAGCAGAAAAAGTGTGGTTTATGTTACTCAGATCAGCTTAAAATGGGTTAAAAGACATTCGCGCTGCCTGTTGCCCAAATGCTTGTTTCTTGAATGATTCCGTGGAATTCTAAGACTGGGTGATCTGAGAAGTAGAGTCCCTTGCCCACTCTTGAATTGCCACCATACAAAGAGTCTATGGCCACGTTCAAGTAGTCCGTTTTCATTTAGATCGATCCGTTTCTACTCGTAAATACGGAGCTAACTTTCCTCCTTGTTCACACTACTCCGTTTTCAGATAGAAACGGATATCTTTCAACAATTTTTCACACTTGTTCTCAAAAAAGCACCTGACTGTCTCTTTTGGATTACAAGACTAGGAAACCTTGTTGTTGTTAGCGTGTTCAAATTCCTCAGCGTTTTTATTCAGCTCCGTTTTGTGAGCATATTCGTTTAGATCCGTTTTTGGGGTGGATTAATGTGAACGCAAGACCAAAAACGGAGCTAAACATATCCGTTTTCGTGCAAAAACGGAGTAGTGTGCACGGGGTCTATGTCTCTAAATTTCATTGGCGGAACTGTTTGGTGCTTGACAAAAAAGGGCAAAACGATAAAAGTAATTTCAGGTAGCAGGTGATCCGACTTACGCGAGTTTGAGTGTGAATGCTGTTTTATCACCTTCTTTAGGAGCTGCAAAGTTAACCCCTGCAACAACAGTGAAACCAACAACTCGGCCAACAACTCGACCAACCACTCGGCCAACAACTCGACCAACTACTCGGCCAACAACTCGACCAACTACTCGCCCGACAACTCGACCAACTACTCGCCCGACAACTCGACCCACGACGCGGCCACCGACCAGACCGCCAACTCGACCATCAACAAAACCACCAACCAAACCATCGACTCAACCGCCCACTCAGCCTCCAACTCAACCACCGACTCAACCTCCGACCAAACCAACGACTAAACAGCCGAGAATTGTAACTGAAAAGCCAACACCGAAGCCAACGACGAAAGCGGCCGTGAACCCTTACAATAAAAATTTGCGATTCAAATGCCCAAAGTTTATTGATACATGCTTCATAAGTCAGAGATTCAAATGGATGTTGGTTTTCGCAGACAGGAGGATGTTCCTTGCTAACAGAAATGGAATCAGACACGGACCATTATTAGCTAAGAATTATTTTCCACATGTACAGGGAATGGTAGATTCAGCAATTGAAAACACAGTGAGTGGGGAGACGCTCATTTTCTCTGGTCCATCGTGAGTACACATATTAGCATATTTCATTGAGCTTCAAATCTAGACTTATGCCGTTCATCCCTTGTTTTCCTGCGTTCTTTGATTTGCTGATTTCACTTGGTCAACAGGGACTTATAATACTACACTTAAAAAGTGGGCCCACTTTAGGCCTATGTAGAGTGATTCTGTATTCACCAGTCAAATTGCTAGAATTTCGCTCTCAACCAATCAACCAGGCGCTATTCAGACAGTCGTTGTCACTGCATCCAAACAACCGGTGATGAAGCCTGGCGTTTTCGCAGCTTCGATGGATCTATTTTGCTTCTACAGTGAAAGATTACTGCCTGAAAGTTATGCATTTCGCAGTTTGTAGGTCAAGACAACATCATTCTTTGTACTAAAAGTTTCCTATTCAATGTTCAAGCTCTTTGCATTAAATTCTGTAGTCTGCGGTGCGACCTCTACGGGGGAGAAACCGCAGACTACAGATTCTGAAGCGATTTGGTGGAGTGCACGAGAACACTCACTTGTTTACACCATTTCGAAAAAGTGGGCCCCCTTTTTATGCGTATGAGTGATATCAGCGAATCAAAGAACGCAGGTAAACAAGGGACGAAAGGCACAAGTCTACTTCAAATGTTGATTGCATAAATAGCTATTATACCTTTCTTTCAATTTGATGCCTTGAGAGGAACTTTCATTGTTGTTCAAATGAAATTGAAATTGAAAAAAAAGGAATTTCATGCACTTTGATTCTCGAGGTGAGTGAGCGAAAATGTACGTAAAATGTATGGGTGGTTAGACACTGCAATGTTTCAGTGTCTATGATTCTGCGGAGGAAAATTTATAATTTTCTGCGGAGGGAAATGGGTAGCTAGACACCACAGTTATGTTTCAGTCTGTATGCCTTCGCGGAGGAAATTCCTATGTTTCTGCGGAGGGAATTATTTTATTCTCCACAAAAAGAACAAGCTGCAGCGGCAATGAGGCACAACTGCGGCTTCGAACCACTCATGGCAAGAGCTACAAAGTTACATACTGTTATGTTGAAAAGTGCAGTGACCAATATGATAGTTCATTCATGATTTTAATCACTATAGTTTGCAATCCATGCTTACATAAAGGCCAATTTCCAGTCAGCGGAATTTTCCGAGCGGGCGGAATTCAGATAATAGAAAGTTGCTCAGCCATAACTATCTATTCAATTTCAGAGCGACATTTTCTCCCGCAAACAATGGAATTTCCGCCCGCTCGGAAAACTCCACTGACTGGAAGTCAGCCTTAAAGCCGGATCTCCACTAGGCCGAAAAATTTCGAGCCGCGAAAAGTAGAACGTATTCCTACTATTCGTGGCTCGACATTTTTCCGCGGCGACAATTCGATCAGCCAATTAGATTGCCTGAAATTTTTCCGCCACGACATTTTTCCGCCTAGTGGAGATCCGGCTTAACTTCAGCGACTGCCACCAGGGCCGCTGAGAGGGAGGCAAGAGTGGGATTTTGCCCTAGGGCCTCGGGGCCTCATGATTGAAGATTTTTGACATTTTGATTGCAGGAAATGCCCTGAAATACATCTTAAGCCAATCTAAAGGGCGTGATCGATTAAGTGTTTTGCTCGCTTCGCTCGCAGGGGCCCTCAATTCTCAGTTTTACCCCTGGACCTCGAAGCTCTCCGCGACCCTGACTGGCACTACTTTGTGAGCAAAGAAGAAAACAGTTCTCGTTTGAAAGGCTAGTGCGCCCAAGACCGCGATAACACTGGCTACTGGCAATACATTTTAAAGTTTACCTGATTAAAAGAAATCGAAAAGTATACCTGAAATTATGAGGTAATCTCTCGAGAAAGTCCCTTTAAAGTCCCTTTTTGTCGTACAAACATCTATAAGTTTTCATATTTCCCAAGTGCTGCAAAGTTGTGGAACACTGTGCCTGTTTACATCAGAGACCAAAGAACATTAGCAGCTTTTAAGAGCTCTTTAGATCAGATACAATTAATTTAGACGCTGATGACATTAGTTTGAGCTAAACTTTACTTTTTTATTCACTCCCAAAACATGTAAATTTGAACAGAAATGAAAAAATTCATTTAATTGTATAAAATAGCCCTTACATTTTTCTTTTGAAGCTAAAAGCGAACTTTAACTGACTAACCAAACATGTACGTAATAACCAATGTAGGTTGTTGTACAATATTGTATAGATAGATAGAAAGTGCGAAAAACAGCCTAATCTTTTGCGTCCGCAAGCACTCTCACATATTTGTGTTACATCTTTCCAAAACTGCGTTAGAGTTTTATGGATCCTAATTCTTTTGCCAGGTTCTACATATACCGTGGCTTCATGAAAAAGTCAGGCCCAATCCCATTGAACTTCCTAGGTATTGATAAATCAGTGAAGAAGATCGATGCAGCACTGAAATGGCAACGAAATGGTGTACGCTACATATTTTCTGGAAACCAGTATTGGAAATTCAATCCATTCAAACCAAGCGTGATGACTGGCTACCCAAAACTCATTCGAGATCATTGGAAAGGAATACCTGATTATTTGAACACAGCCGTTACAGATTTCGATCAAATCACGAGGTTTACAAAAGGGGAGCAATATTATACACTCAATGATAGGTAAATATACCATGAGCCGTTCGGACACCATTTTGTGATATCCAAACTGCTCATGCAATAACTATGAAATAAAATGACCTTATTCAAATATCATCTTTGTGTGTTGATGAGTCTAATGTAGACTTATCCCAAGGCTATCTCTCAGGGGGGGGGGGTACTCCATAACTTGCCAATATTTGGGGTCTGAAAATTTTACGGTAACTCAATATTTGGGGTCTGTGAATTACGACATGGCAAAAATTCAATATTTAGGGTCCACAAATCTGAAAAAAGGATGAATCGTGGAATTTGGTGTGGTTCTCCAAAATATTATACTCAATATTTGGGGTCCCTAAAACATTAGGTTTAATATTTAGGAGTCTGCAAAGAAGTAGTGGCTTGGATACCCCCGTATTGAAAGTTAGGGAGTAACCCCCTGGGGTCTATCTCGTAAAAAAACCGCGAAAGGGAAGAGCGAAGTCTTTTAACTTTCAGGTCGACTTATTACAGAGATGAAATAGGCTTGGGTCAAGTCGAGGTCAACTGGGTAAAATGGCTAGGCTGTGGTAAAATTGGTAGTGTTGATTTCTGGAAAATTGTAATACTGGAACTGATGAATCTGAATTCAAACGTGAGCTTTAGGCTGTCTATAAATACACACGACTGTCTGCAAAGTATGCCAGCTGCCTGGTATTCTATGATATCCGCTATAGGCCAATTTATACTTTTGATCGAAACACTAGCAGAAGAATCTAACAAAGGATCAATACAAAGCCTGCCCTTTTAACAATTCCTGTATTTCTTCTACTCCCAGGGCAGTCAGAGGCGATCTAGAAAGGCCAAAGTATATCGGACAAGGATGGATGCAATGTAGAGCTACACGATCGGCACCAAAAGGAAAAGCCCCAGTATACAACGGACCAGCTGCAGCAGAGCCTTAGAACATTGATGCTATTTTATCTAATCTCAAATATCTTTATCTGAACCAGTCAGTTTTTAAATTTTATTTATATCTTTGTGTATGTGTTTATATCTTTGAACTTAAATAAGGATGATGCTTTGAAGACAAAAGAGCGTTCAAAAATGAGTTTAGATATTGCAGGGGATACTTGACTCACATTTCTACAACTGTGTGCCCCTCTGCAAGTGTATGATTTTCTACTCATTTCTATGATTGTGCAACAGTTGGTCAATACACTGCTTTGAAGGCACAATATTGTTTTAAAAACCGCAAAATCTCATTAGATTATACGTCTAAACTCATCTCAAGGACACTTTTTTCAACATTACATGTTGTTTTGGGAACTTTGTGTTCTAAAATCCACCCTTGAGCCGGTTTTCCACCAAGTAGATTTTTTCGCGAGGAGCGAGTTTTTTCGTCGGTGAAAAAGTACAATTTGTTCGAAGTCCCTTTTCGCGGAGACAATGCTCGAAAAAAATCGATTTTGTAGAAAACAGTCTTTACAAGGAGCACAGATCTGTTGATGAATATCAGAGACCCTTTACGTGAGACGCGACATGGAACTCATGCCAGCATGACTTTTCAAGGCGGCACGAGTTTCAGATCGGGTGCTGGTCTTAGCTACTGTTGTGTTTACATGATGTCGGGGCGATATGAAACTTTCATGTCGCTTTTTCATGCCGGCATGAAAAGTCATGTCGGGGAGCATTAAAAGTCTCCTGTAAACACATTTTCTCAGATCGAGGCGATATGAAAACCAAATTTGCTTTGATTCCTTTCTCGACGATCTACATCTATTCGCGTGAAAGATGCATGATAAAGGGGCAACGTTTCATATCAGGTCAATGTCGGATCTATGTAAACAGGGGTGAATTTTCTCAAATTTTCATGCTGACATGAGTTCATGTCGCCTTAACCCTATCTGTCCTGGCGGGGGGGGGCGGATTCTACCCCTCTCGTACATTTTCATTTACACGTTTTTCTCTGTTAGCTGGATGCCTATGAGATTTAACAAGTTTAACATTCTATTATACAGCAATGAAACAGTAGCAATTTTGGTGTTCTATTTTTAGCCTTGTCACCATGGTAACCAAGCTGTCCTGCACCACTCTGTGAAAATATACATTGTATCTCTCTTAATCCTTTTTAATTGGTCAAATTAAGTCTAAACTATGAATTTACATCTATTTTGATCTATATATTTCACTTCTACACAAAAATTGATGTTTTGCGACCTTTTAACACACTTTCACTTTTATGACGTCATTTTGCTCTAGCAACAATAACAACAATACTAATTAAATTATTGCTTTAAAACTTCATTGTTCATATAATGAACAACGTTTGTGCCAAATTTGGTTGCCATATAGCAACAACATAGAAAAACAGGGGGGGCGGAATCTGCCCCCCAGGCATTGGATGTTTCAAATCACCCAGGTCAGATAGGGTTAAGTTTCATGTTGGGTCTCATGTAAAGGGCCTCTTAATGGGAAGGCCTTAATTAGCCGCAATGTTGTTATTTTAGAAAACTTTTTAGCCTACCGTTATTGCTAGTTTTAGATTTCTATGCGCTTGATCTTAGAGTTGAAATATTTGTGTAACTTGGAACCTAGCTAACGGCTACTGACGTTGAGTAATAGTAGTAGTAATCTCTTGCGCAATAGCAAACAGTATTGAGGAAACAGAGATTAATGGGAACAAGCGAAAATCACTTCAAAGGCAGGGATCACTTCTAGGTTAGAGATCACCTAAAACGTCACAATCACTTAAAAAGCAAGAGATCACTTAGGCCCCGTCTACACTATACCGTTTTCAAATGAAAACGGTACGAAATCATGCCATTTTGGCCTCCCGTTTACACTAAAACGTTTTCGTAACCGGCATCAAATGAAGACGATTTTGAAAACGGCACGATTTGAAAACGGCATGCAACGTTTCAGTGTATACGCTTGAAAACGGAACGATGTCGTTACTGATTAAAAGGGGAGCAAATTATTCCGTTGTCTCTTTTTGAATCCGTAACGAAATCGTTCCGTTTTCAAGCGTTTACAGTGAAACGTTTCAAGCCGTTTTCAGTCGTGCCGTTTTCAAAATCGTCTGCATTTGATGCCTGTCACGAAATTTTTTAGTGTAAACGGGAGCCCAAAATGGCATGATTTCGTACCGTTTTCATTTGATAACGGTATAGTGTAAACGGGGCCTTAAAAGGGCAGCGATGTCTTTGTATTGAGACGAAAGAACAGGAAGGCGTAAAACTGGAGATGCAAATTAAAACAGAAGTCAATCAACCTTCGCGAAATCAATTCTACTTTCTTAACATGATTTGAGTCTTTAAATGCGCCTTAAGGAATATCTGAGGAGAAAATTTGTCGTCTGTCTCCCGGCCTTACGAAAAACAGAAGCTCTTTCAAAGCAGCGAACCAGCTAGCGAGAAATTTGAAACAATGCCCATACAGTAAACTTGATTTTTTTCAAGTGGGCATTGGGGTACAATTAAATCGAGGGATGATGGAAAATTGTCAATAACTAGACAGGCTCGCTTTTCAAACAACAAACATAGCCTATCATAATTTGAACCAAGAACTCTTAAAGACAAATGACGGAGATATAAGGAGACTTAAATCAGGGGCCTGGGCAATCTCAATATAGTCTATTGTATTCCATTATATTTGATGATCTCGACAGATTATCAAAACAATTGGACAAATGATGGCAAGCGCCCGTCTTTTGTTCTATTTTTAAACTAGACGCTATATATCCGTCATTTGTCTTTAATGATACGATGCTCGAGAAAAAAAATCGAAACAGCATTAAACACAACCAACCAGAACAAGAATCCATCTCCTATCAGCGAAGGTGCTACTACCAAAAAGGCTATTTCAATCGAACAAGAATTTACTCGTTGACACTTGCAACCTTTCACTGTACGATGAGAAATTAGTTTTACATTTCCTTTAAAAATGTAGTAATATGCTAAGATTTATTCTTCTTCTTCTTCTTATTTCTTATTTAATCACGACATCCATTCAGTATAAAAAAGTATAACAAAAAAATAGTATGCTTAATAATAGATAAAAAAGCCAGTACTGTTCTTCCATGGATTCGTGCGAAAACATATTTTTCCTCAGCTTAGAAAATGACTTTTTAGCCAATCTATGTAACAAAGCTGGTTGATGTCAGTAAAGATCTTGTGTACAGTTTTTGTGGAGGATATTTCTTAGGTTTGAATGTCTCAGTTTTTGATAAACATTCCTGCATCAGTGTCATATTATTTAGTTGTTCTTCTTGGATCGAGGCCTGACTTTAGTCATGTACGAGCGAGTACAGAAAGTCGAACTTGTACTGTCAGCAGTCAGTTAGCCTGGAACCTGGGAAGAGCAAGTCACTAACTTTCTACAAAGCACGCTAGTTTTTGTACTCCCTTTAAAATTCTCAAAATGGCGGTTTGAAGCTAAGTTAAATCTCTTGTTGAACTGAATGCTTGAAAGAAATTCATCCGTTATGATATTTCATTGCAATTCTACAGTGGAAATTTTTGATTTCTTAAAGGCACACTGTCGTGGCTGCGAGTGGCTAGTTGTGATGTTGAAATCAAAAACAAAGCTCTGGCCTTTGAGTAATTAGCAAGCCTTTATGCTCTTGGATCATACTTTGTTTCGAGAATAAAGGGAATCAGATCATTATCATCTTCGTGAATTTCACTGTACAGCGAAATTACTGAACCTTGCCTAATTATCTTTTTCGTGATTGTCTTGTTTATCCAATCAGCACCATGACAGTGTGCCTTTACAAAATGACGGCATTTAGAGTATTCCATACTTGCGGCTGTGATTTCATCAAAATGTCTAAATCACAAAACTGAAAAGAGATAAACTTATTCTTGCCATAATAATACAGACATTCACAAGCTATAGTTTTCTGAAATATTGCATCATTTTTCAATCAATTTAGGATGCACGATAACGTTAATTTTTTTCCAAAATTTTCCATGAATTGTCCGAAGCACCGCTTACTTTGAAAATAATTGAAATATCGAAAAATTTCAAACATAGCATGGCAGCAAGGTAGCAATAGCGTACCGTCGAGCACAGCAACAAATAACCATTCTGATGAGTGAGCTCGAAACCTAAATAGAGGATTGCGCTAAAGATGGCGGTGAGGAATTTTTTACCGAGATGCACTGCGCTCGAATTACAAATCTTTAATCATTCTATAGGAATTCGATTAAAGAACGCAATGCATCTCGGTTCAAAAATTCCTCGCCGCCATCTTTAGCGCCATCGTCTATTGACGCACATTTTGAAATCGAAACGTTTTAGCTAGAAACGTTTCAGCTTCGAATTTAAAACATTTCTTTTGAATATTTCCAAGCAAAATTTGCAACTTCATACTTTTCGTACCAACCACTTACTACAGCCACTCACCAACCACCAAACTTTCTTGGTCAGTTAAGCTAAGCGCGGACCATTTGCCAGCTTGATGCACGACTGTTTACTAAAGCTTGGTTTCCACTAGGCGTCAAAGCGAGTTATTTCAGCGCGTTAAATTCTGTAAAATTAATGCGGCACTAAACTGGATTTTGAAATCAAAAAAGTTTTCTTTCCGAGCGTTAATTCGCGATAAACTGCGTCAAAATTCTTCGCGGTAAATTATAAAATGCGTTTCCATTAGGGTAAAAAATAAAAGCTATTAAAGGCCGACCTCCACTTCAGTAGTTTTGGTCGGCGACGTGCGCGTTTGCCTGGTGCGCATGCTCTTTAGCAACAGAGCATGCGCACAAGGCAAGCGCGCTGGTCGCCGACCGAAACTACCGCAAGTGGAGAACGGCCTTAACGCGCTGAAATAACACGATTTAACGCCAAGTGGAAACCAAGCTGAAATTTCTCTTTGACATGAGATCTCAGGGTATGATCAATGCAAGAAGGACGTTCGATTATCTCTTTGGAGAAGAAGGGATGATGATGAATTGATTCGAAATTATCCACAAAAAAGCCGCGAAATAGATCCATCCTTCCAGCATTACGACAGAAAACGAGAATTTTCTTAGACTGGTCACACGAGTTTAAATTTTTCTTCGTTGAACTGACATGCTATTCGTGGAGTGGGGGGGGGGATGGAGGGAATATAACGGCTTACGTAATAATAAGTCTTGACCTTTCCATGGCTCTATAAGTTGAACTCTGAACTCATAGGGTGATGCTCAGTGGAGCTGGATTTGGTCATGTACTGGGGCCTTACTTACTCGCTTTGCTTTACAACACTTTGCACTTCGTTGCTGCAGATTGGTCTCAAATTTCTGTTCACTTTGTCAGAAATATGTCAACTTCGGATCACAATAGCCTGTTCAAAAGTTAGTGTCTGGAACATTTTAATATGAACGTAAGCGAATGGCTGCATCATATTGTTGTCGCAGTGTTCCTGATATCATAAAGCACTTAATATCATGATCGTTTACATGATTTTCCACAAGAAACGTAGACCCGTCGTTGAGTTGGCAAGGTTTTAAATTGTTAAAGAAAATTTCCATGCTTTGTTCCTAAAAGTTAGCTTCGTAAGCAGTAGTTCAAAAATGTAGGAAGAAACACGAGAATGCTTCGCAACGAAAGAGTTCTTCATGCTAAAACATACAATTTATTGAAATAATGCTCTAGTGTAACTGCCTCTGCAGTGATTTCCTCCTAAAACACAGAATTAGAATCTCTTCAAGTTAAGGCCATAGGACAAATTAGCTTACTGTTAACGAGTTTTCATAAAAAAGTACCTGTATCACAATAAATATGAGCTACTGCAAAATACGCTACACTTCTTCAACCTAAGCAGGATTAGTTAATAGCTTATGTTAAGTGTCGACAACATTTAGACCCCGGCGAAGCGAGCAATGGTTGCCCAAATTTTGAGATTAACTTTCAAGTAATACTTTCCTGTTTTGCCACGTTGCAAGATACCACTTGACGTGCAGAATGAAGCATAATTTGTCAGGCAATATTTCTGAAAAATTCAAAATTTTTTCACTTTGAAACAAGCAAAATGTTTGTCGAGCAGCCATTTGCAGCCAAACGAATGAAACTTTTGCTTGGCAAATATTAGTCGAATGTTTGCGAATAATGTTGGTTAATTTGGGAAAGACTTCTTTCAAGCCCGATTTGGTCCTTCTATTCATACTTCTTCGTCCAGTATACTGGAGTATTTAGTATTTTCCGAGCCCAATTTTGGAATTTCTCATTGTTACACCGGGTCGGTTAGAAAAAACGCACGCGGTTTTGAAAGGCTACTTCCTCCTGCATATGAAGTCAAAATACTTGGCAAAAGCCAACATGTCAAATCATTCTAGAATATTTTCTGAATGAAATCAGTCACTTCGTTCGGATTTTACAAGGGATTTCCTCGAGACAGTCATTTCGATAAAACCTTCAAAAAACTTCCCAAATCACGACCAATTTCTTCATATTTCCCTTTAAAGCAATGACTTGAACGCGCTTGAGCCCTACTGGGAGGACCAAAAAGTGACTTGTCAACTGATATCGTCCATGTCCATTTTTCTAACATGGGGTGTAACAAAAATTTTGCCCCGTTTGTGTGGCTGCTGTGGAGGAGCCGTAGATTCAATCATCATGGCTTTTGCACAGCTGCATAGGTTAGGCTTCAGCTTAGAGTTTGAGGCCTTGTATGAGCCAATCCAACAAGTGGCTGCTAATTTATGGCAGAGAATAGGCAAAATAAGTGGTCGCTTCAAAAACAGCACTTTTATTGTTGTCCAGCAATGTCAAAATAAAGTAAGTTTTCAAAGAAAGGGCACTATTATCGTATCAAAATTTTCACTGCATCTTCTAAAATAGAGAAAGTGCTCTCTTATGAATAGACAACAATGCTAACCCTTGAAATGATTAAGCAAAAAATTCAATGCCTTGCTGGAGCCCTTTCTTGGAAAAGATACTTTATCTTGACAGTGTTGAAGAACAATGGAAGCACTGCTTTTGAAGCAACCACAAAGTTTGCCTTTTCTTTTCAATCAATCATCAATCGCTTGTCAGATAAACTCAAACAAGGCCTTAAATTCTAAGTTGAAGCTTGACCTATGCAGCTGTGCAAAACAGAGATAATTGAATATACAGCTCCTCCACAGTAGCTCGACATACGGGGCACAATTTTTTGGGATATAGTTGTATATAGTTGCTCATCTAAATAATATATTCTTTATCATGGAATAGTCTCTGGTCCCTTTCACAGGTATACGTTTACGTCTGTTAATGCATACATTCTTATAACTTGGTACTATTGCTTATACTAAATAAAAAGGTACTAGAAGAAAACGGACGCACAAATTCAGACAGATTTTCAGCACATCGGGGCATTTCAAACTTACGTTATCACCAGAATGTGATTAACTGTGTTACAGTGCGGTCATAAACGGTCAGTGGAACAGTGTGGGTGGAAAACATTCTATTAGTTTACAAAACTTAAACGTATACACGTGTGGATGGGGCCTTCAGTTGTGTATTAAAGGGTCTGTTTCATCCAGCATTCCTTGCACGTGCAGTCTCTTCGTTGGGCTCTGTTATCATCGTTTCCATAAGCCATGGAAATAGGAAACATCTCATAAGATTTGAAAATGGCTCACTGAATTTGTCATCTTTGTCAACATCTGCTGAGCTGGTCCTACTCATGATTGCATTGCATTCCCTCTTGTTGCTGAAATTTTGGATACTTGATCCAAAGTAAGAGGGCGAGAAGACTAATGAAGCAAACAACAACTGGACAGTAACTGAACTCTTTGGAACAATATCCTCCCCTGCCCCACGGTAATAGAATAACAGCAAAGTTACATATCTAATGTTTTAAATCAGGTGAAAATATCCTTGAACGAAACAAATCAAAGTGCTTTGCATGAATGGTTCAGCGTTTTTGCAAATCTCACCCTATATCTAATGTGAGACAAACTTATTCAATTGGTATTGCAGGCCAGAAAATTCAGCCAAAAAGGTGATGTGGACTTTCCTAACATGAACTTTAATAACATTAAACAGTCTAAGACTTCAAGAACTGTCTATGCCAATTCTATCATCATTATATGCCTAAGAGTTCACATTAATGCTAGGATTAGTCCTTGTCTTCTTCTGAGGTCAGCGGCATCTTCTCAATTTTACTTTGTTTATCTTCACTAGCATGGGCCTTCTTCATTTCTTGATGCTTGACAAATGTATACAGCAATGATCCACCGAGCACTAGCAAATTGCAGAACCACCATAAAATAGACTTGACTTGATGAAAATGCGCAACAGCGATTATCGTTTGTGCGCATGCTTTGGCAGTGCCGCTGATATTATGGGTGAGAGGGCTTGTGACCTTTATCTGCAGTCCAGTGACGTAACCAATAGCAATACCAAATACGCCGCTAAGTGTCATCATAGACCAGAAGTAAGAACTCTTCAGAAAGGGGAAGTGGTATACAACAGAGAACTCACCCATTATGAGCAGTAGTGGTGGAAACAGGAACAAGGCGTTGAAATTGTTATACAGCTGAAGACGCCATATATTGCCATCAACAACAGGCATCATCTTCTTCGTATAGATGGCATTTAAACACACAAACAGGGAACCAAGGACACCAAAGAACACACCTTTATATGATAGTGTACCATCGCTGCCTTCTTCATTGATGCCAAGTAAGAAACCAGAAATAATGATAGCACAGCAGCAGATTGCTTTCAGCGACGTTTTCTGGCCAAGCAATATATAGGTGAATATCTAAAGAAGAACGAGATGACACATACGGTTTAAAAGTGGTGCAACCAGACAGTCTATGCAATCAGACTGCAACTAGAACAGTCTGTATTATTCAACACAGCTGCAGGATGATGAAAGAAAAAGGACAACGAGCCAATTTCCATAACAATAGTAAGTACATGTATGAAAGAAAAACAGTTCACAGCCTTAAAAATGTATAGCTTCTAGCTTCTTTTAAAACAAATTGATTTATAATTTTCGAGGGATATTTGAAGATTGAAAGCTATTAAATGTGAAGGTGAAGTTGCGCTTTTCAGCGCCAAGCCCTGGGATCGCAGAAATAGAGCAGACCTAATCGAGTCCACTGCCCCTCTTCATGACTGTTCTGGCTGCAATGTAAGAGGATTACACCACGGTGCCACAACACCTTAAATCGACAATGAGACCTTCTCTTACTGGCGAGTCAGAGAAACTACCCATGTTATGGCCATTGTGGCTAGATTTGAAACTAAGAATTTTTGGCAAATATCTTGTTTAGTGGTGATTATAACCAATTTGATTCTAAGATCTACCTAATTAAATTTTGTCACTGCGTTCTAAAATCATAAGAGATTTTTAGATAAATACCCCCCTTCACGATACCTTTATTCTTCAACTTCCCGGGGAGCTACATAACATGTTGACGGTACATACATACTGCACATATATGGGTGGGTTTTGGGCCAAAATTTCTAAACAGGGGTCCTTTTTCGGCATATTTTCCTTCGATATGGCTGGAATTTGCTGAAATTCGCAAGAAATTAGTTAAAAACGGGTAATTTTCTGCTAATGTAAATTTTAAAAGTGGGTATAAAAGCAACCTTTGATCAGTGGAAAAGGGTACCTTTCTGAATCGGGCGGCAGACATTCGTCCATCCACAAGTCATGTACCCCCCCAGGCTTCAAGTGGCTTTCTCCTAAACATCCCTTGCAACTTTAGAACGAAAAGGCTGATTTGAGCCAGGAAAACCTGTAATCAATGTAACTGAATATATCCAAAATCGACAGTACGTTAGAAAATAAGCCCTGAATAGGGTTTGTTATTTTATTCACGTGATAGAACATGGCCAATTAAAGCTTTGAATCATGTTAAATAAGTTAAGAGTCAAACGTTTGAATGCTAATATCTCTAGACATTCATACGTCCAACAAATCTAGTGTCAGAACTTTACTGTAGTCAGAAATATTCAGTGTCCAAAATTTTTGTGGCATAGAGAAAATCACAGCAAAAAATACACTGTTTGAAGACATAATGCTCAAGAGACGTTTTGCATTAAACAGGACTGTGGTAAAAGTGTTAACTGATGAAAAGTACTATATATACTGTCGCAAAATTGTCGCAAAATATGGTCTGAAAGTATATAACTTTTTTCGTCCCAAATTTCTGTAAAAACCCCCAAAATTCTGTGAACAAAATTCGAAAAAATTTGGTACAAAATATTATATTGGTCAAGATATGATTTGACCAAACTTTGTGGCTTTTAATGCAGTCTGAACATACCCAGACATAAATAATACGTTGAATAACAGTTTTGATGGTGTATCTATCTGATTGTTTGAAGTTCACGTGAATGAAGCTGATCACATGAAAAACACTGTGTTACAACGGGTTTTCTGCTTGTTTTGTGGCACTTGAACTTTATCACATGGGCCACATGATTCAAACCAGAGCCTTTACAAAGACCAAGTAGATGAAGCACTTCTTTGGAAAACAAATAAACAACATCATTTTGGAACAAAATCATTTTGGAACAAAATCATTTTGGAACAAAATCATTTTGGAACAAAATCGATGACACATGCAAGGTATGCACGCTACAAAGGTCCCTTGGAAGATGAAGAATTGGAAACGTAAAATTTTCAATTTTCGAATCTATGGCATAGTTAGAAGCTCCACTTAAAAGGTGTCCCGTCAGAATTGTTCGACGATCGATTCAACATGAAAAATAACTATGTGATAATGGTACTCCATGATGAGATAGTGCGATTCCTGAGAATTAAAATTAATTTTAGACACCTGAGTCCTTCAACTCGCTGCATATTCATGTAACTGCAAGCATTTGAGATACAAAATTGTGCGAAAGTTTAAACCAGAGGCCTGTAAATGATATTTATGGTAAAAGTACTGTGTGATGGGCTATCGTTCTATTTTTTCTCGTTTGTTTCACAGCAAACCAAATGGAACTTGAAAAGAATTTTGATAACCTAACTTTCAGGTATGTGGATGCTTTGAGCAATTCTGTTGAGCAAAGTTTGGAAATTATTCAGTCTCTCATCAATTGATGTTTGTAGTTACATGCATTCTTAAGCAAATTTTAACGATGGTAATGAGAACTGAATTACTTTCGAAGTCCTATTTGGTTTAATCTGATGTCAACCTTCTTTGACCTCGCACTTTGAGCTTTTTTATATCATAAGTCATCCAGGGGTCACATATCTTTTATCTTCAAAAGCTTTTAATTCCCTCATAAGTCAGTCAGTTTTCATCTGATTTGCAAGAATGTAGTCTCTAAAATTATTTCAAATTCTATAGGGTATATTTTAATTTTCAAAATCAAAATCTATGGCTCATAGTTATATTCCTATTTGCCTGCCCAGGTTATCGTTATTTTCAATATTCAACCAAACTTTGCAAAATTTTTGTCATCAGAAAGATACTGTCATGCAAACAGCTGACAGGAAAATTAAGGCTGGTTTCCATACAGTATAATCGTTACGATCGTTGGGATCGCTGTGAATGATTCCAGTGATCTGGATCGAACAAGGTTCCATCCCAGCGATCCTCATCATCAAGATCACAAAGATTGTTCATGCATTTTTCCATACAATCGCTTGGATTGCTGGAGTCGTTTGCAATGATCCAAATGATCGTAACAATTATGTCGTAACCAGGCTTTAAGCCTGCAAAAATCATATGTAAAATTGGCCTCTAAGATCAGCTCACAAGCTGAAGACTCGAACTTTTAAACAAGTTGATCTCCTAGATTGGCAAAGCGAGACTGAGCAAACTAAACTTGGTATGACCTCACTGCACAAAGGCTGCTGGTTAGCGTAGGGCCTTTCAATGAATGATAAAATAAGTCGTGCAATATTCAAAGGCATAATCTTTAACCTACCACATTGAAAATTGTAGTTAATGCTCTTGCTACATTGTAGAATGCAACACCAAGATATTTTAAACATAAGTTATTAGCTGTTATCATTCCAACAAACACCATTGACAGAGGTAAAATCTGTAACAAAAAAAGGAAGATGATGGGCAGCAAACATGAGGCACTTTTAGCAGTAAGACATGGAAATCTACGGAAATGTAGCTACTTTTATATGTTTTTAGAGCATTCTGATTTTCCAGCCTTTTTCCTCCTAGAAAGCTGCTCATAGACAGACAAATGCCCTAAGAACAGTTTGCATTCTCACACTTTCATAATTTGTGAATACATTCACACTACATTTTGCTTCCCTTCTCAACATCCAATTTTTGCAGTGCTGCGGCCTTCAAAAGTAAACGCTTCAGGATTTCAGTGTCAGAATAGAACGTACAGTAAGTCTCTTGAGACTCGCAAAAGTTTTGAAATTGATTATCCTCAAACAAAAGAATTATGCTGGTGTCTTCTTGACATATGTCTTCTTGCTAAAACAGCCTATTATGACTTACAATAAAGAGAAGACTGGAAAGAAATGTCAGTGATTTTGCATGACAAAGGATGAATTCGGGCCTGTGGCAAAGGACGAGGTCCTTCCAAATGTTTCATGATGTTTTGTGATTAGATGATGAGAACTATCAGGTGCGTCAAAAAGTTACGGCACTTGAGAAGTCGCATTGTCAAATGAACAAAAGTTTTCTTGATAGCAGAAAAACTGTAGTATTTTGCAATTTTGTTGCATTTTTTGAGCACACAAAAATATTGTATTTAGGTACAGTAAACCTGACTCTGCAAAAATTTGTTTACTGTGAAGTATCTGAATAACAGCCTATGGGTGGAACCATTAATGGTTTAAAACACGTGATCAAATTGCAAGGAATATCTCTAACAGAACAAGACAAAAGGCAGTTGATCTCTTTCAACAGTATTGTATGAAATGATTTTTTAAACAAATATTCATCATTTTCAGTCCTAAAATGCAATGAATGTGCCAATGATGTCCAATACTTGTGAAAAGCTGCTGCCGTATTGATCAGTTTGAGCATGTGAGGAAATGTTTGCATAGTGCTGATGAAAATTATCATATTTTCTCTGACTAAATCAATCTCAGTAATCATTCTCATCAAATCTAAGATTGAGCATCCCTAGAATGAAGCACAGCTGTAGCAACATGACTTGTTTTGAGCTAAGCCTATCATCATGTGAAGTAAGACTAACTAACAATCTTGCCTCACTGGACAATGAACTTAGCTTGAGACAAGGTAAATTTATCATATTGGTACAATTTATTATATATTTTTAAAATGCTTATATACAACAAAAATTGTCAAATGATCATTACCTGCTTGGCCACACTGGGTTCAATCTTGAATGCAGGAAATTTATCAATCATTGGGTATTTGTCACCCAAGAAACTCAAAAATAAAAGACAAACAATTGATGTTATGCATTGATACCAGGTGATGAACAGCGGAGCATCAAGCTGAAAACAAAATAAAAAATCAAAAAAATGAGCCAAAAAGAAAATGGGTACTCAACAGATAGCATTTTGACATGTATGAGCACAAGGGAGCTTTGGAGCTCCCTTGGCAATAGGTCTCACATAAACTGCATTTTGTAAAAACACATCTGTTGTGCCGTTTTCAAATTTTGTTGATTTTATTCACTGTGTTTCAAGAATGTGCTTAGGCCAAAAGGCCAAAGCTCTAGTTTGGAGATGGAGGCAAATTTGCCCTTTGAAGATTAATATTTGCACTCTCAATGCACCAATGTCAACAAACAAGGTATCTGTGTTCAAGTTAGTTATCAAGGTATGTTTTGAAAATCATTTTGGATTGATTCACGCTATATTCCTATCACTAGGGTCGATGAGATCTGGATACTTTTTTTGGGACACCTGGTACTCTAGTTCACTGTAAATTATATATAAGCTTTTGCAAATCACTCAATAGAAGCAGCTGTTTTACAACTTTCTGAAAACAACAAATACAGTACAATCAGTTTTGGGAGTCCAGAAAGAATGTAGATGCTGGCAAAAATTACACTGCCAAGTGCCACAAAATCTGGTTTTTAGAGAACCGGGATTACGATACATTTGTTGTTGAAAGATTTCAGTGCTGGGCCTAGCAACTTAGCATGAATAAATGCTTGTTTTGTTACAGACAGTGTTTAGCAACCGCATTCTGAAAGTCATCACTCAATTTCTGTTAAATGAGATTTGATGTGAATTGTATTAGAGACAAATGTGATTATTCTATTAGTGAGGTTGTATAGAATAGAATACTTTATATGAGATGCATAGGTACTGTAGAAATAGTATACAGTATATTCATGTTGGTTTGCTTGTGGTAACCTTCTGTATTGATACAGTATGTCTGTCACTAAGAGGATTATTTTTATGTCAAAAATTCAGTGATTTACTGTAGTGTCCTTGGGTTCAAGTTTAAGTGACATTAGGAGTCATTAGGAGACATAAGAAAGGCTTTCTTTCCAATTCCTTGGTGACGTTTATCAAGCCATATAGTGAGCTTTGTGCCTTTTAATAAGTTGGATTGAAGTCTGTTGGCAAAGCAATAAAACCACCATCCATGTAATATATAAAAATAAACATTTTTAAGGAGCTGAATGACTCAAAACTATCATTAACTCACAAAGACACATTATTCAAAGCCAGACATCATTGAAATTTAGTATCAAAACCAAACTTCAGATATAAATTTTCAAGAAACCAAAAAATAACAATAAATCATTTGGCCACATTATTATAACCACATATACTTTAAGTATATTCATTTAACAAAATTTCATGATTCAGTTCTGTTTCAAGTCACAGTCTGATGACAACAGGAAGTAAGAAAGTCCTCAGTCAGCTAATAATCTTCTCCTTGTTTTTTGCCTCATACAGGTATCTCTTTACAATGTCTTGTTAACTACCGTACCATATCTACCAAAAGCAAAAATGCAAGGATCCTTTGCATTAAGATGGGAATCCTTGGGCCATACAGGGGGGTGGATTTACCTTTAAATGAGAATTCCTTGGCAGGAGTACCATGCCAACATCAATGTGAATTTGCAGTCCGGGATTACAGAAGTACATTAGCCAAGTGCTAATCAAGTCAACAACCCCTTTACATAACACTCAAGTGGTGGGGCTCTACAGGGTGTCTCAAAAAAATTGTTCGACGTTTGATAAAATATTGAAAAATAAGGACAACGTGAACAAGCTCATGGAAAGATAACCCTGTTCCTAAAATTATGAAATAATTTTAGAGACTAAAATCGTGCAAATCAGTTGAAAATTCACTGAGTTACGAGCTCTCAAAGATCAAAAATATGCGATAGCTGAAACCAGAGACTCATCAGATCACTGGTATTGCAAAAAGCTCGAAGACGGAGGGAAGAGAAGCTTATCTAATGTCATACCTCTCGTTGAAATCAACGCAAACCAAATAGGACTTCTAAAGTAAATTATTTCTTGCGATCATTCTCTAAATTTCCTTAACACTGCATAAGTCCAAAAAGAGTGGCTCAGAACATAATCGGCGAGAGACTGAATCTGTTTCCTCAAAGCATCTATATGCTTGACAGCTAGGTTATTGAAAACCTGTTTTAATCCAACTTGGTTCGCCCTGAAACAATTGAGAAATAACAGAAACGACGGCCTATGGAGCTTTTCCCAAAAATGCCATTTCGAGGCCTCTGGTTTCAGCATTCGCACAAATTTGAACTTCAATTGCTTGTAACTCCATGAATTTTTAGCGGATCTGCAAGATTCTTGTGTCAAAAATTAATCTAAAATTTCAGGAAAAGGGTGACTTAACCAAGGGTGCATTCAGCGTATCGTTATTTTCTAGTATTTAATCAAACGTCGAACAATTTTTTTGAGACACCCTGTACCAGTTATCAAACCCAATCCACCTGACTCCTCTGGCTGCAAAGTCAAATGATTACATCACTGCGTCACAACATTATCAATTAGTGCAAGGCCTGGAACAGCAATACATGGGTATGCAGGAGGAATGCAAAAAGAAATAAATGTTTTTGAGCTGTAGGTAGAGTACTGTACAAAACAAATATTGAAATACTGAACATACCTTCAGGTCTTTGCTACTTAGCAGATACTTGTTCAGAAACACAAGTGATATAGAAATAAACCTGGAAAATAAAGATAAAAAATTTTACTGTACAAGCATGGGCAATGATTTGATGCCATCTTGAAACTAATTTTTGGTAGTTTGCCACAGAGAGCAACAACATCATTATTTATACTGTAGTAGCTAAGTACAACTTTTGATGTTCTTTACAAAATGTACTGTATGTAATGTATCATTTCCATAAAAGCTCTATCAAGCCCCTTCTCTAATAAACCCCTCCCCTGTGAATCAAAATTTGAAATAAGCCCCCCCACTTATACAAAATTCTAAAATTTAACAAACATATTCCATTCATTTACAGTAGCTACACAGCCTTGCATATTAATTTTAGTACCATTTGGGATAAAACCTGTCAAATGTATATGAATTTGAGTCATAAAACTGCATCATGTTGATTCCGCAAAATATGAGATAAAAACTGAAAAACCGTCAAATGCAATACTGCATATCCTTATCACTTGATCTTGTGAATAAATTCCCCTCTCTAATAATGACTCACCTTGTGGAAGGTCTAAAATTAGATAAGCCCCCCAAGAGGCTTAAAGGTAGTGTGTCCATGTACTGTAAGTACAGCAGCTTTGCAGGGGGCATGACAATTTCACATGAAATATCATGTAATAACTAAATTACACAAAATTTTGTGATAGCCAGTTCTTATGCAAGCAAAGTGATGACTTGCATGTGGTTACTTTTCCAGAGCTGAACAACAGAAGGCAGCCTCTCTATGAAATTTGACTTCGCGTATGTATGTGATCAGTTAGATTCTACCAATCACAGTCTGCTGTTTGAGGTTTCTTCATTAGCGTCTTGTCAGCATATTTTGACGAAATGTACACACAGCTGTACTTACATGGACACATTACCTTTAATAGAGCATTTACGGGTATTCTCATTCTTATCTTTTAGCAATTTACATGGCTTTAATGATATTATTTCTTGCTCCATCAAAGCCCCTCTCATTATTGGATGGTGCACAGGTGTGATTAGACTCAATTACAGTACATGTTGTAGTTTTGCTTTTCGCCTGAACTGATATGGCTACAACTCAACTTATTTCCCTGCACTTGTAGAAACTGTAAAACTCCACACTGGAATCTCTTTCTGTTTGATTAATTGCATTGATTCGGTTTGATTAGTTGGAGCTGTATCAAGCAATCGTTAGATTCACTTCTATTTCAGCATAGACCTCTTACTGTAGCTATTCAGCAAAAGACCCTGGATCAAGCATTACTTTTAAAAATTTTTATACATGAGGTTCGATCAAGTGGCCTTAGAGCTTCTATCACTATTGTGCACATTTAAAATCCTAAAAATTACAGTACAGTGTCATTTGATTGAGATTCTTTTTCAGAATAGCTGAAAGGTCTATTTAGCTATTGGGCCTAAATAATCTGCTACTTTTTTCTCATGACCACCAAGTCTATGAACAGATAATGTATCCACCAAATGATTAGATATCTTAAAAAAATTAGTAAATTTCCAACAGCTTTTGCACTACTGGTTGCGTTTTATGGAGGTAGCCCAAATTACAAAAAATCTTCACATGTTTCTTCTTTCTTCTTCACTTATTCGCCGCCTGACTGATCCATGAAAATGAGGCTTTGAAAAATTCTGGCAATAGCCCACAAGCAAAACAGCAGTCAAAACATTTGATTCCTATCTTGAATATACCATAAACGTTAGTTCAAAGTCAGTTGAGTGTAGTAACTGTAGAGAGATGTCTGGCTTCCCTGTTAGTAAACTTTGAGAAAACCTGTTGTTATGACTACTGGATATGCAGGCCACAATTTTGACAAGAAACATGAGTAAAAATAGTATTTGGTTTAGAAATAACAGTTGGCAAGGAAATGAAGTTTAAATCTTCTACATCCACAAAGAAAGTATTCCTAAGATGCATTTCGATAACAATATCAACTTTAATGATGATTAGAATGAAATTCTAATCGGAGTTAAAGCAACAAACATGCTGTGTATTGTTTTTACAAATTTACAAATTTGGCAACTTAAAGTACCATAATATTTTTTTGGCTCTCTAGAGATGTAATGTTTTTCATCATCTGCATGTTCATTGATAGTCATGCATGTGGCATGGTTTCTTCCATGCAGTATAAAACAGAGTTTGATTTGAGAATTTAATAGATTTTGCACAATTGTGTTGAGTGGTTGCAAATCAAAATGCTAAAAGTCTCGACAGCGAGCTGAGCAATGTTGGTTGAAATGGCCTTCAGGCTTTGCTTGTGTTTGTGTGTTATGTGCTAATCAACAGCTAGCAAAAGTACCAAATCTGTCAATAAAAGTTGGATCTGCTGAGATTAAAACATCTGACACTGCAAGAAATCTGGGTGTAATATTTGATAACAAAATGACCATGGAAAAGCACGTAAATAATATCAGTAAGAAAGCATTTTCTCAATTGAGACGACTGAGGCAGATTAGACAATACTTGTCAAAAGAAGCCACAGAATCATTGGTCCACTCGTTTGTTTCATCAACACTTGATTATTGTAACGCACTGCTGTATGGATGTGCAAAACACCTGCTGGATAAATTACAAAAGATTCAAAATTGTGCAGCAGGAGTTGTGATGGGAGGCCGTAAATATGACCACGTGAAACCTCTCCTCAAAGCTCTTCATTGGTTGCCAGTGGCACAAAGAATAGATTTTAAAATTGCATTATTGACGTATAAATGCCTCAACGGATTTGCACCGAAATATCTCGTCGATCTCTTGGAAGTTCAGGAAAGCTGCAGAGCACTGAGATCAAATAAGAAAAATAGACTGAAGCTACCAATGACCAGAACTAAAACACTTGGCACCAGAGCTTTTACATATGCTGCTCCTGCAGTATGGAACTCTTTACCGGACAAAATAAAAAACACAAAATGCATAAAAGCCTTCAAGATTCTCCTGAAAACACACTATTTTGAAATAGCGTATAATTAATTTTGGACAAGGGTTGAGTATATATGTAGAAATAAACATCCGTCATTGAAAATTGTAAATTTTAACATGATTTTTATCTTATTTTTTTCATACTTATTCTTAATTCAGATTTTTATATTGTAAATAGGACTTAAACTGTAAAGCGCAACCGAGTATCATTTTGTATTGTGGCGCTATATAAATTGTGCATTATTATTATTATTATTATTATTATTATTATTATTATTATTATTATTATTATTATTATTATTATTATTATTATTATGTGTTTGTGGCCTTTGAGCCATTTTTTCTTTTTCATCTACGTTTGAGCAGGCCGTTTTGTTGGCCAGTTGTAATGCAATTCTACATTGGTTAAGCAAGAGGCATGGAGCCTCAGATTTGGTGAGAAATTTCTTTTTCATTTATATCATGTGTACTTTCGCCTCTGGTTAGCAATGCAAGTATTTCGAGGTATCAGTTTAGCTATCGCTTACAGGGGTTGCATTTTCTCATCTTATTTATGCTTCAACCCTATTTGGCTTCGGGTCTTGGGTTGTTTCTCTCCTCTTGGTTCTGGGTTGGGGTGGAACACTTTGCTTTGCTCCATTTCGTTTTTCTCGCTTTGTGTTCTGTGGCAGGAAAAATGCAGGTTTTCCCTCCAACCCCACCTTAGGGAGGGTTATTTGCTTTTTCGAAAGATGGGCTATTCCAGGGCTCCTTAAAAATACTTTGTGCCTGCGAGCGCAGAATGGAGCACAAAATGTGCCTGCAAGTAAAAATCGGATGTACTACATAAAGTACAGTAGTAAGATACCGATAAATTGCAGCTAGTCGCTTTTACAGCTAGTCGCTAGTTATTCCGAGCACTGCAAACACCAACACATGTCTGTCATAAGGAAATATGATTTTTCATTTTCATTTTATCAAATTTCTATGCACAATGTTCTTTACAGCGTGGAGAACTACAAAATTAATGCAGGCCCGTCAGAACGAAATTCATATTGGGGGGAGGCTGAAACGAGGTGCGAGGGAAGCGAGTAAAAACATGGTTCCGGGGGCTTGCCCCGGGGAAAATGTCTCATGACCACGCCCTTTAGATCATTGGAAAACGTCGCATATTTTGGAAATGTGCTGTTGACGGAAGCAAAGGATTGCGACTAATGAGAGTCTTTCCATGAAAATTTTGAAATTTTTTACTTGTATGATGTCAAAAGGCATTGCATGTTTGATGGATTCTGGTAGCTTCCACGAATGCATACGAGTTTGAATCTTCATTCCTACGACCTTGGCTTTTGCAGCCTTTTTCACTTACAAAATGAACAAACTTCTGTAAAATTATTGTGGGGCTGTCTCCCCCCTTAGCCCTCCCCCCCACTTCCGTCGGGCCTGCTTGTTAATAATCTAATAGCAATATATGTTAAGGAAAAAAGAAAGAAAGCAAATCTCAATCGCTGGTCTACCAAAGGGCCGTGTTTTGGTCTTGCACTTCAAAGGTTCAAAAGATACTCGCCAAGACCTCTTCTAAAACAAGCGATTGATTTTTTGTCACCAGAGAAGTAGAAACTTTGCTTAGCGTACTCTAACCTAACTGTAGGAATTTACAGATATCCATGATTTCTGGTTCTATAGTTTGAAATCATGGACCGTTCAGTGAACTTGTGCCGAAGATTTTCGGGACAGAGTCAATGCAAGATTCTTTATGTCATACCTTCTTGGTCAAAGGAGATCAAAGAATTAGAAGTGACCCATTTACAAGTCCACCCGTCCTCGTACTTGGCATTCACTATTAGCTTCTTTGCCCTAGTCTGCAATCGATGCAGTTTCCATATTTTGGTGTTTTAAAGATTACTCCACACATTCAGTAATTTCATACTCCATTTTTAAATGTGATTTCATCATTCTCCTCAAACTTTATCATTTTTTGAAAGCTAAACAAGCTCGACATCAATTCCACATCATTGATGATTTTACGATGTTAATGTGTCCTCTATTTGGTCATCTTTGATGTTAGTATTCTGACGACAAAGGCACAGTCATGACATGACTGGCAGTTTTGGTTGTATACGTTTATGTTACGACTGATCACTTTTTGACGCAGTGAACTCTTTTATGTTTTGTAATCTTCGCACACAGTACCAGAAGGACCCTTCGTGCTACTGCAATACTTTAACAAGCTTCTTTCAGGAACGCTGTTTGCACGTTCTAATTTCGGGCCACTTTCAGAAATCATCATGTTGACTTCTATTCTTTCCTCTGAAAAATAATCTCCATTTTTTATTTGTGCTTCTTAAATTGAGACACTGGACTCAATGACTGGTTCAACTGATATTTTCTTGATGTTCTATGAATGATCATTTCTACTTTAACATACAGTAACATTTTAAAGCAATACTCAGGAGTGTCTTTATCTGTGCAAAGCTGCCGATATCATTTTTGCTGAGAAGCGCAACAATGCACTCTGATTTCCTTACAAAATCTCTAAGGCGAATTCTCAGCTCACTGTCAAGAACATTTTGTATGCAATTCACAACTTAATCCATAAAAGATAATGATTCCTGTCATCTTGGTAGTAAAGATTCACTAACATTAACCTATGAAGCACTTTTTTGTTTGACATTTCAATTTTGACAACGAAGATTGATAAAGATTAATGAAATTTTCCATTCAGAAAAGTGCCTGCAGAAAATCGGAGCATGAAATTTGTGCCTGCGAGCGGTGCTCGCGTGCGGCGCTTGCGTGCTCGCACAGATTAAGGAGGTCTGGGCTATTCCCCTCAAAGCCCAAATTGTCCTAATGATGACAAAATGCAACCTTATGTTTGTCTGATGCTTATGAGAAAAGATTGACAAAAAAGGTTGAGAAATATCTGAAGGGCGCAGCCAAGCCCCAGCAGCCTTGGACCTATTTTTGGGCGTGTGGCTTTAAATGACAATCGGAGTTAAAGCAACGAACATGCTGAGTATTATTTTTTACAGATTTACATGCAAATCTAGCAACTTAAAGTACCATTGTTTCTTGGCTCTCTAGAGATGTAATGTTTTTCATCATCTGCGCGTTCATTGATAGTCATGGATGCAGCATGGTTTCTTTGATGCAGTATAAAACAGAGTTTGATTTGAGATTGTAGTAAATTTTGCACACTCGTGCTGAGTGGTTGCAAATCAAAATCTCCCACCCACCCACCTCTTTCACATTTTCCTGTTGGATCTTCTTTCTTTTGCAGAGGCATCTGGAAAGTTTTGTCCAACATGGACAAGGGGATTAGTTTTGTGGGGAAAAATGCAGGTTTTCCTTCCAACCTCACCTTTGGGAGGGTTATTTGCTTTTTCGGGAGATGGGCTGTTCCCCTCAAAGCCCAAAAAATTGCCCTAAGGACGAGAAAATGCAACCTTATGTTTGTCTGATGCTTAAAAGATTTATGAAAAAGGTTGGAAAATATCTGAAGGGATGCCAAGCCCCAGCAGCCTTGGACCTATTTATGGGAGCGTAGCTTTAATTAGTGATTAGAACCATGCAGGGCGACGGTACTCTGTACCCATCTTTCAATTGGGCGCAGGCCATCAATCAATCAAGCCAAAGATCGAAATGTAAACGAAAGTTACGTTGCTGTAACGTATTCCATTTATTGTTTCATTCAATAACTTTACTGTCTCATCATATTCAATTGACACACCACATATTGTGTATTAAGTGCGTGATCAATTGAGAAAGTCTTCGACCCTTCTCCGCTATTTTAGGCCCATACCATACCGCCACGAAATTTTAGATGAAGCATTTTTACATACATACATACATACATACATTATTTATTTGATTACGCAGGTCATCTAATTTAGGCCACACTAAGTGCAGATGTGGACCTGCGGCTAAAAACTAAAACTTAATTGACTATAATAATTCCAAATAAAAAAGCTCTAAGTTAGAAACCTATTGTAAAATATACTTAATGTTCCTATGGTAAAAGGTTGGTAAACTAGTAGTAATAAAATAATCATCCTTATTAATAATCATGCAACTATCTTTATCAAATGAGATTCTATTTATTAACGACTTTGATTTTTCAAACAATACCAAATTCGTTGCACTAAAATCTTACCAATATGCTGCCACAACACTGGCAATCTTCACCGATCGGACAAAGAGTGTCTCTGCCATGGTGGTAGGTGTAAATCGCAAGTCTTTGGGTGAAGACCAACGCCCTCGTCGAGGTTCGTAAGCACCAGGAATGCACCTTCCCTTTTCTTGTGACAGTAGCAGCGACTCCACTCCTCCAGCGATCAATGATAGTGTAGTCAAATGGCTATATGGTTCCAATAGCCCCCGTATCGACCAGAATAGTGGAAAAATGTTTCTTCGAGACAAGCAAGGATGTTTTACTGTGAGGAAATGCCACGCAAAGATGCCACGATGTGAAATTCCATTCAGCATAGCAACAGCAACATTTATTTGGAAATGAGTTGTTGTTGTTGCAAAAGATGGCTGCTTGTTCGTATTGTTGGTTTAACAGCAAAAGCTTGATGAAAGTGACAGAGTTAAATGCTTCAGTTTCCATTAGCAAATATAACTAAACGAATTTCAGTACAATTACTAGGATGCAGTCATCCTTCCTCATACATAACAAATAAGTACTGTGTAGCTTCACAATCATTACGAGCTCCTCTGACCATCTGAGCACCCTATGCGCGTTGCACGCGCAGGAGAGGCTGCACGGCGAGACAAGTACAGGCGCTTTCGGTGACCCTAACACATACTTGCTGTCAACAAATGATCCTAGCGGCTGTAAGTAGCAATAATCATTTGGTCAGTTTCAAAGGATATTTTTTCATTGTATATTGAATTTATCTGCATATCATTTTTAACGTCGAATCGAAAGCCATCTATATCTGCTGTAAAACATTGTGCAAAACCTGTACATACACTACAGTACATATAGGCCTAGGCATTAGGTTGGCTAAGTGGTTAAATTTACTAATAATGATACCAGGGGCGGCTGGGAGCAAGAACAAGTTGCTATTAATTGCGAGCCAAGCAAACTGATGAGGGTCCAGGGGCGTGGCTCTGGAAAATTTTTTTTGGGCCACACCTCTCGGTCTCCCGGAGAAACACCCCAGTGTGGAAAGTTCGTTTTTGTTACGCCAAAGGTCTACGCCACGCCAATCGCCTAAAGACAATAGACCTATTTTTCTCCTATTGTTCTTGACGTTTCTCCACGCCAAAGATATTTGGCGTAACATACATGTTTTCCAGCATGGGAAACACCCTTTTTCTAGGAAATTGTTGAGGATACCGAGGACTGCCCCTTTTGTCTTAGTCTTTTGTTTTGCTGGTAATGTTCAAAGCAGATCAGCAGCCGGGAAACCTATTACCATGCGCGAGAATCTCTTTGTCTCTTTGCTAATCCTTGTTTGCATTGTGGTTGGATTCTCCACCCACATTCTTTCCACAGACCAAACATGCCTTCTGCGCATGATCACAGGTTTCCTTTCTGGGGGATGACCGCTGCTTTGAACATTGACGACTCGTATTCCCAACAAGAAAAGGTTTTTGAAGCGTGTTGATTTTGTACGAATTGAACCAAATTAAGCCCTGGTACTAAAGACATTTACTGCAGTACTCCAGTAGTTCAGTGAAAATTCAGGGGGTAAGGTAGGATTGATGAAATAATGAATGTTCTGAGTCATATAGTTTCAAAGTGCCCTCTTCCGCTGTTGGATTGAATGTGATCACAGAATTGAGACAGTATGGCTTATGGTGATATCTTGAAGGGCTGGGAGCTAAAACCCGGCAGTAGATTGAATCAATCATTTGCGGCTTTCAGCCCATTGGAGGACCGCTGTGCTATTAGAATTGCGATTCTAACAGCAAATAGCATGAACAGTCAAAGCGAAGCGACTAAGATCATATGCCAACCAAGATCAACTTTTGCTCTCCATCTGGAAAGGGGTTTTTATCACATTATTCTTTCGAGCTACCAGCCACAACAAACCCAGCTAGTAAAAGTAGATACTGCCCTCTCCATCATCATGACTTCAAGCGAAGATTTTGTGTACTGATTTTCAGTTGTAACACTTTGTAAACATAGTTTCAACTCTTTTCATGACTTCCACCTTGATACTTTTCTCTTTTTCAAAGAAAGGAAAATTCTTAGCAACCCTTCCAAAGGGAAGACCTGTTGAGTTTAGCAACAAAACAGCACATTTCGAAGAACTAAATTCACAGGTTTTCATGATTTTTGTGCGAACTTCGGAAGGCCTGCAACTGGATCTGCCTCTGCTATTAGATTTGGAAAACTAATAGCATGGCTGCGTTGAGTCATTGTTGAAAGACTTGACTGACAGATGAAAACAAAGGATTACGTCTCTGCGGTATCTTTGATAGGAACTTGCTGCTATTAGAATCAGAAAACTAATAGCGTGGCCAATTTCATTCTGTGAAAACAATACGAGAACTCTATAGGAACAGCGTATAAGTCATCGGTATTGGTAACCGGAATTTTGTCTCAAAGGAGACAAACAATAACCAATTGAAAGCACTGAGATCATTTGTTTGTAACTGATTGTAAAGGTTCTACAACATTTCTATGGCTACAACACAGCCAAGTGAATATGGACACATACATTGTGCATTCTTTGGAAAAAAGTTGCTATTAGACTAATAGCACTAATAGCAGGGCCAGCTGCCCCTGAATGATACTAAAATAAAAGAAAATGAATTAGTAAAGTATGCCTAAATTTGTGCCAAATCACTGTAAGCAGACATAGGTCTATTAGACTAGGTCAGACCATGAATAAAGGTGCCCTAAACACATATCCAAAACCATGATGAACTGTTAGCCCCTATTGCCACTACCATCTGGGGTATGTTTACTGGATGTGCCAACAAGGTTCAGCGAGCCAGCTCTGAAAAATCTCAGAAAAGTGGAGGAGATCTTGGAGTAATTTTTGCAATCTAAAGATAAACCCAACTAATTTCATGTAATTCTTCTTTGACAATTTTTGCCCACTTTTGGGATTTGGGGGACAAGTCCCCCCAGTCCCCCCATGGCATCGCCATGGTAGACTGATGACAATGAGTCTCTTGTTGCCCTGTGCTCTTTGACTTGATGATGGCACTTCAGGCAATAGAGACTCATAGTATTACTCTGAATAACTTGGCCCTACTTAGGCCCAGACTTTGCAATTCCTAAGGTACCAATCAGATTGCGAGATTCAGCAGAGAACAATGATGTCGAATTCTCGATTTGAATGATGCAGTTGACTAGATTTTGAACAAAGTTGCTACGGCAGGTAGCTGAAGCTTTCTCTGGTTTGTTTTGGTCTTAAGAACACATGGAAAATGTAGTGTTGAAGACTCATTTTGGAGTTAGCTTGGTAAAGTAAACATCCTTCTTCAGATTTTTACCAAGTTTCTTTGATTAAACGCCTGCTTAAAATGGTCTTTATTGCATTTTCGTTCCTAGGAGTGACTGTTGAACAGAGCTACAGCAGTCGTTTGATCCTGATTCAATCGATCGAATCATGATCGAATGCAGCACATATCGCCGGGTTTTTAACTGTTTCATTATGAGTCCTTCTTGAGCAAGGTTTACCGCAGGGATACAAGGGACTCATCATCATAAGTCTAGTGCCATGGGAGTTCAAGCTAACTTGGAAATGTGGGGGCATACCCCTCAAGTTTGACTAGTATGTCCATTGTACTTATTAAATATGAAGTGCTTGTGTACCCACCCTGCCCTACCCATTTTTACCAAAACTAATCATCACACATACAGTAAGTAGAACCTGTAAATCCAATTTTATTCATTTTACCTAGATCGCTAGCAATATGGATGGTGTTCTCTCTCCAAGAGATTCTGGAAAATACATTGCAGAAAGAAGCAAAAATGTATTTGTTGTGAAAGACAATCTCCAAAAAGCATCAGAGATTATTTTAGGAAGAATGATTGAATCAAAATATTCCATGAAAACTTGGAAAACACACAATTTACACCCCAAAGAAATGACAGAGGCTACTCTAAATTGGATATTTGTCGTGGACTGCCTGAATTTCTCATTCTGGAACAAATGTGGAGAAACTCCTTATAAAGTTGACTACATGGGCAACATTTATATGGACTATGAGGCTTTATGTGCTGTCATCAACAAGGCTCTGAAGGTTTTGATCTGTTCATTTGTTTAACTTTTCTTTGCTGGCATTTGTTTCAAATGGAAAATTTTGCATAAAATTTGTGGCCAAAATACTTTGAACAAAGACAGATCATTAAGAGATGATTTAAGGATCGGCCATTATTAATGCTGGGTAAGGGGCTGGAAGATATTTCCATTGATAATGAAAAATTTTCATAATCCCTTCATTTCCTCATTAATATTTTCAAGGGCCCCTGATTATTATTGGGTGTAATTATTGGTGGCCCCTCTCTTTATCAAATTTGATTACAGATTCCCAAGGGGCAAATCATATTTTCTAAGGGCAAGTGATGCCAAAGGGCATAGATTGAAATGCTTTCAAGAGAGAAAAGTGGCATGTCACCTAGAGATTCTGCAAAATTGATACTTTGAGGAATAGTGCAAGGCTTCACAAAGACCATGGAAGGATGACCTTTGCACTTCAGATAGCTGAGATAAGATTTGTTAAGTTTTCTTGGCCCCTCATTTTACAAAGGTTTTCAGTGGCCCCCTTCAATGCCCTAAATTTCTGGTGGCCCCTTTGAATATCTTCTGGCCCCTACTCAGTGTTTATAATGACTTGTCTCTTAGTGTGACACACAGTCGATGTAGGGAAGTTTTGCTGTATAGGGCTTTGTACCATGCTACATTGCATTTGATGATCAATCTTTAGAATCACTGTTGACTCCACAATACAGCATATTGTAATGCATCTCATCTTGGTCAAATGCCCCCTCCCCCATCTGATGCCAGCCATGATACAAGGCAATGTACCAAATACAACCTTTTGATACTATTATACCAGTATCAAAATTCCAAGGCATAAGAAAGCAGACCACAAGTGTAACCCAATCTATGGGAGATAGGGAGGCTGAATATATTGGCAGTTTCTGCTCCATCTATCAAAGAAAGCAAAAATTAAACTACAGTATGAATTATTACCTTTTGTTCAGTGTACTTCCTTTGAAACATTAGATCACCAGTGGACATTTTCACTTAATCAACCTTTTAAATCCTTTACATATTTAGATGTAGCACTTCTTTGCCGTCGTAGCCACACCTGAGGCCACTTGACTAAAGTTTTGTAAAGGACGTAATGAGCACAAGCTTCAAAACATGCCGTTTCCTCGTAGCAGTTTTCCGAAGATCCATATACAGAACCATACCTTTCACTAAGATTTCAAAAGGGCCATTTATTTGCCGTTTGTACCAAAATCTTAAAAAGAGTACTGTGTTTAGTTTCTTTACGCTAATTTCGTGAAAATTAAGACCGCAAAAAGTCGGTCGTAATCTGGCAGAATATCGGTTGTTTCATGTTGGGCAAACAATTTACTTTTTTATCGTGCAGACAGTCCCCCCATAACGTTTATCCCCCCCTACGCCCATTTTATCAACAATATTTTGACAATCCATACCACATATTAGCACAGTGAAAACGATAACTTTCCGGGAAGAAGGTTACTAGGGTCCAATGTAATAATTGTGCCCCCAAACCACATCTAAATATTTGCTTTTCTTTCAAGGAGGGGATCTCCTTCACATCACCAGAATACTATAAAGACATAACGATCTCAGATGCAAGAAAAATCTTTGAATCTGCGACTTCAACAGAAATACCTTTGATCGAGAGAAGAGTAGAGCATTTACGAGAAGCTGGCAAGATTCTGTGTGAGCAGTATGGTAGCTCAGTCAGCAACCTGATTGAAGAATGCAATAACTCCGCAACGGCACTGGTTTGCAAGCTTGTCTCGCTATTCTCCTCATTCAAAGATGAGGCTCTTTACGAGGGACAAAGAGTCGCTTTTTACAAACGGGCACAGATTTTTGTTGCTGATGTCTGGGCATGCTTTGAGGGTGAGGGTTGTGGCAAATTTGATGATATAGAAGAGCTTACTATGTTTGCTGACTATAGAGTTCCACAGTGCTTGTTGTTTCTTGGCATCTTGAAGTATTCGGAAGAATTGCAGGAGAAGGTCATAAACGAAACAGAACTCGCCCATGGTTCGATTGAGGAAATTGAAATAAGAGGTTGCTCTATTCATGCTGTTGAATGTCTCAAAACTGCAATAGAACACCAGCTGAGTGGTCGTGAACATGACTTTTATAAAGATGGAAAAATGAACTCAATCATTATAGATTTTTACTTGTGGGATTATGCTACACTTAATTCAAATGAAATGAAGGCCTTTCCAGAACATAGGACAAGGACGTATTTCTACTAGGCTGTGGGGAATAAGATGTAGTATTGAAATTAAGATTAGCATTTGGAATCTACACATCTTTTTCCACGATTTTCTCCTCGCAGTGACTACAGGGTGTCTCAAAAAGATTGTTCGACGTTTGAATAAATACTAAAAAATAACGATACGTTGAATGCACCCTTGGTCAAGTCACCCTTTTCCTGAGATTTTAGATTAATTTTTGACACAAGAATCTTGTAAATCCGCTAAGAATTCATGGAGTTACAAGCATCTGAAGTTCAAGTTTGTGCGAAAGCTGAAACCAGAGGCCTTGAAATGGCATTTTTGGTAAAAGCCCCATAGGCCGTCGTTTCTGTTATTTCTCAATTGTTTCAGGGCAAACCAAGTGGGATTCAAACAGGTTTTCGATAACCTAAATGTCAAGCATATTGAAACAAATTCAGTCTCTCGCCAATTATGTTTTGAGCCACTGTTTTTGGACTTACACAATGTTAAGAAAATTTAGAGAATGATCGCAAAAGGTATTTACTTTAGAAGTCCTATTTGGTTTGCTCTGATATCAACGAGAGGTATGACATGGAATAAGCTTCCCTTACCTCCGTCTTCGAGCTTTTTGCAATACCAGTGATCTGGGGGGGGGGGGGGTCTGGTTTCAGCTATCGCATATTTTTTATCTTCGAGAGGTCGTAACTCTGTGAATTTTTCAACCGATTTGCAGTATTTTATTCTCTAAAATTATTTCATAATCAGGAACAGGTTTATATTTCTTTGAGCCTGTTCATGTTGTCCTTATTCTTAAAAATGTTGTCAAACGTCGAACAATTTTTTTTTAGACACCCTGTAGGAGATTTGATTTGTAACTCATGTAAAAGTAACCATCACTTGCTTCAACTAAAGGTTAATATATTCGGCAATGACAACACAATGATTTTGCATTCTCTAACATTTGACGACTGATTGAACCGTAGATTTATGAAACGTTTTACGAAATCAAAAGCTTCCAATTCCAAATATATCCTTCTGAATTCGTCTTTAACAGGTCCAAATTCAGGAGGGATTATATTCTGCGAGTTGCGAGTTGTCAGTTGCGAGTTGGTTTTTTTATATTTTGCGAGCTGCGAGTTGCGAAGTGCAATTTGATTTTCCATCATATCAATTCATTCTATACTTTTGTTCTAATCTTATATTTTAGCCAAAGTTTCTTATGAGTTCCTTAAATGAATATCTGTCTCTCTAAGTCCACTGTATCTTTGTCTGTTCAAAGGGCTTTCAAGGTACAAGACTTCTAAAAAAATTTCTCTCAAACGTTGTCAAAGCATTTGTCGACATCCGACAAAACCATAGGCATTATCTGCATCTTACCTAATCTAGCAAATTTCATCGCATTTCAGGCTCACTTTGGGCAGTTCCTGTTCGGGCAAGATCCATACCAAGTCCTGCCCCAACAGCTGAGCATACCCCCACACAAGTGGAGAAAACCCCTTTTCTGATCTGAGATCTCAAAATTCTCTCCAAATACATATTGGTACAAAGGCCACATATAAAGAAAAGGTTCCTCAAATGCTCCTCAGTTCCGTTCTGCTCCAAATCATATCTTGCATGAAATCTTATTTACAGTCGATGATCAAATCATAGCACCAACACCAAACCCTCATTCCTTCAGTGTGATTTTAGCAAATCCAGATCTCACTTTCCCCTTGCAGTACCCTTCAAAGTAGGGAAATCGGTCTACGCAAACTTTGAAATAACTTTAGCAACTGGCAGCATCGTAGATGAAACAATCAACTAAATCTAAGAACCAAAGTAGGACCCTTTTTCAAGAAAAGTAGAAATTCATTTTAAGAACTCATAAGAAACTTTGGCGTAATCTAAAATTAGAACAAAAGAATAGAATGATTTGATATGATGAAAACGCAACTCTCAACTCGCATCTCGCTAAAAACCAACTCGCAACTGACAATTCGCAATTTGCAACTTGTCACTCGCGGATTATCATATTTCCACATAGGATCTTGGTCAGCAATGGGTCTGCAACAAAGCAATCGTCCCTTTTATAACGTTGGCAGATGTTTCGACGAAATCGTGAGGATATGATTTGAACCATTGTTATAGTGATCTGCAGGGCGACTCAAAATGTTCCCTGCCACCAGATCCGATAAAATGAGATTGCCGGATAAAAGAAACTCCAGTCAGTGCTGGGAAATGTTTTTTGAACTATGGTTTTTCAGCATGGGGAATGACCTATGAATTCCACTTGGACCAACTCTTTAAACTCCAAAAGAAAATTCTTCGATGTATTAAATTTTCTCTTTTCCTAGCACACCAATTTTCAAGTCATTGAAATTCTTAAAAATTGAGGATATTTTGCACCTAATTATCTTAACGTTTGTTTATAAACCTATTAAGAAGCTTTCTCCTTCCTGTTTTCATGATTACTTTCTGCCAAACTCATCTGTTCATAGGATTGTTACTCGCCAGGCCACCAGAGGTGATCTCTTCAAGTCATTTAAAAACACTACCTTGTATGGTCTTCAAACAATTCAGTTGTTTGGTTCAAAACTTTGGAACACTATCCCACTGTTCATGCGCGTTGCTAGCTCTGTTGTGGTTTTTCGTTCAAAATTGAAAAGTTTTTTCCTTGATTCATATTAGAAAAACTGATTCAAGCTAACTTAACCACTTAAGGTTTTTTTTCCACTGAGGTTCATCTGGTTATTATTTGCTGCTTTGATTTTTTTAAAATAATCTTTCTTTTCTCTTTAGTTTCTGTGTCTTTTTACGGGGGGGGGGGGCTCTCTCTCGATTAGTTTATCTACTTAGAAAGCTCCTCTTTAATCTATCAATCTTAAATAAAATCATGTAAGTAGCTTTGATCATTATTTTCAATATTGTTAGTCTGTATTTCTTTGTTTTAAGTGTAGTAATCATGTATGTTCTTGATAGCAGTGTATCTTTTTGTTAAATTGTATTTAGGATTGATAGGTAATAAATGAAACTGAAACTGATCCTTGAAAAAATGTTTATTTTACTCGACGGAATCCTTAGTATTGTTTCCCTTGTTACCAGTTGTTTCATATATAATTTGCATTGGCTTGAAAAATTAGTTGGAAATGCTCACGAGGGCTCTCCAATTAAAGATGAAGATTGTTGCAGAACCTGCAATGAACTTGTAGGAAGCAATGAATACTCAAAACTCTTGGTAGTGATGGTAGTGACACAGAGTCTTGCAAAATTAGAAAGTTGGTTGTAAGCACTGTTCCAGGAAATCTACATCATAGGGTGTCGAGTCCAGCTTTGATATTTGATCTAAAGTGGTATTCGCATTGCGAATTTCCAAACATGATATCATATCACAACCATACCGTGACAGGATCCAAGTCCCAAAATCCTTGCAATAAAGTATCGACCCGGAATAAAAACTTTGCATTCGGCCGTTTACCACGTAATAGTTAGAAGTATAAATTGGGGATCTCCCTGTGTCCAGAAGAGAACAACTTGTCACAGGATCCCTCCGGCATCGCAGAAGGAGGTTCCTACAATATGGACGCCAATCGCGGAGGAAATGTTCGGCAAGCTGAGGCTTCCGAAACAATAAAGGAGATCCATTCTTTGCTTCGGAAAGCAGTGAAAAATGGTGAGTATGACAGCCATCACTTCATTCATTCAGTGCAAACTCCTATGAGTGATGTTTTCACACCATTTGATGTTAACACAAAGGAAGATGAGACACTACACGTAGGTAGGCCTAAAAATTATTAACAACAGACCGCCATCCTCTCAGTCAAGCCTAGTTTTCATTTTAAATGCCACTAAAATTCAATGAAAATAAATAGACAAACTAACAATCAGACTACCAGAATGTAGGATGTCAAAAACACTATTTCCAATACAGAATGGGAGACAAAATAATTTGGTATAGGTAGGCCTAGCCTAGAGGCTCCGCGAGGGAAAAGACGTTTTTATTTCTTAAATAGAGGTTTGGATCGAGTGTTCAATTCTGGTAAATTTATGAAGGAGAACAAAAGCATGACACCCGTACTCGATATAACGATGCCAACTGTGTGCTGCGGCAAAAACTTGCTTCAGATTTCAGAACATATTTCCGTTAGTTAATCAACTACAAGTAGTCTGCTCAAATAAGTTAGGAATGATTTGCAGTACTTGCAATGCATGTACATGGGAAGCTTTATCTGCCTTCTGGTCTTGTTTCTTGTTGTTTTCATTCATTGTTAGCTGATCTTGTCATGTTACAGTTACAACTGAAAGTGAAGGGCATGGACTTATTAATATTGTTGTATGTAGTGTTATTGTATGTAGTGGAATTTTAAAATGATATATGAACTGAACTGAATTTCAATTCAGTCCAGTTCATATATAATTTTAAAATTCCACTACATACAATAACACTACATACAACAATATTAGAAAAAACAAACATTATTAACCAAATACAATAATAATTAACTAAACGCAAATTATGGGAATTGTATGCAGGGGAATTTCTTAAGGAGGAACTCTCTCAGTAGCTAAGCTAATCGAGGAGAGCACAAGGAATTTAACAAATTGGTTCTTAACCTTTTTATTCAGTTTCATAATAGAATAGGACTACAGGGTGAACGATGACTTAATTTTGGTAATTATTTTCAAAGAAAAAGGATTTGAGTTTTTGATGAAAAGTACGAGCAGATGGTGAATGGTATATTCAACGAAAAGAACAAATGAAATGAAACAAACAAAATGAACAAAACGAACATGGAGAATAGGGCAAAAACTCATTTTTTGCTACGGGCTTACAGGCTTTTTGTAATGAATGAATCTCTCCAAGATCAGCTGTAGGTAGGCCAATGCAAGGCATCAACACAATGCCATTCAGCCAGCAGCTATGCCCAATCATGATGTTTACTTCCTACGCCAAGGAATGTCATTGTGGAACAAATATTTGAAAGCAACCCAAATCATCATAGATAGTTCAATTTTTGTGAAACAATTCAAAACAAACAAGTTTCATACTATGAGTCCCATGGTTTTGTCCTTGATTTGATCAATTATCTCTTTGTTACTGAATTCGTTTCATTAAATATCACTCTTGTTATTCCTATTTCTTCCACTTTATGCAAAATTTGCTGTGGTAATATAACTATGTGAAACATCCCTCTTCAAATAAATCTTGTGGCTTTGTTTATGATTTGATGAATTATCCAATTGTTATTGAATTCGTTTCATTAAATATTGTTGAAGGTGTGGCGCAGTGGGGTAATCCTCTGACTTGGAAGCCAGAACAGTCAGGTGGAATGGTTTCGAGACACGGTAGGGCCTCACCACTTGAGCATCATGACAAGGGGTTGCGGACTCGATTAGTGCGTAGCTACTTCTGCGATTTTAGCGCTTGGCATTAAAAATGGCAACTTCACCTTCACCTTCATATCACTTTACGAAAATGTTCAAATGTTCACTCGATCTTAGTTAGAAACTTGTTTGTTTTGAATTGTTTCACGAAAATTGAACTACTGTATCTACGATAGTTTAGATTGTTTTCAAATATTTGTTTCGTGATGACATTCCTTGGCATGGGATGTGTGAATACATACTTTTTATCCCCTGTGCCTCTGTCTTTCATTTAAACGCAAAAAGAAAAATGCTTAAGAAAATTTCATCTTGCAACAAGCTTGCACTAGCTTGACAGAAGCATGATTTTGGCTTGAAGGAGCTTGAAATGAGTATGTTGACAGGCCAGTCTGCAGGTATGATAAAAGCTTATGATCAAGCTTGACAATAATCCCATGCTAAAATTATTCTCAAATATACTACAATCAAGCTTGATTGAGTTTGCCTTCCAGTTCAGGAGATGCATGGTGCAAGCTAGCACAAGTGGTGCAAAATTCATGCTAAAATCAAGCTCTCAAACATACAGTACAGTACTCAAATCATACTTGAAACCAGTTGGTATCAGGCTTGAATCATGGTCCAAACATACTATTTTGAAAAACATCACAGCTAGTTGGGATATTCCATATCCTGACAAGGCAGGGTCATGCAGACAAGCCCATAGATCATGATGTACAGTAGTTTTTAGTGCAAAGCACTGGGTCATGTCACAGAAGCTACAAAGTGCTTCATCAAGTCCATGACCCCTTGCTATGCATATTGATCTAACTTTTAGATGGGGACTTTGGGCAAGCCTGGAAAGAGCACAAGTGCAGCTCTAGTAAATTAGAAGAGTATTCAAAAGCAATGGTAACATTGGCAGACATCTGGAAATCTTCACATCCACCTAAAGAAAATAGAGTGGATTGGTGTATTTCAATGTGCAGGGAATACTTTTGGAAAGGTGGATTGCGAAAAATCCTGGAGAAAGAGATGAAAAAGACATACTATGTTGCATTAAGGAATGGAGACTCTTCCCTTGGTAGCATTGAAGAATATGTGGATAGCAGAAGTTTAATGTGGGACCTTTCAAGGTAAGAGTAGGGTCCCTGGTATTAACGGGTGCACTGAAAGAGCTTGATGAATTTGAACATTGATTGCACATAGAGGAAATGGCAAATGAGAATTATAGAGTGATAGCTTGTTGATATCAAAAAGTTGAAGTATTTTCATGTAATTTTTGCCATGTTTTTCTGAGCATTGAAACATGAGTAACTGTTTGTTTGTGGAAAACCATTTACTTGAAAATTGTATTCCTTACTTAGACGCATAGAAAATGTCCTCGCTCAAATTCATTTCATCCCACTGGAGAGTTAAGACTTTGATTTAAACAATATGTGCAGTACCTGTTATAATCTACAGCAATACCTTTGTAAAGATTAATCCTTGAAGAAAAGAAAAATGTGTATACTGTAAGTCTGAAGATTACTTATCTACAACCTTACCAACCCAGAGGGTGCAATTGACATTTTTTTTTCTTGGGGATGTGCCATCAAAGCCTCAAAACATGCTCCTTCCTTACACCAATCTTTCCAAAAATGTATTCTAAAGTATACCCAACATTATACCAATCTTGCAAAAAGTATATTTATTTGTTTGTTAAACCCAAATTGTGAAAGAGTGATTGTATTCCTTACACAAAAATTGTGAAAATCAATACCTGCCCCTATGGTATGACCCCCGTATCTGAAATTTATGTAGCCCACCCCCCCAAATTAACAAGTGATGAAAACTTCTTGTCACTTAGTGTACATTTTCAATGCATAGAAAAAAGTTAAAAAGATGCCACAAGTACTTCTGCCTTTCAGCCATAAAACCAAACCTTGATTTATTTGATTTATCAAGAATTCTCGAAATAACAAATTTGGAAACGTGTAGTTCTTTCTGGTGCACCTGATACATAGAGCAAGATTGGTAGGGAGGATGGCAAACTTGCAAGATTCAAGGGGCAGGGGCACATGACCATAAAGAAACCTGTCATTTCTAGAATCTACATTATTGCCCACACGTGTTCATAGTGTTCTGTACAGATTTTGGTGGATGGCGTGAATCCACACTAAAGTTACTTCTAAAAAAATCCACCAATATCTCTGCAATCGTACAACATATGGGTGTTTCGTTTGTTTCTCTACGAAGTACAAGAGTCCATCTTCAAAATATCACTTTCATTTTGAGAAAAATAGTGGAAAATCACTGTCATATGGCCTATCAAAAATACTGCAAAATCGTCCTTTCGAAAGAAGTTTGTTTATATTACGTGACCCTGCCCTTTTAACTTGGGATCTCCAAGGTTCTTATATCAAGCAGGATTGCCAATGATGTTCTTGCAATACCGGCTGTCCTAGAAAAAAGGAAACAGAATTGGTCAGGGCTAGTGCTAAGAATTTACTGTAGCTTGAATCATTCAGAAATAATCTTTAACCTAATCCTCGATAGTTAACTTGAAAATAGATCTCTGCTTTGCTTATTGATATTGGAGCATTGAGAGCATAGCATTTTTTATCTTCTAATCTAGATTTGTCTTCACCTCCAATCCATAACTTTTAGGTTTTGGTCTAAGCTGTTAATGCGCTTGTTGTGGAATCTCCTGAATCATAGCGAAATACACGCAAGACGCCTTGTGTTTCAGAAAAATTCTTAATTGGAATTCAAGTTGACATTGACAATCAAATGCTTAGTGAGCGTGTGGCCGAGTGGTTAAGGCGTCTGACTCGTAAGCCAAAGGTCAGAACGGCCGTAGGTTCAAATCCCATGCTGGACAGTTTGGTCGCTGTCCGTAACACTAGCCCGGGTCAACCAGAGCCATGTGAGGGAAATCTCGTAGCTGTGGCGGGTAGCTGCGGCGGACTAATGGTAAAACATCCGTGGCCCCTGCTGGAAATAAGTCTCTCAGACTTTCGTGGGCTAGCCACGTTAAATATAAACACCTACCTACCTACCTGCTCGAATTTGGTCCCAAAGAGACATCTCTGTACATTCTACAAATTTTCGAATTGCATCTGCCGAATAAGATTTCTTAAAACAATAAAAATTGAATTGAAAAATCTTCCTTGTTTAAATGAAATGCATTTGCTATCATTGGAATCGTTACGAAACAAACAATCGCGTAAACTGTATACAAAAGATGAAAATTCCATTAGGATAAGATCCTTGATGGTGCTCACTCGTGCTTACATGCCCGCTTACATGTTTTTTTTGTAAATTCATTTTTTTTGTAAATTCATTTTGATTGAAGAAAAACATTCCTTAGTAACTGTATTCGTTGACATGTTTATCATTTTTCAGTTTTACATTTCTATTTCAGTGTCTACCTAAGCACACGGGTCCTTGTTCAAAATTTTCACGCTATGTCTATCCTTGAAGAGATTCCTCGAAATTGTGCGTTTAGGTCAAAAAGCTCTGGCTTGGAGGTGCAGGCAAATCTAGACTTTTAAGATAATAATCTCTACTGGTAATGCTCTAATGTCAACGAAAAAGGAATCTATCTTCAATTAAATATCGAGGATTAGTTTAAAGATTATTTCCGAGTGATTCGAGCTAACTTCTTTGCGCTAGCCCTGATGACATCTTTTTCCTTTTTCTGGGACACCCGGTATATACATAAAGTATATATGATTTCTTCAGCAAGGCGAATAGTATGTACTGTAATCATATCTTTTTTATGTAAGGGATTTTCAAGATCGAAGATTAGCCCTCCTTGATGTTGGAAGCTGTTATAATCCATTTGAAGAGTTCAACCAAGATGTGGATGCGTTGGCGATCGATCTCTGTCCTGCAAACAAGGTATGTTTCTACATTTGACGTTTGAAGATTATGCTTGAAGATCTTTTACACGTTCGCCAAAAGGATGTAAACCATGCAGCGATTACATAAAGGTGAAACTTCAGAATACTGTTGCGGGAAGAAACCTTATCGTTTTTCACATTTTTGGACGAAGTTCGCGAAAGTTTATTTCAAAAACTTCATGCCGCTCATATGGGTGGGTTTTTACATCTGAAGTTCCCTACAAATGGGTCTGTTTTTAGCCTTAACTCTGAGCTTTTTCACAATTTTTATCATAACTGAAGAAATTTGAAGATTTGAATAGACCTTGCATTCTGAATTGACAAAATTCATATACATGGGTTAGAAACTTCCTAATATTCATGTAAGAGGGCTTGGAACTCTAGAATAGTTTGTCAAACAAATTGGTCCTTTTGTCAAAGTCCAGATTCATTTGGAATCATATTTACAATGAAGTATCCCCTTCTCGCCCCCCCCCCCGTCTGGGAAGTCTTTATCGCCATATGGTAAAGTTTTGCCTACACACAGACTTTACTTCGTTGCGAAGAAGGAAAGGAAATTTTTTTTCACTTCCTCCTCCCTAAATGTAAAGCATGTGCGCAGCTTAGTAAAAGGTGTAAAAAACCTCAGTTACAAGATTTAAAAAGACATCGATTCCAGCTAGGAGCTCTTATCTCCGTACATTTCCGTATCTTTAGTACCATTGTTATTGGACACATTGGATTTTTGAGTAAGAATTGAGGAAGTTGTCGCAATTTAACTTCCTGAGACAAATTTAAGTTGAGTTATATTTTCCACAAGGCAGGCGAGAAGTTTTGAAGGCTTGATCCAACCCTTTAACCCTTTCACCCCCGGAAGGGCCATATGGCCCAACAGCATTCATTGAGAACTGCAAATTTTTCAGGTGGTAAAGCATTTGGAATTTTGATTGATTTGAAAGGTTATGCACATTGCATTTATCTATTGCTTACTGAATCACTGATTATGATACCCCCTGGAAAACCACAATCTTAGGTTTTCCTGTGAAGCTTTATTTTAGCCGGGCGTGAAAGGGTTAAAGATTAATCAGCACTTTGTGTAATATTTCTTCACTGAGTGATTAATATTCATCACAGATTGATAAATCGATGTATATTCTTCTTTGGCAAGTACGACTTTCTTAATAAGTTAATAAATCTCAAGAAGTGCTGATTGAACTAACTTAAAACACAACTAATGTGCTTGACAAGACTCAGGGCAGATAAGCCTTGCAAGAATTACGATGTTTCTATTAAAAGCATGAAATCTAAATTCAAGCATTGTCAGCTTATCAACTGAAGGGGAAATAAACTTATTTTCAAGAATTTCAAGCAGCTGCTTTCTCGCATTGAAAAATTTTAATCGATCGGTATTTGCTTTAAAAATACGTTTCAGAGGTAGTCTGGTATTGGTTTCTACCGATTTCAGCTTACATTAAAACTTATGTTATCCATTATGTCATTTACCAGTGTCTCTGCCTTTCAGCCTGGCAGAAGTGGTCAGTGCAATCAAGCGTTTATGGCTGTGTCCTACAAATGATGAATGATGGGGTTAGAGGACATGGAACGATATCCACTGCTTTGTCTTTCTTGTAATGGATCTAGATAACAAGGACAGACTTTGCAATGCAATGGCATAACATGCTTTTTATTCCCACCTCCATTCAAAGCGATTTGCTATTTAAGACAGAGGAAATTCCCTTAAACAGTAATTCTAAACTAATAAAGCCGCAAGAGTTGCCCTGAACCAGTAGGGCGAACTCTCGCCTTGTGCAAGCGAAAGGTGTTTTTTGAAAGAAGTTATGTGCCTATAACGAAAGAAGGGCAAATCTAAAGTTCTTTCTGGCGGATTTTGTTCATTTGATTCAGGAGCTGCGTGGCAATTGTTCCATGTAAGTCGTAAATATGCGAGAATTGCACTGCCTCCTGCTCGGATTCTAAATCAAATCAGAACTTTAGATTCGCCCTTCTTCTTTCATTATAGGCATATAACTCCTCTTAAAAACCATTTTTCTCTTGCACAAGCCAAGAACAAGGGCAGATTTTGTAATACAATAGCATCAGTTGTTTTTTCCACACGTAAATTCAAAGGGATTAACGAATACAGAGAAATAGATTCTTTAAACCGGTGCTTGAAAACAAACATAGCCGCAAAGTTGCCCTGAAACGTGTAGGTTTTAAGAGAAGCTGTATGTTTCAGACGAAAGGAGAAGGGTAAATCTATGGTTCTGTCTGGTGGATTTTGTTTATGTGATTCAGAAGCCGCGCAGGGGGCATTACAATTCTTCCACACTTGATGCTCAAATGTAACCAGTTAAGCTGACAAAGCTGCGTGTGAATTTCAGCGTACTGAATGAGCACAGATTTCGACAAAACTTTGATTGTAGTAGCCCAACTTGTATGTGTGGGAGAGGCATCGAGGATAATAAACACTTTCTCCTGCACTGCGACCAGTTTGACTTGATGCGTAGAGATCTCTTTCGCCAGCTTAACATCCCTGGTTTAGACATAAACAAATTGGATTCAGATGCACTGTGCACTTTGCTTCAATTTGGAACTAAAGATCTGAACATAGTTGAAAATAGAATCATCATAGAAGCAACAATTTCATTCATCAATGCAACAAAGCGCTTTGATTGAATACTCAGAAAGTAAACAGCAGCGACCCCTCCCCCTACCATTGTTAGTTTTATCAGGTAGCTTCGTACCAAATAATCAATTAAACCTTGAGACATGTAAACCTAATTGGATTTCAAAAAATTTTTGGGTTTTTGTATTATTTGGTACAAAGCTACCTTGGAGTATACCTTTCTTTTCTTTGCTAAAGTATTAGAATTGTAAGTGCCATCCAAAGTGGGGACCAGATGACCTTGTGTCTATCCCTGCTTTGAATGGCACAGTAGAATGTAACAAATTTTTGTGTTTTAATCTTTTTGATATTGATAGAAAAAAACCAGTTAAGCCTCAGCTCCTGAATCAAATAAATAAAATCTGCCACACAAAACTATAGATTTACCCTTCTTCTTTCGTTAGAAGCACCTAGCTTCCCTTAACAACGTCCCTTCGCCTGCACCAAGCGAGATTTTGCCGCACTAGCTTCAAGGCAACTTTGTGGCTATGTTTGTTTTGAATTTCTGCTTGAGAGAATTTCTTTTGTATGCATTCGCTTCGAATGGAGGCATAAACCACCAAAGCAACTGATGCTATTGTATTACAAAATCTGCTCTTGCTCAAGGCGAGGCTTTGCCGTACTGGTTTCGAGGAAACTTTCACGGTCGTTCTTGTTTTGAATTACTGGTTGAGAGAACTTCCTTGTCTGAAATTGCTAATCACTTTGAATTGAGATGTGATTCAAAAGAAACTGATGCTACTGTACTACCGAATCTGCCCTTTTTGGCCTAGATCTGATCATCTTCATAGTGTCATTGCACTATTGCTACCTCGTCGCTCTTCCTGTCTTCCAAATGACGTTTTCCTCAAATTCATCGATAGGAAATATTCCAGAAATTTCATTTTTATTCAGAATGTTGATCAAATCTTTGGCTTGAATTGAAATGGATTTCTTTTGCATTCAATTAGCCTAATTTCGGAACCGAATGAAACCAATGATCGGCTGTAAATGGTTTGATTATACTGAGTGAGCCGCAAAAGTTCCCACTTTTAAAACTTAATAGCACCTTGGATACTACTGCAAGGATTTGGACGATTGAAACTCCAGTTAACGGCCAAAAGATGAAAGCATTTTTGCGATTTTCTCGCTGCTGTATCAGAGCTAGAAGTTTAAGTAAATTCAACTTGATAAAAATTTCGTGGTTACAAAATGACTGAAAAAGGGCCCAGAATATCGGTCAAATTGTTCGGAGTCTTCTTACACAGAACAATACGCAATGGGCGCTTTACCTTCTGAAGAGTTATACGACATAAATTATCAAACAAATACTAAAGATTCTCAATCCCATTTCAATTAATGGATATCTCTCCCGCATGAACAATTGCTTTTTCTTTATTGATCTGCGAGGAGTCCATTACGATTTGATCAATGTTTTAGGCCATTTTTCTGTCATTTGCAACCATGAAAATTTTGTAAAGTTGCATTTACCTATGTTTCTAAAGTGGCTGAAGCAAACATTTTGGCAAGCAACTGGATAATTCTGTCTGTATGAACCGGACATTGGGAAACATTACTGGCATCCTGCAAATGGTGCCTAATTGCTGTCTTGAGCAATTTCTAGTTCACAGTTTCGAAGAAAATCGCTTCCAGAGTAACCAGTTGCAAAGAGATGAGCACAACTTATCTTGAAAATGGACATTGTACTGCAAAGCTGTACTCACAGCTAGCAGACACTGAGAATTATTACGTGATAAGCGAAATTCGCTAAGTGTATGACAAAGACATGTTGCTCAAAATCCGCTCATGCGACTTCGTTGTCTCCGTCCAGGGCAAAAATTCGACATTAAAGATTCACTGAAACTTTGGTTGGCAGTGAAATGTCAGTTGTTAACAGTGCTAGCAAGGCATAATACGAGGAAATGCTGCTCATTGAGCTGACCTAATTTCCGCTAAATGATTAAGCAGAATGGCCCAGAATGTAAATGTAGTGCCTGCAGTAGTTTTAATTTATTCATCATCGAACTGTATATAGATTTTAATTTCATTCAATTTAGATTAGTTAACTTTGTATACACTGTATTATTGTTAGCTATGTAAAATATCGCAAGAAGATAGATTAATAACAACGACAACCATAGACCTACTGTAGAATGCTGTTAAAATTTTGTCTGATTTCCTACAGATTTCAAAGGTTGAACATTCATAGCATTTAATCTTTTTTATAAATCAACTTATATGATAAATTCCTTTCATCTTTAGAGCGTATATCAAGCAGACTTCCTTGAGCTTCAAGTAGACTCGCATTTACAAAGAGAGCAACTAATACAGACGGACCAACAACCAGAAGAAGTTGACCCTATACTTCTTCACAATAATGAGACTGAACTTTTAACTAAAGATAGCGATGAAAAGACAGTATCTGGTTCGTCCACAAACACAAACGCACAAGGCAGAAATCCTTGTGAAATACCATATGCAAACGATACATCGTTTGCCCAGCAGCAAAGCAAGGACGAGTACTTTGTTCAAGATAGCGGAAGAAATAGACCCAACATAGATCCTTGTGAGATGCCACACGAAAATAATAAATGCCTAGCTGAAGAGATGAGAAACGAAAGAGGCACTGCTACAGAATTTAGTGCAAACCCTTGTCGGAGACTGCAAGAAAATGCAGCAGTTCTCAAGGATGGGAGCCACAAAGACATGAATGTCACAAACGAGAGAAGTATGACAGAGCTTAAGAATGATCTGTTTGGTATGCCACGAGGAGATAATGTTTTGTCTACTAACATTGAAGTTACAGGCATAGACAAAGATGGAACAGTTGTCATTGATAGTGCAAATATCAAGAAGACTTTGACTAGTTACCTAACGGATCCAATAATTGCATTACCCGGCAATTATTTTGATACTATAGTATTCTCGTTGTTACTTTCGTATCTGCCAACGCCCAAGCAGCGTTGGGATTGCTGTGTTAAGGCGAACGAATTATTACGACAAAATGGACTGTTGATGCTGATCGAATCAGACTCTGCACATCAAAATCGAAATGCGCATCAAATACGAGCGTGGAAAGACGCTTTGACTGGCATCGGTTTTGTACGATACAAGTACGAAAAATTGGCTCATTTGCACTGTATGGCATTCAGGAAAGTTAACGACATAAAGGATCATGTAAGTGACAATAGTAGGCTCAGTGACAACTCAGAAATGATGTTCATACCTCAAGACTTTCATGATGAAGAGGAAAAAGTCAAACCTGAAGATAGAAGTGAAGTGCAGGATTTAGAAATGGCCGAATTAATGACGATTCTTCCAAATTTCTAGAGGCAGAGAAAGGATTGTATGGAAACATAATTTAAGAGACCAAGGGTGTTAGGACACGGATGTTTTGATTGGTTATTTATTTACCTTGCTTTGATCCTTGTGTCTTGTTGTTTTGTTTCTGTTCTGTTTCGTCTTCAACTTTCTGTTCTCTTTCTGTTCTGTTTCGAATAAGCTGTATTCGAACAACTTGAGAGCGGTTGGGCCTAACCACGCTCAGTTGAAGACGAAACAGAACAGAAACAAGACAACAAAACAAGACACAAGGATCAAAACAAGGTAAATGAATAACCAATCAAAACATCCGTGTCCTAGCACCCTTGAAGAGACCCGATTTCGCATCGTACTTCTACCCGGTGACCCAAAAAAGTGACCAGACGCAACTATAAACTATGGACTATAAACTTGCTCTGAAATCTTTTTGCTTGAGTTGCCTATTCCTAGTTTGAAATAAAACACGCTCCTCGTTGTTTTGAAGATCTGAAATGACTGTAAATCGATCCTCTGTTTCTGACGACTTTTGGAGGATTTCCAGCATGTCCTTTTCCTCGAAATCCTTGATTTGGGGAATTTACTGTACAGAAAAAATAGCAAAAAATATTCACAGTGTACTCTCGAGTACCGAATAATCGTCCCCCCGGCTTATTAATTTTTGAAAAATTTTCCAACTCCCCCGCTCTTATTCCAACCCCCCCCCTTTTATTAATTTTTTGGAAAAATGAAATGATATTAGACATAATTTCTGTATCAACGCAAGAAAAAGTCTCAAGAAGTGCATTCAACAGAACCAGAGTTCAAAAGTATATGTATCAGTAACATCACTATGCACAAAGATATATAACAGATACGTGTTTACCTAAGAAAAGGGCTATTTTCTATTTCTCCAAGCACCCCCCCCCCCCGATTATTCCAACCCCCCCCGATTATTGTTATATCGAGCCATTTCCAACCCCCCCCCCGATTATTCTCACCCCCCCCCGTTTATTCGGTACTCGAGAGTAGGCTTATCTTTTAGCGACAAAACAACGTTCGAGGCATTTCTATTGACCTCTAACTTATTTTGCTATAACCGACTGCGTCGGGTCACTTTTTTGGGTCACCCGGTATCAACCAATCATGTGCAATCCTACAAACAGAGCTGTATGCTCAAGATGACGCCGGAAGATGCCCAAAATCCTAAAAACTCCCCAATTATTCAACAATAGACAAAGTCGGCTAGGGTTTGTTTACACCCATTTCAAGTCATGTGATCAATTGACGAAACATCTTTTGATTGCTGTAACATCTTTCCTGCCATGCAGAGTTGTGTCATGAATGCTAAAAGTAGAATAATACAATCTCGTCCCCAGAGTGAATTCGTTGCTCTACCTCTACTCTGGGATACAAGAGGCCGTTCGGCTATCTGATTGGCTGTTCGCCATTTTGCCCGGTAACTCCGTTTTGCATAGGGTAAACAGCCGTGGCATGTCAAAATTCAACGTAAAACTATATTCTTTACCTATTTGAGCCATAAATTTCTACTTATATCCGAAATTCTGAGAAAAGCAAGCCATTTAATTTTCGAAGCTGCGGGCTGCGGTGAAAGTTTCTCGAATGCAACTTAGGCCCATTTCCGGTTCAAACAAAATGAGCTTATTTTCACATAAAACACACTTGCAAACTCTAGATTATTGTTCAAATACCTTCAAAAATGTTGAAATAAGACCCTCAAAGTGTTTTTAGTTTCTCGATTTATCTTCTGCAGAATTAGCGCTAGAGCCACAGTCATTTTCCTTTGGTTAGCGTTGCCTAGCCAAGCGTTAAATCCATAATGGCTGCTAATGCACCCAGATTCTGGGCTCATTTGATCGAAGTCTACCAGGGTGTTCATTCGGCTTCATAATCAGCGCATGACGTAAGAACACCGTAAGAACGAGGTTGAGGATAATACTGAAACTTCCCAAGAGTATGATCACATTATCTGAAATGGGTAAAACAAACCTTAGCCGATAAGGTCTATATATCCTCCAAGTTCTTGATTGCAATTATGGGAGTGATCGTTAAGACGGGTTATTCAGATTGTGTTTGTCTTCATCACAATACAGTCTGCCAGATGTCTAGCAAGTCACTTCAATGTCTATAAAATGCATGCTAAAATGCTTTGAGAAAGTTTTCCTAAAAATAAAGTTCAAAACGTAAATGTTTTCTTTTCCACTAACGGCATATGTTTTCAGGATAAAGCTTGAATTAAGCTTCATACATAATTCAGTCTAGCGATTGTACATTCTGTTCTACAGCGTATGGTTTCATTGAAAGAAAAGCCACATTTTCAAGAACAGATTTCGGAATTTTCCCAGGTCAGTTAAGCGGCCTATTTTCTTGGCAACTGCGACCAAGAAAGCTGTTCGAGGTTGTTTCAGAGATTAAAATACAACCGCCAGGTCAAAATATTGAAATCCAGTCTTTAAGCAGAGAGCACATTTAGGCCTAACACTATCCATGTCTTTGGTCCACCAACTTGTTACTTCACCAAAGTTTGTCTTTGTAACACAATTTTAGGAAAATTATTGAGGAGTGACACAGTTTGGTCCAAAATGACTCTTTACTAAGCCTGTTTTTGACCAGCATGCATAGATTTCTTGCAGACACACATTTGGGCCTGAGCATTTCTTTGCTTAAATCCGACGTCAAAGCCGTAAAAAAGCTGCCGCAAATTGTGGTGCTAAATATTCACCTCAGTTAGATATTGTTTGCCTTTTGTACCTTAGCAAATTTTTCAAAAACAATCATTTGAGGGTAAATTGAAAAAGCTTTTCTCAGTCCATATTTTCTCCTCATATTTCACTTCAAATAACGGCTAGTTTTGAAATCGTATCACAAAGACTTGCATCACCGAACATTTCTGATATGAGCCATATCTTCACTGGAGTAAAGAATTCTCTCAAGTGGACGAAATCGGCGACGGTTTGATGTATACATTTCAAGTCATATGACCATGGTCTGGGGACGTATTGTACCACTTTTTGCATTCATGGCACAAGTTTTCATGGCACCAAACATGTTAAAGAATTCCAAAGAAGTTTTATCGAGAGACTGATCACCTGACTTGAATTGTTTTTAAACAGAGCCGATTTTGTCTGTGACCGCGAATTTTCCAAAGTCACTCTCGGCGCAGTTTGCGCGTTTCATCCAGAGAAGGATAATTTCGACATCATAGGGTATAAATTTTTATATCGGTGTAAAGAAGTTGGTAGAAATTCTGTGACATTTTGTGTTTTTATGAACGACATAAAAGGAACTTCAGATACTTACCTACAATTCTACCGTTCGACTTTCCAGATGTCTGCGTAATTTCGAAATTTACTGCCCGTTGAGGTTAAGAACTTTTCAACTGTTGAGTGCGAATTACAAAGTGTTTTAAACAAGGAATGCATTGCAAACCCAAATAATACTAAAAGGTATAATTAAGGCTCTGATAGGGGATTTTGGGAGCAAGGGAGCAGGGCCTAAAAAGGGCCGGAAGCATGGAAGCATGAACAAAAGTGGTGGGATCTGAGGAACATGAGTGGATATGAGTGGCTGGTAAATTTTTCTGGGAAAGTTGAGAATCTCTTACCTTTACGTAAAGTTCCTTGTTCCCTCTAATTGCTGTGAAGTTTCTCTTTTTTGAACAATCAATGCAACTGATCCGATAATATGTACCATTTGGGGGCTCTGGGAACTTAAGAAGAGTAATAAGAAACCAGATCCGTTTGGAAACTTTTGATCGAGAAAATTGGGTTTTTTGCTACAAAGATAGCACTGGATGAGGGCAACGGCTACAGTGATGATAAGTAAATGAAGGTGAAGGTGAAGTTGCGTTTTTCAGCGCCAAGCGCTGGGATCGCAGAAATAGAGCAGACCTAATCGAGTCCGCGACCCCTTGTCATGACGCTCTAGTGGTGGGGCCCTACCGGGACTCGAACCCACTCCGCCTGACTGTTCCGGCTGCAATGTCAGAGGATTACACCACGGCGCCACAACCTTCAATTTATTCAGCTGGCTTAACTATTTGCAGGAAAAGGAGCAATTCTGTATGTGCTCAGAAAGCTAGAACAAACGCTGCAGGCAAGCGAGCATTGATTCTTTAATCTGGTAGACCTATTGCCTGTATAACGTGTGACCCATAAAAAGTGGCCCTACCCAAATTTTTCTAGAAAAATAAGCAAGAGGCCGATTGATATGCTTCAAATGTTGTTCTGTCGCGAAAAGACTGTTCTATATTATGAGTATTTTTTGCTTTTTTGGCACACTAAATTTCCCTATCAAGGATTTCGAGGTAAAGTTCATGCTTGAAATCTTCAAAAGATCTTTAAAAAGAGGGTATCGATGTACATCCATTTCAGGTCTTCAGAACAATAAGGGGCGTGTATTATTTCAGGCTGTGAATAGGAAACAGTCCAAAGTTTTCATAGCAAGTCTATAGTCCCTAGATACCTATAATATTCTTGCCTCAAGGGACAAGGATACACCTATGCTTTCCTGTATCAGGTAGGTGTGGGCTTCGATCTCCCAACAGTTACCAAAAGCTGAATACTTCATCTTTCCACTTAAGTAACTTCGAAACTATTCTGAAATAGAGCAGTGAGAAGTTATGCATTTTCAATCAAAGAAGCTTCATTAGGTGCAGCCTAAAGTATCAAAAAGAAGTCGATGTAATGTGAAATACAAGGACTAGCAAGGTGCCTTTAAGCGTGGTTAGAGCTCTTTCAAGCCAAACCGATGCAGTGCACTTGTTTGGTTAATCTTAGCCATGGGCTTCTTTCAAAAATGCGAACCAAGAAATAATAGTACCTATAGTCTACGGCAAAGTAACGGGCGGGGCACTAGTCTGCGGTGCGACCACTACGGAGGAGAAAAATTTGAAGGGAAAGGAAATATCGAATATAGGAAATATTTCCTTTCCCTTCACATTTTCCTCCCCAGTAGAGGTCGCACCGCAGACAAGCGGGGCACATGAGCGACGTCAATACATCTTTTCAAATATGCAGCCTCGTTTTGGAGTTTTTCAGAATTTCTTCAGCTTGCGTCATACGAAATTTCTGACCCCAGATTCACGTTCGGTATCAAAATTTAAGTCTCGCTGCAAATTTTCGTTATCTTAGTGTAAGCAATTTTAATTCATGACGATCATAAATTTGAAAATTTATAAGGGATGACGTGTAAAGTTACACCTTGCGCGATTCTCAAGGTCAAATCCCTTATAAATTCTCAAATTTACTTTCTCCAGAAAATCAAAACCACAAACGCTAGGAATATGAAACTTTACCACTGGACTAAACTTAGGGAGCTGAATTCAAATCCGTGGTAAGAAATTTCGTATGAAGAAAATGGAAAAAATTTTCAAACATTCCCAAAGCGAGGCCGTTAATTGAAAAGTCGTGTTGCTTTCATGAGGCCTTCGCGAAAAAATGTATAAGAAATCATTGACTCCATAAATATTAAACACGATTCCGAGGGAACAGCATCAGTGGCGTGCTGGGGCTCATTCAGCAAGGGGGGCAAAGTGTGAAAATGGCGCCCCCACATTAGTTATTGCTCAAAACATGCTCAAAATATTCCCACTTTGATGCATACTGCATAGCTCTCCTACCGCATGTTTCCCGTGGATTTAGTAGCCTTCTATGCTCTTTACTGCAGTAGAGATTCATCAAGTTAAAAGTCACGTTATAAGATGCTAGTAAATTTGCAGCAAAATAGCAAGGGAAATGTAAAATTGAGGGGTCTGGGGGCGAAGTCCCCAGGAAAATTTTTGAGGACACACCTTCTAATTTTTCTCAAAACGTCTCCAAACCACCATGTTTTCCAGTGCTAAAATATATTTTGTAACAATTTTATGATATAGTTTAGCATCACCAAGAATTTTTTGAGTTGAATTCTAACACATGGACAGAACTTGTGAGCTTTTCGTCGTGGAAGCTGTTTTTGGCATTGTTTACAAACGATAAGAAAACTTAGCACAATTTACAAAGCTAAAAGAGCTATGATTTTGTTTTCAAGCATGGGGTCGACATTTATCACTTTTCCTCCAATCAAGGATATGGTTTCCTTTTCATTTTCCTTTTTCTAAGACTGGAAAAAAGTTTATCCACCGTTTCATTCCCGTTTCGAAGTTTTTGACGGTAAGCACAAAATCACTCACAATCTGACAAAAGTCGCCCATCGGCCTCTATTCTTGTTCTGTTCCCCAAGTTTGATACTGCCAGGCATCTCCACGTTTCAGTTTCTGTGTTCCTGAAAAATGTTTCAAGTTTGAAGAACCCTTGGAGAAAACATGAAAACTATTTGACTAGCACCGCAACAAGGGCGCCTTCGGCGCCCATGTGTTTGGGGTTACCGTTTTGGCGCCCCTCATATTTCACTCTCAGGGGGGGCAGTTACCCCCCCTGCCCCCCCGGCCAGCACGCCACTGAACAGCATCCAATGAAAGAATTGCTAGGATCGATAGATTATGAAACGTCTGCAACAAAAATAAGTAAGCATGGTAACTATCTAGGCACCATTTTAGCAACACTTTTTTGACTCGAACGAAGAATAGATACATAAAAGAGATTACTAGCACAGGTTTAATTTTGGAAGACGCAAAGGAGCACGCTGCGTTTTAAGATAGGGGCAAGGGGGCAACCACCCCACCCCCTATCAGAGGCTAATACAGTGGAACCTCCATATAACGGACACCAGTGGGACCAATGTTATTGTCCGTTGTAGAGAGGTGTTCGCTGTATGGAGGTGTCACTGTATGCAGTACTCAATTTTGGGACCCAAATATCTGTTAGTTTTTTGGAGGTGTCCGTTGTATAAAGGTGTCCGTTGATGGAGGTTCCACTGTAATTTTTGCGGATGATTTGACACTTTCCAATAATTCTCTGATGTCAAAAAGCTACAATGAGTTGTGATAAATTGTAGATTTCAATTGTACGAAAATTGAGAAACTCTCAAGAAATGTTTACTACAACAGATTAGGACTGAAGTTAAAGATCCTTGATAACAATGAAACAGTATAGCAGGGTTTAGAGCCAAGTTTCAATGGCGACTTCGACAATCCGACCATTGACCAAAGAAAGAAAAGCCAAGTGTGTGTTTTGGCTTTCTTTTGTCCTGTCCACAGGCTACTCCACATGGTATAGGTCATCCACTGCAACTGCCAGGTCAACATTGTAAATTCACGGTTGACAGTATAGAGAACGAAGTTAGGCCAATGGTAAAAAGTTCATTGGCGCCATCCTTGACTGTATTTTCTGTTGGATTGTCGCCCCTTATAAAAGGTCTGTTAACGCAAGGGCGATATTGTATGAACAGTTCCATCCCTAGATCTCCTACAAATTGTGAGATTACTCAGAGAAGATTGCAAGACTGCTACGGAAGAGGCAAGGGAAAGCGAGAACCGGGAAGAGGCTGAAGGGAAAATAAAGTTGTGGGAGAATCCTTGTAGAGACGAAACAAAAGGGCAACCTCGGGGGGGGGGTACATAACACGTTGAGGGTACGGGTATGTGCCGCCCATATGGGTGGGCTTTTGCACCCAAAATTCTCTAAGCATGGGTCCATTTCCGTCAGATGTTCCTTAAAAACACGAGTGGGTTTCCCAGACTCTAGCAGAAAATGGTCAAAAATGGGCAGTTTTCCGCCTAAATCCGTCATAAAAGAGGGTATGATGGCTAGTTTCGGTTATTAGAAGCGGGCAGCTTTCTGAAAACCAGGCGACCGATCCCCATCGATCCACAAGTCATGTATCCCCCCCCCGGGAGGGTAACTGGCAAGCTGAATAAATGGACGTTTAGATCAGAATGTCGGGGAAAGCTATGCATAGTAAGGAAAAGTTAGATATCACGGATTCTCTCAAGCATGACAGGCACAGGTCTAGCTTGGGCCTAAGCTATACATTTCATACAATCCTTGGTGAAAGAGAATTTAGACGACAATAACATCAGAAATAGATCTCATTTTCATTGATAGAAGATCATCTTTGAGTCGGTATAATAACAATTTATTGATTGATTGATTGATTGATTAAACATAAACGACAAGACACTACTAATATTTGTTACTTTACTACGTAAGTTATTTAATTCATGACATTGTAAACTACCCATAGGTTCCAAATTTTTAAACCTACGAAAAAAGGCAGGTGTAAAGTTCAATGACCTATTTCTTTAAACTGAATGACTTGAAAGAAACTTTTGCCACTTTTCTATGATTCTACCGTTGGACTTTTCAGAACTCTTGAATATTTGTCGAAATTACAGCCTATTTTATATTTCAGCTCAGTTTATGATGTGACGTCATAAATTTCTAAATCACAAACCAGAAGAGTGAAAGAGTTTTGCTTGAAACCATATTGCAGGCATCTATAAACTATGGTTTTCTTGAAAACTATTTGATCTTTCGTCAACAGGTTTAGAAATTACGATAGTTTTAAGTTTTTTTCGAAAGTTTTCTTCACTGCTTAAAAAAGAAGAAAAGCACTGTAATTCTGAAAGTATTGAAGATTTCAGAAAAGTTCAACAGCAGATTTACTATAAAATAGTTCAAGTTTCTTTGATGCCATCCAGTTCAAAGAAATAGGTCATGGAATTTTATACCCAGCTTTTTAAAGATTTGAAACCTATGCTTAAGAAGAAAGGGGAGAGGAGCATATGTACTAACTCCTGACTGGCTAACAAATAAGACACGCCTCAACGAATTGGGCAAATCACATTCCTTGGAAACTACAAAAAAGGCAGACTTAAAGCGCCATAATCACTCGGGTCCTTTGCAGGTGCACTGTAATCTGAGAATATTTGAAAATCAAAGTTGGCCCTAGCAGTACTATGGGTCCACGCACTGCAGTAGCTGTCACAGCTAGGGCAATGTGGATCCATATTTCTAATAGAAAAATGCTTCAATATTTCCCGACAGAACTGACAAAAAGGAAAACGAAAGCTAAACTTTTCCATTTGGTTCATCCAATTCAAGGTGCATCCATACTGTCTGCTCAGGCAAAATTTGATTTTCAGACAATTTGGGATCGCTGCATGCCAGCAAAGGACACTGGATGACATTCACTTGTTAAGCTGATGACACAAGGTTAACATTGGTTGGCAACATGCAGGCCGACATTGTTTGCCACGATTCTGAATCATGTGTTTGCTCTGTGCAGTGACACAAATATCGGCGACATGTCGAACAAGAATGAACATGTTCATTCAAGGCAACATTATTGTTGGCAAAGCTGCAAATAATCTGGCCGATCTTATTGGGGAGACAAGATACGCTTGACTAATATGTCCCCCGTGCAGTGGGTCAAAGCTCATGCGCCCGTCAGAGCTTCAACCCTAAAACGCTACTGCGCATGAGCTATAACCTACTGCACGGGGGGACACATAAGTTTCCTAGGACAAAGCATATCTCGCCTCCCCAACAAAATCACGCGCGTTCTGTTCTATCATGTGATCCCTTGAGTTTCCATTATGAGTGACTGATGAAAAAGAATTTGTATCGTCGAGCGTGACAAGCATGTGGACGGGGGAACAGACTAACCATCTAACCAAGTGCCTAACTTCAGTTTTGGCCTCGTAATTTTCCCTATTGTGTCACTATTGACACAACAAATAGGAAAAGTGGTCATGCCCAAATTGACATTCCTATGAATGATAGTGGCACATTGCCTTAAATTAATCACACTGGTCTCTTCTAACAACACAAACCTTAAAAACTGAAGTTAGGCCCTTGGTTAGATGGTTAGCCCACTTCCCTTGTCTAATGATAGACAAATTTGGGGAACCATCATAGACCACATACGTTGGCCACGAATGCTGGCCACAGAAGCTGACTTATGTGTACCGCAAATCCTCGGAAAGGCACCCCCTGGAATAAGTTCCCAGCTTGAATAAACGCCCACCCAATCGGAAAAATTATTATATAAGAACCCAATTTGTATTAGCGCCCACCCTCAAATAAGAACCCACTTCCACCTTTAGCAACGGGCGCTTATACGAAATTTTAGCCAAGATAAGTTTCTAACACGAAAGTTCTAGTCTTTCAAAGACGAAATAAATGACGAAATTCGTTCTAGTTTTCATCCTTGACACTTTCTTCATTCTTCATAGCAAGTAAACTTTTTTAACACGTCCCCGAATATATTTATTAGGAGAACGTTAGAAGGATGTCTTTCGAAATCCCTCTTTAACATTTGGTCTTTGCTTGAATTTCTTCGAAATCCAGAAAAATCAAATATACGCCGCGCTCGAATAAGCGCCTTCTTTGAGACTCAAAAATCAAATAAACGCCCAGGCGCTTATTCAGGGATTTACGGTAATGGCCTATCGGCCCGTTATTCCCATATCTATCAACCTTCTATTCCAAATGCCTATCTTCTTCGGCAGGGGAATCAAATTTTTAAAAATATTTTAATGTCTTTGTCAAACTGATGTTGATATGGATAATAACACAGTCAAAAATAGGCTTATATTTGCATTTGTTGTAATTTTTAAAGGGGATGATTGCAACAGGTCGTGGAAGCGTGTGCCTGGTTTATCAGACAATAGATATTTGTTACTTGGGGCTCGCTGGTGTAAAATGAGTAAGTTTGGGGTAAAATGGGTGAGGCGAAAAATTTAGACAAATTTATATAAATCTTGGTTAAAAGCTTTCCTCGCGCTTCAACCACTCAAAACACCATCCTTGACATGGTGAATGTTCATTTATCAAAGTTGGGTCTACTGTTATCTAATAATTAACACTACCCATTTCACCCAGCCTACATATTCTACTCCTAGAGGCCATATGCGCTAGGGAGGTAAAACTGATCGGCTCTAAGCATAATTGGATGCAAAAACGAGCTTGCATACTGGCATGACATCTGTTAGAATTAGACAAGTTGGATTGGAAGACCAGAAAGGAAGGGGGAGGGGGCATAAAAATGTTGACCTTTATATTAGCTAAACAGTTACTAAATAAAGTGCAAAGCTCAACAGCAATAAGCTTTCTATATAATGTTTTACCCAATGTGCTTGCTGTATTGTGCTAAAATGTGCCTTTTATACTACGGGGCTACTTGGAACTACCTATGCTAAATTTAATGGTCTACTCTACTACTGTATTCAAATAGATTCAAATTTGCAAAACAATCTTACTCATAATTAAGAATGAAGCCCCAATGACCAGCGTCGCTTTGCAAGACACGTTGGTTACAACTCCCCCCGTAATGCACCTTACAATAACCAATTTCGCTTCGCAGAGCATGCTGGTAACAACCCCCCGCATAATGCACAATACTTGTTGGACTCGAGAAAGCCCAAGTCTTATACCTCTCGACGAAAATTCTCTTTCGGAGCTCTCGATGGCAAATCCCTTTCGCCAAATACATCCCAAATCATGAATAAATCCTTTTTTTCTGATAGAAATCTTATGTGCTTTTAGGGAGTGTTGCACTGTTTGAACTTTTGAATTACCATCTCACATCTTCTAGGAGTCATAACCAGCCCGCCTATTTCACAGGCACGAACAAATTGCGGGAACGATGACTGTGTCTTTTGTCAATAATCCGCCTAAAAACAAAGTTGGCCAATTGCATTCCCATGGTTAAACTTCTGTGCAGTCCATTGCAACACTGGACACTAGGCTTCTTAAACTTTTGGAAAGTCTCCGCAACCAAATTTGATGATGAAACATTCCTTCAAATGAGTTACAGGGATGCTGAAAGAAACCGCCAACAAAGGTGAACAGGATATAAACAGCAACAGGATATTTGAAGACTGCGGCGAGTTCCAAGCTCAAATGCACATATGCTGTGACATGAAATTACCTGGTTTTGGCCAATTGTGTGTACAGTTTACTCAGGGACGGGCAATACTGTCAAATATTTGACCCATGTTTGTCCAAAGGAATTGGCAAACATAACCAGAATGACAGGATCAAAGGGAAGATAAGGAATTTTTCACCATGCTTTTTGAAAAAATTGGTTGTTTGATGACGGCGGATGGATCAGATGAGAAAATTCAACCCCAATGACTAACAAACTAGATGTTTTTTTAAAGTAGAGCTTTGCGTTGCTGGCAATATTGCCATCATGTTTCAATGTTAAACATTTAACTATCCTTTGTTTTCTGGCATTTGTTTTTGGACCCTGTGTTAAGAACCTACACCCTGATTGCGGGATGTACCTCATAGCATAAGAACCTAAACAGGCTGAGTTCAAAATCTTAGGTTCTTATGTGCGGGTTTTTACTGTATGCTACTACCTAAAATGGAGATCAAACAACATGTGTCAGTCTCGTTTCTTATTGCATCTCTCAATAATAATTCTTTTGTGGGTTTATCAAATTGGATCAGGTCTCTGTGGAATTGTTTGCGGTCGGTTTTTGGTGGGTGACTGTCGCAAGATCTCTCTTGTCAGTCGAAAAGAATCCACCTTCAATGTATTTATGGTTAGTTTTAATCTCATTTTTTGGGGCTGATCTCAGGTAACATCGTTCCAGAACATCCTAGATTACGTTTGCGATAATTTTTGGTTTGCAAAGGCTAGCATGGTCAGTCAAACCAAATAATTGATATTCAAGGAAATGTTTAGGAACGTGTGCGGTCAAGGTTACGTAACGGGGGGAATGGGGATAGTTGTCACCGGGGAAAATTGTCACAAACTCACATTTAATCGAATGCAATAATTCGTCTCATTTTGCTGACATTGAAACAAGATTTGGAACCTACGCTTATTTTTGCACCTAAGTTGACAATTAGCTGCACAATGCCCTCGATCTTAATAAATTTGATATCTACCTAATGAGAAAGTTCTGAATATTCCTGTGGCTCATCCTTTACGCAAAGATCTATTTGCTGAAGGTGAATGTAAAGTTACGTTTTTTACCGCCAAACGGCTGGGATCGCGAAAGCAGAAAAGATCTGATGAGTCCGCGACCCCTTGTCATGACACTCTAGTGGTGGGCATCACTTCTCCCAAAAACAGACGAGGATAAGAAGATTTGTAGGGATTTTTAAAATCTTTTGCACTTCATGAAAGGTAAACATGGTTTATTTTGACAATCACTACAAGTCATTTCATTATTGATTGCATCTGGCTAACGAAGCATATGGCTATCCTGATGGAGAACTCTACGTAATTTGGGCGGGGCTATATGATTCAAACGATAAAGCTACGAACAATAATAGAAATATAAAAACGTTTGCCTAATTTGACTTCAATCATGCCCTTATTTCTTTGGGTATCATCCATACAGCCGGCACGAAACCTAATGTCGAACCTCGTGCTTCATTGTTAGCGAGAGAGGAGTGGGATTGGGGTGGGGTTAAATTTGTCAGGGAGAGGTAAAATGGGTCAGAGCAGGGAAGGTGGGTCACTCGACTTTCTGCTTCTCGAATCAAGGGCAAGGGTTCTTTGTTGTTTATAAATTTGCTGCTTGCTGTCCTGCTGATTTCATGAAGATATTGTCACAATACGAAGGAAGTCTATTTCAACACAGTTTATCTTTCAGAAGTCCATTTGTCCTGCCTTACTTACTTGAAAACATGGAGATCGGAAATTAGGTCTCCATCCATGGTAGGGATGGGAAGGCACAGGCTACTGGAAACAGCGGGGGCATTTCACACATTTGAAAATGCGTACTAAATCTTTTTTAGAACATAAAGGATTTTTATGGTTCTTTGATTAATCTTGAAACAAAAGCATTTTTGCCAAAGGTGCACGAATGTTTAGGAGAGAAATATCCTATAATTGATAAAAGGGGCTCATATCAAACGCAATGCTGGTCGCAGTACCGGCAGTCCTTCCAGGCTCACACTTTATAGTTTAGCTTTGCCGACTGCATGAATAAAAAACCCACATAAAGATATTGTTATCAAATTCATTCAAAATTGTCTCTGTCTCCATTTTAATGCGTGGTTGTTTCAGTATATATGCATAAATTCTGGACTAAAATCAAGGGATATTCAAATGCGGTCTCTTGCTAAAAAGACAAATTCTGATACAAGAGGCGAACACTCCACCAAAAACAGCGGCGGAGAAACAATTATTTCAGTTTAAAGCATTGTTTGCTGTTACTGTTGTTAAGCAAAAGGACATTGCTTCCAGAAAAGTTTGGGAACCGCACCTACTCAGCCCCCAGTGTCCGCCACTGGATAACACCGGACCTAAACCACTTGCCTAAGTTAACGAAACGAAGTTTCTACAGAGGGATATGATCTAAATACTCAGGGTAGCAAGGGATTATGCTGGTTTACTTCAATATCATATCAATGTACCTGAAAACAGCAAGGACAGTCTTAATCCATCCACATCCTACTGAACAGCAGCCCTTCTGGAATGAAGGACCTGCCATTATTAATAAAAAGCCTTACATAAAGCAGTACAGTAAGGCCCCACATTTAAGAAACCACTTTTTCACACCTTAGCTACAAAGTTTCTTCTATCTATGATTCTTCTTATGCTTTGAGGCTCAAGTTTCTAAAGGTCATAATTCGATCTTAGAAAAATAAGTTACAACGAATTGGGATTATTCATTGATAAATTAGCCATATTTAGCCATGTGTGTATCCTATCAATGATTCTCAAGAACATCAATTAAAAATTTGGTAAAAATCTGCTAAATCCAAGACATTGTGATAGCAATTTCTTATGAACCGTGTGTGAGACTTAATGTTTCCAGACCATCAGACCAGTACTTGGTGTCACTCAAAATGCAAGAAACTTTACTCTAGGTGCGAGCCTCAAGAATTTCGTGTAGGTAGGCGGGCTAATTATTTTCCAGTGGGCTAAAAGTTTCTTTTGGGTTGTTTCTTAAATGTGGGGCCTTACTATATAAGTTGATAAAATGTCTTCAGAGGCGTCTTTGTAAACAAGGGATGGATTTTAAAGCTAAGGGACTGAGAAAAGTTTATTCTATAACATGGCCGGGTGCAAGACGCAACGGGGCAACTACTTTTATTGAGCTTATCAGAGGTGGGTTGGGTCAACACATTTTTTGAAGCAGACATCAACGGGGCAGAAGCTTTTTATGAGCTCAAGATGAAATTTGAAATGCAAAATGTCTCATTTTGAGGGCAAAGTTGTGAATCATGCAAGCAGAGAAATGTTTGGAAGGATATATTTTGGATGACTTAAAATTTCCTAGTCAGTTGCTTGCAAGCACGATGCATCAGTCATATCTCTGAATCTTCAAAGTAAACTTTTAATTGAAAAACTTTCGTAAGTACAAAAATAGATTTTGTTTTGGTCTTAGGCTACTTTGATACGTATATACTGTAGAAACATATGTTGTTCATGAATATAGGGCAGATACAATTTTAGGGGCAATTAGGACAGGGCGACGGGGCAGTTAGTTTTTCTGCAATAATTTCATACGGGGCGAGCAGATTGTTTTCCAAAAAGTTTTCATCTCCACCGGCCATGTCATATAATAAATTTTGCAGTGTCCCTAAGCTTTATGGATATGTTATAAAATCTAGGAAAAAGAGAAAATTTGTGTTAAATCGTATTTTAGAATTAAATTATCTGTCAGTTATCGTCCAACTTTCAAATAGGACATAAGGATTAGGAACAAAGAAACTGCAATTTCTTCCCTAAAAGGGTAGTAACCACAGCTGAAGTTGACTACGGTATTACCCATCAATTCATATATATATATACAAGCGGAAAACTTTTGCTCAAAACCGTTGCAGACGGCGAAAAACTTTGAAGCTCCATTCGGTGCTACATATCCCAAACGAGTTTTCCAAACTGTTTGCTGCTATCTCAAGCAAGCAATGAAACTTTTTGAATAATGTCAAATTAAGACTGCCTCTTCAGGGACATGGTAAAGTAATTCTGTAATTGCTAATTGATACCCTCATACACTTATATCTATGATATCACGCAGCACCCCTGAGACTTTTTCGTTACAGATTTATTTTCAATAGGTTCTTTCTTACCTTCTGCTGCCACTATTTCTGCATTGTTTTCATTATTGTCTGTTTTTATTGCAGATTCTGCCCCTTCTGCCTTTGTTGCATGGTCCTTGGTTTCCGGCACAGCAACAACAGCATCAGGTTCTGTTCCCTCCTTGACTTCATCCTTAGGCTTCTCTTCAACAGCAGCATCTGCTTTTTCCTCCACAGTAACAGCTGGTGTCTCCTCCGCAGCTACTTCCGTTTTCTCCTCTGCAGCACAGTCTGGTTTCTCCTCAGCAGTAACTTCTGCTTTCTCCTCCAAAACAGCAGCTGGTTTTTCGACTTTCTCGTCAATTTGCTCTTCCTTTTTCTCCACAGTAACTTCAACTTTTGTTTCTTCAGTCTGAGACTCCACAACAACTTCTGTAGTTGAGACAATTACCTCTGTTGTGACTGTCACTGTTTCTGTTTTTGTGACTGTTTCTGATGCATCTTCTGAAATAACCACTGTTGTCTGTACTGTAGATTCTTCAGTTTTGTCAGTAGATTCCGCTAGAGGGGCTGGGGTAACTTCAACTTCCACTGAGACCTTTTCTGTCTCTGCATATTCATTTGCTACTTCTACTGGTGCAGGGTTCTCTTCTGCAGGGGTCGGGGTCCCTTCAGCTGCAGCTGGGGTATCTTCTGTGGGACCAGAAGTTTCTTCTGCAGGGTTTGGAGTCTCTTGAGTTGGGGCTGGGTTCTCTTCTGCAGGGGCTGGGGTTTCTTCAGCAGGGCCTGGGGCATCAGCAGAGCCTGCCGTATCTTCTGCAAGGGCTGGTGCCTTTTCTGCAGGGACTGGGGTCTCTGCTGCTGGCGCTGATGTCTCTTCTGCAGGAGCTGAGCTCTCTTCTGTAGAGGCAGAGGTCCCTTCAGCTGGCACACTTGTCTCTTCTGCTGGAGGAGAGATCTCTTCTGAAGGTGCTTGGACTATTGTCTCTTCAGCCGCAGCAGGCATTTCCTCAACTGGGGTTGGGGATGATGTTTCTTCTGTGCCAACTTGGGCAACTTCTGCAGGCGCAGGTGTCTCCAACACTACAGCAGCTGGTGTTCCTTCAACTGGACCTGGAGCATCTTCAGCTGGAGCAGGGGCATCCATCGCAGCAGATGTGGTCTCACCCACAGGAGCTGATGTCTCTTCCACAGGAGCTGGGGTCTCTTCTGCAGGGGCTGGGGTATCTTCAGCAGGAACTGACTTCTCTTCTGCAGGGGATGGGGATGCTTCTGCAGGGGCTGGGGTCTCTTTAGCAGGGGCTGGAGTACCTTCTGCAGGAGCCGGGTTGTCTGCAGCAGGGGCTGGTGTCTCTTCTGCAGGGGCAGCGGTCTCCTCATCAGGGACTGGTGTCTCTCCTGCAGAAGCTGGCGTCTCTTTAGCAGGGGCTGGTGTGTCTTCAGCAGGGGCTGGTGTCTCTTGTGCAGGGGTGGGGCTCTCTTCAACAGGGGCTGGAGTCTCTTCAGCAGGGGCTGAGGTCTCTTCAGCAGGGGCTGAGGTCTCTTCAGCAGGGGCTGATGTCTCTTCTGCAGGAGCTGGGGTCTCTTCTGCAGGTGCTGGGGTCCCTTCTTCAGGGGCTGGGGTCTCTTCAGCAGGGGCAGTAGTCTCTTCTGCAGGGGCTGGTGTCTCTTGTGCAGGGGTGGGGCTCTCTTCAACAGGGGCTGGAGTCTCTTCAGCAGGGGCTGAGGTCTCTTCAGCAGGGGCTGATGTCTCTTCTGCACGAGCTGGGGTCTCTTCTGCAGGTGCTGGGGTCCCTTCTTCAGGGGCTGGGGTCTCTTCAGCAGGGGCAGTAGTCTCTTCTGCAGGGTCTGGGGTCTCTTCAGCAGGGACTGATATCACTTCTGCAGTGGCTGGAGTCTCTTCTGCAGGGGCTGAGGTCTCTGCTGCAGGGGCTAGGGTCTCTTCTGCAGGGGCTGAGGTGTCTTCAGCAGGGGCTAATATCACTTCTGCAGGGGCTGGAGTCTCTTCTGCAGGGGCTAGGCTCTCTTCTGCAGGGGCTGGGGTGTCTTCCACAGGGGCTAGTGTCTCTTCAGTAGGGGCTGGTGTGTCTTCCACAGGGGCTGGTGTCTCTTCTTCTGGGGCTGGGCTTTCTTCATTATGGGCTGGGCTGTCTTTGGCGGGGGCTGGTGTCTCTTCTGTGGGGGCAGGGGTCTCCTTGGTGGGGACTGGGGTCTCTTCTGCAGGGGCAGGGGTTTCCTCAGCTGGAGCTAACGTCTCTTCAGCAGGGGATGGTGTCTCTTCTGCAGAGGCAGGGGTCTCCTCAGCAGGGACTGGTGTCTCTTCTGCAGGGGCAGGGGTCTCCTCAGCTGGGGCAGGTGTCTCTTCTACTGTGACTGGGGCCTCTTCAGCAGGGGCTAGAATCTCTTCAGCAAGGGTTGGTTTCTCTTGTTCAGGGCCTGGGGCCTGCTCTGCAGGTGCTGTCTCTGCAGCTGGGGTTGGAACTTCTTCTACAGGAGCTGGTGAATCCCCAGCAGTGGTAGGGCTGCCTTCAGCTGGAGCAGGGGGCCCTTCAACGAGGGTTGATGTCTCTGAAACTGGAGATGGTGTCTCTGCCACAGATGCTGGTGTTTCCTCAACTGGGGCTGGGGCTTCTTCAGCTAGAGTTGGAGCCTCTTCTGTCTGGGCTGGTGTTTCTGCAACTGGGGCTGGGGTGTCTTCTACTGGGGCTAGCTTCTCCTCAATTGGGGCTTGAGGTTCTTCAACTGGGGCTGGCATCCCTTCAGCAAGGGCTGAGACCCCCTCACTTGAGGCTGCCAATTCCACAGATGCTGCAGGAGCAAATGTCTCTTCAGCTGCTGCTGGGGTCTCTTCCTTTGGGGCTGCTGCTGAGGGTTCTGTTTCTTTAGCTGGTGCAGTTGTATCTTTCGCTGGTTCTGTCGAGGTTGGTGTGCTGGCTCTTTTTGAGGTTGGGGCCTCTACTTTAGTGAACCCTGTTCTCAACTTGAATGGAGTTGGGGTGAAAAAATTCATGCTATGACGTTTATTTGTACCCTCTTCTGTCTTTACTTCTGTCGTCTCACTAGATTGAGTGACCGATGGTGCAGGCGGGGTTTCATTTTTTGCCTCGGTTGTGATGGTCGTCGTCTCAGATCTAATTTCCATCGTAACCTGCTGAACAGCAACTGTGTCTGAAATGTCGACAATTGGCCCATTAACTTCAATTTCCTTATGACGAGTCTCTTCCGATGGAGCTTTAGTTTCAGCCTTCTCCTGCTTGACCACAGAAACTTCCTCATGGACAATTTCGGAAGGTCCCCCATCATTTTCTTTCGTTAAAACAGTACTTGTTGTTGTAACAGTTTCTATAATTGTTTCGTCTTCGCCATTCGCTATCATAACAGTCTCTGTCTGTGAAAGTTCTTGAGAGATTTGGGTGTTGGTTGCAATTTGAACATCCATTTTTGTTTCAACCGCAAACTCTTTGACTGTACAGTTCACCGGTGTCTCGACTAAAGTGTTTACAATATCTTGCTGCTTATAAACTGTGACAACTTGAGTGCTTTTGTCCTCCGTAATATCGATGTTTTTATCTACTAATAATTCACTTAGTTGTCCCACTAACTCAGTCTTGGATTGGTCTGTCTTCTGTGTGAAACTTCCCTCGCTTTCTGCTTCAACACCGTCTCCGATAACAACATCAACTGCGTGTCCGTGCTCTGGGCTTTCCTCAGGTGAATTCGTATCAAATTTCCTTTGCTCAACAATCACATTGTCATCGGCGATCAAATCACTTGAGACAACAGAGTTTGGGATCTCGTCTGTCAATTCCCGATCAAATGATGTTGCCCTCACTGCAAGATTCTCGATTTCACAATTAATTTTCACCGGTGACAATTCACTTTCAATTTTCTCATTATTTTCGGAATCTGACCTCGCAATCTGCATACAAATCTCTTTGTGAACCTGCCCTTTTGTCCCGTTGTTCTCCTTATTCTTCGCATTGGCTGGGGGTTTTGCTTGTAATACGCTTTCATCCCATTGTTCTGAGTACTCTAAGTTATTTCCTTCGCATAACTCTGCGTATGATTTATCAGAGAGCATGTTGTCCGCAGCTGCATGAACTACTGACTCCACCCCGTTGTTCACCGCAGTACTTTCGATTAAATCCACATTTTCTGCATTATTTAGCTCTTGGTTGGCAATTTCGCGTAAATTTTCGACGATTGCAAGTCCATTTTTTGGCAACTGTACGCTCATTTCGTCGACGATGTTCCCTTCAGATTTTGCGACGTTTGGAATATTTTCAATGTTTACATTTTCAACTGCCTCAAGGCTGTTTTTGCTTGCAATTTTGACGACATTTGTGACAATTTCACCTCCATGTTCTGGTAGCCGCACAATCATGTCGTCGACAATGTTTCCCTCAGACTTTTCAACATTTGGAATATTTTTACAATCAAAATTTTCAACATCTGAGTAATTTTCTACTGGCCTTTTGTGCTCTTTGCTTGCAATTTCGAAAACATTTTCGACAATTTCGACTCTATTTCTTACAAGCTCTGCGTTTATTTCATCGACAATGTAGCCCTCCGATTTTTCGACTTTTGGGATATTTTCATGCTCTACATTTTTGACTGCTTCAAAGTCGTCTTTGCTTGCAATTTCCATAACATTTTCCACAATTTCACCTCCATCTGCTGGCAATGGCGCACTTATATCGTCGATAATGTCCCCCTCAGACTTAACGTTTGGAAAACCTTTAGAGTCTAAATTGTTAACATTTGAATTATTTTCGACCAGCCCATGGTCCTCTTTGCTTGAAATTCCGAAAAGATTTTCGACAATCTCGACTCTATTTGCTGCCAACTCGGCACTCAATTCGTCGTCAATATCCTGCTCAGTTTCTTCGACGACATTTTGAGCGATAACTCTACAATCGACGATATGGCAAGGCTTTAGGTCCCCTTTGCTTGAAATGTCGACAGATTTTTCGACAAAAGTCACTACATTTTCTACCAATTCCACACTCGTTTCATCGACAACATTCTTCTCAGTTTTGTCAACGACATTTTCAGAGATAACTTTATCATCTAAAATGTCAGCACGTTTTGTATCCTTTTTGCTACAAATTTCGACAGCAGTTTCGACAATTTCGACAGCATTTTCAGCAAAATCTGTATTCATTTCGTGGTCAATGTTCTCTTCAATTTTTTCGACGAAATTTGCAATTCTAACTTCACTATCTAAATTATTGGCAGGCTTTGGATACTCTTTGCTTGAAATTTCGATAACTTCTTCGATAATAACCCCTCCGTTTTCTACCAACTGCATGCTCATTACATCGACAACGTTCTCCTCAGTTTTTGCGTCAACATTTTCAGGGATAACTTTATCATCTAAAGTATCAGCAGGGCTTGAATCTTCTTTGCTACAATTTTTGACGGCAGCAGTTTTGACAATATCCCCAACGTTCTCCACAGCTTTTTCAAAGACGATTTCAGCAATAACATCACTGAGAAGATTATCAACAGGCTCCTGGTCATCTTTGCTTGCAACTTCGACACATTTCTCGACAACATTTCCTCCATTTTCTGCTACTTCTTTGCTCAACTTTTCAATAACATTCTGCTCAGGTGTTTCGCCTATTTTTTCGGTGATAACCTTACCATCTAAACCATCAGCAATAGAATCATCATCAAAAGTCTCTTTGCTGGAAATCTCTACAATTTTTTCATCAACTACTTCAGGATTAACTTCATTTTCTGTCATATCAACAGTCACTTCGTCGATAACGTTTTCCTTAGGTTTTTCGGTGTTCAGAACACTGTCACCATCTACATTATTGGCATTCGAATTACCTTCGACAGGTTTTGGGTCCTCCTTCCATGCAACTTCGACGGCTCCTTGAGAAGCATCACGTCTATCATCTGCTCCCTCTATGCACGATTCGTCGACAGCAACCTTCTCTTGGGATTTTTGAACGATCGGGATATTCTCTAACTCTGTATTTCCCACTTCTAGATTATTTTGGACAGGGTCTGGGTCCTCGTTTCTGGCAAACTCCATCACATTTTCAATTTCACTCCTATTTACCCCTGCAGACTCTATGCACATGTCAACGACAACTTTCTGCCCAGATTGTTCTACCTTCACGATATTTTCATCGTTCAAATTGTCGTAATTGCGATCATTTTGGGCAGCCTCTTGCTGTTTGTCGCATGCAATTTCGGCAACACTCTCAACAATTTCGCCACTTTCTGCAAACTCTACGCTCATTTTTTCGACAAAAATTTCTTCAGAGTTGTTTTCAGTGACGGGTTTACAACGTGAGTTATTGGCATTAGAATTATTGTCAGTTTGCTGTGGATCCACTTTGCTAGGAATTTTGTTAAATTTTCCAACAATTTCACCCACATTCAAGCCATTTTCGCCATTTGCTCCCAACTGTACGCTTGATCCTTCGGCAACTTGCTTCGCATGTTTTTCGACGTTCAAAACATCTTCACCATCTAAACTGCTGACACTGAGATTGTTTTCAGCAGCCTCTAGGTCACTATTCGTCAGAATTTTAACGGTGTTCTTAACAGCACTGCCGCCATTTTCTGTCATCCTTGCACTCATTTCGACCTCTCCCCCAGAATTTTCGACGTTCGACTCCTTTTCGACGCTTGAGGTCTTTTCGACGTTAACTGCAGAATCTAAGTCGTCAACGTTTGGAATAATTTCCCAATCTGAATCATTTTCGACAGTGCTCTTTGCAGCTTTTTTATTTCCGCCCACGTCTGAACGCCCTTCTTCAAGGAAAACGTCCACTTTACTACATTCTGTAATGGTCAATTGGGTTTCGACGGTAATCTCTTCTTCCATAGTGAATGTTTTTTCTTCAGCTACTATGCTTTTTTCGAAGGCATCTGTTTCAAAGATTTCAGCTCTCCTTTCTACGGTCTCCGAACCTACTGCATTGTGTGCACCATTCTTAGACGTTTCGCTAGTATGTCTCCCGTCAAGAATAATATTACCTTCAACAGTATCAAGACTGCAAACATCTGCGGCAGTTCTTGGGCTTCCTTCAACAAAATCTCTATCATACGAGTCCACAACAGTAACATTATTTGAATCAAATCCAGCCATTGTAGGATGAGATACGAAATTCACCTTGCTCACGGCTGGACCAGCAAGATACGCACACCAACTACGCTTAATTCGGATTTGAATAAAACAGGCTTATGTTGAGAACTAAAGCCTTAATTTCTGTCGATTTAAACTCTAAAGAAAAACTCGATCAATGAAATATCTTGTACTTGAAAAAATTGTGATGCTGTCCTCAATGGTTAGGCCCGAAGCAGCGCTAAATTTAAATAAGTCTTGAGGTAATGGAAAGGCTTCTTCAGACAGTGTGATAAATTAAATTCTACGAGAAACCACACTTTCAGAGATTGAGAACATCTGTATCAATTATTAAACCACATGAAAACCAGACGTACGCGTAAGTTAACGACATCAATTCCAATACAACAGACCATGAATCTTTGAAGAGGGTAATAAAGCGACTTCACTCAGTTTTTACAAGCATTTCCATAACAAACAAACAATTAAGCCAGTACTGCAAGTTTCTCAAAACAGATTTTGAGTTTTCAGAGTTTCTTGCGAGTTTCTTACATACAGAGCCAAGTGTCTACAGCGCCAGAGTTTCTTGCAGACACAGAGTCCTTTGCGGTGCATCTAAACCAATCTTGGACAACAACAAAACTACATAATAACAAAATTCTACAATGAACACATAGATGTTGTTGTTGCGCGCAATGCAAATGTATGCAAAAATGCTAAAAATTATCCTTAATGACAGATTTGTCCAAGGAAATTTTTACGACGAAAGTAGGTGCATGTGTCTACTTTGAGCTTTGAAAAGATCAATTTGGTCAAAGTCAAGCAACATGAACAAAATTAGTGAAATGTGAGCAAAAGCAAATTGTGCGATCGAAATCTTTTTTGTGTATGTATGGCCATACCCAATTTGCTTAACAAATTTTCAGGTTATTTTTGTGCTTGCCACCTCAAACTTGTACGGAAACCACACTTGGATGACAAAAATCTGAGGAGTTGATCAAAAGATACCTAATTTTATGAAAAGTGCAAATTCAAAATGGTTTCCAATAAAGATTTAGGCCCAAAAATATCAAAACTCGAGTTACGATATTTCCAGAACGATAAATGGTACAAAGCGGAAATTTAGGACATGTTGCTACGATCAAGATGCTCTAGTCACAACAGAAAAATCAGTAGAATCTGAGAGTACATGGTTAACTCTTTTTTTGTCCCTGTTGAAGTAGAATAATTCCTGATATATTACTACAAGCTCTACCTAAAATAAATACTTACAATTAAAAAGATCCATATGGCAACCACATTATCAACAGCTAGAGTTCCCTATATACATTGTTTAAGACAGTTCAGGGAGGATGCCAGTTTACACTCAGCTGAGACGCCATTCCAAGACTTGGCACCTCTATACGAAAAACATTTTGTCCATTTTTGGAGTTTTTCTTTGGTAACCTTAGTTGATGTATTCCTAAGATTCCTAGAGGTTATCTGGGAGGTTCTTGTGAAAAGATCATCATTTTTGCTAACTGGGCCCCATAACAAGATTTTTCAGACATTCCAATGTTTAGGCAGTACTCAATACGAGGATACAGAAAACAAATGACAAAAGTAACAATGTGGTGATCAGAATTTTCATTGTTTAAATGGAGGAATTCCGTAAGAGCGCGAGGCGCTTGCAATTGCAAGAGTCTCCGCTCCAATGTGATTTGAGATTGGGCTCTAATCCAGCATTAGATATACGGAGATCACTTTGAATAAAATTAACAGTTTATTAGGTTACATTTTCCCACTACTGAAAAGAGGTGAATTTCTTATCAGCGGTTTCATGAACACAAAATATGTGTATCATGGGAAATTTAGGTCCAAGGGCATTTCTGTCGTCAAAAGTTTCTCACAGGTTTCTCAAACTTTGATTGTTCTAAATGCAAAATCAATTCACATTTGGTAGAGAGGCTTACAGAGTAAGTAAAGGCGGTCAATGTAACATAATTAGAAGTCAATGCACCTATGAAATTTTCATAATGGCGAATTTACGTATATTTCCTCCGCTCAAAAGAAGCAAGAAATATCACGAAAAATATTTGATTTCTCTTTGCTATCAAGCCGAATTTAATCAATGCCAATCCACTAAGCATCCTTCTTGGGTTCATTATGGAGTGTCATAACTGTTTCATCACGCTTTTTTGGAAACGATATCTGATAACCGAGCAATTTTTTCAGCGATAACCGTAGCTGTGGCGGTTCTGCAGCAACCATAACCGGCAACCGCGCTAAGACATGGAAAATATCCGCTAAAACACTCAAATTTAAGCCAAATTCGCATATTCGCAAAAGCTATAATGGAACTACTCCTTGATGCAATGAACTCCTTGATTTAAAAGAGTTTTCTTGCTAACCGGGCATTCATTTATTCGCTATGTTCATGTCGTTCGTTCACAGCCCAGGGGGGAGGGGTACATGACTTGCGGATGGACGGGGGTCTACCGCCCGATCCAGAAAGCTTCCCTCTTCTAATTACCGGCAGTTGCCGTAATAACCTCTTTGTGTTGAATTTTGGCGGAAAACTATCAATTTTTGACAATATTTTGCAAATTTCTGGAAAACCGACCTATGTCTAAGGAAAATCTGCCGAAAAGGGACCCTTTTTTAGAGAGGAACCATATGGGCGGCACATACCCGTACCCTCAACATGTTGTGTTACCCCCCGGGGGTTCACAGATATGTTTTGTTTACCTTTGCTCATGCATCCATTGATTCATTCCATTATTTGTTAAATCAATTTATTCATTCATCAATTCATTTGTTCATTCATTCATTCATTCATTCATTCATTCATTCATTCATTCATTCACTCATTCATGTGTTGGACCAAACACAAGCATGATCAACCAATCTTCTCGCTGCAACCTAAGCATTTTGTGAAACATTGATTCGTCAGGAAATTCATGTTTACAAGTGCAATTGACCAATCCCAGTAATAATAATAATATAATAATATCGAATTTTTATACAGGATAATCGATCAGTGCAAAAATACACTGTTATCACTAGAGTCCTGTTCCTAAAGTCAAATGAAAAGTAAAATCTTACAGTAAAAATGATTAAAAACTATTTTTGCCTATTTACAATGCTCTTCTAATGCTTTCCTAAATACAGTTCTATATTTCATGCTCCTAACTTCGGGGGGTAGTGCATTAAATGCCTTAGCAGCAAGAAAGTAGAAACCCTTGCGTCCAGTCTCAATCTTCACTTTCGGTAACTTCACTGAATTCAGGTTGTTTCGTGTTGCATACTTATGCTCCGTTTTCTCAAAATACTTTTCAAATAGCTCACAAATGTTATTGTTTAGACAATCGAATACTATAGTACATGCTCTCTGTTTAATCAGGCTTGATACTGATGGAATTCGTATTTCCATATTTTTTGCAAGTGTTGATGCAATTACGTTCTTTCCTCTATTCTCGATCCTTCTGATCCTTTTTAGTCTAGAATCAGGTAATCCCAGTGACAAAGTACCGCAATATGTAAAAATTGGTAATACCATTGTTCTGTACAATGCTTCAGCTGCATTCGACGTCAAACTATTTCTTATTTTTCTCATCATGTTCACTCTGCTTGCAGCCTTTTTGCAGGTTTTATCAAAGTGTGTAGCAAGTGTTAAAGTGGGATCTAAGTGCACTCCAAGATATTTATAAGTTGTCGTTGAGTTGATGAGCTTTCCATCCACATGAATTTCGAGCTGTTTCCCACCTAGCAAGCTCAACTTCTTTCCAGTCCCAAACAACATTGATTCTGTTTTGCCTTTCTTTAAATTCAAAATCAATTCATTCTCATTTAGCCATCTGTGAACACTGTTTATGTCCTCGTTCAATCTTCTTTCTATATCATGCACACACTTAGATGATGTGAAGAGAACAGTGTCATCTGCATAGGTGATGATCGAGGAATGTTTTAGGCATCTTCCTATATCGTTCATATGAAGAAGGAATAGTAATGGACCCAATATTGAGCCTTGAGGAACTCCTGTATAGACTGGGTAAGCGTTTGAAAGCGTCCCATTTACTTCGACAGACTGCTTTCGTAAAAAGAGGTAATCCGTGAACCAGCCTAGCTCTCTGTCAGTTATGCCATAACTTGGTAGTTTATTCAACAGCAAAGAATGACTTATGGTATCAAAGGCCTTAGACAAATCGATGTAGAGAACTCCTGTCAAGTTGCCACTGTCTGCTTTCTTTCTAATGTAGTCGGTTAAGAATGTTACTGCAAATTCAGTAGACATTTTTCGTCGAAAACCGAATTGATAGTTGACAAGTAAGCGATTACTTTCAAGATACGTTAACAGCTGCCTGTGAACAATACGTTCAAGAATTTTCGAAAGTGTAGGGAGAACAGAGATCGGTCTATAGTTCTCGAGTTCAGTCCTAGGACCGGATTTATATAATGGTGTAACTTTAGCAGCTTTCCATTCTGTCGGTATTACCCCTTCGCTCAGTGACATGTTAATAACGCTGAGCGAAGGGGTAATACCGACAGAATGGAAAGCTGCTAAAGTTACACCATTATATAAATCCGGTCCTAGGACTGAACTCGAGAACAGTACGCAAAGTAAAGTAAATCTGTAGAGCATGAAGTTTCGAGCATGCACGTATCTTTGATAAGAAACTGCTTATGAGAAACTCAAATCTGAGATCACCAAAAATCAAGAAACTCTAGTATTGAGAAAATATAACTGAAGAAACTATTTACCTTTATAAAATAAATCCATTTCTACTTTATGTCAACTTGTTTCTTGTATCATGATACTTTCAAGTCACTGGAGCGATGTGTACATATTGGATAGGCTTCAAAACAGTGTTATGAGATTTTCTCCAGGGAAGACGTAGTGAACATGAAGACTGTTAAGGCTGCTCTCCATAGCCAGCGTTTTGAGCGCGCGGGCGCTGCGACCAAATAGGAGCATGCGCAGTGGATGAAATTTAGCGATCAATCTGATCGCAAGCGACCGATTTTTGGGCGCTTTGGGAGTAGGAACAAATTCAACTCCCATTTCATTTCATTTCATTTCATTTAATCTTTTTTATCCACGATATCCATTCAGTTACAGCATACAAAAAACAACTGATTACAATACAAATTTTGTAAGGTTACTCTCAATTATTAAAATATATTGCCTGATCTTCCATGGATTCGTGCGGAGCTGACTCCGTTAGCTCAAGAGGTGAGATTTTAGTTTTTTTTAAATCGTACGATGGAATCGGTATCTCTAACGGACTGTGGGATATTATTCCAAGCAATTGGGCCAGTGTACAAAAACCTCTTTTGGTGTACTCTAATTTCAGTTTTTGCACATGGAGATCCCCCCTATTCCTTGCATTATATTTTGATATGACCGACCTTTCGATGAACCTATTTTGTAGGCCTTCAGGACAGAGCTGATTGACAATTTTATAGGTCATAACTGCTCGGTCAAACGTTATCAATTGACTTATATTCATAAGGTTCTTATTCCAAGCATCTTTCATCTTTGAAGATTCTATTAGATCGAGTGCTCTGTGTTGGTATTTCTGCAAAGTGCTTATCTTGGTATCGGAGAGCGCTCCCCATATCACGTTAGCATACCTTTTTTTATATAATCCATTAAAATAAACACAAAACATTTACAGCTACTGTGCCTGTCATGGCGGGAATAGACACTAGGTCATCGGAGTTCCCACCATGACAGACACTCACAATTCAAATATTTACATTTTTCCAAAAAAGAAAAAAAAAACAATTTTAACGTCTGTCTCACATTTGATGTCAGGCAACGGCCCCTGCAAGGCTATCAATGCGTGAAAAACGAGTGCAAGTCAATGAGCATGGGACCCCCATGTGCAGACAAAACAGCACTACCCCCTGCCACCCGTGCCACCCCAATCGGGATAGCAAGCGAGAAAAACAAAGGGCAGCAGCCATCCAGCCACACAGCAGGAATCCCTTCCACCCATTACCCCGCACCCACATTGAATGGTAAACAAAAATATTCTTTGGAGTTTTAATCACCTAACATCAAATGAGAGACAGAAACAACTACTGCTAATACTACAAAAAGAAAATATGGGGAGAGGGAGTGCTGGTTTGTTATTTTTGGAATGTGCTTCACTCGAATCTCTTTGTTGCCTTAATGTAACTAATTGTTGCTTCCATAATTATCCTATTTGCAATTTGGGTCAGATCTGGATTTCCAAAAAGAATTAAATGGCATAAAGATGGTGTGTCCAGTTCTGCTATGTTTAATCCAGGAATATCTGATAAGCTGCCAAGGAGATCTCTCCGTGCTTCTTCGAAAAAATGGCAGTTCAGGAGGAAATGCTCACTGTCTTCTCCAGCTCTGCCACAACGGCAGACAGGATCTAGGCAATCGAAATTATGCCTGAATCTGTGCTCATTAAGGACACTGAAATTAAGTCGTAATTTCGACAAATACCTAACGCCAACAATATCATTCATACCGTAAATTGAAGTCTTATTAGGTCTTATTTTAGCAAGTAATTTACGTTTAAACACAGCAATTGATGTTGAGTTTCTTATGTCTTCAGCCAGCAGATTCCACTCAAAAGGAGCATTTTCAAAATAGGTGTTCGAGTATCGCGCTGTTCTTCCAACATTTTGGTCATAAGTTCTCATATTTCGAAAATTGTAGCTTACGTTGCGCTCAGGGGGGGATTTCCACAAACAAATGATTAGGGGAACGCGCTTTTAACAAATTATAGAAATGGCACAGTCGTCGATACCATCTTCTGTGATACAAGTCCTCCCAGCCAAGTTCCCTGCAAAGACGTTCCCTGCTTGTTCCTCTCCATGCACCAGCCACTGCAAGGGCAGCACAATACTGAGTCTGTTCTAGTCGCTGTGTAAAGTTTAGACGCATTTCGGGATCATATTTGTGATAAATAATATCCCCATAGTCTAGGTGCGGTCTAACATAAAGCTTATATATTTGGTCTAAAATGTCTCTCGAAACATATTTGGAAAGGTACCTTATCATCCCAATACCGCGCCTCGCTTTTTGTATTGCCGCTTTAATGTGACTTTGAAAGTCTAGCTTTGAATCAAGAATCATACCAAGATGCTTGTGTTCGCTCTTTCTTACCACGTCATCATTGCCAAAAGACAAAGGAGGATGGAATGGTTCAACCCTCTTGGCAGAGAAAATGACTTCTTCTGTCTTCTCGGTATTAAACTTCATTTTCCATTGCCATGCCCATAGTCGCACTCTCTCTAAATCTCCATCTAGTTCTTCTGCAGTTTTAGACTCATACCTACCTAGCATACCTTAAGTGGCTTTCAATAAGTGCTTGATATACATTGAGCAGCTGGGATTGTGGTAGGACATTTTTAAGTTTTCTAATCGATGCTAAGCCACCAACTTCCTATGACTGAGTTGTACATCGCGGGCGTTTGCGATCGCTACCGAAGGAATCAATCTTGGTCGCAGCGCAGCGCCCGCGCGCTCAAAACGCTGGATATGGAGAGCAGCCTTTACGGAACCTTTAAGAAAATCGTAAGTAACTCTGGGCAGTCAAAATCCGATAATTTTAAGAAATTTTCGTTACTGGCCTTACTGGCCAAAATTCTTAGCTTGTTATAGAAGAAATACGTGTACACACGCTATCAAGGGGCTGGCTAACGAATGAATGCTTAAAAATGCGTGTTTTATCCCGGGATGAACGAGGGAATGAAGGTCTCAAAGCAATCTTGCGTATTCAAATTCACTAAAACAAATGACCCTGGGCAATCAAACCATGGAAGTAAACTCAAGTTGAGTTATTCTGCAGAATTGCAAGTTATCCTGAAGGTTCAACGCGAGGGTGGGGGTAGCTCCTAAAGGGGGTCTGGTATATAAATGCCTTTGAGAATTCAGAGTTGGGACCCATAACGAGGGCAATCTTTTGAAATATGAAACGGGGCAAAGTTGTCCACAAGGATCATGAAAGACTGTGTTCTTTATAATTCGTGGAGCAAAATTACTTTCCACGGAAGTTTATTGTCATTATATCTAACAATAGCCATAAATTGCTAACATTTATCCATAATTGCGGCACATCTCCGCAAAAAAAAAACAGACCGATAGCGCAAAATACACAAAACATGATCTATAACTCGGACAAAATACCGCAAATTAACCCGTAACCCGGGCAGGCACATGTATACCGAGCCCCATATGAAGTCACCCCCTCGGTTCAACGACAAATTTGCAATGGCTAACATATCACACTCAACTTTAAAAGTTTCTTTAATAACTACTACTAAAGTTTCTTAAAATTTTGGCCAGCTTAGTATTAGTCTCTTTTAAACTGGTGTCTTATTAAAAAAAAGTTACAACATAATATCCCTCGATAATGGGCATAAATAATAAACCAGGCTACCACAATAAGCCCAAAGATAAAATGGATCAATTTTGAATTATGACTCATTACGTTGCATGTCATGTGTGCTTTGACATGTTTTCATTGGAACAAAGTCAGGGGTTATCCGTTTGTCTTTGTCAAAAAACCGCTGCAAGCCGCAGCAAGACGACCTTTTCATTTGTGGTCAGCCTTCATCCTTGAGCTATTTACCTTCCAATGGTTCAAGTCATTCCTCAAATGTATTGGTGTGCCCAGACCTGCTTAAATTGCCATGAGAGTCTCGTATTTGAGTGCACGCCTACACATTTGTAAGAAATTTAGTCCACAGTTGGTGGAGGGAAAGTAGTTTTTAATGGAAAGTAGTTTAAATCATACCCTAGGTACCAGAGCCTCAAATTTTAAATGAAATTCTTTATTTTTTCTTTTTATTATTTTTGGCTCTGGTACCCAGGGTATTTAAATCTATACATTACAAGAATTTGGAGGTCATAGTTCAATTTATGACACGCCCCCAGTAACAACCCCGCCGGACATTAAAGTGCAGCGGGGAAATTATGAAACTACTCATCTTCAGCGGGAATTGAAAATATTGTGACGGGGAATAAAGCCTTTCGGCTATTATCTGTGATGGAACTTGTATAATTTTTGACGGGGAAACAGAAATTTCAACGGGGAAGCAACAGAAACAAGGCGGGGAGAGTGCTTTAAAAACTCAAACTTCGCGGGGAAACACACTTTCCTGGCGGGTCACCCTTGTACCTTAGCTGGACAGCGTTTTGGCAGGGTCTTTACTAAAGGGGGGGGGTGTTATACTAAATGCGTCTTACATCACAACGGTTGGTCAGCCGCCAAATTTTCATGCAACCAGGAAATTAATGCAAGAAAGCGAGGCATTTATATTGATTTTACTTTAATTCCATTTATACCAATTTCCCCCACAAACTGCGATTAGATTTAGGGTTTTCAGAAATTTTTGAAATTTACAGTCAGAGCTCATTCAAAAAGCTTGTTTAAATTTCTCCATTTTGAATGTTGCAAAGTAGATACAATTATTTCCAAACTGCAATACAGGTATGTCCTAGGGCGACATGGCATGCAACACAAATTCTTTGTTACGAAACTAAGAATTGGAGCCAATTTCAGGTTCCTTGAAATTATCAGGTTTTGAGTACTCTAGGTTTATCGGGGTTTATTTTGTTTTATGAAATGGGTAGTGCAAATGGGGCCTCAAGGTTACGAAGAAGAAATACAGAAACGGAAGGACACGAACTTGCACGCGGTTAACCAATATGACGCCTCTACTCTAAACCAATGTACTATTTATTTGCTGTTTACCATGAAAAAATTCCCAAAATAAACTCCTGAGTCTAATTCCTTGAAGACCAGAGTAATTCATATTACGAACATCGTGGTTGTCCATATCCAGACACAATATGGCAGAACACCAACATAACAAGTGAGGAACTGAGTCATTTTTGAACAAAAATTCAAACACCTTCTCAACTCTGGAGCCACCATAAGGTGATTCACAAGAATGTGTCAGAACCCAAACAATTACAAATCCCAGGATTTTGAAGTATTCAACCTTGAGACTAAAAAAACTAACATTTTTTAATCGAAGGTTATTAGGGTGAAACTATGCGGGCAACAATGACCCAAGGGTGATCTCATGAACCGACTTTCGCCAGCATTTCCTAATCTTGTTGTGATCATCTGCAAATTGACCTCAAAGATTTTAGGTATGAGGTTCAGATATTTGAATCATGTCAATGAAAGGATTGCAAAGAAAGCATTGGTTATCTTACACGGTTGATTTTATGGTGGTTATCCGGAATTATTTGGGAATCGTTTAAAGTTGACAGCTGATAAACCCGAGAGTAACGTTCTTTCTGGGAGAGTCTTAAAAAAGGATAAGAGATTCATTACTTTGCTTACAAGTGATCAGGGGCGTACGAAGCACTTGAAGAGTGAATGGTCTGGAACGTAGGCCCAGTGGCGGATTTAGGGGGCAAATGGGGGCAACTGCCCCCCTTCACGATGAAAACTAAGCTTTGGCGCCCCCTTTTTGGCACGAAAAGCGCCCCTTACCTGACCAAAATGCACTCTTTTTTCAGTGTTTCGTTTTGAATGCGGGGAAACACGTAAGAAGCACAAAAATTTTCTTTTTGGCGCCCCCTCTCCAAATTGCCCCCCCCTCAACCTCGGGCTGGATCCGCCACTGCGTAGGCCCAGAAAATTTCTAGGAACCGCGCCCTTCAGACGCTCAGAAATGAGGGAAACGCCTATTCTAGTTGTATTTTGCAATCGTAAACATGACTACAATTAACAAAAATAGGCATGTTTTGTTACATTTGCAGTGACAATTTATACCCATCATAGCAAGTCACTTTGGGAAAGCGAAAGTAGACTAGTTATTCAATAACGACCAGTCCAGCATACGAAATACAAATTACAAAATTGCTTTTTGTAGCTCTACTGCAAAATATTTTAGCACTGGTCCGTCTAGCTTGCGTGCAAACTCTTGATAAAAAATTGTAAAGATAAAGAGTCTGCATGCAGGCTATGGTCCGTCTGGTCCTTCGAGTACTAATTGTATGCTATTTTCCTTTGACAATTTTTGGCAACTTTTGGGATTTTGAGGGGACAAGTCCCCACAGTCCCCCCGTGGCGTCGCCACTGAATGTCAGGAAATGACTCCTTTCATTACTTTATGATTGTTCAGTCGGTCGACAGAATCTTTGTTTGCAAGGAGCTTCGGTAAAGAAATCGTTGTTGCAATTTGAATTATTCTATGCAGGTTATGGTCAAACTAATTTTGTTACGTTTTTGTGCGAATCTCAAGGAACATCTTTGAAAAATGGGGGGGGTCCGGATTCCCCATTCCCCCTTGGGTACACCACTGCAAGTAATCTTTCTTTTTTCAGGAACACCATAGTGCATGGAGCTCTGTAGCATGGTGATCAACAGATCTGTCGTCTTTCTATTTTATGCTTTTGAAATCTGATGACGCTGCAATAAATACGGACGTCTTGAAGTTAATAAAGAAATCATATATTATGAGTTGCCAAAGGGTCTTGGGTATAACAGAACTTTCCCGGACTGTGTCATCCACACTTGAATGAAAAATGGCGCACATCCCAACTTGCCCCTGAAATATTTTTCAAACAGATTTGCTCCATTGTTCTTAGAGATTTGACAATAATTACGCATAACTGTAACCTCGGCTCCATTCAACGGACATATCACCCATCACAAAACTTCAAAATCACTGTTTCAACCGAAATTCGCAGACGGAGCCCTTACCTAAAAGCTATCTTACAAGACGACCTAAAAGGTGCCTTGACAGATAACACAACTTATCAAGTCTTACACAACTTAAAGTCTATTTTGCATCATTCAGTAACAACTTTTACATCCAGTAGTAGATAACTAACAGTTCATTCTACAACCTTTGTCAAATGTCAAACACGGCTACATTTGTAAATTCTTAGATCCCGTGAAGATAGAGAACAGCATTATATGCATTTAGCTGCCCCATTTATGAACCAAGCGTAACAACATAAACTATCAAGAAACTGATCTAACTTATCTCTTCACTTCATAACTTCATGTCACTCAACTAACTCCAACTCACACATGTGATGGCATAGGTATATACGTAAAGCCTGAGGGCGAGTGTAAGAGACAATTCAAAGAATGACATGACTAGTACGTGAAACCAGACAACGGACTGAACCATACGAAAGGGCGGGCTGCATTGTCTTCGAAACAGCTACTGAAGTTTTGACGTGCCGTGTAACATGAAAAGTCTATTGGCACAACAAGCAGGAATGCTGTGTGGGCCCAAAAATATCAGGTGTTTGAAATTGTAAAATCTAAAGTACCGCATGGATTTGAAAGAATTTTGCTTAATACTAGAAAAAACAAAATTTTTTAGTGATTTTCTCGTTTTTACTAGCCTGATTCAGGCTAGGTTTTTACTGGAAAGGAAAACTTGCGCAAATTCAGAATTGGCTAAACAGGGCGTAACACCTGGATCAAATGGTGAGAAATGCTTAATACAGAAAAAAAATTCAAGGCCACTGCATCTCTTTCAAAATTTCTAAGAGGTGAATTCTTAAATAAATACTTAAGTCTTAGATCATGTGGCAATAAATACGGAGACGACATCGAATAGCTTTGAAAAAAAATGTACCCTTGTGTTGTTCTGTGTGGGAAGTTTCTTCATTGTCTCAGGACGCCTTCCAGGGATTTCGATTACAAGGAAACTTCCTAAAATCGAAATCACCTTTTTTAAGTACTCATTAAAGACAAATGACGGAGAGATAAGGTGACTTAAATCAGGGGCCTGGGCAATCTAAATACAATCTATTGTATTCCATTATGTTTGATGCTCTCGAGAGATTATCAAAACAACTGGGCAAATGATGGCAGGCGCCCATCTTTTGCTCTATTTCTAAACTATACGCTATACCGGGTGAGCCAGAAAAGAGTTCCCACTTTGAAAATTCATAACAGTAAGAGTATTCCACAGATTTGAATTATACCAATTCTTGTTAAAAGCCAAAAGGTTGAAGTATTTTTGTGATTTTTTTCGTTGTCTCACGAGCACTAAAAATATAGGTGAACTCAATTTACAAAAATTTCATGGTAACAAAATGACTGAAAAATGGCCCAATCATCGATCAAAGCATAAATGGCTCCTCGAACAGAATACAGTAAATCCCCGCATATAAGAACCTACCAAAATATGAACCTAGAGGCTGTTTTTCCTAAGAACCTTAGCACTAAGAACCTGTTTCAACTTGATGAAACATAGGTTCTTATTGCAGGGGTGACAAAGGTGACCTTTGATTGCTGTTATTAAGGTCATTTTGGTCCCAGTTGGCTTTGATAGCTTTATTCTCCTCCCAATTACTTATTAGGTCCATAATAGCACTTCCAAAACAAATAATAGTGCTGAATATCTTTGTGAGACTCTCAAGGGGACTACATGAGGCTACATGAGGCACCCTTTAAATAAGAACCTTTATACCTTGAAATTAGTCTTACTACCTTTGAAATAAGGACCAATGTCAGCCTGGCTCTCGAAAAAGTAGGTTCTTTTGTGGGGGATTTAGTGTAATGAAGGAAATGCAACTTCTCAATGGTGAGAGATATCCTCCGCACATTAATTAGCATGGGATTGAAAATCCTCCGTATTTGTTTGAAAATCGATGTCTTATAACACTTGAGGGAGATGAAACGCCCATTGCCTATTGTTCGATGTGAATAGAGTGCTTACAATTTGATCAATGTTTTAGGTCCATTTTCCGTAATTTTGCAACTATAAAATTTTCATAAAATTGAATTTAACAATACTTCTAAAGCTGGAAGGACAGCGAGAAAGATCACAAAAATACTTGAATCTTTCGGCTTTTAACTAGAATTTGAATCATTGAAATCCATGAAGCACTCTTGGTGCCATGAATTTTCAAAAGTGGGAACTTATTTCTGGCTCACTCGGTATATCCGTCACTTGTCTTTAAACCGTGAGAAATATTTTGTTCTTAAAGTTCTGACATAAGACATAATTTGTTCCATTACAGTCACAGTCTTAAGATGCAGCAAACCATTGAGAAGCTTTGTCTTTAAACAATAGAAAACAACCAATCTATGAAATCGCTAGCTTGAGCCCTCTGTCATCCGCTTCCTAAGAGCATAATTATAGTCCATCCAGTAGTCTTGGTAAAATTATGAAACACCTGACCTTTTTAGCACACCCAGCATATAGAAATGAAATCGTTCCATACCATTTGTCGTTTTGGCGCCGGTGCATAATATTGTCAGCTTAAAGGCTCCTGAGTCGCAACGGTGATCATGCAATAGCATTCTGATGAAAATTTGTGATTTTGTGAAGGTTGCCAGTTATGAAATCCAACAGTTAGTGGGTAGAAAAATCTGTCAATTCCATGAATTTCCAAAATTCCTGTGAAAATCGAACAGCAAAGATAAATATTTTGTGTGTCACGAAGTTTTTCAGCCACATTAGTCCTAGACTTGCTCCAAAGCGAGTTGCTCCAAGCCTATGGCTCAGAAACTGTTCGATATAGGGGTCTACAGTTATCGTGTACACTTCCAGTTTCAATTAGACACTCAACTAACTTGATTGAATTTAAGACCAAAATCAAAGCGTGGAAAGGAAATGAGTGCCAATGCCAATGTAGGCTCTGCCGAAATTTCATACCACTTTTAGGTTTTATATAAGTTTAAGGTTTTAGGTTTGTTCAACATGATATGTTCTATCCATTCTGTTTTTGCTATCTGAATTAGTTGGCTGTTATTAGCTATACTTGTAAATATTTTTATGCATGTGTAGCTATTTTATACCTTTTTTTATGCCAACATTGTAAAATAAAGTGTTAATAATAATAATAATAATAATAATAATAATAATAATAATAATAATAATAATAATAATAATTAGTCCTGGGTATGACTTTAAACTGCATCCGGTTGTGGAGTTTCGACGTGGGCGAATGAGGTTACCCTTTGCCACAACTACCTCCAGGTCACCCTTGAGCAAGGTGTAGCACCTGTAAGCTCTCCCCGAGGCCATGAAGTACCGGGTTGGCGTCCGGCGGGGGCTAGTCTGTCTCATGGGTGGGGGGGACTCTTCAGCCTTGGTTGGCAACCCCCCTAGTGATGGTGTCACGTTAAAATAAAAACACCCGAGGGAAGGAAAACCCGGATAAAACCATCCTCATTTTGAGTGTAAATGCCTAATGATAATTCATCAAACAACAACGTGAATGGTACTGGAATCAACAATGATGAAGGTGCCTCGTTCGGCAGGTGTCCTGTGGACGAGCAGCGCAGGCCCGGTCGTCATCAAGCAACTGCCAGACAGAAATGGAGTAAGACTATCAATAGACTGGTAATGTATTGTAAATTGAAAAGTGAGCCTAACAGAAGAGGATATCGAAAGAGAATGATGGAAATATGGAGAGACAAAGGGGTGTTCGACATCAGCGAACAGAGATTGATGGATCAGGCACGAGCGATTGTAGTTAATCAATGGTTAACAGATGTAGAGCTTGAAGAAATTAGAAGGGAAATCGAAAGAGAAAATACTTACGTAACAGTGGATATGAATGACCAGGAAGAAAGGACACAGCTTCAAGGGGAACAAGAAACACGAGCAGAAGCACAAAGTGACAGAGAAGATAGGACGGGGAACGACAATGATAGTATTGAGGGATTTGATCTTCGGGAAGATGTTATGTTGAGCGAGGAAGAGACGGAACAGCTGACTACCATACGGACTTTTTATGTGGAAAAGAAGCAACCACCAAAGGTAACATTCAAAACGGTGAATAAGAAGAACATACAAAGAGAAATAAAAAAGCTGGAAAATCTTATTAAAAAGGTCATTACACCCACCATAACCGAAACAAACAGATTTATCATTGCGTTGATATGGTATGTAGCCTATAAAATGGGCCTGAAAGAAAGAGAGCAAAGACCAAAGAAAGATCCTTGGTGGAAGAGACGCATTAACAACGATATCAAACAATTGAGGACAGCTGTTAGTAAACTTGAGAGGAGACAGAATAATGAAATGCACAGCAACAGAAGAATGGAATATATCAATAACAAGTACAGGGTTAAAGAAAAAGGCGTTAGTGTAGTGATAGAGGAATTGAAGCAAAGGGTAGTGGCGAAAGCTGCAAAGATTAAGAGGTATGAAGCCAGAAATGAACAACAGCGTCAAAACAGATTATTTGAAGTAGATCAAGGGCGGTTATATCAGGAATTAGATAGAAAAGTTAGAAATGAAAGTCTGATCCCAGATGCAGATGAAGCAAGAAGATTCTGGGGTTCAATATGGGAAAATCCAGTTGAGCACAACACCCAGGCTGAGTGGCTAAAGGACATCAAAGAGGAGATGACAGGATTAAACCATCAACAAGAAGACATAGAAATTGAAGAAGGAAAGGTGAAGGAACAGCTAAAGAAAATTCCAAACTGGAAGGCCCCAGGGCCTGATGGAGTGCAGGGCTTCTGGATCAAGAACTTGAATGGACTCCACAACCGAATCGCAGAGCAACTCAATGAAATAATGAGAACTGGTGTTGTACCGACATGGATGACAACAGGTAAGACACTTTTGTGTGTGAAAGACACTAGCAAAGGTAATGCTGCAGACAATTATAGACCGATATCATGTTTACCACTTATGTGGAAAGTTTTGACGGGAATTGTTGCAGATCAGATTTACACATACATGGAAGAGAGAGAGTTATTCCCAGATGAGCAAAAGGGGTGTAAGAAGAAGGCAAGGGGCACAAAAGATCAGCTACTTATCGATAAGACCATTATAAAGAGTTGTAAAAGAAGACATACGAATCTCTCCATTGCTTGGATTGACTATCGTAAAGCTTACGATATGGTGCCACATTCGTGGATAATAGAATGTCTTAACATGATTGGAGTTGCAGACAACCTCAAGGAGCTAATTAGAAGAAGCATGCCTAGGTGGAAAACGATATTAACAGCAGGGAAACAAGAATTAGGTGAAGTAAGCATTCAGAGAGGAATCTTCCAGGGTGACTGCCTTTCCCCGCTACTCTTTGTGATTTGTCTTTTGCCAATGTCGATGATACTCCGAAAGTGTAAGGCTGGATATCAACTTGAAAGGGGAAAAACGAAAATAAATCACCTCCTTTTCATGGACGATTTGAAGTTGTTTGCAAAGGATGAAAATGAGATCGATTCACTGGTAAGAACGGTGAATGTTTTTAGTGAGGACATAGGTATGATGTTTGGAGTCCAGAAGTGCGGAGTGGTCGTAATGAAAAGAGGAAAAGTTGTCAACAGCGATGGTATACAGCTACCAAACGGTGAATCAATTAAAAGTGTCGACGAAGAAGGATATAAGTATCTTGGCATACTAGAGATAGATGAGATTATGAATCAAACTATGAAAGAGCTTGTACAAAAAGAATACCTACGAAGGTTGAAAAAGATTCTTAAATCAAGACTGAATGGAAAGAATATAATCATTGCAATAAATACGTGGGCTGTGTCATTGCTGAGGTACGGTGCAGGGTTGATAAATTGGACCAAGAACGAACTGCAAGAACTTGATAGAAAAACAAGAAAGAAACTGACCATGTATGGAGCGTTCCACCCTAAAAGCAATGTGAACAGACTGTATTTAACAAGGCAGGAAGGAGGGAGGGGCTTGATTGGAGCTGAAGAGACTGTACGAAGTGAGGAGAACAGTCTTGGATGGTATGTGATGAACAACGCCCACGAAATAATGAGATCAATTGAAAAGGAAGGAATACTGAGATCAAATGAAATCAAAGATCCCAAAGTATGGAAACGGCAGAATAAAGAACAGCATAAGAACGGGTGGATGGATAAACCGCTGCATGGGCAAACAGCTGCTGCTACAAAAGATTTAATGGATAAGGATAAGAACTGGAATTGGTTGAAACATGCAGGATTAAAGAAAGAAACAGAGAGCACTATATTTGCAGCGCAAGAGCAAGCAGTGGGAACGAATTCTGTAAAGAACATCATTTACAAAGAAAATGTATCAAAAGAATGTAGACTATGTGGAAAAGCAGATGAAACGATAGCGCACATAGTATCTGAATGTCAACAGCTAGCGCAAGTACAATATAAAGGCTGGAGACATGACAAAGTAGCTCAAATTGTCCACTGGAAGTTATGTCAAAAACTAGGTTTAGATTATGGAGATAGATGGTACAACCATAAAGTAGAGAATGTTATTGTGACAGAAGACATTAGGTTATTGTGGGATTTTCCCATACAGACAGATCATCGACTGGAGCATAACCGACCAGACATTGTTTTTGAAAATAAAAAGGATCGATCGTGTTTGCTGATTGACATATCCTGTCCCTTCGATACCAGGATCGAAAGAAAAGAAAAGGAAAAAATTGAGGTCTATCAAGACTTGAAGAGAGAGATTAAGAGGCTCTGGAATGTAAGAGAAGTTAAGATTGTACCAATAATCATTGGAGCTCTGGGTACGATTGGAAAGAACTTTGAAAACTGGTTGAAGAAGATTGAAATAGAATGCAGCACAGAACTTTTACAGAAAGCTTGCCTGTTAGGAACTGCAAAGATAGTAAGAAAAGTACTGGATACCTAAAGCCAAGGGATTTGGCCTGCTATCCAGAAGTCAACCGGCAGTCAACATCACCGCCGAGTGAACAATGAATAATAATAATAATAATAATAATAATAATAATAATAATAATAATAATAATAATAATAATAATAATAATAATAATAATAATAATAATAATAATAATAATATACGCCCCTGCAGAGGTAATATTTCCTGAGTGCTGATAAACCACGGAATAAACTCGGAGCAAGTCTACATTAGTCCAAAATGGATTTCGTTTTAACTATTAAATAATGTTCTTAGTATATTTCTTGGCACCGTTAGATATTTGGTAGTTGTAAGACAATTCATCAAGCGATTTAAACAGCCATCGTTAATTCTTGGCAAGGACTCGCTCGGTGATCCCGTTGCTCATACACAATAGATTTATTTCATTTCATTTGTAATAATTTACCGAGGGTAATACATTCTGTTTGATAACTACAAAACAGTCTTAAAATGTGCCCTGCTAATAACCTAACATAATGTCCCTGTAATAAAAACAATAAAATAAGACTAAATAGAAATACTCAATCTGCGGATAAAATGAAATTGACCAAACTCCAGCTTCAATGTATAATATCAATCTTGGAGTATTTCTGTGACTTTCCAGAAAGGCATTGAACCTGCTTTTGAAAATTGAATCAAAGTAGTACAACGGGGCAAAGGATTCTCCAGGAACTTGGTTCGGCAATCTTTTATAGAATAAGATGGTATCGACGGCAGTGTCATTTTTACAACCTACGTGAAAGTATGTCCCGGTTGCTTGTTGAAAGAACTCCCTGCAGCGCGTGAAGTGTCGTGTTGTTTAAAGTCATTCATATGCGCAAATTGTAAGCAGAACAATTCGTTTTTTAACACATATTTTCAAAGTACTCCCTTTGAATTGAATCTGCTAGATGAAGATACCAAAAATTCTGTTTCGATCGGGGAGTTCAAATGCAAACTGCCTGTACAAATACGTCCTCTGTGTGCAGGCGCGGATTTAGTGGGGGGCCGGGGGGACCATGGCCCCTCACTTGAAAGTCTTGAGCGTAGAAGTCTTGATGTTATTAGATCGACAAGGGTTGCATCTGTCAGCTTGCGTGTGCTTAGTATCGAAGAAGGAGTGAAAAACAGGTCCTGTAACTTGGTGTTTGATACTTTACAAGGCAATGTCTGTGATGCAATGAAAGACTACTTCGTTATAAATGCTCATGGGAAAAATACTAGAAATGATCAACATCTCTTTAAGTTGCCTCAAGTGAAAACAGAATTTGGACGCAAAGGTTTTTATTATCTGGCAGGAAAAGAATTCAATGACTTACCACTAAGTGCCAGAAAGATTGAATCTAGAATTCTTTTTAGACGATTTTTAGAAAATCATTTTATGTGATGTGAAATTATCTTATCTTTGCATTGGACTGTATTGGACTCTTGTAATTAGTTTTTAGATATTTTACCTTTAATTTATTAAGTATCAGGACCCTAATGATAACAGTATATTATGTACTGATAGGTCATCCTCTTAAAACATTCGATTATTATCATTATTTATCATTAAAACCTCTATCATTTGTTTTCTACTCAGATGGACTAGTGGAAATGGATCATGTTAAAAGACAAAACTTACATATCTCTGCTTCTGGTACCATTTCATTTGAATTTTTGCATGGCAACCGTCTGTGACAGTGGCAACAGCAGTGGTGATTCAATGTCTGACAAAAAAGGATTTCAGCATCGTTAGATCTGGTTTGGTCACTTGATAAGGTTAGACCAGACCACACCCCCACAAAACACGTTAAGAGTGGCATTGACAAAGCCCAAAATACCGCGAGGATGACCAAAGCTTACAGGGATTGAACTGATGAGGAAACAATTGCAAGCGATAAATTTAACATGGGAAGAGACAAGTCATCTCGCAAAGGATCGCGAAAAAATGGAAGGATATTTTGAAGGAAAGAGCGGAGGGGTGATGGTATTGTACGGTTTGTTGCCAGGCTTTTCTGATTCTTGAGCCTCGTAGCCTGAAAGAGTTTTTACTTCACTTCACTTGACTGACTTTTCTAATAACAAATTCCGTATGGCTCATTCTCACTTGCCTGTTTAGCTGTTTGTTGGACTGCATGGTTTTCGAACTCTTGAGAACTCTGGTGGTGGACTCTCATGGTGGCATTACCCTTGCCACGAGATGTAACCCTGTCAAAACGCTGTGTGGCTCTGCCACAGTATATCCTTTATGTATGAAGCATTTGATCAAACATTGTGGATGAAGGCTTTGCAATTTCACTTGTTGCAAGCCGCATCAATTCTGGGCTGCCCGGTTTCGGGTTTTATGACCATGACCTGTGTTTTTCTGTATTTTCAGATGGTTAATGAGTTATACACTAGTCAAATTTAAATCATTCATGTTTTATCACATTTAGAGATGTTTCCTGAATTGTACGTTGGAGTCAAGGGGTTTATGCATTTAATCGCAGATCAAAGAACTGGATAATTATACAAAAGTAACAAATGATGTAAATGAAATGATATTACATGATACTACAACTTACATGAGTCACAAGAATAGCACCAAATACTGATATCTGCATAGCTAATTGCAATTGGATGTCCTGAATCAGCGTTGTGCTTCACCATATGCTCATTGACGTATCTGCTACAAAATACTTTGGCACAGGAAAGACATAGCCAATTTTCACCTTGGGCTTCACATTGATTGCATTTCTCATTTGGATCAACCCCAACTCTTTGATCACCAGCAACAACTCCCTGTAAAAATTGGCATCATTTCAATTTCATTCATCAAATACAACTGATAAACAACTACAGTCAATAAACGATGCTGGGATTGGTAAGGAATGAATATGCTTGCTGCAATCAGCGTGAAATGTACACATTACAGTATATTATACAACATCGTATGCAATCTTTCGTGGTGTAGCCAAGGCAATTGCCCATACGCACTTTCAAAAATGTGGCTAAATTGTAACTGAAAAATGCAATAAAGATGTCAGGGTTTATCTAGTTATTTACCCCAGTCTGAAAATTTTTGACTTAACCATCTCCATATTTTTGTCTGGCCCTGCCACTGTTAACCCCGAGTTAACTAACCTGCATCAAAACATAGCCTGTGTGCAGGCTCAACTGCATTCCTTTCAGAAAGGATTCTGTTGGAGTACAGTTTGTGTATCAGGAGCACCAAGCAATACCTTGCTGCTCACAACTAAATAAAAGTCATTGCATGTGCGAACGAAGAGTTTATTGTTATTTTTTGTGAGTCTCACCAACTCTTGCAGCTATTTCAAGTTTCTTGAAGCCCTCACTTTTTAGTTTCTTCACTCACTACTTCAGAGTATGGCACTTTGTGACAAAATCTCTGGCGTGCAAGGAGAAATTCCTTTAGTTCCCCTTAGTCATTTTGAATTATAGTCAGTTCAAAAGCTCTGGAGTGCAAGTGCCACACACTATCCACACATGCTTACTACTACGCAAGATCAACATATAGTGCTTTCCAACCTAGTAGTGCATGCCACATGCTATAACATGATCCAGGTGCCTTGTACACCACAGATACATGCGAATCTCTTCTTCTATATTGTTACCTTCATTGTACAAGTCTGTGTCATCTATTGACCGTGGTCTGGTTGAGCAGCATCTTCAGAGGAGGTGAAGGGCATGACTGACTGAATATTTCACTCATGGGTTATATTATCCACACTCCCATATGTGCAATCTACTTGATAAACAATGGCCTGGTCTAAAAGGCAGACAGGGAGGACACATGTCTGTATAAATATCTTTGTTCTAAAAAAAATCTTGGAGTCAAGTCATGAATTGGTTGGCAGTGTACTTTTGTGTGTTTTAGATTTTCCCATTGTAAAATTCTAAAACAAGGCCAACAAAATTGTGAAGAAGTCCATGACTTTGCAGAAAGCACCTGAATGGCTGTGATAACACTGCTGAACAAATTGATGAAGCAAAAATGATTGAGAACTGACTTACAAAATGTATTCGCCTTTTCTTTTGGCTGGTTTCATCTCATTTATCTACAGTATATAGGCCCACTCATCAAATGGCCACCTCTGTATGTCTATGATAAGTGCAATTTATTCCAAGAACAATTATTTCTCATGTGAAAGAAATGATGTCGCGAGATAAGTACAATGTTTAATTCAGAGAAACACGGAAAATTAGGGAATGAACTTTCAAATATGTTACGTTTGAATAGTCTGTTGTTTCATAATCGATGTCTTAGATGAATGAGAAAAACAGCAGTGTACCAGTGTACACGAAGTCATAAACCACAAATGAGAAAAACAGCAGACTACTTATCTTGCTTGGTCCACTGATTCTTGCTTGGTCTGCATGTCTTTGTTGTCTGTGTTTTAGACCTGGCCTATAAGTAGCTGTAAACCATGATTTTGATAGATAACAGGATTGCATCCTTACTGATATTGTATGTAAGTCATGCTATATTGATATGCACATTATACAGTAGTTAACTTTGCATTACAATCATGGCCAAAAATTTAGGACTGACATCTTTGTGGACAATTTTTCTTGTCATAACAAAACAAAATGCTAACAATTTCACTCTCTTACAGTTGTTTAGGTAAACTTTCCAATTAATTTCAGAATTTCAGTGCGCTGCTTTTTGAATTTCTGCACCATTATGATATGACATCACAATGAAATCTACAGAAATTCTTAGAAATTATAATGGCTGCCAAGGGGCATAACCCAAAATCAAGTTACTAAGCTGGATATTACAGTATGTCAGTCTATGCACAATTCACTTCCTCTGATTTGTTAGCAATATATTCTATGATCTGTTTGCAATATATTGCTTTACAGAACAAAATACTGGAGGGACTTCAGTCCACTGCTTTGGCCATAAGCTTACAAGCAGCTTTGAAGCAACAAAAACTGATATGAATGAATTTCAATAATTCCTTTATTACTCAAATTATCAAGTATATCAAAAACTTGTACACCATAATCACAGAATTCTTTCACAGAGCAAGGCACTTTTCAACAAGATCTCCAGGATGCAAGAAGCAGACTGGAAAGTTTGTACCTGCTTATGCAAGCTGAGATGGCTTACGTGACAAAGCAGAAACTGTGCATGCATGCAGGTAAACTAGTAACTTTGAACAGCCCAAGCTCCCTGCAACAGATCCTGAAATTAGGCAACATTTGATATTTTCTTCCTCGGTCCTTAAACTCTTGATTCATCATTTCATCTAAACACTTCCTATCTCAGATTGCTTGATGATGTCATTTTTTATGCAGTTTCCACTCTGTCAACCTAAGTGGGATTGCGTGAGGAGAACAATAAATTCAAACAGTAAATTCTCTGTTTATTTCCAAGTGCCTGACTCAGATTGAAAACAGTGTAATGTTCCTGTGTGCTAAATATCTTGCCTGCGCAGTACAAACTTTCCAGTCTGGGTAATATCTATTTTGTCTTTTGTCTAAATTGAAAATCTCCAGAGTTCAGGTACCACACTCTTCACAGGTACCTGCCCTGGCCCCAGTTGGCATCCTTTGTGGTGCATTGGAGGAAGATCTTCCCCACACCATGACTTCAACTGCTTACTGATGCACCATACAGTATAACCCTGGCTGTAATAACACCATATCTGTGTGGGGCAGTTTGTTTATGAAATTTACAAACAACCTAAACCCTCAGATGCGATAAAATTTACTTCACAATGAGCTTCCCCATGCCAAAATGAAAGAATGCAAACTGGCCCGGCTTCATTTTCGGTTTTGTGGGCCAATGGGGCTACTTTAAGGCAACCATCTCAAAAATGTTCGGTTAGCATCATTTTGACCAAAAAAGATGGGTCGGTCGGTCAGTTGGCAACATGATCAAATTTAAATTTTTTCCAAATTTTTTTAGATTTGACCTATCTTTGGGACACGAAAATTTAAGCCTGTTGTGCCGTCACCGTTTATAAATGTGTCATGGTTCTGGAGTAGCTTGCCTCATTATCAGTTGCATGCCAACATTTCCTGAAAATCAGCTTGAAAGATATGAAATTAGATCGAAGCAAAATTTGGAAGCGGCAAGTTGAGAAGTTTCTGATAGGAAAGCTTCTGCTGCGGGATAAGACTGGAAAGTATGTACTGCGCACAGTCTTGCACGGGTAGGAACAAACAATCTTGGCCACGCTGTTGGCAATAAACAATGGATCTATTGTTTTAATCTCAAAGGATCTATTGCTTTGATCTATTGTTCTCAACCACAAATTTTCTGTGCAGTCTTGCTTAGGCCATCTCAAGTTGCCCCCCCCCCTAAAAAAATACAAACTTTCCAGTTGCCCTGTTGTGGATGGCATTTTTATGTATTTGTAGTGCAAGTAACGTCACAAGAATCATACTGTACATTTATACAAATACTGAAAATCATTGTTAAATTTCCTATTTAACGTTTTAGATGCCCAACCCAAAAATCTGATTTTGTTCATTTCAACGGACGGTCGGTCGGACGGCAACACTAACTGCTAAGGCGACCATCTCAAAAATGTTTGGTTAGTGTCATTTTGACTGAAAAATATGGGTCGGTCGGTCAGTCAGCAACATGATCAAATCTTAATTTTTTCCAAATTTTTTTAGGTTTGAACTACTTTAAGGGCACTAAAATTTAGGCGAGTTGTCCGGTCACTGTTAATACATGTGTCATGGTTCTGAATGCCTCATTTTCAGTTACATGCCAACGTTTCCCAAAAATCAGCTTGAAAGATATGGCATTAGACTAAAGCAAAGTTCAGAAGCGGCAAAGTGAGAAGTTTCTGATTGGAAACTCTCTGCTGGATGCTACTTTTATGTATTTGTTGCGCACGTAATGTCACAAGAACCATACATTTATGCATATACTGAAAATCCTTGTTTAAATTTCCTTTATAGCATTTTAGACGCCTGACCCAAAAATCTGATTTTTTTGTTTCAACTGACGGTCGGTCAGACGACACTAACCAAACATTTTTGGGATGGTCGCCTAACCAAGTTGCTAAAGGGGGTCGTCCAAAAATCCATTTGTGATCGCTTAGCGGCATTTGGCTGCAAACTTCTCAACCCCTCCCTCCCCCTCCTTAGCGGACTTACTTATTCTCTATTCCATCATTCTGATGATGCAAGCCTCTGGTCATCTCCAATTATTGTGAGCCTAAATCGACCACTCCTTAGACTACATACATGATGTTCTGAGAGGCAACGGCAGCAAAAACTTGCAAAAATCATCGTATAGGGCGTGTGAAATTGAAAATAAACATAAATTTTCTTGATCAGGATTCCTCAAGTTCCAACAATGAAACTGATTTTGATGAAACCCCCTCCCCCCTTAGTGGCCCAATACCGCTAAGTGATCACAAGCGGATTTTTGGACGACCCAAATAACCAATTTGAGATGGTCGCCTAAAATTTCAATCTATCTCATCTGGCAATCGCATCCGGTGTCTAGATGAAAGGTCATTCTCACCGCGATATGTGGGCAATCTTTCTTGGGTGTGACGTAAAATCCTGTTCCTGCCCCACCTGCACCTTGAGCACTTCCTGAGCCACTGCAACCTGGAGCAGCTTCGGCCATTTTGTTGGATGTGATAGCAACAACAACAACAGCAACAACAGCAGGCTGCAAATGTGTGTGGCCCGTGGCCCTGTGCGGGACTGAGTGCGGGGAGTGGGTAGAGAGGGGGGAGAGGGGGGAGAGTGGGATCTAAAAGTTGAAATCAGGGAGCGCCGTTGAAATTATTATTATTATCATTATTATTATTATTATTATTATTATTATTATTATTATTATTATTATTATTATTATTATTATTATTGTTATTATTATTATGCAACTCTTCTCATGGTCTTGATGATATACCAGTGTTTTGTCTATGATCAGGCCACCTCCCGTGGCTTGAGATAATAGATCTTTAGTCTTTCTTGCTAAACCGTCATTCCTTTTCTTCTAGTGTTCCATTTCGTCCTATTTGTTGTAGTCCAAAACTTTTCTAATTATTCTGGCAGTACCCAACAAACAGGCTTTCTGCAGAGGATCTAATCCTGATTTGAAGTCAATCTTTTCGAGATATTTTGCAACATTCTTGGTGACTGTTCCTAAAGCGCCAATGACAATTGGTATTATGTATACTTTTGTTACTTCCATGTTCCAAACTTTGAGAAGTTCATACTTCAGATCTGTATAATGCTCAAACTTTTCTTTCTCCTTCTTTTCAACTCTTGTATCGAAAGGGCATGCCACATCAATAACGTAGCATGTTTTTTCTTTCTTATCCAGCAGGACTAGGTCAGGTTTGTTATGGTCAATTTTTATTTCTGTTTGAATGGAAAAGTCCCATAATAGTTTGACCTTTTCATTTTCTAAGACAGCCATTTCTTTATCTACGAAATGTTCATAGTTCTTTGCAGTGGTGGGAAATCCATATGTTTGGCACATCTGCCAGTGTAGGATAGCAGCAACTTTGTCATGCCTTGCTTTTTTATAATCGTTCTGAGCCAACTCCTTACATTCTGATACTATATGGCTTACAGTCTCATCTCTTTCCCCACATAACCTACACGACGGCGAAATGTCTTCTTTGTCAATGTTATGTCTTATCCAATTCGTCCTAATTGCTTGATCCTGCGCAGCCATGATCAGTCCTTCTGTTTCCTTCTTTAAATACCCTTTCTTAACCCATAGCCAACTGTTGTCCTCGTCCCTTACTTCTTCTGTTTCCCTTAAAAAAGCCGAGTGGAGTGGCTTGCTGTAATATCTCTCTTCTCGTGCTCTGCGTAGTCTTTCTTTCACAATTATGGGATTCTCATTTTCAGACATAATGTCTTCTTTCACCACCTCTTGTAGTAACAGCTCTTCCTTTCCATTAATGTAGAAACCCAGGCTTGTCTTCTCAAGCATCACACATTCTTCAACACTTATTAATCCTCGTCCACCTTTCTTGCGTTTCAAATAGGTCCTGTCTACATCTCCTTGGGGGTGCATGCTTCTATATATTGTTAGCAATTTACGGGTTTTTCTATCCATTTGTTGTAATTCTGCTTTTCGCCAGTCTACGATTCCAGCCCCATATCTAATTATAGAAACTGCCCTGGAATTTATTGCTTGGATCGTATTCCCTGCATTAAGACTCGATTTTAAAATCTTCCTGATGCGCCTAAAATATTCCTTTGACAACATTTCTTTCATTTCCGTATTCTTTGTTGCATCGCATTGGATTATACCTAAGTATTTGTACCCATCATTGCTCTCTAGTGCCTTAATTGTCTCTCCCGAAGGTAAGTCTATTCCATTACTGTCCACTAATTTACCGCGTTTCATTTCTAACATTGCACATTTGGAGATTCCAAATTCCATCCCAATGTCCTTACTGTATATCCGGGTTGTTTCAACCAGTGAGTCTAATTCTTTCAAACTCTTTCCATACAGTTTTAAGTCGTCCATAAACAGGAGATGATTTAGCTTTCCCCTGTTTCGGCCTAACGTATATCCAGCCTTCATGTTGTTCAGGACAATTGATAATGGAATCATGGCCAATACAAAAAGAATTGGCGACAAACTATCTCCTTGAAAGATACCTCTCTTTATCTCAACCTCACCAAGCATTTCTCCTCCTTATGTCAGTTCGACAGTCCAAGATCTCATCGACTTTCTTATCAAGTTGTGGATGTTATCTGCTACTTTGAACATAGTCAAGCATGCGAGGATCCAGGAGTGGGGAACCATATCATAAGCCTTTTTATAGTCAATCCAGGCAACACACAAGTTTGTTAATCTTCTTCTGCAATTCTTCATGACCATCTTGTCGATCATTAGTTGGTCTTTGGTAATAATAATAATAATAATAATAATAATAATAATAATAATAATAATAATTATTATTATTATTATTATTATTATTATTTTTGGTATTAATTATTATTATTATTATTATTATTATTATTATTATTATCATTATTATTATTATTGACATAAATTTGTTAATAGTACTTCAAAAGGTCAAAATTTAGCTGCGGGCAAGCCTAGGCAACTAAATCTAATGTTTTTTGTTCTTCAAGTGTTCAACGATCTTTTTTCTTCATTTTCTTGCGTAAAAATGTCTAACTATCTTGCAGTTTTGACTCTTGATCCACTTCTGCGACTGTTCCAGTATCAAGGTCGTTGTTTTGCTGTTTTCTATCAGTTTTTCCATCTTTGTGTAAAATTGCTTGCTGTAACATGCAAGGAAGTCAAAAACGACGTTAATCTGGTCAACATTGTATTCTGGGTACATCTTTTCAAGCGATTTCCTCATCTCTCCATATTTTTGTTGTTTCTCATCTTCACGTGTCAAAATGATATCTGGAGCACATACAGTTCCCTCTATCAGTATTATCTTTTTCGCATCTTTATCAAATAGGATCATATCTGGCTTTATTGGGTTATTGGTTGGTCTTCGTTCTAAAACCAAAGGTACATCCCATAGTATTTTTGCGTGTTGATTTTCAATTGATGTAACAGGAATGCTTTGTTTATACCATGGTTTGCCATAGTCTGATTGGTTAAACTTGTATTTTGACAGTAGAAAATGGTAAATTGGTCTTAACATTTTATCATGTCTACCTTTGTAAAGTGATTGTGCAATGGCAGAACATGAACTCATCACATGTTTCACTGTCTCTTCAGCATTATGACATAATCTACACGTTGTTGTTGGTACTTGCTCTTGTAACTTGTATTTTTCGTATGTCTTGGTCGGCAGCAGTTGCTTTTTTATTGCTATATTTGTTGATAACACAATATCTGGTATATTTTTCCATTTATTGTTGATCGCTTGGCTGTTGGGGGACAGGTCCTTGCTGTCAGAAATCAACGTTGCAAAGTGGCCCAGCCACTTTTGAGAACGAACTCTCTCTTGGTATACACGCTTCAGGCTATTTTCAAGTCTTCTTTTGATGGCATTGGCATCATTCTCGCAGAATTCCATAGATTTTTCATTCTCTGTCAACACTGTCTTTCCCTCTTCAAACCTCATTTCTAGCTCAAAATGGTCTTTGCAAGTTCTTATCGCCTGTGCGATTATTGATCTATGATTTCTTTTCATTTTATAATCTTGGAATGAGCGTATCAATTTCATCCTTGGATCTCTGGACACATTGATATGATGTGCAACTTTTATCTTTGTCATTCTGTAAGTATCTTCAACAGACTTAAAGCCTCTCCCTCCTACAGTCTTTGGTAGGTACATCAGAGGTAGTGATTCGGATATATGCTTTCCTTTGTATTCTGCGATGATACTTCTGCTTTTTCTGTCGAGAACCTGAATTTCTGCAACTTCCCATTCACTTGTTCCCATGTGGTATTCTAAGACTGGTAAGGCAAATACTGTAGTTGATGTTACTTTTCTTGGGACAGACAATGGCGATGACCACATCATCCTGAGTCGTTTACAGTATTCTTCACTGGCCTCTTTGAACACATACTTGTCTAACTGTTCAAAGCTTTCATATTTTCCAAGAAATTTGTATTTGTCGTCTTCGTGTAAAACTCTGATCTTACTGTCCTCGCCAATCAACAGGTCATCAGTCTGTATAATCTTGCCTCGCTTCACATGCACTGCTGCACACTTTTCCAATCCCCATGACATTCCAACATCTTCGTACATTTTTTTGACCTCCTTTGTCATCAAGGCTATCTTCTCTTCAGACTTGGCGAACATCTTCAAGTCATCTACAAAAAGCAAGTGTTTTATCTTGGCACCTTTCTCATGTGTTGGTTGATACCCCTCAAATCCTCTGATAATCCAGGCAATAGGGTTCAAACAAAGAATAAACAATTTAACAACGAAACTATCACCCTGTAGAATTCCTCGTCTAACTCGAATAGGCTCCAACTGCTCTCTTCCATTTACTGTATTGACAGCGACCGTTATTCTCCAACCTTTCATGATGTTTTTTACGAATTCTTGTATAATTTTGGGCACTCCACTCATTTCAAGGACTTTTACTATCCACGCATGCGCAACAGAGTTAAAAGCTTTTTTCACGTCCGTCCAAACCATTGAAAGGTTTTTCTTGTTGATTTTCGCATCCTCTAGCACCATTTTGTCAATCATTATTACTATTATTATTATTATTATTATTATTATTATTATTATTATTATTATTATTATTATTATTATTATTATTATTATTATTATTATTTTGTTTTTGCACAGCAAGTTGAGAATGTTTGTATTGCTGGTAGTACTTCTAGATATCAAGTCACTTCCCGTAACCTCAGGTATCTAGTGCATATCGAAGGATTCTTGCAGTTCCCAACAAACAGGCTTTTTGTATGATGTTAAAAATGTCAATCGTTCCAATAACTTCCAACCAACTTGATAAGCTCTTTGTTACAGTTCCAAGCGCTCCAATGATTACTGGAACAACTTCTACTCTGCAGCATTGCCAGATTCGTTTTATCTCATATTTCAGATCTTGGTATTTGGCTATTTTTTCTTCTTCTTTTTCCTTCACCCTGGTATCAAAAGGACATGCAACGTCAACGAGAATGCTTTCTTTTGTGACTTTCTTGTGAATTGTTATGTCAGTTCGTGAATGTTCAAGTACTGTTTGCATCTGTTTGTATTTTGAAATCCCATAATATCTTGACATCATCGTTCTCTAACACTTTCTCTATCTTATGATCGTACCATTTCTCCGAGTAATCAAAGCAACATAACTGACACAATTTCCAGTGGAGTATTTGAGCAATTTTGTCATGTCTCCGGTTCTTGTAGTGGTTTTGAGCAAGCATCTTACACTCAGAAACAATGTGAGATACCTTTTCGTTGCGCTCGTTGCATAACCGACATTCAGCGGAAATGTCTTCTTTATCAATCTCCTTCCTGATATATCTGGTCCTCAATGCTTGGTCTTGTGCAGCCATTATCATTCCCTCGGTTTCTTTCTTTAAATAGCCTTTCTTTAACCAATCCCAGGTCAATGGATCTCGCACTTTCTCTGTGTTCTTGTAGAACTGTCCATGCAGGACTTTCTGTTTGTAACTCTCTTTATGAATATTTTGGATCACCTTCTTTTCTTTACCTTCTCCCAATATTTCTTCTTGCCACACAATAATCAACAACCTCTCCTGGCTTTTCTCAACATAATTTCTCAAATTTGAAACTTCGATGCTGACACAGTCCTCAACACTGATCATTCCTCTAACCCCCCTGACTTCTCTTGAAATACAGTCTGTCTATGTCTCCTTGCTTGTGAAAGCATCTGTCTACTGTCATGAGTTTCCTTGTTTTTCGGTCAATCTTCTGGAGTTCACTTTTAGTCCATGCTATTATTCCTGCACCATACCTAATAAGGGAGACAGCTCGTGAATTGATTGCTAATATGGTGTTACCGCTGTTCAGCTTTGATTTTAATATTCTTCTCACCCTTCTAAAATACTCTTTTTGATCTTCTCTTTCATTTCTCTGTCTTTGATCTTGTCGGCTTCTAATACACCAAGATACTTATATCCTTGGTCTTTGTCAATCTCCTTGATCTCTTCATTATCAGGCATCTTTACTCCATTACTCGATACATATTTTCCTTTCTTCATTATTTGTACCCCACATTTCTGTAAGCCAAACTTCATTCCTATGTCACTGCTAAATATTCTTACAGTGTTGATAAGAGTATCAAGTTGTTTCATGTTCTTTCCATATAACTTTAAGTCATCCATAAACAGCAAATGGTTGATGCATCCTTGCCTTTTCCAAGTTCATATCCAACATTCACTTTTTTCAAGATAATCGATAACGGGATTAATGCAATTACAAAAAGCAGTGGGGACAAACTGTCACCTTGGAAAATGCCCCGCTGAATTCTTACTTTTCCTAGTTTCTGCTTCCCTGATAGCAATTCAGTTTTCCATTTTGACATACTCCTCTTTATCAACATGACGACATTATCAGCAACCTTTGTAACCTCCAAACATTTTAAAATCCAAGAGTGTGGAACCATATCGTATGCTTTGGTGTAATCAATCCACCCCATTGCCAAATCTGTTTGTCGTCTCTTACAATTCTTTAATACCATTTTGTCTATTAACAGCTGATCTTTTGTGCCCCTTGATTCTTTACGGCACTCTTTTTGCTCTTGCGGTAAAATGTTCTCTCCATCTAGGTGTGCATAGATTCCCTCTGATATCATCCCTGTAAGTAGTTTCCACATTAAAGGGAGGCATGTGATGGGTCTGAAGTTAGATACTTCAGCTCCCTTTGACTCATCTTTCATAATTAATGTTGTGGATCCTTGAGTTAACCATGGTGGAACATCCCCTTGTTGTAAGCAGTCATTCAAAAGTGCTGCCATTATTGGTCGTACGGACTTTATGTGTTTCAGCCAGTATCCTTGAAGGCCATCAGGCCCAGGGGCCTTCCAATTAGGTAATTTGACTACTTGTTTGGAGATAAGTTGTGGAGTAATTGCTATATTCTCCTGCTTGTTCTTCTGAGCAAAGGTATTTTCAACATCTTTAATCCACATTGCATTCTCATTGTACGTTTCTTCCTTGCTCCAAATGTCACTCCAAAACTTTCTTGATTTTTCTGCATCTGGCATAATATTTACATTACGTTCGTTTCCTTCTAACTCTTCAAATAATCTTTTTTGATTATTTTGAAATAGCTTGTTTTGCCTAAACTGGTTGATCCGATTTTCATACCTTTTCAGCTTTGCAGTCTTTGCCGTAATTCTTTGTTTTAACTCCTCTATTACCACATCAACTCCCTTTTTTCTGACATTGTATTTTCTTTCAAGTTTTTCCCGCTGCCCTCCTTTTCGCTGCCCATATTATTATTATTATTATTATTATTATTATTATTATTATTATTATTATTATTATTATTATTATTTTTATTATTATTATTATTATTATTATTATTATTATTATTATTATTATTATTATTATATGATTATGATTATTAATCGAGCTAGTGAGCAGGGCGGTCGCTTCTGTGCCAGCTCCGAACTGTTTTATAAAATTTTATTCGCATGTAATGCACTGCGGTAGGCCAACTAGACAGAAACAACACCCTATCTGTTCACGTTCCTTATCATAAGAGGCTGATCGTCCAGTCAACAACTCTATTTACGTGCTTAGCTATTTACGGTACATTGCTCTATTTTTGTAAAGTCACATACTTGGCGAATTAGGATAATTACAAGCGGCATAACAAGACAACAACGTGATATCATACACGCTACAAACCATCCCCCTTTTTATCAAATTTCTGAATGGTTCATTAATGTGTGACGTACTCGCCAAACCTGATTGGGGGGTTTACAACTTGGCGAAGGTTCTGTGGGCGAATCATTCTGGCGTTTTCAACTGCTTGCGGTTCCGAAACATAAACATCGGGTATTTCTGGGACGGGACAGTATGGTTGACCCTCACTTGCTGGCACAGGGCAACTCTTGAGTTGGTCATGATGGCTTACAAGGGTTTTCCCCATTTTTGAACGCAATTTATAATTCACTCCGGAACGTGACAATACAACATATGGCCCAACCCATTTCCTCCCAAATTTCCACTTTTTTGGTCTACGCATCCAAACAGAAGAACCCGGTTGAAATGGCGTCCAAGTACCGCGGTTCTTGTCGTATGAAGATGCTTGCTTTTTTCTGGCAGTCTCAAGATTAGTACGTGCCAGTGACGTTACTTCTTTTACCACATTGCGAACTGATTTCGTATAATCTGACTGCGAACTGGGGTTGCGAAGGGGGACATCAAGGTCTACTTCTATCGGCATGCGAGGTGTTCTACCAAAAACTATTTCATATGGGGAAAAGCCAGTTGATTCATGACGACTTGTGTTGTATGCATACACTGCAAGGTCCACAAATAAGTCCCAGTCCCCAGGGTGGTCAGCCACAAAGGTTGAAAGAATTTCTTGTAACGTGCGATTTTGCCTTTCAACCTGACCATCCCCCTGTGGGTGATATGCGGTGGTTCGAGACCTATGAATGCCCATCATATTGCAAATATCTTTCATTAGGTTGCTTTCAAAATTAGTGCCCTGGTCGGAGTGAAGAACATCTGGAGGACCAAATCTGGAAAAGAGTTTTGATACCAGAATTGGGGCGACTGTAGTTGCCTTTTGATCTTTTGTGGGAAAGGCTTCACACCATTTAGAAAAATGGTCTCCAATTACAAGCAGATGCTTATTTCCTCTACAAGTTTCAGGGAGGGGGCCCATATAATCCATGGCCCAAAATACGAAGGGTTCACTGACAACTATGGGTTTAAGTGGTGCTTTCCCTTGTCCTTTTGCGGTTTTACTTTGCATACACTGCGGACAATTTTGAACATAGTTTTGAACAGTTTCTTGCATTTTAGGCCAAAAGAAACGCTCTTTTATCCTATGCATTGTCCTTGTTATACCCATATGACCCCCGGATGGTCCAGCATGGAGGCTTTCTAAAACTTTTGGAATCAAACTGGTTGGGAGGACAACAGCCCGTTTAATTATTTTATTGCGACCTTCAACAGAACGTACCAATAACCCATCAGAAATGTAAAATTCATCCCAACAATACCAAAATGTGCGCAATGTGGGGTCCTTAACCCAGACAAACAAAGGTGGTTTGGGCATTCTCTGCTCTTTCAATTCTATAACTGTGGAAATAGCAGGATCTTGCATCTGCGCATCATGTAATGTTTGCTGTGGTGCAAGGGTTACAAGAAAATTATAGTCACATTCACGAGGTTGTAGCGGCCCTGTTTCTACAGCATTGCTAGTGCTTGGAAGTCTGGAAAGCGCATCTGCATTGCTATTTTCTTTCCCTGGTCTATGAGTTACCTCAAATTCAAATTCCTGCAGATCCATTACCCAGCGTGCAATTCGACCTTTTGGTTCTAAAGAATGCAACCATGTCAGGGCACTATTGTCCGTAATAAGTTTAAATTTGTTTCCAAGCAGATACACCCGAAAATGTTTTGTAGCAAAAACTACAGCGAGTGCCTCCTTTTCCATGGTGGTATAGTTTTTCTCGCGAGGACTTAGTGTTCTGCTAGCATAGGCAATGACTTGTTCGTTTCCATGGTTATCAATCTGTGCTAGCACTGCACCCACCCCTGTATTAGAAGCATCCGTTTGTAATACGAAAGGTTTATCAAAACTGGGGTATGCCAAAATTGGAGCACTGCACAAATGTTTCCGCAACAATTCGAAGGCTTTCATTTGACTTTCACCCCAAACAAACGAAGATCCCTTCATTGTCAATGTTACTAGGGGCGAGGCTATGGTCGCAAAATTTGGAATGAATTTCCTATAATAGCCAGCTAGGCCCAAAAAAGATCGTACTTGTTCAATGTTTTGGGGAGCAGTGAGGGTTCTCACAGCCTCAATTTTTTTAGGGTCTGTGTGAATTCCTTGAGCAGAAACTGTATGGCCTAAATATACAACTTTTGTGGCCCCAAAGGTACATTTAGAAGCCTTAACACGCAAATTATACGAGCGCAATCTGTCCAACACACTTTCCAGGCGTTCGCAATGCTGTTTGATATTGGTAGATGGAACAATTAGGTCATCAAAATAACACAAGCAAGTGTCATAGTTCAAACCTGACATAGCAATTTTGATTGCTCGATCAAAACATGCTGGGGCCCCAGAAAGACCATAGGGAACCCGGAGAAATTCCCACAAGCCATTGGGTGTAATAAATGCAGTTTTCTCTCTATCACCAGGGTCCATGCTTAGCTGCCAATAGCCAGAACGAAGGTCAAGAGTACTAAAAAGATTATAGCCCTGCAAAGCATCCAGTAAATCATCAACACGTGGCAAGGGACGGGCTTCTCGTTGCGTGATTGCATTTAATTTTCTGTAATCAACACAAAATCGAAAGCTACCATCTTTTTTCTTTACAAGGACAATAGGAGATGCCCATGGACTTGTGCTTGGCTGAATGACACCCTGGCCTAGCATTTCTTCAATTTGTGTGTCGACTTCTTTACGATAGGCATATGGCAGCCGCCTTGGACTCTGGCGAATAGGTTGCGCGTTCCCAGTATCAATTGAATGTTTAACAACATCTGAATGGCCTAGTGTATGTTCAAATACGTCAGTATATTTCATTAACGTAGCTAAAAGGGCTGCTCGATTTTCCTGACTTAGTTCTGGACTAAGAACTGATTCTAATTCTGCACACATGTCAGTTTCATCAGAAACTACACCACCAATTACATCAGTTAGGGGTGAAGGGAACGTTTCGAAAACTGGGCAAAAATCAGCTACATGCTGTCCTGAATGCACCTCAATGCTCTCAGCACTGCTATTTAATAATCTTACCGGAACGCAACGGTTGTCAGCAGCACATAAAATATATGCAGCAAAAACTCCCTCTTTATCGTCAAAAACAGGAGTCAACATGCCTAGTTTATTGCGACTACTTCTCGGTATATTAGCTTTAGCAACAATCTCAGTTTTAGCTGGAATTATAATGCTACTGACCAGTTTAACAGGAACTGGACCCAAGTGTGTAGACTGGGTGAACAGTGGCTTTGAAGAGGCTGAATTATGTCTAAACTGAGTGACTTGAGGAGCAATGGGTGTAATACCATGTGGGCCTGACATAAAATATCCTGACTCATTAACCTGCAACTGTAATTTATGTGAAGTCAAAAAATCCCATCCCAATATACACTGCAGAGGCTGTAACATGTCATCACATACTATAAAATTTCCCACGTATACGTATTTACTGCCTGAGAATTGTAATCTACCTGAAAATTCACCTAAAGATTTTAACGGCTGTCCGGTAATAGAGTAACACTGCTTGCTGTTGGAGTCACTATTTCTCAATACTGATGAAGGATCAGTGGTGACAACAGCTTTTTCAAACACAGATTTACTGATGATTGTTTTCATAGAGCCTGTATCAATTAAAGCTTCAACTGGGTATCCATTTAAGGAACATTTAAGAATTGGCTGGGTGGAAACACTTTTCATTTCGTTTTCATTAGTTAGGTCATTTATAGTGACTCCAACCTTAAACACACAGGGGTGACCAGCATGCCAGCCTAATGAGGCACCCCTTGCGAGTTTAAAGACGACGAATTTTGCAAATAAGGACCACTTACAGTGGGGCGAAAGTTTCTGTCCACTGTCCAATTATTGGCACACTGGGAGGCGAAATGCCCCCATCCTTCACACAATATGCACCTTGAATTGGTAGTTGCAATGCTTGTTTGCGGTGCTTCTCTTTGTTGTTGGCGAAACACGCCCTCTCTTCGTCCAGGGGGCTTGACGGGACAGTTTCTTGCAAAATGACCCGGCTCTTTGCAATAAAAACACTTCAAACTTGCAGCCGCGACAGTGATGTCTTTTGACTGTTGTTCTCCATCTTTCTTCGGTTTGATGGGCGGCTGAATAGACGCTACTACATTCTGTGTCTTCCGTTGCTCGGTGGCGAGCTTTTCAACCAGTTGCGTCAGCTTCTCAACTTTCACTGTCAATTCTTTCTCTCTGTCCATGCTTGATTCCTGCAGTGGGACAGCAGCGCAGGCGATTTGACTCTGACACTCCTTTCGCACGGCCAAAAACTGCTTACAGAATGCAACCATCTCAGCCAAAGTTGGCTTTGGGTTATGCTCCAACAACTTGAAGCGCATGGTATCAGGGAGACCTTTCATAAACTGACGTGCCAACAACGCTTCTGTAGCTGTGTCCGATAACGTGGAATCTGCTTTCTTCAAAAGTTCCTGAAGGGAATACAAAAAGAGCGAAGGGTCCTCGTGATCGCTCAGTACTCTCCCTTCAAATTCCCGAAAATATATCTCACGGGCGACATCTGGACATAATGCCGATTGCAAATTCGTAACGAGGTGCTCGAAGGTATCCTTTTGATCCTCGTCCAACGCATGATAGTGAGTTGCAGCAATGCCACGCAAGAAGGCGGGCAATTTCTGTAATTTCTGTGCGGCATTCCATCCATTTGCTGTTGCGCAACATTGGAACTGTCGCATCCATGCAGGAAAATCACCATGCTCAAATTTTTCAGGAAGTATGGAACCTGTAGCCATCGTTTACCTCTGTCACCAATTTGTAATGCACTGCGGTAGGCCAACTAGACAGAAACAACACCCTATCTGTTCACGTTCCTTATCATAAGAGGCTGATCGTCCAGTCAACAACTCTATTTACGTGCTTAGCTATTTACGGTACATTGCTCTATTTTTGTAAAGTCACATACTTGGCGAATTAGGATAATTACAAGCGGCATAACAAGACAACAACGTGATATCATACACGCTACACGCACAAGGCAATTAGGGTAACAATTTCAATATAAATGCTTGTATTCTACTCAAGATAAGCTATGAAAGCGATTTACTTTGGATTTCTTCTTGCATTCTTTGGAATTTGCAAGTTTTGCGGTGATGAATTCAAGGTTGTTGGCCGACACGAGTGGAGATGCCGAAGCAAAAACATCGAGGAAAACGTCACAACACACAGCTCTCAAGCAAGCAGGGTAAACGAATTCATACCAAGCACACATGATGACCATGGCAGGTGTGATACTGGTGAAATTGAATGTGCATGTGGACGAAAATGTAAGGGTCTTCGGGGTATAAAACGTCACCAGAGATCATGCAGGGTAATAAAGGGCCTAAGCGTGAACCTGTCACGTGACCTGCAAGAAGCAGCTCAAGTTCAAGAAGAGGCTGAAACAGAAGTCACCTTACCTGATACTCCTTCATTTAAACAAGGAATTAAGCTTCCAAAATCTGATCAAGCATGGTCTACAGCAAATGATTTCTTCAAAGCAAACCTTCCAGTTTCTGATATAAACAATGAGAGCTTGGACGATACAGTGCGCAAATTCAATGATGTTGTTTACAATTATATGGCCGAGTCCCATGGTACTGTTACCAATTCAGAACCAGTGAATGAGCAGTTAAGTGAAAAGTATGCGGGAAAAAGCAAGAAATTTATGAAAAAATCTTTGTTTTATTTGAAAAGAACAATGCCAATGGCAGTCGAGGAAATAAAGTTTGTATCAAAATTATTAAGATCATTATTAAGGAATGGATCAAAAGACTGTTTGCAGCACAATCACACATATTCAGTAGATCACAATCAATTGATTAAAAAGAACTTTTGGTCTTACGTGAAACGAGTTATTGAAATACCCAAGAGAGTTATACCAAAGTTTAACAAACTTACTTGTCAACAATACTTCCGAAAAGCGTTCCAGGCTGTAAGCCCCGGGAAAATATTTCACATTCCAGCCTGGATACCTGCATTCAAAACTCCAGGGAAACAATTCAACAACGCTCCTCCGTCATACAGGCAAGTAACAAACATTAACCGGCGAATGAAAGCTTCTGGGTCACCGTGCCCCTTGGACCAAATATCAATTATTGTGTTTAAAAAATGCCCCTATTTGCGATCATTTATTCATGCTGTGATCACCAAAGTTCTGATAACAAATCAAATACCAGAAACATGGAAGAGGGCAGTTAACAATCTTGGCTTACAAAAAAGGCGATGAGTCTGAACCCCAAATCTTCAGGCCTATCACGCTGGAAACTGTTCCCTTGAAAATATTTACATCATTTCTTAGAAACAGAATCTACGAATTCCTGAAGGATAACAATTATATCCAGTCGGAAATTCAGAAGGGATTTGTGCCCAAGATGTCGGGGACCTTTGAACACACATATCACCTCTCGCATCTGATTAGCCACGCCCGTAAAAAACAAAGATTCTTGACAGTGACATTGCTTGATTTAAGAAATGCTTTCGGAGAAGTACATCACAGTTTGATTAAGACAGTGTTAGAGTATCACCATCTGCCTAATGAAACTAGCACACTGATCCAGCAACTTTACACGAACTTCTTTACCTGTATTACAACTGATTCCTATAGAACAGATTTTATACATGTTGGTAAAGGAGTCCTACAAGGAGACTGTTTGAATCCACTTTTGTTCAACCTAATAATAAACACTTTCATCCAACATGTAAAAAATGCGAGCTACCGACAACTAGGGTACCAGTTCAGCAAATATTTCCAACCTCCTCACTGGTATCAATTTGCAGACGATGCTGCAGTCATTTCCGGCCAGCAAAGTGAGAATCAAGTGCTGCTAAATGCCTTCACAAGGTGGTGCTCCTGGGCAGATATGTTGATAAGAGTTGATAAATGCAAGACGTTTGGGATAGAAAAGGTCGGTTCAAATGCAAAACAAGTCCCCCCAAAGTTATACGTCAATAATAACTTAATCCCTACAGTCGGGCAAGGCGAACACTTTGTCTACCTAGGTCGCTCTTTCAATTATGAAATGGACAACAAGAGCCACCAAGACCAGTTAGTTGAACTAACTCAGGATATCATGCAACGAATTAACATTCTTCCCTTACATCCAAAAAATAAAATTGCTCTTTACTCCAGATACTTGCTGCCAAAGCTGTCGTGGCACCTGACAATTGCTGATCTGTCAAAAACATGGGTGATACAATCACTAGATAGCTTGTGTAACCAATACATCCGTGATTGGCTCGAAATTCCAATATCTGGGACAATGGACATAGTTAGCTTACCGAAAAGTAAATTTAGGCTAAACATCATACCTGTTTCAACCAAGTTCACCCAATGTCAGGCAACAATAAGAAACTGCCTAAAGAACTCAGTCAATGACGATATTCGGCATATTCATGAAGCTACTAGCTATGGTACCAATGTGCAATATGACAAATACAAAACCACACGAGAGGTCCTAAAAGATATGAGAGCAGCGACAACTGATCACATAACGACCAAACTGACGTCACAGGGATTTATCATTCGCGCAATTTGGGATGCAGTGATGCCAGAATACAAGGGACTGTGGCTCTCAACATTTGATAAGATGCCAAGAAACATATTCAACTTCTGTATACGGTATTTAAACAATACACTAGCCGCAAACAAAAACATGTTTACGTGGAAGAAATCAGCTAGTGCTCAATGCAGTGTATGCAGTGCCCCACAAACACTAGGACACGTAATTGGTGGATGTGCAGCTCACTTGAACGAGGGGAGATACACATGGAGACATGATTCTATTCTTAAAAATCTTGCTGATTACCTTAGATTAAAAGAAAACTTATGTGTGCATGCTGATCTGGAAAGATATTCTTCACCTTCAGTGATAACTGGTGATGATTTGCGACCTGACATGGTGATAATCAAAGGAAAATTGCTGTACATATTGGAACTAACCGTTGGATTTGAAACTAATATCTCTAAGAATGCTGAAAGGAAAGAGCAAAAATATGCAGATCTGATTGAGAACTTACAAGGACGTCGTGAACAAAATAAGTACGAAAAGGTTCTCTTTGTAAATTTATCACTGGGAGCCTTAGGAATAATTGGAAAGGAAAGCCATAATCTGAAGATAATGTTGCAAGAACTAGGCCTATCCAAGAGTGAAGAGGATTATATTGTTAAAAAACTAATAAATGTTTGCATAAGATGCACATACTTTTTATTTTGTAAGAAGGACAGTAACTGGCCAGAAACAGAATTGCTTTCATGGTAAATCTTGTCATTTCATTGTAAAATCGGAAATAGGTTTATACGAATATTTTTTTCCTTCCTTAGCTTTTATTTAGCCGTTGTGCATTCCATTCAGCTTGCCAAATATGAGATTGCTGTAATGGTTTTTAAATTCTTAAATTGTAATTAAGTGGATATTTGATGAAAATGATACATGATGTTTAAAAAATTATTATTATTTTATTTAATGTTGGCAACTTACATAGCAAAATTTAAAAATGCTAATTCAAGCCAACAAATGGACCTGGACCTCTTGTACCTCACCTCAGCATTCGATTGAGACTTCCCCTTTTCCTGTTTCTCAAAAAATATTGATTATTGACTCGTGTCTTCTGCTACAGAAAAGGTGTTTTTTCTTGTTTGGAGCTCTGTCTGGAGCATTTCGGGTATTCTGTTTTTCAGGAAAATGAGTACAGAAAATCAATGCGCGCAGATACGGAAAAATGAAACAATTAAGTTGAGCAATGTAAAATAGATTTCTGTTATGTTTTTAACAAAACAAAACATAAATTTCCTAAAATGACAGTTCAAGTCAAGAAGCTTTTTTGCGGACATCCGGTATATGAAATCTTGAACTCTTTTTAATTTTTCTTCTATAAAAAGATAGATCCTCTGCTGAATTGGATGGCCTGCATAATGGATAACGGACTAGACCCTTGCAAATACCAAAGCCTTAAAAGTCGAGAATTAGTATGGCGGCACAGAAGTTTCAGCCCAAAAAAAGACAAGACCAATACAATCATGGCTGAAAGAAGTAATCAACATCTGGATACTACAGAAAATGCAAGAATGTACGATCAAATACTCGAAGTTATTTCGTCTGCAGATACTGGAGAGCCACAATTCTATCACATTGAGCAGTGACGTACGTGAATGTGCTATGAAGCTGTCAGAACTCTGAAGCCGTGCTGACAAGTGTAACTTACTTTAGTTTCCCTGGAACAAGATGTCACATTAACATTCAGAGCAAGATTGCATTGAAACAAAATAAATTCCATCTTGATGAAGGTCTCCATTGGAATACTGGAGAAGTTTCCCAGTGAAAAGAAGTTTAGGCCCAATAGGATAGACTTTGAAATTCATCTTTCCACGGGAAAAGAAATAGAATTTTCTGTATTATGAAAAGTGTAATTACCGTCTCCTAAGTCACTCCGAGTGTCCCCGAGTGTCCCAAAAACTGCCACTCGAGGATTAATTTAAGGTGCGCCACCGTTTGTTTGAACCATATAAACGTTTCTGTGGTTTGAACATACTACCAACAAATTTTAACAACATCTCACCATCTCATCACTTCACTTCTGCTCTCTCGGCCCTCTTGAGAGCGCTCCTCCTAAAGAAATCCCCCTGCATGCAACATCTTATGTAAAGTAAATTGTTAGTTTTTGTGTTATTATTAATATGTCAATGTAATTCGTAGTCATTGTATGCAATTAGTGTTTTTTAAAGATATTGTATGTAGAGGAATTTTGGAATATATGAACTGAACTCGGTATTTACAAGCATGGCTACCAAATCTTTAAATCTACGAAAAAAGGAGGGTAAAATTCAATAACCTATTTCTTTAAACTGAATGAATAGAAAGAAACTTTAGCCATTTGTCTTTGATTCTACCCTTGGAGTTTTCAGAAATCTTGAATATTTGTCGAAATTACAGTCTATTTTATATTTAAGCTCATTTTATGATGTGACGTCATCAAATTTCTAAATCACAAATCAGAAGAGTGAAAGAGTTTTGCTTGAACCATATTGTAGATAGGCATCCATATCCGAGCAGCAAGCAGCCCAACAACGCGACGAAGGATAATGTCAGAAGTTCGTGCTTTGAGGAATTTGTTACCAAGAAAGTGGTGTGTTGTGAAGAACTCATTAGAAAGCAACAGTTTCAGAGGATGTGACTTTGCTTCAAGGATATGATTACTTTAGCTCAAATGACAGTGATCATATGATATAAGTTTTGTTTGGACAGGTGCCGATGTGTTGTGGCTGCCTACTCATTGAACTAAATTAAGTCTTTGCAGCAGAGAAATAAAAGATAGAAACTATTGTATTTCGTAAGGAATCAAATTACTAGTAAGACGTTGTTACAACTTGCAGAAGCAATCATGGTGTTCTTCGTATCGACCCTCGTGCAGCCATAATGTCAGCCTGGCTTGGGCCATATTTACGGGTTGGCCTAATTTTACATCTTCTTTCGACGAAACTGCCTGCAGATCGGAGCATGCCTGCTTTATTGCAGATTCGTCCAAATAAGACGTCGAGAAATGATCTATGTAATATCATCTTACCAAACAGGAAGAGTGAAGAACACAAAAAATGGCATTATCGTGGTAAAAGGGGTGGTAGGTGGAAACCAAAACGTGTCAAGGAATCTATTAATGGAATAAACTCGTCCAATTTACTTTACCCCCCTCGTAAACCAATATCAAGGGACAGTGGCTGGAAGTTAAAACTTGCTACAATAAACACAAGATCAGTTCGTAATAAAACTGGCATTTTCTTGGATCATATCAGGGTAATTCCATATAACCTCATCAGATGGATGTCAAGTCATGTTTTCGAAATCTTCCCAAATTTTTTCTCTAGCTAGTTAATCACGAGCTGATTTCAAATATTTAATTTCAGCTCAATATCTCATTTGGTTGACAAGCAATAATTCATTGAAATTTTGGCCCATTTGTCAGTAAGGTGTCACTTTTCACGAGGCAGCATGTTTGACACCCAATGGAACTAAAATAACATCTTTCTGGAACCGTTTCCACTGTGCTGTTGCTTTACATTGTGGAAAGCTTCACAAAAAAGTCAAATTTGACGCAACTATCAAAATCGTTTGCATGTATCGCTGCTTTAAAATCACACAAATGTCATGCGTTGATGTGTTAGAAATGAAGCATTCACATTTTTTGGTAATTATGTCTTTTAAAACATAAAAGCTGGAAATTCGGTAGCTAGTACCATGAAACTGTGCCCATCGAAGAATGGAATAAAAAAAGAAACTACGGTGTTTCACACATCAATGTGTCCAGTTAAGGCCAATGCAATGTTGATTAGACACCTATGACCACATTTTTTGGCGAACTTTGTTAACTTTCAAAAAAAATTTTCGAGATTTCTGTTGAATCGAAAACTTCCGAACTTGTTTCTTGATAATGTGCACTTATAAAAGTATGCTTAAGCGTTGAAAAAATCAATTTTATACTTTCACAAGATACACATTTCGCCCTTTGAAATGGCTCGAAATCCAAAATGGCGGATATATGCCATGTTCAGCTGCCTGAAACCATATGGTCCGGAATAATGATTGCGATAGGAAAAATTGTGTTGATTGTCTACGTTGAGTTCTCATCATGAGGCGATTCCAGAGATCTAACGAGAATTGGAAGTCTGTTAATTTCAATTATGAAGTAGGCGTTGTTGACAAAAGTAACTTGTGTAGCATTATGTATGATACACATGTTTTATTCTTTGTTGATTAAAGATTCCACCGTAACACTATAGTTACAACACCATGGATGTAAGATCCAGTTTTTGCATCACATGTGTCTCTAGATTTTAAAACAAATTTATGATCAATAGTGATTTCCAAAGATTATCGTCCGTGCTTGATCTATCATTCCTAATGGGAGGGTACAAGCAGCGGCATTTTGAATCCATTTGCATCCAAAGCATCTCGAGATTTAGAGCCATATTTTGTATCAGCTGTGACTACCAAATGGTTGTACTCCATGCTGGATCTGTTATTTTGAATTTCAGGGTACAAACAGTGGCATTGAGCCAGGTAATGGACCAAGCACTGTTTGCACCCTAGCATTAGACATAACAGAAAAGCACAACGGGCAATCATTTGATAATCATAACTGATACCATAAATGGTTCTTAATCTTGAGATGCATATGAAACATTAAAAATGCAAATGTTTAAACCCTGACATTAGAAATAATAAATCAAGCATAGAGGACAACCATTTGATAATCATAACTGCTACTTATATGGAACTAAATCTTGAGATGCAATTGATGTGAATAGATTCAAAATGCCACTGGTTGTACTCCGACATTCAAAATAAGTGATCAAGCATGGAGGACAATCATTTGGTAATTATAACTGATGCTGTAAATGCCTCTGAAACTTGAGATACTTTGGATGCAAATGGATTCAAAATGCCGCTGCTGTACCCTCCCATTACGATTAGGAATGATGGATCAAGCAAGGATGGGAAAATCTAGAGACACATGTGATGCAAAAACTGGATCTTACATCCATGGTGTTGTGACTATAGTGTTACGGTGGAATCTTTAATCAACAAAGAATAAAACATGTGTATCATACATAATGCTACACAAGTCACTTTTGTCAACAACGCCTACTTCATAATTGAAATTAACAGACTTCCAATTCTCGTTAGATCTCTGGAATCGCCTCATGATGAGAACTCAACGTAGACAAGCAACACAATTTTTCCAATCGCAGTGATTATTCCGGACCATATGTTTTCAGGCAGCTGAACATGGCATATATCCGCCATTTTGGATTTCGAGCCATTTCAAAGGGCAAAATGTGTACCTTGTGAAAGTATAAAATTGATTTTTTCAACGCTTAAGCATACTTTTATAAGTGCACATTATCAAGAAACAAGTTCGGAAATTTTCGATTGAACAGAAATCTCGAAAATATTTTTTGAAAGTTAACAAAGGTCACCAAAAAATGTGGTCATAGGTGTCTAATCAACATTGCATTGGCCTTAACTGAACACATTGATGTGTGAAACACTGCAGTTTCATTTTTATTCCATTCTTCGATGGGCACAGTTTCATGGTACTAGCTACCGAATTTCCAGCTTTTATGTTTTAAAAGACATAATTACCAAAAAATGTGAGTGCTTCATTTCTAACGCATCAACGCATGACATTTGTGTGATTTTAAAGCAGCGATACATGCAAACGATTTCGATAGTTAATTCAAATTTGACTTTTTTGTGAAGCTTTCAACTGTGTAAAGCAACAGCAAAGTGGAAACGGTTCTAAAAAGATGTTATTTTAGTTCCATTGGGTCTCAAACATGCTGCCTCGTGAAAAGTGACACCTTACTGACAAATGGGCCAAAAGTTCAATGAATTATTGCTTGTCAACCAAATGAGATATTGAGCTGAAATTAAATATTTGAAATCAGCTCGTGATTAACTAGCTAGAGAAAAAATTTGGGAAGATTTCGAAAACATGACTTGACATCCATCTGATAAAGTTATATGGAATCACCCATCATTGATAATAATATTGATATTTGTACAATTACTGAAACTTGGTTGAAAGAAAAAGATGAGGTTACCCGTGCTGAATTGAATATTTATGGATATGTTTTTAAGGATGTTACAAGAGATCATAGACAAGGGGGTGGGGTTGGTATTTTTCATCGATCAAGTGTTTCTTCAACTTTGGTTAACTGTGGGGAAACTAGCTCCTTTGAGTATGCTACTTGGAAATTATTACTCCTCAAGTTTGCATGGATGTTCCATAGACCTCCTTATAGTGAGGCTCATCCTGTGACTGCAAGTGTATTCTTCAAAGAATTCTCTGATTTTCTTGAGTCAGCATGTTCTGATTCTTCCAATTTCATCATAACAGGTGATTTCAATTTTCATGTCAATGACAAGAAAGATCTAGATACAGGAAAGTTTTTTCAAATTCTGGATTCTTACAACTTAACTCAGTTAATCCAGATGCCCACTCATTTATCTGGTAATACACTAGATCTTCTAATTACATCTGCACCCAATAGAGAATTATTCAGTAATTTTCAAAGTGGTTTCTACATATCAGATCACTCCTTTGTTAGTTGTCACATGGGAGAAGAAAAACCCACCCATGAAAAAAGAGAAATTCAGTACAGAAAATTTAAATCCATTGATCACAGTGCAATGAAAAATGATTTACAAGATTTGGTTAAAAGCTGCATTGAAGAGGATAACCTTGATACATTGGTAGTGTCATATGAAAGTGGCCTTAAAGGTATTATGGACAAACATGCCCCAGTTCAAACCAAGAATGTTACAGTTAGACCCCTTCTCTCATGGTATGACCCTAGTCTTAAGGTTCTGAAACGTAGTTTGCGTAAGGCGGAGCAAAAGTGGCATAGAAAACAGTCTCAGGAGGATCTCAGGATGTTTAAAACGTTGAGGTCAAATTTCAACAATGAAGTAAGAGATCTGAAGTCTTCCTATGTAAGGTCCAAAATAGAAGAATGTGCACATAACACCAAAAATTTTTTCAAGGTTGTGAATCAAATTACAAACAATACTAAAAGAAATCCATTGCCACCGGGTAATAGGTTGGAACTTGCAGAGAATTTCTCAATCTACTTTGGGACCAAAATTGAGAGGATAAGAAGTGAGTTAGATAAGTTTGGACAGTATGAGCCAATAATGGTTTCAGTTGACAAGTTTGAAAAATTCCGAGAAATTAGTGAAGATCAAATCAGAAAGCTGATTATTGATGCAAATACAACTGACTGGGTGGTGGATCCTTTCCCCACCAGGTTAGTCAAAGAATATATTGATGTTTTACTGCCTCTCATCACAAAAATGGTGAATCTGTCCCTTGCAAATGGAACTTTCCCAAGTAATTGGACAGAGGCAATACTGATACCTCTTCTGAAGAAATTGTCTTTTAGAGTTGATCAACAAAAGCTACAGACCAGTCAGCAACTTGCAGTTTATTTCTAAAATTACTGTAAAGCTGCACTGTCTGGTTTTATACCACACTTAAAAGAGCATAATTTACTTCCTAGCTACCAATCTGCTTATAGAGAATATTATAGTACTGAAACTGCCCTTGTCAAAGTGCAAAATGACTTGCTCATTGCAGCGGATAACCACAAAGTGTCACTTTTTGCATCTATAGATCTGTCTGCAGCTTTTGATACTGTTGATCATTCAATCTTAATGAAAGTCCTTGAGTCAAATTTTGGAGTGACAGGCACAGCTTTGAAATGGTTTAATTCCTACCTGGAGTCTAGAAGTCAACGTGTTAACCCTAATCCGCATGGGGGGGGGTGTTTTCCACCCCCCCTCGAGGTTCTTCTTGCCGTGTGTTTAAGAGACATCACCTATGTCCCCCAAACCCCTCTGACTTTTACTAATTATCTGTTCGCCACATTTTGATCAAAAAATTTTTAAACAATAGAGCTCACAGGTCACGTGACATGCCCATATTTGGAAGCAGGTAGCAGAAAATCATTGTTTTTGATGATTTGAATGGAAAGATTTGATCAAATTATGAAGTATTATACACCAAATGAATCAGTAAACGAAGAGCTTTAATTTGATACAGGAATTCTGGAATTTGATGATGTCAGCATTTTTTGATGATGACGTCATTTTGGCCGCCATTTTGGGCTAATTAGTAAGCTTTTTGAATATTTTCGAAATTTTTCGATTGAAAACACTCCAATGATACGTTTGTGATGGAGTATTACCACTTTGCAGCTTCTTTTTGTCTATTTCTACATTGAACAAATTCAATGCATTAATGACGTCATTCAGATTGGCTAATTTCTGCCAAAATATCACTCCAAATTCATTAATTTCAATGAAATGATATCTTCATATCAAATTTGTGGCTAAGTTGAACCAAAAACTACCAAATTTTCATAGCAAACCTTCTTTGAATTCAAATGTAACTTAGAAACCTGATTTGCACTGATTTTAAACTTCATGACGTCACTATGACGTCATAAGGCGTGGTAGCCACACCCAAATTACGCTACTTGCTAGAAATTACCTGATCTATAACGGTGCCAAGTTGTATTGAATTCTGACCAGGCTAAGGCAGTTTACAGAGGGGGGGGGGTGGAAAGAACCCCCCCCCATAAATGGTAGCTCGAAAAAAGCCCATATGGATTAGGGTTAAGATAGACAACGTTTTATCAGACAAATCGGAATTGAGATTTGGAGTACCACAAGGATCATGCGCTGGTCCCATCTTGTACTCGGTATATGCAAGTACCTTATCGAATGTCATTGACAATAATATTTCTGTAATGGGTTACGCTGATGATCATGCGCTGTATTCAATATCATCCACTGACAAAGAGTCAGTATCACTCACACTTGCTAACGTTGAATTATGTCTTGAAAAAGTCGGTGTATGGATGGTAGAAAATCGCCTGAAGATGAACCAAGAGAAAACAGAGTTTATTGCTTTTGGATCAAGTCATACCATAGAACAATTACAGGTTGAATCAATCAGACTTGGAAATGATCCAGTTGAAATTTCCTCTCATGTTAAATATTTAGGTGTCTGGTTAGACAGCACTCTCAACATGAAAAAACATATATCAGAGAAGTGTCGGATAGCGTCTCTAAAACTATATAACATAAAGAAGATTCGCAAGTATTTAACCCATGATTCCCTCGTCAGGCTTGTAAATGCCTTGGCGTTATCACACTTGGATTATTGTAACGCATTGTTGATTGGCCTTCCGGATTCCACTATAAGGCCACTGCAGAACGTCCAGAATTCTGCTGCCAGGGTCATCCTAGGCCTTTCAAAATTCGAGCACATACATTCTGGATTAAAGAAATTGCATTGGTTGCCCATCAAATACAGAATTGAATTTAAAGTTTTGACCATGGTTTTTAAATCATTACACGACGAAGCACCAACTTATATTAGTGATTTACTCGAGCTGAGGAAATCAAGCTATTCATTAAGATCAGCGAATGGCATCAACCTGCAAGAACAACGATCAAAATTAAAGTATTATGGAGACAGAGCGTTCTCAGTCTGTGCTCCTCGACTTTGGAACATGCTGCCTAACAATGTTAAAACATCTCCAAATTTGGATATTTTTAAGAAAAATTTGAAAACCTATTTCTTTAAAATTGCTTTTAGTTAAACAAATCTTCTCGAGACTCATTTCGTGGTCATTCATTTTAGCCGTTTTTAAGATTTTAACATGCAGAGGACCTCTTATTACTTACCTAAATTTTAAACCACTTGTATACTTTTGTCATTGTAAAGCGCCATAGATAGATAACTTGTTATTTGTATGTGCGCTCTAGAAATGTACACTTTATTATTATATTATTATCCATAAACAATGGTTTTTTTAAGTTATTTGATCTTTCGTCAACAGGTTTAAAAATTACGATAGTTCAAAGTTTTTTCGAAAATTTTCTTGAATTCTTAAAAAAGAAGAAAAACACTGTAATTGTGAAAATATTGAAGATCTCAGCAAAGTCCAACGAAAGATTTACTGTAAAATATTTCAAGTTTCTTTGAAGCCATTCAGTTCAAATGTGTAGGTCATAGAATTTTACACCCAGCTTTTTAACCCTATAGTGGTTGGGCTATTTGATAGTACTATTTTGGTTGGGGGGGTAAAAAAGCCCCCCCCCCCTACCTAACTCTTGACTGGTAATATTAAGAGCAACCAAACTTGGTGTGCTAAAAGCCTTAGGCATGTACTTTCTGTAAATATAAAAATTAACCTAAAAATAACCATCATTTTTGCTCACGTCAGCATTTTCTTTTGTGTGGTCAAGAAAAGCGACAAAATTGGCCAAAATCAGGAAAATCGCGATAAAATTACATTTGGAGCACATTTTCCATCCAAACATGATACTTGTGATAGAATGCATCAAATAACACTACATTTCAAGAGAAATTTGTAAAATATTCCACTTCTGCTCCTTTTTTCGCGATAATTGAGTTTTGAGAATTTGCGATTTTTCCTGGGTCAGTCCCAGATAATTGTCTCCCGCCCCCTCATTTTTCAAGATATTTCAATGAAACTTTTTGAGAATTTGTACAATAAATGGTTGCAAAAAGTCAAGAAGTTTCAGGGCTATGAAATTCTTCCTGACAGAGTTATTTAAAAAAATCTACTAGGGGGTGGGGCAACTTTGCCCCCCCAACCAAAATAGGGTTAAAGATGTGAAACCTATGCTGTATTTTCATGCCTTCCGTACCAAAATAATCACCTCTGAACTCTGCGTACTTAAAAGTTGTTGATGTTGCTGTTTTCAAGGTACGGTAGTCGGTTGTTGTTGAAAGAGCTTCGATTTGAGGGGGCAAGTGACCTGTTTCGTTAGAAGAAATTTAAAGCCTCCCGAAACGGAATCACCTGGACTAGACGTGAAGGTTTGCACGATTTTGAAATTTACATGAGATCAGGAATTTTTTCTTTCGGGTTGTCATACGATTGAAATGCAAACAGCTGAGCTTTGGAAATGTGCGTGGTGAATGAGGCCTTGCCAGTAAATTTAACCGAAACCTCTTGAAGATCTGACCAAACAAAACATCTTGGAAAAACTGCTCAGAAAACTGTCAGGTTGTATGGATGAGTTTGCCTGTGGCACAATATCCTCTGAACAGCTTGCCGTGGAAAGTGAGGTCGCAGCTGCTTTTCATCTCGCAAGAAATACAACAAGGCCTTGCATTCTTGCTGGAAAGGTTTAGGTAGACATCAAGTGAAGTCTATTACTGGCTCTTATTGGAAGCTTTATCAGTTTGTGGTACTCAAGATGAGACATTCTGCAGTATTAGATGAGCGCGCGGGCTCAAAATGTTTACCACAAATTTATTGGTCTCGGTAGATAATACTAATTACTGGATCGTATTAAACTTGCACTCCTAAAGAAATGTCCTGTTCAAAGTCAAAGAAGACCAGGATATATCAGAAGAGCCTTTCTGTATCAATTACCATGCCAAAAAGTGAACCAACAAGCCCTACTGCAGATAAGAAAAACGTCCACTTTGCAGATGCTGAGGGAAAAGACCTTGTCAATGTCAAAACATTTGTACCAAGCTATGATGACTTGGATGCATTGAGAAAAGTATTTATGACAAATGTTTCTCTTCAAGAGAGAAGAAACCTCCAAAATGGTGAAGAGAATACAGAAGATGATACAGACCCACCAGAGAATGAATTGAGAAGATTTGGAAAGTTAAAAGGCTCCACTATGTTACTGACAGCAAGAAAAACCCTTGTACAGCACACTTTCAACCAAGAGGTGGATTGCCTAACAACATGTTATGATCAGTTACAACCTGGGGAGATAGAGGAAAGAATTAAACAGCAAGAAATATGTTTAACAGATACTAGATTAAATGGAAGGACTGTAAATGGCTTTATCACAGTCAACAATTTGGCCTACCATAAAGATGTCTCCATAAGGCATACATTTGATGACTGGAAGACAGTTCGGGAGGTGCCAGCATATTATATTTCTTCCTTTGAAGATGGTGCAAGAGACAGGTTTGGGTTTTCATTGCCCTTTCCCACGAAAGTTACAGAGATGCACTTTGCATTGAGGTACTCTGTGAATGGTAAGGAGTACTGGGACAATAATTGTGGTAATAACTACAAAATAGTTGATTTCAGCTGAAAATCTTTCCTAAATCTTTGCGGGGTCTGCTTGGATAGAAGGTTAGTAAGCTTGGGGTAAAAAAGCAAGGCAGATGATAAAAATGATGTCTATGATAATCTTCATGTGCACATTTTCCCAAGCTGTGCAGCACAATCTGTTGAAATCACCCTCAGTTTTGGGCTTAGATGGAACACTTCATGATATGTCATCCGCTGGCAAGCATATTTGTCCATTTATTATAGCCTGCCCATTTTACCCACTTATCATTTGTCTTTCAAAAACAAAATGAAGGTAGCCTAAAGGTCTGAAACTTGGAGAAAATTTATTGCCCTGGAGTGCTAAGCTATTCTGTACTTCGTTTTGATTCAGCAAAAACAGAATTGAGAAAAGCACTAGTTCCGTGGTCACTTGGGCCTGTTCTAGTTACCTCTCCTCATTATCGGACAAAAATTTGACAAATGAGGCAATTTCCCTTGTTTGTCCTTTTGTTCGTTCCCCTGCCTCTTCAAAACTAATCTGCAGAAGAATTTGATTAAAGTAAATCAATGGGGTTATAAGCAACTTAGCTATGGGGCTGAGTCCATCTAAATATACAGTAACCTGTTGTATTTTATGTTTTTGATTGATGAAAACAAAAGGAAGATAAGTGGTGCCTGCCGTTCCTTTGTGCTATCTTTGGCTTGTGTTACTATAGCTCTGTTCATATGCTCTCCACAAATATGGTTTTTCATAATAATTTGCTCCCTTTGTTCATAAGCCACTTTTGAGAAGGTCCCCTTTGCTGCAGCTTAGAAATTCTGACACTTCCTTGATCCCTGATACCCTTGCAAACCTTGCATCTTGTGACCAACACCTTGATAACTGTGTGGTAAAGAGCTGCCTTGGGCTCAATTGATGATCTCATCATTTGTTCAACAAAAATGATGCAAAAATTGTGTGTTCCTGAGAAAAACGTTTCCAGGTTTCAATGAACTTTGATTTTGATATATCATGTTTATTTGACGTGGCTCAAATCACTTTCAGTCAAATTCTAGCCTATCAGATAGCAGGATTTGAAGTTGACATGCATCATCAGTTGCACCAATGATGTGGCCAGGGGAAGGCACGAGGGGGCAATTGCCTTCCCACTTTTCATGGCAAAACTTGTAAATTGAAAAATGCAATAAACATGTTTGGGGATACCTTTTTGCCCCCCCCCCCAGTTGGAACATTCTTAACTACTTTTTGTCCAGCCACACTGCTGAGTAACCCAAATAAGGTGCAGCACATGTCAAATCCTATTGTCTTTGTGAAGTTGATTTTGTCAAAGGCTTATTTAATTTGCTTTACTGTAGATTCCCTTTAGTAGTCATATGCTTCGAAATGCTGACTTACTCTACATTCCACATCAGTTCCTTGCAATTGCCTGACCTTGCAAGACTTTTAACTTACTTTGTGAAATGTTGATCTCTGTTTCTCTTGCAATAAATTGTGTACATAAGATTAGGCTGTAAATAGCTTGGTATTAGTTTAATATTTATAAGAACTTTGCAATCTTTATGCATCTCTTTCATTTTGTTGATGTTAAAATTTTTGTTCCATGTTTCTGGCATTCAGTGGTGGCCTACAATGGCAAGGCACAATCTATTTCTGAAGTACAACCCTCCCTCTGAAACTGCAGTTTCTCCAAAGCAAGCCTATTTTTCCAAAAAGCAACCTTATAGTATTGCTCTATGAAAATGAAAGCTGCAATTTTTATCTCTTTGAAATTGCAATTGCAGCATTTTGCACAAAATAGATTCCAAGACCAACAATCTGGTCAACATACTTTGTTTTTTGAAACACATTTTCGAAAAAGACAGTTTTGAGTTTTAGCATAGGTCCCAAACCTTAAAAACTATTTATGTAGATGACCTATTACTTTGAAAAAGATAACTCAAGAGAAACTTTAACTTTACTCTAACGCTAGTGCATCGACATAGTATGTTGCTGAAACAAATAAGAAGAAACTGAAATGGCCACTAAAAAATGTGAAGGTGGGAAGAATCTCAGCCAGAAATCCAGTAACACTCAACCATCCACAACTGGCGAAGAATCCCTACATAGCAAGCTACATACTATGCCAGCGCCCCATCACCAGATAAGGACGCTATTTCGCTAGTTGTACATAGCATCCAAAGGCAGTTTTTAGGACACTAGAAAGCTAAGCTTATCGAAGTGGTGTCTGTAGACATTCAAAAACTATGGACAGTTTTCTTGGAATTTCTATGTTTCCCGAAATGTTAGAAATTATGATACCATTGTCGTTTTGTTTGATTTTCTTGAATTCTAAAAGAGAAGAAAAATCCAGACATTCTGAGAGCATTGAAGATTTCAGAAAAGCCCAGTGGAGATGTTATAGGATAGTAGCTGAAGTTTCTTTCGAGCTATTTAGTTAAAAATATAGGTCTAAGGATTTTGCACCATTTAAAAGATTTGGGACCTTACGTTTTGAATTTTTAGAGAGTTACTTTGTCGCAGAGAATATAGTTTGCCGTTGTTGGCCACTGTAGCTACTTGTTCATACTTTAAAGAACATTATGTAATTTCCCAGTACAACTTAAGAACTTGCTGATATTAAAAAAAGTTAATTTTGAAACTATCTACTACAACGTGGTCGGGTGCACAGTTGTCCATATAGGCGACAAGTGTAGCGCGTAGCGATAAATATTTATTGTAAGCCCCGGAGGAACTTGTTTCTTCACTGAGCGGGCTGTCTTCCCTCACAAAGTTGTTGGAGTCCCAGATTTGTTGCGACAAGCTTTCCTATGAATTTTAAAATCGCCTATATGGAATCGATCCCCAATCGATCAAAGAATATCAATCTAATTATCTTCAAAAACGGGTATCTTTGATTTTCACCCGTTATTCAAATAGTTCATATCGACCGTTCAATGACTTTCATTTTATCATTTTCTTTTCATTTATTTATTTTAAAGTCTGTTTTGTTTTTCGCTATTTTCAAGGTGATAAATTAATCATATTAGAACCGGTACACAATTTCCCACCCTGCGGTCAACCCGAATTCTCCTCCCGAAGTCGCTATGCAGAAGCGACTTGAGGCTAAACTTTATTTGATTTTGTAACTTTGTTTCGATTTTTGCTGAAATCGTTGCAAGACTACGTTAACACGATACCGGTACAAGTTTAAAGCGGCAAAAAAATTGATGGCGCCAAAATGTCACCTGGTATTCTCGCGAAACATTGGCATAGTTTGAAATAACGGAAAATTTATTGGAATTACCATTTTAGCTGGTATTCTTGCGAAACACTGGCACAATTTCAAAAACAGCAGACTACCGGATAAGCTAGAAAGAAGTTCCCACTTTAAAATTTCATAGCACCAAGAGCACTTCACAGATTTGAATGATTCAAATTCTAGTTCAAAGCCGAAAGTTTGAAGTATTTTGAAGCATTTCAAGCATTCCAGTCTGCCCAGTGCTTATTGGTGCTATGACTTTTAAAAGTTGAAACATTTCTCTGGCTCATCCTGTACATTAAAATCGAAAACTGGGACAAAATTTTGTCCGAAAGTTTATTTGTCCGAAAATTTCAATCTCATCGCAAAAAAGAAATCACAAAGAAACATAACATTAAATGTCTATTAATCAATGTTTTGCCGGTAGTACTAAGGTTTCTTGAATTTTTGTCCAACAGTTTGGTTCCTTGATTCGTTTCTTGAAAAGAGTTCACGTATGGTGGCACCTTTTAATTTGGTTTACAGCTTGTTTTACCATTGTTCAGTCTGACGAAAATTTCATTCAAATGTCCTTGCAGATGTGATGATCACCATGCACCTACTGTAAGTTGATATTTATGACAGAATCACAATCAGTTTTAATAATATCTTGGCATCATACTTGTGTTTTGATGTCATGTTTGTCCGAAGGTTGTTTTGTCCGAAATTCCCCAAAAAGCGTCCAAAAGCTTTTTGTCCGAAGTTGTTTTTACGAAATTTTCCCGTCCGAAATTTGTCGATTTTAATGTATTTAACGGAAACCACATTTTAGCTGTATTCTCGCGATACACTGACATAGTTTGAAAAATATAGAAAATTTGATGGTGCTAGACTCTTTGCAGTCCTTACCATGTAGGGAAAGGGTTAATTCTCGTTTCCAAAGCGTCGCAAAATGTTCCATTTCCATCCTTGCCAAGTGCTCACTCTATGCTGTTTTCATTTTGTGCCACTTAAGAGTTCTTTTATCGAATTCAGCCGTCTTTAAGCGTCGTCCAAAATTTTTGCCGTTTTCGCCCGCGAATATTTTAGATTAAATTTTTTAGTTGAACCTGTCTCGTGTTAGCATAGTTTTAGTTTTATTTACTGAATGTTTTTGGGAATGATTTATAATGATTTAAATTTGAATTGATTGCTGAATAGTTGAAAGAATGTTATATGAAATTAGCCCTCGCGGTTTTTTGTTCCTTTTAGCTCCATTCTCCTTCAAATAGCTTCTTAGGATTAAGGAGATTTTCCACCAACAGTGGCGGATTTAGGGGGTGCAGTTGGCGGCAACTGCCCCCCTTCATGATGAAAAGTCAGCTTGGCGCCCCGTTTCTGGCAAGAAGGGCGCCCCCTATCCTGACCCAAATGCACTCTTTTTTCGACTTTGGTTCTGAATGTGGGGAAACATATAATTCAAGGCTTTATTGAATTGAAAAACCAAATAATCTTTACTGAATAAAGGCCTAAAAATTGCTGCGTACCTTCGGTGCGCTTACCCCTCGCTATATTTTTGACGCCCACTCTGCAAATTGCCCCCCCCCCGTTCAACTTTGGGCTGGATCCGCCCCAGTCCACCAATCCTGCTCACTGCAGTATTTGGAAAATGTTCACCTACCCCGTTCATTCCAGCCATGCCGCCCCCCAAAGATTTCAGCACTTAGTTGAGTGTGGGTCTCATGGACTTCAAAATATGATATTATCCCGAAAGGACGTAAGCTATTTAAATGCCGCTTTCCCCAAATCATCAATGCAATGATAGCTATTGAATAAAACAGACCAGTTTTACAATTTTCCCGCCTGAAAGTGATCACTTCAGTCCGATTTTGTAAAGCATTTTCTCGAGAAGGACCTTGAAATATCCTCGAAAAACGGCTTGAAATCATACTATCGAATTTTCCAGTATTCCTTCTAAACAGCGATGAATTGCAGAACTGTTTTGGCACATGTTGTTTTTTTAGAGAAAATATGACTACTTATGAAAAGGTTCCTTCAAAGAGATTCAATCTCCAGCGCAAGCCATAAGTAAGCCATGCAGGGAATAATGAAACCCAAGAAAATTTGATGATTCATTAAGCTGCTTTTTTAGATTTTCTGAGGAAGACCAATCGTGAAAATCTCCCAGTTAGCGAAAGGAGAGGCCAATTGAAACAAGGTACAACCAAATATTTTCAGTGCCAACATACAGAACGATACATTTGCCAATAACAGTGCTTTTGTATTCAGAAAGTAGTATTTTCAAAGAACGTCGCTTATTTTTCTCATCAGGCAGGCACATGAAAAAATAAACTTGTTTTGGTTCAAAGAGTTCAAATTATCTCCAGCATCTCATCAAACTTCTGAATGATTCATTCGTAAATTGTCGAGATGTTTGCCTCTGGAAATCACTTTAGATTTAATTACAGTAAAGTTAGTTTCCAAGTAGCTGATAGACACTCGGAAATAGCTGACAAGACATTTGTGACTGTTATATGCCGAGTGCGAGGAGTTACATTTGATTTACTATCAAAGTCCCAAGTGACTAAATTAATTATCTCCGCTTCCAGCAAAATGCTTTGTGGATTGTCATGCTTTGACTTTCTCAGTCATATATCCTCGGAAACGGTCATGCCGGGTCAAAGCAACCTTTTCTGGAAATTCACACCACAAAACACAGGTGGTGCTTCCAGTAAACTTTGTTAGATTTCTCTTGAATCCTCTATTAATTACACAGACTCCCATCTCATCTCCACATCTCTGTGTTTTCATTTAGGCCAAAATTCTGTTGTGTTGTTGTAGTTGCATTGAATACATTCAAAGAAAGAAGGAGAGTACTTGCTGGGGATACGAATCATCAATGTTCAAACCAACGATTATCCTAGACTGATGACGACGAGTCTCTTGTTGACATGTGCTTTGGGCAATGGAGACTCATAGTATTACTCTGAAAAACTTGGCCCTATCTAGGCCCAAACTTCGCAATTCCTCCAGTGCCAATCAGATTGCGAGATTTGTGAATTACTATTATTAAAGTGTAAATGTGATAGGATTTTCGATTCGATTGAAGAATTGAAAACACTCCCATGGGATGAAGATTCGAAGCCGTGATTCTTTCGTAATTCTATTGATGATTGAAGCAAATTGGGCCAAGTTTTTCACTGTTTCATTATGAGTCCCTCTTGAGCAAGGTTTACCGCAGGGATACAAGGGACTCATCGTCATCAGTATTGGATTATCCCTAGACTGATGACGATGAGTCTCTTGTTGCCCTGTGCTCTTTGACTTGATGATGGCGCTTCAAGCAATAGAGACTCATGATACTACTCTGAAAAACTTGGCCCTATTTAGGCCCAAACTTCGCAGTTCCTCCAGTACCAATCAGATTGTGAGATTAGTGAATTACTATTGTTAAGGTATAAATGAGATAGAATTTTCGATTCGATTGAAGAATTGAAAACACTCCCACGGGATGGAGATTCAAAGCCAAGATCCTTTTAAAATTCCATTGATGATTGAAGGAAATAGGGCCAAGTTTTTCACTGTTTCATTACGAGTCCCTCTTGAGCAAGGTTTACCGCAGGGATACAAGGGACTCATCGTCACAAGTCTAGATTATCCCCCCCAGAAAGGAAACCTGTGATCATGCCCAAAAAGCATGTTCGGTTTGTGGAAAGAATGAGGGCAAAGAATCCAGCCACAATCCACACTAAGATTTGCAGAGAAACAAATTCTCGCGCATGAAGCATCGGCTGTTGATCTGCTTTGAACATTACCAGCAAAACAAAAGACTCAGACAACAGGGGCGCAGTCCTCGGTATCTTTGATAAGTACTTAAAAGTGTAATTGCATTTTTGACGAACGGAGTGTAACGACGTTGTCAGTGGGAGAGGGCCAACTTTCCTGTCTCCTGTGGTAAGCGGTTGCGTGTCATGCTGCAGTGGGTTGTCCAGAGAGTGATGGAGATTGGCGTCGATATGGATGTTGAACAAAGAAATATGACGTTGAATAATCAGAGAGTACATGACATCTTGCTGCCGAACAGCTTGCGTGCAGTCTTTCTTTTGTAAAATTGAAAGGACCTATCGTTCTTTCAATTTTCACAAAAGAAAGACTGCACGCAGGCTGGCTGCCGAATTGCATATCAGAAAAACCAGACCTAAGACTGGTAGGATCGGACTGTAACGGACCATGCCCCTGGAAATATGTATTCATTTCCGTGTTTCGATGCAAAAGATTCGGTAAATATGTATAACGGGCTCCTTACCTCACTCTTTGTATTCAAAGAAGCTCATTTCATGCTTCTCAAAAAGCTCCTTGAGGTGTAAGAGGTGTATAAATGTAATACACGTTTTTTTTTATGAGAAACTAGGCTCAGGCCATAGTACTAAAAGTTTCTTAATTTAACATGAAATTTTGTCCATTTTAGTACTGAAAGTTTCTTAATTGGTTTCTTATCTTTTTAATGCAGAATCATCAGTGTGGTCGCTAACACTGCTACAGATATGTTTCTTGACATTTAGATCATCATATAGGAATAAACTGTGTTCTGTTATGTTGAAAACACAAATGGTTAGTTAAAATTGCTCAAGAATAAAGGTTCAACGCTATGTTTGCTATGATATCCATGCTTTTAACTTTTGAAAGTTTCTTAGCACTTCTCAGACATAGTACTAGAGTTTCTTAAAATTTTGGCCATCTTAGTACTAGTTTCTTATAAACTAGTTTCTTATAAAAAAAACGTGTATCCCCAAAAGAAAGCGCCAGCCAGGCCTAGCCATGCAAGGCCATACGCGAACCTTCGTTCCTTTCAACTGGAGTTTTTTCTCCTAGTTAGATAATTAATTTAAACGTAATAATACATATGCTGTGGTATCTAGGAGGTTATTATTGCTTTTCAGCATAGTTTCCAGCCATGATTGTATTTGCCTGGTCTTCTTTTGGAATGAAACTTCTGCACCGTCATTAGGCCCTGCCTTTGAGAAACCCACTTTTTGACCTCAGCCTATTGTTCTGACTTAATTACTCTATTGTTTTCGTATTTATTTTGAAGGATTTAGGGCCTGAGTTTGTAGTTCATTAAGGCGGGGGCGGGATCTTGCAGGGCCATTGTTTGTGTTGTCTCCTCTGAAAGAGAATAGATGTCATGGTTTAGAACAGAAAATCCTTTACTAAGAAAACTGCTAAGAAAACACAACAGTACAATTTTCCTTGGATTCTTTGAGAATCGGTTCCAACTGAAGTTAACCGCCTGTGTTAAGACTAAAAACAATTTCCCTATCAGAAAGGCCTCTAGCTCACGATACCCTCGAATACCAAAACGATTAGTGCCTAGATTTAGAATTATCAATCATGGCTGTTTCGCATTTAGTAAAATTTTTACCATTCAACAATGATCGACAACATTCTAAATCTACATACTTCGTCTTTGTAGGCTAAATCTAGTAAAGTGCATTTGTTTTTTATGAAGCCAATTTATACTAGCTATTTCGTGCAGCCCATGCAACAGCTTCCTGTGATGGCTTCATCTTGCCCACGACCTTTTTGCAACAATTCACGGTTTTCAATCAAAATACTAGGCCTAGTGGCAGTGCACTTGGTGGCAAAGTCACATCTTGGGCCAAAAATACGAGAAAAATTGCCTCGTAACCCATACCTTTCTTCGACTTCCTTGTGCACCAGTCTACCCAATGTCGTTTCAAAGTCTTGCTACGCCAAAATGAAAATTATAATGAATATCGCCAATCCAAATGAACATAATGAATATCGCCAGTCCTCGCCATCTCCAAGCCACGTCCTCGCTCCTCGCCACGTCGCCACGCCGGTCCAAACGATGAGTCCGAGGCACACCCTGAAAACGAGGTTTCTTGCTCCTTTCCAGTTTCCTGCCAGTACATCCTCGTTCCTAAAACATATAATATCTTCGTTTCTGGATTCGTCTAAAACATAGCATATCGTACTTTTAGTAGGGCCACAGTGCCATACCAGTTTGACTGCGCCAGATAGGGAACTGGTGCCTAACCTAGAGATGGCCTGAGAGAAGAGCAGGGCAGGGCAATGGCGGATGATGACCGATCACAGCGTGCAAATAAGAGGGTAAAGAATGCTTTGGAAGATCTGAAGAGGGTTTCTGCCAAATACACTTCTAAGAAAGCCCCCACAAAGAAATACCGTGTCCTTTGCTATGCTTCGCCTACAACAGGTCATTTGCAGCGACAGAGAAATGCAAGGGAACGTGCTTATTATGCCCGTCGAAAGCAACGTGAACGCCGCAGTCGCAATCCTGTAGATGAAGAGCAAGAAAATCTGCAATCGAATGAGGAGGCATATGAGGTTACAGGGGGTAAAAAAGTTCTCATTATTATCAAACTAGTGTGTTTAGGGTTAAGGTTTGCGGAATTGGATATAATATTGACTTTTTGTTTGTACAGGGGCGTGTGTGGGGCTATTTAACTTGGCTCTTAGCGTCCAGAATCATAAATGATACCCGAGGCAAGCATAAAAGTAGTAGGAGACAAGAGGCTGGGGACCACAACGCCCTTAACACCCGAAAAAATTTGCAAAAATCATTCATGATCAGGTTAAAGTTGGTCTCAAGACAAAGTTGGACAAAATTCTCACAATGGATTTTTTGCCAGGCAGTACCCCCCAAAATTTTATCTCCCGCTATCCTCATGATGAAAAGCTTATTCCAAAACATAATATAAGGGCCTTATTAGCCATGTATGAAGAAGAACACTAGTGCATGAAGCAGCTTAAAACAGCTGATGGAAGAGGCTTCAAAACTGTACAAACCAAAAGACCCAGTATGAAGTATCATGGGGCCTTACTTGTCTTTGGGCTACGGAGCCCTACTGGTCTTATGGGCCTCAAATTAGATGGCCAAATAATGTTCGGGCCTTTGCTTTTGGGCCTGTAATTCTCCTGGACTCAACTTCTACAGGAAATTACTCGTAGTTTTGACACAACTTTTAATTAATCAGAGAGGAATGAGTTGAAAGAAAGTTTTTTCCAGCTTTCCACAGCTTAATTTCATGGTAATCATAATCCAGATTTTGATGCAAGTGGCCCAAAATGCGGGATGAAAACTCATTCCAAAAAAGTGAACTCTCAGGTCACCATAAGAAAATCATTTGTTACGCCTGTTTAGTGCACTTTTTTGGCTTGTTCTTCCTACCCCCTCAAGACTGATTCTTCATAACTCCAGATGCTTTTGCCGAAAACTATCAGATAACTGCATTTGTCATCTTTTGATGCAATAGTGAGTGGCTTCTCCATTCCAGAGAGGTTTATCAAGAAACTAACGTCAATAAACATCTGTTTTATAAGGAAATTTATAAGGAAACTGGTTTATAAGATTAACTAGTACTAACATGGACAAAATTGTAAGAAGCTCTAGACTCGCATTATGCCTGAGAAATAGTATGAAACTTTCAAAACATAAATTCAAAACTTAATTCAAAACCAGAAACAATTCAAGCAACTTTTAGCACTTGTGTTCTGGCCTGAATTTCTTATAAAAGCACTGGGGTCCAGGAGCCTAGTAGAAACCGTAGTTTTCATTTCTTTGGTTCCCTGTGATCCGGCATATGGAAAACAACAAGTATGTAATATGAAACCCATTACGTTATTGCTGCAGTTGGCTTGCTACCGTTATAGTAGTAGGAAAGAAATACGAAAAAGGGATGAATCTCCTGACGATTGGCTTCGGAGGTAGTCTGGAACTTGATAAATTACTGATGCCAGATAAACGCTTTCGATTTACTCTGCATGCTTTTAAACAGACGATGTATTTACCAATACCTCAAGTTTCTTTCAAAATTTGTTTTGTACCTGGAGAAAAAGAGGAAGGTTTCGATCCATTTGGATTTGCGAGCAAATAAAGCGAGGTCACAGGTGTTTGCTACTGCCACAGAGGCTTCAAAGGACACAGGATTAAGTTGGTTTGATTGACGTTTTTGACATCGCATTCTTTGTTCAACACGGTACACAAAATCACCTCTCTTTTCAAGCGTGATACCAAGAACTGTGTGAATGAAATGATTTGTGCCTGGCTTGTACAGAAGCCTTGAATCAGCATTCTGCTATTGCTTTCACTTAAGTTTGTGGGCTTGAATATATCATTGCCTTGATTTGGAACAGAGCCCCTTCTATTTGGGGGAACTGCAAAATGAAGGGGCAAAGCAACAGAAGGTAGCAAATTTGGGCCTTTTTCGAGAAGTTAAAGAGTGCAGAGAGCATTTTGAATATAAAATGATCATAAGTGTTAGGGAGAGATAGAAACAATTTGAATTGAACCTTTTTATTCTGAACATATAATGCAATTACTCATAAGAGACATGACAATATTTTGGCCTAGTAAATTTTGGATACTGACGATCCAACTATTTGAAATGCTGGGTTTTGGAATCATTTTGAAGTAATGCGCGAAGAACAATTTAACCCCCACCAGCCCCGGAGCGCTCCCATAAATGTGACTTCATGTCCTGTCGCAAATAAAACATCAAGAGAAGATCCCCAATAATCCAAAGTTGCACCAAGAGGATAGTAAACTGATCACTATGTTATTCCTTTTAAACGTGGCAGTGAACTTTCAATTACATTTGTCCTCTTTCAGTGATTTCATACTTAAAGTGGCTAATTTGCCAGGTTACGTTGGTCCCTCAAAGTCTGTACAAGGCAAAGCTAACCAACCACAACTTTATGGAGGGGACTCCCCATAACTTTGATTTCATGATTGCAGCGGGAATCCCCACTGCCAGTAGCAAACACTTAGCTCTGCTTCAAGGATCATCAGGAGTGTCATCCCTTTTCGTATTTCTTTACTTATACTATAACAAAGGCGGGCCAACCATGCTTTATAATTAACTGGCCATTGTACATGAACTGCAGTTAAATCCACCAAAGTTGGACAAATGGGACACAAATCAAAATAATTATATAATTTAAATGGTTTGTTTGCATGGCACTTTGCCAAAAATTTTCAGTTAATTTTCATTAATACATTTTAAAAACTGTTATAATGATCTCCTTGCAGGTTCTTATGATTCATTTCCTGAAGCAGTTGGTGATGAAAGCAGCATTCAATCCTGCATACCCAAAGGAGGAGGACTTAGCAGTATACTTTTTAGAAACAATATTTTGAATTCCATATATTCCAGTTGCAAAACATTAATTGGATGTATATACTGTACATATTGGACATTCATAGAAGTGATGATGAAATGGATTTTTACAGTGTACATGGTGTCATCATTATGATGCTTTTGCCATTTTGTTGCAATTTAACTTGTATTGTGACTTGATGACAAGCTTTTGACACATAAAATTATTATCTGGTATCATATGGTACCTCACTGGGTAAGGTTAGGATTAATTTGTAATCATTTGCCATCAAATGTCTGGGTTTGAAGTTTGCCAAATAATATTATCATCAATATGACTTTAGTTTGAATTTCAGAGTTGGTAAAAAAGCATTCCCAGTGTTAATTTGTGATTGAGATATGTTTATAAATCCATTTTAAGGTCTTGCAGAAACACTTGAAAAGTGCAAATCACTGCTTGCAAAGACTGAGGGTCCCAAGAAACAATCATGGTCTGCGAGAGTTGAGGCTGCAAATCAAAGTTGGGACATGAACAGAGGCAATATTTTTCAATTGGTACTGGAAGAGGAAAGAGCTGAGCTAGGCAATTGCAACCAGTGCTTGGTGGAACCTGCTATTGTAAAGTGCATAAGCTGTACAGATGGGAAGACAAAGTACTGTGCAGACTGTGATGAAACTAGGCATAGGTTACTGCCATTGCATGACAGAGCAGTTTCCTTCAATGGATGCTTACAATCAGTGTCTTCTTATGTGACCGTGAGAAATGGTGCTTTTGTGGAAATATGTGAGTTCATATATTTTATCTGTAGATACATTATCAATATGTAGTTATATTTAAATTGAGAAGACAATTATGGAACACTGTATATGCTCTGATGCTTCATTTTTGCTGTGATTGAGCCACAATGTTTGAGATAAAAAGACTTAGGCTGTGCTTGGCTTTTGAAGGGGGATTGGTTTCCAGGACTGTTTGTTATTAAATTTTGTTATTTGGCACAAAAGTTCTTTGTTTTGCAAGTTTATCATTTTAATTGTGATATTTTCCTCCAACCTGAACACACTATATCATTTTTGAAAATAGTTGCACAAAAGATGGGCCAAAAACTCTGTCATGTTGGCCTAATTTTTCAATGACACCTTACTGGTGGAAGCTTTGAGATACATCACTACAAGGTCGTCACAAATAAATGTACTAACAAATGAAAACATGCCATAGCTTTTAAGGTCAGTGTTTTGTGCAATTTTTCCATAGGTGAAGTTGATAAATGTTTGGCTTATTGGCTCATTGAAATATACTGAAACTTAAGAACAGGAAAATTTTTTTGTTACAGATTAACAAGAACCAGTAGAACCCATTCACATTGTGCCAGTACAAATTTGGTTCTGTAACAACGGTTTCATTACTTTGATCTGTTGACAAATTCTGTTGGAACACTATAAACACTTTTTGAAATGGTAGCTTTGTAATGGATTAGAACTGTTTTGGTGCTGTGTAAATATTGCCAGACAGTGCATATATGGTTGCACCTGTTTTTTATTTCTTTCCTGGTGTGATATTGTACAGATAACCTTGGATGAAAAGAGCTTTTTATCATGCCATTTTTTAGAATGCAGCTGTTAGTTTTTCAACAAGAAGTCTATTAATTCTCAGGTTTGCACCAATTTTTTGCTTTCCCAGCACACAGAGTAATGTTCTTCTGATCGCCAGTTTGTAGTGAAAAACCTTCAGTAATTATATCATGATTATATTCATTTGCAAAACATTTGTAGATAACAAGTACCTCCCACTGATACTTGAGAAATGCCAAACCTGCTCTTCAAAATTTGATGGAGATGAAAGCTTTGTTTACATTGAAGAAGGCTTCCCTATCACTGTTGTTACAATTGAGGGTGAGTCATTGTATACATTTATCTGGATCATACTTGCGCCAATGAATCATGCACCATTTCATAGAATTTATTCAAGTGCCTATTCATTAGCATTTTTGTTAGTTTGGGGAGAGAAGGGAAAGCCCTTGTGAGTTTGGTACTGTACTCGAACTTGAATACATTTAGATCCCTAAGGCTATATTTTGTGTGCAAGGTGTCAAATGTTGTAAAAGGCAAAGTGTAAATGGCCATTACACCTCAACTCCACTGGTTTGAAAGAAGCTAATTAGACTAAATTCCTTTTTATCCATTTGGTGCAAAGAAAGAAACAAATAGCAATTTACACCAAGCTTTTTTGAATGCTGCCCACACTACATTTTATGATTCTTTACTCTTTTGATTGTTTGCCCATGTTCCTACATTTCTGTATCTCAATTCCATGAAAGATTATAATGGCTTAGTAATGTGCTGCTGCTGCTGCTGCTGCTGCTGCTGCTGCTGCTGCTGCTGCTGCTGCTGCTGCTGCTGCTGCTGCTGCTGCTGCTGCTGCTGCTGCTGCTGCTGCTGCTGCTGCTGCTGCTGCTGCTAAGGAATAGATTATTGTTGCTGTATGAGAGATTCTCGTTTGTTACTACAATTCATACCATGGAAACACCATTTGCAAAGTATGTTCCTCATGTGTGACAAATAGACCTTTTCGCTATTCTAAAGAGTTGGAGTCGAATGATAGTTGACATGCTTAACAGAATTCTAAAATCTTCACGAAAGTGAAGCTCTAATGCCACTTGATCAATCGTCTTGTATAAAAATGTATAAAATAACACTTGATCCTGGCTTTTTTGTAGAGTACCGAAAAGGTCTATTGATTCATTAATGCATCTTTAAAATGTATCTTTCCTCGCTAGCGGTTCCTAAATATTCAGGTCTCAGGTCCAAATAATCACTTTGTAGGAAGATTCGACGTCTTGATCCAGAAGGTCAAATGCACCAAATGTGGTTACATTTTAGAGAGCCTAAGTTTAGGTATCATCATTCAGAATGGGTATTGGCCAGGCTCAGTCAGGAATATCAGCACCCTTTATGATTGCAAATTGCTTCAGTTTTGGGGTCTAATGCAAGTGTTACAACCAAGATGCTCAATGTCTGGGTTTTTGAAAGTTCTATCCGAATTTTCATCGAGAAATGCAAGGGTGAGTATAAGAGTTTGGTTTTTGAGTGTAATCAGAGAAGAGCATACCTAATCTAGGCCTTTTTATTGCCTCAATGATTCATTTCATAGAACTGGTAATAAAAGCAGCAGCTGTTTATATTTTATTCGTCTTCAATCTCTGTCAAAAACCCATCGTGTAGTTTAATCAAATTATGTGGTGTAGAGGTGAGATTACTTCAATAATTGGTGTATTTCCAGAGTATTTCCTTGGCTACACATGATCATTGTGAGGGTAAGTTGCACTGTATATTGACGATATCAAGTGGAATGGTCTGCAACTGATTTTTCCATTATCTCCTGCATTTGCAATGACAGAAGTTCTTCAAACCAAGACACCTTAAGAACTCAGCGTTTTTCTCCCAAATTTTTACCGTGAATTTTGTGATTTTATTAAGTCATTTTGCAGTGGATTTGCAGGAGATAGTGGGGGCTCTTTGAGACTCGTACTTTATGTTTAGAGCATTCCTGTTTTGATTCGTACATAGAAGATGCATCGGAATTGGTACAAAAGTATCTCTTGGAGGGTTCGAAACTATAATGTGAGCAGCACTTTTTCTCGTAACGATAGAATCTACATCAGGGTGTCGCAAACAGTGATTTTGTAACTTGCGAAATGACAGAAATTGTGATCGAGCTCACTGCCAGAAATAAGGGAGAGTTTGGAAGACAAGAAGCTTCCTAAGACCTACCAGACCGTAAATTTGTAATGAATTTTAGCTAGAGACTCATGCCGCATTAACCTCCGTTAGTGTTTCCTCAAATTAAATAGTACTCAGGAAAGGGATTTCTTATTTGGCTACGAATATACTGAATGAATAAAAGAACAGGACGAGCGGAATATATACAAACGAATATAGTGATCCATCACATGTGGTTGAGTGTAGCACTGTCTTACATTAGCTTTCTTAAGAAATCACACTGAATTGAGATAGCGATGCGAGTCTTTGGCTGTTGTAAAGAGTACTGCCGCCTGCAACGTTTGATATAAATGGCCATTTTGCGTCCAATAACGTGTTTGAATAGCAATAACTTAGATAAGGGGTTCGCTACATGCTTTTAAACATGAAGTACAAGTCTCAAAGAGAAGTCTAGTTGCACTGATGAGCCCTGATATAGGGCGAAACCATTCATTGTAGGTTTTAGAACGAATCTTTCATTATTCTGTTTGAAGAATTCAACAATAAGTGTTGCAGCATTCCAGCGAGCTTCCAGAGAATGGAAATTTTGCATGCATGAATTGGAGCTGTTGCAAGGCAAAGATTGGATGAGATGTCCACCTTGCAGTATTTCACAGCTGACCTCTCACATTGACGGTAATGCTAAACTGAGAAGGTACCAAAAGGGTGGCAGGTAAGTCATATTCTTCCAATGTTTTGCATTTCATTCTCTCTGACAAATATTGGCTCTTGATACGAGCTCGCGAGTTGGCGGCATTATGTTGATTGCACAGGTGTGTTGAATTTTAATGTCTTCTTTAGTTTACACTTATATGCAACAAAGCAGCATAGCCTTCATTACTTGGACCATTGCCCACTTCCTCTGTCTGGATGTCTTGATTCAGTTACACTATTGACATATTAAAGAACAGCACTATCCAAATCTAAGTACTTCAGTGCAAAATCCACGTGCAAAATTTGCAAAATCAAAATTCATGTGCTCCCTAAAGATAGTTGCTTGTGCAACTGCATGGTGATCAATTCAAGGGAAACGTGACATCAAAATCAAGAGTTGAATTCGAATGTGGAAGCTTTTATTGATTTAGGTGAGAGCTCATGTCACGATTCTGTACGTCCAAAATTTCGCATGTTCAAAAATAACAACAAGAGTAATAACAGGATAACTAAAATGACAACTGAGTAAATTGGAAACTAAAGCTTCCCCATCACAGGCGCAGCCGATGCACGTATTATGGTGAAACTTTCGTAGCTGCTAATGAATCTGTTGATGCACACGTAAGCGACCTATATAAAAACACAGGATGCAGGGTAAGTGATTCAATAATATTTTTGAGATGCTGTTATTGAATTTAAACAAATCACAATTCGTGCGTTTAACCTTTGGTAATCTTAAACAAAATGGTTGAATGACTATTGACTTGTTAATGAAATGTATACATGTATGAAAATAATTGCATGCTTGGGTCTTGGAATAGACTTCTAGCGTTTCTCCTTTAGTTTTCTGTATAAGTTACGGTTGCGTACACTTGTCTGAATATATGAGTGAACTGACACCTTGTGGCTGGGTTTTGCGCGTTAGTGCATCGTTTCTAGAGGTAAATTCTGAGCTTCTTTCCGTAACTGGATTTCCCCGATATGCTCGGTGACACAAAATGTAGCAGCGCCTTGGAAATTTCATCCAAATTTGAGTACTGCTTGATTGCCAAGACTCCAATCATTTATTTGTTTGTTTGTTTGTTTTTTTTGTTTTTTTGTTTGTTTGATTTAGAATATGATTGCTGCTTTAAAGGAGGGCTTTTTAAATCGTAAATTTTCATCTTTGCTCACGAAGAAAGATGAATAGCCCTTGCTACTGCCTGCACCGTTAACATACAGTTTGCAAGGAAATCATTTTTAAGTGATATTTTAAGAATCCATACTGCGTCTTTAATCTGAAGATCGTCTTGAAACTTCTTGAGGACACTTGTGTACCTTTAATGATAACAAGTCATTCATTTTTCATTCTCGCTCGATGTTCTGTGTCTTTGCAGAAGATTAAGACGGATAATCAATGTGGGAATTCTGTGTGGGAAGCTGCAGCGAATGATGTGAAGCGTAAGGGAGCATTAGATGAGACAGGGCTCATGTTTACAGGTTGCCGACATCAAGTGGCACAGAAAGGCATAAACATGTTTCAGGGCGAACTGTTTGCTTACCACCACTATCTGCATTGCACTGATGTTATCCCCAGAAATGTCAAATTTTTGTTTCAAGATATTGCATGCAAATATAGAAAGTGGGTGGAGAATGTTGACGCTGACAGTGCTGACAAGGTTACTTTTGCATTAAACCTTATGCATGGTTCAGGTCATGAATGGGCTTGCCAGGTGAGACATATTTGTATTTCTCATTAGTGGGCTAGTACGAAAGGTATCATCCTACCAGGAATAGACCTTTTTAGCTCGTCTACAAAAGATTGCGAATCGAGCATTATTTTTGTGGCTAGCAACAGAATATTTTGTGATAGATTTGTGCACATTTCCAGTGTGAACAACAGTGATAGAAGCTGTAACGTTGAATACTTTGTATGAAAACGTATGAAATTATCGTTCGATCTAAGCCATTTTAGAAACATCACAAAAATCTATTGATCCAGTGTTGTGACACTGTGTTTCAATATAGATGTTTCAGCCAGGTTTTGCAGGAGGTGCGGTTTAAAAACCAAGAATACATCTCGAGAAACAAAGGGTCACGGACCCAAAGTGCTCATTTTTCACATCCCTCTTTCTGCTCTTTCGCTCTTTCTCATAAGCTCAGTCAGTTAGTTGCACAAAGATATAGATAGAGGCTGGAAAGCAAAACTTCATATAAACGTGTCGACTTACTTCTTCTTCAGCAATCAATCAATATACAAGGTGTGACAGAATGATTAACCTCCATCTGCACGGCTGCTGTCGAAAACTTTCCTCTTTGTTTTTCAGGTTTCCAATGTTTTTATTGCGGATTCTTCAACTTTAATAGTTCAATACAGTTTTTAATCTAATGAGTAACTGATACATTGTGGCATAAAGATGTAAATCACTTTGAAACTAGAACTTTTCACATGCATCTTAACTGGTTAAAAAAGACGCGAAACTGAGTCCACAGTGGTTCGAAACCTTGTCATCTTAATTCCTATAACAGGAAAACACTCATTAGATTAGAAAATGCAACGAAAAGAATCTGAAAATGCTTGAAGTTGCTTTTAAAGATTGTAATCGGAGATTAAAGTTGAAACACTGTTATAAAATCATTTTTGTTTGGGAAATCTTTAGTTGTAAGAATATTTAGCAACCAAACAAAGACGATGTTAAATGAGGTGAATTTACTATACCTTGTTCCAGTTATATTTGATTTGTAGAAAAAAGCATATTGCTGTGTTTGTGGTGAGATCTTCCCTGCCCAGTAGCAAAAAGGAATTTAAGGCCGCTTGAGCGTAAACCTCTATGATCAATTGAGAGATCAAAAACTATTTGTTGCAGATTTTGGAAAGCGGCAGATATAAGGAAGGGTCGGGAAGGAGTCACGGTGAGGACTGCGAGATCATCAACAGTATGCTATCTAGTGCTAGTACAGTAACACGAAGAATGACGCCAGAAGGTACTCATTACACTCTTGCCTTTTCAAAACCTAAACAATCAGAACCGCGTACGATTCATCAACGAGTATTTGCTGTGCGGTATTCTCTGTTACTTAATTTCTTGTAAATTTGTTTTCGTCGATCAGATCTATGGCAGAGCATACTGAGTTTTGAAAATTTACATTTTTAAGAATGAGGTATGAGCAAATTGGGAACACACGATATTTTGCGCTTAAAACATCTAAAGAGCGTTGTAAAGCTGTATCTATTTGTTAATTTAGAGATTTCTCTATGGATACTCTTGTTGAACGTACATGAGTACCCAGGTAAGCATCTATAAAATTAGTTTCCTATTTCACTTTCTAACAGGTTACATGAATACAGTATTTTTTAGTTTGTGGACGTGGAACACATCCATAAACCAATAAGGAGAAACTATTTTTGAGTTTTCTGTTCGTTTCTTTTCGCTTAGTTTTGATACAACGTACCATGGGTTTTTAAGTATTTTGTTCAGATTTCACTGTCTGGGTGTTCACCTGTCACAATTTATTTTGTAGTGCGCGAAGAGTATCTGACAGAGCTCGTCCTTGCTTGGAATCAGAGGCGAATTTCCAATCTCCCAAGCATGCTTGTGAAGCGGGAGAAAGATGTAAGGAAAAACAATACTTTGTAATTAATATGTTGCACGTTCTTATACCCTTGTGCTCTATGGTACCTAAAACATCAGAATTTGGTATCTGTTAATTTTCAAGCTCTGAAAAGAAATGTGGAAAGTTTTAATTTTCAAACCTTTTCCTTGCATCGAAATTTGTTAATACTGAATTGAAAACAAGGTCTTGCATCTCAAAGTTCTGTCAGGATAATTCCTGTTTTCAAGAAGCTTCTTGTCAATTATTTGATGAAGTGAATGTAGAAAGAGTATGCATTCATCGAAAGAACTTGTCGGATTCAACTGGACGGTTGCGATGTTGTAATTATGAAATGAGGTGGCGACATCAGGGAAACTGCAATAGTCCAAAAATAACCGCGATTATTGTAGATACGTAGATATGGCGAATATGTTTCATTTCTAGGTTATCAAATCAAAGGAAAAGTCTTTAAAGGAACTGCAAGTTTACTGCAATAACGAGTCGATTGATCTGAGTAAAGTTGATTGCAAGAGATGGCTCGAGGATCTTCAGAATGAAGCTACAGGTATACTGTTGGTCAAGCGTTTTGGTACTTCCTTTTTTCTTCAATGAAAATGATTAAGCAATTGTCGTGTTATTCGTCTTAAAACTTTAGGCAGTGGGGGAATGGCTCTGAAATTTTCGCAGTTCCAGGCGCTACGGAGAAGGCTTTTAGCAACACTTTCTTTAGTGTTTGAGGGTTATCAAATTTCCGTAGGTACTAAGTTTGAACAATGCGATACCCTCTCCAGTTTAAAAGGGAGAATCAAATCTCAAAGGAGAAGAATTGAATAATGAATTAAGTGGACCTCTCGTGGCTCAAGTTGGGTTCTTGTTTGTTGTTGATAGATGGTAGGCTTGAATTAGCTATATCTTGTAGCTATTTTGTCTATAGATGTCTACTTTGCCAACAAATTGCTAATGACAAATAATCTACAAGTTAAAGGATTGTACTTAATTATTGTATCTATGCTGCACTAAGACGTCCGTGAAGATTATTTTGTACTCTACTATCAGTACCACCATTCTCCGTTAAAAACCGTAAAGCTGTGCTTAACATCCTTTTCTATCAAGCACTCCTAGCCAGTAAGTCATTCTCTTTTTGCCAAAATTAAAATAACTCCCTTTTATATTAAGCCCCCCCCCACATATGTCAAATGGCAGAGGTTTCCAAAGATTTTCCATTTACTTAGCAAAACAAGTTTGTATGTTAAAATCAAACTGGTTTTGAATGAAAGCTGTGTTCAATTTGTGTACTTGAGTCTTTAAATTGCTTGTTGATTCCATAAACTATGGGATGAAAGAACCGAGATAAACTGAATTCCTTTCAGAGAGGAAGAGAACTTTGGTACAATGCCGCACACATACTCGAGTTGAGAAATACTGGCTTATGTGCGCAGAACTGGCAACACTTGAATCCCTACCCCCCGAAATACAAACTGGATTGTGCATTAAAGACCTAAGGAGGATTGATCGATTATATGTCACTAGTTTGTCGACAAAGCGAGCAAAGAAAGATTCTAAGAAGGTCGAGAAGATGGCAAGTGATGTCATTGCAATGAAGAATGAATTTGGGCTGCCAAATGTCGAGGATCTGCAAGGCTTGAAAAAGAAAATAATTGTAGCCATCCGATATGGAATATTCGCCAAGCAGCTCTTCATTGATAATCTGCGAGAAAATGCCAAGAAGGTCTCCGGTAGGTTACAAAGTATTTATTTCTCCTTTGTTACCGTCATTTTATCCAAACCAGGTTATCGAATGGAGCCTTCTCATTTGGCAATGTAGCAAATCAATTGCATTCGATTGGTTGAAATTTGACTTCGTTTAGCTGGTTTAACTTTGTCAGCGTGAATGCGATATAAGTCTCCCCTTCATATATAATTTGAACCGCTCAGTTGCAGTTGGCTTCGGTTTGGATCATCACTCATAAGATATCTTCCACTCAGCTTTAATGTTACCATCACTTCTGCAACCCTTCTGAGGCTGATTCCCCTCAGTAGAATTTTTCGAGCGCACTAGAAAACTTTTCGTTTACGAGAGAAAATTTCGCTTTGAATTTGAATGCCGGGTGAATCAAAAAAGGTTTACCCGTTTGGCAGGCTGTGGAATAAAAGGTATGTGGTCAATATTCAAAAACAAAAATGTTAATTTATCAGCCAAAGGCTAAATTAGATGAGAAAATTAAAATTTTGTTTCGTAACATCAGTCAGCTTTAACACCCAAACATAAGAAATACTTGTAAGGGGTTTATATGGGATGCGAGAATGCCACGTTTCATTCCGGTCCATGCCTTATTTTGCATTTAAATTCAAGTTCAAATCAATTGTCAGTTTCAAAAATTAGACTTTTTAATTTCAATAGCAAATATATCATCGAGCACAGCGGAAGGTGGACTTCTCATTCTCAAATACATACCCCTTATAGATATCATTCTAATTTGTGGGTCTTACCAAATAAAATTTTCTCATCTAAGTTAGCCCTTGACTGATAGATTAACATTTTAGTTCCGAATATCGGCCATATACTTTGTCCACATCCCGCCAAGCGGGCAAACTTTTTTGACTCAACCGGTAGAATATTACGCGTGAAAAATCTTTCATTGTGTAGAGTCAGTCCGCTCGGGAAATTCTACTGAATAGCAATCAACCGTAATAGATTCGTTGGCTACAGATTCTACCAAAAAATCGTGCAAGCTATGAAAATCCGTATCGTTCCAAAGGTTTTTCTGTCATCCTTGCAACCACTGTCATAGATTTACTGTTGTCAGGGAGAAAGTATCTTCAATCTCTCTATCGTGACAGACTCTTCCAAAGAATACATTCGTTTGTTGAATCGTTCAAGAAAAGCTAAAGCTGATCTACGGAATGTTGTTGATGTATACAACGATCTTGCCAGAGATTTGAACGAGAAGGAACTCGAGGTCACTGAAAAAATTCCTCTGGAAAATATTGCTACCGAAACGCATTCTGTCGATGGTAAGGTGTATTTCTATGCAATTGTTCTTCATCTAAAAGTTCATAGCAAAGAACTCATCTGGTACCAGGATATACAATTAAATAAGTGAATGGGAAGAAATTTTCTCTGGAAAGAAGCCTTCACGCTTTTCATATTTTATACCCAGTTTCCCGAAAGCTTGTTCCTCAAAATTCCCTAAGACGTTGAATTTGCGAAAGCTTATTCCCACACAACCATAAGACATAGCATTCGCGAATTATGTTCCCCGTAAATTTCCTGACATACGAAATTCGTGACTTTTTGTTCTGACATAAATTATGTTATTTTCACAAAACATGAAAGTTTATCCCCACATAATCGCACAATTCATCGCAAAATTTTATTCCGAAAATTTTCGAAATTGTGAAAGTTTCTTCCTGCAAAATTTTATTTCCTAAAAGTATCGGAGTAATCTTCCGATAAGAATGAGTAACGAAGCATTTTGATTATTGCATTTCTTTGGAACTCGGATTGTACGAATGTCATATATATATATACAGGAGAGTATAGAACTTCCTCCCGTTGCGCACTTCAACGCCCATCGATCTTTTTGCTTTATTTTGTGGAAGAACTGCTAATAGCTTGACATCCAAATTCCTTAGGGTTAGGGTTAGTGTTAGGGTTAGGGTGTTTGTTTAGGGTTAGGGTTAGGGCAAGGGTTAGGGTGTTTATTAGGGTTAGGGTGTTTGTTAGGGTTAGGGTTAGGGCTAGGGTTAGGGTGTTTGTTAGGGTTAGTGTTAGGGTTAGGGTGTTTGTTAGGGTTAGGGTTAGGGTTAGAGAAGAGGGGCCGTGTTGATTTACAAATTTCAAATGGATGTAAGAACCCACAGTTTTAAGTGACATAAAGATATAGCCCCGAGGGGGTTACCTACGTTGCCATGATACTGTTCAAACTGTGCTATTCAAAGCATGAGATTATCACCCATAACTAAGCTACACTTTCAGAGCGGGCTGACTTTTAGACCATAAAATGCTTGTCAGTCGTAACATTCAATTCAAATTGAAAGCAACATTGTCTCACGTGAACATCAGATTTTCAGTCTGTTTTAAAACTTCGACTGAGTGGGAATGAGCCTATATTTCCTGAAAGTTTTCAGTAAATCCGGAAAGCCGAAAATGTTCATCCATAAATGAAGTTTTGCAAAAAGTTAAAAAGTCATACCCTTAAATCAGGACTGATCATGAAAGAGGTCCTCTTAAAAATGTCACAATCCCATACAATGTAGAAGTTAAATAGTACCCGGCCCCCCCCCCCCTCGGGAATACAACTTACATCCAATTTTGAACATTTAGATTTTCTGATGTTCACATTTTTTCTCGAAAATGAAAGAAACTGTAATTTTTTAAAGCATAAGTGAAAACTCATTTATGGAGTACGCTTTTGACTGCCCTTTCCTTTAATGTACATACTAACCCTAATATCCACACTTCTTCTTCCAGGAATTTCAATAGCATCCAAGCGATACGTAGTGGACCGACTTATGTTTGATGAACGTTCCAAGGAAGAACTAGAGATTTTGTCATCAGAGATGGCAAATTATTTGAAATATTATGCATATGACGTCCTGCAATCATTAGAAGACAAAAAACTACAGTATTCAAACTTCTTAACAATCTTGACTGCTTCAGGTTTGTGTTATTCTGGATATTTGTGTCATTTGTGTTAGGCACTGCAATATCTTTATATATGGTTTTAAGTATGCATACGCTGAGCAGAATCTGGTTCCTTTTATAACTGAGGTATGGAGAGGCATCTAAAATCAGCCATTAAAGAATGATATATCTATTATGTAATTTCAACTGAGGATTTATTGGTGTTTCGATCTTGGATAACAAAGTTTTGAATCTGGTATTTTGAATCTCATTCTGTAACAGTATGATCATTCTGATCGACCGTTTTATTAAAGAAAGCCTTTTTTGCCGTAGGAAACCAATTGGCAAGTGGTGCAGACGATGTGGAGAATATCGCCGCGAAGCTTTGTAACCCAGAGGTGAGCATTCAGCAGACTTTACGCATGGCACTGTCAGCACTGATAGAGGTGAACTGTGAAGGTTAGGCGGGGCCTAGGGTGGCAGACACAAGGAAGTAGCTACTTCAGGGGTTTGATATACATACGCCTGCTCTGATTAAAGGGTACATTAAAAACTGAAACTTTCGGACGGACAAAATTCGGAAAAACAACTTCGGAAAACAATTTTTGAACGCTTTTTTGGGCATTTTGTACAAACACAACACCAAAAACAAGCACGAAGAACGAAACGAAATATATGTTAAAATAATTATAATTCTATCATAAAGATCAACTTACAGTACATTCATGATCAATATCACATCTCGCAGCATTTGAATGATTTTCGCCAAATCGAACAATAGTCAACGTAGAAAGGAACCAATCTTTCATATAAGAAGTTCAAGGAAATTGAGCACTACTAGCAAAACAACGATTAATTACCTTTTTACGTTGCGCTTCTCTGTTTATAATGAATCTAAAACTCTCGGACGAAATAACTTTCGGACATCACCAGATTTCGGACAATAGACGTAAAAGTTTGCTGTAGTTATTTCAAGTCACGTGAAACTCTGGGGAAGTTTCAGTATTTTGCTACTTATTCCAGTCATGGCACAACTTTGCATGGCACGAAATATATCAGAGAAATCCAAAGATGTTTTATCAAGCTGATTGTTCACATGACTTAAATTGAGTGTAAAGAAACCTTAGCCGATTTCGCATATTGAACTATAGGACAAAATTTTGTCGGCAAGTTTGATCGTCCGAAAGTTTTTGATTTTAATGTAATTTACGGTATTTTGCCCTGGTTATGGGTCACTCAGGAAGTTCTCCTGGGTTGCCGGTTTGCTTTACCGAGATTTGCTATAGCTACGGGTAAATGTTACCATTTCATACCTATTATTGGCTATTGTGATAAGAAACTTATGTAAACAATTAATTGCGGGTAGAAGTTCACAGTTCTCTGCGTCACCTTATCTCATTATATTCAATGTTACTAATAATTTATTTCCACCATTTTTTCATTTTCAGGACACCTCCCCACGATATAAGCTGGCTTCTGTTACTGACAGGAGTCTTCAAGGTGTAATTTCTCTCCTCAACAATGGAATAATTTTTGTGAATTCGCAAATATCAGATGCCTGCGAAATTTTTGAGTTGGAAGAAGCCACCCACGAGGATACCAATGCAACATCTTCAATGAAAGCTCAATCGCTTGAAAGTGAAACTCAGTCTTCTCATGCTACCCCCGCCCCGATCATTTCAGATACAGAAACGATGCAGTCTGTTCCAATGTCAGCAACTAATCCCGGCTCTTCTCCCTCCATGGAACATGATGTCGCATTTCGAAATGTGGTTGATGCGCACTGCCAAGCTGAAAAGTTGCCCTTCATTTATGAGAATGATACGGATGACAGCGATAGCGAGAGTGAATTCAGTTTAAATCTAGAACCACCATCTTTCATAAGGACACCACGCACCATCTTCCACACAACCACAGAGCCGCATACTGGTAGGACATGTGTTATTTTGTACGAAGAGAAATTTTCGCAAGACAAAGTCGGAGGTAGATACGGTGGAAGTTACGCATGCTCATTTGTTTGCACCCTGTTTGCCAAAATCATGTCCGAGGGCAGGCTCATCTTAACCGATTATGACGACAGAAAATTTAGCAATACCTTTCTAGAGAAAGCCATTTTTGTTGCCATGGAGCAAGGTAACCGTCTTTACGATTACTGTCGCAAGAGCTTGCCTCATCGCTACTGCTCGATGGAGGAAGTAGCTGACATGGTTTCTTCCATTTGCCCGTTCGTTGTCAAGGAGGTGAGACCCGTTTGGATTGTGAATGACGACTATCTGTTAACCCTGAAGGGTCAACTTGAGTTTCTTATGATGTTCGATGAATGGTTTGTAACTATTTTCACATACAATGAGCAGGCATCAATTTTCTATTCATATCGTAAGTGCATCTCATTTATCGATACTCACTGCCATATCTACAAAGGAGAAATTGGCGGCACAGTGTACGTATTTACCGACAATGATCTTGATGATTTTGTGGCATGGGTAGCATCGATGAGTGGAATTCCGAAGAGCGGTAAAGGAAGTCTAACATTCATCAAATTCAAGTAGGCAAAATCTGTAGATATTCAAAGTTATCCAAGGTATCGAAGAACAAATCAAAGACCTCAGGTTCTATAAAGGTTCTTTTGCTAAAACCTTTGCTGATTTTCTACCAGCATACGCAAGCTCAGTTTTCCAGATATCATGCAACCCAAAATGGATCCACTGCCTTTTTCTTCATGTGAAATGAAGATTATTCAGCCCCTGGGGGTACTTGATCTAAATTTGTAAGGGGGTGTGGCCACGACGAAAATTTTTTTACCCGGCTCTAGAAGTTTTTGCCCTCAAGCAATACTCGATTCTAGAAAAAATCGGCGAAAAGCATACTCCGAAACCCAAAAATTGGACGAAATAAAAACCCGATGTAACAAAATGTCTGCGGGCAGGCTACCCCCCCCCCCCCACCCCGGGATTTTGCGTTACACTCGGTTTATTTTTTTCCCTGTAAATAATCTGAATGCCAATAAAATCCACTTTGGAATCGCAGAAAATTCTGTTATTTTGGTCATTATTCCCGAATTGACCCTTCTCTAAGATGTTCAAACAAATGATTTGTAGTACAAAATTTTGAAATAAACTTTAATATTGGACTCCTCGTCTCAAATTCCCGAACACGACATTAGACACTGTAATCTGTTCAAAGAAAGTTGTAAGCTCTTGTAAGAGAATGATAGCCAAAATATACCAGTTCTAAAGGAGAAAACTGTTGAATCCTGCAAAATAAAATGAATTAATCTGAAACCCCGAAAGGAAGAATAAGTTAATACTAGCTGCAACGGAGCAACCTTGCATAACCAAAAAACGCATTTCTTCGCACACTCTAATAAAGTGAGAGATAAGAGATCAAAGCCTTCAACACCAAATCAAAACAATTGTAATACGAAAACAAATTCCTTCCGTCGATGGCGGGAAGGACCTCGAAGTTTGATAAACACCGTTTTCAAAACCAAAGGCTTTGGCGCCAAAGGTGTACCTGACATGAGGCTTTGGATTTTCTTCTTTTCTTTTCTGCTAATGTCAACTGGCTTGTCTGCATCGAAAATTTATTGTTCTTCGCACAAACCGCACTGACAAGTGTTCGATGAAATGAGTTTTTAGTTATTCAACGTTGCTGTTGCAGCTATTAACAACTTATTTCTTTTCTTTCAGGTTTCAGATTAATTCGTTTCTCCGTTTCTCTCTTGCAGAATTTAACAGTTTTCTCCCTAGGAACAGGTATATTTTGGTTCACATTGCTTTACCGTAGTGTGCAGTTTTCCTTCCACAGCTTACAGTGTCTAATGCAGACTTTGTGGGTTCATGACGAGTCCGTTATTCAAGTCTTCTAGATGTCTGGAAATCAAAGCTTGCCTTTCACGCGTACTTATGTATCATTTTGTTTAGCAAAGTGGCATTTAGATTTCGAAGAGGCTCTTCAAACCTGGCTTTTTCTCGCTTAAACTTCGTGGACATATGCTGCAAAGGATAGTTTTTGGCTGGGGTCTAAAGATTCTACACGTTAGTGATCCGTTCTGCTGCTGGCTCTTAAAGTTACGACCTCAAATTCTGTCAGATAGAGGTCAAACTTAGAGGTCAAACATCATCACACCTGTGTACTGAATAAATCAACTAAATCTACGCAGTCCATCAAAGCAAAGCAAAGTACTGGCGCAATTTCATATTGATAGACCTAATCGACTAAAGTTTGTTTTACCCATTTTTGACTCACGAGGACAAAGTCCAAGTGAGGTATATGGAGGGGACAAAACTCCTGCGAGTTTCGTCCAATTTCGATTGTTTTTTAACAAACGGTGATTGTTTTTTCATCGTTTTTGAACAAGAAAACGCCGTGAACATGCTTTGCGATTTTCTTTGTGTCCAGAGCGAGTATTGTTTAAAGGTTTCATTTGATTGGCGGAAAGGACAGAAATGCAAGAAAGATCCTGGTTAACTTCAATGTCGTAACAATTTTAACGAAATAGAAATGTGTCACGCAAATACGGTAAAAATAACGATTGATAAACAAAAATGTGGCAAGTATAGAAAATTTGTCGCCAAAATACACAAATAAATTCATGCAGCTAATTTAAAATAAGGCTTCCAGGCTCAAAAAATGCCAACAAAAATGCAATAAATCTAGAATTCTCTATTTACAACAAATTTGATGAAAGATACCCTAAACATACATTTTGAAACCTACATTCTTGCTCTCTGCATTTCTCTCTGCTCTCTACATTCTTGCTCTCTGCATTGATGCTACATTCTTAGCCAGCGATACAGTAGCATCGATAAGAAGAATATGCTTCTAGCGTTTGAATTTAAAAATGACCATTGTCTATAAAAGCTAACAAAAAGAGCAACTTCTACTCGGCAGGCTTTTCCAGATGTCAAAGAAAAGTTATCATTTTAGCAAACCAAAGCAAAGCAAACCAAAGGTACAAACAAGAACACGATGAATCATAAACCCCTTTGTACAAAACAGAATTCCGACAGTAAAGAAAATGGTTACAAGTTTAGCTGTCGCTTCAACAGAAAGCATTTTGAAAACATATCAATCTTCTACTTCAGCAATGAATATATTCCATTCGTAAATTAGTGGATTGGCTGTTGCAGAGTTTCCATCATTTCGTTTACGAGTGCCGTTGTAGGTATCCTTTCAATAAAAGCTAGCACACGCATAATGAAACGCACAAAAAGAGATGGAAACGGAACCTTAATTAAATGGTTCGAGTATCAAACGTCCATCTTTGTAAACATTTTTACGAAGGTCAACCTTTGGTACTATGTAGTAGCAGCCAACACGTAAAAACCGCCTGTCTTCAATCTCTTCGTCAGGAAAAATCGGACGAATTGCCTTATCCGCAAGGCCAATTATCTCAATGCAGGTAGAATTCTCTGGTACGGCATTGCCATGAACAGAAGCTCTTTCTGGGTGCACGAAACCAACAGCAACTGGAGCTCCATTGACAATGTATGTTACAGCTGAAATGATGATCTCGATAAAGCTTAGTCACGTTATAAAACTGCAGGATTACGATTAAACAACTTATAACAGCTAAAGTAAAACCGAGAGGTGCAATGATTGAAAAGAGGAATTCTTTTTTGCACGGCTTACGACGTATACCCAGTGATTCAGAACGAACGTGTAGCATTTGGCAGACTGTTAAGTCCTCCCGATTGTAAATGCTGCAAGGGCTTGCTAAAGATTGCATCGGTTTGCAACACTCCCACATAACGACTTAGAAGAAAAGCTTTCATAACAAATACATCATGTGACCGATTTCAATGGGAGAGGTGTTTGATCAAAGTTGCATTTTTAGAAAAAATTTAGTTCATTACAATCGGGTAACTACATGCTATATCACAGTCCTGCAAAATTCTCCACGTTTTAACCTGACTCACCAGGTATAGTAACACTTCTAAATCAACAGTTGAATTGAAACGGCAAAAATCATCTGTAATCAACACACATCTGGATTGAATCAAACCAAAGTGGTTTTATCATTTTACAAAACAATAGCAAGTGGATCCTTTCCATTAGATCATTGTATGCATAGAAAATTCATATGTTACCAATTTAAAGGATGTCTCTATTTCAACTGTATGTGAATGCAAACTCCTCTCACTATAGACTTAAAAAATGAACTTTGTTAATACTCACAGGAATTGGCATTGATACGTGCAGTTGCATCTGTTAGAAGAAAGAAACAATCATATAGCTCTGTGGGTTCCTTATCGTGTTGGAAAACGAAAATAACTCAAACAATAACACTAAGAAAGAAAGGAATAGGTCGATATCACATGAGTGACTGATAATAACACTAAAAACAGAACAACATCAAGATATCAAACTTTATAAAAAGTATGACAACTGACAAAAATTCAAACGACACCATTAAATGGAAAAGAACTAATAAAAATGAATCATAATGTAATCAGTAAACAAATAAAAAGTTTTCCCTTACCTTCACTCACATTTCCAGGATGTCTTGATGCTACATAACCGACAAGAGAAGTTAAAAATATGTCTATCCATAAACATATTATCAAGACTGTTTAGTTACTAACAACGATATCATTTTAAGAAAGATAAAACATGGAGATTTACTCACCTTCACTCACATTTCCTGCACTTCTTGATAATAAAAATGGGAAGAAACAAGTTAAAAATATGTTAATCTATAAAATATAGTCAAGGCTATTTAGCTACTGAACATGATATAACTCCAAAAAACATATATAACATAGATTTACTTACCTTCACTCACATTTCCTGCACTTCTTGATGCTAAAAAGCAAAGAAACAAGTTAAAAATATGTTAATCTATAAAATATAGTCAAGGCTGTTTAGCTACTGAACATGATATAACTCCAAAAAACATATATAACATAGATTTACTTACCTTCACTCGCATTTGCTGGACGTCTTGATGCTAAAAAGAAAAGAAATGAGTTAAAAGAACAGGCATATTTTCAAAAAAGGATCAAAGTTGTTTAGTAACTAAAAATGATATTATTTAAGAAAGATATAACATAGATTTACTTACCTTCACTCACATTTCCTGCACTTCTTGATGCTAAAAAGCGAAGAAACATGTTAAAAGAAAAGGCTTATCTTCAAAAAATAATAAAGGCTGTGTAGTTACTCAAAATGATAATATTTTAAGAATGATATAACATAGAGTTACTTACCTTCGCTAACATTTCCTGGATGACTTGATGCTACAAGAATGAAGAAATAAGTTAAAGAGCAGGCTTATCTACCAAATATAAACAACGCTATTCAGTTACTAAATATGATAATCATTCCAAAAAATGAAATAAATATACTTACCTTCGCTAACATTTCCTGGATGACTTGATGCTACAAGAATGAAGAAATAAGTTAAAGAACAGGCTTATCTACCAAATATAAACAACGCTATTCAGTTACTAAATATGATAATCATTCCAAAAAATGAAATAAACATACTTACCTTCGCTAACATTTCCTGGATGACTTGATGCTACAAGAATGAAGAAATAAGTTAAAGAGCAGGCTTATCTACCAAATATAAACAACGCTATTCAGTTACTAAATATGATAATCATTCCAAAAAATGAAATAAATATACTTACCTTCGCTAACATTTCCTGGATGACTTGATGCTACAAGAATGAAGAAATAAGTTAAAGAACAGGCTTATCTACCAAATATAAACAACGCTATTCAGTTACTAAATATGATAATCATTCCAAAAAATGAAATAAATATACTTACCTTCACTAACACTTCCTGGATGACTTGATGCTACAAGAATGAAGAAATAAGTTAAAGAACAGGCTTATCTACCAAAATATAGACAACGCTATTCAGTTACTAAATATGATAATCATTCCAAAAAATGAAATAAATATACTTACCTTCACTAACATTTCCTGGATGACTTGATGCTACAAGAATGAAGAAATAAGTTAAAGAGCAGGCTTATCTACCAAATATAAACAACGCTATTCAGTTACTAAACATGATAATCATTCCAAAAAATGAAATAAATATACTTACCTTCACTAACATTTCCTGGATGACTTGATGCTACAAGAATGAAGAAATAAGTTAAAGAAGGGGTTTATCTACAAAATATATTCAAGGCTTGTCAATAACGGCTCCAGATTTTATCATTCCAAGAAATACATAATATAGATTTACTCACGTTCATTCACATTTCCTGAATGCCTTGGTGCTACAAAAGCGAAGAGACAAGTTATAACATAAAAGAATAGACCTGTATGCAAAATATAACAAAGGCTGTATGATTACTGAAAATATCATGGTATGACCCAGAAAACTTCACAAGCTGGATTGCAATTGTTGCAGTTCTGTTCAGAACAAGAGATGATTTGTAGACAGAGTTCCTCTTTGAAATGAAACATCCTAGCAAATTAAATTGGTTGGAGGAATTTGACAGCAAACCCAATTCTAAAATAATGTTAGTATCAACTTTAATGAAGGTCCATTAACTATATTAACTCATTGATCCCCGAAGACGCCATATGGCGTCCTCCGCAGTTCAGCCTCATTTCCCCGAAGACGCCATATGGCGTCCTCCGCAGTTCAGCTTCATTCCCCCGAAGACGCCATATGGCGTTTCAAAAGCGTCTCTTAGAAACCGCGTAACAGTGCCCAAACAAGAGGGCCTTTCTATATGAGATTAGTACTATTGTGTAGAGGAGATTTCAAGCATTCTTTTGGTTACAAAGGTTCTATAGGGGTCAGGTCAAAGTTTTTGAGATAAGGCGTGTCGAATATCTGTGTTTACATTTCTGCAATTACGGAAAATTGTTGGTCACGGAAAAATTTTAGTAGCAGACAATGGAAGAAAACTTATTAGAATTAGTCGACGATATCTTTAGGGAGAGTTCAGGGGATGAAGAAGAATTTTGGGGGTTTGAAGAAAATGAAGGTGGAGTAAATTCGGACATCGAAGTTGAGGAGTATTCGTCAGATGAGAGTGATGGGGATGAGCGAGAAGAGGTTGAAGAGGAAACGGACGGAGAAGAAGGAAACGACGTTGAAAGGGAAATTACGCCTTGGACTACCCACCTGACTGAAGTGGAAATTTTACCGTTTGACGAAGAAACTGCTGGCCCTGTAAACATTCTTGACGCAGACAAAGAAGAAAGAGACTTTTTCGACCTGGCATTTCCACCTGAAATTTACCAGATTATAGCGAGAGAAACAAACCGATATGCAAGGCAAAAAATTGCAGAGCGACAGCGACCAGATAAGGCGTGGCGAGAAACGAATACTGAGGAAATCAGGGTATTTATTGGACTTCGTATATTCATGAGCATCGTGAATTTGCCTTCGTTGAAAATGTATTGGGCCAAGGATTTTGCTTTCGGCAATTTCTTTCCAGCAAACGTGATGGCAAGAAACCGGTTCGACAAACTCTCGCAGTATTTTCACGCGAACGACAGAGAAGCCATGGAGCTGGACCCAAATGGAAGACCAAGAGATAAACTGTTTTTGATTCGTCCTATTCTTGAAATAGTAAAGGCGGCCTGCAAAGAAAACTATGTACCAGACCGAGATGTCACTGTAGACGAAGCAATGATCGCGTTCAGAGGAAGACACGGCCTCAAGCAGTACATGCCAAACAAGCCTACGAAGTATGGGATAAAGGTGTGGCAGCTGAGCGTCGCAAGAAATGGTTATTGCTCTAACTTCTCCGTATACCTTGGAAAGCCGACTGGTGGTGAAAGAGAGAAGAATTTAGGGAAGAAAGTTGTTTTAGAGATGAGTAAAGATCTGGTTGGAAACCACAACCATGTTTATTTTGACAACTTTTTTACCAGTACAGAGCTGCTTGAAGAGCTGTTGGCAAAAGGGCTGTACGGCTGTGGAACAATCCGTTCGAACAGAAAGGGACTCCCCGACGAGCTGCGCCCAAAAACGAAGAACAACAAAAATAAGAACTTGGCAAAAACGATAAAAAACGTTTTGAAAAAACCCGGTGATAGCGTTGTACTTCAAAATGGAAGCATAACTGCCTTAGCGTGGTTGGAAAAGAAGTCGAGAAAGCCAGTCCTAATCGCCTGCACAAACTCAAGCCCCGATTCCCCGCAAGAAGTTGTGCCGAGGAAGCAGAAAGATGGTAGCCGCATCGATGTTCCTTGCCCTTTGCCAGTGAAAGATTATAACGGCTCGATGAATGGCGTTGATCGTACAGATCAAATGAGGACAGAGTATGTTACAACCAGAATGTCCAAAAGATGGTGGTTGTACATATTCTATTTCCTGGTTGATCTTGCGATTGCTAATGCATTTGCGCTGTTCAGAGAGTCGTATAACCATGCAATCAAAACTAAAACGGGAAAGGACAAGGAACGTACGATGCTGGAATTTCGTATGGCGCTGGTTAAACAGTTGGTCCAAAATTATCGACGAGTTGGAAAGAGAAGGAGCCAGGATCCCGACAGAGTTGGTCTGCATTGGCCAATGAAGACACCAACAAAGAGAAAGTGCAGGAACTGTACAGCCAATTCGGTCCGACGCGAATCTCGCTTGAAATGTAAACAGTGCAGCACCGACGGTGCTGCAGTAAACCTTTGCCCTGAATGCTTTGAGCAATTCCATTCGCGAATAGACATTTGAAATGTATAAACATTGGAGACACTGAAACGTAACTGTAAATACAGCAAAATAATTATTTATCTGTGTGAGAAATAAAGATTTTCGGATCAACATTCATATCAGTATTTGCTTGTAACATTAAATCTCTTTTCGACTTCTTATCTTGCGATGTTTGTACAATTTATTGAAAAGAGTGTGTGGACAAAAACTTCATTTTCTAACAATTCAATAATTTCTTGATATTTCATCTCTAGAAAGTTTTCTTGCAACTCAAGTAGTTTTTTAAATATGCCAGTTTAAAAAATAGAAATCAAACTTTGATGATAAAAGTTAAATTGTCGTGGGGACAGAGGCCTTGAAGACAGCATTGTTCACGAGGACTGAAAGATCACACACACAACTGTTGTTTGGGGATCAATGAGTTAAATCAATGGAGGTTCCCTGACTTATATACAGCAGCCAGTAAGAGCAAGCATATTCTTTTGTAGGCAGAAAATTGATACATGAAATAGATATTTAATCAGAAACCTATTTCTCTAATTAATTAATATGCAATCATTAAATAAAGATAAAAAGGAAAACTGCAACTACTACTTCTCTTGGCTACCACGTAATCCTTGAATAACTTCCTTAAATAGATGCCTGGCTCATCGTTGAGGAACTGGTCTCCAATACTGTCTGCTGGGCTGTAGAACCAGCATGATCCTCTCTCCTTGTTATGGTGAAATCCCATAACAACGACTTCGCAGTCTTTTGCATACAAAATATCTGCCTGTGTATAAAAATGATTGCGTCTATGTATGTATGTATGTACTCATTTGCCACTAGAAAAAAGTCTGAGCTTGCAGCCTACTCTCCCATTTTCCACAATGCTTTGTGATTGACAACAAAGCACCAGCAATGATGACCATCTTCCATAAATCATAAAAACGCATTAAAGAGAAAAATTTCCTGTCATTATGTCCCTTACTAAAATAGTGAGTATGTTTGCAGGCTTCAAACCGATGTAGGACTAAACATATTTTGGAATATGATTTGAGTATGCTTAAGAGTTTGCTTCAAGTTAAGAATTTGCCGTCATTTGCATTAACAAGCAGCATGTATCTTCACACCTCAGTTCAAGGAACATGCCCTGTAAATGGATTTCAACCCTCTTGAGACCAACAAGATTCTAATGTCATGTTTGCAAACAGAAAACAGACTTATGAAAGCTAATTTCTCATTTCTAATTGCTCATATCAGCTCAGGAGGATTCTTGTTCCTATTTCTAGTTCATGCTTGCCATAATTCAAATTTTTCTACAGCTAATAGAAATTGATGTCAAATTGTCTTCTATTTTGATCTTCAAATATTTATGCGTACTTTGGCTGATGTCTTGACCTAGCTTTGACCATGACATTTGGTCCCAAATATTTGGAGGTACTGTACTTTGTTCTCCAAATGTTACTTGTCTCATAATTTGGTAGTTTCTGAATTTAGTAAATAGCAGCCTTTTGTCTGTTTCTCAAGCATTCATCCCTATATGACTTTGGTTCCAAAGTGAAGGCCAAATCCATAAAATAAAATTGACTGGCAGAGGGTTGTTCTTATGGTGATTGTTTTCAAGCTTGATCAACCTGCGAACATTAAGCTCCTATCAAGCCAAACTTATGCCTCTGCCAAGCTTGCATAAATCTTTCTTAAGGTGCTTTGATTATATCTATTCAGTTGGAACACATGCCAGCTGTTTGTTAGACTAATGCTCCCCAAAGATTTTCCAATATCTGATGGAACAGATGAAACATTTTTTTGAATGAAATAAACTCCCTGGCCATTTTAGGAGGGATTTTGTTTTGAGAAATAAGGAAATGTGCTAAAATCACAAGCAAATTTTTCCAATATCCTTACCTAACAGCATGACTTAAATGCACTATAACATGTGTGTCCTCTTGAGAGTATGAAAACAGGGTTCATTGTCCCAAGCGGCCAAAATATATGAACATACTGTTAGAAATGAAAATAGAGAGAACTTTGCTTCTTGCTTGCAAATGCTTTTGAATGTTTTTGAAAGGAGCTTTCTGCAGAAAATCTCTTATATCCACTGGAAGGAGTGACTGAGGTGAAAAACTGATTGGCCATTGAGCTGCATTTTTCAATGTTTGCACTCACTGGTCAGGTCAATAGCAAAAGCTGCTCAGGTTATTAAAATCATTCTATGCACAAGAAAGCTACAAAATCTTACTCTATGTGTCAGCACAGTTTTCAGGTGGTGGAATGATGTGTCCTTATATCTTTGACTCAACTCCCTTTTATCCATGCCAGCTTTTCGTTTCCGCACATTCTCCCCACATTTGCTGCATCTTTTTGAACTTATAATAATTGGTTCCTTACAGTTGTCACAATTGCGTAGGATCTTTAAGTAAAAGAATAATCATTAAGGGTCATTCAGCTATTTTGAAGGAACACAATTTTGCTGCTGCCATCAATGAGTCAATGAATTCTGAGGTGAGAAGAGAAAGTATGTTCAAAGCTTTTTGGGATTTTTGCATTAATGCATTAATTCTAACAGCAGTGGCATGGCCAGAGAAGGGTATGTGGGGGCAGTTGCCCCCTACTTTTCAAAAATCGACGAAAATTGTAATTGAAAAATGCAATAAAAATGGCTGGGTGTACCTTTTTGCCTCCCCCAGTCTGAAAATTTTTAGGTTTTGCCCTCCCAGCAGCGTGGCCAGACAAAAATTAGTGGGAGGGCAAAACTTAAAAATTTTCAGACTGGGGGGGCAAAAAGGTACACCCAGCCATTTTTATTGCATTTTTCAATTACAATTTTCGTCGATTTTTGAAAAGTGGGGGCCTGGCCACGCCACTGTGCCCTCCCACTAATTTTTGTTTGGCCATGCTGGTGTCTAACAGTCTAACATATCTTCTGACATTGTTGCTACACAGGTTACATCATATTAGCAAATTTGCAGTCTAAAACATAATCCAGCACCAAGAGTCTATCAGCAGTTAAAATGTAAGGAATACAATTACCTACCCCAGACATTTTGTAAATGAAGATAGTATATCTGCAACTATTGAGAAAATATTTGGGATTAAAAGGAAGCAACACGAACATTGCACAAGGTGAACACAAACAAAATTTACTTAAATAAAAATTCAAAATTACTCACTTTTACCTTCTCCTGAGGACCCTATAAAGCATGAGAAGTTATCCAATATAAAAGTTGCAATTTAAACAAGTTTTCTTATCAACAAACTCCAAATTCATCCCCTTATTTTCAAAGTCAAAGTAAGAGTTGTGTTGTAATGCAACAAAAAGGAGTGGTTCATGCAGGAAAGAATGCACCTTATAGACTTCCTAAAAGCATCCTTTCTGCTTTGGTGGGTTATGAATGGGGCCTTGTGCTGTTTTTTAGCAATAAGCACTTTAGACATACATGAGCATGGTCCTCAGCCAGTGGAGCCTTCTCTGATCAAGATGTGCAGAGACTATTTGAGTAAAAAAATATAAGATCCCAAGGAACCAAAGTTTAGAATTCTCTACCTGAGGACCAAGGGCGGGCATGTCACACTGGCTACGATGGTTCAACCTTTGTCCGAAAACCGGTAGTTCAACAAAAATTTCTGCACAACCTTTGTCCCAAAAAGTGGTCTTTTTTGATGAAAATTTTCTGCTGTTATTTTTTTTCAATTTGGCGGACAATTTCAACATGATTTATCACTGAAGATGTTCATCCCAAAAACCGGTAATTTGTCCCTCAAAAATTTTTCTTGGTCATTAATATTCTGAGAGATACTGGTCTTTTTGCAAAATTGCCGGATGAACTGATTTGATGCAAAATTTGAAATTTTGGTAGTTTAGGGAGAAATTCACCGGACAAAGGTAGAACCGCTTATGTTAAAGTTTGACATACTGGTCTTTTTTGTTTAAATTTGGTGGACAAAGGTAGAACCAGCTTATTCATAAGCTCCAGGACTTTCATGAGATGGGAGGTTAAAAACCTGAATTTTGTCACAAATCGATGGCAAAGGAAGGCTGAATTCAAAATTTCACCTTTCTCCCAAAAACTGGTTGTTTTAGACAAGAAGTTGTACTGTGTAATAAAAGAACTGGTTATTTTTCCCATTTCTTCAGACAAACAGGGGTCAAATATTTTACAGTACTTGCCCGCCCCTGAAGGACCTGGGAAGTTTGCCTTGCATGGCCAATTTCTCTGCTGCACACTGTGAATTTCAGCCATGGTTCCAGCTGCAAAAATTGCATGAAACAACAAAAGAATACAAATAGGCTATTGTTAGTGACACAACTACAGCCACACAAGTGATTTAGATGTAGGAGAGATCCCCCGTACATTCTGCAAACTCCAGCATGGAAAGTTAAGATTTTGGTGCGCGGGACAGTGCGCCCATAAAACAGTGGAAACAATAGAAACCAAGTCCTTTGTGAGGCTGTGCACCAGACATGTCTGGCGTAAACCTCTTTATTTCCAGGGGTGCAAACTTTCCAACTAAGTTATACTTTCATAATGTAAATCTTATTTCAAAACAAATCTGCCACTAATATTTAATAATAGTTTTATTGTACAGCTATTTTTTCACTAGAACAGAGGTACCTACCCGGAACAGAGTATTGATAAACGGGCCTAAAAAAGTCAGCCTAAGCATTAATTTATCCAGTGTCAAGTGAATTATATTTCTTGCACTTTTTGCTTATTCTTCTTAACAGAACATTTCTTCCTCCTTTCGCATCAAGGTCATGAATCGCAATAATAACAGTAAACTTAGGGACTTTACAGTACTTACCGCTTGCAACGGTCCACAGTGAGCAACTCTTTCCCTTGCGAGTGGAATTCCCGCCAAAACGCTTGCCACCTGACTCAGGCCACTGAAACCAACTCAAGCTCAAGCCCACCTACCTGGTGGTACATAACCACCCATTCACCTTCACTAAAGATTCCCTTAAGTTCTAAAACAAGCTAGTTCTGTGTTTTAGACGAATCCAGAAACGAAGATATTGTATGTTTTAGATTCGAGGATAACCTGCAGTTTCCAACCACAATTTGACGAACGGAGGACTGGGTCCGACTGAAGGCTGCAGGAGAGGACGGCAAATCGCGTGGTCAGTTCTCCATTGTTCTTTCATGAACAATCAACAATAAGTTTCATTTGCTCTTTTATACAAGAAACAAACGGTTTTCCGTGAGTCGCCAAAAGGCTTCCTTTCATTCTCTATTTGCAAAAAGGCACAATGCTATTGATCTAACAGTAAACGATACTTTGGGTCTTGTTTAGAATGTAGAAAAATTCCCAATAGATCAATCGAAGCCTCTCTTGAAGTATTTGCTAGATTTTGGCATTTTTGGAGAAAGAAAATGCTGTTTTTGAACCTCCTCCACAGCAGCCACATCAATTGGGCACAATTTTTTGGAACACTCAGTAATGGAAAAATAGACGATTTTGTTAAAGATGGCAGCGAGGAATTTTTTTACGAAGATGCACAGCGTTCGAATTACGAATCTTTAACAATTCTAAGGAATTCAATTAAAGATTCCTAGCGGCCATCTTTGGCGCAATCGTCTACTGCGATCCATGCATCCTGAATAAAACAGTTGAAAATATCTAGCTTGTGCTTCCAAATCTAAGCTATAAAAAGGATTGATTGAATGTGAAAAACATTGCAGAAAATTAGAAATAGAAATCAAAACATCTGCAAAAATTTTATTTATCTAATTTAGACGTTGAAGATTAACTGTTAAAGGACATAGCAAATGTCTAGATTCTCAGCAAGGACAAATTTTCTGGTGTTTTTCTTCTTTCAAACCAAGTCAATCTTGAAATATAACGAGAAACGTTTTCTTGCATCAGGACAGAGTCCAGAAAAAGTGACGGTTCCACGGCTGTAAGCCGGAGGAAGGATTTCTTGTTGATATCATATTTGAGGACAGTTTAGTAGTCTTTACCAAGAAATCTAAGAAACAATTTTGTGATTTCAGCAGCAACAACTGGTTTATAAATTCTAGGGCAATAAACAACGAGATTTGTTCAAGAAGTCGGCTCATTTTGATGTGGTTGTAACGAGGAAAGTTTAGCTAACAAAATTGGTACCAGAGCAAGGTTTGATCTTTTTCTGGACTCTGCATCAGGATTCTTACAAATTTACTACTAACTAATCAAGTATTTGCTTAAAACGAGAATTTTCTTTCAAAATACTGTTATGAAATTTATATAACGTGTGAAAAAGAGGTGTTTTTCATTTGCATATGAACGGAAAGTTTTATAAACGATGATCGAGACCAACTGTGTTTGTTTTTCTTTGAAGTCAACAGTCATTTTCTAACAAAAGGTATTTTTATGTTCCATTTCTTCCTTCAAAACATCATGATTTTCCCCCTGAATCTTGTTTTGGTTTACTTCAAGTCATGAAATAGCACCGATGTCGCAAAATGATGTATCATTGTTTGCAGAGCTGTATAACTATGAATTATACAATGATTTCAATGCGTCAACTTTATAGCCAAAAGGGTAACTTAGATGTAGCTATTCATTTAACCAAGAATAAATCATATGGTTCAAGAGCCATCCATGTGCAGTTTTACTTGGAAGCTAATTTGACAAGTCGTGAGAAGCGCCAAAAAATTGTAATCAAATCTCATCTTTGATAAGATGAACATTTGCATTGACAATGTTTAAAGAAACTTAACTAAGCAGCAAATGTACATGCAAGTATGAAAAATATATATTTGCCATTACGTTTTATTCCTTGGAAGATTAGCATTTTCTCATTCAATTGTTAAGTTGAAGCCTGGAAGAAATGTTGTAGAGATTGTTTAATTCTTCTTGGGGTATCTCCAAACCAGGTCTCAAGCAAAATAACCCGTTGCCCTGGTTTGGTATGGCCGATTTTAGTGAAATGAATTACTTCATGTAAGTTACGCTTTCTACTACAAAGTGATCGTGTCTCATTCAAATTGGTCCATCATCTCAGATAGCACGTAGTGGCAGACACTGATACATTGCTTTAGGACGTCCAGTACTCCCAAATTCTAGAATCTTTTATTTCTTTCAAGGCTACGAACTTTTCTTGGCTCAAACATTTTGACTTTCCAGTCAAGTTTTACTGTATGAAATAAGTATTTCCATCTACTTATTTAGATGAATATTTTTCAGTTTTAGCGAACACTTATTAACCGAGTAAAGACATATCGTTTATGTGCACATAAACATAGTTTACGTAACATAAACTTAGTTTATGTGCACATAAACCTAGTTTATGTACATAAGCTATGTTTATAAACACAAAAATGAACATAAACCATCTTTATGTACATAAGCATACTGTGTCATTTTTGTGCAAACGGCGTTCCATAGACGCAGAAAACATGCGAATATTGTGACAAACTTGTGACGTTTTCCACTGTTTTTGAGCCTAAAATGCCGTGCTCAGTTTTGGAAAAAAGTCTTTTTTAGCTTGAGATTTTAAAGATTTAACTTGCATTTTTGCAAAGATTAGATATGTATCAGTAAAATAAGAATAAGTTTTTGAAAATCGGCCTTCTTGTTGAGGAAATATAGTAATCTCAGTTTGTATGTTTTCATCGATGCCACAAAAATTAGGCCGGAAATGGTAATGTAAAAAAACTGTGCATCATAGGCTAACTTCAAAAAATCATAACTCTGGACTCATAACTCCGATTTGAAAAATGTTTGTTTTGTTCACTAGTATCGTGTCTCTTCCATATGATGAAATTATCAAATAGCTTATACTCGAAGTTTCATTTTTTGGTATTAATTCCATGATTTCTAAAGAGCTGGATCACAGTGTTAGGGGCTTCGTTGCTCTAGTTTTTGTTTCTTGCATTGTGCTAACATAATTTTAGGGCAAAATTTGAAATCCCTTCCGCCCCCTCTGTTCCATACTTTATTGAAGTTTCTTAAGTGAATGGATGTCGTGGAAAATATGAATAAAGGAAATAAAAAGAATACTATAGATCTCATAAAATGATCATCAACTGAAGCTGCCCCGGTGACACTAGGGACACCCACAAATTACTGTGACTGAAAATAACTAATAGAAGAGTGCAATTTTAGTTGCTTTTCTTCATTTTCTTGAAATTAATTTTCAATTGAATTTCATTATGAAACTGCTTTCAAATTACCTCTAAACTGTTTCAAAGTGTGGTACTCGGAAATAAAAACTTGACGAATTGACAATGGATACTGTGATTGATTATATTGACATGGTTTGAAACAAATAGTTATCTAAATCATTGTGATAAATCTTGTAAATGTATCATTCTGATGTTTTTACCAATAAATTTCGCAAAGAGTGTGTGGTCTGTCATTGCTTTGAAAACACCAAATGTGCAAAATCTTTACTAGACGAGTCGAGAAAACTTACTGTCTTTAATTTTGTATACTTGTATCTACAAGCAGGGGCCTTAGTTTTGTTTTTTTTCAACTTGTTCTGAGTGAGCTCGTCAGGATTTCTAGCCACTTAAAGCTAATTTAGCTCCACTATGCACGCGGCGGTTGAGGCATGAATTCCCTACAGCGTCTCCCAAAAATGGTACCCTATTTTCGTACCTGCTGTACAGGATTTTTATATCTAATCATTTCGGTTTTTTGCACAGTTGCAAAGGCCAAGCTTCAACTTAGCAGGCCCGTCGGAACGAAAGTCATATTGGGGGGGGGCTGAAACAAGTAGCGAGCGAAGCGAGCAAAAATGGGGGTCCGGGGGCTTCCCCCGGGAAAATTATGCATGACTACGCCCTTTATATCGTTGGAAAACGCCCCGTTTTTGGAAAATGTGCTATTGACGGAAGCAAAGGATCACGACTAATGAGAGTCTTTCCATGAAAATTTTGAATTTTTTAACTTGTATGACATCAAAAGATATTGCATTTTTGATAGATTCTGGTAGCTTCCTCGAACATATACAAATTTGAATCTTCGTTCTTACGACCTTGGCAAGCCCCCCCCCAGCCCCCCTCTTCCGACGGGCCTGCTTAGAGTTTGAGACCTTTTTTGAATCAATGACACATGGTTGCTGATTTATGGCAGAGAAACAGCAATAAAAGGTTGCGTCATAAACGGCACTTTTCGTGTTCTCCAGCAATGTCAACATAAAGTAAATTTTCAAAGAAAGGGTTGTGGTATCGCATCAAAGTTTTCACTACATTTTTCAAAGGGTAGAAAGGGCTCTCTTATTAATAGACAACACTTTAAAAGATAAAGAAAAAAATTTGATACGACGCTAGAGGCCTTTCTTAGAAAACGTACTTTATTTGGACATTGCTGGAGAACGATAGAAGTGCTGTTTTTGAAGCAGCCACTTATTTTGCCTTTTCTCTGCCATAAACCAGCAACCACTTATCAGATTGACCCATACAAAGTCTCGAACTCTAAGTTGAAGCCTGTCCTATGCAATTGTGTAACTGACGCGACTGAATTTAAATCTCCTCCACATCAACCAAACAAACGGGGCATAACTTTTGAAATACCATGTAGTCTAACGTCCCTTCCGAAGGACAGCGAGGTGAGTTGCGAAGTCAGGTCTCCGAGGTCACCCATCCGGAGTCACTTTCAGGGCATTTTGTCCTAAAGAGAAAGGGAGCATTTTCTAACAAGCATATAGGGAATTCCTTTTGTTTATTGCAAAACCTTGCACGGGGTACATGCCTCCAGTGCCACCCCCGGTTCCTACGTCTATATTTACAAGTGCAGTTGCTGTATTGGTTGCAGGCTACCTACCACACTTGTGCCTTCATTCAATGTCTGCATTTCATGATTCCTATTTTATACTACTTATATGTAGTTTACGTCACTTTTATAACGCGCAGAATTTTTTATACTCAATTTAAAAATTTGTTACAAAGACGAATTACCTAAGACACTACTTACAACTACACTACAAATACGATACCCCAGAAACAGACGTAAAACATCCTAAAAAGGACAAAAAGGACTTTGTGACTTTGACGAAGGAAAATTTTTGAAAATAGCGAGAGGCAGGTCACTGGTCGAAATTCTAAAATCTTATCCCATTAAAGATATGCTCGCTAAACTAATGCTCAAAGGTAATCTTAACAGAGAATTGATTATTTTGAGGGGAAATTCTTGTGATCTTCGACCAGTGACCTACCTCAATCAGTCAAATCGACCAGTTTTGTGAATAGAATTTAGGGTCAATTCGAGTATATTTTTATTGGCTTTTCCGAAAGGTCTTAATCACCGTACAATAACAGCTTTATCAGAACAACATTTAAAAGACTGTTGATTCGAACTAACGGTCGCACTAATTGGGAAACCCCAGCGAGAAGATCTCGTCATTGGATGTCAAAGGAAGGACAGAGCAACAAAAAGTGGCTACAGGGACTTCATCAAAAGAACTTGCAAAAGTTAATGCTCGAGGTCTATAACAGTTCAACACCACAAAATCCTTCATTTTTGTGGGATACTTTCCACGAAAAGGACAATAATTATAATTTAAGATAAAAAAATCTGTTGATGTGGCCTCAAACTAAAGCAACTACTTATGGCAATGATAGTTTATCTTTTCGTGGTAGCACATTATGGAATTTCCTGCCTAATGACAATAAAAAAGCCACCTCCGTCTGTTCCTTCAAATCATGCATAAAAAGATGGAATGGGGAGAATTGTCGTTGTAAAATATGTAGATGGGGTACTTTAAGTATTACGTTGGCTGTTTGACGAACCGTAATTTATTTTGTTTTTGTAAATAGTTGGTCTTTATTAGTTCTTATATTAGAGCTATTTTTGTAAACCAACTTTAAAGAATTTAAGAACAACACAACAATAACAATAATAAATTCTGATATGATTTGACTAACGAGAGCTAACTAAGATGTCTCATCGTCAAATGTTTGTCCAGCATACTCATAAAATCAAATTTCATTCTGTCCGTGAATCCCTTTGCATCGGTTTCGCCATATCATGTTTCCACATATCATATTAGATACACTGCACCATTTCATCGTAGACTTTGCCTCCTCACTCGACAGTCCTAATCCTTTTAAGTTCTTTCTTACGTCTTCATGAACAGTTCCAAGCGATCCAAAGCATAATATTCTTATATTTGTCTTTATCCCATTCCGATTCAAAATGTTTTTGAGTTTTGGTACTTCCTAGCTTTACTTTCATATGACTCTGACATGTACAAATCAAAGCATACAGTTACTTCTATGATCTCGCATTCTTTTTCGTTAGACTTTATCTCTAGCAAATCAGGCTTCCTGTTATTGATTTGCTGCAGTTCTGTTCGTAAATGTGGAAATGCTGTTTCTGCCATCCTGTTAACAAACTTGAGTGACGTTTCACTGTACCGACGAATCTTTTGATAAATGGCTTCTACTATCCTATCGTGTCGTTTTGAGTAAAGATCTTTAAATCTTTTGCAAGAGTTCATTAAATGGGCTACTGACTCTGTGTGATGGTTACACAACGAGCATCTCTTTTCATGATCTTTATTCCAAAAATTGATCAGCTGCTTGCAAGGTATTTGGTTCATTCTTGCTCGTAACACAAATTTTACTAAACTATCTGAGAGCTTCCATCCGTAGTATATTTGATGAGATATTTTCCGATCAATGGCATCTATTCCTATGAATTTCCCTTGAAACCTGAGTTCTGAGCAGTTTGCTATATCATGTTTTTCAAATTCTCGCTCGATCTCTTGCTTCAGATTTTTGTGACTAAGTTTTTTTCCATTAACAACAACTTTCGCCAAATTTTCCTCGTATATGACACACCCTTTCAATTTATTCACTTGGAAAAGAAGATCTGGCCAATCTGAATTTCCACTGTAAGTTTTGTTTTTCACCAGTCTGTCGTTATCATCTAATTCATAGCCTAAAAAGTTCTTTTCATCATTTGTAGCTCTTACACCCCGCGCTCTCATATCCAAACTTAACGATTCTCTTGCTATGCACCTTATATTTTCTTCTTTGTGGTCTAGCATGTTGACTAGATTTGCGATCCGTGTAGCTCTGTAAACATTGGATGGCTTTTTTATACCAAGACCCCTTTTAGCCTTCCAATGAAAAACACTTTATCGGTTGTTTTAGGGTACAACCCAAACATATCTCTTACAACACAGCTAACTTTACTGTCCATCTCTCCTAGTTGTTGTTCCTCTATTCTTGTGTTATCAAATTGATGTAATATTTTGGCTAGAGCCATGTTGCCCGGCGGGTGCACTTCAATATAAATAGTGATACACAAGCTTGTCTGAAGCTTTCCAAAACATACCCTTTTCACTGAGAAATGACTCCACAGTTGGACCCTATTCACTGACATTTCATTGCAATGTTTTATACATGTATACCCCTATTCTTGAGAATCACTGATATGCTCTGCAGACTATTTCCATTAGACTTCACTAAAGTAAGCAGTGAATTACCAACTACTCAAAATGGAACAGAACATTTGTATATTTTTCTCAGTTCAACAGAACATGAACACTAATACTGCATATATCCTTTCCACTACACATCAATTCACTGAACAAAAATATGGTTGAAACCATATTGTATGGTTTGGTCTCAGTCATATATATACCCTACAAACTCAGGTTTCTAAATTCTTTTAACACTGGTTTTGTGCAGTCTAGGTTTCTGGCTGTACAGTATATGCATGAGATTTTTTCAATGTTGACCAAAGCACAACAGTCTCGAAGAAACATAAATTCATAAATTGCATCTCCTTTACAGCACTAAAATTCATTCTAACTTCAAGGAAATGTTGCCCTTAGGGTGCCCTTATTATTGTTTGATCATACCATTGGCCTATTTTATAATTACTCCATACAGGGGGATGGAAGTAAAATTCCAGGGGGTCCTTCAAAAGGAATTTCTGGGGGGTCAAAAATTCTTAAATATGCTTTTCTGGGGGTAAAAATATTTTAACACATATTTTCTAGGAGCTAATGCACCTTCACAAAGATCTCCAGGGAGGCTGTAGAAACTATCCCCTTTTCGCATTCATGCCGTCCATCATTTCCAAGGGGGTCCTCATGTCAAATTGCTGTTTCTGAGGGGGTGGCTCCTAACTAATGACTCTTTTCCAAGGGCTGCCCATATGACTAAAATCTTACTTCCATCCCCCTGTATGGTTAAAAAATGGAATAACCTATTTCCCAGAAAATATATTATTTATGGCAAACAAAATATTTAAGTTTTAGGCCTGGTGGGCCTAACCCTCTTTGTGCCTGAAGAAAATAGTAATTGAAAGGAAAAATAACTGGGGCCAAATGACTGTCTTACCACTACCAAATTATATGTAAACAGCATCAGTAAAATGATTTTTTTCAACTTTTCCATCACTCACGGTGCGATTTGAGGTTCGTTCGGCTAATCGCTTCTAAACTTTGCCCGCGTTTTCAGAATGCCTCGGATTGCAAAAGAGGCTCCCATTCTTCCGCATTGTTTCGATGGAAAGATGGCTGTGTGTTTGTCAGAGCCTCTAGTCAAAATGTAATAATTTTTGAGTGAATGCTCCACTATCATGAAGTTACAGTGACTGTGGTAAGATGTTTTGCTATGGAGATGCTTTTGCTTTTATTTCCCAAGACAGAAAAATGTAAATCTATTGTTGAACTGAGATCAGGCTCTCTGGTAAAGAAGCTATGCAGCATATGAAGGAAAACCTGATCATCCTGCCAAAAAAGCAAACCGTGTCAGGCTTCCAATTAGAGAAAATGGAGTTACTGATGTAAAATGGCTTTTCCAATTGCAATGTATCACCAGTTACCTTGGAAAAGGAAACATGACCCCTACAAGGAGAATGCACAAGTCTTGCTGTTCTTGCCTTTGAAGGTGTCTCAAGGGTGCTGGGTTCTGCCCTCCCTTCTGCACCTGCTTTTAGATTTAGCCGGTGGCTTCCTAAGTGTTTGCTATAAGCAAATGAGTTATGACTGAATTTTATACACATCAAGTGAGGCATTGACTTTGTCCAAAGAAAGATTTTTGCACAACAGACATTTTTACACCACAGACTGTTTTGGTCTCAAGAAGCAGAGAAAGGAAGTGCATATATGATAATGACATTATGAATTTGATGATAATTCAGAATCAAGTTTATTGCACTCCATGACTAGTCTTGTATACATCATATGAGAAAACAGTAAACAGAAGTCTTATTACTTGAAAATATTTGGTTTTGATTGAAGGCCTTTTCTCAAAATTCGCTGACTATATTCTAAAATAACCCCCCTTTTTTATAAATCCTAGGTCCTAGGATTTGAAAATTTTTTTACCCCTTTCTCAGTGAATTTACAGACAAGCTTGCGTATCACTTCTCATATACAAGTGCACCCGCCGGGCCATGTTGTTAAAAGCACTAAGTTTTAGAGGGATTGGGAGGGAGCTAGCGTCGATCTTAAGACGTTTTTGATCCAATCTGACAAATGATTGCAATTTTAGATTATAGCACAGGAAAAGCAAACTAAGTTGTTTCTTCAAAACGACATTTCCTTTGCTCTACAACAGTATCAAAATGAGGCAATCTTTCAAAGAAAGGAATATAGCGTTGCATTCAATAGATGTCTGCGCTAAAGGTGGCGACGAGGAAGTTTTTACCAAGATGCATTATGTTCTTTTAGTCGAATTCCTATAGAATCGTTAAGGATTCGTTATTACAACTAGAACGCAGTACATCTTGGTAAAGGATTCGTTGCCGCCATCTCTAGCGCAACTGTCTACATTTCGTTGTTTGACTACAAGAAAACACTCATTCCAGACCCTTGTCATCTGATTTCCCCCATTTCAAACAACTTCTAACAACTTCTTTATAACAAAATAACAAATTTCCAAAATAACAACTTCTCTCTCTCCAAATTCAACTTTCACATTATTATCCAAGAAGCAAGACATTCAATGTCTGCAAATCTATATGTTTCAGGCAGGAAAACGATTATCCAATTGGCTTTGTCCGTTTGTTCTCCATTATGCATGCCTAAGCGCAGTGGTGAGTGAATCAAAAATAGAGCTGCAAGCGCAAGTAGAGTTTGAAAGGCTGTGAGTGTAAAAATGAATCAGGTGCAAAGAAGATTTGTTGAAGCTGCAAGCTGCAAAAGTTGCTCAGCTGATGATAGCAACTTTTCTAAACCAACCAGCAGACTGTTGCCCACTTACCAACGTTTAAGGAGCACCCAGTTTCTAGGCTCTTTGATGTAAGAAACCTATTAAGGAACATAGCTATTTTTCAAAGATTAACATGGGATAACTTTATGCGAAATGAAACATTTTGGTGACAAAAGCATTATGTGGGATTGATTGCAATTTAAAAAAGTTACGAAGATTTTGATATCATGAGTAAGGTGGGCAATTAACATTGAGAAGAAGCGTGTCTTGGGCATGGTCACACTTGGATACATGTCTTTTTTTGTCATCTTAGCAACGTGAGGAGTCCATAATCGCAGTGCATACTGATTGCTGAAAGAATACTCTGCTCACAAGTCAAAAACAATGTACTGTATTTCTTATGATCCACTGTTAAAATTTATGGAACAATTATTCCAGGATCAGCCTGACAAAAAGTATTCTGCGAAGAAGTTCTGCTTTTCTTGATTTATTATTATGAAACAATTATATCGGGGCCGAGAATGAACAAGTATGATGTGAGGTGTAGTGTAAGCTCATAGTACCGACCACAAGAACATTGATCAAATTGATTCTCAAAACTTCTCAGAACTGTTAAGATTTTTCAAGAATCCTTCACTGTCTGAAGGAATTCTGGAGTCAAATGAAACAGACATAACCAGAATGTTTCACAAGAATTTGCAAGAAATCCAGAATATTCATAAGAATTCTCTCGAGGCAAAAAAGCATGAAAATGTACAAACCTGCAGTCTTTCATTGGTAAAATTGAAAATTGAAAGAAGTGGAAAGTTGTGTTATGTTCTTAACAAATACCTGAATTTAGCTAAAGGGGCCTTGCCTGCGTTTTCCGCGAGTTTTAAGGGTGTGGTCAAACAAAGTTTCCCTTGGGTTACGCCCTGGGTCCCTTCACTTTTTAGGTGCTGGATCCCCTGCTGGGTATTGAGAGGAGAATCGGGGACGATCTTTGTTGTAACACAGCTCAGTAGTACAATCCCGTTCAAGAATTGGCAAATAGAGGCAGTTCAAGTTCAGAGCCGGATCGGGACCGACTTCAACACCATAGAATAGCATAGTGATTGGGACTGGATGATGGGATTATTTGGGGTTTTTACAACCCCACACTCCCTGAATTTTGCCCCCTGCATGTAGAGACACTGCAACAAGACGAAATAACTATGGTCTTACCTAAAGTCTTTTAATTCATTCGCTATTGCAAACATCCTCGGACAAAGCGATCAATGTTTGCATCGCGGCTTTCCCTTGTTCGACTTATTTTCTATCTTTAGCCAGCTCTTTTGCTAAAAACGCTAAGCTGAAGACAGTCATGCACGTGTAAAGGCAGCTCAGTCCTCAGACTGCCTGTGTTTTGTCGACCACAAAGCTTTCTACGCAAGAAAGGACAGATGTCATATCTTCCGGGTGTTTGCAATGCAGCATTGATAAACAGGACCCGATAATAAAATGAGCAACATGACAACTGACGGACATAAATCACCATAGAGATAAGAGCAGTTATAAAAGTAGGGATGCCTGCCTATGAAAACAGTTCACAGCATCATAGCAAAGACGTGAGATCTCAATTAACAATTCTCGAACACGAAATTTTACAAACACACAAACAAAGAGTTGAAGGTAGTGAGAGATATAGCGGAAATAATAGCTGAACTGAGATGGCAAGTTTATGTAGAGTGGTGTTATTAGCTATTGCAGTTATTCTTGTGTTGGAAGTAACAGATGCTATTGCCATTTATGGACATTCATCAGGCTCAAAAGCAGAGGCAACTAGGGATATGGACGTATTGGTAAGGACTGACTTAATTATGTTTTATCAATATTTTTTCATCGGTGCGCCTGACGATTAAGACATTTCCCATCGCATCATATAATTGCAGTCACGCGGTTACAACATGAAAGTTTCATGTGGTTTCTGCTTCTGCAGCTCTGCACACTATTTCAGAAATTTTTCTCCAAGCTGTGCGATCTTGAGCTTTCAACCTTATCTGTTGAAAATCTTCCTTGCTCTTGATAGTTGGTATTGGAAATGACCTTTCCATTGATCTCGCTCTTGTGACATCTTTGTTTAATGTTGTTACGAGAGTTTCTCGAGGTCTGCCTCTGAACCTTTTTTCTGATCCTTCAAAGTAGAATTTCATCGCTTTTACTGCTGGTGTCTCATCAGATAAACGTAGTATGTGACCGAACAATCGCCATCTACCTTTCAGGATGTCAATTGAAATTGGTCGCTCTTCACATCTTTTATACAAATTTTGATTGGAAATCTTGTTAGGATATTTTTTTCCTATTAGCTGCCTCAGTTGTTGTCTGTGAAAAGCATCAAGGCCTTTTGTCTCTTTTTTCCCATAGCATAGGTTCCAAATCTTTAAATCGGTGTAAAAAGGAGTGTGTAAAATTCAATGACCCATTTCTTTGAAATGAGTAACTTGAAAGAAACGGTAACCACTTTTCTATGATTCTACCATTGGACTTTTCAAACATCTTGAATATTTTTCCAAATTACAGCCTTTTTATATTTCAGCTCATTTTATGATGTAACGTCATCGATTTTCTGAATCGCAAACCAGAAGAGTAAAAGCGCTCTTCTTGATACCATATTTTAGGCATCCATGAACTATGGTTTTCTTGAAAATTATTTTATCTTTGGTCAACAAGTTTAGAAAATACGGTAGTTTTAAGGTTTTTTAGAGAATTTTCTTGAATTCTTAAAAATGAAGAAAAACACTGTAATTCTAAAAAATATTGAAGATTTCAGAAAGGTCCAACGGCAGATGTAATGTAAAATAGTTCAAGTTTCTTTCAGGCCATTCAGTTCAAAGAAATAGGTCATAAGACTTTATACCAATCTTTTTAAAGACTTGAAACCTATGCTACTTACTATAATGGTAACAAGTGTAAAAAGTTACTTTTTCAAATAGCAAAACTTTGCTGATCTATTTTTGTCTTTCATAAGGGAAGACTCGCAAATCGATTTTGGTACGCCTGTCAAACTGACGTATGGGGAGGGGGGGGGGAGGTTCCAACCCATGACGTTCAGAAAAAGATAAAAAATTCCATAAAAATCGAGTAGGCCTAAACTAAAAACTACTACTTGTTCTCTTCTTTTCCAGCATACTAATAATAAAGTAACAACAATTGTTGCTTGAAAACTGAAAAAAAAACTAAGTCATGAATCACGATGTGAGCCTATATAATCTTATTCTGAAGAAGAAACAGATAGAACTCAAAACCGCAGAAAACTAATATTTAAGGAAAATTGGGAAAAAGTTGACGTGACGTTTAGAAGAGGGGGGAGGTGGTTGAATTCCTAACATCTTGTTGACGTTTGGCGTACCAAAATCGAGTTGTGAGTCTTCCCTAAATAAAAGTCAAACTGCAACTAAATAGACCTACAGAATACAACTAAATAGATCTACAGAATAGATCTACAGAATACAACTAAATAGATCTACAGTAGGTAGGAGTGTATCACTACTCCGAAAGGGCGCAAGAAATTTTTATAACAACTTTTTTGGGAGCTTTTGCAGATTTTCTTGAAAACAAAGAATTTCTCCATTTACGAGATTTTGCAGACTGATACGCCCAAACGCCCCTCGAAAAAAAAACAATAAGCTCTACAATTATTCTGCGTGAAAATGATATTATGGTATACAAAGGACGATGCATAAACAAAGAGATATCTACAGTAGCTACTAGATAAATATAACGAAGTCCAGACCCATAAAACTTCTTCTGGTACTTAAATCTACCCCTAGTGGGGCTACTCTGGTATAGTTATGACAGTTACTCGGGCTTCTTTCTTTGGTCTAAAATTTGCAAGGACTATGTTTTGGGTCAGTCATCTTTGGGGTAATTCTTTTGTGTGGCCTTTTGGTTTCTTAAAATTTTGATTACATTTTGGGTCTGGAATTTGGTAAGAAAGAATAGAGACAAGAGTAACCTTGAGATAAAATTAAAGTCAAGCAACTGAACTCAAAATACTTAATACGTTATTACGGTAAGGGAAATCTAGCAATCTAAATGCTGGGAGTACAAGACCAGCATGCTTTGTGCGAAGTCAACGACCTGCTCTGCACAGCTTTTAGAATAACTGACGGTATGAAATTCACGAAAACAAAAAAAAAACGATGGCAAAGGATGTTGGTCTTTGTACTCCCCTTAAGATGCAGGCTAATTTTCGTTATATAATGCATGCAAGAAAAAATCGGTTTTGGGTGGCTTTTGGCATAAACAATCTGGAGATGGGATGTACTTTATACTAGGTTGGAGTCTGATTGTACATAGAAATTCTGGGAATGCCCAGATCTGGAATAATTAGCAATTTTCCTATTGCATTTTGGAGCAAACACTGACCAGAAACTACATTCATATTCTGGGAGTGGGTCCCAAAATCCCGCCAAAATTCTGGGATTGGACCATAACAGAAATTCTTGAAGCGCCCATCCCAGCATGACCTAATAGTGAAGAGCCCCAAGGGCTCCTCAGGTGACCCAGCAAACAAATGCAGCGGCAAGATGATAACTGGCACTCCCAATTAAAGCTACCGTCAAATGATTTGGCTATCTTTTGATACACTGCATTGTCATTTAAAGCAACAATTACTGTTCAAAAATCAGATTGAAAGAAACATTAGAATCCTAGGTATATTCCTTATTCACAGTCAACTAGTCGCTGTCCTGTTCCAGTCAAAATTTTGTGAAAACTTACCATAGAGACGGATTTGAAGTCACATTGAAAAATCTGTTGTTTGCAAAATGACTGACTTCAGCCCATCAGTTCAATCTTGTGCTGTTAAGAAGAAAATTTTAAATTCGGCACAGTCAAAAAAGGGACTGGAAAAGGACAGGAAAATAAGCAGTATTTTGAAATCCCTTGGGCTGTTGATCGGTTATACCACTTTAGTCAAAGCACGCTGCACATGGCTCGAATTTTTGCGAAAATTCTAAATGAAATTTCCAACAGTTTACTGCCTCATTTTTTCAAAAGAATTGTATGAAGGGAACTTTATAAAAATTGCTACAAATCCAGAAAGAGAGATTGTGATGTCATAATTATTTTGAGAATCACAGCGTTTGTAAGTTTTGTTAAAGGATGCACGGGGGGAGGATCTAGCGTTTTGACAAACATCAATACACCACTTTAATGAACAGCCTCGTTTGGGAAATTATTCAAAATTCTTTCATATAAAATTTTAAACTCCAAATTCGGATTTAGCACCCAAACTTTAGTCGAACCATAAATTTTCATGTTGTTAGCGGTTGTAGTGTTAATTTTATGGCGATGTAAAGGTTGAAAATCTATAAGGTATTTGACCGTGAAAATGACTTGGGGTGTAAAGCTTCACCCCAAACGACTTTTCACGGTCAAATCCCTTATAAATCTTTGAACTTTACATTGTCATAAAGTCAACATCAAAGTTGTCAGTACTTTAAAAACATGTAATCAGACTAAAGTATGGGTGCCAAATCCGAATCTGGGATCGAAATTTTCATATTAACAATAGGAAAAGATTTTGACAAATTTCCAAAACGAGGCTGCTTGATTAAAGTGTTGTATAGCTCCGTAATTGTCTTCCTATAGATTCAATATCAAAATTTAAAACTTACGAAATACCTACGACTACGAACGACCTACCTACCATACAGTAAAAACCAGCACATAAGAACCTTCATTTATTAAGAATCTGCCGCCTGAAATAGTATATTTTATACCCAATAAATAAGAACCATTTCAGCCTGGTACTAACCAGGTTTATTAAAAAAGGGTACAAAATTTCATTCTTTCATTCACTTGGAAATAAATTCAGCTAGGGTGAGAAGAGTGTTGATGACTAAATGGACTGGTGAAACATGGCGGGACCTAAGGGAAGACAAGGAAGTCTTTACCAGGCTTTTAGAGAAACTGGTTGTCTGATGGCTGTGGATGGGTCAGGAGATGAGAAAATTCAGCCTAAAGGACTAAAGAACTATGTTTTTTAAAGAAGAGCTTTGCGTTGCTTGCCATATTGCCATCATGTTTTCAATGCTAAACCTTCAACTATCCTTGTTTTCTTGCATTTTTTAGATCCTATGTTAGGAACCTAAACGGGCTGAGTGCAAAATCTTAGGATCTTATGTACGGGTTTTTACTGTATATCCAAAAGGTCGTAGCAATGCAAAACTCCAGCGAGAAGGTTTCGACGTTCAACCTCAAACGAAGGGCAAAGCAACAAAAAGCTCCATAAATCTTAAACTGATTGAAGAAAATCAATATGACCAACGCAAGAAATACTCAATTTTTGAAGGAATGCAAAGCAATTTGATGACAGTACAACTTTAAAACTAACATAAAAGCTACTATTCTGGAAATGATAATGATGTCAAAAATATCCTCCCTGGGATTCTTGTAAATTCCACGGAGTTTCATTTGAGCAATTCAATTGAAAGAACAGGGAAACACCTTTTTACAAGAATGAATTAAAATTTTGCATGCAAAGAATGGATCCCTATGGTAAAAAGCACAGGGAAGCAAGGGAACCAGGTGGTGAGCCTATGAAATAGCACATGTATGAATAAACGACACTGCTCATTAGATCTACTGCTAGAATTGCTATCATCTGAAATGATCAAGAAAAATCAGCGAAAGTAGCTGTTAGTTAATGATTAGTAGCTGAAGAAACAAAGACTCCAGACTGTTTTACGTATCAGTAGCAGCTGTTTTTAGCGAGAACGTTGCACATCTCTGGAAAATTAAGTTGTGACATGTCTGGCTTTGGCAATGATCTGAAAGGACAGGTGACAGAAATCTCAATTCGAGAAAGAAAGACGTGTTTTGAAAATGAAAATCCCGCTCACGCACAAGAAAATTCTCAAATTATCGGCACCAAGGTGATGCCTAATTGTGGGAATAGTCAAGAGCGAATGAATGACATAAAAACGTCCTAGATGCCTTTTAAAAATAGAAGACTTGCAAGGCACAATCTCATGATGCAAAAACAAGAACAAATTCTCAAACATTCTTTTTTGGAAAAATTGGTTCCCATGTCCTTGGCTACTGATCAGGTCTCTCACTTGAAATAGGTTGTATTCGTATAAAATAGACCTAATGCAGTAAAGCGCCGCCTTTAAGAAACCCATTTGACAAACAGCCTTATTGGTTTCTTATGTGAAAATCTACTTCTTCAAAACAGGGTGTTTGTACCATGGTATAAGAAACATTTGTATATTCCAAGAATCTGTCATAATTGTTAAGAAAACATTCTTGTTAAGAATATAAAAGAAACTAAGAATTTGAACCAGTACTGAAAGTTTGTTGAGGCATTGCTGAGACATATTGGAGACATTTGAATTATGTAAGTGATATGATACTACTACGTGCCATTGTAAAAGAGAATGAGCATAAATAAGCCTGGCTAGTTTCTTATAGAGAGGAACTTCATCCAACAAAATCCGGCCTGAGTTTCTTAAAATGCCGTTTCTTAAAGGCAGGACATTGCTGTAGGCCAGGGTTTAGTTTGCACCTATCTCCAGTCAAATTAGCTACCTCTCTCATTCTCTCAAATTACCAATATGAATTTTTTCATCAACATGGACTGAGTCAGTTTTTTTTTCATAAAACGGCATATTTTTCATGATAGCAAATTGAAATTATAAATCAAGAGTACGTCTTTCTATTTTTGCTCCAAAAAATCTCAATTATTTCACACATTTTAGATTACTCCTACCGTGTAATCTCCATGAGACCTCGCCCTTGAGAGATGAACTTGAAGTAAGAGAGAGTGACGTTTGCAGAAAGGACTTTAGGATTTTGGATGATGTGTCCTATGTTATCTGTAGACAGGAAAAATGCCATTAATTACATATTTTCTTTCGACATATGTCATCTGACGCCGTCAAATGTCAGAGGATAGTGTCATGTCGATGCTTTGAGAACAAATCGGGAAGTCCGTTGTGCAAGTGCCATCATAAAAATATTGAAAGGTTTGTCATGAGTATTGCTTATTTAAAGAGAGACGTAGGTATACCTATATTAGGGGCGCTGAGTACGATTTTTGGCATTTGCTCCACCCATACTAAAGTTAGAGAAGGAATTGACACTGAGAGTTGTAAAGAAAGAATTACGCTGCAATTTCAGGCAGTGTAAAAATCAAATCTAACTGGTGAGTCAGAAAAAAAAGAAACGCCCGAAGTTTGAAAGGCTACTGCTCCCTGAGTATATAAGGAATGATATTTTGCAGTATCTGATTGAATAGCTACTATATTAAATTTTTTCTTATTTTTTAGATAGCTTTAGAATTTTCATCTTTAGAATTTTTTTAGAATTATTTTAGAATTATTTTAAAATTTCTCCTTGCTAAAATCTGTCACTCCGTTCAGCTTCTGTAAGCGATTTTCAAAAAAAGAACCTTGGAGAAACATTGAAATACGTGCTAAAATTACAAGGAAGGTTGAAAGTCTTCCCCCTTGTATGAATAACACATTCAGGGGGATCCATTCTCCCATGAGGACAAAATACATGAACACATCCAAGTGTCACTATCCGTGGTTTAGTTTGGCTGTCATTCTCAGGGCGTCTCATATAAAGCTTCCCAGCTTTAAACGTTAATATCCCTCGATTTGCTCAACTTAGCACAAAATCAAACATTTTCTGAAAGGTAATAATGCAGGTACCAAATGAGCACTCGACTGATAAAATTGAGCGATGGAAGCAAATACGTTGGTCATCAAACATGAATCAACTGTCAGCAACATTTAAATTGAGATTTGCTTATCATACTTTGCTACAACATAGTCTATTGAAAAAGAGCCATGGTCTGGAAGGTCGGCAATCTTCAAAGGCTTCCTCTATTGTTTCGCGGAAGAACTAGGTGAAGCTGCGCAGACCACATGCGCGAAGCTTTTGGGTGCACACTTTCCGCAGCTGTACGCTAACAAATGGCGAAATCACATTCCAACTTCGTTTCTGGGCTTTATTTGGAATTACTTTTTGATGAACTCGATGTTAAAACATTGGACGAGAATCAAGATATACAAGAAGCATTTGATGAAGCAAGTCAGCAGGTAAACTTTGACTACTTCTTCAAGAAGTTCGATTGGAGTCGTCACTGTTTAAATTAGGCCACCCTCCCCAGTTTGTTTATTGTCGTCGTATTCAATATCGATTTTTCAATTAAATTCTGCTCACTATGTACAATAATATAGATGTTGAACTATTCCATATCGACGATAAAGCATGTCCCATATCTTGGGTAAAAATTAGAGAGTAGAGTGCAAAATGTGAAGTACATAAAACTGGTTTTTGGGGAGGTTTTGTTTGAGCAGAAGGAGAGACCCACAGTGGTGCATCTACTGTATGTGCTATCAATTTTGCAAGAGGAGCAAGAAGCACACATCGTTGTTATAGAAAATCATCTTTCTGCACTTCAACACAACATAACAAACCAATGCAGTTTTTGTATTCACATGGGGGGGGGGGGCTTAGATGGGTACTCACAAAAACTCTCAACCATGATCTGTCGGCAAAATTTCCTCAAGTTTGGTGCCTACACAGCTTTAATGTTCTTTAATGAACTTTGATGGAACCTAGTAGGCATGCAATTTTTTTAAAGATAAGCACTGTTTTGTTGACTTGTAGGTGCAAGAAGGAGAATTTAAATGTGAAGTATGCCAAAAGATATGCAAATCAAAAGGTGGTTTGACAAGACACCAAAGAAAGAGTCACCCATCAATGGTAGCTAATGGTGAAGCTCTTCAGCACGGTATTTCCCGACCTGATATTCGGAAAATAGTTGAACAAGCCAAAGCAATTGTTGGCAGTGATGAGTGCTATCCAAAAGAATTAACCAGTGAGCTTCGTGAAGCACCATCAATAGTTACAGAGGACTTTGTGGCAAAAGCCCAAAAATTGTATAAAACATTGCAGAAAAGTCCAGATTTGGATAAGTACTACACCACTTTCATGGAAATGTTCCCATTAAATGCAGTTAAGTTCTTCCCTCACCTTACACAACCAGCAGCTGTCTTGTTGACTCTTAAATTTGGAGATTGTTTAGTTGCATACCAGAAAGGCCAATTGGACAAAACAACTGACTGTGGTGATCAAACAGCCCAATTCTCCCTCTCTGAAAGAGAGAGTCATGCCTTGCAATATTTGGTTGGCTATGTCTTGAATAATCTTAACAAGAAGATCAAGAACTCAGTTTATTGGAACACGAAAGAAAGCAAGGAAGCGTTATGCTTTTTGAAGAGCTGCAAAATCCTTGAAGATGAGACACAGCTATTTGTTACAGCGGTGAAGTGTGGTGGTCTTTGGCTGGGCAATGATACGATTCAAAGCCTTTTTACCATTGTTGAGGAAGTATTTTGGCTTAAAACTAACAAACAGGTTGTCACAAAAATTGATAGTGCTGAATTGGTGCACTTACTAATGAATGATGCAAGAATACTTGGACACTTCAATATTTTGCTTGAAGAGTGCCAGGATGAAGTACCAAGACGGGTTGCATTGGATACATTGGAGCAAATGTTGGCACTTTATATCAAAGTTCGCTCATTTTCTTTTGCAAAATCAGTGACACAAAAGCACAAGGTTGAAATGGTGCAAGGAAAGGCTAAGGCCCTTAGAAAAGAAATAAAGCGGAACTCCAAAGAGCAAGCAGCGCACATTGACATCTAGATATAGTGATAATCTACAAATTCTGTTTGCCATTTGTCTGGAATGAAAGTTTTTCTTTGGAAGTTTTTAGATTCTAGTTGTGTACAACAATAAAACAGATGATTGCCCTAAAGATGGTTGCAGGAACTTTTTACCATGATGATGCTTTGCATCACGTTGAATTTCTGTTAATTTGGTTGACTGTTCTTCGTTACTGCAAAGGATCTTGGCCAAACCTCCTAGACCCCATCTTTAGTGCAATCATCCATACCAGCCTAGCGTACATGAGAAGAATTTTTAGAAACATTCAAGAATTCTTCACATTCCTGTAAGAATCCTCAAGCCCTGCAAAAAGCTTTGTAATCTTTAAAAAAGGAATTAAGAATCCTTATGTTCTAAAACTGTGTTAATGTGCAAAAGGTGTGCCCCTCAGCAAAATGTTTGCTATGTTTGCAGCATGCTTATGTTAAAAGAGTTTGATTTAAGTAAGAATTTTGCACCCACTTGCTTGCATTAGTATGCAGCATGCATCTTCTTGACTGAAGGCAAACTCAATCAAGCTTAACTGTAGTATGTTTGAGAATGATTTTAGTATGAACTATTGCAAAGGTTGATCAGGCCCTAATCATACATGAAAAATATCAACAAACTTGATTCAAGCTCCTTCAAGCCAAAATCATGCTTCTGTCAAGTTTACACAAGCTTGTTCCAAGCTGAACGTTTTCCTATGAGGTACTGTAACCTCTGTCATGGTCACTTTGATTTAGAAAGGAAAGATGAGCTATGGAACACAGGCCTTGTGTGCAATAATATCCAAGAACTCTAAAATACTTCTCAAGAATTCACTGCATCCTGATAAAATAATGCTGCAAGGGCTGTAATGCAGGAATGGGACTAGCAAGCTTCATGAAAGTGTGTCATTAGAAAACAAAATGCTTATAAAGCACTAATTTTTGCATTAAGCCTTCATAAAAATCTTTGACCAATATCTATCACTGCTGTTATCAGCCCATCTTATGAAAATGAAACGTCCATTTATCCTTACAGAAAAGCAATCAATTTACACATTTTTGACTTCGCAACTTCACATTCTTTCTAGGCCGCAACAGTAATTGTTTCTATATTTTCAAAGCAAATTTCTTTCAAAAAGGGTCCCTTTATAATGGAAAAGGTGGGAACACTAGGACAAGTAAGAACCTGAAACTAAGAGACGTATTTAAGAACTCAAGCTTTGGTTCAACTTTTGACAGATTTTTAAGAGTTCTTTGTGCCAGTGAAAAGATAGATCTACATAACTAGAAATGATTCGAAAACTTTTTCAAGTATTAATTTTGTCCATGATTGCATTATTGCAGGAAAGTTAGTTGAAGCAACAGCCTGAACTTCTTCAGTCAATTTCTTAGTGATGGGTTCTTACTGTGCAGCCATTCTACCTACACAATCAAATGTTTTGAAGTCTGAATAGGAGCATCACAGCTTTCTTTTCTTTATGGGACTATTGGAGACTGCATACCATGCTCTCTTAGTTTTTCTTGCTCCGCGTGTATTCCCCATCACAGCAGTATTTGCCCTCTGAATGCGGAGTGTGTTATCATTGTACCCAAAATTGCGCAGACTGGGATTATCACTTCGCCGTCCTAAAGCTCTTTGCCTCCCAAAGTATTCTTCAACGACATCCTGGCAAAATCGCTCTGTTAGAACATACTGAAACCCCTTGGACAGCAAAAACTTGCAACATTCTACTAATGAATAAACAGAGATTTGAAGGCTTTCATATGTCTGCCTTGAGAGAAACATTCTTGATCTCTCGTCTCTGGAGAAATTTCCCTCCCTTTTCTCTGTGCTTTCTTTCCAGGTAGACAGGTATCCCAAGAAGTCTTGCTTCAGCCAAATGAACCTTTCATCATTGATTGATGTATATGGCTTGCAAAATGGCTTCCTTGATCTGGATCCTTCAGTGAGACTTCGAACATTACAACAATCAAAGAATCCATCCATGAATGAGCAAAATTTTGCTGTCTCCTGACACATGGGTCCTCCATATAATTGCAATACTTTGCTCATTGTCCCACTGAGAATTTGGACTGCCAAGTTAACCCTCATGCTGGAGTATGAAGTCAACTTGATGTGATCAAATGTTAGCTTTGGTAGAACATGAAGACCACATTCAAGGTCTTTGTTGTATACATCTATTATGTGCTTCCAAATAAGATAATGGCCATTGTTCCACATGTTCCTTGTTGCATTGCTGCCTGAGTGGTAAAGGCAGTTGCGACTTGTCTTCATCAAGTGTGGAACATCGGCAAAAAAGAAAATGTACCTATCTGGCGCAAATAGGTTTTTTACTTTGTAAGTAAAATCTGTATCAGTGTCAGCAGATATACCAAAGTGAATTCTGTAAAATCTTCTGTTAGGTGCAGCTCCATCTGAAGTTACAGCAACAACCCAGAGATTACATTTCAACTCTAACACAGCAACTGCTTTCCAGAAAATAGGGACAAGTTGATTGGAAGTTATCCCTGTAGTTGCAAAATTTGCTAAAGGGAATTTCAGGTCACTTGCCAGTCCACGGATGTAAAACACCAGCACATGACTTGCAATTTCAGCTTGCTTTAGGCAAGAATAATTCACATCTGGATCACCCAGATCTGTATACCCAATCAACTCCCCACTGTTCTTGTCAAATACAAGACCTGCTTGGATTTTCATTTCATCAAAAGTCATACAGACATACCGTTGTACATCAAAGAGTTTTTGTGTTGCTTGCTTTAGTTCCTCGATCACCTCTGGGTTAAATCCTCGCTTTGGCTTTACAGCATTTTTATAATCCCTTAAAGTTCTTTGACTCGGCAATACTAGAATGCCACTGTTCCTCAGCTCATTGTAGGCAGCTGGTGACTTTGCATGGATTGCTAAGCAATATCTTATAATCATAGGGTGGTATCTTGCACCAGATGCTGAACCAGAGAAAGCCTTCTTCTGCTGCTCCCAAAATAGCTGCATGAAAGGAGACATGTTTTTGCCTTTCTGGGATATTATATTCAAGATATCATTACTAAAATCCTTTGTCACACCAATACTTGCAGATTTTATTTCACTTTGCATCTCTGCTATTTTCTCTTCTAGTTTTTGAATCTTGAAACGCTGATCCTTTAGGGTTAGCTTCAAACGCATTGGATGAGTTGCAGACACAGGTGCATTTGGTTTTGCAGGCTCTCTTAATTTGGCATTTCTTCTTTTCCTTGATGCTTCAATTGTCTTTTCGCATGACTGACACTGAGAACACTTGTTGCCCTCATCTACAAGTACTTGACAATATGGATGGCGGTGGTAAGATCTGCAAGTATTGAATGGGTTGAATTCTTCACCAGCATCACTTTCATCAGCACTACCAGAAGTGGTTGGTTGGTTTTGCAGAATTGGATGTTTCCTGCATCTGCCATCATCATTTTTAACACCTTCACATAATGTATAAGAATTGATTTCATTTAATAATTGTGATAGTGTAACATGCTGGATGCTTCTCTTGTATTCCTTGTAAATGACATGGGTGACTGGCAAGGGCCAACCAAACACCCGAATACTAAACTCCAAGCCATCTGAAATGTGTACTTCAGTGTGTGCATACAGCGTATTTTGATTCTTGGTCTTGAAGACAATATCATTTCCTTGGAAGTCCAAAGACCATTCTTTCAGTGAAATTTTGCGTGCTCTTGATGTCACTTGCTGCAGATTCTTATACACTGGCTTTCCAATTACTGGGACATCTGAATTTCTGAACATTCTAAGTAATGCTCTTCGTGCAGGCTTTGCTGGTTTGGTTTCAATACTTTTCTTCGGAATGTTCTTTGTTGGTATTGCTCCAACCTTGAGTCTCTTCCCCTTTCGATTTTCATCTAAAAGAGATTGAAGCAATCATTGTTTATGTCAACAAAGATGATTAGACACTTTTTTCCAAACGTAAACAATTTTTCTTCAACTATGGGGGTGCTCTCTCTTCAATTAGTTTATCTATTGAGCGAGCTCCTCATATAAGAAATTCGCTACATGCAAATCCCTCCTTTGTTTTGTATTGTACTTTGTTTTGTAGAATTGTATTCCATTAATTTTGTAATGCTTTTGTTGTTTAATTTAAAGTAATATTTCTGTAATTGTATTGTAGTGGAATTAAAAATTGGGCTATTACATTCTAAATCTGTACAGGGGCATGGAAGACAAATTCCAGGGGTAAGATTACACATAATTTTTCCAGGGTATCTTGACTCACACCACCCTGGAAAACTGCGATGTTGTACAGAGACCCCAGGAAATCCAGAGTCATTGTGAAGAACACCCGGGAAACCAGGGACCTCCAAAACATACCCTGGATTCCAGAGAGCTCATATAGCAATCACCTAACCTTCCAGGGCTAAAATTCATGCGATTCCCCCTGGATTTCTGTGGTGCAAACTGCAAACCATCAGCAAAAAGTGCCTTCCATATGCCTGTATGGATTTAAAATGAATTAGCCCATTTAAGGAACTGAACTGAACTGATGATGCTGTTTTGGAACTTCCTTGAAAGTTTACAAAAGTCGCAAGAAGCCCCTACAAACCCTGGAACAAACAATTAATTCAGTAATCACTGGTGATGGGATTATGCTGAAAATTCATTTAAGGAAGGGAAACTTTGAAAGTGAAATTGAAACAGCAAACTCTACTACCTTCAATGCATGGAATTTTTTCTTAGTATTGAGCATACTGGGATTTAGGCCAGACTATAAGAAGAAATCTCAGACCGTTGAAACCGGGAATTTAAGTCATAATATATAAAAATGAAAAAATTCATAACTTACACTGAATCAAATCGCTCTTATCAAAGTGCAGCTCACAAATGCGAAATGAATTGTGTAGGATCTGTGTCCGAAAATCTTGATCCACTGCACGAACCTTTGTAATCGCATTCAAAATGTCAGACCTCCACTTCTTCTCTTCATCAGTCGTTGGAAGCTTCACACGGCAAATAGATATCCCTTGAAATTTCTTTCTCCTGTTTACTCCACATTCCGGTACACAACAATTTTTTCCAGGCATCTTTCCACTTCCTTTCGACAAAAGTATCCTACATAAGTACAATAGGCCTAAAGTTTCCTTCGAAGTGTGCACCCAAAACGCGTCACGTGATCACAAAAAAGAGAACAATAAGTTATTCCATTGTTCTTTCCCGCCTTCCAGACCACGGCTCTTTTTCAATAGACTATGGCTACAATGATCCCTGTCTTGCTTCAGAATAATGTTTGAGACTTTCAGGATTAACTGATTTGCTGGGCGGTCATAATTGTTGAGATGAATTTAAAAGGCGCAAGCAAATCATCATGGTGTGATCAATCGTACATGTTGATGTAGTGGGAAGTTGCTTACAAATGCTGAAAAGTTGATTCATATTTGACGAACTCTCGATTTTAGGACGCAGATTTCAGTTGCTCAGTTCAATCAATTTAGTGCTCATTTAGTAAATGCAAAAATTACTTGGTCTCTTTATTAACTTTTTAAAAAAAGAAGAAGTTGAAGATTAGGGTTGTAATAAGATTGTGATGACTTTTCAAACGTGAAGATTTTTTGGAAATAGCGATGTAAAAACAATAGACCGCGCTATATTCGGGTAACTGGCAAGTAGCAACCACAAATACTGAAATCTTTTTTAGCTAGAATTTCATCGCAAGTGGCTGAACTGAAGCCACTTACATATGTTTATATTCCTGTACAAATTGTAAGCGCCCCGTGTGACAGGCGCCTTGGGTGCGATATTGCATATTTGTCTCGAACCACTTTGTATCTATGTAGGTGGCTAAATGTAGCATTGCAATCTTGAAAGCGATTAGTGGCAAGTGCTTAAAAAAAATTTTTAGAAGTCGTTATATTCTTCATCTCTTTAGAATTTGATATCCTACGATTGATTCTGTCTCTAAGGAAATGGGCCTTACAATAAAGTGATTTTATTATGCTTATTTTAGTTGCAACTGAATTTTAATAGTTGCAGATAAAAATAAGTGCTTGACGTAGCTATCTAATCTGGTCCAGACATCAATATACACATAATTCCAGACAAGGAGGAACCTTGAATAGCTCCTGTTTTGACTTACTGCAGAGGTCATTATCCAAAGTCATAGATCAAAAGTCACAATGCAATTGTTATGAGTTACAGGTCAAAGCCACTATCAGTTTCAGAAGATAACTGTTGAAGATCACTAATGAGACATAATGAGAAGATGTCGTGCTTATTACTTTGTTTACAGTATTTGTATGACTGAGAGAGTCAATTAGCCCGTAAAGGAAAACAGGAAAGGAGTTTGTAAAAGGGAAAGTAATTCTTACTGATTTATTGCTGAATATCAAAGATATCGCCTAGATACAACAACGTCCAAATCAGACCTTGGCAATAGAACTCCATACACCAAGAATTCTGTGACTAGAAAATTCTTGGCTTCTAATTTATGGTCAAAAAGAGTTGACATGCATGGAAACATGAAACTATGGAAGGATACAATGATTCATTGCTTCGAACTTTTGTCATTAAATTTGACTTGATCGTCACATTTACTCTGGTGGGGAAATGAAACTATTACAATGTTCTAGCAATGAATTTTAATTTGGACAAAAAGCCTATTATGTAAATCTCATATTATTAGCGATGGGAAAGCAAGTCAGCTTAAGTGCAGATCCACTTTGGCCATAAACGCTAGGTTGCTCATAAACAAAAGATTTCAAAGTTACCAACCAGCAATAAGGTGGCTCACTGCTATGTAAAAACAAACACACAGAGAAGTAAGCTAGCTAGGCTGGCTACTGATTAGGGGGTGGGGTGCTCTCTCCTTGATTAATTTACCTATTGAGAGAGCTCCTCCTTTGAGTAATTTGCTCCATACAATTTATTCCGTTCCAATGTATTGCATATTGTATTAATTTTCTGTAATATCTTTCTCTGTAGTTTAGTTATTTGTTAGTTTAGCATTATATGTATTTAGTGAACTCAAAATATATGAAACTGAAACAGAAACTGAAACAGAAACTTTCTTTTTATGCATCTAAAAATTTTACAATACAAGTTACGTCTACATCCTACGATACTTTCTAATTACTCTACAAACTATACAAACACTACAGGGACAGGACCACAAGGAGCAAAAGACAATGACTACCCTGTGGTCATTAACATAAAGACATGCGAATAATAAAAACTAAATGAATAACTACAAATACAAAGCATACGATTTAGCACTATACACATTAATACTCGAATCCGTTTCATATTGGATGTTAGGCCAGCATAGGAGAGAGATGCTGAGCAACAGGAACACAGGACGAGAGAACAGCAACGACAGCAATTGCTACCATCACTGATCCTCCCCCAGAGTCCCTATCCCTCAACACACTGCGCATATGCTGTCAGGCTAGGGTTTCTGGTATTAATACGATAATTTGAACTACTTTGGATTAGTATCAAGAAGTTTCCAACAGGAAACTTCTTGAAACAGAAACTGAAACTGATAGGAAATTCACACTAATACAAGATTGGTATCCTTTCATTCATGCACATATCAGCGTCTCCATAGAAGATATTTACCCATTTACCAGACTTGTAGACAGATGGAAACTCAAACTACAATTTGCGAATAAGTACAAACAGTTCATTTCGGTTCAACTCAATCTAAAGAAGGAAAAAGTGTTGTTGTTGCTGTCGCTATTATTTTTGTGATAATTGGAACTATGTAGTAAGTCTACACATTTGCATGCATTTATTAATCAAATTTCTTTCTTTTGTGCAGCGCAAACTCATCAAGAATTTGTGTCATAAACATCCAAGTCGTTGCACAGTTGCGAAAGAAGATGAGCTTCCAGCAAGGCGAAAACGACTGCAAAGAGCGTTGCGGTTACTTAGCAGTGCTACAGTGGAAAGAATACAAGGCAAGGTCATATACAACATTTAGATTGCTGCTATGATATTTTATGATCGACGGTGCCGGGTGACCCAAACAAATTTTGCAAGCTTGATTGCACCATGCTTCCTAAACATTACCTGCAAAATGATTGCATTAGCACTTGGTTAAAAAGCTAAGCAATCTTTCGAGATCTACAATGTCATTTTAAGAAAAGACTTCCATCCTGTCTTATCATTATTGTTATTATTATCATCATCATTATCATTATTATTATTATTCTTATTGAATATTTATTACAAGTTGGCTAAGAAATGAAATAGCTACAATACAAGCTAAGGCCTACTATTTACAATATAAATGATTCAAAATAAAACAATTATGATACGGTATAAAACAGGACTAATCAGAGTAAAAAGTTTATCTTGTTAGGCACCCAAATCAGGGCTGTAGAGATTTTAAAGATGTAGAAAACATGGATTAGTGAAAGGTGTGATCAACCACATGCAGATTTTTTGAGTAAGCCGGTACGCTTTAGGCCCAGATCCCTTCAACACCTTAGGCCCTGATCCCTTCAATGAACAAGAATGCATACACAAATCACCGAAGGACATGGAACTGTTAGCATATAACTTTCCTCTCGATAATCAGCGGAGGGAAGAACAAATACTGCTGGAATACAGACTAGTCATTGGAAATGACAGCAAAGAACTTTCACAGGGTGTACTGAAATGAGTCGCAAGGTCTCGGGAAAAGTTAGAGATTTTCCATTAATGGCAAAGGCAGTAGACAGCTTGTAAAGTGAACTGAAATAACAGTCGATTATTATTATTAATTCATTGGTATAGGTGTAGTTATAGCGAGAGACATGTCGAGATACTCGAGCCACTCCAACAAGGCAGCTAAGAAATTCATAGTAAAATATCTCGTCTTTCAATAAGTTTGAACACAGTTTGAAATGCCACTAATTTGAGTTTTCTCCGTTTGCTGTACTTATAAAACACCCCCCCCCAGTAACGACCAGGCTGAAACGTTGGCCTGCCAAGGGAGAAGAATACCCCGACAAGAAAAGATTTGCTGTCCATAGACGTAGGAACCGGAGGGCACTGGGAGGCATTTGCCCCCAAGATTTTGCAATAAACAAAGAAGTGCCCCTTTCATTTTTTAAAAACTTCCCCTTTTTCTTAAGGAAAAAGTGCCCTCTAAGTGTCGTGCTCCCCAAGTTTGAGATGCTTCCTCGTGGCACAATAATGTCAAGGAAACTAAGAGATGTTTTTACCAAGAGTTTTATCAAGAGATTCATCGGTTGGCTTGAATTGATTGTAAACATACATCTGTCATTAGATCTTTAAGCAGTTCTGAAAAAAGCCTGGATTCATCAATTTTTACATCTCTTTACAAAAGGCTCGATTGAATGGGCTTAAATTTTCCCACTCCCATTCTCTGCATTCGAAAATTCTGTAAAACGTACAAAAATGTCCTTCGATTAAGATTCTGTTTCGGAATCACTATGAAGCCTATTTGTGAAAATATATCACAGCCAATTACGCCTGTCTCTGAGATCAGGCAGCCTCTCGAAATCTAGTATTTGACCTCAAAGTATATTACGTAAATAGAAACAGTATCAGAAATATTAATTAAATTATTGTAGTAGATGTATTGGCTGAAAGTCGCAAAGTTTTAAAGCTCTGTTGTAAAATGTAAATATTAGAAGACGCTACTGATATCTGCAGTATGAGAGATGATGATGAATATATCTGACGAATGAATTGAATTGAAAAAGAAAGGTTACAAACGTTGTTTCTCTCGCTACAAGCGCCTTTCCTGTAATTACGCAGAAACCTTTATGTCAGATATGTCAGGCTCAAAATCTTTACAAAAGTACGTGTGAAATGTTATGGCCTATTTCTTTTGAACTGAATGGCTTCGAATGAACTTTAGCTATTTCGCGAATTTCGCGAATTTCACAATAATTCTACCTTTGCTACTGCCACCGTCGTTGCTCGCTTCAATTTCAATCAGATCAAACAAGTTATTAACAGCAGCAGCGTAAATGCAATCATCGAAGTGCCCTTGAGTAAAATATGTCCAGTCTCAGTCTCTTTGTCAAGCTGAAGCCGCAGTTCAAGTCAGTCGCCAGTTCATCTTTCCAACAACTTGGACTGTTCGGAATCTTCGATATTTCAGAATCAAATTTTCAAAGAAACTTAACCCATTGTAATTTCTCTAATAATAAATTCTCAGACGAAACATGAAATAATTTTCAAGAAAACCATAACTTATGGATGTCTTGAATTAGGTATCATGCAAGTCTGTCACTTTCCTGGTGTACAATTAAGAAATTTGATGACGTCGTACATCAAGAAGTGACTGCGAAAAAGAGTTAAGAGTTCTAGCAGTAGAGTTCTAGGTAGGCAGCTAAAATTCCTTTCAAGTTGAAAGAAATTGGTCAAACAATCGACAACAAGCTTTTACACCGATTTCAAGGACAAGCCCGGGGTTGGTATAGTTGTTGATTATTCAAGAGACTACACTGTTGTGAATGGTGTGTAGTACTTATTTCAGTTTTTTCTCTTTTAAATTACATATTTCAATCTGCTAAGAAGTGCGAAATGACGTCATTTTGTATGATTTCACTTCACGCTTACCTGAACGAGGCTTCCAAATGCGTTAACATTGTACTAGACTTATGAAAATCGTCGTAGTTTCGCTCCATGATTGGCTTATAATTGCTACAACTACGACTCATAATCAAACCAATCGAAAATCCGGCCAGAAATTGATGAACCTCATACTGATGCCGGAAGACCAGAGCTTAGGCCCATTCTACACGATCACAACTCACCAATTCTAAAACGCCCGAAACTCGTATTTCGTTGGGGTTGAATAGAAAACCAGACCAACCTGCGTCAAGATGAATGCTTCTTTCGTGTACTGCTTGGAGATTCCTTCACATTGACATGGGAAATCTACTTTTAACGGCGAAATTATTCATCGGATTTCACCACAGCAATAGACAGCAATCCTTGCACGTTTCATCACTTTTGAAGCCTCGTGACTTAAGGGAGACTAATTCTGGGAATAAGGCCGCAATGCAATGTTGATATCCTATTGGTCAGTTTGAACTCTGAACTAGTCTTTGGAACTATGCAATCTCATTGGTCGCGCCATTTTTGCGGCGATTTTGGCTGGACGTTAGTAGGCTGGTAGTTAGTTTGATTACCAGGCCCAGATGAAGCGCAGTGGCGGCATCCAATTCAATGAACGAAGCGAAAACTGGGACTGAAGTAGTTAGTCTAACATTACACCACCCTCATTGCTAGCCTGAGAACAATTCAAAATGGCGACGATATTTGGCCTAACTTACGAAGATTAATCGTCGGATTTCTGAAAATTTCAAGGTTTTAAAACTTGGAAAGAACTCACGACTGGTGTTCAGCAATTGATAAGGTTGCTTTTTAACAATAATTTTATCAACCCTGGACTTTTCCTGTAAAGGACTAGTCAAGGGCAGGTGTGATTAATGCAAGAAAACAACTTACCAACTGTTGCCGCTCCATATTTTGACATTCGTTTGTAAATTTGTTAAATATTCTGTGAGCTCACTTTACTTTGGGCAGACGTCACTAAAATTTCGTCTCCATATTGTCATCAAAATACAATAGAGGAGAGCAGTGGGTATTAAGAAGCAAGAGAGCAACGGGGAAGCCTCGTTTTCGTTGAGCGTGACGTCAAGAAGCACAGGCTCTTTGTGTATCGCGAAGGCATTCTGTTCTGGCCACCTACTTGACAAGACGATAGCCCGGGAAAACGACGAACAAAAGAAGGAAATAGTACGAAACACCAAAGGAATTTTCGAAGTGATACAGCAAATCAAATTTTTGTCCCATGTAATCCGATAGGACCAAAATCGTAAGTCCACACCTCCGCAGGAACGTGCAAACAGAGGTCCGTTTTTCTGATGCATCCGGTATATTGCAATCTTTACCTTATCTTTCTGCACGGCTCCAGGAATTATTTCGCTTGTGGAACTATACCCATTACTTCCATTGATAAATATCTTTGTATATATATTAGCGTGGTTTTTCTGGAACATTCATTTGGCCGAAATCCAGAGTCTTAAAGCAATTTAAGTGAGCTGCTTGTCAAAAATGTTGTGATTGACAACTTCTTATGCATCTTACAAACTGAGAGATACTCCCTGCGCACATGTTACAAAATCTTTCCATCTGCAATTCTTACCAAAATAAGTCGAGGATGAACTGACTTGCCTACTTTTTTCTCAGCAACTTACCCTTCGCCCCGAATATTATTGTTGCATAAATATGATAAAGACACTGGCAGGCTGAAGCCATAGATACATAACTATAATCCCAAGATTTTGTAGCAACCTTTCATCTTGCACTTGCAGCAAGTCTTTTCTGGTAAACAGGAAGAATGAAGAATACTTCTCCGCCCGGACGCAAAGGGCCGTTAGAGTCGAGGTCTGGGCTGGAGAGAGTCTCCCTTCTGTTACGAGGCTTATGGGTTATAGGAAAGATTTTTAGATACATTTCGGGCACTAATCTGCGACTTTGGGAATTTTTTTTCTTGTTCATCACCGTGAATGTAAAACCAAACGGTTTGTAGAGATCAAGATCAATTCATCGCTCGTGAAAGCCGTGTCGTTTAAAAGAAAACTATTGGTCTCCCCAGACACTTTTCCTGAATGTCAGGGACAGAGCAAAGTTTATTTCATTACATGGCTGGTGCAAATCGTAACTGGGCAACTACTTTTATTGAGCTTATCAGAGGTGGGTCAAAACATGTTTGAAGCAAATATCAACGGGACAGAAGCTTTTTATGAGCTAAAGATGAAATTTGAAATGGAAAATGTCTCATTTGAGGACAAAGTTGTGAATCATGCAAGCAGAGAAATGTTTGGAAGGATACATATATTAGATGGCACAAAATTTCCTTGTCAGTTATTTGCATCAGTCATCTTTTAATCTTCAAAGTACATTTTTCATTGAAAAACATTCGTAAGTACAAGAATTGATGTTGAAATGGTCTTTGTCTGCTTCATCGGTGATACGTGTCATGCATTCAACAAATAGAACGATACAAAAATGTCCCTCGAGAGTATATGAATACAGTCTCGTGACCTGAGGCCTGATATGAGTAAAAGAAAACCTTATTCAATTTTGTCTGTTACCAAAGACATGCTTTTTTTTCCAATTTGCTAATGTTTGAAGTATCATCATAAATATGATAACCTTTGAGTATGATAAGTATGATAACCTCTGTCTGGTAAAAGATGAATGAAGAATGCAAAAGCATTGAAAAATCTGAAGATTTGGCTTTTCTATGATCTATAACAATTTATGACCTCTTCAATTTCATTTTGGTATATTTCCACTTGTGGGCCCGCTGTCAAGATTAGTTTGACTAAAGTTATCCGCTTAGTTTTTGTTGCTTTGAGAAGCTTGAAATATATTTATTACGTTCTGCTGCATTAGTGCCATATTGTTGATGTTCAGTTGATTTCATTTTGGTATATTTCCACCTGTGGGCCCGCTTTCAAGATTAGTTTAGCTAAGGTTATCCGCTTAGTTTGTGTTGCTTTGAGAAGCTTGAAATATATTTGTTTCGTTCTGTTGCATTAGTGCCATATTGTTGATGTTCAGTTTATTTTATTGGAAATAGCACATTGTCCAAATCAAGATCATTTTTACTGTTTATTCTCACTGCCTGGCTGTCTTCCTAACAGCATATGATGCAATAAGAAGTTATACTTTTTGAAATATTATCAAAATTTTACCGTCTTTTTACCTATCTATAAATTTATTTTTCTCTGTCAAGGATCAATAATCTTGGCAGTTAAATACTCTGCCAGAGCATAGCTGAATACCTGATCGTTACTTCATCCTTTTGGGAGAGAGACAAGGAAGTTACGGTGCAAAAAACATGTATAAAAAAATTAACATGTAACATGTATCCACAAGCAGTCACTGATCAACGGAAGAAAGTCAACATTAACTCTGGTAGTTCTGTCAAAAATCAAAGCAGTGGTTGTTGTTAGATGGAATGCCCGTATATTTCTAATGTTTGATTAGAAAGCTTTCCCAAATTTTCATCTATGAGCTACACCTTTTGTCAAGAAGCGATTATTTGCGATTTCGTATAAAATCTCAAGTGTCGAATGATATAATGAAAGTCGCATAAAATAGTACATTATTGGGACCAAGTTTTTGAAACGTTTACCCACCATCATGGCGGGACCGTGGGTAAACTCAAAGCAGGGCTCATTCGACAAAAATAAAAGAGCATTGTAGTCTAGGAATGAATGGCTATTGTTTGGGGACAGAAATCTTTCAAAAAAGCAAGATTAAGCTGGAGTCCCGTTAAGACTGGTTTCTACAAAAAATAAGGGCAAGCATTTTGGTACATTACCGGGACATTTCAGCACCTCAACAAAAGCTTAACATGGTCACCTACTGTACGAAAATGATGTTTAATTATCGGGACCTAGGGTATGTCCCGCTATTTAGCTAGGTCCCGGGAAGGTGGTGTGCAAACATATGTTTGTCCCGCTAAGGTTGCATATATAAGAGCTGCAAACCATCTGTTGTTCATGAATATAGGGCAGATACATTTTAAAGGACTTTAAAGGAAAGGGCAACAGGACATAGGTTTTCTGCAATAATTTCAAACCTAGGACAAGCAGATCTCTTTCCTAAAAGTTTTCTCTCCATCGGCCACGTCAAATGATAAACTTTGCACCGTCCCTCAAAATGGTATATTTTGAACTAAACGGGTGTAGTGCTGCATAGGTATCAAATTTTTGCAAAACTTTAAAATCAAATGTGTTAAATGTTATTGTCCCATCGCTCAACTGCATGAATAGAAGAGAACTTTATATTTTGTCATAATCCTCGAAGGAAAATTTTTGTTTTTTTGGAAATACTCTGAAGGTATGTACGAGGGGAGGTACCTGAAGCTTTGGCAAACAATCAAAGCTCTATTAATTCGAAACTGATTGAGGAAATCAATACGGAAAATCCAAGAAAAACTCATGTTTCAAAGGTCTTCAACATGGTAGCAAGCATCAGCCTGTCACTTTCCTAGTTTACGATTTAGCAATCTGATGAACTCTCAACTTTAAAACTGGCAGAAAATTCCGAAAAATGCTTTCATTCCGAAATAATGATGATAGCCAAAACGCTCTCTCTGGAATCACAGCAAACAACCCCGAAGTTCTCTTCCATCAATGCACTTAAAATATTAGGTCAATGACATTGTACAATGTTAAACTGAAAGTTGTGCAAAAGATCATAAGCGTACGAAATGGGGAGAGGGAGGGGGGGGGGGGTGATTGCCCCCAACTTCGGAAAATTTTCGAAAATCAGTCTCACTCGTGCAAAATTTTCCCGTCAGTCGGGCAAAAATGTTTGGAAACAATGAGCCTTCTATAGGGAAGCTCCTTCTAGATTTCTTCCTCCTATACACGTGTGCAAAGAATCAGTCCTATACTTACTTACGCAAGCGTAGGAGTTACTGTAAACAAACTCATAATATTTGACGGCGACACAGTAATATCTCAATTTCTAGGCGTCATTCGCGTGTCTTTTTGAAATATGGAAGTGATTAGCTCATTTGCAGGGGCGCATACGACAAGGGCAAGGCAATTCCTGGCCAACAAAATATCCGTTATATTGCCCGGATCTTAAAGAAGTACATTTTGACACTTGGACACGAATTGTGCGTTTTAAAAATGAAAACAAAGCATTGGCTGGAATAGGACGATCGATATGATACAGTACAAATCGAGCTATTTATACCTGCATCGGAAGGATGTCCTTTCATCGGGTCGCGATACATAAGGCAATCAACAAAATTAAAGTTATCTTAAACTGCAAAGAAATTTGAGATAAGAAGGCCTAAAAATAACATTTTGGGAATGCAACTTACACTAAAATACACCATGTTTATAACATAAAATCTACACTTATTCTATGTTTTAACCTTGCAATGCAAAACTTTAGACAACTGAATGGATATGGTGCAGAATTATGAAAGTTGCACCAAGAAGAAGTCCCACGGAGTTCACTGCTGCCTCACTGGACGACGGTATCCGTCGAAAATGACACTTCCAAACATAAGAGGCATTTTGTGCAAGTCTACCAATTCTAGAGATCTTTAATGTCGACTTTTACTGTGCTTGAAGCATTTTGTGCAAGTCAACAAACTCCAGAGATCTTTAATGTCGTTAAATCGCAAGTAATACAAGACTTGGAATGCTCACTGTTAACATTTGCACATGGTCATAAATGTCAGTTCGTACAATGAAAATTCAGTTCATTTACAAAAGAATGTTATTGTTGTTGTTGTTGCTGTAACTGGGACTTTGTTTTGAGTTAATGTCATCCCCATCAGCGCAATTCAAACTTTGCCTTCCGACCATTATCAAAAAGTAAGCAGCCCAGGAGGAAACGTTTCTTTACCTCAGTTCCAAAACCGCACACACACACACGGGACTTCTAAAATCAAGGTTATGCCTAAATCGATGCTCATTTAGCGGACTACGTCCAACTCCCCAGCGGGGATTCCATATCAGTAAGTGACGGAGGCGGGTCAGACATTGTTTGGGTTTGTAAAACGCTGTCTAGTCTAGTCTAAAACGCTTTGAGTACGCTATTTGCTGCATAATCGGTATCGTTTTGGGGTTGCTGATGAGAAAATTTGACAAGGTGAGTGCTAGGCTGAGTTTTTCACCAAATTATTGCAGAGTAGCTGCCAAAAATACCATGAAATCTTTAGCTTTCATGTACCATGAAGCTGTGAGTATATTTTTTGGGTTTAAAATGTCCTAAATGTAATACATTTTGGGCTTTTCAAAAATATACTGGGTCTGACCCTCCCCGGTCGCATACCATTGGAAGTTCACCCTGGGTCTAATTCCAAGTCTTGACTCTCAAGGCCGAAATGTAAGTCAAGTGGTGACATCCCAAGAAAGGAGGCATTTTAATAGCTCCGCTTTCCGATGATGACAATTTGATATGCCAGTAGCTGAGATGGAAAAAACGATGGATTCTGAGTCACCTATAGGTGCAAGATAAATCTTAAAATCTCTATAAAATGCCAAAGACCAATAATTTACTAATTCAATACTTTATAAAGTTAAAAGCAAATACTATTCTTAACTACATTTAATACTATATTGCACAATAAAATTAATTTACATATAACCTACATACCGGGTTTTCCAAAAAGTAACCTCTTTTAAACAATCACCAACATTTGCGCAAAAGACAGCTGTATTTTTTGTAAAGAACAGCAAGGACCAAGCTATTTTTGCAGAGTATAGCTCATCTTTGATTGGTGTAAAAATTAGCACATCTAGGTGTTCCTCAATCTGCCTGGTTTTGAAGCATACCTCAAAAAGCACTGATTATTACTGGATTAGTAGACCTTTTAGCTATTCAACAAAAGAGCCTGGATCGAGCGTTATTTTTATACATTTTTATACACGAGATTCGATCGAGTGGCGTTAGAGCTTCTATCACAATTGTGCACATTCGAAGATTCGACAAAATGTAGCAAAGTATCGTTCGATTGAGATTCTTTTTCAGAATAGCTAAAAGGTCTATTCGTTTGTGCATACCAAGCTTCTAATGTCGTCATAAGTGTCCTGCAAGAAATGCAAGAAATCTATTCTGCTAGATTCTGCAAGAAATGCACACAATAATTGCAGAATTTCAAATTTGCTTGTGGCCCAGACTAACAACGTTGCTTGAAGAATACAGCTTAGAATAGGGCTTGAGTATACTTCCATGCCCTTTACGTAACGAAAATAAGCATTTTGTCATATTGAGATGACTTTGGATCAAAGACGAAGCAGGCAAATTGGAAGAATTCATGAAGGGATCGATAATCGAATTTTGGTGAATTGTTAGACTACGTTCGCACGTTGCCGGCATATGTTGAAAACAGTGAAACATGTAACGGTGGCAAACTTTGAGCTAGCGTTCACACGATACCAGCAAAATTTGAAAACGATAAAAATTCAACAGTAACTAACTCGGTGCAATCTCTCCAAGAATTTGAAGCCAAATAAAATTACCTACACGGTAAGAACCGTTTAGATTTACTTTGGGGGTGGGGGTATCTTAGTACTTTCAGTGGTATGGGGCCGTGCCATTTTTTGGGGGTACTTTTTTCAAACCGTTACGGAATTATGTGTATCTTTTTCACAATTTTTAGACATTTAACGGAATTATGGGTGTCCTTTTCAGGGGAGTTTTCGTAAATTCCGGAATTATGGCCCAGATTCTCATTCGATTTACGGAATCATGACCCTAAAATCAACCAGAATTTACGGAATTATGGGTACCAACTTTTCGGGCAAAATGGCACGTCCCCGTCAGGTGGTGGGTCGAGGTACCCCCCCCCAAGAGATTTACTTTGAAAGTGCTGAAAATGCCCCCTTTTCATAATTTTAGAGTGTTCACACAACGCCGTCTTCAAAACGTACCGGTTAGAGTCCCGATTTCACAAGCTACCGCTTTCGAAATCTGCCGGCAAAAATGTGTCGTATTCGCATAAACAGGAGGCCCATCCGTCACATTTTTACCGTTATGAAAAACCGGCATCGTTTGAACGCAGTCTTACACAGGACAACTTCATTGGGAGACCCGGTAGAATATGTGAATACATTAGAATCTAAGTAAAATCAAGATCTATCTTGTATATGACATAAACTCTTGCATATAATTTCTACCAATCTTATTTTTTTCAAAATGTAATTAACTAGCAAAGCAACTTGGTTTGGGAGCAAAAGGACATCAAATATGGTATGGTCATCTAAGAGCATATTGTTTTGGGCATCTGAAGTCTGCGAAGTCTTCTGAAAACGGTAGACTTCCCAGAAGAGAATGTCTGTTACCAAAAGAATGCGAATTCTGAAAAAGGTGGAGTTGGCAGACTTCGTTGAAAAAAAGAGCACGCATCGCATTCTGAAAACGGTAGAGTTGGAAGACTTTGCAGAGCAACATAGAATTCGAATGTTGTTGTTTGGCCGAGCGAATGGATGCAATTGCAATACGATGTACTTTTGTTATGCTAATCCCAAGAGAAAAGAATCTGCGAAGTTTCATTGTTTTTTCGAATGTTTTTAAAAACTTTTTCATTCACGAAGAAATGCCCTCTGCAATCTTTCGGAGGTCTGCCCGCTTCAGGAATAGAAGGTCTCCGAAGCCTCGGATCTCTCCTGTTTTCAGAAGAACCCAAAAGCATACGCCAATAATCTCTCGGAAGTCTACCGAAAACAGAATGACCAAGAAATGGGCTTTATAAAAAGGGATCTGAAGTCTGCGAAGTCCACTGTTTTCGGTAAAATGGTACAAAAACTCTATCTTCTACTAACTCTACCGTTCTCAGAAGATGCGCAAACACTATGCCCGAAAATATTTGGAGAATCTGGCTGTATACAGCGTGTCCTAAGACCTATGTGCCAGTATCAGCCGTTTCAATAGCCGTTGTGAAAAATAAATTACTCCATTCTACTAGGTTAGAATTCAAAGATTAGTGAACTGACTTCAGCTTTGAATAGGCAACCTTTTTTGTGTAAATCTGACCAGCAGTCACTGATTCACGGAAAGAAGGAAGTCAGATTCACTAGCTGTTTCAAAAACAACTGATTTTGTTTCCAAACGGAGCCCCATATAACTTACATTGATTGGACAGCAACGATACACGTGCACCTGGAAATACATTTGGGTGTAATTAATGACCTCATAGCTTAAGAATACTTATCAGAGAGCCTAAGCAATGATAATGTTTGGTTAAAACGGACTTCACGTCTTTTGAGAAGTAAAATGACTCTTGGCAGCATGGCATGGCCTCGAGTACTTGTGTTCCGCTTTTTTAGGAAACCGAATTATATTACCTTCTTCCTAATCATCACAAAGTCCTAATCTATTATGCCTAAGCGTTTAACTTGTGGAAAATGGGCAGCTCGGCTAGGCACGATAATGCTACTCAACTCAATTTCTTTGATTCTGACATGAATGAAAAATAATAAATCCTGTAATTTTGAGGCAACCAGTAAATTTGAATTTTTTGCTCTATTAATTGGCAACAACTTATCAAACTCACCCAAGGACTCCAACAGGCTCAACAAGGCGTACCCCCTTTTGGTTGCAAATTGGAACGAAACGATAAGATATTATTACTCTCCGAGTGCACAACTAAATCTATCAATCTTCATCTTAGATTCACATGGCTTGCAATTAAAACTCGTACACCAAAACTTTTACAAAGGCTTTGCTTTCAAGTGGACTCCAAAATGCGACTTTGCGTACTCATCTCTCCGGTGTTCGGCGGACGATTTTAAAATGCAAGGTATGATAATTTAAGTTGAAGAGCAGCAAATGTGATTATGAAGTAAAAAGTCCCGATGTTTTATCGTTTTGTTCCCTTGCTTAGTAAAAAGGGGGTACTTTTTTGAGACAACCCCCGGCAGGATTTGTGTCACCGGAATATCACTAATATACGTGGAAACGGTCGCTAACTTGAACTTGAATTTGTTTTTCTGTCGTGTCAGTTAGAATATAATTTTCGTTGGCTGAAAAATGAGATATAAAATGATAACCATTGTGATTAAAGCTTTTAAAATGGTGAAACTATGGCTCTCTGTCAACACTTAAATGACCAAAACCTCTTAAAAAATTTTGCAGTTATGTAATTGGTGAGGTAACCCTATTTAGAAACATATGACATACATACACTAATCTAGTGGGCGTCTCGAAAAATTGGGCCCCGTGTTTGGCTGTTATGGAGAAGCTGTGGTCTAGTTTTTTCTATTTTTACGAATTTGCATATGTTAGGCTTCAGTTTTGAGTATCAGAGATAGTTCAAGTAAATCTGACAAGCGGTTGTTAATGTTTGGCAGATAAAAGGCATAGTAATTTGTTGCTTCAAATCAGGGCTTCTGTTTTTGTGAAGCAATGGCTTTTATCAAGATCAAAAGCTAAAGTATTTAAACTTATTTTACGCTGTGCCATCCATATATCCAAAGGGGAAAAGACAAAGTCACCGGGTCTTCACTATTGATGGCATTTACAACTCAAATTGATAAACAAAAACAATAGATCAAAACGACAACGCAACGCAACGCAAAAAGATCAACGCAAAGCAGACAAAAAAACAAAGCAAAGGCAGAATTCTGTTCAAAGAACTTAGATCCTTTTAACTCGTAGGTACAAAACGAGAGAGCACATCACAGTGCTTGGTTTCAATACTGCGCTTGGTTGAGGTAGTCTAAATTGAGTAAAAGTTCAAGGGTAAAGTTGCGGTTTTTAGCGCCAAGCACTAGGATTGCAGAAGTAGCTAAGCACTAATTGAGTCCGCGATGTGACCCTTGTAATGAATTTCAAGTGGTGAGGCCATAGCGCGTCTTGAACCCACTCCGCCTGACTGTTCTGGCTGCAATGTCAAAGGATTACACAACTGCGCCACAACACCTTCAGATCTTGTAAAGTCTTATTTTTCTGCATTTTGAAACGGGCTAATAGTGTTGTTGATATATGCATAAAGCAACGCTGCCAACGCTTTCAAGGATTCAGAGAAAGTTCGAGAATTATGCTTGAGCCGTTTCCTTGAAACAATGGTTGATTTTGATATTACTGGAGAACAACAAAGTGCTGTTTTTGAAGCAACCACCTCTACCATTAATCAGCCGCCACGTCTCGGACTGACTCAACAAAGCATGAAACATCTAGAAACGAAGACAATCAATATAGCTCCTAAACAACAACCATACAACATGGGCCACATGTAATTAGGGACGCCCTGTAGTCCAAAACATAACTAAAGAGGATCACCCTCCACTTATATTCCTACCGATTGATCAGCCGTGGACAGCATGACACACAGAAGACCATTTTAGGCAGACAAAATCTGCATTATATGTGCGACAATTTGACTTTATTTCGATGGATACTATTACTAGTTGTTCTGTTGAACTGAAAATGACGTAAATTTCTTTGACTCACCCGGAAGAGTAGTCTAGTCCAACCAGACACCTCATAGCCAATCAAATCCTGTAATCATCATCTTCAAGATTCGAACACGGATACTGATCAGTGTTTCCTGCACACGGCAGCTTCCTGCAACTGCTTTCATTTGGTCCTCCTTGCTCTAATGCACATGCCAGGCTTCCTTCTCCTTCCTCTGGTGCTAGCTCAAAGTACACCGGTGATTCAGGCACATCAGAAGGTCTGCATGGTTTAAATCCTTCCCGAAGCTCTGCTGAAGCATTATTTTTTTAGGCATCCTTTTCAAGATCAGGGAATACCTCGGCGTACACGGGCGATGAGATACTATCTGGTCCAAGTCGTTGATCCGATGCATACATTTTTTTTCGCCCAACTGGGGTGAACATAACACTTGCCTTTCCCCCTTCAGTCTCCGGTATGAGCTCAGCATAAGCTGGGGATAAATCCTGACCAGCAGTCAGTTCCGGCCTAGTTGCCATAGATTCTATTGAATGTTTACAAGAATCCTTATCTTCACAAACCAGTTCGAAATATTTAGGTTCATTACTGATACTAGCTTCATTGTCTGCATTTAAGATTCTGTTCTTCATGATCATCTTGTCAATGAAATTTGTATCGACGTAACTGTATGGTGGAGTCGTTTGCGAGGTCTTGCCATTTTTGGGAGGTATTTTTCCAAGAGTCGTCGGCCGATTTCCACACCTGTCAATGTCTATGTATGAATAAGCTGGACTCTCTATGCTTGATCTGTTAAGCTGCTCATATCCTGGGTCTTCGACTAAAAAATAAACTCGGACGTCAAGTCTTGGTTTTTGCTTGGTGTAAAGTAACGTACAATAACCTGGGCAGACGACTTGAGTCCCTTGAAGACACGTGCCAAACCTAGCTCCACAGATTTGTAAACCTGCTTAGCAAAGTAACATCACCAAATCAAATAATGCTAAGAAACAAGGGACTCCATGCAATAAGCCTAATAGTAACAATCACACTGCGAGATTCTCATGAGAAGAAACGTCACTATCATGCAATCCAAAAGCTAACGGCCGGCTCATTCCAAATCAGTCCTAAGATTCAATGTTTTTCAACAATTTTCTTTTAAAACGCATGTGCAATCATTAGGCAAGAAAGCAAGCGAAAAACTTCATGCTATATCGCGTATTCCCTACTTACTTGACACCGAAAAACTCAAGCAGGCAATGCGGGCTTTCATCCTATCCCAGTTTAGCTATTGCCCCTTAGGGAGCGGTCATTTTTAAAGCTGGGCACAGGGGTGGAAGAATTTTTGGAGGGGTGCCAAATTATTTTGCCTCGTCTAATTGGGGTATCAAAAGTTTTGGCAAAAATTACAAAATACATGATGGGTTGCGAAATTTTGGAATGTATGTCTGGTTGAAATCAAAATGCATATCTCTTATAAAACTTCCATATGTTACTGATGTGTTCATCAGGCAAGGAAGAAGATACTTGAAATAGTTGGCGATGGTGCTTTGTTTATCACTTGTTTACTTTAAGTTTTGGTTTATTTTAAGTTCAGATTGCGCTACTTAGTGGTTTCACGTTTTCCATGTAGATTTAAGGTAAATCACTCAATAATGGGGTATGAAATTTTTGGCGTCCTTGAAATGGGGTGGCAAATGTTATTACATTTAGCAAATGGGGTAAGATAAAGTTCCTATTAGTCTTAAAAATTCTTCCAACCCTGTTCCCAGCATTAAAAATGATAGCTCCCTTAGTGTGGATGTTCTGTAACAGACATCTTAATAACAAGATCAACCACATTCACAAAAAGGTACTAAGCATCGCATACAAGGATAGTGCTTCTGACTTTGACACATTGCTGACGAGAGATAAGCCTGTGTCTATTCACAAACGGAATTTGCAGTTGTCGACGACAGAGATCTTCAAAACAAAATCGACCATAGCTCTAAGCTTTATGGCGGAGATTTTCATTGAGAAGAATGCAACAGCCGATTATGAAAGACATTCGTAGCAGAGGTTGGGTTCTTGAATTAATTTAGTTCTATCTACCAGGTGAGCCAGAAAAAAGTTCCCACTCTTGAAAATTCATAACAGCAAGATTATTTCACTGATACGAAGGATTCCAATTCTAGTTACAAGTCAAAAGATCGAAGTATTTTTTGTGACTTTTCTCGCTGTCTCAAGAGCAATAGAAATATACGCAAATCCAACTTTTAAAAAATTCTTGGCTGCAAAATGATTGAAAAATAGCCTAAAACATCGATCAAAAACATGCATGACTTCTCGCACAGAATAATGATGGAAATGCAACTTCTCATGGGCGAGAGATAACCTCCGCACATTAATTGCTATGGGATTGAAAATCTTCCGTATTTGTTTAAAAATTGATGTCTTATAACTCTTTAGGGAGGTCAAACGCCCATTGTCTATTGTTAGGTGTGAATAGGGTCTTAACGATTTGATGAATATCTTAGGCCCTTTTCCGTCATTTTGCAACCATGAAATTTTTATGAAGTTGAATTTACCAATTCTTCTAGCGTCGGTAGGACAGCGAGAAAAGAAATACTTTGATCTTTCGGTATTTCACTAAAATTTGAATTATGCAAATCCGTTAAGTGTTCTTGGTGCTATGAATTTTCAAAAGTGACAACTTTTTTCTGGCTCGCCCGGTACTTTGAAAACTAACCTGTAAATATGTATATATGTAGATACCATTTTATTGTTAACTTAACTAGATTTTACTTTGCACTTTTAAATATTTTCAACTTAATTTTGTTTTGTCTTGTTTTAGAAGGCAACGATTAGCTGCATTGTAGCTATCCTAAACGCCTACTGTAAAGAAATTAATAAAAATAATAATAATTAGTTACTTTTCCGGTTGCAACGGTCACTCGCGGCGCTTACGGAGCCTCCTTATGCTTTTTTAGTTGACGGAACTTGGAAAATGTCTGCTGATGATACAGCAAAAAAGACCTAAGGGACAAAGCAACATTTATGATATTACAAGTCTGCTTGCCCCGTATGAAATCATTGCAAAAAGTACAACTGCCCAGTCACCTTTTCCTTGAAAATGCATCGGCCCCGTATTCATAAACAACAGAAGCTGTATAGTACTGTAGTATCAAGATGAGTTAGTCAAAGAACATGAGGAAGGCAGTTCATCTCAATAAGTATCTTAGTCAATGACTAATGAATCCTTCTTGCAAGGAACTTACAAGGAAATTTGGCGTCATTTATAAACATCTTTGCGTGCATTTCTCAACTTGCATGATTCATAATTTTGTCCTCAACGTGAGCCATTTTATATTCAAAAGTTCATCTTATCTTGAGCTCATAAAAAGTTACTGCCCCGTTCGAGGCTCGTTCATTTTTGCTCAATAAAAAGTGTTTACCCAGTTGTGTACAAGGTCAAAAAAGGAATTGCCACATTACGTTTTGTACCGGCCATGTTATGAAATAAACTTTGCACAGGCCCTAATCACATAACCTCAAAATCATACATAATAGTGTCAGACACAACTCAATCTGGTGTTGATGGCAATAATGACAAAATGTCAGCCATCATTTTCTCTGGTTTTTCGCCTTTTTTATTGTGACCCATATACGAACACAATATCAATTCCGACGCCGGGAGATACAGGTGAATATTCATCCAGAGGGAGTGCACATTCATCCCTCGGGAAACAGCATCCCTACCTACCAAGGCCTAAGTCATCATTTACATGTGTCATGAGAGCTTCCGGGAAACAACAGCATATTTCCCGGAGAGCCACGGGAAATATCCTGCCCCATTCACACTGCAAGTTAAAACAGCTTAGATTAAACCAGGTTTTAAGATAGGGCCTTCTGATTGGTCAATGCAACAAATCATTTGATTGGTTGAAATTCAAGCTGGTTTAATTGTGTCAGTGTGAATGCAGTGTGAAATTATTTATCCATGGATACAATTCAGTTTAAGTAACCGTTTTACAATGAACCCTGCGACTTGAAAATAAAACATCTTACTACAATATACACGCCCGACAACCACTGCTGACGTGTGACGTCGCATTGATTCCTCGAAGCTGTGGAGGCAGGTGGAGGTCATGTGATTTTTGCGCGCCCTTTTCCTGATTTCATCACGCATACACACCAAAAAACATTTCATTTTTGTAAGATCTGATATTGAGCGTGTTTAGTAATAAAAACTGTGCAAACATTGAAAATTTTGATGATTTGGAAGCAGAGAAACAAACGCTGTGGATGCTAGCAGATAAGCAGATCCTCTTCGATTTCACGAAAATCTCCCAGGCCCTGAATTGCAATTCAACAATAATATTTGAATTTCTTATCCATCTGCTGTGATATTCCAAAGATGTTCGATTTTGTTTGGAAGAACAGGCTTCAGAAACTTAATTTTCTTTTGTTTGGGATATTTTGGAATGAAATTACCAATTTTCAAGAAGCGTTTAATCTTAAGACTCCCCGGGGGGGGGGGTTACTAAGTATATTTGTCCAACAGGGATGTGCCGTTTTTCAGGGTATCGTTTTCGCCTATTTTTCTAGAACAGGGTATCAAAAGAAGGCAAATTTTCTGGAGCAGGTTGTCATAACATGTCAAAAGAGGACATTTTGTTACAACAGGTTATTATTTAGGCAAATTTTTGTGTTTTTAAGTATACTTTTTACAGATTTTTCTAGAACAGGGTATCATTTGAAGGTAAAAATTCTGGAACAGGGTGAAAAAATCTTTTTTCATGGGCACATCCCCATACAAATTTAGGTCAAGTACCCCCTCCGGGTAAGACTCCCTTCAGATTTTTCTTTCGTTTGGTAAGACGAAATTCATGATTTTCATTCAGGGTTGTTTTTTCGAGAAGTGACGAGTTTATTTGAAAAGCAAACCATTCCTATACCATGCACAATTTATTTTTCTTTCATTTGATATGGCACTTTGCATCTTTTTGGCTTCCGTTTCCGATCCTTTCAATTAGGCACGGATCAACTTCGCTTTGCAACTCCAATATTTATTGTTCAGCCAACAAGTCTCCACCTAGACTTTTTGTCTTCTACTCAGTCATAAGTTCTCTATTTGATCGATAAGTTGGCATTTTCTAGAACGACATCCATACTTTCTTCCAAAAAACAATTAAATTGTGATTCTGTAGCTTTTTCTGAACTTAGAGTTGCATTTCATCTGCATGTTGAATTGCTGCAATTCCGTTCGTCAAATTTTACCAAAATTTCACTTTTTCCTTCAAGGCCAATTTTCTTCCAAATGCTACGTCCTATGAGAAAGAAACCCTTCCTATGTCATGCAAAATTCATTTCTCCTTCTTTTGAGCTAAAGTTTGGTATATTTTTTGTTGTTGTTATGAAACCTATAAAAAAGGCGTGGACCGACTATGAATTTTGTACCCATTATTTTGGTCAGGCCAGACTGTCTCCATCTCCATTTTTCAACTTTTTCACGGCTTTCTGCCGCCTTGGCATCCAATTTTCTTCGATTTTATCTCACTATATCCATATTTCCATGCAAAAATCACTACTCCCATGAAATTCTGGCTTTATCGTATTTCTAGGGTTTCTTTGAACTTGCACGCCATTCATTTACTTATCGCTTCGTCAAATTTTACGGAAATTGATCTGATTTATTAGAAGTGTATTTTCTTGCAGAAATGACAAGTTATAGAATAAAGAAAGGTCCTAAGCCACGTAAAAATTATCTGCCTTTCTCATGATTTAAAATATGACTTGCTTATTACTAATGTTTGCGAGCCTATCAACTAGGCGCTGGCCAGGTTCATCTCTTGTTCCCTTCATTTTGGTTAGGCCAGTCAGTCTCCGCTCCAACATTTTATGCTCTCTCACGGCTCAGAAGTGTTCTCTTAGCCTACCGTTTAGGTATATATCATCCATCCATCATCTTACAGCTGAATATTGCGTAAGTAGTAGTGTCATACTTTGAAAAACTCAGTCATGTAACAAGAAATTTCTCATCCCGAAGCGCCTCGTCAACCTGTTTGATGTTGGAAAAGTTGTGCCAAATAAGGGTGAACAAATAACATATATGGGGTTTACCAGAAGAAATTATGACCGGTCTTCAAAAGCACTTGATACCCGATCATTTAAACTTTTGGAATGAAAACAAATTTCCTGTGAACAAAATTTCTGATAAATTTGCTACAAGTTTTGCTCAGGTGATTTGACGCAGGTCATATTTTTCTTTCGCAAAAATCAGGCCAAAGTTCGAGAAAAATTATGCTCGTATAGAAATACTATTACCATTAGAACGAGGCTACGGAAGTCGAATGATTGGTTGTCGGGCGTGAATATATTTATCAAAAACTTCGGAAAGAAAACGAAAGTGCAAAGCGAACCTTTCCCTTGAAACTCCTTAATCACGAGCTTTAAATTTGGTTTGGAATGTCTGGACGAAAGGGGTTAATTTGATATCAGAATCAAGTTTGTTCCATGTATCAGCCCAAAGACGGCAAATGACTTTTGTTTATCATACTACTTTCTGCAGTTTTGCAGAAGCAAGAAGGAATTCTTGACTAGCCTCGTATTCAATTCAATATGTAAACATCAATTATTCATACCTGTGGAACTCAATGGCAGCACAACATCGTATTGGTTTGAAACATTAGTTTGTCTACAGAAAGAAGGAATGAGAAATTAGCAAAATACTGGCTAATTTTAATACAGCTACCATCAGAAAGCAATCACAATAATGGATGCTTAGCACAGGAAAGTCCCGCCTGTAAAGAATTAATTTCACTGAAACAGCCAGATTGGTTTCCTTTGAAAATATACTTCCTCGAAACTTGGATGCAAACCATGAGAAGACGAAAACTTACTACGTTTCAAACCATCTGACAATATTGCTAGGAACATATTTTTTAGAATACAGACAAACTGCACTGCTCAAAGTAAATCAACAGTTGAACAAAGATAGACACGCATTTTTATTTATATAAGAAACTAAGAATTTAAGAACTTGTATTGAAAGTTTCTTGAAATTATCTGACAGCAGTGAAGTAGCAAAAGCAAAATTATTTCATCATGTTGTTCATAGGTCCCATGGATTCATCCATCGCTTTTTCGAGATACCTAAAAAATTACACAGCTCTCAATTCTAGCTTTGAAGTTTGAAGACATAATGAAAATTGTGAACCATATGATATTACTATGTTTTTTATTTACATTTCACCTAAAAAATTACAATACATATTACCTAATACCACTACTTACAAAATACTATACCATACTACAAGAACAATACCACATGAAGTGAAAAAACTACGTCTACCAAATGGCAACATAAAACTGTAAGCACGAACATAGCACTTCACGTAACGAATTGAGAGACAAAGATTGCACATAAATTACACGTAACTGCTAACACATATCTACTACAAAAAAGGAAAGAACGTATTACTATGTACCATTTTGAAAGAAACTGAGCATGAATCAGCTCAGAGAGTTTATTGAAGGGAAGTGTTTCATGTTTCAAAGTCAGGCCTGTGATTCTTACATGCAAAGGCGGGACTTTACTGTAATAAGGATTAACAATTAGGCAAGATGAAGGAGATTAATTTTCAAAACCATAAAAGTCGTTCCCTAACGCAGGCAAAAAGCAGCATACATAAAATAAACAACAAGATTTTCTGTAGCCTCGGGCTTCGCAGAATCAGCGGCAAAATCATAATTTTACACACCATCATCTGAAAGGAACCATAAAAGGCCTCGTAGTAGTTCTATCCTGTTAATTTCTGGCGAATCGATACTTCATATTCAAAGCTTTTACGTTACACGTTCTTGTTGACTTATATTGTAGACCTTCAAAAACTACATTTTCACTGAAACTGCACCACTTTCTTTCACTGATATAAAAGCTCAAACAAGTCTTTAAAACAACAGCTTAAAGTCTTGATAAAATTTTTCTTCGGAAAAGAAAATCGCTGTAATATTGAAAGTCATCACGTTATCAAAAAATGCATCGCAGGATGACAGACAGTAAATATTATTTAGCCTTCCCTTCAAGTTATTCAATGAAATGAAACGAACCATTTATATAATTTTTCAAGATAAGAAGCCTGTTATTTACGTGTGCGTTCAGTTCAGTCGGTTCAGTTCATTTTAAAATTCCACTAGATACAAATGCCATTAAAATAATTACAACATTAAAATAATTACAACATACAAATTACAATAAGAAATACAAACTAACAAAATAATAATGTTTATAATGAAATTTTTATGCAGGGAACATATCAAAAGGAGCAGCTCTCTCAATGGGTAAACTAATCGATGAGAGAGAACCCTCTTGGTACAAAACAAAATTTTGGAGATTGATAATAAATAAAGATTCCATTAAATCAACAATTTCACACTTGAAAGTGAGACTACTCGCGTTGGTTGGTTGTTTGAAGTTCTAGGACTGGTAGTTAGTGGCGAACAAATGGAGCTTAAGTTGATGGTGGAAACTCATTACCGTTGGAGCTTGTTTTATAACTTGCTGATAGAAAAGTCTTCTATATCTTTAAACTTGACATAGATGAACAAATACCAGGTGTCCTAAAAAAATTTCTTACGGATTTGATTGGGTCTAGCGAAGAGACTTTAGCCCGGATTAATGGCTTTGTTTTTTTAAAATTCAACTTGTTTTGAGTGGGCTTGTCAAGATTTCTAGCTACTGAAAGCTAATTTAGGCCCACTGTGCATGCCGCATCCAGGCATGGGACCCCTCGTTTAACGTCCTTTCAGAAGGACGACGAGGTGAGTTGTGAGGTCAGTCCTCCAAGATCACCCATCCGGAGTCTGACCTCACTCGAACGAGCTTAACTTCAGTCACCTGACAAAGAATGCATAAGCCACATGGCCACTCACCCCGCACTGGCTAATCAACTTCAAGCTTTTCGTTGACGGCTAACTGGAACATAGATGCTTCACTTCTTGATATTGTATTGGCGCTTTAAAAGCTAGAATATGAAGCTAGGAAGCCCTAATTTGCCTCCCTCCAAGTCCAAATCACAGCCTTAGCTTCCCTTACGAGTTGCTCCAGCCCAACTACCGCCCGTAACACCACTGCAAAAGCCATCTACGCTAAAACAGAACTTGCAAATTAGAACCAACTATTTGAATAAGTTTGTTTGGCTTGTGTGTAAGGTTATGAATCGATACAAAAATTGAAACATTCCTCTTCAGGAAGGGCCCGCTTTTTAGCATAATGAGAGGGGGGGGGGTGGATGACGATCGTCACCTAGCCATCCGGGCCAGTCCTTGCCTGATATAAGATGATCTATGTTTGGTTCAAATTTAATCAAGGATATTGTTGATTTATTCACTGTGCACATAGAATTTGTTGCGGATGAATGCCAAACCTCTGCTTTGGAGGTGGCAGGTAATTTGAATGTTCAACATATGTTCTTATCCTTGAAATCGTCAATATCAACGAACAAGATATGCGTTCAAGTTATCTGTCGATGAACACTTTGAGGCTGAACTGGCCATTTAATGAAGAATGCTGGACCAGATCAAATCTGCATACTTTTTTCTGGGGCACCCGGTATAAGAGAACCTGTTTTACAATAGATAATACCGGGTGAGTCAGGAAAGTTTAGGCGTTTCAAAGGGCTGTGGAATAAAATGAATTTGACCGATCTTCAAAACTAAAGTGCTAATCTATCATTCAAAGGCTAACTTAGATGACAAAATTTTGTTTGGTAAAATCAAACATCTTTAAGACCCAACAATAATCAAAATGCCTGCAAGGGATTTGTATGGGGAATTCCACATTCCATTCTGGTTCATGATTTATGGTCGCATGGAAGTTTAAGTTGCCAGTTTGAGATGCTAAAGTTGAAATTCAATAGAAGGTAAATCATGGACCAGAATGGAATGTGGAATTGTTGTTCCCAAAGATGCCCATTACCAGCATTTTCCTAATTTCTGGGTCTTTAAGATGAAGGATACTACCAAACAAAATTTCATCATCTATGTTGACCTTTGACTGATAGATGAACATTTCAGTTTTTAACTTCGGTCAAATACTTTTTATTCCACAGCCCTTCAAACGCCTAAAACTTTTTGACTCACCCGGTACTACCAATTTTTCTTCACCAATTTCGACATCTCAGGTGCCCAGCAGATTCGTAGCCTTTTCTTAAAAGATTATTTTAACGTCTAATTTCGTTGAACCCCAGGGATTATACCCCATTATTCCATTGTCCCACAGGGATCGCCTCTTTCAGGGTATTGTTTACCTCTTTTTTCAAGCGATGGGTATCAAGTGGCGGCAATTTTGTAGCACTGATTGTCAAAAGGTGTCAGAAGGGGAAACTTTGCTCGAAAGAGTTTTTTTTATTCATATAAAAATTTTACAATAAAGCTTACATTCTACTATACGTTTCTACTATACGACACTACAGGGGCGATACCAATATCGATAGAGTTGTTACTCGGTCCAATTTTTATGTTTGGAGTATACTTTTCAGTGATTTGTTACACAGCTTGGGTCTCATTTGGAGAAAAAAGGAGCTGGGTAAACAATTATTTCATGAGCAAACCCCTACAAATTTAAGCTAAGTACCCCCCCCCCCCCGCCCCGGGGATAATACTCACATAAAACGGCGGTGAAAAGATTTGGTTTACAACAGTCACTAGAGGTTGAAAGAGGAAACAAGTGGTGTAATTTTTGAGGGTCACAGTTCAATCTTAAATACGCACTAATCTCACTGCTACTAGAATAACACAAAATATAGTTTATCTTCTCGTTTCAACTTTGAACAAATCTGATCTTTCGAAACTGATAACAGGATCTTAATTCCTAGCCTCCCACTTCTTGTATCAAGATATTACCTCACTGTTATTTCCATTCAAATGGCAAAACTAATATTCTGGAAATACAGGGAAAAGTGAGAATGAAACGCCACGCAGCTTCACGATATTCATTTCAAAGACAGGCGCGCATTCCACTGGAGGGGGGCCGGGGGCTATGCCACCCCAAACGGTGAGAGATTTCGTCAAAACTGTTGTCTTTTATTGATAAACGGATAAGTTTCAAACCCTTATCTCCCAAGATAGCCATGGCACAGCTGCACGATAACTCTGCTAATGACAAGCCAGTTTAATACACCCACATATTTCTTCCAAGTGACCCCCCAAACTTTAAGGGTGGATACATCCCTGTTCAAAGAGGAATCTTCGGCCTAATATTCTGGTATACGGATATGGCATACCGTAGTTTTGAGGATATTGATGGGTGTTAAGTATTTGCGAACATTGCGTTAGTTTCAGTCATCTGCTGAAAGGCGAAGAGGGGTGCCCTTTCTGAGACTTCCAGTCAAGTTGTTCTCCTCTAACTGTGTGTCTTCCATAGTAGCTGTCGCTGTCATAGTTGGAACTCAGTGACATTATGTCCTTTTCATATAGGGAAGCTATCTTTCTTATTATCATTTTTTTTGTTGGAATGCAATAAAAATGTAGCTAAAAGTAATAAGCTAATTAATTACAACATGAAAAACACAAAATACAAATACTACATAGGGAAGATGATGGATGAAATGTTTAGAAGTAATTAAAATTATACAGCATAAAATCAATGTCTAAGATAATGTATTATAAAAAGCCCAAGTACGGAATAAAGACGCGGCATAACTTGCATGGACAATTTTCTCCGTCCCATCTATGTATCTTTGTTTAAAGCGACAAAGGGCTTGTGAATTTCGTACCGTTGGTAATGACACATGCCATAGCTGTGGAGCTATTCAATATTCATAAGTAGTTACAGTTTAGTTGTTTTGTTTGTGATAACTGAAATAGTATCAATACTTACTTTCTCTTGGGCTTTCTTCTTCTGCGTTTTATTAACAAAATCGTCAGTATTCCCATGATGATAATAACTGCAACTATTACTCCTACAATGATTGGGATCAGTGTTGAACTTGATTTAGAAGTTGATGCTGCGGTGGTGGCCAATGTTGTTAGAAATATATTTGTCTGAAAATGGAGGATGATTTGTGAGCTTTATGAACAGCAGCATTTCATTCAAATCAATTCAATACAATCTTACTCGCAGATTACAAATATCGTCAAAATGTATGGTAAATCTATCGGGTGCCCCCCCCCCCAATGCATCCCATTTGTGTGACTGCTGTAGAGGAAACGCAGCTTTGATTGTCTCACTTTTTACAAAGTTGCATCTAGGACCGAGGCCAATGGGAGGCTGGGGGGACAGAGCGTCCCCCAGGAGACCATTTGTCGGGAAACTTTGCTCTCTTGTCAGAACTTTTGTGGTTTAAATGACTAGTTTTGGATTATTTTGAGGATACATACTGTAATGCATGAAAAAATCAATTTATAGTGTTAAGCATAAATTCCAACATAAATTATAGAATTTATGGCGTATTTTTAATTAATATCCACTACTTGTGCTGATTTTAAGGTTAGATTGCAAAATGTGGCAAAATTTTAGTTACTGAGGAGTTAGGTCAGTCATATAACGAAAGAACTGTTGTAGTTGCTGTTGTTGCTGATGGTTTTATCATCGCAAAATCTTGGTTTTTCATCCCCGCCTATGGCTGGTATCAGTCCTGGCTCCATAGGCCAGGCTTTAGCATAAGAGTTTGAGACAGCTGTGTCTTGGTCCATCTGAGAAGTGTTTGCCGATTTCTGGCAGAGAAAAGGCAAAATAAGAGGCTGTGTCAATACAGTATCAGAAACCAATGTTTGAAAGAAAGGGTTTTACTGTATGGTCCTATTCAAATTTTTTTCCACTTGAAAAGGGTTGATAGAGCTGCTCATTCATCTTAAGAAAACATTGTCAACACTTTTAAAACTGCGCAGTGACTTCTGGCCGATGCTTATTTTGTTGTATTGATAAGAAACAGGCTTCTAGAGAATTCACAAGGAAGAAAACAGCAAAAATAGGCCAAATGAGGTAGTACAGTAATTCTTGTTTCATTGCATGTATGCCAGAAGTGGAACCGTTTTTTAACTATCTGATTCTGTAATGGACTTGCCCAAGTCATCCTGTAAGAAAGAAAGAGACGACTTGTTGCAAACAGCTCACATGGCTGGATGGTTTTTGGTATGGCAGACAACACCATTGATCATGATGTTTGACCAATGGCAGACAAGATACTGCTTTTCCAAACAAAATGATGGGGGCAAACCAACATTGAAACATAAATGGATGTATGTCAAAACGAACAGATGTTTATACATTGACGTCACCATTTTCACAACAGCGCAACTATGTAGACAGTTACAACTGACCCCCTGGTCTTCAAATTTCTTATGGTTAGGTTCTATTACAAACATAGAGTCAAGTCAGGTCACAATTTCTTATGAATGAGGACCTGTTCACGACAAGTTGTCTCTTTCTCTCTTATAAGACGACTTGGGCAAGTCCAATTCTGTAATCACAACAAGAAGCTTGTACAATGATATAAATGCGTGTATCATCAAAGGAAAATATGCAAAATGGAAAATCAAAGGTCAATAATACATCAAAAGATATAATTAAAAACATATCAAAAGAAGCACCACTGAATCTCATCATTATATAGTACGTATGGATTTGATTGCGAAATTCATAATTGCAACGTACTTTGCAAAAACTATATGAAAATCAAAACAAATGGGTTAGCAATCAGACATTCATGATTTCAGTAAGTTTAGACATTTGTTTTGCTGATATTTAAATTTCTCTGCCAGAAGACTTGCATCATTCACCCTGTAGTGAAGGGATTAAGGTTCAACAATTTTCAGACAATGGGGTGAAAAGGCATATAGTATGAACCCAGATATGTTCATAATATGTTCTCATATTCTCAGGCATAATTTCAATGTCAATTATCAATTTTAGCCAAATTTTGAAAAGTGGGGTGTAATCACAGTATCCCCTTGTACACTCCACTGGCTCAGCTTCTACCATATAGAGAAACAAAACTTGTATAATGTATGCTGTACCTGGGCAGCAAATGTCACTGAATGATTCCTCCTTCCTTCTGTGCTAAAGCTTCCATGTGTTGTTGCTGATGCAGTGGTTGTGCCAGTTATTCCTTGAGAAGAAGTACGCGGAATTGAAAAATTTGTTCTCCTGTTTGTTCTTTTAGTGGTGTAGTTGGACGTTAGAATAAGTATCTTATTTGTTGTTTCAGGGGATGACACTCCTTGTGTAGATGAAATCTCTGTGGAAAAAAGAAAGTTAACTTTGAAAATATAGCTAATTTAAATGTCATAATCTGTGACCCAAATCAAAAGCTATCCGCAAATTTTTGTTTCGCCACTTATTTGAAGTTGAAGTTAAGTTGAAGTAGTTGAATTTAAGGTGTTGTGGTGAGGTGTTGTAATCTACCGACTTTGCAACCAGAAAAGTCAGGCCGATGGGGTTTAAATCCCACCAGCACCATTGAGCGTCATGGCAAAGGGTCATGGAATCGATTAGCACTTAGCTATTTTCTGTGATCCCAGCGCATGGTGCTGAAACCCGCAACTTCACCTTCACCTTCAGCTTGAAAGGCTGGATTGGCTATTATTTGAGATATGTCACATGACCAATTTATTAAGCTATGATTACCAACGATCAGATATTGTAGAAAGAAATTTTTTTTGGATCCAAACATTCTCATTTAACATGAAGTAATCACCATCCTTTCCTAATTAACATTTTGTGGATTTGAAGCCATCTAGGGAAATCTAGTGTTTGCAAATGACTGATCCCCTCTCCACATTCAAATTTTGTGCTCATGAGCCCATAAGGAATTGGGATTTTACAACGTTCTTCATGGACTGGAAAGAGACAGGAGAGCCTGTGAGTTAATGAATTATCATGCTTTCGAAACTGATATTCATGTAATCATTTAGCTTACTGTACTGTCCATTGACAGAACAACATGAAAAAGATACCTACAGTATGCCTTTCAGCCACATGCTGGTACCCTGTTTGTGTTCATAAAAACTCCCTTCTAGAAGCAAGACATACAGTAATGTACCTCAAAGAATTTTTGGGTCACTGGTATACCATAGCATGTACTGTATGTAAAGTCAACTGCTATCCGTGGGCATGTTTCATTAGACAGGAGATTACAAACTGCATGCACTGCATCCTACGTGAAATTCAGCAGAATCCATTTTCCACAAGATTCACCTTGCACATAGTGGCAGACAGTTATGGGGAAGGCAGAGGTGGTGTGATTGCCCCCTGGGGGATAACTTCAATAGGCAGGTGACGGGGGTGTGCCATTTGATGCCTGAAAAAACACACTAAAATTTACGCATTTTCTACAGAACAATACCCCAAAATTTAAAGGCCATTGGAAAAATGTACTGGGTGAGTCAGAAAAAATGCCTGACATTTGAAAGGCTACTGCTCCCTGAATAAACAAGCAATGATTTATGATTAACTAGCTAAAATGTTCAATTAATTTTAGAAATTTTCCTAGCTTTAATCGGTCACTTCGTTCAGATTCTGTAGGCAATTTTCTAAAATGAGGCCCTTTGAGAAACCTTAAAAACCTGCTAAAATTACAAGCAAAAGTCCCCAAAGTGTTTACCTCACAGCGATGACTTTCAGCACGCTTTAGCATGTGCTTTGGTTTTGGAGTTTTGGATAGTCTGCGGTGGGTTGAAAAGTCTTCCCCCTTAGTGTGAATAACTTATTCAGGGGGATTCCATTCTCCCATGAAGACAAAATACATGAGCACACCCAAGGGTCATTATTGCTAGGAAGGAGAGCAAAGGAAAATTTTGCTTGCAGTTTTCCCACATTTTTGCAGGTTTTCGAAAGGGGCTTTCTGCAGAAAATCTATTTCAACGGGAAGGAACGACCGATCAAAACCAGGTAAATTACTTAACCTAATTTGACATATCAGGGATAAAACAAGACAGTTTTCAACATCATTGCTTTGATACTGAGGGATCAAGAATTTTCAAATGGCAGGCATTTTTATTGACTCACCCAGTATATACTCTAAAATTGTGATAGAAATCCAAAATTTTAACCAAGTACTGTACATACTAATATGAAATTAGCTCACAATACCCTTAAAGAGTCATTTTTCTAAAATGACACCCCAAAATTCATGACTACGGTATGTGTGTGTGATTTTACTAAAAACGACATATACCCACAAATTTATTTTCTGCTTGAAAAAGGCACCTAAAAAATGGCACATCCTGTAACAGCATAAATGGGAGATATATACTTGGAAAACACAAGAATTAATAAACAATGCTCTTAAAAGACAATGATACAACAGGTACTGTAATTAAAGCTTTACCATTAAATATTTGGCAAAATTGGGTCTTAGGGTTATCCTTCATTTCAAGTAAGCTTGTTGCGTGCCTTGAAGTTTGCCATTTTTGGTGGTCTTTTGTGCCTGATTTTGCACTAAATTACCTCATGTTGACTCATCCTGATATCTATTGCATCAACATACTGTAATATTCGTTCAAAAGCTATTTTGCTGCAGATCCTATTGTTTACAAAGGAATAATAGTTTTTACAGATTCAATAACTTCTGCGTAATCCACCTGGCTGATTCTTATGGACTTACTGAATAAAATTTCTATGTGAATACAGCTGTGATAGCAATGAGAATATAAAGCAGATGATCACAACAGAATTGCAAAATTCATTCTGTCAAAAAAAGCAAAGGATGTCCAAAAGTCTTGCATCCATACTTCAATAGCCAATGTTAGCAACGCAATTCATGGTACTAGCATGGCAATCTAACATAACACACTCACACACACACACACTACCATTCTATCAAATGAATTTTGAGCTGTAAGGCCTGCCAAGCCTTGTGAGGAAAGAAGCTGTCGTTTCTTGATGATAAGAGCATCTTAAGAAATTCCAAATGTTGAAGTTAATCCCTGATCTTGAAAACTTCTGTCAATATATTGTAGTATGACATGTCACAGAAAGACAGCTAATTATGAAAATAAGACCAAATATAGAGATCCTTGCAATTAAAGTTGTATTTGCAAAAGCTTTTTCAACATAGGAGCCCACTGTAGGAAGCTCCTTTTGGCTTTGCCTTGAGGTCATGCACATATTTTGCATGAAGAAATTGCTTATGAGAAACCTTTAAGATTGTCAAGTAACAAAGAAACTTCAGCACTGAGAGCAAATCAGTTATGAAATCACAAGGAAATCCTCAGCATATTTTTACTTTCTTTGCTTATTTCCTGTATCATACAGTACAACTTGCAAGGTCTTCAATAAGTCTAAAAATTACATTGGGCATGCAAAAAAGTCATTTTGTGGTAGAAAAGTTGTTTTTGTGTGCTTGATAGTGTGCTGATAAGACAGTTCAACAATGAAAAGTACTATGTGCACTCCACAATTTGCACAGGACATGTTCGCGGGAGAGCTCTTTCCTTCCAATTAGATGGTCATTTTGAACTAATCAGAGGGCAAGTAGAGGGCATAAGAGGTAAACACGATTTCTGTTATGGAACTGGTAAGAAAGTCATAAGAAACTCTGAGCTGAGCTGCTGAGCCTACTCAGAATCTGACAATTTTGATTAGTTTTGAAAAAGAATGCACAACATGCAGTGCATTAATATTTTCATACAAATTCTGGAGCATACTGAACAAAGCTAAGTGATATTTTGGGTGTAACACTCTCATAAGTACTGTGACTTCAATTTGTCGCATTTCCGTATTAAATATTTTTGTGCATGACATGAGTTGGCTTGGCTGCCTCGTCATTCACAGAAATTGGTTCTCTCTGATTTGAATACAATTTGACACACCAAAATGATTGCTTGTAGCCTACCTATGCTACGTTATGCGTTGTATTTCACATATATTTTGTATTCCTTGGGAAACGGAGGCTTGATTCAAATTCACGATGGTAAAATACTCACGACGACTCCTTGTTTTTCTGGGCCTTCTGGTAGTTGAGATGTGGATTCCACATGATGATGATGGATGTTTTTCGCTCGCAGGACAGTAGGCGCAACAACGACACGACTTTGTGCAGAAAGAATTTTTTTCAGCGCAGAACTCTTCATTCAGGTCCTCATTTTCAAATTCTTCTTCATCCGAGCACCCGTCTGTACTCGGCATCTTCGTCTTGCATCTGCTTTGTGTTGTTTTGGAGCCGACGTTTGAAAAGGGCTAGGCCATGTGGTTGTTGTTGTTGTTCGAGGCTCGAACTGCGGAATATGAAACTCACCGCAAAACGGAACAAAACACTTTGGTTTCACGGAAGGGAAAATACGATTTTCATTGAAAGTGATTTTAATAAACGGCAGTCTCCAAACTGGGTTTTCCGACTTTCCACAGTGCAATTCTTACAAATAGTATACTAAAACTGAGAAAATTCCCTGGGAAGATCACCTGTCAAAAAATCCCAACTTTATAATGAGGCTCCCCCATTGTACCCCTGGATAACGGATTCACGTGTTGATATTTCGTTTTTCACGCCATCACGGACTATAAAACAGTATTTTCACGTTCACGCTGCAGAAATTTTAAGAATGTTCCAGAAAGATATTTCTATGTAAATACATCGCTGAAGACGACACACGAGGGAAAGTCCCGGGGGGGGGGGGGGGTAACTTGAGTTTCCAAGATACGGGGTTGTGCCATTCAAATCGTGGAAGGACCACCCTTAAATCCGGAAAACTTTCTCAAAAGTATACCCATAAATCTGGAGAATTTCTGAAAATCATACCCATAAGTCCGGAAATGCCAAAAAGCTCACCAATAACTGAATTCTGATTGAAAACTATACCCATAAATCCGGAAGATGCAAAAAATTGTTGAAAACCGTACCCATAAATCCGGAAACTATCATGAAAAAAGGTACCCTAAAAAATGGCACAGCCCCGTACCATAGACAAGTTAAGTTACCCCCCCCCTCGGGGGGAAAGTAGCGTAATTTTAACATGGATTTTAAAGTTTCGCAGCCAAAACTGTGAGTGAAATGAAATAAATAGGGGTCCAGGCGCTTGCCCCGGAAAATTTTTTAGAGTATTCGCCTTTGTAGAACATCGAGAAACGCCGTATTGTGGAAATCAAAGCCTGGTAACCATTGCTTCATAGAGAAAGTCGATTTTCATTCAAATAGACTGCATCTTTTACTTTGCCGGTGGCAATTTGAGTAGTGCCATGTATTACTTTTAGGTAACTCAGAAATTCTTCATGTAAGATCAATGCTCATTTTTATCCAATACTTTCTAGGAGACAAATATCTTCATATGGGGTAGATTGCGAGCGAATGGAATAGAAATGGGGGTCCGGGCCTTGCCCCCGAAAAATGTTTGAGAATACTCCCTTCAGAATTACGGAAAACCGCTTTTCTTTGTGAAATTTCAATGCGCAATCACGTGCTTTAAAGTCCATTTCACGAAATAACGACCAAATTTTTGGCAAATCACGCTGCACGACAGAGTCTTCGATCACGAATTCACGATTCGAAAATATCAAAATCACGAAATCACGCGCGCAAATCAGCCCCGGGGGGAGGTATTTGGCCTACGAACATACGGGGACGTGCCGCTGGAAAATCTGTTACGATATGGGGGCCTTTGGCCCATGCTGAGTGTCAAAAGTGAAGAGAGCACGAACATTTCACGTGTGCACATGATACCAAAGTACTTTCGTGCAGTATTTTAACGTTACCCTATTGGCTCGGCCTAATGCCAAAACTCGATACTGTTTAGATATAATGTGATTGGTTCTTATCTATTATTGTTCGTATACTCAAGTTTTTATTGGTTATTTTCAACATTATTAGACCATATTAGGAATTTTAGGTGTGCCTTGAGTTTGGCTATAAGGGAAAGTCCAGTGACTTTTTGCTCAGACGACCAGACATAGAAGCAAGACGCAAGAACTGTCGCAGACCTCAAGCCGCCGAATTTGTCGAAGAACACAAGTTGTCGTAGTTGCCGTTAGTTAAGTTAGGTAGCCTTGCCGTTTGTTGATCATAAAGTCGAGTAAAGATTCGAGTCGTTCCTGTTGCCGCCCTAAAGTCATTGCCGAATATTTGAGGTCGTAAGTTTGAAGTTTTCTATATTTTTCTGTTGAGATTGATTGTTGTAAAAGAACTCACACTCTTGTTAGACCTTTTCGAGCCGCGGTCTTACACTGGTGCCCCGTGTGAGGAGCACATTACGTATTTTGAAGGAAGAGATTCCAGAAGATAAGTTTCTTTGCTATTTTCAGAAGATTTTAGAGAAACACGCTACCTATAACTTTACAGTCTTTCGTTTGCTTTGAAAATTGTTTCCATTGGAGACTTGGAACGATTACAAGTTTCAGAAGAACTTTGATATTTGCTTGCTACCTTACCGCTGGTCGGTATTTGGTGAATTTTTACATTTTATTGGCTTTATTACATTGCATGACTTATTCGCGTGCCTTGAAAACTGATCGGCACTTGCTTGCAATATTGATACTTTGTTTCCAGTAACACGAACCATTTCTGTGACACGAAAAGTTGCAGTTCAGATATTTGATATTGCATTGCAGTAACATTACATTTGACTGTTTATCCTCCGGCATTTTGTTGATTTCTCTTTACTCTTGTCGTTTGAACTATTATCGATATGGCTGAGGAAGAAGTTGTAGTTGATCAGGATATGAACGCGACGGTGAACGAGTTGCAAACACAAATGACAGCAGTTCAAGCAGCCCTTGAGGGTACCGGACAGGCCAGTCTTTTTAAACCTCGCCCATTTAGCGGTCTCCCTAGCGAAGACATCAACGAATGTTGTGTTTTAGGTGTAGGTTGCCTAAAGTGTTAGGTTCTGTAGCTATTGCTGTTGTTTATCATAGATTTAATTGGACGGTATTTGTCAGCTAGTATTTGATTGGACGGTAGTGTAGACTATCAGATCACGTGACTTTTAGGAGTGGGGAGTTGTTGAGCGAACATGTTGAGATGCGGACGTGGTTGTGTAGGACTAGCCAGAAATTAGGCCAGATCTGATTGTGCTGGGTTTGAGGTTAGTTCCTGATTGTTCAAATTAGTTTGTTAGATTTGATGAAGAGATACACTATTACTTGTGACAGACTTGTACATATGTAAATAGACAAACTTGCTATCGCTGAATTTCGCAGTAAATATTTGCTGATTTTGTTGGTTAAACTGGGGTCGAAGCTACTTACACGATAGAGACCCGGAGAAATACAATATTTGGAGGTCCTACCGAGATACGAAATACGAGATACAAGATAGGAGATATTTAGACTGAGATCAGAAATGCCAAAAGTACCACAAATACAAAAGTTTAAAGGAGACAATGGAACCAGTTTTACCCGTTGGTGCATGCAGTTTGAAGCACAACTGACAGCGTTAGCAATCAAAGATGAAAATAAGGCGTGGCGTAATTTACTGTTGTGTTACACTGATGAGAATGCTTTTACCGTTGCGTCGAATACCATAACAAATAAGGCAGAGTGCACGTATAAAGAATTAAAAGAAGCCTTGGTAAAGAAATTTTGTGGAGCTGATTACAAGCGGTCATTGGAAACCAAGTTGCGAGGACTATAGTTTCGGAAAGGCCTGAAGATTGCCACCTTTGTAAATGATTTGAAGACAACAATTCAGGAGTTGTACGATTTGAAAGATGAGGATGCCATCAACTCCATTGCTATCAGCCATGTTATGTCAAACATTGATGAGTCTCTCAAAAGTGAAATCAAATTGTTGCAATTAGCGGGGAACACAAGAGTAGAGAACTTGCTTGAGTTAATTGAGACGAAATTGGAAGGAAACGCCTTCGGGATTAGCAAAACGACCTTATATGGAAAGAGAGAAAATTATGGTGCAACTTCGATGTCAACAGGAAATGATGAGCGATTATCTCGCTTGGAGAATATGATGGCTTCGTTGATGAGCAAAATTGATGGTATTGAAAAGCAGCCAACTTCGAATGAAAGCGTGCGTAAACGCATTTGCGACCATTGTCGACAAACTGGACATGATAAATCGCAGTGTTTCAAATTGAAAGAGTGTTATCGATGTGGAGAGAAAGGGCATATTTCAAAATATTGTCGACAGTCTAAAGATAGCCCTAAAACAGAAGAGAGTAAATCAGCAGCGTGGGAAATTCGCAGTGTAAAGGGACATTCTTGATTGTTTACATGGCTCTCAGTACTATTCAGTGCTAGATTTGAAAGAGGCATACCATCAAGTTCCAGTGAAGGAAGCTGACAAAGAGAAGACTGCGTTTGTTTTGCCTGGTGAAAAGCTGCAATGGCTGAATATGCCGTTCGGATTGGTCGGGGCTCCGTACACGCTATCAGCTGCGATGAATATCGCTTTGGAAGATTGTAAAGGATTTGCTCGAGGTTATTACGATGATATATTGATTTTTAGTCAAGATCTGGAAACACATTTGCGGCATATTGGCTGTGTTCTTGATAGCCTGGCAAAGTATGGCTTGCAGATTAATTACAAGAAATGTGAATTTGTGAAGAGAGAGGTTAAATTTGTGGGGTTTGTTGTTTCTGGCAATGGTATTTTACCATCATCACGCAAGGTTAGTGACATTGTTGATTTTAAGACTCCGTCGTCGGTTGATGCTCTGCGAACATTTCTTGGGATGGCATCATATTGACATTTATGATATTTAGGAGCACATTGGTAAAGACAATTCTTTATTAGAAGGGGAGGAAATGTTGTGTTTTAGGTGTAGGTTGCCTAAAGTGTTAGGTTCTGTAGCTATTGCTGTTGTTTATCATAGATTTAATTGGACGGTATTTGTCAGCTAGTATTTGATTGGACGGTAGTGTAGACTATCAGATCACGTGACTTTTAGGAGTGGGGAGTTGTTAAGCGAACATGTTGAGATGCGGACGTGGTTGTGTAGGACTAGCCAGAAATTAGGCCAGATCTGATTGTGCTGGGTTTGAGGTTAGTTCCTGATTGTTCAAATTAGTTTGTTAGATTTGATGAAGAGATACACTATTACTTGTGACAGACTTGTACATATGTAAATAGACAAACTTGCTATCGCTGAATTTCGCAGTAAATATTTGCTGATTTTGTTGGTTAAACTGGGGTCGAAGCTACTTACACGATAGAGACCCGGAGAAATACAATACGAATGGCTCATGAAATTTGAACGATTCGTTAAGTTTTATAACTGGTCAAATGCGAAAAAACTTGGAGCAATGACTTTACTTTTGGATGGTCCCGCTCTTGCTTGGTTCCACACACAGACTGCAGAAACAGTCGCCAGTTTTCAGTCTCTCGCAGATGCTCTAAAAGCCCGTTACGGAGCACAAAACCTAGAGTTTATATTTCGTCAAGAGTTATATTCACGAAAGCAAGGTCGAAACGAGCCACTCTCTGTTTATACCGCCGATATTATCAAAATGTGCCAACGCCTTGGTATCGGAGACAAGGACATGATGAATATTTTCATCAATGGGCTGACAGACGAAATAAAAAATCACGTAATTCTTAACCAGCCTGATACATTTGCCAAAGCAGAAAATCTTGCCCGATTGCGTGATGCTGTCACGAGAAATTCAAGTGTTCGCGATTCGCTGACCGTCGCTCGCAATATTTCACAGGAAAATCGAATCAAGGAGTTAGAGGGGCAAGTCAATTTATTGGTTTCGATGGCATCCCAATCAAAAAGTCAAAAGGTTTCTGTTCAACCAATTCAAGCAATTGCATCTGGCATTTCTGCTGATTTTTCGTTCAACCCAAACACATTTGAGCATGAAAGTTTGTCGCCCCATGCCTCTGCAATTCAGAAAGAACTCTCTAGGTTCAAAAAAGAAATGCTTGCTGCTATTGATGCTAAGTTTGCCAGGGAGGGACAGAAACCTGAAAAGGAAAAATTCTCGCAGCAGCAAAGGAAGGGCTACGCGGGTGCCCGTGGGCGTAATTTGCGTACTACAGATGGGCAACCCATTTGTAATAACTGCCAGAGAGTTGGTCACGTGGCTCGTTATTGTCGCTCACAGGTGCCACAACAGCAGCAACAACAACCAGCCGCATTTTTCCCGTTGCAGCAACAACAACCACAGCAGCCACTGTCATTTCCTCATAACCAGGGAGCCTACAACCAGGGAAATTATAGTCAGGGAGGTTACCCCCAACAAAATTTAAACGGGGCAGGGCCTTCCCAGTGGGGTCAGTGAAGGTCCAGGAGACAATAAGTAACGCGGGACACCCCAATTTTTGCAGATTTGATAACGACATTGAACTTAATCACTGGGCTGAGAGACGTAAACTTTCGAAACCGATTTCTACAGACACCAAGACTGTCAAATCGCATGATGATACCCAGTGTGTAAATAATGTGAATAATTCGAAGTCAACTGTTTCGGTGAAATCAACGCAGACTTCTAAAGAAACTGATCAAAATTCTCAAAATAAACAATCGAATGTATCTGCCAAGTTACCTTGCACTCCCAACCAGGAGATTCCATCGATTTCGTCAAACCTTGCTGATTCTCCTTCGACTACAGCAAACGTATTAGTCTGGGGAACTGTCGAAAAACAACCCTTTAAACTTTTAGTTGACACCGGAGCAGCTGTGACTGTTGTTATCGATCGTTTTTATAATGACATTTTACACGCCACGCATGGCCTGCTGAAACAAGAAGAACTCGATAGTGTCAGAACCGCCGACGGAAGTAGTGTTCCTGTGACTGGTGCTGTTTCTTTTTCAGTATCTATTGGAAACTGTGTATATTTGTGTAACGCTTCAGTTGTAGTTGGACTTGCTTATAACGTTGTTCTTGGACGAGATTTCCTCCATGAAAATCATGCTGTAATCGATGTACGTGAAGAATTTGTGACATTTTCCGGAGACAATAAAGTTCCTTTTGCTGTAGGAAAGTCCTTTCCTCTCGTTTCTGAAGTTAGAGTAGCAAAAACGCTCGTTATTGATGCTCAGAGCGAAGTCATCATTCCAGCCCGCCTTGAGACCTCTCCATTTTCGCCTGTAGTAGGCCTAATAGAAGCAGTGCCAAAACTTTCTGATCGCTATCATTTAATTGGTGCATCTACATTGTCTTGTCCCAATAAGGATGGTGAAGTATCTTTCAGACTTTTGAACCCCTCGGACACGCCTATAATTTTATATAAGGGTTCCACTATTGGGAAATTTGAAGAAATTTGTTCAGATGATGAAATCGTATCGTTAGAACCTGGATCTGAACCTGTCGTTTCTCCTATAGATGCGCCCTCGCAGGGACAGTCAGAAATTCCAAAAGCAAACTTTCTTTCTGGTTTTAAATCATTGCCTAGTCCAGCACTTTCGTCTGCTGAAAACACTAGACTACGCCATCTTTTAGAAAGTTATTCTGACATCTTTGCTTCGTCAAGTCTTGACCTAGGCCATACGACTTTGATTCAACATCAAATTGACACTGGTGATGCACAACCAATTAAGCAAGCCCCGTACAGAGTTTCTCAGGCGCAACGAGCTGAAATTGATAAGCACATTTCGAACATGCTTGACCAAAATATCATCAGTGTTTCTACGAGCCCTTGGAGCTCTCCCGTTGTACTTGTTAAGAAGAAAGACGGTACAACCAGGTTTTGTATTGACTATCGTAAGCTCAACGCTGTCACTCGCAAAGATAGTTATCCTTTGCCACGCATAGATGATGCTCTTGATGCACTTTCAGGTTCTAAATATTTTTCGACGCTGGATTTACAGTCTGGTTATCATCAAGTAGCCATGCATCCAGACTCTAAAGACAAAACTGCGTTCATTTCGCATGCTGGATTGTATAACTTTAATGTCCTAAGTTTCGGGCTCACCAATGCGCCTCCGAATTTTCAGCGTCTAATGACAAGAGTTTTGCATGGTCTTGACTGGAAGATCTGTTTGATTTATATTGATGACATTATCATATTTTCATCCAACTTTGAAGACCATTTGAATCGTTTAGGCCAAGTTTTTGATCGACTTCGAGAAGCAAATTTAAAGCTCAAACCTTCAAAATGCTACTTTGCAAACTCCTCGGTCAATTTCCTTGGATTTGTTGTATCATCTGAAGGAATTTTGCCAGATCCTAACAAGATTGAAGCAGGGAAATCTTTTCCAGTTCCTAAATCAGTTAAGGAAGTTCGTAGTTTCTTGGGACTTTGCAATTATTATCGCAGATTTGTTGAAGGTTTCTCGAAAATTGCTTCACCGTTGAATCGCTTAACACGAAAAGATGTGTCGTTTGTTTGGAGCCCTGAATGTCAAGTAGCTTTTCAAACATTGAAAGATCGTTTGTTTTCGCCACCCATTTTGGCATACCCTGACTTTAGTCAGCCTTTTCACTTATTTACAGACGCTAGCCAATCAGCTATAGGCTACGTTTTGGGACAGGTTGTTGATGGTAAAGAATGTGTGATTGCATATGGAGGTCGAGAACTAAGCTCAGCTGAAACTCGTTACAGTACGACTGAGCGTGAAGCTTTAGCAGTTGTTGATGGAATCAAACGTTATGAGCCATATTTGTCGGGAAAGAAATTCTATGCTCATACTGATCACGGTAGTCTTACTTGGTTAGTGCGTGTTAAAGACCCTACCGGTCGCCTTGCTCGTTGGGCACTTCGTTTACAGCAGTATGATTTTGAGATAATTCACCGTCCAGGCACAGCTAATGGAAATGCTGATGCACTTTCTCGTCGTAGCTATTCTGAGTCTAAATCTGATTCGGGTGAAAGTCAGTCTGAAATCTCTCTGCCTGTAGCCTGTATCGGTCATCCTTGCCCCCCAGCACAGACACTGTATGATCTACAACGTAAGGACAGTGATCTCCACGACATTATCGAATATTTAGAAACTTCTCAGTTGCCAGAAAATGATCCAAAAGCCCGTGCTTTATTGCTTTCTATCGACTCATTCTATTTGGATGAAAATGGAATCCTTTGCCATCTCTGGACTCCAGGTAAGCGTCGAGCTAAGTCTCTGTGTAGTCAAGTTGTTATTCCCGCTTCACTTCGCCACAAAATTCTTGTTGCTTGTCACGATGATCCCACCGCTGGTCATCTCGGCGCAGATAAGACTTACGAGAAGATTCGCGCCAGATATTATTGGTCTGGTATGTATAAAGATGTAGAACATTGGTGTCGCTCGTGTGTTGATTGCGCAATGAAAAAAGCGCCTAGGGGTAAACGCAAGGCCCCACTTTTGCCTATTCCAGTGGAAGGTGCATTTGATCGTGTTGCCATGGATATTCTTGGACCGTTTCCTGTTACCGATGACGGAAACAGATACATTATTGTTTTCTCGGATTATTACACTCGCTGGCCTGAGGCATTTGCTTTGCCATCTACAGAAGCCCCGCGTGTCGCTCAGTTGTTAATTGATGAGATCCTTGCTAGGCACAGTGCCCCGCGTACGTTGCTGTCAGATAGAGGTCCAAATTTTTTGGCGTCGATAGTGAAAGAAGTGTGCAAACTCATGAACACGCGCAAATCTAATACCACGGCGTACCATCCCCAAACAGATGGTCTGGTTGAAAGGTTTAACGGAACACTTGCAGAGGGTTTATCGATGTATGTGAGCAGTCATCAAAAAGACTGGGACCGTCACATTCCCATGATATTGTTTGCGTATCGTGTGTCGCCTCATGCTTCCACCGGTGAATCGCCGTTTTTCCTGTTATATGGGCGCGAGCCTCGATTGCCACTAGATGCTGCTTTGCTGATGCCAGATTCGCAGTTGTCGCCTTCCGTTGCAGAGCATCGTGCACGAATAATTGAAAACCTCGAAAATGCGCAAAGGATCGTTTCTTCCAACACGCAATTCGCGCAACTAAAGATGAAGGAGCATTACGATAAAACCAGTAGTCCTGTACAGTATGAGATTGGGAGTAAAGTTTGGGTCTACACACCAAAAACTAAGAAAGGTCTTTCAAAGAAGCTTCTGCACAACTTCCATGGTCCTTACCGCATTGTTGCCAAATTATCGCCTGTACATTTCCGACTGCGCACGCTTGACAATCGTCCAGTGTCAGTGCCCGTTCATGCCAATCGTATGAAACCATATTTCGATCCGAACGATCGCCCGATACAAACACCACCAGTGCCAGAGGCCGATGCGTCCCTTGATTTAGCGGACAGTGATTTGCCAGACACTAGTTTCGAGGTCGACGGACATGGACAAGAAAAAGTTGCGATTTCTGACAATAACACGCACAATGTTTTGCTACCGGATGAACCACAAATAACTAGACCAGAAGATGAACATGAACCTTTACTTATCACTAATCACACCGTTACATCAAACCAGGGGGTTTGATTCTAAGGGGGGAGAAATGTTACGATATGGGGGCCTTTGGCCCATGCTGAGTGTCAAAAGTGAAGAGAGCACGAACATTTCACGTGTGCACATGATACCAAAGTACTTTCGTGCAGTATTTTAACGTTACCCTATTGGCTCGGCCTAATGCCAAAACTCGATACTGTTTAGATATAATGTGATTGGTTCTTATCTATTATTGTTCGTATACTCAAGTTTTTATTGGTTATTTTCAACATTATTAGACCATATTAGGAATTTTAGGTGTGCCTTGAGTTTGGCTATAAGGGAAAGTCCAGTGACTTTTTGCTCAGACGACCAGACATAGAAGCAAGACGCAAGAACTGTCGCAGACCTCAAGCCGCCGAATTTGTCGAAGAACACAAGTTGTCGTAGTTGCCGTTAGTTAAGTTAGGTAGCCTTGCCGTTTGTTGATCATAAAGTCGAGTAAAGATTCGAGTCGTTCCTGTTGCCGCCCTAAAGTCATTGCCGAATATTTGAGGTCGTAAGTTTGAAGTTTTCTATATTTTTCTGTTGAGATTGATTGTTGTAAAAGAACTCACACTCTTGTTAGACCTTTTCGAGCCGCGGTCTAACAAATCTAAAAAGCTACCCTGTCCCGGAGTCAAATTCCCGAAAATGATACCCTGTCCCGGAGTAAAATTTTCTCAAACAATACCCTATGCTTTAGTTTCTTCGGACAAATTTGTGCTCTGCAAGGAAATTTGTACGAAATCTATCGAAAAATGTGGAAATATTGCCATCCAAGCGATTTGAATCACATTCGCAAAGTGCCAATGGCCTAAAACGACCTTTTGGAGTCAAAAATGACAAATATGGATCCTATCATGGAGCCGATTTTTACAAAAAAGATACCCTGTCCTGGAGTCGGAATCCTGCAAATGATACCCTGTTCAGCGGCGCGTCCCCGTACGGAAAAATATATGAGTACCCCACCCCCGGGAAATCAGCCAAATAAAGCTTCACGTACAAATATGAGGGGGCCTCTATAATCGAAGAAAGAATGGAAAATTTTTGTCGGTATTGTTTGCTTGATAGCCAACAGGTTGTACACGCGTTGTCAGTTCAGATTGTTCGAAAAATTTGGCCTGGGCTGGAATGTGACAAAGTTAGTCTGCATGCAGAAGAGCGAATTTGTTGAGCAACGATTTTATTCACTCGGGTGAGTGAAAATACGAGTTGGTATGATGCAAGTATAATGAGTTGCGATTTGAAATTGCAGACTTTGCACCGTAAAGTCACAACTCACAGAAAGCACTACTCTCAAGCCTCGTTCGCAACCCCGGGGAGGAGGGGGGGGTACTTCACTATTCATACGGGGGTGTGTGCCGAAAGGATTTCTGCTATGACCCAATCCCAGAAATTTGGTACGATATTGATACCAATCCCAGAATTTTCAAGAAGTAACAAAAACAATTCGACATCAAAGGGATAAGGGATAGAGGGCTGTGAACGACAATTTTTGTCCCAAGTGGCCATTGGAGCGCCATTTGAATGAAGCTCTGATCTGAGCACGTTTTTAAACACAAAAAAATACTTGAAATCTGTTCACCTGCAACCAACTACGTGTTGCTCGAAGAATTATCCCAGTTGTACTTTCATTGAGCAACCATAACCAGAATTTTGAGTATAACAGTAAACCCCAATCCCAGAAAATTCCAAGTGAAAGTATACCCCAATCACAGAAATTTTCCAGTAAAAGTATATGCCAATCCAAGAATTTTAAGGCCAAAAACTACCCAAAACTGGCGACACATCCCCGTCTTACCGAATAGTGAAGTACCCCCCCCCCCCGGGTTCGCAAGTAACTCGCAACTCCAACTTTACCAATCCGCTAAAAATACCAGTTATTTTATACAGTTACATAAAGTTACTGACAAAGAAAAGGATTCAAAGGATTCTGATAAAGTTAACTTTATACCTTGCAATTCCATTTCTTGCTACTTTGCATAAAAGAAGATTCGCTCAGAATCCTTTGAATCCTTTTCTTTTCTTTGTCAGTAACTTTATGTAACTGTATAAAAACCACGAGCAAAAGTTTGCTCCCCCCACTCCAGAAGGCCCCTGAACGTTTCTTAATTGCCCCTCAAAGATTATATCTTTTACGAATATAACTGGCAATTAGGAAATAATAATGTCTATACCTGTAAGTAAAAATTTGCCATTGAAATGATAAAAAGGACAAAGGTCATAAAAAATTTAAAGGAAAAGAAAAAGAACCTAATTACAAGTGTACACTATAATGCAAATTTTAAATGCAAAATATAGATTAAAAACACCCCCAGTTTAAAAATGGCAGGGATGGCATTAAAGGTCAATACAACCTTGTTTCCATGAAGGTCCCCCTATTGTTCAGTAACGGGACTACCAGATGCCCATATTTGGAGAGTGGTATGAAGAGGCCAATATTTGAATGGCTCTAATCTATTTTGTGTTGCATCTCATCAATATATACATAGAACATTTTCGATTTCTCTCAATGATTACTTTGATTTGATATATAATTTACCTATATTGGCTGACATCAGCAATTTATCATTTCTATAACGTTACAAAATTTTATGATGTCATATATCTAGTGAATTAGTAACTTTAGCATGAAAAATCATGTAATGATTTTAAATATTGATGAAAGTAGTTGATTTCACCCAACCCAATACATGCAAAATCGATGATGTAAAACCATCATTTTTATGATGTTTAGAATGGCATGTTAAAGGTGACCTGAAGCGCAAATTCTTCATTGATGCAATTGATTGGCAACATCGAATGACAAGGAATCCCTTTAAAAGTTCTTTGATGTCTCAATTTGTTTTCAAGTTATCCGCTAATTTGAAGAATCAGCTGAGGACATCATTTTGTTTGCAGATTATTCGGATAATTTAAGGAAATATAGGTGTATCTAATCCGTAAAAGGTTACAGTCGTATATAACATTTCACCTAAAGTGAAATAATAAAACTGTCTCATAAATTGCTACGATACTTGGAAAGGTACTCCTGTTCAAGAAACTCGGGGGGGGGGGGTAACTTAGTGCTTTTCATGGTACGGGGACGTCTCATTTTTTAGGGGTACTTTCTTCAAATCGTTACGGAATTATGAGTGTCCTTTTCACAATCTTTAGACATTTAACAGAATTATGGGTGTCCTTTTCAGGGGATTTGTCACAATTTTCGGAATTATGGCCCAGATTTTCATTCGATTTACAGAATTATGACCTTAAAATCCACCAGAATTTATGGAATTATGGGTATCAATTTTTCGGGCAAACTGGCACGTCCCCGTCAGATGATAGGTCGAGATACCCCACCCCCCCCAAGTCAAGAAAACTTCTTTGAATTGATTTCACTTTGAGAATATAGTAATTCTTGTATACTTTCTTTAAATTATGCAAACAAAAAATTTACGTCATCATCCAAAATCGTCCAAAATACTGGAAAACTCGAAAATGAAACAAGGTATCCCAAAATTTCACACGGCAGTTCTGTTTCATTAACCAGAGCTATCAATTTGCATCAATAAAGATTTTCACATTAGATCACCTTTAATTGACAAAAGTTTCGCGAACAGAATTATCTTGGGAAAATAGCCAAACTTGTTGTGATTAGCCACACGACATGAAAAAAATAGGTACCCTATGGGGATGTGCGAAGAATTCCGGTGTATGTGAAATACTGGGGGAAGAATTATCCCGCTAGAAACCCTCACTATGGGCGACTGGGCGAAAGATATCGGCGAGGGACTTTTTACGACGATGCACTGCGTTATTTAATAAAATTTCTGCAGAATCGTCAAAGATTTGCAATACAAACGCAATGCATCTTGGTTAAAGTTCCTCGCTGCCATCTTTGGTGCAATAGTTTTAAGACTTTCTTATTTATGAATCAAGTCGCCACTGCCAGATATACGTTCGAAATTGAAGCCATACCCATAGTAGTTCTTCTGGCTTAATTGTCCGCTCCTGGTTTAGATCTTCAGATCATAAACCTGCCTGTAAAGTTGCCTGATAAAACTTCGAAATTGCTGCCATTAAGTAATACTCCTAGCTAATTGCAATTCTAATGACAACTTCAAAGGTCAAACTATTTCAGGTATGCATAACCTAATGTTACACTTTTGGCACGAAAAGCGTCCGTAGATAGCTACCTACCTACCTACCTACCTACCTACCTACCTACCTACCTACCTACCTACCTACCTACCTACCTACCTACCTACCTACCTACCTCGTTTCCTTCCTATACAGATTTCAGCCCCATCACATAATGTGCTCATTCTTCGCACATAAAAAAGACAGCAGATTTTATTGTTCAACGGTGCCATTCATTTGCATTGATAATCATTTTCATTCATATCACCTAAGACCAGCTCAAGACAGAAAGGACTAGAAGAATATCGTTTTGTGGATCTTGAAAGTCAAAGCAGCTTCTTGCAAAATGCTACAACCAAATTCCTTGAACTGAGGGGCTTAGAAGAAACGTCAGCTCCTCATCCATACTTCTACCATGTAGACAATTCGGAAATCTTGAATATTTTTTAAATCACTGGGCATTATACAGAGTTTCTCCCGATGAAGGGACCAGAACTTTGGTATAGCCTTTTGTATCTGTATTGTTTGCGGTCAAAAATCAGTTAAGGTTGCCATGCCTATTATATTGCCAATGGTATCGTTCTTGTAAATTTGTTTCGTTAAATTGTAAATTTATTGATTTTGTATATATATATATATAAGTATCAGACATCCATTCGGTTCAATGAAATAGGTTGTAGAATTTGACACCGACACTTTGAAAGATGTGGGACCCATGCTGCAGTGAACCTACCCTGTATATTCCGTACTTGTTAGTAACAGTTTACACCACCTATCCTTTTCTGAAAGTTTCGCTTTCAGAAAAAATTGCACCTAATACAGCGTTTTACAGAGGTCGCGGAAAAACAAACATGATGTGTCTAAATTAAGTATATTTCAAAATCAGTTTCGTTGTAATTGCAGGAAAGATGTGCATAATCATTGCGTTACTCAAACTAATAAATTTTCATATTTGGGAACAAGAAGAGTACAGTCTACGGAGCCTAAAAAGGCTATGGCACATGTACAATTTTCTTCAAGCAATGTGTTGGACGAAAACATACGCCAATAACGTCCTAATATTTGGCAAAGCCAAAGATAAAGTATCAAATGGGCAGAATTCAACTACGATCTTCAATACCTCGAGGCAATGACTTAGATTTTGTTTACTTTTGGCTGCAGAGATTTAGTGCTGCCAAAGCCATAAATTTCCAAATTTTTTGTGGTTTAATCGAGTGCGAACGATGCCAGAGAACACTGATTCAAATATTTGAAACTACAGCCACTAATGAATTTTGCGACTAAACCAGGAACTGGGATTATGTTGAAATGTTAATCGCAAAACCAACTGGTAGTTTATCTATGTGCTTGAGCATCAGCAAATTCTGCTCGCGGATTTTTTTTAGTACCTTTCTAGCTGGCTGTTGGAACATTTCAGTGGTCTCGAGAACTGTTGGAAACTCTAAAGTTAACATGGCAACAAAGTTGGACAAATCAAAGTTCATATTATAAATTTAGGTCACAATTCTAATGTTCCCAATTAGCCGCGTGGAAGATCTGTCATCGCATGTCAAACGTGAATAAATAGTTTACCTAGATCAACCATGCCATTACAACACACGCAGCAATACTGTAAGCCTGGCTAAAACAGAGTTCGAGTCCACAACATCGCACATGTGCCATAGACTTCTAAATACAGCTACAAAGCGGTCAGTGTAAAATCTAACGGAAAAGTACGATATCGACAGGAAAAATGAAATCCTTCACTAGAATTAAGGGCGATCAAACAGTCGTAAGAAAAGTGACCAAATTTGCATGATTAGTTTTTCGTCCGTTCATAAATAAGCAACTTATGAACTAAATCAAGAACACCCATGTTTGCTGTACAACTTCTCTGCAGAAGGATCCATTATCAAATATATTTATACAAATTCGATGATTGCTAAACACTTGTCACGCCAAAACAGTTTGATTATTTTGTCATGTTGGATCAAAGTTAGAGCCTTGAAGAGTGCAAGAAGTAGAGAAATTATTGCCCACTAAATTCCAACCTTTCAGAGTGTGTTTAGCCACCAACATCTTGTGAAGAAAACAAGCATCCTGTCTTCAGTTAAACTGCACATTTGCTCGCAAAATAAACAGTGCGAACGAAAACTACAAAATTACAGAACCACGCTAAGAGATAGTCGAGGAAGAGCTTCAACGTTGAAACCAGTAGCAACGTTGAAACGGAGGAGTTTCAACGAGGAGGAGTTTCAACCAACCTATCACAGGTGTTTAAATTCAGAAGTCGCAAATGCATTCACAAACAAGGCCCTCTTCCAGTAGAAATCACCAATTTCATTAGAGCAAAAGAAAAAACCTACAAATTCAGGCAACCGATGACAAAAGATAGACAATACTTATCTAACTAAATATTGACCCTAAATATTGAAAATCTTTTGGCACAGGTTACATTTGAGTACAAATAGTTTCGTTTAAGACCTGAAAATAATAGCATGTTTTAGCTGTTAATAGAATTCACCATAGAAAAAATCGAAGTCGAATGTTACGTGAGATCAGACACATTTTACAACTGAAAGTCTGTAATTTTCCTGACTCAATCAATCCGTATTCAGCATGCACAATCGCCACCCGATCTCTGTTTGTTCTCGTTTGTAAGCTTGATCTGGTCTGGAAAGTCATTATATAATTCAACCTCAGTTTCCTGGGCTAATGCTTTTCTCGCAATGGTCTGGAATGCCTGTTCCACATTGATTCCTTCCTTTGCACTAGTCTCAAAATAGGGGATATCATTTTTACTATGACACCATTGTTGAGCTCTTTTCGCTGAAACCTAGGATTAACATAAGAAATAACCAATGGTTAAAGGCATTTGAGTCCATATAAATGGCATTGCTAATCAACGGCACTACGGCACAACGGCACTACGGCACTACGGCACTCCTGCAATGAGTATCATTTATGTTATACAATTCCGTTTAAGTACCTTGTGAAACTGCCGTTCTTTCATATAAGTCTCAGTAATTTCCGAACAATGACAGATATGAAAGTGAAAACGTGCCTCTATGCTTCACTTTGTACCCAGAACAAGATTTTAGACACCAAAATGCAAAATCAGTAACAGCTAGCCAAAGGCTTCCGCCTTCGCGCCTCTTACCTTGAAAGTTGGAATGTAATTCCTCAAGATTCAATATCAGTATATAATGAACAATTTTCTCGAGAAAGCAACACCAAGAAACTTTCCAAACATGCCAAAAGTCACGAAAAAGACTTGTCCAACCTTTCTGATTACAGAAATTACTTCAACACATTTCAGTACATGTTATTCTCTTTGAAGGATAACATTGCCTGAAATGATGTTGCAGTGCTTCGAACAATGAAACTTTCATCCTCCTACAGCGATCACACGTGCTAAAGCAAATAAAAGTCATCAATGTAAAGTAGACAATTTGGTTGTGATTTTCAGTCAAAGGCTTCCTGGAGAGAGTCCCACATTATTTGGGAACGGAGTAGCCAGACTCAGTCAAGTAAATTTTACCATTCATGTCCACTAAGCCTATAATAACTGTTTCCGAGGGCAATACCAGGAAATATTAACTTAAAGCTGTCAGTACAATAACAAGTTTGCGAGGCTCTGGATAGAGGCTGAGGTTTAATATTTTCACTATTGCCCGAAGGAGACAGTTATCATATTGTCAATTACCCGATGGTCATGGCATGGTGAGGGCCTTCAGTTCTCAACGAATGATTTTAAAGCCAAAATGATCCTTGGCTTAGCATGAAGCCATTGCAGACGAAGCCAATTCTTATTTTTTCGAAACTGTTACTCGAAGTGTTTGAAGCACCAATCTGCGTTTGGAATTCGAAGCTGAGTTGGGACACAATCATCGGGTATTACCGAACCAAAAATGCCCTATCATTGTCAGCCAATCAGATTGCATAACAGAGTTGCTGGCCTGACCATAAGGTTATGATATTCAAAAATAAACCAGCTGATATAATAGACGACTGCACTAAAGATGGCAACGAGGAATCTTTAACGCGATGCACCGCGTTCGAATTAAGAATCTTAAACGATTCTGTAGGAATTCGATCGAAGAACAGAATGCATCTAGGTAAAAAAACTCCTCGCCACCATCTTCAGCGCAATCATCTATTGCCTTGGAATCCTGAAAGTAAAAGCCCTTCAAAAGGAAATTATTTTGTTTTTGCTCTTCAGGCCAGTGCAAGGCCTGGTCCCGTTCTTCATGGTTACTTTGATGCAAGTTGTTTGACAATGTTTTGCCGAACTTTAAATTGAGTAAACGACATCACCTCCAGGGGGCACTCGTTATTAGAAGGTGACACCCTTTTGGGTCACACCCTTTTGGGTTTGTAAAACATTGTCTGGTATACCTTTTGGTACGCTACTTGGAGCATAATTGGTACATCTTTAGGGTTGCTGATGAGGAAATTTGATAGGTGTGTCCTAGGCTGTATTTTTCACCAAAATATTACAGCGCAGAAACTGAAAAGGCTATGAAACCTCTAGTATTTATGTACTATGAAGAAATGAGTACATTTTTGGGGTCTAAAACTGTCATAAATTTAGTATATTTTTATGATTTTCTAAAATATGCGGTGCCTGACCCCTCTCTCGTATATCAATAGAAGTCCCCTCCTGCTCATTTCCCTGGTGGTAAAACTTTTTACATAGATGTCGTATAAAGAACGGTGAAACTTCAGTGTTGTTATGACATATAGAGCCTTCATTCCATTTTTAGTTTCTTCCCTGCTACCTGAGTTTTCTTATTTAGGGTGACCTACAGAAAATCATTTACTTTGGTTAGTTAAAGATGTCAAGTGAAGAAATGAACTGTTAAACAAAACTAAAACTTAATACTGACTAAGACTATTAGCTATTTTGGACTTTCCTGACTGTTGTAACATTAAAACGTTGGGCACTCAGATGAAATAGAAGACAATGTTCTGAGATTTATTACAGTTAATGACATGCTTTTAGGTGTGGACACGGGAAGGCTGATTCCATTAGATGCCTATCAAACTAATGGAAGTTGCATTAAGATTGATTTCTTACAAGAATGTGATTTGATAATGGTAATTTTTACAAAAACATACAACATATATACTGCTAACTTTTTATCATTTAAGATAATATGTATCTATCCACTTCACATTAGATTCGATGAAATTCCTTTCAGTGGCAGGAAGACATATGAATCTCACCTCAATCAAGCCATTTATGGTTACAAACATGAAAGCACTTGCGGAGGCTAAATTAGTAGTAACATCTATTTTGCTGAATTCTCACATATTCTTATTAGAAATATTCACATTGAACATGTGAATCAGGAACATGAATGCAATATAATATGGATATGAATCAAACTACACTTTTGCTATTGACTTGAGCCTAACTGCTGAAAGTGTATGGCAATGTGATAAGGTCATATGGATTTGACATAATAGGGAATTTCAATCAATATTTTCATAATAAGCACAGTGCCTACTTACTGCTCTGTTTTCCAGATCAACTTTATTTCCAAGAACAACAAATGGGAAGTTTTCTGGGTCACGTGGACTTGCTTGGATAAGAAATTCATCTCTCCAACTGTCTAATGTTTTAAAGGTGTTTGGTGCTGTAACATCAAAGACAAGTACACAGCAGTCAGCCCCTCGGTAGAATGCCACACCCAAGCTTTGAAATCTCTCCTGTCCAGCAGTATCCCAAATCTAGAAGGACAGAAAAGCTTACATTTAAAATCATTTACGACCCAATGCTTACCTTTAGCTTCAGTCTCAGGCCAAGTTAAATATGCCCCATTGTATTTGGTAATTAAACATGTGTCTTTTTACTGTGTTGCTAACGAAACAATACATGAGTTGGCATTCTCTTTAACCTACTTACAATGAACTGAGCTTCTCAATACAGCTACGTCAATTCCTTTTAAATTATGGCCAGCTGCACTTATTGATGGATGACAGCCATCTGTCTCTCACTGTTTCTCTTAAGGACTGATAAAATGAGACAAATAGTCATTGAGCCAAACTGCCCTTGCAACCATATTCATTAACAGTAGAATTACGGCAAGTCTGGATGGAGCAGAGTTACCTGGCTTGGTGGGTTGATTAAAATACCAAGCCAAAAAATAGTGTTTGCAGGAAGGAAACTACCTGCAGAAGCAAATCACCAAACCTCATTCCCACGTTGTTGTTACATCCATCATATGTGCGTCACAAAACCGAAAGAACACCCTGGTCCATTTTGATCAAATACACCCAGAAAATGGGTGCATTAGCAGCCATTATGGACTTGCAGTTTACTAAGCAACACTAATTACACAAATTTGATTCCACACAACAAAGCAACATTGTATTTCTTGTTGCTTAGTGACAAAATTACATTGTTTTCATTCAAATAATTAGGGGTATTCAAGAAATGTGCTTTCAAACTTATGTTTGCTATTGTTTAGAAGATTCAATCAAATTTCAGAACAGCCTCTTTTATCCCTGAGTAGATGTGGTGCAACAGACTCACTCTTGGGAAGAGATAAGCAAAACACTGGATTTCCGAAAGTTCCAATGGTAGAATTATAATAGATTAGATAAACAATTCTTTTTCAAGTCATTCATTTCAAATAAATAGGTCATAGAATTTTATAACCCATTTCTTTCTAGATCTTAAACCTACAGTATGCTGGCCTTTGAAGCTCCTACCCAAACAGTGGTAAGATATAATGCTTACTCCACACTTGGATCTAAAAGGGAGAAAGCAACATATAACCGCAAAAGCAGGCTGGGTAAATGGTAGCCATAAAGCTGATGTGGTTTGCAACACTGTTGCTTGTGTCCTCAACGTTACTGCCATACAGCATTTCTCATTTGCCAACCTCAAAAGGACGGACACTTGCTGTTTTATAGTTCAGCTGATGGGATTAGAACAAACCTGAGAAGACCCTAAGATTTGAAACACTATGGCTGCATCAACCACTTGGCAACAATACCATAGACCTTGTCACTACTCTGCAAAAAAGCCTACATCACATCATCTTGATTCATTTAAACAAACAGATTCTTTGAGTAGTGTTGAAGCATCTATCACTGTTGCGCAGATTTGAAAATGGCAACTGGCTACACCATCATATTCATCCATCAACCCCACCTTGGCGACAAAGCACCTTCACCAGTTAATATGCATTACCTTTAGGGGAGAGTCCCAGGGGGGTAACATAACATGTTAAGGGTACGGGTATGTGCCGCCCATATGGGTGGGTTTTTGGGTCCAAAATTCTCTAAACAAGGGTCCCTTTTTTGGCAGATTTTCCATAAACATGGGTGGGTTATCCAGAAATTGGCGAAAAATAGCCAAAAATGGGCCGTTTTCCGCCAAAATTGATCATTAAAGTGGATATGAAAGCAAGTTTCGGTAATTAGAAGAGGGTACCTTTCTGAAAAGCGGGCGGCAGACCCTCGTCCATCCGCAAGTCATGTACCACCTTGGGGGGAGAGTACTGTATATCTACTGAATGATTACCATAAATAAATGAATACATACCGGGTGTCTCAAAAAAAGTACCCCCTTTTGACTGGAAATAGGAGCGAAACGATAAGATATCATTACTCCCCGAGTGAACAGCTAAATTTATCAATCTTCAACTTAGATCCACATACCTTGCATTTAAAAATTGGCCACCAAACACTGGAGATACAAGCTTGCAAAGTCAAAATTTACAGTGCAGCCGAAACCAGAGGTTTTGTAAAAGGGCCTAACTATGATTTGCTTTCACAGGCATGTTGCACAGGAATTTCGACTTTGACCTTTACCTTTCTCCATTGAAAAGAATTATACCTTGAAATGCTTCAATCGTTCTCCAAATAGTTATTCCTTCGAGGAATCAATCCTTGCATTGCATTCCACTCCAAGTGTCAAAGAAGAAGAAAAGGAACACACGCATGCTCATTTGGGAGATGTTGCACGACTTCATCATTCTTACCACATTTTTGTTATATTTGTTTAATCAGGACATTTCCACAAGTCTTTCTTATTCTTTTCAAAAGCGAAAAACTGAAAGTTAAAGTTTACAGGTGGTTTGGAAAAGATCCATAATACAAATCATGGCTAGGCCCTTTTACAAAACCTCTGGTTTTGGGTGCACTGTAAATTTTGTAGTTGCAAGATTGTGTTTCGTGGACGATTCTTAAATACAAGGTATGTGAATCTAAGTTGAAGATTGATAAATTTAGCTAACTGCTCGGAGAGTAATGATATCTTATCGCTTCGTTCCTATTTCCAGTCAAAAGGGGGTACTTTTTTTTGAGACACCCGGTAGATGAAAAGAGTCAGGCCCAGTTTAGACGAGACTGGATCCAAATGGATCCATATCCAAACTAAAACGGAAAGGCCTTGCATTTACAAAACGGAGGATGAGGCAAGCGATGACAGTGTATACTTCATTTCATCAACATTCCAAGCAAAAAAAACAGTAGTTGACTTTAAACAGTAGTTGACTTTAAACGGTAGTTGACTTTAATGGTAGTTGACATGAACAAATGGAAATAAGAAATGTTTATTGACTTAAAGGCAGTCTGTCCCCTCGATAATTTGCTTCACCCAAACAAAGCAAAGTCATTCAGGCGTAATTTTCATGGCCATTAAAATTACGCATGAATTACCCTGCCCTCGTTGAATAAAGGAGATTAGCGTACATTTTTGGAATATTCAATGGAGATCTTTATCAATATGTTTTCATTCAACAAGGGGACAGACTGCCTTTAAACATGTTTTGAACGTTTCGAACCATACTCGATTCATCTGCCGCAAATCTAATTCCTGATACATGGCAATTTATATCGATAAACAAACAGGATGAAAACACAGTAAAGAAGCGTGAGTTACAATTCTTACGTGTAAGGGAACCCAAAATCTAAGTCTTGAGTGGATAAAAAGGGAACAAATCAAAAGAGGACTACTGCAAGGGGATATACGACTGTTGGGAATTAAGATCAGGTTGATCCCGCAAAATAAAAAAGCTCTGGTGAATAAAATGTTCAAACTCGTTGGCTCTGTCCACAACCGAAAAATCTTTAAATGATGCAGCGTGACCTGACTGGCTAATGTGATCTCTGATGGTGGATGGACTCACTTTTATCTTTTGGCCAGCTTTGTCAACTCCCAAGTGGCTCTCTGCATCATGTAAGTAAATTACGGGATGTTTTTCCATAGTACAAGGCATGGCAGTATTTACACAGGACCCAATGGATCTGGACCAATTTGGACCAGCTACAGTATCTGTACCCAAACAGGATCACATCTGAAAGTGATCTCAGTTTGATCTGATCATGAAAAAGGTCTAATGTAGATTGGTGGGAGAGGTCTCATGTAGATTGGCGGGAGCAGATCCAAACAGGCATGGATAGGAAGGGACCCAATAGAACTGACCCAATAAAACTGTTGACCTTTCTAAAAAGAAATCAGAGATGAGACAGAGTCTATTAGACCGCAAAATTTCAACGGATCTAATTGAAAATGAGACAAAAAAATACCAGAGCACTGCTAACGTTCATAAAATCCAAATGGATTTAATTCCGTGTAAATGCAAACAGTTCCGGATCCAATCCAGTACAAAGACCCCTTAGAAACAGTGGATCAGATCCAAATGGACCCAATCCCATTTGGATTCGATCCCATGTAGATGCAATCTAAGACTCACCTGCATGGTGACAAGACGATCGTCAACATTGACTTCCTTTGTCAAGAAATCTGCACCAATAGTTGCTTTGTATTGATTGCTAAACTTCTTATTGACATATTGGTTCATCAGAGATGTTTTCCCAACACTGAAAAGAGCAAATTCAACATTCAAATATCACATATATACAGTTTGTGCTGTAAATCTGCTGTGACTAGCACTTTTACAAGCAAATGAATGAGATAAGGAACATGTTTGGAACATGGGACCATGGAGCACCTAAGCCAAACCTTGCAAGGAGTTGCAGCTTCAGTTTCATATTCTAAAATTCTACTACCTGCAATTCCATAAACACAAACTACAGTGCAGTAAAAAGATCTACTTTATACAAATGGAACAAAATTAGAACTAATAATATGGGATTAACTAAACACAACAATGGTGACAAACCAGGAAGAAATACCATTTGGAAAAGCTACAATAGAGATTCTAGATTAAGCTGGCTAATTCAGTGAGGAGAACCCCTGTTTAAAAGATGCTTATTAAAAACTGCTAAATTCTTTCAAATCTACATGAATTTGCAAAACATTTGAACTTCCATTGCTGATACAGTAATTGCTTTCAAAGAAAATGTCTTCAAATTTCCTACTCAAAGAACTTCAACTATATCATGTGCAAAGGCAAGACCATACGCCATTTTGAATCCAATGAGATAATAACACTTGAGGTACTTGAACAAGGAGATGCACTTGAGTTCAATGAAGCACCTCCACTTGCACCTAGAACATTCTAAGACCTTCATAAAGTGAGCACAGGGATAGATAACCTTAGTTTACAGTACAGTGAGATAACCTTATAGATACAGTATAGATAACCTTAGAGTACAGTGAGTTTAGACTGTACAGTATGTACATATATACCCCTAATTAAACATGTCCACTAGAAATATTTGAATAACTCATTCCCACTTGACATCATCAATATGGAGATTGATGATTCTGTGCCTGTTGCTTTCTGTGCCTGTTGCTTTCTGCACGAATCAGACACCTTCTGTGAATCTTTGCCTGAGCGATCCCTTGTGCAAAGCAATCTTGCAAGAGTTTTGCATGCAACTTTCTTACAAAAAGCCTGAAACATGCCATTATACTGTATTCTGGAATTGTCTTCTTTGATCTTGTACAGTATTAAAGTACAGTAGGTACTGTATGTTATCAAATACAATTGACACTCTTATAATTTAACGTTTACAATGTAGCTACTCACAGGACTCAAGCAAATATATGGATAAGAAACTCAAAGTCTGACTTGAGCGAGGATTGATTCTTAGACAATGAACCCGGTGAGGGGGTAAGTCTTCTAAGTGCCAATTGCTGGGATCTCAGAAGTAAAGCTGTTGTGACTTCTACAGTGGCCTGAGCTGAGACATTTCTAACTCTGCTGATTTTCTTTCAAAATATCATTCACAGCAACAAGCTAAAACAAAGTAGGTGCATGGGCAAGACATGGACTACAGAGACCAAACTAAGTAGTTTGAAATACGTACCCACTATCTCCAAGTATGATCACCTTCAATAGAACCTTCTTCCTTGATGACATATTGTGTTACTCAGAGCTGTATGAAAAAATATCAGTATACAGTACAAGCAATTTGTTAACAAGCTAAATGAATTTACAAAAAAATTGCACAAGTTTCATTGACACATGCTGTATACAGTATATACAGTATGGGTATGTACTGTACAAAATAATCTAGTTTGGAGGATTGGTACCTGGTATATTTCAGATGCTCAGAAATATAGGGCAAAGACATAAAACAAGAGTTTAGCCTGTTAGCTATCAACCCCTGGGGATCCATCTTACCAGATTTTGCTTGGGGACACGCCATCCAAACTTCAAAACGTATCCATTCTTTATACATACCAATATTTGTGAAAAGCATACCCATCCTTGTACCAATTTTGCAAAAGCTATACCCAACCTTATACCAATTTTGTGTAAAGAGGGCATGCTTATTTGTTCTTTACTCTCAAATTGTGAAAATTGATAACAAAAATCATAAAAATTGATACTGTTCCTTCTACCAAAATCATGAAAATTGATACACTCCCGTGGTGGTATGCCCCCATGCCCAAAATATATGTAGTGCCCCCTAGGCATCCATCAAACTTTGATGAATTCCAATAACCCATTCTGCAAATGATGAATTTGAAAATAATGTGAGGCTCTCTATCACCAGTAGAGTATATCTGAATGATGAAATACTCTATCTATCTATCTATACAATATTGTACAGCAACCTACATTGGTTATTACGTACATGTTTGGTTAGTCAGTTAAAGTTCGCTTTTAGCTTCAAAAGAAAAATGTACAGTAAGGGCTATTTTATACAATTAAATGAATTTTTTTCATTTCTGTTCAAATTTACATGTTTTGGGAGTGAATAAAAAAGTAAAGTTTAGCTCAAACTAATGTCATCAGCGTCTAAATTAATTGTATCTGATCTAAAGAGCTCTTAAAAGCTGCTAATGTTCTTTGGTCTCTGATGTAAACAGGCACAGTGTTCCACAACTTTGCAGCACTTGGGAAATATGAAAACTTATAGATGTTTGTACGACAAAAGGGTATCAGGAGAGTTGATTGACTCCTTGTGCAGGTCAAATTTGACTGAATGAACCTTTCACGTGGAATGTCAATGAGCTGATTGATAATTTTATATGTCGTTATTGCTTACTCTGGCCCAATCACAAGAAGCCTACACAGAAAATAGACCTTTTCGAAGAGGTCTGGAATGTGCAATACTTCTCTGGAAGATGGTGGATAAGCTGCAAAGGAGGGGAATCCCCTTCTCACTGCAAAATCTTAAAATGCAGTTGCAGTGGGTGGGGTGGTGAAGCAAAACCAAAACAAGAAGCTGAACGGCTTGAATATGGTGCCAACAACTCGAAAGTTGCCTCCAGTCTAACCAATGTACAGTAATTTACTTGTATTTTTGTATAAGAAACCAAGAATTTGAGCTAGTACTGAAAGTTTCTAAAAATTATCAGATTTTTGAGTATTCAGAGTTTCTTATCAGTTTCTTAAAGGCATTTTACTATCTTCATGTTGATGTGTGCCCTCCTGAAAACTTCAAACATTCATTGAAGACTTTCCAATTTCTAAACATCGCTTCAGTGCCTTGTGAGTAATGTGATACAGGAAAAAAGTGAAAATAGAATAAAAATGTGTAAATACTTCCTTTCTCAAAACAGTTAGTTTCTTAAGTTATATCCCAGCAGTGGAGTTTCTTAATTTTTCAGTGATATGAGAGTTCAGTTTCTTGTAAGCAGTGTCTTATAAAAATATACAGGGTGTCCCAGAAAATTTGTGCCCCGTTTGCCTGAAGACCACGACAAAGCAGCAAAAGGTCGTCACCACATTTTGGCATGATGTTGCTCGCAAGATGTTAAATTAAAGTTTGCTTCCATCCCCGTAAAAATCCGTTAAGAAATGATGGAGCTATGACGTTCAGAAGACCAAATTTCTCTGATGACTGAAACCAGCGGTCGGCCATTTTGTATTACTATTTTGCAACGATAAGCAGCTTCATGGATGAGCTGAAACAGTAACCTCCAATCTCATAGCTCTCGCGAAAGTTTCAATAATCATCAGAGACTCAGCTATTTCTTACCCCACGATCCTTTATTGAATATGAAAACGAAGACGAGGATCCCATGATAAAATAAACAATCGAAAGGCAATGACAAAAATATAGTCACATTTTGTTTACAGGTGTGGCGAGTGTAGCAATTATTTAGTTTATCTATCAGTTCAAAATGAGACAATACAGCTCCAAAAATCTTTTGCCCTTCTCGTTTCTTCTAGTTCATTGTCTTCGGTAGTAAATCAACAATTGCTTGTAACAAATGAAGGGAGAAATCTGAGTAGGGATACGCTAGGGATGGCAACAAATTAAATGTGAAATATATTTTTGTCAAAGCTTTTGATTTTTTATTACTTTGGGAATTCTGATCTTCACTTTTGCATTCTATCAAAGATCGTGGGGTAAAAAATAGTCTAACTCTCTGATGATTATTGGAAGTTTGATGAGAGCTATGACATTAAAGGCTGCTATTTCAGTTCATCCATGAAGCTGTTTATCTTTGCAAAATAGTAAGATAAAATGGCCGACCACTGGTTTCAGTCAACAGGCAGATTTGGTCTTCTGAAAGTCATAGCTCCATCATTTCTCGACGGATTTTCACGGGAACGGTGGCAAACTTTAATTGAACATCTGAAGAGCAGCATCATGGAAAAGGTTAGTGATAATCTTTTGCTGTTTTCTCGCAATCTTCAGGCAAACGGGGCACAATTTTTCTGGGACACCCTGTACATGTATGCTTACGTTTGGAAAATTTAAAGCTGAAATGTTGTTCTCAATGTTTTCGTTATCAAAGTCTAGAATACTTTTCCTTACCAAAAAAATGTTTCCGCATTATAGACATCTAAGCTGGCAAGGGGTTAACATTCACGCTATGTGATGATCTGTGCCATACTCATCATAACTACTGCATGCTTGGAAACTCAATACTGTTGTGATTAGGTGGGCCGCCTTCCAAGAATGTGATCTGGACTGGCAATAAATCAAAAACAGTCTGACAACCACAGTTGAGTCTTTTATGAAGGCATTTGGGCATGCCCATCATAAAACGAAAGTTACAATTCTATCGCTATTGAAATGGAACCAAATAAAATCAAGGATTAAGATGTATTTTGTTCTTCACTGTCATTGACGTCATCTCCATTGAAAACCCAAGGCAAACACGGGGTGACACAATTGCTTACGTAGCATGGGAAAGTCCTGTTTCTGCTTTTAACACTGTACACAACTTCCTTGCTACAATAAATTAACTCTAGTAATTGTGCAGACCAAATAAATGGCTTTGAACCAACAAGGAATCTTGTAACTTCACTGATTATGGCAGTACCATCCTCTACTTCCAGGCCTGTAGGAGCGTTGTCGCATTTAGGGGTGCACCATCTCACGCCAAAGGTGCAATGAAAATAGCATTCTGGGTGTGAAACCCCAGAAAAAATTCAATACGCCAAGCCTTATAATTGGCATAAAACTTCTCTCTACCCCATTTTTCCCAGTGCCAAAATACAGTATGGGGTTCAGACAATTTTGGAGGGATTCTTTATGAGCATCCCAGGAAAATTTTTAGATTACTCTCTTTACATATTTGGCAAAAAAATTAAACACAACTTTCAACCAAATACTGTAACTACAGCTGTTGTTTCAATCTCTTCCCCAGGGCTTTTTGTCATATCTTCTCTCTCTCTTTTGCCTCACAATCACTATAAAATAGATTCATGCCCGCATTTACCTGCTGATGATGGATTTTGGAATATATACAAAGTATTTGTTTGATTTCAAAACAAATAATAATGTTTTAAATCTTTCTACCATATTCATGAATGGTCAAACTGGACTGTTGACTCTGTGAAGTGGGGAAAACTGTGCACAGACACTTTCGGTCAAAAGAATGCCCACCTAAAGTGAATGCGAAGGAGCTTTGTGTTCTTTGACCCATGCACCTTGGTGACTAAAGATCAAAGATAATTGCCCTGGAAAAACTCCCCAAAATAAGGCATTGTTCTATTGTAATCTTAATTCAAAACAGGAAGTTTGAATTCATCACGATATCAAATTTTGACAGGGCTTTTGCTCCAACTGGAAGGAACACACCTACAGTAATACAGTATCTACTGTACATTTACCTACAGTGAAGTACCTACTTACAGAGGAAGGAATCATTATTGTTGCTTGGAAACCTTTAATGGTCTGCAGGCATTCTTTGCACCCCAAAAGAGATCATCCCCATATTGTACTACGTTAATAGTGAGGTTGTAAAAGACTATTTTTAACGCGCCTCCACAATGCACTGTCAGGAAGAAGATGAGGAGTTTTTCTCTGCAAAGTTTTCAATTTTTGGGGAAAACTAAAAACCTACCAAGAAAACATACTGTACAGAAGCTAGCCCTTTGACAAGATTTAGCTTAAGGCAGTCTGTCACGCAGTTGATTGGGTGATTTGGACAATACCAAAAATAGGAAACTTGAATGCCTGCTAATGCTCAGACTATTTATGGTCGTAGAAAGTCAAGACGATCAGCCATCCTTTCTTTCAAATACACAAATTCACAAAGAAATCCGTTGTATTGAGCTCTGATTGTCGCGGCCAATCAGAGACATGACAGACAGCCTTTAAACACAGGTTTTACTTTACAGTAGGTGTCTTTGAAGAGGCAAAGGCCTGAGGAAGGGAGAAGGAAGGTGGTAAAACACATTGTAAGACAATTGGTAGATAAGAACTTGTACGGAATTTTCAAAAGGCTAATGGCAACAATATCAACAATGGTTTGAAACAGGCCTCACTTGGAATATTTTGGTAGGTGTGTGGCAAATCACACTCCTGGTACATATCAGCCATGCAATGGAGTGCAATTGAAAATCACCTGTTTCTACTGAGGACGCAAGCCAGATCAAGACTGGCCATTCTCTCTAATTTTTTGCTTAAATTCGCTGGAATGGTAAATTGAATGAACAGGAAGGATCTGTACTTTCAAGAACTAGCATACTGTAAGGTCAAATAAATAACTCTTCAACCAATGTGATCTTACTGGATTATCTGTTGTTAAACAACTTTAATAATCATTATCAAATCATAAAGGACCTTTGGTTAAGTGCAATGTTTTAATCCTCATTTGGAAAGGGGAGGTGTGTGATCTATTGCACTCCTTGGGAAGAGAAGGTACTGTATGTGCCAAGGTGTCCGAGAGTGATCACACGCCATTCCCAGTAAGGCCTGAGAAATGTTTATTTTGATGTTCTGGCTATTTCGGAAACTTTTTACCATATATAAAATTACATGTTTAATTTACAAAATCAACATTTTTCATTTTCGCCTGATACTGGTCACAGCAAATCATTTGATAAGATTATCTTGTTTCTCCATTTCAAACATTATTCCATGTAAAATTTAGTTTGCTGATGGTGTACAGTATGAGGTGTAGGAACCAAAGAGACAAACAGAAAAAACTGCAAAGGGAAAACTGTTGTCGATTTTGGTCATTACCATGTCATTGATTTTTGTTCTCATTGATGTACAATTTAGTAAAAAAATGACTAGGAATCATTGTATTTGCAAGAAATTTTGATGTTTCTATCGAATTAAAGTGAACATATACTTACCAAATCTGCAAAGTGAAAACAGAACTAGTTTTATCCCTTTCTGTGGGTGCCCACTTTTCTGACAAAAATGTGCAGTTTTTCTCCTTATTTGAGGTGGAAAGCTGCACATCGTTTTTTTACTTGTAAAATTTTGGCACTGGCAATTACTGTAGTTTTAACTTTTAGGCTGTTTTTATGTAGCCTTAAAGGTCCTAAGTGACTTAATCAAAATATTGTTGAAAACCTAAATTTTTTGGGGGGGGGGGGGTGAAAATCTTTGAAAAATGCAAACTCCCCCTCCCCCTTTTGACTATGTTTACTGGATTTATCAATCTATCTTCAGGAAAGGATGTGTCACTGAATAGAAAGAATGTAGGTTAATAAGAATTTTTTGCCATCATCCTTGCCCATCGCAATACACAATATCATGTCAACTGTCAATCAATATTGATCCCTTTGTTAAATTTCTTGATTTCTTGAGCGCCTGGAGATTTTAAGAAGCTACATCCACATCCTGAACACCATAAACCATTGCCATTTCACAACGAAAGACGCACGATGTGTCTTATGCTGAAGCAGCTATCTGTGGAAAAACCACTGCCGAATCCGTAAGCCACATGCAAAAATAGGGTTGAGGCCATGAAGCTGCATACCCCCACTGTTAAGTTCCTTTCTGAAGGATACTCTTCTATTCTAGTCATTGATAAGCGTCATGATATATGTACCGTATGTATGTAAATGTTTTTGGGACACCCTATTACACAAATAAAATAGTACTTGTGCTTTGAAAATGTAAATGGCAACTGTTAAGCTCCTTTATGAAAGATTAACTAGTCAATGAAAAGAGTCAGTTTCAATCCTGCTGCACCAAATGATCATATCATGGGCAGATGGCATATAGAACATCTATCTGGCCATTTGGGCTTGCTACTTCAGTACTTCTGACTTCTAATTTGCAATGAGCAGGAAACCAACCAAAATACACTGAATAATACTTATGGTTATTTTCGCTGAGCCAGAATTTTGCTTTTCAAGATTCAGAGGAAACCTAATGACAGGCTTCTGCCCTTCACCAACAAGAAGTAGGCATCACATGAATACAGGATCCATCTTTATCTTTTGTTAGTGCAGTAATGATGATGATGAACCTGTTGCCTTCCTCTTTTCCCTTCTCTATTCTCTCATGAAAAACTGTTCTGTTGACTAATGCTCGACCTGTGGCAACTTGACTGATTTCGCAATATACGGCAGAAGCAAATCGGCTGTTCTTTCTAGCCCGGAAAATAGTCGGCGCACGAACTGTCGTTGATTCACTCGTTGTTTCGGCGGACTTCATCGAAATACTCTCATCACATTAAGAACTGTTCTTATCTGATGGGTTCTTGCACTTCAGCTTCTCGAAATAGCCCCGAGGTTGTTTTCTGCAGTACACAATGGAGCCAATTTTAAATCCTTGCTAGCTATGTTATCCTGCCCTGCCTCCTTGTCGCTTAGGCCAAACCCAAAAATCACAATAGTATCAGAATGGACGCGATTCTTGCCACCTTTTCTGCGAAGCAAATTAGCATTTACTGTAAAAAGATAGCTCCAAACATAGTGAATAAATTGACGCTCATATTATAGTAAAATTGAAGCGCTTACCTCGAACGAATAATGATTTAAAGCGAGATTACCAACTCTTGCATCGAAGTTTGGCTCCAGTAGATCCTGCTATGGTCACGAGAGATTCGACGAAGTATATCCCAGGATGCAATGTCAGGAAAATGTTCTGCCGGTTCTGCCACTGGTTTTGCAAAAGCTGACCGCAGAGTTTATATCCGGACCCGGCAGTTATATAGATACGGGGTACCAATGATTGTTGTGAAGCATAAGCATAGAAATACGCAGTGGCGTGCTGGGGCTCATTCAGCAAGGGGGCAAAGTGTGAAAATGGCGCCCCCACATTAGTTATTGCTCAAAACATGCTCAAAATATTCCCACTTTGATGCATGCTGCATAGCTCTCCTACCGCACGTTTCCAGTGGATTGTAGCCTTCTATGCTCTTTACTGCAGTAGAGATACATCAAGTTAAAAGTCACGTTATAAGATGCTAGTAAATTTGCAGCAAAACGGCAAGGGACATGTAAAATGGAGGGGTCTGGGGGCGAAGTCCCCAGGAAAAGTCTTGAGGACGCACCTTCTAATTTTTCTCAAAACGTCTCCAAACCACCATGTTTTCCAGTGCTAAAATATATTTTGTAACAATTTTATAATATAGTTTAGCATCACCAAGAATTTTTTTAGTTGAATTCTAGCACATGGACAGAACTTGTGAGCTTTTTGTCGTGCAAGCTGTTTTTGGCATTGTTTACAAATGATAGGAAAACTTAGCACAATTTACAAAGCTAAAAGAGCTATGATTTTGTTTTCAAGCATGGGGTTGACATTTATCACTTTTCCTCCAATCAAGGATATGGTTTCCTTTTCATTTTCCTTTTTCTAAGACTGGAAAAAAGTTTATCCACCGTTTCATTCCCGTTTCGAAGTTTTTGACGGTAAGCACAAAATCACTGACAATCTGACAAAAGTCACCCATCGGCCTCTATTCTTGTTCTGTTCCCCAAGTTTGATACTGCCAGGCATCTCCATGTTTCAGTTTGTGTGTTCCTGAAAAATGTTTCAAGTTTGAAGAAGAACCCTTGGAGAAAACATGGAAACTATTTGACAAGCACCGCAACAAGGGCACCTTCGGCGCCCATGTGTTTGGGGTTACCGTTTTGACGCCCCTCATATTTCACTCTCAGGGGGGCAGTTGCCCCCCTGGCCCCCCGGCCATGGCCCCGTTTACACTATACCGCTTTCAAGTGAAAGCGGTACGAAATAATGCCATTTTGGCCTTCTGTTTACACTGACACGTTTTCAAAACCGGCATCAAATCCGCGTCAAATGAAGACGATTTCGAAGATGGCACGATTTGAAAACGGCATGCGGCTATGGAACGCCATTTGCACAAAAATGACATAATATAGGATTATGTTACATAAACTAGGATTGTGTGCACATAAACTGTGATTATGTTACATAAACTAGGATTATGTCGACATAATATAGGTTTATGTAACATAATCCTAGTTTATGTGCACATAATATGGGTTATCAGGACATAAACCTATATTATGTAGTGATAACCCATATTATTTCGACATAATATAGGTTTATGTACATAATCCTAGTTTATGTCGACATAATAAGGGTTCGAGCACATAATGATAGTTAGAGTTGTGACTTTGTTTTGGAACAATACATCTGTCATTCCCTGGCGGCCAGTACTATTCAGCCTAAGGGCCTGTTTATATGAGGAAAAACACCTCACTTGCCAGACCCGGGGCTGAGAGGTGAGATTCCACCTTCCAATAGAATCCTTTGTTTTTTCATTTGCGTTTATATGACGAACGCAACACTACCGGTATAGTGAAGTCCCACCTCACTACAGGTGGAATCTCACCTGGGTGAGGTGAAATTTTTCCATAAAAACGAAACACCACCGGTATGGTGAGTGAAATAAAATTATTTGTTGATTTTCATTGGTTGGTTCATTCTGATTTCATGGAAGAGAGACTTTACTCCACCTCGCCTCTCAGCCCCGGGACTGACAGGTGAGGTTAAAAATCTCATATAAACAGTGAATGAAGTTTACCTCTCCTGTCAGCCCCGGGTATAAACATAAACATAAACATATAAACAGGGCCTAAGAGTGAATAGGAAAGTAGCACTGTGATTCATAATGGGTCCCAAATGGTAAATTACGGGAACTGAATGTGCAGTTTGGGAGTTTGCCATCTCCTTTTGTAAAACCAGCGTTGGCGTTGCATGCACAGTTTGATGTTCACGAGAGGCAGACATGGATGCAACGGAAATCTATGACACCGAAATCGAAGATTTCATGCTTCCAACCAACTTCAATAATTTAGTGGCAGCTGCCCGATCAAGTGTTGATACACTAAGGCACATCCATTACCCTGCCAAGAACGACATGAAGCGGAAACGAGGAGGAAAGAAGCCAGGACCTAGTGCTTCGACTTTGCGGATGATTCTATATCATCTTCCGTCTGGCGCCAGCCTGCAACGCCAACGCCGGTTTGACAAAAGGGGATGGCAAACTCCCAAACTGCACATTCAGTTCCAGTAATTTACCATTTGGGACCCATTATGAATCACAGTGCTACTTTCCTATTCTCTCTTAGGCTGAATAGTACTGGCCGCCAGGGAATGACAGATGTATTGTTCCAAAACAAAGTCACAATCCTAGTTTATGTAACATAATCCTATATTATGTCATTTTTGTGCAAATGGCGTTCCACACTATGGAAATGTGGCATTGCGGCAGGATTTCTATCAAGAGAGGTGCCTCGTTCCGAATTTGAACCCTCTCTTTGAAACAGGGCACGGCGCACGGCCTAAATTGAAATTTCAAATTTCCACGGGGTGAAGAACACACCGACTTGTCAGTAAAGATGGATCCAAGGTTGACAAAGCACAGAGCCGTAAAGGCCCCTAGCAAGTCTTCGTTTTCAAAGACAAAAGATTTGGTGATGAGCTTGTACAGAGATCCAGTAAGATGGTAAGTGGTGTGGTGTGGTCGGTCGTGCGTGTGTGGGAACTTCGCCTGGCTGGTTCTTCACATCTTCACCTTTTTACCAAAATCCATTTTTTGGAGGTTTTACTTCCCATTTACGAAGAAAGAAAAATGCAATATGAGGATTCACATACCCAGCTATGGGTGGAGTTCCCATGAAATGACATCTATGGTACATGGGCCCCCCAGTTTCAGTTTCATATAATTTAAAATTCCACTACATACAATCCAAAATGACAAAAATTACATACAATTAAATACAACATGCAAAACTACTTAATACAAAACAGATCCAAATATTTCAGAAAATTAAACTAACATAGTTAACTAAATACAATCATGATAATAACGAATTAAGACAGATTTTGGGAATTGTATGTAGGGGAATTTCTTGAGGAGGAGCTCTTTCAGTAGCTAAGCTAATCAAGGAGAAAGCACCCCCTCCTGTAATTAGTTATTATTCCGTCTTTACTTTAGGGGTTAAAAGATCCAAATGAAATTATCACGAAATGAAACGATGATCAAATGAAAATCGTGCCAATCAAGTTGTTTGGCACAAGCCTTTTATGCAGGGCAAGGTAAGCTGGTAGGATGGGAGTAAAATGGGTTGTGTTGATTGCTGAAAAATGGCAAATCATGGACTGTTCAATCAATAAATGTTCAAGAAACAGGCATCGTCCTGAAGATTTTATAGGATCTGCTCACATTTTTACCTTACAAATTTTAATCCAAACATACCCAATTTACCCCAGTTGATTCTAAAGTCTATAGCCCCTGTGCTTGTTGGTCCATTATGGAAAGTTAAATTTTTGTGCACCAGACAGTCCTATAATAAGACAATGATGGAAACAATAGAAGCTACAGTAAGTACTCTGTGCACTGGACATTTCTGGCACAGAGCCTTTTCTTTAGCCTGTGTGCAACCCCCACTGTTTCATTTGAGTTGAAATTTCCCGTAGGTAGGTAAATTATAGGTAGGTTAATTTGGACTGTAGATATTATTACATTGTATTTAGGGGTTTGGTTTATTTTCATATGCTATTTTAATATGTAACCTATTTGATTGAGAATGAAATAAAATTTATAGAATTAAAAAAAATATAGGTAGGTTATCATCTTTAACGTGGCTAGCCTGCGAAAGTCTGAGAGACTTATTTCCAGCAGGGGCCACGGATGTTTTACCATCAACCCGCCGCTCGCTGCAGCTACCAGCTGCAACTACATGGCTCTGGTAGACCCGGGTAAGAGTTACTGACAGCGACCAAACTGTCTAGCGCAGCCCTTATGACCTTTGGCTCACTAGTCAGTCGCCTTAACCACTTGATCACGCACTCACCGTTAAATTGGATTCATTTTCTGACGCCAGTAGGGTTTGCAAACCAGTGAATGAAAGCTTGTTCTTAGTCATACGCAGGCTCCGTAGAAACACAGAACTATTTTCATAGGTCAATAACCAATCTATTGTCTTGCGAAGTACTTCATGTGGTTTTTTCTTCACCCTTATTGCAAAATGGCATTGTGGGAGAGTAAAGTGGCTTCGCAAAACAATAGATTGTTTATTGACAAATGAAAAGAGTTCTGTGTTTTTGCAGAGCCTGCACACAGCTAAGAACAGGTTTTCATTCGCTGGTTCCCAGACCCTTGTTGTCAGAAAATGAATTCAGTTCAATGGGAAATTTCAATTCTATGGAATCAGTAGGGGATGCACACAGGCTACTTTCCTTTCTGTCGAGATTGTTGGCTTAACACATGAACCCATAATTTCAAACACAGCAGTATTTGTGTTGCTCTGAATTTAGCTGATAGTTGATGATCCTTTGTTATTGCACAAATGTTCTAATTTCAGTGGCAGAGCCATGGGAAGAATGGACGGTTTCCAATGCCAATCTTTAAATTCGTCTGTATCCATTAAGGAAATGTCTAAGGGATGGGGTTAGGTGGCTATTTTCAGGGGAGTTATTATTGTTCGAAAAATAATGGTGATTTCTGAAAGTAATAAGGGTATTTCCTGAGGATTTTAAACTTAATGAACACACCACTACCTAGGTAACATGTGGGAATAGAGCTTTATTAGTCCTTGTGCTTTTCTCAGGATTTTCTTAGTCTTCATTAGCTTGATTTCTATATTTACATTGCATTTATCATTAGATTATAAATTTTCCAGGTGCTGATATTTACAAAGGACTTGCTGCCTAAAGGCCCATTTCCACTTCGTTCCGATTGCGGATTTTGCAACCGATCGACGATCTCCGAATAGCAATCGCCCCCGATTTCAATCCACACTTCCACGACGTTCGGATGATCGCTTATTGTTAAGTTCTCCAATGAAATTGCATCAATCTATTCCTGGCGCCTGCCACAAAGGAACAATGGTAGCGGGTCTCTTTCTTCTATCGGATGAATTATCGTGATTGGCTTCTTTCGTATGGGACTTTTCTGTTCGGAATCTGAATTCGGAGGAAAATCAAAACCTCCGAATGTGGCCTATTCGGATACGAACATTCGGATGTGATTTCCGAATGTTCGCATCCGAATGCTGAACAATAGATTCGGATGCGAAATCCGAAATCCGAATGAAGTGGAAATGGGCCTTAAAAGGGATGGATAAGGAACATGCAAACAAGTCCAATATGTACATAGTGGCAATGCCAACCAAAAAGACTTACAGTAGTGGAAAAATTTAGAGGGTGCAGTAGTGAAGCCTCACAAAACCTTCCTTAGCCATCCCGGAAATTGTGGGAAATGCCCTTTTCAATGTTTTGATTTATTTTGGAAGTTTGTCAAAAGAAAAATAAGTAGCATTTTTTGTAACATCGAACATTTTTGTACAACAGAAGTCCAAACAAAAAAAATCCATTAGATATGAGTGTATGTGGAAAGAAAACATGTGATTTGAATTTGTGATTCAACGTTTTTCTCACAATTTTCAGTAACAGAATTGAAAATTCAGGAGGGAAACCAGTTATCACAAAACTTCCAAGTTAATTAACCTCCCCTCCCCACAGTTTTTAAGAAGATTTGGAGGAATTAGAGAATCAAACTCTCGGAGAACTTTAGGGTGGACATAACAACCCCAGTCCACCCCGTGGTCATGCCACTGGTTGTACATCTCATTTTGAATAGATTAAAACCCTTCATGGTTAAATTCAAAAAGAAAAGATCCTGGGTAATTTGGATACAAGTTGATCTTTGGATGGAAGATCAATGGAAATCTTGTAAGAAATTGATTTGTATCACAGCAATCTCAAAAAGATTGGGATATTACTTGCATGAGAGCAGCCTGCAAAGCTTAATCTCCAATATCTTGCATTTATTTTGATTTTCTTAATTATTTGCTATACAAATGGCTAAAACAACAGAATAAAAATGTCTCCCACAATTTCTCACAGACCCCTTTAAGACAATGAAAACCATGTTTACGCAATGTTGGTAGAATTTAAACATGGAAAAAATTAATGCCACCCTGGCAAATGCATGATGCTGGTAGAATTTGACAACTTTTAGCATCAAACTGAAAGTAGCATAAACTTCTACTGGCAGAGTGCGTCTTCATGATGCCGGTATAATTTGAATATGACATAGCTGCAAAACTTTGCTGTTTTGCCAACCAACAGAATTCTGCCTGCAGAATTTGGAAATTCTACCAGCGTTCAATGGCAGATACTTGAAAGGAAGATGAGGAAGTTTGATGGCTCCTCAATGTTGGTTAGAACAAAGCTCTTTGTTTGAAAAAAATAGAAATAAGCAATCCTTTTTACTGAAACAATGGCTTCACCCCAAATACTTGGCAAAGTGTCCGCCATTGCCTGCTTTCTGTAGATGGTTGAGATTTTTAGGCCAAAAAGACAATGTCCTTGTGCTAGTTTCAATTCTACCAGCATCATGTAAACAGAGCCCCATGTCAACAATTTAGGCAATGATCTAACTCATTTTATATTAGGAGGATTGTCAAGCATACTTCAATATTCCTACTAGCTGTCTATATCACTAGAGAATTAGCTGATGTTGACCTACTTGGGCCTCTGCCTGGCACCCCACAATAGAGCTGAGAAGCTGAATGAAAAGGTATGTTGCAAGTGATTATGGTCAGATGGTTTATTACAACAGCATCAATTGCTTTGATTCATGCAGCAATTCAAAACCATTAGCAACTGCAGACTAATAGAATTATCTTTCCGCAAATCCACAACAAACAAAAAGTGGCAAGAGTTGCCCTAAAACCAGTGGGGCAAACTATCACCTTATGCATGCAAAAATGCCTTTTAAGAGAATTCCCATGTTTACAGTCGTCGCCAAATGTTTAAAACCACATTTTTGTTAATAAAATTTCTTGCCACATCGAGATAGAGCCCTAGCGCTCTGCCTAGTTTACTCTCTTAGAAACTGTTCAGGTCAACTTTCCATGTAGATTTCGAATTTCGATGCTGTTTTTGAACGAATTGCATAGTTACTTGAATCTCTCAAAAATTATTTTATTTTTTCGAATCATCGAATATCAAAGGCTCTTACATCATAATCACAGAATTTTTTCCACGCGTTTCCAAGGATGGTTTCAATTGGACTGAAGGCTCTTCACTACCATTTTCCTTGAAGCAGTATTTTTTCGTAAGGCTTCGATATTTTGCAATCAAATCATAGAAATGAATTGTGCAGAGATTAATGTCCGATCCAGCTGAGTAACAAAATTTTCGGGTCACACCCCTTGTCAGCAGAACCACTACAATTTGCGAGAATTTCTATAGATTTCATTGTGGTGCCACAGCAAAATGGTGCAGAGATTTAAAAAACAGCATCGAAATTCGGAATCTATATGGAAAGTTAATTAAGCAAACTCTAAGAGAGTAAGATAGGCAGAGCACTAGGGTTCCATTCGTTACGCCGAGAAACGTTGTTGACAAAAATGTGGTCTTAGACTCTTGGCTACGGCTGTGTATCGAATGGAGTAGGATGCAGCTAAAGATCTGTCTGCTTGGTGAATTTTGTTAAATCAATATTTTATCAGTCTAAATTTACAAACTGCACTACATTACAAAATAACTGTATAGCTATACGATACTACTAGAACGACATCCCAAGGAGCAAAAAGGCTATTAAACTCAAATTACATGCTACCGCGAGAAATATCTGCGATCGAAGCAACTTAAGTTATTGCATGGGTAATTTGACACTATGACAAACATCGCATGGTATCTTATTTAATGTAGACGTCAAATATACGTGAGTAAAAACAAAGGAAAGAACAAAGCAAAATAAGTTATTCAGAAGCTTAGCACAAAGCATCGCAGTTCTCGCATGTTTAGGACTGAAATGAAACAATTACTACTCTTTACCTTCCATCTAAGTCAAATAAACAAAATCTGCCAAGCAGACTTTAAATCGACCCTTCTTCTTTGGTCACCTGTAGTGACTTCTCCTTTGGTATCCATAAGATGGCAGTTTTCCCTACTGTTTTCAGGACAACTTTTGCTCGTTTCATTTGTTGTGAATTGCTGGTTATCTCTTTGAATTTGCTGGTGCCAGCCAGAAGCAACTGATGCTGTTACGTTACAAAACCTTTCCTTTTTTCACAAATGTACACAGGTATTCCTGTTTGATGTATGGTTAGGTTTGTTGGTTAATCAGACTGTATTGTTTGCTAGTCTTATTCACAGTACGTTACAGTATATGAAAGACTCATTGAAAATCAAAACTTGTGCTAAAGGGCCACCCCCCTCCCCTTTGCTAAATACAGTTATGAACCGAAATGGAGCGAAAAGACTGTAAACTGCGTTCGATTGAAATTAATGGGTAATGCGTCACGGTGTATCTAATGAAGCATTTGATATAATTTTGCAAAATAATACAATGAATGCCTGGTGGACACCAAAATCCCGTAAATCCACTTTTTGGCTTTCAACTAGAAATTGATCTCTAAAATCTGTCAAGTACTCTTGGTTAGCCTCACTCTATAAGGACGCTCAAGTTACTTATCGCAAGGATGGCACTCAACCGAAGAACTGGTACCCAGATTTATGGTACAGGAGTTCAACAAAATTGATTTTTAAGGCATTTTAGACCCAGTGGTTGTGAGAAAAAAGTAACAGATGATCTAAGCTCAATAGATCTTTAAGTTATATTCTAAAGAAAAATGCGAATCGAACGACAGATTGATACATTTTGTAGAATGTTCGACAGTACACGACAGTGATAGAGGCTCCAACACCACTAATCGAGACTTTTGGAGAGCAGCTGAAAGGTTTGCTACAGAATCAGTACTGAGCTTTACCATTTCTACCAACGTTGAGAGATGAGTCGTAGTTGTACCTTTGTCAGTTCAGGCAAACAGCGAAACTACGACATGTAATCGAGCTAACTCTTGGTGCTGTTAGTTTTCCAAAGTAGGAACATTTTCTGGCTCATCCTGTTGATCGCAATGCATGTTGGTCAAATGATACCAGACGTGTTGTTTACTGTAATCATCTGTTGTGTTCTCTTACTGTATCTACCGAAACTTGGTCTCTAAATTTGATTTAGACTTTCTTTAAGATCTGTCTGTCAGATTAACTTTTATAGGGTGAGTAAAGAATTTTTGAAAGAAATATTGCTCTGCGAAAGCTGTCTTGTTTCATTGTCGATACAGCAGAAACCCGCATAAAAGAACCTATTTTTATAAGAACCTTGAGGATGAAATTTAATATTTCAGACCTCCTAAATAAGAACCTCTCATAGGCTAACACGGAGGGGGTTGTTATATTACATATTTAATGTTTTCGGAATTCTTCAGAAATTTCAAGAATTCTTGATTTTTTGATCAGAATTCTTCAGTGGTACAGAAGTCTATCAGATTTTTAAGAATAATTCTGACCTAATATGTTCTCAAGAATTCTCAAGGAATTCTTAAGACGTCCATCAGATTTCTTGTGATGAAAACAGTACTAATGTGTGCAAGGCATGTATTGTATATAAGAACCGTCTTAGGAACCTTGCAGGCTGGAATTTAGAATAACAGCCATTTAATTAAAAGCCTATTCAGGCTTCCCAAGAAAAACCTAAGTTCTTTTATGCGGGTTTCTACTGTATGTGAAATTATATTCTGACATTAACCCTGTTTTAGTCGGTCATTCCTTACCGCGGATATGGGAGATTTTCTGCAGAAACCCTCTTCTAAAGCCTGCAAAAACGAGTGAAAGCGATGTGGAGAATTTGGTCCGTTTTCTTCCCTAACAACGATGACACGTACATGCCAAGCTTATGTTTTGTCTTCTTGGTAAGATTGAATACCCCCTAAATAAGCTATTCATGCCAGAGGGGGGCCATTTTATCCTCCAAAGAGGATGGCACGTGCTAAAACGCGTTCAAGTTGTCGCTGCAAGATAAAGATGTTAGGAAGTTTTGCTCGTACTGTTTTTAGCAGATTCTCTTAAGTTTGTCGATGGGACTTTCACGAGAAAATGGCTTGCGAAATGTGAACGGAGCGACCGATTTCGGCCGGGAAAATTCAAAAAATAATTTAGCACGTTGGCCATTCACTGAGATATTCGCAACCTATTATTGCTTATATAGTTAGTGAGCAGTGGCGTGCGTTTCTTCTGACTCATTTGGTACCAGGTACAATTTTCCGAAGACAAGTTTGCTGTACTCAAGCGGTACAATTGCTGTGGAACCTCCATTTAGCGGACACCGGTTTATCATATAGGTCGGTTGCGTGACATATTGCTAACTACACTACTTCAAAATTACTCTACCGGTTGCCGCAAGGAGTTCAAGGCTGTGTCTACCCTGCGACTATTTAACATAAAGAGAAAAACTGCAAGTAAATGTGAACGGGACAGAGCAGAAACTACGGAAAATGACGTTATTGAACAATCTGAGATGGGAAAGTGCTTGAATAGATTAGCTTTTGAATGACAAATCAATAGTTTAAGGCCCCAGGCAGAAACTACCAAGTGTTGCTTATTTTTGGAATCTGTTGCAGGGGGAGCTAAGGGGGGCTCAAGAGGAATTTGCACGCATGCGTGCGCATTTTCTTCTCCGTTTTTGCAGGGAGAGAAAAAGAAAAGAAACCCAACCAATGCACGTAAATCCCCGAACAGGTTGCAGCAGCTGGGTTCCAGTGACATCATTTTATTTGAAACGTTGTGTTTGCATATACCGGGTGAGTCAGAAAAAAACGTGGGGCGTTTGGCGGACTGTGACATCACATTAAGCCACCCGATTGTCGTGAACTAAATTTTTTCGCCCAGCCAAGGGTCTAAGTTAGATCATAAACCTTTCCCCATCAAAATCGGTCATCGCATGCATTTGTTAAAAAAGATTTTCTTCGTAAGGCCTTGTATGGGAGTCTTGCAAACTGGTGAAATCTTTTGCCAGGCCACTTCCACATTTTGTCTTGGCAAAAGTTACAGGCACACGATGTATCATCAGGGGAGGATTGAATAGTTAGGAGATAGTATTTTCTCCCTTGGGATGCCTTATCATAACTTGCCGTGCGTGGAGAATATGCTTGAAAGACATTGAAAATGCGTGCTTCTTTGTCTTGCGGAAGGGTTTCTTTCAAGCAGATCAATGCTCTGTAAATCGCAATGGGCCGTCTTGCAGACGACACCTTTTCCCGAAGCCTGGTTCAAAATAGAGCTTTGAGTCGTTAGGATCGTGCAGAGAGACCCAGAAGACAAAAGACTCAAACTGTGAGTCTTTGTCTTCTGGTTCTTTCTGCACGATCTTCATAGCCTGAAGAACCTAGTGTGAACCAGGCTTAACTTTTTCAGCATCCTCTGATAATGATAGTACCACGTGTACCAGCAGCTATGGCAAGGCTAAAATGCTGAAGGGGCTTGGTCAAAGATTTCATAAGTTTGCAAGACTGCCATACAAGATCTTATGAGGTAAATCCTTTCTAACAGATGCAGCTAGTGACCGATTTCAATGGGGAAAGGTTTATGATCTAAGTTAGACTGTTGGCTGCATGGGAAAATTTAGTTCACAACAATCGGGTGGCTAAACCCTATCTGACCTGGGTGATTTGAAACACTCAAATCCGCCCCCTGTTTATCTTTGTTGTTGCTTGAGATATGGCAACCAAATTTGGCACAAAAGTTGGTCATTATATAAACAATTAATTTTTGAAACGATGGTTTAATTAGCATTGTTGTTGTTGTTGCTAGAGCATAATTGATATTATGACGTCATATGACGTCATAAAAATGAAAGTGTGTTAAAAGGTCGTAAAACGTTAATTTTTGAGTAGAAATGAAATAGATGGATCAAAATAGATGTAAATTCATAGTTTCGACTTAATTAGACCAATTAAAAAGGATTAAGAGAGATACAATGTATATTTTTCACAGAGTGTTGCACAAAAACTTGGTTACCATGGATACACGGCTAAAACTAGAGCACCAAAGTGCTACTATTTAATTGCTATATGATAGAAAGTTAATCTTGCTAAATCTCAGAGGCATCCAGCAACCAGGGAACAACGTATAAATGAATATGTACGAGGGGGGTAAATGCGAGGCTACAGTATGACAAACGCCCCGCGTTTTTTCTGACCCACCCGGTATGCATCTTAAAGTTGCTTTAAGGATTTCTGAATTAGAATCAATGGACAACCTTTCATCAACATACAGTATTGGTAATTGGCAAACCTTACGGTTGCAACATGGGTCGAAGGAAACCAACAGCAGCTTTGACACCCCTTGCAGACCACTTATAGCGGGGTGAGTGGCCGAGTGGCTTATACAGTCTTCGTCAGGTGGCTGAAGTTAAGCTTGGTCGAGTGAGGTCAGATTTCGGATGGGTGACCACTGAGGCCTGACCTCGCAACTCACCTCGCCGTCCTTCGGAAGGGACGTTAAACTAGGGGTCCCGTGCCTGGATGCGGCATGCACAGTGGGCCTAAATTAGCTTTCAGTAGCTAGAAATCCTGACAAGCCCACTCAAAATAAATTGAAAACAAAAACAAACAAAACTTATCGACCAGGTTTGCTGGAAGACCATTGACCAACTCGTCGCTAAGAATCTAAAACAATGGTCTTCAAGTCCCTGCATGAACTGGCTCCCCAACACTTGTTTGACCTGTTCAACCGAAATTCAAAGTACCCATCTAATGTCCTGCGCAATTCAGAGACAGATTTAAGACTACCCATGACAAAGTCAAGTAATGGGCAAAAACGTTTTTTTCTATAGAGGAGCAAAAGCTTTGAATGACCTTCCTGCCGATACCAAGCAGGGAACTTCCCTGAATAGTTTCAAAAAATCTATTTAGGACTTTCTCTTTTTCTTTGGTACTAGATTTTGTAAATTTTGTATTAGGATTTATATTATGGTTTTTATATTGTAATTGTATATTGTAAGTAGTTTTTTTAAGTGGAGGGCCCCTTGTAAATCAACTCTGTTGAAGGGCAACCCTCCTTAATAAAATCCAACATCAAATATCAAATATAGCAGGTATGTCGCGCACCCCGTTTGCGCACATGTTTCAACATCAAAAGCATCAGGAGGATCAAAAGCATGGAATGATCTTCCTGTCGATACCAAACAGGCGTCTTCCCTGAATAGTGTTAAAAAATCTATGGAGGAGTTTCTCTTTTCTTTAATATGAGATTTTATAAATATTGTATTATGTTTTTATATTATTGCTTTTGTATTGTAATTTTTCTTCTATTGTAAATCAACGTTTTTAAGTGGAGGGCCCCGTGTAAAACAACTCTAGTTGAAGGGCCACCCTCCTTAATATAATGAAATATCAAATATATCAAAAATTGTTAAAAATGTAAACGCAAACATACCTGTGTCTTTATCATGGTTTCTTCTGCCTTTCTTGGCTTTCGTTTGCTTCCCTGCCTCAGCTCAATCCATTGATCCAAGTCTGTAATGGCCTAATTCAGTTTCTCTGCAAAGCTATGCTACCCTCGTTTGCGGTTTTGTGATTCAAAGCGGCGGGAAAATACGAATCTTCAAACGAGGGCAGCCTCGCATTTGCAGAGAAAATGAATTAGGCCATTGCAGACTTGAATCAATTGATTGAGCTGAGGCAGGGAAGCAAAGGAAAGTCAAGAAAAAACGGTAGAAGAAACCATGATAAAGACACAGCTAAGTTTGCGTTTACATTTCTGACAATTACTTCGTTTCCTGTGACCCATGGTTGCAACGCTAAATTTACACTATCGAGAAGATCTCTCCTGTATGCATCGTAAGAATGGCAGTGCAGCAATAAGTGTTCCGTGTCCTCAGCGGACACCTGCTGTGGGACCAATTTTATTATCCGTTCTAAGCATGGAGCTCAAACCTTTTAAAAAGGTGGGTGTAAAATTCTATTACATTTTTCTTTGAATTAAAGTGCTTGAAAGGAACTTCAGGTAATTCGCAATAAGTTGGCCGTGGCAATTTCTTGATACCTTGACTACTTTCAAAATGGTGGCATTTATTAATTTTGAAGCTGTGACGTCATCAAATTTCTAAATCCTTAACCAGAAGAGCAACAGATTTCTGCTTGCAACCATGTTTTAGATCTTCATCAACTATGGTTATCTTGAAGATTGTATCAATTGCTCTCGATTAATTTAAGATTTACGATGATTTTAATTTCTTCAAAATTTTCGATGAATTTTTGCAAAATAAGTCAAAATGCCGCCATTTTGAAAATAATCAATATATCAAAAAATTGCCACGGTAGATTTACAGCAAATTACCCAAAGTTTCTTTCAAGCGCATGAATTCAAAGAAAAATGTGATACAATTTTACACCCACTTTTTTAAAGATTTGAAAGATTTGAGCCGTATGCTTCCGTTCTAGAGAGTTGCCCGCCGTATGGAGGTGGCATCTCTTTTCAGACGGCATTGGTGGCGCTGAAAATTGTGCGTTGCTTGGCAGTATCCGTTAATTGAGATTCCACTGTATATGATCTTCCTTGTAGGTTTGCATACATATCTCAAGTGGCGTAAAGTATGCTTAGAAGATGAACTGAAAGTGGATGTGTTTATGACAACAGAAACAACCAAGGAAACTGCCAAGACTAACTACATACAGTATAAATGATCTTTATTTTGCTTATTGATGAGGAGTAACTTCATTCACAGACAAATGAAATGTTTCTATTTGTGTACAGTTGTGCTTTAGTTTGCTTTATCAGTTTTAACCATGGGTCGCAGGAAACGAAGTAATTGTTAAAAATGTAAACGCAAACATACTTGTGTCTTTACCGTGGCTTCTTCTGCCTTTGTTGGCTTTCCTTTGCTTGCTAGCCTGCGTGCAGACTATACCCAAGGAAAAGGTATAGTCTGCGCAACATCGCTTAATATCAAGTATTGTATGAGTCAGCATTTCATTTCAATTGCATTTTGAATGGCCCTTTCTACTCAGCGTTTGTGTATTGTCTACCCTAGGGTACTTAAAATTCCAGAGTATTGTGTTGTTAACGTAATTTGCTTAGAGCACAAAGCGAAGCCTGAGATTTAATCACATGATAGCCGTTCTCAAATCTGATTGCTTCCTTGTTTCGCAGGAAAGCGATATTATTGGCTGTTGCAACAATGCATTTTCTTTGTTATCACATAAATGCTGAAGCACGTACTACACAACAGCGAGCGGCGTTGCTCAGACTATACCTGATCCCTGGGTATAGTCTGCACGCAGGCTATTTGCTTGCCTGCCTCAGCTTAATCTATTGATGCAAGTCTACAATGGCCTAATTCAGTTTCCTCGCCACTGAATCATAAAAACCGCAAGCGAGGGCAGCCTTGCTTTTGCAGAGAAACTGAATTAGGCGATTGTAGACTTGAATCAATGGATTAAGCTGAGGCAGGCAAGCAAGGAAAGCCAAGAAAAGCAGAAGAAGCCACGGTAAAGACACAGGTATGTTTGCGTTTACATTTTTAACAATTACATCGTTTCCTGTGACCCATGTTTTAACCATGTGATGGTCTTCCGGTTTCACTACAGGGAGTCCTAAGTTGTGGTCCGTCAGTGTTGCTGCTGTGGAGGAGCTGCAGACTCACTTAACTGGTTTTGATTACAAAGTCCAACTTTGTAATCTGAGAGGGGGCTCCAGGTCAGCAAGGAAGGAAGAAAGAAAGTAAGGGAGTAAGTCAGTCACGTTCGTTAATGCAATTGATTGCCGTTTTATCTCTGCTAATTGCTGCTGAACGTAGTGAAGCAGCCATTTAGACGAGTTTTACAAGCAAAACACGGGTAGCCGACTATCACCATGGTTGCAAACCACAGAACAAAAGGACAATCTGCAGACTCATCGATGCTTGTGATTGGATAGAACAACAGTGGCGATAGAGCAATAGCAACAACAAAAGCTTTTCAGCACACTCATGACTGACTCAGTACAATGCACTACTTTCAACTTCAGTTTTGCGAGGAGAAGCTAGGCGACTTTCGTTCCAAGAAGAAGAAGAAGATTTTCATGCACTCTGGTACGTGTCAAATCATTCTTTATACCCATTTCATAACCAGGATGAGAGGATTTCTTTTTATCCTCTGCGTTGTATTGACCATTTATTGTTCTGCAGCGGACAGGTTTCAAGAGAACATCCAGCAGGAGGGCCTATGTGTTGCTTGCGCTTTCACCAACAAACGGCAGCAAGCATTGCTTGCCACTGGCAGGAGATGGATGAAAAACCGGTCTTCAAAATTCAGAAGGAAAATTGCAAGGAGTTGTCGTAACAAGTCGAATGATACCTACAATAGTGTTTCAAGTTTTTCCTTGCTTTTTCTTTTGTTCTTGGCAGGAGATGTTGAATTGAACCCTGGACCAGCAGTTACATCAAGTAACAGCCACTCTGAAAATTCAGTTTTGGAATTGCCAATATTAGTTGCAATAGGAAACCAACACCAGGGGGATGCATGTTTCAGTGAAGAATCACGTGGAAGACAATGTGCTTTTATGGCACTGACATCACTTGCCTACAGCCAGCATGCAATGTCAGCAACACATTGGCAGTCTGAGACATTAGATGAAATTCTTGACATGGGTGACTCCCAGTTCTTGAATGCACTACAAAGAGGATTTATTCCTGATGCCCCAACTTTGTCAGTTGGGCAATTGCCAACAACTGTGGATTTTGCAAGATCAAATGAAGATAACAACAGTGACTTGCCCTTTGAGGCACAAAATGAAATATCTAAACCCATTGCGGTATTGCCACATGTGGCAACAAAAGCAAATGCATCAGAAATGCCCATTGAGGCACCCAAATAAGAAACTTCAGTACTGGCCCAAATTCTTAGTTGCTTATAAAAAGATACGTGTACTGCAAAAGCTCTATTTAGCTCATTTAGCTCCCAGTGAGGCCTGTTTAATTTCGAAGGCTTGGAAAAGAACAAATTCCCAGGAAGGGGGCTTACATCTAGAATGAAGTGACATGAAATTTAATGCTAGCCGTTTTTTTCCCCCAAGGTTTTGCTGAGTTAACATACAATTTTACGAGTCCAGTACAGTATGCAAATTCAGCACAGTTTTGTCCAAACAAATCAAAGTTGATATCAAATCTGTTCTGCAAAGTAGATGGAAAATTGTTGGTAACTGCTGATAACAAATGAAGGTTAGGGGGAGGAGGTTAACAAAGAGACAAAGGAGGTAACAAGGACTAAATAGAGCTTTACGGTACGTGCAGGAAACTTTTGCGAGCTCCAGGTGTTGTTTTGCAACTTTAAATTGTTCAGCTTGATGACAAAATTCCAATCATCCAGTCATCCAGGACAGGGATTGCTGAGAAAGATTTATACAAAATGGTGATAATTTGCAGCTCAGATTTGTTTGCAATGACCAAATGTTACGATATTTACTCACCGTGGTTACGTCTGTGATATGGGTTAAATACTTTGGGATGCCAGGGCAGTAGATTATTTGGGAAAACGTTATACGAGGGGAGTTGATTTTTTGCAAGCATTCTCCACCAGCCATGTAACAATAAATTTTGCACTGTTTCGTTCATCAAGTAGCTGCTAATTTGTTAATAGCATATGCTGACACTGTTTTGTTAACGGTTAAATTTTCAATGCCTTGAAACTTTCATTGAGTATTTCTGTGTACATCGTCTCAGTGCAGCCTGCGGGTAGTTTTTCCTGTTTCAGAGCAAGAGCAGCGTGAAAATTGATTTTATAGTATAAGATTTGAACGATAGGACACCCATTGTGCAGTAGCTTGAAATTTATATCGGTAGCGAACCATCTTAACTTTTTTTTAACTTTGTTTACTTACTTTCACTGTTCAGTAATTTGACATTTTCAATAGTGAGCCATCCTAAGTGCACATTACGATTGAGGTGGATCTGTACTTAAGGTGGCCTAACTACTGAAAATTTGAAAAACTCCGAAACAGTGAAAGGTGGCTGAAAATCAAGCAAAAATAAGTTCACAGCACAAAAAACACTAAGTTAACATGGCTCGCTACGGACATAAATTTCAAACTGCTACAAAATGTGTCCCGTAATCGCTCATGGTCACATGTCAACTACTACATGGTCACATGTCACTGTGAGCGTGTGGCCGAGTGGTTAAGGCGTCTGACTCGTAAGCCAAAGGTCAGAACGGCCGTAGGTTCGAGTCCCACGCTGGACAGTTTGGTCGCTGTCCGTTACACTAGCCCGGGTCGACCAGAGCCATGTGAGGGAAATCTGGTAGCTGTGGCGGGTAGCTGCGGCGGAGTGATGGTAAAACATCCGTGGCCCCTGCTGGAAATAAGTCTCTCAGACTTTCGCGGGCTAGCCACGTTAAATATAAATACCCACCCACCTACAACGCTCCCCAGCCACCATCTGGACACGTGCTGGCATCCCTGAAACTCGACTAACTTTATTGCGTTTATTTCACCCCATTACAAACAGCAAGCCATGAATTTCCAGCATACAAACTGCTGTTATCGTGTCTTCTCGGTCTTTTCAAAAAGCACAGCCACTAAAGCAGAAGCAGCAATTCCCTTAACAAAGTTAACAGCTAGTTGGTAGTGAAATAAAGAAAGCGCACGGAAAGCGCCTGCGAGACACAATTTTCCTGCGATCCTATTGCAAAATTTGACGTCGGCTTATTTCATGTTGGACAGATTTGACACAATAAGATGGACATATGGCTATGATGTTTTCATTGATTGAAAAACAACTTTAACCTGACTTGGCACGAATTTGACCTAATTAGCAACTTAATTAGGCTTCAACAATATCTTTTATTAGCGTTTCTTGGCAAAGTTTATGCTGGCATCATTTCTTGATGTCCCGCTCCATAATTTAGTCCCATAATCCTTTACGTTCTGAGCTTTGCCGAAGGTAGAAGGACCCCTTCTAGTTTCTGGATGTATTTGCTCGATGAGAACAGAATGTCATATAGTTTGTTACCATTACTTTTATGACTTAGTTATCTTTACTTCTCATTCTGTGTTGTTGTGAAGGAAATTGATTGATCTTTAAGGATTCCCATTATTTTATTCTAGATTTCACATTCGTACAATCAAAGTATGACATACATCAAAGTTCCCTCAATATGAAACCCAATGTGCCCTTGAGGTTTCGTGCCCCTCCAAGTTTAAGCTACGGCCCTGTGTGTCCCCTTGAATTTAGGTTTACAGTAGAGGAGGGGTTGAATCGGGACAAAGTAATGCTTTTAGGAAATTGTTTCCATGCAAGGAAGCATGCACAGGGGTTGAAAAAATTGAAAATAACGCTTCACTTGAATATCGTGCAAAGATGCTTTTGTAGGAAATTCAGCTGAAAAAATCGTTTTCTAGAATGATCGCATCATTGGCCAACCATTAATGGTACTCATTATGAATAAGTCAACTTTAGAGGATGATGTAACTGGCCTGCACAGAGGTTAGCGCTAGCAACATCACCGAAGGTAGAAGGACTCCTTCAATGCAGTTACAGATGCAAATATCGCAGGTGAAGTTGCAGAATCTCTGCAAAAAATGGCTTCATTCATCGGGAAAGATATGTGACCACACTGAAGCAAAATGTACGCAACAAGATCAAAAGCTGTTTTTCAGGCGATTCTTTTCTTACGAAACGCGTCTAATTTTTGATTGAAGGCAACTTTGGCAGTAACACTCGTATCCCACTGGTTTGTTGCTAAAACAGCATCAGCGACCATTTGGGGTTATGAACGAATTAATGTTCATAAGCTCTTGTGCTTGCTTAGCCTAAGACAGACTTTGTAATCATCCACAAGGATCTTATGTTTACACAGTTGCGAAGTATAGGCTGGACTTGCCCAAGTCTTCTTTAAGGAAAGAAAGTGACGAGTTGTCGCGAACATCCCCTCGTCAATCATTCATAAGGATATGTATGGAGTCACATCGTGGACAAAATTCGATACCTACAGATGAGGTCGTGAGTGACAGACGAGATCGTAATTGGTAGATCATGTCGTTGCTAATGCTTTATGATACCGTTAAGCATGATTGCCGCGACCTGGACCATGATATCGTTACACATGGATGACGTTGTAATCGTTAGTTGATATCGTTGCGCATACTTCATGATATCGTCACACATGATTGCCCTTACTCAGACCATGATATCGGAGGAGCCACCTTAACGGTAAGGTCTGCACTTAAAGTGGCTCACTACCGACAAATTTCAAAATCATGAAACAGTGAAAAGTGGTTGTATACCAAATAAAAATAAGTTCAAAACACTTAAAAAGCAATAAGTTAAGGTGGCTCGATTCTGATATAAATTTCAAACTGCTACCCTACAAACTCGGTGTACTATCGCTCATGGCCAGATTCACAGCAAGTTGTACAAAGTTCCTTTATGCCGTACAGTTCTTAGAAAAATTTGCTGCAATTTTACCCCCACCTTTTAAAAGATTTGAAAGATCAGAAGAGCCCTTTGCAACTTATTGACAAAAACAATATTTCCTTAGATGTGGGTATTTATCCTGAATACATTTTGGTTGATTTCCATACAAATTGATTCGACTAATGTCACTATCAATAACCCATCCGGCTTTATTTTTAGCAACTTTTGCTTCGAACATTCCATTACTTGGCTCTACGTTGAAGACCAGCTCATATTGTAGCTTTTCTTCTTTCGGTTTTTTGCCTGTTACAACTCCACACTCATCGCACTTTTCATTACGTGATGTGCTTACAAACTTCTGTACTGCATCGCTTGGAGCTTTAAGTCCGGCTCTTGTTACATTAGATAATCGTAGCTTGCTGCATTTTCTTTTCGCTTCAGGTATAACGCCGAGAATCTCCCCATTTATATATTTCACGATTGCTTCAGCCGCTTCAGTGACTATTGTACTGTTTTTGTCCACTTCAGAGAATTTGAGGCATGGGCACCAGTGATCTTTAATTCCCACGCTTTTGCATGTACGCTTCACCGGATCTATCTTTGTAAACAGACTTTGACCTATATTAACTTTAGGTGCTGTAGGGTAGTTCAATAAATGCTGTAATGTTGCATAAGTATCAAAATGTGATGTAAGAACTCTTGAATTATGTTTTAATGCCTCAAGAATGTGTGGATGCTCCTTCACAAGGGTGGGTGGAAGCAAGATTGACATGAAAGGTAGCCTCTCTTCAAGCTTGCCTTGGATTGTGCTTCGAAATTGAGAGGTCCTTAACCCATGATCACCAAATACTATTAGTATAGTTTTGTCTAAATGCCCCTTTATCTTCAATGTTCTTATGTGACTTAACACACTATCATCTGCTAAACTTACTTCATTTAAATTGTTATGAAATAGTCGTGAAAAAACAGTTAGTGAGAATTTCAAGCTGTGTTTATATGTGTCAAAGAAATCCATTGTATAGTCGAGGCCAATATCATATGTTTTGCGCGCTCCAACGCAGTAGTCGTCACTATTCAAACTAAATAGCATTCTGGACCAAAATGGTCTAGGGTAATGGTCTGTCGGTTGTTTTTCGAAACCTTTTAATCGATAATGAAATGCGCCAAAGGTTGAGTCATCCTCACTAAATAAACTGACATAGCCTTTATTTGTGAAATTCCTGAAAATGAATGGCCAACGATCGACTTCTTGGCTTCCCTCTCTTTCTCTCCGAGCTTCTGGCAGATTTTCTTCAGATGCACCAACAAGTGCAGCACACAACTGCGCAGTTGTACCATCTCCATTGATTGTATGACCCTTTAGAAAGACATTATATTTATCTTCTGACAAGTACTTGAAGGTCTTCGGCATTTTTCTCTCGACATTTGCCGCAGATTGCGAATCAAACATCAAGAATTCGACATTATATGGAAGTCCTGGTCTGTGTTTACTATCTTTTGTTCTTTTTAGTGCTTGTTTGTTTGGTCTGACATCGGCATAATGTTCTCTTATGATGGATTTATTTGTTGCGATTACCAATTCAATGAAATCCTCAGAAACAGTTATATTTGCATCGACATCTACAAGATATAAAATGATTTAGAGGTTGTCCCAAAAACATGTGCGCCGTTTAGGCTGTTACTGTAAAGGAGCGATGAATTCAAATTTCCTGTTCTCATTTTTATAACTAGAAAAGACCTCAACTTAGTTTCTTAGACCAAGTTTGAGTAAATCTGACAAGTAGCAGCTGATGTGTGGAGCAAGGAAGCCAAAAGTAGTTATTGCTTTAAAACCATAGGAGTTTTTCTCTGTCCATAACCTTATGACTTGAATTTTGACACCAAAAGGACCTTAACTTTGTATCTTTACCAGAGGGCTCATTTAAGAGTTACAAATGACCAAGTAGCACAAAGAATATTGACAAGGAGGCCTTTGGATAGCAATATTGTGAGTTTAAACGGATTTTATAACTTCGGAGAAGGAAAAGAACTAATGGCAGCATGGCATGGTCTCACTTGAGTTTCCAACATACGGGGTTTTGTGCCATTCAAATCGTAAAAGTACCACCCATAAATCCGGAGAAGTTTCTCAAAAATATCCTCATTGATCCAGAGATTTTTTTGAAAATCATACCTCTAAATCCGGAAATGCCAATACAGCTCACCAATGAACGAATTTTTACAAAGAAACCGTTCCCATAAATCCGAAAAATGCAAAAAAATGTTGAAAACCATACCCATAAATCTGGACTCTATCGTGAAAAAGATAACCTAAAAAATGGGACAACTCCGTACCATTGGCAAGTTAAGTTACCCTCCCTCCAACCCCATGGCCTCCAGCACTTTTGCTTCGCATAGCATAGGCGTTTCTAGCAATTCTGGATATGCTTTTCTTCTTACTTGTTACAATATCTTATCTATGACAACATTATTTACTTTTGAAAAACTAAAAAAAACTGGACAAGGTTGCTTTCTTCACTCAATTTCTTTCATTTTGACATTGTAGAAAATTTCAAGTCCTCTGGATTGAGGCAGGCCATAATTTTGACTTTCTTGCTCCATAAATCAGCAAATGCTTATCATATTTATGCAACAATGATTTCAAACTCCTAAATTGAAATCTCTTCTATCAAAACACTTCAAAAGAGGGCAAATAGAGCACATGTTTGCTCGGCAACAACCATTGAAATGGAGCACATATTTTCGGAACACGCTGTAGAAAGTAGTTAAAATGCAGAAAATAGATACTATAATATGCAAGATTGTTCGAACTGTTCGAACCATGCAATAGGGTCAACACCCTAAAAGAATATCGGCTACAAATTAAGGATGGCCGTATTTGCCGGACAATCAGTTCATGAACTGTTTCACAAAATCTTTCAATCGCAAAGGAAACTTGCATTTTATTTTCGTGCTCTCCTTATCTTACTCGCTCTTTTAACATATCTTGAGTTTTAGAAACAAACTGCGTGCAGTGCCCCCTGCGTGCATTCGACAAGACGGTGTCAACGTGGCACATTATGATGCATAAGAATACCTATAACAATAAACAAAACTACCCTTACGATGCCAAATTTTACTGGAAGTTTCAATGTAAACAGCAACATGATCATTTCGAAACTTTGAAAATTCATTTCTCTTTGACTCAGTGAGCCATTTCGAAACTTTATCCACTTTTCATACCTCAGGATCTCCTCTACAAGGAAAGACCAAGACACGGTCAATTACGGATTCTCCTTTTCTCATGCATTCCATGCCTTTGCTAATTTGGATCACTGTTAGGCTTCTGCCAAGAAAATGAATTTTGGATGTGGAGACGAATCGATGAAACGTATTAACCTACCTTTATCTGGTGGATATTCTTTAATTTTCCATGAAGTATGAGAACTGCTGTTACAATCTTTGATCAATTCAAGAATTTTTCTTTTCACTTCACTGCCTTCATCTCTATGTACCAGGCATTTTCCTGTCTTTTTGTGTTTTATTTTGCCAGGCCACTCGAACGTAAATTCTGTCCAATCTTCTTCACAATCGTTGGTAAATTCCACTCTTATTGCATCCCCTGTCTCAGCTGGAGAGGGCAAGGGAATATTGAAGATTCTCGAGGGTTTACATGTTACATGTTACTACGGGCAATGATCGAATAATCCCGGACAAAATGTTGTGAGACTAGCAGTGTTCTGTTGAACCGTATTTTCAATAATAAAGGGATTTAATTATTGCAACCCCCCCCCCCGAATCAATGTTGTTCAACAATGATTCCTGGATCCATGTTAGTGACAATAGACGCGTTCTAACTTCAAAGAACGTTGATATAGGGAGAGGGGGCACCTTAAACCCATGAAAATGTCACAATGTTCTGTCGTCTCATAACTTTTGTCCAGGATGGTACTTTTAAAAGGAAACGGCAGTCCACAAAAAATTTTGATCACCTGTGTCCCAAAAACCGGTTGTTCTCTAGACAAACTCGCCTTAGAACTTTCCTTAATTTGCCGGTGTAATATGTGTTTCGGTCCACTTATGCGTTTCGGTCCGGGACCAAAACGCATAGCAAAAAGCGCCATGCATTTTGGTCCAGACCGAAACGCATGGCAAAGTATGCTATGCATTTTGGTCCGGACACATACGCATTGCAATTTCAAGCCATGCAAAGGGGTCCACTTCGGGTGGATGCATACGCATAGCAAACATCACCATGCATTTTGGTCCGGACACATACGCATGGCAATTCAAAGCCATGAAAATGGGTCCACTATGGGTGGACGTATACGCATAGCAAACGCGAATAGGCGTTTCAGACAGGACACTTTTGCAAAGTGGACCGTAATGCATGGTACACCGGAACAATTCCAATTGATTTACAACTGAAGATGTTTGCCTTACAAACCGCTAGCTTTGACCAGTGATTTATGTTTAAAGGTTGGTGGTGATTGTACCAATGAAAGCTTTTGAAATGCCCAAAACCGTTAGTCTAGCTAACCAAAAATTCGTCTTGGGCAGCAATTTACAATAAACCTAGATATTCTCTAAAAAATGGAATTTCGGATCCTTTTTGTGAGACTTCGACACTTTGTCTCATAGGAGGAACCAGCTTATAGGTAAGCTGTTCAGTTTGGATCAGGTAGGTGGACATATGGCTCAAATTTTTTAAATCTTTAAAAGGTGGCTGTATAATTGCATCACATTCTTCTATGAATTGAATAACTTGAAACGAACTTTGGGCCATTTGCTGTACGTCTTCCGTGGCAATTTTCTGATACATTAATTATTTTCAAGATGATGTAATTTTGATAATTTTTATACAGCTCATCGAAAATTTGAAGGAAGTTAAAATCATCGTGAATCTTAAATTACTTAAGGAAATTCGATATCATCTTCAATAAACCATAGTTTTGAAGGTCTAAAATGTGGCTGCAAGAAGCAATCTTCATCTCTTCTGGTTACGGATTTAGAATTTTGATGACGCCACAGATTCTTGATTAATTAATGCTGCCATTTTGAAACGAATCAAGATATCAAAAAGTTGCCACGGCAGATTTACAGCAAATTACACAAAGTTTACTTCCAGAACTTTGAAGCGACGCTATCGCCGAAAATTTAATTGCTTAGATTTAGAAAAAGAATTTGCAAAGCGAACATTAGTCCATCATCTTTCTATTGACTATGCACAGATGACACAGAAACGTGTCGGTACAAATACAACATATTTTCTTTTCCCTTACAGTTTTCCCATTTCTCAAGCAGTTGTACCAAAGTACTGAATATATTTTCAGATGTGCAGGTCTCAAGTCTATGCCCGAGGAGCTTTTTTGAGATTTTCAGATCATGAGTGATAGGACACCTAGTGTGTAGCAGTTTTAAATTATATCAGAAGTGAACCTCCTTAACGTAGTGTTTTTTGTCTTTTTAACTTATTTTTACTTGGTATGCAACCACCTCGCACTGTTTCGAAATTCCGAAATCCTCGGTAGTGAGCCACCTAAATTGTACCCTGGATACCCACGAAGCACAGTGCGCTGCGTGAAGTTCTTCGTCAGCATATTGTCAGCATATTTTTACATAGTGTATGCACGGCTGTACTTACGTAGACACATACCCTTTAACAGCGACAAATATCAAGCCGTTTCTATAGAACGATAGGGACCTTGAGCAACCAGGACAGTGACTACAACGGCAACGCAAATGTTCCCTTTGTTCCCGAACTTCAATTTGAAAAGACTCTTTGTTTGCCATTCGAATTCACTTCCCTTGAAAGTCTGTGAAGTTGTCCTTTGCAATTGTACAACTTGGATTTCTAACGTGCTGTTCTTCAGATCTGGATCTTCAAAGTGAAACTCAGTCATTTCAAATGTTGATTATCAAGGAAAAAGAGCGTTCCAAGGTATTTAGATGCAGAAGAAGATTTTGTCTCGTTTTTTTTTAGAACATGTGAATGTAACGTGGGAAACTATACTCGGTTTGTATCATACAAGATGGCGTTCTGGGTGGCGTTGCCGTCCTGGCTGCTAAAAGACCCAATTGAACAGTGGCTGGCGCTCAAGATGGTTGACAAAAATTGTCGACTCTAAATGCAGTATTTACAAGTATAATAGCTTACCAGCAGGCTTCCAGCAATGTCCTTCTGAAAAGTCTTTTATTGTGCCATCATTCAAGATGCGAAAATAGTTCTCAGGAACGCAAACTTCATCTTTTGTCCATTCAACTGGCTCGACTTTCTTTTCTTCCTTCGTTTTCTTTGTTCCTATGAAATTGCCATCAGACGCCACCAAGCATCCGATGAGACCTGCAATTACGTGTTCAAATTACTAAAAGTTCCTTTTAGAACGTACACTATTAAGCAAAAAGTACGTTAATAATATTTGAGAAGACTTTGTAATTAGGTACGTTATATTACATGAACTGAGCAAACGCTTCTCACGTACATCATGGCTTCTTCTTTACCCATCACATATTATCTGGTGACCCAGAAAAGGTTTCACGAGCTAGATTCCACATAGTTTCCTGAAAGCTAGCAATAGGGACACAAAAAAGTATCATCGTGTAGCTGAAAGACTCAAGCATAAGTTGCGATATTGCTTAGTCTGTTCAAAGTATGCCTTCTGTCCGCAAAATCAGTTCTCAATAGAAATTCATTCATTTCTCGAACTTTTCTCTCCATTTTCCTTCAATATTTTGGAAAACGTTAAGAATAGCCGAACTTCAAATCATTTGCTTCGAAGCACTAAATTTGAATGAGAAAGAGTGGTCAATCACTTTACAGAAAAAAAATTCCCCAGACGACTTAAGATCCATCGCTACATTTAGTCTTCGCGAAATTTTGATTGGGAAGTGATGACGATTATTCTACTCAAAATGAGGGCAAAACTTGATTCGAAATTTCTTCAAATCTGGTTTCCGGATGGTTGTCATTGCTTGCAATGAGCATGCAGCATTTCAAAAGATACGGGTAGCTGAGCTTTTCAACTAAACGGCGATGCAAATTATTTGACCACAGGTTTTGACTTCAAAGAGCTAGTTATGACCCAGCTTATGGCGTTTTTTTGGGTCGTTTTTTGTCGAAACTCTTTTCTATCGATCGTTCTTTTTCTGTTTCTTACGCTCGTCCGCTCTTACGCTTTTAAAACACACTCCTTCGTGACATCTGATGAAAGTTAAACCTGAAAATGCCCTCTATGCTCTGATCTATACCAGGTGTCACGAGAAGAGATAAGAGATTTTATCAGGGCTAGAGTTAAGAATTTAACCCGAATCAACCTTTATTGATTTCTGAAGTTTCTTCCATCATAGATTATTTGAAGATAGGTGCCTTGTTTGTGGATACTGGTGCATTAAAAAGTTGGAATGTAAACCTTGAAAGTGCAGATCTGCCTCCCCCACCAAACTAGATCATTTGGGTTTTGACTGAACTGTAAACTTCCTGGTCAGGGAATATCCTCAGTCATAGACACAAGCGTTGTAGTTTTGGACAAGGAACCGTGCTTTGGTATGCATATTTGAAAGTAATGTCTCAAAAGTCGCGCAGCTACTTCCTTTTTCACTATTCACTGCAAACTGAAAACTTGTATCACCAGTGAAAAGTAGTTTCATGACCACAGTTGAAATCAGAGAAATAGAGGACATGCCCATGAAGCAAGAGACAAATTAAGGATAACCCTGTTTTGCTAGTGAATGTAGCGTTGACGATTGTGCGATCAAAGTTGGCTGTTTACAGCAATTCTCGTTTTACCATGGAGTAGTTTTGCAACATTATCGAGATTTACTTAATTTCTTTGTTCCATCCACTGATATCCCCAGTCCGAATTCTAATCGCATATTAACACTTCTTAATCGCAATAAAGGCGAATGAAACCATAAGTTGGTTATTTGTAAGTAGGACTGTACAACGAATACATACTGTACAAAGTAACATCAAAGAAGTATATAGCCTAGAGCCTTCGAGACTATTATGGTTCTTCAGGGACATTTATTGGTGGGCAGAAACAGTAGAAACTGTAAGACTTTGGGTACGAGAAATAGATTTAAATTGGAGAGTTCGTTACCATTGACCTCACCGTGTTTGGACCGGGCTTCCCCACTGCCAGACTTTCGCAAATACCTGCACCACTTCTGTATATATGGAGCCACAACTTTTTGACTTTTACTCAAGTTTGATTGACCATAAGAAGGACAGACTTTCTAAGACTGTAGCATTATCACTGTAAATTTCTTTAAATTTCCGATGGTTTTGGAAGAAGAAACTTGGCAGAAACTAGAAATTTCCTCTGAAAAACTAACAGGAAAGGGAAGTTTCCGTTTCTTACATAAAAAATCATGGGAAATAATGCCTTTCCTCTAAGTTTCCATGGAGAAAATTGTCATGAAATTTTTATATTTGTTGCTGTGTTGTTACTTTTGTTGACACCTAAATTCATTGGGATTTGCAATTGCAGACACGGGAAGTTCTCTCAACTAGTAGTTCAAAACAAATAAAGCTGCCAAAGCTGCCCTAAAAACCCAAGTAGCTAGCTCGCTGGTTGTTCTTTCTGGAAATGGGTTTTAAGAGCAGATATGAAAACATATCGAGAGAAAAAGGATATTCCTAACCATCAGCCGAGGGTATTTTATATTTTTGGCATGTAGGTCGATTTGGAGGCGATCCAATTCTCCTACTTTTAGGGTGTACTTAAAACACTTACTGCTTAGCTTCTTTCTACACACAAAAAATAAACTTTTGCGGCTTAGCTTGTTTTGAATTACTACAAGATGACCAAAAAAAACTTCACGAGCTAGATCATAACTAGCTCCCTGAGGTCGAATGCTATTGCAAAATGCTTTCTATCAAAGTTTAGTTGAGAGGCTTAGCTATCAGAGGCTTAGCTATCTTTTGAGATTCTGCACGATCATTTTAAGCAATGATTACCATCCGAAAAACCAGATTCAATGAATATTTCGAATCCAGGATTCCTCGTTTTGAGTGAAAAAGTCACCATCATATTCCAGTCACCATTTTGTGAAAAATCGACATAGCGATGAATTAAAAGTCGTTCTGGGGAAATTTCTTGGTTGCAAAATGACTGACATCTATTCCTCATTCCAATTTCATGCTCCAAAGCATATTTGGGATTCAGCTTTTTTCACACTTTCCAAAAAATTGACTGGAAAGGGAGGGAATGGTCCGAGGAATGAATGAATTTCCATATGTTTGAAACTGTTTTTTTCTCGGACAGTACGCATTTCTTAAACTGACCAAGCAATATCTCAGAAGATAAATGAGCCTTTCAGCTATACGCTGATACCTCGTCTGTCTTCATAACATTTGCTTTCCAGAAAATATGTGTGATCTAGATCGTGAAGTCTTTCTTGGGTTATTCTGTAGTTGAGAGAATTCTCCTTTTTCTGGATTTCATCACCTGCTTTTAAATGCTATGAAGCGGGTCATCTTATGTAGAAGGGAAATAGCTAACCAGCACACATTGTCCCCTGGAGTTTCGCTTTGAATATAGGTATAGAAAATATAACTGATGTTATTGCCCTATAAAATCTATCCTTGTTATTGGTAATCAAGTTTTAAGAATTTGGTGGTCATTTGTTGTACCACGTTGTTGTATCCCGCATTAGATTATTTAGTCAGAGAGCGGACTTTGTTTTTAAGCTTCTCTCAGCGAACCCATAATCAAATCATCATCAAAAATACAGGGCGTATATAAAAGGTCTCGGTACTAGCGTCCATTTCGCAACAGAACAATACAGCATTACTCTTCTCTTAAAAAAAACAAATAAAAAAAAATAGTCAATTAGCTCATCGAATGAGTGAGGAGTCAATTGAATCTCCATAACGTTCCGTTTGTTTTCGATTTCTCGTTGAACGTCTTGGCATAGCTACAGTTTGTTGGCTGTTCATTTGATCATTCAACATAGGACTTAAGTCATCATCAGATTCTTCTACAACGGTTTTATCCGATAGTTTCTTGAAAAATGATACATTTCGAGTGATGAATTTGTTATTATTTCTCGCAGTTATTCGAGTGCCTTTAATCTTTATTACTGTGTATGGAACAGGATTGAATCTCGTTGACAATTTATTTTGTTTCTTTTGTTGACAGATAACAGTGTCTCCAATCTGTATTTCACTGTGTTTCGCTCGTCTTTTCGAATCGGCGTAAATCTTTGCGGATTCTTTTCTCACTTCGTCGTTTCGTGTCGCTTCAGCATGTCGGTTGATAACCTTTGCTTTTCTCTCCAAAACTGGTAGTTTTCCTTTTACGACTCTGTTAAACAATAACTGAGCTGGAGGTACTTTTGTAGTCGTGTGTGGCGTCGTTCTGTAGTTGAGTAAAAATCTTTGTAACTCTTGTTTCCACTTCCGATGTTCTGCATGAGCTGTTTGAATTGCTTTTCCTAATGGCTTGTTAAATGCTTCTACATGTGCATTGCCTTGAGGCCAAAGTGGTGTGCTTGGTACGTGATTTATTCCTAACAATGACATGTAACGTTCAAATTCTTTTCCTTGAAACGGTGGTCCATTGTCCGATGTTACTTTATCTGGTATTCCGTGTCTGGCAAATATGACATCTAACTTTGGTAATACCGCTGGTGCAGCTGTTGATGAAACGATTTCAACTTCAGGGTACCTTGAGTAACAATCAATCACGGCTAATAAATACTCTCCACTATGAAATGGTCCAAGAAAGTCCATTTTAACTTCTTTCCATGGTCCTGCAGGCATTTGTGATGTTTGGAGTGGTGCCGGGGGTTCAGGATTTCCCGCAGCTTGGCATGGAATGCAGCTATCTATTTCTTCCTTTACCATCTTTTCTAAGTGTGGAAACCAAACATATTCACGTAAAAGTGCTTTTGTTTTTGCAATGCCTTGATGACCTTCATGGGCGATCTTAATTGCTCGACGTTGCAATGAACTCGGGAGTATAATTCTTGTACCGCGTAATAATATTTTGTGTCGGTGATCAACGGATATTTCGTCACGAATGTTTTTGAAGGAATTTACGATATCGCAGTTCCAACAGCCAGTTTGAATCGCAACTCGAAGTCCACGTAAAACTTTATCCTCCTCCGTAGCACACTTTATTTCTTCCAGAGTAAACGCTGGAAGTATAGCAGCTTCTGTAACAAAATTGACGTAGTCTTCAGCAACATTTGGTCTGAAATGTTTTGTTTGTATCGGATGTCTAGAGAGGAAATCAGCAGGGTTTGAAATACCGGCTTTATAAACGACTGTAAAATTGTACTGTTGGAGTCTTAACATCCATCTTTGAATCCTTGCTGGAGGATTTGAACAGGGATTTGCATATATTAGCTCTAAAGGCTTATGATCCGTATGCAAAGTAAATGGTGCTCCATACAAATATATGTGGTAATGTTCGATTCCCCATACGATTGCCAGCGCTTCCTTTTCTGTCTGTGAATATCGTTTCTCTACAGATGACAGCGCTCTGCTTGCGTAAGCAATTATGTTTGGACAGTCTTTCCCAAGCTCTTTCTGTGCGAGAATAGCAGAAAGTCCGACGGGGCTTGCATCCACGATTACGAACGTTTCCTTTTCAATATCGAAATAACTAACGACTGGATCTTTCGTTAACACATCTTTAAGCTTTTGGTACGCTCCTTCGCATTCAGGAGTCCATTCGAAATGTGTATTCTTCCGTGTCAATGCTCGAAGAGGCTCTGTTATTGTGGCGTAATCAGGAATGAACTGTGATGAATAGTTGGACATTCCAAGTAGACTTCTTACTTCACTGGCATTTGTGGGTGTGGCAGCGTTAACAAATGCTTCGACTTTCTTTGGATCGGGTTTCTTACCATCTTTGCAAAACGTGAAGCCAAAGAAATCAAGACTGGTTTTCAAAAACTTACATTTCTCGACGTTGAGTGTCAAGTGAAGATCTGCAAGTCGTTTTAAACATGATTCTAAAGCTTCATTGTGCTCTTTGATGTCACGACCATAAACGATTACGTCATCAGCTATATTTCGAACGCCTTTTAAACCAGTAAGTGCTTGTTGCAAAGTGAACTGGAAAATTTCTGCTGCACTATTTGTTCCATAGTTCAAACGTTTGTATCTAAACAGGCCAATATGAGTTGTGAACGTAGTGATATTTCGGCTTTGGGGATTGAGCTCTAATTGATGAAATGCCTGTGACAAATCCAGCTTTGAAAATACTTTTGCTCCATTTAGTTCGAGGCCAATGTCGTTAACAGTAGGTATCGGGTGTCTTACTCGTTTTATTGCACGATTAGCAGCTCTCATGTCTACACAAATACGAATTTCGTCATTCTTCTTTGGAACGCAGACTATGGGTGATACCCAGTCAGTTTTTTCATCTTCGGGCACACGTTCAATGATATCTTGTTGTTTAAGTTGCTGTAGTTGCTTTTCAACTTTATCACGTAAATGGAAAGGGATTCTCCTCTGTTGCTGGGCAACTGGTTGTACTTCTTGATCAATAACCAATTCGATTTGCTTGTTTTTCAGTTTTCCTACCCCTTCAAAGACTTTAGGAAATTTCTTTACAATTTTGGCAATGTTTTCATCTTTGATTGATTTCTGTTTTGCGGTCTGCTGAACTTGATTAACATGCAGAGTGATTAGGCCTAGATCTTGGGCTGTGATACCACTCAGCAAACAACCTCCATTGTGATCAGTGACGTAGAATTGTGCAGTCGCTAATCTCTTCTTTGTTTCTATCACTGTCTCGAATTTCCCTTGCATTTTCACTGGTTCAGTGGAATTGTAAGGATATGCCTTTACACTTGTTGGCTTCAGTTGAACGGGTTTCATCTTTTCAAATGTCTCTTTATCAATGATGTTGATTGTGGACCCTGTGTCGATCATAATGGGAAACTTATGCTCTTGAACTGTGACATAAGTAATTGGGCGTTTGGCTTTGTTTGACTTTACAGCATAAGAATATTCGGACTGTTCTGAATCACTTGTTTCTTCTGTCTTGATAGGACGAACATTGTTCTTGCCATCCTTATCTTTGTTCGTGTTCACTTGGGGTTGGGAAAAACAAAATTTTGCGAAATGATTCGACTTATTACACTTATGGCAGGTTTTACCTTTCGCAGGGCATGGCTTTTCTCTGTGAGGAAACACGCCCCCACAACTACGACACTTTGATTTTGGACCCGGATTACGAAAGGATTTCGCAGCAGGTTTCTTGGCTTTCACGGCTTGAATCTTATCATGCTGTTGAGCTGAATCTCTCTCTATTTCCGAGGCTTGAAATTCACTCATTTCTGCACGCCTTCCCTCCAACAATAAATCTTTTAATGTTATTTTGGGGTCTCGCAATGCTTGCTTTCGAAGACGACTTGAACGTCCCCCTACGACGATTTGCATCATGATTTCAAAATCAAGAGCGGCATCAGCAAATTCACATGTTTGTGACAGACTGCGAAGACGAGTATGAAACTGATCAAGTGTTTCTCCTTCTTGTTGTTTTGCTTGGCGGAATTTGTAGACTTCATATATCCTGTTTTTCTGGGGTTCAAAATATTCGTTTAGTTTATCGACGGCTTTTTTGTAATCTTTATCTTCTCCGGTATCTTGGAGCTGTCGAAATATTTCACGGACTCTGGAGCCTGCCTGATATAATAACAGTGCTCTTTTCCTCTTGTCGTCAGTGATATCATTAGCGATCACAAACGTTTCAAAATCAGCCAGCCATGTTCTCCACCGTGGGCCTACGGATGCCCCAACATCAAGATCTGGATCAAACAGTGGTAATCCTTGAAGCAGAGGCGTAGCCATTACCGTGAAAATACTTTAAGAAGCAATTATTATGCTTGTAACCTTGATCTCGTCGCCATTTGTTGTATCCCGCATTAGATTATTTAGTCAGAGAGCGGACTTTGTTTTTAAGCTTCTCTCAGCGAACCCATAATCAAATCATCATCAAAAATACAGGGCGTATATAAAAGGTCTCGGTACTAGCGTCCATTTCGCAACAGAACAATACAGCACACGTGACCATCAGATGACCTTATTTGGAGACGGGTCTCAAAGAAAATCTTGAACTTGACGCTAAATTCTTGTAGCTCTCACAAATCATAAAGTAACATACACTGGTTAATTGGTCTTGAAGATGGCTTTCATGTGACAAATAGTTGGTCTATATTTGCTGAAACCAGTTGTTACACTGTCAAGGGAGTGAGTGCAGCGTAACAGACTTGCTCATTATATCGCTTCAGTTTTTAAGACGTATTATTTTAAGCCTCAAAGAACCATTTGCTTTGAAGACATGACGTTGCCTCAATGTGACTTTTGTTGTTTCACCGTAATTGAATGTTACACTCCCCGTTACACTTGACTGGTAATTGTCTTGACTTCAAAAATTAGGTGTTTGGTGGATCTGTGAATTTTTATCGAGCCGGCTGCTTTTATTACAGTAATCTGACAACGAAATGGGACTAATCTTGAGGAAATTGGTCAATTTTTTGCAATTGATTTCAAACAAAAATGTCCAATGAAATATCGTAAGTCCATAAAACAATTAGAATAAATGCACACTTTCAAGGTGAAAGTCCATGGAAGCGAATAACGCACCAAAAACAAGGAATGAAAGTACTGCATGAACTGGACTATCTACATGGCCTAACGAAATGCTGCCGAATCACTTGGCTTTTTAATGCGACAATAATTATGTAAATTGCAATTGCAGTGATTGCAGCTCTATCATTTGAACTATACCTTATGACCAGCAAACACCATAAAACTAAAACCAGCTTCCTTCTTTTCCAGACTCAAAGGCTACACACACGGCTTGCTTCTGAATGTCACATTACAAGCAAATTGATGCTGAAAGCGCTAACAGCGATAGCAAGGAATAGACTCATGACACAACCCGGGGACTTTTTTTTCAATCTCTTTTGAAATTACCATCCACCTGATCATTTTGCAATTGAATACGCTATAAGCAATGAGCGTTACAAAGATGATCCATTTTTCTAGTTTGACAAATATAGAATGCAGCTTCGCAAGCGCTTCGCGCGCTGCTGCGCTGCAATCAGCAAATTTTGATGTTCATGACGTCATTCATCCATATGATGTCATATTTCAAATGAATTGGTAAAAAATATCTTGAACATTGCCGAAAACAGCGTCAGATCACTTATTAATGGCTATTTTTTCTAATTAGAAGCCTAAGAATAGAAGACAATTAGCAATAGAGATCTCAGTTAGTATATTCAATTGCCAATTGATCTTAACAAGCATGAGTTGAAAGTAAAGTTAAAAATTTCTGTGTTTGTATCTTTCTCTTCGTTTACCTGCTGCTTTTGGATATGATTTTGCCGGCTATCTCATGTTGATGTGGACAAATTTTGCTTTTTAATTCAGTAGCTCAACTGTGACAATTTCTCCAGGACCTTTGATTGCCTAGCAATGATTCACGTAGCTAATTAACCTCAATTGTTAGCGTTGTAAAGGTAATTGTCCAAAAAACGATTGGCATAAGTTTCATTGTTGTATCTCTCATAATTTTGGAGAAAAGGAAGTGGGCTAGAATGGGCCCCCGGCCGAAAATATGAAAGTTTTTAAGGCTTCCTTTTCGAATCTCACTCTCTGTCTGTTACCCGCGGGGTTTACTCATTAAATTGACCACGTGTGGATGTACCTCACTGATCTGAAAAAAAGACTGGATCGAGCTTCTGTTGTTCAGAAAATGAAGCCAGCTGAAATGCGCGGCGGCCATATTGGTAGGTCCCAATTTGCTGCGAGGCGGTGCAAAGCCTTATAAACAACAGAGGAAATTTCACTCATTCTGAGAAATACGGAAGGAGTTTTGAGGTTTGTACACTTCCTTTTACTCATTCTTGTGTAGTTCTTTGCAGCTTTTTATTCATTAAACCATTCTCAAGGTAGAAATGTAGATATTTCCTGCAAAATATTTCTTTGGTGTGGGCACACTGGCAGACAGGGTATCGTGCTCCTGGCGTCGTACGGGTAGGCAGTAGGATCATAAGACAGTTTCTTTGATTTGTGATGGTTGTGAGGGTCGTTTCTTGCCTAAATTAACACAGTGCTTAGTAGGTTTCTATTTATGAAAGGGAAAGGAAGTTATGTTTTCGCTACCGCCGAGTGTCGTAGAGAAAGGGGCGAACAAAATGAAGGGCGCATGCATGCTTGATCAACCTCGACTGTCAAGATTCCTCCCTCTCTCTATCTCTCCAGACTGTGCAGGTTGTCCCAACTGGCTAATACAATGCAGTTAGCTTAGAAAAATTTGGCTTAGTGTAGAAAAAGCTTTTGCCTAGCCTTAGTAGGTGATGAGGAATAATAGAATTTCTTGCCCCTTTCCCTCTGCTCAGGCTTTTTGAATGATAGATCTACAAAGTAAAGTTTCTTTGGATTCAGTTTGTTCACAGTTCTCGCTTATTAACATAGTTTGTTTAAATATCTCCCAAGGACTGTAAATCTTGCATCCATTCTGCCATGAGGCCATTTGTTATTCAATCCTGATTTTGTAACGATCAGTACAGTATGAATCTATTTCAATTGCACTTGCGTTTCTTTTCTAGGTAGATGTGATAGTCCAAGAATGATGGATACAATCAATAGCACTGTGGATGCCAGTTTTCTCTAATTTCACACAAATGGTTGCCTACTGCTCTTTTTTCAAGCAAGGAATATGTAATTACATGCCAATAATTGCAGCTGAGTGACACTATAAACCAAAGTTAATGTGTTGGTGCGTTTGCACTTGCCTGATGATTTGTGGTGATAGTTTTAAATGCTGCAGTGATGTGCTTCATTGAAATCATTGGAAAGCCTTGAGTTGCTTGGAAACAGTGACTGCCATTTACAAACAGATTCTATGAATTTAGACTTACGATCAAACTGCTGAAGGATGTTACTAACATATGTACTATTACATACTTGTTCTTTCATAAGAAACCTGTTTGCAAGAGATGGCCAGTTGTTCTACATGTGGGAAGGAAAAGGTTATTTCCAAAGCAGAATTTTAAAGCTTGCTTTGATTTTGCAAAACATGTTTTTTGTGTCACAGATGAACTTCTCTCACTTACTGTTATTTTTACATATGTCAAGAAAATGCACCCATAGCAGTTGTAGAAACTACCTGTATATACATTATAATTATAGGATCAAACAAGCGGTGGGAAAGTATCAAGGGACTTGGCAGAACTCTTCATGCAAATTTAAAAAATATTTAGCACCTGCTGCTGATCCAGGGTTTCTTGTGAAAAGAATGTATATGGTAAACAAATTGAGAGAGCTGAATTATCTGAAAAACATAGTGACTTCTAATATCTACATTAACTTGTTTTCCTCAAAATCAGGACTCTATTCCTTGAACTTTGTGTGGTGATAATAAATCATTTCTGCTGCGTCCAGTTGATGATGAAGTTATGACATGGTGTATTTGATTAACTATAGTATTATAGATTTTGATGACAAGCATACATTACTGAAATAATACACATTGCTTCCTTGATGATTGCATCTACACATTCATTAAAAGACTGCATGACAAAAAGCTGCATTAATAAAATACTGTACAACAACTTGTGATCAGTTCAAGAGAAAATTTGCCAAGTACAAAGAGCTTGATACTGTATATTATTCATAGACTTTCTTGAACTATTTTTTGCACATTGTTATTGTCACTAGAATTCTCTATTTTTGAAGTGACAGTTAATTTTCAACAAGTCTATTATCAAAAACAAAATGGTTTGGTTGCCATTATATCACATAGCTTCTAGCTGGATTAGGCTAGAAGCGTTCATGCAGATAAGATTGGTTTCGTTTCAGAGAGGTTTCTTGACGAAACTTCTTTCAGAAGAAATTGGTCAAGTCTGCACACAGGCTAGGTTAGATGGATGGCAATGAAATCTTAAAAATGGTACAGCCATTTACCAAACAACCTTAACTGGTATGATCTTTATTTGAGTGACTAAATGTTTGCACCTGACCCTAAAACTATGGAGGCTAACTTCAAGTTAAGCTTGGATTTCAAGAGTAGACTGCTAGCCTCATTGATGCAAAATGCTCTCATAAAATATACTGCTAAATTCATCCAGATGTCTGTCAGATGAAAATCGTGAAGAGAAAATTTTAACAAGATCTCAAAGCCACCCTAATTGCTAATAACTGTAGGTAAACATAAAGAAAGGCAATGTAGGTAGGGTGGTGTAGATGATAAACATGTCTTGCAATTAATTTCACCCAGTGGGGAATAAATGAAAGACCCTGACAACAGATTTAGATATCAAAACCGCTTTCAAACTGGTTTTTGGAATAATAAAAGGTCGTTATTTCCGTACATAAAAGTCAAGGGAAACCAGCTGAAATCTCATTCCTGGCATGAAGGAGAACATGGAAAACTGGACATGATAACTTGCCTTCAAGCTCAATTGTGCGCACCAAATCAAGCATTTAATCATTTCAGATATTTGCCTATGATAAACTGAACGAAATGCATAAGTTTCAAGAAATATAACATCAAGAAATGCTACAACCATTTGCCACCATCATTCAGAATCGTTGGTTTACAGGCCGGCCTTAGTTGGACCGAAGCAACTATGACTTACTGTTAAAATATGACAGAAATTCTCCCTCTAGAGCGAGTTTCTCATCATTGCTAGTGTCCTTCTTTCTTCTGATATAGTTCTGAAGTTGTTTTTTCTCTTTTCCTGTCCACAGCGAGCCGAAATAGCAGGCTTCTCTTTGCAATATCTCCTTATATTCAGTAGGTCCCATACAAATGCTTACGCTCCTTGGGACCTACCAATATGGCGCCGGTCAAAAATCGCGGGCTTCAAAAACAGTCCTCAGCGAACAATGAGTTGCTCGATCCAGTCTTTTTTTCAGATCAGTGATGTACCTGCGATAAGGAGCCATTTTTGGTTTAAAATTCCGGGACAAGATTATACCTTATACTTCTTTATTCTGGACAGATATGTCAATTAAAGGTATTTAGCGAAAGCCACTGGTTGTCCCGAATCTTATTTCAGGACCGATAATGTGTTTTCAAAATTTTATTCAATAGAGGGTCATCAAAAGCCCTCCTGGCAGGCTCGTCCCTGTTTGTTTTTCTCCTAGTTAGAGGACTGGGGCATTTTACGTTGCTTTCTCGCGTCACATTCTTTTTCTCCCTGTATTAATACATCATTCCATCGACCATTATGTTTCTTTGTATTTAGGTAGTTTCACATCTTCTATGTATCATATCATATCATCAGTTATTTAAGCATGGTAGCCCATTCAACTAAGTTGGTTTACAAGGGGCCATGCATCTAAAATACTACAAAAAGCAAAAAATTTGAAAAAATATAATACAACAAATCTAGATAAAGAAAAAGAACATTTTATCATACTCTACTCCTCTACCCAACCATTACATTACTCTACCTTGCCTTACCCTACCTCGCCCTACTCTACCTCACCATACCATACTCTAATCAACCCTACCTACCCTACAATACCATACCCTACCCTGCAATACTCTACTCCTACCTTACCCTACCCTACCCTACCCTACCCTACCCTACCCCACCCTACCCTACCCTACCCTACCCTACCCTATCAGGTTAATTTGGATACCCTTTTACATAACTTAATGTGTTGAAAATATGTAGTTTCATATTTTAGTTTCGTATCTACTATGAGTTTCAGATAGCCATAATAAAAACACACCTACATTCTCTTTACTACTGAGAAAGTTAAGAGAGTGCAATTGTGTTTTATTATGATTATTTGAAACTCATAGTAGGTATGAGACTACCTAAATACAATTTATGTCATAATAGACGAGATCTTATCAAATCATTGGCTGAAAACACCAATGACCGACATCATTTTTCTGTTCTATCATTTAAAGTAATTTTCTTCCCATCTACAGGGTTAAGCCTGAAAAGTTCAATATTCTAATGCTCTTGGTCTCTAGGCTATTAACTATTCTTAAAGTTACATCTCGCATTGAAAAAATTGACTCACTAACCTTCCTTGACATTCACTGGTTCATTACCATTCCTTGCAAGTTTCATCGGTTCTGAAAAATCAAGCTGAAAATCATCTTTTTCTTTCCTTCTGACATATCGAATCAATGCATCCCTCACATTACTGGCTTTGACTTTAAGAACTCCGTCCTTCAGTTGAGCATGATCTACCCCTTTGCATACAAGTTCATCGATATCCCCAATGTACTTCATTGCTGTTTTGTCGAATGGATTCAATTTCGGTATTATACAAGCAGGTTTTGGTTCGCTTGTCTGCAAATTTGTCGCATCATTGCTAGCATTCAATTTTATAGGTTCTCGTTCCTTGGACCGTAAGTCTGGCGTTGATGAAAATGGCGTTGGTTTTTTAGAACGTATATCAGGTCTTGTAGATATCACCTTTGATTCTTCAGACCGTAACTGTGGAGTTTTAGTCTGCATTGTTGGCCTTGTCGACGATAATGTTCTTTTTGTCGTCTGTGTGCTTAATTTCTTTGCATCAATTGCAGTGACTTCCTTGTGCATTTTGCGCACTTGTTTCGATGTTGATATTTGCGTTCGCTGTGTAATAAGAAATTCTCCTTTTCTGTTGTCAAAATTATCGCCAAACGCCGTATGTAATAACTGTTTGCGATAATTTGGCATTGGTGTTGTAACCTTTGCTTTCTCAGAAGCCAAATTCTTCAACTTTTGTTCACTATCCTTTGGCTTAAGAAACACCTCGTTTCTCTGCAATCGCTTCATATTTAGTTTCAATAACGCTGCCGTTAGTTTATTTCTTGTTAAAGAAAGCTCCTCTTGATCACCTCCTTGTAAATCTTTAAAGAGTTCCTCGCTAACTTGTACCACAATATCTACATTTTCGTCCTTAGAAAGTATCTCCGAAAATCCATTGCGAACTTTTTTTGATGAATGGAACTGTAAAACATCGCTAGGATGGAATATTATAATCATTAAAAGAACTCCACATCCAACGCAAAATAATGTAAAATTCATATGCCTCAGCTTTGGCCCAATCATCTTGAAGACTTTCTGGAATATTGCGATAAAAGTTTCATGACTTATCAAAATTCATCAATTTGACTTCAAAGCTGTTCCTTCTGTACACAAGCAGCAATTTGACACCAAAATGAGAACATAATCTCTGTATTTGTATGACTAGCGATAATAAATGCAAACTAGACACGTGCATGGAATAAGCCGTTTCCATAGTGCATACATCTCCACATGACTGACAACCATGTAAAGTGCAGTAACCGGTGCAACGTCATCTTGAACGCCACCTCAGTATCTCAATATTCATTGAATTATTCCTTGATCGAGTGAAGCATAAACATGTATTGATACATTATAGCAAAAAGAATGTGTCGGTACAATGTAGCAAAAGAACAATCAATGTATAGTACCTGCAAAAGTATAGATTCCAAACTTTAAATCTGCGTAACAAGATGTGTGCAAGGTTCTATGACCTATTTCTTCAAACCGAACGGCTTGAAAGAAACTTTAGCTACATATCTAAGTTGTAGCGTTAGACTTTCATACATTTTGAATATTTTCTGAAATTACAGCGTATTTTGTATTTCAGCTCACTTTATGATGATTATTTCATCTTGCGCCAAACAAGTTACAGATAACGACGTTTTAAAGTATTTTTGAATTTTTCATTAAAGTATTTTTGAACCATATTTATTTCTCGTAAAAGACGAAAAGCACTCTTATTCTGAATGTGTTGACGTTGGATGCTTTTAACTGCAATTGATAGTGCATTGTCAATGATATTTGCTCAAGTTGCTGGCTTTTTTGAGCTTGTAGCTCCTAAAAATCTTTCTGCACAATCACGGTATACAGTCATAGGCTGATACACCAAGAAAGTCAATTCGTACTCTTGCCTTTTCAACTATCAGACCAGATCAAACAAAACAGGGCATAACAAAACGACACATAGAAATAATGCAGGTCCTAACTATTTGTTCTTGACCTTCCTGCTTGCGTACTTTATGTGGTCTTGGTCCTTCTGAGATACAAGCAACTGCAAATCTAATCATCCCAATTTTCAATGAGGAGAATAGATATTGGATACGGAGTTACAACAGTTCCTGCATAATTTTTTCACCGCACGATTTATTTACGATTTTAAAGACTTCTTGGATTCAGTTTCGCGACAATGCTAGGAAATTCCTGGCAAAATACTGCTTATGTGCAGTTATATAGATCACCTTTGAGTTTGTGCATCTCTTCATTGTTTGTTGCCTGTTCTGAACCTCTGCAGCCACTTAATTCTAACAAGATTTTTACCTTTTACATTCAGTGCTTCATTTTTATACAGTTTTACCTTTTTAACTCATGTTTGATGTAAAATATCACCAAAGTTTGCGTCGAAGAAGCTGCTTCTAATATTAGACCTTAGGAGGTTAATCTAGGTGATCCCCTTCACTGATTTCATTCAAAGCTTACGGGTAGTGTGATCACATTGTTGTCATGATTAAATTTATTGTTTACAGTATGTTACTTGGATAACCGGACAAGTGCAGGTTGAATTGGAGCCAAAACAAAAAAGAAGGTTATTTGAAGCACAATTCGGAAATTGGAGTCCAAAAGGGAGACAAGCTCGGCCAGAATATAAGCAGTTTAAACGGAGGCAAAGTTTCTAACAGTTGGAGTAGTTGTTTTGACTTAACTCTCTCTTTCTCTATGATATATTGTCTACGAGAGTTGGCGACTATAGTCCTCCACAACTCATTGTCCTTTGCTGTTCTCAGTATCTTCAGTCTTGCTACTTGCGATTTTCCTTTTTTTTTCTTTTTTTCTATTCATAGTAAATTAACATTAAAAGAAACTGAAATACATTAATACTGTACCGCTCTTGGTGTAAGAAGACACAAGGTCATCTGGCCTACACCAAGAACGGCACTGGCACTTACAATTTTCAAATACAACTTCAAAACTAAAGAAAACTACTGGGAACAGGAAAAGAAAACAGGAATACGAAGCAAAAATTAAATGAGATAAAACGAAGCAAAAATTAAATGAGATAAAGGGACTGGCAGTTCCACACCAAACTCAAACCATGCTGTGTGTCTAGCCCTTGTGTCGTGGGTCTAATATCAGTTTTGTACCATCACATCGAAACTGATGGTACAATGAAGATGCCAGTAAAGCACTATGGCAGCATTTGGATTGTTTGGTGTGGAACTGTATAAAAGATAGAAAGAAGAGCTGCTAGACGATTGTGTTATGCCAAATTTATTCGTGCTGATCCACAGATCCTAACATGCCACCCAAGCAACAGGACAAAGAAACCCCATCCCTTCACCTAGGCAACACACCAGCACCCACAACCAATTTAACCTGTTTGTTTTTTCGATGTACATTTTTCTGTTTCATCCATCTGTTTCCTCTGCTTCTCTTCCCATTTACACTTCAAGTCAGCATCAGATATTCCAACCCTTGTTTCCTCATAGCATGTCCTAAGAACTTTATCCGTCTCTTCCTTATGGTTTTCATAGTCTTCCGCTCCGTTTCAGCTCCTCTTAAGACCTCCTCGTTGGTTAAGTGATTTACCCATGAAATTGGCATCATTCTCCTGTAAAATCACAACTCATTTGCCCCGTAATTTGCTCTCCATATGTGTCGAAATTATCCAGCATTCCCTACCGTTATAATAAGACTGGCTCAACACAACGCTTTAGGACTATCTTCTTTGTAAGCATCAAAAATTTGCCATTTCATGACTAACAAGCTGGAGAAAAAAGAGAGGTAATTGCAAAAAAAATTTCATCATCGTTGCTTTTAAATACTACGAAACAGGTCTTCTTTTTAACACAGAATTTAGGGGGAAATAGCCAACCACCCCCACATTGACCCAATTATTTTGTGCCCACATTGAAGTATCCTTTTCATTCAAGCCCTAGCTTCAAAATATCATTAATATAGATTGAAGATAAACCATAAAATAGATTTGATAGGAGACTTGATGCAATAATAAGCCACAACAATCTATCCATTTGTCTAGAATCCCTTTATACCAACTATTTCATCAAATTTATCTTCTAACTGTCCGTTGATGTTAACCCGGTATTAGAGACAAAGTAGAAGCTGCGCAAGCATGCACGAAAATTCCTAGCTTTAAGTCCCCCTCTAGCTTTCTGCAGCAGATCCCAAAATTATGTAGCACTTGATATTTTGCAACCTAGGCCTCAAAATTTTGTTTCATCTTTTCAAAAAGCTTAAGTTTCCAAGCACCTCCTTATATCAGATTGCTAGGTGACGTCATTGTACGCAGTTACTGCTCAGTAGGTATTTGACGATATTTGCTTAAAGGAGTTTGTAATTGTTCTAAATCTGATGTCATTTCTTTTGACGCTACCTAACCTAGGGGGGGGGAGGGGTGCGTTCCGCCTACGATTACATTTTCAGTTACACTCTTTTGTTATTTGCAGAAGGGCACTGAGATTTGGTAAGCTCAACTTCTTATCATTCAGCAATGAATCTATAACAATTCGAACATTCCATTTTTAGCCTTGTCTCCATGGTAACCAATATGTCATGCCGCATTGTTTGAAAATACTACTTTGTATCTTGCTAAATCTTTCTAAATTGGTCAAATTCAGCCTAATTTTTAAGTTACTCTGTGAGCCTGAAAAAGTTCCCACTTTTGAAAATTCGTAACATTAAGAGTATTTCACAGATTTTAATGCTTCAAATTCTAGTTAAAAGCCAAAAGATGATTTTTTTTGATTTTTTCTCGCTCTTTCACGAATGGTGTCACAACAATTTGTGCCTCGTTTGTGTGGCTACTGTGAAGGAGCTGCAGATCCAATTGTCTCGAGCTTCGCACAGCTGCATAGGTCAAGCTTCAACTACAAACCTGATGTCTTGTATGAAATATACTGACAATTGGTTGCTGATTTATGTCAGAGAAATGGCAAATAAGAAGTTGCTTTAAAAACATGGCCTGTGTTCCAGAACATAGGGGTACAAAGACAGAACTTTGTATTTTTCTCCAGCAACGTCGAAATAAAGTAAATTTTCAAAGAAATGGTTCTAGGGTCACATCAAATTGTTATTAAATCGTTTTTTTTTCAAAAGAGAGCGCTTTTTACCTTTGAAAAAATGCAGCGAACATTTTGATACGATGCCAGAACCCTTTCTTTAAAAACTTACTATGCAATTATGCAAAATTTGAGATTATCGAGTCTACAGCTCTGTCACAGTAGCCACTCAAGCGAGGCACAAATTTTTGGAACACCCTGTAGAAAGGTAGGTACATTAAACTTTATAAAAATTTCATGGATGCAATATGACTGAAAAAAGGTCCAAACATTGATCAGGACTCTTAATTCAGATCAATAAAGAGAAAGTAATTGTTCAAGGGTGAGAGGTATCCACTGCACATTTATTGCCACGAGACTGAAAATCTTTAGTATTTCTTTGGAAATTGATGTCTTATAGCACTTGAGAGAGGTGTAATGCCCATTCAGTATCGTTCTGTGTAAGGAAAGTCCCAACAATTTGAGCAATGTTTCAGGCACTCTTTACCCTGGGTACCAGACTAGGGTAGGCACTTTTTAGTTATTTCACAAGAATTTTATTTGTACAAAGTTCAGTTTACCAATGCTTCTAGTGCTGAGAAGACGCCTAGAAAAGTAAAAAAAATCATTCAATCTTTGGCTTTTAAAAAGAGCTTGAATCATTCAATTCTGTCAAGCACTTTTAGAGCTATGAATTTTCAAAAGCAAAGACTTTCTGGCTCACCTGGTAGATATTATGCTGATGTATGCTTTTCATTTTGCCATGAAATGTCAAGCATGAGGAGCTCTTAATATGCTTTCATACATATGGCGTCATACAGCATCATGATGATTGTCATGCTCTAGCAACGACAGCAACATCGTTAACTGAATCATTGTTTCAAATGTTGATTGTGTACATGATGAACAACCATTGTGCCAAATTAAGTTGCCATATCTCACATAACAACGGAGCTAAGGAGAGGGGCGTTATCCGCTCCTCCCCAGGCATGGAGTGTTTCAAAACACCCAGGTCAGATAGGGTTAAAGGATAACTACAACGATAGTTCGAAGGGGAAATCTTTGTTTAGTGGCTGCTTAATGGATCTCCCATCGATAAAAATCCTCAAAGGATGCCTTTCTAGGAATAGCCTGCTTGGAGACTATTGGACAGGACAGGAACGTGGCAGAAGTCTGCCAAACCGTGCAACTTTCCTCTTTTATAGGTTCTTAGGATTAAAGGAACCGAATCTCATTGGTTTGAGGAAAATTACATCGTCTTCGTTTGTTTTGAAAGTGGCATCTTCGAAGCAAACGACATGGCATCTCAGAAATCAGGAAATGTTCGACTAAGCCCTGAAACGATGTGATTCTGTAGATGAGAATAAACCTGTAGCTGAAAAAAATGCCGATGTCATGACCTGTTGCGCGGAGTCTACTTTCCTTTCTCTTTTCGATTTATTGTCAGAGTCTGGGCGCAGGCTAGATGTAATGAAATGTCGATGAAACTGTGCAGTTTCTTGCTCAGAAAGATTGTATGATCATTTCTATAGAATAGCGGTTGGGTGTTTCGTACAAGTGCAACTCTTGCAGAGTCTATTTTGCAATGAATTTCAAATATAGTTCCTGAGTTAGAAAAAGTTTGAGAATTTCATATAGGGCTATATGAACTTTCCTATTAGATGAAAAACAAGACCTAATAAGGCAAAACAGAAACGGTAAACAGACGAATTAAATCTTATTTTGCCATAAAAAAGAGGCATCTTTTGCATGGTCAGTGGACTTTGTAAAAAGGCAACATAACGACCAATTTTTCATGCAACTGTTACTATTTTGCATTTCATGATTGCGGTATTTCAGTTTGGCCTTACCTGTACATGTTGCTATTTACAATAATAAGGAATGTTTTGCTAACGAGTTTTCTGAGTAAGACCAGCTCACAGCGCTCCCTAACTATTGTTGTCTCTAGTATTTTAGGTTTGAATATCGGCCTCATACTTTTAAAGACACTGTGCCCGCCAAGATCCTTTGCATGGGCACAAACCAGCAAAACATCACAGTTACTGTGAACAACGCACTTCGACCACATAGTATGGGGAAATGAATAGCTCTCGGGAGAAAAGCTTCCCTAATGCTTCAATTACTTTTGGGAATATCTTTTGTTTGAGTTCAAGGCGATGACTTCGTAACGTTCATTATTTGAAAGTTCAGACGGCAATGCACAGCCTTGCGATTGCTAGGCCATAATCTTTTTCATACAGTATGAAAGTCATTGTCAGACCAGAAAGGATCATGGGGAGCACAGGATCTTTAATGCTATGTACATCCAGCGAAACGTGCAGCTTTGTTGATTCACCGGATTCGCAGATTTCGCTTAGGAAATTAATTCATTTTAAATCTACATTTATTCACTCAGGAGTTCAATTCATTTTTCAATCCACATTTATTCACTAGAAAATTATTCATAATTTTTACTGTTCATTTTCCAGGTTACTGTGTCCCTCTAAAGAATTTCTCTTGTTTAACATTGGTTATCTGTCTATCAATGGATTTGCAGGTATTCAATTATGTTTGGAACACTTTCCAAGTTGATTATTTGCTACCATCAACATCTGTTTTCGAAGTATCATAGCAATCAGAAATTGTCTTGAAAATATTCTTCGCGAACAAGCAACACACTGTTTGGCATCTCTACGCCTTTTAATTCACTTTTCATTTCATTTTAGATTCTTTATACACGGTGGCTGCATCAGCCAAGAACGGCTGCTTTTCAGGGAGCCGTAGCCTGAGTTTCAGATCACTATGAACCGAAAGGTAAGTGGTCTGTGTAACTGAGCGCAGATCTGTGTTCAGATGATGAATTGAGTTGTGAAATAATTAAAGGCAATCTCTTACACATCTGATTGGCAGCAATTAAGTCAGATCTCAACACAACGGGCTATCAGAGAACACATGTCTTTGTGAATCTATGTTTTTGAAACAATAACGGCTGATCGTTATCACTCACCAATTTGCGCTCAGTTACACAGACCACTTCCCTTTCTTTTCAATTGGTCTAGAACACAGGCTAGGGGGCGGCCGTGGCAAAACTTAATAACTTGTTGTAAACACTAATAAGCTGAATATTATCAGATAAATCCAGAAATTAACCGATATCTGAAGGAGTGGTTTACTCACTCCCCCCCCCCCTCGCACGGGGTACTTGACTTAAACTTCTTTCATAGTTTCATTATAATAATTACAATATCTTTCAAGGTAATTTCAAGTCTTTCAATTCATAATAATTTACATTATTGTTATTTACTTACAGGTTATTATGTGTTGTAAAGCGCTTCTCAGTATTGTCTGTGGCTGCGGCAAAAATTTGTTTACAAAGTATCATAGTAACTGGCGATTATGCTGAAAAATATTTCCCGAAAAAAGTAAGGCACTTTCATTTAACTAGCACCTCAAGTTGATTGGGTAAATGTAATTTCTTGATAAACATACCGCATCCCTATCTGTTCTTTCCATAGGAACCAGCAAATAAGTTTGCTTATCTTGGTCAGTGTACATTTATTGTGTATAAGAAACAGCTTACAAGCAACGGTGGGATCAATCTTTTGAAAATAGCACATTGATGCCCCATAAATGTTTTTAACACATAGGCGGAGATGAATTCGCCTCACCCCTCTGCGTAGGCCATTTCCCGCCTTTTGCTTTCCCCTTCCCAGCTTGAATTATGGTTGCGAGCACATGCAAAGTTTAGGCTATCTGTTCTCGAATTTTGAGCTCGTTTTGTAGACGAAACTCTCGAAGAATCTGTGCTATGATTATCGTCATGTCGGCTACAGCTTATCCTGGGGAAGGTGAGTGACCGTAGCAGCTGAATCAATCACTATTCCCAGTAAGGTTAGCTCAGTAGTTGGGCGTACCATTTTTTCAGGGGCTAGTGCAGTGGAATGCCCAAACGATGAAAAAGGTCTTTTGTCTTTTCGATTTTGTTTGCACAAGATGCCCCATCTCCTGCGGCAGCTAGAATGTAGTCGTCTGAATAATGTGTGCAGTTTGAGATATCATAATTGATTTGCATAATCAACAAAATTGCATCTGCGACTTTGTTAAAGCGATTCACAAACGATCTCAGGCGGAATGGTAGGCATAAATCAACAAAGTATAAACCAAAAAGGGAAAACCAAGTAAATGTCAATCACTTGGGGCAACTGGGCAGATCCTAAAAGCACTCTTTATATCTAACTTGGTTAAAAGTGCGCCTCTTCCTAGTTCCGAAACGATATCAATTGCCCTATCAAAGTTTTTATAATGGACAATTGCTTCTTCATCTAGGATATAGTAATTGATGGAGTAGCCTTTTGGAGATCAAAGGTCTGTAATTATCTGAACTTTGTAAGATTCCTTTTGGGGACAACACCTATTGGCGATGTCCTGAAGTTTGGAAGTGGTGCAGTGTAAAAAGGGCCTGCAATACGGTGGGCTTGGAGTTCAGCCAATATATTCTCAGTAATACGTTGTAAGTGAGTTTCCGCAGATTTTAGGTGAAAACTTGTGTTGCTAAATTCTGGGCCTGAGTAACCTATGTCAAACCAATAAGTAACACCAGATACAGTAAATGCTACAAACTGTTTGTCTGGGTGGTGCCTTAGTTCTCTTTCAAATTCAGAAACGTTCACCGTTGTGTAGATTGATGACGGCAAAGGGTCAAATTTGTTAGAAGTGTTTGTTTTGCAATAAGCTCCTGAATGGCTGCCTCCGCACTTGTTGCAGGCATGACGGCGTGAGCTGTACTGGTAGTTGCGGCGGTCACCTCACGACTGTTTCACTGCGCACTTCCCTTTACAATCTAATGCCCGCAAAGATAATGGTCAGCGGCGCACGAGAACCGTTGTTGTTGAGTCAAAAGTCAGCTGATTGCGCAAGCTACGGTGTAGCTTCTCTTGTTGAAAAATAGCCAATAAATGAACAGTCTTACCGATAAACTGCTACCTAGAGACTTCAATTTACAGTTTGCTCTTTGGGGGTGGCCTAGACAAGTTCAACTCCATCGGGTGAAGTGAATCAACGTCGAAAAAGTGATTTGCAAAAATCACCTGATGCAGTTAAGATAGAACTTGTTTTTGCTGATCATTTGATTGCCAGATTTTCAAAACAAAATTGTATCCCCAAGCAAAAAGATATATCTTTCGAAAGATTGACTTTTAAGAATGTGAAATAAATGTGGGCCATGACTGTAGGAAAAGGAAGAGACAGTTTGGGCATCGTGTTTGTGATGAAGCTCATCGAGGGGGACGCTGAAGAAGCTTCCAAAAGACGATCACCGTGGACCAGCACCGAAGATCTGAAGGTTTGTTTTTGCGATTTTATAAAAGCTGAGGACTTATTAAACTTGGTTATTTGTTGTTTTTGTCAAACTGGTCCATTTTATTGCAGATACGTGACAACATTGCTGGATCAAAATTTCGCTCCGCCACGGCCACTATGGATCGTTGCGGGAGATTCCATTTTCTCAAAATTAAATTGTGTCCCCATTCTCCTATATTCATAAATCGAAAGAATAACTTCTTGGCTATCAGATAAGTTTTTAGGAAACGTTCTAGCATCCATGCAAAGTGGTTTACTTGTTGTTTGTTTGTGGAAGGGTAGTTCCTGCTAGGCCATGAGCTGTAATGCTCTCGATTCAAAATGGCTGCCCTAATGTTGAACTTGACAATCCAATGACATTTATCAGTTTTCCTTGATTGACTTCAGACATTTCTAGCTGATTTCTATGAATAACAGAAACAAATTTGAGTTTGGACATACAAAATTAAAGACTTAGTTTCGACACAACAGACAGAGAATGGAAAGATAATATAACATTTTTGTAAACTTCTTGGTGCAATTGTCAGTGAATAATCAATAACAAAATCAGTTTTTGACTCTATATAATGTGATGATAATCAAACTTTTGGTTCTAATTCCATAAAAATCATTAGTTATTTCAAAATAATTGAAATTTTTGATTAGTTATGATATTTTATTCTAAAAAAGTAAGCTGTTGGATGCCATATCTCTCTGCAAAGAGTACTGAATGTAACTACATGCAATGATGTAACTAACTACTACAATACGTCTGAGAATGAAGGGAACAATGATTTTTGCATCCCTTTGGAAATGGCAGTTAATACGGCAGTTGACAATTTCAGAAAATGTGCTGAAAATGTCTGTATGGGCAACTTTTGGGAAGGTTCAGATATCACAACAAAAGCTGTGTGATTTTTCATCCAAGACGTATTCCACAAACACAAACAATCAAATGCCTCCAACCCATGAATTTGCTAAAATTGTGAGCTGGAAGAAATGAATTCATTTGAAATAATAATTCTTAGCGCAAGAAACTCTTTAAGAATTATCAGACAGGATAGCCATGCTAATGAGCAAAAGGCATATACTGTATACTTTGTTTTTGCTCAATTGAAGATTGTTTCCGCCTCCTGATGGTATGCAGGTGCAATTCAACTTTTGCATAAACACATATCGTTATGATCATGGTTGATGTAAACATTTACTATTTTCATTTGAAAGGAGCCATAGTTTTGAGGGGCAGTTCACTCCTAAAGACCTTATACACCGTTGGCAAATATCTGTCTGTTTTCAGGAAATATCCTTCAAAATCTGCAAAAATACTTTTGCTCTGGAAAGATCTTGTAGACATTTCTAAAAAGTGAAATCCCCATCATTTAGTTGAAAAATACCTGCAGCTTCTTATAAACTCTTTCACAATCCTTATACGAATATATCTATTTTCTAAAGATTTAGTGTGTAACATAATTTCAAATTTCCAAATGTCTAAGCTACTCTGACATGTATTTTTCATTTGTAAAGTGTACTTTTTGTAATTTTGTTGCATGTTTTCTGTACCAAATTTAGACCATTTTGTTATGATTTTATACCCTTGTACACAATCAGAGTACCTTAGGGCAAATCTTTATTCAGATAAATTGTATGGATTAAACCTGGCATTTACATTTCACTTTATATTTGATAGGGGCTCTGCAGTTTCTACAGCACCGTTTCTTTGCCTTTCGCAGGTCAGGGATGTCTGTGTTACTGTGAAGCCACTGCGCCTTTGCAACCAGTGCCAACTGCAATTCTTTGACTTGAATGGTAGCATACGTCCTGGTCCACTTGTTCCAGAAGGGATGAATACTCTCAGAGCAGTGTTCAGCTTCCATTCCCACAATGCCAGACCTTATAGCTTTAAGTGGAAGATCATAGCAAAGGAGGTGGAACTTCCTGCCAAGAGTGTCTTCTGGGAAATGAACAGGTAGCCAATTGCCAAAGCTGAAACACCGGACTGCCAACACAGCAACTTCATGTCTGCAGAGAACCCTATCTGCCATGAACAATTCATAGCACTGTGCAAATTTTGACAGTCGCACATAGATCTTCTCAGCCAACTTATAATCACCAAAGAGAGCAGTTGTACCATCCAGAAGATTGATGGACTTTGGCTTAAAAGCTGAAGCAAGTGACTTTATTTGTGCTTTTCTTGTCAACTTGTGAACATCATTTCCAATCAATGCACCTGAATGGTAAACAGCCCTCTTTAATTTCATGGTGTCCAAAATCATGTCCAAATTTTTCTTGAAAGGTCCCTTCATGGATTGTATTGTTTGATTGGTTACCGCTAAAAAAGTTTCCATTTCATTGATATCTTTCTTGATCGTTTTGATTTTATTTACTATGTCCTTTAATAATTTGTCTTGATTCGATAAACTTCGTCTGAAATCAATTGCTTCTGCTGAATTGTCTGAATATTTACCATTATGGCGTTGTATCAAGTCCAAGTGAATGCCCTTTTCAAGATTAATTCGCTCCTCAAGTTCCATCTTTTCCTCCATGGTTTTTTCAAGTTTCTGTTCCAGTTCTCTGGCTTCCAAAGTTTTTTCCTCAACTGACTGCAGCAATGATAGCATCAGGTTACTTGTATTGCCCTTAGCTTCCAATATCTGCATGTCAAGACTGAGGGCGATAGTTTCAAGGGTATTTAGGTTTCTCAGCCCTATCCCAAGTGCAATATGCAGGGGAAGTACAGAAACATTATCAATAACCCAGCCTCTAGTGCCAACCAGGGGAAGGGCCTCACAGTTCTCAAAATGGCTTGGATTTTTTGAACCATTTGTATTAAATTTGTGTGCCTTGTCAACCATATTTTCAAGATGTCTACGATCAAAAATCTTTTTTTCTCTGTTGTCCTTTTCTTTGTACCTTTGAAATGTAACAGGTGCATGTGGTACCCCCTTTTGAATGTCTGACAAGGTTACCAAACAGTGCATGCAAAAATGCTTTCCATTGGGGCCTGTTAGACCAAGTAACCTTGCCAGCCATTCCCAATCACCCCCATAGCATATTTTCACAGACTGAAAATGATTGCCATGCTCTTCGCTGCCTATAGCTTCTTTGTTAGCATGTTTGCAAGATCTGCAGTTTGAATTGTATGCTTGGTTCTGTGTGTTGTAGTAATGGGGGTAAGTCTTAGCAATTAACCTTATGTTCTTTGCACATGTTTCCAGGTCAGACGTTTTTCTTAAGAGGACCTGAGGGGAACTTTCAAGAATGAGAGGACAAGGTAGTTTGAGGGATGCAATCTCATCACTAAGCTTTTGCAGTTGGGAAAACAGTGGTCCAAAAGCGTTTACTATGCACTCACGGGAATCTTTTGCTCCATCAAACACTCCCAGTAGTTTACTCATTTTTACAGAGTGTGTCTTCTCACAGTTTTGGAATTGCAGCAAAATTTTTGTGGAAGAGCCACCCTTATCTCCAGTTACAAGGACGTGTAAGCAATCTACTGGTGTGTTTGGGATTGGAATCAATTGTTTACTCCTGTGCAGTGCAAGTACACTCTTTTGGATGACCTCAAGGATGCTTGTGACTCTAACAAACGAGACTTTTTTCCCTCCTGCCTCAAAGTTCCCAGCTTCATAAACAAATTCCCCATGCTCTTTCAGACCCTCCCGCAATTTTGATTCCGTGCCTAAGAAATCAAAACCTAAGTTGTCATTAAGTGTGCGCTTAACAAGTCTCCATAAATCTAAGGGCATTTCAGCTTTTAATCCAAGTGCTACCTCTGGGCTGAGTTTGAACTTTTTGAAATCTGTCACACCTGCTTGAACTGCACTTTCGAGAAAGGCCCTCTTATCACGCCTGATCATGGAAGCCCTTTGAGATACTAAATCTCCCTCATTGTCTTTTGCTGAGGCACTAGCAACAAATTTTCCAATTTTTTCCAGTTTTGCGCTGCGTGCTCGCAATGATGGTGATGATCCCTCTTGGCTCCCAGTCTCTGGCTTACGTATTACCGTTAGATGCAGAGGCCTCCCCCTTTCGTTCTTTGCAGTAAGGATACCTTCAGGACTACGCTCCATTTTGTGTTTTAAGATTCTAGTGAAGAGTATTTCTTGGTCAGTGCTCAGATTACCTTGCAACCTTGTAAGATTTTGGTAGCGAATTGCAGTTAAATTCAAGGTACTCTGAATGCTGTATAACTGAGCTTGACAATCATTTGTTTTGTCCTGTAAATCAGTGCGATTTTGTGGGTGCAGCTGACTTGCAATCAAGAACAAAGATTTAAAAGACTGAACTTGCAGTTTGCCTTGATCTACAGCTGAAATAAGCACTGGGGCAATTTGGCAAACAAGAGGGTACCACAAAGCTTTATCATATTCAATTATAAAACTAAACATGAAAACGCAAACCAGCTGCATTATCAAAAGCTCTCGTGGGGCAAGAAAAGAAAGGACTCGTAGCAAAATGTCTTTTGGCAAATCGAGAAACTTACCGTGGGGCCCCAGTTGCGTAAAAGTTTCAAGAGATTCGCTCGTTGGCCTTTTAGCATTGCAGGAATCATCCTTGGGAGAAAGACGATGCCTTGTGCGCTGGGCAACAGCCTGCTTCAAATTGGACTTGCCACATTTTCCCTTTGAATCAACAACTAAAGGAAAAGTTAGGTTATTGTCTTGCTTATTCTTACATACTAAACGACGACAGGCATCGCACAAGACACCTTCTCTCTCCTCCTGCAACTCAAAACATTTTACCAAACAGCCTTCGTCGAACCTTTGTGTGTCAGTAAATCTCTTTGAGGTACTTGATTTGCATACACAACATTTTGGCTTCGGCATTTCATCAAAATCTGTTGAAACTTTAACGCATCTTCCCAAGCTGGCACCTTGGCTGGTGACTGGCCCTACAGTGGTGAACGAGGAAGTTGCGAAATAACATATCAGCTGACATCGTGCTGCCATTATGGATTACGTAATTTAGGGCAGTGCGCTTGCGGGCTTTGTCAGACACGCGTCGCTGACCAAAGGGATCGCGGTCATTAGATTAGCGCTTGAAACAGTCGTGACCTGCATTGAATTCCCGGCAATTGGTATGATGATGATGATGATGATGATGATGATGATGATGATGATGATGATGATGATGATGATGATGATGATGATGATGATGATGATGATGATGATGATGATGATGATGATGATGTAGATGATGATGATGATGATGATGACGATGATGGTGATGATGATGATGATGATGATGATGAGGATGATGATGATGATGATGACGATGATGATGATCATCATCATCATCATCGTCATCGCCATCGCCATCGTCGTCATCATCATCATGATCATCATCATCATCATCATCATCATCATCATCATCATCATCATCATCATCATCATCATCATCATCATCATCATCATCATCATCATCATCATCATCATCATCATCATCATCATCATCATCATCATCATCATCATCATCATCATCATCATCATCATTTAAAAGAATAGCTTCTTCACAGCTAATTAAGGCCTACTTATGATTTATAATTTTTACAAATACTTAAAGCAAATTTATAAAAAAGAAATTTACAGTGAGTATATAAAAATGTACATTTCAATTTTTAAACATGTACATGAACGAAAGAAATGTACAGTGGGTACAGCGGTCATGATTGGGTTTCTTGTATGGAATGGCGCTTGTCTTGGGCGAAAAGGCTCGTTTGCACTTTGCTTTTGGAGGAAGACTCTTTTGTGCTTGTTTTGGGACGAAAGGGGTCATTTGGGCATTCAGAGTAGTAATGCCCCGGTTGAGAACATCTAAAGCAGGTGGGCTGGCCAGATGACTGGGTAGGCTGGGTACGTAGAAAGTGGTCAAATCGTAATCATACAGCTTGTCCCATCCGGTTGATTTGTCCCTGGCGATATTCAGCAGAAATGCAACATCATATCTGTACCAGGCAGTAAAGGGGTAAACCCTTTAAAATGAACAGATTGACTCTTGGTATGCCAACATCTTGGGGGCAGGGTCCAGATGAAAGTGGACCACACACATCCCTCAAAAGCACATTCCAAACTTCAAACCATTGGCTTTTAGTGGTTATACTACGCTTTTTGGCATTTGAGGTTGAAAATGTTACTTGGTCAGGTCTTGTGTCAGATGCAGGCAGGTCAGAACGCAAGTGAGGTTCAAAAGAAGTTGCATCCTAAAGGCTTTTAGGGAGCAGGGTTGCTAAGTCTTGTACTCCTTGTCCTTAAGGGCCTTTATGACTCTTTCTGATAAAGGTGGGAGGGGGTTTGAAGCAGACTGTGGGCAAACTGATGAATTCATAACTGCTAATAATCCATAGGCAGCTGCTGCTGACAGTACAGGCTGAATGCTGGGGCTGTTGTTCATCAAGCTTTGGTGCTGTTGGAGGGACAAGACATGACCAGATTGAATTTCTGTGGCTTCTTGAAAAGGCTGAATGGTAGTGGCTGAAGCTGGGATAATTAGCCTGCGTGCAGACTCTACTGATCCCATGAAGAAAAGTGAGGTTTCTCTTCTCTTCAGGGAATCAGTTGAATCTGCACGCAGGCTAGGAATAATGGAGGGGCAGGATTCTTGGTCTTCATTCTTCGGCATTAAAGGTTCGAACAAAGAAAAGATCTTGCAGTTTTAGATTGCAGAAAGTTCTAAAAATGACCCATTCAAATCGAAAAGCAAACGGGATGGAACATTGGATAGCCAAAGATAGTGTGCTGTAACGTTAATTTTTTCTGTGTCTCAGCCACAACAAGACTATCTACCATTGCAAATCCCCTTTGAAGAAGACAATGAATAGAAGAACCAAATCGTAGTCAGTAACATTGATGACACCAATTTGTGTACACAGCTTCTGCCTTCAAGGAGCTATGCCCAATCTTGCTCGTAAAGTTTTCAAAGTTCACGGTACTTTTTCGAGAAAGCACGATAAAACGAATTTTTCAAAGTCATATGCTTCATAAAGCAAGTGCGTAAAGGTATTTAAATGTTACAAGGATACAAATAGCATTAAAATATACAGTCTTAGTAACAAAAGTATACATTTTCTAATCATACTATACTTGAAGCTGTTTCAGCTGGGTAAAAATGACGTATTAGTTGTTTGAAAAATCATATTCACAACCGGACATGCCTAGTGATTTTATCGATTCGTGCTCGAAAATCAGATATACTGAAGCCATAGATTTTGCAAACTTTCTGCGTTATGGTTTTAGAGCTATAAGCGAGTCAATGCAATTCTGTCTCCGAACAGAGCAATTTTTCAAGACATTGGACATGGATGGACAAAGAGAAAACTTTTTCAAGGCGATTTAAAGATTTAGGTATGGATTAATTTTAATCTGCTGCACGAGCATTAGTTCAACAACATGCCTGTTGCGAAATAGTGTAATGGTTGCACGCTGCTATGCTCAAAGCTATTTTCCGCATGACAAGCCAATAAGACTCCTTGCTTTCTTGAACGTAGGGCGTTTCACTTTTTGTATCTGTAACTCAAGAAAAGCAAGCTGGACAAAGGCATAAATTCAAATAAATTACAAAGAGGAAAGACATTTCTATGTGTCACTAAAAGTAACGTTACGACATAGAAGCTCACCACCAAAATTTTCTCTTTGTCTATTTATTTCTAGTCTTTAGCAAATTTGACCGAATTTTTTCGATCATTTTCAGTGTTTTCAAAAATAAAAATTTTACGAAACTGTCGCATAACGCGAGAAAAAGTAAATAGAGAAGTTGCCGTTAAGTCCTCATTTTTCACGTGGATTAAAATATCTAATATTTGTCAAGTGTCAGTCGGTCCTCGAATTATTAAGTCCTGATTCATACTGCACCGCTACAGTTATGGATGTGTTGTGGCGCCGTGTTGTAACCCACTGACTTTACAGCCAGAACAGTCAGGCGGACGGGGCTCAAATGGCACCAGCACCTCTTCAGTGTCATGACAAGGGGTCGAAGACTCGATTAGCACTTAGCTATTTCTGCGATCCCAGCCCTTGGCGCTGAAACCCGTAACTTCACCTTCACCTTCATGGATCCGTAACAAAACTGTACCGGATCAGCCTGCCATTTACACAGGTCTTGCCAATATGTAACAGTTTTGTACCTCGCGTCTTTAGAAGATCTTGCTCAAGAGCAATGTAAAAGCTCTGGAAAGGTAACAACTTTGTACTGGATCAAAACTGTACCGGTTTAGTATAAACATGGTTTCAGTCATGTCATATCCTGTTAACAGTTCATAGTTTTTGGCAAAGGCAGGTTAAAATATCGCGTATATAATACTGGAATAATTTATATGGAAATGGTTATTGGTCACTAATATTTCACAAAAATACAAAAAACTACATAATTTAACAAAAACAAACAAACGGAGAAATGAAATAAGCAAGAAATTCTTGGGGTATTTGGCGGACTACAAAGTCATGTTCTTCCACCCACTCACCGTGAACTAATTTTTCCGTGTGGTTAATAGCTTAACTCATGTCATAAGCCTTTCCCTATTGAAATCAGTCATTGGATCAAAAAGTTAAAAATACTTTCTTTTTAAAAATTTGCATGGGAGTCTCGGAAACAGATGAAATATTAAGCTAAACTGCTCAGCATCTTGGCCTTGGCAGAGCGAAAGGTGCACGTGGTATTATCCAGGAAGAATTGAAATATTTAGGGAAAAAGAGGTGCAAGCGATCAAGGACAGCAGTTGCGATTTCCACTGAGTTGAGCTGTTTGAAATAAATCTCTCGTAAGACAAACAAGGTCATATTTCAATGCATTTGAAACATATTCTTTCTTAGGGCAAGTTATGACCATGGGAGACACACTATTTCCCTTGATAATACAACGCCTATCTTATTATTTATGTCAAGGCTAAAGGGGCTTGGTTAAACATTGAATCAGTTAGCAAGAATCCCATACAAGGTCTTGGCAAAAAAATCATTTCATTAAATGCATCAAGTAACTGATTTCAATGAGGAAAGGTTTATGATCTAACGTTACTTCTGGCTGAAAGAAAACTTCTGTTCATTATGACCGGGTGGTTAATTGCGATGTCGCAGTCCACCAAACACCCTATGCAATTTTAACTCACCCGATGTACACAAAATAACAAAACAAATAAAGCAAATAAAGCAAACAAAACAAAAACACATGGCAAACGAAACAGCTACATAGCAAAACAAGACAAAAGGTCATCAAACAATGAAGAAAGTTGCACGTAAAAGGCAAAGCTCAAAACTAGACTGATTGCACATTCGTGGTTATTGCTGTTGATGATGGAAGCTAACCTGTGACTTATGTCTTTATGCTTCAAGAAGCGGAAATGTTCTGCATCACTTGCAAATTTTTCTCAAAACCATCCACCCTAAAGCCCCAAAAAGCAGTCTTCCTGGAGTGCTACACTGTAAAATAAGCTATCAGTAATTAGATTAATGTTTCTTGGAGCTATTACAGCAAGAACTCCTACCTACAAGCGATAATCTGCTTGTTTAGGGGCGCAAATGATCACCTAAATTCGTTCGGTACTTCAAGATTTTGATCGCTGCGACCGTTCGGCCAAATGATCTCTTGTTTGCCTTTGCCGGAAAGTTTAAATTGGAGAAAATCAGCCAATTCAAGTACGTTATTCGAAAGATTCCGTTGGGCTTGAACGGCGAACAGATATGTGTCCCGAAGGAAATTTTGTTCCGTTTTGAGAACAGTTGGGAAATAAGGCCCTCACAGAAGCGACAACAACAACATATATTCAATTCAATAAGATGAGCATAAGTTTAGGACCCTTATGGAGCCGGGCTAGGTCAAAACAAAAGGCAATAAACAAACAAAAAAGGGACATAGCACTGAAACAAAAGTAACAATGACACCTGAAAATCCACAAAGAAAAGACGGATAAATAAAAACAGCATTCTTGGCATTAGCAAATATTTTGTGGCCTAAGCATCCAATCCTAATTGCATAAGGAGGTCATCCAGCATAGCCAGCTGCTCATCAGCATTCAGATCAAAGGAAGCGACGTCCATTCCTGGCAGAGCAACTTTGAAAATGTGGTACCGAATGTCATCGATAATTTGGATTGTATCTGTAGCCTCTCTTTCACGAATTGTTGTTGCATCCTCCATCACCAAATCTCTAAACTCTTGGCAGCAGATGATCTGAAAGATTTTCACGAAGTGTAAGGCTCTTGCTCTAAAAACATGTCGTGGAGCGATGTTGCAATCCAATGACATTACATTTAGGACTGTCAGGCAGATGAGCTCGAGCCCCATCAAAATCTAGCGTCATGATGAAACCTAGCGGAATCAATAGCCACTTAGTTACTGCTGTGAACCCAGAGCTTGGCGGTGGCGACTGCTAGCTCACCTTCAATTTAAGAGCTACAGAAACAGAGCTGGTAAAAGTACATGGCGGTAGGTAAATAGAAATCAATCTTCTCAGGAAAATGCTACTTGAGGCAAACAAAGCTTTATGCGTCGTGAATCTGTAATATTCTGGTTCTTACTGATCATATGACACACAAATAAATTTATTCTCTGTTTATTTTTGCCTAAATTATGCCTTCTGAATGTCATAAATTTTCATCAAATCACTTTTACACTGAGAGTGATACAATCGATTTTCGCCTAAAAAACTTTGGTATCGAAACATATTGGTATTCCAGCAAGGCGAATCAAATTGGTATTCCAGCAAGGGAATCACTGTAGTTTGAAGAAATATGATGAAAATATGGCAGAATCACATAACAGCTAGCAATTTCTGAACAGAGTGCAGCGCCGGGTGAGCCAGAGACAAGTTTCCACTTTTGTAATTCATAGCACCTTGAAAACTTGAAGGATCGTAATAAATCAGTTTCTGCCTGATAGCAAATCTACCTGTACCGGGTGAATGAAAATGTTGGTGCATTTTGTGGACTATAGAGTAAAACATATTTGGCCGATATTCGAGACTATAATGTCAATCTTTCAATCAAACGTAAACTTGGAAGATAAAATTTGGCCTGGTAAAACCACTAATCATTTACACCCAGAAATTAGGAAAATGCTGGCAAGGGACATGTTTGGGAACGAGAATTCCACGATCCATTCCAGTCCATGATTTACCTTCTATTGAAATTAAAATTCTACCGCATTGAATCTAATTTAAATGTGATATAACTCATAGGACCAGAATGGAATTTGCAATTCTCGATTCCCAAACAAACTCCTTACTTGCATTTTGCTAACAATTGGGTCTTAAAGAGGTGGAATTTTACGAAACAAAATTCTCTCATCAAAGTTAGCCCTTGACTGAAAGAATAACATTTTAGTTTTGAATATCGGCTAAATATTTTCATTTCATTGCCCTACAAACGAGTAAATATTCATTTGACATACCCAGTATATCAGTGCTCATAAAAAGAGAGCAAAATCATAAAGACTGTTTGGATCTTCCTCCTTATATATGAAAATTTGAATCATTGAAGTCTGTTAGTTGCTCTTGGTGCTATGAATTTCGAAAGCAGGAAATTCTTTCGAAATTGCGCACTAGTTTACAAAAATCACTTTCAAGTATAATTACCTCTGGTAGAGAATTAGCAATAAACGCACAGCACTGTGTCTCTAGTCGATCAAGTTCATGGAGTCTTGCCAGCTTCAGAATTGATACCACATTCTCAACAGTCAATTCTTGCGCAAGACATGCAGCACATTGAAGCTTCAATCCAGGCAAAAGAAATAAATCGGCAAAGTAAAGTAGTTCATACACAATATCGGGGGTGATCTAAAAAGAGAAAACTAGAGAATAAAAGACAACACTTTACCAGCATAGGAACGGAATCTGTAAATGATTAGTGAACTGCAAATGGCTATTACATATAACATTGAAAGACAACAATTTCTGACGTTAATATTTTCGGATATTTCATAGGTACGGAAACTTTAGTGTTCACAATTTTATGTAGTCCGAAGTATTCAATGCCAGAAATTTTTTGCAGCAAAGAAATGAAACAATCAAAGCAAAACATTTCCACCATTTGAAAACGCAATGTTTTGCACACGAAACACTAGGCATTGAAAAGGAATGTTGCGGGAAAGTTAATTAGCGAGCTATATGATAGTGTTTCAAAAGTAAATCCATCTTAGCAATCATCATCATCATCCTCAATGATAAGTATTTCTGGAAATTTCTGGCCAAGCATCCTAAATGAAGCACCGCCTATAAATAAACGACATCCTCAGTATGAAATAAGCAAAAATAAACTGAAAAATATCTTGCTTCTAGTTGTCACAAACTTCTGTATAACGTCCGAAATTACAGGAAAGAAAGTTCCGAAAATGTCTGTTGGAAATACTTAAGTTATTTAGTTATTTATTAATTAATTGATTAATTAAGTTAAGTTATCAATTAAGATAACTATTTGTCCGAAAGTTATTCGGCAGAAAGTTTTGCCTATTAACGTACTCAAACTGGTTTGAATGGTTTGAGAAGAATGTATGAAACTGTGATATAATTATTCTACGTTTTGCACCGGCCATGTTATAAAATAAACTTTGCACTGTCCCTAACTGCAATGTAGATTTTACTCTGCTTAGTTATCTTTTCTGAAATGGCCCTCTAGGTGCTCATCGTAGTACTAATACGAGGATTGATAAATTCGTAAAAACGTTGCAAGCTACGTAAAAACACATAACACTTCAGTTTATAGTTGAAATCGTAGTTATCAGCATCGCTGATAATTGAAGTAAAATCGCACAACGACTTACAAAGCGGGCAACATGTCAAATTGTGTATGGAGATGAGATAACGGGAGCAGACTAAGCAGAAAACATCCGAAAGCATAAATGTGATCAATTAAAGTATCTAGACAGGGCGATAGTGAGATAGCTTAAGACATAGCACAAAGCAGCGTCATGCGCCGCTTATCTCCCTCTTGTTTCCATGGATTGAGAACATTGAATACAACGAGTTATTCTTAGATTGGCAAAACTCTTCTTGGCTAAACTAGCTGTAATTCCACCGATTTACTTCATCAAAGAGCGGGACAACATATGTTAGAAATCTGCAAAACAGACAGTGGAAGGGGGGTCTCTTTCTAATCTTTCTTTATGATTAAATGATGTATATATTTTGCTCCTAAGGCATCATGAATGAATGCAGCTTGTTGCCAGCCAACACAGCCAATGTAATGACTGGATTGCTTGTGAATGACTTCAAGAAACTTAACATGAGGATTCAATCATAGAATAAGTAACCTTAGACAATCACTCAACAGTCAAGCTGAACAGCAATTGTTTCATGTCAGCTCTGAAATACCATAATTGCAATGCCTTGTGCTCGGCTCCTGAATCAAATAAACAAACCCCACCTGACAGATCTTAAGATTATCCTTCTTGTTTCGATACAATCTCAAAACTTCTCTTAAAAACCACCCGTTGCGTGCACCTGGCAAGAGTTTGCCCTATAGGTTCCAGGTTCGCCTTTCGCAGCTTTGTTTGTTTTTATCTACTTGTCGAGAGAGTCTCTTTGTCCACAGTCGTTGATCACTTTGAAATGAAGTGTCAATCACATGCAGCTACTGTTATTGTACAATGAAATCAACCCTTGTTCATTAGGCGAGGACATAAGTGGACTTAACTCACCTGGCATTTATCTGTGTATATGAAATTAACAACAGCAGCAAAAGCATCAGCAGATATCTCATTGAGAGAAACTTCCAAATTTCGATGGCAGTCTTCTTCATCTACTTCAGCAAAATGCCTCAAAGCTTTGAAGTAATCACTTCGACCGCACATGAATACCTTTAAATACAGAAATAAGGGTGCGGTGAATTAAACAATCCATCCCTGTTCTTGCTCAGAACAAGTCTCTCGGCCACTTCCCAGCACGTCTGTAAGATCCTTACCCTACCCATTATCACCTTTAATTAACAACTTTATCTTCGATTTTGAAAGAACCAAGAAGATCATCTCTCGTTGTTCCCATCTATGGCCATGTCACTATTTAAAAGGGCTGTGACACATCAGCAATTAAAGATAGGAACATCTAGCCAGTGCAAAAATTAAGGACTTGCTCTCTTTAACGAGCTCGTGGCATTGAATTGCCTCAGCCTAGAGGTTTCCCTGTGTGCGTGTAGGCTAAACACATCTGAAACTGATGGCTCAAATCCGGCTGTATCTCCAAAAACGTTGATGATAGTATGAAAAGTTTTATTGCATTTGCTTTTCTCTGAAGTTGAAACAAGTTCAAAAAATGTAATCTTGTTTGCAAAATCACAAACATTTTATCATTAGGCCGATCCTCTGAATTTCTTTTCTTGGCAAGTAGATCAAAGACCAACTTATTCCACCAGGCATAGCTGATCTTGTGATTGGCTTAAGAATGAGTAAACTTACCGTAAATCTCTATTTAACACTACGCCCCCTATGTAATAAGTCCCTCCCGTTGGAGCAAGATTTTGAATCTGCCCTCTCTCTTTGAAGCTCCCTCCACTTATCTAAAATTCCATATATCACAAAAGATTTTCCATTTATTTAGCAAAAACAACAGTTGCATGTTAATTTTGACGTGGCTTGGGATAAAAAATGTGTACTGTGTGAAATCTGTAAATATGGGAAAAAGAACTTAAAGCCATCATATACCAGGTGACCAAAGAAAAACTTCACAAACTAAAGCGTAACTAGCTCCCTGAAATCAGACGTCAATTGCTTTGCGTTAGAGTTTAGTTGAATGGTTCAGCAATCTTTCTTTTTGATGCTGCATGGTCATTTAAAGCAATGATTACCTTCTGAAAAACCAGATTTAAAGAACATTTCGAATCCCAGATTCCCTCATTAAAGTGAAATCATCCCCACCAATTTCCAGCAAACATTTTGTGAGAACTCAATGTAGCGATTGATTTCAAGTAGTCTGGGGAATTTTTTGTTTGCAAAATGATTAATCTCTGTTTCAAATTCAAATTTCTTGCTTAACAGCAAATTTGGAATCCACTTTTTCCATATCTTCGAGAACATCGACCAGAAAACGAGGGAAAAGTCGGAGGAATGAATGAATTTCCATAATTTTGAGCTGTTTTCTTGGACGGTAGGCATACCTTAAACCGACCAATCAACATGTCAAAAGATAGCTGATCCTTTCAATTACCTACTGATACCTTGCTTGCGCCCATAACCTTTGATTTTAGGAAACTGTGTGCGATCTAGTTCGTGAAGATTTTTTTGGGTCACCTGATATATCCTTCTCATTTTATTTGGTAAATAATTCCTCCTCTTCAATAAGTCCTTTCTCTTTTAAGCAACATCGTTAACCTTGCTTAACCCTATTGTACCCGGGGGCCAAAAATACCCCCCACACAAACTTTTTTTATGCATCTAAAATTTTACAATACAAGTTACGTCTACATCCTACGATACTTTCTTATTACTTCACAAACTATACAAACACTACAGGGACAGGACCACAAGGAGCAAAAAGACAATGACTACCCTGAGAACAGCAACGACAGCAATTGCTGCCATCACTGATCCTCCCCCAGAGTCCCTATTTACACAAACTTTTGATTATAAGATAAAGAGTACAAAGGAAAGAGAGCTGAAACATATGGAGCGTTGTTTGCGTCTTTGTTACAAGTGATCTTTTTATATGGTCTGTGTCGATTTTGTATGGCAATGCTCTGGATTCTGTATGGTGTTTGTCCAATTCTGAATGTTCTTTGACTTTTATATGGCCTTCTTACTCATTCTGTATGGCATTTCAAATTTCGCATGGTAATTAAAATTCTTTATGACGTTTTGAATTGCATATGATCTATTTCATTCCGTATGACGTTCAGAATTTCATGTGGTCATTATCCTTTCGCATGGCGTTTCGAATTTCATATGGTCTTTATCATTTCGTATGGTATGATGCATTGCGGCATGGTATGATGCATTGCGACTTTTTAAGCTTTGGCCATTGTTGCTTTGGAAGGGAAATACTGAAATTGGCTGGATCTGCTGTTCTGAAGATCCCGAATGAAACCACATGACTTGGCCTTAACTGCCCAGCGTGAACATGCACCCATTTGTTCTAAAAGAAACTGAAATCCAAGGCTGTTAGGCTGTTTCTAAAATTTTGGGCCATTATGCTACTAAAAGTTTTTTACCTGTTTCTTATACTTTTTAATGCCAGAGGTGTTACCAAAAGTCTTTTAAAATCTGTCTGGTTTTCTCGCTTTTTAGACGAGGGCAAAAGCTTACTGCCTGATGTCAGCACAAGGTCGCCGAGAAGAGGCCATATGGAAATCTGCCCCTGGACCTCAATGCTTAGTTTAAGGGCTCTTGCCACCCTCTGGCTTACCCCTGGTAAATTTTAATAAAGATAGGACATTTGTAACGAGCGAGGAGATGATTTTTTTACAAACAACCCAGCCAGACTGCAATTCATGCAGCTTACGCTGGACATATCCAATTTTTGCATTGACTTCACACGGAATGCAGTGTGACCCTGAAGTTGTGAATCATGAAACAAATGTTTTGGTATTGCTTAAAAGATCAAGAAGCTCAAATTGAAATCATTCAAAACAATTATAGGTGTCCCAGGAATAGATAACAATATTTGGGGCCTCCAAATCATTGGACTCAATATTTGGGGTCCCCAAAACATAAGGCTTGATATGTTGTGGTCAGCAAGGAAATAGTGGCATGGAACCCCCTCCCCCCGTATTGAAAGTTAGGGAGTATTCCCCTCTAAGACAGTTGTCAAACAGATGAGTTGTTTCTCGTGTTATTTCGCTGATGGATATTTCTGCGTACGAATTAATGTTATAAGAGTCTTCATAAAGTAAGATATTCCCATGTTTTCTGCCCGTTTCACTCGCAAAGGGGATGCAGGTCATTGTGAATCCTCTAACAAACTCGTAAGTTTCTTGCAAGTACGGAGTATTCAAGATCTCATAATTTTAAGAAACTTTCAGCACTAGCCCAAATTATTGGTTTCTTATTTCCAACTGGTATGTGTTGTTATCTTATATTGCATGTTTGTGATGTAGTTGTATCATTATTGTAATTTGAACTACACATTTTTTTATATATGAAACTGGTTTATAAGAAACTAGTACGAAGAAAGTCAAAATTTTAAGAAACTCTCGTACTATGTCTGAGAAGTACTAAGAAACTTTTCAATGTTTAAGCATGGATATCATAGCAAATAGATCGTCGAACCTATTTTCTTGAGCAATATTATCGAACCATTTCTGTTTTCAACAAAATAGAGCACTGTTTATTCCTTTATGATGTTTCGAATGTCAAGAAACATATTTACCGCAATGATAGCGACCACATTGATAATTCTGCATTCAAAAAACAAGAAACTAATTAAGAAACTTGTAATACTAAAATGGACAAAATTTAATGTGAAAATAAGAAACTTTTAGTCCTATGGCCCGATCCAAGTTTCTTATATAAAAAACGTGTATTGTGACAGCCCACCCGTCCCCTGTAATTTTTGTGGCGACCCATCCGATGACTGTTGTCACTTTGTGCAGAGCAACTTAGCCCGAGCCCCCAGGGATCGACAATGCCTATTTGCTCTTGAACACGTGCCCGCCAAATTCTTGAAAGTCGCAATGCATCACATCATGTCGCAATGCATCATACCATGCCGCAATGCATCATACCATGCCGCAATGCATCATACCATACGAAATGATAAAGACCATATGAAATTCGAAACGCCATACGAAATGATAATGACCACATGAAATTCTGAACGTCATACGGAATGATATAGATCATATGCAATTCAAAACGTCATAAAGAATTTTAATTACCATACGAAATTTGAAACGCCATACAGAATGAGTAAGAAGGCCATATAAAAGTCAAAGACCATTCAGAATTGGACAAACACCATACAGAATGCAGAGCATTGCCATACAAAATCGACACAGACCATATAAAAAGATCACTTGTAATAAAGACGCAAACAACGCTCCATAGAAACAACCTTGACTTTTCTAATTGTTAATTGCCAATTAAATTTTAGGTCTTTCATTTTGATAATTACAGCCACGTGACCAGCAGATATCCATATTTGGAGGGTAGTCACACAAAAAATCACAAAATAACTATGAATTCTTTGTTTTAACCCTATTACTACCGGGGGGCACAAAGTGCCCGCGGCGCAGATTATTTGATGCAGTGCTGTCAGTTCGAGAGATACAGAGATGAAACTTGGTGACTTTTCCTCAAATTTAATATACTCATTAAAAATCTAAAATTTTTTCAAAATGTTAGACACTGATCACGTGACCAGCATCTTTTCAACACGTGGTCAGCCGTAAAAGAAAAGAAGGGACTCTATTTTTTTCCAGAATGATCACAGATCATTGACAACACTACCATTAAATAGATCTTGATGAGAGATTTCAGATCATATATAGTTTTATTCGTTTTCGATGACGTCAGCAATTTAAACTTAATGACGTCATAAATGTTTATGACGTCATATAGATAAAAACAACTGTATTAGAAAAATTTTGATGACCAAAAAGGATTCTCTTAATTATTACACATCGTTTTGAAGCATTTCAGAGTGTTTAAATGGACAATTACGGATTTAAATTAAACAATGAAAAACTGGTGTATATAAATAATGAATATATAATATATACAATGAACTTAAATAGATATTATACAATGGATTTTTACTTATTATTGCTTTGAGATACAGTTTAGTCCATTTAAAAAAGGAATAGTCAAATAAAAACTTAAATATTGTCAATTTTGCCAACAGCATGCAAATACTTGAATTTTCCTCAATTATGGCGTCATTGTGACGTCATGGATGTAATGAAAAATAAAAAAAGTAGCCTATTGTGTAGATTTTGTTACTGTACACCATTTTACCAGGTTTCGTTCTCATATCTGCAATATTGGTGACTTTACGGAGGGGGCACTTTGTGCCCCCCACGGTACTACAAGGGTCCAAAAAGCCCGGGGTATTAATAGGGTTAACTTTAATTAAGTTGCTTTTGGCACCAAACGATTACCCTTAAAAAGTAATTTCATTTGATATATACATAATTCATATTTGCTGACATCAGCAAATTATAGGTCTTATGATGTAATGCAAATTGATGACGTCATATTTCTAATAAAAAAGGGTAAAACTTCAAAAATTTGACATAAATCGATGGACTGTGATCAATTCTTCTCTTTTTAAGTTCTTTATTTAGGTTGCAAACCCTATTTTCTTAAATAATTATCAATTGTTGCATCTTCAGTAAAGAAGCTTATAGCGACATGGTCCTATTACTTGGTTGCCTGGCAACAAACCACGTGACCAATTAGCACCAGATTCTATAATTAGAGATCTAATAGATGTTATTACTATTTTACAATGTTACAATAACATACTAATTACGGTTTTAGAGATACTTGGGGGCATTTTTTGCCCCCCTCCGGGCAGTGGTCTGACTCGAAGAGCCCGGGTACAATAGGGTTAAGAGCCATCGTATTGAGAATTGTCGTTGTCTTTCAAGTCAGCAGTTATCATTTACGTCTCTTTCGGACATTTATGCTCTAACTAGAAAATTAATATACAAAAAACATGGTCATCACCATTGCCTTTTACAGCATGCTTCAAACAAGGCCGCCCTAAAAAGAACTATCTCACAGCTAATAGGGACAAAAAATCATGGAATTTTATAGTCAGCTTGTCAAGCCTTTTGAGACGAGAAATTGGTGCTGAAAAGATACTACATGCGCTTCTCTCATTTAAACGAAATACATTTACAAAGGAAACGAAGGATGACCTACATCTACAAAGTACAGCACCTAGCAAGAATGCAACCAACCTGTATATCAGTGCATTTTTCAATACAATAGGGAAAGAGAATTCAAATAATTAATCATCAATGACTGCCTTACCTTATGGCAAAAGAATCGAAAGCCGTCGACGATAAAGCATACATCCGAATAAACTACCTTTCCATCACTATCGTACAGTAGGTAATCTGCGAAAACAGAGACTAAAGGCTAAAGTAAAGGACATCACAGAGTATTAAATGTCTCTTCAGACCTTAAGTTTCTTAGAATATTTCCGTGCAACACAGCTTAACGTTACAAGAATTTTCACATCTAATTTGTCACAGCAAAACCTATTTCCATACAAAAAGCAACATTCAGAGGGTGCTGAACGTCGCCAAAATCTCTACGATTGCAGTTGACGAAGAATTGTGCCCTTTGTAACCATGGCCCCGGAATAGTCACTATGATTTGCTCCGCTTGGTATTGTCTTTGTAGTGTTGTAAAGTAGTTCTTACGTTGTGCCTTAAAGTAGTTCGTTTTGAAAAATACAGAACGGTTGCTAGAGATATAGTATAACAGTACTACAACAAGCTTCTTTAGATTTCTTTGAGACCCTTCTCACACCGTAAACTTCTTCGAGTCTGAACCTTCTTTGTTTTTAAATGAACTAGAAGCAAAAATTAAAACTTTAACGTTCAAAAACTGCGTTATGGGATGAGCTGTCAAATGTCCACGCATAGTATAATCTTGGCATATGCATGAACAAAGCTAATTCAAAGGAATTAGTGGCATATATAGGTCCCTCTTTGACTTCTATATAGACTACACTAGGCTTATGACGATGAGTCTCTTGTTTCCCTGTGCTCTTTGACTTGGTGATGGCGCTTCAGTCTACAGAGACTCATAACATTACTCTGAAAATCCTGGCCCTATTTAGGTCCAAACTTCGCGATTCCTATGGTACCAATCAGATTGCGAGATTTGTGAATTACTATTGTTACGGTGTAAATGTGATACAATTTTCGATTCGATTGAAGAATTGAAAACGCTCCCAAGGGATTTAGATTCGAAGCCGTGATTCCATCATCATTCCATTGATGATTGAAGAGAATAGGGCCAAGTTTTTCACTGTTTCATTAAGAGTCCCTCTTGAGCAAGGTGTACCGTAGGTATACAAGGCATTCATTGTCGTAGAAGTCTAACGGCCTGTTTATATGAGGAAAAACACCTCACTTGCCAGACCTGGGGCTGAGAGATGAGATTCCACCTTCCAACAGAATCCTTTGTTTTTTCATTTCGCGTTTACATGACAAACGCAACACCACCGGTATAGTGAAGTCCCACCTCACTAGAGGTGGAGTCTCATCTGGGTGAGGGGAAATTTTTCCATATAAACGAACCACCATCGGTATGGTGAGGTAAATAGAAACTATTCGTTGCTTCTTATTGGTCAATTCATTCTGATTTAACGGTAGAGAGATTTTACTCCACCTCGCCTCTCAGCCCCGGGGCTGGTAGGTGAGGTGAAAAATCTCATATAAACAATGGCTGAAATTTACCTCGCTTGTCAGCCCCGGGTCTGGCAGGTGAGGTGTTTTTCCCATATAAACAGGGCCTAAGACTACACCACTTTGCTTTGGTATTCACTTTAAAGGTAGGATCCTCTGTTAAGTAAAATGGCGCTATTTTTGTACCTCAGAAGCAAATGGCAATGGAGCTTAGAACGATATGATCCTATTTGCTGTGGGAGCCAGTCAGCTGCATCACATTATTCATATATGATAATACTTTCAATAACAAGTCACTGTATTCATATATGGCGATACTGTCAATAACATGTTAATTGTACTTACCAATTGCGTCTTCGTCATCTTCCAACATGATATTAAATATCTCTGGAACTGCGTCAGAGAATTGCTACAGAGAGAGTAAAATGGTTCATAGAATGTTTGATTGGTAATTGTTCAACCAAGCAGATTCTGAAACCATGATCTAGCTTTAATCATGGCTAATCGCTTTCAAAATATTCCTCAATAGTTTAAATGAAAATAATATGATATGAGGATTATACCGGGTGAGTCAATAAAAACGCCCGGCGTTTAAAAAAATCCTGCTCCCTGAATATCAAAACAATGATGTTGAAAACAGCCTTGTTTTATCCCCGATATGTCAAATTCGGTTCGGTAATTTACCTGGCTTTAATCGGTCATTCCTTCCCATCGAAATGGGACATTTTCTGCAGAAAGCCCCTTTCGAAAACCTGCAAAAACGAACGAAAACAGCAAGCAAAATTTCCCTTTGTTCTCCTTACCAGCAAAAATGACTCTTGGATATGCTCGTGTATTTTGTCCTCATGGGAGAATGGAATCCCCCTGAACAAGTTATTCACACTAGGGGGAAGACTTTTCAACCGGCCAAAACGAAAGCACGTGCTAAAGCGTGCTGAAAGTCATCGCTGTGAGGTAAACACATTTGGGATTTTTGCTTGTAATTTTGCACGTTTTTTAAGGTTTCTCGAAGGGATTCATTTTAGAAAATCGCTTACAGAATCTGAACGGAGTGACCGATGTTGGCCAGGAAAATTTCTAAAAATAATTGAACATGTTAGCAATTCAATCAGATATTGCAGAATATCATTGCTTATATATTCGGGGAGCAGTAGACTATCAAACGCCGGGCGTTTTTTATGACTCACCCGGTATAATTCAGCAAATTGAGGATATGATTCAGCAAATGTATTGATGACATATTTGGTGTACTGCAGGAACCTTCCTAGGCCAAACACCAAAGTTCTGGTTTGTAGGTGGACGCAAATTTGAGCTTTCAACATCAATATTCAACACTCAAAGCAGTAAACAAAACAAATGAAGTATCTTCAAATTAACTATCGAGGAACGTACTGAGAATGATTACCTATTAATAATAATATCAACTACCAAATCTCCATTTCGGAGCAGTTACAAAGTTTTAGCTAACTAACTAACTAGTAACACTGGTAAAAGAAAACAACAAACACTAAGAAAATTAAACTAAGAACAAGTACTAAACAACTGAAGTTCAATTACTGAACCTGACACATCTTAACACTATTTACAAAATCTTTTGATCTCCCTCATTATTTTCTTAAGAACTTTTGGATCATTTGAAAAGAGCTTATCTTTGCTACAATTTTTCATGTCAAATTTCTTGTATTCCCATTGATGTTCTACATTTTCTTTATGTTTTCCGCATCTTCTACAAGTATTGTCTTTATACTTAGCCGTGTAGTTTGCTTTTAAATCTATCATATTTAACTGAAGCATCAGCAGATCTGATGCTTTTTTATCCTTCAGATAAGCCTTGAGTTTAAAATGTGAGTTTGTAATCAAGCGCAACTTAGTTTCTGAGTCTTTCTTATTTGTTTCATTTAGTCTGTCAATTATCATTGCCTTGACTAACTTTGACCATTCTTTTTTTGTCATGATGATTATATGGTTTTCACTTGTTGTTATCCCTAAGTTTTTAATAATGGTCCATACTTCCTTACACCAACACTTGGTCATTCCAAGTCTTTTCTGTTCGTAATATACTATTTTTACTAATCTACTGTCAGGCATGTTTAGTATCTTTTTCAGATACATAAGTTTTCGTATGATAATTCTGTGTTCGATCGGGAGGATTCAACATTCAAAATATAACCCAAAACGAGATGTTGTACGTGGGATAGTAAAGATTCTTTGTAATGCATCTTTCTGTATCTTCTCCAACTTGTCAATTTGTTGTTTTGTGATATTTGTCCAAGTTTCACAGCCACACAGAATCTTCGGTATTAGGATTGTTTCACTTATTTTTATACCTACCTCTATTCTATTTGCATTGAGGATTGGATTTTTTAAAAGTGTTACCATTTCGTATATTATTTTATTTTCGCTGTTGCATTTATCATTGATGGTGTCATCTAAGTTACATTTCCTATTTACTATGTTTCCTAGGTATTTATACTTAGCTGTTTGTTTCACAGGTAAGTTATCAAGATTAACTTTTACTTCATCTTGATTTGTCCTATTAAAGTTAGTGCATATGTATTGCGACTTGTCAGCATTATATCTGAGCAAATTTTTGTCTTGAAAGTATTGAGCAATCTTTAACATGGAATTCATAGTTGTTTTATTTACAGATATGAGTAAAATATCATCTTGATATAGTAGATATGGAATTTTGATTTGGCCTAAATTGATACCCATTGAGTCGTCTTTTCTTTCTCTGAATCCTTTATCTATAAAATTTGCACATATAGGAGCAGCCCACAATGTTCCTTGCTTGACATTTTCCCCTATTTGAAATTGGTTGCTGGTTCCATGATCGCTCCTTATGGCGCTGTGCTTTCTTTGTTTAGTTCGTATATGTTGAGAAGAGCTTTTCCTTTTACTCCACTTTTGAAAAGGTCAAGAAGGCATCCTTTTAGCGTAGTTTATCAAAAGCCTTCTCCAGGTCCAGGAAAGTTAGCGTGATATTGCATCCTATGTACTTGTCATAATCACATACAGCTTGTACCACAAATAGGTGATCCAGTGTTGATCGGTATTTTCTGGCTTCTGCTGCATATTCAGAGAAATTACTGTCAAGATTTACCTTTTGTCTCTCAAAAATCATTCTTTAAAAAGTTTAGAGAGGGCAACGGTAAGGAATATACCCCTCCAATTTTTTAAAAAAGCCCTTTTTCCTTTCCCTTTAAAGAGCATTTTAATTACAATTGACTTCCAGTTACTTGGTGTTTCTGCTTTGTTGTAGAAAGTACTGATAATTTTTAAAAGAGATTCTTCCATGTCCTTCCTAGCATGAATAAATAATTTATTAGGCAGTTTATCATCTCCAGGACTCTGTTTGTTTTTTAGCAATTTCATGGCCACTTCCAGCTCTTTTAAGGTAAAGTGTATATCTGTTTTACATCTAACTTTATTCGGAATTGATAGAATTTTTTCAAAGGTCCTTTTTATCATTAGGTATTATTTTCTATACTCCTTCATAGGTTCTCTATTTGTTAGCAGCCTTTTAAAGTATTCTTCACACTCCTTTAGGATAGCATCACTGTCTTTGAGTTGCTCTCCATTTTCACTAATTACACTACTTTGTATGGTTGGTTGATGTCCTAGTAAAACTTTCCTCAATTTAAAGAATTCTGTTGAATTGACACAGAAGTTTTTCATCTTTTCTAGCTGATCTACTATTTGTTTCCTCTTTACTGAACATGACGTGATTTGTATTTTTTTGTTGATTAGTCTAATCTTAACTTTTAAGATATCTTCCAAAGATTTATTTTTGTCCTTTACTGCATTTAAAAGTTTCTTTTTTAGCATTCTTTTCTCTCGTCTGATGCTACTTATTCCTAAATTTTCTTTTATGTTGCCCTTCTTTGAACCCTTCTTGAAGATTCTTTTCACATTACTTTTCAAGGTCTTATTCAAGTTACGTATCCACATCGTATACAAATCTTCAATTGTTCCCTTTAGCTGATCCCATATTTCCCCTAAAGTGCCTTTTTCAGTCTCATTTTTAAATCTTTGTAACGCTTCCTTACTTAAAACCCATTTGTACTCTGTGTCCTTATTTGATATGTTTTTTTGGTAAGGTATTGGGCTGAAGTCAAAATCTGCAACAATGGTGTTGTGGTCACTTCCAACAATTCTATTTTTTGTTACTTTTTCTAGTGTAAATTCTCTTTTATCATCCATAACCATGTTGGACATTTTTTCATAACCTGACTCATTAGCTATAAATAGGTCTAAAATAGATTAAAGTATCTATTGATTAAAGTTAGATTGGACCCAATCAAATCTGTATGATTTTTTCTGGAGCAGCCGATATGTTCAGTGATCAATTTAAGTGTGCAGTCCCCAATACATAAAACATCCTTCCTTCGTAAATACAAATTAAGCCTGGTTTCCATATGATTGCAACAGTAAACGAAGCGTCGCCGAGGCAGGCTCAGGGACAAATCGGGGGCAGTTGCGCTAAATGGAAATATTTTCTGATTGATGTCTCTGACGTCGCCGATCAGACGGGGACAGTGCGGGAACGCATCGAAAGGGTTGAGATGAGCTTAAACCGTGGTTTCCATATGATGGTAACTGTAATCGGTTCTATAAGTCGCTGACTGATCAGGGACATGTCACCGATGTGTCGCAGTAGATCGCCGACTTTAACGATCATATGGAAACCAGGCTTAAGCGGGATAACAAAACAAGATTATAAATCCTGCAAAATATTCGTCGCTGAATATGTCTGAAGCCTGCTTGGCAAACTTGCTTTGTTCATTGGCAGTTTACAGTCAGAACGAGGTACGCGAACGAGGTACGCAAAGAGAGGCTGCAAATGACTGCAAACAAGATGTTGAATCATCAAGATGGTGACCATGGTTGGAAGCATCTCTGACGGTTGGAAGTATCAGCTATTGACAGTTGGCAGTATCTTTGATGGTTGGAAGTATCATTTTAGGCCAAACTTATTTCATTTACCTTTGATTTTTTCTTTCAAGATTAAAAACTGCAATAAATAATGTTATATTCTATTTATATTTCCCTTTGATTGTTGGTAGTATCAATTATTAGGCCAGGCTCATCAGTGCACAATCAGCGGTTGGTAGTATGCTTCAATAAACTTGTTGGTTTTGAACCCGCAGGGGGGGTATTGGTATATTTTTCTGCACTGGGTCGTGCCACTGAACTGGGCATTATTTTCAGGACTCCGACTCCGGGACAGGGTAGCATTTTTGTAATAATCGGCTCCACAACAGGGTCCATATAGTGTGCATATGGTCATTTTTGATTAAGGAACGTAGTTCTAGGCCATTTACTCTCTGTGAATATGATTTAAATTGCTTGTATGGCAACATTTCCACATTTTGCGATAGATTTCTTAAAAATTTCCATGGTAGGTCACAATTTTGTCTGAAGAAACTCAAGGACAGGGTATTGTTTAAGAACCTTTGCTGCGGGACAGGGTATCATTTTCAGGAATCTGACTCTGGGACAGGGTAGCTTTTCAGATTTTCCAGCGGCACCTCCCCGTATGTTGGCAATCAAAGTACCCCCCCCTCGAGTTTTGAAAGTATCTGAGCCGTGATGCAAACGTAGCCCAGCAATAAGCTTATCCTGTATGCCGCTCAAATGTTCTTGTGTTTTCTTTCTTTCCTTGCCAAATATAAATACACAGGCTAAATTTAAATCAAATAGGAAGGGAGTTGGAAGTTTGGAGATTAAGGTTTTGTGACATCTTTCGTGGTCTATCACACTTGTATTTTATCAGATAATAGGAAAGAGAAGATCTTCTTACTTTGAATCGCAAAGGATCAGGAATGCACAATTCAGCAATTTTGCCAAAAGACATCTGCAGCTCCATAGACTCTCTGCCTCCACCAATACTTATCATTGACACTCGGTCTCTCATATATTCAGGCTTGGTGTCCGCTGAAAAGTAATAGCAGTTCTGGTTGATTCAGAAATAAGTTAGCTCTTTGCAAAATCACCAGCATTTGATTCTCAACCAAAAGGAGCTCTATCTCCAAATTTGATTCAAACAGTCTACTTTCAAGATAACTCTTTGTATTTCACAGAGGAGCAAGCCAACACTTTCTTATCTTTTACGATCGTTCGAATATGAGCAGATTTTGACGGCTACATTATGATGGGATTTGGAAGCCATTGGAGACCATATTTCTAAGACCGGCCACAATCGATCCCTTGAAGATTTTGATATTCTCACGAAAACCGAGATTTTTTTCGACCTTATTTACGAAAGTCTTTTAATCCTTCGGGACCACCCTTCCCTTGATTATCAGCAATCATTACTGGTTATTCTACCTGTATTTCTGGTTATACTGGCTTCCACAGTCGATTTTCTCTCCTTTTGCACACAGCTCTGTCGTTATATGCATTATATGGCAATTTGACCCTTTTTAGAACTATTCCCAATTCTCACCAGCGTGTATCTTCATCTAGTATCTAATCGTAATTTTACACAGTCAATTTGCTGAGGCTGGACCTAGGAAGCTTCAAAATGTACTAATTTATAGCTTAGCCACTCGATTTATGTCACTTGCTTACTATTAATCATAACACCGGCTTGTTAACTTTCTAATTCATTATCACATGGAAGTTACTAATATATAATTACATGGATTTTTCAAGTTAATGTTGTCAACTTAATTCAACTATGATTGAAATATGAGCCAATCAAGATGTGTTTTTTTTTCGTCGTATTTGCCCTAGATTTCTCATCAAGCTGCAATTCCCCAACGATGTGCCTTGAAACAACTTTACAGAGTGAAACATGAAGGTTACTCACCATAAGAATGAAAACATTGAATAGCATTTTCGACCTCATCGATTAGTTGTGCCATCCTACATTGTTTACAGATCACAATGAAATCGTCTACTTGATTCAGAGGCATATTAAGACAGCCTAAAACGGAAGACAAATACTGACTTGTTTCTATTTTAACGCAATTTCCCATCAGTACAAAGTTGAATTTGAAATTTACAATATAACATCAGTCAATAACGGACACATTTTGTAATCTGGCATTAGCTGACAGAGTGGAGACTGCGTAAAATGACGTCATCTAGCAATCTGAGACAAGGAAGTTCTGGATAGATAAGCTCTTTAGATTAATGATGAATCAAGAGTTTAAGGCCTGAAAAAATTTAAAAGTTGGTTAATCTCGGGATCTGTTGCAGTTTTTGACAATTAATCTTTCAATTACTTATCCTTAGTTCCGTAGAAATTCCTGGCATCTATCTTGAGATACGCTTGTTGACACTATTTTGTTTGGTATCCTTTTTATTTATTTTTCTTCCTTTTTTTTCTGGAAAATTTAAGTAGTTGGGGATTGTAAGTACTATTCATAGCCAGAACTCGGTGACCTTGTGTCTTTTTTGGCTGTGGATGGTACATTAGTTGTATTTAAAAAAAAATTGTGTTAGGTTTTATGATGGATAAAAAAAAATCTGTTGCAGAGAGCTGGGAGGGAGAGGGTCAAAGTTGCGAGTTTACGCGCATGCGTGTGCAGTTTCTGCTCTGTCGCTTTAAGCTGGGATTGTATCTAAGCTAATGTCTGATCCCCCTGGAAGTCGTGTATTCGCTAGAATTTACTTAACTCTTCAAACGCATTTAATTTTATTTTAAAGTGATTATTCTTTAGTATGAATACGTATATTTGTCCAAGCTTTCAGCCTAGAAAGTTTGAAACGAGTTTTCGTACACTCAGGCTCAAACTTTGAAATGTCGAGATTTGTATTCTATTCTCGTGCTATTTCATTCCACTGACTACATTTGTTGCATTGCTCTTCAGGCTCTGCTTATTTACTGTTTTTTGTGTGATACCGGGTGTCTAAAAAATGTACCCCCTTTTGACTAAACATGGGAGCAACACGATAAAAAATTGGGAGTTTTCGACTTCATAGGCATATTTGTTGATCTTCGACATAAATGCACATACCTTGCATTTTAAATCGTCCTCCCAACACCAGAGATATGTGTCCACAAAGTCAAATTTTGGAGTGGACGCAAAACCAGAGGTTTCGTAAAAGGGCCTAGCCATGATTTGATATCACAGGCATATTGCGAAAGAATTTCAACTTTGACCTTTAGCTTCTTCTTTCGAAAAGAATTGTTCCTTGAAATGCTTCAATTGCTCTACAAATAATTATTCCTTTGAGGAATCAGTCCATACATTGCGTTCCATCCAAAGTGTAAAAGAAGAAGAAAAGGAGCATATGCACGCTCAGTTTGGAGATGAGGCATGATTTTACCATTCTTACCACATTTTTATTATGTTTGCTCAATCGCGGCGATGTTCACGAGTCTTTTATTCTTTTTAAAAGTGAAAATCTGAAAGTTAAAGTTTAAAACAGGTACTTTAGAAAATGTCCATGATACACATCATGGCTAGGCCCTTTTTCAAAACATCTGGTTTCGGGTTCACTGTAAATTTTGACTGGCAATCTTATCTCCAGTGTTTGTTGGACGATTTTTAAAAGCAAGGTATGAGAGTCTAAGTTGAAGATTGATAAATTTAGCTGTCTCATATTGCATCGTTCCTATTTCCAGTCAAAAGGAGGTACTTTTTTGAGACACCCGGTAGAAGATAGATTAGAATAGGTTGTATGATCAACATTCTGCCTATGATCAGTACAGAGGTTATCCGGTCAAATGAAGTAGGAAGGTTTTACCAAGTGATTCTTAAAATATTTCGATCGTTGAAAGCCTGTTTACGAGATTCCATTAACTGATAACAATTCATTTCAGAAAACAGGCCAGCTTTGATGTACAAATTGGTTTGCGAAAATTCAGCCGAACTATGAGTGACCAAATTTTAACAAGAACAAATAAAATTTGGCCACGACCTTAGTGGACGGGCAAAAATTGACCGAATTTTAAGGCAGACAACTAAAATTTGGGCACGACGTTTTTGGCTTTAGCACTAAAATCTTGAAGGAGGCTGGGTGATCAAACTTATTACCCACTTGATTCAGGGGCAAAATGATGGACCACAGTAAACTCATCAAAAGAAGCACAAATTATCAATTCTGCAGAGTTGAAAAAACTGGCTAGACGTTTGAAGTAAGTTTTACTCACCAACTCAAATACTCACCAACGTAAAGATATTGAATAAAATATCGAAATGCTGCTGGGTTTACCTGAGGAAATGCAAGAAGGAAGGGATTGAGGCTCCAAGCATGTATGATCAGAGGATAGGGTAAGGCTCAAATCATTACTGGTTGCCACAGCATGGCGACATCATCCAATTTAATGCTTATCTGCTAGTGAAATCACTACTTTCTGACCCCTTGAGGCAAAATCGGTCATTTGGTGTGAATTTTCTAGCACCCCTCGCAAAAACTGAAATGGATGTTTAATTACTTAAGTTACTCGAAATTTTTTTGGATAAATCATTTTAAGGGATGTCCGTACAGACTTGCTAACATGTTTAGGCACATAGCTTGTTTGGGGCCGGAGCTGTGATCGAGATCGTTACAAATGAGGTATCGAGGTAAGAAATTCAGAGATTATGCATATTGACCTTAGCAAGAACCCCCAATCATTCACTTCTGTGATAACTCAAACTGAACATTTCTTAATGATGTCTAGCAGAAAGGATAGCATTTGGGCCTAAGCTTTCATCGCTTAAAGCAAGATTACTTTTCAGCTCATTTCATTTATCTAAGGGAGAGGGTAGCCCTTCAACACAAGTTATGGCTTTCAAGGGGCCCTCCAGTAAAAAAAAAATGAAACTAAATTACGAACTCCTTACTCTAAAAACTATTTCCTTGCCCTATGGACACATTGCAATCACCAGCATACAAGTTGATCTCAAAATTTAGAAATCGGTCACTCTCCTCTGACATACTGAGGGCTTTTCTCTAGAAAACCCCTGTACAAAAGCCTGAAAGAAGGCCTAAAGCTATAACTAAACTATCCTGATATTTTTATATCCATCTAAAACGCTACAGCACAAGGTTACATACTATACGACTATACCACACTACAAAGACGATACCACAAGGAGCAATAGACAATGACTACCCTGTGGTATTAAAATAAAGAGATATTCAACGTAATTGCAACTAAATACGCAGATAAATACGCATAAACAATCACTACAAACTACAGATAGATACTGACACATGTTTCATGTTAGATCCCATGTTAGATGCCAGGCCTTTTCAGGTGCACTATGCCCATAATGTAGGATTAGGTGCCTTCATCAAAATATGTTTATTTGAGCATCTGTATAAAATATCCTACACAGATATTCAAAAAATGATATTTCTGCCTTACAGTGATGACTTCAACACATTTTTTGCAGGTTTCGTCCTCGTGGGGAGCATAAATCCTCCGAAACAATATTCTTATGCTCCCACACAGAGCAAAAATTGCGCACGCATGCGCGAAAACTAATAAGTTTGAGCCCCGCTAACTCCCTGCAACAGATCCCAAAATTCGGCAACAAATCATATTTTCTTCCTTGGGCCTTAAATCCTTGATTTATCGTTTCAAAAAGCTTATCCAGCCAAACACGTCCTTATCTCGGATTACTCGATTACGTTATTTTACGCAGTTTCTGCTCTGTCATGCTCCCAGGGATGCCATTTTCATTCAACCAAAGGAATAAAGCCTGCTAAAGAATGTACAAGCCATTGCTATAAGGCATGAATATGTGAGAAATTTGGTCGCAATTTTATTGCAGCTTTTGTAGGTTTTTTCGAGGGGCTTTTTCAACTAAGTACAATAGGATTTCAGGCCGAATTCAGAACGGAGTTGCCCAATTTCAGGCAGGTAAAACTTCGGATGTATTTGAACATCCTCATTTTTAAATGACACATTTTCCAATACTATTGTCCTGATATTTGGAGAGTAGAGGCCATTGACTTGTATACTCAGCCAATATGCGCAGAAACATAATTTGGCCTTTCATCTTTCAGTGCAACGAGAAAATAAGTAAGAACGCTCGCACGTGTCTAACTAAATTGTGTAACACTTTTTGAAAAACAGAACTACTTACAAGATGCTTGACGGGGATAACGTTTCGCTCTCTCCACTTTGTTTGTAGCAAATTTCCCAAATAGGGGCATCTTGCAGAGATGATCACTTTATGAGCTGCAATCATATCTCCTTGAATGCTGAAGAATATGTCTTCAAATGAATGTTTTTGCATGCAGCTGTAAACAAAGCGATTATAGAATGCCTTTTACGTTGGAAAGGGAAATAAAGAGAATTTAAAGAATGGTGATAAGGTGAAGGGAAGATGACCAGACTTAGAGCTTGCTTCTTTCACTCGAGAATAGATCTTCCAGCTTTTCCGAATGAGTAAGATTTAATGATACACAATAGATTTGTCGAATCTTTGAATGTGCACAAGGTCGTAGCAGCTCAAATGCTACTCGATCGAGCCTTTTGCATGAAATTGTATAAAAACTTGCTCGATTGAGAATCTTTTGTAGCACAGTAAAAAGTTCAATTAAAAATCAGGTGAGCATATAGATACATTTTCAGGTTAAGCGGTTACTGCTCTCTGAATATACAAGCAAATAGACATTTTGATAGCCGTGATGTCAAACTAACTTTAAATTTTGTTCTGCTTTAAATATGCCGCAACTCAATTGAGTTTGAACGAGATCATTTGGCAAGGCCCCCTATAAAAGTTAAAGTGGCTAGAAGAATGATCAAATTTCTTAGGTGTTGACGATTACATGCGTGAGCACGAAATATCCTTTACGAAGGAAGAAATCTCTTTGATAAGTTTGTTATGCCCCTAGAAATAACATTACTATGCTTTCATGATGTCACCTTGAAAAGAGTTATTAATATGCAAAATGAAACTGCTTGTCCTCACAATAATCATAAATTCATCTTCTTGCTGCGACCCCCTAAGTCTAATACAATTATCATCATCTCAAAGGAACAACGAATGGAAAGACATGTTGGAGTCACTGTAGGAAGACAATAATACGAAGAAAGTTTGACAAAGACTTTTTCCCACTTCGGAAGATTTTCGATTTTAGTCGAGTGATTTTCAAAACCTAATTGCATGTCTTCTATGATATAATATTTTTGTCAATGCTTTTGCTTTGATATCCAAGTAACATTGCTATTCAAACAGCATTTGCTTTTCAAGACTCACCGGGTATTACCATTACAGCATGATTGTCGACCAGCATGCATTGCAAGCTCCTATCACTGTCACAAAATGAGCCACAACTAGCTGATGTCCTAAAATCTTTCATTCCCCAGAGTGACAGGTTTGGTGGTGCGAAGGAGCATCTCAGATCAAACCATAAATAAAAGCACACAAAAGCTTTTGGTCAACAGTCGCTCTTTAGCGGCTGCGGTACTTGGCGTGAGCTCCAAATGACAAATTTGATCTTCACTCATGTTCAGAATGTCAATGCATATACAGCATCAAAGGAAAGAATGGTGTTGGAACGTTTCTGTGTGGGTGATGGTGACTAACCTTCTAAGAAACTCCTGATACTGGTCCCTTCTCATGCACTCAGATGTTATGGCTTTATATTCCTTGAGCATCTTTTTAATCTTTTGTGTAAGCGCTGCGTACAAACATCTCTCTCCATCGAAAGTGTTTGGCTCACATCGAGCGCCTAACAAAGAATAAATTTTCAGCTCCTGTAGCACTTTAAACGCAAAAACACGTGAAAGATGCATGGCGTATGCGCAGAATTGGAAATCGGGTAAGTATTCGGCATTGTGTAAACAGGAGAGGATGTCCTGATATATTCATACCAGCATGAGTTATTGTCGCACTAAGTTCAACGTTGGGTTTCATGTAAAGGACCTTTTTTAGAGTTTTCGAAAATCTTCAGAGGAATATTCGAAATTTAATGAAAAAAATCCCCACATTTTTTGTCTGAAATTTAGTATACCAAAATTTTTTGCATCTTCTGTAGCATAATTGGCTAATTTTAGGAGGTGAAAATATTACGTCTTTGAATACTCTAATAACGAAGCATGTAAAAGGAAACACCAAGCTTCTTTTGAAGCTTCTTTTAAGAGTAGCTGAAAAATTGATCAGCTTCAATCAAAAGTAGTACCGCGTAAGTAGAAAAGCAATACGACTTTGAACAGCTACGGATCCTAGGAAATCAAGACAATTATATCGTCCAATGTATGATTTAACGGTAAACATGCTCAAATCAACTTTGAAATTAACGTGACTGAAGTCAGCAACTCCGTTGTGAAACCATTAGGGGTTTTCTACAGAAAGTCGAGAATCACCACCAAATTTTCATAATATTTCTGATTTATGCGGGACCTATACATATGATTTCAATGCGCTTTAGCACATGCTCTCCTCCAGCGAGGATAAAATCGCGTCGAATAATGATATGATATCCCCAGGCATGACATTGGCTCTGTCGCCCTCCCCAAGAGATAACATGCATTAAAGCACGTAACAGTCATTGCTGTTAGGGAGAAAATTTGGCCGTGATTTCATCCCTTTCACGAATGTCTCTTAAAAGGGCTTTATTGAGAAAATCCCTTTCATTTGCGAACGGAGGGCTAGTTTCAGTATGGTAAATTTCGACATGTATCCGAAAAAGTCTATTAGAAAGAGATATATACCGGTTGCCCATAAAAACGCAACATATTTTAAAACTCTAACACAAGATGCTTCAAATTAAAAAAACCGGTAATCATATTCTCTAAATCTACAATGATTAGATTAGATTTTTAAATATACTTTTCAGAATTTTTGGTGACCTTATCGCAGAGTTAAAAGTCAACGAACTTTTTAATTTGCTGTCAGGGCAAAGCCAGATTTGCCAGCATTAGCGCAAAGTATATTGCAAAACTACAACCGTGGCATAATCTGCACCTTCACGATTACAGACAAGTAGACAATTTGATCAAGAAACTGACAGAGGGATCCCTCAAATACTCACGAGTTATCTACTTTCGAGGGAGCAATCAGTGTTCATTTCCAATTGAAGGTATAACTGTAGCGATAGCCTAGTCATTTTAGAAAAAGCAACTGTATCTTGACCGAAATCCTCATAAAAGCGTATGCGCAATGTTCAATCAACTTGTTTGTTTGTGTGCTTGAGAGCAATCTTCGGTAATTGCTGGGACTGCCATGTTTTATAATTTGACAGTATATAAGCCACTATGGCTAATGCAGCAGCTATGGCTTTGACCTAGGAGCAATTTTAAAGTTTGCTGATTTTTAACTTTACAACCTAAGTCACAAAAATACTGGAAGATACATCAAAATTTATTCTAATTATTTCAAATTTCAATAAAAACAATCATTTGAAATAGCTATGCAACAGCTTCTACTGGAATTTTATAAAATCTGTTCTGTGTTTTCGAACACTTGGTAAGTCAATATCATTGCCTTGATGTCCTAGGAGCAGTAGCCATTCATATGGGGATTACTCTATTTACTCACCCATCACCCAAAGTAGATAAATAAATAGAGGTTTAAATGTATTTATCAAGTCATACCATTCTTTAGCATGAATTCGACGATATCTTCATGTCCACAGAGACAGGCATAATACCTATAAATATCAAAATGCAAAAAGAACATCATAAGCTAAGTCGAGACATCCCAACAGTTCTTTTCTACGATTAAGTAACCGTAGAAAAAGGGCACTTAAAGAACTGAAATTTTAAAGGAGTCAAACATAGTAAAACGTATTGATAGTCTAGATTCATATGCCTTGTGCACATAGCATATGCATTGACGAATCATTTGAAATGAAGACAGGGTCTATGAAACAAAGATCAAAAGCTTGCTATGACAGTTTCCAGATTTCTAGAAACTCATTCCATGCAGACTTTGTTTGGACGCGCTTCACATGCTATTTGAAAAGGGGAAAAGAACAGTTGGAAATAATTACTTGGACGGCCGTTAGCTTTTGCTCTCTAGCAGACTCTTTGTTCCTCGAAATAATGGGTCAAGAAGTAGGCTATATGCACATTAACATAGTATCTTATTGAATTAGTGCACATTTATAAGAAACCCTAATATGTCAGGAAAATATCTTACTTCAAAATTTCAAATAACAAAATGCAATTCTCTAAAATGTGGGGAGACGAAATCCAGTACTACTACTTTTTTACTCTCTTTAAGTCGTTGCAGGGCAACTTTCCACGACCATTCTGAATTTTTGATGTTTGAAATTTTCCGAAATTTTGCTATTATTTCACAATGAGTTTCTGGAAATCCACAGATGTTGGTCCAGCCAACAAGGGGGTTGACCCTAAAAGTGACTTACACAGGTGAATTTGACAGCAATCCATGCAAAATTCATGTCTGTAAACAGGGCCCTGCAGAGCCAAAACCAGGTCATAATCAGGCAAAAACGCAGTGATTTCTGTAAAGACCTTGTTTTTGGCGTGGTGAAAGGCTTGCTTTAGAGCCGTATTAGGGGTTGCTTTAGAGTTGCAGCAGTGATATTCTTTGGCTATCAATGTTAGGGTTTAGCGAAGCTCATTCAAGGTTCGTCATTCAGCCTTGCAGAGACATGCAGCATCCTCGCAAAAAGCATTTCTTTGTCCATTCTCAACAGTCGTCCAGGACGGGCTCTTGTTGGAGTCGTAGTTAGGCTTTCCTCCTTTGGGAATACTAATATACAGTGTTTATTTTGTAAACACGTTGGCTTTGAGTTCGGAAAGAGGACGGAGCGCGACGTGTAGGATAACATGAATCCAGTTGAGTGTAAGACCCCGTTTGCACTATACCGTTTTCAAATGAAAACGGCAGGAAATCATGCTTTTTGGCCTTCCGTTTACACTAAAAAGTTTTCCTAACCGGCGTCAAATGAAGAAGATTTTGAAAAAGGAATGGTTTAAAAACGGCATGAAACGTTTCATTTCCTAACCGGCATCAGATGAAGACGATTTTTAAAACTGAATGGTGTAAAAACGGCATGAAACGTTTCAGTGCAAACGCCTTAAAATGGAACGATATCGTTGCGGATCCAAAGAGAGACAAAGGAATGATTTGCTCCCCTTTTAATCAGTAACGAGATCATTCCATTTTCAAGCGTTTACACTGAAACGTTGTACGCCGTTTTCAAATCGTGCCGTTTTCAAAATCGTCTTTATTTGATGCCGAGTACGAAAATGTTTCAATGTAAACGGAAGGCCATAACGGCATGAGCTCGTACCGTTTTGATTTGAAAACGGTATAGTGTAAATGGGGCCTAAAACTTCGTCGAAGATTTTGCAAAAGGTTCGCTACAAGAGACTCAAATGCACTGATATAAATAATGGTAGATACATCCAATACGTGAGTATAAATATTGCCGTTCTTGTTAGCTTCTTTTCTTTCTGCAAACATTAGGTTAGAATGCAAAAAAAAAGATCAAAGTATCCAAAATAGAAACAGTCTTACTGCTGTATTCGCTTACACATGAACGTAAGGCGTGAAAGTTCCCTAAATTACCTGTTTATGAAACGACTTGAGAAGCTGAACAAATTGTCCACTTCTTAATCGTCGCAAAGTGATTTCCCTTGCAATAAAGCTTTGGAGAAGCAATAAAAAGTTATGTTACTGAGAAACAACACAATTAAGCCATAACAATAATTTAGGACATAAGCTTTACAAACTTACGCACTATAGTTTTTAAATAATCAAGCTCTTACAGTGTTTTGGAGATACATACAGTGGTGTACTGTCCCATTTATCTCTGAAGTTTAATTCAACTAATTGCTCTTCAGCCAAAGCCCTAAGGAAGAAGGACACAGTCAACTCCAGTCAGGATACTGTTGTGAGCCATAAAAGAAATACAGGGAATTGAATGAGAATCACTTAAGAGAGATGAAGGTTTATGAATGGATCTATCTATAGCCTGCTTACGGTATTTCCTCATCCATTGCCTATTTTTACACGCTACAACCAATTCAACAATTCATCTTATTTATTAGAAAGGATAAATTTCATGGTGGTTATTTACAATTCCAACTGTCTCTGAATTCTATTAGACTAGTATTTTCACCAACAATGCACAGCAGCCATTTCACCATCTTACTATTCAATTCTATTATGGTTACCTTGTTGGGAAAATTTATTGCTTGACCTCCAACTGAACTTGTTATGAGCAGAATGAGCTATAGTGTCATTTAAAGAATTCACTTGGCTCCCTGTTAAAAATCTAAATGGACCTCTGCTGTGCAGAGAGAAGATCTTCTCCATGCAACTATTGACAGAGATACAGTAAGATGTACTGATACTGTATACTGTACTATTAAATATTCTACCGGGAGGGAAATATACCATGCACTTTTGACAAGCCATGATAAATTGTATGCATGTACTGAAATAATTTTGAGAATTTACGATTTAGTCTTTAGCTAAGATTGTCAATTGTTTGCTAGTAATTTTTCTACTTTTTAGCCTCTACCAGGTGAGACAGAAAAATCTTTCCACTTTTGCAAATTCATGGCATCGAAAGTGCTTCAGACATTTGAATGATCTAACTTCTAATTGAAAGTTGTAAGACTGAAGTATTTTTATGATTGCTCTCATTGTCTTGCAGAGACCGTAAGTGTGGCAAAATTCAACTTTACAAAAATTTCATGATTGCAAAATGACTGAAAAATAACTGAAAACATTGATCAAATTGCAAGGAATCTCCTTACACAGAAAAATACGCAATGGACATTTCACCTCTCTCAAGAGTTGTGCTATATCAAGTTTCAAAAAGGTAATAAAAATTTTCAGTCCCATGGCAACAAATGTTTAGTAGATATCTCTCACCCATGAAAATTGCATTTTCTCCATTGATCTGTGTGAGGAGTCCGTTTTTCATTTCATAAATATTTCAGGCCATTTTCTAGTCATTTTGCAACCATAACATCTCTATCAGGTATTTACTGACTATTCTAGTGCTGGCGAAACAATGAAAAAAATTAACAAAATACTTTGATCGTTTCGCTTTTAATTAGAAGTTGAATGATTTAAATCTGTGAAGTAATCTTGCTGCCATGAATTTTCAAAAGTGGGAACTTCTGTCTGGCACACCCAGTATTTATGGAGCTATGAAGGAGTTTCTTACAATTTTCAATTTTGAAAAATCATTGATCAAATTTCTAAACACTCAACATGAATAGACAAACAGAGAATATTTTTGTGGTGATTTGGGGATTTACAAATTGGCTTTTACAATCTTTAAAATTGCCTTAAACATGTTACCGATAACTGTGTACTTCTGCAACCTGAAAACTTCCAGACATGCATGTTAGCTGACAGCCAGACTGGAAAGTTTGTACTGCATACGAAAGAAATTGCCCCTGCAGGAGCGTACACAATCTTCAACCTTGGCTGCAGAGTTCGCAATAATCAAAGGCTCTATTGTTTTAATCTATTATTCTCAACCTGTTCAACTTGGAATTTTCTGTGCAGTCTTACTTAGGCTATCTCAACTTGCCTGTGCAAACCAGGGTGCATTCCATGTAAAACCTACACCAAAGGAATGCTGAGTCATAAGCTTGCATGTGCTAGGTAGTTTAGGGAGAGGGAAGCTGCTCAAATGTCTAAGCACTCAAAATCTAATGATTTTAAGAAACTTTCAGTACTAGCCAAAATTCTTAGTTTCTTATAAAAGAAATATGTGTATTGTCAAAAGAAACTGCTAAAAGGTCCAGGATAACTTCACATTCATGCCAAGGTAGGCAGATTTTCAAACGCCTTCACGCCAGGAACTGACTTTATTGAAGAAATGATGCCGCTATGCCCACAAAAAAGTTAGGTCTACGCCTAAGATCTTTGGGCTTAAGTGCATGTGAAATGCACCACTGGCATGCAAGATAAAAATTTTCCACTCTGGGTTGACCATAATGGGTTGGTGCTACCAAGAGTATTCCCATGTGAATGAGTGTTATTTGAGAGTAGAAGGGAAAAGTTGAAAATTGCTTTGACAGAACAGTTTTTGATTAAAACATTTTTTAAGTATGATGTACTGTAGGTCTTTGCTTGCCCCTACCATGCAGTGGCCAATCTGGGGGCTGGGCACTTTGACTTGAGGATATCAAAGAAACTGACATTGAGAATAGATACAACAGAAATTGCATCTATATATGGGTAGGGAATCGTAGGGTAATAAGTTCAACATTAGAAAGCAAAACGAACAAACATTACCATCAAAAGGAATCAAGAGAACAATATCAAAAGGAGCTGGCAAGGAATATGGGTTAGATACCTGATCTTATCCAAATCACCAACCCTCGCTGCCTTGAATATTGCCTCGATAGTTTCCTCGCTTGTATCCATCATACTAAATCTTGGTTGTGCACTGCAATGCAATAATTTTTCGGCTGGCAAGGCCCTAAAAAAGATGTTCGTGTCAGTGACAGTCTTCTTTTTGCCTTTGCTTTACCTGTTACTTATAACTGCGTACGTCTACGACTTGAAAACTTCCAGATATGTATGTTAGTTGACAGCAAAGTTTTGGTGTCTAAATTTGCAGAATTTTCAATGGCAGAGAGTACAGTTTCAGTGAAACTTTTCACGCAGCAGCTCAGCAGTGTCTATTCGCTTCGAAGCACAAAATAAAATATTTGTTTTGGTTGTTGTTGTTGTGAATGATGTTGTTGACCACCGCTGACCAAAAGAAAAGAGTTTTTGGGAGTCTTTTTGAAAATTGCCAAATTGCCATCCATGATAAAGGTCCAGTGGGAGGGGGTGCACTGCAAATATTTTGGGTGCGGGACGTACCATCGTGAAGGGTATTGATTTTCTAGATATTGGTATAATAATGGACGGTATTTTTCGTAATTTCGCTATAAGGAACAGTACCCATTTTCAAGACTTTAGCATGAACTATAAAGTCGGATATGCTTTTTCGAAAAATTGATAGAAGGTTGGGTATACTTTTCAAAAGATTGGTATAAGGAACGGATATGCTTTTGAAGCCTTGATGGCACGTCCCCGACCCATATCTGGTCAAGAGTTTAGAGTACCCCCAGGGATAAAGGAATCATCGTACACTATCCATAAGGGATATGGTAAAATTGCAAGATCCGTAGGTTAAAATTACACAAAACAGCTCTTTCTTAATAAGCTAATTCAGGTAACTTTGATAACATTAATGTTGCCTACCCCCATTTTGTTGAACTGGTCACAAATATCCTTGATGAGATTGCCCCCATAAGGGAGGTTCGTGTCAGAAAGAACACACAAGAGTGGATGGACCAGGAAGTCCTTGAGGGGATTAGAATTCGTAACAAATGTAAATTTCAAGAAAGCCAGTAATCATGTCCAAAACTTGATCAAAAAGAAGAAAAAATCCTTTGTTGTTGGAAAACTAAATGAGAATCTAGGGAAACCTAAAGACCTATGGAAGTGTTTAAAGTCTCTTGGATTGTCGTCAGGAAACAACTCGCCCTCTAAAATTTGTTTAAATGATAAAGGGAGACCATCTTTCGATGATAAAACAAATGCTGAAATTCTTAAGGACTTTTTTTCAAATCTAGCCTCAGATCTAGTAAAGAAACTTACTCGATCCCCACATAGACTAAATAGTACGAGAAAGTATCATCAGCACTTGAACCTTACTGAACCTCTTTCACTGCTTCCTACATCCACTGACAATGTCCTCAAACTCTCAGAAGAGATAAACCCCTCAAAAGCGACAGGTTTGGACAAAATTGCAGGGAAATTCCTCAAAGACGTTGCAACCGCCCTAGCCGAGCCGATAACCGAGTTATGTAATCTCTCAATCCTACAATCAAAATTTCCTGACGGTTGCAAGCAAGCAAAACTAAAACCACTTTTTAAAAAAGGATCGAAAGATGATCCCAAAAACTATCGACCAATTTCTTTGCTTCTAAAACTCTCAAAAATTATTGAAAAAATCATCCATGGTCAAGTACAAAAGTACCTAGACGAAAAGAAAATATTGTATAGATACTAATCTGGCTTTCGCGCTCATCACTCAACAGATACCTGCCTATCTGACTTGAGTGATAAGATTCTTCAAGGATTTGAAGCTAAGATGTTTACAGGCATGGTCTTAATTGACCTTCAAAAAGCATTTGATACAATTGACCACGAAATTTTCCTAGACAAAATGACTTGCCTTGGCTTTAGTAATTCTACCATATTATGGTTTAAGTTTTACCTTCAGGACCGATCGTTTACTGTCAACATAGGAAAGGAATATTCAAATCATGGAAATCTATCATGCGGGGTTCCTCAGGAGTCAATTCGTGGTCCTCTCACATTTCTTCTTTACGTGAATGACATGGCAGGGGCGGTTGACTGTGACCTGCTTTTGTACGCAGATGAATCTTGCTTAATATTTAGAGACAAAGCATCGAGCACATAGAAATCAATTTGAATAGAAATTTTAACACGCTTTTCAATTGTTTCTTAGAAAACAGGCTGAGTATTTATTTATTTATTTATTCATTTATTTATTTATTTATTTCACATGTTTAAGGAGGGTAGCCCTTCAACACTGTTGATTTTCAAGGGGCCCTCCATTTTAAAAGCTTACAAACAAAAATAAATCTAAAACTAAATTAACCTCATTACAATTCGAAAAATACATACTACTAAAAAGCCTATTCAAAACCCTATTAAAATCTAAAGTAAATATCTACAATAAAAGAAAATCCCAACCACCATCACCTATTTACAACTAAACAGGGACTGTTTAAAGCTGTACAGAGAGGATGTCTGCTTACATTCAGCTGTGAGGCCATGCCAAGACCTTGCACCTCTAAAGGAGAAACATTTCTGTCCATTTTTTGAGTTTTTTTTAGGTATCCTTAGGTCAGTTGCTGTATTCCTAAGATTCCTGGAGGACACCTGGGATGTTTTTGTAAAAAGATTACACATGTACGGCGGGGCCAGCTCATGAAGAGATTTGAAGACCATGATATTTGACTCACTAGCAATTAGCTCTTCTATGGTCTTCCAGCCAAGTTTCTTTATGAGTGGCCTGCCTGGGGCATCAAAACTGCTGCCAGCTACAATACGAGCAGCACGGTTTTGTAATTTTTGCAGCTGGTTGATCTCAGTCAAGCCACAACAGCCCCATACAGAACAACAATAGCGAAAGTGTGGCTCCACAATACCTGTGTACGTGGTCTTCAGAGTTTCTTCTGGGAGAAAAGATTTAGCATGCTTCAAAAAGCCAACACCACTGGAGACCTTAGAAGAAACAGTCTGAATGTGCTCCTTCCAATCCAGGTTGTTGTCAATCTGAACACCAAGATATTTGGATTTTTGAACAACTTCCAGTTCATTGTCCCGGATTCTTAGCTTCAAAGATTCTCCTTGATTTTTCAGAGTTTTATGCTTTGGTTTTGTGGAAATCAGCATGGAATGTGTTTTCATTACATTAAGTGAAAGCTTGTTTCCTTTAAGCCATTTTTCAACTTGTGCAAGGTCACTGTTAATGGCCTCATTCAGCTGAGTGATGTCAGAGGACTGATGGCAAAGGCTCGCGTCATCAGCATACATGGACACACTTGATTTACGGACAGCTTGTGGGAGATCATTAATATAAATGAGGAAAAGAAGGGGCCCAAGACATGAGCCTTGAGGTACACCAACATTTATTCCTTCAACTGATGAGTCAACACCATGGACTATGGTAACGCGCTGTTGTATGGTATTCCAAAAAACACAATGTCGAGGCTACAGTATGTACAAAACTGTGCAGCCAGGTTAATTAGAGGTGCTCGTAAATTTGATCATGTGACACCCTTGCTCATTGACTTACACTGGTTACCAATGACGTATAGACCAATGTTTAAGATCCTCCTGACTGTGTTTAAGATTCTTCAGGGTAGGGCCCCTGAATATTTGACAGAATTGATTACTATTTACAATCCTGGTAGATCCTTGCGATCTAATGGTAACCTTATTTTGAATGTGCCCCGCTCTAATACGAAAAGTTGGGGCGACAGAGCTTTTAGTATTGCTGGTCCCAGATTATGGAACTCGCTCCCAATTGAACTACGCACGACGACTAACATTGAAGACTTCAAGTCAAGATTAAAGACTCATTTGTTTAACATGGCATTCGAGGGATACTTATAATTTTAATTTTATATAAGCTTTTATATCTGATTTGTAACTATTTGGGAACTATTTCTACATTATCTATATTTGTTAAAGCGCCTTTGAATATATTTTATTGTAGATAAATGGCGCTATAGAAATGTTCTAATAATAATAATAATAATTAACCCTGGAAAATTGTTTTCGATCGGAAGGTAGGATTTGAACCATGCCAACTGCTGCTGCTGAATGCCATAATATTCTAGCTTTCTACATAGTATGTCATGGTCAACTGTGTCAAATGCTCTTTTCAGGTCAATAAATACTACTCCCACTAACTTCCCGATATCCAATCCATTGTACCAGTCATCAGTGTTTTAAGCAAACATGTTACTGTAGAATGAAGGCGTAAAAAGCCAGACTGTTCCAAGGAAATGTAGCCATTATCATTCATGTGTTGGTACAATTGGTTGGCCACAAGTCTTTCAAAGAGCCTTGAAATGACTGGTAAAACTGAAATAGGCCGATAATTCGACTTTTCAGTTTTGTCTCCTTCCTTGAAAATTGGTGTAACTCTGGCCAATTTCCATGAGTCTGGAAACTGGCTAGTTGCAAGTGATGTATTGAACAGGCATGCCAAAGAGTTCTCAATAAAAGGTAAGGCCAGTTTTAAAAATAGCAGGAGATATTGTCATTCCCAAAGCTCTTTGAAGTTTTAGCCTTGGCAAGTGCATCCCTGATTTCCTGTACTTCAATGGTCCTAAACCTAAACCCAATATTGTTATTGGTGTCACCATAGTCACCAGATAGAAGCGGGTTAGGGGTGGCATCAATTTTGCTGGCTAATTTCTCACCAATGGTGCAAAAGAAATTATTCATTGTGTTTGAAATTTCTTTTCTGTTAACAATTGCATTGCCAGAATCCTTTATACAATCAATGTTGCAAGACTTTGATCTTTTGTTCAAAAGCTCATTGATTGTTTTCCACGACTCTTTCAAGTTCCCTTTACATTCAGAAATTTTTGTAAAGAAATACTGCTTCTTAAGCTGGACTTTAAGAGAGTTGACCTTATTCCGAGCCTGCCTATAAGAATCCATGAGGATTGGTGACTTACTTTTACAAGCTGCTTTTTTCAGCCTATCCCTAGTCATCATCAGGCCCTTGAGGTCTTTGTCAATCCAGGGGCAGTATTTTTCAGAAACGCGCATTTCCCTTAGAGGGGCATGTTTTTCTACGATTAAAGAGAATAAAGCAGACCAATCATTGACAAGAGTATTTATATCATCAGTCTGTTGGAACATATGCTCCCAACATATGCCAGAGACATCAGACAGGAATTCATCCTCTTTGAAGTTTCTCATGCTCCGAGTTTTAATTTGTTTATGGTCTTTTTCAACCGCCCCGTTGAATTTACGAATGCAGTAGACCATAAAATGATCACTGAGAGAACCCTCATGAACCCCTACCCCAACAATGTCTCTGGCACACGTTGTGGCAATGTGGTCAATGATTGTTTCAGTTTCAAGGGTGACCCTTGTTGGTTGCTCAACAAGCTGCTTAAAACTGAACAGGTCATAGATATTTGCCATATGTTTAGCATTGTTATCTATGAGCTGATCATTTTGTTTCCCTGTGAAATCACAATTTGTGTCACCAAGGAGGATCATCTCCTTCCCTTCCCTATCTAGGTAGGCAAGGGCTTTTTCCAGCTTACCAAAGGAACCAATGGGGCCACCGGGTGGTCGGTACGATGCGATAACAAGAAAAGGCTTACTTTTGGGGGGTTCAGTTTCAATGCAGATGAGTTCAAGCCCATCAGCTGGAATATCGTCTCGTGGTTTGAAATTGACTGAATCTTTGATATAAATGGAGATTCCCCCACCATGGCACGTTCTATCAAGACGCATTTGCTGGTATCCAGAAACTTTAGTCAGTTCCTTAGGAATGGAACTGTCCAACTTGGTTTCATTTAATGCAAGAATGTGAATTCCTAACCTCTTCATCATCAGCTGAACTTCATCTAGGTGACTACGAAGGCCATTGATATTCAGGGATGCAATTGCCATACCCTTTCTAAATCCTAAGTGCTGATGACACGAGACCCCATCTATGGGTGTTTTAGGAATTTCATCAGAACTGTCTAAACAGTCAGCATTCTCCCTATTAAGGTTACTATCAAGTTAATTAAGCTTGAGGTGATTTGTTATGTTGCGAGCAAACAATCTGTTTCCCTCAGGGTTGAGATACATACCATCACTTAGCAAATGTTTGAAGCCAATGTTGCCGTGAGGTATGTAATCCCATCCCTGAGTTAGGCAATATTTTCTTATGAGATCATTAGTTTCAACAATTTTGAGGTTTAAAGATGGGTTATACCTCTGATACAATATAGATGATATGGCAATGTTTGCATCTGGGTTCTTATTATGGAGATTCTTGCAGGCCTCGTCAATATTATTGATGACAGTTCTAGAAGGAATTCCTTTTGAGATGTCATTGCTGCCAATGTGGATAATGATCTCTTCACTTGATTCAACTTCGTCTGTAATTGTTTTTGCATGCCTCTTTATCAACTGACTGCTTGTAATGCCACCCAGCCCCGCAGCAGTGGTGTTATTTAGTTTGGAGCTGTCCAGTCTCCGTATGTGTGAATCACCAAGCAGGAGAACTTTTTTCATTTGTTGATTAAATTTCTTCTTATTCTTGTTTGTATTTGCTTTTGGTGTTACATTGTTGCTGCCATGGTCTGTATTGTTTGATTTCCAAGCCTGTTTCTTTGGCACTTTATTGTTCTTGTTGAAAGAGCTGGTTGAAGGTCTGGATTCTGGGACAGAGCTGCCAGTGCTCTGTTCATCCAGAAGTTGGTTTACAAAGTTACGTAGGCTCTGCAGCTGTTCCTTTAAAGATGAATTTTCATCTTTAAGTCTGTGCACTTCAGCCTGGGCATTGTCAAGGTTAGCTTTAGCTTTACTGCTTTCTCCTTTGGCAGATTTAGGTGTGATGTCCATATCACCCTTTGATGTGCAATTCTTTTTCTTAACGGTGGATTCAGATTTGGATGTTAATTTGCTTTGTAAGTCAGAGATTTCTTTGAAAATTTTCTTCATATTACGAAATATGAGCTTACAGTCATTGCAGAACCATACCTTCTTCTTGTAGGGTCTTGCCATGGATTTGTTGGCAACATAATCATGATGATGCAATGTTTAGCAGGCATCACATGCAGTTATTATACTAACAGCTTCACCTACAGTATTCATTTTGGAGAAGACAAAACTAAGTCCATTCTCTTTGGGCGTAAAAATTGCAAGAACCTTAAAAAAACTAGATATCAGGAGAGGTGATATAATGATAAAACAACATTCAACAGTCACATATTTGGGATGTATCCTGGATGAAAATCTCTCTGGGGAGCCAATGGCAACTAGGATGCTTGGAAAGATAAATGGCAAGCTAAAATTTTTGTACAGAAAACAAAACTTCCTAGATGGTTCCCTTATCGAAGGTTGCTTTTGAATGCTCTTATTCAACCCATTTTGATTACGCATGCACCTCGTGGTACCCAATGTTGAATAAGAGGCTGTCCAAAAAAATCCAAGCTGCTCAAAACAAATGCATTTGCTTTTACCTGAAGTTAAAAAATACAGCCCATATTGGCGCCGCAGAATTTAAGGCTATAAATTGGCTCCCCACAAAGAATATGATGGATCAATGTGTTTGTATTAATGTAATGAAATTGTTTAATGGAACTGCCCCAGCCTACAGCGCCGAGATATTCCATCCAGCCAACTTAGGCCGAATAACGTGAAGATCTAAGTTTAAATTAGAGTTTCCATTTCGCAAAAGTACTTCTGGGCAGAAATGCTTATCTTACCTGGGGCCGAAAATATGGAATAGTCTTCCATCTGACCTAAAATCAGCTAACAATCCGAATACATTCAAACATAAGATCAAAGAAATTTTTTTCCAAAATATATAAAAAGAGGAGGATGACATATACGTCTTCTACTAAGACACTTCTACTAAGTGAGAGTGTGGCCGAGTGGTTAAGGCGTCTGACTCGTAAACCAAAGGTCAGAACGGCCGTAGGTTCAAATCCCACGCTGGACAGTTTGGTCGCTGTCCGTAACACTAGCCCGGGTCGACCAGAGCCATGTGAGGGAAATCTGGTAGCTGCGGCGGGTAGCTGTGGCGAACTGATGGTAAAACATCCGTGGCCCCTGCTGGATTATTATTATTATTATTATTATTATTATTATTATTATTATTATTATTATTATTATTATTATTATTATTATTATTATTATTATTAACACTTTATTTACAATGTTGGCATAAAAAATAAGGTATAAAATAGCCATACATGTATATAATACTTACAAACATAGCTAATAAAAGCCAACTACTTCAATTTACAAGAAAAGAATGGATAAAAACATCATATAAAACCTAAAAGTGGTACATAATTTCGGCAGAGCCTACATTGGCATTGGCATTCATTTCCTTTCCAAGCTTTGATTTTGGTCTTAAATTCAATCAAGTTAGTTGAGTGTCTTAGAGAGACTGGAAGTGTACACCATAACTGTGGACCCCTATATCGAACAGTTTCTGAGCCGTACATGACTGATCTCACTCTTGGTAAGTTAAAATCGCGATCATTTCTGAGGTTATAATGGTTGGTTTGTAGACAGAATATTTCTTTCATAAAAGGAGGATTTAAGCCATGTTTTGTCTTGAAAATTTCTATCATTAATACCTGTAAGTTCTTTTGATGAACAGATACACTGTTATCATATCCTAGGAGATCTTCAAAGCTAGATTCCTGATCTCTGTACGTTATTCTAAGGGCTCGCTCGTGCAGTTTGTTGATTTTAGTATTTAGTTTCCTACTATGGAACATCCATGCCAGAGGGCAGTATTGAAACTGGCTATTTATGAATGATTTCATCAGTATCCTTAATTTATTTTGATCCATATAGTGTGCTATGCGTGACAGAGCATAGAGCTTGTTGCTAACCTTTCGACATAGATTACTTACATGTTGCTCAAAAGTAAGTTTGCTGTCTAAGGTAACTCCTAACAATTTTTCTTCAGTACTATTAGTAATAATAGAACTGCCAATTCTAACCGAAACAGAGTCATCACTTATATTTCCAAATGTTAGTAGATGACATTTGTCTTCATTGAGCTTCATATAGTTGTCAGAGAACCATTTGATTGCACGGGCGGAATCAAGTTCTAACCTAGCAACAACACTATCAGTGTCAATATCACAAGCAAATAAAGTTGTATCGTCGGCATAATTGCATACATCAGTATTATTAGATTTCATTGTCTTCACTTTTCTCCAAATCAACAATGGGTGCTGTGGGAATAGGTTGCCTTTTTTCGCTGCAGTGAAAAATTCCCTTGGGACTCGAGGGTTTGGTGAATGTTCGAAGAGGATCCTGCGAGAAAAGCCTAATTCGAGTGTTTAATTCTCTATTTTCAAATTCTTTTTCCTTGATAGCTATCTTTAAATTGTTATTTTCAATCAATAGGTCTTTGCTGAAATCCCTCTCTTTCTGTAATAGTTCGTTCGTCATATTTAGGCTTCTGACGAGGTCGCCAATGGCGACCGTTACATTGGTTTCTTGCACTTCGAAATTTTCGGTAAGTATTGAATTCCCTTTTTGAGCATTTAGCTTCTTTTTCACTGAAACTTTTTCTGACTTTTTCTCGTTGTCCTTCGGAAAGACCAAGGAATCGGCATCTCCTTCGCGAGCTCGTTTTAAAATCTTTCCAGATGCGATAAGAAACTGCAGAGTTATGGCTACCTCGCTGTTGCTTAGGCCATGCTTCTTTGCCAGCGTGCTTGTTATTGAGTCAGCTTCTGCTGCTTTGTGGGTGCCATGGACGCGTTTAATCTCCGCAATGATGATTTCCTGCAGTTCCCTGTTTTTCTTGTTGCCATCTTTTCCACACTCAGCCATGCTGTATAGTTATTTCGTGAAGATAATGTCGGAGCAAGCTCAGAACACCGCTACTCTCCAACACGATTTGACTTGACTGGAAATAAGTCTGGAAATAAGTCTGGAGATTTGACTGGAAATAAGTCTCTCAGACTTTCGCGGGCTAGCCACGTTAAATATAAATACCTACCTACCTACCCTTCCTCATCTCTCCCAACCATGTTTCCGTCGCACAAACCGTTTTCGTACTGATAACAACTACAGTACTTTCCTGTTTTTTTTATTTTTCTTTTTGTTAAACCAGTACCTCTAAGGGAACTATTATGGAAATAAGGTCAGCTTGACTCTTTAATGCTATCCCTGCCACTGTCATTAGGGGTGTTTTACTTTTACGTTTTTAAGCCTTAAAGTATTGTATTGTATATATTTTTTATATTTATTATAATAACTTGTATATGTTTTTATGTGGCAAATGATACATACATACATGCATACATACATAGTTGCGAGTTGTTGAAGTTGTTTATATTTTGGAGTTACGAGCTACGAATTGCACTCATTGCTGGACTTACAAGTTGCGAGTTGCACTTATTTACGAGTTGCGAGTTGCGAGTTGCGAGTTGAAAACTCAAAGTGCGAGTTGAGTCGAAAATTGCAAGTTGCCTGTTTCCTTTTGAAAAGGCCTTTTTCGCCAAATAAAGGGTATTCTGAACTTGCAATTCAATATGAACCTTTTTCTGGGTTTTCTTAAATAAAAAGCATTTTTATTTCGTCATAATTTTCTTTATAAGAAGTCACTTTAAAAATATTGGGGCTCATTTTTCAAACATTATGAAACATTTACAATTTGCAGCCTTTACTGACCCAGTCGTTCAAAAATATTACTGTAAGGGAGCGGTCATTTTTAAAGCTGGATACAGGGGTGGAAGAATTTTTGGAGGGGTGCCAAATTATTTTGCCTCGTCTAATTGGGGTATCAAAAATTTCGGCAAAAATTACAAAGTATATGATGGGTTGTAAAATTTTTGGAATATATGTCCGACTGAAATGAAAATGCATATCTCTCATAAAAATTCAATATGTTACTGATGTGCATATCAGGCAAGGAAGAAGATACTTGAAATAGTTGGCGATGGTGCTTTGTTTATGACTTTTTTACTTTAAGTGTTGGCTTATTTTATGTTCAGATTGCGCTACCTAGTGGTTCTAGTTTTCCATGTAGATTTAAGATAAATCACTCAATAATGGGGTCTGAAATTTTTGGCGTCCTTGAAATGGGGTGGCAAATGTTATTGCATTTAGAAAATGGGGTAAGAAAAAGTTCCTATTTGTCTTAAAAATTCTTCCACCCCTGTCCCCAGCATTAGAAATTACAGCGCCCTAATACTGTAACCTGGGAACTTGCCTAAGTTGCCTTGAAAGAAAATCAATGGAGAATTCGTTGTCTTTTCAAGACGACTTCTGCAAATCTGTGTTAATTGCTGAGCTCAATTATTGCAGTAAATTGCGCTTTGGGTGTGTTTTGGCTTGGGAAAGCATCTTCAACTAAAGCAAAGCATCTTTAAAAAGAACCTTATGTGATCTTATATGTGCATACTAGAGACATCGCACTCCTGCAAAGACTGGTGCCATTCAGCAAATATTGCTTTGCATTTTACGGAATTGGCAATAATTAGGTATGACACCTTTGGTTTGCAAATTTCGAAGTATTCTCGGCATCATGTCCGAATTGGTTTAAGTGCTATTTGTTTTACTTCAGTCACAGACCTGCACTCATAAGCAGGGCCACTGAGAAGGGGGCAGAGAGGGCAGTTTTACCCCTGACCTCAGGGTCTAAGGGGCCTCATAATTGAAGGTTGATAATATTTTTACTGTAGAAGAAGCTCTGAAATGAATTTTAAGCCAATCTAAGGGACGCGATCGAAACATTTTCTGCTCGCTTCGCTCCCACATGGCCTCATTGCACTGGTTTGTCCCAAGGCCTCAAAAAGCTCTCGACGTCCCTGGTCATAAGAAACGAAACTAGTAATCCTAAAATCAAGAAAATCCAAAAGAGATTATAGGTCAACTGGAAGTTGAGAAACTTGTCAATAGCATTGTTTTACATGTTACAGATTGCGTTGGACATAAAGCATATAACAAGCTCATATAATACCAGAAAAACAATTTGCTTATATGATTTCATCGCGATTTGGTTCTTCCCAGAAATTCTCTAAGCTTGAGAGTAAAACCTATCTTAGCGGCCCTTTGCGAATTATGCTAAACTCTGAAATTCTTTATGAACATTAAGAAACTCTTCTGTAAATCTCTGATTTTTATAAAGGCTATCCAAAGAGTCGCAGTTTTAGCTACAAACGACGGAAATTTGAAGGTTTTTAAGAAACTCGCAACTCGCATTTAAAGTGTGCCAATTAGCATTTCTCACTGTTAACTAGCAACTCGCAACTCGCAAAACAGGAGCAACTCGCAACTAGTAACTTGTAATTCTCAACTCGCAGCTCACAAGTTACCAATCCGCACCAGGCCCTGATCCACACCCATAAATACCCTAATCTGTAGAGAGAAACTGTTAACTGCTGTAAAAGAACAACAGCCACGTTTTAACTCCTCCAAGGGAACACTTTAAAATGTACAGATTTCAAACTTAATGCAGTCTGCTTCTCAACCCATGCTATAGAGATAACAAAAGTTTCTTTTTCAATTTATTGCCTGGCCATCGTTGTTTCAGTTGAACTTACAAACAATCTAATGAATGCTACACTTCCAATTTTGACTAAATTAATGAATGAATATGTTGACCTTTACTGAATAACGCTGCGCTGAGCTTATGCAAAGTTGGAAAGCTGATTGGCAGTCAGCATGCCCACTGTCGATATTTACATAACGAATAGATCAAGGGAGCCCTAAGGCCAGGGGAGATGTGCAAAGATCTTCAACTCGCCAAATAAAGGCTGTCCAGACTCGAAAAGGTAAGTTTAACCAAATCTAGATACATCTTTAACCCTCTGGAACCCAAGCACCCTAAACATATAGCAAAAAATTCAAAAAATTGAGTACAAATGTCTTTTATGACAAGAAAAATAAAATCTTTTGTTTTTTCAAATTCGACCTTATTTTCATGTATTTCTTGTTTGTTACATAGATGTCACATTGGGTTTGACTGGCACCATTAAGTTGACAAAAACAGCAAATATTCTTTATTTTTAATATCTCAAAATGCTAAAATCTGCAAAATAACAGGGAATGTCCTCAGTTTCTATCATTTTTGATCTGCCAGGCATAAAATTTCTTTCAATCCAATAAATTTTGATTTGCCTCGATCAGCCATCCTGCAAAAAATATGTAAAAATATGATTTGTTATTGCCAAATAGGTTATAGAAATAATAATTTAGAGAACAGGAATTAGAATTTTTGGAAAAACATACAAAAATGAGTTTTTGCTTGGTTTTTTGGGGCACTCTTCAATCAAGTCATTACTTGAAAAGTAACATTTTTTGCTAAATTTCTTCCTTGATCATAAAGAACAATTGCAGGGTTATTTTCTGGCCATGAGTGGCCTTATAACAAAGAAATTCAACCCATAACCTTCAGTTCTAACGAGTGAAGTCCTGTAGAAAACTTGTTATCCTGAATGGGCCTAAACCCGAAGTGACATATATGTCACATGCTTCTAAAATAGGTGCTTCCATGGAATAAAATTTGCTTTTGCAATAAGTTTGGTAGCCAATATATCGTTTGTCATTTAAATGTTAGTAAAATAATAGAATGATGGGTTATAGTTACCTGCGAAGCTCAGAATCGCAACTAGTATCCGCAGCATTCAGCAGCCAGGTCACCACCGTTGAAGTTGACCAAATTTTGTTTGATCCCCTCAGCTAGTTCCTGATGTAAAGTTCCTCAAATTGTGGCTGTTATGTGACAGACATGTCACTCCGGGCTCTTATGATAAAAATTTCACCAAGGAATTCAAAAAACAATGGTTACCATTGTTACAAAAGTATGTGACATATATGTCACCTGGGGCCTCAGAGGGTTAAATGTAATACACTCTTACTTTTGGACTCTTACAGTGTATTTTATGTTCAGTTCTTTTTGAGAAGTGAAGTCATACAATTTCTAAATGATAAACAAAAGCCATTTTCTGCCTCCTTGTCAGATTTAGAGATTGCGATGTCTTCATTATTTCAACATGTCACTTAACCTCAATCCACAAGGGCATTTTACGAGCTACCCAACCTCGTCCCCATGCCCCAAAAGGAGTCTATGCCAACCTATTTGTAGACTCATGACGTAAGTCCCTCTAACTTTCGCTTGTTGTTGTTGCTGTTGTTGCTGTTGTTATCGCTTCAGTTGAGCGACAAGTTGAGCAACTGTTGTAGCGTCAAGTCTGCAGGGGGAGCGAAACAAGAGAATTTTGGAATGAGTCTAACCTATCTGGGCCATAGTACCGGTTGCCGAAATCGTGGTATATTTGACGCCATGTTGTTTTGCTGAATTATCAGCTGCACACTTATTACAAACTCTCTTATTCTCTCTATAGTCAAAATGAGTTTAAAAGCATAAACCATTTGCCAAAAGATTTTGATGCATAACATACTATGTCATAAGTCCAGAAAAAATTTGAGGAAGTATAAAAATTTGACGAAAAATGACCGACCTTCTTCCACCGATGCAGCGGTATATAATGCGAGAAACTGAAAACAAAATCTTGGAAGACCTTAATTTAACCCTTTTAAAAGTATTAAGACAATAATCGGAGGTTAGCAAGTGCATTTACTAGGAAAACGAGCACGATTTCTTTGGAGTGAAAATTGGCCTAAGTTGGTAAATTAGGAAACTTTCACCGCAGCTTCCGGAAAAGAATGACTCGTTATTCCTCGAGTTTTGAAAATAAATTGCACATTAAGGTTGGAATAGGTAAAGAATATGGTTTTACGTCGATTTGTGGCATGCCGAAGTCGTTTGCCCGGCGCAAAACGGAGTTAACGCACAAAAAGGCGCGGGCCAAAATTTTACCCCATTTTTGAGCCCCCTCACGAGGCCCCCAGGGGCAGTATCGCACCCCAAATGGTGGCAAACAACTCTAAGACGATCATTCTCTTTAAATCTTTTTTCCGTTCTAACATCGGTTGAGTAACCATCGAGCATCAACTCCGAACGTAGCGTCAGATCGAAAAGAAAACTTTTCTTTGTTTGACCCCCATTTATGACGTTATAATGACCCCCAAAATTCTTGAAACCCCAACATTCGGATGCGCCGTGGTCTATTACCCCTTGACAGTCTCCCACTATCCCCATACATGCAACAGATTTTCAAAATAACCGTTTGAAATGGGACCATTTTTGAATGGGAATCAATTGGAATGGTCCCCAAAATGACAAAATATTGCGAATTTCTCCCGAGGAGCCCTCTGCTATCGACTAGCCAATCAAATTACGAATTTGACCTGGCTGGTACGAGGGTCAGTACTGACCTAGGAAACTGGCCCTCGGAACCAAGTTGCCAGCTACCATTTATTAGGGGGCGTACTTTCCACCCCACTCCCAACACTGCCTTAGACTAATCATAATTCAATACAACTTGGCACATTTACAAAGCATGTAACTTAGCATGCTGCATGATTTTGGCCCCGTTCACACTACTCCGTTTTTGTTAGTATCCGTTTTTGCTGCATCGAAGCTACCGTTCACACTGCTCTGTTTTTTTAAACCTCCGTTTTTGTGCGTTCACACTGATCTGTCCGATAACAAAACCGCAGCGAAAAACATCCGTTTTCGTGCGTTCACATTGCTCCGTTTTTTGTGAAGCTCATTGTTGGACATTGAAGAGTTTTCAAAAACCTACATTTTTGTGCGTTCACAATGATCAAATGCGTTTTCAAAAACCTCCGTTTTTGTGGCATATTTGTGCGGATTAGTGTGGACACTTTCACAAAAACGGAGGTTTTTCCTTCTGTTTTTGTACAAAAACGGAGTAGTGTGAACGGGGCCTAGCATTTTCGAAAACCTCCGTTTTTGTGGCATTTTTGTGCGGACCATTGTAAACACTTTCACAAAAATGGAGGTTTTTCTCTTCGTTTCTGTACAAAAACGGAATAGTGTGAACGGGGCCTTTGTTGCGGTTGTCACGCCTTATGACGTCACCGTGACGTCATCAAGTTGAAAATTTTTGAAAATCAAGCATCCAAGTTAAATTTGAATTAAAAACGTTTTGCACAATCTTTATTCAATTTTTGGTTCAATTTAGCTACGCATATGAAAATATCTTTTCATTGAAACTAATTATTTTGTTGTGATATTTTGTCAGAAATAAGCCAATCCTAATGACGTCATTTGTGCTATTGATTTCTTCTTTGTCAAATAAGACAAAACAAAGCTGTGAAATTGTAAGATCAAGTTGCAAACCTATTATTTGAGCGCTCCCAACTGAAATATTTAAAAACAACAAAAAAATTGCTAATTGGTCTAAAATAGCGGTCATTATAACGTCAGTAAAAAATTACTGATGTCATCAAATTTCACAAATTTCGGTATCAAAATAAAGCCTTTTGTTTACTGATTCATTTGGTACATAACACTTCATAATTTAATATCAAATCTTTCTATTGAAATCGCCAAAAGTAATGATTTTTTTGCTACACGTTTTTTATATAAGAAATATGGATCAGGGCATAGTGCAAAAAGTTTCTTGATTTTACATGAAATTTTGTCCATTTTAGTACTAAAAGTTTCTTAATTGGTTTCTTGTACTTGGATTCAAAATTATCAATGTGATCGCCAACACTGCGGCAGATATCATGCTTGACATTTAAAACATCATAAAGGAATAAACAGTGTTCTGTTATGTTGAAAATACAAATGTTTAGATAATATTGCTCAAGAATAAAGATTCAACGATCTATTTGCTATAAGATCCATGCTTTTAACTTTGAAAAGTTTCTTAGTACTTCTTAGACATAGTACTAGAGTTTCTTAAAATTTTGGCCATCTTAGTACTAGTTTCTTATAAACCAGTGTCTTATAGAAAAAAACGTATACCTGCTCAAAAATATGAGTATATCACATATCCTGTGAGCTCTATTGTTTAAAAGTTATCGGTCAAAATGTTTCAAGTTGATGATTACTAAAAGTCAGAGAGGTTTTAGGCAGCTTAATTGATGTCCTTTAAAAACGCGGTAAGAAAAACCTCGAGAGGAGGATGGACAACCTGCCGTGTGGAGTAGAGTTAACTTAATGTTTTGAATTAAGAAAACCTAATTCTGAAAATACTTGAATTAAGACAATGTGGGAGAAAGCAGCTTGATCATGGTCCGATTCAACCTACTCTTGCTCCTTGAGCATTAACACCTATAAGGCTAGCCCTGTCCACAAGGTACTCGGCATCTTTTGAGCAACTTGCAGTCTTATTGGAAACTTTCAGAACTTTCTGCAAGTTTTGCAACTTTGAGAAATTTGTCCTTGTTTTAAAGATATTACAATCTGTCAACGACGTTTTGTTTATTCTCTGCAACAGTTATGAAAACTAAATCTTGGACACAATATTTAGAATAATGTGATATTGTTGCTGACTATTTCAGTTCTCCTTATCTTCATAGTATTTAACCCTAATCCTTACGGGCTTTTTTCGAGCTACCATTTATGGGGAGGGTTCTTTCCGCCACCCTCTAAAAACTGCCTTAGCCTCTTCAGAATGCAATGCAACTTGGCACCGTTATAGATCAGGTAGTTTCTAGCATGTAGCGTAATGCATCACTTCGATTAAAAACATCGTTTTGGAAATTATTCACAATTCTTTCATATGAAATGTTGGAGGCCAAATTCGGATTTAGCACCCAGACTTCAGTCTTACCACACGTTTTCATGTTGCTAGCAATCGTGGTGTTAACTTTATGGCGACGTAGAGTTTGGAAATTTGCGAGGGACTTGACCGTAAAAATGACTCGGGGGTGTAAAGTTTCACCCCGAACGATTTTTGACGGTCAAATCCCTTATGAATCTTTGAACTTTACATTGTCATAAATCAACATAACAAATGCCAGTAGTTTTTAAAAACATCATTATCTTTTATACCACAAACCTTACAGCTTAAAAGATCACTATCAAACCTAGAATTAATCCTGTATTCTTTACCAGTAAAATGACAAACAAACTTATCCCCCTCCGACATATGCTCACAGACTTGACAGCGAGAACTGCCGCATCGATAACAGCCTTTAACCCGATCCTCCTGCAGCAATGGAGCAAGCTTAGCTCTGACAAGATTGTCCTTGAGGTTTTTGGCGCGTCAAAAGGAAACAAGCGGTTTATCCCTATAAATACCGAGCTTTTTGCACCCTTGTAGTACCGGGGGCACAAACCCCCTCCGTAAATTCGCCAATATTGCAGATATGAGAACGAAACTTACTACAATGGTGTACAGTAACAAAATCTACACAATAGGCTACTTTTTTATTTTTCATTACATTCATAACGTCACAATGACGTCATCATTGAGGAAAATTCCAGTATTTGCTAGCTGTTGGCATAATTGACATTATCTAAGTTTTTATTTGACAATTCCTTTTTGGTCAGGGAGTGCACCATTGTTATAGGTATGGGGAAGAGTGTTTCCGGCGAGCCCCCGTCTTGTTTTTAAATCTCCTCCCATCCTGCTTTGCGAGACGAGCAAAGGAAGTGAATTTGATTGGATTAATACAACAAAGAGGAAGAACATTATGATCTATGATTGGACAAGCTGGGATGGACGGGGGCACCTAACAAATTGGAAATGATAGCTTTGATAAGTTCTTTGTGATGCTAAGTTTAACCATTGAACCATCATGTCATTGCAGAATAAAGCGTAAACATGTTGATTGCCTGTTGATAGCCCAATGGAAGGGGAAACTGCTTCCAAACAATCGATATATTGTTTGAGCAAAGTTTGATGTCAAAGAATAAAGTCCGGGACATTTCACCCTCAAAACTATCATACACATTTGGCCTAACCTTTGTTTTTGATAAAAATCAAGCATAGCGACAGTAGAAATCCTTCATTCCGGAAAGTGTCGACTGGTAGTGGAGTGCCCCTCGGCTGGCATTAATAAAGGGGCATCTTAAAGGGTTTTGGTTATGTCAAATATCAAATTGATACACGTAGTGACGTACCTCTAAGGTTCCTTTGATTAAATGGACTAGAATGTATTACAAAGCTTTAATAAGTAGAAATCCACAGTATAATATCTATTTAAGTTCATTATATACAGTAAAAACCCGCACATAAGAACCTTCATTTATTAAGAACCTACAGCCTGAAATGATGAATTTTGTACCCAATAAATAAGAACCATTTTAGCCTGATATTGTAACCAGGTTCTTAATAAAGGGTATAAAATTCATTCTTTCATTCACTAGGAAATAAATTCAGCTATGGTGAGAAGAGTGTTGATGACAAAATGGACTAGTGAAGCATGTCGGGACCTAAGGGAAGACAAGGAACTCTTCACCAAACTTTTAGAAAAAACTGGTTTACTAATGACTGTGGATGGGTCAGGAGATGAGAAAGGACTATGTCTTTTAACACAGAGCTTTGCGTTGCTTGTAATGTTTGCAGCATGTTTTCAGTGCTAAACCTTCAACTATCCTTTGTTTTCTTGCATTTTTTTGGACCCTATGTTAAGAACCTACACCCTGATTGTGGGATTTACCTCATAGAATAAGAACCTAAACAGGCTGAGTTAAAAATCTTAGGTTCTTATGTGCGGGTTTTTACTGTATTATATATTCATTATTTATATACACCAGTTTCATTGTTTAATTTAAACCCCTAATTGACAATTTAAATACTCTAAAATGCCTCAAGACTTTGTATAGTAATTAGGAGAATCCTTTTTGGTCATCAACAGTTTTCTAATACATTTGTTATTATTTATATGACTTCATAAACATTGATGACGTCATTAAGTTTAAAATTTCTGACGTTATCTAAAATGCATAAAACTATATATTATCTGAAAGCTCTTATCAAGATCTATTGAATGATAGTGTTTTCAATGATCTGTGAGCATTCTGGAAAAAATAAGAGTCCCTTCTTTTCTTTTACTACTGGCCACGTGTTGAAAGATGCTGGTCACGTGATCAGTGTCGACCGTTTTGAAAAATTTTCTAAATTTTTAATTAGTAAACTAAATTTGAGGAAAATTCACCAAGTTTCAGCTCTTTATCTTTCCAACTGACGACACTGCATCAAATAATCTGTGCAGCGGGCACTTTGTGCCCCCCCCCGGGTAGTAATAGGGTTATTGGGGAACACCTTTTTGTGCTCCTCAGACGCATCCACCCTAGGCTGAAGCCTGCTCACATCATTGTAGATCAGATTAAAGGCTGGATGATACGTCACAACAAATGGGATACGTTCCCCCCGACCCCGATTCTCAAATGTCTTTTGTTTTGTTCGGTATAAAAACAGCCCATTCGTATCATTTGTCTGTTCTTTGCACGAACTTGAAACGGAAGAAGCTTGCGAACGAAGCGCGTATTTGATGCAACAACGTTGTTGATAACTGATTGCTTGATTTTCTTGAATGTTTAACAGCTTTTTCTCCAGTTACAGGTTTATCTTATATCATAGCTGTTCTTTTACAGCATAGGTTTCAAATATCTAAAAAGCTGAGTGTCAAATTGTATCACATATTTCTTTGAACTGCACGACTTCGAAGAAACTTGAACTATTTTGCAGTAAATCTGCCGTTGAACTTTTCTAAATCTTCAATATTTCCAGAATCACTGTGTTTTCTTCTTTTGTGTGAATTCAAGAAAATTATCGAAAAAATCTTGAAACTGTTGTAACTTCTAAACCTGCCGACGAAAGATCGAATAATTTTCAAGAAAACCATAATTTATGGATGCCTATAATATGGTATCAAGCAAGCCACTGTAAAACTAAAGATTCTTACCACTTCAAATCATTAACTGTCCCTCCATTGCATCAGCATAATCTTTTCATCACATACAACCAAACACAACAAATTGAACACAAACTTCATTCATACTCTTCTGGTTCGTGATTTAGAAATTTGATGACGTCACATCATAAAATGAGCTGAAATATAAAATAGACTGTAATTTCCACAAATAATCAAGATTTCTGAAAAGTCCAACAGAAGAATCCTAGAAAAGTGGCTAAAGTTTCTTTCATTTCATTCAATTTAAAGAAATAGGTCATTGAATTTTGCACACGCCTTTCTTCGTAGATTTAAAGATTTGGAACCTATACTTTGTTTACAGGATTTGATAGTGTTTTCTTACAGGATGCAAGTTTCTTGTGGGTCCATGGCTTATATAGATGAATCCACTACTTGGGGCTATTTAGAAAATTTGTACCACAGATCATAAGAAACTTCTGAAAGACAAATGGCCCAAAAATTTAAGAAACTGCCGACTAGCAGCGATAAAGAAAAATATGTGTAGCTGAGATGATCATCAATTTAATTTTCTCCTGGAAATTGCGTTTACATGACAATTTTTACCCTGAATCAGAGTATTTTTAGAATTTTGAAAAAAAATTTGTATCTTTTAGAATTTTGAAAAAAATTTTGAATTGAAAGAAAAATAAATAAAAAAAAATAAAAAAAATCAAAATTTTTTTCAAAATTCTAAAAGATACAAATTTTTTTTCAAAATTCTAAAAAATACTCTGATCCAGGGTAGACAATTTTCAGCTGCAACAAATATTTGCTCAATCAAATTATATTCTCAATTGGGATATTCCTTCAACTTTCTCTGTGACCTCGTAGATAATTGTTTACGATTTGCGTGAATTTTTTGTGCACATTACTGAAGAAAACTGTGTTTCTTGTTTGATGACTGAGAGAAGATGTTAGTCTTTGCAATGAGATGCAAACATAGCCGCATAAATATATCGGATTATTGATCAAACATCGGAAAGAATTTAAAAGAATCGAATTCACTGCTTCACATGTGTTAAGTCAACTTCGAAGGATTTATAGGACATTCTTTTCCGACGTTGATGAAAGACAAACATAAAATCTTTGTATCACCACGCAACGACATAAGCAGCTAAACGTTGACTGAAGCATTTACCATAAATCTTCGAATAAGCACCCACTCAAACCAGCACCCGTCTTGAATAAGCATGCATCCAACCTATTAGGAAAGTCGACTACCTTAAGTAGCTTATGGTATTCGTACAAAGTCGAATTTTTTGGGGAAGTTACTAAGTAAGTTTCCCCTCAAGTAAGTGCCCAGCCTGAAATAAGCGCCCCTCACTTCTACCTTAAGAAACAGGCGCTTATTGGAAACTTTAGCCACAGGGAGTTACTGAGACGTAAGTTTTAATCTTACGGGAACGGGGAAGGCAGTTAGTAGAAAGAGTAAAAATAAACAACAAAGTTTGTTCTAGCTTTCATTATTGTCAGTCTTCATTTTCATTTTTCAAGGGAAGGAAACTTTGTAACACGCTCCAAGGACCGCGGAGCGATCCAAAAAGCGGATTGGCTAGGAAGCGAAAGCGAAGCGAACGTAAGTTCGGGGCTGGGCGCAGCCCCCGGAAAAATTTTTAGGCCCAAGCTTGTTTGATTACTGGAAAATGCCCTTTCATAATAACATGAAGACACTGCCACTTTCATAGTGAGTAGTTTCAAGTATTCAATTTCATCTGCAAAATCACTGGATGCTAAAGCCGCCAATGCTTCGAGGAGTAGCAATTCGAGCTGTTCGTATGCTTAGAATCTGGCTGATTGAATCGCAGAGCATCAGTGTATATCGCTTTCTATGTTGTTTAACGATTCTAATTTCAGCTTCTCTTTCAAACGACAAAGAACTAATTATTTTCGAAACTATGCCAGCACAAATAGAGCCATCTGCCTCGGGGGGGGGGGGAAGGACATAACATGTTGAGGGTACTGGTATGTGCCACCCATATGGGAGGGTTTTTGGCCAAAAATTCTCCAAACAAGGGTCTCTTTTTCGGCACATTTTTCCTTAAACATGGGTGGGTCACCAAGAAATAGGCAAAAATAGTCAAAAATGGGTAGTTTTCTGCCAAAATTCATCATAAAAGTGGGTAAAGCGGGAACTATCGGTAATCAGAAGAGGGTACCTTTCTGAAAACCGGGCGTCAGATCCCCGTCCATCCCCAAGTCATGTACCCCCGGGCCATCTGTAAGCAAAAAGTGGGTGGGCTGTAGTCCACCCAGGCTACTCTTCTCCGCGGTCCCTGCGCTCTCAAATAAATCTAATTGGAGAGTATGAAAAACTTTTGTATTTGCTTGAGTTGTTGTTACATCCAGAAAAATAAACTAGCATCAAGCTCGAATATGTGTCCTGCTTGAATAAGCATCCCCCTTTGAGGCTGAAAAAGAAACTAGCGTCCGGGCACTTATTCGAGGATTTACGGTACTAGGAATTGAAATGGCGTCTTTACCGTTAATTAACTTTCCTTCCTTTGGTTAATCAAGAGATCTATAAGAGGATATAGGTGCAGTAAGGAAGAGGGATTGCTTCACACGTAGGATGAAATTTCTCCGCATTTTTGTTGGGGAAATTTTGGGGAAACGGACACATTTTCTATAATTTCCCAAAGGGGAAATGGAAATTTCCGTTTCCCTTCAATTTCCAAGAGAAAATTGTCCATTTCCCTTAAATTTCCGTCCAAAAACTATAGAGAAATTCTGGTATTTTTTGCTGTGAGGGGGGGGGAGGAGGGGGGTTATTCACAAAGTAAAAACTAAACTTTTCTGCATGCGAAATATCCGGTAAGCTAGAAGAAAGTTCCCACTTTCAAAATTCATAGCACCAAGGCACTTCACAGATTTGAATGCCTCAAATTTTAGTTAAAAGCCGAAAGATCGAAGGATTTTTTTGTGATTTTTCTCGTTGTCTCACGAGCACTAGAAATACAGGTACATTAAACTTTACAAAAATTTCATGGTTGCAAAATGACTCAAAAATGGCTTAAAACAATGATCAAATCATAAAGGACTCCTCTCACAGATCAAAATAGAAAATTGAATTGTTCATGTGCTATCCACTGCACATTTATTGCCATTGGGACTGAAAATCTTTAGTATTCGTTTGAAAATTGATATCGCATAACTCTAGAGAGAGGTGACACGCCAATTCCTAATACGCCCTTTCAACAAAACGGTGCATGCTGGGTAATCAGGATCGATCTCTCGCAGGCGTTGTATTGTTTCTACTGTGCTGGCCTATTCTCTCGCCCTTGGAAGTTGTTGCTCGAGCGGTTTATGACGATTCTACTCCATTTAATGAGGTAAGAAACTTCTCTCATATACATTCCACACGTTTAACTACTTTTTCTTGACTTTTGGGTGGTTTTTCACTCTGAAATATGCTACAGGGCACCGTTGATATCAGGCGCAGATGGCCAAAGGCAGAGTCCCTGCACTTTCAAGTGGTAAATAGCAAATCGTCGCGGCATTATTACTTTCATACTTTACCTTATAAATTGACAAGACTAAAATGAAAAGAAAATGCCTCTTCCTTTCACCTTTGCGTTGTGATAAATTTGTGCGGGCTGAAGTGAATGTAAACAAACTGTTCACTTGCTCGTGTAAACAAACAACTGCCATTTGATTTTACAAACCTTTGATTTTCTTTCACACGCCGGAATAAAAAGGGAGAAGTATTTTCGCTTTTGCTTACTTGAATCAATGTCTTAGCGAATGGGCTACAGAACAAGCTTTAAAGGATTTTGTCAATGTAAAAAGTAATGTGTGAAAGAAGATCTGTAGCGAAGATGTGCATTTTGCCACTGGCAAATACAGGGATTATAGGCCTAAGGTCCGCTACGCCTGCAATCAACGAAGCCCTTCATCATATTTCATAGTGAAACATCACCAAAAAGTCACCTAAAAGTGTGGAAAATATACGGCTGAAGTTTCTTACCTTGTTTAGTTGAGTAAACTCATCGAAAACCTTTTGAGATACAACTTCCAATGGTGAGAGAATAGGTGAGCACAATAGAAGCAATACAGCACGTACGAGATACCGATCCTGATTACCCAGCATGCAGCGTTTTGTTGAAAGGGCGTATTGTTCTGTGTACGGAGAGTCCTTAGAATTTGATCAATGTTTTAGACCCTGTTTCGGCCACTTTGCAACCTTGAGATTTTTATGAAGTATAATTTACCCATAAATCTAGTGCCAGTAAGATGGTCAGAAAGATCACAAAATACATCAATCTTTCGGCTTTTAACTGGAATTTGAATCATTCTGTGAAGAACTCTTGGTGCTACGAATTTTTTAAAGTGGGAACTTTTTTCTAGCTCACCCGGTACATCTTAGTGATGAACCCACAATGTGTGTAAATCATGATGCGATGTATGTTACTTCATTAAGTGGGAAATCGCTCGAAAGCCTCTTGTGTTTAATAGCGAGTGTAGAGGGGCTTCATGGAGGCAGTTATTTTAGGGGCAGAAATTTTCGTGGGCAGAAACTTTCGCGATTTTCGCGTTTTTCGGAAGTTTTCGCGAAATTTTCTGCCAAGGCATAATCGAAATTCAAAATTCGTGAAAGTTTTTGCTCGTGAAATAACAGAAAATTCTCGACCAGCGAAAGTTTTTTCTAATTTTGTTCGTTTCTTCAAGTTTTTGCTTTGCGGTTCCTTAATCACCCCGATCTTTAGTCTCTTGGGCTACAAAACCTTGTAAATTGCCATCGTGACTGTGAGTAGTACTGAAAATGGATAGAAAGTTGTGTTTTTCCACTCACTTTACTTCAGTCGCGAAAGTTTTTTCACGCGGAAATGCATCTTTTTTTCTCGATCGCGAAAGTTTTTGTCACGAAATTTGCGGGAAAAAACGTCATTTGCGAAAGTTTATGCCCGTAATTTCGCGATTTTCTCTTCTCGCGAAAGTTTCTGCCCGCGAAAGTTTCTGCCCCTAAAGTATTTCGGTGAATCGGAGAGTTGGGTTGTTTCGGTGGATTTTTAGTTGACTCTGGGATAAGATGAATGGCGGGGATGACTGTTTTCGTGAATCCAGATCACTTAGTGATTCATTCCCTAAAACAGGCAATGGGAAAAGACTTACACTCCACCATTGAGTTTTGTAGCACCCATGAAACATTGACCTTAACAATTCATTCAGTAATGTTATTAAAGGATTTCATACTTTAATACATTTTCTCTGTTTATAGTTCATCGTGAAAAAACAGCAAGGAATAGGAATTTCTCAATAGTTTTGAAGCAAAACAGAATAAAGTAATCACACTAACGTATTAGAAAGCATTGCTCCAGCTTAGACGAATAAACAATTTCGAATTGCGAAACGTACAACCTATGTAATTGATTAATCACTTTTAAAGATTTCATGTCATTCTCGTGTCATTCAGATTAAGAGGTAGCTTGGTCCTAATGAATTGGTGCGCACGTAGAACATTGGACATTTTAAGAGGATTTTGAGTTTAATTCTTTTTTTAGTCTTTCCAAAAGCAATAGTCAGTTATCGAGTCTTGCAAAGTTATTACCAGAAAATTTGATCCATTATATTTCACTTTATTTGTATTCTTGATTTTCTTTATTAAATTTAATTTTGTTTTGAGGAAATTCAACATTGAAAGCTGGCTTGGTTCAACCAAATGAGTGCTTCTTCAATGTTTCATCCACTTGGTGTGGGTTGGATGACACGGCCTACCACCTACGTCTATCTGTGTAGTTCATATAACATCAGGATAATCGAGACCAGGCCATTCGACAATATTGTTTACCCATGATATTATTGGCCTTCCTCTCCCTGTCTCTCTCTCTTTCAATTAATCTTTCCCTCTATCAGAACTCGGTGTATGTTGAATCTTCGGACCAGGCATCCAAACATTGCAGTGATCGTTGTTGTATGGCCTTCATTAGCTGTCTGTTCTTATTGGCTCTCCTCAGTACTTCTTTATTTGATATGTTGTCTGTGCATGATGTCTGTAACATCCTGCGATACATCCAAATTTCGAAAACCTCGGGAATTTTGGCAATGGCTGATGTTACTGCCCAAATAAGTGACTTCCATGATTTGTTTTGTTGACTTCCATAATTTCTTTAGTTGTCCGTACAAGGCAATCTTCTGTTATCGATCCTTGCATAAGTATTACACAAAAGTTTTGATCTATTTACTTCATGCCGTTTCGAGGACATTCATGATCGAATGCTGGGCTTGGTCAAAACTGAAAATTACAAAATTTAGAATATCAGACACCTGAAGCTGGTTTTGAGTCTCCTCATTTATATTTTGTCTTTACAAAGGGCTGTAGTCAATTATCGAGTTATCGAGTCATGCAAAATACTATTATACCAGAATGTGATGTCATCCTGAGGTTGTTTAGGATCGAAAGCTGGCCTGGTCCAAACAAATAAATACGTAACACTGATCTTGACTTTCATCAGTTGTCGCTGTTGTAAATTTCACTGAAATTCATTCTTGATTGCTTTAAAAACCTCACGTCAGTTTAAAAACCCATTGCTAACCATGACCCATTGTGCGCCGAATGAAACGCTAGACAAAGGCAATTTAGGCCAAAAAGGACTTTCAGATAATACGAAAGTCGACTTTGGTGACACAAAGGATCATGGCTAGCAATGGGTCTTTACCGGCGTTCAGGATAAAAAGCTGGTTGGTCGAAGCAAATGAGTGCAGCACAACTTAGAATATCAGACACGCAAGACTGATGTTGAGTTTCGTCATTCGGCTTTGTTACCTGTACGAGTTAGTTGTCATTAATTGATTTCCACGAAGCAATGACATGAAAATTTATCTATCCTATTTTACTGTAAATGTATGCTTAATTATTTCAAAACCTCATGACATTTTGAGGTCATTCGTAATCGAAAACTGGCTTGGTTCAAACAAATGAGTGTGCAACGTAGAATATGAATCTTCGGAAGCTGGTTTTGAGTTTCTTCTTTTGCTTTAGGGGTCAGTCATATATCGATTTTGCCCTCGCTTAGCGTCATTTCGACGTTAATGGGTGGGGGGGGGGGGTCAACAGCCTTCAGCAACAATGATGCTAAGAACAAAAATTATTCACATCGATTTTCATAAGATATATTTCTGTAATATTGTGAAGATTGCGATAATTTGTTTCACTTTCTTTCCTAAGCCCATTTTCATGTGATCTTCTCGGTCGGGTCGGAGAATGTTCGATGGAGCTTCGTTGGAATGTCAAAAGAGTTTAGACCCGGTACTTCCTAAGCCTCTCTCGTAACGTCTACTGCAGCCCTTAGTCAGTTGACCGACGCTAAGGGTGGGGGGGGTGGTGGGGGGTCTGAAAGATAGCATCGCAATGACGCTAAGCGGGGACGAAATCGATATATGATTGATCCCTTATTGTCTGTTCAATTCAATCTTCGATTATTGATTCCTGTCTAGATATTGCCAAATTGTTTAGATCTATTAGGTGTCCCAAAAGCGATGTGACCTGTTTGGGTAGCTGCTGTGAAGGAGCCATGAATCAGCGCTCTTGTTTTTAAAATGTCTGAAGACAAGAATCTTCTACTTAGAATCGGCACCAGGATTCGGCAAATCTGAAAAGTTGAATTTTAGCACTAAAAGGTTCGTAAATCTACATTTTGCCAAGGGGTGGCACCAGAAATCTTCCAACGGAGGGACTTGAGCTCTCGACAGTGGGGCTAAAATGATTGAAAAATACAGTCTTTGTACGTCATTTTGACAAATTTCTGCCAACAAGAAGCCAAAGTTTGTCTGACAGAAAGCTAGATGCTTCCGACGGAGGAGGGAGCTGTAGCCTCCTCTGGCCGTTCTCTGGTGCCGCCACTGACTCTGCTGAGGGAAAAACTGGATTTAATAAATGACCAATAGCCGAGAATAGCCAATAGAAGGTTTTGGGAAGGTAATGTATTTTATTGTAGGTAGTAACACCGCAACACGACGACGAACAACAGCAAAGAATTAGTCGATTTAACACATATTTATTTGATTATATATGTTTTGCCAATATTTCGTCCTGCCATGCAGGACTTCTTCAGGGCTGTTATGGGATAGTTACATTGAAGATTAGAATATGTACAGCGATTTGAATAGGAGAGGCTACATGTGATTGGTTAGATATGATGGCTACACAGAGGCTATGTAGGTAGGTATGAGGATTACGTTATGTGGTAATAATAATGGTGATGTAGTTGGTGATGATAATGATGAGAATGATGATGGTGATAATGATGACGATATGGTAGTATAATGTGAAGTGATGACAACGATAATGATGATGGTGGTGCTGTAGAGTAAGATGGGAAGGTTAGGAAAATGTGCCAGTAGATTCGGTTAGTGTGGAATTATTTGTGTTAGCGGTCTGTGGTTCTGTTAAGTCCGTTAGGTGACAGGGTGTTGGCCAAGCCCAGTATGCTTCCTTGGCTCGTCTAACACTCTCTCTGGTGTCATGTATCTGGAGTAGCGGTAGTAGTTGCAAGTCTTGTACTGAGTGTCCGGGTCTACAGAAATGTTCTGCAACCCCGGATGTGTCAGAACGTCTGTTTATAATGTCTCGTCGATGTTCGTTGAGTCTGTCTCTTATACGTCGTCCCGTTTGTCCTATGTATTGGCAGTTGGTCTTTTTGTTGCGTAGGCATCGTTTTCATTGCAGTAAGTATGTGAGGTTGCTGGAGTTGCAGTCAAGGCTTTGTCGTATGTCAAAGGTTTTGTTGGTGTTATGAAATGTGACTGTGCATGTTCCGTCTTGTATGTGTTGGCATGTATGGCAGTTACGGCGTGATGGACATATTACGGCGTGATATATTTTATGCCTTTAAAGAATCAAAGTAACCGACAGACAACTGTTATGGTCCTAAGAACTTGAGAGGCGAACTGTCATGGCGGAAGGATGACGTGTCTCACAAAGCTGTGAGAACCGTCGTTTCTCTGTGGGGGCAGTGGCGCTTGAATGACTTCATAAAACATATAGGAATGTCATAGTGATGGTCTTTCGTGATATTGGTAAGATTTATTGGAATATTAATGTGACAAGCTGAGAAAATGCCAAGGAAAGCGCAGTCTAAAGAGAAAGAACCAGGCCATGCCGAAGAGCGTGCAGGCCCTTCCGATGAGACAAAGGAACCAGAAGAGTATTCTTATAATAAAATGATTACGGCTATTTCAGAAATTCTCGACAGCAAATTGGCTAGTCTAGCAACCAAAGACGATATAAATGATTTAAAGCATTTTATTGATCAACAGAGGTTGAAGATTGAGATGCTGGAGGCTAAAATTGTTCTGATGGAAAAGTACGAGCAGCGTATCGAGAGTCTGGAGAAAAGAGCAACTGAATATAACTTGGATATTGACGCAGTAAATGAAAGATTTGAGCAACGTGAGTTGAGATCTGATGATAACGAACAATATCACAGGCGGCTGTGTTTACGCATTAATGTTGTTGAGTTGAGCGAGGGAAGCGACGGAGAGTCAGGCCCAGAATGCTTCCAGAAGGTGCAAAATATTTTGAAAGACGACCTCAAGCTGGATATTCCCGACATGTCCATAGACCGAGCACACCGTATTGGCTCTGTGGGGCTCTGTGATAACAGACCCTGACACCGGCAAAAGATATCGTCAAATAATTGTTCGTTTTGCGACATGGCGTCACGTATACAAGGCAAGAAAAGCCTCCAAAAAGGTCAAAATACGACTTGAATTGACGCATAAAAGGGTTAAGCTGCTGCAGAAAGCTAGTGACTTGTTGGTAAATGTTAATGGATGTTTTGCCTTTGCTGATATAAACTGCAGGCTATGTTTGAAATTCAATGAAGAGTATCGTTACTTCTCAACCGAGACAGAATTATTTGAGCATATTAAGTATATTTAGACTCCAATTGATGACGTCAGTATGCTGCGCTTGGGGATCGGGGCCGTTGCTTGGAGTCTCGGTTTGTCGGGAGGACTCGGCTCGGGGGCTCGATGTGTTGTGCGTGGGTCTTATTTTTTTTTGTTTCGGAGGTTTCCTATAGCCCATATGGTGTTGCTTTACAAATTCTCTATATTCACTGAGTTGGGTAAACAGTCTTTTGTGTTTGCATGTGTTTAAGGCGTTTTGTGTTAGCTAGCATGTATTTTCACTTGTTGCGAATTCCCTCAACAACTCCCGAAATACTGACAATAAAAAATAGATCAATCTGGTGTCGGCAGATAATTCACTTTAAGTTTTCAATTCGAGAAAAACCGAATCGATGTCTGCAAAGAAAACTTAAGCCTGGTTTTCATTAAATCGTAATTCATCGCGGATCATTGTCTTACAGCATCGCCGATGATCGCCGATGCTCTAAGACAATGATCGGCGATGAATTACGATTTAATGAAAACCAGGCTTTACTGTTTTAAGATATGTCTATCAATCTCTAGGGTTTTACCGTATATTTACACGCCTCATGAGCATTGCAACTCTCTTTGAAAAATGCCACTTTGAAATCCCACTAGCAAACCCACCACAATGACCGGAGATACTGAACTTTCTTTCTTCGTATTGTTGTCTGTTTTCGTTTTTGATGTTGTAGCGATATTTTTCTTTGTTTGGTCTGCTGCACAAGTTCAGTTTTCTAAAGCCCTGTTTATATGGGGAAAAACACCTCACCTGCCAGACCCGGGGCTGACAAGCGAGGTAAATTTCAGTGACTGTTTTCATGAGATTTTTCACCTCACCTGTCAGCCCCGGGGCTGAGAGGCGAGGTGGAGTAAAGTCTCTTTTCCGTGAAATCAGAATGAACTGACCAATGAGAATCAACCAAAAATTTCATTTCACCTTACCATACCGGTGGTATTTCGTTTATATGGAAAAATTTCACCTCACCCAGGTGAGATTCCACCTCTGGTGAGGTGGGATTTCACTATACCGGTGGTGTTGCGTTCGTCATGTAAACGCGAACTGAAAATACAAAGGATTCTTTTGGAAGGTGGAATCTCACCTCTCAGCCCCGTTTCTGGCAGGTGAGGTGTTTTTCCTCATATAAACAGGCCCTAAGTATTGTGTTAAAGCTAGTTTTTACTTCAGTGATCCTATCAATAATGCGTATTTTTGTTTATTTTATATTTCGTCATTTTCATTTCCCCCGTTTTGGTCTGGTGGTTGCATTGTGTCGCATTGTCCCTTAGGAACAGCGAGAGGATTTCAGCACGATGATGCCGGTTGAAATCAGTCAGTGGCGAGCAACAATTGGGTGTTTCCGTGTATCCATGCAAAAATCGTCCCCACTTATGAAAAGTGTCAAGACTTTTTCAATTTTTCTTCAAATTCTCAAGTTCTTTTGGTTTTGTTATTGTTTCATCGCAATTGCAATCCTTGCTCTGCCCTTTAAGCCTGGTTTTCATTAAATCGTAATTCATCGCCGATCATTGCCTTACAGCATCGGCGATGATTGTGGACTCAAAGCTATCTTTCTCAGCTCATATCAAATCAGCTATTTCTACAACCAGAAAGGGCATTGGTTTGCTGAAATATCTCTCCCAATATTTGCCCAGGCATACCCTAACTGAATTGTATAAGCTTTATGTTCGATACCACCTTGACTATGGTGATGGTATTTATCATATTCCTGCTAAAATGTCAGACTTCAGTCAAAATATCGTTTTACCAAGTCTAATGGAAAAGCTAGAGTCTGTTCAGTATTCTGCTGCTTTAGCTGTAACCGGAACATGGAGAGGAACATCTCGTGAGAAGTTGTACACTGAGCTTGGTTGGGAGTCATTGAGTTCCAGAAGGTGGAGTAGACGCCTTACCTTGTTCTACAAATTTGTAAACAATCTTAGCCCTGAATATACAGTAGATCCAATCCCCCCTCTTCACCAGTCACAGTACTGTCTTCGCAAACAGGATGTTATTGGGCGCTTGAATGCAAGGACAGAGAAATTCAAGTCGACCTTTTATCCAAATTGTTTATCCGAATGGAATAAGCTTGAGCCTGAACTGAGACTTGTACCTTCCATTGCTGTCTTTAAGAAACAACTCTTGTCAATAATCCGCCCCCCTGCAAAATCTGGTTATGGAATTCACGATCCAAAAGGATTATCCCATCTTACTCAACTTAGGGTTGGTCTCAGCAAGTTAAATTTCCACAAATTCAAGCATAATTTTAGAGATACAATAAACCTGATGTGCCCAACAAACGATGGCATGGAGGATACGGAACACTTGTTGTACTGCCCTTCTTTTGATGTTCAACGACATGATCTTCTCGCTGAAATTGTTGAATTATTACGACCATTTGTGCAAATCACCGATCTTTCAAATGATGCTTTGAAACAGCTTTTATTATATGGTGATCAAGACCTATCTTATGAATTGAACAGAAATATACTCCTATTGACTTTACGGTTCATTCACGAAACTGGTCGCTTTGACTAAGATCTTGCAAACTCCAGTTATGTACAAAGCAACCACCACGTCCGTTAGAGTAAATTTTTCGTTTGCCTTGTAAATTCCGTCTCACATTAGATGTCTGACATTTCATCTACATTAGACATTCCATCAAATAAAACTCATTACACGTAATGAGTTGTCCTTGTTAGATTACCACAACCCTGACCTTACATCTAATGTGGGACGGAATATAGTATAGTTTAGTTTAGTATCCATTAGACATTAAATCGTTCATTGTATTGTTGTATTCTAGTTTAACATTGTGTGTGCTTTTATATTGGCTATGGGGTAGTCATTGTATTTCGCTCCCCGTGGTATCGTCCCTGTAGTGTTATATAGTAATTAGAAACGTATAGTTTAACGTAAGATTTATTGTAAAATTTTATATGAATATAAAAAAAAGAACTTGAGTCCAACATCAAAATTTCTAGATATATCATAAGCCACTATTTCTAGCAACTATTGACATACTAACATACCGGTTTCGCCGAACTTTGGTGTAAACCAACAGCATACATCTTTAACGGAAACCCACGAAGTCTGTTAGCAAAGTGTAGTTTTGGGAGCATAATGTATTGTTTCCAGCAATGAAATTTACTTCCATTTGGGAATGTAAGCTTCACCTCAAATTTAGCTTTACTTTTTGTGTGAAGAAGAATATTGATTCTTGGCTAGCTAGCTATTGAGATAAGGTCACTGGGGTAGGTAAATTTTGTATTCTCTCTCAAATTCTTTGATCCTAACATCAATGGAAAATGATAAATCCTCTAGTTTTGAAGCTATTAGTGATTGTCATTGTCTTACTTTGTAAGTTCGCATCTACTGATCAGACTTAAACAAAGAAGAACACAAAATTTAGATTGACATCGCCTGTATGGTAAACTTCTACAAGGGGAAAATCGGATTCGTAGCTACTCCGCAGTGACCATTCAAACAACATACATGTTTTGGGCACACCTTGAATCTCACTGTAAGTTCAAATGCATGACAGAAAATTTGAAACAGCAGGGCAAAGCCTACTTCGGAGTGACCTTATAAAAAGTTAACATTTTCTAAAAAATTTACTTTTGCGCTCGTGCATTAAGGATCGAATTAGTTTTGAGATTATGTTTATCTCTTTGCTGAGGAAAAATCATTGCTTGAAGAACAAAATGTTCGAGCTTTAGCAAGGCATAAAGTAACCTTAGTCAAAAATGTTAGCAGAGAGCCATTCCGGCCACCTATTGTTTAGGAGCCAATTATTCAATTTTCATCCAACCAGCTGCGTGGCAGCACTTCTTTTACAATTTCAAAAAATAGCTTGATATTTGATTCCAGATAATTGGATTTCGAAAAGAGTTACTGATGAGTGGAAAAAACAACTCTTGTGGTCGTATGATGACAGAATCGTGTCGCTCCACATAAGCAAAATCTAGTAGGCTTGTGTAAAAATTCTTTAAAATTCGTGCTTCATAATAAAAATGATGGAATACCTTTTAATCCTTAAAGATATCCAGTTCATTTATTCTTAAAAAGAATTAACAAGTCCAAGAAAGTGATCGATCTGCCTATCTATGCTTGCACTTATAATCTTTGCCAGGTGGTGATATTAGCTTTGTGGTAAAAGTTCCTTACATGCCTTAAGACACTTGATTGCCTCGGGGTTAAGAAAAGAAATGCATAATTTAACGTTTCTTTACGGAGACAAATTGTCATCTCAAGAAAGAGCTGCATATGCAGGCCTAGAATTTGCCTATCTTGCCTGATCATGTCAATACGAGTGTGGATATCGTTTGGCTGGAGGAACAAAGGTGTGCGTGTGCATTTTCTTTGTCATGTCCGTCATGTCTATGGATTCCCTCTACTTACCTCTAATTAACTTTGTAAAAGATAACAATGAGCCTTCCATCATTCCAACTGCACATATTCACAAAGACATCCATTGTTTTGAGTTTGTTGTTGTCAATCAGATACTACACTGAATGCCCGTAAAATGCCTTTCACGACCTAAGTTGCTCCGAGCTTAGGGGAAGTTGCAACAGTTACCGGGCTAAGTTGTAGCAGCATCAAGTAAAAGGAGAATAAGGTCTGCCGGTTACTATATTTCTACTCTTTGCATCGAGTTAACTCAAAATTAGGTAAAATGGAATTAAAATAAACCAAAAATAAGATTAAATGCATTTTTATTCAGTATACATTATTTCATTTTCCGCACACCAGAGGTCTCAGTTACTTCCCTGATCTCAAAATCTTGAAAATCACCATTAAGTGTACCAGTTTACTGGATTTTGCACCTAGTAAACTCTAGTTCTACATCAAGCACATCGAGCGACTGTTTACGAATGGAGTAAGTTTTGCCAAATAGCTTTCAGAAAGAGCTTTATTATTTTTGTTGGAATTTTTCGTTTTTCTACAACTTGCCCCACAGGGAGCCCCCTTAAAAAGTAGCGAAAACCAGACACAGAAACCAGCAGCGAGTCAGCGATTGCGGAGGAGGAGGGAAAGGGCAAACTCGCTCCTGGTTTCTGTGTCTGGTTTTCGCTACTTTTTAAGGGGGCTCCCTGTGCTTGCCCTAGAATGACAAGGTATATAAATACACCATTCCGGAATAATACATTTGAACATAGCATTCAAGGGTGATTTCAGGAGAAGCAATACATATTTTACTCCAATACTGCGAGGGAATTATGAATTTTTACGAACTGGAGAGCGCTGCAGAACGAAAGTTCTGAAATTCAAAATATGGGGATAGCAATGCTAACAAAACAGCCGCTGGAAAGAACAAAGCGAATCACTGTTTAACCCTACCAGGCCTAGGGTATTTCATGCTCTAGGAAGCCTAGGGGGGCTGATTCAGCCCCCTAAGTTATTTCTGTTATGGACAACCTAGAGCTTTGAAACTTTGCATGTGAATAGAACATCATATGGTGAACCCAAAAATGAAATCTATTTTTAGATATGTCACGTGACCTTTCCATGGCGCCACATTGTTCAATTTTTAAAGTCAATAGGGTTCAGCACTAATTATTTTCAATCGCTGATTGTGAGAAAACGAAAAGCATTAAGGACGTCAGTTTAATTTAATTGTATACTATGTCTAATAGTATTCGCTCCGTGAAGAAAAATTAATAAAAAGTGATGACGTCATCACACAGGAATGCAAAGAATATGCAGATGCGTAGTGCCAAAATCCGAAAAACCATACGCTCAAATAAAAAAATAGTTAATTTGTTGGATAGAGGATCAAAAGTAGTATGTATTCCCTTCTTTTCATCGTTTTATCACATCAGCGGTAGATTTTTTTAGGAATCATTCAAAATTTTATGCGTACATCTCTCGAAAAATGATCGCGTTTACCCCCTGGAATGAAATTGATTTTTTCAAAAAATTGATTTTTTATCGTGACAAGAATAAAAAATAAAGGCAGAAAGTTTCCGTTTTGTAAGTGCACTTGGTAAAAATCTACAGACAAAAAACTAGGCTTGATAGGGTTAAGTTGCCGGTAGTAAACAAAACATTCACTGACACAAAACCTGGTGAGAACAGCTTTAATAGTGGCAGAGATATGTCCTCTACTTGCCTTTTTTGACTCATGGAGTCTATGGTATGGGAGCGAAAGATATCCGTCGTCCGGCGTGGCTTTGTTGTTTTGTCATGTCTCAAACAGTTGGGAGCAATGGGGCCATTAATAGAGTATTGATGGAGTCAACATACAGACTAATGACATTTAAGCAGCTAAGATATCACGTGAATTGCCGCAATAGGCCATAGAAAAACAAAGGAAACACATTCTAACAAAGGAAACACATTCTTTCCAATATTTACGATGGTAGTTGGACTCTCCATCGACTAATTTGGTTAATAAGCAATTTTACGAGAAAAGGATTAATATCGATTAAAAAACAAGGACAGATTTCGTTTTGAGCCAATCAGCGTGTTTGTTTACATCTGTGAGATTGACCAGTCACAATACGTAATCTAACATCACGTGATGCACTGTGATTTTGCGAGAAATCAGAAACTGTGGGATGAATACAAAGATACTCTCCCCCAAAAACCGACGACGTGCAAGCGGATTTTTGACCAACCATAAATGTTTTTACATTTTCTGTTAGACTACAAGCTTGCCGAAAATTCTACCGCCTCGGATTTTGATATTCAACTTAGATCGAGAGAAATCTTTGTTCGAATAACGCCTTAAAATCAGGTTAGCGCCTAATGTTTCAGATTCAACAGAAAGATATTTCTTCACCGACCACTTCCATCTTTTTACAAAGGCAACAGACATTGATTCGTAGACAACATGAAACACAAGGGCGGGCATGTCCCACTGAGGACGATGGTCCTACCTTTGTCCGAAAACCGGTAGTTCACGAAAAAATTTTTCGCCATCTTTGTCTCAAAAACTGGTCTTTTTTGACGACACATTTACATTGTTATTTTTCTTCGACTTGAAGGACAATTTAATTTCTTGCGATGTTTGTCCCGAAAACCGGTAGTTTCGGCCAAATACCTTTCCTCGAAAGACAGTGGTACCCGTAGCCTTGAAGGCACAAGTGCCCCCAAGCCGGTTTTTCTTGCTCACCAAAATTTCATATCATTCGCAGCGAAACAAGTGTTAATCCTGCAGGCATTACTACCACCGTAATTGTATCTATAGAGAAGCAGTGTCCCAAAACTGGTAGTTTTCAAGCGGCAATTCCGAGGTGGTCCCTAGGTTCTAAAAAAGTTGTTGTTATTTCTCCTGGTTTGTCCCAAAACCGGTCTTTTTATCTTCAGTTGACGGACATAGGTAGAACCACTTTGGTGCAAAAAATTGAATTGCTGGTCCTTTTTTGTAAATTTTCGTGGACAAAGGTAGAACCGCTTATGTAGAAATTTGAAATACTGGTTTTCTCAACTTAGATTAAGCAGACAAAGGTGGAACCAACTTACATCTAAGCTTTAGGACTTTGACTAGATAGGAGGTGAGAAAACTGGATTTTTGAGAGAACTTACTGGACAAAGATGACTGATTTTGAAATTTGACCTTTGTCCCAAAAACCGGTTGTTTTGGGGAGGAAACTCATACTGTGTCATAAAAGAGACGGTTATTTTTTCGAATTCCTTCGGACAAACATGGGGTCAAATATTTTACAGTACTTGCCCGCCCCTGGAAACATATCTCCATGAAATCTTCGGTGTTGCACAGCTTTCAAAAGTTGCAGTTTCTGCTATGCCACCGAGAGCGGTATTGGCTTCTGAAGCACTACAATAGTGCAATTCTGAGCTAAAATAGTGCAAGACTGATCACGTCTCAAAAAGTAGCATTAGTTCGCATAAACAAGTCGATTTCAGTTCCTTAGATAATTATTTCGCAGTTTTTCGAGATGAAGGTTTGGGAGATAGACAACAGGATAGATTATGAGGAAGGGGTCAGGTCAAGTGAAAAGTACAACTCTTTATTCTCCTGTACTGTTGTCTATTTCCCAAACCTTCATCTCGAAAAATTGCGAAATAATTATCTAAGGAACTGAAATCGACTTGTTTATGCGAACTAATGCTACTTTTTGAGACGTGATCAGTCTTGCACTATTTTAGCTCAGAATTTGAGAGGAGTAGACATTTCATAAAGACTGCAATAAACTGAGGACTGTGTTGCTCAAACTTGTGGAAATAATCAATTATTCTGGCGTAGTTCGTTTGTTCGCATGCAACCTTTGGTTTTGTGGACTTATCCAGTGCTGGTTTATCATAGATAATAGAGAATTGGCGAGTACCTTGTGACTTACACTTTGTTTGCGACACTATTGGTAGAGTTTCTTGTTGAAATTGCCTCAGGACTTTGCCCTTTAGACTGCGATTGTAGTGCTTCAGAAGACAATACCGCTCTCGGTGACAGAAGAAACTGCAACTTTTAAAAGCTGTGCAACACCGAAGATTTCATAGAGATATGTTTCATGTTGTCTACGAATCAATGTCTGTTGCCTTTGTGCAAAAGATGGAAGTGGTCGGTGAGGAAATATCTTTCTGTTGAATCTGAAACATTAGGCGCTAACCTGATTTTAAGGCGTTATTCGAACAAAGATTTCTCTCAATCTAAGTTGAATATCAAAATCCGAGGCGGTAGAATTTTCGGCAAGCTTGTAGTCTAACAGAAAATGTGAAAAAATTCATGGTTGGTCAAAAATCCACTTGCACGTCGTCGGTTTTTGGAGAAGGGTATTTTTGTATTCATCCCTACAGCTTCTGATTTCTCGCAAAATCACAGTGTATCACGTGATGTTAGATTACGTCGTGTGATTGGTCAATCTCACAAATGTAAACAAACACGTTGATTGGCTCAAAACGAAATCTGTCCTTGTTTATCGATTACAATAGCAGGGCTTTGGACTTGGGACACATTTCACATTGAGTTTGTATTTTGATTTCTGAAACCCACAATTTCCCCCTCCAACATTACTTCCCAGATTTGAATGATTCAAATCCTAGTTAAAAGGCAAAGAACTGAAGTATATTTTCTACTTTTTTCACTGTCCTACCAGCACCAGAAGTATCGGTAAGTTCAATGTTATAGAAATTCATTGTTGCAAAAATTTGAAAAGGGCCTAAAGTAATGATCAAATTGCAAGGACTCTCTTTACAGAGAACAAGACACAATGGGCGTTTCATCTCTCTCAAGAATTTTTAGACATCAGTTCTCAAACAAATGCTAAACATTTTTAGTCCCGTAACCATTAATGCACAGAGGACTTCCTTAAAACACAAAAAAATCATGTTCTATTCATTGATCCGTGAGAGGAAACGTTTATGATTTGATGAGTGTTTTTCCCGGGGGGAGGGGGTACTTAGTATATTTATCCGACGGGGATGTGCCGTTTTTCAGGGTATCGTTTTTGCCCATTTTTTCTAGAACAGGATATCAAAAGAAGGAAAATTTTCTGGAGCAGGTTGTCAAAACATGTCAGAAGAGGCAATTTTGTTACAACAGGTTATTATTTAGTCAAATTTTAGTGTTTCTGAGTATACTTTTCACAGATTTTTCCTAGAACAGGGTATCATTTGAAGGCAAAAATTCTTGAGCAAGGTTAAAAAATTTTTTTTTCTTGGGCACATCCCCGTACAAATTTAGGTCAAGTACCCCCGGGGTGTTTTTGGCCCTTTTTCAGTCATTTAGCAGCTATGAAATGTTTGTAAAGTTGAATTTACCTATGTTCCTTGTACTTACGAAACAGCGAGAAAAACCACGAAAAACCTTTGATCTTTCCGCTTTAAAATAGAATTTCAATAATTCAAATCTTCGAAGTGCTCTTGATGGTATAGATATTCAAAAATGAGAATTTTTTTCTGGCTCCTCCAATATCATTCTTTGATTCTGCTAATAGCTTTTTGGATCTTTTTCAAAATTAACTTCATTGCTGCGAAGCAGCCACCTATTCCTGGGTAGCGGCTTCGCAAGGCGAGATCGATTCTCGATGCTTGTATGTTTTTCGTCTGTTTTAAACAATTTCGTAGTGCCTTTGGTCAGCGGCTTTTGAAATGGCATTAGAATGGTTGGAATTCTTTTATTGACAAGAAAAGAACATTTACGTCACATTTCTGTTCTCCTTGTTCTCCTATTGTTAATTGACTCAAAGCCTCTATACCGATTTGTCATGCATCAAAATTCAATGAGTGTAAACTGCGGAGCCAGGGAATCGACCTGTGACCTGTGCAAACAATACAATGCGCAGCACTCACTGACAATCGTTTTTTCTAGTAAGACTAGGCTTGCCTCGCTGCGCCTGCGGCGCCGCGCTGGCCCGCCGTGGTACAGAGTCATTCCTTAAGAGAACTTGCTAATTCTAGCCCCCTTGAATCTCAGCTAGGTATGGAACAGAATCCATGAACCTCTTCAACTTCCAACCACCTGTCTTGGCTGGAAAAAGAAGCCGTACTAATCTAACGAAAGTTTGAGAACACATGAGCTACTGTCTCCTTGTACTTTGAGGTATATAATCCAGAGCGGTAGAGGAAAGAAAGCATTGGATTTTGTGACGTTTTCAGTGCCATTTCGCTGAGAATTAGCTTTCCCTCTCATTCAAAATCCTCGTTAAAACCTTCCTTTATGCCTCCTCTGGAGCTTAGTTGGAAAAAGAAAGCGATCTAAGTAAGCCTGGCCTCTCTTTCAGCTTTTTGTTACATAAAGGACGGCAGTACGATAAAGATCCAACATACTGATAGTCCGGTGATGAGGATATGTACAAGGATCATTCCCTTGCGAGTTGAACCTTGGATAAAAATGGATGTACCCCAGCCCCCATATTGTAGACAAAGAAAATAAAATCATTTGGATCCACTTCAGACTTCGGAACAAAAGCTGGAAAGGTTCTTTTCTGTGGAAGAGATGCAGTTTCTTACTTATGCTGTTTACAGTGCTGAAAGAGGAAACAATTTGAAGACAAAAGGTTTCGGGTCATTCCTATGACGCATTTAGTGAATCGAGAAATATTTATGTCAAGCATCCACAAAAAAGGAAGACATGTTTTTTGAATTTGAAACAAAGGGTACGCGTAGTAGGAAAAAGGATTGAATTATGAAAGAAAAGTTCAGAAATCTCTGATTGGCATCCCTCCCCATACAAATTTTGAAAATTCAAAGGAGAGAAATTTATTTTGAAAGTTAAAAACTTAAGGATAAAAGTCTTCCCGTGAATGAGTCATTACTTGACAGTAGAGAGTAAAAAAAGGAGCAGTTGTTAGACCTGGGAGAAATGAAGAGAAATGCAAGAAAATAGGAGGAATTTGTTGATTGCAAGTTGGATGTTAGTTGTTTAATTTTCACACAATAAATATTTCCATAAATATTTACACAGTAATCAACCAAGAGATGAACAATTTTCTGTGAAGGGAGGAAATGAAGGAGTGATAATAGAATGCAGGGCAATTACACCCCTTTACTGTTTGTCGATATTTTCATTTTGAATGTTTTGCAGATGGTGACAATTCAGCTTCTCTTTCTAGACAGTTCCACAGTTAAACCCCAATAGGAGAACTCCTTTTGACCCTTCGGAGCCCTCAGAAAACGTATCTTGAGTTCATTTTCTGAAGATAGAAGTTCTGTCAACTGTTGAAGATCTATTTAGCCCCCTCTCTATTAAGCCCCCTCCCTAATAAGCCTGCTCTGAGGCAAAATTTTAGATAACTCTATTCTCTATTAAGTCCCCCCCTTACTTGTGTCAAATTCAAGAAATTACCAAAGATTTTCAATTTGTTTAGCTAATACATCGTTGCATTTTGATTAATTTGATGTCGTTTGGTATAAACTCTGTGCCGAATTTACGCATTTGATCCGTAAAATTCCATGTTGAAGCCGGAAAATATGAAGAACTGAAAAGCTATCATTCTTATCCATGTCATTTGATTTTCCGCCGGAGCCAAATGTGTTTTGTACATTGGGCCATCAGTTTCACAATTTTGCAATATTGTTCAATATTTTTGCAGCTTCTTATTTTGCAAGATTTTGCAATATTTTCGATATTTTTCCGTTTATCAGTTTCTGACATAGACTGAATAATTTTGCCGGTGCGAGGAATAATCTCACGAGGGGAATCGTATCCATTTTCAATGGCATGTTGTTAGGGGTGGTTGCAGTTGACAACTCATCAAGGTCGAAGGTCCCGGATTTTTCTTGATAAGGGACCAGTCATTACTTGGTAGGGGCTGGAAGATATTCAGTTTGGCCACCAAAAATTTAGGGCAGTGAAAGGGGGCCACTGAAAACCTTTAGTGTAAAATAAGGGGCCATGAAAAGTAAACAAATCTGATCTCAGCTATCTGAAACGCAAACGTTATCCGTCTCTGATCTTTGTTAAGCCTTGGGTTTTTCCTCAAACTATCATATTTTTCATAAAATCTCCAGGTGCCATGTCACATTCTTCTCTTGAAAGCTTTTCTATGTCCATTTGCACCACTTGCCATCAGAAAATATGAATTGCTGCTTGGGAGTGTGTCATCGAATTAGATACAAAGAGGGGACACCAAAAATGACAGCTAGACAATCAGGGCCCTTGAAAATCTAAATGAGGAAATGAAGGGGTTATGAAAAATGTTTATCATTGATAAAAGCATCTTCCAGCCCCATTGGTTCCTAAATTGTGGTGGGAAGATTCGGATCTTGCCTCTAGAAGTACAGGAATGTCCAGATTTTTCAATTTTACAGACAATTTACCCCTATATTGCCCGTATGGCAGGGTTTGCCAGCAAAATTGAAGGTATGGCGTTTTCCTGATTTTTGTCACTCCCCAGGATTTTTGCAGCTCGGCAGCTGCATGCCCCTGGATTTTGGGGGATTTCTGCATAGCTCTGGATTTTCTCTTCCATTGGAGGGGGAGGTACGGACATTGAGTGGAACCACCCAAGGAGATGTGTGTGGGTGGTAGCGGTATTTTTCTAAGAAAGTGTGATAGATGTTTTGTGCGAAAGAATCGATTTGCGTGCAGCCCGCAAGGTGTTACATTGACCATTGACGGCGGTGCCAAATGAATTTAGGGCACTACTATCGGTTTTTTCAACATTGATAGTTGCCTTCATATTATCAGGCTAATGTTTGCAGTCCATGTCAAAAGATTGGGGGGGATTTTGCCCACACACATGCACAGGATTTTAGCAAATCCTCTGCATGCCCCTGGATGTTGGGGGATTTTTGCATATCTCTGGACGTTCTCTTCCATAGGGGAGGGGGTATGGACATTAACTGGAACAACCCTAGGAGATGTGAGTGGTGGTAATTCAATAGCCGGAAAAATTTTACAATTTATTGATCTCAAATTGTATGAGAGGAAAATTTATTGTTCTCACATATAGGAAGAAGTACCCCAATGGAAATTCAATAAGAGGAAGAACTTTTTCAATAGCCGGAGAAATTTTACAATTCATTGTTTTCAAATTGTATGGGAGGAAAAATTTATTGTTCTCACATATAGGAAAAAGTACCCCAATGGAAATTCAAGGAAGAACATTTAGAATCTATTGTTTTCACATAGGGCAAAAGGGCAGGATTGCGATTTTTTGACTGAGCACCAACCGCCAGTTCAATTCCTGGATATATATCCAATAGACTTATTGTTCAAATACAATTGCTTATTGTTATTTTGCGAGGGAGGATTTTTCAATTCACAATGGTTAACAAAGGAAGAAAGCTAATTGGATAATCGTTTACCTGCCTTATATATATGTATATATATATATATATATATATATATATATATATATATATATATATATATATATATATATATATATATATATATATATATATATATATATATATATATATATATATATATATATATATATATATATATATATATATATATATATATATATATATATATATATATATATATACATATATATAAGGCAGGTAAACGATTATCCAATTAGCTTTCTTCCTTTGTATATATATATATTAATTAGCTTTCTTCCTTTGTATATATATATATATACATATATATAAGGCAGGTAAACGATTATCCAATTAGCTTTCTTCCTTTGTTAACCATTGTGAATTGAAAAATCCTCCCTCGCAAAATAACAATAAGCAATTGTATTTGAACAATAAGTCTATTGGATATATATCCAGGAATTGAACTGGCGGTTGGTGCTCAGTCAAAAAATCGCAATCCTGCCCTTTTGCCCTATGTGAAAACAATAGATTCTAAATGTTCTTCCTTGAATTTCCATTGGGGTACTTTTTCCTATATGTGAGAACAATAAATTTTTCCTCCCATACAATTTGAAAACAATGAATTGTAAAATTTCTCCGGCTATTGAAAAAGTTCTTCCTCTTATTGAATTTCCATTGGGGTACTTCTTCCTATATGTGAGAACAATAAATTTTCCTCTCATACAATTTGAGATCAATAAATTGTAAAATTTTTCCGGCTATTGAATTACCACCACTCACATCTCCTAGGGTTGTTCCAGTTAATGTCCATACCCCCTCCCCTATGGAAGAGAACGTCCAGAGATATGCAAAAATCCCCCAACATCCAGGGGCATGCAGAGGATTTGCTAAAATCCTGTGCATGTGTGTGGGCAAAATCCCCCCCAATCTTTTGACATGGACTGCAAACATTAGCCTGATAATATGAAGGCAACTATCAATGTTGAAAAAACCGATAGTAGTGCCCTAAATTCATTTGGCACCGCCGTCAATGGTCAATGTAACACCTTGCGGGCTGCACGCAAATCGATTCTTTCGCACAAAACATCTATCACACTTTCTTAGAAAAATACCGCTACCACCCACACACATCTCCTTGGGTGGTTCCACTCAATGTCCGTACCTCCCCCTCCAATGGAAGAGAAAATCCAGAGCTATGCAGAAATCCCCCAAAATCCAGGGGCATGCAGCTGCCGAGCTGCAAAAATCCTGGGGAGTGACAAAAATCAGGAAAACGCCATACCTTCAATTTTGCTGGCAAACCCTGCCATACGGGCAATATAGGGGTAAATTGTCTGTAAAATTGAAAAATCTGGACATTCCTGTACTTCTAGAGGCAAGATCCGAATCTTCCCACCACAATTTAGGAACCAATGGGGCTGGAAGATGCTTTTATCAATGATAAACATTTTTCATAACCCCTTCATTTCCTCATTTAGATTTTCAAGGGCCCTGATTGTCTAGCTGTCATTTTTGGTGTCCCCTCTTTGTATCTAATTCGATGACACACTCCCAAGCAGCAATTCATATTTTCTGATGGCAAGTGGTGCAAATGGACATAGAAAAGCTTTCAAGAGAAGAATGTGACATGGCACCTGGAGATTTTATGAAAAATATGATAGTTTGAGGAAAAACCCAAGGCTTAACAAAGATCAGAGACGGATAACGTTTGCGTTTCAGATAGCTGAGATCAGATTTGTTTACTTTTCATGGCCCCTTATTTTACACTAAAGGTTTTCAGTGGCCCCCTTTCACTGCCCTAAATTTTTGGTGGCCAAACTGAATATCTTCCAGCCCCTACCAAGTAATGACTGGTCCCTTATCAAGAAAAATCCGGGACCTTCGACCTTGATGAGTTGTCAACTGCAACCACCCCTAACAACATGCCATTGAAAATGGATACGATTCCCCTCGTGAGATTATTCCTCGCACCGGCAAAATTATTCAGTCTATGTCAGAAACTGATAAACGGAAAAATATCGAAAATATTGCAAAATCTTGCAAAATAAGAAGCTGCAAAAATATTGAACAATATTGCAAAATTGTGAAACTGATGGCCCAATGTACAAAACACATTTGGCTCCGGCGGAAAATCAAATGACATGGATAAGAATGATAGCTTTTCAGTTCTTCATATTTTCCGGCTTCAACATGGAATTTTACGGATCAAATGCGTAAATTCGGCACAGAGTTTATACCAAACGACATCAAATTAATCAAAATGCAACGATGTATTAGCTAAACAAATTGAAAATCTTTGGTAATTTCTTGAATTTGACACAAGTAAGGGGGGGACTTAATAGAGAATAGAGTTATCTAAAATTTTGCCTCAGAGCAGGCTTATTAGGGAGGGGGCTTAATAGAGAGGGGGCTAAATAGATCTTCAACAGTTGACAGAACTTCTATCTTCAGAAAATGAACTCAAGATACGTTTTCTGAGGGCTCCGAAGGGTCAAAAGGAGTTCTCCTATTGGGGTTTAACTGTGGAACTGTCTAGAAAGAGAAGCTGAATTGTCACCATCTGCAAAACATTCAAAATGAAAATATCGACAAACAGTAAAGGGGTGTAATTGCCCTGCATTCTATTATCACTCCTTCATTTCCTCCCTTCACAGAAAATTGTTCATCTCTTGGTTGATTACTGTGTAAATATTTATGGAAATATTTATTGTGTGAAAATTAAACAACTAACATCCAACTTGCAATCAACAAATTCCTCCTATTTTCTTGCATTTCTCTTCATTTCTCCCAGGTCTAACAACTGCTCCTTTTTTTACTCTCTACTGTCAAGTAATGACTCATTCACGGGAAGACTTTTATCCTTAAGTTTTTAACTTTCAAAATAAATTTCTCTCCTTTGAATTTTCAAAATTTGTATGGGGAGGGATGCCAATCAGAGATTTCTGAACTTTTCTTTCATAATTCAATCCTTTTTCCTACTACGCGTACCCTTTGTTTCAAATTCAAAAAACATGTCTTCCTTTTTTGTGGATGCTTGACATAAATATTTCTCGATTCACTAAATGCGTCATAGGAATGACCCGAAACCTTTTGTCTTCAAATTGTTTCCTCTTTCAGCACTGTAAACAGCATAAGTAAGAAACTGCATCTCTTCCACAGAAAAGAACCTTTCCAGCTTTTGTTCCGAAGTCTGAAGTGGATCCAAATGATTTTATTTTCTTTGTCTACAATATGGGGGCTGGGGTACATCCATTTTTATCCAAGGTTCAACTCGCAAGGGAATGATCCTTGTACATATCCTCATCACCGGACTATCAGTATGTTGGATCTTTATCGTACTGCCGTCCTTTATGTAACAAAAAGCTGAAAGAGAGGCCAGGCTTACTTAGATCGCTTTCTTTTTCCAACTAAGCTCCAGAGGAGGCATAAAGGAAGGTTTTAACGAGGATTTTGAATGAGAGGGAAAGCTAATTCTCAGCGAAATGGCACTGAAAACGTCACAAAATCCAATGCTTTCTTTCCTCTACCGCTCTGGATTATATACCTCAAAGTACAAGGAGACAGTAGCTCATGTGTTCTCAAACTTTCGTTAGATTAGTACGGCTTCTTTTTCCAGCCAAGACAGGTGGTTGGAAGTTGAAGAGGTTCATGGATTCTGTTCCATACCTAGCTGAGATTCAAGGGGGCTAGAATTAGCAAGTTCTCTTAAGGAATGACTCTGTACCACGGCGGGCCAGCGCGGCGCCGCAGGCGCAGCGAGGCAAGCCTAGTCTTACTAGAAAAAACGATTGTCAGTGAGTGCTGCGCATTGTATTGTTTGCACAGGTCACAGGTCGATTCCCTGGCTCCGCAGTTTACACTCATTGAATTTTGATGCATGACAAATCGGTATAGAGGCTTTGAGTCAATTAACAATAGGAGAACAAGGAGAACAGAAATGTGACGTAAATGTTCTTTTCTTGTCAATAAAAGAATTCCAACCATTCTAATGCCATTTCAAAAGCCGCTGACCAAAGGCACTACGAAATTGTTTAAAACAGACGAAAAACATACAAGCATCGAGAATCGATCTCGCCTTGCGAAGCCGCTACCCAGGAATAGGTGGCTGCTTCGCAGCAATGAAGTTAATTTTGAAAAAGATCCAAAAAGCTATTAGCAGAATCAAAGAATGATATTGGAGGAGCCAGAAAAAAATTCTCATTTTTGAATATCTATACCATCAAGAGCACTTCGAAGATTTGAATTATTGAAATTCTATTTTAAAGCGGAAAGATCAAAGGTTTTTCGTGGTTTTTCTCGCTGTTTCGTAAGTACAAGGAACATAGGTAAATTCAACTTTACAAACATTTCATAGCTGCTAAATGACTGAAAAAGGGCCAAAAACACCCCGGGGGTACTTGACCTAAATTTGTACGGGGATGTGCCCAAGAAAAAAAAATTTTTTAACCTTGCTCAAGAATTTTTGCCTTCAAATGATACCCTGTTCTAGGAAAAATCTGTGAAAAGTATACTCAGAAACACTAAAATTTGACTAAATAATAACCTGTTGTAACAAAATTGCCTCTTCTGACATGTTTTGACAACCTGCTCCAGAAAATTTTCCTTCTTTTGATATCCTGTTCTAGAAAAAATGGGCAAAAACGATACCCTGAAAAACGGCACATCCCCGTCGGATAAATATACTAAGTACCCCCTCCCCCCGGGAAAAACACTCATCAAATCATAAACGTTTCCTCTCACGGATCAATGAATAGAACATGATTTTTTTGTGTTTTAAGGAAGTCCTCTGTGCATTAATGGTTACGGGACTAAAAATGTTTAGCATTTGTTTGAGAACTGATGTCTAAAAATTCTTGAGAGAGATGAAACGCCCATTGTGTCTTGTTCTCTGTAAAGAGAGTCCTTGCAATTTGATCATTACTTTAGGCCCTTTTCAAATTTTTGCAACAATGAATTTCTATAACATTGAACTTACCGATACTTCTGGTGCTGGTAGGACAGTGAAAAAAGTAGAAAATATACTTCAGTTCTTTGCCTTTTAACTAGGATTTGAATCATTCAAATCTGGGAAGTAATGTTGGAGGGGGAAATTGTGGGTTTCAGAAATCAAAATACAAACTCAATGTGAAATGTGTCCCAAGTCCAAAGCCCTGCTATTGTAATCGATAAACAAGGACAGATTTCGTTTTGAGCCAATCAACGTGTTTGTTTACATTTGTGAGATTGACCAATCACACGACGTAATCTAACATCACGTGATACACTGTGATTTTGCGAGAAATCAGAAGCTGTAGGGATGAATACAAAAATACCCTTCTCCAAAAACCGACGACGTGCAAGTGGATTTTTGACCAACCATGAATTTTTTCACATTTTCTGTTAGACTACAAGCTTGCCGAAAATTCTACCGCCTCGGATTTTGATATTCAACTTAGATTGAGAGAAATCTTTGTTCGAATAACGCCTTAAAATCAGGTTAGCGCCTAATGTTTCAGATTCAACAGAAAGATATTTCCTCACCGACCACTTCCATCTTTTGCACAAAGGCAACAGACATTGATTCGTAGACAACATGAAACATATCTCTATGAAATCTTCGGTGTTGCACAGCTTTTAAAAGTTGCAGTTTCTTCTGTCACCGAGAGCGGTATTGTCTTCTGAAGCACTACAATCGCAGTCTAAAGGGCAAAGTCCTGAGGCAATTTCAACAAGAAACTCTACCAATAGTGTCGCAAACAAAGTGTAAGTCACAAGGTACTCGCCAATTCTCTATTATCTATGATAAACCAGCACTGGATAAGTCCACAAAACCAAAGGTTGCATGCGAACAAACGAACTACGCCAGAATAATTGATTATTTCCACAAGTTTGAGCAACACAGTCCTCAGTTTATTGCAGTCTTTATGAAATGTCTACTCCTCTCAAATTCTGAGCTAAAATAGTGCAAGACTGATCACGTCTCAAAAAGTAGCATTAGTTCGCATAAACAAGTCGATTTCAGTTCCTTAGATAATTATTTCGCAATTTTTCGAGATGAAGGTTTGGGAAATAGACAACAGTACAGGAGAATAAAGAGTTGTACTTTTCACTTGACCTGACCCCTTCCTCATAATCTATCCTGTTGTCTATCTCCCAAACCTTCATCTCGAAAAACTGCGAAATAATTATCTAAGGAACTGAAATCGACTTGTTTATGCGAACTAATGCTACTTTTTGAGACGTGATCAGTCTTGCACTATTTTAGCTCAGAATTGCACTATTGTAGTGCTTCAGAAGCCAATACCGCTCTCGGTGGCATAGCAGAAACTGCAACTTTTGAAAGCTGTGCAACACCGAAGATTTCATGGAGATATGTTTCCAGGGGCGGGCAAGTACTGTAAAATATTTGACCCCATGTTTGTCCGAAGGAATTCGAAAAAATAACCGTCTCTTTTATGACACAGTATGAGTTTCCTCCCCAAAACAACCGGTTTTTGGGACAAAGGTCAAATTTCAAAATCAGTCATCTTTGTCCAGTAAGTTCTCTCAAAAATCCAGTTTTCTCACCTCCTATCTAGTCAAAGTCCTAAAGCTTAGATGTAAGTTGGTTCCACCTTTGTCTGCTTAATCTAAGTTGAGAAAACCAGTATTTCAAATTTCTACATAAGCGGTTCTACCTTTGTCCACGAAAATTTACAAAAAAGGACCAGCAATTCAATTTTTTGCACCAAAGTGGTTCTACCTATGTCCGTCAACTGAAGATAAAAAGACCGGTTTTGGGACAAACCAGGAGAAATAACAACAACTTTTTTAGAACCTAGGGACCACCTCGGAATTGCCGCTTGAAAACTACCAGTTTTGGGACACTGCTTCTCTATAGATACAATTACGGTGGTAGTAATGCCTGCAGGATTAACACTTGTTTCGCTGCGAATGATATGAAATTTTGGTGAGCAAGAAAAACCGGCTTGGGGGCACTTGTGCCTTCAAGGCTACGGGTACCACTGTCTTTCGAGGAAAGGTATTTGGCCGAAACTACCGGTTTTCGGGACAAACATCGCAAGAAATTAAATTGTCCTTCAAGTCGAAGAAAAATAACAATGTAAATGTGTCGTCAAAAAAGACCAGTTTTTGAGACAAAGATGGCGAAAAATTTTTTCGTGAACTACCGGTTTTCGGACAAAGGTAGGACCATCGTCCTCAGTGGGACATGCCCGCCCTTGTGTTTCATGTTGTCTACGAATCAATGTCTGTTGCCTTTGTAAAAAGATGGAAGTGGTCGGTGAAGAAATATCTTTCTGTTGAATCTGAAACATTAGGCGCTAACCTGATTTTAAGGCGTTATTCGAACAAAGATTTCTCTCGATCTAAGTTGAATATCAAAATCCGAGGCGGTAGAATTTTCGGCAAGCTTGTAGTCTAACAGAAAATGTAAAAACATTTATGGTTGGTCAAAAATCCGCTTGCACGTCGTCGGTTTTTGGGGGAGAGTATCTTTGTATTCATCCCACAGTTTCTGATTTCTCGCAAAATCACAGTGCATCACGTGATGTTAGATTACGTATTGTGACTGGTCAATCTCACAGATGTAAACAAACACGCTGATTGGCTCAAAACGAAATCTGTCCTTGTTTTTTAATCGATATTAATCCTTTTCTCGTAAAATTGCTTATTAACCAAATTAGTCGATGGAGAGTCCAACTACCATCGTAAATATTGGAAAGAATGTGTTTCCTTTGTTAGAATGTGTTTCCTTTGTTTTTCTATGGCCTATTGCGGCAATTCACGTGATATCTTAGCTGCTTAAATGTCATTAGTCTGTATGTTGACTCCATCAATACTCTATTAATGGCCCCATTGCTCCCAACTGTTTGAGACATGACAAAACAACAAAGCCACGCCGGACGACGGATATCTTTCGCTCCCATACCATAGACTCCATGAGTCAAAAAAGGCAAGTAGAGGACATATCTCTGCCACTATTAAAGCTGTTCTCACCAGGTTTTGTGTCAGTGAATGTTTTGTTTACTACCGGCAACTTAACCCTATCAAGCCTAGTTTTTTGTCTGTAGATTTTTACCAAGTGCACTTACAAAACGGAAACTTTCTGCCTTTATTTTTTATTCTTGTCACGATAAAAAATCAATTTTTTGAAAAAATCAATTTCATTCCAGGGGGTAAACGCGATCATTTTTCGAGAGATGTACGCATAAAATTTTGAATGATTCCTAAAAAAATCTACCGCTGATGTGATAAAACGATGAAAAGAAGGGAATACATACTACTTTTGATCCTCTATCCAACAAATTAACTATTTTTTTATTTGAGCGTATGGTTTTTCGGATTTTGGCACTACGCATCTGCATATTCTTTGCATTCCTGTGTGATGACGTCATCACTTTTTATTAATTTTTCTTCACGGAGCGAATACTATTAGACATAGTATACAATTAAATTAAACTGACGTCCTTAATGCTTTTCGTTTTCTCACAATCAGCGATTGAAAATAATTAGTGCTGAACCCTATTGACTTTAAAAATTGAACAATGTGGCGCCATGGAAAGGTCACGTGACATATCTAAAAATAGATTTCATTTTTGGGTTCACCATATGATGTTCTATTCACATGCAAAGTTTCAAAGCTCTAGGTTGTCCATAACAGAAATAACTTAGGGGGCTGAATCAGCCCCCCTAGGCTTCCTAGAGCATGAAATACCCTAGGCCTGGTAGGGTTAAACAGTGATTCGCTTTGTTCTTTCCAGCGGCTGTTTTGTTAGCATTGCTATCCCCATATTTTGAATTTCAGAACTTTCGTTCTGCAGCGCTCTCCAGTTCGTAAAAATTCATAATTCCCTCGCAGTATTGGAGTAAAATATGTATTGCTTCTCCTGAAATCACCCTTGAATGCTATGTTCAAATGTATTATTCCGGAATGGTGTATTTATATACCTTGTCATTCTAGGGCAAGCACAGGGAGCCCCCTTAAAAAGTAGCGAAAACCAGACACAGAAACCAGGAGCGAGTTTGCCCTTTCCCTCCTCCTCCGCAATCGCTGACTCGCTGCTGGTTTCTGTGTCTGGTTTTCGCTACTTTTTAAGGGGGCTCCCTGTGGGGCAAGTTGTAGAAAAACGAAAAATTCCAACAAAAATAATAAAGCTCTTTCTGAAAGCTATTTGGCAAAACTTACTCCATTCGTAAACAGTCGCTCGATGTGCTTGATGTAGAACTAGAGTTTACTAGGTGCAAAATCCAGTAAACTGGTACACTTAATGGTGATTTTCAAGATTTTGAGATCAGGGAAGTAACTGAGACCTCTGGTGTGCGGAAAATGAAATAATGTATACTGAATAAAAATGCATTTAATCTTATTTTTGGTTTATTTTAATTCCATTTTACCTAATTTTGAGTTAACTCGATGCAAAGAGTAGAAATATAGTAACCGGCAGACCTTATTCTCCTTTTACTTGATGCTGCTACAACTTAGCCCGGTAACTGTTGCAACTTCCCCTAAGCTCGGAGCAACTTAGGTCGTGAAAGGCATTTTACGGGCATTCAGTGTAGTATCTGATTGACAACAACAAACTCAAAACAATGGATGTCTTTGTGAATATGTGCAGTTGGAATGATGGAAGGCTCATTGTTATCTTTTACAAAGTTAATTAGAGGTAAGTAGAGGGAATCCATAGACATGACGGACATGACAAAGAAAATGCACACGCACACCTTTGTTCCTCCAGCCAAACGATATCCACACTCGTATTGACATGATCAGGCAAGATAGGCAAATTCTAGGCCTGCATATGCAGCTCTTTCTTGAGATGACAATTTGTCTCCGTAAAGAAACGTTAAATTATGCATTTCTTTTCTTAACCCCGAGGCAATCAAGTGTCTTAAGGCATGTAAGGAACTTTTACCACAAAGCTAATATCACCACCTGGCAAAGATTATAAGTGCAAGCATAGATAGGCAGATCGATCACTTTCTTGGACTTGTTAATTCTTTTTAAGAATAAATGAACTGGATATCTTTAAGGATTAAAAGGTATTCCATCATTTTTATTATGAAGCACGAATTTTAAAGAATTTTTACACAAGCCTACTAGATTTTGCTTATGTGGAGCGACACGATTCTGTCATCATACGACCACAAGAGTTGTTTTTTCCACTCATCAGTAACTCTTTTCGAAATCCAATTATCTGGAATCAAATATCAAGCTATTTTTTGAAATTGTAAAAGAAGTGCTGCCACGCAGCTGGTTGGATGAAAATTGAATAATTGGCTCCTAAACAATAGGTGGCCGGAATGGCTCTCTGCTAACGTTTTTGACTAAGGTTACTTTATGCCTTGCTAAAGCTCGAACATTTTGTTCTTCAAGCAATGATTTTTCCTCAGCAAAGAGATAAACATAATCTCAAAACTAATTCGATCCTTAATGCACGAGCGCAAAAGTAAATTTTTTAGAAAATGTTAACTTTTTATAAGGTCACTCCGAAGTAGGCTTTGCCCTGCTGTTTCAAATTTTCTGTCATGCATTTGAACTTACAGTGAGATTCAAGGTGTGCCCAAAACATGTATGTTGTTTGAATGGTCACTGCGGAGTAGCTACGAATCCGATTTTCCCCTTGTAGAAGTTTACCATACAGGCGATGTCAATCTAAATTTTGTGTTCTTCTTTGTTTAAGTCTGATCAGTAGATGCGAACTTACAAAGTAAGACAATGACAATCACTAATAGCTTCAAAACTAGAGGATTTATCATTTTCCATTGATGTTAGGATCAAAGAATTTGAGAGAGAATACAAAATTTACCTACCCCAGTGACCTTATCTCAATAGCTAGCTAGCCAAGAATCAATATTCTTCTTCACACAAAAAGTAAAGCTAAATTTGAGGTGAAGCTTACATTCCCAAATGGAAGTAAATTTCATTGCTGGAAACAATACATTATGCTCCCAAAACTACACTTTGCTAACAGACTTCGTGGGTTTCCGTTAAAGATGTATGCTGTTGGTTTACACCAAAGTTCGGCGAAACCGGTATGTTAGTATGTCAATAGTTGCTAGAAATAGTGGCTTATGATATATCTAGAAATTTTGATGTTGGACTCAAGTTCTTTTTTTTATATTCATATAAAATTTTACAATAAATCTTACGTTAAACTATACGTTTCTAATTACTATATAACACTACAGGGACGATACCACGGGGAGCGAAATACAATGACTACCCCATAGCCAATATAAAAGCACACACAATGTTAAACTAGAATACAACAATACAATGAACGATTTAATGTCTAATGGATACTAAACTAAACTATACTATATTCCGTCCCACATTAGATGTAAGGTCAGGGTTGTGGTAATCTAACAAGGACAACTCATTACGTGTAATGAGTTTTATTTGATGGAATGTCTAATGTAGATGAAATGTCAGACATCTAATGTGAGACGGAATTTACAAGGCAAACGAAAAATTTACTCTAACGGACGTGGTGGTTGCTTTGTACATAACTGGAGTTTGCAAGATCTTAGTCAAAGCGACCAGTTTCGTGAATGAACCGTAAAGTCAATAGGAGTATATTTCTGTTCAATTCATAAGATAGGTCTTGATCACCATATAATAAAAGCTGTTTCAAAGCATCATTTGAAAGATCGGTGATTTGCACAAATGGTCGTAATAATTCAACAATTTCAGCGAGAAGATCATGTCGTTGAACATCAAAAGAAGGGCAGTACAACAAGTGTTCCGTATCCTCCATGCCATCGTTTGTTGGGCACATCAGGTTTATTGTATCTCTAAAATTATGCTTGAATTTGTGGAAATTTAACTTGCTGAGACCAACCCTAAGTTGAGTAAGATGGGATAATCCTTTTGGATCGTGAATTCCATAACCAGATTTTGCAGGGGGGCGGATTATTGACAAGAGTTGTTTCTTAAAGACAGCAATGGAAGGTACAAGTCTCAGTTCAGGCTCAAGCTTATTCCATTCGGATAAACAATTTGGATAAAAGGTCGACTTGAATTTCTCTGTCCTTGCATTCAAGCGCCCAATAACATCCTGTTTGCGAAGACAGTACTGTGACTGGTGAAGAGGGGGGATTGGATCTACTGTATATTCAGGGCTAAGATTGTTTACAAATTTGTAGAACAAGGTAAGGCGTCTACTCCACCTTCTGGAACTCAATGACTCCCAACCAAGCTCAGTGTACAACTTCTCACGAGATGTTCCTCTCCATGTTCCGGTTACAGCTAAAGCAGCAGAATACTGAACAGACTCTAGCTTTTCCATTAGACTTGGTAAAACGATATTTTGACTGAAGTCTGACATTTTAGCAGGAATATGATAAATACCATCACCATAGTCAAGGTGGTATCGAACATAAAGCTTATACAATTCAGTTAGGGTATGCCTGGGCAAATATTGGGAGAGATATTTCAGCAAACCAATGCCCTTTCTGGTTGTAGAAATAGCTGATTTGATATGAGCTGAGAAAGATAGCTTTGAGTCCACAATCATCGCCGATGCTGTAAGGCAATGATCGGCGATGAATTACGATTTAATGAAAACCAGGCTTAAAGGGCAGAGCAAGGATTGCAATTGCGATGAAACAATAACAAAACCAAAAGAACTTGAGAATTTGAAGAAAAATTGAAAAAGTCTTGACACTTTTCATAAGTGGGGACGATTTTTGCATGGATACACGGAAACACCCAATTGTTGCTCGCCACTGACTGATTTCAACCGGCATCATCGTGCTGAAATCCTCTCGCTGTTCCTAAGGGACAATGCGACACAATGCAACCACCAGACCAAAACGGGGGAAATGAAAATGACGAAATATAAAATAAACAAAAATACGCATTATTGATAGGATCACTGAAGTAAAAACTAGCTTTAACACAATACTTAGGGCCTGTTTATATGAGGAAAAACACCTCACCTGCCAGAAACGGGGCTGAGAGGTGAGATTCCACCTTCCAAAAGAATCCTTTGTATTTTCAGTTCGCGTTTACATGACGAACGCAACACCACCGGTATAGTGAAATCCCACCTCACCAGAGGTGGAATCTCACCTGGGTGAGGTGAAATTTTTCCATATAAACGAAATACCACCGGTATGGTAAGGTGAAATGAAATTTTTGGTTGATTCTCATTGGTCAGTTCATTCTGATTTCACGGAAAAGAGACTTTACTCCACCTCGCCTCTCAGCCCCGGGGCTGACAGGTGAGGTGAAAAATCTCATGAAAACAGTCACTGAAATTTACCTCGCTTGTCAGCCCCGGGTCTGGCAGGTGAGGTGTTTTTCCCCATATAAACAGGGCTTTAGAAAACTGAACTTGTGCAGCAGACCAAACAAAGAAAAATATCGCTACAACATCAAAAACGAAAACAGACAACAATACGAAGAAAGAAAGTTCAGTATCTCCGGTCATTGTGGTGGGTTTGCTAGTGGGATTTCAAAGTGGCATTTTTCAAAGAGAGTTGCAATGCTCATGAGGCGTGTAAATATACGGTAAAACCCTAGAGATTGATAGACATATCTTAAAACAGTAAAGCCTGGTTTTCATTAAATCGTAATTCATCGCCGATCATTGTCTTAGAGCATCGGCGATCATCGGCGATGCTGTAAGACAATGATCCGCGATGAATTACGATTTAATGAAAACCAGGCTTAAGTTTTCTTTGCAGACATCGATTCGGTTTTTCTCGAATTGAAAACTTAAAGTGAATTATCTGCCGACACCAGATTGATCTATTTTTTATTGTCAGTATTTCGGGAGTTGTTGAGGGAATTCGCAACAAGTGAAAATACATGCTAGCTAACACAAAACGCCTTAAACACATGCAAACACAAAAGACTGTTTACCCAACTCAGTGAATATAGAGAATTTGTAAAGCAACACCATATGGGCTATAGGAAACCTCCGAAACAAAAAAAAATAAGACCCACGCACAACACATCGAGCCCCCGAGCCGAGTCCTCCCGACAAACCGAGACTCCAAGCAACGGCCCCGATCCCCAAGCGCAGCATACTGACGTCATCAATTGGAGTCTAAATATACTTAATATGCTCAAATAATTCTGTCTCGGTTGAGAAGTAACGATACTCTTCATTGAATTTCAAACATAGCCTGCAGTTTATATCAGCAAAGGCAAAACATCCATTAACATTTACCAACAAGTCACTAGCTTTCTGCAGCAGCTTAACCCTTTTATGCGTCAATTCAAGTCGTATTTTGACCTTTTTGGAGGCTTTTCTTGCCTTGTATACGTGACGCCATGTCGCAAAACGAACAATTATTTGACGATATCTTTTGCCGGTGTCAGGGTCTGTTATCACAGAGCCCCACAGAGCCAATACGGTGTGCTCGGTCTATGGACATGTCGGGAATATCCAGCTTGAGGTCGTCTTTCAAAATATTTTGCACCTTCTGGAAGCATTCTGGGCCTGACTCTCCGTCGCTTCCCTCGCTCAACTCAACAACATTAATGCGTAAACACAGCCGCCTGTGATATTGTTCGTTATCATCAGATCTCAACTCACGTTGCTCAAATCTTTCATTTACTGCGTCAATATCCAAGTTATATTCAGTTGCTCTTTTCTCCAGACTCTCGATACGCTGCTCGTACTTTTCCATCAGAACAATTTTAGCCTCCAGCATCTCAATCTTCAACCTCTGTTGATCAATAAAATGCTTTAAATCATTTATATCGTCTTTGGTTGCTAGACTAGCCAATTTGCTGTCGAGAATTTCTGAAATAGCCGTAATCATTTTATTATAAGAATACTCTTCTGGTTCCTTTGTCTCATCGGAAGGGCCTGCACGCTCTTCGGCATGGCCTGGTTCTTTCTCTTTAGACTGCGCTTTCCTTGGCATTTTCTCAGCTTGTCACATTAATATTCCAATAAATCTTACCAATATCACGAAAGACCATCACTATGACATTCCTATATGTTTTATGAAGTCATTCAAGCGCCACTGCCCCCACAGAGAAACGACGGTTCTCACAGCTTTGTGAGACACGTCATCCTTCCGCCATGACAGTTCGCCTCTCAAGTTCTTAGGACCATAACAGTTGTCTGTCGGTTACTTTGATTCTTTAAAGGCATAAAATATATCACGCCGTAATATGTCCATCACGCCGTAACTGCCATACATGCCAACACATACAAGACGGAACATGCACAGTCACATTTCATAACACCAACAAAACCTTTGACATACGACAAAGCCTTGACTGCAACTCCAGCAACCTCACATACTTACTGCAATGAAAACGATGCCTACGCAACAAAAAGACCAACTGCCAATACATAGGACAAACGGGACGACGTATAAGAGACAGACTCAACGAACATCGACGAGACATTATAAACAGACGTTCTGACACATCCGGGGTTGCAGAACATTTCTGTAGACCCGGACACTCAGTACAAGACTTGCAACTACTACCGCTACTCCAGATACATGACACCAGAGAGAGTGTTAGACGAGCCAAGGAAGCATACTGGGCTTGGCCAACACCCTGTCACCTAACGGACTTAACAGAACCACAGACCGCTAACACAAATAATTCCACACTAACCGAATCTACTGGCACATTTTCCTAACCTTCCCATCTTACTCTACAGCACCACCATCATCATTATCGTTGTCATCACTTCACATTATACTACCATATCGTCATCATTATCACCATCATCATTCTCATCATTATCATCACCAACTACATCACCATTATTATTACCACATAACGTAATCCTCATACCTACCTACATAGCCTCTGTGTAGCCATCATATCTAACCAATCACATGTAGCCTCTCCTATTCAAATCGCTGTACATATTCTAATCTTCAATGTAACTATCCCATAACAGCCCTGAAGAAGTCCTGCATGGCAGGACGAAATATTGGCAAAACATATATAATCAAATAAATATGTGTTAAATCGACTAATTCTTTGCTGTTGTTCGTCGTCGTGTTGCGGTGTTACTACCTACAATAAAATACATTACCTTCCCAAAACCTTCTATTGGCTATTCTCGGCTATTGGTCATTTATTAAATCCAGTTTTTCCCTCAGCAGAGTCAGTGGCGGCACCAGAGAACGGCCAGAGGAGGCTACAGCTCCCTCCTCCGTCGGAAGCATCTAGCTTTCTGTCAGACAAACTTTGGCTTCTTGTTGGCAGAAATTTGTCAAAATGACGTACAAAGACTGTATTTTTCAATCATTTTAGCCCCACTGTCGAGAGCTCAAGTCCCTCCGTTGGAAGATTTCTGGTGCCACCCCTTGGCAAAATGTAGATTTACGAACCTTTTAGTGCTAAAATTCAACTTTTCAGATTTGCCGAATCCTGGTGCCGATTCTAAGTAGAAGATTCTTGTCTTCAGACATTTTAAAAACAAGAGCGCTGATTCATGGCTCCTTCACAGCAGCTACCCAAACAGGTCACATCGCTTTTGGGACACCTAATAGATCTAAACAATTTGGCAATATCTAGACAGGAATCAATAATCGAAGATTGAATTGAACAGACAATAAGGGATCAATCATATATCGATTTCGTCCCCGCTTAGCGTCATTGCGATGCTATCTTTCAGACCCCCCACCACCCCCCCCCCCACCCTTAGCGTCGGTCAACTGACTAAGGGCTGCAGTAGACGTTACGAGAGAGGCTTAGGAAGTACCGGGTCTAAACTCTTTTGACATTCCAACGAAGCTCCATCGAACATTCTCCGACCCGACCGAGAAGATCACATGAAAATGGGCTTAGGAAAGAAAGTGAAACAAATTATCGCAATCTTCACAATATTACAGAAATATATCTTATGAAAATCGATGTGAATAATTTTTGTTCTTAGCATCATTGTTGCTGAAGGCTGTTGACCCCCCCCCCACCCATTAACGTCGAAATGACGCTAAGCGAGGGCAAAATCGATATATGACTGACCCCTAAAGCAAAAGAAGAAACTCAAAACCAGCTTCCGAAGATTCATATTCTACGTTGCACACTCATTTGTTTGAACCAAGCCAGTTTTCGATTACGAATGACCTCAAAATGTCATGAGGTTTTGAAATAATTAAGCATACATTTACAGTGAAATAGGATAGATAAATTTTCATGTCATTGCTTCGTGGAAATCAATTAATGACAACTAACTCGTACAGGTAACAAAGCCGAATGACGAAACTCAACATCAGTCTTGCGTGTCTGATATTCTAAGTTGTGCTGCACTCATTTGCTTCGACCAACCAGCTTTTTATCCTGAACGCCGGTAAAGACCCATTGCTAGCCATGATCCTTTGTGTCACCAAAGTCGACTTTCGTATTATCTGAAAGTCCTTTTTGGCCTAAATTGCCTTTGTCTAGCGTTTCATTCGGCGCACAATGGGTCATGGTTAGCAATGGGTTTTTAAACTGACGTGAGGTTTTTAAAGCAATCAAGAATGAATTTCAGTGAAATTTACAACAGCGACAACTGATGAAAGTCAAGATCAGTGTTACGTATTTATTTGTTTGGACCAGGCCAGCTTTCGATCCTAAACAACCTCAGGATGACATCACATTCTGGTATAATAGTATTTTGCATGACTCGATAACTCGATAATTGACTACAGCCCTTTGTAAAGACAAAATATAAATGAGGAGACTCAAAACCAGCTTCAGGTGTCTGATATTCTAAATTTTGTAATTTTCAGTTTTGACCAAGCCCAGCATTCGATCATGAATGTCCTCGAAACGGCATGAAGTAAATAGATCAAAACTTTTGTGTAATACTTATGCAAGGATCGATAACAGAAGATTGCCTTGTACGGACAACTAAAGAAATTATGGAAGTCAACAAAACAAATCATGGAAGTCACTTATTTGGGCAGTAACATCAGCCATTGCCAAAATTCCCGAGGTTTTCGAAATTTGGATGTATCGCAGGATGTTACAGACATCATGCACAGACAACATATCAAATAAAGAAGTACTGAGGAGAGCCAATAAGAACAGACAGCTAATGAAGGCCATACAACAACGATCACTGCAATGTTTGGATGCCTGGTCCGAAGATTCAACATACACCGAGTTCTGATAGAGGGAAAGATTAATTGAAAGAGAGAGAGACAGGGAGAGGAAGGCCAATAATATCATGGGTAAACAATATTGTCGAATGGCCTGGTCTCGATTATCCTGATGTTATATGAACTACACAGATAGACGTAGGTGGTAGGCCGTGTCATCCAACCCACACCAAGTGGATGAAACATTGAAGAAGCACTCATTTGGTTGAACCAAGCCAGCTTTCAATGTTGAATTTCCTCAAAACAAAATTAAATTTAATAAAGAAAATCAAGAATACAAATAAAGTGAAATATAATGGATCAAATTTTCTGGTAATAACTTTGCAAGACTCGATAACTGACTATTGCTTTTGGAAAGACTAAAAAAAGAATTAAACTCAAAATCCTCTTAAAATGTCCAATGTTCTACGTGCGCACCAATTCATTAGGACCAAGCTACCTCTTAATCTGAATGACACGAGAATGACATGAAATCTTTAAAAGTGATTAATCAATTACATAGGTTGTACGTTTCGCAATTCGAAATTGTTTATTCGTCTAAGCTGGAGCAATGCTTTCTAATACGTTAGTGTGATTACTTTATTCTGTTTTGCTTCAAAACTATTGAGAAATTCCTATTCCTTGCTGTTTTTTCACGATGAACTATAAACAGAGAAAATGTATTAAAGTATGAAATCCTTTAATAACATTACTGAATGAATTGTTAAGGTCAATGTTTCATGGGTGCTACAAAACTCAATGGTGGAGTGTAAGTCTTTTCCCATTGCCTGTTTTAGGGAATGAATCACTAAGTGATCTGGATTCACGAAAACAGTCATCCCCGCCATTCATCTTATCCCAGAGTCAACTAAAAATCCACCGAAACAACCCAACTCTCCGATTCACCGAAATACTTTAGGGGCAGAAACTTTCGCGGGCAGAAACTTTCGCGAGAAGAGAAAATCGCGAAATTACGGGCATAAACTTTCGCAAATGACGTTTTTTCCCGCAAATTTCGTGACAAAAACTTTCGCGATCGAGAAAAAAAGATGCATTTCCGCGTGAAAAAACTTTCGCGACTGAAGTAAAGTGAGTGGAAAAACACAACTTTCTATCCATTTTCAGTACTACTCACAGTCACGATGGCAATTTACAAGGTTTTGTAGCCCAAGAGACTAAAGATCGGGGTGATTAAGGAACCGCAAAGCAAAAACTTGAAGAAACGAACAAAATTAGAAAAAACTTTCGCTGGTCGAGAATTTTCTGTTATTTCACGAGCAAAAACTTTCACGAATTTTGAATTTCGATTATGCCTTGGCAGAAAATTTCGCGAAAACTTCCGAAAAACGCGAAAATCGCGAAAGTTTCTGCCCACGAAAATTTCTGCCCCTAAAATAACTGCCTCCATGAAGCCCCTCTACACTCGCTATTAAACACAAGAGGCTTTCGAGCGATTTCCCACTTAATGAAGTAACATACATCGCATCATGATTTACACACATTGTGGGTTCATCACTAAGATGTACCGGGTGAGCTAGAAAAAAGTTCCCACTTTAAAAAATTCGTAGCACCAAGAGTTCTTCACAGAATGATTCAAATTCCAGTTAAAAGCCGAAAGATTGATGTATTTTGTGATCTTTCTGACCATCTTACTGGCACTAGGTTTATGGGTAAATTATACTTCATAAAAATCTCAAGGTTGCAAAGTGGCCGAAACAGGGTCTAAAACATTGATCAAATTCTAAGGACTCTCCGTACACAGAACAATACGCCCTTTCAACAAAACGCTGCATGCTGGGTAATCAGGATCGGTATCTCGTACGTGCTGTATTGCTTCTATTGTGCTCACCTATTCTCTCACCATTGGAAGTTGTATCTCAAAAGGTTTTCGATGAGTTTACTCAACTAAACAAGGTAAGAAACTTCAGCCGTATATTTTCCACACTTTTAGGTGACTTTTTGGTGATGTTTCACTATGAAATATGATGAAGGGCTTCGTTGATTGCAGGCGTAGCGGACCTTAGGCCTATAATCCCTGTATTTGCCAGTGGCAAAATGCACATCTTCGCTACAGATCTTCTTTCACACATTACTTTTTACATTGACAAAATCCTTTAAAGCTTGTTCTGTAGCCCATTCGCTAAGACATTGATTCAAGTAAGCAAAAGCGAAAATACTTCTCCCTTTTTATTCCGGCGTGTGAAAGAAAATCAAAGGTTTGTAAAATCAAATGGCAGTTGTTTGTTTACACGAGCAAGTGAACAGTTTGTTTACATTCACTTCAGCCCGCACAAATTTATCACAACGCAAAGGTGAAAGGAAGAGGCATTTTCTTTTCATTTTAGTCTTGTCAATTTATAAGGTAAAGTATGAAAGTAATAATGCCGCGACGATTTGCTATTTACCACTTGAAAGTGCAGGGACTCTGCCTTTGGCCATCTGCGCCTGATATCAACGGTGCCCTGTAGCATATTTCAGAGTGAAAAACCACCCAAAAGTCAAGAAAAAGTAGTTAAACGTGTGGAATGTATATGAGAGAAGTTTCTTACCTCATTAAATGGAGTAGAATCGTCATAAACCGCTCGAGCAACAACTTCCAAGGGCGAGAGAATAGGCCAGCACAGTAGAAACAATACAACGCCTGCGAGAGATCGATCCTGATTACCCAGCATGCACCGTTTTGTTGAAAGGGCGTATTAGGAATTGGCGTGTCACCTCTCTCTAGAGTTATGCGATATCAATTTTCAAACGAATACTAAAGATTTTCAGTCCCAATGGCAATAAATGTGCAGTGGATAGCACATGAACAATTCAATTTTCTATTTTGATCTGTGAGAGGAGTCCTTTATGATTTGATCATTGTTTTAAGCCATTTTTGAGTCATTTTGCAACCATGAAATTTTTGTAAAGTTTAATGTACCTGTATTTCTAGTGCTCGTGAGACAACGAGAAAAATCACAAAAAAATCCTTCGATCTTTCGGCTTTTAACTAAAATTTGAGGCATTCAAATCTGTGAAGTGCCTTGGTGCTATGAATTTTGAAAGTGGGAACTTTCTTCTAGCTTACCGGATATTTCGCATGCAGAAAAGTTTAGTTTTTACTTTGTGAATAACCCCCCTCCCCCCCCCCTCACAGCAAAAAATACCAGAATTTCTCTATAGTTTTTGGACGGAAATTTAAGGGAAATGGACAATTTTCTCTTGGAAATTGAAGGGAAACGGAAATTTCCATTTCCCCTTTGGGAAATTATAGAAAATGTGTCCGTTTCCCCAAAATTTCCCCAACAAAAATGCGGAGAAATTTCATCCTACGTGTGAAGCAATCCCTCTTCCTTACTGCACCTATATCCTCTTATAGATCTCTTGATTAACCAAAGGAAGGAAAGTTAATTAACGGTAAAGACGCCATTTCAATTCCTAGTACCGTAAATCCTCGAATAAGTGCCCGGACGCTAGTTTCTTTTTCAGCCTCAAAGGGGGATGCTTATTCAAGCAGGACACATATTCGAGCTTGATGCTAGTTTATTTTTCTGGATGTAACAACAACTCAAGCAAATACAAAAGTTTTTCATACTCTCCAATTAGATTTATTTGAGAGCGCAGGGACCGCGGAGAAGAGTAGCCTGGGTGGACTACAGCCCACCCACTTTTTGCTTACAGATGGCCCGGGGGTACATGACTTGGGGATGGACGGGGATCTGACGCCCGGTTTTCAGAAAGGTACCCTCTTCTGATTACCGATAGTTCCCGCTTTACCCACTTTTATGATGAATTTTGGCAGAAAACTACCCATTTTTGACTATTTTTGCCTATTTCTTGGTGACCCACCCATGTTTAAGGAAAAATGTGCCGAAAAAGAGACCCTTGTTTGGAGAATTTTTGGCCAAAAACCCTCCCATATGGGTGGCACATACCAGTACCCTCAACATGTTATGTCCTTCCCCCCCCCCCCCCCGAGGCAGATGGCTCTATTTGTGCTGGCATAGTTTCGAAAATAATTAGTTCTTTGTCGTTTGAAAGAGAAGCTGAAATTAGAATCGTTAAACAACATAGAAAGCGATATACACTGATGCTCTGCGATTCAATCAGCCAGATTCTAAGCATACGAACAGCTCGAATTGCTACTCCTCGAAGCATTGGCGGCTTTAGCATCCAGTGATTTTGCAGATGAAATTGAATACTTGAAACTACTCACTATGAAAGTGGCAGTGTCTTCATGTTATTATGAAAGGGCATTTTCCAGTAATCAAACAAGCTTGGGCCTAAAAATTTTTCCGGGGGCTGCGCCCAGCCCCGAACTTACGTTCGCTTCGCTTTCGCTTCCTAGCCAATCCGCTTTTTGGATCGCTCCGCGGTCCTTGGAGCGTGTTACAAAGTTTCCTTCCCTTGAAAAATGAAAATGAAGACTGACAATAATGAAAGCTAGAACAAACTTTGTTGTTTATTTTTACTCTTTCTACTAACTGCCTTCCCCGTTCCCGTAAGATTAAAACTTACGTCTCAGTAACTCCCTGTGGCTAAAGTTTCCAATAAGCGCCTGTTTCTTAAGGTAGAAGTGAGGGGCGCTTATTTCAGGCTGGGCACTTACTTGAGGGGAAACTTACTTAGTAACTTCCCCAAAAAATTCGACTTTGTACGAATACCATAAGCTACTTAAGGTAGTCGACTTTCCTAATAGGTTGGATGCATGCTTATTCAAGACGGGTGCTGGTTTGAGTGGGTGCTTATTCGAAGATTTATGGTAAATGCTTCAGTCAACGTTTAGCTGCTTATGTCGTTGCGTGGTGATACAAAGATTTTATGTTTGTCTTTCATCAACGTCGGAAAAGAATGTCCTATAAATCCTTCGAAGTTGACTTAACACATGTGAAGCAGTGAATTCGATTCTTTTAAATTCTTTCCGATGTTTGATCAATAATCCGATATATTTATGCGGCTATGTTTGCATCTCATTGCAAAGACTAACATCTTCTCTCAGTCATCAAACAAGAAACACAGTTTTCTTCAGTAATGTGCACAAAAAATTCACGCAAATCGTAAACAATTATCTACGAGGTCACAGAGAAAGTTGAAGGAATATCCCAATTGAGAATATAATTTGATTGAGCAAATATTTGTTGCAGCTGAAAATTGTCTACCCTGGATCAGAGTATTTTTTAGAATTTTGAAAAAAAATTTGTATCTTTTAGAATTTTGAAAAAAATTTTGATTTTTTTTATTTTTTTTTTATTTATTTTTCTTTCAATTCAAAATTTTTTTCAAAATTCTAAAAGATACAAATTTTTTTTCAAAATTCTAAAAATACTCTGATTCAGGGTAAAAATTGTCATGTAAACGCAATTTCCAGGAGAAAATTAAATTGATGATCATCTCAGCTACACATATTTTTCTTTATCGCTGCTAGTCGGCAGTTTCTTAAATTTTTGGGCCATTTGTCTTTCAGAAGTTTCTTATGATCTGTGGTACAAATTTTCTAAATAGCCCCAAGTAGTGGATTCATCTATATAAGCCATGGACCCACAAGAAACTTGCATCCTGTAAGAAAACACTATCAAATCCTGTAAACAAAGTATAGGTTCCAAATCTTTAAATCTACGAAGAAAGGCGTGTGCAAAATTCAATGACCTATTTCTTTAAATTGAATGAAATGAAAGAAACTTTAGCCACTTTTCTAGGATTCTTCTGTTGGACTTTTCAGAAATCTTGATTATTTGTGGAAATTACAGTCTATTTTATATTTCAGCTCATTTTATGATGTGACGTCATCAAATTTCTAAATCACGAACCAGAAGAGTATGAATGAAGTTTGTGTTCAATTTGTTGTGTTTGGTTGTATGTGATGAAAAGATTATGCTGATGCAATGGAGGGACAGTTAATGATTTGAAGTGGTAAGAATCTTTAGTTTTACAGTGGCTTGCTTGATACCATATTATAGGCATCCATAAATTATGGTTTTCTTGAAAATTATTCGATCTTTCGTCGGCAGGTTTAGAAGTTACAACAGTTTCAAGATTTTTTCGATAATTTTCTTGAATTCACACAAAAGAAGAAAACACAGTGATTCTGGAAATATTGAAGATTTAGAAAAGTTCAACGGCAGATTTACTGCAAAATAGTTCAAGTTTCTTCGAAGTCGTGCAGTTCAAAGAAATATGTGATACAATTTGACACTCAGCTTTTTAGATATTTGAAACCTATGCTGTAAAAGAACAGCTATGATATAAGATAAACCTGTAACTGGAGAAAAAGCTGTTAAACATTCAAGAAAATCAAGCAATCAGTTATCAACAACGTTGTTGCATCAAATACGCGCTTCGTTCGCAAGCTTCTTCCGTTTCAAGTTCGTGCAAAGAACAGACAAATGATACGAATGGGCTGTTTTTATACCGAACAAAACAAAAGACATTTGAGAATCGGGGTCGGGGGGAACGTATCCCATTTGTTGTGACGTATCATCCAGCCTTTAATCTGATCTACAATGATGTGAGCAGGCTTCAGCCTAGGGTGGATGCGTCTGAGGAGCACAAAAAGGTGTTCCCCAATAACCCTATTACTACCCGGGGGGGGGCACAAAGTGCCCGCTGCACAGATTATTTGATGCAGTGTCGTCAGTTGGAAAGATAAAGAGCTGAAACTTGGTGAATTTTCCTCAAATTTAGTTTACTAATTAAAAATTTAGAAAATTTTTCAAAACGGTCGACACTGATCACGTGACCAGCATCTTTCAACACGTGGCCAGTAGTAAAAGAAAAGAAGGGACTCTTATTTTTTCCAGAATGCTCACAGATCATTGAAAACACTATCATTCAATAGATCTTGATAAGAGCTTTCAGATAATATATAGTTTTATGCATTTTAGATAACGTCAGAAATTTTAAACTTAATGACGTCATCAATGTTTATGAAGTCATATAAATAATAACAAATGTATTAGAAAACTGTTGATGACCAAAAAGGATTCTCCTAATTACTATACAAAGTCTTGAGGCATTTTAGAGTATTTAAATTGTCAATTAGGGGTTTAAATTAAACAATGAAACTGGTGTATATAAATAATGAATATATAATACAGTAAAAACCCGCACATAAGAACCTAAGATTTTTAACTCAGCCTGTTTAGGTTCTTATTCTATGAGGTAAATCCCACAATCAGGGTGTAGGTTCTTAACATAGGGTCCAAAAAAATGCAAGAAAACAAAGGATAGTTGAAGGTTTAGCACTGAAAACATGCTGCAAACATTACAAGCAACGCAAAGCTCTGTGTTAAAAGACATAGTCCTTTCTCATCTCCTGACCCATCCACAGTCATTAGTAAACCAGTTTTTTCTAAAAGTTTGGTGAAGAGTTCCTTGTCTTCCCTTAGGTCCCGACATGCTTCACTAGTCCATTTTGTCATCAACACTCTTCTCACCATAGCTGAATTTATTTCCTAGTGAATGAAAGAATGAATTTTATACCCTTTATTAAGAACCTGGTTACAATATCAGGCTAAAATGGTTCTTATTTATTGGGTACAAAATTCATCATTTCAGGCTGTAGGTTCTTAATAAATGAAGGTTCTTATGTGCGGGTTTTTACTGTATATAATGAACTTAAATAGATATTATACTGTGGATTTCTACTTATTAAAGCTTTGTAATACATTCTAGTCCATTTAATCAAAGGAACCTTAGAGGTACGTCACTACGTGTATCAATTTGATATTTGACATAACCAAAACCCTTTAAGATGCCCCTTTATTAATGCCAGCCGAGGGGCACTCCACTACCAGTCGACACTTTCCGGAATGAAGGATTTCTACTGTCGCTATGCTTGATTTTTATCAAAAACAAAGGTTAGGCCAAATGTGTATGATAGTTTTGAGGGTGAAATGTCCCGGACTTTATTCTTTGACATCAAACTTTGCTCAAACAATATATCGATTGTTTGGAAGCAGTTTCCCCTTCCATTGGGCTATCAACAGGCAATCAACATGTTTACGCTTTATTCTGCAATGACATGATGGTTCAATGGTTAAACTTAGCATCACAAAGAACTTATCAAAGCTATCATTTCCAATTTGTTAGGTGCCCCCGTCCATCCCAGCTTGTCCAATCATAGATCATAATGTTCTTCCTCTTTGTTGTATTAATCCAATCAAATTCACTTCCTTTGCTCGTCTCGCAAAGCAGGATGGGAGGAGATTTAAAAACAAGACGGGGGCTCGCCGGAAACACTCTTCCCCATACCTATAACAATGGTGCACTCCCTGACCAAAAAGGAATTGTCAAATAAAAACTTAGATAATGTCAATTATGCCAACAGCTAGCAAATACTGGAATTTTACTCAATGATGACGTCATTGTGACGTTATGAATGTAATGAAAAATAAAAAAGTAGCCTATTGTGTAGATTTTGTTACTGTACACCATTGTAGTAAGTTTCGTTCTCATATCTGCAATATTGGCGAATTTACGGAGGGGGTTTGTGCCCCCGGTACTACAAGGGTGCAAAAAGCTCGGTATTTATAGGGATAAACCGCTTGTTTCCTTTTGACGCGCCAAAAACCTCAAGGACAATCTTGTCAGAGCTAAGCTTGCTCCATTGCTGCAGGAGGATCGGGTTAAAGGCTGTTATCGATGCGGCAGTTCTCGCTGTCAAGTCTGTGAGCATATGTCGGAGGGGGATAAGTTTGTTTGTCATTTTACTGGTAAAGAATACAGGATTAATTCTAGGTTTGATAGTGATCTTTTAAGCTGTAAGGTTTGTGGTATAAAAGATAATGATGTTTTTAAAAACTACTGGCATTTGTTATGTTGATTTATGACAATGTAAAGTTCAAAGATTCATAAGGGATTTGACCGTCAAAAATCGTTCGGGGTGAAACTTTACACCCCCGAGTCATTTTTACGGTCAAGTCCCTCGCAAATTTCCAAACTCTACGTCGCCATAAAGTTAACACCACGATTGCTAGCAACATGAAAACGTGTGGTAAGACTGAAGTCTGGGTGCTAAATCCGAATTTGGCCTCCAACATTTCATATGAAAGAATTGTGAATAATTTCCAAAACGATGTTTTTAATCGAAGTGATGCATTACGCTACATGCTAGAAACTACCTGATCTATAACGGTGCCAAGTTGCATTGCATTCTGAAGAGGCTAAGGCAGTTTTTAGAGGGTGGCGGAAAGAACCCTCCCCATAAATGGTAGCTCGAAAAAAGCCCGTAAGGATTAGGGTTAAATACTATGAAGATAAGGAGAACTGAAATAGTCAGCAACAATATCACATTATTCTAAATATTGTGTCCAAGATTTAGTTTTCATAACTGTTGCAGAGAATAAACAAAACGTCGTTGACAGATTGTAATATCTTTAAAACAAGGACAAATTTCTCAAAGTTGCAAAACTTGCAGAAAGTTCTGAAAGTTTCCAATAAGACTGCAAGTTGCTCAAAAGATGCCGAGTACCTTGTGGACAGGGCTAGCCTTATAGGTGTTAATGCTCAAGGAGCAAGAGTAGGTTGAATCGGACCATGATCAAGCTGCTTTCTCCCACATTGTCTTAATTCAAGTATTTTCAGAATTAGGTTTTCTTAATTCAAAACATTAAGTTAACTCTACTCCACACGGCAGGTTGTCCATCCCCCTCTCGAGGTTTTTCTTACCGCGTTTTTAAAGGACATCAATTAAGCTGCCTAAAACCTCTCTGACTTTTAGTAATCATCAACTTGAAACATTTTGACCGATAACTTTTAAACAATAGAGCTCACAGGATATGTGATATACTCATATTTTTGAGCAGGTATACGTTTTTTTCTATAAGACACTGGTTTATAAGAAACTAGTACTAAGATGGCCAAAATTTTAAGAAACTCTAGTACTATGTCTAAGAAGTACTAAGAAACTTTTCAAAGTTAAAAGCATGGATCTTATAGCAAATAGATCGTTGAATCTTTATTCTTGAGCAATATTATCTAAACATTTGTATTTTCAACATAACAGAACACTGTTTATTCCTTTATGATGTTTTAAATGTCAAGCATGATATCTGCCGCAGTGTTGGCGATCACATTGATAATTTTGAATCCAAGTACAAGAAACCAATTAAGAAACTTTTAGTACTAAAATGGACAAAATTTCATGTAAAATCAAGAAACTTTTTGCACTATGCCCTGATCCATATTTCTTATATAAAAAACGTGGCCATATTTCTTATATAAAAAACGAAATATTTGGGTTTTGATCAATCGTCCAATGACTTTTGACCACGAATGTAGCATCTTAAATCAAAACTGCAATTATTTTGAACATTAACTATCATTAGCTTAAGCATTAATATTTTTGTGAGACGTTTCTGATGTTATATGCAAATATCAGGGCTGCCGATAGCTTTTAGAAAACCAGGGACAAAAATCTGAAATGATGCAACCCAATTTTTTTCAATAATGCCCTTTAGACCTTTAGAATGGCTAAAAATGCATTTCATGGCATTTCCTGAAGTCAGTATGTTAGAAATCTCCTAATACGAGGCCTCTTAGGCCCTAAGGCCAGGGGGTAAATTGCCCCTTCTGCCCCCTTCTCGGCGGCCATGGCGAAATTCGCATATGATACGAAGCGTGATGTGAGATGCATCACTAAAACTCTTATTGAGTCTTATATCTACTTGACCATTGTAAAGATTTTTCAATGATATTTAAAATCCTTTCAATGATCCTTATTTAAATGATATATAATTCGTAAGTGACATCAAAAAGGAACTCATCGAGAATGACACCATCCTAGAATAGAGGCTGAATTTTGAAAACCAATCCCAATATTAATGTGGATTCCGACACGTTCTTCACTACGAAGCAATGGGAAAAAATTGTTTTATCTCATATGTGAGCCTTCCAAGAATTTCTACAAAAGCGTAGACCCCGATCTCAGAATAATTCTTTGATGCATTCCAATTCATGCAGAGTTCATAACCCTTTTTCGGTTTGGGGGGAGGCAACTTGCTCACCCCCCTCCGCCCTAGTAGACTTTTAAGTAACTCTTTTGGGAAGAATTTCATTACCATAAAAGCTCTTGACTTTTTGCAACTAATTATTGTGCAACTTCTGAAAAGTTTCATTGAAATATTTTGCAAAATGAGGGAGCTGGAGACAATTTTCTGGGAATGAGAAAAATCACAAATTCTCAAATCTCAATTATCGAGCAAAAAGGAGCAGAAGTGGAATATTTTGCAAATTGCATTTTGTTACATTCTACTATAATTAGATTATTTAGATGGAAAACGTGCTCCAAATTTATTTTTATCGTTATTTTCCTGATGTTGGCCAAGCTTGCAGTTTTTCTTTACCACACAAAGGAAAATGCTAATGTGAACAAAAATGGTGGCTAATATTAGGTTGATTTTAATATTTACAGAAAGTAAATGCCTGAGGCTATTAGTTCACCAAATTTTGTCGTTCTACCTGTTACAAGTCAAGAGTTAGGTAGGGGAGCTTTTCTGCCCTCCACAACCAAAATAGGACTATCAAAAAGCCCAACCACTATAGGGTTAAGAGCTTGTTACTAAGGTATCTTAGATTGAACAGATTTTCACCCAAATTTTGATTGATCTTCATGACAATCATTGATAGCATACGGAAATTGTAATTATGTCTATCAAACCAATTCTGTCGTCACTTATTTCTTAAGGACTTTCATGAAAAGGAATAGAAACTTGAAAACTTGAGCCTAAAAAATGACACGTATCTTAGGTATAAGAACCACCTTAGGCTGAAGTGTGAAAAGAGGGGGTTTACTTCATGTCGGGCTTTACTGTACTAGGGCTTGATCCTATGGGCTTGATGCTTGTTTTAACCCTATCTGACCTGAGGGGTGATTCTGCCCCCGTCGTACATTTTCACTTATACGTTTATCCGTGTTTGGTGAATGCCTCTGAGATTTAGTAAGTTTAACTTTCTATCATACACTTAACAACTCTGGCATTCTATTTCTAGCGTCGTCTCCATGGTAACAAAGTTGTCGTGCCACACCCTGTGAAAAATATACTTTGTATCTCTCTTAATCCTGTTTAATTGGTTGAATTAGACCTAAACTATATGAATTTACATGTGTTTTTTCTACATATTTCATTTCCTTATGAAAAGTAAAGTTTCACAACTTTGTAGCACACTTTCATTTTATATGACGTCATATGACATCATAATGTTAATCATGCCTAGCAACAACAAAAGCATCACTAATCAAACTATTGTTTAGAAATTCATTGTTTAAATAATGAGCAACCTTTGTGCCAAATTAGGCTGCCATATCCCAAACAACAACATAGATCAAAAAGGGGGGGGCGAATTGACTGTTTAAAAACGTCCAGGTTAGATAGGGTTAACCCTAATCCTTCCAGGGCTTTTTTGACTTCTCATAACCGGTGGGGCTGCCAGTCCCACCTCCAAAGATGGCCCTAGACTGATAGGAATTCGGTTGAAACTTCTTGATCGATCGGCAATTTTGGGTGTGGCCACTTACTTAGTTGACGTCATCATGACGCCATAAAACTGAAGAATGACAAAATCTATCGTTTTCCAGGTAATTTGTTCTAAAACTGAAATAATGATAATGTGATTCGCTTTTCCCCTTTCCGATTGTTGTATCATTCATTTTCAATTCAAACATGACACCTAAAGATATTTATATAAAGTCATTTTGAAGAAAATGAGAAAATTGATGACGTCACAACTACGAACTGTTTTTCAACCAAAAATCGACAACAAGTGGCTCAAAATGCTTTTGAATGGATTACGTTACGCAGTTCTATTCATTTTTACTAACTGTTGTCAGCAAGGGATTCAAAAGATTTGGTGAGAAAACCAAAATGGCGGCTTATCTGACGTCATCATTTAAAGCTGCTGACGTAAGCAAATCCTATTGTTTTTGATAACAGTTGAAAGGAAATTGTTTGCTGATTCTCATAAGGTACCATAACCAATTTTTGAATCTGATTCTGGTTCTAAAAGTATCAAAAACGCTATATTTTCACTTCCTTTGCACAAATATGGCAGTGTTACCTAGCACATGACACCCATTTGTTCAAAAATTTCATTATCAAAATATAACAAATCGACCATTAGTAAATTAAGGGTCTTTGGGGAGTTATAGCTTTTACCGACAATGAATGGTCATCAAAAACCAGCAGGGGTGGAAAACACCCCCGGTATAATAGGGGTTAATGAATAGCTTTTGCTCCAAAACTGACAAATATTTCACATCAGTCCTTTTCAAAGTCTTGGCCACCTCTCATCAAATGGGCTTCAAGTAAATAGTTACAGGTAGCTTCATTCAGTCTTTGCAATTAATAGCAATAACCTTAACAATTCTTATATTTTTGCCGCTCAAACACCTTGTTCCTTCAGCTTTCAGAACAAAAGACGAATATCCAACGTTAATGCGGATTGGATTATGCAACAGCGAGATCTCTTGAATTTTTATGAACATTTTAATTCTTTAAAGCTACTATGGCAGCATAAGAAGCTCATGTGAGGTGCTGGGATTCGTCTAAAAAGCCGAAATAGCGGCAACTTTGTTGTGATACCACCAGCTATGTTTTTCAACTAAGACGCGAAACTTGTCTCTTGGTTTATGATAAAAGCAGAGGTGCTAAAATCCACCCCTAAGTAGAGTAATATTAGGACAACTATGATTCAAATGAAAGTGCTTCTGTAATTTTAAGCATGAAACACAAGTACAACAACTTTGAATAGATTCATTATTAATCAACTCTCGTTATGTCTCATCATCAACGTTTTCATGGCTTAGTTGATGCCAGAAAAAGGTACACTTCTTTTGAAACATTACCAACGCCATTGCTTACGAGCAGATGAAAGAAGAAGCCTATGCTGTACAAGTAACTTGGTCTATTATTAAATGGTCTATTTTTGCCAGTTTCATAACTTCGAGGGATACGTCACCTGAATGCCAATATGTTGATGCCTATGTTTCAAGTCCAAAGACATAACTTCTTTTTCGATACTGAAACGGCTATCTTTGTGTTAAAAGCACCTGATGTCAAGGAAATTTGAAGAGCTTAAGTAAATATTTTCCAAGCTTGATTTTAGCTCAATATTTGCCAGTGAGAGCAACTTAGATTACATTCTTATGCATACAGTTTTCATGAAAATTGTGAATCTTGTCTAAATATCTTAATTTCTACCAATTAGAAATCACCAGTATCTCTTCTGTTCCCTTGTTTATTGTATTAACAATTTTGACAACGAATTTAGTGAAAACATTGGAATGAGTGTCGAAGCTAAACAATGCAAGCTGCATCTATTTGATCAATGAAGTTAGTTCATTGCTTTGATCAGCCGGCCTGTGCACTACAATAACGAGGATCAAAGTTTCGATGAGAACGTCCCAATGCTTGTCTGAATGACACTATGAATTTTGTCTGCTGCTTATTTAGAGGACATTTAGTGTTATGATCAGTTTGCGATGTAACTGGCGGCTCTTTTCGTATGTTTGCCTCAGACAAAGTTGCTTGAACATTGCAATACAGGTGAGAACATGTCAGCAGAAAACCCTAGACAAAACTTGGAAAAGCTTGTGATGGAGCTCCATCTGCATTTATTTGAACAAATCTGTTGCTTTGATTAATCTGAGATATAACGAATGAGTCTGTTGGTTTTTATACGTCAGAAAACAGAACTTGCACATCGCTATGACCAAGATAAAACGTCTGCAGCAAGATATGGACGCGAACATTTGCAAAGCTTGTGGTAGAATTAACTTCTGTTTACTCTTGATTTAGATCAAACTTCTTGTATTTTGACTCACTTCACATATCAGTTGGCGACTTTCTTTGTTTTTGGTCATCGGAGTATATGGCAATGGAGATAAAATTACGTTGTTTAGAAGTTTTTGTCAAGCAAGTAATTGATAATCATAAGAAGTCATCCAGATAGCTCAAAACATTGTGCAAATAATCTTGTCATCTATGAGTAGAGATTTTGGTCAATACAATAGCATTATCCTTTTATTTGGAAGCTAAAGAAAAAAACGCTCTTAATGATAAAGTCATGGAGCTCAGAAATTTGACATGCCTAGTCGATAAAACATTACCAAACGCTAGTCAAAGCTGCCCATCATTAAGTTCTGAAATTCGAGAATCCTTGAACAAATATCTCCAAAGTGTTTATCAATATTTAAAGAATTTTGAAGCGTCAAGTTATCGATGACGTTTTGATTTTCGCTGTTATTACAAATAAACCGCCCTGAAATGTCACAGATAGATGTTTTCATGTAAGCCTTTAAATTGCAAAAGGATTAAAAAAATTAACTGCGTATAGGATTCAGCATTGATTATCAGCATGTAAAAAGTCTAGTACTGTGAATTGTCAATAAATTGCTGACTTCTGCTGTAATATGATACGAACCGTAGGAATACTGGCAAGAGAAATGCTATTTCCTTTGCGCCTTAAGCCGCATCTTTATTAGCCGGAAAATTTCGGGCCACGACGAGAAGTAGAACGTATTTCTACTTTCACGGCTCGAACTTGTTCTGTGGCGAAATTTTGACTAGCCAATTAGATTGCGGTAAATTTTTCACCTCGACATTTTCCGCCTGGTGGAAATCCGGCTTTATAGTTCAAATTTCTTCAAGCTTTGAGGATTCATGGGCCGAAAGCAATTTGATCCCATGTTCTTGAAAGGCAAAAAGCCATAATGAAGACTGAAGACTGATAAACAAAGTGAAGACGTCATAATCGCCAAGTCAGGTCCAGATGAAATATTTATTAAGGCACTAATAGACAATGTGAATGGGAAGATTATAGTGGGGCCTTTGACAGTAGCACTTTTCAAGATCTTTAGAAACTGGCAAGATTGGCGCCAATCTTTAAGGCAGGGCAAAAAACACGGTTAACAAATTACAGACCAATCTCGGTCGTTTGGATCCTTTCGAGATTGCTGGAAAGGGTGGCCCATGATCAACTCGTTTCTCCCATGAAAGCCTGTGTTCTTCTTTCTGACAACCAATTCGTCTTCTGTAAACTAAATGATGCACAAATATTGATACTGAACATGACCGAGACTTGGTTCTTGAACACCAACAAGCAAAAAAATGATTTAGGCCTATTTTTATTTTAAAAAAATTGATGCGTCGAACATGATGTTCTGTTATCGAAGTTGTCAGCCTATAGAGTCACTGATCTTGCAAACGGTTGGTCCAATGATTGGTACCTTGCAAACGGTTGGTACCTTGCTGATATCGTTTTGTAGAAACTAAATCGTCAAGCAATCATTTTGTACAGTGTGGAATACCACAGGGGTCGTATTTGGGTCCCTTAATTTTCATCATTTACATGAATGACATTGAAAAATGTTTGGAAGAATCTGAACCAAATATGTAAGCGGATGACACACGCGTTTCCTATGCCTCCATGGAGATCAACGTGCTCTTTTAATTACATAAAGGGCGAATCCGATCTTGTATCATCCTGGATGAGCCAAAACAAACTTAGCCTGTGTGGTGAAAAAAACGAATTGATGTTGATAGGGCATCCAAAACAACTGAATAGAGCCAAAGATTTCCCTGACCTCGAAGAAGAAGATGAAAAGTTATGCAGAGTTAAAAGAACAAAATATCTAGGTGCCATAATATGCGAAAGCACAAATAGGGTTGAACAGCTCAAAACCGTAAAGCGAAAGATAAAAGAATAACAGTTTAGAGGCGATATTTAAGCTTAAAAACATCCTGTTGCAAAACAATTGGCAACTGCTAATTGAGCATGAATTGAAAGCAATCTAAAATACTACAGTATCATTTGAGGAAGTCTGTAAAACTCAAAAATGAAATCTCTACAAAGGTTCCAAAATAAGCACCCAGACTAATTGAATGCCCAAGGAACAAAGAATTCTGTGTATGTGATTGGTTCAAGGGAAGCAATCAAAATAAAATGGGACAGGCTAATTGTTATGTAAAAAGTAAAAATAAACTCTGCCCAGCGAACATAAAAAATAAATTTACTCTTAGGTTAAATATTCCTAGATATAAGACAAGATAAATTGATGATCTCGAAATTCCTCGACTTCGTCTGGAATACCGTAAAACGTTTTGTTGATACCAGGGAGCAAGTGCTTTTAAAGTAAGATCAAGGGAGTTCTTTAGGTAGAGCGACGCATACACAGCTCCTTGGAGAGCAGCTAATTTTTTTTTCAAATATTGGTATTAATATTTATAGTTACTTTAATCTGATTATAGTGCTGATAAGGTATTGCTTCAAAATAGGAAGAAACACTGTACTTTTGGAAATTCTTATGGATGTATTTCTAACGAGAAACATAACATGAAACGTGAATAGCACTTTGTCATTCTCAAATGGTTGATAAATCACCAAATACCGGATAACACAAAAAGTACTTCAGGAGCTGGATCGCTAATAGTTTCCCGAAAGCAATAGTTATATGAACACAAACAAGGTATCAGCGTGTAGCTGAAAGGCTCGATTATCTCTAGGCTGCGTTCCCATTGCGCACTCTTTTGAAAGCACTTACACGTTCGCGCAGAAATCTGCCATACTAATCCCTTACAGTTTTCAGATTGCAAAATATTTTTGCAGTCTCAATATTTTAAGGGATTAGTATGGCGGATTTCTGCACGAGCGTTTACTCGCTTACAAAAAGATTGTTCAATATGAATACAACATTAGCGATGTTGCTTGGTTGGTTTAAGGTATGCCTACTATCCTAAAAGACTGTGCCAAAAGTAAAGAGATTCATTCATTTCTCCTATTGTTACCTCGGTTTCCAGTCGATGTGTTGGCATATGTGAAAAAAACTGACTTCCAATTGGCATTGCAGCAAGAAATGTGAACGAGGAACAGAAGCCAATTGTTTTGCAAACGAAAAATTGCCCGAGACGACTTCAGATGCATCACCACGCTGAGTTTTCACAAAATATTGGCTGGAAAGGATGGCGATGATTTCATTGAAAATGAGGGATCTTGGATTCGAAATTCGCTTTGAATCTGGATTTTCGCATGGTAATCATTGCTTTAAATGATCATGCAGCATCTCAAAACATTGCTAAGCCTTTAGCTAAACTATGATATAAAAGCATTAACAATACTTAGTGTTTTCAGGGAGCTAGCTACGCTCTAACGCGTGCAGGATTTTTTCTGGTCACCCGGTAAGCATTCTGACTGATTTAAAGAAGCAAATTTTCTTCTTCAAATCACATCAAATCACAAGATGATGCTGATAGAGTATGGAAGTAAGGATATGAGATGAGTAAGAGTTGGTCCATTACTATCTAAAACGACCTAATTCTTAATCGGTTCAACGCTAAAAGCAGATGTGATCTCAAGCAGAATCCTTTCGCTCATCGCAACTAGAAGGACAATTACGATTGAAGTATGCCACTATGGAAAATGAAGATGGTTTTGCTTGGAGCTGGCTTGATGATAGGAAAGAGAGCTGCTAGATGATTGCATTACATCAAATTTATATAATGTTCATGTACAGATACTGACATCCACCCAGTGACAGCTCGGCAGGGGTCCTGGGGTGGACTTGTCCCCCAACTCCTAAAATTCGGCAAAAATTGTCAGAGAAAATTGCATAAAGTTAGTTGGGGATACCTTTAGATTGTAAAATTACGTCAAATCCGCCAGACTTCCTTTGGATTTTTCAGAGCTGGCGTCGCCCCTGCACCCACCCAAGCGAAAGGAAAACGAAACCCTATCCTTCACCTTGGCAGCACGCCAGCACCCACAAGCAATTTAACCTGCTTGTTTTTCACTGTATTCAATTTTTGCTTCAATAATTATCCTGTTTCAATCAAATTCATCTTAGAACTGATGTAAAAAGCAAGTTGCATAAGGATTCTACATACGGACTTGTGATATCAATACCCAACACTTCCTTGACAGTGCTAAAAGAGATTCTCTTGTAATTGAAATCGTCATGTCGAGGAATATTCATCAAATTATAGCATGCTTTTCTTGACTTGCCTAAGTTAAGGAATGATTTGTCGATTCTTATGTTTGCTATAACTAGTATAATTTCATAAAACAAAACGCATGATTTTATTTAAAAAGCTCCTTTGGCGGTAAAAATCAATGAAGGGAGAATCTTTCCAACAACATTGGTTTGCTAAAATTAAATTCAAGAAATGCTTGTTTGGTTATTCTACTGAAAATATCAAGTTCAAGCTGAACTTAGTTATCTTGGAGGCCAGGAGCAGTTAGGAGCTTTTGACAACTGATAAATGCAATATTTCTTGACGCAGTTTGAATTAACAAACTCTACGAGAGTAATAAGTCAAGAGCCCTTTCACCATATAAAACAGAATATAAAATTTTAGTGGATAATTCAGAAATATACTATGACTTTGTAAACGTTTCGACTTTCATCTTCTTCAGTAACCCACGAGAGAGAGTTTTCTGTGATAAAAATTTCAGAACCTTGAGAAACGTGCTCAACTGTATGTCACAGATGGTAAAATGTTGCATGTAGTTAGATAGCTTCTTAGGTATATGAAAAATTATGTCAACATGTAGCTAGTTTGCTTGCTTTTCTGTAAATGTGCTAGGTAAAGAACTAGAAAAGTTACTTGAAGTTATCTTAGATAAAGATAAGTTCATTTTAGTAGAGATGCACCATAGTTCAAGTTTAGTAAAATGTCTTAGGCAAGAAATTAAGAAATGAACTTACCAAAAAGGATTGTTGGAACGATAGTCTTCATTATTTGTTTGGTGACTTTCAACTATTGGCTCTTGGAATTGATCTTGTTTCCCGACGTGTAGCACCTTCGCCAAGCTTCTCTTCTTTTTGTGATTGAGTATCACGAACCTACATTTAGCATGCAATAAATACACAACTGTGAAAACGGGGGTCATCTCATTATTTAGCAAAAGTCTGTTAAGCCATGAGAACAGTATGAACAAAGGCAGCTGGCGAATTATTTCTGTTGTAGAAGAATGTTGATTGGTGGGCAGATATCAAACGCTTATCTCCTTGATTCCGCTAAAATTCAGAATGAATGGCTAAGGAAGTAATCACTGAGAAACTTCAAACAAAAGTCAACCCTCAAGGGGGAAGAAGTCATCGCTTACTACCTGAGAACTGACAGGTCTTCATAAATCCGAAAGGTGAATTTTCTTACAGCACTAATTTTTTTTACACTCAAGGGGAGATAAGTAATCATACTGTTTTTAACGGCCGACAATAAGAATGTGTCAGAATAAACAGTTTCAAAGGAAATGTGAATGATTTCTGGAAAGAAAGACTTAAGATCGAGCAGGTTCAAGATAGGTGTCAATTATTTCTAAAAAGTACGACTGCATTAGATTAATATAACCAAAAATCAACATGAAATATGAATGGTTTGTTTCTAACAGGTGAGCTAGATATCGTAGCACGTTAACTAGCCATACTTTGATGGAAAATAAATCAGAATGGTCTCATGATATTTATAATGAAGAAAAAGAATTTAACTAGAGATTACGACTTAGTTTGATAAAATTGTCCTATTTGTATTTGCTGTTTGTTGTAAAGCTGCTTTTTTATACGGACTTTCCTTCCTCCTCCTAACAATGACAAATAAAGTAAATAGCGCTCTACCGAGTGCCTCAAATTTGTGTAACATTATTTGCTTAGTTGCAGAATCATGATCTATGCTAAAATTTCAACAAGTTACCTCTCATTTTAAAGCCCAAAGCTAATTTAGATGTAACTATTAATTTTGATAAAATTTGTGATATGGACATAATTCCTTGGCAAGTTTTCTTGGAATCTAATCTTGATAAGTCACGAGTCTTCTATCGTAAGGTAGAAAATGCATTGATTATCTTTTAATAAACTTAACTATGCGTTCCATCGCATTGAGTTGCATGAAATATGCATTTGCCATTACGTTTTACGACTTGGAAAATTAGAATACTCGCATTCATTTCATTAAGCTGAAACTAGGCAGAAAAGCTATAGAGATTTTCAATTCTCTTTGGCGTATCTTCCAAAATCTCAAGCATAACAACATGTAGACTCATTACATGAGTCTTTGTTTTCGCTCCAATTTACCCCAACGATACCCCCACAATAACAGCAAGCAACAATTCAATTCAATGGAGCAAAACTAAGACGAAAATCATCAGTTTAAACAATCTGTAGCTTTGATGTGGTATGGCTTACATTAGTGAAATCAATTTTTCCATCTAAGTTTCTGTAATGAAATGTATGGTGCTGTCATTCTAGCTGGTCCATAATCCAAGATAACATATTTGGGCAAATGCTGATACATCATTTCCGGACACCCCGGTATACAAAATGAGCCAAATGACAATAGTATTTCCTTCTATGCTACAACACAGGGCATACATTGCTTCAACTTTATGGACAAGAAACAGTATAGCTGTCATGGTTTGGAACATCACATATGCATGAATGTGAATCTAATTGTAAAGGGACAGCGCAAAAATTTATTACATTACGTGGTCTGTAGAGAAGAATAATTGCTGCAAAAATAATCTGCTTGCCCCGTATGGTATTGCCAGTCTATTGGTCCTTCATTATTGAAGTAATCCTTGTACATTTGTCTACCTGCAGCAGCATCCTTTGAATAGCTGTTTCATTTCGAGCATTTCGGGCAATTGGCTGCAAGCCCCCATTGCATCTCTCCTCCATTCACCTGCTCTGCAAATCAAGATGGCCAATCTCTGTCAATAAAAGTTCTTGGGCAATACCTATTGTTTTTATCATCAAAAAGTTGTGTAAGCCAGCAGCTGCTTGTGTTATTAGTGACACCTTTTTTACATTTGCAATTATTGGTCTCCTGAGTACTCTAGAACTGCTTGCAGTTATTCCAAAAGTGTTTTCAATAACATGTTTGGCCCTTGACAATCTGTAATTGAAAAACACGCTAGTCCAGAGGTAGACTTTGCAACGGAAAATGCTTCATCATATGCTGTTTCAAACCAAAGGTGTCATCTCCAACGAATACAAATGGCAGCCATTTCTCTGAATTTTTGGAAGCCTTGCTGGTCCAGGTTTGCCCAAAAGGTTGTTTTCAATGGCATGCCCCATATGACTGCAATTGTAAACACTGCCATCGCTTTGACGAACACTGTCACCAGTGTCAGCCAAAACGAACAGATATTTAGCATCATAGACTGCCATGAGAACAATGTTAAGGGACAGAGCAAAGTTTATGTTATAACATGGCCGGTGCAAAACGTAACGGGACAGCTACTTTTCTAGAGCTTATCAGAGGTAGATCAACACCTTTTTGAAGCAAATAACAACGGGGCAGAAGCTTCTTATGAGCTCAAGATGAAATTTGAAATGTAAAATGCCCCATTTTGAGCGCAAAGGTGTGAATCATCCAAGCAGAGAAATGCTTTCAATTGCAAGGAAGGATATGTTTTTTAGGTGATCCAAAATTTCCCTGTCAGTTACTTGCATCAGTCACATCTCTTAATCTTCAAAGTAAATTTTCGTTGAAAGACATTCGTAAGTACGAGAATTGATTTTGTTATGGTCTTTGGCTGTTTCATCTGTGATACGTACAGTAAAACAACTGCTGTTCATGAATACAGGGCAGATACATTTTTAAGGACTTTAAGGAAAGGGCGATGGGGCAGTTAATTTTTCTGCAGTAATTTCATACGGGGCGAGCAGATTGTTTTTCAGAAAGTTTTCTTCTCCACCGGCCATGTAATATAATGAATACTGCGCTGTCTCTAATTGTCTTCTTGTAGTGAAATAAGATGATCCTGAGTTCCCTGGTGCTTGCATGACAATGTGCTTTCCATCTATGGCTTCATAGTCATTAGAACAATTGACTATGATGGCTCCTATACAGTTTGGAAAATTCCAGAATTGTAAGAAATCTTTGTAAAATTTCTCCCACTTTTGCTTAATGGATGGATGCTTCAAGTAGCCTTTATCGTTTAGGACTGTCCATAGCACATGACAAGTCTCGTTTATTATCCTGCCAACTACCGTCGGATTCATACGTTAACTGGCAGCAATTGTTACTTGTGCATCTCCTGTAACCGAGTACCTCAGTGTCAAGTGTCTCCTGTAAACAAGCAGACAATCTTTCTTCTGCACTGATAGACTTTCTCATTTTTGTGTCGTCCTTCTTGAGGTGCATCCCAACCAGCCCTAGAAGTTCCTCGTATATTACTGGGGTCATTCTGAAACACTGAAAAGGTATTTTGTATCGCGCAGCCTGAGTTCTTTCACAAAATTTCAAATTAAAACTAAAGGACGGATAGGCAAACGTTACATACTTCCTTTCATCAAGAAAACATTACATTGATTTTAATTCTGTTGCAATTTAATTTCTTTTTTCTTTTCGATAGGACTACTTAAAGTAGGAATTTTCAATGTATTAACTAGTATTAGGAATTTATTAACTAACTAATTTTTCTTTTTCTTCTTGTTTTTCTTTTTCATGTTTACAGGGAACATTGTAAAACAGATATTTCGGAACAACTGAATGTTTTTTACCCTGTATAATTAGTTAAAATGAATGAATGAATGAATGAATGAATGAATGAATGAATGAATGAATGAATGAATGAATGAATGAATGAATGAATGAATGAATAGATGATATTCCCCGTCTCTCCGTTCATTGTACACCTTCCGAATCCGAAATCTTTTTCTGCATTTCTGCAGTCGAATTCGACGTCTTCTTAGAAGCAAAATCTTAATCATTCTTAGCTTTAACATTCATAAATGTCTTTGGTTAAGAGTAGCAGCCATCTTCAAGCCATAGTTCAGGAAAGAAACTGTTTCGCGCCAAATCCACAATGGTCCAACGATTGATCGAGGCAGTCGCATGTGTAATGGAAAATACAAGCATGCTCGCTCGAATTTTTTCGCTGTGAACTAAATTGCTTCGCGCAAAAACAAATCGCCTAGCGGAAAGCCGGCTTTACACCTGAACAAATGTTAGTACCTACACAAATGCTACACTAAAATAGCACGTAACACAGTTTTCTGCTACATCATCTTTATCATATGGGTCACAAGATGTGCTATACAAAAGATCACATTTGTTTATCATGGATCAAGCATTTAAAGCCCGATTTCCACTGAGAAAAATCTTTGCGAAATGCGAAATACTTCTCGCGAAAAACCGTCTGTTCATGCCCACAAAAATTTCGCCAGTTCCCTGTGAAAAAATTTCTCTGCGAAAAAAATTGAACTCGGTTCAACTTTGTTCGCATTTCGCTTATGAAATAATGATTTGGCGAATCAGGATGCAGCTGATGACGCACTACCGCATTCATGAAATGACTGAAAGCCTCGTGGGAAAGGCAAGCAATTGTTTTGATTCATTGGCCTAGACAATTTTCTTCAGAAAAGATTTTGCAAGAATATTTCACACGGAATGGAAATTGAAGAGCAAAAAAATTTCTCGAGAAAAAAACTTCACGCAAAATATTTCGCTGGGAATTTTCTGAGTGGAAATCAGGCTTGAAAACCTGCCTTGACATCAATGTCCAAAAATTTCTCTTGTTGCCATCTCGAAAATCTGTTTGCCCAACAAATAAAGACAAACGTTACGGAAAGATGGATCAGTTGCATTTGATTAACACCAATAATAATAAAACAATTAAAAGAAACAAAAGAAACAAAACGATAAAAAACAAAAGAAAGTTTCTCAAACAAAGAAAGATGCAAGGCAAAGATGGAAGGCTCGTTCTAAAACCAGTAAGGCATACTGGCGTCTTGTGCAAACAAAAGATGCTTTTAAAGAAAATTTGGAAGAGAATATTGAATTAAGAATGATCTGAAGCTCTGCCTTGCAAAATTTGTTAATTTTATTCAGAAGCTTAGAAGTATTTTTTTGATGTAAGCCTTAATTTTTTGAAAATTGCAATGTCTTCTGCTTCTCTTTGGAATCAAATCAATAAAATCCGTCAGGAATAAGTTTAGTCTTATCTTTCTTCTTTTACTCTAAACTCATGACTTCTCTTATAAACCATATTTCGCATACACAGGGCGACAGTTTGCCCTATAGGTTTCAGGGCAATTATTGTGGCTTTGTTTGCTTTCCATTACCGTTTGGAAGAATTTCCTTTTGTCTTCAGTCGCTCAGTAAATCTCGGCATATAAGAACCTTCCAAAAGAAGAACCTAGAGACTGTTTTTCCTAAATTATGCACCTCATAATTAAGAACCTGTTTCAGTTTGATGAAACATAGCTTCTTAAACGGAGGATGAGGCAAGCGACGAAAAAATTATTTTCTTCATTTCATCGACATTCAAGAAGAAAATGTTTTACGCGAGTTGAATTTAAACAGTAGTTGGAAGAGTTGACTTGAACGGTAGTTGATAATTCCAGTAGCTGACTTAAACGGTAGTTGACGAAATTATCTTATCTACCGTTTAAGTCAACTACTGGCATTGTCAACTACCGTTTAAGTCAACTATGTCAACTACCGTTTAAAGTCAACTAGCGTAAAACATTTTATTGTTGAATGTCGACGAAATGAAGAAAACAATGATTGTCGTCGCTTGCCTCATCCTCCGTTTCATAATCAAATTACGCTTTCCAACGAATTGTCCAACATAGATTCTTATTGCAGGGTAGCAAGGTTGACTTTTTATTGTCGTTATTTAGATAATTTTGACCCAGGTGACTTTTAAAGTTTGAATCTACTCCCTAATTAGTTATTCAGTCCATAAGAACTTCGCAAAACAAATAGCAGGACCGAACATCTTTTGTAAAGACTCCAAAAGGCACCCCTCAAAAAAGAGACTTTATACCTTGAAATTAGTTTTGGTAAGTACCTTTAGAATAAGAGCCTATTTCAGCTTGGCTCTCACAGAAGTAGGTTCTTATATGCGAGAATTTACTGTAATCGCTTTGAATTATGGCTTAGATCAAAAGCGACTGATTCTATTGTCTTACAAAATCTGTCTCTGTTTATCCGACAGTTGTCACAATATGAAGCATTGCATGATAAAATCTTAAATTAATCGAGAGAAATTGATACAATCTTCAAGATAACCATAGTTTATGAAGGTCTACAACATGGTTGCAAGCAGAAATCTGTTGCTCTTCTGGCTAAGGATTTAGAAATTTGATGACGTCACAGCCTCAAAATTAATAAATGCCACCATTTTGAAAGTAGTCAAGGTATCAAGAAATTGCCACGGCAAATTTGTCGCGAATTACCTAAAGTTCCTTTCAAGCACTTTAATCCAAAGAAAAATGTAGTAGAATTTTACACCCACCTTTTTAAAAGATTTGAGCTCTATGCTGAGATCATATGAATGAAGAATATCATGCCCACAAGAATGGTTTTAAACACACTTTGGCCAAAATTTCCCTGCAACTCTATATCAATCTATTTGTTTCATTGTAATCCATTGCAACTAAATTTGCTGTTTTCTCTTCCTTCATCTTTATCGGTAAATTTTTCATTTAGACTCTAGAAATTGACCTTGTTTTGCAAACTTATGCGCTAGTCTGGTTGCCAGTGACGTTGAGATGATTTTTAAAGGAAAATTGCAAATAGTTGTGTTCAGGATCATGGCAAAATTAATTTCATTAGATGACCTGTGCAAAGTGCAACAGGGCCACTTATTTTTGAGAATTTATAGAGTGGAGTCAGCACTTTTAATTAGGCAAATTTTATATATTGCCGAAACAAATTTTTATGAGCGCTGAGAAAACTTAGTAGTCATCTGGTACCATGGTGATCAAGGTAAGTCTCATTAACAGAATTCTTTGAAGAAATTGATCTCATATGAACAGCTTCTGAGGCAACATTGAACTAAGGCTACGTTCACGCTGCTCCGTTTCCATTTCTATCCGTTTTTGTTGATGAAAACGCTGGCTGTTCATATTGATCCGTTTTCAAATAGATACGCTATGCAAATGCTACACGTTAACATTGCTCCAGCAAAACGGTGTTGTTAATCCCCTTTTCAAAACAAAGCCTTTTGTTAATAGCTGTCAAAAAGGCGCCAATCGCGACTTTGAATGTCATTGTAATCAAAAGTATATTAACAAAGGAATGTGCAGCGTTTTCAAATGTCTTCGTTGTTGGCGTTCACACTGAAAACGGATCGTTTTTAAAACTCACGTTTTCAAACTTATGCGTTTTCAGTAGCGTTTTTGAAAAGCCCCTTTTTCACAGCGGAGAAGTTTTCATATGAAAACATAGCAGTACGAACGGGGCCTAAAGTTTATGTCTCATTTCATCTTTTGGCAAGACGATTCTGGATTATGGCGACATTCTAGTCAAATGCACAGTGGTTTTTTTGTTACTCTTCTTTACCTCTCTCCTTTTCGCAACTGTGTTAAAGCCTTGTTGAACCCTTTTCTCCGGTCAACTTAGTTGCTTTTAACAACGATATTAGTAAAATTGATCTGATCTCTTTCGACAGTATTCCAAAAAAGATTGCAACCAATCAGCTCATATATGCTTGTATTTATAAATAAATGAATAGTTGATCAAGGTCAGGAATCAATTTTCCTGGAAATTGTGACATTTACAGGAAAATTGATTGTGACATTTGTCAATTAATGAACCAATGCAACAGTGACAAAATTAATGTGCAGAAGAAACCAATTCTGAATATAATCGGACAACAAAAGAAAGGGTGAATGGATGACCTGACAAAAAAGCAAATGTTCGAAGACGATGAAGGAAACTAAGGTGGTACAAAGCGTCCTAGAGAATCCCTTTTCAGTTTGAACAAATCTGATGCCAAAGTGCTTCACTGCATCATCTCGAAATTGTTTTAATACTAACCAACAATTGCAAAATCAAACAACATAAACTTCTGCCATAGATGAACTAAGATTCCTGGATCAAACCACACTTGGTCTAATCTTGGCACCATATTGCAAAAAGAGAACCAGGGAAAACGGCTAATTACAAAACTTAAGTTATGGTAAACTTTTGTGACATGAGATGCGATTTTCGCTCCCTAAAAGCCGAACTTTGAACAAAATCTAGCTAAACTATATTATCGGCAAATCAGTGGCGGAAATTCAGCTTTTTAAGTGGGGGGGGGGGGCAAGGGCTATCAATTTTCCGAGTCAGGAGAAATGCTTTTGTTTGACGTATTTTGCTAGAAGACCTGACGTAAATATGGTCCTTATCTGTGCTAAGAGAAAAGATCTGTATTCAGCAAATGTTGATAGAAACAGACAAAAACGTACCATAAGGGTAAGTCGAACAGCGTACAGGAATCTGGGGGCGAAGCCCCCAGGAAAATTTTTGAGGACACGCCCTCTACTTTTGCCTAGAATGCATCTCACGACCAAATTTTTACCGGTATTGAATTTGGATTTTGACAATTCTGTAGCAATTTTTTTGCTGAGTAGCAGACCCAAGAAATTCTTTAAGCTTGAGCAAACATAATTTACTTTGGCTAAGAAGACTCCTTGGAACCCTTATCTGCCATTGACCGACTTGAATATTTGACGAGTATTGGTAGCTACTTCTTTGACAAATTTTACGTAAAGAACCTCTACTTTGTCTTAGAACGCTCCTCGCTATCCAATTATTGCCTGCCCCAAACATAGACATGGAAAATTTGACAATTCTTGGATCGTTCGTCTTGTAGTGAGCGCCCCAAGGAAAATTTTGAATACTCCAGCTTCTACATTGGCTACTAGAACGCCTCTCCCAATCACGCTCCAAATACCCTGGGTACCAGACTAAATATCGATACTGTACCCAACCTATACCCAACCACTTTCTTCTCGTTTTTGAAATGAATGTTAGTGCATAAAAACTTAAAAATATGATGCAGATAGAGCGTGATCATTTTGTTTGCTCATTCAAAATAGAAACTCTTTCCATCTCAAGGGGGACTCGCTTCTTTATTGCAGTTTCGATCCCACCTTCGAAATTTCCGACTTCTACAGAAAACTTCCGAGTCTTCTTGATTTTGGGGGGGCAGTTGCCCCCCCAACCCCCCCCCATAATTTCCGCCACTGCCGGCAAATGTTTTAAAATGATGTTTTCCAGGCAGATTAAATGCTTAAAAGAGTGTACCACGTTCAACAGGCATTTGTAACCTTGTGTTTGTGGTAAGAGAATCTGACCTACGTCAAATTAGCAAATGACGTTTCTCCCCCCTCCCCCGAAAACAAAAGTTGTATTTGGCTATAAAAGACGGACCAGAACACATAAAAAGAGTTTGGGAAACTGTTTCGAAGCTCCAAGTCTGTCTTGCCCATGTGCAAATTTTGGAGCCATTCGATTGGCTCGAAAAGTTCAAAATAGCATTTTTGTACTTGAACCTCGTGGATTTTTAAGTCCTAAGAAAAAGGGATTTTATCAATAAGCACTTACAAAGTAATCTGGATCAAGCTATTTAGGCTTAGCAATCAATTAGAATCTTTAGATAATTACCCAATAAACACAAGGATGCAAGAATGCTCAATGGTATTTCATACAAGCAACAAAAAGTTGGGGATTATTGGCTTAACAGTTCCAGTGATTAGGTATGGATCTTGAAGACCACCAACGAAAACTATGATTTAAAGAATAAGGAAACCCTCGTTTGCTCGAAATCTCGTCCATTTACAAAGCCTCTGTTAAGCTGCAAACAAGGCATCGTTGTGTGTCTTGGAGGTTCGGCTATTAGAATATGAAGAAATCGAAAATTGATATTTCACTTAGAAAACGTTTACCGTAACCTTAATACAGACTTGGGCAATGAAATGTGATATATTCCGCGACCAAGGCATACAGGGTGTCTCAAAGAAGTTATTCGACGTTTGATAAAATATTGAAAAATAAGGACAACGTGAACAAGCTTATGGAAAGATAACCCTGTTCCTACGATTATCAAATAACTTTAGAGACTAAAATCGTGCAAATCGGTTGAAAATTCAATACTGAGCTACGTGCTCTCAAAGATGAAAAATATGCGATAGTTGAAACCAGAGACCCCCCAGATTAATGGTATCGCAAAAGCTCGAAGACGGAGGTAAGAGAAGCTTATCCAATGTCATACCTCTCATTGATATCAGAGCAAACCAAATAGGACTTCTGAAGTAAATTATTTCTTGCGATCATTCTCCAAATCTTCTTAACATTTCGTAAGTTCAAAAACAGTGGTCCAAAACATAATCGGCGAGAGACTGAATCTGTTTCCTCAAAGCATCCATATGCTTGACAGTGTTATTGAAAACCAGTTTGAATCCCACTTGGTTCGCCCTGAAACAATTGAGAAATAACAGAAACGAGGGCCTATGGGGCTTTTACCAAAAATGCCATTTCGAGGCCTCTGGTTTCAGCTTTCGCAAAAACTTGAACTTCAAGTGTTTGTAACTCCATAAATTTTCAGCGGATTTGCAAGATTCTTATGTCAAATATTGAATTAAAATCTCAGGAGAAGGGTGACTTGGCCAAGGGTGTATTTAGCATATCGTTATTTTTCAATGTTTAATCAAACCTCGTACAATTGTTTGAGACACCCTGTAGGACGAAGGAAAGCCCAAATAGCCATCGTTTCTTTGGTGCTATATTCGTTGGGAAAACTTAGATATCACATGCAATAGACCATATCAAAACCCATGAGATCTCATCTTTTAACCCAGACCATTCATGTTAATAGCAAATGTAGCAATTTTTGCAAGAGAACCAGTACCATTGGAAAACTTCTTCCATGTACACATTTCGACCTGGCACAGAATTTTACAACTAAACTGCTCCAGTTGAATTTCTAAAGACAGCTTTAAATGGTCCTTTGCTTACCTTGTAAACACATCTTGCTACGGTCTGTTTCCTTGGCGCCATTTTCATGGTCGATGAAAAATGCACACCAACAAACAAAAGCCACCACCCCCTGGGGTGTTCTTAGCCAGATTTTGGTCGGGGACGTGCCATTGAGGCTTCCAAAAGGATCAAAAACATACCCACTTCTTATAGCAACTTGTTGAAAATGTATACAACAGTGGCCGAGCTACGGGGGGTATGGGGGGTAAATACCCTCCCCCACTTTTTTGAAAATATGGTAATTCAGATTCTTCCAAAAACCTCATAAAAATCATAGGGTAGGGGTAGGTATACCTTCAGCTTTTAATCACGCTTTTTCAATCAACTACTCCCACAGTGCAATTTGATCGAAAAAGATATGAACTCATTGTTCTGAAATTTTTTCCTGTTTTTGTCATTTTACCTGCTCCTGTGCATGCTTTTCTGGTTTAGTATTATTGATGCAGCTTTCAGCCACAGCATTGCTACCGGAAATCAAGAAAACACCGCAGCAATTGACGTTTTTAGGCGAGAATTCTATTTCCCATTCTTGGATCTCCAGTTAAAGGTGATCTGAAGCGAAAATTTTTATTGATGCAAATGGATAGCACTTTTGAATGATAAAGAATGTCGTTTACCATTTTGTGATACCTTGTTTTATTTTTCAATTATACACTATTTTGTATGATTGGCTGATGACGTCATTTTGTTTGCAAAAGGTAAGGAAAATGTACGAGGCTCGCTATGTTTCCTAAAGGAAATTGACTCCAAGAACATTTCTTATTTTGGCATACCTTTCTAAACATCATATCAGTCCATGAAACAATTTCTATTTCATTTATTCAGCTCAACTTAAATGTCTCCGAAAACTGTAACCTTTCAAAGCTTAGACACAGCTATATTCCAGTACATCATCCTAGCAATTTGCAAACAAAATGACGTCATCAACTGAAACTTAATATCAGTGGATAACTTGAAAACGAAAAGAGATATCAAAGAAATTTAAACAGGAGTCCGTATCATTCGACAGTGCCATTAATTTGAATCAATAAAAATTTTCGCTTCAGATCACCTTTAAGCGAGTTGCAGAAACGATTTTCAGAAGAAGCATGTGAGGATATGGTTCAGCTCTCTGCGTTTAGTTCATTTGTTTTCAAGATCGAATAAATATTTAACATTATTACATGACCCATCTAAAGTTTTACAAGCTGTGATACTTGTTGTAATACAATTCAAAACCCTGTGTTAAGGTTTCTCGTATACTAATAGACTACATTACATAAGTCCCTCTAACTTACGCTTGTTGTTGTTGTTGTTTAATAAAAAAATCAGGTTATAAATGTTGAACGAATACAAGGAATCACATAGTCAGTCCAGTATACTAATATGATTTCATCTGTCGTTTTTTATCCAAAAAGGGCGTATCCCTATATTCAAAAGGGAGTATTTCTACATTTAAAATGGGCGTTTCCCAAAGTTCTAAAGGGCGAGGTCCCAAAAGATTTTCCGGGGCCTTCGCCCCTGGACCCCCATCGTTCCTTACCCCCCCCCCCAGTTCGTGACGGCTGGCTCCGCCGCTGGTATAGAGGATCTTAGACCAAATTTCCAATAAACTTATATCCAACGTTATATTTCATAACGAAATATTGAGAATCAGTACCGTTCCTTACATCAAAATTATGAAAATTCATACCGCTCTTTATATCAATATCTGAAAAACAGAAATATTTGCCACTATGTATGTATGTATGTATATATGTATTTATATTTAACGTGGCTAGCCCGCGAAAGTCTGAGAGACTTATTTCCAGCAGGGGCCACGGATGTTTTACCATCAGTCCGCCGCAGCTACCCGCCACAGCTACCAGATTTCCCTCACATGGCTCTGGTCAACCCGGGCTAGTGTTACGGACAGCGACCAAACTGTCCAGCGTGGGATTTGAACCTACGGCCGTTCTGACCTTTGTTTACGAGTCAGACGCCTTAACCCTCGGCCACACGCTCACACACTCTCACGTCCTCGTACCCGAAACACACGTAGTGCACCCCTACCATGGAGCACCACCTGCCGACTGAAAAAGGCCTACTTTCTATTTAGAGTAACATCGCCCTGAACCAGCAGCTTTCAGATAAAGCACCTATTTAGTTATTTATTTCGTCAACTAAATCATCCCACTTTTTAAAGTACAGCCACAATTCAAAAGGGCAGCGGTAAAAATAGGATTGAATCGATCTTATCGCCATAAACCGCCACCCTACATTTAACCTCAGTCAGCTATCCCGAAAAAACTTGTACTGCATTGTCAGCAATGCAATTGGCAAGGAATCAATTGTCACAGCCAATTAATATTGTCAATATTGAATATTGTCACAGCCAATGGAATCAATATTCATTGCATTTTCATCAGATATCGGGCGAGTCAAAAAAAACGCCCGGTATTTGAAAGGCTGCTGCTCCTTGAATAAATAAGTAATGATATTTACAATATCTAATTAAATAGCCAACATGTTCAATTATTTTTAGAAGTGTTCCTGGTTAAAATCGGTCACTCCGTTCAGATTCTGTAGGCAACTTTTCAAAATGAGTCCCTTTGAGAAACCTTAAAAAACGTGCTAAAATTACAAGAGACAAAGTCCCTAATGTATTTACCCCCAGCCTGGTTCCCTGCGTCAACTCGACCGCGTTCTTGTGAGGGTACTGGGCGCCAGGGAAGCGATTTGTTGACGGCTTGCACAAAAACTAATGTATAGATACTTTCATTTATTGTTCGTTTATCTTATAGCCTCGCTTATATGTTTTGTTCCTTTCTGTTGGATTAGCCTCGCTTTTGTAGAAGTAGGATGATGAGAGCTGATGGTAAACATGGCAACATATTGATATATTTTACTCTGTTTTAACGGGCGAAAAGGACCGGATACCTTCGATAAAGATAAACCCACTTGCCAAGAGTAATGGAACTCCACACTTTGACCCTGCTGAACACGATGGAAACACGCTGCAAGCCTTTACAGAATTTATAGAGTCCTGGGAAATGTGGTACGATGTTGCCTCGATAGGTGAACTCAAAGAGGATGCTACAAATGCTTAAAAGAAAGAACACAAAGCAAAGGTATTTAGAATGTGTGCTTTCACAGGTGAGCGATTAAAAACTGATCTTAAAGCTAAATGCAACCAAGATATGGCCAAAATAAAATCTGCTAATTTTGATGATATGGTACAAAAGCTTCATGATATATACCAGCCAGCCCAAAACCAGGTACTCCTTCATTATCAATTCCACCAGCTCGAGCAAATGAGAAAATTGATGCTTTTATCAATAAAATCTGCCAACATGCTGATAAATGTGCTTTCAAATGTACAAACACATCCTGTACTGAGAAAGATCAAATTCATAAGACTTTGATAAGAGATCAGATAATAACTGGTACCAACATTGCTAGTATAAGAGAAAATGCACTTGAAAAGGAACATGATTTGGCCTCATTGATTTCAACAGCAAGAAAAATTGAAGCCACTGAAGAAGCAACTAAATTGATAGACTCTGAATCTCCTAGTAGCTCTTTTCACATTAACTGTGTTGAAAATGAAGACCCCCAGCAGACACAAGAAAACAAAATTGGAAAAAGAGGGGGCAAATACTCCCAAAAAGTCCAAAGAAGGGAGAATTTCCAGGATAACTTCAAACCTCCCCAGGGTGCAAAGAAAATTATGTGTTGCGCGGGCTGTGGCAGAAGCAACTGCGACCGAGACCCAAACTGTGCATCTAAAAATGCTTTTTGCAACGCTTGCGGCAAAAAGGACCATTTTTCTGCTGTCTGCTTAAAAATGGTAAAAGGGGTTTCCACAATCACATCCATCAAGCAGGAGTCCCTCAAAAAAATCCACACCATCTCATGCAGTCACAAGAAAGCAGAAATCAGCCTAGGAAAAGCAAAAATCCAAGCACTCATTGACACCGGTGCAGAGGTCAATATCCTCCTTGAGAGTAATGTGCCAAAATATATCAGGAGAATTTTCCACACTCCAGTCACTTTGCAACCATATGGAAGCGCAATCATAACCCTAAAAGGACAAATCACCCTAGACACCATAAGAAATATTACAACACAGAAAGCAACATGGATTGTCATTGGCAACAAGGATCTCCATGGCAACCCTTGCAACCTGATTTCTTGCAAACTAGCAGAATCTTTAGGAATAATCTCTTTCAATGACCCTCCCAGTCAAGTCAGTGCAATTTCCAGCCACAACAGTCAAAACCAAGTTTGTAACAAGGACTTTGACAACCTCAAGAACAAATATCAGCAATCAGTTGCAAGTATCCTATCAAAGTATGAAGATGTCTTCACGGGCCTTGGAAAATTAAAAGCAAGCCCTGTACACTTTCATCTGAAACCCATGCTAAGCCTATGATTCAGCCACCAAGACAAATCCCATACCACCTTCAACCCAATTTTGAGAAAATCATTCATGAGATGGAAAGGGATGACGTCATAGAACAGCACTATGGGCCAGTAACGTGGCTTGCCAATCCAGTTTTAGTCCCCAAACCAGATGGAAACATGAGAATAAAGTGGATTTGAGGGGCCTCAACCAAGCCCTTGAAAACCCCTACATGCCAATATCTCGTGTAGAAGACATCTTGCCCATGTTCAATGGAAAATCGATTTTCAGCAAGCTGGATCTCAAAACAGCATTTCATCAACTTGAACTTGATGCAGCATTCCGCCCACTAACAGTTTTTCGCGCAAGTGACCGCCTCATGAGATATAAAAGCCTAACCATTGGTACTTTGCCAGCATCTGGAGAACTTAACCAAAGGCTTCGCCCCATCCTTGCAAACATACCGAATGCTGCAGTGATTCAAGATGACATTGCGATTGCAGCAACTGACATCACAAGCCACATTACCTCTCTGGAACGTGTCCTTTCTGCTCTTGCAAATGCAGGACTAACAGTCAGTCCAAAGAAATGCATCCTTGCTTCCCCAGAAATTCCGTTTTGGGGATTCCAAGTCACGAAATACGGTATCAAACCAGATCCACATAAAGTCCAAGCAGTACGCTATGCAGAAAGACCACAGAGTAAAGATGAAGTTAAATCATTCCTTTGCATGATTTGCTCGAATGGGCAATTCATTCCAGACCTTGCAGCAGCTACAGCCAACCTCAGGGAGCTAACGAGGGATATCAATACATTTGTGTGGTCAGAGGCCCATGCAACTGAATTCCGAAATCTCAAGAAGGCCTTCAATGAAGATGTATGTCCTACTTCGACACTATGACACAAATGCCCCAACCTTTATCTTTGTTGATGCCCATTACACAGGCCTCTCTGCAAGTCTCATCCAAGGAGCCTCCATTGATGCTACAAAAGCAGTCGCTATAGCATCACGCACCACCACTGATGCCGAGAAAAATTACTCAAAACTTGATTTGGAAGCAACAGCAATAGACTTCGGTCCTCACCAGTTCGACACATTCTTGTTGGAGGCCCACCAGTTACAATAATCACTGACCAGCAGCCTCTGGTATCACTGTGGACCTCAAAAAGAAAACCACTATCTCGAATTGAACGCATCCTTCTCCGCCATCAAGACATCAACCATCGCGTTGTTTAGGGTAAAGGAAAGGACAACCCAGCAGATTACACCAGCAGACATGCCATCCCCATTGACAAACTGCCTGCATGTATTAAAGAAGAAGCAAAAGAGCATTAGAAACTTCTCTTTCTTCTTCATCAGCCAATCAAAACTAACACCTCGGAGCAGAGTCTGCATCAAGCGCAACTCGATGACGAACGTCTACGCCACTTCATAGCACTTGGTCATGCACCACAAAGTGATCCAAGACCAGAGGGCTTCTATAGAACCTTTAGTGAACTTGCTATTGGTGCAGATGACATCATTTACAGAGGTGATAAAATTCTACTACCACAGTCCCTCCATGACGAGATCATTTCTTTGGCCCATGCTAGATCACATGCAGGACAATATGCTGTAAAACGACCAATCCGCGCCCATTTCTGGTTCCCTGGCCTAGACAATGCCGTCAAAAATCGCCTTGAAATCTGCCACGAATGCCAAATACACACAAGGAACCCGACCAATGTGTCTCTTTCAAGCACACCCATACCAGATCACCCCTGGGATTCTGTCTCCCTCTACTTGTTTGGGCCCCTACCAGGCAAATCTCACATCCTTGTCAGCCGCTGTAATCTCTCCAGATTTCCAGATGCAAAAGTAATTCGTTCGACAAGTACTCGACATGTGCTCCCAGCCCTAGGAGCTACCTGCAACAACTTTGGAAACCCACTAGAACACAAAGCTGACAACGGCCCACCCTTCAACAGCCAGGAATTCAAAGATTTCTCAACCGCAAGTGGAATATCGGTAAGATATTCTTACATTTACCATCCCCAGGGAAATGAGGCTGAATGTTTTATGAAGCCACTTGGTAAAGCAGTTAAAGTTGCCCTTGATACAAAGAAACCTGTGCAAGAAGCAGTGGATGACCTTTTAATCGACTATCGCTCTACACCACACCCGCCAACAGGACTCGCCCCCGGTGACATGCTCTTTCGAGGCGGCTACCACTCCAGATTTCTGAAAAGGCCCCCCGCCACAGAGCAACATATCAAAAAAGCCAAAAACGCGACAAAGAACGCAAAACCGAAGCAAATGCCAAACAAAATGCGTCCAGATGGAGAAAATTTTCCAACATCATTCAAGGCAGCGAAGTCCTGGCCATGCGTTTCACAGGGAAGACACAATTCCAATCCTTCTATGAAAAAACTCCGTATATTGTGAGAGACGTAAAGGGAACACAGTACACACTTCTTTCATGTGACACAAAACGTCAAAGGCAGCCAATAATTCGCCATGCATCACAAATAAAGCTATATCAACAGCCTGCTCAAACCATGCCACCTCATTCCAGACCTGCCCAAACCAAACCACAGCACTCTGATAAAGCATATGACCTGTCAAGCAACACGAGACGCAGAAATAACCAAACAAATGCCACCCAAAATGAGCTCCCAGCGCATCCAGGAAACAACCACCAAGTACCTAATGACATTTATGTGCCACCATCTCCACCAGGCCCAGTCGAAGACCCTGCCAACCATCAACACGACGCTCAGACAATCGAGCCTGCAATTACGTTCTGTCATCCACAACAACAAATTTTAGGAGAAGGGAGAAGTAAGACTGGTAGATCAAGACAGAACGGTAAAAACAAATAGCATCCGAAATTTTCTATGCTCAAACAATGTACAAGAAAACAAATGGAAAAGGAGAGTGATATTGTATAGATACTTTCATTTATTGTTCGTTTATCTTATAGCCTCGTTTGTATGTTTTGTTCCGTTCTGTTGGATTAGCCTCGCTTTTGTAGAAGTAGGATCATGAGAGCTGATGGTAAACATGGCAGCATATTGATATCTTTTACTCTGTTTTAGTTTTGGTTAATCATCAGATTCATAAATGAATCGATCACCAATGTATGAGGGTTAGGTTAGGAAAAGAAAGAAAATAAGATTAATGTACGAATGAATGAACTCGTTAACGGAAATGTGGTAATCCAAATGGATGGATGAATCCAAAACGCTGACAAACCTTCCGTTTCCATTTTGAAAAGAGCTTACTAAAACTTTTAAAATACTGCTTGGTTACTATGAAGAAATGAATATGTTTTTGAGGTTTAAAATTGGCTTGATTTGATAATATTTGTTTGGTTTTTCAAGATGGCTCTGTGTCTGACCCCCCCCCCCCGTCACGTACCAATAAGGGTTTGCCCCACAGAGTATTCTCCAGACGCAAGTTTCCCATTTTATATTACTGCAACTCCTGAAATCTAAAATGAAGTTCAGCAATATTTTGGTTGTGATGCCTATGCACAATGACTAGTTGATGTGTAAGAAAGCGAAACTTAATATTCAGGTTGTTTTTAACGTAGATAGACAGTGACCAAGAATTAAATTATGATCAAATCAATTCACTTCAGTTCATCTCAGTTTAAGATTCCACTACATAGAATGCCTTTAGAATACTGCATCAAGAACAACAAATTACAACAATGACATTCACAATAACAATGTAGAAAAGTTACAAGGAATTTGTCAATGAGGAGGAAGCCTCTCAATCAGTAAGCAGATCGAGGAGAGGCCACCCAAATTATCAAAAACGAAATTTTTGTGTTTGATTTGATAAGTAAGGTTTCATGAATTGAACAACTTCATATTTCAAGTATGACTGCTAATATTGGCTGGTTTTTTAAAGTTCTAGAACTGATGGTTGGTGGAGAAAAAATCAAGCTTAAGAACATGCTGAAAACTCATCACTGCAGAAGCTTGTTTGATAGCATGTGATATAATATTATAAAGCTATGAAATATCTTACAGACTTCAAGCCATATTGTAGAGCAATGATTTTGCGCATTAGAATGATATTACCTTCATATGCTTGCCTAGTATCAAGATTTTGGAGATGGGATCTTTCAAATTAGCAGACTTCTAGATGTATAAAGATTGAGTGACTAAATGAGCTTCGTAGATGTATATGAGATCTTTGCATTCTTACTCAAGTGGCCATTGAGATTTTGATATGTATTTCCAAAATCCAAAAGCGTTTATTTGCGAAAAAGAAACTTCACTAAAAGATTGCCTGTTTTTGGGATTGAGAAGAAATGCATGCTTGACCTCTGGAGAAGCCCATCCTTCCTTTTTCGTTCAGAGAAAAACCAAGCTACAAAACTGTGCACAGTTACTAATCTTAATGTTTCCATCATAAACCTGTTTAAATTGAAAATAAATAATCCTAAATTTTTCACAGAAATATGAACAAAAAACTGTGATAGAGGCTTGAAGTTAGCTTTTTTACAATTCATGGCAGATAATCTTGGGAGCAAGACAGTGAAGTTATGAGTAATTGCAATGGAAAACATAACTTGAATAGGTCGAAATCAATTAAGATTCCTTAAAATGAAATACTATTCATCAGTGGTAGGAAAACATCTGAGATTTTCAACTAAGGATTATACAATCGATCTTGAAAATTGGCTCAATGTACGAAAGAGCAAGATTCATTGCATTTTTCATGACGCGCTCTGTTCGCTTCAATTGATAATTATGGGCTGAGTGATTAGCTCAATGATGAAGAACTACGTCTAGTTTTGACTTGCCTCTGTCTCTGCCAGCATAAAAGCAAAATTTTTGAACAATGAATAATAGAAACCCCATGTTTATCAAAAATTGTTTATTTCAAAGAACTGGCAGGTTTTTAGTTTAATTCGGTTAATAGTTTAGTTAGGTTTTTAACAGGGCAGCTTGTAAATCAATTGTTATTGTAGACTTTACCCTGTATAAAGAATTCTTTCACCTGAAATTGCATGGCTTTTAATACTGAATAATCCTCAACGAGGTAGCTTGAAACCTGAAGCAAGTTTTCAGCTTTACACTTGTTTTCAAACGTGTTCTGTGTTTTTTCTGTTTTTTTTGTGTGAAAGCAATGAGATCAAAATCATGCTGATAGAAATCGGTATTTTTGTCTCCTGTATTTTCATTCTTCTTATTTCATTAATCATTCTTATGCAAGGAGGGTCAAAAACTATCGAAATTCACCAGTCGGTCTTCTTACATGAATTATTCTTCTGAACCTTGCTATGAATAACATTATAGCATGAAACCTATTAGATTTTGCGAAACTCTTTCGGCTAACATTTGTCATATGGAATTATCGGCAATTTGTTTGAAAGCTGCTCTGAGAAAATTTTTGACACAAGATCATGAAGGGCTTTTCAAATGTTGTCTCATTGGTAGATTCAAGGCAGTGAAAGCAAGCATAACTATCTTCAAAGTTGATGAAAATTGCAGATACAGGCAAGAAGCAATTGCATACCACAGCAAAAAGAATCCAAACTTTCCTCATAGTACTTGGATGGAAATTTAAGGGAAATGGACAAGAGTCTCTAGGAGATTCAAGAGAAACGGAAATTTCTAATTCCCCTTTAGAGAATTATGGGAAATGAGTCCATTTCGCAAATTCCCCCAACAAAAAACGTGATGAAATTTCATCATCCTTTGCAGTAGACGTGTTCATAAATGCTAACATTGCTCCAACCAGAAAAGGTTTTTGAACTGACTTCAATTCATCATTTAAAATGAAGATTTTACAATTTCTACAAGCTCATTTTATGACTTCTTTAGCCCTATGTGGACCGGGCTTTTTTCTAAGCATCCTCAGCCGGGGAGGAGCTAAAATGGCCCCCCTCAGAACTCAAAATTGATAAAGGCTAGGAAGATAAAACTTGGCTGTCTAGTGTACTTTGATGTAAAAAGTCCAAATATCCAATTTTGTTTTACTGCAATTGTTGTACCTTTGATGAAGTCATTAACTCTCTTTGTTTCTGGTCAACCACAGTACTCTTACTGATTTGATTGTAAAAATTTACTCAAAGAAAATATTACTCTTGATAGTTTTAATCAACAGATAAAGCATCAAGTTGTTATAAGAACATAACTTTTTGACAAAAATGTTGAAATTTGCTATCTTATATTTTTCCTAAAATCATTAGATATGTGACGTTTGAATTACGTCATTCATAAGGAAATCAAGAAAATTGAGTATTTTCCATATTATTTTATCAATTAAGGGTTGCACAGAATGTTTCATTGAGTTATCTTCATTGTGTCAAGAATCATCTTAGTTTGAAGTTATAAAGGATTTGACTGCAAAACAACAAAAAATTACAACTACTCTCAAAGTTTTTGTAGTTCTAGAAACAAAGAAGATATCGTGACGAAATTGGAAGAGCAGATGTGAAAAAGATAGCTAAGAGAAATCACGAAAAAGAAATAGCCTACAAATTAGTAAAAAAACTACCCTGACAAAACTGGGAAGGGGCTATTTTAGTCCCCCCTGGTCCAGATAGGGTTAAATCATTAACCATCAATTCATTTTCAAACTGCGGCCGATTTGCACTCTAATCAAACCATTTAATCAAAGAGAAACGATTTACATTTGTTTAGAAACTGATTTTTCATGAAATGAGATCATAAGTTTCCTATCAATTCAGTTCATTACTGCTTCCAATCATCTTCCCATCCCTTCACTTTAAGACTGTAATAGCCTTGCCTTCTAATCAAAAGATTTGATGAGAAATTATTCGTTCATTCAGATGCTGATATTTCATAAAACGAGATAGACTTTTCCACAAAGTCAAGTGTAATTCGAGGTTAAGCCTGCATTCTCAAAGGAAGGCACTCTATTTCCAAAACTAATCACTGCTAGTAAATTTCGTAGCTTGCCGTTAGAGATGCACGTCGTTGGTTGACTCCAAAGCGAAGCAAAACCGGCAAGTCAGTATTTCAATAGATGATTGTGATTTTGTATAAAGGAGGCTTATTGAATGTTTACTGTTAATTCTGTTCATCGCTTGTCTAAATCATCTTTCCATCCTTTAATTTTAGGTCTGTAATAATTTTGCTTCCTTGTCAAGCTTTTCCGTCAGGGAATGGTTTACGTATGTGTAATTACTGACTTTTCGTTAAGGATTATAAATTACCATCAAATTCAGTTGATTACTTCATTCAGTCACTTTGCCATCCATTCATTTTAGAACTGTTTTTATTTTGCTTTCAAATCAAATAATTCATTAAAGAGAAAAGATATATGCATTTATGTTTAGAAACTAAATATTGAAGCGAGATTTAAAATTACCTGTAAATCTATTGCTGCTCTTCCCTATATCACTTTCCAGCCATTCATCTTCACAAACTGTAGTGATTTTGCTTCTTCATCAAACCAGAATGATTTATATCTGTTCAGAAATTGATTGCCTATCACAAATTACATAATGCTAAGTAAGGAGTAGCCTGCTATATCTCTGGTCTAGTATCTTAGATAAGATCTATTCCAGGAGAGTTCGTTGAACAATCTATGAATCCACATGAGCTGATTATGATTTCTGAAGAGCCTAGCATCTAATTTTTTGGCTAGGTAGCGCCTTTTTGCGATAATATGAGGCGTTTTTACAATATCCTACTGTTTATGTCCGTTGAAAATGGTTCATGATGATCTGCATGAGATCTGATCTTGAAAGCAATTTGAAATTATTGATTCTGTGTGACGTCTAGTTATTCTCATACTTGATGTTGAATGGTTCGGAAGTAAAGCATGTCAAGGAAGCAATGTCACTGAGTGTAACTGTTGACGATGGATCATATTTCAACAAACAATTCAGGAAAGTTAATAAAGAACAATTTCTGGTAGTTCATAAAGATTGTATGTTATCTGAATAAGTTAATGAAGATTGTTCTACAGTCTTTAATAGCTAGCTTTTACCATGCCCTTGTGAAGATCTACTTACGATATGGAAACATGTCATTGAGGTTTCTCTCCAATACAAGAGTAGAAGCCCCTCAACATCCTCAAAAAGAGCTTAGTCTATCATAAAAAGGGCAAAATTTAAAGATCAGTGGTCAGGTGACTTGTTTATTGCAGAGCGAATAAGATAAGCCTCAAGGGACTTTGGACAGACATAAAACAAGAAATACGTACTCGAGTTATATCATAGAAATATTAGATGCATCCCCACTACCATTAGAAAGCTCTCTAATTTGCTAAAACTTAAAGTAAATCAACGGGGTTAAAACCAACCTAGCTAAGAGACTGGATCAATCTGAATGCAATCTATTGAATTTGATCTTTTTGATGAATTAAAACAATAAGAAGATAAGTGGCGCTTTCTGTTCTTTTGTGCTAAGTTTAGATTGTGTCGACATGTATCCCCGTTCATTTACTTTTAAAGACTCTTCAAACCACTTTGGAGGAGTTGAATTCAACTCAAACAAGGTACCTTGGAAGATCAGTCCCACCCTAGCATCATGAATTTTGATGTTTACCATGTGAGTCAGAAAAACTTGGGGCCTTTTGCGGACTGTGCAGTCGCAATTAGCTACTCGATCATCGCGAACAAATTTTGTCTATGCAGCTTAAAGTCTAACTTAGATCATAAACTTTTCCCCATCGAACTCTGTTACTTAATGCGTTTTTTAAAAAATATTTCTGTTTAAGACCTGGTATGGGAGTCATACGAACGAATGAAATGTTTTGACCAAGCCCCTTCGGCATTTTAGCCTTGCAGATTTGCAGGTACACGTGCTATTATCCGGGAATACGGAAATAGTTAGGAAAAGTGTTGTCAGAAAGAGGCCCCATCGCGCTTTACAGAGCGTTGATATGGCTGAAAGAAACTACTTCGCAAGACAAGAAGCATGCATTCTTGATGTCTTTCAAACATATTCTCCATGCAGAGCCAGTCAAGACAAGACATCTCATGAGAGAATATACTATTTCCGGACTATTTCATTTCCCCTTGATAATACAACGTGTTCCTGTAACCTTTGCCGTGCTTAAGATTGAAATGATGCAAGGTATTGGACTCTATAGGAGTGATAAAATTTCTTTTGCCTAACCAGAGAGGAAATTCTACCGTGAAGCACATGTTCAAAATCTTTAAATATGCAAAAAAGGCGGGTGCAAAATTCAATGTGAATGACTTGAAAGAAACTTTAGCCTTTTTTCTATGATTCTACAGTAGGAATTTTCAGAAAACTTGACCATTTGTTGAAACTACTGGCTTTGATATTCAGCTCATATTATAATGTGGCGTCATCAAATTTCTAAATCACAAACAAGAAGAATGAAGGATATTTGCTTGATACCCTATTGCAGGCATCCATAAACTATGGTTTTCTTGAAAATTATTTGATCTTTCGTCAACAGGTCTAGAAATTACGATACGAACCCTATTAATACCGGGCTTTTTAGACCCTTGTAGTACCGGGGGGGGGTGCCCCCCCTCCGTAAAGTCACCGATACTGCAGATATGAGAACGAAACTTGGCACAATGGTGTACAGTAACAAAATCTACACAATAGGCTACTTTTCTATTTTTCATTACATCCATGACGTCACAATGATGTCATAATTCAGGAAAATTCCAGTATTTGCTTGCTGTTGGCAAAATTGACAATATTTAAGTTTTAATTTCACAATTCCTTTTTCAAATGGACTGAAATATATCAAAAAGCGTTAATAAGTAGAAATCCATAGTATAATATCTATTTAAGTTCATTATATATATTATATATTCATTATTTATATTCACCAGTTTTTCATTGTTTAAATTAGACCCCTAATTGTCAATGTAAATACTCTGAAATGCCTCAAGACGATGTATAATGATTAAGAGAATCCTTTTAGGTCATAAAAATTTTTCTAATACATTTTGTCATTATTCATATGACGTCATAAACCTTGATGACGTCATTAAGTTTAAAATTGCTGACGTCATCGAAAATGAATAAAACTTATCATCTTAAAGCTCTCATCAAGATCTATTGAATGGTTGTGTTCTTAATGATCTGTGATCATTCTGGAAAAGATAAGAGTCCCTTCTCTTCTATTACTGCTGACCATGTGCTGAAAAGATGTTGGTTACGTGATCAGTGTCTACCATTTTGAAAAAATTTTCAGATTTTTAACTAGTATATTAAATTTGAGGAAAATTCACCAAGTTTCAGCTTTGTATCTTTTGAACTGACAGCACTGCATCAAATAATCTGCGCCGCGGGCACTTTGTGCCCCCCCCCCGGTAGTAATAGACCGGAAGAAGAAGAAGAAGAAGAAGAAGCTGGAGTTGCTTTAACCTGGCTAAAACAAAATCAAATGATAGCCAATCCAGAAAAATTTCATGCACTCCTCATTAGAAAGGATCAAACAAATACTAGTGGGGAGCATTTTAACATCAAAGGCAAAATGATCAAATCAGAAGAAACTGTTAAATTGCTGGGTATTCAGCTAGATTATAGGCTAAATTTTGAACAGCATATCTCTGAACTTTGCAGAAAAGCTGCCTCTCAACTCAATGTGTTAAAAAGACTCAAACACTTTATTGGTTTTAAAGAAAGGAAAATCCTTGTCCAGAGTTTTGTTTTTTCAAATTTTGACTATTGCCCTCTTGTGTGGTACTTCTCATCAGCTAAGGCTTTACAAAAAATTGAATAGATTCAAGAACGTGCCCTTAGATTTTTATACAATGATCACCTTTCCTCTTATGGCGACTTACTTTTGAAGTCAGAAAGGTGCACTATGCATGTTTCTCGTATGAGAGTTCTTTGTATAGAGGTTTTTAAGACACTGAAAAATATAAACCCATCTTTCATGCATGAAATTTTCAAAATAAAATCTTCCATTTACTCATCACGAAATCCAAATAATTGACAGCATTACAGACCAATTCAAGTCACTTTTGGCTCAAATAGCCTGCGATCTCTGGGACCTCAAATATGGAATGGACTGCCCAATGAAATAAAATCCGCCGAAAATTTGAATAGTTTTAAACACATGATAAAAAAGTGAGATGGCCCAAACTGCAAATGCAATGCTTGTCAGCATGTGACAGAAACTTAATCCTTCCTTTATATACATATATTTTATTTATCTATTTATCGATTTAGATTAGTTTCCTATGTATATATTGTTAGAATAAAATAATCGATTTTAAATAAGGTGACAAACAAACAAAGTAATAGGATTAAGTTTTGTCATAAATTTTCTTGAATTCTTAAAAAAAGAAGAAACGCACTTTAACTCTGAAAATATTGAAGATTTCAAAAAAAGTCCGACGGCAGATTTACTGTAAAATAGTTCAAGTTTCTGTGAAGCCTTTCAGTTCAAAGAAATAGGTCATTGAATTTTACAACCAGCTTTTTAAAGATTTGAAACCTATTCTCTACTGTAATCCATGGGTAATGATTTCTGGGTTACTTGGAGTATCAAGCGATCAAGCTAAGAGTGCTACTCAGTAACGTAATGAATTCACCGAGTTGCTACGGAAACGTTTCAACTCGCTTCTTTCATGACAACGTTCATTGTTGGAGGAAGTTACAGGTACAGGTAGGTAGGCATGCCAATTTTGGAGAGTGGCCTACACAAATTTTTATCTTGGATACCATTTTACCTATCTAGTAACTTTTAGGAATGGAATGCTTTCATTAGTGTTATTACAGCATATAGTATTCCTAAGTTAAGAGGTGTAACCTAAAAGCGGACGAGGCATTGGACAATGCATTGCCAGTTACACTATGATAATAACTGATAAAAATAATTATGATAATGAGGCCCCCTAAGGGGTCTTGGCCTCCGAGTCTCCAGGGCATATTTTAAAGTGCCGTGCTCCAGGGCTCCATTGCATGCTTTACAGGGCTCTAGGGGCTCCTTCTCTTAAAATTAGAGAAAACCACCAAGGGAATTATTTGGGCTCCAGGGCTCCAGTGAACCCCCCTTTTGGGGCCTCAATAATGACACTACTAATGCTTCAATCCGTACAAATGCTAGCCTGATTCACAGACCGAACGAGAATTCTCGTTTGGTCTGTGAATCAGGCTATACAAATGCTTCATTGAGTCAAAATCACATATTACGTGCTTGTTTAAAAAGGAGATCAATTTCAACCGTTTGCTAAAGAAATTTACAAATAGAATTAATTCAACACTATGTCCCATATTATAATTAGAAATACAAGCCTTTAATGTTTTGCTGCCAGTGAACGAAACCCTAAGGAAGCATTCCTAACAGCCCAAAATGAAGGAGAAAAGAATTGATATTGTTTCAAAATCAAAATATAATGATGTAAATCATGTAGAATCAGTTTCCCTTTTCGACAAATTCATCAAGCTTCAATTTAGGCAGGCTGCAATAATTCCACGAAGCATCATTAGAAAACATCTTCTTGGTCAGAAATACAACTCTCTATATCTATATATATATATATATATATATATATATATATATATATATATATATATATATATATATATATATATATATATATATATATATATATATATATATATATATATATATATATATATATATATATATATATTCAGAGTGCGGTTAAGCAAAACAGGTCTAGTTAGAATAAAGATCAAGTAAAATGTCTTAAATTCGTAACCCAAGGGGCAGCTATGAGAAAAATAAAGCATGTTCGCAACCAAAGCAAAATCCATCGTTCACATAAAAAGGGGCAGCAAATTTTGTCTCATTCAACCGACAACATGCCTAACGTAAGGGTGGTTCGAAGGCCTAACCCTAAGGCTACCCGCTGGAACTTCAAGCTGGATAGCATGAGTGAATTGGACATTGCTCTAATTCAAGGAATTTACGAGCAATCAAAACATCCCGTTCGTTATATATGCTACGGGGCGGACCAGAAAGAAATTCATGGATACCTAGAGTTTGAAAAACGAACACAGGTATATCTAACACAAGTAAAACATATTTTTGGTGATGCCAGTCAGAGGGCAACTTTTGCAATGGCGAAGGGCTCCAAACAGCAAAACGTGAGGAATTGTGCTGCCAGAGGAACATTTCACGAGATCAAGGACGATACGACGAGAGTCTCATTGGAAGAGATGGCTGAGGAATTGAGAGCAAATGGCGAAGCTGAGACGGCAAGAAAATATGGAGACGACTTCTGGTCGCAATATTCGACAATAAAGAACACGTCAGCCCGAATGAAGAACATTGAGGCCGAGGAGCTCATCAAGCAACAGATGATGGATATTGAGTTGAGGGACTGGCAAAAGTGGGTGGTGGCAATGTTGGAGTTTCAAGGAGACAGAAAAATTCTATTTGTTGTAGACGAGGTTGGCGGGCTTGGAAAAACCTGGCTCACAAAATGGTATCACGTCAACCTGCAAGCCGCAGTATACACCACAACAAAGAGGGGCGATGTAGCCTATGCATACAATGGCGAATCAACTGTAATATTTGATCTGAGCAGATCTCAGCTAGAAAAGCTCAACTATGACACGCTCGAATCTATCAAGAATGGCATGGTATTTTCCACCAAATATGAGTCGCGCTTGAAGCTGTACATGCCCCCTAGAATGATTGTCTTCATGAACAAAAGGCCAGAACTGCACAAGAACTTATCCGACGACCGACTGGAGATGCTCTGGTTTAAAAGTGATGATGGTAAGAGAGTAGTCTCGTATTCGTTCAAAGAACGATGCCACCGCCCAGAACCAGAAATCAAGTTTATTCTGCTGAACAATATGGAAGACCTGATGGGAACCAGGGTGAAGAAGAGATTTCGTCAAATTTTCAATAACGAGACTACACAAGAGCCAGAAGACAGTCAGCATGATGAGCCAGAAACAACCCAAAGAGCTAACTTGCATGACAGCCAGTGTTTGTGCGAAGACTGCGTGTTCGAGAACAATATTCCGCCAAACAAAGAAACTTCACAGGTGCAGCTCTCGGAAAACAGCTTTAGCCCCTGAACAATTAGTATGATTTGACAATCTTCGAAGCATGGAGTTACTCTGAAAAAACATCGATCGGTCCAAATTTAGATTTATTATTTCTGGTATTTCTCGTGCTTAGGAAAGAAAGCATATAAAAGTATTGAGACAAGGAATGGAAGGTATTGAATATTATTGTAACGAATGATAATAAGATCAATGGAATTACGATCTACCGCACTGTGATTTATTTGCTTCAAATCTTCTACAAATAGCCTCGCACTCTTACCTGAGAAAGTCTGATACATGAAGTAATAACTTAGCTCTACACCCGTGTGGAGGAATAAAGCGTAGCATCACTATCTTAATGTCTGTATCTGACTTTTTCAACAATCTTACAACAGAGAAAATCAGATGCTTGACGTATTTACAGGGGACAAAGGGATACTTTAAAACTATGGTGTAATTTTGAACGCTTTGTAAGAGGGGTCCAATGCATTCACCTTTAAGTGGAGTATCTGATTTTTTCATGTATCTTAATTGTTCACACAGTCTTCATTGAGAAAATCAGATACACAATATCAGATACATGACGTAATTACAGGGGACTAAGGTATATTTGTAAATCATGATGTGATCGCTAATACTCAGTCACAGGGATCTAATGCGTACTTACCCGCAGCAAAATATCTGATTTTCGTGTATCTCAATTTTTCACACAGTCTTGATTGAGAAAATCAGATACACAAAATCAGATACATGACGTAATTACAGGGGACCGAAGTATATTTGTAAAACTATGATGTAATCGTGAATACTCAGTCACAGGGATCTAAGGCATGCTTACCCGCAGCAAAATATCTGATTTCGTGTATCTTAATTTTTCACACAGTCTTGATTGAGAAAATCAGATACACAAAATCAGATACATGACGTAATTACAGGGGACCGAAGTATATTTGTAAAACTATGATGTAATCGTGAATACTCAGTCACAGGGATCTAATGCATACTTACCTTACGCAAAATATCTGATTTCGTGTATCTTAATTATTCACACAGTCTTGATTGAGAAAATCAGATACACAAAATCAGATACATGACGTAATTACAGGGGACCAAGGTATATTTTTAAAACTATGATGTAATCGCTAATACTTAGTCACAGGGATCTAAGGCATACTTACCTGCAGCAAAATATCTGACTTTGTGTATCTCAATTTTTCACACAGTCTTGATTGAGAAAATCAGATGCACAAAATCAGATACATGACGTAATCTTAGGGGACGAAGGAATTTTTGTAAGACATATTCAGTAATACGTTCCAAAATGATGAGATGTACTTGGATCCCTGTAATTATTAGGTTAGATATCTGATTTTGTGTATCTGATTTTCTCTATGAAGAATGTGTGAAAAATTAAGATACACGAAATCAGATATTTTGCTGCGGGTAAGCATGCCTTAGATCCCTGTGACTAAGTATTAGCGATTACATCATAGTTTTACAAATATACCTTGGTCCCCTGTAATTACGCCATGTATCTGATTTTGTGTATCTGATTTTCTCAACCAAGACTGTGTGAAAAATTAAGATACACGAAATCAGATATTTTGCTGCGGGTAAGTATGCCTTAGATCCCTGTGACTAAGCATTAGCGATTACATCATAGTTTTAAAAATATACCTCGGTCCCATGTAATTACGTCATGTATCTGATTTTGTGTATCTGATATTCTCAATCAAGACTGTGTGAAAAATTAAGATACACGAAATCAGATATTTTGCTGCGGGTAAGCATGCCTTAGATCCCTGTGACTAAGTATTAGCGACTACATCATAGTTTTACAAATATACCTCGGTCCCCTATAATTACGTCATGTATCTGATTTTCTGTATCTGATATTCTCAATCAAGACTGTGTGAAAAATTAAGATACACGAAATCAGATATTTTGCTGCGGGTAAGCATGCCTTAGATCCCTGTGACTAAGTATTAGCGATTACATCATAGTTTTACAAATATACCTCGGTCCCCTGTAATTACGTCATGTATCTGATTTTGTGTATCTGATATTCTCAATCAAGACTGTGTGAAAAATTAAGATACACGAAATCAGATATTTTGCTGCGGGTAAGCATGCCTTAGATCCCTGTGACTAAGTATTAGCGATTACATCATAGTTTTAAAAATATACCTCGGTCCCCTGTAATTACGTCATGTATCTGATTTTGTGTATCTGATATTCTCAATCAAGACTGTGTGAAAAATTAAGATACACGAAATCAGATATTTTGCTGCGGGTAAGTATGCCTTAGATCCCTGTGACTAAGTATTAGCGATTACATCATAGTTTTACAAATATACCTTGGTCCCCTGTAATTACGTCATGCGTCTGATTTTGTGTATCTGATTTTCTCAATCAAGACTGTGTGAAAAATTAAGACACATCAAGATTAGATACATAGCTCAGATAATCTCCGGTACCCTTGTGATTCTAACTACAGTTGAGAAAGCAAGCCCTTTGAGCCTGTTGACAACGTTGAAGTCAAAACCATTCGAAAGAAATTCAGTAAATAGCATGAAAACAAAGTTTAAAAAGCGGCGCGGAAATGAAAATATTTATTTACTCATCATACATATTCAATGCCTTTCTATTTTGATGAAAGTCTCCAAGTTAAGTATTTTGTTGTTTTAACAAGTCGCAAGTCATATTTTCTTAATCAATTCGTCTTTTTAAAATAAATATCTTCTACTTTCTTGATAATATTTCTGCACGCTTTTTGAGAGAATCTGCTGTCCTCTTTTTGTTGAAGTTAAATCGTGGATCTCGCAGCATGGATGTCCATTTCCCAAATCCATAAATCTTTAGGCATTTTTTCAGACAAAGGTCTTCTTCAGGAGTGAAGGGCACTCTTTGGCCAACAATTGGCTTTGATTTCATCTTACTTGCTTTTCGTACTGGTGGTTGAAAACTCGTAATGCTCTCCTGTGAAGAACTTGTCGGTGTACCCGTGTCATCGCATTCATTTCTTTGTTCCGATGAAGTTTCCCCTTCCAGTGATGTCACACCCTCGGAATCAGAATGGTCGTCACAGTCGAAAATAACTTTACGCACTTCTCTGTTTACTTCACTATTCTGCAACTTTTTCATTGCCGATTTTGCAGTGGATGCTATTTCACGAGAACTTCTTTTCTGATAATAAGTCCTCGCTACTTGCGAACTATGTTTCTGATCACGAGTGACAGCATCTTGCTCTTCCGAGGAAAGTTTGCGAGAACTTTCGGTCTCCACAATTTGGCGATATCTTGTTGGATGAACGTACTTTCCAATTGCTTTAAATACAAGCTCCGACATCAGGTTGCTAAAGTTTTTAAACTGTGTTCCACTTCTTGTTACGAGAACATAGTCGCATTGTGGGTTCAACAGTGGTCGTACATATTGAATGTATTCGTCAAGTATTCGTGTGCTCGTTTCGTCAAAAATTAGAGAGTCAAAGCTGTACTGATTGGCAGTCTTGAACTCGGTTTGATCCACGAATCCATCACTTTCTTTTGACTTTTCAAACATCGACAACGACAAATACTGATAAGTCATCGGTCTTGACCCCTTCACCCTTGTAAACAAGTAGACAGCTACGAAACGAGTGGCGAAAGTAAGATCGGCAGCTGTAACTGAGGTTAATGGGTAGTCCTTACATCTCATTAGTACGTCCTTGTAACGCGAAAGATGAAAGGGTATCACTTTCTCCATCTCCTCCATCGTCGCCCATTGATTCGTTGCTTGTAGAGCTTCAATGGAGACGTTTTTGGTCCATTCGGTGATTTTACGTCTTGCAAGTGCTCTCTTCCCCCTGTTGATATACACCTCCGACGTTGCTAAATTCCCGAGAACTGTGCTTGAGAGTCCAGCCGACTTCCGAAAATCAATCAAGTCTGTTATCGCTTGAAGGTATCCAAATTGGGCCGAACTGCCGAGACCCCATTCCTTTCCAATGTGCTCTATGAAATTACATACGAGTCCTGCCGAGCCAACACAATAGTCTACATGTTCCTCGGTCAACTGCTCGTCATCATCTTCGCTACAAAACTTCAAAAACTTCATTACCCGAGTTCCATTTTGTGCGGCTTGAGTTTCTGACATTCCCCCGCCACATACTGCACACAGCCACTCGATGTACTTTTTGCCAAGACCCTCCTTTATAGAAAAACATGGTCTTTTTGTGGTATCAGCACGCTTTCTTAAACTTGCACTGCACTTTAGTCCATCACGGTTGCTTTGTTGTCGTATGGAATGTTCGATTACCCTTTCGCTTGGCTTTATGTCAAAATAGTAATACCATCTGTGCTTTGTGTCAATGTGCTTTCTGCAACCCCTTTTGCTGAAAAACTGTCTATTCTCACAGAAATCAACTGGGCAAAGAAAGGTATTGTCTTTGCCTTCTCGCAATATTATCGTTCGTCGCTGTTGTCTTGCGCCTTCAACCTTTGACCAGTCCATGTTGACTAGCTCGCTTACGATAAAATTCATTTTATACCAAAAATAACAAGAGCATACCAGCAAGCACGCACTTTGATATTCCTGAACAACTTTTCTTCGCAAGCGAAAAATTAAAAAAGCATTTTCATGATGATCCCATTTACTCTCCCTTCAACGATTTCTAAACAAAGAAACACCAAGTTAAACGGTCACAGAGGAATTCAACGAGCACTGTCTCCACTGCATCTCTGGGGAACCCAGTGGAGACAGGGCCTCCAGACTCCTTGTCTAGATCATTCTCAAGGGGAATGACTGGATCATTCTCGAGGGATCTATGAGAATTATGAGATGCTTAGGTCTTGGTTCATCATTGTGATCTTGGCAGACATTCTGTGAAGACAGCAATGAACAATGATCTCGTAGTTATGTCAGCCCTTGTTACCTATGGGATGAATTCCTTGTTCTCCTGGCATCGTTTAGGGTCATCAAGGACCTCTGAGTTCAATAGGGTCATGGTCCAACTTTTTGTTCCTTCTCTGTTGAGAATTGGGGGCACCTCCTTCGACAAGCAAGGTACAATGGGTTTATATAACTCAGATTAATCAGCGTTTATAAATAACCAAAGTATATGTATATTTTCAACTTTTCCCCCGAAAAAAAATGCACTAACACGACTTAAATTCAGTGAACAATATAATGAGTTAGAGAGATATTCAGAGTGCGGTTAAGCAAAACAGGTCTAGTTAGAATAAAGATCAAGTAAAATGTCTTAAATTCGTAACCCAAGGGGCAGCTATGAGAAAAATAAAGCATGTTCGCAACCAAAGCAAAATCCATCGTTCACATAAAAAGGGGCAGCAAATTTTGTCTCATTCAACCGAAAACATGCCTAACGTAAGGGTGGTTCGAAGGCCTAACCCTAAGGCTACCCGCTGGAACTTCAAGCTGGATAGCATGAGTGAATTGGACATTGCTCTAATTCAAGGAATTTACGAGCAATCAAAACATCCCGTTCGTTATATATGCTACGGGGCGGACCAGAAAGAAATTCATGGATACCTAGAGTTTGAAAAACGAACACAGGTATATCTAACACAAATAAAACATATTTTTGGTGATGCCAGTCAGAGGGCAACTTTTGCAATGGCGAAGGGCTCCAAACAGCAAAACGTGAGGAATTGTGCTGCCAGAGGAACATTTCACGAGATCAAGGACGATACGACGAGAGTCTCATTGGAAGAGATGGCTGAGGAATTGAGAGCAAATGGCGAAGCTGAGACGGCAAGAAAATATGGAGACGACTTCTGGTCGCAATATTCGACAATAAAGAACACGTCAGCCCGAATGAAGAACATTGAGGCCGAGGAGCTCATCAAGCAACAGATGATGGATATTGAGTTGAGGGACTGGCAAAAGTGGGTGGTGGCAATGTTGGAGTTTCAAGGAGACAGAAAAATTCTATTTGTTGTAGACGAGGTTGGCGGGCTTGGAAAAACCTGGCTCACAAAATGGTATCACGTCAACCTGCAAGCCGCAGTATACACCACAACAAAGAGGGGCGATGTAGCCTATGCATACAATGGCGAATCAACTGTAATATTTGATCTGAGCAGATCTCAGCTAGAAAAGCTCAACTATGACACGCTCGAATCTATCAAGAATGGCATGGTATTTTCCACCAAATATGAGTCGCGCTTGAAGCTGTACATGCCCCCTAGAATGATTGTCTTCATAAACAAAAGGCCAGAACTGCACAAGAACTTATCCGACGACCGACTGGAGATGCTCTGGTTTAAAAGTGATGATGGTAAGAGAGTAGTCTCGTATTCGTTCAAAGAACGATGCCACCGCCCAGAACCAGAAATCAAGTTTATTCTGCTGAACAATATGGAAGACCTGATGGGAACCAGGGTGAAGAAGAGATTTCGTCAAATTTTCAATAACGAGACTACACAAGAGCCAGAAGACAGTCAGCATGATGAGCCAGAAACAACCCAAAGAGCTAACTTGCATGACAGCCAGTGTTTGTGCGAAGACTGCGTGTTCGAGAACAATATTCCGCCAAACAAAGAAACTTCACAGGTGCAGCTCTCGGAAAACAGCTTTAGCCCCTGAACAATTAGTATGATTTGACAATCTTCGAAGCATGGAGTTACTCTGAAAAAACATCGATCGGTCCAAATTTAGATTTATTATTTCTGGTATTTCTCGTGCTTAGGAAAGAAAGCATATAAAAGTATTGAGACAAGGAATGGAAGGTATTGAATATTATTGTAACGAATGATAATAAGATCAATGGAATTACGATCTACCGCACTGTGATTTATTTGCTTCAAATCTTCTACAAATAGCCTCGCACTCTTACCTGAGAAAGTCTGATACATGAAGTAATAACTTAGCTCTACACCCGTGTGGAGGAATAAAGCGTAGCATCACTATCTTAATGTCTGTATCTGACTTTTTCAACAATCTTACAACAGAGAAAATCAGATGCTTGACGTATTTACAGGGGACAAAGGGATACTTTAAAACTATGGTGTAATTTTGAACGCTTTGTAAGAGGGGTCCAATGCATTCACCTTTAAGTGGAGTATCTGATTTTTTCATGTATCTTAATTGTTCACACAGTCTTCATTGAGAAAATCAGATACACAATATCAGATACATGACGTAATTACAGGGGACTAAGGTATATTTGTAAATCATGATGTGATCGCTAATACTCAGTCACAGGGATCTAATGCGTACTTACCCGCAGCAAAATATCTGATTTTCGTGTATCTCAATTTTTCACACAGTCTTGATTGAGAAAATCAGATACACAAAATCAGATACATGACGTAATTACAGGGGACCGAAGTATATTTGTAAAACTATGATGTAATCGTGAATACTCAGTCACAGGGATCTAAGGCATGCTTACCCGCAGCAAAATATCTGATTTCGTGTATCTTAATTTTTCACACAGTCTTGATTGAGAAAATCAGATACACAAAATCAGATACATGACGTAATTACAGGGGACCGAAGTATATTTGTAAAACTATGATGTAATCGTGAATACTCAGTCACAGGGATCTAATGCATACTTACCTTACGCAAAATATCTGATTTCGTGTATCTTAATTATTCACACAGTCTTGATTGAGAAAATCAGATACACAAAATCAGACGCATGACGTAATTACAGGGGACCAAGGTATATTTTTAAAACTATGATGTAATCGCTAATACTTAGTCACAGGGATCTAAGGCATACTTACCTGCAGCAAAATATCTGACTTTGTGTATCTCAATTTTTCACACAGTCTTGATTGAGAAAATCAGATGCACAAAATCAGATACATGACGTAATCTTAGGGGACGAAGGAATTTTTGTAAGACATATTCAGTAATACGTTCCAAAATGATGAGATGTACTTGGATCCCTGTAATTATTAGGTTAGATATCTGATTTTGTGTATCTGATTTTCTCTATGAAGAATGTGTGAAAAATTAAGATACACGAAATCAGATATTTTGCTGCGGGTAAGCATGCCTTAGATCCCTGTGACTAAGTATTAGCGATTACATCATAGTTTTACAAATATACCTTGTTCCCCTGTAATTACGCCATGTATCTGATTTTGTGTATCTGATTTTCTCAACCAAGACTGTGTGAAAAATTAAGATACACGAAATCAGATATTTTGCTGCGGGTAAGTATGCCTTAGATCCCTGTGACTAAGCATTAGCGATTACATCATAGTTTTAAAAATATACCTCGGTCCCATGTAATTACGTCATGTATCTGATTTTGTGTATCTGATATTCTCAATCAAGACTGTGTGAAAAATTAAGATACACGAAATCAGATATTTTGCTGCGGGTAAGCATGCCTTAGATCCCTGTGACTAAGTATTAGCGACTACATCATAGTTTTACAAATATACCTCGGTCCCCTGTAATTACGTCATGTATCTGATTTTGTGTATCTGATATTCTCAATCAAGACTGTGTGAAAAATTAAGATACACGAAATCAGATATTTTGCTGCGGGTAAGCATGCCTTAGATCCCTGTGACTAAGTATTAGCGATTACATCATAGTTTTAAAAATATACCTCGGTCCCCTGTAATTACGTCATGTATCTGATTTTGTGTATCTGATATTCTCAATCAAGACTGTGTGAAAAATTAAGATACACGAAATCAGATATTTTGCTGCGGGTAAGCATGCCTTAGATCCCTGTGACTAAGTATTAGCGATTACATCATAGTTTTAAAAATATACCTCGGTCCCCTGTAATTACGTCATGTATCTGATTTTGTGTATCTGATATTCTCAATCAAGACTGTGTGAAAAATTAAGATACACGAAATCAGATATTTTGCTGCGGGTAAGTATGCCTTAGATCCCTGTGACTAAGTATTAGCGATTACATCATAGTTTTACAAATATACCTTGGTCCCCTGTAATTACGTCATGCGTCTGATTTTGTGTATCTGATTTTCTCAATCAAGACTGTGTGAAAAATTAAGACACATCAAGATTAGATACATAGCTCAGATAATCTCCGGTACCCTTGTGATTCTAACTACAGTTGAGAAAGCAAGCCCTTTGAGCCTGTTGACAACGTTGAAGTCAAAACCATTCGAAAGAAATTCAGTAAATAGCATGAAAACAAAGTTTAAAAAGCGGCGCGGAAATGAAAATATTTATTTACTCATCATACATATTCAATGCCTTTCTATTTTGATGAAAGTCTCCAAGTTAAGTATTTTGTTGTTTTAACAAGTCGCAAGTCATATTTTCTTAATCAATTCGTCTTTTTAAAATAAATATCTTCTACTTTCTTGATAATATTTCTGCACGCTTTTTGAGAGAATCTGCTGTCCTCTTTTTTGTTGAAGTTAAATCGTGGATCTCGCAGCATGGATGTCCATTTCCCAAATCCATAAATCTTTAGGCATTTTTTCAGACAAAGGTCTTCTTCAGGAGTGAAGGGCACTCTTTGGCCAACAATTGGCTTTGATTTCATCTTACTTGCTTTTCGTACTGGTGGTTGAAAACTCGTAATGCTCTCCTGTGAAGAACTTGTCGGTGTACCCGTGTCATCGCATTCATTTCTTTGTTCCGATGAAGTTTCCCCTTCCAGTGATGTCACACCCTCGGAATCAGAATGGTCGTCACAGTCGAAAATAACTTTACGCACTTCTCTGTTTACTTCACTATTCTGCAACTTTTTCATTGCCGATTTTGCAGTGGATGCTATTTCACGAGAACTTCTTTTCTGATAATAAGTCCTCGCTACTTGCGAACTATGTTTCTGATCACGAGTGACAGCATCTTGCTCTTCCGAGGAAAGTTTGCGAGAACTTTCGGTCTCCACAATTTGGCGATATCTTGTTGGATGAACGTACTTTCCAATTGCTTTAAATACAAGCTCCGACATCAGGTTGCTAAAGTTTTTAAACTGTGTTCCACTTCTTGTTACGAGAACATAGTCGCATTGTGGGTTCAACAGTGGTCGTACATATTGAATGTATTCGTCAAGTATTCGTGTGCTCGTTTCGTCAAAAATTAGAGAGTCAAAGCTGTACTGATTGGCAGTCTTGAACTCGGTTTGATCCACGAATCCATCACTTTCTTTTGACTTTTCAAACATCGACAACGACAAATACTGATAAGTCATCGGTCTTGACCCCTTCACCCTTGTAAACAAGTAGACAGCTACGAAACGAGTGGCGAAAGTAAGATCGGCAGCTGTAACTGAGGTTAATGGGTAGTCCTTACATCTCATTAGTACGTCCTTGTAACGCGAAAGATGAAAGGGTATCACTTTCTCCATCTCCTCCATCGTCGCCCATTGATTCGTTGCTTGTAGAGCTTCAATGGAGACGTTTTTGGTCCATTCGGTGATTTTACGTCTTGCAAGTGCTCTCTTCCCCCTGTTGATATACACCTCCGACGTTGCTAAATTCCCGAGAACTGTGCTTGAGAGTCCAGCCGACTTCCGAAAATCAATCAAGTCTGTTATCGCTTGAAGGTATCCAAATTGGGCCGAACTGCCGAGACCCCATTCCTTTCCAATGTGCTCTATGAAATTACATACGAGTCCTGCCGAGCCAACACAATAGTCTACATGTTCCTCGGTCAACTGCTCGTCATCATCTTCGCTACAAAATTTCAAAAACTTCATTACCCGAGTTCCATTTTGTGCGGCTTGAGTTTCTGACATTCCCCCGCCACATACTGCACACAGCCACTCGATGTACTTTTTGCCAAGACCCTCCTTTATAGAAAAACATGGTCTTTTTGTGGTATCAGCACGCTTTCTTAAACTTGCACTGCACTTTAGTCCATCACGGTTGCTTTGTTGTCGTATGGAATGTTCGATTACCCTTTCGCTTGGCTTTATGTCAAAATAGTAATACCATCTGTGCTTTGTGTCAATGTGCTTTCTGCAACCCCTTTTGCTGAAAAACTGTCTATTCTCACAGAAATCAACTGGGCAAAGAAAGGTATTGTCTTTGCCTTCTCGCAATATTATCGTTCGTCGCTGTTGTCTTGCGCCTTCAACCTTTGACCAGTCCATGTTGACTAGCTCGCTTACGATAAAATTCATTTTATACCAAAAATAACAAGAGCATACCAGCAAGCACGCACTTTGATATTCCTGAACAACTTTTCTTCGCAAGCGAAAAATTAAAAAAGCATTTTCATGATGATCCCATTTACTCTCCCTTCAACGATTTCTAAACAAAGAAACACCAAGTTAAACGGTCACAGAGGAATTCAACGAGCACTGTCTCCACTGCATCTCTGGGGAACCCAGTGGAGACAGGGCCTCCAGACTCCTTGTCTAGATCATTCTCAAGGGGAATGACTGGATCATTCTCGAGGGATCTATGAGAATTATGAGATGCTTAGGTCTTGGTTCATCATTGTGATCTTGGCAGACATTCTGTGAAGACAGCAATGAACAATGATCTCGTAGTTATGTCAGCCCTTGTTACCTATGGGATGAATTCCTTGTTCTCCTGGCATCGTTTAGGGTCATCAAGGACCTCTGAGTTCAATAGGGTCATGGTCCAACTTTTTGTTCCTTCTCTGTTGAGAATTGGGGGCACCTCCTTCGACAAGCAAGGTACAATGGGTTTATATAACTCAGATTAATCAGCGTTTATAAATAACCAAAGTATATGTATATTTTCAACTTTTCCCCCGAAAAAAAATGCACTAACACGACTTAAATTCAGTGAACAATATAATGAGTTAGAGATATATATATATATATATATATATATATATATATATATATATATATATATATATATATATATATATATATATATATATATATATATATATATATATATATATATATATATATATATATATATATATATATATATACATATATATAAGCATATATATATACATATATATATATGCATATATATATATATACATATATATCTCTCTAACTCATTATATTGTTCACTGAATTTAAGTCGTGTTAGTGCATTTTTTTTCGGGGGAAAAGTTGAAAATATACATATACTTTGGTTATTTATAAACGCTGATTAATCTGAGTTATATAAACCCATTGTACCTTGCTTGTCGAAGGAGGTGCCCCCAATTCTCAACAGAGAAGGAACAAAAAGTTGGACCATGACCCTATTGAACTCAGAGGTCCTTGATGACCCTAAACGATGCCAGGAGAACAAGGAATTCATCCCATAGGTAACAAGGGCTGACATAACTACGAGATCATTGTTCATTGCTGTCTTCACAGAATGTCTGCCAAGATCACAATGATGAACCAAGACCTAAGCATCTCATAATTCTCATAGATCCCTCGAGAATGATCCAGTCATTCCCCTTGAGAATGATCTAGACAAGGAGTCTGGAGGCCCTGTCTCCACTGGGTTCCCCAGAGATGCAGTGGAGACAGTGCTCGTTGAATTCCTCTGTGACCGTTTAACTTGGTGTTTCTTTGTTTAGAAATCGTTGAAGGGAGAGTAAATGGGATCATCATGAAAATGCTTTTTTAATTTTTCGCTTGCGAAGAAAAGTTGTTCAGGAATATCAAAGTGCGTGCTTGCTGGTATGCTCTTGTTATTTTTGGTATAAAATGAATTTTATCGTAAGCGAGCTAGTCAACATGGACTGGTCAAAGGTTGAAGGCGCAAGACAACAGCGACGAACGATAATATTGCGAGAAGGCAAAGACAATACCTTTCTTTGCCCAGTTGATTTCTGTGAGAATAGACAGTTTTTCAGCAAAAGGGGTTGCAGAAAGCACATTGACACAAAGCACAGATGGTATTACTATTTTGACATAAAGCCAAGCGAAAGGGTAATCGAACATTCCATACGACAACAAAGCAACCGTGATGGACTAAAGTGCAGTGCAAGTTTAAGAAAGCGTGCTGATACCACAAAAAGACCATGTTTTTCTATAAAGGAGGGTCTTGGCAAAAAGTACATCGAGTGGCTGTGTGCAGTATGTGGCGGGGGAATGTCAGAAACTCAAGCCGCACAAAATGGAACTCGGGTAATGAAGTTTTTGAAATTTTGTAGCGAAGATGATGACGAGCAGTTGACCGAGGAACATGTAGACTATTGTGTTGGCTCGGCAGGACTCGTATGTAATTTCATAGAGCACATTGGAAAGGAATGGGGTCTCGGCAGTTCGGCCCAATTTGGATACCTTCAAGCGATAACAGACTTGATTGATTTTCGGAAGTCGGCTGGACTCTCAAGCACAGTTCTCGGGAATTTAGCAACGTCGGAGGTGTATATCAACAGGGGGAAGAGAGCACTTGCAAGACGTAAAATCACCGAATGGACCAAAAACGTCTCCATTGAAGCTCTACAAGCAACGAATCAATGGGCGACGATGGAGGAGATGGAGAAAGTGATACCCTTTCATCTTTCGCGTTACAAGGACGTACTAATGAGATGTAAGGACTACCCATTAACCTCAGTTACAGCTGCCGATCTTACTTTCGCCACTCGTTTCGTAGCTGTCTACTTGTTTACAAGGGTGAAGGGGTCAAGACCGATGACTTATCAGTATTTGTCGTTGTCGATGTTTGAAAAGTCAAAAGAAAGTGATGGATTCGTGGATCAAACCGAGTTCAAGACTGCCAATCAGTACAGCTTTGACTCTCTAATTTTTGACGAAACGAGCACACGAATACTTGACGAATACATTCAATATGTACGACCACTGTTGAACCCACAATGCGACTATGTTCTCGTAACAAGAAGTGGAACACAGTTTAAAAACTTTAGCAACCTGATGTCGGAGCTTGTATTTAAAGCAATTGGAAAGTACGTTCATCCAACAAGATATCGCCAAATTGTGGAGACCGAAAGTTCTCGCAAACTTTCCTCGGAAGAGCAAGATGCTGTCACTCGTGATCAGAAACATAGTTCGCAAGTAGCGAGGACTTATTATCAGAAAAGAAGTTCTCGTGAAATAGCATCCACTGCAAAATCGGCAATGAAAAAGTTGCAGAATAGTGAAGTAAACAGAGAAGTGCGTAAAGTTATTTTCGACTGTGACGACCATTCTGATTCCGAGGGTGTGACATCACTGGAAGGGGAAACTTCATCGGAACAAAGAAATGAATGCGATGACACGGGTACACCGACAAGTTCTTCACAGGAGAGCATTACGAGTTTTCAACCACCAGTACGAAAAGCAAGTAAGATGAAATCAAAGCCAATTGTTGGCCAAAGAGTGCCCTTCACTCCTGAAGAAGACCTTTGTCTGAAAAAATGCCTAAAGATTTATGGATTTGGGAAATGGACATCCATGCTGCGAGATCCACGATTTAACTTCAACAAAAAGAGGACAGCAGATTCTCTCAAAAAGCGTGCAGAAATATTATCAAGAAAGTAGAAGATATTTATTTTAAAAAGACGAATTGATTAAGAAAATATGACTTGCGACTTGTTAAAACAACAAAATACTTAACTTGGAGACTTTCATCAAAATAGAAAGGCATTGAATATGTATGATGAGTAAATAAATATTTTCATTTCCGCGCCGCTTTTTAAACTTTGTTTTCATGCTATTTACTGAATTTCTTTCGAATGGTTTTGACTTCAACGTTGTCAACAGGCTCAAAGGGCTTGCTTTCTCAACTGTAGTTAGAATCACAAGGGTACCGGAGATTATCTGAGCTATGTATCTAATCTTGATGTGTCTTAATTTTTCACACAGTCTTGATTGAGAAAATCAGATACACAAAATCAGACGCATGACGTAATTACAGGGGACCAAGGTATATTTGTAAAACTATGATGTAATCGCTAATACTTAGTCACAGGGATCTAAGGCATACTTACCCGCAGCAAAATATCTGATTTCGTGTATCTTAATTTTTCACACAGTCTTGATTGAGAATATCAGATACACAAAATCAGATACATGACGTAATTACAGGGGACCGAGGTATATTTTTAAAACTATGATGTAATCGCTAATACTTAGTCACAGGGATCTAAGGCATGCTTACCCGCAGCAAAATATCTGATTTCGTGTATCTTAATTTTTCACACAGTCTTGATTGAGAATATCAGATACACAAAATCAGATACATGACGTAATTACAGGGGACCGAGGTATATTTGTAAAACTATGATGTAATCGCTAATACTTAGTCACAGGGATCTAAGGCATGCTTACCCGCAGCAAAATATCTGATTTCGTGTATCTTAATTTTTCACACAGTCTTGATTGAGAATATCAGATACACAAAATCAGATACATGACGTAATTACAGGGGACCGAGGTATATTTGTAAAACTATGATGTAGTCGCTAATACTTAGTCACAGGGATCTAAGGCATGCTTACCCGCAGCAAAATATCTGATTTCGTGTATCTTAATTTTTCACACAGTCTTGATTGAGAATATCAGATACACAAAATCAGATACATGACGTAATTACATGGGACCGAGGTATATTTTTAAAACTATGATGTAATCGCTAATGCTTAGTCACAGGGATCTAAGGCATACTTACCCGCAGCAAAATATCTGATTTCGTGTATCTTAATTTTTCACACAGTCTTGGTTGAGAAAATCAGATACACAAAATCAGATACATGGCGTAATTACAGGGGACCAAGGTATATTTGTAAAACTATGATGTAATCGCTAATACTTAGTCACAGGGATCTAAGGCATGCTTACCCGCAGCAAAATATCTGATTTCGTGTATCTTAATTTTTCACACATTCTTCATAGAGAAAATCAGATACACAAAATCAGATATCTAACCTAATAATTACAGGGATCCAAGTACATCTCATCATTTTGGAACGTATTACTGAATATGTCTTACAAAAATTCCTTCGTCCCCTAAGATTACGTCATGTATCTGATTTTGTGCATCTGATTTTCTCAATCAAGACTGTGTGAAAAATTGAGATACACAAAGTCAGATATTTTGCTGCAGGTAAGTATGCCTTAGATCCCTGTGACTAAGTATTAGCGATTACATCATAGTTTTAAAAATATACCTTGGTCCCCTGTAATTACGTCATGTATCTGATTTTGTGTATCTGATTTTCTCAATCAAGACTGTGTGAATAATTAAGATACACGAAATCAGATATTTTGCGTAAGGTAAGTATGCATTAGATCCCTGTGACTGAGTATTCACGATTACATCATAGTTTTACAAATATACTTCGGTCCCCTGTAATTACGTCATGTATCTGATTTTGTGTATCTGATTTTCTCAATCAAGACTGTGTGAAAAATTAAGATACACGAAATCAGATATTTTGCTGCGGGTAAGCATGCCTTAGATCCCTGTGACTGAGTATTCACGATTACATCATAGTTTTACAAATATACTTCGGTCCCCTGTAATTACGTCATGTATCTGATTTTGTGTATCTGATTTTCTCAATCAAGACTGTGTGAAAAATTGAGATACACGAAAATCAGATATTTTGCTGCGGGTAAGTACGCATTAGATCCCTGTGACTGAGTATTAGCGATCACATCATGATTTACAAATATACCTTAGTCCCCTGTAATTACGTCATGTATCTGATATTGTGTATCTGATTTTCTCAATGAAGACTGTGTGAACAATTAAGATACATGAAAAAATCAGATACTCCACTTAAAGGTGAATGCATTGGACCCCTCTTACAAAGCGTTCAAAATTACACCATAGTTTTAAAGTATCCCTTTGTCCCCTGTAAATACGTCAAGCATCTGATTTTCTCTGTTGTAAGATTGTTGAAAAAGTCAGATACAGACATTAAGATAGTGATGCTACGCTTTATTCCTCCACACGGGTGTAGAGCTAAGTTATTACTTCATGTATCAGACTTTCTCAGGTAAGAGTGCGAGGCTATTTGTAGAAGATTTGAAGCAAATAAATCACAGTGCGGTAGATCGTAATTCCATTGATCTTATTATCATTCGTTACAATAATATTCAATACCTTCCATTCCTTGTCTCAATACTTTTATATGCTTTCTTTCCTAAGCACGAGAAATACCAGAAATAATAAATCTAAATTTGGACCGATCGATGTTTTTTCAGAGTAACTCCATGCTTCGAAGATTGTCAAATCATACTAATTGTTCAGGGGCTAAAGCTGTTTTCCGAGAGCTGCACCTGTGAAGTTTCTTTGTTTGGCGGAATATTGTTCTCGAACACGCAGTCTTCGCACAAACACTGGCTGTCATGCAAGTTAGCTCTTTGGGTTGTTTCTGGCTCATCATGCTGACTGTCTTCTGGCTCTTGTGTAGTCTCGTTATTGAAAATTTGACGAAATCTCTTCTTCACCCTGGTTCCCATCAGGTCTTCCATATTGTTCAGCAGAATAAACTTGATTTCTGGTTCTGGGCGGTGGCATCGTTCTTTGAACGAATACGAGACTACTCTCTTACCATCATCACTTTTAAACCAGAGCATCTCCAGTCGGTCGTCGGATAAGTTCTTGTGCAGTTCTGGCCTTTTGTTCATGAAGACAATCATTCTAGGGGGCATGTACAGCTTCAAGCGCGACTCATATTTGGTGGAAAATACCATGCCATTCTTGATAGATTCGAGCGTGTCATAGTTGAGCTTTTCTAGCTGAGATCTGCTCAGATCAAATATTACAGTTGATTCGCCATTGTATGCATAGGCTACATCGCCCCTCTTTGTTGTGGTGTATACTGCGGCTTGCAGGTTGACGTGATACCATTTTGTGAGCCAGGTTTTTCCAAGCCCGCCAACCTCGTCTACAACAAATAGAATTTTTCTGTCTCCTTGAAACTCCAACATTGCCACCACCCACTTTTGCCAGTCCCTCAACTCAATATCCATCATCTGTTGCTTGATGAGCTCCTCGGCCTCAATGTTCTTCATTCGGGCTGACGTGTTCTTTATTGTCGAATATTGCGACCAGAAGTCGTCTCCATATTTTCTTGCCGTCTCAGCTTCGCCATTTGCTCTCAATTCCTCAGCCATCTCTTCCAATGAGACTCTCGTCGTATCGTCCTTGATCTCGTGAAATGTTCCTCTGGCAGCACAATTCCTCACGTTTTGCTGTTTGGAGCCCTTCGCCATTGCAAAAGTTGCCCTCTGACTGGCATCACCAAAAATATGTTTTACTTGTGTTAGATATACCTGTGTTCGTTTTTCAAACTCTAGGTATCCATGAATTTCTTTCTGGTCCGCCCCGTAGCATATATAACGAACGGGATGTTTTGATTGCTCGTAAATTCCTTGAATTAGAGCAATGTCCAATTCACTCATGCTATCCAGCTTGAAGTTCCAGCGGGTAGCCTTAGGGTTAGGCCTTCGAACCACCCTTACGTTAGGCATGTTGTCGGTTGAATGAGACAAAATTTGCTGCCCCTTTTTATGTGAACGATGGATTTTGCTTTGGTTGCGAACATGCTTTATTTTTCTCATAGCTGCCCCTTGGGTTACGAATTTAAGACATTTTACTTGATCTTTATTCTAACTAGACCTGTTTTGCTTAACCGCACTCTGAATATATATATATATATATATATATATATATATATATATATATATATATATATATATATATATATATATATATATATATATATATATATATATATATATATATATATATATATATATATATATAGATATAGAGAGTTGTATTTCTGACCAAGAAGATGTTTTCTAATGATGCTTCGTGGAATTATTGCAGCCTGCCTAAATTGAAGCTTGATGAATTTGTCGAAAAGGGAAACTGATTCTACATGATTTACATCATTATATTTTGATTTTGAAACAATATCAATTCTTTTCTCCTTCATTTTGGGCTGTTAGGAATGCTTCCTTAGGGTTTCGTTCACTGGCAGCAAAACATTAAAGGCTTGTATTTCTAATTATAATATGGGACATAGTGTTGAATTAATTCTATTTGTAAATTTCTTTAGCAAACGGTTGAAATTGATCTCCTTTTTAAACAAGCACGTAATATGTGATTTTGACTCAATGAAGCATTTGTATAGCCTGATTCACAGACCAAACGAGAATTCTCGTTCGGTCTGTGAATCAGGCTAGCATTTGTACGGATTGAAGCATTAGTAGTGTCATTATTGAGGCCCCAAAAGGGGGGTTCACTGGAGCCCTGGAGCCCAAATAATTCCCTTGGTGGTTTTCTCTAATTTTAAGAGAAGGAGCCCCTAGAGCCCTGTAAAGCATGCAATGGAGCCCTGGAGCACGGCACTTTAAAATATGCCCTGGAGACTCGGAGGCCAAGACCCCTTAGGGGGCCTCATTATCATAATTATTTTTATCAGTTATTATCATAGTGTAACTGGCAATGCATTGTCCAATGCCTCGTCCGCTTTTAGGTTACACCTCTTAACTTAGGAATACTATATGCTGTAATAACACTAATGAAAGCATTCCATTCCTAAAAGTTACTAGATAGGTAAAATGGTATCCAAGATAAAAATTTGTGTAGGCCACTCTCCAAAATTGGCATGCCTACCTACCTGTACCTGTAACTTCCTCCAACAATGAACGTTGTCATGAAAGAAGCGAGTTGAAACGTTTCCGTAGCAACTCGGTGAATTCATTACGTTACTGAGTAGCACTCTTAGCTTGATCGCTTGATACTCCAAGTAACCCAGAAATCATTACCCATGGATTACAGTAGAGAATAGGTTTCAAATCTTTAAAAAGCTGGTTGTAAAATTCAATGACCTATTTCTTTGAACTGAAAGGCTTCAAAGAAACTTGAACTATTTTACAGTAAATCTGCCGTCGGACTTTTTTTGAAATCTTCAATATTTTCAGAGTTAAAGTGCGTTTCTTCTTTTTTTAAGAATTCAAGAAAATTTATGACAAAACTTAATCCTATTACTTTGTTTGTTTGTCACCTTATTTAAAATCGATTATTTTATTCTAACAATATATACATAGGAAACTAATCTAAATCGATAAATAGATAAATAAAATATATGTATATAAAGGAAGGATTAAGTTTCTGTCACATGCTGACAAGCATTGCATTTGCAGTTTGGGCCATCTCACTTTTTTATCATGTGTTTAAAACTATTCAAATTTTCGGCGGATTTTATTTCATTGGGCAGTCCATTCCATATTTGAGGTCCCAGAGATCGCAGGCTATTTGAGCCAAAAGTGACTTGAATTGGTCTGTAATGCTGTCAATTATTTGGATTTCGTGATGAGTAAATGGAAGATTTTATTTTGAAAATTTCATGCATGAAAGATGGGTTTATATTTTTCAGTGTCTTAAAAACCTCTATACAAAGAACTCTCATACGAGAAACATGCATAGTGCACCTTTCTGACTTCAAAAGTAAGTCGCCATAAGAGGAAAGGTGATCATTGTATAAAAATCTAAGGGCACGTTCTTGAATCTATTCAATTTTTTGTAAAGCCTTAGCTGATGAGAAGTACCACACAAGAGGGCAATAGTCAAAATTTGAAAAAACAAAACTCTGGACAAGGATTTTCCTTTCTTTAAAACCAATAAAGTGTTTGAGTCTTTTTAACACATTGAGTTGAGAGGCAGCTTTTCTGCAAAGTTCAGAGATATGCTGTTCAAAATTTAGCCTATAATCTAGCTGAATACCCAGCAATTTAACAGTTTCTTCTGATTTGATCATTTTGCCTTTGATGTTAAAATGCTCCCCACTAGTATTTGTTTGATCCTTTCTAATGAGGAGTGCATGAAATTTTTCTGGATTGGCTATCATTTGATTTTGTTTTAGCCAGGTTAAAGCAACTCCAGCTTCTTCTTCTTCTTCTTCTTCTTCCGGTCTATTACTACCGGGGGGGGGGGGGCACAAAGTGCCCGCGGCGCAGATTATTTGATGCAGTGCTGTCAGTTCAAAAGATACAAAGCTGAAACTTGGTGAATTTTCCTCAAATTTAATATACTAGTTAAAAATCTGAAAATTTTTTCAAAATGGTAGACACTGATCACGTAACCAACATCTTTTCAGCACATGGTCAGCAGTAATAGAAGAGAAGGGACTCTTATCTTTTCCAGAATGATCACAGATCATTAAGAACACAACCATTCAATAGATCTTGATGAGAGCTTTAAGATGATAAGTTTTATTCATTTTCGATGACGTCAGCAATTTTAAACTTAATGACGTCATCAAGGTTTATGACGTCATATAAATAATGACAAAATGTATTAGAAAAATTTTTATGACCTAAAAGGATTCTCTTAATCATTATACATCGTCTTGAGGCATTTCAGAGTATTTACATTGACAATTAGGGGTCTAATTTAAACAATGAAAAACTGGTGAATATAAATAATGAATATATAATATATATAATGAACTTAAATAGATATTATACTATGGATTTCTACTTATTAACGCTTTTTGATATATTTCAGTCCATTTGAAAAAGGAATTGTGAAATTAAAACTTAAATATTGTCAATTTTGCCAACAGCAAGCAAATACTGGAATTTTCCTGAATTATGACATCATTGTGACGTCATGGATGTAATGAAAAATAGAAAAGTAGCCTATTGTGTAGATTTTGTTACTGTACACCATTGTGCCAAGTTTCGTTCTCATATCTGCAGTATCGGTGACTTTACGGAGGGGGGGCACCCCCCCCCCGGTACTACAAGGGTCTAAAAAGCCCGGTATTAATAGGGTTCGTATCGTAATTTCTAGACCTGTTGACGAAAGATCAAATAATTTTCAAGAAAACCATAGTTTATGGATGCCTGCAATAGGGTATCAAGCAAATATCCTTCATTCTTCTTGTTTGTGATTTAGAAATTTGATGACGCCACATTATAATATGAGCTGAATATCAAAGCCAGTAGTTTCAACAAATGGTCAAGTTTTCTGAAAATTCCTACTGTAGAATCATAGAAAAAAGGCTAAAGTTTCTTTCAAGTCATTCACATTGAATTTTGCACCCGCCTTTTTTGCATATTTAAAGATTTTGAACATGTGCTTCACGGTAGAATTTCCTCTCTGGTTAGGCAAAAGAAATTTTATCACTCCTATAGAGTCCAATACCTTGCATCATTTCAATCTTAAGCACGGCAAAGGTTACAGGAACACGTTGTATTATCAAGGGGAAATGAAATAGTCCGGAAATAGTATATTCTCTCATGAGATGTCTTGTCTTGACTGGCTCTGCATGGAGAATATGTTTGAAAGACATCAAGAATGCATGCTTCTTGTCTTGCGAAGTAGTTTCTTTCAGCCATATCAACGCTCTGTAAAGCGCGATGGGGCCTCTTTCTGACAACACTTTTCCTAACTATTTCCGTATTCCCGGATAATAGCACGTGTACCTGCAAATCTGCAAGGCTAAAATGCCGAAGGGGCTTGGTCAAAACATTTCATTCGTTCGTATGACTCCCATACCAGGTCTTAAACAGAAATATTTTTTAAAAAACGCATTAAGTAACAGAGTTCGATGGGGAAAAGTTTATGATCTAAGTTAGACTTTAAGCTGCATAGACAAAATTTGTTCGCGATGATCGAGTAGCTAATTGCGACTGCACAGTCCGCAAAAGGCCCCAAGTTTTTCTGACTCACATGGTAAACATCAAAATTCATGATGCTAGGGTGGGACTGATCTTCCAAGGTACCTTGTTTGAGTTGAATTCAACTCCTCCAAAGTGGTTTGAAGAGTCTTTAAAAGTAAATGAACGGGGATACATGTCGACACAATCTAAACTTAGCACAAAAGAACAGAAAGCGCCACTTATCTTCTTATTGTTTTAATTCATCAAAAAGATCAAATTCAATAGATTGCATTCAGATTGATCCAGTCTCTTAGCTAGGTTGGTTTTAACCCCGTTGATTTACTTTAAGTTTTAGCAAATTAGAGAGCTTTCTAATGGTAGTGGGGATGCATCTAATATTTCTATGATATAACTCGAGTACGTATTTCTTGTTTTATGTCTGTCCAAAGTCCCTTGAGGCTTATCTTATTCGCTCTGCAATAAACAAGTCACCTGACCACTGATCTTTAAATTTTGCCCTTTTTATGATAGACTAAGCTCTTTTTGAGGATGTTGAGGGGCTTCTACTCTTGTATTGGAGAGAAACCTCAATGACATGTTTCCATATCGTAAGTAGATCTTCACAAGGGCATGGTAAAAGCTAGCTATTAAAGACTGTAGAACAATCTTCATTAACTTATTCAGATAACATACAATCTTTATGAACTACCAGAAATTGTTCTTTATTAACTTTCCTGAATTGTTTGTTGAAATATGATCCATCGTCAACAGTTACACTCAGTGACATTGCTTCCTTGACATGCTTTACTTCCGAACCATTCAACATCAAGTATGAGAATAACTAGACGTCACACAGAATCAATAATTTCAAATTGCTTTCAAGATCAGATCTCATGCAGATCATCATGAACCATTTTCAACGGACATAAACAGTAGGATATTGTAAAAACGCCTCATATTATCGCAAAAAGGCGCTACCTAGCCAAAAAATTAGATGCTAGGCTCTTCAGAAATCATAATCAGCTCATGTGGATTCATAGATTGTTCAACGAACTCTCCTGGAATAGATCTTATCTAAGATACTAGACCAGAGATATAGCAGGCTACTCCTTACTTAGCATTATGTAATTTGTGATAGGCAATCAATTTCTGAACAGATATAAATCATTCTGGTTTGATGAAGAAGCAAAATCACTACAGTTTGTGAAGATGAATGGCTGGAAAGTGATATAGGGAAGAGCAGCAATAGATTTACAGGTAATTTTAAATCTCGCTTCAATATTTAGTTTCTAAACATAAATGCATATATCTTTTCTCTTTAATGAATTATTTGATTTGAAAGCAAAATAAAAACAGTTCTAAAATGAATGGATGGCAAAGTGACTGAATGAAGTAATCAACTGAATTTGATGGTAATTTATAATCCTTAACGAAAAGTCAGTAATTACACATACGTAAACCATTCCCTGACGGAAAAGCTTGACAAGGAAGCAAAATTATTACAGACCTAAAATTAAAGGATGGAAAGATGATTTAGACAAGCGATGAACAGAATTAACAGTAAACATTCAATAAGCCTCCTTTATACAAAATCACAATCATCTATTGAAATACTGACTTGCCGGTTTTGCTTCGCTTTGGAGTCAACCAACGACGTGCATCTCTAACGGCAAGCTACGAAATTTACTAGCAGTGATTAGTTTTGGAAATAGAGTGCCTTCCTTTGAGAATGCAGGCTTAACCTCGAATTACACTTGACTTTGTGGAAAAGTCTATCTCGTTTTATGAAATATCAGCATCTGAATGAACGAATAATTTCTCATCAAATCTTTTGATTAGAAGGCAAGGCTATTACAGTCTTAAAGTGAAGGGATGGGAAGATGATTGGAAGCAGTAATGAACTGAATTGATAGGAAACTTATGATCTCATTTCATGAAAAATCAGTTTCTAAACAAATGTAAATCGTTTCTCTTTGATTAAATGGTTTGATTAGAGTGCAAATCGGCCGCAGTTTGAAAATGAATTGATGGTTAATGATTTAACCCTATCTGGACCAGGGGGGACTAAAATAGCCCCTTCCCAGTTTTGTCAGGGTAGTTTTTTTACTAATTTGTAGGCTATTTCTTTTTCGTGATTTCTCTTAGCTATCTTTTTCACATCTGCTCTTCCAATTTCGTCACGATATCTTCTTTGTTTCTAGAACTACAAAAACTTTGAGAGTAGTTGTAATTTTTTGTTGTTTTGCAGTCAAATCCTTTATAACTTCAAACTAAGATGATTCTTGACACAATGAAGATAACTCAATGAAACATTCTGTGCAACCCTTAATTGTTAAAATAATATGGAAAATACTCAATTTTCTTGATTTCCTTATGAATGACGTAATTCAAACGTCACATATCTAATGATTTTAGGAAAAATATAAGATAGCAAATTTCAACATTTTTGTCAAAAAGTTATGTTCTTATAACAACTTGATGCTTTATCTGTTGATTAAAACTATCAAGAGTAATATTTTCTTTGAGTAAATTTTTACAATCAAATCAGTAAGAGTACTGTGGTTGACCAGAAACAAAGAGAGTTAATGACTTCATCAAAGGTACAACAATTGCAGTAAAACAAAATTGGATATTTGGACTTTTTACATCAAAGTACACTAGACAGCCAAGTTTTATCTTCCTAGCCTTTATCAATTTTGAGTTCTGAGGGGGGCCATTTTAGCTCCTCCCCGGCTGAGGATGCTTAGAAAAAAGCCCGGTCCACATAGGGCTAAAGAAGTCATAAAATGAGCTTGTAGAAATTGTAAAATCTTCATTTTAAATGATGAATTGAAGTCAGTTCAAAAACCTTTTCTGGTTGGAGCAATGTTAGCATTTATGAACACGTCTACTGCAAAGGATGATGAAATTTCATCACGTTTTTTGTTGGGGGAATTTGCGAAATGGACTCATTTCCCATAATTCTCTAAAGGGGAATTAGAAATTTCCGTTTCTCTTGAATCTCCTAGAGACTCTTGTCCATTTCCCTTAAATTTCCATCCAAGTACTATGAGGAAAGTTTGGATTCTTTTTGCTGTGGTATGCAATTGCTTCTTGCCTGTATCTGCAATTTTCATCAACTTTGAAGATAGTTATGCTTGCTTTCACTGCCTTGAATCTACCAATGAGACAACATTTGAAAAGCCCTTCATGATCTTGTGTCAAAAATTTTCTCAGAGCAGCTTTCAAACAAATTGCCGATAATTCCATATGACAAATGTTAGCCGAAAGAGTTTCGCAAAATCTAATAGGTTTCATGCTATAATGTTATTCATAGCAAGGTTCAGAAGAATAATTCATGTAAGAAGACCGACTGGTGAATTTCGATAGTTTTTGACCCTCCTTGCATAAGAATGATTAATGAAATAAGAAGAATGAAAATACAGGAGACAAAAATACCGATTTCTATCAGCATGATTTTGATCTCATTGCTTTCACACAAAAAAAAACAGAAAAAACACAGAACACGTTTGAAAACAAGTGTAAAGCTGAAAACTTGCTTCAGGTTTCAAGCTACCTCGTTGAGGATTATTCAGTATTAAAAGCCATGCAATTTCAGGTGAAAGAATTCTTTATACAGGGTAAAGTCTACAATAACAATTGATTTACAAGCTGCCCTGTTAAAAACCTAACTAAACTATTAACCGAATTAAACTAAAAACCTGCCAGTTCTTTGAAATAAACAATTTTTGATAAACATGGGGTTTCTATTATTCATTGTTCAAAAATTTTGCTTTTATGCTGGCAGAGACAGAGGCAAGTCAAAACTAGACGTAGTTCTTCATCATTGAGCTAATCACTCAGCCCATAATTATCAATTGAAGCGAACAGAGCGCGTCATGAAAAATGCAATGAATCTTGCTCTTTCGTACATTGAGCCAATTTTCAAGATCGATTGTATAATCCTTAGTTGAAAATCTCAGATGTTTTCCTACCACTGATGAATAGTATTTCATTTTAAGGAATCTTAATTGATTTCGACCTATTCAAGTTATGTTTTCCATTGCAATTACTCATAACTTCACTGTCTTGCTCCCAAGATTATCTGCCATGAATTGTAAAAAAGCTAACTTCAAGCCTCTATCACAGTTTTTTGTTCATATTTCTGTGAAAAATTTAGGATTATTTATTTTCAATTTAAACAGGTTTATGATGGAAACATTAAGATTAGTAACTGTGCACAGTTTTGTAGCTTGGTTTTTCTCTGAACGAAAAAGGAAGGATGGGCTTCTCCAGAGGTCAAGCATGCATTTCTTCTCAATCCCAAAAACAGGCAATCTTTTAGTGAAGTTTCTTTTTCGCAAATAAACGCTTTTGGATTTTGGAAATACATATCAAAATCTCAATGGCCACTTGAGTAAGAATGCAAAGATCTCATATACATCTACGAAGCTCATTTAGTCACTCAATCTTTATACATCTAGAAGTCTGCTAATTTGAAAGATCCCATCTCCAAAATCTTGATACTAGGCAAGCATATGAAGGTAATATCATTCTAATGCGCAAAATCATTGCTCTACAATATGGCTTGAAGTCTGTAAGATATTTCATAGCTTTATAATATTATATCACATGCTATCAAACAAGCTTCTGCAGTGATGAGTTTTCAGCATGTTCTTAAGCTTGATTTTTTCTCCACCAACCATCAGTTCTAGAACTTTAAAAAACCAGCCAATATTAGCAGTCATACTTGAAATATGAAGTTGTTCAATTCATGAAACCTTACTTATCAAATCAAACACAAAAATTTCGTTTTTGATAATTTGGGTGGCCTCTCCTCGATCTGCTTACTGATTGAGAGGCTTCCTCCTCATTGACAAATTCCTTGTAACTTTTCTACATTGTTATTGTGAATGTCATTGTTGTAATTTGTTGTTCTTGATGCAGTATTCTAAAGGCATTCTATGTAGTGGAATCTTAAACTGAGATGAACTGAAGTGAATTGATTTGATCATAATTTAATTCTTGGTCACTGTCTATCTACGTTAAAAACAACCTGAATATTAAGTTTCGCTTTCTTACACATCAACTAGTCATTGTGCATAGGCATCACAACCAAAATATTGCTGAACTTCATTTTAGATTTCAGGAGTTGCAGTAATATAAAATGGGAAACTTGCGTCTGGAGAATACTCTGTGGGGCAAACCCTTATTGGTACGTGACGGGGGGGGGGGTCAGACACAGAGCCATCTTGAAAAACCAAACAAATATTATCAAATCAAGCCAATTTTAAACCTCAAAAACATATTCATTTCTTCATAGTAACCAAGCAGTATTTTAAAAGTTTTAGTAAGCTCTTTTCAAAATGGAAACGGAAGGTTTGTCAGCGTTTTGGATTCATCCATCCATTTGGATTACCACATTTCCGTTAACGAGTTCATTCATTCGTACATTAATCTTATTTTCTTTCTTTTCCTAACCTAACCCTCATACATTGGTGATCGATTCATTTATGAATCTGATGATTAACCAAAACTAAAACAGAGTAAAAGATATCAATATGCTGCCATGTTTACCATCAGCTCTCATGATCCTACTTCTACAAAAGCGAGGCTAATCCAACAGAACGGAACAAAACATACAAACGAGGCTATAAGATAAACGAACAATAAATGAAAGTATCTATACAATATCACTCTCCTTTTCCATTTGTTTTCTTGTACATTGTTTGAGCATAGAAAATTTCGGATGCTATTTGTTTTTACCGTTCTGTCTTGATCTACCAGTCTTACTTCTCCCTTCTCCTAAAATTTGTTGTTGTGGATGACAGAACGTAATTGCAGGCTCGATTGTCTGAGCGTCGTGTTGATGGTTGGCAGGGTCTTCGACTGGGCCTGGTGGAGATGGTGGCACATAAATGTCATTAGGTACTTGGTGGTTGTTTCCTGGATGCGCTGGGAGCTCATTTTGGGTGGCATTTGTTTGGTTATTTCTGCGTCTCGTGTTGCTTGACAGGTCATATGCTTTATCAGAGTGCTGTGGTTTGGTTTGGGCAGGTCTGGAATGAGGTGGCATGGTTTGAGCAGGCTGTTGATATAGCTTTATTTGTGATGCATGGCGAATTATTGGCTGCCTTTGACGTTTTGTGTCACATGAAAGAAGTGTGTACTGTGTTCCCTTTACGTCTCTCACAATATACGGAGTTTTTTCATAGAAGGATTGGAATTGTGTCTTCCCTGTGAAACGCATGGCCAGGACTTCGCTGCCTTGAATGATGTTGGAAAATTTTCTCCATCTGGACGCATTTTGTTTGGCATTTGCTTCGGTTTTGCGTTCTTTGTCGCGTTTTTGGCTTTTTTGATATGTTGCTCTGTGGCGGGGGGCCTTTTCAGAAATCTGGAGTGGTAGCCGCCTCGAAAGAGCATGTCACCGGGGGCGAGTCCTGTTGGCGGGTGTGGTGTAGAGCGATAGTCGATTAAAAGGTCATCCACTGCTTCTTGCACAGGTTTCTTTGTATCAAGGGCAACTTTAACTGCTTTACCAAGTGGCTTCATAAAACATCCAGCCTCATTTCCCTGGGGATGGTAAATGTAAGAATATCTTACCGATATTCCACTTGCGGTTGAGAAATCTTTGAATTCCTGGCTGTTGAAGGGTGGGCCGTTGTCAGCTTTGTGTTCTAGTGGGTTTCCAAAGTTGTTGCAGGTAGCTCCTAGGGCTGGGAGCACATGTCGAGTACTTGTCGAACGAATTACTTTTGCATCTGGAAATCTGGAGAGATTACAGCGGCTGACAAGGATGTGAGATTTGCCTGGTAGGGGCCCAAACAAGTAGAGGGAGACAGAATCCCAGGGGTGATCTGGTATGGGTGTGCTTGAAAGAGACACATTGGTCGGGTTCCTTGTGTGTATTTGGCATTCGTGGCAGATTTCAAGGCGATTTTTGACGGCATTGTCTAGGCCAGGGAACCAGAAATGGGCGCGGATGCGTCGTTTTACAGCATATTGTCCTGCATGTGATCTAGCATGGGCCAAAGAAATGATCTCGTCATGGAGGGACTGTGGTAGTAGAATTTTATCACCTCTGTAAATGATGTCATCTGCACCAATAGCAAGTTCACTAAAGGTTCTATAGAAGCCCTCTGGTCTTGGATCACTTTGTGGTGCATGACCAAGTGCTATGAAGTGGCGTAGACGTTCGTCATCGAGTTGCGCTTGATGCAGACTCTGCTCCGAGGTGTTAGTTTTGATTGGCTGATGAAGAAGAAAGAGAAGTTTCTGATGCTCTTTTGCTTCTTCTTTAATACATGCAGGCAGTTTGTCAATGGGGATGGCATGTCTGCTGGTGTAATCTGCTGGGTTGTCCTTTCCTTTACCCTAAACAACGCGATGGTTGATGTCTTGATGGCGGAGAAGGATGCGTTCAATTCGAGATAGTGGTTTTCTTTTTGAGGTCCACAGTGATACCAGAGGCTGCTGGTCAGTGATTATTGTAACTGGTGGGCCTCCAACAAGAATGTGTCGAACTGGTGAGGACCGAAGTCTATTGCTGTTGCTTCCAAATCAAGTTTTGAGTAATTTTTCTCGGCATCAGTGGTGGTGCGTGATGCTATAGCGACTGCTTTTGTAGCATCAATGGAGGCTCCTTGGATGAGACTTGCAGAGAGGCCTGTGTAATGGGCATCAACAAAGATAAAGGTTGGGGCATTTGTGTCATAGTGTCGAAGTAGGACATACATCTTCATTGAAGGCCTTCTTGAGATTTCGGAATTCAGTTGCATGGGCCTCTGACCACACAAATGTATTGATATCCCTCGTTAGCTCCCTGAGGTTGGCTGTAGCTGCTGCAAGGTCTGGAATGAATTGCCCATTCGAGCAAATCATGCAAAGGAATGATTTAACTTCATCTTTACTCTGTGGTCTTTCTGCATAGCGTACTGCTTGGACTTTATGTGGATCTGGTTTGATACCGTATTTCGTGACTTGGAATCCCCAAAACGGAATTTCTGGGGAAGCAAGGATGCATTTCTTTGGACTGACTGTTAGTCCTGCATTTGCAAGAGCAGAAAGGACACGTTCCAGAGAGGTAATGTGGCTTGTGATGTCAGTTGCTGCAATCGCAATGTCATCTTGAATCACTGCAGCATTCGGTATGTTTGCAAGGATGGGGCGAAGCCTTTGGTTAAGTTCTCCAGATGCTGGCAAAGTACCAATGGTTAGGCTTTTATATCTCATGAGGCGGTCACTTGCGCGAAAAACTGTTAGTGGGCGGAATGCTGCATCAAGTTCAAGTTGATGAAATGCTGTTTTGAGATCCAGCTTGCTGAAAATCGATTTTCCATTGAACATGGGCAAGATGTCTTCTACACGAGATATTGGCATGTAGGGGTTTTCAAGGGCTTGGTTGAGGCCCCTCAAATCCACTTTATTCTCATGTTTCCATCTGGTTTGGGGACTAAAACTGGATTGGCAAGCCACGTTACTGGCCCATAGTGCTGTTCTATGACGTCATCCCTTTCCATCTCATGAATGATTTTCTCAAAATTGGGTTGAAGGTGGTATGGGATTTGTCTTGGTGGCTGAATCATAGGCTTAGCATGGGTTTCAGATGAAAGTGTACAGGGCTTGCTTTTAATTTTCCAAGGCCCGTGAAGACATCTTCATACTTTGATAGGATACTTGCAACTGATTGCTGATATTTGTTCTTGAGGTTGTCAAAGTCCTTGTTACAAACTTGGTTTTGACTGTTGTGGCTGGAAATTGCACTGACTTGACTGGGAGGGTCATTGAAAGAGATTATTCCTAAAGATTCTGCTAGTTTGCAAGAAATCAGGTTGCAAGGGTTGCCATGGAGATCCTTGTTGCCAATGACAATCCATGTTGCTTTCTGTGTTGTAATATTTCTTATGGTGTCTAGGGTGATTTGTCCTTTTAGGGTTATGATTGCGCTTCCATATGGTTGCAAAGTGACTGGAGTGTGGAAAATTCTCCTGATATATTTTGGCACATTACTCTCAAGGAGGATATTGACCTCTGCACCGGTGTCAATGAGTGCTTGGATTTTTGCTTTTCCTAGGCTGATTTCTGCTTTCTTGTGACTGCATGAGATGGTGTGGATTTTTTTGAGGGACTCCTGCTTGATGGATGTGATTGTGGAAACCCCTTTTACCATTTTTAAGCAGACAGCAGAAAAATGGTCCTTTTTGCCGCAAGCGTTGCAAAAAGCATTTTTAGATGCACAGTTTGGGTCTCGGTCGCAGTTGCTTCTGCCACAGCCCGCGCAACACATAATTTTCTTTGCACCCTGGGGAGGTTTGAAGTTATCCTGGAAATTCTCCCTTCTTTGGACTTTTTGGGAGTATTTGCCCCCTCTTTTTCCAATTTTGTTTTCTTGTGTCTGCTGGGGGTCTTCATTTTCAACACAGTTAATGTGAAAAGAGCTACTAGGAGATTCAGAGTCTATCAATTTAGTTGCTTCTTCAGTGGCTTCAATTTTTCTTGCTGTTGAAATCAATGAGGCCAAATCATGTTCCTTTTCAAGTGCATTTTCTCTTATACTAGCAATGTTGGTACCAGTTATTATCTGATCTCTTATCAAAGTCTTATGAATTTGATCTTTCTCAGTACAGGATGTGTTTGTACATTTGAAAGCACATTTATCAGCATGTTGGCAGATTTTATTGATAAAAGCATCAATTTTCTCATTTGCTCGAGCTGGTGGAATTGATAATGAAGGAGTACCTGGTTTTGGGCTGGCTGGTATATATCATGAAGCTTTTGTACCATATCATCAAAATTAGCAGATTTTATTTTGGCCATATCTTGGTTGCATTTAGCTTTAAGATCAGTTTTTAATCGCTCACCTGTGAAAGCACACATTCTAAATACCTTTGCTTTGTGTTCTTTCTTTTAAGCATTTGTAGCATCCTCTTTGAGTTCACCTATCGAGGCAACATCGTACCACATTTCCCAGGACTCTATAAATTCTGTAAAGGCTTGCAGCGTGTTTCCATCGTGTTCAGCAGGGTCAAAGTGTGGAGTTCCATTACTCTTGGCAAGTGGGTTTATCTTTATCGAAGGTATCCGGTCCTTTTCGCCCGTTAAAACAGAGTAAAATATATCAATATGTTGCCATGTTTACCATCAGCTCTCATCATCCTACTTCTACAAAAGCGAGGCTAATCCAACAGAAAGGAACAAAACATATAAGCGAGGCTATAAGATAAACGAACAATAAATGAAAGTATCTATACATTAGTTTTTGTGCAAGCCGTCAACAAATCGCTTCCCTGGCGCCCAGTACCCTCACAAGAACGCGGTCGAGTTGACGCAGGGAACCAGGCTGGGGGTAAATACATTAGGGACTTTGTCTCTTGTAATTTTAGCACGTTTTTTAAGGTTTCTCAAAGGGACTCATTTTGAAAAGTTGCCTACAGAATCTGAACGGAGTGACCGATTTTAACCAGGAACACTTCTAAAAATAATTGAACATGTTGGCTATTTAATTAGATATTGTAAATATCATTACTTATTTATTCAAGGAGCAGCAGCCTTTCAAATACCGGGCGTTTTTTTTGACTCGCCCGATATCTGATGAAAATGCAATGAATATTGATTCCATTGGCTGTGACAATATTCAATATTGACAATATTAATTGGCTGTGACAATTGATTCCTTGCCAATTGCATTGCTGACAATGCAGTACAAGTTTTTTCGGGATAGCTGACTGAGGTTAAATGTAGGGTGGCGGTTTATGGCGATAAGATCGATTCAATCCTATTTTTACCGCTGCCCTTTTGAATTGTGGCTGTACTTTAAAAAGTGGGATGATTTAGTTGACGAAATAAATAACTAAATAGGTGCTTTATCTGAAAGCTGCTGGTTCAGGGCGATGTTACTCTAAATAGAAAGTAGGCCTTTTTCAGTCGGCAGGTGGTGCTCCATGGTAGGGGTGCACTACGTGTGTTTCGGGTACGAGGACGTGAGAGTGTGTGAGCGTGTGGCCGAGGGTTAAGGCGTCTGACTCGTAAACAAAGGTCAGAACGGCCGTAGGTTCAAATCCCACGCTGGACAGTTTGGTCGCTGTCCGTAACACTAGCCCGGGTTGACCAGAGCCATGTGAGGGAAATCTGGTAGCTGTGGCGGGTAGCTGCGGCGGACTGATGGTAAAACATCCGTGGCCCCTGCTGGAAATAAGTCTCTCAGACTTTCGCGGGCTAGCCACGTTAAATATAAATACATATATACATACATACATACATAGTGGCAAATATTTCTGTTTTTCAGATATTGATATAAAGAGCGGTATGAATTTTCATAATTTTGATGTAAGGAACGGTACTGATTCTCAATATTTCGTTATGAAATATAACGTTGGATATAAGTTTATTGGAAATTTGGTCTAAGATCCTCTATACCAGCGGCGGAGCCAGCCGTCACGAACTGGGGGGGGGGTAAGGAACGATGGGGGTCCAGGGGCGAAGGCCCCGGAAAATCTTTTGGGACCTCGCCCTTTAGAACTTTGGGAAACGCCCATTTTAAATGTAGAAATACTCCCTTTTGAATATAGGGATACGCCCTTTTTGGATAAAAAACGACAGATGAAATCATATTAGTATACTGGACTGACTATGTGATTCCTTGTATTCGTTCAACATTTATAACCTGATTTTTTTATTAAACAACAACAACAACAAGCGTAAGTTAGAGGGACTTATGTAATGTAGTCTATTAGTATACGAGAAACCTTAACACAGGGTTTTGAATTGTATTACAACAAGTATCACAGCTTGTAAAACTTTAGATGGGTCATGTAATAATGTTAAATATTTATTCGATCTTGAAAACAAATGAACTAAACGCAGAGAGCTGAACCATATCCTCACATGCTTCTTCTGAAAATCGTTTCTGCAACTCGCTTAAAGGTGATCTGAAGCGAAAATTTTTATTGATTCAAATTAATGGCACTGTCGAATGATACGGACTCCTGTTTAAATTTCTTTGATATCTCTTTTCGTTTTCAAGTTATCCACTGATATTAAGTTTCAGTTGATGACGTCATTTTGTTTGCAAATTGCTAGGATGATGTACTGGAATATAGCTGTGTCTAAGCTTTGAAAGGTTACAGTTTTCGGAGACATTTAAGTTGAGCTGAATAAATGAAATAGAAATTGTTTCATGGACTGATATGATGTTTAGAAAGGTATGCCAAAATAAGAAATGTTCTTGGAGTCAATTTCCTTTAGGAAACATAGCGAGCCTCGTACATTTTCCTTACCTTTTGCAAACAAAATGACGTCATCAGCCAATCATACAAAATAGTGTATAATTGAAAAATAAAACAAGGTATCACAAAATGGTAAACGACATTCTTTATCATTCAAAAGTGCTATCCATTTGCATCAATAAAAATTTTCGCTTCAGATCACCTTTAACTGGAGATCCAAGAATGGGAAATAGAATTCTCGCCTAAAAACGTCAATTGCTGCGGTGTTTTCTTGATTTCCGGTAGCAATGCTGTGGCTGAAAGCTGCATCAATAATACTAAACCAGAAAAGCATGCACAGGAGCAGGTAAAATGACAAAAACAGGAAAAAATTTCAGAACAATGAGTTCATATCTTTTTCGATCAAATTGCACTGTGGGAGTAGTTGATTGAAAAAGCGTGATTAAAAGCTGAAGGTATACCTACCCCTACCCTATGATTTTTATGAGGTTTTTGGAAGAATCTGAATTACCATATTTTCAAAAAAGTGGGGGAGGGTATTTACCCCCCATACCCCCCGTAGCTCGGCCACTGTTGTATACATTTTCAACAAGTTGCTATAAGAAGTGGGTATGTTTTTGATCCTTTTGGAAGCCTCAATGGCACGTCCCCGACCAAAATCTGGCTAAGAACACCCCAGGGGGTGGTGGCTTTTGTTTGTTGGTGTGCATTTTTCATCGACCATGAAAATGGCGCCAAGGAAACAGACCGTAGCAAGATGTGTTTACAAGGTAAGCAAAGGACCATTTAAAGCTGTCTTTAGAAATTCAACTGGAGCAGTTTAGTTGTAAAATTCTGTGCCAGGTCGAAATGTGTACATGGAAGAAGTTTTCCAATGGTACTGGTTCTCTTGCAAAAATTGCTACATTTGCTATTAACATGAATGGTCTGGGTTAAAAGATGAGATCTCATGGGTTTTGATATGGTCTATTGCATGTGGTATCTAAGTTTTCCCAACGAATATAGCACCAAAGAAACGATGGCTATTTGGGCTTTCCTTCGTCCTACAGGGTGTCTCAAACAATTGTACGAGGTTTGATTAAACATTGAAAAATAACGATATGCTAAATACACCCTTGGCCAAGTCACCTTTCTCCTGAGATTTTAATTCAATATTTGACATAAGAATCTTGCAAATCCGCTGAAAATTTATGGAGTTACAAACACTTGAAGTTCAAGTTTTTGCGAAAGCTGAAACCAGAGGCCTCGAAATGGCATTTTTGGTAAAAGCCCCATAGGCCCTCGTTTCTGTTATTTCTCAATTGTTTCAGGGCGAACCAAGTGGGATTCAAACTGGTTTTCAATAACACTGTCAAGCATATGGATGCTTTGAGGAAACAGATTCAGTCTCTCGCCGATTATGTTTTGGACCACTGTTTTTGAACTTACGAAATGTTAAGAAGATTTGGAGAATGATCGCAAGAAATAATTTACTTCAGAAGTCCTATTTGGTTTGCTCTGATATCAATGAGAGGTATGACATTGGATAAGCTTCTCTTACCTCCGTCTTCGAGCTTTTGCGATACCATTAATCTGGGGGGTCTCTGGTTTCAACTATCGCATATTTTTCATCTTTGAGAGCACGTAGCTCAGTATTGAATTTTCAACCGATTTGCACGATTTTAGTCTCTAAAGTTATTTGATAATCGTAGGAACAGGGTTATCTTTCCATAAGCTTGTTCACGTTGTCCTTATTTTTCAATATTTTATCAAACGTCGAATAATTTCTTTGAGACACCCTGTATGCCTTGGTCGCGGAATATATCACATTTCATTGCCCAAGTCTGTATTAAGGTTACGGTAAACGTTTTCTAAGTGAAATATCAATTTTCGATTTCTTCATATTCTAATAGCCGAACCTCCAAGACACACAACGATGCCTTGTTTGCAGCTTAACAGAGGCTTTGTAAATGGACGAGATTTCGAGCAAACGAGGGTTTCCTTATTCTTTAAATCATAGTTTTCGTTGGTGGTCTTCAAGATCCATACCTAATCACTGGAACTGTTAAGCCAATAATCCCCAACTTTTTGTTGCTTGTATGAAATACCATTGAGCATTCTTGCATCCTTGTGTTTATTGGGTAATTATCTAAAGATTCTAATTGATTGCTAAGCCTAAATAGCTTGATCCAGATTACTTTGTAAGTGCTTATTGATAAAATCCCTTTTTCTTAGGACTTAAAAATCCACGAGGTTCAAGTACAAAAATGCTATTTTGAACTTTTCGAGCCAATCGAATGGCTCCAAAATTTGCACATGGGCAAGACAGACTTGGAGCTTCGAAACAGTTTCCCAAACTCTTTTTATGTGTTCTGGTCCGTCTTTTATAGCCAAATACAACTTTTGTTTTCGGGGGAGGGGGGAGAAACGTCATTTGCTAATTTGACGTAGGTCAGATTCTCTTACCACAAACACAAGGTTACAAATGCCTGTTGAACGTGGTACACTCTTTTAAGCATTTAATCTGCCTGGAAAACATCATTTTAAAACATTTGCCGGCAGTGGCGGAAATTATGGGGGGGGGGTTGGGGGGGCAACTGCCCCCCCAAAATCAAGAAGACTCGGAAGTTTTCTGTAGAAGTCGGAAATTTCGAAGGTGGGATCGAAACTGCAATAAAGAAGCGAGTCCCCCTTGAGATGGAAAGAGTTTCTATTTTGAATGAGCAAACAAAATGATCACGCTCTATCTGCATCATATTTTTAAGTTTTTATGCACTAACATTCATTTCAAAAACGAGAAGAAAGTGGTTGGGTATAGGTTGGGTACAGTATCGATATTTAGTCTGGTACCCAGGGTATTTGGAGCGTGATTGGGAGAGGCGTTCTAGTAGCCAATGTAGAAGCTGGAGTATTCAAAATTTTCCTTGGGGCGCTCACTACAAGACGAACGATCCAAGAATTGTCAAATTTTCCATGTCTATGTTTGGGGCAGGCAATAATTGGATAGCGAGGAGCGTTCTAAGACAAAGTAGAGGTTCTTTACGTAAAATTTGTCAAAGAAGTAGCTACCAATACTCGTCAAATATTCAAGTCGGTCAATGGCAGATAAGGGTTCCAAGGAGTCTTCTTAGCCAAAGTAAATTATGTTTGCTCAAGCTTAAAGAATTTCTTGGGTCTGCTACTCAGCAAAAAAATTGCTACAGAATTGTCAAAATCCAAATTCAATACCGGTAAAAATTTGGTCGTGAGATGCATTCTAGGCAAAAGTAGAGGGCGTGTCCTCAAAAATTTTCCTGGGGGCTTCGCCCCCAGATTCCTGTACGCTGTTCGACTTACCCTTATGGTACGTTTTTGTCTGTTTCTATCAACATTTGCTGAATACAGATCTTTTCTCTTAGCACAGATAAGGACCATATTTACGTCAGGTCTTCTAGCAAAATACGTCAAACAAAAGCATTTCTCCTGACTCGGAAAATTGATAGCCCTTGCCCCCCCCCACTTAAAAAGCTGAATTTCCGCCACTGATTTGCCGATAATATAGTTTAGCTAGATTTTGTTCAAAGTTCGGCTTTTAGGGAGCGAAAATCGCATCTCATGTCACAAAAGTTTACCATAACTTAAGTTTTGTAATTAGCCGTTTTCCCTGGTTCTCTTTTTGCAATATGGTGCCAAGATTAGACCAAGTGTGGTTTGATCCAGGAATCTTAGTTCATCTATGGCAGAAGTTTATGTTGTTTGATTTTGCAATTGTTGGTTAGTATTAAAACAATTTCGAGATGATGCAGTGAAGCACTTTGGCATCAGATTTGTTCAAACTGAAAAGGGATTCTCTAGGACGCTTTGTACCACCTTAGTTTCCTTCATCGTCTTCGAACATTTGCTTTTTTGTCAGGTCATCCATTCACCCTTTCTTTTGTTGTCCGATTATATTCAGAATTGGTTTCTTCTGCACATTAATTTTGTCACTGTTGCATTGGTTCATTAATTGACAAATGTCACAATCAATTTTCCTGTAAATGTCACAATTTCCAGGAAAATTGATTCCTGACCTTGATCAACTATTCATTTATTTATAAATACAAGCATATATGAGCTGATTGGTTGCAATCTTTTTTGGAATACTGTCGAAAGAGATCAGATCAATTTTACTAATATCGTTGTTAAAAGCAACTAAGTTGACCGGAGAAAAGGGTTCAACAAGGCTTTAACACAGTTGCGAAAAGGAGAGAGGTAAAGAAGAGTAACAAAAAAACCACTGTGCATTTGACTAGAATGTCGCCATAATCCAGAATCGTCTTGCCAAAAGATGAAATGAGACATAAACTTTAGGCCCCGTTCGTACTGCTATGTTTTCATATGAAAACTTCTCCGCTGTGAAAAAGGGGCTTTTCAAAAACGCTACTGAAAACGCATAAGTTTGAAAACGTGAGTTTTAAAAACGATCCGTTTTCAGTGTGAACGCCAACAACGAAGACATTTGAAAACGCTGCACATTCCTTTGTTAATATACTTTTGATTACAATGACATTCAAAGTCGCGATTGGCGCCTTTTTGACAGCTATTAACAAAAGGCTTTGTTTTGAAAAGGGGATTAACAACACCGTTTTGCTGGAGCAATGTTAACGTGTAGCATTTGCATAGCGTATCTATTTGAAAACGGATCAATATGAACAGCCAGCGTTTTCATCAACAAAAACGGATAGAAATGGAAACGGAGCAGCGTGAACGTAGCCTTAGTTCAATGTTGCCTCAGAAGCTGTTCATATGAGATCAATTTCTTCAAAGAATTCTGTTAATGAGACTTACCTTGATCACCATGGTACCAGATGACTACTAAGTTTTCTCAGCGCTCATAAAAATTTGTTTCGGCAATATATAAAATTTGCCTAATTAAAAGTGCTGACTCCACTCTATAAATTCTCAAAAATAAGTGGCCCTGTTGCACTTTGCACAGGTCATCTAATGAAATTAATTTTGCCATGATCCTGAACACAACTATTTGCAATTTTCCTTTAAAAATCATCTCAACGTCACTGGCAACCAGACTAGCGCATAAGTTTGCAAAACAAGGTCAATTTCTAGAGTCTAAATGAAAAATTTACCGATAAAGATGAAGGAAGAGAAAACAGCAAATTTAGTTGCAATGGATTACAATGAAACAAATAGATTGATATAGAGTTGCAGGGAAATTTTGGCCAAAGTGTGTTTAAAACCATTCTTGTGGGCATGATATTCTTCATTCATATGATCTCAGCATAGAGCTCAAATCTTTTAAAAAGGTGGGTGTAAAATTCTACTACATTTTTCTTTGGATTAAAGTGCTTGAAAGGAACTTTAGGTAATTCGCGACAAATTTGCCGTGGCAATTTCTTGATACCTTGACTACTTTCAAAATGGTGGCATTTATTAATTTTGAGGCTGTGACGTCATCAAATTTCTAAATCCTTAGCCAGAAGAGCAACAGATTTCTGCTTGCAACCATGTTGTAGACCTTCATAAACTATGGTTATCTTGAAGATTGTATCAATTTCTCTCGATTAATTTAAGATTTTATCATGCAATGCTTCATATTGTGACAACTGTCGGATAAACAGAGACAGATTTTGTAAGACAATAGAATCAGTCGCTTTTGATCTAAGCCATAATTCAAAGCGATTACAGTAAATTCTCGCATATAAGAACCTACTTCTGTGAGAGCCAAGCTGAAATAGGCTCTTATTCTAAAGGTACTTACCAAAACTAATTTCAAGGTATAAAGTCTCTTTTTTGAGGGGTGCCTTTTGGAGTCTTTACAAAAGATGTTCGGTCCTGCTATTTGTTTTGCGAAGTTCTTATGGACTGAATAACTAATTAGGGAGTAGATTCAAACTTTAAAAGTCACCTGGGTCAAAATTATCTAAATAACGACAATAAAAAGTCAACCTTGCTACCCTGCAATAAGAATCTATGTTGGACAATTCGTTGGAAAGCGTAATTTGATTATGAAACGGAGGATGAGGCAAGCGACGACAATCATTGTTTTCTTCATTTCGTCGACATTCAACAATAAAATGTTTTACGCTAGTTGACTTTAAACGGTAGTTGACATAGTTGACTTAAACGGTAGTTGACAATGCCAGTAGTTGACTTAAACGGTAGATAAGATAATTTCGTCAACTACCGTTTAAGTCAGCTACTGGAATTATCAACTACCGTTCAAGTCAACTCTTCCAACTACTGTTTAAATTCAACTCGCGTAAAACATTTTCTTCTTGAATGTCGATGAAATGAAGAAAATAATTTTTTCGTCGCTTGCCTCATCCTCCGTTTAAGAAGCTATGTTTCATCAAACTGAAACAGGTTCTTAATTATGAGGTGCATAATTTAGGAAAAACAGTCTCTAGGTTCTTCTTTTGGAAGGTTCTTATATGCCGAGATTTACTGAGCGACTGAAGACAAAAGGAAATTCTTCCAAACGGTAATGGAAAGCAAACAAAGCCACAATAATTGCCCTGAAACCTATAGGGCAAACTGTCGCCCTGTGTATGCGAAATATGGTTTATAAGAGAAGTCATGAGTTTAGAGTAAAAGAAGAAAGATAAGACTAAACTTATTCCTGACGGATTTTATTGATTTGATTCCAAAGAGAAGCAGAAGACATTGCAATTTTCAAAAAATTAAGGCTTACATCAAAAAAATACTTCTAAGCTTCTGAATAAAATTAACAAATTTTGCAAGGCAGAGCTTCAGATCATTCTTAATTCAATATTCTCTTCCAAATTTTCTTTAAAAGCATCTTTTGTTTGCACAAGATGCCAGTATGCCTTACTGGTTTTAGAACGAGCCTTCCATCTTTGCCTTGCATCTTTCTTTGTTTGAGAAACTTTCTTTTGTTTTTTATCGTTTTGTTTCTTTTGTTTCTTTTAATTGTTTTATTATTATTGGTGTTAATCAAATGCAACTGATCCATCTTTCCGTAACGTTTGTCTTTATTTGTTGGGCAAACAGATTTTCGAGATGGCAACAAGAGAAATTTTTGGACATTGATGTCAAGGCAGGTTTTCAAGCCTGATTTCCACTCAGAAAATTCCCAGCGAAATATTTTGCGTGAAGTTTTTTTCTCGAGAAATTTTTTTGCTCTTCAATTTCCATTCCGTGTGAAATATTCTTGCAAAATCTTTTCTGAAGAAAATTGTCTAGGCCAATGAATCAAAACAATTGCTTGCCTTTCCCACGAGGCTTTCAGTCATTTCATGAATGCGGTAGTGCGTCATCAGCTGCATCCTGATTCGCCAAATCATTATTTCATAAGCGAAATGCGAACAAAGTTGAACCGAGTTCAATTTTTTTCGCAGAGAAATTTTTTCACAGGGAACTGGCGAAATTTTTGTGGGCATGAACAGACGGTTTTTCGCGAGAAGTATTTCGCATTTCGCAAAGATTTTTCTCAGTGGAAATCGGGCTTTAAATGCTTGATCCATGATAAACAAATGTGATCTTTTGTATAGCACATCTTGTGACCCATATGATAAAGATGATGTAGCAGAAAACTGTGTTACGTGCTATTTTAGTGTAGCATTTGTGTAGGTACTAACATTTGTTCAGGTGTAAAGCCGGCTTTCCGCTAGGCGATTTGTTTTTGCGCGAAGCAATTTAGTTCACAGCGAAAAAATTCGAGCGAGCATGCTTGTATTTTCCATTACACATGCGACTGCCTCGATCAATCGTTGGACCATTGTGGATTTGGCGCGAAACAGTTTCTTTCCTGAACTATGGCTTGAAGATGGCTGCTACTCTTAACCAAAGACATTTATGAATGTTAAAGCTAAGAATGATTAAGATTTTGCTTCTAAGAAGACGTCGAATTCGACTGCAGAAATGCAGAAAAAGATTTCGGATTCGGAAGGTGTACAATGAACGGAGAGACGGGGAATATCATCTATTCATTCATTCATTCATTCATTCATTCATTCATTCATTCATTCATTCATTCATTCATTCATTCATTCATTCATTCATTCATTTTAACTAATTATACAGGGTAAAAAACATTCAGTTGTTCCGAAATATCTGTTTTACAATGTTCCCTGTAAACATGGAAAAGAAAAACAAGAAGAAAAAGAAAAATTAGTTAGTTAATAAATTCCTAATACTAGTTAATACATTGAAAATTCCTACTTTAAGTAGTCCTATCGAAAAGAAAAAAGAAATTAAATTGCAACAGAATTAAAATCAATGTAATGTTTTCTTGATGAAAGGAAGTATGTAACGTTTGCCTATCCGTCCTTTAGTTTTAATTTGAAATTTTGTGAAAGAACTCAGGCTGCGCGATACAAAATACCTTTTCAGTGTTTCAGAATGACCCCAGTAATATACGAGGAACTTCTAGGGCTGGTTGGGATGCACCTCAAGAAGGACGACACAAAAATGAGAAAGTCTATCAGTGCAGAAGAAAGATTGTCTGCTTGTTTACAGGAGACACTTGACACTGAGGTACTCGGTTACAGGAGATGCACAAGTAACAATTGCTGCCAGTTAACGTATGAATCCGACGGTAGTTGGCAGGATAATAAACGAGACTTGTCATGTGCTATGGACAGTCCTAAACGATAAAGGCTACTTGAAGCATCCATCCATTAAGCAAAAGTGGGAGAAATTTTACAAAGATTTCTTACAATTCTGGAATTTTCCAAACTGTATAGGAGCCATCATAGTCAATTGTTCTAATGACTATGAAGCCATAGATGGAAAGCACATTGTCATGCAAGCACCAGGGAACTCAGGATCATCTTATTTCACTACAAGAAGACAATTAGAGACAGCGCAGTATTCATTATATTACATGGCCGGTGGAGAAGAAAACTTTCTGAAAAACAATCTGCTCGCCCCGTATGAAATTACTGCAGAAAAATTAACTGCCCCATCGCCCTTTCCTTAAAGTCCTTAAAAATGTATCTGCCCTGTATTCATGAACAGCAGTTGTTTTACTGTACGTATCACAGATGAAACAGCCAAAGACCATAACAAAATCAATTCTCGTACTTACGAATGTCTTTCAACGAAAATTTACTTTGAAGATTAAGAGATGTGACTGATGCAAGTAACTGACAGGGAAATTTTGGATCACCTAAAAAACATATCCTTCCTTGCAATTGAAAGCATTTCTCTGCTTGGATGATTCACACCTTTGCGCTCAAAATGGGGCATTTTACATTTCAAATTTCATCTTGAGCTCATAAGAAGCTTCTGCCCCGTTGTTATTTGCTTCAAAAAGGTGTTGATCTACCTCTGATAAGCTCTAGAAAAGTAGCTGTCCCGTTACGTTTTGCACCGGCCATGTTATAACATAAACTTTGCTCTGTCCCTTAACATTGTTCTCATGGCAGTCTATGATGCGAAATATCTGTTCGTTTTGGCTGACACTGGTGACAGTGTTCGTCAAAGCGATGGCAGTGTTTACAATTGCAGTCATATGGGGCATGCCATTGAAAACAACCTTTTGGGCAAACCTGGACCAGCGAGGCTTCCAAAAATTCAGAGAAATGGCTGCCATTTGTATTCGTTGGAGATGACACCTTTGGTTTGAAACAGCATATGATGAAGCATTTTCCGTTGCAAAGTCTACCTCTGGACTAGCGTGTTTTTCAATTACAGATTGTCAAGGGCCAAACATGTTATTGAAAACACTTTTGGAATAACTGCAAGCAGTTCTAGAGTACTCAGGAGACCAATAATTGCAAATGTAAAAAAGGTGTCACTAATAACACAAGCAGCTGCTGGCTTACACAACTTTTTGATGATAAAAACAATAGGTATTGCCCAAGAACTTTTATTGACAGAGATTGGCCATCTTGATTTGCAGAGCAGGTGAATGGAGGAGAGATGCAATGGGGGCTTGCAGCCAATTGCCCGAAATGCTCGAAATGAAACAGCTATTCAAAGGATGCTGCTGCAGGTAGACAAATGTACAAGGATTACTTCAATAATGAAGGACCAATAGACTGGCAATACCATACGGGGCAAGCAGATTATTTTTGCAGCAATTATTCTTCTCTACAGACCACGTAATGTAATAAATTTTTGCGCTGTCCCTTTACAATTAGATTCACATTCATGCATATGTGATGTTCCAAACCATGACAGCTATACTGTTTCTTGTCCATAAAGTTGAAGCAATGTATGCCCTGTGTTGTAGCATAGAAGGAAATACTATTGTCATTTGGCTCATTTTGTATACCGGGGTGTCCGGAAATGATGTATCAGCATTTGCCCAAATATGTTATCTTGGATTATGGACCAGCTAGAATGACAGCACCATACATTTCATTACAGAAACTTAGATGGAAAAATTGATTTCACTAATGTAAGCCATACCACATCAAAGCTACAGATTGTTTAAACTGATGATTTTCGTCTTAGTTTTGCTCCATTGAATTGAATTGTTGCTTGCTGTTATTGTGGGGGTATCGTTGGGGTAAATTGGAGCGAAAACAAAGACTCATGTAATGAGTCTACATGTTGTTATGCTTGAGATTTTGGAAGATACGCCAAAGAGAATTGAAAATCTCTATAGCTTTTCTGCCTAGTTTCAGCTTAATGAAATGAATGCGAGTATTCTAATTTTCCAAGTCGTAAAACGTAATGGCAAATGCATATTTCATGCAACTCAATGCGATGGAACGCATAGTTAAGTTTATTAAAAGATAATCAATGCATTTTCTACCTTACGATAGAAGACTCGTGACTTATCAAGATTAGATTCCAAGAAAACTTGCCAAGGAATTATGTCCATATCACAAATTTTATCAAAATTAATAGTTACATCTAAATTAGCTTTGGGCTTTAAAATGAGAGGTAACTTGTTGAAATTTTAGCATAGATCATGATTCTGCAACTAAGCAAATAATGTTACACAAATTTGAGGCACTCGGTAGAGCGCTATTTACTTTATTTGTCATTGTTAGGAGGAGGAAGGAAAGTCCGTATAAAAAAGCAGCTTTACAACAAACAGCAAATACAAATAGGACAATTTTATCAAACTAAGTCGTAATCTCTAGTTAAATTCTTTTTCTTCATTATAAATATCATGAGACCATTCTGATTTATTTTCCATCAAAGTATGGCTAGTTAACGTGCTACGATATCTAGCTCACCTGTTAGAAACAAACCATTCATATTTCATGTTGATTTTTGGTTATATTAATCTAATGCAGTCGTACTTTTTAGAAATAATTGACACCTATCTTGAACCTGCTCGATCTTAAGTCTTTCTTTTCAGAAATCATTCACATTTCCTTTGAAACTGTTTATTCTGACACATTCTTATTGTCGGCCGTTAAAAACAGTATGATTACTTATCTCCCCTTGAGTGTAAAAAAAATTAGTGCTGTAAGAAAATTCACCTTTCGGATTTATGAAGACCTGTCAGTTCTCAGGTAGTAAGCGATGACTTCTTCCCCCTTGAGGGTTGACTTGTGTTTGAAGTTTCTCAGTGATTACTTCCTTAGCCATTCATTCTGAATTTTAGCGGAATCAAGGAGATAAGCGTTTGATATCTGCCCACCAATCAACATTCTTCTACAACAGAAATAATTCGCCAGCTGCCTTTGTTCATACTGTTCTCATGGCTTAACAGACTTTTGCTAAATAATGAGATGACCCCCGTTTTCACAGTTGTGTATTTATTGCATGCTAAATGTAGGTTCGTGATACTCAATCACAAAAAGAAGAGAAGCTTGGCGAAGGTGCTACACGTCGGGAAACAAGATCAATTCCAAGAGCCAATAGTTGAAAGTCACCAAACAAATAATGAAGACTATCGTTCCAACAATCCTTTTTGGTAAGTTCATTTCTTAATTTCTTGCCTAAGACATTTTACTAAACTTGAACTATGGTGCATCTCTACTAAAATGAACTTATCTTTATCTAAGATAACTTCAAGTAACTTTTCTAGTTCTTTACCTAGCACATTTACAGAAAAGCAAGCAAACTAGCTACATGTTGACATAATTTTTCATATACCTAAGAAGCTATCTAACTACATGCAACATTTTACCATCTGTGACATACAGTTGAGCACGTTTCTCAAGGTTCTGAAATTTTTATCACAGAAAACTCTCTCTCGTGGGTTACTGAAGAAGATGAAAGTCGAAACGTTTACAAAGTCATAGTATATTTCTGAATTATCCACTAAAATTTTATATTCTGTTTTATATGGTGAAAGGGCTCTTGACTTATTACTCTCGTAGAGTTTGTTAATTCAAACTGCGTCAAGAAATATTGCATTTATCAGTTGTCAAAAGCTCCTAACTGCTCCTGGCCTCCAAGATAACTAAGTTCAGCTTGAACTTGATATTTTCAGTAGAATAACCAAACAAGCATTTCTTGAATTTAATTTTAGCAAACCAATGTTGTTGGAAAGATTCTCCCTTCATTGATTTTTACCGCCAAAGGAGCTTTTTAAATAAAATCATGCGTTTTGTTTTATGAAATTATACTAGTTATAGCAAACATAAGAATCGACAAATCATTCCTTAACTTAGGCAAGTCAAGAAAAGCATGCTATAATTTGATGAATATTCCTCGACATGACGATTTCAATTACAAGAGAATCTCTTTTAGCACTGTCAAGGAAGTGTTGGGTATTGATATCACAAGTCCGTATGTAGAATCCTTATGCAACTTGCTTTTTACATCAGTTCTAAGATGAATTTGATTGAAACAGGATAATTATTGAAGCAAAAATTGAATACAGTGAAAAACAAGCAGGTTAAATTGCTTGTGGGTGCTGGCGTGCTGCCAAGGTGAAGGATAGGGTTTCGTTTTCCTTTCGCTTGGGTGGGTGCAGGGGCGACGCCAGCTCTGAAAAATCCAAAGGAAGTCTGGCGGATTTGACGTAATTTTACAATCTAAAGGTATCCCCAACTAACTTTATGCAATTTTCTCTGACAATTTTTGCCGAATTTTAGGAGTTGGGGGACAAGTCCACCCCAGGACCCCTGCCGAGCTGTCACTGGGTGGATGTCAGTATCTGTACATGAACATTATATAAATTTGATGTAATGCAATCATCTAGCAGCTCTCTTTCCTATCATCAAGCCAGCTCCAAGCAAAACCATCTTCATTTTCCATAGTGGCATACTTCAATCGTAATTGTCCTTCTAGTTGCGATGAGCGAAAGGATTCTGCTTGAGATCACATCTGCTTTTAGCGTTGAACCGATTAAGAATTAGGTCGTTTTAGATAGTAATGGACCAACTCTTACTCATCTCATATCCTTACTTCCATACTCTATCAGCATCATCTTGTGATTTGATGTGATTTGAAGAAGAAAATTTGCTTCTTTAAATCAGTCAGAATGCTTACCGGGTGACCAGAAAAAATCCTGCACGCGTTAGAGCGTAGCTAGCTCCCTGAAAACACTAAGTATTGTTAATGCTTTTATATCATAGTTTAGCTAAAGGCTTAGCAATGTTTTGAGATGCTGCATGATCATTTAAAGCAATGATTACCATGCGAAAATCCAGATTCAAAGCGAATTTCGAATCCAAGATCCCTCATTTTCAATGAAATCATCGCCATCCTTTCCAGCCAATATTTTGTGAAAACTCAGCGTGGTGATGCATCTGAAGTCGTCTCGGGCAATTTTTCGTTTGCAAAACAATTGGCTTCTGTTCCTCGTTCACATTTCTTGCTGCAATGCCAATTGGAAGTCAGTTTTTTTCACATATGCCAACACATCGACTGGAAACCGAGGTAACAATAGGAGAAATGAATGAATCTCTTTACTTTTGGCACAGTCTTTTAGGATAGTAGGCATACCTTAAACCAACCAAGCAACATCGCTAATGTTGTATTCATATTGAACAATCTTTTTGTAAGCGAGTAAACGCTCGTGCAGAAATCCGCCATACTAATCCCTTAAAATATTGAGACTGCAAAAATATTTTGCAATCTGAAAACTGTAAGGGATTAGTATGGCAGATTTCTGCGCGAACGTGTAAGTGCTTTCAAAAGAGTGCGCAATGGGAACGCAGCCTAGAGATAATCGAGCCTTTCAGCTACACGCTGATACCTTGTTTGTGTTCATATAACTATTGCTTTCGGGAAACTATTAGCGATCCAGCTCCTGAAGTACTTTTTGTGTTATCCGGTATTTGGTGATTTATCAACCATTTGAGAATGACAAAGTGCTATTCACGTTTCATGTTATGTTTCTCGTTAGAAATACATCCATAAGAATTTCCAAAAGTACAGTGTTTCTTCCTATTTTGAAGCAATACCTTATCAGCACTATAATCAGATTAAAGTAACTATAAATATTAATACCAATATTTGAAAAAAAAATTAGCTGCTCTCCAAGGAGCTGTGTATGCGTCGCTCTACCTAAAGAACTCCCTTGATCTTACTTTAAAAGCACTTGCTCCCTGGTATCAACAAAACGTTTTACGGTATTCCAGACGAAGTCGAGGAATTTCGAGATCATCAATTTATCTTGTCTTATATCTAGGAATATTTAACCTAAGAGTAAATTTATTTTTTATGTTCGCTGGGCAGAGTTTATTTTTACTTTTTACATAACAATTAGCCTGTCCCATTTTATTTTGATTGCTTCCCTTGAACCAATCACATACACAGAATTCTTTGTTCCTTGGGCATTCAATTAGTCTGGGTGCTTATTTTGGAACCTTTGTAGAGATTTCATTTTTGAGTTTTACAGACTTCCTCAAATGATACTGTAGTATTTTAGATTGCTTTCAATTCATGCTCAATTAGCAGTTGCCAATTGTTTTGCAACAGGATGTTTTTAAGCTTAAATATCGCCTCTAAACTGTTATTTTTTTATCTTTCGCTTTACGGTTTTGAGCTGTTCAACCCTATTTGTGCTTTCGCATATTATGGCACCTAGATATTTTGTTCTTTTAACTCTGCATAACTTTTCATCTTCTTCTTCGAGGTCAGGGAAATCTTTGGCTCTATTCAGTTGTTTTGGATGCCCTATCAACATCAATTCGTTTTTTTCACCACACAGGCTAAGTTTGTTTTGGCTCATCCAGGATGATACAAGATCGGATTCGCCCTTTATGTAATTAAAAGAGCACGTTGATCTCCATGGAGGCATAGGAAACGCGTGTGTCATCCGCTTACATATTTGGTTCAGATTCTTCCAAACATTTTTCAATGTCATTCATGTAAATGATGAAAATTAAGGGACCCAAATACGACCCCTGTGGTATTCCACACTGTACAAAATGATTGCTTGACGATTTAGTTTCTACAAAACGATATCAGCAAGGTACCAACCGTTTGCAAGGTACCAATCATTGGACCAACCGTTTGCAAGATCAGTGACTCTATAGGCTGACAACTTCGATAACAGAACATCATGTTCGACGCATCAATTTTTTTAAAATAAAAATAGGCCTAAATCATTTTTTTGCTTGTTGGTGTTCAAGAACCAAGTCTCGGTCATGTTCAGTATCAATATTTGTGCATCATTTAGTTTACAGAAGACGAATTGGTTGTCAGAAAGAAGAACACAGGCTTTCATGGGAGAAACGAGTTGATCATGGGCCACCCTTTCCAGCAATCTCGAAAGGATCCAAACGACCGAGATTGGTCTGTAATTTGTTAACCGTGTTTTTTGCCCTGCCTTAAAGATTGGCGCCAATCTTGCCAGTTTCTAAAGATCTTGAAAAGTGCTACTGTCAAAGGCCCCACTATAATCTTCCCATTCACATTGTCTATTAGTGCCTTAATAAATATTTCATCTGGACCTGACTTGGCGATTATGACGTCTTCACTTTGTTTATCAGTCTTCAGTCTTCATTATGGCTTTTTGCCTTTCAAGAACATGGGATCAAATTGCTTTCGGCCCATGAATCCTCAAAGCTTGAAGAAATTTGAACTATAAAGCCGGATTTCCACCAGGCGGAAAATGTCGAGGTGAAAAATTTACCGCAATCTAATTGGCTAGTCAAAATTTCGCCACAGAACAAGTTCGAGCCGTGAAAGTAGAAATACGTTCTACTTCTCGTCGTGGCCCGAAATTTTCCGGCTAATAAAGATGCGGCTTAAGGCGCAAAGGAAATAGCATTTCTCTTGCCAGTATTCCTACGGTTCGTATCATATTACAGCAGAAGTCAGCAATTTATTGACAATTCACAGTACTAGACTTTTTACATGCTGATAATCAATGCTGAATCCTATACGCAGTTAATTTTTTTAATCCTTTTGCAATTTAAAGGCTTACATGAAAACATCTATCTGTGACATTTCAGGGCGGTTTATTTGTAATAACAGCGAAAATCAAAACGTCATCGATAACTTGACGCTTCAAAATTCTTTAAATATTGATAAACACTTTGGAGATATTTGTTCAAGGATTCTCGAATTTCAGAACTTAATGATGGGCAGCTTTGACTAGCGTTTGGTAATGTTTTATCGACTAGGCATGTCAAATTTCTGAGCTCCATGACTTTATCATTAAGAGCGTTTTTTTCTTTAGCTTCCAAATAAAAGGATAATGCTATTGTATTGACCAAAATCTCTACTCATAGATGACAAGATTATTTGCACAATGTTTTGAGCTATCTGGATGACTTCTTATGATTATCAATTACTTGCTTGACAAAAACTTCTAAACAACGTAATTTTATCTCCATTGCCATATACTCCGATGACCAAAAACAAAGAAAGTCGCCAACTGATATGTGAAGTGAGTCAAAATACAAGAAGTTTGATCTAAATCAAGAGTAAACAGAAGTTAATTCTACCACAAGCTTTGCAAATGTTCGCGTCCATATCTTGCTGCAGACGTTTTATCTTGGTCATAGCGATGTGCAAGTTCTGTTTTCTGACGTATAAAAACCAACAGACTCATTCGTTATATCTCAGATTAATCAAAGCAACAGATTTGTTCAAATAAATGCAGATGGAGCTCCATCACAAGCTTTTCCAAGTTTTGTCTAGGGTTTTCTGCTGACATGTTCTCACCTGTATTGCAATGTTCAAGCAACTTTGTCTGAGGCAAACATACGAAAAGAGCCGCCAGTTACATCGCAAACTGATCATAACACTAAATGTCCTCTAAATAAGCAGCAGACAAAATTCATAGTGTCATTCAGACAAGCATTGGGACGTTCTCATCGAAACTTTGATCCTCGTTATTGTAGTGCACAGGCCGGCTGATCAAAGCAATGAACTAACTTCATTGATCAAATAGATGCAGCTTGCATTGTTTAGCTTCGACACTCATTCCAATGTTTTCACTAAATTCGTTGTCAAAATTGTTAATACAATAAACAAGGGAACAGAAGAGATACTGGTGATTTCTAATTGGTAGAAATTAAGATATTTAGACAAGATTCACAATTTTCATGAAAACTGTATGCATAAGAATGTAATCTAAGTTGCTCTCACTGGCAAATATTGAGCTAAAATCAAGCTTGGAAAATATTTACTTAAGCTCTTCAAATTTCCTTGACATCAGGTGCTTTTAACACAAAGATAGCCGTTTCAGTATCGAAAAAGAAGTTATGTCTTTGGACTTGAAACATAGGCATCAACATATTGGCATTCAGGTGACGTATCCCTCGAAGTTATGAAACTGGCAAAAATAGACCATTTAATAATAGACCAAGTTACTTGTACAGCATAGGCTTCTTCTTTCATCTGCTCGTAAGCAATGGCGTTGGTAATGTTTCAAAAGAAGTGTACCTTTTTCTGGCATCAACTAAGCCATGAAAACGTTGATGATGAGACATAACGAGAGTTGATTAATAATGAATCTATTCAAAGTTGTTGTACTTGTGTTTCATGCTTAAAATTACAGAAGCACTTTCATTTGAATCATAGTTGTCCTAATATTACTCTACTTAGGGGTGGATTTTAGCACCTCTGCTTTTATCATAAACCAAGAGACAAGTTTCGCGTCTTAGTTGAAAAACATAGCTGGTGGTATCACAACAAAGTTGCCGCTATTTCGGCTTTTTAGACGAATCCCAGCACCTCACATGAGCTTCTTATGCTGCCATAGTAGCTTTAAAGAATTAAAATGTTCATAAAAATTCAAGAGATCTCGCTGTTGCATAATCCAATCCGCATTAACGTTGGATATTCGTCTTTTGTTCTGAAAGCTGAAGGAACAAGGTGTTTGAGCGGCAAAAATATAAGAATTGTTAAGGTTATTGCTATTAATTGCAAAGACTGAATGAAGCTACCTGTAACTATTTACTTGAAGCCCATTTGATGAGAGGTGGCCAAGACTTTGAAAAGGACTGATGTGAAATATTTGTCAGTTTTGGAGCAAAAGCTATTCATTAACCCCTATTATACCGGGGGTGTTTTCCACCCCTGCTGGTTTTTGATGACCATTCATTGTCGGTAAAAGCTATAACTCCCCAAAGACCCTTAATTTACTAATGGTCGATTTGTTATATTTTGATAATGAAATTTTTGAACAAATGGGTGTCATGTGCTAGGTAACACTGCCATATTTGTGCAAAGGAAGTGAAAATATAGCGTTTTTGATACTTTTAGAACCAGAATCAGATTCAAAAATTGGTTATGGTACCTTATGAGAATCAGCAAACAATTTCCTTTCAACTGTTATCAAAAACAATAGGATTTGCTTACGTCAGCAGCTTTAAATGATGACGTCAGATAAGCCGCCATTTTGGTTTTCTCACCAAATCTTTTGAATCCCTTGCTGACAACAGTTAGTAAAAATGAATAGAACTGCGTAACGTAATCCATTCAAAAGCATTTTGAGCCACTTGTTGTCGATTTTTGGTTGAAAAACAGTTCGTAGTTGTGACGTCATCAATTTTCTCATTTTCTTCAAAATGACTTTATATAAATATCTTTAGGTGTCATGTTTGAATTGAAAATGAATGATACAACAATCGGAAAGGGGAAAAGCGAATCACATTATCATTATTTCAGTTTTAGAACAAATTACCTGGAAAACGATAGATTTTGTCATTCTTCAGTTTTATGGCGTCATGATGACGTCAACTAAGTAAGTGGCCACACCCAAAATTGCCGATCGATCAAGAAGTTTCAACCGAATTCCTATCAGTCTAGGGCCATCTTTGGAGGTGGGACTGGCAGCCCCACCGGTTATGAGAAGTCAAAAAAGCCCTGGAAGGATTAGGGTTAACCCTATCTAACCTGGACGTTTTTAAACAGTCAATTCGCCCCCCCCCTTTTTGATCTATGTTGTTGTTTGGGATATGGCAGCCTAATTTGGCACAAAGGTTGCTCATTATTTAAACAATGAATTTCTAAACAATAGTTTGATTAGTGATGCTTTTGTTGTTGCTAGGCATGATTAACATTATGATGTCATATGACGTCATATAAAATGAAAGTGTGCTACAAAGTTGTGAAACTTTACTTTTCATAAGGAAATGAAATATGTAGAAAAAACACATGTAAATTCATATAGTTTAGGTCTAATTCAACCAATTAAACAGGATTAAGAGAGATACAAAGTATATTTTTCACAGGGTGTGGCACGACAACTTTGTTACCATGGAGACGACGCTAGAAATAGAATGCCAGAGTTGTTAAGTGTATGATAGAAAGTTAAACTTACTAAATCTCAGAGGCATTCACCAAACACGGATAAACGTATAAGTGAAAATGTACGACGGGGGCAGAATCACCCCTCAGGTCAGATAGGGTTAAAACAAGCATCAAGCCCATAGGATCAAGCCCTAGTACAGTAAAGCCCGACATGAAGTAAACCCCCTCTTTTCACACTTCAGCCTAAGGTGGTTCTTATACCTAAGATACGTGTCATTTTTTAGGCTCAAGTTTTCAAGTTTCTATTCCTTTTCATGAAAGTCCTTAAGAAATAAGTGACGACAGAATTGGTTTGATAGACATAATTACAATTTCCGTATGCTATCAATGATTGTCATGAAGATCAATCAAAATTTGGGTGAAAATCTGTTCAATCTAAGATACCTTAGTAACAAGCTCTTAACCCTATAGTGGTTGGGCTTTTTGATAGTCCTATTTTGGTTGTGGAGGGCAGAAAAGCTCCCCTACCTAACTCTTGACTTGTAACAGGTAGAACGACAAAATTTGGTGAACTAATAGCCTCAGGCATTTACTTTCTGTAAATATTAAAATCAACCTAATATTAGCCACCATTTTTGTTCACATTAGCATTTTCCTTTGTGTGGTAAAGAAAAACTGCAAGCTTGGCCAACATCAGGAAAATAACGATAAAAATAAATTTGGAGCACGTTTTCCATCTAAATAATCTAATTATAGTAGAATGTAACAAAATGCAATTTGCAAAATATTCCACTTCTGCTCCTTTTTGCTCGATAATTGAGATTTGAGAATTTGTGATTTTTCTCATTCCCAGAAAATTGTCTCCAGCTCCCTCATTTTGCAAAATATTTCAATGAAACTTTTCAGAAGTTGCACAATAATTAGTTGCAAAAAGTCAAGAGCTTTTATGGTAATGAAATTCTTCCCAAAAGAGTTACTTAAAAGTCTACTAGGGCGGAGGGGGGTGAGCAAGTTGCCTCCCCCCAAACCGAAAAAGGGTTATGAACTCTGCATGAATTGGAATGCATCAAAGAATTATTCTGAGATCGGGGTCTACGCTTTTGTAGAAATTCTTGGAAGGCTCACATATGAGATAAAACAATTTTTTCCCATTGCTTCGTAGTGAAGAACGTGTCGGAATCCACATTAATATTGGGATTGGTTTTCAAAATTCAGCCTCTATTCTAGGATGGTGTCATTCTCGATGAGTTCCTTTTTGATGTCACTTACGAATTATATATCATTTAAATAAGGATCATTGAAAGGATTTTAAATATCATTGAAAAATCTTTACAATGGTCAAGTAGATATAAGACTCAATAAGAGTTTTAGTGATGCATCTCACATCACGCTTCGTATCATATGCGAATTTCGCCATGGCCGCCGAGAAGGGGGCAGAAGGGGCAATTTACCCCCTGGCCTTAGGGCCTAAGAGGCCTCGTATTAGGAGATTTCTAACATACTGACTTCAGGAAATGCCATGAAATGCATTTTTAGCCATTCTAAAGGTCTAAAGGGCATTATTGAAAAAAATTGGGTTGCATCATTTCAGATTTTTGTCCCTGGTTTTCTAAAAGCTATCGGCAGCCCTGATATTTGCATATAACATCAGAAACGTCTCACAAAAATATTAATGCTTAAGCTAATGATAGTTAATGTTCAAAATAATTGCAGTTTTGATTTAAGATGCTACATTCGTGGTCAAAAGTCATTGGACGATTGATCAAAACCCAAATATTTCGCTAGTAAAAGGCCCCTCTTCCTCCATGTCAAGGTTGTTGCAAGAGATTGAACGTGATATCAGTTCATAAACCATCTTGTCATGGAAGACTACAGCATTCACACCGGGGAGGGGGGAGGCGTTTGGAAAGCAACAGAGGGCTAAAACAATAAAGAGGCCGTATTAATGCCTTCTGCACTAGCTGTCCAGTAACCTTTTGCCCACGATTGTAGGCCCCCGTTTAATCATTCAAATAAACAGATTCTTTGCAAATTTGATTTTACCTATTTTCCCAATATTTATGTAACTCAAATCTCACCAAATTCCACCTTTCAGCTTTCATAATACAATAAGTAAGCATGGAATATTTAATCTTTCATTAATATGATGGAACTTGGGTTTATATGGCAAGTACTTGCTTTGCCACTCAAATCGTGTCTACAAATTTGTTGAACTAAAGGACACTTTTTGCCGAGTTGAAAAAAACACTTCCATATAGAGAAAAAGACCTGCATATGTAAAAATATAGAGGGATAAATCTACCATGTCACATGGAAATATTTACTCCAGTTTAATCCCTAATTTTGAGATTTTAATAACTTCACAATTGAAAAAGTGGTGGTTGGACAGAAGTGAATAACTGATGAATTTACTCAAAATATGCTCTTGTCTATATTTTCATTCTTGAAGTTTGGATCCTCTACTTGTTGACCATATAACATGCAAATATTTATGAAGAAGAATATGATTGAATTAGCACAAAATTTACCTGATAGCCCAATGTAATGGTGTTCCATTTAAATTGCCCCCTCGCTGATTCATAATTTTTTTAATGTGTAAACATACTTTTGTGAGCTAGGTACATAGGATATGTATCTATGTAGTTAAAATTACGAAGATGAGGTTTTCGTGCAAAGAACTCGAAAGTATGTTATTCACAGCAGATTCTAACTTCGTTTGTCAAAATTGCAAACATGTCATGCACACAAAATGAATCCGTCCACAGCAATATATTCATATCATGATAAAGTTGCTTCCTGCAAACTCAAAGGACTCTGGTCGTGCTTACATTGCTGAGTGATTTGAGAAGTGAATTTTATTGGGGATAAATCATTATTAATGCCAGTATTGAAGATATTTTTTATCTCTAATGAAAACTTTTCGTAACTTCTTCATATCCTCATTAACATGCATTAAGATTTTCAAGATCCGCTGATTATTTAACTGCAATTTTGATGGCCCCTCTACGTATCAAATTTGATGACACATTCCCAAACGATCAAATCATATTTTCAGTTTGTAAGTGATGCAAAAAAACATGGAAATGATTTCGAGAGAGAAAAGTGGTATCAGTTAGAGTTTATGAAAAATGTGATACTTTGAGGCAAAACCAAAGGCATAACAATGATCATAGAAGGATGAAATTTTCCTGTCAGATAGCTGAGATCAGATAGGTTAAGTTTTCATAGCCCTTATTTTATACTAATGGTTTTCTGTATGATTGAAAGGTGAAATGAGGGTGAAGGTGCATTTGCGGTTCTCAGCGCCAAACGCTGGGATTCGACTTAGGACGATGAGTCCCTTGTATCCCTGCGGTAAACCTTGCTCAAGAGGGAATCATCATGAAACAGTGAAAACCCTATCCCTATCTCCTGCATTCGAGCATGATTCGATCGATCGAATCAGCATCGAACGACTGCCGTAGCGCTGTTCAACGGTCACTCCTCGGAACGAAAATGCGATAAAAACCACGTTAAGCTGGTGTTTAATCAAAGAAACTTGGTATGAATCTGAAAAAGGAAGTTACTTTACCTGGTAAGTCCAAATGAGTCTTTCAACGCTACATTTTCCATGTTTTTAAGACCAAAACAAACCGGAGAAAACTTCAGTCACCTGCCGTAGCAACTTTGTTCAAAATTTAGTCAACTGTATCATTCGAATCGAGAATGTGACATCATTGTTCTCTGCCAAATCTCGCAATCTGATTGGTACGTTAGGAATTGCGAAATTTGGGCCTAAATAGGGCCCAGTTTTTTAGAGTAATACTTTGAGTCTCCATAGCCTGAAGCGCCGTCATCAAGTCAAAGAGCACAGGGCAACAAGAGACTCATCGTCATCAGTCTACGCTGGGATCGCAGAAATAGCTAAGTGCTAATCGAGTCCGCGACCCCTTTTTATGACGCTCAAAGGTGTTGGTGGAATTTGAGCCACATCCACCTGACTGTTCTGGCGTCAAAGTCAGTGGATTATTGAAAAGTAGTGATGACTGGTAGACTAATTACATGTTCGTAGTGATCGCTATTGATCGACTGATGGACGCTCCAACTACGCCTCATAGACTTTGACACTGAATTTTCGGATGAAGTTTTCCCCTATCGATTTCATAACCTGATATGGAAACCATAGCAACACTGTACGAAGTCCAAGCAATGGTGGATGGGCCTAAGTTGCTGGCTCGAACCTCTAATGTTAAAACAGCTCAGAGTTCAAGTTTTCAGTGATATTAGCCATAAACAAAAGCCATAAGTATTCATACAAATGTTTCCTCAATCCAAGAAACGACAAACCTTTCATTGTGAACGAGGAGTTCCTCATTTTTAAGTCCAATTAGCTTCCATGAACTGCACCGCAGCATTGAGAATTTCCAACTGTCGAGGGTCGCTTGCCTCGCTTCTGAGACTACACACTGCAGCCTTGTTCCAGAGGTCACATGTAAATGCGTTTATCTCCGTCTCGAAATTTAATATTAAGGTCCATTTTATATCAAAGGCCCAGACTGAGCAAAAATCTAGAAAGTTTTGTTGTTGTTGTTATTATTGTTGTTGCTGTTGCAATATCTGGGACTATTTCGTGAGGCTAGATGACTGGTACCATGATTTTGACACAGGATCCCTTTCAACTGTAATATCTATTGACTTGAAAAAAACCTTTGATACCAAGATCATGCAATTCTTAGTGGCAAAAAGTCCTTCCCCTACCTGAATCTTGACTGGTAATAGGTAGAGCAACCAAACCTGATGCGCTAATAGCTTCAGACCTGTACTTTCTGGAGATGTAAGAATTAGCCTAAAATTTTCCATAATTTTTGCACACGTCAGAATTTTCCTTTGTGTGGTCAAGAAAAGCGGCAAAATTGGCCAAAACCAGGAAAATCGTGATAAAATGAATTTGAAGCACAATTTCGATCCAAAGATAATAATTAAGTTGGAATACATCAAATAACACTACTTAACAAAAGAAACTTGCTAAATATTCAAATATAGCTCATTCCTTCGAGATAATGGAGATTTGAGAATTTGTGATATTTCCAGAGTCAGTCCCAGAAAATTGTCTTCCGCCCCTTCATTTTTCAAAAGATTTCAATGAAGGTTTTTGAGAAGTTGCAAAATATGTACTTATAAAGAATCAAAAATTTTCTTGGCTATAAAACATTCACTGATAGAATTATTCAATGGACATGTATCAAAGATAGCAAATATGAGCTGCGGCGTACCGCAAGGCTCGTGCCTCGGTCTACTACTTTTTTGATATACATAAATGATTTTGCCCTATGCGTTGAAAAGAACTAAAGTGACCATAAAGACTAAAGTGCTGACGACACATGCACTACAAAGAGTTAGAGCATGCATGGACAAACGCTTGGAGAGATATTTCAGCCAGCAAATTCACTTTCTTGCTTATAAATAGCTGATTCGATATTAACAGAAAGGACCATTTTGAATCCGTGGTAATTCCACCAAAGCGTTTATTTTCTTCTACTTTTATCACAAGTATCGTTTCAAAGTAAATTTTTGGATGTTCAACTGCGATGTGTTTCTTTGAAAGAATTAATTCCACGGACCTAGGTTAAACGTTTTATTAACTGCAATTCATGGTTCATGTCATCGGCCGCAGCAGTTGCATCTTCGACCCCTGAACTGTAAAAAGTGATGTATCACTGGTGAAAAGCTCAACATCGCACTTCAAGTAATTCATGAAATCATTTATGTACACAATAAATAAGAAGGGCCCTAGGATAGAAACTTGTGATACTCCGGCCGAGATATCTTCCAGCAAAGAACACTGCAGTTCAGAACGGTTCAATACTTTCTATCTTCCAGCAAGCTTTGAATGATGAAAAGTAACTGTCAGATTAACTTATTATCAATGGGCCATTAGAAAATATAATTGTTAACGGTCGAGTTTGTTTTAAAGTTTCTGATTTTCTGCAAACCAGGAACGTTTTTCAAATTGGAGGGGCACCAATTCGTGCCGAAGCTGAAAGTGTAAAGAACTTGTGGGCCCGCGGGCGGAGCCCCCGGAAAAATTTTTCGAGCAGTAGCGTTTATTGTTTTGGAAACACCCTTCTGCGAATGCCAAAAGGTCATTTTATGTTTGGAAGTCCTAAAGGCAACACAGGAAATCTACGAATCCAAATATATTGCAAACAGGCTACCTGAAACTAAACTACGACCGGTCGAAAGCATCGCGAGTTCTCGTTGTTCAGATCTGCATGATTTAGATTATTGAAGTCTGAGTTTATCAATGCTCAGGATCGCCGAGAATGGGAGTAGCCAGGGCAGATACCAGGGGGCCCGAGGCCACTAGGGGCCCGGCAAATACATATGATACATTTTTTCCTTGTCTTCGCTTTTCCTCAGGAGCGTTTCTTGGCCGCGGGGTATTCTCAGCTTCGTCTTAACACACGAGATAAACAACTTTTCCATCTAAAAATCTTTTTAATAATTCATAGGAGGGCCTTTTCATCTAAAAGCATCCTTTTGGCCCTTTTACCAGCGCATAGGACGGCACGGTCCGAGAGAAAAAAGGCGTGGTCCACAAAATTTCCGGAGCTTTTGGTGGCGCGGGCTCAATCCACACCCACCCTGGGGCCCGTGCCGTATTCGATGGCCCTGTCAATGCTGTCTCCTTGTGCACATGTAGCACCCTTTGGTTGTTGAGGCAGCTGTTTGTTGCTGCCAGCCTGAGATAGGTCTTCACCATAAAAATATGGTCTTGACCTGAAATACACACTTCATTCAGAAGCTCGTTCAAAAGAATGGTGATTGCTTGAACTGTTTGATCAGGAAAGCAAAGTACATAGAAGCTCCTAATTCTAAATTCTCAATGAGAGTGGTTACATCTTATCTCGCCTATACCCTGGGTACCAGAGCCTAATTAAAATATTTAAAAAATAAGAGGAAAAAGAAGAAAGAATCTCCCTTTTTCTTTTTTTTTTTGTTTATTTTGTATATGCATATTAAGCTCTGGTACCCACGGTAATCTCACTTATGGTACCTTGAAAGTACTAATAGAGGGAGGACACTAGAAACACTTTTTTGAAGAGTAATTCCATTTTGCAATTATTGGAAATTAATGGGTGGGGCGGACCCGACCGGCCCCAATAGCTGCTACGGGCCTGGTAACTGTTCAGAAAAGTAAAAGTAAAGTTTTAGAACCTTTGCAGAAAAGCTGCAACTCAGCTTAACGTTCTCAAGTGGCTTTGAACTTATATTGGTTTCGAAGAGCGAAAGTCTTTGTTGAAAGCTTTGTTTGTTCAAATTTCAATTACTGTCCGTTGTTGTGGCATTTCTGTACAACGAAAACCACGCATAAAATCAAAAAGATAAAATAACGTCCAATTAGATTTCTTCATAAATGATCATGTCAGTTCTTATAATGATCTACTACCGAATGTTTCCCGACTTAAATCTCTTTCCTTGGAAACTGTTTAAACTTTGAATGATCTCTATCCATCCTTCATAAAAAAGATATTTTTCAAATTAGAACATCTAACTATTCGTGGCGATATCTTAATAATCTTACTCATTTTAGGTCAAATCAGGTTATTTTAAGTATGCATAGTCTTAAGTTCTTGGGACCTAAAATTTAAAGCTGGCTTACCGGAAGAGCTTAAATCGGCGAACAGCCTAAATGCATTCAAAAAAACCGTTTTATTGTAAACATTGCATAAACAGCATTGATGATAAATATCAGCTTTGCATTTTCATTAATAGTGTGTTTGATTGATATCTCCAAACCTACTGAATTCTGGAAACAGTAGACTTCGTAAAAATGGAAACACATTTTCCAATTAAACACAAAATTCTTGAAAACGGTAGGTCTCAGATTCATCCTGACGAAAGCGAGGTTTCCTGTTGAAAACACGATTATGAGTATGGTGCTTGGCAACGAAGGGTACAGTTATCAATCACTGTGGCAACACTGAGCAAATTCGCCTTGATTTCAAACATTAGCAAATCAAAGCGAGAATCTCTCCAAAGTCTGCCAGACATTCTGCCTTTTGTAGCAGAAGGTTCAGGAGACTTTCCAAACCTGCCAAACTGGCCTTTTTTGGAATTTGGGAGTCGATGAGACACAAATTGTGAGTCTAGCAAGACTACCGTTTTCAGGATTGGTACCAATCAAACACACTCTAATTGTATCCATCGATTTTGATTAGTTTGCTTGTACATTTGTATATAGCTGACTAGAGTCATCAATCGATGTAAAATAAAGTAACAACAACAACAAAAGCAACAACAACAACATAACTGTCCTGAGTCACTGTATTGCTTTAGTTCTTAGATGAGACCATCGTGCCATACCCTGCCAAAACGCGTAAGAGATATCAAGATAACTGGGCGAACATCAAAAGGGAGGGGGGGGGGTGCCATCAAGCGCTGTGAAGATTCTATGTGTTGTAAATATCATTGTGTTGACTGTTGAGTCACCGGAAGAAGAACCTGATTGTTTTGGGTTAAGCAACTCACATGACAATAAAAGAGGAGATTGTGTAGAATTGCAAATGAGTTTCCATCCATTTGGCAAAGGACTGGAAGACAAGAAATTGCCTGATTGTTCCTTTTCGCATTTTCTCGTTCTTCTCATGAACGAGAGCGTTTACATTGGAGCATCACTTAATTTCATCATTCTTACAGATATGTCATCCCACCCGTGTGTCTTATTCGGATTAAGTGCTCTAACGATAAGGTATACAGATACCAAGGAAACGTATGCATTAGTTTCTCAATTTTCAATATACTCGATTTTCAGTATCTCTTCATTAAACCTGAAAATTGAAATGCCATCCGTAGCCAGAATTTTGTAAGACTGTATTCCTTGGCTAATGATGGTACCATTTGTATTGCAGGTATTATGTTTTTAGTTACTTCTAATGATATGTATGAAAAAAGATCTGAAGCACTGTGTCTCCAAAGATCACTGCAAATTCAAAGGAACCAAGAAATCTGAATCAAATTGTCTATTCGTTTAGAATTCTGAGTGCTTTGAAGTCAGCAAGAAATCAGGTCCATATGCATCTTATTTAGCAAAACCTCATGTTTTGCCTAAAGCATTCAAGAAACTGTCGTTCTTAGCACGGATTTGGAGCGGTTAAAGGAAATCTAAGAGGATTAAACACTAATTTATGCAAGTCTGTCGAAAAGTACTCACTTGTGATGAGAGCACATTTGGCTTAGAGATGGGTCTATCATTTATGCATAAACCACCAGTTCAACAATGCCATACGCCTGAGAGATCTTTCCCAAGCTGCAGAAGCAAAAATTCAAATACCTTGGTTGCCTGCGGATTTTGATGGCTAACTGAGGCACGTAGAACAAGTGCTGAAGTATGAGATGATGAACGTAGAAACAATACACTTTTTCAATTAACACACTCGCTCTGGAATTTTTTGAAAATTTTTTCACACGAGATCTAACTCCATGGATTTGGATTCAGCACCACAAGTTTCGTTTAATGGCAAATTTTCATATTGCTAGAATTTACGATTTCAATTTTATGGTGACAGTAAATTTAAGAATTAATAAGGAATTGGACCGTGAAAATCGTTTCGAGTGTAACTGTACACCCTCAGACACTATTCGCTATCGAATCCATTATAAATTTTCAAACTTACTATCTTCGTAAAATTCAAATCGTTAACATTAAGATTACTAAAATTCGCAGTCAGGCTGCATGTCAGGTGCTGAATGTGAATCTGGGGTCAGAAATTTCATAACATGCTAGCTAAAGAAACTTTGAAAAATTCCAAAACGGGGCCGCTTAGTTGAAAATGTTGAAATTTTGAGCTGATGATAATACCTTTTGAAGCTATGCTAAATAGGCTGAAAACGTATTTGCAATTTAGAAACTTGGAGGTAACGGTTTTGCCCTTCCTGAGAACTTCCGGTGGATTTTCAGAGCAAAATCTATGCATCGTCAGTCAGTTAAGCATGGGAGAAGCCTTTCGAAGCTTTTTGAATTGGATTCTCCCTTTTTTTGTGGATACTCGAAGTCTGTTGCGCTTGATGGATTATCCATTAAAAATAGTATTTGGGGTGGGCCATGTTTCGCTGAACCTATTTTGCTGAAAATGGACAACCGTCTCTGACAGTGTTTAAGTTACCTGGTAAGACTTTCTCAGACCATGCTAGAATGAATTGTTGGCTTTCTACAATGACGTTCCATTTTCCTGATTTGATGACCCATTAGGCTTATCGTATCTTAGCCAAATAAGGTCGGTATCAGTAAATTAAATTTTCACAAATTCAGTCATAATTTCCGAGATAGAATTGACCCAATGTGCCCAACGAACGATGGCATTTAGCAGCACTTTTTGTTGCTCTGCCCTTCATATGACATTCAACGACGAGATCTTCTCGCTGGAGTTTCGGAATTATTACGACCATATGTTCGAATGAATAGCCTTCCAAACCACGTGCTGGTCCAAATTTTACTTTATGGTGATAAAGACTTTTCTATTGATGTTAATAAAAATGTACTCAAGTTAACCCTAAACTTCCTTCACAAAACAGGCCGGTTCAATTGAAGTGGTTTTGAAGAAGCTGCTATACCCCCCTATACCCCCCGCCCCCGATCGCAAAGCCTCTTTCTCCCTTTTATTTGTTTTTCCCGTCTTTAATTTCTGTTTCAAATTGGATGTAAGGCCTGAAATTCATCCATACAAAATTTCAAACATTTTTACCTGCGTTTTTTGTGATCTATAAACCCTGAAACTTAGAGGTTATCTCTTGAGCAGTGAAATTTTCGCCTCCACTGACCTAGCAGCCAATGTGCAACAGTTTCCACCATTTATAGTATGGTATCGTCTGTGTACCTTTTTTGTACGTGTTTATTTAGTTGTCTATTTAATTATATATCTTTGTGTGTTGGCCATGGGGTAGGCATTGTCTCTTGCTCCTCATGGTATCGTCATCGTAGTGTTGCATAGTAGTTAGAGTATAGTAGAATGTAACATGTAAAAATTTTTTATATTGATATAAAAAAATAACCAATGAAAGACTTTGTAGCACAATAGCAACAGATGCATTAAGTGACACTTTAGTTCAAAGTGATTAGTGACTAAATGCAAAGAAAATTCTCTCAATCTTAAATCAAAACAAACACGACCTTGAATTTGTCATAGACAAGTTCGCAAAAATCTCACCCGAGGAAGCAAAAGGTGGTATTCAAGGGCAGCTATTTGCTTATAATGAAAAAAGAATGGCAAGTCTAAGGTTTTATCTCGTGGACTAAGCGTATTTGTTTCAGGAGCTGTATGGTAATTATTCACGATAGCAACACAGTTGCATATAATGTTTGAAATACCCTTATGTCGGAAACAGGACTTTTCCGTGCTACGAAAGCAATTGTGTCGCCCGCGGTTTGTTTCAGATTTTCAATGGAGGTGAGGTCAATAGCTGTGAAGGACAAAAAAAACAACTTTATGCCTGCATAAGGGCTCAACTTTGATTTTCAGACAGTTGATTTATCTCCAGTTGACAACAGATTCTTGGGAGGGATACCTAACCATGACAATATTGCCAAGCATATTTTGTGATGATTACATCAGAAATCATCAAATAGGATGAATTTCACTACCCCCCCCCCTTCCTAGCATGAATATTATCCTAAAATATATTTTTGGCAATTAGAAGTACCCTAGACTTTCGCCAAATGGACCTAGTCAGCTTCCAAGAGCTTTCGGCTTCAATGTATCAGAACGTAAGCATAAATTAAATTGGCTGGATTTCATTGGAAACATTAAAACTAGAAATCCTTGTCCACAATGTTTCCATATTTGTTGGCATTGTAGATCTGGGGCAACTTTCAAAGCTTCGAATTATTGCTACCGTGTTTACGGGGTTAGTGGACGAGTGGCTAAAACAGGTTTCGTCAGGTAACTGAAGTTAAGCTCAGTAGAGTGAGGTCAAACTTCGGATGGGTGATCTTGGAGGTCTGACCTCACAACCCAACTCATTGTCTTTTGGAAGCGAGGTTAAACTAGGGGTCCCATACCTGGTTGTGGCATGCACAGTAGACTTAAATCAGCTTTCAGTTGCTAGGAATCCTGAAAAGCCCACTCAAAACAAATAGAAAAAGCAAAAAGCCATTCGGCTTTTTGCTTTAAGCCCTAATCACTCGAGAATCATAGTGCTTTCTGCTCGGCCTCTGAATCAAATAAACGAAGTCCACGAGAGCGAACTTTAGATTTGATCTTCTTTTTTCGTTAAACACGAATACCTTCTCTTAAAAACCACTTTTTTGCCCACCAATTGCGAGAGTTTGCCCTACTGGTTTGGAGTAGCTTTGGCGGCTGTGTTTGTCTTGACTTACTAGTTGAGAGAACGTCCTTTGTCTGCTGTTGCTAATCGCCTTGAAATGATTAGACAATTAAAGCAACTACTGCCCATTGTGCTACAAGATCTGTCATTGACAAATAGATTTGCTACTCGTTTCGATTCCTTGGAAAAAGTATTAAATACAGAAGCAGACTGTTTTCTGGACTTGGGACGTGATCCTCAAGTAAATGTTGCTGGAAGACCTTAATGTTATCAAAAGTTAAGTTCAAGGAACAGATATGCTACAAAGCCTGATTTGAAAAATAATGATCACAGAGTGGGAAGCAAGGATAAGTAGTACGGTTCTTTGCAAATTTGACACACCTGAGTTCACAATAACTTGTTTTGAACGCAAAAGATTTTATGAAAGATTATAGAGCTCCTTACGAACTTGTTAACATTACTTAACTAATAGCAATAGCATTACAAGACTTCATTTCAAATTTTAGTGGTTCTGGAACCACTTATCGATTATAAATTAACTATGAAGTTAAGTGTTCGCCTCGCTCGCGCTGCAACATTCTAGCTTCTTGCAGGAGCTTGCACAATATCTGCTAATTCACCTTCAATGTACAATAACAGTCTCTATATGAGAAGGTAACCTCATGATTTAAGGACCGTTGTTGTGAATAGAATGCTAAAACCTCTAATCATGCACTCAAATATGCTTAATTGCAAAGTTCTGTGCTGTCTGTTATTGAGCAGCTTGATTGTGATAGTTCCTTTTGTTTATAAAATGAATCTTATGTTCTTGAGTTCATTCACAAAGCAGCAATATTCTCCTCCTACATCGCACGCCAAAATTGGCTTTGATTCACCTAAACTGCCTATCAGTAGTGCCAGATCTGCGCTAACTTCTATGCAGTCCTTCTTTTGTGTACCAGATCTGCACTAGCCTCTATGCAGTCCTGCTTTTGTCTAAAGGACAAACACAAAGAAAGACCGCATATTACTGCTATTAACTCTGAAAAGAAATGAGCTTTTCCATGCACATGTGACAGGCCACGATAAATCGCATACTAGATCAATTCTGAAGATTTATCACTTAATATTCAGCTTAAAAGACCATGGTGGTGTGGCTGACTACGTTGTTAAATCACAGTTTTTTCGAATCTTGTGAGGTCTATCGGCATGGGCTCGAATCTTATTCGCTGTAGGACAAAGACTACAGATTTGAATAAGGCAGGCAAAGCGAGTCGGCAACCTCAAGAATAGCTTTCACACTTTCAACAAGGCAGTCATAATAGAAAAAACGAAGCAGAAGAAATGTGTGAAGAATTATCTAAATTTTACCTAGCTTCATATACCATGACAAAAAAATGCAGGAAACTTCCGGAATTTCTTTAAGGATAACTACTCGCGGGATGATTGGATATCCAAGTTTGTATGCCAGTTTGAAAACCTCACATTATTGTGGAGATATAGTCTTTCCAATTGGCAAAATCAGCAAGACCTTTTCGAGCCTTCTTTACGCCACTTCAAGTAAGGTGATGAGGCCTCTTGATAAAACTTCCCTTCAATTCTATAGCTTATTTGGCACCATAAAAACTTGCATCATGAACACAAAAATTAAAATAATGTAGAACATATTGCTATATGATTTGAAAAAATCAAGGGCATTGAATCTAGCTCCGAATAAACTTTGATGGAGGAAAAATGGCAAGAACAATTCGAAATGTAGATATTTGGCGTTCTGGGATCGTTCTTACAACAATGACTAATGTATTACCGTTGTCTCTCGCCCAGAATTTCTATTTTTTTAAGGCCAGAGGTGGACCCAGACGGTAGCAATTGTAGCGGCTGCCACTATTAGATTGTCCAGTCAAACTTTGAAAATTTACGCAGATAAGACAAGATAAAGCATGGTAGAAATTTAAGGTTTGTGAGCTATATTCCAAGAGAAATTATGAGAACACCGAATTTGCTAGCTTTAGTATGAGTGGATCTCTCCGAGGCTTTCTAAATCTTTCTCTTGCTTTTGAGAAAACGAAGCTTCCCTCTCACGCAAATGGCAAAGTTCTATTGGGCAGTGCATTGCTAAGGCCGAGGCGTATGCTTTCTCTGCTAGAGGCTTGCTTTTGTCGCACCACTGCCCTTGACCATTGGACTACCGTTCTGTTGCTCACCGCATGGCTGGCCAATCAGCATTTGTGTTTGAAGGTAGCAGGATATTGGTGGGAGCTACTGCCACATTCAAAACTGACCGCAGCAAGACAATCAAAAGAAAGCTTGACGGTAGCAAGCCAATCAGAACTCGTAAAGCCTAACACACCGAAGAACAATAGGAGGTCCAAGTGATGCATGCTGTGCGCAATTCTAAGTAATATTCAATGTCTGAGAACAGAGAACCACTATGGCCTTCTATCAGCAATCAGAATCCTGACAACAGAAATTTTTGGCCAATCAAGTTTGGGAAATGACACAGATGACACAGAAAAAAGCAAAGGGGCTGAAAATTTTCAAATCTCACACTCAAAAGGGATTAATGTGACTATTGAGGGGATGGGACGTTATCTTGTCGCTCCAATAATAGTTTCATCTATCTTTCTCTTTGGCACCTTTTACAATCGTTTTTTCTTGTAAGAAATTCATGGAGACGCCACTCTCAGCTCGATGGAAAATTAAGAAACTTCAGTGTCGAGACATAATTATGAGAAACTATTTCTTTTCGAGAAGGATATCCACCAATATATTTCATGTCTTATCGAGAACATGTGCATAGTTAAACCAAGGTGTTGTAAAAGAGGGCGTTTCTTACTGAAATTAAGGGCGTTGTCGAGCAATTTCCCAGGGGCCCCGCCTCCGAACCCTCGATTATGTTTCGGGTCAGATTTTACTATGGATCCGCTCTTGAGGCTTTAGGCCTCATTGGTTCTGGAAAGTCCATAACCCAAAGAAGCCATTAGATATTTAAACAGGAGCATAGGCTTCAAATCTTTAAAAAGCTGTGTGTAAAATTCAGTGGCCCATTTCTTTGAACTGAATGGCTTCAAAGAAACGTGAACTATTTTACAGTAAATCTGCCGTTGGACTTTTCCAAAATCTTCACTATTTTTAGAATTACACTGTTTTTCTTCTTTTTGAAGAATTCATGAAAACTTTCGAGAAATAACTTAAAACTATCGTAATTTCTAAACCTGTTGACGAAAGATCAAACAATTTTCATTTAGCAATAGTTTATGGGTGCCTACAATAGGGTATCAAGCAAAACTCTTTCACTCTTCTAGTCTGTGATTTAGAAATTTGATGACGTCACATCATAAAATGAGCTGAATTATGAAAAAGGCTGTAATTTCGATAAATGATCAAGATTTCAAAAAATTCCAACGGCAGAATCATAGGAAAGTGGCTAAAGTTTCTTTCAAGTCATTCAGCTTAAAGAAATAGGTCATTGAATTTTACATCCGCCTTTTTCCGTAGATTTAGAGATTTGGAACCTATGCTTTAAAGGTGATCTGAAGCGAAAATTTTTATTGATTCAAATTAGTGGCACTGTCGAATGATACGGACTCCTGTTTAAATTTCTTTGATATCTCTTTTCCTTTTCAAGTTATCCATTGACATTAATTTTCAGTTGATGACGTCATTTTGTTTGCAAATTGCTAGGATGATGTACTGGAATATAGCTGTATCTAAGCTTTGAAAGGTTCAGTTGTCGGAGACATTGAAGTTGAGCTGAATAAATGTAATAGAAATTGTTTCATGGACTCATATGATGTTTAGAAAGGTATGCCAACTCAAGAAATGTTCTTGGAGTAAATTTCCTTTAGGAAACATAGCTAGCCTCGTATATTTCCATTACCTTTTGCAAACAAATGACGTCATCAGCCAATCATACAAAATAGTGTATAATTCGAAAATGAAGCAAGGTATTACAAAATTATAAACGACATTCCTTATCATTCAAAAGTGCTATCTATTTGCATCAATAAAAATTTTCGCTTCAGATCACATTTAAATCGGCATCCAGACTGGGGTACGTAAACATGTAGCAAGTAAATTCCTTCAAAAAGATTTGGGAAATTTCAAGCAGTGTTTGTCCAGGTTGTTTTTATGAAGCAAGGTAAAATTTAGAAAAACCTCCACATTTTTCTTCCGTCTTCTTCGCTTATTGGACGTCTGATTGGTCTGCGAAATGAAAATGAAGTTTTGAAGGTTTCCGACCATTGATCACGAGAAACACTTGGCTGAAACATTTGATTCATATCATCTATAATGATTTCCTTTTTCTGTCTAGTTCGATTTGATTGAGTACGATCAGTGGTGTGAAATCTTTTCTTCTCAAAGGCAAATCGCATCTTCCACTCGCAACCGTGAATATTTTATTTCAAAAATTTGCGATTGATCTTCGCTTGTGTTAGGCAGGGGGAGGGGGGGTGCGCTTTTTAAATGGCCGAGAGAGTATCCCACCAGGAAATGTATCAACACAACAAGCAACAACTAGGATACTGTAATGGATGATATCAATTTTCCAATCTTCATTTTTACAGTCTGTTCCCAAGTGAGCATTTAACCTCATCTTAACCGGGGGTAAGGGGACTTTTCAGAAATTTCAAACGACATTTTCAGTCTGTACGAAGAAATTAAAAGGTCTGTTAGCATGGAATGGTTTGAGACCAAAAGCTCAGTGAATATCAGCAGGGTTCAACTCATTTACGAGGCATCCGCAAATGGCAATTACATATTCACTTTCATTTAATTGCTTGATCGATGCTTTTATCACTTGACAATGACTCTACCACTGGACGTTTGTGAAAGTCAAAATATTTCCCCAGATTTAGAGGATTTTCCTTCTTTGTGAACGAGAGTGAACGTTTTAAATTCAACATCATTTTTTAGTTCTTAAAGACACGTGACAAAGACGCTGATAACTAATGGCTTGAGAGTATGTAATATGGCACAAAGCACAAGATTTCCTTTGCTATTTTGGTTTGGTTGCAAGTTTTGATTATGCCACACCCTGAAACCAGTTGAAATACAATTTTTTCTATAATTTCTACGAGTTGAAATACAACAGTATAATTTAATTCAACTATGCCATTCGTAGGAGCAGGGATAACTTTTGTAGCAATAGAAATCTCAGTTTGTTTACATTTTGCACCATAGCCAATCAACGAGCTACATTTTAATCACGTGATCAACTACTTCGCGCGTCAAGAGTCGTAGCTGTGGGGACAACCATAAGAAAACTACCCTCTCAACTTTCGGTCGCCGTGAAAATATAATTTCGAAGAACTTTAAATCTGTGTTTTCAGATGAATTTCCTAACCAGGGTTGCTTGCCACTTGTCTGCTGTACCTTGTTTTTGTGAAATAATTTGTTGAAACTTCGTTATTTCAAGGACCTCTCGTTTCCTTTGAAGGAGGTGAGGTCTACCGCAATAAAGCTAATTTTTGTCTTTAGAAATGTAATATCCTACCAATAGTATCCTCTTAAAACTTCGAAATTTGTCCAACAGACGTCGGAAGTAGCAGCTGTCTTAACCCTACTTGGAGCGGGTGGGTCGTTTTTCGCCCCCCTACCAGACATTCTCAGCTATCTCCGCCGCTAGTTTAGATATGAATCTAAAATTTACTGACGTTTAGTGAAAATCAATTGGCTACAAAATTTGAAAAATTAAATAGCCCATTGTTGTGCCACATAACCACCAGATGACCTTATTTGGAGACAGGTCACAAAGAAATTCACTAAAAGCTCGCTAATATTGCACAAGTAATTCAAATCATAAAGTTATGTACATCATTCATTTTGAAGAGTACTTTCATTTGATATATAGTTTGTTTTAATTTGCCTTCAAAAATAAATTTTAATATTCATAACGTCATTCATCTTCATGACGTCATGGTTTCAATGAATTAGTGTATGACATCTCAAAACACAAAAAATAGTCTTGGATTTCTTTTTACTTACTACTTTCACTAATTACAGGTCTAAAAGTTGAAAGCAATCGACAATAGAAATCTCAATTTGCTGATGCAATTGCTAATTGCTCTTAATTAGCAAGAGTTGCAACTTAAATGATAAAATTCCTTTGCAAATATCTTCCCCTACTCTTATTTGCTACTTTTGGCTACAACTCTGCCTCTTATCTCATGTTAATCTCGGAAAATTTTGTATTTTAAACCAATTGCCAGATTTTGTCCATTTTGCAATAGCTTTTAGTTGCCTAGCAACGAGCCACGTGACGAATGAGACTCATTTGTTACAATTGCATAGCTTTTGTCCAAAGAACAACTGAGCCAAGTTTCATTGTTATATCTTTTGTAGTTTCGAAAATAATGAAGGACAAAAAACGCCCCCCTCCCTTTCAGAAATGCACAAATTTCATCCCCGTCCAAATAGGGTTAATCAACTCTATCCCTCGTTGGCGTTGGCTTGTTTCTCCTATGACCTAGAAGAGAATCACACTAGACGAGAGTATCACTTTGTTATCTTTTTTCAATAATTTTTCTCAACGTTTTCTGGCTTATATTCATTGCGCTATCAGATAATAAATGAATGGTCTGCTCCATAGGAGAAAGAGATTACGCAGTTTAGTAGCCTCTCTTATCGTATATTGTCTTAAGTTGGCACTGATACCGGCACACACTTAAGTAACTAAGGCTTCAGAGGACATGAACAACTTAGAGCGTTTCATATAAGGTATCGAAAATTCTGTTTCATGATTTCACCGCCATACGCTAATATTTTGATTTATGCATGAGATGATAAAGCGTTAGGTTCCTCGTAAGTGACTCTGAATTCTCAGTGAATCTGAGGCTTGCTCATTTCTATGAGTCCCGCGAGGGGGGGTACTTTTTCTACCAAAAAAAGAGGAAGCGCCACTGAAAAATCTGAGAAGCTACCTTGTCCCGGAGTCAGATTCCTGAAAATGATACCCTTTACAGGAGAACAATTTTCTAAAGTTAAGGCATGTCCTTGAGTTTCCTCAAACATTATCGTGCGCTGCCTCGGAAATTTGGAAGTAATCTATCACTAAAAGCGTAATTGTTGCCATCAAATGATTTAAATCACATTTACGGAGTGCAAATGGCCTACGGCGACGCTCCAGTATCAATATTGCAAAATATGAACGCTGTCATGTAGGCGCCTGTACCGAAATGATTTTCTGTGCCATAGTATGAATTATAAAAATGATACTATGTTCACCGGATTTCTTTTTCTATTTGTAATAAGATTGTAATCAAACTAACCTAGATACATTAATGCTGTACCGCTCTCGATGTAAGAAGACACAAAGTCATATGGCCTACACCAAGAACATCACTTACAATAGACCTTTTAGCTACTCTAAGAAAAAATCTGAATCGAACGATGTTTTGATGGACTTTGTTGAATTTTCGAATGTGCTCAATTGTGATAGAAGCTCTATCGCCACTCGATCGAACATCCTGTATACAAATGCATAAAAATAACGCTCGATGCAGGCTCTTTTGGAGAGTAGCTAAAAGGTTTATTTTACAAATACAACTTCAAAAACTAGAAAAATACAGCAATGCAAGAAACAATTCGAAGCAAAAACAAAGATAGAAACATCACAAAATTAGTCAGAGAAAAGAAGGGACTGGCAATTCCATACCAGACCCAAACCATGCTATTGGTCTAGCCCTTTTATATCGTAGCCTTCCATCAGCTTTGTGCCATCACATTGCAACTGGACGGCATAATGACGATAGAAGTAAAGCACTATTTGAGCATTTGGATTGTTTGGTATGGAACTGTATAGAAGATAGGAAGGATATCTACTTGATGATTATCTCATATCATTCTTGTATAACGTTGATCCCACCCAAACAAAGGGCAAAGAAACCTTCACCTAGGTAGCATGTCAGCATTCACAATCAATATAACCTGTTTGTTTTTTCAATATTTTCAATTGTTGCTTCAATGATTATCCTGTTGTCAATCACATTCATATTAGAACTGCCATAAAGAGGCGAGTGGTACAAAGTTTCTGAATCCAGGTTTGCGATATCAATACCTAACACTTCTGTGACAGTGCCAAGGAGATCCTCTTGCAAGTGGTTAAATGGGAGGGGGGGGGGCAGTGCATGAGATAATGCTTTATTGTCGTCATTCGCTGCACGAAAGCTACACATAGGCCTAAGACAGAATTATGATGAAATTTGAACGCATTTAGATCATTGAATTGTATGCGCAGCTTTGTTATATTTCTAATACCTTTTAAGTCGGATATTCCATAATTTTTCAACTGGTCTAATTAGTGTATTCAGTTTCCATAGAAATTCGACAAGGGATTCAGAAACGCGTATTGCAGTTGGTACTTTGTTCCATTCATGCAACTTGTAATCAAAATAGAAATTGGATAAAACGATCAATTCTGGCTCTATTTTGTGAAAATGTTAGAGGATTAAGCAGATCGTATAATGTTTGCCGTTCAGGAGGAATTAGAGAGAAAGAATATCCTGGGTACTGTGTAAACCTTAGCTTGAAGAAATGGCATATTCTTCTATACCATTGACTATAACAGTAAATAACAATTCAATTCAATGTAACAAAACTTCGACGAGAAGCATCAGTCTGCTATATCATTGTCTCAAGTACCAAGATTCCAAACAATGCTAGTCATAAAGCTTTGCTTACTTGTACCTCTTTCCATGCCTCAGCCACAGCTAAAGAAGCTGCATACAGGGTTTGCTCAATACTCTTCGTAATAACCGATATCAAGTCAGGATCAAATTTGTGGTAAACTATATCACCGTAATCTACAATCAGTTACAAAATTGTTGAGCCACCCCCAGATTTTCAGTTTATTTGCCCCTGTTTTCCCCCTCCCCCTAGTCAATGTTGCAGTGCCACAAAATGTTGCTGAATCACGCGTGTCATCTCGATCAGGTACTTTTTTCAAAACAACATTGACATGAGGGAGAGGGGAGACGAAAATTTCATTTTTCTCTAGGGTGGCTCAACAATTTTATAACTGATTGTAGGTAGGGGCGCTCATACAGGCCATGCAGTTTGTACATTTGATCAAGTACATCTATGAGTACGTATTGTGACAGGTGTTTTCTCAACCCATTCCATGCTTAGTTTTCAAACTAGCTTCGCTAACATGACTTTTAAAGCTCAAGTTGGAGGCAAGAATCTTCTGGATGTTTGTGCTCTGTTTTACTTTTGATTTTCTCGTATCTGAATCACAAAGGAGGGTGCACTTTGGGCAGTCTTTTAGCGGAAAAGATATTCTTCAGTCTTGTCAGCATATAAGTGCATTTTCCACTTACATGCTCTATTCATATTTTGGACAAAACTGTTTCATTTTCAACCTCTCTAGACGTATCATCAGTACATAAATTGACTTATGCATTGCAAGTTATTTGTCAAATCATGATATAGATAAAAGAAAATAATAAATCTAATACCGACTCCTGAGTTACACCAGCATAAGCCTCCAACCACTTAGATGATTGCCTATTTAAGATTACACGCTGTTATCGATATGAGAGAAAGGTTCCTATAAGCTTCAGAAACCCCAATAACTAATAACACTGTGTCATTGTTTCTAGGTTTAGGACAGGTTCCTTGTTTTCCAATTTGTTTTAAGATGACTCAATTTCCTTGCAACCCAAGGGCTACTACCTAATTTTCAGTACGGAAACGAGGGTCCGTCCATGTATTTGGGGTCGAAAATTTTACTTCAAGTTAATATTTGGGATCTGTGAATAACAATATCGGCAAAAAATTCAATCTTTGGAGCCCTGTAATTTTGTATGATTCATTGAAGTGTGGCCAATTCAACAAAATATCGTACTGTATTGAGGCTCTAGCAAAAATAACAATATTTGGGATCACCAAAGCATTGGGGCCGATTACACGAAGCGGTCTAGCCCGGTTAACCGAGATGAACGTTTTCACACGGGATACTGAGGTCAATAGAAGTTGTTGTTGTAAATTTATTTTAATTCAATATATATACAATAGTTAACAATATATACATTATTTCAATATATACAAGTTAACTAATCAAAATCGAATATACAAAGTAAAGAAACAAAATTAAAGATTTTCTAAATTTACAAAATAGTTGGTAGGCAAGCACAAGCACTACATTTGCAGTTGGGACCGTCCCATTTTTTTATCAAAACCTTGAAACTTTTCAGATTTTCTGCTGATTTCAGTTCGCTAGGTAAGCCATTCCAAATCTGCGGCCCAATGGACTTAAGACTTTTGGACCCAAAAGTTGTTTGATTAGGCCTAAAATGGGCCAAATTATTTGCATTTCTTAAAGAATAAGTTGAAGAGCGTAATTCAAAAATGCTCTGCATAAATGGTGGATTCAAATGATTTAGTGTTTTGAATATTTCTATGCAAAGGAGTCTTTGGCGAGCAACGTGCATCGTGCATTTACTCGATCTCAAAAGCAAATCATTATACGAACTTGTATGATCATTATAGAGAAACCTTAGGGCGCGTTCTTGTAATTTTTCTATCTTCTGCAATGATTTGGAAGATGAGAAATACCAAACCAACGGGCAATAATCGAAATTTGAATATACGAAACTCTGAACTAGGATCTTTTTCTCCTGAAAACCAATGAACGTCTTTAATCTTTTGAGTACATTTAATTGTGCTGCAGCTTTTTTGCAAAGAGTCGAAATATGTGGATCAAAATCCAGTCTATAATCCAAAGTGACTCCTAAAAGTTTCACAGTCTCCTCAGATTTTATTATTTTACCGTTAATGTTAATCTGTTCTCCACTGGTATTTGTTTGATTTTTTCTGAGCAATAAAGCATGGAATTTTTCAGGGTTGGCGATCATTTCATTTTGTTCTAACCAGGTTAGAGCAACTCCGGTTTCTTTTTCCAAAGTATTGATAAGATCAGGCATGCTTTTGGAGAAATAAATGAGAGTATTATCATTAGCATAATTATAGAGAGTTGCCTGTTTTATGAAAAGGAATAAGTCGTTTATATAGAAATTGAACAGGCAAAAGACTATTTCATAAATATTATCATAGGCATGGGAGACAGGGAGACAGGGAGCTGGGGGGCTGAAGCCCTGCTAACTTTGGAAAAATTAGCAAAAATCAGCCATAATCAGGCAGAAAATTGGCCTAAGAATGGGCAAAAGTTTCATAAACAATAGATCTTTTATCAGGAAGCCCCCTAAATTTTATTTCCCCCTCCCTATGCTTATGAATATTATGCCTGCTGCAATGAGACTATTTTGTTTGTTTACAAACTGATTTGAAGCATTGATGCCAAAGTGCATATCATTTAGATGTAATCCTTTATCTTTTATGGCTACATCACCTTCAGTGGATATCCAAGGTAGCAACAGATTCAGCGACAAAAATAGCTCCTTTGGGAAAGTGCTTGGACTTGATACTGAATGGGTTCTTCATGAAATTCCTTGCAATAGCATCTGTGATACTTATGCATTTATCATCAAAAACGGTTTCATCAAAAGCCTCAACTAAAATCTGCACTGCAAAAAGAGCAATGCTATTTCTCGGTGTGATGTAGGGTGTTTTCTTTTGAATCAACAAATTTTCAGTGTTATAACTCTGCTTCACTTTTACCAAACAACTGACGCAGTGGGCAGAGCAGAAGTTACAACGTTTTAAGTACTTTCGATTACATGCCAAGCGGGCTGGTCCCGTTGGCCGAGATCCAGTCTTGTGCCTGGTGGGCTAGCCCAGCAAAATGGGCTGACAGTTGCGTATTCTTCTCATGTAATCGATTCAACACCGGGCTTGCCCGGCAAAGGGCTGAGAAATCTGCAATGCATGCGCTTTATAACCAGGTTATACGATTCTAATGCCAAATATTTCACAGCCCGGGCTGGAAATCCCCATGTATCTGTTTAGATCACTTCAGCCCTCTTGGGCGAACTGACCGGTTAACCTAGTCAGCCCGGTCTATGTAATCAGTACCTTAAACTCGGTTTTTGGAGTCCAGCAAAGAAATAGTGGCATGGACCCATGCGTACTGAAAGTTCGAGAGGAAACCCCGAGCAGTTCACCTTCAAAGCATTCTAGACTTTTAGAAACAATGGCCTGCAAGTCATGGACTAGAATAAAGCGTGGAATTCTCGTTTCCAAACAAGCTTCGTGCCAGCATTTTATAATTTCCATATCTCTTACATGATGGACCTTACCAGCAAGATGTTGACAGCTAATTTAGCCATTGATTGATTGATATTTCTGTTTTGAATAACGGTAGCGTACTTTTATTGTACAGACCGCCAGACGTTTAGACTTTTTCAGCTCACTCGACATACCATGAATAGATGTGAGGACATTTTCAGACAATGTTTTCAAAATCGGGTGACTTGACTGGAAAAATCCTACCTATACGAAAATGACTCTCTGGTAACAATTATCTGCCTTAATCTAATTACCTGACCACAATGAAAATTCCAATCGACTGAGAACTATTACTGTGATCTTTTCTAAAGTTATTAAATTCAACATGCATTTTCCATCTTTTGCAATCAGTTACAAATTATTGATCTCTCGGATTGAAGATTAAAAAGAGAATTTTGTAAGCTGTTGTTGTAATGCTATTTAAAGTGGGCTTGAAATTTTTCAAATTCATATGCGATGTGAAATCTAATTTTCATTTAGACAAGAGAAATTTAAATTAGTTTCTGATTTGCTAATCAAGCGAGAAAGGAACTTCACTAGTTTTACCAAATTAGGAGCTTTGTAAATGCTGATAGCTGAACTAAAACAAACTCAGAGCTTTTGAAAGATAAATGAATGAATCTATTGCAAAGTTTATAAGTCATAGAGCGATTAGATAGCAATTTAAGAAATTGAAATTAACTGAGCATGAAAAACACCAAATGGAAAGAAAAACAATCTGCGATTTCACTCGAAGAGTCATGAAAATCGGGCCTCAGCAATCAAGAAAATTTTGAATACATTTTTTAGTTTATGTAATAACATTGAATTATTTCAGAGATTTTATTTTGAGGAAATTCCTTTTTACTAGCATACCCTTGACTTCAAAGTCATTTCTTCATGACCTATTTTGCATTTGAAAATCAGCTGAGCTCTTTTACCCGATGTTATTAAGGGAAGTCGGCATTATGGCCCCTACTTGAATGCCAGCAATGGCTATTATATAGAAAAAACTGGAATGTGAAACTAAGCTGAATTTTGCGAAAATTTAATAGCCTGTCGAACTTGATTGTCATTGATATAGTCACGTAAAACTAACAATACCCTATTTGGAGAGTGGTCTCAAAGAAGCAACAAACACTGTAATTGTTCTCCAATCTTTAATTCAAATGTAGCGAAATTTGTGGCCATCGATTGGTCTTGACAGAGCTTTCCTTTCATCTATGATGTTTCTACAATCGCAAGATCAGCGAAACATAATTTCTATGATGTCACCCATTTTAATTATGTAAAATTTCTAATGAGTAATGATGAATTTTCGAAACTCGTTTTCAATCAATTGAAATTATATTTTCTTGCCTTTACTTATTTTTTTATGTTTTAAACAATTAAAATCCAAAATAATTAGCATTTTTTTCTGTTTTCTGCACTGACGTTAACGTGTCACCACTTGACACCTATTTCTTGCCCAACGTAGAGTCACGTGATCACTTAGGACCACGCTTTAACAGTTAGCTTATTGATCAATGTAGTTAGCGTTCTGGAAAGTTTCAGCAGCATAGGATTTGCACAAACAGGAAAAAGCGGATGGCCATAATGCCCCCCCTCCCTCGTGGGCAAAAACACCGAAAAGATTGGCCTGGTAAAACGTGTAAAGGTGGATCGACATACCTGAAAGCTGGCCCAGGCCAGATTAAAGATATGACGCCTTGTATTTGATGGATTGACACAAGCTGTTTTAGCCCAGGTCAGGTTAAAGATATGACTCCTTGTATTTGATGGATTGACACAAGCTGTTTTATTTTCTAGCTAAAGAATAAATAGGCGTTTGGCCCTTCTCTTAAACCATATTGCACTTGGGTCAATTGTTGATATTTTGGCATTGGGGGCATTCGCCCCCCTCTTTTCTCTGATATTACAAAGCATATGACAATGTCACTTTCCAAAATTACTTTTTGAACTATCAGCTTTTCAAGTGCAAGGAAGGTAATTAATTAATGACTTGATTTTTTGCTAGGCAACCAAAAAACGCAACCAAAAAACAAGGGAAAGCTGGAAAATTATAGCCTCTGCACGAGAAATATTCTATTTAATTGATTACTCAACCGATTCTACTGTGAATTGTCTTAAATGATATATGATACAAGGTACAATCAAAATATATGCTTGAAAGCAATTTGAAAAATCTATTCATAGCGCAATTAGCGCCTGCTTAGCTTCTCTTCCTGCAATGTTTTTAGATTTTTCTTTCTATTCTAATTCAGATCGACGTAGAATGCATCAAACAAACAGGATTAAGCTAACTTCCAACGAAAATGTTAGTTAATATACTTATTCATTTGAATAAAGACATCACTAATGCTAAGATTTACTAATGTCAGCAAATTAGCAAATATTGCATATTATGTGAAAGCTGGAACTTCGTTTGGAAGACGCAGCTTGATGAGAAATCTTAGGGCGAGTACGACGACAAAAACATCATGATATTTCAATCATGATAGATTGAAAATGTGATATTAGTAATAGTAAGTTGACAAGTCCATGTTAAAATAAAGTCAAATAGTGAAAGAAGCCATAAATCGAGGGGCTAAGCCATAATAAATTAGTACGTTTCTGAACCTTCCTAGGTCCATCATCAGCAAGTTGACAGGGTGGAATTGCGATGAAATACTAAATAGGTACACACTAATGGTGTTTTGGATTATTCCCGCTAGAGTGTACCTATTTAGGCCCTGTTTATATGGGGAAAACACCTCACCTGCCAGACCCGGGGCTGACAAGCGAGGTAAATTTTAGTGACTGTTTACATGAGATTTTTCACCTCGCCTGTCAGCCCAGGGGCTGAGAGGTGAGGTGGAGTAAATTCTCTCTTCCGTGAAATCAGAAGGAACTGACCAATGAGAATCAACCAAAAATTTCATTTCACCTCACTATACCGGTGGTGTTTCGTTTGTATGGAAAAATTTCACCTCACCCAGGTGAGATTCCACCTCTGGTGAAGTGGGATTTCACTATACCGGTGGTGTTGCGTTCGTCATGTAAACGCGAACTGGAAATACAAAGGATTCTTTTGGAAGGTGGAATCTCACCTCTCAGCCCCGGGTCTGGCAGGTGAGGTGTTTTTCCTCATATAAACAGGCCCTTAGTATTTAATCGCAATTCCGCCCAGTCAACTTGCTGAGGATGGACCTAGGAACGCTCGAAAAGTTTATTATGACTTAGCCACTAGATTTATGTCTTCTGTCAGCAAGTGAAAGCTCTCATCAAGATCAATCAAATGATACACGTTTCAAGTATTTGGGACGAGCAACAAAGAAATCATTATTCATGGATGTTTAAATCTCATTTGCGTCAAAAACTCTCCAAATATGGCGCTACTGTAGTCACGTAATTAAATCTAAAACAATGAGGTATTAAAATGTTAATTGCCAACTCTTTTAATTGATTAAAAATTGCAAATGTCTGAAATTCATATATCGTGTTGTTTTGGCGCAATATAGTGAAAGGATACGAAGAACGCCACACTCCATGTAAAAAAGGGTTCAACTATATACATAGCAGCTAATAGATATGGCTAGCTCTATTCCCTTGAAATTACCTTCAAGACATCATGATCTGTAACTATAAAAGCTGGCAGTGACTGAAGGGAAGCCTTTCTAATTAGGATACCTCGTCCAATCCCTTTCTCTTCACCCATTTGGCTGACCATGAAATTTGTGACGATAAAGAGACACGAATTTACAAAAAACCTGATTTTACAATGTACATCAGTTACAAAGAATACCAAAAGAAGCAAAGGTGGAGAAAACTAAGATATTGACTACATTCACCAAAAAAACAAATGACCCAAATGCTTAATCTTAATCTTAATATTAACCTTAATCTTTATGCCAATGAAAAATTTTCGAGAACAAGCTCCCATTGCCTTTTTCGATCCGTACGTGATAGGCCGAATTTGGTGGTCAATTTTTCAGCAACTGAAATTGCAAAATAATACCTTATCTTAGCTCAGGCATTGCTTTCTAGTGGTGCAGAAAATCTCCCAGTGTCCTAGTCTTGCACAAAGCCTCCTCTCTTGTGTTATTTTTTTCTTAGGTACATTTATCTTTTATGATCTTTTGTATCGAAATTATTTGTAATTGCTATTTTGATTTGTTATTTGTAACATGTCATTTGTAATATTTAAAAGTGATACTAATTTGAATATCTATGTTAAATGTTATGGTGCCAGGGCTTTCCATGCTCCTTGTGGCATCGTCTTGTCACCTTTGTTTGTTTATAGTAAAATTTTATAGGAATATTAAAAAAAATTAGCCCACCCTGCAACCTGTAAAACCCCAAAACTCCCCTCTGAAATCTTTGAATTTCATATTTCAATTGATTTGAAGATGTGACGTCATGAAACACCTGCATCTTAAGTCCGAAAGTGAAAGATTAATTGGACATCTGAAAACTACGATTTCATTGAAAATAGGTTCATATTTGTCCAAAGGTTTAGTAATCACTGTATATTCAAATTTCTGTCCAAGTTTTTCTTGCATTCTTAAGAAGGAAGAAAAACACTTCTATGAGATAACCCTTTTCATACTACAATTTTGAAGCATTTAAGCATAGATCTCACCCAGGGGTCTCCAATTTCAGCCTTCGACAAAAACATGGGATTTATAATCTAGCAATTCTTAACGGATATGCAAAGTTTTTGTGTCTATAACTGATTTAAGCTTCTATAAACATCTTTCCGTGGAGTCTGTTGATTTATTGTTATTTCTCACATTTGATCAAGCACTGAACAGTGGTTTTGGGACAAGAAATCACAAGAGGTCTACCACAGGGACAAAGAAACACATTAAAAACGGATCACTTTTCAACTTAGAACTTTATATCCTGCATGACTCAACAAGCAATTTACGTATATTCAATAACATTCTATTTATCACTGTTTTATACTTAAACTTCTGTCCTATTCTCTCTTGTTTCTACGACACATCGGTTCCCTTTTTACTATCCTAATCCTTCGAATCTGCTCTTCTTCTTACTTGATTAGTGTCAGTCATTTCTATTCATTTTTCTTCGCTTGATTCAGGCTATGCTCGAAATGTCATGCCTACTTCAATTCACATCAAAGTGCTTACTTTTCACTTTTATTTGTTTGTTTATCTTTGTTTTTAAGACACCCTGTAGATTAAAAGCGCTTAATCTTCCGACACATTTTCATATTACAGCATTTGAGGTGCCGCAGACATATCGATTTTCCCCCAATGACGTCGCTTTGACGTTTTGGGGGGAGGGGTTTCGCTCAAGACGTTTTCAAATTGAGACGTTATATCGAAAAAAATTCGATATGTTCGTTAGAGGATTCGTTGGTTCAAGCCTTCATCTCTTCATCACTGGGATGAAAATTCTTTTGGATGCTGTTATTCTTTGATATGCAGAAATTTAAAGTACAGAATGGTTGCGAGTAAGTGTATTTCTCACAATTTGCAGTTTATTTTGCTGTTGTTAGAAGTGTTCTTAGCAATGAAATTTTATATGAGCGCAGGGTCAGTCTCCACACTAAGCACTGCAAAATCCAGGCCTAACATGGACAAATTTCGCTTATATCGATATTTAGGTCATGGACGTTTTGTGGGGGGGGGTAGGGGGGGGTCTAAAAGAAAACGTCCAAACGACGTTGTTGGGGAGAAAATCGATATGTTTGTTGCCCCTAAGTATCGTATGATAAGTCAATCAAATTTCAAGGACACAGTACTGCCTGACACAAATGTTGACCTATAAAGGGCTCTAATTAAATGGGTAGTCTTGCGAAGGTTTTAAAACTTCCACTTACTGAACAAAATAGATAAAAACTCAACTATGACTGGCTTAAAGAGATCAGCGCAATTTTAAATTCTGTTGATGTTGTTTGTAAGTCAATAAATCTAAGCACCAATAAGTCAATCAATGCATTACTGCGTAATATTTTTTGAAGCATTGACCTATTAATCAGAGACTCACTATATTAAATTTGGCGTACATCTATTGAAAATTTGATCATGAGATGTATAACTTCCCGCATTTTCTTTTTGACATTACATAACGGCCTGCTAGCAAAATTGTTGATCCGACCCATCGCTGCAAAATGAAGTCACCTTAAAAAAGAAGTAAGGCCTAGTTCATGGGACACAATGCCTTCTGCACAGAAGAGGGCCCCTTGAAAAACAACTTCGGTTGAAGGGCAACCCTCCCTAAACAAATGAAATATAAAATATATATAAATGAAATATGAAGAACACCTTAGCAATACGCTCAACTCTTACAGTGTGCTCCTGATCTTGAAATATGATGACTTTTGGTGAAAGATCAATGAAGGACATTCCGGGTGAGCCAGATAAAAGCTCCCACTTTTGAAAATTTATAAGTTCAGGACTACTACATGGATTTGAATCATTCAAATTCTAGTTAAAATTCGAAAGATCGAAGTATCTTTGTGATTTTTCTCGCTGTCCTACCATCACTAGAAGTATTGGTATATTCAACTTTATAAAAATTTCATCGTTGCAAAATGACGGAAAAGGGGCCGAAAACATTGATCAAATCACAAGCACTCTATTCACAGCGAGCAATAGGCTATGGGCGTTTCACCTCCCTCCAGAGTTAGAAGACATCAGACATCGATTTTAAAACAAATACGAAAGATTTTCAATCCCATGACAATTTAATGAACAGAGGATATCTCTCTAGAAGTTGCATTTCCTTCATTATTCTGCGAGATAAGTCATTAATGAATCGATCGATGTTTTGGGCTATTTTTTAGTCATTTTGCAGCCATGAAATTTTTGTAAAGTTTAATTTACCTATATTTTTAGTGCTGGTAGGACAGTGAGAAAATTCACAAAAATACTGTGATCTTATGGCTTTTAACTAGAATTTGAACGATTCAATCAATGAAGTAGTCTTGCTGTTATGAACATTCTAAAGTGGGAAATTTTTTTCTCACCCGGTATTTTATCACATATTGGTATCATCTTCTTTTGATTGGCATCACAATCCATGGTCAACAGCAAGGGACGATTTCGTTAAAGATGGTATCAGGGGATTTTTAACTAAGATCTTTTGCTGTATTGAAGAAATCAGCCAATCATATTAATTGAAATTTAATGTGACGTGAAGTATCACGGTAAAAGATTTCTGTCTACCATTTTACGCTCAATCGTCTGTTGTGGAAATTCTCTTGACCAGTAACAAAAAGCAATCAAAGCCTCAAAATTGCCGTGCAACTAATAAGAAAACTATTGCCTTCTCTACTCAAGAGGCTGTCTCCAGGATAAGTGATGAGTTTACAGCGAAGCAAGAAGGAAAAACCTAAAGGTCTTCCTTGCTAATCTTACTTATTTGATTCTATGGACCAGCCAAGGGTATGTTCTCGAAAACATAAGCAATAACGCAGTGCTATTGAGCTTCCAGATCATCATCATCATCATCATCATCATCATCATCATCATCATCATCATCATCATCATCATCATCATCATCATCATCATCATCATCATCATCATCATCATCATCATCATCATCATCATCATCATCATCATCATCATCATCTATTTTTGGTAGTCGTTGATTAAAGAATAGCTAACTCAGAGTTAACATTTCCATCAGAAACAGGAATTAACACTAGTACGCAGGACGCAGAGCATTATTCGAATTCTATTTCATGGAAAAGAATGTTTGTGGATGCATTGTTGAGGCAACACACCGTAGATGGTCTGTTCTATTGATCGACATTCTCTTCTTTCAACAGTGCTTTTGGTTGCCAGTACTCATGAAACACAAGGTATGTTGAGATTTTCTATTATTTCCACGTCAATGCCATTAGCCACAGGACATTCAGTGTGTAGCAGTTCGAAATTAATGTCAGTAGCAGGCCATCTTAACTAATTTTTTTTTTAGTGTTTGAACTTATTTTCACTTGGTACATAGCTGCCTTTGACTGTCTCGTAATTTTGAAATTGTCAGTAGTGAGCCACCTGAAGAGTCGGGTTGGTCTGCACTTAGCATTTCAGAATTACGATACAGTGAAAGGTGGCTATATACCAAGTAGATATAAGTTCAAAACACAAAAACGATCAGTTAAGGTGGCTCCCTACTGATATGAATTTCAAATTGCTACACATTGGTTGTCCTATCGGTCATTGTCAATACTAGAAATCTTTGCAAATTTGGCCGCGTAGCTTAAAAGAGTCTTGCAGCATACTGTGATGGAAGTTGTATATCACATCTAAAGCCCGCTGCACACGGAGAGGAAAATGCTTAGCAAAGTGGCATGAATGTCATTTTGCTCAGCAAAATCCTCGCCGTGTTGCTGAGGAGTTACGCATTTGTGTAGCTGAGGAAAATATCTATCATGTTTAATAATTTCTGCCATTCGTACCAACATTCTCACCGTCTGTGGTGTCACCGAGAATTTTGCTCACTGCCTTCGGTGCATAAGTGTTCACACTTTCAGCCGCCATCTTGCTGTGACCTGTAGTCGATACCATGGCAACATGAACACGTGTGCACCCGAGGCAGTGAGCAAAATGTAACTGTGGAGAAAAGTAATGAGAACTACAAGGGTAGGCAAAATTAATCTTCATATCTGAAAGGAAAAAAAATACTTAGTAACTTACAAGCTACTACAATGAAGAACAACGTCAGATAACCAAAAACGCATTTCATCGTACAGTTAATGATACAAATAGGCCGTTTTATCACTGGACAAAGAAACAATTTTCAGTTTTTCAGATGATACAGTGGCCTGTTTGCACCATTCATTTGTTCCTCGCATGAACCGAACTGACGAGTGTGCGACAAAACTCGTTATTGATTATTCAGTGTAGCTCTTTATTGCAGTTACTGGTAAATTACTAACTTATTTCTTCTCTTTAAAATCTCAAAGTCCATTCGTTTTCCATTGCAGGTCTAAAAATTTTTCGCTCTTGTTTTTTTGCTGCTCTTTTACAAGAGCTAAAAGTCCCCTTTCTGCTTACTACTGTGTTTTTTGTTGCAGTAATGTAAGTGTTTTTTGCAACTTGGCAAAAGGTGTCCTTTAGTTAAACAAGTTTATAGACACAATTTGAGTGGCAAAGCAAGTACTTGCCATATAAAACCTAAGTTCCATCATATTAATGACAGATTAAATGTTCCATGCTTTTTTTCCTGATTCCAAAAGCAGTTTCTGATCGTAAGCTATGTCGCTTTGAAGTTAGGAGCCTCGAAGGATGGACATATTCCACTACTGGTATGATTGAAATATTCCATATGATATAGCTTTTCATCCTTTGGTGCTCTTTGCATGAAGTTTTGTATACTTGTGGCGGAAGTGATTGCCCACATCTTGAAGCAAAATAATTTTGGATTGGAGCACATAAGGAAGACTTATTCCACTTAACGCAATATATCTAACTGTACTAAAATCATCCTACTCATGACATTCATCTGTATTGGAAGTCACAGGAGTGAGAAATTTTTTTTAGTAAGACGTATCAGAGCAGAAAAATCTTGATTTTTTCCCTTTAGAGCCATCAAGGATGCCGTAATTCCAATCAAATATAACAGTAAACTTGACCTTTGCTTGAGGAAAATAAACAAGCGGCCTTTGGAATATTTCATCCAAAGTCGCTTGCAAACATATTCTTAAGCCTCAAGTCACTTAAGCTCAGTTTTCAAGCATTTTTATCAACTTGTATTTACAACATAGTTCTGTTAAAAAGTTCTTTAACCCTTTCACCCCCTGAAGGGCCATATGGCCCAACAGTATTCATTGAGAACTGCAAATTTTCCTTGGGGTAAAGCATTTGGAATTTTGATTGATTTGAAAGGTTAGGCACATTGCATTTATCTGTTGCTTACTGAATCACTGATTATGATACCCCAGGTAAACAACAATCTACATTAGGTTTTCCTGTTTAGCTCAATTTTAGCCAGGCGTGAAAGGGTTAACTATTTATCATAAAATCAACAAAAATTCTGCAGAAATGAGCTCTTTACTTTATGGAATTTGCATCCTTACATGCTCCAATCGTTTTCAATATATGCTTATGGAATCTTCACGGTATTACAGCAGTATGATTATCTTTTTAAATAATTCAAGGTTATATTCTAATGAAAACCGACTGACTAAAATCTCTTTGCCTTTCATTGTGATTTCCAACTGACTCGTTCATCCATTGGTTCTCCTCGGACCAGATTTTGAAATTCAGGTATCTTAGATAGTATCTTAGATAGTATTTCAAACATGAAAAATTATCAAAACAATTTTGAGGAGTCCAAAATTGAAATTTTGAAAGCTAAAGCATTTTAGAATATAGAATCCAAATACACTCCTCCCAATGACGTAATATTCTAAAGTGTCACTAAACCCGTCTTTGTCCAGAGGTATAGTCTGTTAAAGTCAAATTTGATCTTTTTAGGACAAAAAAGCTGATTTTCAGATTTTTCGAGCGGACACTCTTTGCCAAGTTGAAAAAGACACTGACTTATGCGTTTGGTGTGCTGAATTCGTAACTTGAAACGATTTGTAATCATGTACCAAAAATCATTTGTTTACTGATTATGATTGACTAAAAGAGTTCCCAAAGTTATAATACCCTATTTGTGAATCTTCTACAAAGGGTCTGTGTTTCCAGTTCCCCTTTATTTTTTACAATTGCATTTGGTGTAGTGTTGCAGGCCTTATTTCCGCCAACCGAATGTACGGTTGCAGATTTTTGGCTGAAAAATTCGAAATGAGCAAATGCTTTAAAAACAGCAATTTTTGTTCTTTTTTTTCGAACAAAGATTGTAGTAAACATCGAAAAGAATAGTTCTAATGTTTGTATTTCCATCATTTGTTTGAATTTAACAAAGGTGGATGGTATTTTCTTATAAATATCAACTCAAATCGTACATTCAATCAAATATAGCCTGAGTCCCTCCATTTGACATTTATAACTGATATCACTTTTGTTTACAACCAAAGGAAGTGTTGTGTTTGGGGTTCTTCTATTGGCACGCTACTGTTTGACGGCCTACATGTTGCCAGACTCTAATACGACTACTTCTACACGTCCTCCTACGGCATACTAATTATTCTAATTATGCGTATTATACGTCAACACTACATCCCTCCTTTCCTTTACATTAGACGTATGTCTACGAATTAAGATCAGTCAGCAAATCAAGTAATTTGGTTCTTAACAAAACAGGGACTAAAAGTCCAACACATCAGCAAGCAAAATATTAAGCAAAATAAGTAAAGTAATTCACTTACAGTTTCAGTTCATTCACCTTCTGACATTGTACTCATCATGATAGTACTGAGGTCTTCGTCTGTCTCTCATTGGGTATCGAGCTTGGGGATTCAGTCCTGGTCTGACTGCATCATCATTTTTGTTTTCATCTTCTAAGTGTTCGTTTCCATCAGTTTGATAATCATCATCATAATCCTCTTCCCCATCTGAGTGCAAACGAGCATCGTCAACGAGTTTGAAGAACGATTGGTTGCGAGTTGTCGTAAAATTTTCTCTCTGTGCTGTAATCATGGTACCTTTTATTTTCGTTACACGCAATGGGTGAGGATCGAGCCTTGTGGACAACTTATTCTTTCGCTTTTGCTTTACCAGCACACGATCGCCGATTTTCATGGTCGTAGCTGTCGCTTTTCTGCGTTTATCAGCATATTCTTTCATCTTCTGTCTTGCATCTTTGTCTTCTTTTTCAATTTTCTTGTCGATTGCAGATTTATCAACTTTGACTCCGATTTGAGGTAACTTTGTACGAATGTTTCTTGCAAACATCACAGTTGCAGGGGCAACTTTTGTTGTCGAATGTGGCGTTGCTCGAAAATTGAAAAGACATTTTTGTAGCTCACGTCTCCAGTTACGATTTTCGACATCAGCTGTTTCGATTGCTTTCATCAACGGTTTCATGAACGTTTCGGCTTCGTTAATTTGAGGCCAGAGAGGAGTAATCCTTCGATGGTAGATACCATTCGCTCTCATAAATTTCTTGATTTCATAACTTTTGAAAGGGGGTCCATTATCTGAAACAACTTCCTTTGGTATGCCAAATAATGCAAAAATTTTGTCCAAACGAGGAATAAGAGCTGGTGCATCTGTTTTCTTCTGAATTTCGGCAATAGGGTATCTCGAACGTCCATCAAGTACAACGAGTAAAGATTCACCAGAAGGCAATGGGCCTAAAAAGTCAATATAAACTTTTTCAAAGTTTTCTTCAGGTAACGAACTCATGCAAAGTGGTTGAGGAGGCTTTTCGCGACCTGATGCTTGGCATGGAATACATGAATCGATTTCCTTTTTCACGAGCGAATCTATTAGTGGGAACCATACTTTTTCTCGAAGTAGGCTCTTGGTCTTTACAAGTCCTTGGTGTCCAATATGAGCAAGGCTAATTGCATCGGGACGTAATTTCCTTGGAATAACAATACATGTATTTCGCAATAAGACGTCGTTTTGACTCGAAACAGTGAGTTCATCTTTCACATTTCGCAACATTTTGAGCTCATCTTTGTCGATGTGAGGATTTTCGATTTCGTTTATCTTATACCATCGATTTTCGCGAATCATTCTTATGGCTTCTTGTAAGGTAGCATCTTCAAGTGTTGCCTTTTTGATATCTTCGAGCATGATGGCTTTTGGTGCAGCACTTTCAGCAATAAACTGTATGTACTGTTCTGAGTTTCCACTTTCTCTTGGAGGCTTCGATCGTTGCATCGGATGTCGGGACATGTAGTCGGATGGATTATCGTGTCCTGGACGATATTTAACCTCGAAATCATACGACTGTAAGCGTAATCTCTATCGTTCAAGTCGGGCTGGTGGTTTCGAATTCAGATTTCCAAAAATCATCTCCAGAGGTTTGTGATCGGTGTACAGCGTGAAATGAATACCATACAAATACAAACGGAAATGCTCACAGCCAAAAACAATAGCTAATGCTTCGCGCTCAGTTTGACTGTATTTTTGTTCTACTTCCGTTAGCGCTCGGCTGGCATATGCAATGACTCGACTGTCATCTTTACCTGGTGTGCACTGTAAAAGAATCGCACCAAGTCCTGTAGGGGACGCGTCAACAAGCAGCTCCGTTTGTTTCGATAAATCAAAATAGGACATGACTTTCTTTTCAGTCAACAAGTTTTGCAGTTTCTCAAAAGCTTCTTGATGACAAGGTTTCCATTCAAACGTGACATTTTTCTTAGTAAGCTGACGCAGAGGCGCAGTTACTGTTGCAAGATCTTTGATAAAACGTCCACAATAATTCACCATTCCTAAATAGCTTCGCAGCTCTGACACATTAGACGGGGGTGTCATCGCTTGGATTGCTGCAATTTTTCTAGGACATGCAGAAACTCCCTTTTCTGAGAAAACATGACCGTAAAATGTCAAGTTTCTTTTGTCAAACTCGCACTTTCGACCATTGAAACGAAGATACATTTCGTCAGCTCGTTCCAAAACAGCTTGCAAAATCTTGTCGTGTTCTTCTTGTGTTTTAGCAAAGACTAGTATGTCATCACTAACGTTTAAACAACCTTCAATATCCTGAAATGTTGTTTGGATAACATTTTGGAATATTTCACTGGCACTGTTTGTTCCAAAATTAAGACGGGTAAATCTCTTCAGACCTTTGTGTGTGACAAAAGTGGTGATGTCACGAGACTCTTCATCGAGCTCAAGTTGATGGTACCCAGAGCTCAAATCTAGCTTAGAAAAATATGACGATCCATTTAATTGCTGAATCAGATCATCAATCGTCGGGGACGGATGCCTTTCTCGCAAAATTGCCTTATTGGGTACTCGCATGTCTATGCACATACGAATTTCTTCTGGATTGTTTGGTTTTGGAAAACAAACAATAGGCGAGGCCCAGGTCGTAGGACCTTTTACATCTTCAATTATACCCATGTCTTCAAGTCGTTTTAGTTCTTTAGAGAGTTTAGCTCTCATAGCAAATGGAATTCTTCTAGGTTGTTGTATAACAGGAGGAACAGACTTATCAATGTGCAGATGAAGTTTGTAATTCTTCAATTTGCCAATCCCCCTGAATAAATGATCGTGCTTCGCTAGCAAATTTTTCAATCGGGGAGGTCTCTTAGGTGTATCAGCAGGAGGCTTATCAACACTCGGTTCAGGGTCTTGCGAAACTGAATTGATTTTCAGTAAACCTAGGTCAATGGCAGTGGGACCACTTAGCAAACAACCAGATGTGTCATTTATGACATAAAAAGTGGCTAGCGAAATCTTATGCTTTGATTCGACTTGTGCCTCAAAACAACCTTGAACCTCTAAAGGTGTTTTACTGCCATAACCAAAAAGTTTATTTTTCGTCTTACTCAGCTTGACATCTTTTCGACCCTTCAATTTCTCAAATACCTCGCTATCAATAATGTTAACACTTGCACCTGAGTCAATGTTCATTCTAACTGAAAAATCATCAACTTTTACTGTGGTATAAAAACCATGCTTTTCAGTTACCGTGTTAATGCTGTTACTTTGATCTGACACAGAGGTTAACTTCATTTCCGTACAAACCGTGTTGCTTTGTACTGTGTACACATACTCATCAGAATCAGAACTGGATGGTGACTCTGCAGCTTCAACTTGCTTGACTCGATGATGTTTTCCTTGAACTGGTCTTTGAGGCTTATTTTCACTCTCTTTGGCAGGCTTTTCACCAGATTCATTTGTAGATAATTTCGACTTACAACATCGAGCAAAATGATTGTAACCTTGACACTTGTTGCAGGTTTTACCTTTGGCTGGACACGCAGCAGGGTGTGGCCAACTATATCCACATTTAAAGCATTTCTTGTTTCCAAATTTTTCCGGTCGAATTTTAACTTGCTGAACATCTTGAACCTTTGAATCTCTCTTGAAGTCATGTTCAATTCCTTTTGCATCACTCTCCGTAATTTCTTGAGTACGTCCAAACGTGAGAAGTTCAGACAGTGTCAACTTCGGGTTGCGGAAGGCTTGTCGACGGAGTTGCTTAGATATTGTACCAAGTTCAATTTGGGCTTTAATTTCTTTGTCGGGTTTCTCAAACTCACAATACTTGGACATCTGGACCAAACGAACATGATACTGATCCAGTGTTTCATCTACCCTTTGTTTTGTGTTCCGAAACTTATAAACTTCAAAGGATGTATTCTTCTGAGGAGTGAATTGTTTGTTCAGGGCATCACAAGCTTTCTTGTAGTCTTCGGCTGTTCCAGTTTCTGCAAGGGTTTCAAATATATCAAGGGTGCTTTCACCCATGTAATGTAAAAGCAATGCTCTCTTACGTTTATCATCTTTGACATCTAAAGCCACCATTAAATTTTCAAAACGCACGAACCAACGTTGCCATCTTGCCGCCAAATTTTCTTGATTTTCCGCATCAAATGCTGGAAAAGGAGGCAAACCAGTCGCCATGATTTACAACTGCTTTTAAGCTTGTAATGTAGCGTTACCATCCCATCCTCGTCGCCATAATGTTGTGTTTGGGGTTCTTCTATTGGCACGCTACTGTTTGACGGCCTACATGTTGCCAGACTCTAATACGACTACTTCTACACGTCCTCCTACGGCATACTAATTATTCTAATTATGCGTATGATACGTCAACGCTACAGGAAGTATCGCGTTGAAGCAGCCGCTCATTTTCAACTCTGTGCCATGTTTCAAAACCAGCTGTTAGATTGACTCATACTTTGCATGAAGTTCTAATTTGAAGCTGATTGTATACAATGCTTTACGTTACAGCTTTTCTACAGCAGCCAATAAAAAGGCACAAGTTGCATAGAGCACCTTGTATGTTCGCTTCATTTAACTTCTTGGCAGCCTCTAAAGTAGATCTAGACCAGCAAGGATCTCCAGTCATCGTGATGTATGTCCTCCGATAGCATGAATATTCAACAGCTTGCGAGCAACAAGGATTTCTCCTTTTTTGCTGCAAAAAGAAAAATTCTAAGATTGTGAGGAAAATTGAGAAAAATAAAAAACCTGCACTGCCGAGGAAGAAACCACGGCTGCCCTGCTTTCCGTTCAAGTGCCTTAACCTTTAGACTACCGTGACACGTCTTAATCTCTTTGAGTTTTAGTACATTGTGTGTTGCCTTCGGCTTTTCACCTTTTCCAAGCAGCGCTATTTTGTAAGCATTCAACAACCTTAGTTTCTTTACTCCTTCAATTATTTTCACTGTGCGAAATTATGATTTTCTAAATCACTAAGAAATTAAGCGCTCGCTTCGCTCGCACTTCAACTTTCCTATCTCCTGCTATCAGAATATCTGATAATCTACCTTGAATGCACAATAACAGTTTCTATAAGAACTGCCAGCGCCAGCTCTGAAAAATCTGAAAGACTTGGAGGGTGGGGAGTTTTGACGTCATTTTTCCATCCAAAGGTATGCCCAGCGCATTTTATGCCATTTTTGAAAATTTTAGTAACTTTTGGGAGATGGGTGGACAAGTCTCCCAGCACCCCACAGTGGTGCTGCTACCGTCTATACAAGGAAGGACACCTGCACAGTAGTTGTGGATAGAATGCTAAAACTTCTTGTCATGCACCAATCATAAGAGTTGAGAGTTTTGTGCACTCTGTTATTGAGTAGGTTTATTCTGATGGCCCCCTCTGCTTGTAAAATAAATTTTATGTTCTTAAGATCTTTTACAAAGCAAAAATATTTTCGGGTCATTCCATGTTAATTTAGCCAAGAGCTAAGAATCTGGCAACCAACTGTCACAAATTATGCTCATTTTTTGCATCAAGTATATAAGATGGTGAGATTTGGAAACTGTCCAAATTTTAGTTAATTTTTTCAAATGGTTCCGGAGATTTTACTTTTCAAAATTTGACCATTTAACAAAATTTGCATTTAACAAAGATGAAATAAAGGGTGTGGCACTTATTGTGGCGCGCAGGCTCATTTCCCCATAATTTCATTGCTTTAAGTGATAAGATTATGAAAATGGACAACAAGGTCATTTCTTGAGTGCTAATTCCAAATGTTTAATTTAGAATTTCAAGTTGGAAGCAGAAAATGTGCTAGCAGCATCTAGAAACTGATTTGCTAGTTGTCAACTTTAGACGCAAATTTTAGGGTGTGGCTGAGCGATTCTGAATTTGAGTTAAAGCCTAACTTTGATTTACTATGATCATCTTGCTGCAATAATGCAACTTCATTGTCAGAAACAAATAGCTCTAACATCTGAACAGGTTTTAATTTACCAAATATTTGGTCAAAATACAAAGGAAAATGAGCCAGTTTTTATGAAAATGGACCTATGATCTCCTGATGGCTGCCACACATCCCCATCTCAATGATAATAATTATAACTGTTTGTGTACATGAAAATTGCAATCTAATTGCAATTTACCCCACATAATTCTTTTACCATCAAAATACTACTTTGCATTAAACAATCTCATCTGAATCTTTGCAAAATGAAACCAACTGTTTCTCATAAATGATCTTTATGCCAAATATGGTAGAAATAGGATACTCTTAAAATTTGGCAGGTTGTAATACTGCTTGGGTTACTCCAGGTTAGCTTGGAAAACTTCAATGAGCTGTGCAACTTTTTGCTGCTTGCTGCTTGCAGCTACAACAATTTGTTGTTGCATCTAGTAACAAAGGATCTATTTCTACTCGTATAGCCTTTAGATATTTACCTGCAGCTCATACCTTCAAGTTATTTTACTCACCATTATGCACTTTCTGGTAAAAAAGTTAAGAAAAATCTTATGATACCATACCATCTACTGCTTTCTTTGAAATTTTCATAAGGAAGCCTGTCTTGTAAATAAATCTTGAAATTTTAGGGTTAACTCTACTTTGAGACCCCACCATGATAATAAGGACAATCAAATGTGGCTCCAAGCAATGGGGCATAAGCTAAGCAATTGAGGAATAGATCATTCAAATTCTTAAGGATTGAGAGGCGTCTAGCTATGAACATGTTGGCCAATCTGCAATGTTTGCGAATTTCTTCTCATCTGCTAATGCTCTCTTCTGAGTTAGGCCTGCTAAAAAGGCCGACGTGCAGCAGTAATCGTCTCTGGGCAGCAATAATTGGCAGCCTTTTTCCCCATCATCTAGCTTGTCATTTGCCAGGAACACAACATAGAAAGTTGTGAATGTCAAGGAATCCCCAAAAGGCTTCATATCGCAAGCGCATTTATGACTTACTTCAGTGACGTAATATGCAAATTAGAAAGTCCATCGAGAACAAGTGCAGGAAACAATAGCGACGAAGCGCTTGACATTGTGAGCCCTGGTGAGCCCCAAAGCTATTGATCTTAGAACCAATCAAAAGATGAATAAACAAGTATATACATCGAATGATACATCGAATGCTCCCTTTGTCTTCCCATTTTGTTGATTGTTAAATTGACAATGGAAAACAAGAGAGAAAAGCTAATTGGATAATCGTTTACCTGCCTTATATAAATAGATTTCAAAACGGCTTCAGAAATAGGCGAAACTTTTCAACGATGGTCTTCAGCATTCTTCTTCAGAATACTCTAACACATGCTACCAATCAAAAGTGTCAAATATGATTGATTTCATTGCAGCAAACATGTGTAAAAGATCTTTAACAAAGAGGTTGCTGAGGATGATTGGTGTAAACCCAAATACGACACCATGCTTCATCAATACAAGGAGAGGTACGCGATCTTTTATTATTCTGGCAGGGCTTTGGCACAAAAGATAAATCAATTGGGTAAAACAAAATAAATTTGCAAAAGCAAATTTGGATGTCCCAAAGGCCATCCTCCACATGCAGTAGTCTCGTTCGGCGACCAGCGCTAACCCCTGTTGCACATGCCCTGTTGCTAGAGAACTAGAAAAATGTGCAGCTTGCTGATCAAACCTACTGAAGTGCAGGTCGGCCCTAACCCCCACCGATCTCAGCGACATTCATCATTTCATCACCTGAATAGGATCTCTCAACCAAATCTAATAAATGATAGGATTTTCATTCGAATTGTTGTATTTGCAATCGGGTAGGGTTTCTTCTATGACATAACTTTTTGTGCTTGGTTCAAATAGATCTCAGTGTCTTGCAGTTGGGAAATTCCATTTTTCACTATCAACTTGATTCCTGTCAGGTGCCAGCCCCCCAGCTGAATAATGAACAGTCCCTAAGTAGTACTAAAACATTCCTCATATTTGAGAGTCAACCCACCCATACGTGAATTTTCAGAAACCGCAATGTAGCTGAAAACTATAAGGTCCTCAAATACACAGTAATCCATACCACTGTCACAACATAAAGAAACATCATGCATTATTTGTACAGGATGAGTCAAAGAAAATTTTACGCATTTTACAAGCTGTAGAATAAAAAGTCCTTGGTAGACATTCAAAACTGAAATATGTATCTATCATTCAAGGGCTAAATTAAGTGAGAAAAGTTTGTTTGATAGAAACACTTATCTTTAAAACCCAAGAGTTAGAAAAATGCCAGCAAGGGGTTTGTATGGAAATCGGGGATTCCACTTTCCATTCTGGCCCATGATTTATTTTGCATTGAAATTCAACTTTAATGCCATCACCAGTTTCAGAAATGAATTTCAAACTTCAATAGCTATTAGATTATGGACCAGAATGAATTGCAGAATCTTGGCTCGCATACAAACCCCTTTCCATATTACCAAACAAAATTATCATATCTAAGTTAGCTTTTTACTGATAGATTAAGATCTTAGTTTTGAGAATAGGCCACATATGTTTTGTTTCAAAGCCCTTGAAACGCGTAAGCTGTTTTGACTTACCCGGTACACTTGAATCAATACGTACAGCTAGTGATATTCAACTAATAATTCAACTTCTCATTCCGGCTTTTTGACCATGTAATGATATCTACCATTATTTAAAGGCTACTAGACTAATTGATATTCGATATTATATCGTTTGTAGAAATGTTCAATACTTTTTTTGTAGAAATGGCACGCTTTATTGACAATGCTGTTGATGAAATCAGAGAAAGAGGTAACGATTAATGCACCAAACAATCTTAAGGCTGATTTCCAGTCAGTGCAATTTTCCGAGCGGGTAGAAATTCTATTGTTTGCGGAGAAAATGTCGCTCTGAAATTGAATAGATAGTTACAGCTGAGCAACGTTTCATTGTCTAGAATTCCGCCCGCTCGGAAAATTCCGCTCATTGGAAATGGGGCTTTACTGTGAGCGTGTTGTACAATATAGATTGTAACACTAACATTCAAGAATAAAAGTAAAATCGTACCTTGAGCAGAGTTGTTTCAATTACAATTCTATTACCCAAATTAAGTATTTCAATATTTTTCATTCACGTAGAGGAATTGATCAGCATTTAAGAATGACTATTAACCCTATCAAGCCTAGAGGCCTGAATCAGCCCCCCCCCAGCGGTTTTGCGTCTGTAGATATATATCATGTATACTTGCAATGCTGAAACTTTCAGACTTTTAATTTTTGTTTCGCAATCAAAAATGAATTTCTCGAAAAAATCAAGTTTGTTCTGGGGGTAACGTGACCAATTTTTGAGAGATGTCTGTGTAAAATTTTGAATAATTGCTATTGAAATCTACAGCTAATGTAATAAAGTGATGAAAGGAGATCGGGTTAAAGATATGTAACTGATTCGTTTTGCAATTTGAATTTGCTAAATTTTCTGATCAAATTTCCTGATCACAATCGTAGTCTTGTCATGTGACTCACGCACGCCATCCAATCAAATCTCACAAAATCTATATACCCGAATGGGTATATAGGCTTCTCATTGGTCAATTCCTATAATGGACGTCACCATTTGACTAGAGCCAACTTTCTTTTCTTCTTTATTTTTTCTTTTCATCATTTTCGGCTCTGGTACCCAGGATAATTGTGCACATGTTGCCCAAGGGGGACGCCCATCATTGTATCCAAATACTGGGAGGTGATTGCAATGATTCTGTGTCCGAGAAAGCTCTACTTTTTCGCTTCTATAAACTGAGAATATGGTTACTCACCCCATTAACGACTACTGAGGACTTTATAAATGCAGTTGGTAAATTACCAGATTATAAATTGTCAGCGTGGGGTTATAATATCATGACGGGGAAAAGAAAGTCGGCTTATGATTAATCTGTGACGGACCTTTACAAGTTTTGCTGAGAAAACAACGCTTTCAATGGGGAAATAGCAACAAAAACAAGGTGGAGAAAGTGTTCAAACTCAAGCTTAGCAAGGAAGCAAACTTTTTTGACGGCCATCCTTCTACCTAGGCGGAGCATTCCTTCAACGAGGTCGCTACGAGAGGTTTCATCATTTAAAGATTATTTCTAGAATTAGAAATAGTTAAGTGACATTTCTGGGTTCTTTTAAAGCAACTCTTGTCTCAGTTTTGAATCATTTAACCCTAGCCACGTCCCCCTGAAAAGCATAGTCCTTTAGGACTGACGGGGCTACCGTGCTTAAAAAAGTAAAAACTAAGTAAATGCATAGATGAATTTGAATAAATAGTGCTTGGGCTATCTGAAACGTCTGACCTTCGTTGGGGGAGGTGCAAAAAGCCCCCTATCTAATCCTTGACTAGTAATAGGTAGAGCAACCAGAGTAAGTATTCTTATAGCCTCAGGCATGTTCCTTTTTAAAATATGTAAACCAATTTAAAACTAGCCATCACTTTTACTCGCGTCAGAATATTTCTTAGTGTGGCTAAGAAGAGCGGCAAAATTGGCCAAGTTGGAAATACAGCAATGACAATGAAATTAGAGTACAATTTTTATCAAGACATGATGCTTATGATAGAATACATCAAGCAATTTTACTCTTCGAAAGAAATTTGAACAAAATTTTGTTACTTTTTTGCAAAAATTGGTCCAACTGATGCTCAAAAGATGAATCAAGACCTAAAAATGCTAAATAAACACAATTTTGTTGTCAAAACAAAGCTATTGTAATGTTTTGTGCAAAAATTTTGGTGGAAAACATCTACCACAGGCATAATTATATTATATCTATGATAAGGATATCACATACACATACATAAGTTAATTTCCAACTTATCATCAACAGCTTTCATGGAAGATGAGGGAGTTGAGCTCGCCAGAGAATGGCCTTGTAAGTCAAATTTAATTTAGATTTTTGATGCAAATAATCTTCTCACTACTCGTTGGATAAGATTTCAAAATCTTTATCGTAATATATGATTGACAATTTTCTTAATACTGACATCTTTCATTGCTGGGACATTGCTTCAAAACTGGAAAAAGAAAAGAACACGTTGGGTGCTTTAACTGGGTATAAGGACATTCAGAAGTCATGAGTATGCATGCTAGCATACTGCTAATCTTTCAAGATTTAGGAATGTTGTGAGAGATTCTTGCGACTCTATGAAATACTGTTTCAGTCAGAGAGGCTCCTGCCGCTTGAAAGACTATTGGTGAATGCATATATAACAAATAGTATTCTTTGCAATATCTGATTACATATCTCGTACGTTCAATTAACTTACAATTATCCTTGCTTAAGTTGGTCACTCCATTTAGATTTTAAGAGGAATTTCTTCATAAAGTCCCTTCAAGAAGCCTTAAAAAGATTGCCAAAGTCATGAGCAATTTTCTTTAATGTCTACATGAGAGCAATGAAAACACGTTTCAATTCTAAGGACAACGAATATATCTTACAAATATATTTCTAATAGTATTGATTTGATATTCAGAAAACGGTTCGTTTTCAAAGGCCTTGAAATTTTTTTAAACTCCAGCCAGATAATGACAACAAGAAGTATGAGATCCTTTTAGAAGAAGACAAAAGCCTGCCCTTTTATGCAAGAAATTTACAAATGCTCATGGTGAATACTTAAAAATCAATAAGCCACTTAAGTCACATGTAATAATGGAATCTTTTTCTAAGAAACTTGTAAAGTATGATATATGAAATAAACAGCTTTGCGCCGGCCTGGTAACAGAGATTGGGTACATGGAAAACATGCAACAAAAACCAAGAATTTGGGCCAGTGCTGAACGTTTTTCAAGGCTATCAGATTTTGATTTCTCAGAGTTTCCTCCATGTTCGCTTCCTGTTCCCTCCTGTACATTTCAAACAAATATTTTTGACGCCTTTCTAATGTCTAGGTATTAATGTAGCACCTTCTAAGCAATATTATACTGGAAAATACAGATGAAAATATTTTCAATGACTTTTTTGTCGAAATATGTATGGTTGAATCTTTTTTTCCAGCACTGGAGTTTCCTTATTTTGTGGCGATCTTAGAGTTGAGCTTCTTATAACCAGTTTCTCACGTAATAGACCTCGGGCCTCGGTTGCACTGCAGCATGAAATCAAAACTTAGAATGGTGCTCAGTTCACAAGTCGTATTGGCAAACAAATTGAACTGTTCAAAGAAATTTGCATAATGAAGTATGCTCCAAAGATTTTTCATCTACTATTTTTACTGCTGTGCATTAATTGGATGGTTGTGACTTGATTCCTTATCAGAACTATTGAATCTACCAACTTTAACTGTTTTGAAATGGTAGTTTGATGTTAATATGACCTCAAGATATTAATTTGTCGTCTTTTTCAGTGGTGAAGAGAGGAAGATATGATGGCAAATATTGTTGCAGTCCAACATGTGATCGCTACATGAGTCATATGAACATTAAGCCCAAATATGTCGCCTGTTAATTCAAAGAAAATATATAAAGAAACAAGACTTACCATCTCGAACGAAATTTTAAGGAACTAAGGACTCGTCGTAGCCCAATAAAAAGAGACTAATATTTGTCGCACAAATGTATAGAATGTATCTATTAGAGAAATTAATGTAACTATTCAATACTTTAAACTTAATTGATGATGTTGGCAGTTAATTCATTAAGACATGGTGAATTTGATCTATCTTCAAGGAATAAGACCGTAGTCGTAAGGCTATAGGGAAAGCAGACATGGTTGAGTTACTATATCCTTAAAGTAAATGTGGTAACTCTGTAAGATTTCTGGCCTAATCTCCTACCCCCCACCCTCTAGACTCACGACATAATACCAGTTATCGCAACAAAAACAGTTCCCTGGGTACCAGTCTCTCTCTAAATTTTCTTTTAGAGAGAGTCTAGTACCCAAGGTACAAAAACAGTGACAAAGGCGACAAAAAAATTTTGCTTCATTGATTCCATAAGTTTTTGTCCTTTCGCTCAACGCACGTACAAATTCAGAAACTCGGCAGGATAACGGTTGATGAGCGAAACCTTATTGCAGCTGAAAACGGAACTAGATTTCTCATAACTTTCACCCCTCACGAAATTTTTTCAAAGATATCTGCCAAATGAATTATAGATGTAGAATGACATGAAGTGAAGTTTACATCTAAGCGTAGTGTTTTTAGCTAAGAAATCAAAGTATATTACCTCGATATTACTGTTTTAGCTCTACAGGGTGTCCCAGAAAAATTGTGCCCCGTTTGCCTGAAGATTGCGAGAAAACAGCAAAAGATTATCACTAACCTTTTCCATGACATTGCTCTTCAGATGTTCAATTAAAGTTTGCCACCGTTTCCGTGAAAATCCGTCGAAAAATGATGGAGCTATGACTTTCAGAAGACCAAATCTGCCTGTTGACTGAAACCAGTAGTCGGCCATTTTATCTTACTATTTTGCAAAGATAAACAGCTTCATGGATGAACTGAAATAGCAGCCTTTAATGTCATAGCTCTCATCAAAGTTCCAATAATCATCAGAGAGTTAAGACTATTTTTTACCCCACGATCTTTGATAGAATGCAAAAGTGAAGGTCAGAATTCCCAAAGTAATAAAAAATCAAAAGCTTCGACAAAAATATATTTCACATTTAATTTGTCGCCATCCCTTGCGTATCCCTACTCAGATTTCTCCCTTCATTTGTTACAAGCAATTTGTTGATTTACTACCGAAGACAATGAACTAAAAGAAACGAGAAGGGCAAAAGATTTTTGGAGCTGTATTGTCTCATTTTGAACTGATAGATAAACTAAATAATTGCTGCACTCACCACACCTGCAAAAAATGTGACTATATTTTTGTCATTGCCTTTCGATTGTTTATTTTATCATGGGATCCTCGTCTTCGTTTTGACATTCAATAAAGGATTGTGGTGTAAGAAATAGCTGAAGTCTCTGATGATTATTGAAACTTTCGCGAGAGCTATGAGATTGAAGGCTACTGTTTCAGCTCATCCATGAAGCTGATTATCGTTGCAAAAATAATACTACAAAGTGGCCGACCGCTGGTTTCAGTCATCAGAGAAATTTGGTCTTCTCAACGTCATAGCTCCATCACTTCTTAACGGATTTTTACGGGGATGGAAGCAAACTTTAATTTAACATCTTGCGAGCAACATCATGCCAAAATATGGTGACGACCTTGTGCTGCTTTGTCGTGGTCTTCAGGCAAACGGGGCACAAATTTTCTGGGACACCCTGTAGTACCGGATAAACAGAGGGGTGAGAATATAGGGGCGATGGAAATGGCTAGATATAACAATAATCAGGGGTTGGAATAATCGGGGATGGGGTTCTTGGAGAAATACAAAGTGGTCTTCCTTAGGTTAACATGTATCTTTTACATACTAATGTAAACAGTGATGTTACTGATACATTTACTTTTGAACTCTGGTTCTGTTGAATGCACTCCATGAGACATTTTCTTGCGTTTATTCAAAATTTATGTTTTCTATCATTTCATTTTACCAAAAACCAATATCGGGGGGTTGGAACAAGAGCGGGTGTGAATGATTTTTCAAAAGCAAATTAGCGAGGGCCATTATTCGGTATTCGAGAGTAGTTGCTTTTTCTTCGACTGAAACCTAAATAGTGCTAGGAATCAAATTCGGATGGCTCCTGCACTTCTGAACGGTTAGTGCCTACACATCGTTCATCCTCTTTTCAAACTTCTAGAGAGAGTTTAATTGACCTATAATTGAAAATGAAACAATTTATCACCAAATTACATATGACTTTAGTCCAAAAAAGGCCTGAAACATGGAGCAACTTCTTGCCACAGCCAGCAGTTTTTGTTCCGAGCACGGGGGTCATGCTTTGTTTTCCTATACAAATTGACCAGATTTGGAAGCTCGACCCAAGCTCTCTTCTAAAAGGTAAGAAGGTCTATGCCAACTTAACTAATAGTTACCTTCAAGTTAACCCTAACAGGCCTAAGGTATTTGATGCTCCAGGAAGACTAAGCCCCCCCTAGTCTATTTATATTCTGGACAACTTAGAGCCATGAAACTCTGCATGTGTATAGAACAACTTATGGTGAATCCAAAAATGAAATCTATTTTTAAATATTCAAGTGACCTTTCAATGGTGTCACATTGTTCAATTTCAAAGTCAATGGGCTCAGTACTGAAAATTTCCAATCGATGATTTCGAGAAAACGAAAATCTTTAAGGACATCAGTCCAACCTCATTTTATTGTATGTCTAAAAGCATTTGCCCTGTGAAGAAAAATTAATGACAAGTGATGACGTCATTTCACCGGAATGCAAAGAATTAGCGCATGCGTAATGTGAAAATCAACAAATCATGCATGAAATTACAAAATAGCTATTTGGCTAGATAGATCATCAAAATTGGTATGTATTCATTTCCTTTCATTATTTTATCACATCAGCTGTAGATTTTATTAGCAATTATTCAAAATTTTAACATACATCTCTCAAAAATTGATCGCGCTTACCCCCGTGGAACGAATTTGATTTTTCCGAAAGATTAATGTTTTGATTGTGAGAAGGATGGAACTAAAATTCAGAAGGTTTCCGCATTGCAATGCACTTGGTAAAATCTACAGATGAAATACTACTAGGGGGGGGGGCTGATTGAGTCCTCCTCCCTAGGCTTGACAGGGTTATGGAGATATGAAGCAAACATTTTTATTGATGCAAATGAATAGCACCTTTGATTGATAAAGGATATCATATGTCATATGTAACATCCTTTATCATTCAAAGGTGCTTTTCATCAATAAAAATTTTTGCTTCGATGAAGGTGTGAGATGAAGTTGCGTTTTTCAGCGCCAAGCGCTGGGATCGCAGAAATAGAGCTGGCCTAATCGAGTCTGCGACCCCTTGTCATGACACTCAAGTGGTGGGGCCCTACCGGGATTCGAACCCACTCCGCCTGATTGTTCTGGCTGCAGTGTCAGAGGATTACACCGCGGGCCGCAACACCTTTAACACCATTAACTTAATGTAGCTATTTGTTCTGTTAGCATGGACCCTCTTACTTTTAAAAAAGAGCTTTGGGTCTAGCGTCCAAATCTGGCAAATTTTTAAAAGAAAGCAAAAGCATGCCCCGTACTCAGTACAAACACTGCTGGCTGTGGCAAGAAGTTCCTCCATACTTCATGAATCCTTTTAGGAGAGTTAATCAACGATGAATTTTACACAAAGCGAGCAAGGAATGATCTAGCTGATGAACAGGGAAGTTTATCAAACTTGTGCTGGCCTTGTTTTTCGTTGTTTCTATTCATTCTTACATTGTTTTTATGTGTAGCAATTAACAACTGAAAAGTGCGAGCATGCAAGGGCTTAATTTTTCGATTTCGCAAATCGAATATTGCTGTGTTTTTAACCGTTGCTATTCAGTAATTATTCAACACAGAAATGACAGCAAACAATCAATGAAAATAACGAGAAGCAAAGCTAAAAATTCCATAAATGTTTGCAGTGGTGGAAGTGGGAAAGAAGTCCCCCCCGAGACCCCCTCCCCCGTGGCGCCGCCACTGAATGCTTGCCTCTTTGCATACTGAACCATTGCTAAATCATTTTGCGCAAATTCGTCCAAGGTGAATTCTCTGAAGAGTGTTTTGAAACCAAAGCAACTTCTGGTCACAGCTAGCACAGTCATACCGAGAAGGTAGATCGTTCTTGTGTTTTCCTTAACAAGTCTACCACATTTGGACGCTCGATCGAAGCCTCTTTTCGTCAAATAAAAATGCCTGTATTGCTTTGAGAGCAGAAATGTTAATCTTGAAAGTTCAAATCTGCATCCAGCTCGCAGCCAGAGCTTCGCTATTTTGGTCCAAGCAAATGTCTTGAAGTACATTAAAATCAGATATTGACATTAAAACAAAGTTAGATCAACTCCTAAATGGGTGAGTACTGGCATACAGACTTTAACTCCAAGGCTGTGTTTTTTATATACTCAATTAAAAATTTTACAAACATGTTACTAATTACAATACCTACAAACTACGTTACAATACTACCAGACAATGCCACAGGGAGCGAAATACTATGTCTACCCTGCGGCCATTCTAACAGTAATCAAAAGCTACATAAAACTATATATAACTATTACAGAAAAAGGAATTATAGAATATTGAAAATAAAGATACAAGCGAAGGTAGCCTGCAACCAATAAAGTAATTGCATGGGTGGGTTTGCAGGTTTAGAACTAAACAAGGTAACCTGCAAATTCGATCATTTGGTTGCAAGCTTCCTTAAGACATTACATGATTACAAACCAAAGAACAACTAAAACAAAAACATATGCAGAAGGGGTTTGGATGTTGCAAATTAGGGAAATGCTTCCTGGTCTTTAATCGAAGCGTTCTGCTTCGAAGATATAGTTCATTGTTGCATTCAAGATTAAACAGTTGGCTAGCAAGGGCAAATTTTTATTTCCATATAGAAGTAGCAAAATATTGTTGTCTGGGCCTCAGAGTATCCGTAGGCTTCGATTACATCATTGACACCAGCGAGGAGATTGTGTCCATGCTCTGTGAAGAATTGCAAAGCAGCAAGAAGTGTTCCGTATCTTCAATGCCATCGTTAATTGAACACATTGTGTTAACTGTATCTTTAAAATTATGTTTAAACTTGTGAAAATTTGATTTGCCTAGCCCCACTCTTAATTGAGTTAAATGCGCAATCCCTTCTGGCTTATGGATGCCATATACGGAATTAACAGGAGGCCTAATATGCAAAAATTATTTTTTCCTTAGAATGCTGACAAAAAGGGATTTTCTTACCTCTGGATCACTCTTATTCCATTCAAATAAACGGTCGGGGTGGAAAGTAGATCTGAATTTCTCTGTTCTTGCCCTCATTTGTCCTACAGCTGCTTCATTTTGAAACGAGTAGCTAGTTTCATGCAGTGGTGGAAAGGCTGTGTTGACCTGTTTGGCATTTAAACCTATAGTGGTTGGGCTATTTTATAGTCCCATTTTGGTTGAGGGTAAAAAAGCCCCCCCCCCTACCTAGCCCTTGACTAGTGATAGGTAGAGAGACCAGATTTGGTGTGCTAATAGCCTCAGGCATGTACTTTCTGTAAATATAAAAATTAACCTAAGATTAGCTGTCACTTTGCCTACATCAGCATTGTCCTTTGTGTGGTCAAGAAAAGCGGCTTAATTGGCCAAAATTAGGAAAATCACGATAAGATCAAATTTTTAACACATTCTACATCCAAACATGATAATTGTGATAGAATGCATGAAATTTGCAAAATTTACAAAAAAATTTGCAAAATATTCAACTTATGCTCTTTTTCGCTATAATTGAGATTTGAGAATTTACAATTTTTCCAGGGTCAGTCCCTGAAAATTGTCTCCCGCCCCCTCATTTTTCTAAATATTTCAACGAAACTTTTTGAAAAGTTGCCAGATAAGAAGTTGCAAAAATTTAAGAAGTTTAATGGTTATAAATTTCTCCCTGGCAGAGTTATTAAAAAAGCTACTGGGGGGGCAAATTTACCCCTAGCCAAAATAGGGCTGAAATGTTGCGAGCTTGATGTAATCCATTCTGCGATCCCTTTTGTAGTCCACTATAAAGATAAAGAAAAAGATTGGGGTTGATATGATTGTTGATGAATGCAAGACAATTCTGCTATCAATGATTGATCATACTATTTTCATCATTTATCGCTTTTCCTTGTGAAATTACATATCAAAATGAGCCTCTTGTGTGAAATAACACCATAAAAGTGCGCATAACCTGGGTTTACTTGACGTTATTTCAAATGAAAACGAGGGTTTACTGTTCCTTAATCACCATTTTATCGCTGCTGGCCTCCATATCATGTCCTCATTCAAGAAATGGCGCAATAGTAACCAGACTTCGCATGGATTATCACAATGTTTAACAGATTTACAGCTGTCATGAATCTCAACATGTAGGACAAACGCAAGAATTCGAATCAACAGTTAAGATTGTTTTGTAGCATTGATCATGCCAACCCTAAACATTCCTTTAAGGATTTCATCAGTTTCCTTACTGATTTGGCTTTCTGTGCAAGCTAAAAGTTTCTTTTGGTGAATCAACCCCGTACACTAGTTTAGGGAGCTATTTAGGAAAAAATTGCTGAAAAAAACCACCAGCAGCCCTCAATGTAGTCAAAATATTGACGATGACTGTACTTGTAAAGCAAAAATGAAGTCTACGTAATCTTACTGGGTCATTTCAAATAAGCACAGCAGATGCATGTCAGGTGACGTTCTCAAAAGTCCTTCTAATTTTAACCACGGGAACCCTTGCATCTGAGAACCTCAGGAAAAAATTTTCACCAAGATATCTCATTTGGTTCAGGCTTTATGATCAACTAGGAAGTTAAGCGCTCGCTTCGCTCGCGCTTCAACATTCCTAGCTCCTGCGGAGGGCTTTCAAAGAATATCTCATAATCCATGCTGAATGTACAATAAATAGTTGTAATTGTGGATGCAAACTTCTTGTTATGCATCCACCAAAGTGGAAAATTTTGTGTAGTCTGTTGTTTAGAAGGTTGATTGTGACATCCCCTTCTGTTTCTAAAATTAATGTCATGTTCTTAAGTTCATTCACAAAGCAATAATATTTTCTTGCCACAATTCACACCCAAAAATGGCTGTGATTCACCTCAACTGCCTATAAGCATATGAACATCAGCAAATGCCCAGTGCGCTAGCCTGCATGCAGTGTTTCTGTGGTGTAAGTTGAAAGAGTAAGAAAATAGGAAGACTGCACATTTGGCCAAGTGAACGATTGTTTGCATTTTGACAAAATAATCCATTGCAGTATGAACCAATAGACCATTTCGACAATTGAAATCGGAGACTGGGGAGAGCGGTTTGTTCTGGTAAATGGCGGATATAGCTCTTGTAAGTGGATGCCGCATAGTTGGGCCATTGCAGTGAATACAATGAGAACATTGAGTTTTGCAAGCTGTGGCGAGGATCGCTACCGCATCGGCACTGTTTTAGGATTTCAGTTTTGAAATATTAGTTTTGACGTATGTTCAACCGGCAGATTAAGAAAATTTGAATGATGTTTGAAGTTTTCCTCCCGTCAATTCTAATAGAATTCAAGAAGGACATTTGAAGTTAAAAACTTCAGTTGAATTCCATTCTCTTGAAAATTGCAGTCAGGGTAAGCTTTCTTATTTTAAAGACTTCAAATATATCATGTATTTCGTCAAGTTATGCGGAAAGGGCCTAAACTCAAAGCAAGCATTGCTGTTTGCAGCACTGAAATAAAGGTTGAAAAGGAAATCAGTTGCGAATAGAGATAAATTGCACGTTTGTATGTATTTCGCATGGACAGGTATTTGACTACATCCTTTGACAGCTCTATTGCTGTGTTCTTATGCAGTAGCGATTGCCATGTTTACATTATTCACTTTAACGGGCTCACTCCGTGGCAGCGATTTACCAGAACTGCATCCGCCATTTACCAGAACAAACCGCTCTCCCCAGTCTCTGATTTTAATTGTCGAAATGGTCTATTACCGCCCTTTTCTGAACCACAACAAAATCAGCTCACATAGCATCTTTAATTTGTTTTTGCTTGGATTTGAACAATTTGATACAACAGATTATTGTCATTAATTTCATTTTGCCGCACCAGGTATAAAACAAACCTCTTTCTGTGATGCACAGAAGTGTCCAGTTCTTTAAATTTTACAACAGAAAGAAGAATTCCTTCAGAAAGTGAAGGATTCTTGAAAATGTTAAGAATTCAAAGAATCTTTTACAATGAAGTTGATCAATGTGCTGTGGCTGGTACCATGAGCTTACATCTCACATCATATGCTTGACCTGCATATATCTATTTCATAATATTGTAACAATAAAAGAAATGCAGTGAGTTCTTGACTTTGCATCATGTTTCAGTTTGTCAGTGGAACTTCTTCACAGTATATTTTTGTCAGGCTCATCCTGAAATAATTGTTACATAAATTCTAACACTGGATCAAAGGAAAATACAGTCAATTGTTGTCAACTTATGGCTGGAATCCATATGCGGTGCAGTTGTGCACTTCAATCAGACTGCCAAGATCTGCATCCTAATATGATCATTCCAAGAAGCACCCCTTTCCAGTGATAATAGCTTGTTTATTGTCTCAACCTTAATTGTAACATCAAAATCTTGCTAATTCAATAGAAATAAGCCCCAGATAATGCTTTTGACACCAAAATGCTTCACTTTGCATCAAATGATCCCATGTTATCATTTGAAAAATACAGCCCACTTTTATGGGGCGCCAATGCAGACAATATTCGGACTTTAGATATTTGTTCCTGTTTTCATTTATATGTCCCGTTTTTCAAATTTATCTGCAGCTTTTAGTTCATTCCTTGGTATTTTCTGCTGAAAATATTCTTATGCTGACCGCTGGTTTCGTTTTATGTGCTGTTCAAATTTCTACATGCTGTTAAAAGTTTCTTGTATGCTGTTCAAATTTTTTATTTGCTGTTCAAATCTTTTCACATGCTATTCTAAATTTTATATGCTGTTCAAATATTTTATGTGCTGTTCATAATTTTTATATGCTGATATTCAAATTTTTAAATGCTGATGAAATTTTTTATATGCTGTTCAAAATTTTTATATGCTAATTAAAATGTAGATTTATGTACATAATTTATGTAGTTATTTTAACATGAAGTACCACGAGAAACTTTTTCGCGCCAAATCTTGTTCGTCATTTTCAAGATGGACGGGGCCTCAAACGTCAACATTGAAACAGCTTTGAATGCCCTTCAAAACTTGCGAAGGGAACATGTAGGGGCATCGTCGGTAACAAGTGTGACCAATCCAAGAGAGGGTGTTGCTTCGGAGCTTCGTAGAGCCTTTCCAACTCTACGAAGAGAGGGTGGCCAAAGTTCTTCAAGCAGTTGGCGGCCAAGGCCAAGGCCTAGGACATCGTCTACTTCGTCAAGTATGAGACGCCAAGCAACTTCGTCAAGATCTTACACGACCACGAAGCCTGTCTACAAAGATTTGATTTTGATACCAAACCCAAACACGGACAAGGTTCCCATGCACAACAATCGTGTTAAGTTGGAGAAACGTGGCTTCGTTGTGCACGAGTTCCCCTTCGAGAAACATTGGAATGAGAGTTATCTTGAAGAAAAGATACTTCATGCATTCAAAGACAAAGATTTGATGGCCTTTGAGTATGTTAAGGTAAATTCTAAGAGTTCATACAGTATATTTGCAGACTACAATCGCGGACAAAACTCATGATACATTTTGTATTTTGGAGGAAATTTCGAGTTGAGATCCCCCCCACTCCCCATTGCAATGTTGAAAGCTGATGAAAATTTCATAGACGAGTTGACAAGCATGTCTTCTTTCAGCAACCAACATTGCAATGGGGGGAGGGGGGCATTAGCAGTGAAAGGTAGCAGTTTACATACAGGAAAGGCCTCTTTTAAGGCAAAAAACATCCGTCCCAACGAGTTTTGTCCGTGATTGTAGGTATTTCGGGAGCTTCCGGAGGCTTCCAGACACAACGGGAGCTTCCAGACACAACACGACACAACGGGAGCTTCCAGACACGACACAACGGGAGCTTCCAGACATTTCGGGAGCTTCCAGACACAACAAATACTCTGGCCTGGTCAGCATATGCAATGCTTTTACTCTTCCTGCAACTGAAATTTAGATCTGAACTGGCAAGGATTTGAGAATGATAAAGCAGTCCAGTTTCCAACCAGTTTCCAAAAGACCTAATCAATTTTTTTTAAGGGAAAGTATTTGAGGGAGAAGTATTGTCCCTTGCATCATATCACACTTATTTTCTTTGCTAATTTTTCAGATTTTATGTACATGCTTTCTGTAGTTGCAAGACTTGGCAGTGATGTCACATATAAAAGATCTAGGCCACTCTGATCAAAACCAACAATAATCTAGGCTACTCATCTTTACATGCAAATTTATTCATTGTTATAGGCATGCTATGGTGACTTGGTGACACCAAACCTTGCTTCAGGAGTTAAGCTCAATGGAAAGTTGTTGCTCAAGATGTGTGGACAAGGATCAGTATATATAAGGTCATTAATCAATCTTGATGAAGAGGCAAGCGAATCCGATGAAGAGCTATTGACGTCATTCTTGGGCAACAACAGCACCAGCCAACAACGAACATCACCTCCATCAGATGTCCTTGAGCATGACACATCAGCACCACCAAATGATACACAAGTGCCTGACTCTGCTACATCAACAGCTGATTATCAGGCAGATATCGTAGAGCAGATACTTTATCCTGAAAATCATGGTCAGTCATCCATTCAAGAACCTATCATAAACTTTGTTGTTGAAGATCAGGAAAATGCAACTATCACAGGGGATGTGAAGGAATTAAAATTTGTTTCTTTGCACAGAACAACAATGAAATGGGACATTCTGAAGATATTTTCAGATCCTGAAATATTGAAATATGATTTGCAAATAACATTTATCAATGTTCATGGAGAAGCTGAAGAAGGTCAGGGTATTGGATTGAGTCGAGAAATGCTTTCGTCATTCTGGATGGAATTTTACACAGCCTTCTCTGTTGGGGTGCAGCAAATGGTACCTGTGATAAGACATGACCTGCAACAGGCAGAGTGGCAAGCAATGGCCAGGGTTTTAATCTATGGCCTTAGCTTTGATTATTTTCCTGACAGACTATGCATTGCATTCCTGTCAAGTTGCCTTTTTGGAGAAGAGGTAGTCACCGATAATATGCTGCTGAGCTCATTTCAAAGCTATGTTGCCAAAGATGAGGCAGAGGTATTAGCAAGATGTATTTCAGATTCTGATGTTGACCCATCAGATGATGAGGATATCCTTGAATTCTTGTCCTCATACAAGTGTTATAAACTTCCAACAAAGGACAACATAAAGCAAATTATCGTTGAACTGGCCCATCAAGAAATCATTCAAAAACCACGTTATGTGGCTGATTGTTGGAGTCAGGTGTTCAAAGACAACATCAGTTATCATACGATCAAATCTCAAGCTGACTTACAGCAGCTATCTGCAAAATCTGCAGTCTCCGCCAAGAAAGTTGTTAGCCTTTTGCAGACAAACCCTGCAACTGATGCAGAAAGGGCCAGCTTCCAGCACTTGAAAAGGTTTGTCAAATCATTGGAGGGTAAGGATTTGGGTATTTTGCTGAAGTTAATGACAGGTAGTGATGTCATCTGTGTGAATTCCATAGAAGTCTCATATGTATCATTGGCTGGATTATCAAGAAGACCAACTTTCCGTACTTGTGGACCACTCTTGGAATTGCCCAGCACATATGACAGCTACAGCGAACTATCCGAAGAATTCTCTTCCATAATCAGTAATGCAAAAGGTGGATTCTTTGACATTATTTGAGTTTTATAGCAGGAGAAGTTTACTTTTTAGATGGTTTGTTAGCTGAAGGTGCTCTGTTATTTGAATAGGTACTGGGAACATCTTTGTCTGTAGATGGTTTGTTAGCTGAAGGTTCTTTTCAAAATGTACCGTAGTTATCAAGAAGTTGCTGATAGCTGCAATTCAAAGGAATGCATTTGCCTCTAATTGAAAGTGATAGGATGAATAGAAGTTGATAGGTTTGTCAGGATAGAACCTGTACCTGTTAAGGACTCCAGCTGAGTTGCCAAATACACCCGGCAAATTGTATTTTGCACAGTTTAGAGTTGGTTTTGAAGAATTTGTAGATACCACATTTGTTAAAAGTTGTGCTTTCACGGTTCATCAAGCTAATAATTCACAACAATAGGTATGAAGGTTTGTTCAGCCCCCGGGGGGGTACTCATATATTTTTCTGTACGGGGACGTGCCGCTGAACAGGGTATCATTTTCAGGATTCCGACTCCGGGACAGGGTATCATTTTTGTAAAAATCGGCTCCATGACAGGGTCCATATTTGTCATTTTTGACTCTGAAAGGTCATTTTAGGCCATTTGCACTCTGCGAATGTGATTCAAATCGCTTGGATGGCAATATTTTTACATTTTCGATAGATTTCGTACAAATTTCCTTGCAGAATACAATTTTGTTCGAAGAAACTAAAGGATAGGGTACTGTTTAAGTAAATTTGACTCCGGGACAGGGTATCATTTTCAGGAATTTGATTCCGGGACAGGGTAGCTTTTTAGATTTTCCAGCGGCACCTCCCCGTATGTTCGTAACCCAAGTACCCCCCGGGGTTCAGCCTTACATCACAGGACTTACCAAAAATAATTAAAGTGCAGTAGTAAGCATGGGGACTCACTATACAAAAACTTTAATTCAAGTAGGATACCAATTTTAGGAAGAGCACATTGACTTGGCAAGTTTGAGTACTAACAGATTTGGAAAACCATATGATAATATAATTTCTTTTTCATTGTTCCTTGAAGATGAAATATCCCCCCCCCCCAGAGGGTAGGCAAATTTATTTCTTTAATTATGAATAATTAAAAATGCATACGCATATCAGAAGTTACATGTTACTATTCATTTTGAAGAGACAATACCTAAACATGATTGTTGCTTTCAAGACTAGGCCACAACTGTGTTTCATATTTGCTATGATCTACAGGGTGTCCAAGAATGTCCTTATTTGTGTGGCTGCTGTGGAGGAGCTGTAACTTGATTGTCACATTTATTACTGTTGCACATTATAGGCGTTAATGTAGAGTTTGAGACCTTGTTTGAACTTGACAAGTGGCTTCTGATTTATGGGATTAAAAAGGCAAAGTAAGTAGATGCTGCAAAAACAACGCTTATATTGTCCCCCAACAATGTCAAAGTCAAGTAATGTTTGAAAGAACAAATTTAAGAATTGCATTCAGATTTTGCTGCTTGTAAAAGGGTTGACAGTGTTGTCCTATGAATAGACAAATGAATTTTGCTAGGTTAAGCCCTTTCAATAATGTAGAAAGATGTAAACACAATACTTAGAACCCTTTCTTTTGAAAATCATTTAATCATGACATTGGTGGAGAGCAAACAGAAGTGCTGTTCTTAAAGCAACCAGTTATTTTCCCCAAACTCCTTTGCCATGAATCAGCAACCTCTTGGCAGATTGACTCAAGTTCTCAACCTTTAAATGCCTGTTCCATTGTAACAATGTAATAATAATAATAATAATAATAATAATAATAAAATGTACATTTTTAGAGCGCGCATACAAATAACAAGTTATCTATCTATGGCGCTTTACAATGACAAAAGTTTATAACGGGTTTAAAATTTAGATAAGTAATAAGAAGTCCTCTGCTTTTTAAAATCTTAAAAACGGCTAAAATGAATGTTTATGAAATGAGTCATGAGAAGATTTGTTTAACTAAAAGCAATTTTAAAGAAATAGGTTTTCAAATTTTTCTTAAAAATATCCAAATTTGGAGATGTTTTAACATTGTTAGGCAGCATGTTCCAAAGTCGAGGAGCACAGACTGAGAAGGCTCTGTCTCCATAATACTTTAATTTTGAGCGTTGTTCTTGCAGGTTGATGCCATTTGCTGATCGTAATGAATAGTTTGATTTCTTCAGCTCGAGTAAATCACTAATATAAGTTGGTGCTTCGTCGTGTAATGATTTAAAAACCATGGTCAAAACTTTGAATACAATTCTGTATTTAATAGGCAACCAATGCAATTTCTTTAATCCAGGAGATATATGCTCGAATTTTGAAAGGCCAAGGATGACCCTGGCAGCAGAATTCTGGACGTTCTGCAGTGGCCTTAGAGTGGAATCCGGAAGGCCAATCAACAGTGCGTTACAATAATCCAAGTGTGATAACACCAAGGCATTTACAAGCCTGACGAGGGAATCATGGGTCAGATACTTGCGAATCTTCTTTATGTTATATAATTTTAGAGACGCTATCCGACACTTTTCTGATATGTGTTTTTTCATGGTAAGAGTGCTGTCGAACCAGACACCCAAATATTTGACATGAGAGGAGATTTCAACCGGATCATTTCCAACTCTGATTGATTCAACCTGTAATTGTTCTATGGTATGACTTGATCCAAAAGCAATAAACTCTGTTTTCTCTTGGTTCATCTTCAGGCGATTTTCTACCATCCATACACCGACTTTTTCAAGACATAATTCAATGTTAGCAAGTGTGAGTGCTACTGACTCTTTGTCAGTAGATGATGTTGAATACAGCGCATGATCATCTGCGTAACCCATCACAGAAATATTATTGTCAATGACATTTGATAAGGTACTTGCATATACTGAGTACAAGATGGGACCAGCACATGATCCTTGTGGTACTCCGAATCTCAATTCCGATTTGTCTGATAGAACGTTATCTATCTTAACCCGTTGACTTCTAGACTCTAAGTAGGAATTAAACCATTTCAAAGCTGTACCTGTCACTCCAAAGTTTGACTCAAGGACTTTCATTAAGATTGAATGATCAACAGTATCAAAAGCTGCAGACAGATCTATAGATGCAAAAAGTGACACTTTGTGGTTATCCGCTGCAATGAGCAAGTCATTTTGCACTTTGACAAGGGCAGTTTCAGTACTATAATGTTCTCTATAAGCTGATTGGTAACTAGGAAGTAAATTATGCTCTTTTAAGTGAGGTATGAAACCAGACAGTGCGGCTTTTTCAGTAACTTTAGACAAAAATTGTAAGTTGCTGACTGGTCTGTAGTTTTTGTTGATCAACTCTAAAGATAATTTCTTCAGAAGAGGTATCAGTATTGCCTCTTTCCAATTACTTGGGAAAGTTCCATTTGCAAGGGACAGATTCACCATTTTTGTGATGAGAGGCAGTAAAACATCAATATATTCTTTGACTAACTTGGTGGGGAAAGGATCCACTGCACAGTCAGTTGTATTTGCATCAATAATCAGCTTCCTGATTTGATCTTCACTAATTTCTGGGAATTTTTCAAACTTGTCAACTGAAACCACTATTGGCTCATACTGTCCAAACTTATCTAACTCACTTCTTATCCTCTCAATTTTGGTCCCAAAGTAGATTGAGAAATTCTCTGCAAGTTCTGACCTATTACCCGGTGGCAATGGATTTATTTTAGTATTGTTTGTAATTTGATTCACAACCTTGAAAAACTGTTTGGTGTTATGTGCACATTCCTCTATTTTGGACCTTACATAGGAAGACTTCAAATCTTTTACTTTATTGTTGAAATTTGATCTCAATGTTTTGAACATCCTGAGATCCTCCTGAGACTGTTTTCTATGCCACTTTTGTTCCGCTTTGCGCAAACTACGTTTCAGAACCTTAAGACTAGGGTCATACCATGAGAGAAGGGGTCTAACTGTAACATTCTTGGTTTGAACTGGGGCATGCTTGTCCATAATACCTTTAAGACCACTTTCATATGACACTACCAATGTATCAAGGTTATCCTCTTCAAAACAGCTTTTAACCAAATCTTGCAAATCATTTTTCATTGCACTATGATCAATGGATTTAATTTTTCTGTATTGAATTTCCCTTTTTTCATGGCCAGGTTTTTCTTCTCCCATGTGACAACTAACAAAGGAGTGATCAGATATGTAGAAACCACTTTGAAAATTACTGAATAAGTCTTTATTGGGTGCAGATGTAATTAGAAGATCAAGTGTATTACCAGATAAATGAGTGGGCATCTGGATTAACTGAATTAAGTTGTAAGAATCCAGGATTTGAGAAAACTTTGCAGTGTCTATATCTTTCTTGTCATTAACATGAAAATTGAAATCACCTGTTATGATAAAATTGGAAGAATCAGAACATGCTGACTCAAGGAAATCAGAGAATTCTTTGAAGAATACACTTGCAGACACAGGATGAGCCTCACTGTAAGGCGGTCTATAGATGACATGGAACATCCATGCAAACTTTGGGAGTAATAATTTCCAAGTAGCATACTCAAAGGAGCTAGTTTCCCCACAGTTAACCAAAGTTGAAGAAACACTTGATCGATGAAAAATTCCAACCCCACCCCCTTGTCTGTGATCTCTTGTAATATCCTTAAAAACATATCCATCAATATTCAGTTCAGCACGGGTAACCTCATCTTTATCTTTCAACCAAGTTTCAGTAATTGTACAAATATCAATACTATTATCAATGATATGATCCAAGAAAATGCCAGTTTTATTACGAATTGATCTTGTGTTTATTGTAGCAAGTTTTAACTTCCAGCCACTGTCCCTTGATATTGGTTTACGAGGGGGGTAAAGTAAATTGGACGAGTTTATTCCATTAATAAATTCCTTGACACGCTTTGGTTTCCGCCTACCACCCCTTTTACCACGATAATGCCATTTTTTGTGTTCTTCACTCTTCCTGTTTGGTGAGATGATAGTACATAGATTTCTCGACATCTTAGGTGGACGTATCTGCAATAAAGCAGCCATGCTCCGATCTACAGGCAGTTTCGTCGAAAGAAGATGTAAGATTAGGCCAACCTGTAAATATGGCCTAAGCCAGGCTGACATTATGGCTGCACGAGGGTCGATACGAAGAACACCATGATTGCTTCTGCAAGTTGTAACAACGTCTTACTAGTAATTTGATTCCTTCCAAAATACAATAGTTTCTATCCTTTAATTTTCTGCTGCAAAGACTTAATCCAGTTCAATGAATAGGCCGCCCCAACACATCGGCGCCTCGGTTCTCCATTTAACAGGAAAACTGAAAACTCGATTACTAGTATCCCCTGTCATTTTGTTTGATGATGTCAAACAATGTAAAAACTACAGCTCCACAACAGCAACCACCAAACACCATTGTTTGGTCATCAAGTGGTATATGAAAACATGTTGTAACCAAGGGCACTTGCAATATTGCAAATTAAAGTTTTGTTTTGTTATGTTTGGCAGTTATGTTCAAATCTTTGATATCCCTTTATATCTTCCTTTATTTCTTTGCTTGTTGACTTCAAAGTGGGTTGTGTTGTAAGATACTTCAATGCAATTTATCTTGTGGTAACCAAAAAAAACCAGCAGTGGCTTTTGGGTCCAACTTTTCCAGGTGGTAGGTAACACCAGAGAACTTTTCAGTTTTCCACATGGCCAGAGCCTCTAACCTTAAGAATATGTTGTTTCCATTCATGCTAAGCCGGATTTGTGACCATTAGTATTACCATTTATGCTCCAAGAACTGTCAGAACTGTATTAAAAATGTTTATACCAAACCAGTTGTCATCTTCCAGTGGATCAATTCTTTCAAGCACTTCTCTTTGTACATCTGTAACGTCTACTTGAATGTCAGGAACAAAAACTTGATAATTTTCATCTTCTACTGGTTCATCCCTTTCATCCTCATCATTTCCTGTCCCAAAATGTGGCAAATCCTCAGCTAGGATACCTTCAACTTCTTCCAGTGATGTATGTGCATTGGCTAGTGTGCCAGAAATGAATAACTGTTCAGGGCTCTTATTTTTCTCTGTGCTTAGAGGGTGACTATTCCATTGATTACAGAACTCTTCCAACGATCGATTTATGCGAGGGATAAACACATAATGCAGTGCAAACAGGTGACATTCATTGTCACAATTCAAAATACCAATTTTTTCCATCTCTGTGAAGACATCTATGTAATGTGAGAGAACTCCTTTGTAAACATCACCATGTAACCTTTCTACTCTTACATTATGCACTGATTTTCCGGTGAGAATGCTTCCTCGTCCTTCACCTCTTTGCTCCAACATGTAACGTGCCACAGCAACATTTTCAAGGCCGTGGTCTGATCTTACCCTAGAAGGCAGACCATATTTCTTGACACCATCCTCAAATAGTTCTAGAACTGTCTCTGCACGATTGTTGTTTGCGCAGAAGGCATAGATCACCATTCTACTAAAGCCATCAACGCAAGCATGCACAACCAATCTCCAATAGATCATTTTATGGTTTCCATCGATGTGCCAAAGTGAGTTAGGTGCTGGAACGTAGTACTTGCGTCTAAATATTGTTTGTCCCCACCTTAGAGTTGTGCCAATTGGATCTAAAAATCGGAGATGTTCACGTACTTTCCATCTCTGCACACAAATTCCTCTGCTTCTGAGAGCTCCCATCATGCGGCTCTGTCCAATGTTGGGTGTTGTTTCTTGGATAGACCTCATTACATTTTTTAGCTCATCGTCAGAAATTGCAGAAAAGTTACTATCATCAATACCCATCTCCACAACTTTTCTCCTCAGTGTGCGAGAAGAAATTCCTAATAATTTGGCTATATCTATCCACCTAAAATGCTTTTCACGGAGAAATAAGATTTGTGATGGTGACAAAATGATAGAAGGTCGCCCACGTTGTCCACTTATTGCAACCTCTGCTTGATAACTTGCATCATTTTCACCCTCACGATGCATAGCGCCTTCCCATTTGGTAAGGAAGAAGTGATGAATGTGATGGAATGAATCATTTAGTACGGTGCATTGTGCATGACCTTCACTGCCTTCTGTGAGATTCTGCACGAGTAATGAAAAGGAAATGCAACAGTCTTGCAGTCTTGAAATCACAACTTCTATCTGATCTAACGAGATCGCTGCCCATTCGCCCTCAGTGAGAGAAGCAAGCTGGCTACACTCCATTAATAAAGATGTGCAACCCTGTTTGAAAGCAGCAAAATTTGCCTCGCTGGTACTCTCCATCTTCACACGGCAAGGCCTTCAACGAAACGCAATCTCATTTGACACTCACGTCATGAAGGCATAAATCATGTGTACATAAATCTACATTTTAATTAGCATATAAAAATTTTGAACAGCATATAAAAAATTTCATCAGCATTTAAAAATTTGAATATCAGCATATAAAAATTTTGAACAGCACATAAAATATTTGAACAGCATATATAAATTTAGAATAGCATGTGAAAAGATTCGAACAGCAAATAAAAAATTTGAACAGCATTCAAGAAACTTTTAACAGCATGTAGAAATTTGAACAGCACATAAAACGAAACTAGCGGTCAGCATAAGAATATTTTCAGCAGAAAATACCAAGGAATGAACTAAAAGCTGCAGATAAATTTGAAAAACGGAACATATAAATGAAAACAGGAACAAATATCTAAAGTCCGAATATTGTCTGCATTGGCGCCCCATACACTTTTCCTTAAAGTTTCTTATATCAAAGAGTCTAGAAATTGGGTGCCCTGAAACCTTAGCAAGGTAGCAGTCTGATCTGCTGGCCAGCTTAGAAAACTTGCATTCATAAGGTGTACAACTTTGCAGCTTGCAGCTACAACAAAGGTTCTTTGCATCTGATAAGGATCTATTTTTACCCTCACAGCCTTTAAACTTTACTTGTGCTTGCACCTTTCATTTTCTTTCACTCATCAGTACGCAGAGGCCAAATCATGCAATGCATTCCAATCTGGTCTCCAGGAACCTAAAGGGAATGAAAAAAGTAAAATCCTAAATACAGGGTATAAACCATATAAACCTTTTGATCTTGAAATCTTTGTTCCATGAATTTCAACAATCAATAAAAGGGAGCACTGTATGGAACATTAATTTGGACAACAATGTTCATGTTCATCATCAAGAAGGACAAAGAATTGTTACTGTATATTGCATATGGCGCAAAATGTAAATGGTGCATTCACATTAGACCACCAAGATCGCATAATATGCACACATTATGCATAATTTTAGAATTATAGAAATTGATAATGAAAATGGACTTATGATCTCCTGATCACCACTACACATCCCACCTCAATAATAACTGTTTGTTTATGAGCTGTTTCCATACCGAACATAATTCTTTTGCCATCAAAATACTATTTTGCATTAAAAAATCTCATCTCAATCTTTAAAATATGAAACTAACTGTTTGTTATAAGTGGCAGTTATACCAAAGAGGGTAGAAATTAGATACTCTTAAAATTAGCTATTTGTAATATATATTACTTGAGAGGTTACTCCAGGCCAGCTTGGAAAATTTCAATTAATAGACCTAATCGGCTAAGGTTTGTTTTACCCTTCAAGTCATATGACCATGCCCATGGGAATTTTTGGTACTATGCTACTTTTTGCGTTCATGGCACAATTTTGCATGGCATGAAATTTGTCGGAGAAATCAAAAGATGCTTTATCAAGAGATTGATCACATGATTTGAAATGGGTATAAACAAACCTTAGCTGATTTTGTCTATGAGCTGTACAAATTTTTGCAGCTTGCCACCTGCAGCCACAACAACATTAGCCTGTGTGCAGACTATACCCAAGGAAAAGGTATAGTCTGCACAACACCGCTCAATATCAAGTGTTGTATGAGTCAGCATTTCATTTCAATTGCATTTTGAATGGCCCTTTCTACTCAGCGTTTGTGTATTATCTGCCCTAGGGTACTTAAAATTCCAGAGTATTGTGTTGTTAATGTAAATTGCTTAGAGCACAAAGCGAAGCCTGAGATTTAATCACACGATAGCCGTTCTCAAATCTGACTGCTTCCTTCTTTCGCAGGAAAGCGATATTATTGGCTGTTGCAACAATGCATTTTCTTTGTTATCACATAAATGCTGAAGCCATACTACACAACAGCGAGCGGCGCTGCGCAGACTAACCTTTTCCCTGGGTATAGTTTGCACGCAGGCTACAACAACATGTTCTTGCATATCATAACAGAGTATCTATGTTTACTCTTACCGCCTTTAACAGTTTACTTGCAGCTTACTCCTTCAATTTATTTTACTACCACTGCGTTATGCATATTTTTGGGAAAAAATTTAGAAAAATGTTATGATACGATGCAATCTACAGCTTTGTGTGAAATTTCCATAACCTGTGCTGTAAATACTTCTTGTAATGTTTGGGATAAATCTACTTTGAGGCAGGGGTGGCCCAGAAATCTTCTGACAGAGGGGTAGGAGCTTCCACAGCTTCCTACAGTCTTCCTACCAGGGGCTGAAATGGCTAAAAAATGCAGTTTGCGTACATCATTTTGGCAAAATTCCTCCAACAGAAACTGAAATTTCCTATGACATGGGGGGCTACATGCTTCCAACAGCCAAGGGGCTGCAGGTCCCTCTAGCCCTCCCCCTTGGCGCCCATAGTCTGCATACTGTAAATTTTGTCTGCCACAAATTTCCACCATCAATTAGAGAAGGGGGCTGTAGGTCCCTAGCCCTCCCCCTGGTGCCCATAGCCCCAGTCTGCATTCTTTGTAGTGCGCGGGGAAGATCTTCCCCGCGCCACCTCGACCGCTTCCAGCCGCAGCCGCGCCATAACCTGCAATAGCACAATCTGTAGCAGTTATTTTAATAAAATTTACAAAATTCCCCGACCTACAGATGCGCCAAAATGTACTTCCCCGCGCCAAAATCGAAGAATGCAGACTGGCCATAGGCTCCATACTGTAAAATTTTGTCTGCCACAAATTTGCACCATCAATTGGATAAAATGGAAATCTATACTCCAAAATTCTAGTTGAATAATTAACCAAAGTTCCCAGCAGTTGAAACAGTATAAATTTCACATCAAAACCACTGGCGGATAATGTTCCTTCATGCTGCTCTGCCACAGTGGCGGGAGGGCATTCTGGTATTTGAATGCACACTGGCCTCTGGCCTGGCGCCACCACTGCTTTTGAGGTCCCACCATGTCATAAGGACAATCAACTGATGCTTCAAGCAATAAGATAGCATGGCCATCATGGGGCCTAAAAGCTAGCAAATGAGGAAAATCCTTCAAATCAATCAGGATTGAGAGGCGTCTACAGCAATGAAAATGTTGTCTAACATTACCTTACCTTTCATCTGCAATGTTTACGAATTTCTTCTGATCTGATAATGCTCTCTTCTGAGTTTGGCCTGCTAAAAAGGCCGACCATAGCTGTGATCGTCTCTGCAGTAATTGGAAGCCATTCTTGCACATCCAGCTCGTCATTTGCAAGGGACACGACATGGAAAGTTGTGAAGGTCAAGGAATCCCCAAAAGGCTCCACGTCGCATGCGCATTTACGATCTATTTCGGTGACGTAATATGCAAATTAGCGGTGGCTTCTGAGAGCAGTGCAGGAAACAATAGGGCCGAAGCGCATGACATCGTGAGCCCTGGTGAGCCCCAAAGCTATTGATTTTGCAGCCAATCAAAAAGTGAGTAAACAAGGATATACATCGAATGGTCCCGTTGTCTTTTCGTCGAATGCCACCTTTGTCTTCCCATTGTGTTGATTGTTAAATTCACAATGGAGAACAAAGAGAACAAAGCTAATTGGATAATCGTTTACCTGCCTTATATATATACTAGGAAGTTAAGCGCTCGCTTCGCTCGCGCTTCAACATTCCTAGCACCTTCGGTGAGCTTTCTCGTAGACTGGCTCAAAGTCTGTTCATTCCGTCCTTCAAACCGTTCCATTTACGGTAGGTGGTTCCCAGTGGTAGTTCCTGGCTCAGCCATTCCACCATTCCGTTTGGTTGCATAACTATCTTTGCTTATTGTCTTTCAATAATCGTAAGCATTATGGATTATTGTATAGAAAATAGCATACCCTGCTTTTGGCATAACGGAAAAGCTAGACCCAGGAACGGTAGGACCGGACCCCAACGGACCAGACCCCTGATGAATACCTATACATTTCCATGTTGCGAGATAACAGATCAGGTATATTTATAACGGGCTTCTTGCTTTTTGTGCACATCAGAGCTATCTGTGGTGTAAAAATGTATTATCTTAAAAAAAGCAACATAGAGACTTAATCAATAAACCAGTTTTGGTAGATTTGGTTGGTATTAGATTTTTTAATTTCGTGTTACCAGAATCTTGGTCTGGACATCAATATGAATCTTGTTCTGAAGAAACTAAAGTAAATTACACGGCCTTGCTGGACTATAGGCCATGCATGAGTCTTAAAGTTCCTTCAACTGCTTTTGTCTGTCGATTAGACAATTTAGATAACTTATGATGTTGTATTTGATGCGGTATCCACAGGTCATTGTCATTTCCGGCGATGATTGTATTCGCGTTGTCTTCTTTTAGACTAAGTTTTCAACGCTGGCATTGCAAACTCACGATGGAATGAAATGTTTATTCTTCAAGGGTCTGGTCTGCTAGGGTCCGATCCTACTGGTCCTGGGTCTGGTTATTCTCTTATGGCCCGCATTTTTGGCAAAACAGCTCTTTAATGTTGGCATGGCGGATCCAGGAACAACCGAAAAGGGAAGAGTATAACGGATTGACGGAATGGACTTGGGGCAAGTGTAGGTTTGTTATCACATCCGATGATTCATCTTGAATGTATAGTAAGCCTTGAACATCAGCAATACCAGGCCTTCGCAAATTATCATACTTTCATATCTTGAGAGAATTCTTATGAATGTTCTTAATTTCTTCTGAAGAAACTGTTCAATCTGAGAAAAGACCTATTCTGGTTTGGAAGTGGATACATGTAGTTTTTTATAGGAAACTAAGAATTTGGGCCAGTACTGAAAGTTACTAAAAATTATCAGGTTTTGAGTACTCACAGAGTTTCTTAGGAGTTTCTTAAAAGTTACATAGCAATGTTCATGTTCATTCTCTGTGCCCTCCTGAAAATTTCAAAACAATGTCTATTGAAGCTTTTCCAATGTGTAGACAGCACTCAAGTAACTTTCGAGTAACATGATACAAGAAACAACTGAAAATAGAACAAAAATATGTCAAAGAGTTCCTTTATGAAAATAAACATTTTCTCAAGTGATATTTTCCCAGTACTGGAGTTTCTTAGTTTTTGGCAATCTGAGAGTTGAGTTTCTTATAAGCAGTTTGTAATAAAGAAAATCGTTTTAGATTACATTTGTACAAAAAGTGGTGGATCACCGCAATGCTCGGGATTTCGTCTTTTCAAATTAATAATAGCAAAAGAAGGTAGCGAGTAGAGCCCCTTCTCACTGGGCGGGGATGACAGGGACGTAGGAAGCATGTCAAACTGGGGGCACGATACTTTGAGGACACTGTTTCCTTAAGAGGAAGGAGGCATTTCCTAAAAGTAAAAAAGGCACTACTTCGTTGATTGCAAAATTTGGGGGTCACATGCCCCAGTGCCCCCTTAGTTCCTACGTGTATGTGTGATACATTTTCTTGGGATCGGCGTGTTCAATCTTCGCTATCAAAGGTTCCTCCACTGGGAAATCAGACTAACTATTAACCGTTGCATTTATTGTTTGATAGTCTATGTTATTTTTCATTAACTTTGTTATTCGGTAATTTCTTCTATTTTCTATGTAGCTCCATTCTTATTCATTTTCCTGACCTCTAATGTGCCGCGCAGCTAACTTTACTGCAAGGGAGCGTGAAGGGAGGGAGGAAATGCAAAGGAGCGCAGAGCGGACAAGAGGAGGAAAATGTTCAAGATGGATTGAAATTGGAATTATAAAAACATAGTTTCTCCATTTGAAAGGTATGAAGTTTTTTTGGTACATGATTTGTCACGCGGAGGAAAATTTATTGAAAGTTTTCAGGATGGATTGAAATTGGAATTGTAAAAAAATAGTTTCTCCATTTGAAAGGAATGAAGTTTTTTTTGGTACATGATTTGTCACGCGGAGGAAAATTTATTGAAAGTTTTCAGGATGGATTGAAATTGGAATTGTAAAAAATAGTTTTTCAATTTGAAAGGTAGGAATTTTGTTGGTTCATGATTTGTGACGTGGAGGAAAATTTATTGAAAGTTTTCAGCAATGATTGAAATTGGAATTGTAAGAAAATATTTTTCCCACTTAAAGGTAGAAAGTTGTTTTGTTGCATGATTTGTTACCTAGACACAGTTTGTGTTGTTCTCCTACACATTTTTTGATAATCTGTAATATGGGCTTCCTGTGACGTGGAGGAAAATTTATTGTTTGGTAAATCATCACAAATCGAGGATAGCAGACCAATGTCGATGAAGTTGGTAGAAAGGCTGACTTAAAAAGAGCGAGGAGAATTTTTCACATGTCAGAGCTCAGTTCATGGAGATGTTTGAAAAGGCAAGTTCTTCTCAGTTTTTTGACATTATCTGTGTATAATACTAAGAATTCATCCCAGCACCGAGCGTTTCTTAAGATTATCGAGATTTGAATACTGGGAGTTTCTTCCGTGAGAGTCCTTTTTCGTCGACCAAAGTTGTGCTGAAAAAGATCAGGAATTCCAAGTTTTCACGAATTGTTTAGGATATGTAATTTTAGTTCGTATGACAATCTGTTTTGGGACACTTGTTCTTTCATGGCAGCAATTATCATGTGCTAGGGCTGGCGTGAGGCTGTCGGTTTTTTTCTAAATTGTTAGATGTCACAAAAGTGTAGTTTCATATGAATCGTTTTCAGGTCCATCCATCCAGTCAACATCTGTGGACTGGGGGAGGGGGGGGGTGAGGGAGGTGATGGGATTTTGCTAATACGACATGTTTCATGAGTGGAATTTGCAACTGTTTGAATTTTGTGTCTGTTGTTGTGAACAATGGGTGGCACGGATGAAGTTGAAAACTGAAAGGGCCAGCCGAAGACTTCCAGATTTTGCGTGTACAACATGGTTCAGAGAAGGAAATCGTTTGAGTGAATAACTGGCCGTTCTCACGAGGGGCGTCGTGCCCGGGGGGCCATGGCCGAAGAACACGTGCCCTCGTCGTTGCTCTTGTAGGAGAAATTTTCCAGATAAAGTTGATTTAAAGGTCTAAAATCTATTCATATATATACCGTAGCCTTGATAACACGGAAAGTTTTTCATTACTGATAGATAGTACTTATTTGCATCAAACAAACCATGGATTATGCATTTCGCATTGGATGTTTTCACTTCAGCCTCAAATGTGTCCCTTTTTCACTGAAAAAGACCCCGGGGGGAGGGTACTTCACTATGGGGCTAGACGGGGATGTACGCCAGTTTTGGGTTTTTGGCCTGAAAATTCTGGGATTGGGATATACTTTCACTTGGAATTTTCTGGGATTGGGGTTTACTGTTATACTCAAAATTCTGGTTATGGGTGCTGAATGAAAGTACAACTGGATAATCCTTCGAGCATCACGTGGTCAGTTTCAGGTGAACAGATATCAACTATTTTTTGTGTTTAAAAAACGTGCTCAGATCAGAACTTCGTTCCAATGGCTACTTGGGACAAAAAATGTCGTTCCCAGCCCTCGATCCCTTATCCTTTTGACGTCGAATTGTTTTTGTTACTTCTTCAAAATTCTGGGATTGGGTATCAATATCTGCCAAAAATTCAGGGATTGGGTCGTAGCAGAAATCCTTGCGGCGCACACCCCCGTATGGATTTATAGTGAAGTACCCCCCCCCTCCCCCCCCCCGGGAAAAAGACTCTCGTCAAGTTTATTTACTATTAATAAATTTTCCAAGGAAAGCTTTCTGTTAGACATTCTTTTGTGAACGGGAGATGATCTTTTGTGAACGGGAGATGATAGCTCACATATGACCCCGCTGAAAGCCCCGGCGGCTGCGGGAGACAAATGGAATTCTTAGCATATTTGCTGTGCTGTGTAGAATAACTTAAAGCTATTTGTATGCGACATGTTAGGAATTTCAAGGGGAATCGGAGAAGCTGTGGAAGACGCGAAGAAGAGGCGATTAGCCCCGTATCGGCCCCGCCTATCTCGAGGTGGGGGTCGGGGAAATAAAATGATAGCTGCATTAGCAGCTGCACCTGCATCATATTGTTTTGACGTAGGAAAAGGAGCTGGATTGCTATTGCAAGTCCGACTGTGATACTTTTGGCGTTAACTTAAGAAACCATTTATTTTGACAGAGAAGCTCCTCACCATATTTTACTAAATATTCGCTTGTTTCCTCATTATTCGAAAGGTATATGAGTATCATCGGAAAAGCTTCAAAAAACATTCTTTTGAGAGGTTCACAGGGGCAAAGGGGTAGTGGACATGAAGACCTTTATGAGATCTCTGAGAAATGCTTAAGAAACTGGGAGTACTCAATATGTGATGATTTTGAAAAGGAGTTTCAGTACTGGTCCAAATTTTTAGTTCTTACAGAAGGATACGTGTAATTTTCCCACATATGAAGTTTGAATTTTCCATATGTTCATAGTTCAATAATTTTTCAGTTTCTCGTACCATGTACTTTGCTATAATGTTATCCCGTTTCACATTGCTGACATGCAGGGCATGTTTTGACCGGTGCAAAGGAATAGTCTCGCGATCGGAAAACTGTATCGATTTTCAATGGAAGGTTCTTGGGGGATGTGCCTGAGGGGCATTTCACTCTTGAAAATCTTGTACAATTTTGACAGAAATCCTCTGTTTTGTTTCAAATGATTGGGGGGGGGACTTCGCCCAAGTGGCATTTCACTCCTGAAAATGTGGTAAAGTTTTGGCAAAATCCTCTGCATGCCCCTGGATTTTGGGGGATTTTTGCATAGGTTTTCTCATTATTCGAAAGGTACATGAGTATCATCGGAAAAGCTTCAAAAAACATTCTTTTGAGAGGCTCACAGGGGCAAAGGTGTAGTGGACATGAAGACCTTTATGAGATCTCCGAGAAATGCTTAAGAAACTGGGAGTACTCAATATGTGATGATTTTGAAAAAGAGTTTCAGTACTGGTCCAAATTTTTAGTTCTTACAGAAGGATACGTGTAATTTTCCCACATATGAAGTTTGAATTTTCCATATGTTCATAGTTCAATAATTTTTCAGTTTCTCGGGCCATGTACTTTGCTATAATGTTATCCCGTTTCACATTGCTGACATGCAGGGCATGTTTTGACCGGTGCAAAGGAATAGTCTCGCGATCGGAAAACTGTATCGATTTTCAATGGAAGGTTCTTGGGGGATGTGCCTGAGGGGCATTTCACTCCTGAAAATCTTGTACACTTTTGACAGAAATCCTCTGTTTTTTTTCAAATGATTGGGGGGGGATTTCGCCCAAGGGGCATTTCACTCCTGAAAATGTGGTAAAGTTTTGGCAGCACCCTCTGCATGCCCCTGGATTTTTGGGGATTTTTGCATATCTATGGATTTTCTCTTCAATGGGGGGAAGGGGGGGGTACGGACATTAACTGGAACCACCCTAGGAGATGTGTGTGGGTGGAAATTCAATTGCCGGAAAAATTTTGCAATTTATTGTTTTCAAATTGTATGGGAGGAAAATTTATTGTTCTCACATATAGGAAGCAGTCCAGTAGAAATTCAATAAGAGGAAGAACTTTTAGAATCTATTGTTCTCACATATAGGAAGCAGTCCAATAGAAATTCAATTGGAGGAAGAACTTTTAGAATCTACTGTTTTGATGTAGGACAAAAGGGCAGGATTGCGATTTTTGGACTGAGCACCCAGGGCCAAAGTCGACCCCTTGGGAGAAGCATAGAATTTAATTCCTGGATATACATCCAATAGACTCATTGTTCAAATACAATTGCTTATTGTTATTTTACAAAGGGGGATTGTTCAATTCAGAATGGTTAACAAAGAAACAAAGCTAATTGGATAATCGTTTACCTGCCTTATATATATAGATAGATTGAATATTTAGCCAATTGCTTCAAAAATGTGTTTTTTGTGAGATTGCAAATTCAAGTTCAAATATATGAAAAATAAATTTCCTATCCCTCCTCAATCTGCATTTACTGATAATACACTATGAATGATTATAGAAATTTAAAGCTTTGCGTAATTGAAGAGCAACGTATTTGTAGAATATTGCTTCAAAGTTTGAACCAAATTTGATTTTGGCCCCAAAATGTGTCTGGGGAAAGAATTTTGGTGTTGGCTTTCTGATTGATAAATGCCATGATGCTTTTCAGTTTTACGAAATAGAATACTGATCTGCCCCAGATGCTACAATTTAACCAACCAGATGTTTTTCGCAAAATTCCTTTGTCCAGGGGGGGGTTGCAAAGTCTCTCAATCTGAGCCGAAAAGTCTATTTTTCCATACTTTCAGACGGTATCTTGCAAAATCCTGCAACGCTTAAGATAACTCTTTATATCATCCAAATGTGTACATGCAGAAGTTCCGAAAAAGTACCAAAACCAGGACAATTTTGTTCTGATGTCAGAACAAAAGCTCTGTCAAAATGGATGCACGCTCAAAACGGTCAAATTTGGCCAACTTCAACGGGCTAGAAGTCTTGTGTCCCAAGGAGGTACATTCCTGCAATTTTTTACATGGACTCCTACACCTCATAACTTATTTACCTGCAAAGATGGAAGTGAGACGAAGTCTGAAAGGGTGTCAAATAGCAACACTTGCCGACACGGGGGTAAGATGATAACTAAAGGGCTTTTTGGACAGAATTTTTTATTTGATTTTCATTTTGTTTGAAGTTTATTATGATTCTACCGGGTGAGTCAATAAAAATGCCAGACGTTTGAAAAATTCCGTTTCCCTGAATAGCAAAGTAATGATATTGAAAACTGTCTCGTAATGAATTCTGCACTTAAACGTATCGCAACCCCGACCTTACATCTGATGTGGGAACGAATCTTGTACAGTATAGTATCCATTAGATATCAATTGTTCGTAGTGTGTTTGTTGTATTCAGGTTAACATTGTGTGTCTTTTAATTATTGGTCATGGGGTAGTCATTGTCTTTCGCTCCCCATGGTTCGTCCCTGTAGTATTCTATAGTAATTAGAACTGTATAGTAGAATGTAAGATTTGTTGTAATACTTTCAATGAATAAAAAGACTGTCTTGCTTTATCGCCGATATGTCAAATTAGGGTAAGCAACATGCCCGGCTTTAATCTGTCAATTCTTCCCGTCGAGGTGGGAAACCTTCTGCAGATAGCCACTTTCGGAAACCTGCAAAACGAATGAAAGCACCGACTAAGGTTTCCCTTTTTCTCCTTCCTAGATATAATGACTCTAGGCTGTGATCATGTATTTTTCCTCATGGGAAAAAGAAAAACAAACAAACAAAAACAAAACAAAAACAAAACATTCAAAAATATTTCTAAATGGGACATGGTAGTTGTAGTTTTATAGCTTATAACGGAGTAAGAAATTTTTCTAATCAATCGACCAGATTTGTGGATAGATTGTACAGTTAGCAGGAGTATATTTTTATTAGGTTCATTGGGAAAATTTTGATCACCATACAAAAAAATCTACATTAGAACATTATTTTGGAGATTTGTACATCCGAGTGGTCGTAATAAAGCAAAAACTCCAGCGAGAAGACACCTGCGCGGTACTGCAAAGGAAGGGAAAAGCAACAAAAAGTGCTCCATATCCTCGATACCATCATTCGTAGGGCACATTGGGTTTATGGTATCCCTAAAATTATGCTTTGAATTTGTGAAAATTCAATTTGCTAAGACCAAAACTGAGCTGAGTGAGATAGGAAAGGCCTTTAGGGTAATTAATGACAAATATAGATCTTACAAGGGCTCTGATTATTGACAAAAGCTTCTTCTTAAAAAAGGCAACAGACGGTGCAAGTCTAATCTCAGGATCAAGGTCATTCCATTCAGACAAGCAATGAGGATAGAAACTGCATTTGAATTTTTCCTGTCTGGCCTTTATTCTCCCAATGACATCCTGGTTGCGAAGAGAGTATTGTAACTGTTGAAGCGATGGGATTGGATGCCTGGTATAAAGTAGAGTGAGATTACTATTGATCTTGTAGAACAAAGTAAGGCGTCTGATCCATCTTCGGCAGCTTAGTGGTTCCCAGCCAAGATCTGCGTATAGCTTTTCTCGTCATGTTCCTCTCCATATTCCCGTAATTGCTCACGCAGCACTGAACGGACTTCAAGCTTTCCGTTGAGCTCGTTAAAATTACACTGCCACTGAACTCACATACTCAAAATGAGTTCTCGCTGAACTCACACTGAACTCAAAATCATCTCCATCAAGCATCCACCAAAAATGAGTTCTTTTTCTATTTACCTTGCCTGCCCCCTTAATGTAGCGTAGTGTTATTGGTAAAGAGTGGTGTAGTGTTACGTTGTGTTCTTTTGTTAGTTGATTTTTAGATTATTGTTCAAATCATTGTGAGAGCCATCCATAGTGGGGACTAGATGACCATGTGTCTTTTCCCGCTATGATTGGCTCAGATTATTGTATTGTAGCTTTTTTTAATGCTATATGTTTAAAAAATAAGAAAAAACTCACATACTTTTACTGGAATATGGTAAGTAGCATCCCCTTAGTCAAGATGCGGTGGCACATAGAGCTTATATAACTCGTTAAGGGTATGCCTCAGAAGATATTTAGAGAGATCTTTCAGCAAGCAAATACTCTTTCTTGATTTCGAGATAGCTGATTTGATATGGCCAGAAAAAGAAAAATTTGAATCTAGTATGATTTCCAAATTTCTATGCTCATCTACTTTCATTACTGATGTGTTGTTAAAGAAATTTCTGGATGATCAGCTTTAATCTTTTTCCTTGAAAAATATTAGTTCTACGGCCTGTTTTTTCAACAATTTGTTATGAAAAGAAGTATGCCCATAAGCCACGCAACTATGTTTCTGGCAAAGGATTTTGAACAAGTGACTTTTTGAAGAGGGACTGACTTTTTGAGAACTTAGTCAGCATTGAACCAATCTAATTGTTGAAATCTGCCCCCTGTGAAAGCTGTTACTAGGCAATGCTCAAGAATTCAAGTTTCTCAGTTTTGTGTCATCTGAGAGTTTGGTTCATTATAAAGCCAGAATTTTTTGCACTTTTATTAAGTATATTTGTATATTTCATTATCAGTCAACATTTAGGGAGACTGGAGACAAGATTGTTTCATAATATTTCTTCATAGATTTTGGAATCGATGTACATTTCACATTCTTCAGCTTATTGTGAGAGCACAGTTGAGGCTGTGCTGGTCAAACTTGGCAATTAAAAGCAGTTTCATCATTCTATTGCAAGGAATTTGCTCTGTTCAGAATTAGACAAGTGGAGTTTTGTTTATTCAGCATTGTTTGGTTTCAGTCAATGAAAGCAAGGTAAGTTATTGTTCGTTTACCTCTTCCAAATTACTTTGGCATTCGGTTTTCTAACTAAAGCCAATCAGATCTGACGATGAAGTCAACCAGAGGTCAGGAAAAATTTTCAACGCCTAGCAAAGTAATTCAGTAATCTCTGGATACATTTGATTGTCAAATTTTAGAGATTCTTGTGAGTAGAGAAAAGATCTATGTTTCGCCGTTATCTTTCGAGCCTAGAAGCTGTTTTATTCCCTTTATTCCTTTTCCATAAGATTATTTCTAATGTAGCAAACTGTAACATATAACTCATTATCTACGAGTCATAAGCAATCTCAATTATTTCAAGAACAATCTATAATCTAGAATCTAACAGGTGAGGTAACTTTGGGCCTTCCAGTACAATTGTGCAGTGTTGTTAAATGAAGGAAAATGTTGTTGAAAAGCATTTTCAAAATATTGGTTTCCACTACGGAAGTAGAACAAATCTTTATCAAGGAAAAACAGCATAATCTGTCAAGCAGGCCATGCTAGACAGAATGGAGGGCTGTCAGAATCGATAAAAACCCAATAGGGATATTTTCGAGCTTTCAGACGTTATCATTTTCGGCTTTGGCAACAATTTTAGAAAAGCACTAGTCTTTCAAATCTGATTCATATTTTTTGAAAAGTCTCGAAAATTAATGTGCTCTCGGTTCTAGCCCTATCAAGCCTAGGGGGGGGGGCTGAATCAGCCCCCTAGTGGTATTTCGGCTGTAGATTTTTACCAAGTGCACTTAAAATGCTGAAACTTTCTGACTTTTAGTTTTTATCCTTGTCACAATCAAGAATTTATTTTTCAAAAAAATTATATTCCTTCCAGGGGGTGAGCGCAATCAATTTTCGAGAGATGTCTGTGCAAAATTCTGAATAATTGCTAATAAAATCTACATTTGATGCGATAAAATGATGAAAGGACAGGAACATATACTAATTTTGATGTTCTATTCAACCAAATAGCTATTTTTTAATTTTCTTATATGGTGTTGTGGATTTTTGCATTAAGCATGCGCACATTCTTTGCATTCCTGTGTGATGACGTCATCATATTTTATTAATCTTTCTTCGTAGAGCAAATGCCATTTAGACATAGAATACAATGAAATTCGACTGATGTCTTTAACGGTTTTCGTTTTCTCACGATCAACGATTGAAAAGTTTTAGTACTGAACCCTATTGACTTTAAAAATCGAACAAAGTGAAGTCATGGAAAGGTCACCTGACGCATCAAAAAATAGATTTCATTTTTGAGTTCACCATATGCTGTTCCATACACATGCAAAGTTTCATGGCTCTAGGTTGTTCAGAACAGAAATAAATTAGGGGGGCTGAATCAGCCCCCTAGTCTTCCTAGAGCATCAAATACCCTAGGCCTGATAGGGTTAAATAGGGAGTAGGGTTTTGCTCCAAAGGCCCCACAGTTTCTGTGTTCATACCATGCCATTAGCTATAGACGACGACAAAGTCACGTGAAATGTAAGAGCCTTGTGATTGACTTCCATGAAAGCGTAAACAAACAAGCATAAAATGTAAACAAAGATGCAGAAGCCAAAAGATTTTCCTCCTTGCTGCAACAAGCATGAGCAGTTTCAAACACAAGATCAAAGACCAGTTCTTTAAAAATCTTAAAAGTCTTAATGATAGTGGACCATTATGGAAGCAAGGCTGCATTGACCTTTAAAGCCATCCCTGCCATCTTTTACCATGGGTGTATTTTTAAATAAGATTATCAAATTAGATATGTGGATTTTTTCGCCTGTTGTTATTTGAAATTTATTTATTTCTTTTCTTGTATAAATGTTGTTGTTGTAAATTTATTTTAATTCAATATATATACAATAGTTAACAATATATACATCATTTCAATATATACAAGTTAACTAATCAAAATCGAATATACAAAGTAAAGAAACAAAATTAAAGATTTTCTAAATTTACAAAATAGTTGGTAGGCAAGCACAGGCACTACATTTGCAGTTGAGACCGTCCCATTTTTTTATCAAAACCTTGAAACTTTTCAGATTTTCTGCTGATTTCAGTTCGCTAGGTAAGCCATTCCAAATCTGCGGCCCAATGGACTTAAGACTTTTGGACCTAAAAGTTCTTTGATTAGGCCTAAAATGGGCCAAATTATTTGCATTTCTTAAAGAATAAGTTGAAGAGCGTAATTCAAAAATGCTCTGCATAAATGGTGGATTCAAATGATTTAGTGTTTTGAATATTTCTATGCAAAGGAGTCTTTGGCGAGCAACATGCATCGTGCATTTATTCGATCTCAAAAGCAAATCATTATACGAACTTGTATGATCATTATAGAGAAACCTTAGGGCGCGTTCTTGTAATTTTTCTATCTTCTGCAATGATTTGGAAGATGAGAAATACCAAACCAACGGGCAATAATCGAAATTTGAATATACGAAACTCTGAACTAGGATCTTTTTCTCCTGAAAAGCAATGAACGTCTTTAATCTTTTGAGTACATTTAATTGTGCTGCAGCTTTTTTGCAAAGATTCGAAATATGTGGATCAAAATCAAGTCTATAATCCAAAGTGACTCCTAAAAGTTTCACAGTCTCCTCAGATTTTATTATTTTACCGTTAATGTTAATCTGTTCTCCACTGGTATTTGTTTGATTTTTTCTGAGCAATAAAGCATGGAATTTTTCAGGGTTGGCGATCATTTCATTTTGTTCTAACCAGGTTAGAGCAACTCCGGTTTCTTTTTCCAAAGTATTGATAAGATCAGGCATGCTTTTGGAGAAATAAGTGAGAGTATTATCATCAGCATAATTATAGAGAGTTGCCTGTTTTATGAAAAGGAATTAAGTCTTTTATATAGAAATTGAACAGGATTGGGCCTAGCACAGATCCTTGGGGTACACCAGATATGACCTCAAGAAAAGAACTGTATGTATTATTTATCCGAACGCTTTGTTTTCGTCGCTTGAGATACGAATAGGTCAGGACAAGTGCATCTTCATCGAATCCATATGCATGTAGTTTGGCAATAAGCAAGTCATGTGGAATGCAATCAAACGCTTTGGAAAGATCCATCAGGACTGCTCCTACAAGGTAGTCGTTGTCGAGGTTAGACCACCAGTCTTCTATCAGCCGAACTAAGACATGCTGGGTACTATATGCTCGTCTATAGGCCGAAATAAAAACAGAAAGTGTGTTATCTAAGTGTTGAGTCAATTGCTGCTTCAGGACTTTTTCATATATCTTAGAAAAGGTATTAAGAACACTAACTGGACGGAAATTCCTTTCCACAGTGCGATTTGGTTCCCCCTTATCTAAAGGGCAGACCGCTGCCTTTTTTGCATCGTCTGGGAATCTAGAATTTCGAATGCTACAGTTTATTGCCATAGTTAATGCGGCTGAGAGTTCATTAGAAGCTAGAGATACGAGCTTCGGCGGTATTTGATCCTCACCAGTGGATTTTCTACCATCCAGGGATTTTAATAGCTCTATAACTTCTTGATTGCCTATTTCATGAAACGAAAAGGTGTTCAATACTTGTTCTGGATTTTGAATGATAGCTAGGACGCTAGGGTGGTTTTTATACTTGTCCAGAATTAATCGAACAATTTGGCGGTCACCAGAAATTCCAGTATCATTAGCAAGGTTAACGGGCTTCTTACCGCTAGATTTCTCTACTATGTTTACATAGTGATCGTTGAAGATCTCTGTCAGTTCCTGGTCATTCGTTATGACCGTGTCGTTTTTCACAAGAGAAATATCACTACTTGCAAGTGCCCCTTTATTTGAAAGAAAGGGTTTTACGAAATTCCAAAATTCTTTATTAGAAAGAGTACCATTTTGTGTCGCTTCTTTAAAATGGTTTTTCATGGCTTTCTTCCTTAGAGAAACACATTTGTTACGCTGCTGTTTGAATTTCCGTCTATTTTCTTGGGTAGGATTTTTATTGAGTCTTTTTTTAGCCTTGATCTAGTGTAAATTGCCTTCTGCAATTGTTGATTCATAAACGGGGCAGTATTCCCTCTCTGAATTTTAGTTTTTAAAGGAGCATGTTTGTCGATAAGTTTTCGGAAAGCAGATGAAAGATTCGTATAAGACAGTTCTGCATCATTTGAATCTGCATTGAAATCAGTATTCCTCACATCTTGCAAAAAATTTTCTGAGTTAAACTCCTTGTAGCTACGGTACTTAATAATCTTCAGTTTTAGGCGAGGTATGTATGTGTATTTTCATTACAGTTAAGACCAGACCATGAAAGTCACTCAGACCAGTTTCAAAAACTGACGTATTTTGAAAACATCTGGGTTTATTCGTGAGCATAACGTCAATTGACGAACAATGATTCTTTGTGAAGCAGGTTTTATCCTTTACCAAATTGGACAGTCCAAAAACATCACAGAACGAAGTCAACTTTGTATATCCTGGATGATGAATATCATGAGTATCAATGTTTATATCGCCCATAATCATAACATCATCATATTTATCCAATGCTGAATTTAAAGAAGAAGACAGCTCTCTGAAGAAAACTTCCAGGTTGGCAGCATTCGGGGGTCGGTAGATGCTAAAAATAGCCCATCTCTTTTTGCAAACCATTAATTCTGAACAAATGATTTCGATAGTGGGACACTCATAAGTAGAAACTCTATTGCAGACAACCCCTTTCCTAATAAATTGCATCAGGCCCCCACCAAATTCATTCCTATCACGACGAATCGGTCTTTGGTAATTATTTATGAGGAAAGTCTCAGTTTTGAAATCTGAATTTAGTTTTGTTTCCTCTACTACCAAAATATCAGGCAGGCATCTCTCCATCACCATTCTCAAATCAGTTATTTTGTTTCGAAGACTATTTATATTTAAAAATCCAATTATAGGATTATTTGGATTTTTTGTTCGAAGATTAAAAATATCCTCAATATCACTCGAAATATTTTGCTGCGTGGATCCGACTGAAGATGCAGAAAAAGAAAGTTCTGCGCTCGTATTAGAAACATTTGAGGTAAGATTCGAGGGAGAGGAAGGTGAAAAAGATTTGGGCAGGTGACCCACCCTCAGGCAGGGATGACGAAATGCTACCTAAGGTTGGGCTTATAGCTATTAACTCTTCATCGTTGTGGCTCTTTTCTGAGGAATCTGGTGAAATACCAAGGTCTAATGGGCATATTGACGCATCAGACATTAAATATTCTGAAAATGAAATGTTATCTGGACTGACAATTTCGTCACTTTCATTTGGTGAATTTGATATACTCGGATAAGAAAAGCGTTCGCATAGTCAACAAGCATTGAGGAAATTTACGAAACTGCTCCCTAAAACATTTGTACCTTCATTATTTAAATGGATTCCATCTTCGAATAACAAATATTGCCAGTTTTGATCCAATGTTTCATGCCTAATAAACGAAATCTGATTTCCTGCAAGCGATTCTTCCAAAAGCGAATTTACCTGCAGCCTTTTTCCTTCCATAAGGTCTGAGTCCGCTCGTGCCAAAATGCTGGACACAGCAACGTTTCGGATCGTTTTCTTCGAATTTACAGCAAGTTTGGTGATCTTTTTCGCAATCACATCAGGATCATCTCTTCTTAAATCATTTGTACCGCAGTGTATTATTAAATAATCTGGCTCTCTTTTCAGCGTTGGGATTATATAAGATTCCATATCATCAGTAGTTGCACCTGGAAAAGTTTTAACGAACGTATTCATGTGTCTCACACTTCGATTTATTTCCTGTTTCCGAATTCCTTTTATGATTGAATCTCCAACTAAACTAACTGTTGGTCTTTTCCTGGAAAAAGTCGAACCGATGTGGTGTTAGGCCGCGTACTTGGCTGATTGTTAACAGCTATTGCAGATCTTGGAATTTCATCATTATTACTTTGGATATTACTATTGCCAGCAATTTCCTTCGAGACTGCAAATAGATTCAACGGCCTAGAAGATTATGAAATTACAAACAGCAAGCCTTTTGAATCCTCGAAAACAAGTTCTGCAAGGGAAACAATCGACGAAGAAACAGCATCTCAGAAAACAACACGAAACGTCGTCCCGGGGGAGCATAGCTACGCTGATGCGGTAAATTTAAATCGCCAAACAGCCACAGACAAAAGTAATCCTCACCATGCATCGCCAAAAGTAGCAAAACGCCGACCCTACGCATCTACGGAGGCTTTTGAAATTCGTTCTAATTCGTTTGGAGATTTTTGCAGCCAAACACCACAGAATTCTGTGCAAAAAGATTTGCGACCGCAGAGGGGCGAAAATAATGTAAAACGCAGATAGTTGTACTCAGTTTTGGTGACAAAATTATACATACCTACATTCATCTTTTCAAGGATATTGTTGACTTATTCCATGTGTTTCTAAAGTTTGCTCAGACCAAAACTCCAAAACTCTAGTTTGAAAGTGCATGCAAATTATAACTTTCAAGACTAATAACTCTGTTTTCAGAGTACCACACCAACAAGCAAGGTATCTATGTCTAAGTTAACTATCAAGAAGTATTTTGAGAGTAATTAGGCAATGTTCAAAGCTACATTTACGTCGCAGGAGTCAACCAAGTCTGCAAACTTTTGTCTGTGTCAAGTGAAAGTAATCTTAGAGACGAATCAAATGGTGTATAACTATATTATTTTAATTAGTTGTGCGAATTTGGCAACCTCTCTGTGCTTGTCTTTGTGACCTGTCACCAAATAAGTTAATTTGGTAGTCAAGTGGTACAAAGTAGACCAGAAAAATTTAAAAGTTTGTAGGCAATAATGTTTTAGCTAGAGTCAGCACGTTGCAAGGCCATGCCTTAACGAATGATGGCTAATAACGCCCCGGAGAATGCCCGAAAGAATACCCCAAATCCAAGAAGGGCTAATCAAAATGTTAATCTATTCCCTTTAAAGACTTTCTATTTGATGGTAATTCTCGGTTGAGCAAGAGGCAGGGCAAATGACATCTTACCACGATTTGTTGCCGTTTCCTGACGCACAGTCCGCAGCTCGTATGTTCATTGGGCGAGGGTAAGGAGCATAATTTTCTCATTTACTGGAACGTGCTTTGATGAATAGTAATTGTTTACAGCTTCACTATCTTGATGCAGTCATCATTCATATTGACCATGGTGAAGATTTTTCTAAGTTTTACCTAGCATCCGAAGATACAATCTTTGCCGAAACTCTTGAAAAGATCGCATATTTTTTCCTCTTCTCCCTTTTACAATGTTCATTTCTTGTGCGATTACACAGTGTGTTAGGGCACAACCAAGCAGCCAAATGGCTTTCCTTCAAGTCTGGTGATTCTATTTTCGGACCAACATTGTTTGGGGGGGGGGCAAGGGACGCGGAAAAAAGCGTGAGGTGAAGTTTCTAGTGATATTTTTTGTATGGTTAATCAGAAGAAAAAGCAGCAAAATGAAGTTTTTTCAAGTTTCTTTGGCAAGGATTGTAGTTCTAGGACGTTGAAGCAAGGAATAACAGAGAGATAGTGACTCTCCTCTCCCTACGTGGTAGACTCATTCCAAAAGTCTCTTGTTTCGCTCGCCCTGCAGACGTGTCTCTACAATAGAGACCTATGGACTGACGGTTCTGAAATAAGCAATTTGCCTCAGCCTGGATTGGTATTTATAAAAGCCGGACCAGATAAAAGGTGGTTGTTGCTGCTGCTAAGTAGCAACAAACTGTTGATGATATGCAGAATGCATCTCATCAATAGTGGACATTTTTTTTTCAAGACTTCTGTGCCAAATGTAATATCCCTTAATGACACATTATTCATTTGAGTTCTCAAAGAACAGTAATTCTATGATGATACATAGATTGTGAGTCCTCGTGGAAGGAAGAAAATTCAGTTGAGATATGTTGCTTGGAAGTTTCTAGTTCTAATCTATTTCTAAAAGAATCTTTTTTATCTATGCTGAGACAATCACGCTGTAACTTTAAGATTAAGGGTAATAGATTATTCCGGAAAAGCTGTAATGGGGGGAGGGATATCGTGACCTCAAGAAGCGATAAAAACAACAACAAGCAAAAGTTAGAGGGACTTATGTAATGAGCCTACCTACGTGGCAGGTGCAGCAGGTTGAGGATTCAAAATAGAATGATGATTTTCGTTTAAGTTTTGTCCCATTGAATTGAATTGTTACTTACCGTCATAGTCGTTGAGGCGGAATGGGTATTGTGGGGGTATCATTGGGGTGAATGGAGCGGGAACAATAACTCAAGTAATAAGTCTCAAAATACCCACCCTCATGTCGGTAGCCAATCATATCATGCCTCCACTGAGCCATATCCGCTCTAAGAGGAGAGTGGCTTTTTGAGCGTTAGGCTGCATTCACAGTGCACAATCTTTAGAAAGCGCATAAACGCTCGTGCAGAAATCCTCCATGCTAATCCCTTACAGTGTTCAGATTGCAAAACTACTTTGAAATCTGAGCACAGAAGGGATTAGTATGGTGGATTTCAGCCAGGGCGTTTACGCGCATTCAAAAGATTGTGCAATGTGAATGTAGCCTTAGGCTGTATACAATGCTTGTAATTTGATCAGAATGGTATATGCAGAAATAAATGTCTCAGCCCTCTAAGCTGTTTTCAAAAATCGCCATGAAATGGCATCCTTAACAAGATGCTTTGAAAGATCAAACTAGTTCACAAATAAGAATCGTTTGGAAAATACAAACGTCTCTTGTAAGGTCATTTAAGTGCTGCATGTTCACAAATGACGGGATTCTTCTCTGAGCATGATCGAGTCTCCCATTTACCACTTCTTGCAAGCATTACGACACAGTTGCCACCACCTTTGGAGTCATCACTCTGCCAGTTTTGAAATGTTGCTATTTGTCCATTATGCCATTTGAAAGTGCCGCCGTCCTTTCGAAGCCCTATCCAGGAATCACTCCGAACAAAACTTGCAATGAAAGCATTTTCTGATGAGTGATGTAAAATAACAATCCTTCCATTCTCATGTCTGCAAAGTGACTTGGCCACATTTTGGATCGTTGCCAATGTTATATTCTTGTAGCAAGTGCTATTTCCATCAAACCTGTAGCCACTGATACATCGATCGACTTTCTTTGCAACTAAGGAAAACAATATAGATTCAGGTACAGTTTCATTTTCAGTTTCAGTTTTAGTTTGAGTAAATTCCATTACATACGATCATGGATACATTTGATGACACTGAAATAATCATTAAATAAATCTAGGGACAAAGATGAATAGAATGTACATAAATAGAATGAAAGATACGAGACTGGAGAATTTTGTATGAACGGCAATTTTGACGAGGGAATCCCTTAGTAGCTTTGCTAATTGAGGAGAGAGCACCCCCTTTTCAAACGATTTTTAAAGAATGAAATCTCTATTAAGAAACATGAAAGACCAGGAATGAATGGTGACTATCTATGATCAGCTTTCAAAACTACTTATGAAACTGAACGTCTTCGATTTTTGATGAAGGCTGTTGACAAATTGTGATCGTATTACACCTACAGGAATTTTGTTCCAGAATTTTGCTCCACGGTAGCGTACTGATCTGAAACCACACTGATAAATGTTTTTCGAGTTGGGAAAATATTGTCTTTGGCCAGTTTGCCGTGTACGACGTTGATGAGCCGATGCCACAGAATCAAAGATATTATGGAAACAAAGGGGAGTGATTTCATCAAAGGGATATTCCGCGAAAATCAAATGCATGCAAAGGTTTATATCGTTATCCCGATCGAAAAGCAGATTTTTTGAACCCTCAGAGATCGTTTTCCTTTCCTCAATCGCACTTCTCAAAGGCAAGATATGGAGAAAAACTTTCGGACCGATTTAAATTTCAATACCCTACTATTTTTGTGCTTCGTTGTTGACGAACAAAGGTTGCAAATTTTCGTTATTGTCCGCCGGTTAGTCGTCGGCGAGCATTGATGGGTTTGTTGCGTGTCGCTCTTAGAATTGAGTTTGAAATTCATGTGTTCATTCTCGGTATCTGTCTCGGATTCAAATGCGAGGTTATGGCTGAGTTCTCGGTCTATCGTTTGTGGCCGGTTTGAGCTTCATTTAACGTGGAGAAATATCGGAAAATGATGATAGCGATATGAATGTTCGTTTTATATGCGAACGATGCAGTTTGCCGATATCCAGTTTTTTCTCGCGGAATATCCTTTTAACAGATTCATATACAAAACTTATCATTTTTAACCTGAAGAGATCATGTAGTTTTAAGATGTTTAGATTATATAAGATGGGAGTAATGGGTGAAGTAAAGTGTTCAAATGAAATTGTCCTCATAACACTTTTCTGTAACAGAGTGACAAAACAAATATAAGTTTCATAGGTAAGAGCACAGACTAAAATACCACATTGTAGAAATGGTAAGAATAAAATATTATTGAGATAGATCAGAATTTCGATGGTAGGAGGTGCTTAATTCTAAAAAACATACTACCAGTTCTGGCAAATTTTTAAGAAAATTAAGTTAAATGCTATTTTCATGAAAGATTTTCATCAAGAAGAACTCCAAAAAACTTGATTTAGCATGTCTGTTTGATGAGAAATTTTAATTTTGATAGTGACCTTATTAGGCGAAAATGGACGAGGAGATCTAAAAGTCATTAAAATGGTTTTGCTAATATTGAGAGACAGCTTCTTAGCATCAAGCCACATTTTCCCTTTTCTTCATTTCCTTATTAGCCGCGTTTTGAGGCTAATCAAGACTTTCAGCTTGATAATAGATATTAGTGCCACCTGCACATAAGTGGAAGGTTAATTTGAGGAAAACAGAGATAAATCATTGATATAGATTAAGAATGGAAGGGACCTAGGATAGAGCCCTGTGTGATCCAAAAGGAAGCACCAAGACGGCTTGAGTTTGCTCCAGTGAATGAGACATATAGCTTCCTGTCAGATAGATAGGATTCAAACCAATTAAATGCTGTTTCCCTAATTCCATAATGTTTTAGCTTCAACAAGAGAATGGTACGATTCACCATATCAAATGCCTCTTGTAATCAATAAAAATACCACAACCAAATTTTCTGTTGTCTAATGAATATTTCATGGCTTCAGGGCTTAAACAGAGCAATTGAAAGGATAACTAGCACAGAGCTGCAAAAACTTGTTGACCTTCCTCCAAACCTGAAATTTATACTCTCAACCTTCCCCATTGTAACACAATATATCATTACTAGAAAACAGTGCGACGGTGTTTTGTGAACCAGGCAAAAGCATGCAATTAAGGATCTTCCCGTAATCATTTGTCTGTTTGAGTGAAATTATCAGGGCTCAAGCGATTCATTGATTGAAAGGTATTGGGGCAATAGAGGGGGAACAAAGAGTTCAAGGTGAGAACATCTAGAAGCTATTGGGTGTCCAAAAATGTACTCCCGTTTGCAAAATCGCTAAAATTTGGTTACGAAAGTTATCATAAAATTTTTTTCATCTCTTTTGTCAACAACTCAAATATATTCAATGATGGTAAACTATTTTTTCTCTTTACTTAACGGGTATGAAATAATGAATCAAAAACCTCATTCTATGCAACACTCTTTATGCAGCATCGCTAATCTTGCCTCTAACAGCCGTTACATTGAGAATTTTTCAGTATTCTTCAAGTCTACAATAACATTTCATGTTTCATCCTGATATTCATGACCAAACAAGAAACTCAATATAACAAAAGAAATAACTCGAATAAGCATAAGTGTTTTCTTGCAGAAGACTTCAAAACCAGACAGACTAAAAAGAGCTTGATTCACTTGATCTAAAAACAAATCAAAAGATCAGCTTGCAAAAATAATCTGTTTTGATCTACTGGTAAGAAAAAGAAATTTGAAGATCTACCTTACAACAAAATTTTGGTGATTTTGCAAACAGGAGTACTTTTCTGGGACTCCCGGAAAATATCTATTTCTTGATTTTTACGCCGTTAATGCAGTGAAATTTTTGCTGCTGTGAAGTTTTTGCTGCACTTCGAATGAAAGCTTTTCAAAAATCATTTTTTCCTGACACATATGCATATTTCCTCATAGACGTTCTCTCGTTCATCACATTCACTGATCAAACATGATTTTTCTTGCTTGATACAGTTTTGAAATATAAACTCACCATCTGCATACATTTGACATGATTTTTAATGACTCTATGCATTTATTGATGATTTATTTTCCACACTTATAAGAACTATGCTAACAAAGTAAAATTTTATTTTTGACAACAAAACCTTCCTCGACAAACAAACCTTCTTTCAATTATTTGTCCTTAGTTCCGTAGAAACTCCTGGCATCTATCTTGAGATACACTTGTTGACACTATTTTTTTTGGTATCCTTGTTATTTATTTTTCTTCCTTCTTTCCTGGAAAATGTAAGTAGTTGAGAATTGTAAGTACTATTAATAGCCAGAACTCGGTGACCTTTTGTCTTTTTGGCTATGGATGGTACATTAGTTGTATTAAAAAAAATTTGTGTTAAGTTTTATCATGGATAAAAAAAACCTTCCTCAATTTTTGGCCAAAACCTTCCTCCAAACCAGGTTTGTAGGTTTGCAGTGTTTTTGTGTCTCTGGACTTGCATGACAGCGAAATTTTTAAGTAAATAAAGTTTCATGCTTTCCAAGAAACTTATACAGACTTTCGAACATGACCTTTTCTGTTATCTTATTTAGGACAGAACCAAGAGAAATGCGTCTATGGACGGATGTTTTAAGTGGAAAACCTTTTTGGAACATAGGAATTACTTTGGCCAACTTCATCTTGTCTTGGAGTGCCCCCAGATTAGAGTGATTCATTAATAATTTGAGGCAACAGAGAGGATATCAAAGTTGCAAAGGATTTTTGAAATTTTTATTGGAATTCTTTGAATTCCTAAAGATTTCCCAGATTTAAGAAGGGACAGTATCTTAGATATTTCAAGAGGAACTGAGAGTCTAATGAAAAAAGACCTCCAATTTTGTCACCCATGAAATTTTTGGGTGATTTTTTCGTCTTGGTATATTTTTAGTGATACAATGAGAAACATTTACAAAAAACTCATTAGATATTTTGGCAATAACGACTAAGTCTAATGTGAGGTAACCATTTGAGTCCTTAAGTCTACGTACAACATCCTTGTTATTTGATTTCCTAACAGAAATCACTGATGTAATTCCTGACCGCAACTGTTTCATGTTTTTACTGTTTCTTTGAAAATTAGTCATCGAAATAGCTAGCTTTACTATCTCTCAAAAAGTCTGAGACCTGATTTCTTTGAGCATGAGTGTCAACCAATTCGTCAAGGACAAATACAAATCTGTTGAGCTTAAACTAAACCAGGTTCTTGAATAAGGCCTTCTGATTGGTCAATCCAACAAATTCAGTCATTTGATTGGTTGAAATTGACACTGGTTTAGATAAAACTGGTTAAACTGTGTCTGTGTGAATGCAGTATTAGCGTTTATTTCTAACAAAAGTACCATCATTCAAGAAGGCAAGATCAATGTTTTCAAAATCATCCCGGTTACTACATTCAGCTTAGAAAAATCGTGCTGAAAATATGACAGATCTTTATATGCCAGCATATGTGACAATCACAAAATTGGGGAAATGATCAGTGATTTTTGTCAGAATGTTGACACTTACTGTTTCATTTTCAGAAATGTTGCCAAAGATGTTATCTATGAGGGTGGATGAGTTCTCATATACCCGAGATGGGTGAATGTATGAAAGAAACTGTTTAGAAAAAAGGAAATTAACACAGTCAGGAGTGGGAGTATGTGAGTTATGATTCAGAAGTTTAACAATTAAATCACCAAGAAAGGACATTGTTTACAAGAAACAGCTGGATTGGACGAGAGTCCTTGCAAATAGTCACTAAAACTATCAAGATCTGAGCTTGGATGACAATAAACACAACAGAATATTACCCTTCTCGTTTTCAACTTCAATCCATACTTTTCAAAGCTGGTACTATCTTTACATGCATCATGTCTAGGGGTTTGAGCAAGATCTGACTTAACACACAGTTCAATGCCACCATTTTAACAGTGACTGAACTGGAAAGTAACTGTAGCCAGGAATCTCAGCATTATTTCTTATAGGATTCTCAAAACATACATTACCGGGTGACCATTGCTGGCCCCCTGAAATCAAAAGCTATTGTCAAATGGTTTCCATCAAAGCTTAGCTGAAAGGCTTCGCTATCTTTTGAGATGCGGCATGGGTGGTCATTTTCAGCAATAATTACATTCCGAAAAACCAGATTCAAAGGAAATTTTGGATCTCAGTTTTCTCACTTTGAGTGAAATAATTACCATCATTTTGCAGTCAACGCTTTACGAAAATTCACAGTAGCGATGGATTTGATGTCGTCTAGGGACAGTCCTTATTTGCAACATGATTGACCTCTGCTCCTCGTTCAAATTTATTTCTGCAAAGAAAATCTGGAAATAAATTTTTTTTCACATCTTCCAAAACATTGACTGGAAAACGAGAAAACAGGCCGAGAGATGAGAATGAATTTCGAAATATCCTTAAAACTGTGCTTTCGGACGGCAGGCATACCTTAAACGAAGCAACATCTCAAACGGTAGCTGAGCCCTTTAACTGCATGCTGATACTTTGTTTCTATTCATAACATTTGCTTTTAGGATGCTATGCACGATCTTGCTCTTGAAGTTATTTTTTAGGTCATCCAGTACATATCTAAGAAGTCTGATAATAAATAACGATTTATAAAACGTATGGCATTTCACCATAAACTAAGCAAAAATCTACTGCAAATACAACATTTTTATAAGGCACTCAAAATTTCTGTCAAACCAACCAAACTTCGATCAAAAGACGTCCGAAATGGTTTGTCCCAAATCCAATCATCTGAATTTTAAGGCGTTTAATCAACAAATTATTTCCAATGAGTTCTCAGTAAGGCTACCTAATAATAATGAATCACAAGCACTCCCCAATTGTTCAGAAATTGTCAAGGCAACGAATTCACGAATGGACGAAGAGCACAAAACTCCTCGAGATTTCCTTTATTTTAGCAAATATTAGAACTCTAAAGAAATGTTAATTGATTGTTTGACAGCGCTTTTAACTCCAATTGAAATAACAAGTATATCATCAACATAGAAAGGAAAAATTCAAGATTATTAAACACAGCGGCTTGTATGTTAATCTACTGTACGATTCACACTTGAAGGAACATTTGATATAATTTACATGTAAAATGCTTCAATTTATAACCACATTGACCTATGAATTCTGAAACCTGCAAGGTTTATAGAAGCATGGAAGCAAGTTACCTAACGTTTGTAATCAAAAAGCAAAAACTTTAACTAAGGAACTGACTCAACTAACGAATCAATGCAAAGCCTCCGTGTTTGATTAAGTCATTAAAATGGTGCTTTCTGTGAATTTTGAATTTCATCCTCAATATAAAATTGTTGCAATGGAATTTAACCAATGCAACTCTTTCTATAATCGATGAAACTGCTTAATCCTATCTGACCTGGGGGGGCGGATTCTACCCCCTCGTACATTTTCATTTACACGTTTTTCCCTGTTTGCTGGATGCCTCTGAGATTTAGCAACTTTAACTTTCTATCATATAGCAATGAAACAGTAGCAATTTTGGTGTTCTGTTTTTAGCCTTGTCTCCATGGTAACCAGTTCTTTGTGCACCGCTCCCCGAAAAATATACATTGTATCTCTCTTAATCCTTTTTAATTGGTCCAATAAAGTTGAAACTATGAATTCACATCCATTTTGATCTATATATATATTTCATTTCTACACAAAATTTAAGTCTTACGACCTTTTAACACACTTTCATTTTTGACGTCATAATATTAATTACGCTCTAGCAACCACAAAAACAATGCTAATTAATCCATTGTTTCAAAAATTCATTGTTTATTTAATGAAGAACCTTTGTGCCAAATTTGGTTGCCATATCACAAGCAACAACAGAGTTAAACAGGGGGCGGATTCCCTCCAGGCATTCAGTGTTTCAAATCGCCCAAGTCAGATAGGGTTAAGGATTTGCAAGGAAAGGAAACAATGAAATGATATGTTCAGCAACGCTTGAAACTTTTTATCAGCTTCAAGAAGTTTCTAACTCTGAGTTCGTAGTTATAATATTTCATATTTTTGTTATGTTGTTGTGGTGAGTTAGGTAAGCTGCTTATGAAAGATCTAGAACTGATTAAAGAAGACTCTGGAAGCACAAGTAATTGCTGTGAAAATATTGGATGGGCTATTTCTTCAACTCTTTGCTTTTATGTTTGTTTGCTCTAATTTTGTTTAAGATCACGGTCATGCAGATGTCTGCATGAGATGATGCTTTATCATGATACTTATCACTTGATCTTGAAAAATAGTGTTTGACTCTACTGGCAGACAGTCTGCTTCATTCATCTTCACAAGACAAGTACAGTTGTGTGCAAAAGTTTAAGACCACATCTTCGTCAACAACGTTTCTTGGCTTAACGAAATAGCACCCCAGCGCTCTGCCGATTTTACCTTCGTAGACTTCGTTTAGATCAACTTTTCATGAAGATTTCGAATGTTGATGTTGTTTTTTGAATTTCTGCTCCGTTTTTCTATCACGTCACAATTAAATCTATCGAAATTCTTGGAAATTGTAGTGGCTCTGCTGACAAGGGGTGTGTGACAAAAATTGTGTTACTAAGCTGGATTTTACATTAAGATTCATTTCTATGATTTGTTTCGAAAACATCGAAACTGCACGCAAAATATTGCTTCAGGGAAAATCGTATTGGAGGGCCTTCATTCCACAGCGTTGACCACATGTTTAAGAACAGGACTTTATTTTTAGTTTGAAGCAACAAATCGCATACTTATTCGAATTAACTTTCAATAATTCCTTTATCATTCGAATTATGGGATATCAAAGAATCCTACATCATAATCACATAACTTTTTCATTGCTTTTCGTAAGGTGGTCTTAAACTTTCGGCCAAAGCTTTGGACTGAAGGCTCTCCGCTACCATTTTCCCAGAAGCAATATTTTTCTTAAGGACTAGATGTTTTGCAAAAAATCATAGCAATGAATTGTGCATAGATTGATGTAAAATCCAGCTGAGCAACACAATTTTTGGGTCACACCCATTATCAGCAGAGCCACCAAAATTTCGAAGAATTTCTAAAGATTTCATTGTGAAGTCACAGCAAAATGGCGCAGAAAGTTATAAAACAACATCGAAATTCGAAATCTAAATGGAAAGTTGACCCAAGCAAACTCTAAAAGAGTAAAATAGGCAGAGCGCTAAGGTTCCATTCCGTTTAGCCAAGAAACGTTGTTGACGAAAATGTGTTCTTACACTTTTGGCCACGACTGTAACGCCTATTTTGGTGGAGAGCATTGATAATACTTCTCCAGTGACTTGTTAGTTCTTTGCAGCTATGGCTAACATGGCAAACATAATTCCTGCATGAAAAGGGCCCATTTCTGGAATCTCTACCACTGCTTCATAATATCTTGATGATTTTATATTCAACTGCTAACAGCAATCAGGCAAGTGATTACCCCTGTGAAAATGCCATTTATCGTTCCCCTCGTCACTACTCCATGCAATTGGAGAATCATTAGATATGCAGTCACCAACTTGGACCAAGTGATTATCCCATGAAAATGCTATTTGTATTTCTATAACTATTTTGTCACTGATTCATGAGATTTTGAAAATCTTTCAATTTCTTTTTCATTTTCATTTTAATTAATCATTATTTAAAGTTGGTAATTTCTAAAGTCAACAGCATATAAATATACATTAACTAATTCAAGCCAACCAACTAAAAACTAAAATAATTGCATAATAAACAACAAAATACAAGGTCCTATTAACAACATAATTTGCAGCTGCAGTTTGCCCCGTTCCATGTTTTTATTTTCTTTTTGAAAGCTGCCAAATTTTCAGATGTTTTTATATTGTCACTTAAAGTGTTCCAAAGTTTGCTGCCTCTGAAAGTAATAGAGTGTCTTCCAAAGGCGTGAGTTTTTATTTGAGGCAATTTAACCAAGTTCTTGATCCTCAAATTGTATTCAATTTGCTTTGTGATGAAAAAATCCTACAGAGGTATGATGGATTCAGTGAATTCAGAGTCTTAAGTACCTCTAACATCAGTTTTGAAGATTCTTAATGTGTATTGTTGTATCTGCCTCTCTTTGTTGACACAACTCAAACGATTCATCATCACATTTATGTGTTCTGTTGATCTCTTTATTTGCAGCCTTAGAAGACATCCAAATTAAAGGGCAATAATTGAAACTGGCCAAAACTGTTGTCTTACACAAGAGTTTTGCTTGTGTGTCATCAAGATAGTTCCTAAGTCTTGATCATGCACTCATTTTTTTTTACTTTACCGCAAAGTTCAAGAATATGTTTGTCAAAATTCAACTTAAAGTCAATCGTTAACCCCAATAGTTTGACTTTTTGGCATTGATTTGCTGATCACCCTCAAATCACAGAAACTTGAGTTGGAATTTTTCCGGGTTTGCTACCATTCCGTTTTCGGTAAACCGCTGTAAAATAGAGCTCGGGTCATTTTCCAAGTTATTTATCACTTCTTCCAAGGTTTCGGTTCTTACGTATATTGTATTATCATCTGCAAAGTTGCAGATTTCTGATTCCAAGTCATTTAGGAACAGGTCATTGATGAAAATGTTGAATAGCATCGGTCCAAGGATCGAGCCTTGCGGACTCCTATCTTGATATTTCCTGCTACCAGCAAGGAGCAGCCAAATAATGACCGCAATGAAATGAAATTTGTGTAACTTTTTGTCACAATATAATTTTGAAGATCTTTAATTCCATTGCTGAGAAGTAGTTTCCAAATACATACTTCTTAGAAATGCCATTTCTGGGACCTTTATAATTGCTTCACAAAGTATTTAGAATATTTTAATTTGCAGCTTGCAAGTAGCAGCCAAACTGCAAAGAAATGAAAATTTATGGAAGTATATGTCACTTTTCTTATTACTTTTGAAGATGTTCAAAACCTGCTGCTAAAAGCTAAGGGCAAATACGCATTCCATATAGATGCAACTTTCCGTTCCTTGCCGCATACAATCTTGAGAATCTTCGACCTGCTGCTAACACTGACCGGGAAAGTACTTACCATGTGGAAATGCAATTTCTGAAACTTTCTGCCACTGCTCCATGCGATTTCGAGAATTTTTTATAGAAACACTTGCACAATTGTCCCTTGCAAGGCATCTATGAAACTGCAGCATTGTTGTCATTGTTTTGGCTGTGGTTTCAACACTTTCATCACTTTTTTCATTCATGAAAGCTGCTCTCCGCTTAAACATTGATACGTCAGCATATGATAGCTGGCTCACTGCTATCAATAAAAGGAACTTTGAAGACATCTTCATCATAGTTCTCCTAGCAGAAATGATAATTAGTAACGTTTATAAGTGATATTTGTTCAAAGCTTGCTGTTATGACAATTCATTGATTTTAGCCAATATCGTAGTTAGTAACAGGTGTTCCAAAGTTAATATTTGCTTTAAAATTTTTCCTCTAACTAGTTTTATGTTATATCGTACATTTAAAGAAGGTATAATCGTTTGAACTGTTCTTGCTGAGGAGCATAATATTTCACAGGGTCACTCGTTAGGACCACTCAATAGGCGAATAAGGACCTGGTTGCCTGAGATGGGACAGTCCACCTAAGGGCCCGTTTACATGCGATGTTTTAGCCCGGGCTGAAATTTCAGCCCGTTTAACCGAGGTGAAGCTTCATCCCCCCTTTACGGTCAAATTGTGACGATGCGCACTTTTTAGCATTTTTATGAGTTCATTAATTTGAATTTAGTTTCCTTTAGCATTAGTTTATTCATTCAAGTTTTCATGATCTTCCTTTCAGATTATGACTAGGTGTCGTTTCACATATTTTCAGCATTGATTACGTATGAGCCTCGCTTTCATTCCTTTTCGGTATTTACTTTTGGTATATGACTAGTGGTTTTATTACCTAGGTTGGTCCTTTAACGCAAATCTCATGTTAATCATTTTCCTATTATTATTCTATTTGATTGGTTAGTCTTAATTTGTATTTCCGCGTAGTTTCTAATATATTCTGTAACTTTTGAGTTAATCTTCGATTATCGGTATGCGACCAGCTACACGTTAATTCCGGATCTCACTGGAGAGCCGTTAACCTTGTACATAGTGTTTTGTACATAATCATATAACCGAAGTTTGTGTGATTTATCCGCTCGTGCCTTTACTACAAGTGAATCTAAGTCAGATCAGATCCACGGAAGAAACTTATGAGTCCCCCGAAGTTTGATCTCTACTTTCTCTGCTCAGATCTAATTTTTCAGCCACCAATGTAAATTTGGTACGTACCGGCCTGGTTAAGAAGTCTCTATGTTTACAGATTCGCAAAAGACGATTTCTCCTTGTTTCTCCGTGTCACCACGCATTCTGGTACATGACTGCATAAATTCGTGGTTCCAGCATATTAGGAAGCAATTGCAAACATTTAGAACATTGACTATCTGTCTGAAAATGTATAGGTACAAACTCTGGGGAACATCGGGATTTTCTCAAGGGAACAGGGGAACAAGTGGAAAATTAACAGGGAACAAGGGAACATGCATCCCCCCTGAACGACCCTCACTTATACTTCGCATCTTTACAAATGATAACAAAAAAATCGCATTTCTGACAAAATGCTTGTAAATATGAGTTTGCCATTACATGGTAAATCGCCTCCCCCGGCTGAGTTTCACCCCGGGCTCAAAATTCAGCTCTCCTTAAGCTAGCCGCGATGAAGCGCTAATTCCTTGATTAATATGCTAATCCCCATTCTTTTCCTTGACAAGCGCCCATGAAATAGACCTTTCAGCTATTCTACAAAAGAGCCTGGATCGAGCGTTATTTTTATACATTTTTATACACGAGATTCGATCGAGTGGCGTTAGAGCTTCTATCACAATAGACCTTTTAGCTATTCTCCAAAAGAGCCTGGATCGAGCGATATTTTTATACAATTTTATACACGAGGCTCGATAGAGTGGCGTTAGAGCTTCGATCGCAATTGTGCACATTCGAAAATTCTACAAATTATAATGAAATATCGTTCGATCCACATTCGTTTTGAGAATAGCTAAAAGGTCTATTGTGCACATTCGAAGATTCGACAAAATGTAGCAAAGTATCGTTCGATTGAGATTCTTTTTCAGAATAGCTAAAAGGTCTATGGCAAACATTCTTCATCCCGGGCTGAAATGTTAATGACGCATGTTCCTTTATATACTTTTGGCGCCAGATAGACTTTCAGCCCGGGCTGAAACTCCCCATGGAATGACAAAATATCTCACCTCGGCTAGCAGGGCTGAATTTTTAGCCCGGACTGAAATATTCCATGTAAACAGACCCTCGATCAGTTCACCCGAGTGAGATCTGCGTGCTTATACACTCCTTTGTTAATCTCCTGTTACGTTTACATTGGAGGTGGGCCATTACTACCTGGGTGAGATCCGCGAGAATGGCTGGTGGGATCGGCGTCATGTGGGGGATGAAAATTGTGCATGTAATCGCAATCAGGTGGGCTGGCACACTGAGGTTGGACAGGTTAACAGACATACGCACGCGCAAGCAGTGTTGTGATCAAAAATAATGTTCATTGCACACCGAACTGATAATATCTGACAAAGTCAAATCTTTGAGCTCGATTCCAATACGGCAAAAGCGAAGGGAAA